>OX456991.1:25848792-28766292 GCA_949752705.1 Callimorpha dominula | reverse complement strand
TAACCTAACCTAACCTAACCTAACCTAACCTAACCTAACCTAACCTAACCTAACCTAACCTAACCTAACCTAACCTAACCTAACCTAACCTAACCTAACCTAACCTAACCTAACCTAACCTAACCTAACCTAACCTAACCTAACCTAACCTAACCCAGTTGCACTCGGTCTATCGAGCTGGAAGCAGCGAAATCCACGTGCTCCGTACGGAAAAAATCGTTTTCATTGGTTTTTGTGCTCCGATTTTAAAGAGTGAAGTGTCGTTGGATGCGCAATCCTGTGCTGCATAAAGTGCCGCGCTTCAATAGTGCCGGTCTATCGTACTAAAAAAGTTGTCAGTGAAAAAACCTCATTTTTAGAGGTTAAGTGGAAATCTGTGCAACTGGAACGCATATGCTGTAGAAACTAGATCGGCGACCTCCTTGTTTTCATCGGAATCTTGTGGACATCGTGGCTCCTGATCACCGGGACCACCCAAAATCATCGAGATCCTGCGCTCTAGCGAGTTATTCAGGATTTTCAAAAAACCACGTGGACTGAAAAAGCTGAAGGAGTGGAGACAGCGGTGTGAAAATCGGCGTATACTTGGACCTCTATCACACAAGGCGAGTGCAACTTGATTTAGAATTTTAAGACAGCTAGAACATTTTTTATGACAGTTTAAACTTTGAATATTTCGACCCTTATAACTTTGGACAGAGGACTTTTCTTGAAGATCTTCAACTGCAGTCTGGTGCGCGCTCATTAGAAGACCTTAAGTTTTAATTTTAAACATTTTTGATTAACCCATATTAGTGTAGTAATTATTTAACTGAAAAAATTTTAATTCTTGAATTTTAATGTTAAAACATAGCTTAAAAATTAAAGTCAAGATTTACCCTTATAGAAGCTTAATTGTAGTTAATTTTAATATTTTTTTCAAATTTTTTAGTCAAATAGCCTTAAAGTTATTGAATTTTATATGTTTTTTGTAAATAATTCCTTATAAATAGGATAAAATTACTTTTATATTGCATTTTTGTGTTTTTCCACCTTGTTTGGACTTATTTAAGCCAAAACTAGGCCCGGATAGCTCTGAAATCGCCGGTTTTTGCAAAAGTCGGCCATTTTAAGAAATTCGGATAATTGTTTGTTTAGCTATTATCTAAAGAACCGTTTGGCGTACGAGGCTGCGGTTTTCGGCTTGGGAAAGAGCACCTTTTGTAGATTGTTTAGATATAATTTTCAGGCGTTTTCAGCCTGAAAAGTTTTTCAGGACTGAAACCCGTATTTTCAGATAGAGAGAGTGGAGCCGATCTGTAGACTGAAAACCCGGGCTCGATGCGACGATTGGTTGTGGAGAAAACGGCAGTTTAGCTTATCGTTTGACAGTTCGGCGGCCATCTTGTCTAACCTAATTCGGCTCTAACTCCTGAACCGATAAAGATAAATTGATTCTGTTTTCAGATTAACATACTAGGGCTTAACATCTACCCTGTCCCTCGGTTTCAGGAGGATTGGGGCTGAAATTTTTCAGTTTCCTGAAACTGTTTTCAGTAAATAGAAAGAGCCAGGCTGAAACCAACGAGCCCAAACTCGGGTCTTTTGCGACGCATACGACCGGAGATATCGCAGGTCAAAGAGTCACTTTGACGTTTACGGCGGCCATTTTGTTAATATTAAAACACTCATATCTCTGAAACGGTGGGTCGTAGAAGGCTGGGGTTTCTTTTGTCAACTTTAGCCGGACCTCAGCTACAGGAGGAAGCCTGTTTCAGGAGTCTTCAGGGGAAAAAATTTTTCAGGGCTGAAAATCCGCGCAGCGGGGAGATCGCGTCGAGCACTTCCATTTAAGCCCAAACTCGGGACTATTCGGCTGGGGCATTCGGAAGATACAGCAAATATCCGTTTTCAGCGGATGTAACCGCGCAGTATCCGAAAAGTTCGAAAAGCTGTATCTCCGGAACCCGTTGAGCTACAGAACCGTGCTTGGTGTTGTTTTGAAGGGCTCGGGGAGATCTTTCGGTTGGGTCTATTTTACTGACTCTACATAGAGCACAAAAGGTTTTCGATCTTAGGTTGGGAACTGAGGATCCTGGAGCGGTCTTTCTTTTGAAGCGAGACTATAGTGATTAAACTTAATAGACTTATTTAAACTCTATTAGTCTAATCCAGTGGAGACTGACTATATAGCGACGAAAGTTAAATTATTTTATCTTTTTTGTAACAATTCTATACTAACGTTAGGAAGTGTAATCACGAAGGCTTTATTGAGCCCGACTATAAACTTCTGTTCTCTTTGCGACTGGTTGACTAGCAATTATTGACAAGTTTTCTTGTCCTGTTGTTTTTTGTTTTACTCTCATTTTATTTTCATTTACACTGCACACATCTTTACACTGTGTGCAGACAACGATCTGACATATACATACACTATTGTGTTTCTTTTTAGCTTATTTATATCCTCACTTGACGCATTCCTCTGACAATGTTTACTAGAACACCAGTGAAACCTGTGGAAGAAAATGAGAAACAAAAATCTCCGCCAAGAACACAGACGCTTTCGTCTGGCGTTGGACGAGTTGTTGCAAAACAAACTTCTCCGCCAAGGACGCAAACGACTTCATCCAATGTTAGGAAAAGCGTGGAAAAGTTGGAAGCTGCGGGATCAGAACCACACAACTTGACTCCAGCTACCAGCAAAATGGAAATACAAGTTCTTCCTAGACAGGTTCTCGCAACGCGTTTAGCTGAAGCCAAAGCAAACGTAGTCAAAGCCAAGACGAACATAAACAATTCTCGGAACATTAAAACGGACATCAAAACAAACGTACTGGAAGCTGTAGACAAATTATACCAGATTATAAAAGAAGCGGACATCGAGATCAAAAGACTTAAAAGAACCGGAGAGACACCTGCTCCTGACAATATAGACAGCCCCCAGACATTACCCGATAAGAAGCCTCAGAAAGAGACCGAGGAAGGAAATCAACTGATAATCGCACATCTGAAGGAACAGAGCCAGCTACTCATTGAAAACGGAAGAAAAATAGAAGAACTAAAGGACAAGATGGAACAACAGCACCACCTTATAAGCTCAAAAACCTACGCAGAGGCAACGGTAGTCCGTTCCACCTTGCACCCACCCCCGCAGAACGTACTGCACTCGGTAGTTGTCACGTCCCAGGATGAAAACGACACTGGAGACCAAGTTCTAACAAAAGTTAGAGAGGCGGTGAATGCCAAGGAAGGGTGGATCAGAGTGGAAAGGACTCGGAAAGGTAAGGACAGAAAGGTGATAATGAGCTGTAACACAGCCGAAGATAGACAGAAGGTGAAACAGAGGCTGGAAAATTCCGGTAAGAGCCTGGTCGTGGAAGAGGTCAAAAACAGAGACCCTCTCCTGAAGTTAGCCGACGTACTAACAGTTAACACTGATGAGGATGTCTTAAGGGCCTTCAGGAACCAAAACCGGAGCATATTCAACGACCTAAAGGAGAATGAAGACAGACTCGAAATCAAGTATAAAAGGAAAGCCCGGAACCCGCATACTAGCCATATCGTCCTCAGTGCATCACCGGCCATATGGAAAAGAGCGACCGACGCTGGAGCGGTCTATATTGACCTACAGCGCATCCGGGTGTTGGACCAGTCACCACTGGTACAATGCTCGAGATGCCTTGGATATGGTCATAGCAAGAGGTACTGCGTAGATCCAGCAGACCTTTGCAGCCACTGCGGAGGTCCGCACCTTAGGGCACAATGCCCGGAGTGGCTTGCAGGAGGCGAACCCTCATGCAGAAACTGCACAGCGGCCAAGCTCGATCGCAATGACCACAACGCCTTTAGCAAAGAATGTCCCATACGCAGAAAGCGCGATGCCATAGCTCGCATGTCGGTAGCGTATTGCTAAGGGCACCCAGGGGAACAAACACCTGTACCGAGTCTTCCAGTGCAACCTACAACGAAGGAAGTTGGCTACAGAAGAACTAATGGTTGAAGCAACTAAAGGCGGAGTTGCAATAGCGTTGGTCCAGGAACCTTACGTGGGTGGGTCAGATAGTATGAAGACATACCGTGGTGTTAGAATATACCAAAACACCAAAGGGGGCACGGTCAAAGCGGCTATTGCTGTATTTGACCCCAACCTAGATGTCACGCAACACCCGGAGCTCACCACCAACAACATCGCAGTGGTGAGCGTAAGCACCAAGCAATGGAAACTCACATTGGTGTCATATTATTTTGAACCGGATCAGCCCATAGATCCGTACCTGGATCATATAAAAATAATAGCGACAGCCATAACACGGAGGCTCATTATCGGAGGTGATTGCAATGCAAAGAGTACCTGGTGGGGAAGCCCTGAAATCGACCACAGGGGGGACAATGTGGCCGGAACGCTGCATGAGTTGGACCTTCATATCCTCAACAAAGGTGATACTCCAACTTTCGACACTATTCGTGGCGGGAAACACTACACTAGTTTTGTTGACGTGTCGGCCTGCACTACTGATATGCTGGACCTTGTGGAGGACTGGAAAGTTATCGCAAATCTCACGTGCGCTGACCATAGTGGTATTAGCTTTGATATCAAACTTAAAAAATCGGTTGGGGTAAGTGTCAAAAGAACTACAAGACTTTTCAACACAAGGAAAGCAAACTGGGAAACTTTTCATCGTAAATTTAAACAACAAATATTAGAATACAACATAGACATTGAAAAAATTTGTGCCATTAATACACTAGAAAAACTAGATCTAATCATAAAAAATTATAACAAAGCTATTACAGAATCTAGCAACATCTCAATACCAATAAAAAAGAATACGGAGACATTTACCCTACCATGGTGGTCAGAGGAGCTCGCGAAGATGAAGCAGGAAGTCACCACTATGAAACGCAGAATCAGGAACGCCGCACCGATTCGAAAGCAAATTGTTGTGGACGCTTACAAAATAGCCAGAGACAAATACGAGACCAGAGCTACGGAGGCCTATATCGGAAGTTGGAAGGAGTTCTGTAGCAAACAAGACAAGGAGAGTCTGTGGGAGGGCATTTACCGCGTAATAGGGAGAACAGCCAAGAGGGAAGAGGACACACCCTTGGAAGAAGGCGGCATCACTCTTGATGCAAAAGATTCAGTGGAGTTGTTAGCGAAAACGTTCTACCCGGAAGACCTAAGGGAGAACGACAACCAGTCGCATCGAGAAATAAGGAACCGGGCATCAACTGTGAACCTCCAACAAACCGAAGGACAGAACGATCCACCGTTCACGATAACTGAAATGCTTACCGCACTGGATTCCTTGAACCCGAAGAAAGCGCCTGGTGCTGATGGATTCACTGCTGACATATGCAGCCATGCCATAAAAAGTGATCCCAAACTTTTCCTGGAAGTACTCAACAAGTGTCTAGAGCTCCACTATTTCCCAGTTATCTGGAAGGAAGCCACGGTCATAGTGCTGAGGAAACCGGGAAAAGAATCATATACAACCCCCAAGTCTTACCGCCCCATAGGATTGCTACCGGTAATGGGAAAAGTGTACGAAAAAATGCTGGTCGCCAGACTCAAACACCACCTGCTACCGAAACTAAACCCCAATCAGTTTGGATTCATGCCTCAAAAAAGCTGCGAAGACGCCCTCTATAAATTAATGCAGCATATAAAGATCAAATTGGACGAGAAAAAAATCATAACCATCGTGTCATTGGATATAGAGGGCGCCTTTGACAGCGCGTGGTGGCCAGCGATCAGAATCCAACTGGCAAAAGCGGACTGTCCTCTGAACATCAGAAAAGTGTTTGACAGCTACCTCAACCAAAGGAAGGTCACGGTGAGATATAATGGGGAAACATACACAAAGGCGACCAACAAAGGATGCGTCCAAGGGTCTATAGGTGGGCCCATCTTATGGAACATACTACTGGATCCCCTGCTCAACACTCTTGAATCCGCAGGTCACTATGTGCAGGCGTTTGCTGACGACGTCGTCATGGTGTTCGATGGTCAGACTGCACAACATGTACAAAGACACGCCAATGCCGCCCTCGAACTTGTTCGGGTGTGGGGCGTCGAAAATAAGCTCAAATTCGCGCCTCATAAGACCAATGCAATGGTAGTCACGCGCAAGCTTAAGTTCGATACTCCGCGCTTGAGCATGGGCGGGGTTGACATTGGCATGTCTAAACAAATTAAGATGTTGGGTGTGACGTTTGACGAAAAGCTGACTTTTAACGCACACGTGGCTAATGTTTGTAGAAAGGCCATAAATGTATACAAACAACTCGCAAGAGCAGCAAAGGCGAGTTGGGGCCTCCATCCCGAAGTAATACGTACAATTTACACAGCGACCATCGAGCCCATCATTTTGTATGCGGCTAGCGTTTGGGCACCGGCTGCTGAAAAACTGGGAGTGCAGAGACAGCTCGGAACTGTGCAGAGAGGCTTCGCACAAAAAATGTGCAAGGCTTATCGCACGGTCTCTCTGAACTCAGCTTTGGTCTTGGCGGGAGTGCTCCCGCTTGATCTTCGTGTACGCGAGGTAGCCTCACTATACAGGATCAGGAAGGGGGCGGCTCTACCGGGACTGGGGGACAGAGAGATCGAGCGATCAATACCAGCAACAGAAGCGCCACATCCTGCAACAGTCACAGACCTTGAGCTGACATGCCTTAGAGACCAGAATGAAGTGGACGCGAACAGTAACTGTGCAGTAAAAATCTTCACAGACGGCAGTAAGATCGGGGGAAGAGTCGGCGCAGCTCTGTCCGTGTGGGAGGACGAAGCGGAAGCGTTCACCGTTAAGCTGTGCTTGCCGTCATACTGCACCGTTTACCAAGCGGAACTGCTGGCCGTTCGCGAAGCTACGAGGCGAATTAAAAAACACGGTGCACTCACATTCGGCATCTACAGTGACTCAATGGCAGCTCTACAAACGGTCATAAACCTCGGCTCCCTCCACCCACTAGCTGTAGAAACCCGCGAGAACATTGCAGCATTATCTCGACAGAACAAAGTGGTATCTCTGTTCTGGATCAAAGCACACGCAGGACTGGAGGGAAACGAAAGAGCGGACCAGCTTGCCAAAGAAGCCGCTGCAGCATCAAGCAAGAGAAAACTGGACTACGAATTTTTTCCCACCTCATTTGCGAAGCGACAGCTCAGACTGGAGACGATTCGCGAATGGGACGTGAGATATAGGACGGGAGAAGTAGCCGGTATCACAAAATTATTCTTCCCGGATGTGATTACTGCATACAGAGTGATTCGCAAATTCGAACCGACGTGCCTTAGCACACAGTTGTTGACCGGCCATGGGGGGTTCTCCGAATACTTATGTCGTTTTAAGTGTAAGGAGAGACCCTCATGCACATGTGACCCAGGTGTAGAGGAATCTGTCCCCCACATTATCCTGGAATGCCCAGCGTTCGGATATGAGAGATACAAAATTGAACAGATACTAGACACAAAACTCACAATAGAAAATATACAATTTATTATGGTGGACAAAAGAAGGAAAAAGTTCATGAACTATTGCTTAAAACTAGTAGAAACAGTCGTAAAAAGAAACAAGTAGCAAAAAGTATGATGACCTTATATTATGAAAATATATTGTACATCATACACAGAAATTTATTAAGGAATATTATAGTTAAAAGTAAGAATAAGCTTAGTTTAAGTTACAAATAAGAATTAGATTTAGACAAACTATGTAAGAACATTAAGTAAAGATGTAAAACAATACTGGGCTAAAAGAGGCTCAAGATAATAGTGGGTATTGTAAATTGAAATAATAAACATAAATGTAAAATAGACTTAAAGTATAGATATAAGCATATGATAAGATAAATGTAAATATAGTAAATACAATCTGTAAATTAGATAGTTAAGATTATAAGGTGTAAAAGTTGTTTGTTTCCACACTTAATAAAGAAAACTGTGTGTGCTGTAAACCCGATACTTGTAATAAAGATATTATATCATTAGATTAGAATAGATAGAAAGATTAGACCGGAATCCCACCGGGAAATTGCATGACAGAGATAGTAAGAAAGAAAGATATAGTATGCGGAATAAAAGTGCGAGAGGAATACTTGATAGAACTGGAATGAAAGAGTGGCATTAGATAACATAGGCTCTGATATTGTGTCAGAGGAAGTAGAAAAAAAAAAAAAAAAAAAAAAAAAAAAAAAAAAAAAAAAAAAGAACCTTTTTTTTTTTTTTTTTGTTGACGAGGTGGAAGATCCTACATGGATGTCCTCCGCCTTGGGGAGGCGAAGGGGTCTGTCGGACTCTTACCGACTAAAAACCACCCCGGTGTTCCACTACTTGCCTATGATCAGGGGAGCGAGAATCGCTATTGCATTCTTCCGCAACCCCCGACAGGCATTGACCCGTCTCACCCTAGACGGGTCCCGTCACCCGGTGCGACCATCACCCATCGGCCGCACGCCTCTGAGAGCGCGCGCGGAGCACTGTGCTGCTCGTGTTAAAAGACGTACTCAAATACAACACAGATGAAGATATAATAAAGGCAATTAGAGCACAGAATGCAGACATATTTTACAACCTTAAAAAGGAAGAAGACAGGTTAGCAATGAAATACAAAAAGAAGACAAGAAACCCCCATACGCACCACGTGGTGGTAAATGTTTCGCCTCGGCTCTGGAGCAGAATCTTGGAAAAAACCACCCTCCATATCGATATACAGCGGATAAGGGTCGAAGATCAGTCCCCACTCGTACAGTGTACGTGCTGTTTAGGGTATGGACATGGAAAACGATTCTGTAGGGAAACCGTGGAGAAATGTAGCCACTGCGGAGGCCCTCACACAAGGGCTCAATGCGCAGACCTGCTCGCTGGAGTGGCTCCATCATGCGTAAACTGTGTGCACGCAAAGCTTAATAACACAGAGCACAACGCGTTCAGTAATGAATGCCCTGTGCGCAGGAGATGGGAGACACTTGCTAGAGCCAGAGTAGCGTATTGCTAAAGTTGAACTGGTCAACAACCGGGCAGGCATCCCCACCAGCAGTTATGCAGTAGCTCAAGCCAACCTCCAAAGAAAGGAGCTTGCAACCAACGAGCTTATTATTGAAGCTGCCGAGCGGAAGTTAGCTTTCGCCTTGGTCCAGGAGCCTTATGTGGGCGGGGTGCGAAGAATGAAGAGCTACCGAGGAGCGCGGATTTACCAATGCGAGGATGATGGAAGCGGGACTGTCAAGGCGGCGGTGGTAGTATTCGACCCCGACCTTGATGTCATACAGTGCCCAGAACTCACTACGAACAACATCGTAGTGGTGAGGATCCGGTCCAAAACATGGGAGATCGCAGTAGTCTCTTTGTACTTTGAACCCGACCAGGACATAGAGTCATACCTGGATCAACTAAAAAGAGCGGTAGCGAAGGCGGGCCCAAAAAGACTGCTCATTGGAGGCGATGCCAATGCTAAGAACACGTGGTGGGGAAGCACCATAAACGACCACAGGGGCACAGAACTGTCCGGGACCCTGGAAGAGTCAAACCTGCAGGTTTTAAACAGGGGCGAAACACCAACCTTTGACACAATACGGGGAAATCGAAGGTATACCAGTTATGTGGACATCACAGCCTGTTCCACAAACTTGATCCAACTTATAACAGACTGGCAACTCGACGAAGGATTAACAAGCTCAGACCACAACACCATCCTCTTTAAATTACATCTTCGAAAAGAGAAAGGAATATGCATCCAGCGCACGACCCGCCTATATAACACCAAGAAGGCGAATTGGGAGCAGTTTACTTTAAAACTGAAACAATTCAACTCCGAAAATAACATTACTCCGGAAAATATAGGTAGAGTCTTAAGGGAAACATAGTTGGAAGCATTAACCAGTAATTTATCGAACGGCATAACAACAGCTTGTATGGAGAGTATACCTCAAAAGGCTACAACAACGAGACTCTCGATGCCATGGTGGTCCGACGAGCATGCAAATCTGAAAAAAGAAATGGTCACTAAAAAACGTCGTATCAAACGAGCAGCGTCTGACCGAAAAGAAAGAGTTGTCAGTGAATACCTGCCAAAGAAAATTATGAGTGCCAAGCCAAGAAAGCCCAGATACAAAGTTGGAAAGCGTTTTGTGAAAAACAAGACAGAGAAGGGGTATGGGAGGGCATTTATAGAGTGATCGGTAAGACCGCAAAGCGACAAGAAGACTTGCCGCTAAAAAAGGACGGTGTGTACCTAAACCCAAAGAAATCAGCTGCCTTACTAGCCGCAACATTTTTCCCCCAAGATGCCGCAGAGACGGATAGTGAACACCATCGCCATATAAGAGAACTAGCACGAGATATAAACGCCCCGGGTCATGATGACTTCAGAGATCCGCCGTTTACTAAAGACGAGCTAAGGACCGCAATGGTGAGCATTAATCCCAAGAAGGCACCAGGAGCGGACGGCTTTACCGCGGACATCTGTTGTCGAGCAATCTCTCAGGATCTGGACGTGTACCTTGCCCTGTACAACAAGTGCCTAGAGATAGGGTACTTCCCGGACATCTGGAAGGAGGCCACAGTGGTGGTACTGAGAAAACCGGGCAAGGACGATTATCAGAACCCCAAGGCCTATAGGCCCATCGGTCTGCTACCAGTCTTGGGGAAGATCCTAGAGAAGATGATAGTAGCAAGGATCAGGTGGCACCTAGTACCGAGGATTAGTACTCGTCAGTACGGCTTTATGCCCCAGAGGAGCACCGAGGACGCCCTCTATAATCTAGTGAACCATATTAAGGGCAACATAGAGCTGAAAAAGCTTGTAACCCTAGTCTCACTGGATATAGAGGGGGCCTTCGATAGCGCATGGTGGCCAGCTATAAAAGTCAGACTGGCTGAGGAAAAGTGTCCAGTCAATATAAGGAGGCTACTGAAAAGCTATCTCGACAACAGAAGAGTTGGCCTAAGGTACGCTGGGGAGGTACACACAAAGAATACCCAGAAAGGTTGCGTCCAGGGATACATCAGCGGCCCGATACTCTGGAATCTGCTCCTCAACCCACTATTGGTTGGATTGGAGCAGCGGGACATATATTGTCAAGCGTATGCGGATGACGTCGTCCTCGTCTTCACGGGGGACACGGCACTGGACATATCATGGCAAGCCAACGCAGCCCTCGCCTATGTTCAGGACTGGGGTGTCCAGAACAAACTGAAATTCGCACCGCACAAAACGTGCGCAATGTTGATGACGCGAAAACTTAAATACGACACCCCACTCCTGAACATGGGAGGGGTCAGCATTAACATGTCCAACCAGATAAAAATCTTGGGTCTGACAATTGACGACAGGCTAACTTTTAATACACACGTCGCGAATGTATGTAGGAAGGCCACCGACATTTATAAACAGCTCTCCCGCGCGGCCAAAGTTAGTTGGGGTCTACATCCCGAGATTGTTAGGGTCATATACACAGCAGCCGTTGAACCTGTGATTACTTACGCGGCGAGCGTGTGGGCGCCTGCAGCACGAAAGATAGGCGTACAGAAGTCATTGAACGCGGTGCAGCGAGGCTTCGCTCAGAAGCTGTGCAGATCGTACCGTACGGCATCTCTCAACTCGGCATTAGTGCTCGCCGGGATACTGCCTCTCGACCTCAGAATACAGGAAGCAGCTGCACTGTACGAGGCGAGGAGAGGGTCGTCCCGGTATGTGCTCGGAGATAGGGAGGTAGAGCGCGTGGCGGGGTTTGCGGAGGTTCCTTACCCGGCGACACATATGGCACTAAGTTTCGCGAGCTTGATGACTCAAGCTGAGGTTGACGAGTGCAATGTGCAGGCGGTGCGTATTTACACCGACGGCAGCAAGCTCGATGGCAAGGTCGGAGCTGCGCTTTCCATATGGAATAGCGAGGCCGAGATCAAAGCTGTCAAGCTCAGTCTGTCCGCGTACTGCACAGTGTACCAAGCGGAACTCCTTGCCATATGTAGAGCCACAAGTGAGGTACTGAAGCGTAACGAACGCACTTACGGTATTTACAGTGACTCCAGATCCGCACTAGAGACTATCACAAACTATGGAGCACTGCACCCACTCGCACTAAAGGCGCGCGACAACATTAGAACAGCATTTAGTGAAAATAAACATATAGCCTTATTTCACATTAAAGCTCATGCAGGACTTGCAGGTAATGAGCGCGCGGACTTGTTAGCGAAGGAGGCAGCACTTTCGAGCCGGAAGAAGCCTGATTATGATTGTTGCCCAATCTCATTCGTCAAAAGGTCTATCCGTGAGGATACTCTAGACGAATGGAACAGAAGGTTCCAGTCAGGCGAAACAGCCTCTGTCACGAAAGTGTTTTTTCCAAATGCGGTGGACGCCTATCGTATAATTAGGAAAATAAATTTAACATCCAAAATAACGCAGGTGCTCACAGGACATGGGGGATTCTCCCAATACCTGCATAGGTTTAAATGCAAGGATAGCCCCTCATGCGTCTGCGAGCCAGGCAAGGAGGAAAGCATACTACATTTATTGTTGGAGTGCCCAGCACATGAGAAACTGAGATACGAACTTGAACAAATATTAGATCTGAAAATATACAAAGAAAATCTAAATAAGATTATAGAAAATAAGAAAATGAACAGTTATTTAATTAAATATTGTGAACAAATTGTAGACATAGTAAATAAGAGAAACAAAGTAGAATAAGCATTTGTTATGTTATATATAATGTTAATATATAATAAATAGCAAAGTTAAGGCACCGTAGCAAATAAAAAAAAATAAAAAATATTGTAACTAGTTTAATTAAGCAAACAAATTATAAGTTAGTAATAAAGTTAGAATAAGAGAAGGCACAAACAGATAGTAAGAATATTGTAACAAAAGAGAGAAAGAAATTATAGATAAGGATTCTGTTATGAAATAAAAATAAGAACAAATTGTAATAGAATAAGGAAGTAAAAATGTAAGTAGGGAATATTAAAGAGTAGGTACAAGAAATGTAGCAAGAAAGACCAGGCAAAAGTTAACTTGCTCAGAATGTTCAGGAGCAGCCTTTAATGGAAATGTAATTTAAAAACACATTTTAATGAGTATAGAATAATTAGAATTAAAAATAATCTGTGACACTAATATGAGTCACAGCACGCTGTACTCAATAAACGCCCTGTGATGACGGGTGTTACTAACAAAAAAAAAAAAAAAAAAACCTAACCTAACCTAACCTAACCTAACCCAAACGTAACCTTTTTTTTTTTTTTTTTTTTGTGCGTGTGGAAACCCCCTCGGGCCGTCACCCCACCGGGGTTTTCGGTGGGGCGGTGTGTCGGAATCGAACCGACTAAAACCACACGGTGTGCCGTACTGCGCCTTAAGTAGGAGGGATCCGGGAACAGCTTTTATTAAGACATCCGGACCCCCCCTAGCGCCTGCCCGCAAAAGCGCGGGCACCACCTTCGGGTAAAACCTCTCAATTAGGCGACGTCCAGGCACACGCGGACGCCGCCTCCTCGCGGGGGGCCACTATAGCGGGTGAAGGGGAAAAACCCGTCCCGTCCACCCGCGGCCACACTCAGGGCGGCATGAGGCGCTGGTAAGCGCGCCTCCGCCGCCCGGTTCGCCGGCGGCGAATTGGGTCCGAGTGGAGATCGTCCTCCCGGACCCTTTCCGCCGCCTCCTTCTGCGAGATGACGTCCTCACAGAAGGTCGCGACCGCGGTAAAATTCCTGTCGCTACCGGCCATGGAGCGTATGACGGCCGGTAGCGAGAGATCCCCTCCGATGACTGCAGTGAGGGCCCGACGCTGCGTCGCCCAGGCGGAGCAAACCGCCAGCGTGTGCTGAGCCGAGTCTTCACTACAGTCGCAGTGGTGACAGGCGGGACTCAGTTCCCTCCTAGCGACCGAGTGCAGGTACTTCCCGAAGCAGCCGTGCCCGGAAAGAACCTGCGTCAGTCGGAAGGAAAGGGTCCCGTGCTGCCGCCCTGCCCACTCGACGATGACCGGCTGGAGCGCCTCCACGGCGGCAAAGCCAGCACGTGGAGCCTCCAGCCGGGACGACCAACGAGCCATGGTGGCTCGGCGAGCGGCCTCACGCCATTCGCGTACCTCTTCGGGCGGGGGCCGACTGCCGCTTCCCGCCCGGAACTCAGCCGTTCGCCGATATACTTCGGCGAGCACTTCCGCCTCCAAATCCCACGGGGGAGTCCCGGCCAACGCGCACGCCGCCTCCGTCGACACGGTGCGGTATCCGCGTATGGCTCTAACCGCCATAACCCTCTGAGGGCGCCAGAGGCGCGCCCTATTCTGGGCGGTCAGAGCTCCCGCCCACACCGGTGCACCGTACAGTGCCATTGACCGGACAACCCCCGGGTACAACCGTCTTGTAGCGACGCTAGGTCCGCCCAAATTGGGCAAGAGTCGCCCAAGGGCGGACGCAGCGCCGACCAGCTTCGGAGCAAGCTGTCGGAAGTGCTCGTCGAAGAGCCACCTACCGTCGAGGATCAGGCCCAGATACCTTATGTGGGCCCGAACCGGTACCGGATGGAGGCGCCAGGGGGTGGACCACGACGAGGCCCATGAAATAAAAGGGCCTCCGTCTTATCCAGGGCCACCCGCAGACCCAGCGCCTCGATGCGACCGACCACCAGAGAGACACCTCTGGTGGCCAAACGCGCCGCCTCTTGGAAGTTCGCCCCCCGGGCTGTGACCAGTGTGTCGTCGGCGTAACAGATTACGCCCAGCCCGGGGGGGAAGTCGCCTCGAAGGGCCCAGTCGTACCCCATGTTCCAGAGGAGTGGTCCAAGGACAGACCCCTGCGGAACACCGCACGACATGGGCCGACGACTCAAAACTCCGTCTCGGTCCTCGTACATGACGGTACGCTCCTCGAGATAGTCTGCCACTAGCCGCCTCAGGTACTGTGGCACCCTATGATAACGGAGTGCTTCCCTGATGCAGCTGAATGGCAGACTATTGAATGCGTTGGCGATGTCCAACGACACCGCCAACAGCACGCCGCCACAGCTCACCACGTCTTCGGTCACAGCCCACAGGCGCAACACAGCACCGACCGTCGAACGCCCCGCCCGAAAACCGAATTGGGCGTCCGACAAATCGGGGCCGACCCCGCCAAGGTGCCGGACGATGCGGGCAGAGAGGACCCTCTCAAACAATTTACCCGCCTCGTCCAGCAACACGATGGGCCTGTAGGCCGCGACCGAGTCGGTAGGCCGTCCCGGCTTCGTTAAAAGTACCAGCTTCCCGCTCTTCCAGCAGTCAGGGAAGCATCCGGACGCCAGGCTAGCGTCGAACACTTCCATGAGGCGGTCCGACATGTGGTCGAGGGCGAGGGCCAAAGCTCGGGCAGGAATCCCGTCTGGCCCGGGGGCGGTGTTCTTGGAACGGATCCGTAGAACAGCCGCCCCTACCTCCGCCTCTGTGACGAGTGGAACGTCCTCATTTTCGACCTCCGCGTCGTGTCCGGCCAATAGGGCCATCGACGGGGGTATGTGTTCCACCCGTTGCGGGAAAAGGCCCTCAACCACTCCCTGCAGGAAGCTGGGCTGGAGAGTCTCTGTAAGGGGGGGGCCCGACGCGCGGAGCTTTTGTTGCGCCGCGCGATATGGGCGACCCCAGGGGTCACGATCGAGACCCTCCAGCATCTCCTTTCTCCTCTCCTCTTTGGCGCGGCTAATGGCCAGCTTCAGAGTTTTCCGCGCCTCTCGGTACTCCTCATGAAGCTGGTCCTCCTCGCTCTCCTCGCGGTGACGACGCCGGCTGCGGGTGTAGGACCTCCGGGCACGAGTACAGGCCGCACGAAGGTCCGCCAACTCCTGGGAACCTAACCTAACCTAACCTAACCTAACCTAACCTAACCTGACACCTGAAAACAGGAATTTCTGGTACAAAATTTACAAATTTTTTAACTTTTTGGCTAATAACATTTCAACCCTTTGGCTTATTGTCTAAATTATTATCTATTTGGGTAGGTCTCGACTACCCCTTTCATACCACACCTCATTTGTCAGGATCCGTCGGATAGAAATTTAAATAAAATTCCCGAAAGTTCCTTTTATCAGGTTTGTTTATGTAGGCGAGTTGATATACCTGAGCACTTTACGTGAAATCGGTATATTGCTTTTTTCAGTTTCCGACTTAGAACATTGACTATTTACGTTTATTACGACACCTACTGGTGTCGTAATAAACGTAAATACTACTTACGTACTGCTACCTGAAAGTAATTAGTGTTAAATAATCCTGAAAATTTCTATTATATTCCATTATAATCACATAAACTCTAAATCACATAGACTTGAGGGCGGCGCTGCAAACAGTGACGAACCCCGGGACTCTGCATCCCCTCGCGATCCAGGCACGCCGCAACCTCAGCCAAGCCTTGATCCAGCACAAAGATGTATCCTTGTTCTGGATTAAGGCCCACGCCAACATCGATGGGAACGAGCGTGCCGACTTTCTGGCAAAGGAGGCGGCGCTGTCGAGTCGGAGGAAGCCTGACTACGACCTGTGTCCGCTTTCATTCGTCAAGCAGGAAATTCGCAGCGGTTCCCTTGACGAATGGAACCGGAGATATCAATCGGGGCAGACGGCCTCCGTCACGAGAGCGTTCTTCGTAAACGCGAGGGTTGCCTACAAATTGGTGCGGAAAATCCAACCACATGGCGTGGTAACGCAGATTTTAACGGGACACGGGAGGTTCTCCCAATACTTGCATCGCTTCAAGTGTCGGGAGAGCCCGTCGTGTATCTGCGACCCAGAAAAGGAAGAAGGGGTGTTGCACATTGTGTTCGAGTGTCCAGTGTTCGGCTCCCGTAGGTACGAGGCTGAACAACACCTAGGAGCACGAATAAACCAAGATGATGCTCATACACTAATCGCGGAAAAGGAAACAAGGGTGCACTTTTTAAATTTCGCAGAGGACATATGCAAAATTGTGATAGAGAGAAACAAACAAGAATAATTTGTTTCTCTCTATCACAAACAAAATAAATAAATAATAAAATGAAAGAAAACTAAAATATTAAAATAATTTAATTAAATAGAGTGAAAAAAAGGCTCTTGTAATGCAAGAGGGATAGCCGCTTATAAAAAAAAAAAAAAAAAACCTAACCTAACCTAACCTAACCTAACCTAACCTAACCTAACCAAAAAGAATAGGAATTGTTAATTATTTATATTTATACAACTAAATCTGATATTAGGTACATCTTACTTCATTGGAGAAGCTATTACTCCCGTCTTCCAGCATGTTCGGATTCCGCACCCCGGCCAAAAACAAACTTCCTCACCTTCCCAAGCTACTCCCCCTGATGAGAGTTCGAGTGCGAGTTCTGCGGAGCATACAAAAACCCAGACAAACGTCAGGAGGAGTATCGGGGAATGGGAAGCCAGCAAAGACCCCTCCCCCAGATCGGTGCCCGCCGCCCCCACCAAGCCCAAAAAACCGGTAATCACAACATCCACAAGCAAACCATCTGCTCAAACGGGACTGGTGGGGACGGCGGACAGTCCGAAAGTGACTAACGCAGGCACCAGTGCAAGTAGAGTACAAGAGGCAAGAAACTGGGTGACGAAAGCTAAGATCACGCTCAATTTAAAAACCGATATAAAAGCGGACGTCACCCAGGCCATTGACGGCCTCTACAAATTAGTAAAGGAGGCCGAGTTGCAGACAAACAAAACAAAAGATAAGGAGGAAAACGCACAACACAAAGAGCAACAAATTGAATCAGAGAAAAGTAACAGTGACTTACCTCAATTGCTCTCTTCGTTGGCAGACCATAGTAGGCTAATGAGAGAGAGCAATGAGAAAATAGAGGAATTAAAAAGGGCTCTGACAAAGACTACAGAGGAGACCACATACGCCGGTGTAGCGGCGCGCGTCAAGCCACCCCCGGTGCAGCCCGTGCTGCACTCGGTAGTGGTCAGCTCAAGAGACAACAAGGAAACTGGGGAAGACGTGGTAAGCAGGATAAGAACACTAATAAAAGCTAAGGAAGATGGTATATGTATTGACAGAGTCAGAAAGGCGAAAGACAGAAAAGTCATCATCAGCTGCAAGAACGAAGAGGAGAGGAGTAGGGTCCGGAGCAGACTTAAAACAGCAGACGAACAGCTGGACGTCCAGGACGTCAAAAACCAGGACCCACTCGTCATCCTCAGAGATGTCTTAAAATCAAAGCCCTGAGGGTGCAAAATGCTTCGCTCTTCTCTGGACTTGCAGCTGAAGATGAAAAATTGGAAATCAAATATAAGAAATCCGCAAGGAACTCTCTAATGTGCCACATAGTCGCAAGAGTATCTCCCAAGCTCTGGAGACGTATGACAGAGGCGTCTGCTGTGTACATAGACATACAGCGAATTAAGGTAGAGGACCAGTCCCCTTTGGTGCAATGCTCAGGATGTCTGGGCTATGGGCACAGCAAGCGCCTCTGTACAGTTAAAGAAAAAGAGGAGACATGCGCTCACTGTGGTGGAGCTCACCAGCGCAGGAATTGCCCTGATGTGCTCGCCAACGCACCCCCCACCTGCTGCAACTGCTCTTGAGCAAATCTGGATGCGACCGGACTCAATGCGTTTAGCATGGACTGTCCGGTCCGACGCAAGTGGGATGCGTTAGCTAGAGCAAAAGTAGCGTACTGCTAAGGGCTCCACCGCAGAAACAGGGAGCAATCCTACCACCGGGACCAAGGCGTATCCGATTGTGCAGGCTAATCTTCAAAGGAAGGAACTGGCGACCGCTGAATTGTTCGGGGTCGCCGAGGAAAGGAAAGTTGCAATAGCGCTAATCCAGGAGCCGTACGTAGGCAGCATACGGAGGATGCGAGACTATCGTGGGGTGCGTATATTTCAGGCGTCGGAAGACGGAAGTGGAACTGTTAAGGCTGCAATAGCGGTCTTCAAACAAGACCTCGACGTCATACAGTATCTTGAACTCACCACTCACAACATCGTAGTGGTGAGGATCCGAACCCGCGCCTGGAACCTCGCGGTGGTCTCCGTCTACTTCGAGCCGGACAAGCCTATAGACGGCTACCTCGAGCACCTTCGAGGGATTCGGCGGACGCTAGGACCCCGAGGCCTGCTCATCGGAGGGGATGTAAACGCAAAGAGTTCCTGGTGAGGGAGTAACACTGAGGACAACAGAGGGGAGGAGCTATGTGGCACATTAGAGGAGTCGGATTTGCAGGTGCTCAACAGCGGCACTACACCTACGTTCATACCATAAGAGGCGGCAAAATCTTTAGCAGCCACGTTGACATCACTGCTTGCTCAGCGGACCTAATCGACTACGTGGAGGGTTGGCAAGTAGACGTCGGAATGACGAGCTCGGACCACAACGGCATCGTATTTAACATTCGGCAAATTAAATCCACCGGCATCAACGTCCAAACAACAACCAGGCTCTACAATACTAAAAAAGCTAACTGGGACCAGTTTCGTGAGAAACTGGCACAATTAAAAATAGACAACAAAATTAACAAACAAGAAATAGAAAATATAACTAATAAACAAAATTTGGAAACAATTGTAGAGTCATATTTAGACATAATTAAAACTTCTTGCGAAAACAGTATTCCAAAAAAGAAGATAAATAACAAAATTACCTTGCCGTGGTGGTCCGATGAACTCGCCGCGTTGAAAAGAGAAGTTGCCACCAAGAAGAGAAGGATCCGCTGCGCCGCACCGGTTCGTAGGGAACATGTCGTTCATGAGTACCTGCAAAAGAAAAATGAGTATGAAAGGAAAGCGAGATGCGCCCAGATCCAAAGCTGGAAGGATTTCTGCACCAAGCAGGACAGGGAGGGGGTCTGGGAGGGTATTTACCGTGTGATAGGTAGAACTGCGAAAAGGCAGGAGGACGTAGCCTTGGTCAAAAACGGCGTAACGTTGGATTCCGCCGAATCTGCATCGCACCTGGCTGAAACCTTCTATCCGGAGGACCTAATGGGTACAGATAGCGACGACCACAAGGACACCCGGAAGCTCGCACAGCGGGTAAACGACCGGGTCCATGATGAAGTGCATGACCCGCCGTTTACAGCGCATGAGATGATGACCGCGGTGTCCAGCTTTAACCCGAAGAAGGCGCCAGGTGCGGATGGTTTTACGGCGGACATCTGCCGTCGAGTCATTCTCCAGGACCCTGATGCTTTCCTTGCCCTGGCCAATAAGTGCCTCACCCTGGGCCACTTCCCTAACAAGTGGAAGGAGGCCACGGTAGTGGTGCTGAGGAAGCCGGGCAAGGACAGTTATCAGAGCGCCAAATCGTACAGGCCCATAGGCCTTTTACCTGTACTGGGAAAAGTCCTGGAGAAAATGGTAGTAGCAAGGCTCCAGTGGCACCTTGTACCGAGGCTCAGTACTCGCCAGTACGGCTTTATGCCCCAGAGAAGCACCGAGGACGCCCTCTATACCCTAGTGAACCAAATTAAAGCGGAGCTTAAATTGAAAAAACTGGTAACGGTCGTCTCACTGGATATAGAGGGTGCCTTCGATAGCGCATGGTGGCCGGCCATCAAGGTCAGACTGGCTGAGGAAAAGTGCCCGGTCAATATCAGGCGGCTGCTGGACAGCTACCTCGACGGCAGATGTATAAACCTCAGGTACGCCGGTGCGGAACATCGCAGGGCGACACAAAAAGGCTGCGTCCAAGGGTCCATTAGCGGACCCATCCTGTGGAATATCCTCCTAGACCCTCTCCTTAAGGGTCTGCACGAACGGGGCGTCACCTGCCAAGCGTTTGCGGATGACGTGGTTCTGCTGTTCGCCGAGTGTACAGCGCTAGAGGTGCAGCGACGTGCCAATGCCGCCCTCGACTTTGTTCGGGGGTGGGGTGTTAAAAACAAATTAAAATTTGCGCCACACAAGACCTGCGCCATGCTTATAACGAACAAGTTGAAGCATGACACCCCGCTCCTGAGCATGGGCGGGGTCGACATTGGCATGTGCCGAGAGCTGAGGATTTTAGGGCTTACTATAGACGACAAGCTGACTTTTAACACCCACGTCGGCAACGTCTGTAGGAAGGCCCTAAATATCTACAAACAGCTCTCGAGAGCAGCGAAGATAAGCTGGGGGCTGCACCCTGAAATAGTACGCACTATATACACGGCGACGGTAGAGCCGGTCATAACATACGCGGCAGCAGCATACGCGCCCGCCACCGAGAAGCTGGGTGTCCGCAGGCTCCTCAGCGCTGTGCAGAGAGGATTCGCGCAGAAAATCTGCAAGTCCTACCGTACTGTCTCCCTTAACTCGGCCCTGTTACTGGCCGGGTTACTGCCTTTGGACCTCCGTATCCAAGAAGCGGCTCGTCTATACGAAGCTCGCAAAGGGTCAACCCGGCTAGTGCTGGGAGACCGTGAGGTAGAACGTGTGGTGGGATTTGCAGAATTGCCGCATCCGGCTCTGCGTATGGACATGAGTTTCCAGAGTCTGGACGACCAAAGCCTGGTAGACCAGCTAACATGCAGGCGCTCCGCATCTTTACAGACGGCAGCAAGTTACAGGGCAGGGTCGGTGCCGCGCTGTCCATGTGGGACAGCCGGGCCGAAACCAGAAGCCGGAAACTGTGCTTGCCAGCGTACTGCACAGTCTACCAGGCCGAGCTCTTGGCCATATGCAGAGCTACGAGCGAAATCCTCAACAACATCAACATCCAAGATGACGTGCATACACTAATTGCCGATAAGGAAAAAAGGGTGCAATTTCTAAAATTCGCAGAGGACATATGCAAAACTGTGATAGACAGAAACAAACAAGAGTAACTTGTTTCTCTCTAACATAAATAAAATAAATAAATAATAAAGGAAAGAAAAATAAACTATTAGAAGAATAAAAATAAAAAGATAGAAAAAGGCTCTTGTTATGCAAGAGGATAGCTGCATAAAAAAAAAATAAAAAAAAATAAAAAAAAAGAAACCTAACCTAACCATATTGCTTTTTTCAGTTTGCGGCTTAGAACATTGACTATTTACGTTTATTACGACACCAGTAGCTGCCTGAAAGTAATTAGTGTTAAATAATCCTGAAAATTTCGTTACCTAACCTTTTTTTTTTTTTTTTGTGCGTGTGGAAACCCCCTCGGGCCGTCACCCAACCGGGGTTTTCGGTGGGGCGGTGTGTCGGAATCGAACCGACTAAAACCACACGGTGTGCCGTACTGCGCCTTAAGTAGGAGGGATCCGGGAACAGCTTTTATTAAGACATCCGGAACCCTCCTAGCGCCTGCCCGCAAAAGCGCGGGCACCACCTTCGGGTAGAAACCTCTCAAATAGGCAACGTCCAGGCACACGCGGACGCCGCCTCCTCGCGGGGGCCACTATAGCAGGTGGAGGGGAAAAAACCCGTCCCGTCCACCCGCGGCCACACTCAGGGCGGCGCTGGTAAGTGCGCCTCCGCCGCCCGGTTCGCCGGCGGCGAATTAAGTCCGAGTGGAGGTCTTCCTCCCGGACCCTTTCCGCCGCCTCCTTCTGCGAGATGACTTCCTCACAGAAGGTCGCGACCGCGGTAAAATTCCTGTCGCTACCGGCCATGGAGCGTATGACAGCCGGCAGTGACAGATCCACTCCGATGACTGCAGTGAGGGCCCGACGCTGCGCCGCCCAACTGGGGCAAACCGCCAGCGTGTGCTGAGCCGAGTCCTCACTGCAGTCGCAGTGGTGACAGGCGGGACTCAATTCCCTCCTAGCGACCGAGTGCAGATACTTCCCGAAGCAGCCGTGCCCGGAAAGTACCTGCGTGAGCTTCCCGCTCTTCCAGCAGTCAGGGAAGCGCCCGGACGCCAAGCTAGCGTCGAACACCTCCCTGAGGCGGTCGGACATGTGATCGAGGGCAAGGGCCAACACTCGGGCAGGGATCCCGTCTGGCCCGGGGGCGGTGTTCTTGGAACGGATCCGTAGAACAACCGCCCCTACCTCCGCCTCCGTGATGGGTGGAACACCGTCCTCCTCGTTCTCCCCGTCGTTTCCGGCCAAGGGGGCCATCGACGGGGGTACGTGCTCCACCCGTTGCGGGAAAAGGCCCTCAACCACTTCCTGCAGGAAGCTGGGCTGGAGAGTCTCCGTAAGGGGGGGGGCCCGACGCGCGGAGCTTTTGTTGCGCCGCGCGATATGGGCGTCCCCAGGGGTCACTATTGAGACCCTCCAGCATCTCCTTTCTTTTGTCCTCTTTGGCGCGGCTAATGGCCAGCTTCAGAGTTTTCCGCGCCTCTCGGTACTCCTCATGAAGCTGGTCCTCCTCCCCCTCTTCGCGGCGACGCCGCCGGCTGCGAGTGTAGGACCTCTGGGCACGAGTTCAGGCCGCTCGGAGGTCCGCCAACTCCTGGGACCACCGGTAGACCTCCTTCCTTGGAGGCCGACGACCTCGGACGCGGGGCATGGCCGCATCGCAAATCTGCGTAATCACATCGCGAAAGCGGCCTGCCCCCATGTCTACCTCCTCAGTCAGAGGCTGCGGAGACAGCCATGAGTAAATAATAGCTGCCTCCTCTAGTAGGTCCCTATCCATCTTCGTAACAACCCACCGCGGGAAGCGAGAAGAACGCCGCGCCGTGTGACCCCTTCTGGGGTCCTGGGTCCGGGAGAGCTCAAATCGGATATACAGGTGATCCGAGAGCGTCTCAACCTCTTCCAAGACACGCCAGTTCCTTACTCGTGCGGCGAGAGCAGGGGTAGCGAACGAAAGGTCCACTATCGACCCCCCCTGCTGTCGCACACACGTATTGGTGGAGCCTCTGTTTATGAGACAGAGGCCCACCGATGCCGCCCACTCCTCTACGGCATCACCCCGTGCGTCCGTCCTGGGGGAACCCCACGCAACAGACTTGGCGTTGAAGTCCCCCAGCACTAAGACGTGCCCAGACGCTAGTCGCCGGATCGAGGTCTCCAGGTTATTGAGGAAGACCTCGAAGTCGCTCAGACTCCGGTTGGGGGAGAAGTAGACACCATATATGGTGATCCCCCCCCATTCGGCAGCAACATATCCAGTACCCTTGTCTCTTAGCGACAAGGGCGGGGAATGAGCCGCCGTGGAGCTGACGACTGCTACGGAGCCGTCCCAGTCACCCAGCCAATTTGGACGGGGAGGAACGTAATAGGGCTCCGCGGCTACGGCGACACCTATCGACCACTCCACCATGGTTTGCAGGAAAAGATCCTGCGCACCGGCAGAGTGGTTCAGGTTCGTCTGGACAAGGAGGTTGGAGACTTGGTCCATTACTGGACTGTCTCTACAACCTCCTCCATGGGCGACGACGACGACGCAGGATTGACAACGGAGGCAGCCTGGGTCGATTGGCTAGCCACCGAAGTTTGTCGAGAAGTGCGGGGTGGCTTGCAGCCACCCTGCCCCATCTGATGGTTGGCGGGAAGATTTCCCGCCGCGCACACAGGGCAGTGAGGGGCGGCGGAGCATTCCGCCGCCTTGTGCCCCGGTCGACCGCAGCGGAAACATTGTCCGCTGCAGTCAAAGCAACTGGCGCACTTGACGCGAGTGTGTCCCGTGAAGAGGCATTTAAAGCACCTCATCGGTCTCGCCGCCAGGAGCGTGACTCTGGCGTTCACGAAACCGATGAGGATTCTTCCGGCGTCACTCAAAATCTTGGCCGACGCCACGGGACAACTGGCCCACACCGCGCCAAGACCCCCTGGACCGGGGCGGATGGTGCCGACCTTAATGTTGTCCCCGTTGCATCCCGCCTTCTCGCGAATTGCAACGCGGACATCCTCGACTGTTACTGAATCGTCCAGGCCCGAAATGCGCAGCTCCGCGCACTTGGTGGGCCTGGCGATCTTGACACCATCCGTGGCCGCGAATACCTCCCGCATCTTCTCGGCAAAGGTGTCCGCCGTCTTCGCGCCTTCAGCCCCAGGGAACTCAAGGACTCGAGCTCCCGTCTGGGCGAGGCGCATCCTGACACCCACTCCACTGAATTCACCGGCGAGACTGTCCCGGGCCTTCTTAAATACGGCTGCGTAGGATAGCCCGCCTTCAGTTGCCGCCGGTGATACGGAAACCACCACAGCCGCCGTTTTAGGTGTCGTCAGTTTCCGCGGCTTGTTCTTGGCGGTCACCGTCGGTGCCTGCGTCGGAGAAGGTGTATCACCCTTCTTGTTCCTTTTCCGGGACCGCTTCTTCCCTCCCCCGACTTTCTGCCACCCGTCACTGGAAGTGGCAGACGTGGAGGGGGCAGATGTGGATGGTCCAGGCTCGTGCTCAGCACCAGAGGGTACAGTAGGCACATTTGTCCCTCTTGATGCCGGAGTGGGAAGTGACGGGAATTCCACCACCGGTTTTACCACGGCCTTAGGTGGTTGTCCGGCCCTTGATGCGGCCGCCTTTGCCGCGGCCTTGACCTGTCGACCAGCCTTCGGTGCGGCTGTAGGCGACGGTGCCGACGTCGCCGCGGCATACGTCACAGTCACGCGGCCACCCGAGACGGGAAGGGGTGTCGGGACTGTTGCAGCGTTAACCTTGGCCGCGGCGAGTGGCGGCCGAACAATAGGTGCCGGAGGAAGCCTTGCCTCCAGGCCCGCGAGGCGCCCGTCCATCATGCGCCACACTGCGTCAATAACTTGACGCAAGTGGGCATCCGGAACGGGGGATGGGGAGGGGGCAGGTGTCCGGGCAACCGGGTTTGGCTGCTCAGGGCAATTCGCCTGTGCCCGAAATTGGGCGAACTGAGCGCTGAGCTCAGTGACCTGCCCCGTCAACGAATCGTTTGCGGCCTGGAGGCGCGCCACGTCCCCAATGAGGGTCTCGACGACCCCAGAGATCGCGGAAGAGGAGTCCTTAAGGGCCCTAACAAAGGAACCCTTAAGGTTCGTGGACTTGGTGGCCACTTTGTGGATAACGGCCACCGCCGCGTTCGCTCTCTCCCGCATGGTCAATGGTGTTACAGGGACAGAACCCCCCACCACCGGCGCTTGAATTTTTAGCAGGAGATCTGCGATCTCCTCCTCCGCCACGTTCTCGCCCTCCGCTCTAACTCGGACATAGGCCTCCCTCCCAGAGAAGGCGGAGCCCGACGGAGTTGAGACCGGCGTGCGCGACCTCCCTCTATGGCTACTAGCCACTTTGGGAGGAAGCATCTCCTGGGACGTGTCGCTGTCCTGATCTAAGGAGCGTCCGCGTTTTCGACAGTCGGTGTTGGAAACCTCCACTTCCATCGACTCTAGGCTGTCTGCCACCGCAGCGGCGTTTCCGTCAGATGACAGGACAGACCTGGAACGCAGACGTTCCGATTGTCTTCTGCTCCCAGAAATCGAGCTGACTCCTGGGAGCTCCTTCAAGATAGGCGTTTCCAGTGAAACCTCCTTTTCCTTAGACGAAGTATTCGCCTTCTCCTTCTTACTTTCTACCTTCTCCGTCTTTTTTTCTTCATTTATTTGTTTGTTTGTTTTAAATTTATTTAAGTACTCCATAATTAAACCCACGAGACGGGGAGAAATAAAGGTCGACCCGGGCAGAGATCCCCAATACCCGGGCAAGCGAAGGTTTATGCCCAACCGAGGAGTCCGCAGGTGCCCCGGCTGGGAGTGCGCTTGCGACTGAACTACCCATCAGCCATGCATCCCCTGGTCACGCACCAGAACACGGGATTCGGGGTGATTTTTTAGGTTTTCTTCCTCGCAGTCCGGGCGGCTAAGCCAAGACCCTCGTCCCCGATCGGAGTCGCGAAACATGACCACGACTCCATTCGGGATTACGATATGCCGACGGTGGCCAGGAAACTAAATTCCCCATGCCTGCTCGGTGGCAGTGTGAGTGCACGCCGAGCCCGTCTTCCTTCTCCACTGAGAACAGCGGAGAAACTCCGACCCATGGAAGGGTCCCTCCTTCGTGATTTTTTACCGAGGTTTTCATCCTCATAGCTCCGAAGAGCGAAGAGCCAAGAGAGGAATCGGCAGAAACGCCCGCTCTGTTGGGCCAAGCCTCAACCAAGTGGCCGAAGAAAGATGGCCTCCTCTTCGTACTAGAATATTAGCCGTTGGCGATGACGACGTCCTCAAAACTGAGGAACAAAAGCCAGCGTCATCGCCAACGTTTCCAGGGTGCACCACGTGGAGGTTTTCTAGACAGCACCCCACCTAACCTAACCTAACCTAACCTAACCACAATGCCTTCAACATTGATTGCCCAACACGACAAAGGTGGGATAGACTTGCACGATCAACGGTAGCATATTGCTAACGTTGCCAGAGTCTATCAAAACGCTTATCGCATCATACAAGCAAACCTCCAGCGAAAGAAGCTAGCCACAAACGAGATACTACTCGAAGCGCGAAAGAGGAGAGTGGCAGTGGCTTTACTGCAGGAACCTTATGTTGGTGGGGTCAAAGAGATGAGAAGTCACCGGGGCGTGCGAATCTTCCAGAATGCTGATCGTGGAGAGGGTACCGTGAAAGCGGCAATTGCCGTATTCGACCACAATCTGACCGTTAAACAGTACCCAAAACTCACCACAAATAACGTCGTCGTGGTGGAGATACAAACAAGTACCTGGGAGATAACGCTTGCCTCTTTTTACTTTGAGCCGGACCAACCGATTCAACCATATTTGGAACACCTCAAACGCATAAGCCAAGTAATAAGAACTAGGTGGGTCGCTGGAGGGGACGCGAATGCGAAGAGCTCGTGGTGGGGAAGTCCGAAGATAGACAGACGAGGAGAGGACCTGTCTGGAACTCTGGATGAGCTGGGGCTACACATCTTAAATCAAGGGGAAACTCCTACATTTGACACCATACGAGGAGGCCAACGTTTTACGAGTTATGTAGATGTCACCATTTGTACCGCAGACATTTTAAATGCTGTAGACAACTGGAGAGTAGATGAAGGACTCACGAGTTCCGACCACAACGGCATTGTGTTTAGTATCCAACTTCAGAAATTCAAAGGAACAGAAATAAATAGAACTACCAGAACATATAACACGAGAAAAGCAAATTGGACACAATTTCATGAGAAATTGAGACAATTAAAGCAAGAGCGTGGCATAATCAAAACAGAAATAAGCAAAATTACCAATATAGACCAATTAGAATTAGTTGTTAATAAATTTATAAATATCATAAGTGAAACTTGTAACGAAACAATACCAAAACTTAAAAACAAGGAACTACTTACCATGCCGTGGTGGTCCCAGAAGCTCGAGGAGATGAAAAAGAAGGTCGCCATAAAGAAGAACAGAATCCGTTGCGCCGCCCCAGTGCGAAGACAGAAGGTTGTAGAAGAGTACCTAAAAAAAAAAAAGAATATGAGATGGCAGCGGCTAGGGCACAGATAGATAGTTGGAAAGATGTTTGTGGCAAACAAGATAAAGAGGGTGTTTGGGAGGGAGTCTATAGGGGGATCGGCCGAACTACTAAGAGAGTGGAGGACTTGCTAATGATGAGGGACGGGAAAGTGCTGGAAGCAAAAGATTCTGTAAAAGTTATCGCTGAAACCTGTTACCCAGATGATCTGGAAGGCGCGGACGGCATCCAACATCGCCAAACCAGGAAAAGAGCCGAGGAAGTTAACTCTGGAGGCGAAAGTGAGCTTTGGGACCCAGAGTTCACAATGATCGAACTGAAAGCATCTGTGGATTCCTTCAACCCACGCAAGGCTCCTGGAGCGGACGGCTTTACTGCGGACATTTGCCGACGTGCCGTCGAAAACCAGCGCCGGGCCTTCGCTTGGCACATGCTGAACTGGACGCCCATTTGGTACAATAGTGAGACACAGAATAAGTTATCTAGAAAATTGTTAGCATCCTAAGTAGGTAAATAAATAAATAAATTATGCTATGTATAATAATTACATTGAGTAATGTCCACTATTTGTTTATTAAAGAGAACGGTTTCTGCTAACGTGTGTTTCAGGGAGGCCTCACTAGTTACTAACCAGTAAAAGCCTTTTTTTTTTTTTTTTTTTTTTCCCTGATGAGCTCGCGCCGTTCACTTTTATAAATAAGGTACATGTTTATAGTGCTGTAAGTTTTAATGGATGGGTATATAACAATTAAGTGTCTCTGACTGTACCAAATAAAATAAAATATTCTTCTGTTTCTCCAGCTTATAAATAAATGCCTAGCTCTTCATCATTTCCCGGTGGCGTGGAAAGAAGCAACAGTGGTGGTACTAAGAAAGCCAGGAAAGGAAAGTTACACAGTCCCAAAATAATACCTTAACGCAGTACATCCGCCAGCAACTCAGCCAAAAGCAAATAATAACAGTGGTATCACTGGATATAGAGGGAGCTTTCGACAGTGCATGGTCGCCGGCAATAAGAGTCCCACTGGCGGAGGAAAAGTGTCCCACAAACCTCCGACTATTGGTGGACAGCTACCTCAGTCAAAGATGCGTAAGGGTTCGATATGCCGGAGAGGAATTTAAAAAGTTACCAGCAAGGGATGTGTGCAAGGATCCATTGGAGGCCCAATCCTCTGGAATCTGTTGTTGGACCCACTCCTAAAGAGCTTGGAGGCCAGAGGAGAATACTGCCAAGCTTTCGCTGACGACATCGTCCTCATCTTTCATGGAGAGACAGTAGCGGAAATCCAGGGACGCGCGAATGCTGCCCTCGAACATGTTCACATGAACATGTGGCGTACACCGTAGTAAGAAAATTTGAGGCCACCAGCATTTCTACTCAAATCATGACAGGGCACGGCGGGTTCTCCGAGTATCTGAATCGCTTTAGATGCAAGGAGAACCCGGCGCGTGTCTGTGATCCAGGGATTAGCGAAACCGTACAACATATTTTGTTTCAATGCCCTGTACATGCAAAAGAGCGGTATCACATTGAACACCAGTTAGGTATAAAAATGGAAGCCCAGAATATGGCAACAGTAATGCTGAGCAAGGATAGGGACAAGTTGCTGGACTATTGTGTAAAATTAGCGGAAATAGTCATTAAAAGAAATAAAACACGATAGAGAAAATATGCTGTCATAGTATAATGTTTAATATTATTGAACATTAGTTAACGTGATGTAAAGATAAGCGTAGATAGAAATCCCAGCCTAATAAAGGACTAAATGGAAAGATATTATTTAATAAATAAATAAATACATGGTAGCAAAAACTAGTTAAGCACCATGAGTGCGAGATTACAAAATTATATAACTGGAATGTAAGAGTGAGAGATTTAATACTGACTTCAATCATGTTGGAGGTAGCAAGCAAGAACGCCCTGTGATGACGGGTGCGTTATTATAAAAAAAAAACCTAACCTAACCTAACCCCAAGTTCTTCCGTCACGCTCCTGGCGCCACCTGATGTTGTCACCCTCCTTGGGGGAAACCCTTCCGACACCTGAGTTGCGATCCACAACCCCTTCAGTGTTCCCTAACAACTGCCGCAGCAACTTTGTACTAAGGCAAAAACTTAACCGCAACAGTACTCCCTAGCTAGTTCGAATATATAATTGGTCTCGGAGGACCAAAATGTTCAAGGGTGCTCTAACTACTTGTCAAAAAGGTGAATAATAATAAGTATGCCAACGAACGTATATTTATTAAACAAAATATCACTGAGGTCATTAAACGACGGAAAATCTTAACACCGCCTTTTAATTTTAAGAAATTGGTACAGCGCCACCTATCTACCAGACTGTTAACTAAATTAACTGTTTATGACTTCAAACACTCTTTTACCTATAGAAAGGTATATTATCAGCGAGTAACATAGGTTATACAACAGATACTACTTTTAAAACAAAAATATTTATTGTATGGCAAAAATACTGACTTGCACACGAAATTATCAAAAGTTACAATGGAATTTGTAACATGCTTTACAATAATGTAATTATGTATGCTTGACCAAATTTTATTCTACAGAGCATACATATAGGCTAGCCGCTAGGTTTAGGTTAGGTTAGAATTGCGACCACAACGCATGAGCCGTGTCAATCAGAAACGTTTACATTTAGACAAACAAAATAACTTTTGTATACTATATTATATGTATACTATATTATATGTATACTATATTATATGTATACTATATTATAATAAAATATACATTTATGCTTCGGCACTCAATTTTAATATTTGACGTTTTCTTACTAAATTCTGTCGTATCTTATCTTATGTTCAATGTAATATGAATTTATTACAAAACCAATTCCAATTTCAATGTGTTCTATTCCCTAAGGTAATTTTTTTCTGAGAGAAACAGAACTTATATTTTTTTTTACTTTTTCCACAGTATCCAATTGACTTTATTGCACGATAACTATATAGCTAACCAAATTAGGTACAGTTTTTAAAATAAATAATATTCAAAAATAATAGCACCTTTGTATTAAAAGAAACGTGCGTTATTATTGCACTGAACCTCTACTCTACGTCTAGAGAACACGAGTGAGACAGACGTGTGTTATAAACCCACATCAGTATATGTGTATCTGAGCGGTCACTTACTTACTGAGTCCAATACTTTTCCCCCATCCCACAATTGCACAACGACGTGGTCTGTACACATATTTGTAAATATGCATCTGAGCGTGACGGTCATGTGAGTTCAGTGCTTTTTCCCCAATCCAAAAGTGCACGACGTACCTAAAGAAGTTTTCACTTCAAAAAGTTACAATGTAAAGATAATCTTATTTAAATAAACTTTGTCATTTACAGCAACTTATTTGGACGCGTAGTTGAGGAGATTTGAAAAAAACAAATACGGCGTGTAAGTATCACCGTCGCGAATAACTTACAAAAACGTCTTTCTTTGGATACTTATCACAATGCAAAAGTCAGTTCATCATAAAATTGAGAGATGAAGGATTTTTACAGTCAATAGTTTGATTTTGAACTACGGAGTGTAATGCAACACGCGTACTTTATTACTGATTATTTTATTTTTTTCGGTAAAATGTTCTGTTTACTCATTGTGATATCACTTTTAAGTAAAGATTTTCCACTCATGATGTTGGTCTGAATACACTATTTCAGGATGCGGTACAGTGTCACTACACCCTATATAGTCGTTGATACGTATAAAATCAGAGTGACGCTTCATCGCGTGTTCTGCTGCCGAGTCCCTGCGCCGTGATTGTGGTACTCCCGTACCACCCGGGGAGTTGACGTCTATGTATAAGGTATTCGCACAGCTCACTCGCGCGGTCTGCTCCTTACGCAACGCACCAGAACAAAATAGTGATTTTTCGTAAGAAAAATTGAACATTCTATTGAGAAAGTTCTTTTGAGAGTTAAAAGTATCTGAAAAAGTTATTTTTAGAGCTACATTGATGTTAAAGAGTTCTTTTTAGAAAGACAACTTGCACATTTCTTCAAATTAAAAAGTTCTTTTGAGAGCTGTAAATACTTTTTATAAACACTTAAGTTAAATAGTTCTTCTCAGAATGAGTACTTTTACTTTTCTTATTACGTCATTACTGTAATTATAGTTACATCGGAACCTATTCAATTCTTATCTTTTAATATTTCTATAGCCTGTACACCGTACCTGTAAACGCTTTACCACTTGATTTTACCTAATTTAATGGTTTCAATAGATACCTACTAACATACCTAGAAGGTTAGAACTTTCTAAATGGAACTCCCAATGTAGGACAGTCAAAATGCGTCTCCCTGCACAAAATATTGAAATCGAGTATTGAGCGGTCACAACGTTCCACTGCACAACATTTTAGGACGTTGCGAATCAAGCACCGGCCGCCCGTCCATAGCGGCTCAGGGTACAAAAAGAAAGACAACAAGTGACGACATTTACAGCGCGCAGTTGAATTTTAGCTCACAGTAATAGGTCGGCTTTCAGTTACGATCAAAACTATTGTAAATTTGCAGGAATGAGTAAGATTTGCCCTAAGTGCCATATACAAAACATGGATAGATGAATGCGTGCGGTGTGTAGTGTGCATCCAGCAAAGTGATTCTTCCCAATATATAGGAACTAACACAACAGATACAAAATCTTTTGATGGACATTCGTCGATTGTATCCCTCCGGACTCGTGGTCCCCCTGTGATCTTCCCCTGGGGGGACCACGAGTAAATCGCATTCGCTCGTGGCCCCTCCGATTCAATCTACTATTTCAATTATTTATTTATTTTATTTTATTTATTCAATTATTTACTCATGCTCAACCACAACTATGTAGTTGAGTAATAAAAAATTCAATATTCAATACTGACAGTTGACAATTACAATTATGAAATAGATAAATATAATGAGGTTTTCATTGCGCTAAGTGGTCATCATGGACGTAGGTACTATTCTCATATTATGCACAAATAAGTAGGTACGTGAAGTGTTTATCCAATTACATACCATAATATGCTTTTCAAGTGTTTATGGTCAAGAGTGAATCGGAGGGACCACGAGCGAACGCGATTTACTCGTGGTCCCCCCAGGGGAACATCACAGGGGGACCACAAGTCCGGTGCGGATTTTATGCACATTTTTTGAAAACGTGCAATAGTCTCTTTCATATGACTTCGTTTAGGAATAAAATAAGTTAAGAAATTAAGGAAGGTAACTTCATGCTCACTTTTAAGGTCGGAAGGGCAGGTTTACCGCCTCATAGGCAGTCTTTTCCCGCAATCAAACTTAAAGTCACAAACAGATTTTCCCGCGGGCGAAGCCGCGGGCACAGCTAGTATTTATATAAAGCTGAAGAGTTTGATTGTTTGTTTGCTTGAACGCGCTAATCTCAGGACTACTGGTCCGATTTGAAAAAATCTTTTAGTATTGGATAGCCCAGTTATCGAGGAAGACTATAGGCTATATGACATCACGCTACGACTGGGACGTGGGATTCCTACTTTTATAACCATACGATTCAACAATATTTATCAACCGACCAATAGCATTACTTTACTGGTATAACTAGTCATAATAATGTCTATTACGTCATTTTCTTTAATTAGTGAACTGTTTTATCATCTATTATAGTTTGCCTCTATTTTTAATAAAATAAATAAGAGGTTTTGGTGTGGCGACAACATAACGAACTCCGCCGTTTTTCTACGACTGCGACGAAATATGCAAATATACGAATCTGATGAATATCTAAAAGACTTATATTAGATTTATGTTGTCGCCACATCATCATCAAAACTCTTATTTACAGTGTTCTTCGTCACTAAAAAAGAAAACAAACTAAAATCTAGCGTCAGGTTCAACCATGTTATATTAGACTGCATATATGAATGGTTTAATGTGTACTTGACAACTTTTGTTGAATGGGTAGGTATGAAAATAGTTATGCAACTAAAAACTAGTCAAGTTTACATTAAACCAGTCACAAGATTTACAATGTCACATGACTGAACTTGACGCTTTTTAGGGTTCCGTTCCTCAAAAGGAACCCTTCTAGGATCACTTTTTCGTCCTTCAGTCTGTCTGTCTGTCACGACCCTTTTTCTCAGGAATCCGTTTAGGCATCAAGTTGAAATTATTATAAATAAAACCCTTGGAGCTGTTAAAAATCAAGCTTTTAAGTAAACGCAATCAAAACAGACGGTCATTCAAATTTTAACTTTTCGCGGGTTAATCAAAACCTACAGGACTACTTCCCATTGGCTTAAAATCATGAAACGGATATGCCCACTTATGGCCTTTGTTTGCACAGCAATGTGGTAAATACCAAAAAAAAAACTCTTTTTGTAACTAAATTATTGCTAATACTAAGAAGGTCGTAAACCTACGAAGTCTAAAGTGAAAAAAATAAAATTCTCAATCAATCAATGCATTATTTGGCATTTCAAAGAAAATGAGGGTATTTCGCCCTAAAAATCGATACACATAATTATATGAGGTTATGAAAATCTATTCTTGTCTTGGTGTCCTTTTGTTACCGTTATTGTGTACAGAATTAACAATAAAAAGATAACGACTATTTATGAACTACCAGAATGTACATATATACGAAAGAAATAAACCTTTCTGTGTTTTAATAATTAAATCGTTCTAATAGTGCCATCTCTACGTCTAAATGTTCAACTATGACATTTCGCAATTGCATTTCGTTTCTAGTTGTGCGCTTACGACTCCTTATCTTTTCTAACTGATATATATCCGACGACTTTGATTATGGACTCATGGACCCCGAAACCTCACCCGTTAACGACCTTGGCTATACATTGGACCCAGCCACCTCACACGATTACACCGGCTTACTGATGGATGGTTATTTGGTGAAGGGTTTCCTTCACCAAATAACTGTATTTTTTATTAGAAGCTGAATCAAGAGCAGGCGTGTAGCTCGAAAACTATATTTTGTGTACATACTTGTTAATAACAATAAAAGTTGTATGGAAGCCATGCGACAATACCGTTGCGACTACTTAGCTGGTCGAAGGACAGTAGGTTCTCGTTATGACCATTGTTTGGTTCTGTGGCTGGGCAAGGTTTCAATCTAATATAAATCCCCCAGACCAGTTTCTAGATGACGTTCTTTTTTTAATAATACACTCATATAACATAAAAAACTATATAAATTACCAAAAGTCAGAAGAAATACTTGGGTTTGAACTAAGGACCTTTCATTTGCCAGTCAAGGGTCATACCGCTTTTTCTATCAAAGCAAATAGTGGGTTTTATATTTTTTTATTGGGTCCTAGTCCTATATATAAAATATTAGCGGTTCCTATATCTATGATTTCAACCCTAATGCCTACAATTTATTTTATTCATGGGCTCCATTGACCCAAAAGCTCTTTACCAAATGGGTATTTACTTTTAAAACTCACCCCCTTCCCCTTCCCGACCTCAGATCGCCCGTAAATCATTTTTCCTTTCATTTTTATAATATTCTCCTCCTTTTCCAATGGGTTTCATCCTACTGTTATTTTTTTTGGTTTCAAAAATTATCGACCCTGGTCTATACAGAAAGATAGATAAATAGATTTATTATACATTTAAAATTTTAGTAAATATTGTAAAAAGTCGAAATTAAAATTGCGCCATCTGTGAAATTTGCCTTAACCAATATATGGATAATTAGTATATATCAAACTCCAGTAGTATCGCGCAGAATCTACAGATGGCGTAAAAATATATTTTTTTATATATAAGAGATTTTAAATTTGGCGTAACTATGCTAAACTGATAGGGTCTTTACGGCGTATAAAAACACATTTTAATAGGTTTATCTGCTTCTGAGTTAGAGGAGGTCTGAAAATGGCAGCAATCTTTAACATTAGGTTCGACTTTTATCGCTCGCCTAGGTCCACCTCGTACATATTTGGCTGCATACACTCCATGTTCTAATCCTTACCCATTCCGTTTTACTCACGACGAGATGCTTCAATGTAGTACTGCAGTAAGAAGGGTTTTCAAAATAAACTGAACACACATTAAATGATATTTTATTGAATGAATAACGCGTCAACGCGTGAGACGTCACTCGTGACAAACCTCATAATATAACTATGTATTTACAAAGTCATACATTCACATAACAATTTTATAATTCGTAGTTTACGGTCATGACGACAACTCGACGTCGAGCTGATAATTCGTAAGTTCGCAACGACAACAACATTGCTATATACAATTACTGTACAGCGCATTTACACAACGTGGTATGTGGGTACTCCTAGAGGAGGGTAGGCAGGTCGGGTCTAGTTCGGTACTCTTCATAACTAACTGCTTTACAAAACACCGACCACTACTTGAACGCTGAGATTAACCACAAAAGTACCAGTAAACAGTGAATCGAGCTAGAAATCTTCAGATAGACCAGGTCCAAGGGCAAGCCGATGCCGACGAGCCACGATCGCACACACATTGATAAGTGCACGCGCACAGCATCAGAAAGTCATTCGCGCGGCGGCTGCAGGCGGCGTGCACCGTTAGAAGTGAGCACGCGAGTGTCCGTTGTTCCAGCGCGAGTCTGACGTACTCGAGAGCTCCGTGACTGGTGCCGGGTAGTAGACTGTGGGTGCGGGCGCGGGAGAGGGCCGCGGACGGCCGCTGCCCGTCAATGCTGTACTGCGTGAGCTGCGTGCCTCGGAGCGTCTCAGGGTGCCGTTGCGCGCCAACCGTAGTGAAACGCGCTCGCCGCACGACGCGAATGAATCATCGCGGGTGTGCTCGGGTGAGTCCCGTCGCCGCATACCACCCGCGCAGAACATTTTCAGGAATACACGCTTGAACTTCTCCCCGAAGATGACGTAGATGACGAAATTGACGCTGCTGTTTATCGTTACTAGCAGGTTACTCGTCTTCACGAGCGGGTCAAGCTTGTCAAACTGGTCGTCAAGGAATACTTCAAAAGAATTGGTAACGAGCGGCAGCAGGTTACAAAGGAAGAACACCAGCACCACCACCAGCAACATAGTAGCCAGCCCCAGTTCGCGACGCTGTACGCGTGAGAGGCGTGCGCGTTCGGCCTGAGCTCGCCGCACCTGGCGCACAATGCATGCGTTGAGCGCGGCTAGAGCGGTGAAGGGTACGATGTACATGACGATCATATAGAGCGAGTGTATATAGACCACAATGTAGGACTCTGTGCGAAATTCAAGATCAGCGGTAACGCAGTACACCAACTCTCCGTCTACCAGGCGCTGCACCAACTCCGCTTCAAAGAATTTTGGGGTATTGTAGGCGAGCGCAAAGGCAGCAGTACCCAGTACGTACCAGCGCGCCCGCGACGACGTGCACAGCGCCTTGGCACGGAACGGGTGGCACACAGCCACCCACCGCTCGATGGTGACGATTAGTGTGAGGTAGACGGACATGGTCTGCGCCGCATTCGCGATGGGGTACGCGTAGGGCGTGATGTGCGGGCACACATGGTAGTAGTAGTACCGCATGCTCCCAGTGTAGGGGAACACCGCCGTCAGCCCGAACAGCAGGATGGAGGTGAGGATGAGTACGGTATCGCACGCCGCCAGCCCCACCAGCAGGCAGTTGATGGAAGAGCGCATTTGCGGCCGAGACAGCACCACGACGGACAGCACGTTACCCAGCAGTCCACCCGCGCCAATTACATTGAGTAGCACACCGTGCACCACGAAACGAAATAGCTTATCCGCCGGCTCCACGCCGATATCCGAGTCGCAGCCCTCGGACGAGTTCAAGCTCATGGTGGGGGGGCGGCGCCGCGCCTCCCGCGCATCCTCACCGCTCCCCCTGCACGCGCCGAGCGCGTCTCCGCAGCCACCTCACGCGCCACGCGGCTCGTATGTCCAACGCCTCACCATCTGTAACAATAAACAATAAATTGTTCATTTTGTGTGTTGTAGTTACGGTTAATTATACATGCAGGGGCGGACTCGTTCTCCCACCAACAAATCTGCCTTTTTTTAGGTTTTTCACTCGTGTAACAACTATCTAGGTTTGTTTGAAACCGTAGTGGTACAAAAAGTAGAGCTTTCGAGGTAGGGTGCTATCAGTGCCTTGATCACGTGATCAATTATACATTTTTTTTCCAGTTAAATAATAAACAATTATTTGTCGACATATGTTCATCACCTTTACCTACATAACCTCATTTAAATAATTCGGTTGTAAGTTATTATGCATTAGGTTACGTGAAAAACAATATTTTTTTTGTAATAAAAAGTATACTTACTTTTATTATGCGATTGATTCAATTGACAATTGACTTGAATATTAAAACTTTAAATGTAACTACATTCAAACAATAATTTTTCTTGTTGAACAGATAACTTGTACATTTATGTTATAATTATTTTCACGTCAAAACAGCGCCAAAAACATAGGCAGTATAATGGACTGCGTTCCGTTTTAAACAGTAACCAGTATAGCTAACTATCAAGGAACTGCTTCGCAGTAGACTAAATTGTCGCCACACCTTACAGTGCTCGCAGTGCATATCGGAACACACTTGATAATCAAATTTATGGGTGTTGAGTTTTATATAATCTATACTTATAATAAAAATGTAACAGGTCCAATTCTGTACATTGAAGATATTTTGAAAATTTCTTTTTGGGGCACTCGTATGATCGATACTGAAGCCAAAACTATAATTTTTTTTTTTTGTGTCTGTCTGTATCATGGCCGCGCATCACGCTGAAACTACTGAACGGATTCAAATGAAACTTGGCATAATTTGAGTTCATACTACGAGGTAGGATATAGGATACTTTTTATCCCGAAATTCAGGACGGTTTCCTTGAGAGGGGGGATCAAAGTAAAAATGTGTACTTCGTTGTAATTAATTGATGCGTAGTCCGATTGCAATCATTCTCTTTTTGTTAGAAAGGAGGCACTTCGTAGATTGTCACGTAGTGTTTTTTTTCTATATCTATGTGTATAATAAATCTATAGACATCGAGTTTGTGTTTGGTTGCTTCACGTAAAAATTAAAAATAATTCAGGAAACGTATTATGCACCAGTATTCTGTGTAACTCGGTGTAACATTTAGTATTTGATTGATCACAATTGGTTTTCTCTATCCATAGAAAAAATAATGCAAAGTTATAAGTTATAACAACTTACAGCGACATCTATTGGTCCAAAGTAGTACTAACTATACAATATTTACAACGTTAAAAGAAATGGTCATTTCTTTTTTTATTTATTATTAGCATAGAACACACGCATCTATACTTATAATACAACTGTTACAGGTCCAATTCTGTACATTGAAGATATTTTGATGATGAGATATATTTCCGAGGTGACCACTTAAACTATTGCGCCATCTGTGTATAATTAATAGATACTGATAGATAGATAGTTTAAGTGAACTGTGTAGTGCAATATATGCGCTAATATTATAAAGAGGAAAGATTTGATTTCCTATTTGTTTAATTGTAATGCCTATCCATTACCGAAATAAACTACTGGACCGATTTTAATAGAAAGCTACATTATCAGAAATTTATTTACATATTTTATTCCATTAATTATAAGATTTCAGCCTGAAATAACGGCATTCGTGATGCAAGCTAGGAGATAAAGCGCTTCCGAGCTGCTTTATCCGCGTGCGCTGACTAAGTGGTCGGTCATACATAAAAAATATGTATTACAAAAGTGTTGGTCTTTAGTAGGTCTAAAAAAAATCCGCAGTACCATATACGTATCTCTTATAAATAAGGCACAATAACGCATTTTCTGTCGAAAATAATATAAAAATTAAAACGTGAACTTCAATCGTCGTTATAAGGCATAGCATATTAACCTTTACAAAAAGATAGGCAGTCAAGGGATTGCCGACAGAAGAAACTTAAAAATCTTTTTAACAAAAAATTAAACCGACGAAAAGAACTAAAAAGCAAAAAATAAATAAACCTTAAGTCTTAAGTATTGAGCTTATTTACATAAACTATCTAATTTTATATAAACTTATTTTGAGTTGGCGCAAAACAGCAAACTGATTAATTATCAAAATTTTATTTGGTGCCGACTCAAAATAATCTTATATAAAATTAGATAGTTTATGTAAATAAGCTCAATACTTAAGACTAATTTTTTGTTTAAAAGATTTTATTTTATGGTTTTTTTCATCATCATGATGATGATGAGTCCGATTTGATAAAATAAACATTATTTTTGGATTGTTATCTTGGAAGTATTTTATTAGAGAAATTATTTTTATCAACGTACCTATTAATTTAGTAATAAAATTTTCACATTTTCACAAAAATAATGGTTATTATCTTTGTAATGCAAAATGTTTACGATAAATGTATAATTTTTTTTAGACAACTCCCGCATTAGGAATATTCCTGTGTGTCGCGAGGAACTTCACCAATAAATAAGCAACAGACACAAAAAACACCCAGGGTCGGGACAACTATTTGTAGATCACACAAATTTTTGTCCCGTGTGGCTCCGTAACTACTGGACCAATTTTAAAAACTCTTTTACCTATAGAAAGGTATATTATCAGCGAGTAACATAGGTTATACAACAGATACTACTTTAAAAACAAAAATATTTATTGTACGACAAAAATACTGACTTGCACACTAAGTTATCAAAAGTTACAATGGAATTTGTAACTTGCTTTACAATAATGTAATTATGTATGCCTGACCAAATTTTATTCTACAGAGCATACATATAGGCTAGCCGCTAGGTTTAGGTTAGGTTAGAATTGCGACCACAACGCATGAGCCGTGTCAATCAGAAACGTTTACATTTAGACAAACAAAATAACTTTTGTATACTATATTATATGTATACTATATTATATGTATACTATATTATAATAAAATATACATTTATGCTTCGGTACTCAATTTTAATATTTGACGTTTTCTTACTAAATTCGATGTATTTTAATTAAAAATTGAGATTATGCTCCTTATGATTAGACAGACAGAGTTTAATTTAATATGAATTTATTCCAAAACTTTATATTTCAATGTGTTCAATTCCCTAAGGTAATTTTTTTTTGAGAGAAACAGTACTTATATATTTTTTTACTTTTTCCACATAATCAAATTGACTTTATTGCATGATAACTATATAGCTAACCAAATTAGGTACAGTTTTTAAAATAAATAATATTCAAAAATTATAGCACCTTCGTATTAAAAGAAACGTGCGTTATTATTGCACTGAACCTCTACTCTACGTCTAGAGAACACGAGTGAGACAGACGTGTGTTATAAACCCACATCAGTATATGTGTATCTGAGCGGTCACTTACTTACTGAGTCCAATACTTTTCCCCCATCCCACAATTGCACAACGACGTGGTCTGTACACATATTTGTAAATATGCATCTGAGCGTGACGGTCATGTGAGTTCAGTGCTTTTTCCCCAATCCAAAAGTGCACGACGTGCCTAAAGAAGTTTTCACTTCAAAAAGTTAGAATGTAAAGATAATCTTATTTAAATAAACTTTGTCATTTACAGCAACTTATTTGGACGCGTAGTTGAGGAGATATGAAAAATAAATACAGCGTGTAAGTATCACCGACGCGAATAACTTACAAAAACGTCTTTCTTTGGATACTTATCACAATGCAAAAGTCAGTTCATCATAAAGTTGAGAGATGAAGGATTTTTACAGTCAATAGTTTGATTTTGAACTACGGAGTGTAATGCAACACGCGTACTTTATTACTGTTTTTTTTTTTTTTCGGTAAAATGTTCTGTTTACTAATTGTGATATCACTTTTAAGTAAAAAGAAGAATTATGAATTTTCCGTCAGAAATTTCCAATGATTTTCCACTCATGATGTTGGTCTGAATACACTATTTCAGGATGCGGTACAGTGTCACTACACCCTATATAGTCGTTGATACGTATAAAATCAGAGTGACGCTTCATCGCGTGTTCTGCTGCCGAGTCCCTGCGCCGTGATTGTGGTACTCCCGTACCACCCGGGGAGTTGACGTCTATGTATAAGGTATTCGCACAGCTCACTCGCGCGGTCTGCTCCTTACGCAACGCACCAGAACAAAATAGTGATTTTTCGTAAGAAAAATTGAACATTCTATTGAGAAAGTTCTTTTGAGAGTTAAAAGTATCTGAAAAAGTTATTTTTAGAGCTACATTGATGTTAAAGAGTTCTTTTTAGAAAGACAACTTGCACATTTCTTCAAATTAAAAAGTTCTTTTGAGAGCTGTAAATACTTTTTATAAACACTTAAGTTAAATAGTTCTTCTCAGAATGAGTACTTTTACTTTTCTTATTACGTCATTACTGTAATTATAGTTACATCGGAACCTATTCAATTCTTATCTTTTAATATTTCTATAGCCTGTACACCGTACCTGTAAACGCTTTACCACTTGATTTTACCTAATTTAATGGTTTCAATAGATACCTACTAACATACCTAGAAGAAGGTTAGAACTTTCTAAATGGAACTCCCAGTGTAGGACAGTCAAAATGCGTCTCCCTGCACAAAATATTAGGACCTCGCAAAAACGCGTGAGGGAATCGAGTATTGAGCGGTCACAACGTTCCACTGCACAACATTTTAGGACGTTGCGAATCAAGCACCGGCCGCTCGTCCATAGCGGCTCAGGGTACAAAAAGAAAGACAACAAGTGACGACATTTACAGCGCGCAGTTGAATTTTAGCTCACAGTAATAGGTCGGCTTTCAGTTACGATCAAAACTACTGTAAATTTGCAGGAATGAGTAAGATTTGCCTTAAGTGCCATATACAAAACATGGATAGATGAATGCGTGCGGTGTGTAGTGTGCATCCAGCAAAGTGACTCTTCCCAATATATAGGAACTAACACAACAGATACAAAATCTTGTGATGGACATTCGTCGATTGTATGCACATTTTTTGCAAACGTGCAATAGTCTCTGTCATATGACTTCGTTTAGGAATAAAATAAGTTAAGAAATTAAGGAAGGTAACTTCATGCCCACTTTTAAGGTCGGAAGGGCAGGTTTACCGCCTTCTTAAACCTTTGATAGTAACATAAAATGTTGATGCTGTAGACATATATACTTGTTTGGAGAGGGGCCAGTTTCCAAAATTGTGGGAGACGGGGAAACTGGTCCACATCCAGAAGTCCGGGCGCTATCGGCCCATCGTGTTGCTCGACGAGGTGAGTAAGCTCTTTGAGCGAGTCATCGCGGAACGCCTCGTCGAGCACCTTTTGAGAGTCGGGCCGGATCTGGTGGACAACCAATTTGGTTACGGGGTGGGCACTCCACTGTGGATGCAATCATGCGCGTAGGAACCCTGGTGGTGGAAGCAGTATCTTGGGGTGAGGTGATGTTGGCGGTGTCTCTCGACATCGCCAACGCATTCAACACCTTGCCCTGGAGGTGCATCAGAGAGGCGCTCATTTTTCACGGAGTGCCTCCTTACCTTCGCCGTATTGTCGGGGCCTACTTATCGCAGATAGCGGTAATCTACCCGAGTCGGGCATGATATGATCGGCGAGAGATGTCGTGCGGTGTTCCACAGGCTCAGTCAGATACGATTGGGTGCTACGCGGAGTGCTCTTGGGAGGCGTAGAAAGAAAGAAAGAAAGAAAGAAAAGAAAGAAAACATATTTTTATTTCCGAAACATCCTATAACTATTACAAACAAATTTTTATAACCAAAAAAAAAAATATATAAAAACACTTTTTGATGAAATTATCAACACTAAATAAAGCATAATTTTATTACAGGTCATGTTTTTTACTTCGTACCTACATATTTTCGTAGCCGTGACTTGCTACGCTGATGACACCTTCGTGACGGCTCGAGACAAGACGCACCGCGAGGCTACCATAAAAGCCACGGCCGGTGTCGCTCAAGTCGTTGGAAGGATTCGGCGGCTAGGTCTCGAGGTGGCCCTACATAAATCCGAGGCCCTCTGTTTCCATGGGCCTCGGAAGAGGCCTCCAGCACGATCTAGCCTCGTTGTGGAGGTGTTCACATCGGCATCGAGCCTTCGATGAGATATCTAGGGCTAGTACTCGATAGCCGATGGGATTTCGGATACCACTTTCGGAATCTGGCCCCCAAACTTATGAGGACGGCGGCTGCGCTTTCGCGGCTGCTGCCTAACTTAGGGGGATCCGACACCTCTTGTAGAAGACTCTACGATGGTATCGTGTGGTCCATGGCCCTGCGCCCCTATTTGGGCGGAGACCCTGACGGCCCGCGAACTGCCATATTGCGGCGACCACAACGAGCGATGGCCGTCGGAGTCAAAAGGGGATACCGCACGGTTTAATTCGAAGCGGCGAGTCTCCTAGCTGGAACTACACCATGGGACCTCGAGGCGAAGACACTTGCGTCGTTGTATCAATGGCGCAAGAAGCGAGAGCTGGGACCCACTCCTCAGGAAATTGAGGTGCAACGGTCTCAGCGTCCTAATGGCAGAGTGGAAAGAGTGACTAGAGCGACCAAGCGCAGGGCACGCCACAATCGTGGCGGTAAGACACATCATGGAGGATTGGCTGGAGAGGCAGCACGGCCGCCTCTCCTACCGGCTGACGCAGGTGCGGACCGGCCACGGCTGTTTCGGAAAGTACCTGTGTCGTATAGACCGGGAGCCAACGAGAGGCACTAGGCGCCGGAGAGCGTAGAATGATCTCCAGCCTTCAGGAGCACTGGCCTGAGGGTAACGGGTGAGGCTGCCCGTTACCCTAGCAGAAGCAGGCCTGAGACGGTGGCACGACGTGTTCCGCGTGAGCCTCTCTAAATCGGAAGGAGGGCAAGGCCCTCCGCTGCCAATGGTGTGGCTGCCTTCTGTTTGGGGGCGGCCAAAGTCTGTCAGGGTTCTTGTGGACTTCCTTCCTAGGGTATACCCGAGTCCCTTGCGATAGACTCACTTGTGACGGAACACCGTGTGGTTTTAGTTGGTTCGATTCCGACGTACCACTTCGCCGATAGCCATAATAAACCCGAATCCGAGGTGATGACCCGGGTCATCAGGGATTCGGGTTTCCAAAAAAAAAAAATACATACTAATGGCTGTTGCGTAGACGAGAGAAAGATACTCTGATAATTTAAGGCTTCTGTATAACATAATATTATATTAGACAAAAGTATTAAACCTACTCATTTAAAGACCTTAATCCGTGGCGCTCTCAATATGTTTTACATTTCAGTAGCTCTTATTATTATTTTCACTATATTTATTACTATATCACCACCCGGTAAAAAATACAAAAACAGCTATTTCGAGAAAACACAACTTTTATACCGGTGAATTGATTAAAGCAGCTCAGTGACTAAGGGAATTTTGTACCCTTTTTCACTGAGCTAATAACGATGTTTTTACAGCTGATCAAATGCAACCTTTGCTATTCAATGCTATAAAAATGTCAAGACGAACCTAACATGCGATATGACACCTTTTTGCCGGGTGGCGATATTTCATATTGTGTGAGAGAAGCAGCCGTCAGTTCGCCTTGCCTACAACAAATGAATATGCGGGCAGTGCACACCTACTAAGTTCGTCAGTTTTCTAGATGTTATGCGTTTATTATTTACGGTTTAATGGACTACATTTATTACAACATCCACCCTGGCCAATCACTCAAAACCTGATTTAGTACAATTTGTATAAGACATTGTATAGAATATATATTATATAAACAACGTTTATGTTTTTTGTTGAGAAGATAACTATTATTTATTGTTAGCACAGCCACGCAGCAATGGCGAGTAAAGAATAAACATCTGAAGTATTTTTAAATTATATTGAAAATAATAGGATTATTTTTAAAGGATTTCACAGATCTAGCAATAAATAATAAATACATTTAGCAATATCAAAACACGTCCACTGCATAATAAGAACGATTTGACATTTTGTTTTTATTTACGGAGAATACCGTTCTGCCGTACGTGCACGTCGGAGTGAAAGAAGTGAAAACATAACACACACACACACACACACACAAACACACACACACACACACACACATCTATCTGGGGGCACGGCAGTGCCCCCGCCAAGTCGAGCAAAAAAAAAAGCGGCACGGCCGTACTATACTTTTCTCGAAGCAGTTCAGGCCATTTTCGACCCCCTATAACTTGGTTGTGGATAAAATTAGAAGCCTGAATTTTCAGTAACCAAGCTGGCTTTGTATAAATACGGTATATTTCAAATTTCATTCAATTTGAACCAGTAGCTTAAGAATTATAACTAGTCAAAGTTTCGTAATTTTGTAAGTCACTTCTAGCAGACATAGCAGCTTCAAATTTAGAATACAATTAGTGTTTAGTGTATAAATCAAGGAAAAACTAAAATATTTTGTAATTTCGGAAAAGGTTTCTGGATACACCAACTGCATAAATAACTTTGTAATCCCATATAAATGTATAGGATTACAAAGTTACATTTGCGGTGAATGAATCAGTATACCCATAATAATATATCCTACTCCTACTAATATTATAAACGTGAAATTTTGTGAGGATGTATGGATGTAGTGTACCTATATATCCTACTCCTACTTATATTATAAACGTGAAAGTTTGTGAGGATGTATGGATGTATGGATGTTTGTTACTCTTTCACGCAAAAAGAACTGTATGGATTTTAAAGAAACTTTACAATAATATAGTTTATATATCAGAATAACACATAGGCTATAATTTATGAAGATATTGTGCATATTGGCAAAATGTAACGATAAATGTTAAGTAAGTCGAAAAAAAATCTGTCATCTGCGAGCTATTCTGGCGTGCGGTGGGAATACTGTAAAAGTTATACGAATATAATGTACGGTGGGATTGTTTCTCCTAAATAGTTCTACAAAAAACTCTGTGACAGTATATATCTATCTTTTATGTGTAAGCCATTATTACCAAAATAGTGAACCAGAATTACAATAAAGTTTGAATTTTTATTTCCAATTCACATTTAGCACTGACAAATTGATTTTTATCAAAATAAATAGTTTAATCGCTTCTGATATTCAAAGTAGATAAACTTTGTCATTTAAAGTACATAATTTGGTCAAATATTTTAAAAGTTACGACTATATTAAATTGTGCGGTCTGACGTGGGCAGGGCGGTTGGGCGCACTGCGGGCGGGGGGGGGGAAACATCGCTTATCGCCGCGTGGCGCGAGCCACCCGAACGTGGGCAGACGTTGTTGACGGTTGTGTCCGTAATGGGAAATTTCAAGACACTAGCGATTTGTTAAAAGGCTCTGTATACATACATTTATATAATACTAGCAACCCGCCCCGGCTTCGCACGAGTACAAATTATACACCATTAATGGAAACCGCATGAAATTCCGTTCACTAGTTTTTTAGTTTATCGCGAACAGACAGACAGACATAATAAAGAACATGTTTACGAGCTTGGTCCGGTCAAAACTAAATTTAAAATTATTAATAGGGCGTATGTTCATCGCGAACAGTTTCCCATATGTATAGCCTACGCTACAGCTATACACAAAAGTCAGGGCCTAAGTCTAAATAATGCGCTGATGGATATCGGTTCTGCAGTATTCACATCCGGTCAAGCTTACGTGGCACTTTCGATAGTTACAAGTCTGGGCGGATTACATTTGATTAATGTCGACTATGGAAGTATAAAAGCGCAGTAATCCTCAATTTGTTAATACAATAGACTAAGAATCATTTACAGTCCAGACTTGTCGGAAAGACTTGTCAAAAAAAAAAAAATAGATTGACTTGGCAATGGCACTAAACAATCTTATTTAATATCCTGTTTAATACCTGTTGTATGTATTACTTGTGAGATAAATTGTATTTGTCATGCGATGGCCAAGTCAATCTATTTTATTTAAACCATAAAAGATTTTTAATATTGATATGGTCACTATAGAGATGTTGTTAGGTTAGCTAATTACGTAATAACTTAAGACAAAAGGTCCCTTAAGTATTGACTGAATAAATTAACCGACTTGGTATTACATGGATCTCACAACTTTTTAAGGTAGAAGAACTGAGTGGCGAGACTTGTTTTTTTTTACAAGTTTTGTTTTTGATGGCATACCTGAGCGTGATGGTCACGCGAGTTCAGTGCTTTTTGCTCATACCAAAAGTGCCCAACGTTCCTAAAGAAGTTTTCACTTCAAAAAGTAATCACAACAAATATGGACCTCCATTTGTTTTAATTCATTCGGCAATTTGACAGCTTAACAATTTAAGCTGTCAAATTGCCGAACGGACCGACCTACAAGTAGGTCGGTTCGTTCGGGATTCTAAATTCAATTTTGATTATATTTTGGTAGAGGTAACTAATAAGAAGTTCGGCAATCAGTCAGACCTTTTTTGAGCAACTAAGGCCTGTTTCTTAAAAATAAAAAATAAGAAACTCGGCTCAGTCGTATGAATTTTCGATGGGGACGGACATCAGTGTCTGACATCAGGGTCACGTGTCATGACGCGAGTTTAACATTTTTTACCCGTCTAATTTTATTATAAGTATATAGATGTGTTTCAGGCACTGTATGTGAAGTGAATCGTGTTTTTTATTGGTGTCACTGAGCAAACACAGGCTATGCGCGCTCTAAAGAGAGAGAGGGAGACAGAGAGAAAGCTCTCTGTATATCTCTTTAAATTATAGGACTTCTTTTTCGTTATAACTTTTTCTGCCATGTGTAACATGAGCGGATTCACTAAAATAAGGTTGGCCGACCTGTAAGCCTGACGGTAGGATTATCCTATATATACTATATAATTTACCAAATTTGAATATGATTTTGTTATTTAATGAACCGGCTTGATAATAATTATATGACATCGATATAAAAATATAAAAATGCGTTTATTTTCGTAGGGTAGCAACATTGACAATTGTTACGTCAAAAACTTATGTCGGGCGTCTCCGACACGAGCCATCATTTGGTAACGTTTGGTGTCACCACGTTGTTTGTGTATATCTTTATCTTCTTCATATATCAAAATTTCGTGTCACGTTGTTTGTCCGCGATGAACTCTTAAACTAATGAACCGATTTTACGACATTTTCCACACTCTGTGTAGTTTGGTCCAACTTGAGAGATAGGTTAGTTTTTATCAGAATGTATAGTCACAATATGTTTTTATTGCAAATGACTTAGCCACAGCAACGCGTGGTCGGGTAGCTAGTTATTAAGTTGTAAAACACATCTGATTATACTCAAGCGATCCAATTGTTTTTCCTGAATAACCTGATCAGGTAGACCTGATCCACTAGGAACAGATTTTAACTGAACTTGATTACTAACCCTTTCGTTAATCCACAATTTAGCATAACTTTTAAGACAGTTTTCCATAGATGCGTCAAACTTTCGTGGTAGAAAATTTGATTTAAACAGTGTACGCAATACGTGGTCATTGTGATCAAACTCCACACGTCAAAATTATTCAATGAAGAGTCAAAATGCGATATAAAATGTGATTAGACCTTACCGGGATAGCGTAGATGCACTCACAAGCTTTTAGGTCACTTCACCCATTACCACTTCGGCATTGAACTGAAGGCTGTCTGTATATGGCAGTGTGAGAGAGAATCACGCGGATGATTCTCTCTCCGCCCGTTTATTTTAGCAAACTAGGCAGAAAATATTAAAAATAATATTAAAATCGGTAGATGTAAATAAATCTTACGATAAAGCGCAGAATAAATAAGTGCATTTATACAAATCAACGTTCGCGAATAGTGGGGTACTCGATCTTTTTTACTATTCAGCTAAGAATATCTGTACCAGCAAAAACTTGTTGTGTTCAACTACAACCTTACATTTGCAGTCCGACAGTTAGCTCTGTATGGTTAAGTTTGTTCTGCAGTCGGACTTTTTACAACTAAATTAGTATATAAGCACTCGTCCTGCTTGCTGGTAAGCATTTACCAGTACTCGCAACGCTAGTTACTCAATGGAAAGAATATTCCATTAAGAAACTCTTTCGACCCTAGCCCTCTAACCGTGGCGGTCGAGTTCTTCCCTGGTCTCAGAGTTCAATTAAAAAACAAAATGAAACCGTTAACCGGATGAGCTACAACTGATTAAAAAGTAATTACAACGTTACATGCAATTTAGATTTCCTTCAGCTCCCCTTGTAGATTCGTCTACTTTTTTCTTTTTAAGGCAACCATTTTAATCTTCTTGCGCGTTGCTAGATGTGTCAATTAATTTATTGTCGGTGTGACAGACGTCATTTATACTTTTATTGTAGTGCACGGGATGTTGTGCTCCGAGGCGAGTGTCGTGTCTTGGTGATGATGCGTGCAGTGTTGGTGTTGTGGTTGGTGTTGGAGTGCTCGAGAGGGGTGCGAGGGTCGCGTGGCACGCGAGACGCACCCTCTGCGCGCTATGCGTTTTATCGCAGTATGGGCCCCCCTCGTAGCTGGGGCTCACCGACTACGGGAGAGACGCGGCGCGTTTTCGGTGGCCAGTCGGCGGAACTGACCACGTACCCACCCACGTGCGTGCTGCTAGATCGCTACTGGACGGCGCGCTGCTCGGGTGCGGTGGTCGCGCCACGCTGGGCGCTGACGGCCGCCCATTGCGTGTCGCCGCATATCGCCTACGTAAAGTACAACTCGCGTCACCCCGCCTCGCCCGAGGGCGACGTGGCCACCGTGCACTATCTGTATCGCCACCCCGGTTATAAGGTGGTGCAGGAGGACGAGGGTCGCGGCATCGACGTGACGCTGCTGAACCACGACGTCGGCTTAGTGCGCACGCGCCGCGACATGGTGCTCGCCAAGGAGCCAGTGCTGGAGCCGCTCCGCGCCATGCGCCTCTACAACCCCGTGGACCTCAAGCAAGAGGAGGTGGAGGTGAGCGCGACTACATTCATACTATACAACATTAGTTTGCATACTTTGTTACATCGCCGGCCAGTGAGTGAGTTTTGTGCCTTAGGTGCTGGGCTTCGGGCGCACGGAGCGATCGTCCTTAGGGGAGGAGCTGTTCTCGGTGCGGCTGAAAATGGTGCCATGCGACCGCGCTTCGTGGTTTTACTGCATGTGCGCCATCACGGAGACGTCGGTGCCGGGCACTCGGTCTGCGCGCGGCGTCTGCTCGGGCGACTCGGGCGGGCCCGTGCTCTATCACGGCGCGCAAATCGGTGTCACTTCCATGGGCCCCACCGAGTGCTCGGCGGAACGCATCGACCCGCCCGAGGGTGCCACCAGCGTGTTCACAGCTCTGTACAACTACGCAGATCTGGTGAATGCCACTATCGCCGACACGGAGGCGGCACTGCGCATGCAACGCATCAACACTGCGACGAGAATTTCTGTTTCTCGCGGCGTCCTGCTGTTGTCGCCACTGGCAGTGCTGACGATGCCGGTTCGGTGAGCGTACTTCTTTGTTTAATCAAATCTGTTGCACAAAAATGTCTTTTATTGTTGAAGTAGACTATTTAATGCGGAAGCGAGTAAATAAATGTATGTAAAAAGGTGCAAGGAATACACGCACCTGACCAGTGGTTGGTGGAGCTGTCCCAGCAGTGTGATGCGGTTATATTATCATGGGGCGCTAGTGCTAGAGATAGAATCTAGCAGAATCTCAGTAAGAGCTAAGAGCTGTCCATCGTGACGTAGGCAGTTGTGACGAATGAAATCTGTAGCCTAATTACAGTTTAAGCTTGATGACAGAAATTCCTTGTAGACAGTTGACATAGTGCGAGGAGGCCGCCCGGATAAAGTAATCAGGATTGGTAGTTGGCTCGCTGACGGTGATTGTTTACACCGCTGCTAAGAGCTAGGAGTAACGAGGCCGCCGTTACTAACGATTGTTTATTTACATGCTGGTTGTACGCAGCGATTTTATTTTATATCATATTTAATAATAATAACTTGACACATCTCATACTTTATATGATATTTGTAAATATATCCCGAGAAAACCTCCTTATCGGAGGGTTTTCTCTAATGTTGTCGAAGGACTTATTTTTTGGGAGAGTATCAAGCCGTTATTATTTTTATAGTGGTCTGTTAACTGACATGCCATAAAAGGGAAACATTGTTTTGATTTCATCACATTTTCATTATTATTAAAGTTAGAATTATATGTTTTTAAATCATTTGTAGTGTATGCTTGAAACCTGTAAGCAAATCTCATATAGTAAAATTACTTTTAATAAAAATCGTTATCGTGGCAAAACTATTTAAATCACACGGTATGTCTGACATCAGACCTATAACCTGTATGTATGCACGCAACACGGCGATCAAGTGCAAGTCTTATGATCGGGTGACGGACTGCCGTCCCCTCACTACCAGCTCATCTGGGCGATGTTTCCCTGCCCTATATGTATAGTTTACAGATTTATTAACTGCTACAGAAAGATTGTCATATTTGTCTGATTTTTACGGGCTGTACGGGAACGGCCGTATTCTAGATTAACCCTAATATTTATATAGACATAAGGTGTATAATTTTAATGTTGAAAATTGCTGTGTACTAATGAATATTTAATCTTGTCCGTGAGCCGTAACTCAAAAGGTGCCAGAGTAGCGAGAGCCTACGCCGTAGCTCGTGTTGTACGCATCTACGACCGACAGCTACGTCGCTATGAGTACCGATGTGTATGACACGTTTCAAGTGTTTTGGGAATGACGCGACATGTTTACTGAACTTGGATAATTACCGTCACTTGTGGCACTTATAGTACTGACGACATATATTTAACAAACATGCGAATATTATACATTTGAACATTATAATTATAAAGAGTCTCCCAATATCACCTTTGGATCGCGGCACGATAAGCATCCTGGTGGGAGGCACATATGTGTGTGTGCTTTGTCTCAATGTATATGATAATATTATACTCTTGAGTACTTCGATTCATCAGTGTCGAATTATAATGATGAGATGTCCACGGTGGGAGGGGAGTGTGTTGTGAAAGGCGAGCGAGGTCATTAATTATAGGCTTTGAGTAACAATGTACTCTTCCCTCAATAATATCCGGTAGACGCGCCGAGCTGTCTCATCACATCAGCGACCCGCCTTTTTCATTGAATATACACTGTTAAATTTTACAATTAGTACACCACTACATTTACATTAAAATATGTGTACGTAATATATAACCACTGCTGTCGCCAAGTAATAGAAAGTAACTAGGAGCCCTAAATAATACATGTAGGACGTAGGCAGGTTTCCACTGTATTTAATTAGCATAAATGCAAATGCACGAACTCTTACAGTGACTTGACCCACTTATTAGAATACAGCTGCGACCCAAGATTAGGGAAGGACTGGCGGTGAGCCATTGGACATTATATAACAACGTCGGGTCGTGTAACTACTTACTGGCCCTCGGGCTGCACTTGTGTAAATGCTAGTCACTACCCGTGGCTGCGCTCACTGAACCAGGTAGTTGTATGCTGTTATGGAGGTAGCTGTTATGGAGGTAGCTGTTATGGAGGTAGCTGTTATGGAGGTAGCTGTTATGGAGGTAGCTGTTATGGAGGTAGCTGTTATGAAACTCCGGGGCACGCGAAGTTCGCTAAGTGCCAATAGTCCCCGCGTCGCAGCTGTAGTACGTAATATCAAATTGGCCACCATTGAGGAGTGCAATTAGGGTTTCCGATACCGAAGGATTTTTTTCCAGCAGAAAATTCGTCTTTATAGCAAGCTCCCGCAGTAATTCCCAAACACACAAAAAATCACAAACTATGAGAAAAGGACAAGTATTTACTAAACGGACGTGTTCTTATGTTCAAACATGTTCCGTGGAATGCGGGATCGTAAACTCCAAGTCCCAGTTCCTGTAACAGCTTCCGTCTGCCATCATTCTGGAGCTGTAGGTAAAGCAAGAGCGTCTTTGCACCCAGTGAGGACGGAGCCGCACCACATGGTTCAATGCTACCCGCTCACTCCCCACTATACTCTTCTAAAGAGAAAGTAAAGCGAGCCATTGAAGCTGTTGAAGGCACTATTGTTTCCTGAACATTCCGGGCGCCACCTTTTTAAACTTTATTCAAGCGTATAATTTTCGCTTTTCAAATAATATCTTTCAGAACGAATCGAGTCGTAGAGTCAGGTTTCAGGCCTCAATTTAAAGTTAAGGACAAGTGTATCACTTGATAGCTCCGACCGACGGCTGCTGTTTTGGATTCACTCTACATCGAATCATACTGAATATAAGAAGAGAGTATAGAGGGATATAAAATTTAGGATATAATAATTAAAAAATACTTAGAGACCACTATCTTCGTGAACCCACTACGTGATCCTAACGCAAACAGTTAGCTTTAGTGGTTCATAGGAATACTACTTTTGAGTTGGGTAATGCACGCAGGAGTACACCCTGTACCAAGTAGCACTCTCTCTCCATTTACCTTTGGCCGTTTTCATGTGATGTAACAAACCGATATACACATTGAATAGTAGTGAGTGCGACCGGTTTTTATAATAACATTTAAACGCACAGATTTTATAACTTCGTAAATTACGTTAGCAAATTATACATTTACATACGTAATACATGACACGTTACACAGTTCGGTTACCTAAAGGGTAATGGACAGAGCGATGTACAAGTTTTGTATTTGTAACATGTTAAAAAGCGACAACGCGAGTTAGGTAAGTGGGTGCTCCCGCGCGGATCGGACCAACTTCTATTAAAGTCAAGACAGAATAGCTCTAGGATTGACAAACTCCCTAACTTGAATGTGAGTGGAGGCGTAACTGTTGGCGCTCAGATCGTTGTCGTCGCTTATAAACATACGTATATAGTTCTAAATACATACGTGTTGTAGATAAATTACACCCCATTTGTCACAGAGCAAATGATCATGCTCATCACACAATTATTGGTTCTGGGTGGGTATCGAGCCCACGATCTCTGGTTCAGCAGTCAGGTTCACTAACCACTAGACCAATAGGCCAGTCAAGCCAGGGCCAGTTATGTGGAGAGGTATCTCCGGAACTACTTGGAATTATTGGTTTCAGAAGTACTTTCACAATTTAAAGGGTCATTTGTTAGGCTTCTCATTACCGACAAATATAAATTGCTTGATGCGAAATTTGTAAATAAATTCTATTAAGCAAAAGCCAATAAAGGTGAAACGCTATTTTCACTGGTGGTACAGCGAGGCGATACGGCGATGGCGATGTGTCAAAACCCGCACCGCGACTGTACTGGTGCCTCAATCATTGCGGCTCCAAACTCCGAACTTTAGCACTCATGAGGGTTGATGGACACACGCACATTTACTACCTTTATACAACGTGAAAACGTAACAGACAGACAGAATTAAGCCACATTGTGTATTTATAGATGGTAAACTTAAGAAGAGAAGAAGGGGATTTAATGTTTTGGTGACCAGGTCACATTATGTGTTACTTAATACTTAATACTTATTATTTAATATTCGTTCCTTTGCTGTTTTTGCATTTATTGTTATTTATTTATTATTTTTATTTATTTATCTATTTTAAAAATTGTTACTTCCAGTTTGTTTCAGAGTTAAGGATTTATTTTTTGATTGACATTAAATTATTTACATTTGGCATTAATATCTAGTATCAGATTATTTAGAATATTATCTTATTTGTATTATTGTTCTATAGTAATTCAATAGACTTTTTATGAATTGTTTTTTTTTTATAGTATACTTTAGGGTTTTATAAATAGGATGGTTTTGTATTATTTATGTACTTACCCATTGTTAACATATTTACTCATATTTAGTATTATTATATTTGTTTTTGATAGATTAACATATTTGGCAGTGTAGTAATTATGTATTTATAGTTTTTCCTCTATGTTTTCTATTATGCTGTAATAGCATTTGTGTAATAGGAGTAATTTTAATTTTTAATAAAAACTTTTTTATTTTCTTCATTTCTTAATGATTCTGGTAGGTTGTTGTATATTTTTATGGACATTACTAAGGGGCTTGTTGAGTGTATGTTAGCCGGGAAGTTGGTAGATTCTATCTATTTCTGTATTTTAGGGTGAATTTAGTTTAGATGTCTTTTCCTTTTGTGTGGTATTCGGGGTATTTTCGAACAAATTTACAGATTGTTCACCCAATGTACACTGAGCCATACATATATACAAAATGAAATTCAAAAACACGGGTATGGCGCTCGTCATTTCATTTTACGTAATATTTATTTGCTTGTTTGTCAACTCAAAATATTTATTTATTTAGGAATTAGTATAAGAGTTTAGTTAGGATAACAAGTTTAGTTTTAAACATTATTTTTTGCTTTTCAGTTCTTTTCTTTTATTATTGGTTATTTTTTTTTTTAAGTTTTTATATGAATTTCTTATATCGTTCATTGTGTTTGAGAGCTAAGATGACATAGACAGACACACACACACACAGATATCAACGTCAAACTTATAACATCCCTCTTTTTGCATCGGGGGCTAAAAAAAAATAATCATTATCATACAAAAAAAAACAAACAAGTTTACGGGTTGATTGATGTATCCAGTATTGCAGCATTAACTGCAGGTTGTTTGTTACTGCAAGAGAGTTACCTGGAGACGATTCAGGATATCTATCTCCACCGCTAAGACGTCGCCGTCGCGCAGCACACCTGAGTCATGACATGTTGCCGCTCAGGCTAGATGATGCTTGTTTGCCACTACGCAAACGTGACACAGTTTGTAGAAATTGTATGGTTTACGTTTATTGTTACTGTATAGTTTTGATAACATAATATATGCGAATTATAAATTGGTTTACTTTTATAAAGAATGCTCGTAGTACAATTATCACATTTACACGTGTAAGCATACGCCTAGTCCGGGTGTTATGGCACTGTCCTATCGAGCGTTAGTCGCAGTGTTCAGCTTCGCGAGAACAAAATGTGAAGCAGACAAGCGTGAGGCATTTGTGATTGATGGATGTGACGAGAGAAGCGCGCTGAACCGCCCGGGCACTATAATATGAGTACGTTCGCGAGTGGCCGACTCAGTGTTCTGTGTATAGTATATTACTATTGCCTGCCATGTTCCACAAAGACGCAGTCGGAAAATGATTGCAGAGAGCGACGTTCAATAAATGATGTAAATACACTCTAAAGTGCACCTCAGGAATTTACATTATGTTTGTGTGCAGCCACTCAACGGACTTAATTGTTGTTAGCAAAATACGAGCACTATTATGTATTTATATTTAAGTTTATTCTGAAATATGGGTAATAACATTTCTTGAATGTTAAAAACATCGATGCAAATGTTACATAAGTTTTAATTACTTACTTTTAATAATAATAGATTTGCATTTTACTCGTAAAACAAACGGATAAAGCGCCTTCAGTGTGCACTAACAAGCGTCTACTGAATTGAATACGCACCCTTTATGTATGAAACTAGCAGCTCGCTCGCGTGTTTAATTTTTTTAAATATTTAGTTTTAATAATCGTAGTACCTCTTTTTAACGACGTTCACGGTGTTCCCCTTTGGGACTAAAAAAACTAAGCTACTCACAGTACCCACTCAGCGTATCGAGGGTCGATGTGAACTTATTTATAATTTTTCTTAAACATTATACAAGAAGCGTTAATATTGAGTTTCATACTTCTTCCTGCAAAAGTTACGAACTCCGTATATAAACTTACAACCCCTTATTCACCCTCCTAGTGGTAAAATTAAAAAAAACGGCCGATGTGCCTGTTGCATTTATTTCTCACCAGAAGCAGGTATATGACATTTTGTGCTTCTTTTATCAAAAGTGACGAACTTCCAATATAAACTTACAATCCCTAATTCATTTTACCCCTCTTAGGTGTAAAAGCTGATATACATGTACATTTATTTTTAACCAGAATTATATATACAATTTAATTCTCCTGATTCTTACTTTGAAAATGACGGACTTCCATACAACCTTTCATCCCTTATTTTACCCCTTCTGGGTGAAATTTCCAAAAATCCTTTCTTAGTGGATGCTTACAACATAAAAGGCATCAACTATGTATAAGTTTGTAGCCCCAGCGGTGTTGAACGGGCTAATCTCATAACATCACGCTATATTTTATATAACATCACGTTATAAGTAATTGGACCGGAGCATCAATGAAAAATGCTAAAACGGGGAAAACTTACAAACGAGGACGAAGTTGCGCGGACCAGCTACTCGTAGTATTATTGTATAGAAGACGGGCATGAAGGTATCTGCTATTCGGTTTCCGCGGCACGTCGCCGCGTCGTCGCATGACCGGTCCGCACTCCGCGCTCTCATTAGACAACGGTAACATCTCTTGTGAGACTTTTTCGCACCAATTAGCCGACAGGTGGCTCAGAGATACTCGCAGATAATTACTTACCTTGTTCATGAATAATAAAAGGGTGCAAAGTTAAAACTGAAATCATTAATGCGAACCGTGCGTGGGACGGCACACCGCACAGGGGACGCGGCCTCTACGTAACCAGCCGAGCGGAAATAGCCAGGACCTAAGATTAATTGCTACCTCGTTCATTAAAGAGAACCATACATACAGTTATAGATCGTTTTGGGTAAGTCGAAAAGTATTATAGAAATTTGTTGAATTCGCTCGAAAAAGTCCTAAGAAATTATAATTTCAGTATGCGCTCCATGCGCTTGAAACCTTGAGCTTAATTTTTTATTTTTATTTAAACAATTTAACATTATACATGTGAGTCGTAGATGATGTAGTGATCTGATAAATATATACCCACAAAATTTCATATAGACTAGAACTATTAGTTTTCACACAATGATTCGGCAACCTAACTAAATTAAATAAAATGACCTTTTTTTTCAAATCGTTGCTGAGGCTAATCTTTTTTTTTATGGAATACGGCAAACGAGCAGACGGCACCTGACAGCACCTGATGGCAAATGGATATGGATTTAGTCCGAAATAAATAATTTGAAATGACTACCGCCGCCCATGGGCACCTGTAACTCAAGAGTCACAAGTGCGTTGCCGCCCTTTAAGGTGGGAGTAGGGGAAAAGAGGGAGAGGGGGAAGACGGGAGAGGGGGATTAGAGGAGGGAGAGGAGAAGGACGGGAATAGGGAAGAGAGAAGGGTTAGGGCCTCCGAAAACCTCAGTCACGTGTCGAAAAGCAATGCAACATTGTTTCACTGCTGGTTTTCTGTGAGGCCGTGATATCGAGCGGAGGCGAGCCGGCCAGCATGGCTCTCCCACGGAAGCTAACTCCTTGAAAATTGGTAGACACACATACAAGGGCGTCCAAATGTTCATATCCATTTTACAAAGCCAAAATCTAATGAGCCTTGGTAATTGTTTAAAGTTTTTGCAATTTTTTTTGTTTATGTTTATTATTTGTGGATTAAGGGAATAAGGGCAATAAAGTATAAGAAACTGGTTTAGGGGCGAGGTAACTGTACACCTTAACATGGGAGCCCTGTTGTTTTTCGAATTGAAATGCATGGCGCGCCAATACGTTCACTGAACTGTACTGCTGAAGCGCTGAGGGAAGGACGTCCCTAACCCTTCACGAGTATATTAAATACGGTATATTCGCAAGGGTATGAAATACGTTTATAGTAAGTAACTCATAGCAAGTAACAGAGTGATTCAATTTTAGATGTTGAATGATAGGCTATTGGCTCTTAAGCGCTGCCACGTTACGCGTAGTTGCTCTCCTTCCGTCTCACGATACAAGCGAATATCCTGCTTCCCTATGTCTATGATCACCTTATATGTCAGATGAATCCTTTTTAAACGCTTAACTGGTTGGTGAAACTAGTTAGCCCAGTCTAGGAACTAAAATACCTAAATTTTGGATTACCACGCATTTTTATTTTTGGATAAATAGTAAAAAAATACGCTGATTAAGAATTTCGATACCCAGTGGGACGTAATTTTTTTTAACAATTCAATGAAAAAGAAAAGTTTTTTTACATTTTGAGTGATATCTCGTTTTAAGTACCGTTTTCGTCACGTGCGCCCAAAGTTTTTTGTTCTCAATTAAATTACCTACAAAATTAGACCTCTTCGAAGTCACTATACCCTGTACAGGTTAGCTTGATCTTTATAAGTGCTTTTGTTTAACAGCAAATGAAGGTCAAAGTTAAAAAACAGTGTTGTTTAGCAACAATTAAAGTGCTACAAATTTCAGCGAGATCGGTTTTAAACTTTTTTAATGATGAACGATTATTTTGTTTTTTGAGCCTTAATTGCAAAATGCGCCATTTTTTTCTAAACAACTGAAATTGGTTGGAGCAGCTTAGAAAATTAAAAAAAAACCATTTATGAGCCCGTTGGAGTTTTTAAGAAATAAAGATTTTATAACGATATTTTGAGTAGGTGTTACTAATATTATACTATTCCAAGAGCGGATGGCGATAGTATCGATGAGCGAGCTGTCACTTCACTGGCAGAGCCAATGCAGACGAGATAACTTCAAGACAATCTGATGGAATGAAAGACATATTAGCTGTGCACAGCCTTGGGGTGTGCTATAAGTCTATAACTCATCGCAAAGTTTAATTTATACTAAGTACATTAGATATCAGCTCAATGTAATATCAATAGGTAGATATAATAGTAATCAGTACCCAAACAATACATACCTATAAGTCCAGCTAGAGAAAGAACTGTCACGCTTTTGGCATTCTGCCCCACACCGTCAATAAGTTAGCAATAGTCGTAATCTTCTTTATATTAATTAATACGTGAAGATATTTCTGTGTACGCATTTTAATCACACTTAGAAATGTGAAATGTGGACTATTTAAAGTTTGTATGTGGAAGAAGTGCTCTACAACAGCTCTACTAGGTATATATTGTTATGTATGTACAATGTACGCCTACGAGCCGTTCCCGAAGTTTTACACACGTCGCTTTATGGTCACTGCTCCTCCACAAATATTCTTCCTGTCTAAAGTAAACAACATTTGCGGATTGGACTAGTATAACCTGTAATAGACATTCATGTACTGTTTTTTGCGGTTATCCACCAATTCTTTGGAAAACATGCTGCATTCAGCTTTGAGGAATATATGTGTGAGTATATATATGCCATATTATAAATTAAATGTACAACAAAAACCTTATAAAGGTCAGTACTTTAAGTGCGCGCGCCTGTCCGGTGACATACGATCAGTTCCGGATCAGGCCACTTTGGCCCGGCACACACACGCTTGCCGGGCTATTGTACAATGATATACTGGACCATTACTGTTTATTGCCCGTGAATAATGTCCCATAACGCGGATCTGTAAAAGTTTAGCGCCTCGTTGGTGGTGCGACATCTACATTGGGGCCCCTCGCAAACTCGCGCGTCGTTTGCCGCCTGTCCGTCTCTTACCGCTGGCATTTGCGAGGAATCTTTGGGCAATATTAGCATCATTAAAAATAAACAACATCCACCCTGTTTAGATGCTCTCATTAGCAGTTTACAGGGTTCCGTACATCTGAATGAAAAAACGGAACCCTTATAGGATCTCTCGTGTGTCTGTCTGATCGTCGTCGCAACCAATTTCCTCCAAATGTACTAGACCGATAAAGTGGAAATTAAGTAAATATATAAATTCCTGTGATCCGAACACAGATGTGTAACTCAAATATTTTGATTAATTTTAAATGAAAGGTGAGTTTCAGATATGTTCTTTATAATTTTAAGATGAATAGTTTCATAGTTATTTAAGAAAATACAAATTGGTTTTATCTCCAAAAACCACTAAGCCTGAAATTCAAAAAAACCTAATTTTTTCCCGTACTTAGATTACAGGCAAATCTATAAAATAAAAATCAAGAAATAATATTTTAAAAAAAACAAGCTTTTATTACTTGTTAATAAAAAGAACTAAAAAGTTAAAAATAATTTAATTTTGATAAGAAATATAACATTTTATACGTGCATTATATTCCATTTTTTTAAATAAAAGCGCGTTACACCTTTATTTCTCTTGCCATCAAAATGTAACACGCTTTTATTTAAAAAAATGGAATATAATGCACGTATAAAATGTTATATTTCTTATCAAAATTAAATTATTTTTAACTTTTTAGTTCTTTTTATTAACAAGTAATAAAAGCTTGTTTTTTTTAAAATATTATTTCTTGATTTTTATTTTATAGATTTGCCTGTAATCTAAGTACGGGAAAAAATTAGGTTTTTTTGAATTTCAGGCTTAGTGGTTTTTGGAGATAAAACCAATTTGTATTTTCTTAAATAACTATGAAACTATTCATCTTAAAATTATAAAGAACATATCTGAAACTCACCTTTCATTTAAAATTAATCAAAATATTTGAGTTACACATCTGTGTTCGGATCACAGGAATTTATATATTTACTTAATTTCCACTTTATCGGTCTAGTACATTTGGAGGAAATTGGTTGCGACGACGATCAGACAGACACACGAGAGATCCTATAAGGGTTCCGTTTTTTCATTCAGATGTACGGAACCCTGTAAACTGCTAATGAGAGCATCTAAACAGGGTGGATGTTGTTTATTTTTAATGATGCTAATATTGCCCAAAGATTCCTCGCAAATGCCAGCGGTAAGAGACGGACAGGCGGCAAACGACGCGCGAGTTTGCGAGGGGCCCCAATGTAGATGTCGCACCACCAACGAGGCGCTAAACTTTTACAGATCCGCGTTATGGGACATTATTCACGGGCAATAAACAGTAATGGTCCAGTATATCATTGTACAATAGCCCGGCAAGCGTGTGTGTGCCGGGCCAAAGTGGCCTGATCCGGAACTGATCGTATGTCACCGGACAGGCGCGCGCACTTAAAGTACTGACCTTTATAAGGTTTTTGTTGTACATTTAATTTATAATATGGCATATATATACTCACACATATATTCCTCAAAGCTGAATGCAGCATGTTTTCCAAAGAATTGGTGGATAACCGCAAAAAACAGTACATGAATGTCTATTACAGGTTATACTAGTCCAATCCGCAAATGTTGTTTACTTTAGACAGGAAGAATATTTGTGGAGGAGCAGTGACCATAAAGCGACGTGTGTAAAACTTCGGGAACGGCTCGTAGGCGTACATTGTACATACATAACAATATATACCTAGTAGAGCTGTTGTAGAGCACTTCTTCCACATACAAACTTTAAATAGTCCACATTTCACATTTCTAAGTGTGATTAAAATGCGTACACAGAAATATCTTCACGTATTAATTAATATAAAGAAGATTACGACTATTGCTAACTTATTGACGGTGTGGGGCAGAATGCCAAAAGCGTGACAGTTCTTTCTCTAGCTGGACTTATAGGTATGTATTGTTTGGGTACTGATTACTATTATATCTACCTATTGATATTACATTGAGCTGATATCTAATGTACTTAGTATAAATTAAACTTTGCGATGAGTTATAGACTTATAGCACACCCCAAGGCTGTGCACAGCTAATATGTCTTTCATTCCATCAGATTGTCTTGAAGTTATCTCGTCTGCATTGGCTCTGCCAGTGAAGTGACAGCTCGCTCATCGATACTATCGCCATCCGCTCTTGGAATAGTATAATATTAGTAACACCTACTCAAAATATCGTTATAAAATCTTTATTTCTTAAAAACTCCAACGGGCTCATAAATGGTTTTTTTTTAATTTTCTAAGCTGCTCCAACCAATTTCAGTTGTTTAGAAAAAAATGGCGCATTTTGCAATTAAGGCTCAAAAAACAAAATAATCGTTCATCATTAAAAAAGTTTAAAACCGATCTCGCTGAAATTTGTAGCACTTTAATTGTTGCTAAACAACACTGTTTTTTAACTTTGACCTTCATTTGCTGTTAAACAAAAGCACTTATAAAGATCAAGCTAACCTGTACAGGGTATAGTGACTTCGAAGAGGTCTAATTTTGTAGGTAATTTAATTGAGAACAAAAAACTTTGGGCGCACGTGACGAAAACGGTACTTAAAACGAGATATCACTCAAAATGTAAAAAAACTTTTCTTTTTCATTGAATTGTTAAAAAAAATTACGTCCCACTGGGTATCGAAATTCTTAATCAGCGTATTTTTTTACTATTTATCTTCTATTCTATTCTTTTTATTAACAAGTAATAAAAACTTTCTAGTATTTATGATTCGGCAAAGATTAAGATGAATCAAACGATCCTAATCTCGATGAGATTGTGTATTACAGACTACCTATGGCCATCTTCCAGCTCCATCATCAGACCCTGGATACCATCTAGAGACAAAGTATTGTTGCGGTAAGATAAAGTATTGTTGCGGTGACTCTGTGTGTGTTGATCTATAATTTTTAATTATAATAATTATTTATTAAATCGACGATTTCGAATAATTGATGGTCAATTTTATGAAATAAAGATTTTTTGAATTTTGAATTTTGAGTACTAGTCAAGACGAATCAAACGATCCTAATTTCGATGAGATTGTGTATTACAGACTACCTATGGCCATCTTCCAGCTCCATCATCAGACCCTGGATACCATCTAGAGACAAAGTACCAGTCAAGATAAATCAAACGATCCTAATCTCAATGAGATTGTGTATTACAGACTACCTATGGCCATCTTCCAGCTCCATCATCAGACCCTGGATACCATCTAGAGACAAAGTACTAGTCAAGACGAATCAAACGATCCTAATTTCGATGAGATTGTGTATTACAGACTACCTATGGCCATCTTCCAGCTCCATCATCAGACCCTGGATACCATCTAGAGACAAAGTACTAGTCAAGACGAATCAAACGAGTCCAAACTCGATGGGGTTGCGTCGTTTCATTACAGAGTTCCTATGGCCACCTTCCAGCTCCATCATCAGATCAGCTCCATGTCATCATTATATTGCATTTTCACGCGATATACATATGCGTGCGTTTCAGCTCAATCGAAAACCTCGAATTGTGTCAAATTCGACCTTCAAGATTTGATTACAGACAGACAACGGGACAAGTGAAACTAAATAAAAGCTTGTAAAAAGTATTGGGTCTTAAAATAACACATGTAAATCTGTCAATATTGTGCTTACAAACTTAAATTTGTAACTGGAATGTACATATGTGAGAACATGCTCTTAAACTACAATTTAAAACTAGTATGTTGTGTAGATGTAGGTACACATATTCATACGGAACTCTCTCCACGCGAGTTCAACTCGCACTTACCGTCCCGGTAAACATAGCAAGAGTAATTCCTGTTTTTGAAAAAGGCTCAAAGCAGGATGCCAAAATGTCCATAATTTTTATTTTTATTTATTTATTTAAATGCACAAAACATATTACAACCGTAACAATTTCACATATAGAAAATACAATGGTTTGATCTAGATTGCAACGCAACAAATATATGTGCATACAACAAGACACAGTAGCTAGACAGATAACAACACTACATAATGAGTAGCAATACAGGCTCGACGGTAGATTTACACGCTTCTTGGGTTACACAGAGCCTTCTAAGGCCAACCTGCTATGGAGGATGTCTTTCACAATTCTAACAAATGCATTAAAGTTACTATCGAAAATGTCTAACGATTCATTATTTTTTACCATATCATTAAGTTGACGAGCCATCCGGGTTAATGGGTTGAAGTAAGAAATATTATTTTTATAAATTTGTAGGGTGAAGAGATTCCTTCGGAGCGGCGAGTCTCCTAGCCGGTTCTGCCCCCTGAGACCTAGCGCCGAAAGCCCTTGCGTTATTATACCTTTGGCGCAAGGAGGCACTAGAGGGGAACCTGATACCCGCGCCTCGAGAAATAGAGGCGCAACGGTTCCAGCTCCGCCAGGTCCTAATAACCGAGTGGAAAGAACGACACAATTGTGGCGGTAAGATCCATCATGGAGGATTGGCGCGAGAGGCGACATGGAAGCCTTTCCTACCGGTTGACGCAGGTGCTCACCGGACACGGCTGCTTCGGTAAGTATCTGTGTCGCATAGGCCGAGAGCCAACGTCTGCGTGCCACCACTGCGGAAGCTGTCGCGAGGATACTGCACTCCACACTCTAGTGGAGTGCTCAGCGTGGACGCAACAGCGGTACAACCTCGTGACGGCTATTGGTGTGGGTAACCATCTTTCAGTCCATGGTTCAAAGTGAGAGTGCGTGGGATTCCGCCGCCTCGATTTGCGAGGAGGTGATGTTGACCAAAGAGGCGGCGGTACGGGAACGGGAGAGGACAAGCACTCTCCCATCCCGCAGAAGACGCACCAGGCGCCAGAGAGCGCTGAATGATCTCCGTCCTCCATGAGCGCTGGCCTGGGGGTAGCGGGTTGGGCTGACCGTTACCCCAGCAGAAGCAGGCCTAAGGCGCGGTGGGTTCCGCACGCGCCTCCCCCATCTGGAAGGGGGGTAGGGTATCCTATCGCACGGTGTGGTCGCCTGCTGATCAGGAGGCCATAGTCTGCAGGGGTTTCCGGAAGCTTCCTTCCTAGGGTATCCCGGATCCCCTGCAATAGACTCACTTGTGACGGAACACCGTGTGGTTTGTCTTTTCGAGTCCGACATACCACTTCACCCTCGGTGAGGTGATGACCTGTGGGGGTTTCCACACGATAAAAAAAAAAAGGGTGAAGAGATTAGTTTGATTAGCTCTACGAGCACTAAACTTAATATTGAAACTAATTGTGGAGAGCAACTCCGGTGAATCGATAGTCTAGAGTATAATTTTATAAAAATATACTAAATCGAAGTATATACGACGGCACTCTAGAGGTTGAACATTAAACTTAGAGAGTTTGTCATGGTAGTTTTAAATTTGATCGACCGGGGTTTTGGCGACAGTTAAGAATTCTAAAGAATTGTCTCTGCTCTTTCCAACAGCGTCTCAGAATTAAAGTGAAACTTATACTTTCATTAAATATAGCATTGTTTGTAGACATGACATGAAGAGGGAATTGTTTGTTAACTTGCGAACAAGCTCTAGATTCAAAATGTTACTTAACACCATGGCGTTCCTTAAGGCTATCTTATATGAATATCATACAGAGAATAACTTACCAAAACATATATAATCAGTATCATTTGTAGGAGAAACTATCACCATTGTTTCGGCTGATGACTTTTGAACCTTCAGTGGTAGAGGAAACAATATGAGTTAAATAATTAAGTTTCAACCAATGGTTTGCTGGTTAATGTGGAAAAAACAATGTCATAGGTCGTACATAGTACTTACTAAAGCACACCATGGTACTAGTCCTGTCTCTATGACAATAGTAATACATGACCATAGGTACCTTTTAAAATTGTAGAATATGTTATTGTCGCCACATTAAAAACTCTTATTTATTTTATTAAAAATAGGGACTAACTATAATAGATTATAACACAGTTCACTATTTAATAAAAACAAGTTAATAGACATTATTTTTACTGGTTATGCCGGTAACGCAATACTATTGGTCGATTGATAAATATTAACGAATAGTGGGTTTATAAAAGGAGAAATAAGATGAGAACTTCACTTGAGTGCAAACAAAGGTACGAACAACTTGGTAGTTGTTGTTAGTTAGTGATTTTCATAGTTTATATCAATGGTTTTGAGACTGTTTCTTACAATATAAAAACTAGTTGAAAACCCGGCTTCGCTCGGGTGAAATGTGACTCATAATACACAATCTTTTACAAAATGTAGGTAGATATACGTGTAAATCGGCCTTAACGAACTCAAGATGGCATCCGAGTGGTCAATATGGCGACTGCCATATCAGAATTTTGCGGATATATGTTGTCGACTCAAAATCATTATTATTTTATGTTTTATTATTCAGGTAAGGTTTCAATCGAGTCTACCGTACCCCTTTACCGAATTATTAATATGGAAGGTATAATATTAAAAAATGGTTACATGTAGAATGTGATAAGATCCATTCAACTGATACAAAAATGGAGGAGGCAGGATAAAAGATACAATTCTTGTTATCAATTCGTGATGATTTTATTTCACAATAAGAAAAATTATTGGTAAGTATGAAGATTATGTGGAAAAAAACAGGTTGGTACTTGGTACACAACAATCACAGACGTCGTTGGGCCCCTCGGCTCCTCAAAGTCTATAATTTGACTTAAATTTAAAATAAAATTTTAAGTTTCAATCAATCAGGCAATGATGGGCATTGCTCTAGTGTTGCCACGCGCAGCCAACTACAGATAACTATTTCCCTAAAATCAAATTACTGATCAGAAATGAGAATGTACTAGACATAATGGGTTTTAAGGTGAAACTGTACGAAAACGGGTGTTAATACAAATTTGTCTCATCTAACGCAGAATTTATTCCTCTTTTGTATGGACCACTGTGTTAATGAGTGGGTTAGTTAAGATGATATTACCTACCGGAAGTTAAAACGTCAATTTTTCATAATGTGGAATACTGGTCCAACTTTGTGTAGTGTGGGAATTAGGCTTGATCTTGCTCGGTCACTGAGAAGAGCGCTCCAATCTAGTAAAGTGCACATGTACTAGTTTGGACTTCTAGTTCTATTAGTTCAGTAGTACATTGCAACTGCATTGAATGAATATTTGGATCTTCTTCATAGTTTGCATGTTTAGGACTGTCATTCTTATCAAATCATCGTACTTAATATATTTGCATTTATATAACAAAAATTATAATTAGTAATTCTAAAAAATACCAACCCGCAAAATGGCTAGTAATATATAAGATATCCAATAAAGAAAATTCGTCGATACTTTTTATAAAGACTAAACAAAATATGTACAGACAGCATGCATCTCATTCGTTCGTTCGCCGCTGTGTCGGGGTAACGTACGACTTTTCACTCGACGATCCAGTCGTTCCCAAAACTTAGTATACTTACGCTAGTATACAAGTTTATGGTCGTTCCATGTTTCTTGACAGTACTAATGTACTAAATGAACGAAGTCCTTTAAGTTCACAGAATAGTTCGTTCTAGTTCCATGTCAGGAATGAATTCCTAATAGCACTTAGTTCATGAACTACACAAGCCTAATGGGAATGAGTGGTCCGAATAATTATCTTTTAAAAAAAGTATCACCGACTTTAATGCACATCAAAATACCCAAATCGCTTCAGGTGTGTCTATAAAATTCGAGGAGTTCCCTCGATTTCTCCAGGATCCCATCATCAGATCCTGACCTGATGACCATAGGACCACCTTTCAAACAAAAAAATAATTTTCCAAATCGGTCCAGGCATCTTTAAGTAATCGGTGAAAATACAAAAAAAAAATATGTCGAATCTTCGGTCAAAAGTACGTATGCTTAGAGCGTCCTCTATAATAAATTCACCGGATAGGAACACAAGCGCCATCTATCGGCGTTACACAGAGTCTAGGCGAAGGGTGTTGGCGTGCGGAATGACGAGTTCACTTTACATTTAGTAAAGTAAAATAATTAAGTTACAATCAATGGTTTGTTGGTTAATCTGGAAAAAACAATGTCATAGGTCGTCTTTTATATGTCGACGATAAAAACAAAGTAGAAGTAGTTAAATTGCAAACGTATGTTCAGGCTGCTATTTGCATGGAAGCCTACGCAATGATGTCTACTACGCACTTATTTATTATGAAACAGAAAGTACAGTCATAATAATATATATATATATATATATATATAATGGTACTTACCATGTGTCAATTAAACTTTACAATGAACTCCAGAGTGAGTGACACTACGGGAACGAGTTTTAACGAAATGTAAGCGTTGTTTGATACGAGGGTATTTCTATTCGAGTGTACAAACTGTACATCTCCTTGTCATATTATGTTAATTCGTTGTGATTATAAATTTGTAAGAAAATAGTTCTTAGTATTTTAAACTAAGAAAAAAAAGTATCATAAAAGATAAATTATATATCTACTAATTACAAGAGAAACGTTAACAAAAAATTAAACCGACGAAAAGAACTAAAAAGTAAAAAATAAATAAACCTTTAAGTATTGAGCTTATTTACATAAACTATCAAATTTTATAAAAACTAATTTTGAGTCGACGCTAAATAACAAACTGATTAATAATCTATATTATTTATGTCCCTACGTAGAAATGGACATGGCTCTACTTAGGTAATTAATCATTTTATTATTTGGCGCCGACTCGAAATAAGTTTATATCAAATTTGATAGCTTATGTAAATAGGCTCAATACTTAAAGGGTTAATTATTTTTTGCTTTTTAGTTCTTTTCGGCGGTTTAGTTTTTTGTTAAAATATTTTTATTTCATCATCAGCTCAGCTACATGATGTTATGATTTCTAAACGCAAATACCTGATAAAGTAATGAAAAGTCAACAGAAACACTAATCGTTCCTACAATTTTCAGGATTTTCAGGATTCCATCATCAGATCCTGATTTCCTTGACATGGGACAACCTTTGAGGTATACTTGAGGTATACCCTATGTAACAAAAAAAGAATAATCAAAATCGGTTCATAAATGACGGAGAGAGGGCTGAACATACATATAACATATGTATCTCTTATATATAATCTCCTTTTTTTTCGTCGGTTAAAAATAAATAAAACCAACTACCTATACAACATAAAAAAATTACACCTGTCACACAGACTTCTCGCAGTACCAGACACACTGACATTATCATCCGCAAACAAGTCACAGTCTGGACTTGATTCCAAGAGAGCGTACCTCGGCCACCCCAGAGGTAGGAGGTAGGAAGTAGGGTACATGAAAGGATATTATGCGTTTTCCCTTTTACATAAAGATCTCAAGAAAGTTTTCTAAACCTTCTCTAGTAAAAGGACAGGCTAGGCAGAGGCTACCAGACACAAGCGATGGATTAGCTAGTTCACAGAGAACCAATTCTTTCACATTGCTGAGAATGGTTGCTTATAACTCGTACACTTCACTTTTGGCCGAAGCAGAACATCGGCGCCACTTCGTAACACTTTGTGGTAATACGTACTCTGCTGTATGTGTGCTACTATGAGGAGCTTACCAGGCCATTTCTGTGCTAGCCAAAGATATGATTTTTTTCCTTTGTATTAAGCTTTCTTTTCTTTTATATTTAGAATTAAAATATATGATCGATTGATAGAATATTATAATTGTAAGATCTGTAGCCATACGTAATTAAGTCAAGAATATTGCCCAAATACCATACTGCTTACTCAGATAGCACATTGTTAAGTTGTAATTGTCCAACGGAAACAGCTCTGCTCAGCTCGCTCAAAGGTAGACAGAATGTATAATTAAATCAGTGCAAAGAGTCGGCTCTGCTCAGGCGGAGTGAATTAAATTGTGCAAATATTGTGAACAAAAAATATAAAATAAGAACGAATAATGCCGTTGAAACTTCTGTGAAGCAATAAACTAAGCGACGCAGTCAAGCGAGCCGGCCGACTGTTGGCTCGCCCCCGCCCAGCCGCGACCGCCGGTCGCCGGCTTGTAGAACTGCGCGTAGAACAACCTAACAGGAAGGAATACAATTCCGCCGTTTATGAGCACCGCATTTATGTGCTTTAGACCGAGTTCCGCCTGCATGTGTTTATGTTGTAAACTGCATACTTGTATGTAAGTAAATAAATTCATATCCACTTACATGCAAGTATATTTTCTTTATGCCTTTGAGTGAGTCTACAAGTACCTATATGAATAATGTGTCGTGACTAGTCGTGAGGGTCTCGTGTGACTTTTAAGGACAAGGTTGTCTACGCTTTGCACGGAAACAAAAGAACGTCATCTAGTGTCAGTCTTGAATGTCATACAAATGACAGTTAACGTAAAAAGACATGAATACGTTCATCACATTTCGTAGGTAGGATGGATTTTAGTTGGTGTAAATCCTTCAATCGAAAACTGCTGCGGATTTGGAAGGGCTCTGCACATTTTTAGTCAGATTGGATTAAAATTTTAATCGACTGCAAAAAGGAAAAGGTATTACGTATGTATCTTTTATATTCCTAAATTGTTCAATCAAGTGTAGCAAGTTGGTATTTTGCTGAGCTGAGGTCGCTGCCATATAGAAAGAAATAAATAATAGTTTAAAAAAACTAAAAAACACGCTTTTATAGAAAATCCAACTAAAAAATAGAAAATAAATTTTAATAAATTTGGATTAAGAATAGTGTAAGTAAGTTTTTTTTTTATGGTATAGGGGGCAAACAATCAGACGGGTACAGCACCTGATGGTAAATAACTACCGCCACTCATGGGCACCTGTAACTCAAGAGTCACAAGTGCGTTGCCGCCCTTTAAGTTGGGAAAAGGGGAAGAGGGGGAGAGGAGGGAAGCGAGGGAAGACGGGAGAGGGGGTAAGAGGGGAGGAGAGGCTAGAGGGGAAGGACGGGAACAGGGGAGAGGGAAGGGTTAGGGCCTCCGGTAACCTCACTCACGCGGCGAAAAGCAATAGAAGCATTGTTTCACTGCCGGTTTTCTGTGAGCCTGTGGTATCGAGCGGAGTCGAGCCGACCCATACGTGCCAAAGCATGGCTCTTTCACGTAGTGTCCATAAAATGTTTAAAACTATTGACACTATGCATGCACCCCACGTTTTTTGGTTTTTTTAACTATTATTTTTTTTTTTAATCGAATTATTGCATTGTCATCGGTCTTTGATAGGTGTGCAAAAGTTGAATGAAATCTGTCCGTTTAAAGTGGGTCAAAATCGCACCCTAAGGAGTCGGTTACAAACAAACATACAAACATACAAGTAAATCTAATATAAAGCGTGTAAAAAGCGTATAAAAAAGGCAAGATTTTATACTAAGATTCACGAATAGCGCCAAGTCGATGTTGCTGTGAAGTGTCGCTACTCAGACGTTCACAAATACAACATATTGAACACTAAGGCGATTCTTAGACACACATTTATTATTTTCTTGAATACTTTCTCCACTCTTGTTTACCTTTAAGCAGGCTGCACCTTTAATTGTTTTAGCCATGATGCTAATGAAATGTTATTAATTCTGATACAACTCTTGGTACTATTGAAATATTGTAACGCTAATGCTACCCTACTAAAAATATTGTAAAAAAAACTTTGACATACGAATTTCGCATTTTAAAATTCAACATCATTCGAGGCGTGCGTTAACAACGTCTGCCCGCATGTGTTGTGGACCTAGCGTATAGATCTATGAAATACTTATTAACGCCATCTCGCGCATGGTACAATCGGGTGGAAAATTACTAACTCATCATATTTTCAACATTTCGCAGGTAAATCAAAACCAATAGAGTACTTCCCATTGACCTAGAATCATGAATTTTAGTTTGGAGTAAGGTCTGACAGCACAAGTAAAGAAAAACATCCGAAAACTAATGGGAAATGATAATTTTAAAATATAATAAAATAATAATAAATACAAACTTCTCATCCACCCAGAGCACTGCCAACGAACCTACTCCTAACCGAGGCATTTATCTTAGCTTGACTGGTTAACAAGAATACTAGTAATGATTGCATTTTATATTAAATTTTGCGGTTGGAAAGATGCCTTTGTCGTAAATTGATGTATTAGTAGAACTGAAAAGTTAAGTTTGTCCTTCGGAAAAGACGGGGATACAAATTTATACCCGAGATGGACTTACTATATAGTCTATCTACATACACGTTTTTTTGCTTACGGAACAATTGGTGATGGTAAGTAGTCACTTGGCTTGGTTTAACAGTCGGTTACACTGAGGGTCGGCACCGAGCTGAAGTACGTGTCGTGTCTCAAGCGCAGTGTTGAGACGACTGATGGCTGCGCGCGCGCCACCGAACTCGCCGCTTCGGGTGAGTCATCTTGTCGAATTATCTAGAAAAGACAGTTCGCTATACGGAGTAAGCGTCTGTCGTGCTGTTTGTTTGTTGCTAATTTATTTTTATGTAATGAAAACTGATTAGATTATAATTTGAAAGTTGATTAGTTGGTAAGATTGCAGTATAATCTGCAAATAGTTATGCAAGATTGATTAGGTTAAGTTTTATCCTTTTTATGTAGGAACAGTATCTAGTGATCGTGACAATGGTCGGTGCTACTCAGTTAAACTTGTTAGTTAGTCTCCTTCTTAATTAGTAATTAGTGTCGGTCCGCGGCCGCAGTGACGTGCGTCGGCCTTCCGTGAAGCCTTCCCCTTTAATGACGCCCCTAACCGAGACAATGATGGACGCGTGGCGCTAATGAAAAAATAATTGACGTCAGCGTCACCCCCGCCCCACCCCCGAGCAACACCTTCCGCCCCTCTTGCTGATCATAATGACAATTAATCGTGATCATGTCGCACTGTCGTCGAGTGACGCAGAAAAGACTCGCTCTGGGTAGTGTTTGAGGGATGACAGTGACATCACGTAAATAAATAGTAACAGACCCATCGCCATGTACAAGTGTGGCACTCCCAGTTGTTGTTGTTGCTACATGAAACAAGCTATGAGGTGACCTGATGCCAATATAATATAATAACTCCACACAACTCACATCCGGCCGTCTGATCCCAAACTATAATTACTTACATTTTATAATATACTTATATTTTGGTTTCTTTGTGTGCATCGTGACTTGAGATGCTTACCAGTGTATCTCACTGTCACACACAATATCTAGTATGTACATATAAGTTAACTAATAAACAATTGAAATCCCTGCTAGGTGTCACAATATGCGTGTGAGTATATCTGTGTATGATTTTTCACGCAAACGTGTCGCATTCTAAGTCATTCGAATCATAAATTTACCTGGTGTAGTCCCTCGTCCTGCCAATAACGATAACTCAGCTAATATCATTTCGCCGCCCCTCATATCCTAAGCACTGGAAGTGTGTGACTGCAAGTATTTACGAGTTTTGAAACGTTTTGAGTAGTATTGTGATATACTGTGAGTAATAGTTGTGACGACTTTCGTAATACGAAGTTATGCGACTCTGATAGAAGATACACAAGAGTCAAGTGGTCGACTTGCTTACTGTAACATGTATTACGGGTATAAGTAATTATAGCCTTAAACAACACTTGTGTTGAAAGACTGGAAAGCCACAACTTCACTCTGAGCTAATTGGTCTGGACTTTATCGTGTGTTACTTCAGAGAGTAACAGTTATCTAACGTTCTATATTGAGGGAAAACCCCGGCCCTATGGTAACTCGACACTAATCGGTTTGTGTATCTTTGCAGCGATAGCAAGCGGGCTCTCGGATCCCACGAACAGAACGTTCCGAGCCCAAACATGATGTGCTATATTTAGGAAAAAATGCGGATTACATGCTGTCTCAGCGCAATAAATAATTATAATACGCAATTAGAGCAACTCTTACTAAACGAAAGATTGCTTACTTTTCAGTAGAAGAAAAAGTAGAAGAAATTGTTTCGGCTCAACGGTCACACCGGTCGGGTTTATAATATATTAGCCATATATTTATCTACAATACGTATGTATTCAGAAATATTTAAGTATGTTTATCAACAGGCTGTTGTCTGTTACTATAGTATCTACAGGTTGTGCCTAGTTTGGGATCAGACCAGATAGGATCAGATCAGGTTGGGATAAGGTATGTCAAGTTATTATTAAGTATATTATACATATAGTCTGCTTCTGATACCACTCTCCATATATCGTGGTATTTCTCTATGTTTGTTGTCCTTCGGATATGGAGGACGTTGAGACATTAAGTTCCCACGTCAACGGTAGTGGTACCAGTGGTGAGCGAATGGTGTAAATAAACAATGGTTGGGTTCAGCAGGTTGGGCGACACGCTCCGGGGCCTCTTTTGTTTACTGGATACTTGGTCAATAGTTATTTATCGTGTTTGTAAGAATGTCAACTCGTATGTCCGTATATACATATATATGGGCGCAGTACAAAGTCGTAATCTAGTAGGAGTTTATATAGGAAGTAAACTTGAAACGGGTGTATAAAAATGTAAGAAAGGAAATCCGGTCCGGAGATCTGGCGCCAAGCAACGGCGGCGATGCGGTGCCACTTCCGGCACTGGCCGGGCCCGTCCGGTCGCGCCCGGGTCTCGGCACCGCAGCGATCAGTGAGAGGCCTCGTAAACACGCGTTAAGGTTTCATATTAACCCGTTAAAATAATATGTAGCCTCATAAAATAACCCTTACATTAAAATACTCCATAAAGCATTTATTTCCCAATAAAGTTTGCTATAGTGTACTTATTCAGAGTAATAAACACATATAACAAAATTAAGGATGCTTGCATATCGGTTACTGACACTCGCCGGACTTGGGGTCTGGGGAACACCTTTTCATACTCGCTCAATATACACGTAAGTCTTGTTGGTAACTACATCTTTACCTGATTTACTAAGAGTGGCTCATGAACAAGTCTCCGATTTGCCTCTTAGTCGAAAACTTTTCTATACTTACATATTACATAGTTCAAACTTGGGTACAGATAGTTTTTGTATGTTTAAATTTTGATATGTCCAAAACGGGAGAAATTGCGGGGCACTCACTACACGTCATCAAATGTGCTGCGATTTAATATATCACACGACGAAACTTAATATGGAACGCGTCGAAGATTGCTTATCAAGTGTCGAGCTGCTCACCGCGCGCCACCAGCGGACACGGGTGCTCACTCGTGCTCTTACACAACGATCGATCTCACACTCGTGGGATAACACATTTGAGTACATATGTAGATATATCGTGGTCGACTGTAGTACTAAAGTGAAGTGGTTCTTGACCCGACTACCAACTGTACTTACACACGTTACGGTATGGACGAAGAAATGAGTAAACAACGTCAATACTAAGGAGACCACCCAAACAATGTTTGCCATTCATACCGGCGTTTGATTATCGGGGTTGAGTAGATATATTTTATGATGGAATACTATGTCTCTACAATCACATTAACAGTGGTAACACTGACACCTTCTACGGATTGTCAGCGGCCAAAGTAGCTTAGCAAATCCTCTGTCATCTCCCTTTCACAATGTACAAAAAATAGTAATCAAATGACAGATTACGCATTGAGACTCGTTGCCCCAATGCTGCTTGTGCGCTGCAATTTGAGTATTTTTGTGTACAAATCACAATAGCTAACAATAAAATAGTGTTGAGCTTTGATCACAAACCGTGATTACGTGTGAAGCGCTGCGCTGTAGCGACGCGACGGGTTAGTCTAGTACGAGCTTAGATTGATGGTGTTATTACATTGATGGGGTTTCATACCCCGCTGGAACAAACCGTTAACTTTATACGTATTACGTATCATTTCATTTACGTGGAACCTGTCCTTTGTTAACTAATTATGTATTTCCTTGAAGTCGACATGAAAGACATGATAATGTCCATATGGGTAATGTTGCGTGGTCTTAGTTTAAAACAAACAAAATGTCTGTCAGGACATTCCGTCCTGTATTCCTAGGGCAAGCAGTCACTCGCCACGAGTCAACTTCTTGTTCTTTGCGATGCGGCTACAGAAAACTTAGAAGAAGCGCAGTATTAGCAGGAAGGCCTACTACTTTTTTCATAAGTCTGCCAACTCTCGGGTGAATACGTAAGTTTCAACAACGATCGTTTACCGCCAAAAATTGTTTCATATAAAAAGCAAAAATAAAATTTTTGAAAAATCCCACGACGGTTAAAACGTAATCAAAAAGGATAAAATAGTTTAAAACCCCCAGACTTATGTAACGAACGATAATAAACTTAAAGAGCTTTTTATAATAGAGTTGATCTTTCGCGAAGTCGGTCATATAAACAATGGACTATCAGTTTTCATAGCACTTCCTTACGTGCCTACTTGTTTCTCGAAGATATACTTAGACGTGGCAATAATAAATACCATGATATTCAACATACCTTTATACCTATACATATATACCTATACCCGCCGGGGCTGCCATTAAATGAACTAAAGTTTTGCAGTTATATAGAAACGTCAATATAATTATTGAAGATGGTTTACTACGACATAATGTACAATGTACACAGGATATCTTCATTTTAGTTGAAATTTGAAATACAGATGGCAGCCCCCGACGGATATTTTTTGATTGTTACGTTTAAACCGCATCAAAATCGGATTGTTAGTTTTGGAGATAAATGGAACATTGGTTTGCACAAACAAATGTTTACTGCAGCGCCCCCTAGTGAGTTACCACCGTAATACCCATCTAAGAACCAGCACCAAGGCGGGTGCCACACGCTCGCTCCGCCGAGCTGCGCCACGCGCATCACGCGCCACACGCGCCGCACGCTCGCCGCTGGCGCGGGCCCGTGTAAACACAAACTTTAAACGTTAAATAAACCTTCGCCCTGACATTAAATCCGTTTTGATTCGCGATGGAAGCAAATATTGGTGACATGTCAACTGTCCAACTGCAGATAGTGAATTATAATTTTGTTTAAACATAATATCGACAAGACGTTTTCGAGTGACAGAGTCATGTAATATCCCCAGAAGCTGTACGTTGCACTTGAGTCAGTGCAGCAGAGACCAGGCTTGCATTTACATACATTATGAAGCTTGTGGTTGTTGTCTACGCGCTCTGATTAACCGACACAAAAGCTTTCGTAGGTAGTGCACTGTTCGGTGCCGGATGGCTCATACATTAACATATTAAACTATCTACTGCCTCTTCTGTTCTCTCATTAGTCTTGAACGTACTTACTTACATACGAATTTGAGACATCAGCTTTAAAAATCCTCCAACGGGCTACATCGATACCCACGCTTCTATCAAGAAATTGCACATAGATTTGATAATACTAACCATAATTAATACTATCTCGTGTTCAGTTAGGGCCATTCAATAATTACGAAAGGACGATTTTGGCCATTTTGATCCTCACTCCCTCATATAAGGGAACTTAAGATTTCTCGGGGTCCTCCCTCTCCCGTCTCACGTAATATTTTATTTAAAATAAAAAAAATCAAAATTATTTATTTCAATTAAACCCATTGTAGGTATTTTTGAATTATCAGGAGGAGTCAGTCAGTATAAATCGGTCGAGAAGCTAGTTGCCTGTTTTAAAACGTAGATCCTATGGAGAAGAACAGGCAAGAAACTCCAAGGACACTTTTCCAACATGTTTTTTTTACAAAGTTACCTACTTGTTACATTGTTTATAAGCGCAATTTAATGTGCGGACAATGTAACATAATATAATAATAAAATACAATATTTAGTTATGTTAATAGTTGATGTCATTAGATAATTAAATATTACCACGTGTTGGCGGAAGATAGCCCTACTCTACACGTACAGAGTAGAGTAGAGTGGGGCTGAAGCCATAATTTTTTGAACAGCATGGAAATTACGGGGGATGTACAAAATTATAAAACAATTGTATGCTTCTAAATCTGTTTTAAAATAAAAATCCGATAGTAAAACTGTAGGTACATTGTGTATGTAGACTGACTAATTGTAACCTCAGTGTATTTTAGGTGTAGACGTTACTTCACATAAACGATAATGTTTGGTCAATAGAAATAATAAATATTTAGTATGTTCAATCAGCAGTTAATCAAACCGGACGCCGACGTGGTGGAGCCCGCCTACACTAATATTTACTGCTGCGTGTTCTTGTGTAAAACTACACTAATATGATGACTGAGTGACACGGGACCATGCAACGGTAGCGTCACAGTACACACGCACACTGGCACACACATATATACCGATACATACGCGCAAACAAGCACACAAAACCGATACCTCACCTCACCACACGGCGTCAGTTTAAACCGTTTATCAATCTCAACGCACTAATGCAATAACGAAATAATTGAGTTTACACGCTGATTAATTGCTCGCACGTGGTGTATTTGTGGTGTGTTGTAGTGCCATTGTTATGTGGACTGTCTGTCCACTTCATTGCTTCCGTCACTAATTAACACGGGACACTTTGTTTATAGTCTATTCATTATATACGCCATTCAAAATGTTATTGATAAATGTCCATTTGTCACTGTTGTTTTTTTTTAATTTCATGTTATAAATACGTAGCAAACTTTTCTGAGAAAATTACTGACAAAAACATTTCTTTGAAGATTAAAAAAAAAAAGTAGGATGGCGGCTTAGTCGGTGTCAACTCACCTTTGAAGAATGTCCATAGTGTTCAGTGCGATGAGATGAGATCAGCTCGTAATTATTTAAACTTTGGTTGCACTACAAATAAAGCGACAGGATCACCTGTCACGTAGCATGCGATATAAATACCCGGTACAGATAAGCGACGCTGTGTACGTTGTGCTGCGCGTCACTCGCCGCGACTCACTCTCTATTTTTGTGTTTTTCCTTACTATGTATATATTTAAACATTAAAATAGCGACACACATATGCTTATAGGTTATTCCTGCGCTCTGGGATATACCAAACTTGCGTTTGTTCTTGTTTCCAACCCTGTTGCGCGAGAAACGCAATTTAATGGCGAGGCTGTTTCTGGGCAAGGCATGGTCGTTTCGCACAAACATTAAGAGGTTCGTTTACGCTAGAGCTATATGGCAGTGAGCCACAGATGCGTGAGCAAACAGCTCATAAAGCGCACTGAACGAGCTCAGAACAACGACACATTAAACGTTAAATGATCAATTGTGCTGTACAGTACAGAGTCACAGATTACTAAGTAGTTACTACAGATAAATATAACAGATAAATCACTTCCTACAAAAATATCGATGCCTACCGGTTTAATTGCCTACTCTTTCCGGGCCTTAAAATGTATGTAGGGTTACCTCCACAATAATTAAAAAAAAAAATTACAATTGTTATGTAAATTAAGTACTTAACGCTTATTTTTCATTTGCAATGTTTTAGTATATAAAATTCTACATGTGTTTTTTTTATGTAAAGATTAATAAACTCATTTACTGTTCTAAACTCTCGATTATTAAACTTGGTGGAAAATATTCAAAATCAAATAGCGCTATCGGATTTTTTTTTTCTCTTACTTTATCTACATTCTTATACTGCACATAAAAACCATGTCAATTTTCACTATGAATTTTACAGTATTTAAAGAATATATCAATACGATATGTGTGTGCGCGCAAAGCAGCTGTCGGCAACCCACTGCCCACTGCGCGTACATCGTGTGCCTGTGTGTGACGGAGTGACATAGGTGGGTGATAGGCCTGACAATGTACAGAAGACAAACAAATGATTCGTACCCCCCGCAACAGATGTGACTTGAAAGCTTATATCTGAAACATAAACTTTCTACCGACTTCAACGAAAAGTGTAAACAAAGAAACAAATAATGCACTCATACCAAGGCGCAAGGGATTTAACAAGCGTCGTCAAATAAAGAAGTATAGTTATTATTGAATCGTACTTGTTGATGAACAACAACTAAAACTGGTCGGAGGTAGCAGTGCTCGTTGTGCTACTTCGTGACAACACCACCCCTTTAATAGTGGTCCTTTAGTGTGCTGTTCCTTTAGTGTGTAGCAAACAGTAGTGGGCCTATCATTAACATTAGGTAAGTAAGTAAAGGTTGTTATGTTATAAAAGGATTAATATTTTCTTGAACTTACGTCATCACTCTTGTAAGTACTTAGTTATGTACCTATGTATTAAGTATCTCACAAATTTTCAAAGCACAATAAAGTTTGAAAGCATTGAGATTATTTGAGATCATCAACAATTTTAACATTTACCTACCTTGTACAAATATTTAGTTAGCATGATTGTTTATTTTTTTTTTTTTAATATTAAAAAATATTTGTTATAGCATCTACGGTACCTATACTACATAATAAAATATAGGCAGAAGGCTCGGTTCAAAAACAATTTGAGGTGCAATGTTAAAAGTTGAAGTTTCGTACGAGCGGCGCGACCGATATCCTACTGTTCTAGATGATTACGTAGTGCTGCGATAATGTGTTGTTCTCGCGTTTCTCGCACCACTTCTTGCACCTGCCGAGGCTCGTCTCCGCGTCGCCGCGGCCCGCAATACACACTTGTTTGACTGCAGCGCGTCGTTGTCGCGCGTGTGCGTGGGTCTTTATTACTCACACAAAAATTAAACGTTTTATAAAAGGCACAGCGACGCAAAAATTCCAATATACTGACGTGATATAACATTGTATTATTCCTGTACTGTCTGTCCGCGCATCTGTTCATCGTGACGTCACCTCATCACGCTGCTGGGCTCAACGCTCGTGTCACGTAACACTCGACGTGTTAACGTGTATCGTTGTAATGAAACCCGTTATACGTGCACGCAGCACTGGGTGCGACATCTACGACGTCACGATACTACAACCTGCGATTTGTGTACGATTGAGGGCGGAGAGATACATAATTTGACTTTATGCAGTGCACGTTACGACGTTAAACGCAAAACAAGTCTGCAAGTGAATATAGTCACAGCGCGAGGCAAGCAGAGCTGATAAGAAATTTAATAAGCTTCGTGCTCAACTTTATGTCGTGTCGCCTTCACTCGGGAAATGTCGCACTGATTGCGATCTCCCCGCTTCCAGCGGACCGCGGCCCGTCGATAACTTCACTGAACTTGCTATAAGCTATGACATGACATAGGTGCACCGATCCGTGTTAGTGCCCGCAGATAGGCGTGTAAGCTCGGACACGAGAGCGCCTTCTTTTGAGTGGGCAATCGCGGTGGGACGACAATGATCAATGATGCGTAGCCACATCGCAAATCGCGCTCAAAAAGATTCAATCAGGCGCTCTATTGGCGGCGCGGTTGAAAGACCATTCCATAGCCTGGGACAGTGCGACTAATGGAGCGATAACCACATCGTGTCGTGTCGAATGCGACACACGTTACAGTACATTACACTCATATTATGTACATGTACATACACGAATCTTGATTTAAATGAAGTGTAGATGTGAATGAACGAAAGGGTAAATAATCATTAATTCCATATTTTTCTAATTAAAAAAAAGTATTTGTTTTCAAAAGCGGTAAAAAGGAGCAGAGTTGACTTTCGAGGTACAGCACGTGTTTGTTCATGTAGAAATTAGATTTTATAATTCATTTAAAAGTCTTCACTTTTGAAGTGATAACTTCTTATGGGAGGGGAAACTGCTTCGTTGCGTAACGCGTTACGGCGCCAGTCTATATGGCGTTTAAGTTATCACTTCTGTCGGGCGTCCCGAGACGCACACGTTTTTTTTCTATCTGTTCTACAAATAACTATGTGAAACGCAAGCCACCATAACATTATGTTATCACGCCAGTAGACAACGCAACGTAGTGTCAACATGGATAAACTTATGTTTCTGTGAATTTTTGAATATTTTATTCCTCCCGTGAATTGTCCCTGACAACAAGTTTAGTAAAGGCAGAAAGTACAAATGTACAGAGAATAATCTTTGCAACGTAATGGATCAATTATTTTAATTGCAAGTTCCATTTCACTCGTAGATACATAAATACGAAAGCGCTTTACCTACCGACACGTCACGACCGATAGCCGTGTCGTAGGCCGCCAGGCAGCGGCCTACGACACGAACGACGTAAACGTTCAAGGGTCTTAAACATTAGCACCACACTTTATCGTCACATTTTAAGTACAGTTCGATGACGTTAACACAGGTTGACAATATCTTTAGCGGCAACAATGGAGGCAGTGTAGCAACACTGATATAAACGGACTTTGAGTCCTGAGGCGACCCGGAGACATGCCGCGCCGCATTCCGCCGAGAAGTGAGGTGACAAACAGCCCTCACCCTCTTTGAAAGCCGAGCGCCTGAGATGACTGATCTAAACCAATCTGTATTTGTAATGCAATTTATTAAAGTAAATAAAAGAGAGAAGAAATCAAAAACCTCGAGCCGCAGCGGCGCCTCGTCGACGACATTTTATAGCAGTTTAGGGTGTCTTTGACTTGCGGGAACTTGAAGTTGCTGTGTGTGGTGAGCAGTTATAATGTACAACCTAACTACCTAACATAAAGTCAATCATTCTTACTCGTAAACATAAATAAACTGAATGTTTATACGCAAAACTAAGGAGAAAGTTATATGAAATCCGCAAGCAAAGAATAAACACAGTCAAACATCTGTATATAAAACAAGTCAACTAGGAATAGAATACGAAAGATCCTGGTGGGTCAGGGGGACCAACCACGATCTTGCAAGTATCAAGTAGCGGCGAAGACCGCGGTTCAGGAACTGCGCACCAACACCCGTTGGTACTAGGGGTTCAGCTTAGTTCTCTCGTGTTATTATGTTTTAGATATTAATATTATATGGTATAAAACATTGTTTTACATTATGTTATTGCCATTTTTGGGATAACATTTAAGTAAGGGAGAGAGCTCTCTTTTACTTAACTCACGCCCCGTCGTTCAAATTACAATAGCTTTTGATATAGTAAACCGATTTTAATTTAATAAATACTAAATATTAGTTACTACTTTACATTGTTCTTGCTTAATTAGGATTCCTTACCTCAAAAGGTAAAAAAAGGAACCCTTATAAGATCACTCTCTTGTCCGCCTGTCTGTCCGTGTGTCACCACCGATTTTCTCAGGAATGGGTGGACCTAGCAAGTTGAAATTTATACCAGATACTGAGGTCTATAGTCCCGATTAGGTGTATAAAAATCAAGGTCCTGAGTCAACACAATAAAAAGATATGGGCAAATTTAGTTTTTCGCGAAAATTTGTAAGTGCCAAAATTTACCTTAATTTTGAACTTTTTTATTGTTCGGAATTTTCCCTTTACTTGTGCTGTAAGACCTTGCTTTTTACTGTAGATTGTCCGAAATTGGCCACTCGTGAACATTATTATGTGTGTGTGTGTGTGTGTGTGCGTGTGTGTGTGTGTGTGCGTGTGTGTGTGTGTGTGTGTGTGCGTGTGTCTGTGTGTCTGTGTGTGTGTGTTTGTCTGTCTTTCTGTGTGTGTGTGTCTCTGTGTGTGTGTGTGTGTGTGCGCGTGCGTGCGTGTGTGTGCGTGCGTGCGTGTGTGTGTGCGTGCGTGCGTGCGTATGTGTGTGTGTGTGTGTGTAAAGTGTATGTACGTTGAACTGCCATGGTACGGAGAGGTAAGTACATACCTACCATGAGCTCATGACAGTTCGAGATATTAATAGCTTCATTTATGTTACAAATAGGTCAACAAAATATGACAAAATAATAAAAATTTAATTAACTATAGTCGAATTTCGACCCCCAGGCGATCTCTAGCTTGTATAAATATTTTAAATAGCCTATTATCATATAAAAAATTAACTACTGAAGATATATATTATTATGTAGATATTATATTGTAATGTGTATTACATATACATATTGCTTTATAATGCCTCGCTTGTTTGTTTGAGTCTGACAGAAATAAACGCAACCGCAATAAAATAATCATTAGATGAGGAGTTAGCTGCAATTATAGTGATCACTAACTACCACCCAAAAAGAAAAGTCATTAGGTACTAACAACAATATTATAAGTAAACACAAACGCATTTTGTAAAAAGTCCTTTATAAATTACATATATATAGATGAAAGAGATAGGCTCTTTGGAGCTATATTGGGAGTGTGTTGCTTGTGTAGGATTAGCCGTTATCAGTTCAGTTCAGTTCGAGAGGATATCGTATCAATGGTGTAGTGGCTCTGTTGCCCTTATCTACTGTACGAGTGGCGGTGACCGTCAACTGTACCGTGCCCTGTACCACTAGACGATATAACACCACAATAGTATCTGTATAGGACGATTGTCGTCTTAGCTCGACGACTTTACCTACTGTCAATGTAATACATATAACATGTTATGAAAACTATTGGGGTACGTACCTAACCTACTGCCGCTAGAACAAGATTAACCGGTCTCCGAGATGTACAAGACAAATTCATTTAAATTTGACTTTTAACTATATAAATCTGGCACCAAACGAGTAAAAAGATTTATGAACGTCAATCAATTACACATATTTTTAACGGGTATCTGGGGGCACGGCAGTGCCCCCGCCGAGTCGAGCAAAAAAAAAAGCGGCACGGCCGTACTATACTTTTCTCGAAGCAGTTCAGGCCATTTTCGACCCCCTATAACTTGGTTGTGGATAAAACTAGAAGCCTGAATTTTCAGTAACCAAGCTGGCTTTGTATAAATACGGTATATTTCAAATTTCATTCAATTTGAACCAGTAGCTTAAGAATTATAACTAGTCAAAGTTTCATAATTTTGTAAGTCACTGACTGACCGATTATCAAAATTCTAAGGCACTTCTAGCAGACATAGCAGCTTCAAATTTGGAATACAATTAGTGTTTAGTATATAAATCAAGGAAAAACTAAAATATTTTGTAATTTCGGTCCAGTCAAAAAAAACAAGTCTCGCCACTCAGTTCTTCTACCTTAAAAAGTTGTGAGATCCATGTAATACCAAGTCGGTTAATTTATTCAGTCAATACTTAAGGGACCTTTTGTCTTAAGTTATTACGTAATTAGCTAACCTAACAACATCTCTATAGTGACCATATCAATATTAAAAATCTTTTATGGTTTAAATAAAATAGATTGACACATCCGATATCTTGTAGACAAGTGACACTTTTTACAAACGCTTTCGGTTTGAAGCGATCGCTACCGAGCGAAAGTCGACGCCTTGTAGAAAACGAAACAAAATGGCGATTTTTACAATCAGACGTAGTGATAATTGGGTTATTGAAAAAAAATCTTGTCGATCGAAAGGTCATATATTTATGAGTGAGAAAAACAATGCGTCAGCTACATCTCTGCGTGTCGAAAGTGTGTGCATCCTAAGGTGTTGGAACCTACTGGTATACGTAGTTAAAAGTTTATCTTTACCTGTAAATATCGTCAGCTGCCACAAAACCGTTTTTGTACCCGTTCTATACGTAATATGTGTGCCGCGTAGTGAGGTCTCCATACAACACTGCAATATTCTAAGATACTCCGCACGTATAACATAATTTTTGTGTTACTTTGCCTTTGGTGTTTTGCATCACGAAGCCCAACATTATATTTGCTCTTTTAACTATCTATATGTTCCATGTGAGGTATAAATGTGTATTTATTATCAAAAAGGACACCCAAATTGTTAATAGAATTTACTTCTAGAAGCTTTAGATTATTTATAAAATATTTTAGTAGAGTGTGCTTTCCTAGTATATTTCAGATAGTAACATTTATTTGTGTTTTTTTTTAGCTGCATACTATTACATTTACACCATATGATAAGTCAGCATTTTTTGAAACGAAACGAGGTAACTTAGGATGAGTAGTAGTACCAAAAAAATTTTATAAATACGAGAATGATTTAAATGTTATTATAACAAGAGAACCATCTTCATAGATAATTTAAAAAATCTTAATTTTGTCCAATCCATAATCTAACATAATATAGAAATATAATAATATTTAATTACTAAATGAACCAAGATCATTTAACTGCATAAAAATTCATTAATTGATTGTTTTAAGGTATTTACTAAAATCATCCTTTAAGTGGTCACCTCGATACTACGCCGCGTCGAGTGTTGTGGGTTGAAACTTCAAATCCCACAACAAAATTTTGTGTGATCCACAAATAGTTGTTCCGAGTCTGAGGGTTTGTGAAGCCCCCCGCCACACAGGAATATTGCTAATGCGGTTGTCTTAAAAAAAAATAATTAATAATGCTTAGGTACGTCGAAATAATTCTCATGGCAAGACAAAATTGACATCGTTATAGGATTTACTCGGCGCACTGCTTGATGGTTGCCACTGGTTACGTTTAGCATTTTGTGGTACATTTAAAAACATTTTTTGGGAGTTGGTTTTGTTTTATTCGTACACAATGATACGAAACAAACACGATAACTCTTAAAGTTTGACATCTCTGATAAATTTATAAATAAATTGATGATAATAACAAGATTTAATTGATGAAAACGCAAAACACTGTATCAACTGCATGCATGTAATGCTTAGTAGATATTAACATTATGGCGTCACGGCGCGATCGGGTTAGTTCGGGAACTGACGGTGTGTTTTCGGTCCTGAGTTTAAACATTATTTTTTAATTGTTATACCTTTTTAACAACAACAACAAAAACAAAAAAAACAATAGTTTTGTTATATAACTCATATATATATATATGAGTTACATATGTATATATAATCTAAGTAATATATGATCATTCGATCGACAAGATTTTTTTTTCAATAACCCATTGTATTTGATTGTAAAAATCGCCATTTTGTTTCGTTTTCTACAAGGCGTTGACTTTCGTTCGGTAGCGATCGCTTCGTACCGAAAGCGTTTGTGAAAAGTGTCACTTGTCTACAGTTTCAAAGTTCTTTACGCTTAGTCACGTGATATTGGTTTCTTTGGCTTGTATTAATCCCATACATTTACTTTTCTATTCTACTGTCGTCAAATGCATGAGTAGAATAATACATCAGGACATCAGACACATCCGATTTAAGGCTAAATGATAGCGCCTTTATCATAATAGTTTAGTAAGGGCTCGTTATTTAACTTATACTTAATAAACATATAATGCATAACTTAATATCTGGTTCGAGGAAGTAATGTTACCTGAGAGCTTGTTAGAAAGAACAAGTTGCTGACAAAAAATTCATGGCCACATTTTACCACAGTAAACAAATATACATGGCATAGCATACAGTGGCTACTAGCCACTTGTATTTCAAAGTACTTGATGTTTTTATCTCCTCTCTACCACCTCTAATAAAAAAGGAACCTTAAACTAGTCTGGGTCTAGACCCAGGTAAAAAGCAGTCATTATCACATCACAGCTCGTTTAAACATAATCAGATATGCTTATTGTTTTTGGTTGCGATACTCAGATGATACTCGCTTCCTACAAAACCGTCCTGTCCACAACACCCTAGCTTGGAAATAACAAGGTGAGGCCAATCGAATGATGTAATATATGGGATGACAGAGATGATTGTACGTTCAATAATTGGGTACAGTTCGAGTTCCAAATCCAGTTACCAAATCGAAAAAATAATCCAATTTATGTTATTCTCTCAGAAATTTGGGTAGCCAGATAATAATGAGAAGCGGAGGAGTCGACCGAGATCAGGCGTCAGGAGGACCCATACGGTAATTTAATAGAGTATTTTATTTATGGTATGGTATTATTTCTAGAATTGAACCACTGTTGTTCAAATACAATTACAAACCGCGAGCTACATGGAGGCACATCAAACTACATTCGGGTATTGTGGGCTACTCCCACTCACAAGCGAGGCTTTTAGGATTATTAGTATCTAAGTACACACTACATCACACCGCGAGCTACATGGATGCACATCAAACTACATTCGGGTATTGTGGGCTACTCCCACTCAAGCGAGGCTTTTAGGATTATTAGTATCTAAGTACACACTACATCACACCGCGAGCTACATGGATGCACATCAAACTACATTCGGGTATTGTGGGCTACTCCCACTCAAGCGAGGCTTTTAGGATTATTAGTATCTAAGTACACACTACATCACACCGCGAGCTACATGGATGCACATCAAACTACATTCGGGTATTGTGGGCTACTCCCACTCAAGCGAGGCTTTTAGGATTATTAGTATCTAAGTACACACTACATCACACCGCGAGCTACATGGATGCACATCAAACTACATTCGGGTATTGTGGGCTACTCCCACTCAAGCGAGGCTTTTAGGATTATTAGTATCTAAGTACACACTACATCACACCGCGAGCTACATGGATGCACATCAAACTACATTCGGGTATTGTGGGCTACTCCCACTCACAAGCGAGGCTTTTAGGATTATTAGGTTCTGAGTCTAAGTGTACCTACTTTATGTCAGCCAATGGTTTTGTCGTAAACTTCCTAGTGATAGAGGATTTTTTACAGCGCCGGTACTATTTTTTATTTGTGGAATTGTTAACTAATAAATAAAAGAAGAAAAGTAGTTTATGTACTGTTTGCTATGAAATTAAATATGTTACAGCATTTATATTCAACGTTATAACATTAGTTATTTCGAACTCAAAAAACACCTTTTGCCATGGGTTCATTTTAATAGTTTTAGTAAACAAGATCAAAGACTGAAATACTACAAACACAACAACTGATACAAACCTAATGACACCTCACTTTCGTCAGTGGTATTCATATTTATTCAGGACATACAGTTTTATTCACGTGTGTATTTCAGGGATGTTGACTAGTTACGGGCCCGACGGGGACCCTTTGTCAAGGGGTGGAGCGACCTTCCGCGTGAGACAAAACATACGCTCGAAAACGATGACCCTCTTTCGGCAGTCAGCTACAAAGTGAACCTGTGTGTATTAAGGATTTGCTTCTCCAGCATTATCAATTTACTTAATTTAATATCTAAGCAACGATTGCGAATTTACGTGGGAGAGTCATGCTTTACGTGGGAGAGCCATGCTTCGGCACGTATGGGCCGGCTCGAATCCGCTCGATACCACGGCCTCACAGAAAACCGGTAGTGAAGCAATGCTTGCATTGCATTTCCCGCGTGAGTGAGGTTACCGGAGGCCCTAACCCTTCCCTCTCCCCTATTCCCGTCCTTCCCCTCTCCCCCTCTCCCCTCTTCCCACTCTTTCCCCCGTCCCCCTCTTCTCCTACTCCCACCTTAAGGGCGGCAACGCACTTGTGACTCTTGAGTTACAAGTGCCCATGGGCGGCGGTAGTCATTTACCATCAGGTGACCCGTCTGTTGGTTTGCCCCCTATACCATAAACATAAAAAAAAAAAAAGTTCACGTTAAGAGGCGACTTGCGATCGAGCGGTATCGGGTTCGAACCTCACACTACCAACGTGAAATCTAAACTAAACTAGTTATAGTTGGAAGGGTTAATAAGATACTAGTAACGTGTGACCCAACGTTACCAGTGCCGACACACGGTGCACCTACTCATGTGAGTCCATTAGCTTCTGGGCTGGACACGGGCCCTTTATCAAGTTGTAAAGCGACGTATCGGGTGCCTGACGCTTCCCCGAAACACACACGTGGGTACAACTGACAACTTTTTTACCCGACTTCCCTGGTATTCCATGGTAATAAACGGCTAAACAGATTTTGATGCACGATATGTCGTTAGATTCGTCTTTATTGCACGTGTCACGGGTAGGTAATAGGTATATTAAAATTATAAATTGCGAATTTTCGACACAAAAATTTGTTTTTCATTTTTTTCTCAAAGTTTTATATGGGGAGTATAAAAATTAAGGGTTTTAAAAGATGATTACAACACTAACTTTTGGATTTCGCAATGCATGATATACAAAACATATATGGTTGCACTGGTCCTGGCCAGTAGATACGTTCTTATAATATGTATAGTTATACATATTATAAGACCTTTTCTTGTTTAGGAATGAGCACTAGTTTCGGTCTCTGGCGTTACCTACCTAGCTTCTTTAGATAGTAAGTGTTGTCCAATATTATAATCTGTATCTAGAGAGTATAACAGACATACTGGTAACAGGAAGCGACAATAGCGGCCTCTGGGAGGGAGATGCCGCGTCGAGGGCCCGCATCGGGATAGCTATCAATTGTTCACTTTAAATCAATTCATTCACACCCAACTAGTACTAGTACACTTATATGTAGTTACCAGTGGCGCGTACCAAACAGTAGGTTTTTGTTACACTGTATATTGCCCCTCCAAGTAAGATAAGTGCTCGTGTAGGAGATGGTTCACGTCTATTTTGACGCCCACGAGTATAGTAAAAATAAAATGATGCAAGTCTAAAAAAAATGATTTTATCGTGGGAGAGCCATGCTTCGGCACGTATGGGCCCCGGCTCGACCGGTGTGATACCACGGCCTCACCGGCAGTGAAGCAATTGCTTTTCTCCGAGTGAGTGAGGTTACCGAAGGCCCTTCCCCCTCTTCCACCCTTCCCCCTCCTCTTCCACCCTTCCCCTACCCCCACCTTAAAGGCTGGCAACGCACTTGTGACTCTTGAGTTGCAGGTGCCCATGGGCGGCGATAGTCATGTGACCCGTCTACTCGTTTGCCCCCTATTCCATAAAAAAAAATCCTATATAGGTACTTTATTTTTAATCGACGAAGAAAAGGAGGTTCTCAATTCAACCGTATATATATTTAATTTTTTTATGTATGTTTAGCCCTCTCTCCGGTATACCTCAAGGGTGGTCCCATGTCAAGGAAGTCAGGATCTGATGATGTGATCCTGATAAAATTGAGAGAAACCCTTGAAAATTGTAGGAACGAATAGTGTTTCTGTTTACTATTCATTACTTTATCAGGTATTTGCGTTTAGAAATCATCACATCATGTAGCTGAGCTGATGATGAAAAAAAAACCATAAAATAAAAATCTTTTTAACAAAAAATAAAACCGACGAAAAGAACTAAAAATTTAAAAATAAATAAACATTTTAAGTCTGAAGTATTGAGCTTATTTACATAAACTATTAAATTTTATATAAACTTATTTTGAGTCGGCGACGAAATAATAAAATGATTAATTATCTGAATCTATCTATTTGTATGGTGCGCTTTTGCACTTATTCTTAGTTTTTATTTTGTCGGTTCTTTATAGCGACTACGCCCCAACTGGTGTTGACACATGTTTGATCAATTCGCCTACACCTTTAGTGTGCATGTTTGTCAGACAATGCAGTAATAAAATGCTTAATTTGGTTGCGGTTACATTGGAACAGACAAAGGTAACGACCGCGCAGTCGGAGCAATAGGAACTGCGCCAAACATACGTACGCAACTGTTTCCCCAAGTCCGCCCTCTCCGTGAGCAGAGCGTCGGTTAGCGCGCACGCGCGTGTGTTTGTATTATATAATTGCGCAACATTGCCATATGTCTCTGTTATCAGCTCGTAGCGATGCTTTATGCACAGCATGTTACGACTAATCAAATAATAGGTTCGACGTGTGTTCGTGCACGATTATACATTATGAAGTTTGTGAGTTGCTACTTGAGTTCTTGAACTCACGTAATCGACTATAAGTTACTGAACACTGAGTCTTAGTAGAAGACCATATCAGCAGTCCCAGAGACTGCTACAGTCTCCGGTCTCCTACTGACCACAAAGGCACCGGTTTAAAATGTAGACCAACTACTTATTATACAAAGTGAGGACTGATAAACTTAAAAAAAGTTGTTGAAAACTTTTAGATATGCCTAATCTCACGAAGTTATTATTCATTACAAACTTTAATTAGTACAAGATTGAGAAATCTACATTTTAAAGTAGATAGTTTCCTCAATAGTTGTAGCAGTTTATAAAAAGCTGCAAGCGTTAGATAGGACAAGTTGGCCGTGTTACGTTTACGGTCGTATCTGCGCGCTGAGGTTGGGGCGTCGACAGACGTCCTCTTTTATTTGTACGACTCAATGCGGACGTGTGCCACAGTCGACACTATTTATACTCGCGCCCAAACTACAAATAAACATGCTTGCATGTACATACATATGTACGTGTTTATGTCACGTTCATAACTACCAATGGTTATTTAAAGGTCTTAATTTTATCGGAAAGTCGAGCGACTGCGGTGTCACAGTATTGTATGTAGTATCAACATTGAACCGATGTCGTATATCTCCGGTTTTTCATGAGTGCGCTAGATGTTAGAGCGATGAAAAACACCAACATTTTCGTACTAAGGGAAGACATAAACCAGCATTCGAGGCCGAATCATTTGATGTTTGAAAGCGCGGTGCGGAGCGCTACCTACTGGCTGCGTTAACTTTGTGAACATTATCGGGACACATTCTTTGAGGTGACGACTCCTTTTACGAGCGTGTAACGAGTTGCCGGTGAAGTGCGGGCTCTTTGTGCGCTGTTAAAGGACCCGTGTGTACGAATTAGTGCGCGTTAGAGGCCCGCGCACCGTGGCTAGCGACACGTGCCGCACGTCAGCAATACAACATGTTACTTTTGCAAAGAACCGCAAACGCTTTTGCAAAGAAATTTATAAATACTTACCTGCATATCAAAGAAAGTGAAAGCATAGTTGTAGGTCTACTAAACTACTTGCGCCCTACAGATGATCGCAGTTAAACAACTCTGCTGACAATGGAAACTGTTTTTGCTGATGATTCGTTTTGCATCATAAGGAAGTTCTTAGAGATAATTACTTACTATTTTAGACATCTGCATCAATATCTCCTTAGATGGCGTATGGAGGCTTTGTTTCTTGTACTGTAATTTTTCAAAATTTAATACGTTTCTGGGTGTTTACCGCGTTTGCTACCATAGTAGTAAACGTCAACAGACTGAATAGTTACGCACTAATCAGAATGTCATACATTATACGTTTGTTGTGGTGTTTTCACAGACAACGGCGATTAGGATCGTCAGTCGGGCTGGCGAAGCAGCGCGTGTGTTTTGGCAAACGATAGCAAATAAAAATAACACTGGTTGAGGGCCAGCGCAACTGTCCCCACACTGCGCCGCATCCGCGTTACGGAGATAATAGGCACGAGCCGCGAGCCGATACGTTCATGAATGGGCGGACACACGCACACGTCGGATTCGCACCAATAGTCGCCAGCACATGGTACTTGTAGTATGTAGGTATGTAGGTATGTACTTGTAGTAGTCGGAGAAGCAGAAGCACGTAACTGAACTTCATCGCTGACCACTGACGCTGGCACCAGGCAGCTTAAATTAACTCTACACCACAAGTTTGCCTTTACACCTCCCCTAGAATCTCATACATTGCGTTTATGTTAATGAAACCACAACGAATAAATAATTGTGAGTAATAAATGTCGAATGTTATAATAGTGTTAGATATGTATTTATCATAATATCATTTGCTCTCTTAGTTTTTAGTGCTCAGCTGAGCATATTTTTTTTTTTTTTGGGAATCAACAATCCTTTATAAGATTTGTAAATTCCCTCTTATTATACGTACACCACACTCGTAGAGCTATACCTTCATACACTTCCCTTGCTGTTCTTGCTTCTGGGCAAAACCACATGTGAGAACACCGAGCATATTATTCGAAGAGCCATAGGGAACGGTTTACTACCTCCCTAGTGTAGGAATATAATCAGGAATAAGTTGGAGCAAAAGCCAGAGACAGCACAGAGAAAATATTCAAACGTACAGCACGTACCTAAGAGCAGACAAAGTACCAGAGAATACCCAACGAGATTTTATTCTTGAGTACAAATGATATAAGTAGGTGTGTCGTACATCTATGGCACCGGTGCGAACATCGTACAAAGACAATGACAAACTGTTTCTTTTTGTAAAGCCTCCATAAACTGTCGTCTTATCCGTGCCTCCCCAGGCTCGTTCGCGGCTCCCCATGGCGAGCCTAGGCCACCATTATGTAAACAATATGCTCCTAATATCATGTTAATGTATTCGCGGACCGAATTCATTTTCTTGCGCGCCAAATAAAATCTGGGCAAAGGTTCTTTGCGGCCCCTGAACACTGAAACCGAGGTGAGATTAAATAGGTGAGACACAGCTGCCGACATTGTCGACAACACCTACCGTTTGGAGATAACTCACTAAACTTTTTCGTTTAACACACAAAATTAAATCTTGTTGATTATGTGTGGCGCTAAATAATCTCGCCAATTATTTATTCATTTCCATGTTTTGTATATATACAATCTTTGTAAGTGTGTCACCTAGAGCGTGGCTCGGATACGATAACGTACTTTTTTATTAGGGATCACCCATATAACGTGGACAAGTCCAACATCTTGGCACCTGATCAACAACCGATATTACGAGTATAAAAGTGCTGATGTAGACCAAACACTTACATATGTGTGATACAAAGTGTGGCAGAGACTGGAAAGTTTGCCGCGTTAGGTCAACCGTATGGTGGATGGTAACTATGCTTACTATTGACGATGACGATTCAGTATTAAATAGCTTTCAAATTTCCAAACTTAGAATACCGCCGACCGTAGTAAATGGGAAGTTAGAACGCTGCTTTGTGGAACACTAGTATCAATATCACATCAACTAGATGATCTATCAATGCGAACGTGATTAGAAAAATTCCAGTGCTTCGGAGGAGATCATAACATGCAAGTGGATAGATACAAGGATTTAGTCACCACTACAGCCTTTTGCCATGTTGAGCGTGTTTCAGATATCAAATAATACTAGAACGATTACATTTGTATCTTCTACGTCACTTTGTTAATAATATAATGCTTAAAAAAAAGCGTAGCGGTCCAACAAAAGTTCCGAGGACATTGGATAGGAATGGGAGAATTGATTGATATGGTCTTAAATGGTTGAAAATGAGTTAGGAATTTTTGGAACAGGGCCGACATACGCAGGTCTACGCCACATAGTTCTAACTGGAGTAGTTAATGGTGTGTAAAACAAGTTGCGCAGAGTTACAAGAGAGGCGCCCAGTCAATGCTAGGCACATTCAGGCGCGGCTTTGTCTGCAAGTGAAACAAAAGCTAAATCTTACATACGGCTTGGGTTTCCGGGTCTTTAGAATATTTTTGGTCTAATTCTACAGTCAATAAAAACCAGCCAAATTCATTTATTATGTCACACGGTACAGTTTTCAAATTTTTATTTTATTTTCTAGTTTGACCCTCATAACATACCCTCATATTCAAAATGCCTCTATTTACCGTTGTACATCTGTGGACACATATCAATGCCTGTGGCCCAGTCGCAGGAACTGATATGTATACAAAATTTCAACTTAATTGGTCTAGTAGATTGGGAGCAAATCGGTTGTAACAGACGGACAGACAGACGCACGAGTGATCCTTTAAGGGTTCCGTTTAAAAACAATATGGTATATACTATTTTCACATTTTCAAATATAACATTGTTTATCAGCGAAATTTCACACAATTAAACGCAACTCAGCCGTGCACCGGCGCGGGTGTATTTCCGTCGTCTATCGATAGGTACTATATCTAGGTACATCTAGAGTCTAGAGAAACATAAAAGAGCTCGTAGACTGATAGCTGCCCGAAATAGGGGCGTCGTCAGCTGTGTTGTAGCTGCTGTCGCAAGTCGCGATGAGATATTCTGTTGACACAAATATATTTAGTCAGGACGGTCAATGTGTAGACTGTATTTAAAGCGTGGAAATTTGTGGACGAACGACCATGTAAAGCTAATAATAAGCGCGCGGGGCGCGCCGTAAACGATTGTCGGACGTCGGTGCCACACGAGCGCAATTACCATTTTACGATGGCATCTATCTTGCTGCTCGGATGTATAATGGGCCTATTGCTGACTCCGTGCCGAACCGCGCCGTACCGAGCCGGCACGTTTGTGACGCATTCACTCGGCCCGGGGCGGCTTGCCTGTCCGTGTCGAGTTAATAATAAATTAAAACCTATAATTACAGAACTATTACTAGTTATTGGTAGGTGCGTGATCTCAATTGATAGCCCACCAAAATTAGTTTAAGGTCAATAACCAATCAACATGTTCTCATTGGCATACCATCGTCCAGTGATGGAATATAATAAGCTATAAGTGGAAACTACTTGATTAGCTACTGAAGTTGATCGCTGCCGACACTCAATATGCTCGCCAAATCGGGTTCGATCTTTCAATTATTGTTCAATTATTATTGTACTGGCCTGTTGGTCTAGTGGTTAGTGATGCTGACTGCTAAGCCAGAGGTCGTGGGTTCGATTGGCACCCAGGAGAAATAACTGTGTGATGAACACGATCATTTGTTCTGTGTTTGGGTGCAATTTATCTATAATATGTATGTATTTAGAAATATATAAGTATGTTTATCAGCAGTCTGGTTACCATAGTTCAGGCTCTGCCTAGTTTGAGATCAGACGGCCGTGTGTGAGATGTGTAGTGATGTGTGGTAAAGTTATTTTTATTATTAAAATATAGGACAAAACAATGCAACTGGTTGATTGATGAAAATTTACAAAAACAGCTTCGTGAAGTGTATTGAATTCTGTTTAGTCTTCATACATACATAGATTGTCAAATGTGATTGTTACCGGAAGGAAGCTTGAAAGCTGTGTACTCATGTGTACTCTCATACGATTGCGTCGATATTGTAACTGGTTCAATACAACATACAGAGTGAAATGTAAGCGCGTCGGAATCGCTGCTTGGGTTAAGCGCAGCTTGGGTGACAACGATGCAGTCCGGTGCAGCGTAGTGCGAATCACACTAATATTTCTTCTTTTATTTCTTTTAAGACAACTCTAATACATAATTCTTGTGTTGCGGGGACTCTACAAACATTATAACGGGTACAAAGATCACCCAGACTCGGGACAACTATTTGTGGATCACGTAAATTTTTGTCTGAACCGAATGAAAGCCACGACCCTCAGCGCGGCACGGCACTTTAACCATTGTGCCACCCGTTGTATGACTATTATCATAGACAAGATAGTAGTTGAGAGTAGTTGCTGTTATTAACTTAACTAAAACCGATTCAAGATACTCGTTCAGTGTATACATATATTATACATATATGTACATATATTACAAAACCGCCCTGAAGCTAAATGTAAAACTATTATCATTATTAGTTAGACGCGCTCTAAGATGGTTTTACTGAAACTACCAACATATTATTGGATAGTTCAATAAGCAGTTCGAGCAATATACAAATGTACATAGTATATGAGTAGGAACAAGTGATCCACGGCTCACACAGATTGCCCATGTTGTGTCTACGCTGACAATATTTGTTGTTGGAATTGGACAGTACATTAACGTATAACAGACGAGCCTCTCAGATAGTAACGTTTACGGCAATAATTATCTTTCAAAAAAGTATCACCGACTTCAATGTGCCTCATGATACAAAAATCGCTTCTAGTGTGCCTATAAAATTTGAATAGTTTCGTCGATTACTCCAAGATTCCATCATCAGATCCTGACTTGAGGACCAAAGGACCACCTAGGAAGTTTACCCTTTCAAACAAAAGACGAATTTTCCAAATCGGTCCAGGCGTCTTTGAGTAATCGGTGAAAATACATAAAATATATATATATAGCGGAACATAAAACCTCCTCCTTTTTTGAAGTCGGTCAAAAATATAAAGCAGAGGTAAAAAACAAAAAAGCCAATTTGTAAAGTACAGCTATATCTCAAGCAAAAACGAAGCCCATCAGACGAGAGCTCGCAACTCGTCCCACTCGTGGACTCCAGTACTACGAGTATTACGAGTAGTACGTACTTATAGTTTCAATTATAACTTTGGGGGCGGTAATGTTGGCACGATCTTCGCAAGAATTTGCAGCTGAAACAGTTTTGGTTATGAGCTGTATCGTTACATCAGCAACTTAATATCGTAATCAGATTATTATGAAACACAATTTGTAAGTACTGACACGAACTAACTTTGAAGCTATCAGTGGGTAATGGCGTTTAATTGAATAACGTTTGAACAGCGGCCTATTCTGATGGTAGACATTCATTTAACCGAAGGTGTTGGGGTATGTGGCTATACGTATGTCAGATTAGAGGGGTATCACAAGGACAGGAATGTGAATTACGTTATGTGCCTTGGGTATCGTGTGTCCCTAACGCGACCTTACTTCAACTAAACTTTGTTATCTAGGTCTTAAACGAAACCTTCTATGGTGTAGAAGCCGACATATAACTTCCTCGATATTAAGCCATATTGCCTGGACGACTGGTACAACAAGTGCGTATTTCGCTCGTTGACGACGGTGACTAATGACGACCCCTTCAAGAGAAAATAATGATAGGAGGATCATTCAATAATTTAACTTATTCACAATCGAGGCAGATGGAGTTCGGTAATCATTACTTAAAGCTCATTTAGCTTAAAGAACATTACACTATATCATAAAAATACAAATTATACATTAGAATGTTATCGTCCACTATATGATGTAATGGTCACAAAAATATCTACACATACATTACTGTAAGTAGGTACGTACGATAGCGCCCCGACCTCTGGAGGAGTAACTATAGCCCATAAAGACGCCGTTGCTTGATAGTAATAGCATATATTTCAATTGCTGAATTACTATTTATTGCAATGATTCTAAATAACTTTGGACTGCTGTGGTTCATATTCAATTGCACCTAGTTTATACTGGGGAAATAAAGGGAACTGCTCGAATCAGACACTAGAGTAGCTGTTTAAAGCAAAGACTTAATTATTTGCACTCCTCTATATCCATTTTTGACACTGGCTAGTGTGATGAAATATGTCATTCCATTTTGTAATTGTTTATCTATTTCAGCGCCAGTGAATATTTCTTTGATATCGCTATCTTAGACACTGGTAGTAAATGAACATAGTGTGGTAATCTCGAGTTGAGAGCTCGGACCGTGTTGCCAAGAACAGCCACTTCGAGTGACAGGCGCGCGTTCCTCACCTTCTCGAGTTATAGCTCACATTGCCCAATCATCATACATCATAATTATCTTCCCGAATGAAAATTCGTAAGCCGCTACAAATATGTTCTTGACAGACAGAAAACTCGTCAGCTGGTGCGTCTAAATAGGCATTAGATACTCCCGTCTGGCTCCTGCGTTACACCTTTCAGGGTTTCAGCTGACAATTTTTCCACCGGGATACAGCCAGCTGACATTTTTATTAATTCGTAATAGCAATTATTAACCGTCATCTTCTAAATGTTCAATTGAGAAGAAATCACTTAACGTAAAAGTACATATTTCTTTCACATTCATGTGACCAGCTGACGTATAATATACTACTCTATAGTCAGCTGACTTTTACAGTGGACTATTATCTTGTCATGAATGAGTTTACAATAGGCTATAATAATGATATGTAGGTATAATGATATTGCATTCTGAGGCTAGAACTGAACTTAAGCACAGTTTAGTTAGTGCCATTGTTAGGCGAAAGTTTGCTATAGTGTAATTATTGTGTGTCTTAAGTGTCTAGGAATAATATTTTTCTTTATTTCTTTCTTTCTACGGTATGTGTGATCAAAGATGAAAATACTACATGAAGGGTAACGTTAGTACGGTCTATTACTGTTTGATTCCCTTAGTTTTGTTTAAAGCCAAAACTCAAATGAGCGCCACGTCTTAATGTGATTGTGTATCGTCAGCACGGGCGGCAATTGCAATATCGGTGCGAATTTGTGCATAGCTATTTGAAAATAAAGATAAGGTTAGGTCAAGTGCACGCTGTGATCTACAGTACTCTTTCCCGGATGAGTTCAACGCAGTGATAAGATCGGCCCCTCGAACTTCCAAACCCCTGGCCTGGAGGCATGGAGGTACTTAGATATTTTATGATAATAGCACTTTGTAATGTCTCGCAATACGTTTCATTCGGTCGATTTGTTTCCGACAACCTACGTTACTTTGGATTACTGCCGCACAGTTCAAAATCACTTTCTCTACTAACGCAACGTTCAGAGTTAAAAAAGCACGTAAAGTAAATACACCTAACTAATGTGTAAGAAGCTATTTTTAACCAACTTCCAAAAAGGAACTTCTCAATTCGTCGGAATCTTTTTTTTATGTATGTTCACCGATTACTCGAAGACGCCTAAACCAATTTGGAAAATTATTTTTTTGTTTCAAAGGATATACTTCCCAGGTGGTCTCATTTAAATTTTATCGAAATCAGTCAAGCGGTTTTTTAAAAATCAACAGATATCTAAAAAATTTATACATTGATGATGTTTTCGTTTGCTCCGAAACATCGCTGTCTTAATGGAATAGTGCGTTTAGTCGCCTACCTATATTATATTTAAACAAAATACATCTACTTTCCACTAAAACGCCCTTTGAAGTCGGTGATACTTTTATTAAAAGATAATGTGTTAGTGATTCCATATAATTACTTAACATTTTTGTTACATTTAGATTGCCGGATATTACTCGATTTGTATATCATCTGGTTTACATTATTTTAAAGTGTTTGGTTAAATATTTCTAGAACCAAGTTGTATTTATTGCAGTAACAATTGGCAGTTCTGAAACACGATCAGGATGCTTTCCAAACCAGTTACGTTAAGTGAAAATATTTTGGTGCCAAGCTTTTATAAAATGCAAGTGCTCTGAGGTAATCCTCTGTTCCGCTGTACCTCTCCTGAATTCAAAGAAAATAGTTAGTGTGTGTAATAGTGAGTGTCCATGGACCCTCCGAGGGGGTCCACGCGGGGGCTTCAAGTGGAAAGAAGGCGTTTTTTCAGAGTTCTTTTACTCGTATCGTCATTACGTAATATATGTATCACGGAGAGAAAAGGAACATTTTTATTTAATTTTATAAGTTGAAGCTTTGTATTAACTGTCGTGTGCATTGTGTCTCTGTCCCTAGAGTCTTTAATACTGGGGCGTGGCCTTAAGGACTGCAGCATTGGGAGCGACGGCAGAACTATTACTTCATATTAAGGATGATTCTCATAAACGTGCCACGTACGCCGTACGGGGCACGGATTGGAAATGCTACAAATATTGTATATGCAGTATATCCTGTATTGTTACAATGTACTCGCCCCTGCACGGTCTAATCTGAATCATCCTTCAGGTTGTCACTGTCGCTCGATCAAATCGCTGTGCACTACTACAACCGGTCATTTTAAAATAAACAATGTGGACTTATGATTTACAAAAATAAGGTTGACAGTATCGCTTTTAAACTATAAATATCGTTAGTACAGGATGCCCCGTCATAGTAGTAATGTCTCGTATGTCCGCTCTAAACAGATGCGGTAGGTATATCAATAATTTATTCCTTCCAGTAACTTCTCTTGCCGTGTAATGCTTTTAGCCCAGTCATATTAGGGGTTTCACCTTGGAATAAAAGATAATAAGCTGTAAATTGGTATAAATCTTTGTTTGTCGTTCTAAATGTTGTCACAAGTGCTATCGTGTCCGCGTCTTTTCAACTAAAATAAACAGTGAAATTAAGAATCTTTTCTTTTTTTAAATCGGTTTAAAAAACAATATCATCGTGTGATAAATACGTCATAAACTTGGGTAATGCTATTATCTGTATATATAACGCTGAGACACACTTCCGTGGTTGTGTTTTGCAAATAGTTTCATAGATAACCGTATATCACATCAGAGGCGGAATATCCGAGTTGGGATAAACTTACCATATACATATGTATGAGTAGATAAGTATGATATGTGACCAAATTTCATAAAAATCAGAGGAATCTGTGAATCAAACGACAGCATCGTGTTTAAAACAATCAAGTTTTATGATTGGCCTAGAATGATGAAGTAGAATTTTATATGGAGTAAAATTACGAAGAGTACGGCAGAACAACCTGCGTTACAAAGATGATGAAAAACTATTGAGCCGCGTCGTCTTTGTGGCAAGTCCTGGGAAGCAAATTAATTAGGTCGGGTTAGTCTTGAGGTTTGTTATTTTATAATAAAGCCAGCCGACTCTGTGCCTTATAATAAGTGTAGGGCTGTGAAAGACAAGGCCGATGACAGAAGTCTACCGTACAATAAAATTGCTAATAGAAGTTAATTATTTATTTTCCAAAAAAAAATATGGCTTTAATATTTGTGTAAATATTTAATCAGTGTTTTCGTTAACGTATGTTGCGAGTTATTTAATCGTAGTACATATTTATGTTATCGATGTTTTATGCTAATTGATATTCGTACACATTACATTGCCCTAAATAAATTCGGTAGCGTAATAGCTAATAGCGTTAGACTGCCAAGCGAGAGATTGCGGGTTCGGTTCTTTTTTGTACTTTTGTAATATGCGACCCACGTTACTAGTGGCTTGCCTTTAGCTAAAAGGCGGCTAAACGACAAGCCTATGAAACTGACGGATACCAATAATACAAGTAGATGGATTATCTACTCAGTGTCTGTCAGCAATCGCGTAACTTCTAAACCACCTGACTCACTGACAACATGAAAAATTAGATACCTAGCTACTATCGTAATAAAAATGTACTACGTAATATGTTGTCTTAGAAACTATCGTTCGGTTAGGCGGCTAAAGTCAGTTGTCATTTAGACGCTTTTAGCTTAAAGACGATCTGTCGTTTACCGTCTTTTAATTAGAAGACGGCGGCGCATTGGTATACATATGACAATGTATTATTTTCTACTTCATAGTTCAGTACTGTGTCTGTGCTGTGATTCGGCAGGTTTTACAGGATTTATATTAGGTTGATTGGCCAGGATCAACAGTTCAACAGCCTTTACACAATGGATGAAAGTGGACATCATTTGAAATCACCATTGTTTGAATTTAATTTATATGTGATAACAATCAAGACAAAAATGGAATATGGATGGGTTTTGGCAGCAATTTCCGTGTAAATAACAATAAATAACGGTATCGGGGCCTTTGTGACGTCACTTCTAGTCGTGATTATATGTTTAAAAATATAAAAATAGGTAGTAGCCCCGATATCTACTCACATAAGTAAGATATCCAAAACACTTCGCAGTTACCTCAACTACGCAGTATTGCATCGTGGTTTTGATTCCACTACCAGTTTCTTTGAGGTGAAGTAAGGTCGCTTTGTAAGATTTAGTACTTAGTCCCGTTCCTTCGGTCGGTATCGAAAAAAGGACAAAAGGATTATCCTGGGATCGAGTGGAACTAGAACGATCCGCCTCGGTGATGTTTCAGCTTTATGTGACCACTAATACGCCGGCTAAGCTCACAGATTAGGGTGGGGTCCTACCCTCCATCGATACAGCCAACCTCGGTGCCTACTGTTGCAGACACAGAGTATGGCATGTTTCCCGCCGATCAATCCCACAAGTGATAATGTCTAAAGCTGAAGAGTTTTTTGTTTGTTTAAACGTGCTAGTTTCTGGAACTATCAGTCAATTTGATTAAATATTTTTGTATTGGATAGAGTATTAATTAAGGGAGGTTATAGGCTGTGTAACATAACGCTGAGATCCTTATAAGCGGAGCAGTGACCATAAACACAGGTGAAACTGCATAAAGTGACATCCGCCTTTTTTTTTTTTTGATGTCGAGGTAGAAGATCCTCATGGATGTCCTCCGCCCTTGAGGGGGGCGAAGGGGTCTGTTGGACTACTTACCGACTAAAAATCACCCCGGTGTTCCACTGCTTGCCCATGATCGGGGGAGCGAGAATCGCCATTGCATTCTTCCGCAACCCCCGACAGGCCCGTCTCACCCAAGACGGGTCCCGTCACCCGGTGCGACCGTCACCCATCGGTCGCACTCCTCTGAGAAGCGCGCGCGGAACACTGCGCTCTGCCTCTCGGGCCTGTATCAGTTCGGACGACGACTTCCCCAAAAGTTCGTCGCCCACAGGCCGGTTCCTACGGTGGCCGAAGATCATTGAATGCCCTCCGGCGCCCGGTGCGTCTACTGCGGGCAGAGAGAGTTGTGCTTCGCTCTCTCTCCCGTTCGGCCGCCTCCTTTGCGGACATCACCTCCTCGCAGAAGGTGGCGACGGCGTTCCATGCACTCTCGCTCCGGACCATGGACAGAGCCACGGCCGGCAGCGAGAGACTACCCGCCGAACCGACTGCCGCGACGAGATCACGACAAGTGACAGCCGCCTGTGTACGTCGTATCATCAGAAAGGAACACGTTACATGTATAGGTTGGGAATTAGTCACGGTAATGTTTATAAAGTACGAAACTTTTTGTTTACCACACATTTTGAAGGAATTGCACCGATCGTGGTCACGAGTAGGTACACTCTCTACTTGTGACATCAACGTCTAATATGCATACAAAGAAAGGAATATTAATTTATGGACAGATTAAACGATGTCAATCAGTTCATTATCAAATGAATTCTTGATAATTCCTTCAGGAGGTTATGTCAACAATGAATTTTCTGGTAGTACATATTCATCGTATTCGGAGTTTCTACCACAAAAGTACAATAATTCAATATTAAATTTCATTAATACGGCATACAATAAGGTATTGAATTTGCTAAATCGAAGTTGTAGAATTAATAGAACAGTTACACTTATTTAGCTTAATATTATAAAGTCAACAAAGATTTGAGATTCAGAATATCATGCCAATATGCATAATTAATTAGGTATTTTCAACTAGTCCTTTATGAATTATGATGTATCCAGGTTGAGGTGTTGATTATGATGATATTCAATTAATGGTATACGCTAATAAATTTCCCATTCACAGTAGGTATAACCTGTTCATTTATATTATTAGAATAATTGGTGACAAATCAGTAGGCCCAGCATTCTTTTAAAAAAAAAAAAAAAAAAAAAAAATTCTACTGACTGTGGCTGACGCCATATTCGTGGCGGCTACAAGGAGCCACTGGTCGACCTTGATATCGTGATTTTAGTGAAATATATCAACGTCGTAGATTTATAATTTGACCGCGGCCTTTACACCTTTAACAGTGCAAGACAAAAAACTCACATAAGTATGTACTTAATATTATTACAAGACTACACTTTTTATCTTTAAACTTCCAAACCAGATAGATTTTTTTTCGCGACTGCTGGGTTTGTGGAAAGACTACGTCACAGATTACTACGTAGTTACTAAGTAAACTCCGTGCCATAGCATAGCTTTTCCGCAAAACTACATTATGGGGTTTTTCGAAAATTGTGTAATATTATTTTTACATATTCGGAGAAAAGCCGAGTAAGTGACACTTCTTAGGGCTTAAATAAGTGAAATAAACGCTTTTAGAATAGAACAATGATGTAAATGTATAAGAATAGGATGACGTCCCGTAACTCGTAGTCCGATCTAGCCTGTCTCCAGCCAATGTTCGTTGAAATGGTAAGAACCTACCTACTTAACGATCTAGCCTGTCTCCAGCCAATGTTCGTTGAAATGGTAAGAACCTACCTACTTAACGATCTAGCCTGTCTCCAGCCAATGTTCGTTGAAATGGTAAGAACCTACCTACTTAACGATCTAGCCTGTCTCCAGCCAATGTTCGTTGAAATGGTAAGAACCTACCTACTTAACGATCTAGCCTGTCTCCAGCCAATGTTCGTTGAAATGGTAAGAACCTACCTACTTAACGATCTAGCCTGTCTCCAGCCAATGTTCGTTGAAATGGTAAGAACCTACCTACTTAACGATCTAGCCTGTCTCCAGCCAATGTTCGTTGAAATGGTAAGAACCTACCTACTTAACGATCTAGCCTGTCTCCAGCCAATGTTCGTTGAAATGGTAAGAACCTACCTACTTAACGATCTAGCCTGTCTCCAGCCAATGTTCGTTGAAATGGTAAGAACCTACCTACTTAACGATCTAGCCTGTCTCCAGCCAATGTTCGTTGAAATGGTAAGAACCTACCTACTTAACGATCTAGCCTGTCTCCAGCCAATGTTCGTTGAAATGGTAAGAACCTACCTACTTAACGATCTAGCCTGTCTCCAGCCAATGTTCGTTGAAATGGTAAGAACCTACCTACTTAACGATCTAGCCTGTCTCCAGCCAATGTTCGTTGAAATGGTAAGAACCTACCTACTTAACGATCTAGCCTGTCTCCAGCCAATGTTCGTTGAAATGGTAAGAACCTACCTACTTAACGATCTAGCCTGTCTCCAGCCAATGTTCGTTGAAATGGTAAGAACCTACCTACTTAACGATCTAGCCTGTCTCCAGCCAATGTTCGTTGAAATGGTAAGAACCTACCTACTTAACGATCTAGCCTGTCTCCAGCCAATGTTCGTTGAAATGGTAAGAACCTACCTACTTAACGATCTAGCCTGTCTCCAGCCAATGTTCGTTGAAATGGTAAGAACCTACCTACTTAACGATCTAGCCTGTCTCCAGCCAATGTTCGTTGAAATGGTAAGAACCTACCTACTTAACGATCTAGCCTGTCTCCAGCCAATGTTCGTTGAAATGGTAAGAACCTACCTACTTAACGATCTAGCCTGTCTCCAGCCAATGTTCGTTGAAATGGTAAGAACCTACCTACTTAACGATCTAGCCTGTCTCCAGCCAATGTTCGTTGAAATGGTAAGAACCTACCTACTTAACGATCTAGCCTGTCTCCAGCCAATGTTCGTTGAAATGGTAAGAACCTACCTACTTAACGATCTAGCCTGTCTCCAGCCAATGTTCGTTGAAATGGTAAGAACCTACCTACTTAACGATCTAGCCTGTCTCCAGCCAATGTTCGTTGAAATGGTAAGAACCTACCTACTTAACGATCTAGCCTGTCTCCAGCCAATGTTCGTTGAAATGGTAAGAACCTACCTACTTAACGATCTAGCCTGTCTCCAGCCAATGTTCGTTGAAATGGTAAGAACCTACCTACTTAACGATCTAGCCTGTCTCCAGCCAATGTTCGTTGAAATGGTAAGAACCTACCTACTTAACGATCTAGCCTGTCTCCAGCCAATGTTCGTTGAAATGGTAAGAACCTACCTACTTAACGATCTAGCCTGTCTCCAGCCAATGTTCGTTGAAATGGTAAGAACCTACCTACTTAACGATCTAGCCTGTCTCCAGCCAATGTTCGTTGAAATGGTAAGAACCTACCTACTTAACGATCTAGCCTGTCTCCAGCCAATGTTCGTTGAAATGGTAAGAACCTACCTACTTAACGATCTAGCCTGTCTCCAGCCAATGTTCGTTGAAATGGTAAGAACCTACCTACTTAACGATCTAGCCTGTCTCCAGCCAATGTTCGTTGAAATGGTAAGAACCTACCTACTTAACGATCTAGCCTGTCTCCAGCCAATGTTCGTTGAAATGGTAAGAACCTACCTACTTAACGATCTAGCCTGTCTCCAGCCAATGTTCGTTGAAATGGTAAGAACCTACCTACTTAACGATCTAGCCTGTCTCCAGCCAATGTTCGTTGAAATGGTAAGAACCTACCTACTTAACGATCTAGCCTGTCTCCAGCCAATGTTCGTTGAAATGGTAAGAACCTACCTACTTAACGATCTAGCCTGTCTCCAGCCAATGTTCGTTGAAATGGTAAGAACCTACCTACTTAACGATCTAGCCTGTCTCCAGCCAATGTTCGTTGAAATGGTAAGAACCTACCTACTTAACGATCTAGCCTGTCTCCAGCCAATGTTCGTTGAAATGGTAAGAACCTACCTACTTAACGATCTAGCCTGTCTCCAGCCAATGTTCGTTGAAATGGTAAGAACCTACCTACTTAACGATCTAGCCTGTCTCCAGCCAATGTTCGTTGAAATGGTAAGAACCTACCTACTTAACGATCTAGCCTGTCTCCAGCCAATGTTCGTTGAAATGGTAAGAACCTACCTACTTAACGATCTAGCCTGTCTCCAGCCAATGTTCGTTGAAATGGTAAGAACCTACCTACTTAACGATCTAGCCTGTCTCCAGCCAATGTTCGTTGAAATGGTAAGAACCTACCTACTTAACGATCTAGCCTGTCTCCAGCCAATGTTCGTTGAAATGGTAAGAACCTACCTACTTAACGATCTAGCCTGTCTCCAGCCAATGTTCGTTGAAATGGTAAGAACCTACCTACTTAACGATCTAGCCTGTCTCCAGCCAATGTTCGTTGAAATGGTAAGAACCTACCTACTTAACGATCTAGCCTGTCTCCAGCCAATGTTCGTTGAAATGGTAAGAACCTACCTACTTAACGATCTAGCCTGTCTCCAGCCAATGTTCGTTGAAATGGTAAGAACCTACCTACTTAACGATCTAGCCTGTCTCCAGCCAATGTTCGTTGAAATGGTAAGAACCTACCTACTTAACGATCTAGCCTGTCTCCAGCCAATGTTCGTTGAAATGGTAAGAACCTACCTACTTAACGATCTAGCCTGTCTCCAGCCAATGTTCGTTGAAATGGTAAGAACCTACCTACTTAACGATCTAGCCTGTCTCCAGCCAATGTTCGTTGAAATGGTAAGAACCTACCTACTTAACGATCTAGCCTGTCTCCAGCCAATGTTCGTTGAAATGGTAAGAACCTACCTACTTAACGATCTAGCCTGTCTCCAGCCAATGTTCGTTGAAATGGTAAGAACCTACCTACTTAACGATCTAGCCTGTCTCCAGCCAATGTTCGTTGAAATGGTAAGAACCTACCTACTTAACGATCTAGCCTGTCTCCAGCCAATGTTCGTTGAAATGGTAAGAACCTACCTACTTAACGATCTAGCCTGTCTCCAGCCAATGTTCGTTGAAATGGTAAGAACCTACCTACTTAACGATCTAGCCTGTCTCCAGCCAATGTTCGTTGAAATGGTAAGAACCTACCTACTTAACGATCTAGCCTGTCTCCAGCCAATGTTCGTTGAAATGGTAAGAACCTACCTACTTAAACAATTGATAGTTTACGTAAATAAGCTTAATACTTAAGACTTAAAAGGTTTATTTATTTTTGCTTTTTAGTTATTATCGTCGGTTTAACTTTATTAAAAAGATTTTCATTTTATGATTATTTTTCATCATCAGCTAGCTAGCTACATGATGTGATGATTTCTAGACGCAAATACCTGATTAAATAATGAAAAGTAAACAGAAACATTATTCGTTCCTACAATTTTCGAGGGTTTCTCTCATTTTATCAGGATCCCGAAAATCAGATCCTGACTTCTTTGACATGGGACCACCCTTGAGGTATACCCTAATAAAAAATAGTAATATATATATAATATACGTTCGAATTGAGAACCTACTGTTCTTTTCGTCGGTTAAAAATTGCACAAAGATTAGTAAAAAATAAACCACTTCATTAACAAGTATTAATAAATACCTCGGTCTGCATGAGCCAAAAATGTTCGCCAGCTCATCGTTGTGTTTCTCTGTAAGAAGCCCCACGTCACGTAACGATAAGACAGTGCGTCACGGTTTTGTTCTAAATTTATTTTATAAAAATACTAGCTGCACCAGGCATGCGTTGCAATGCCATTTTTTTTATATTTATTTTTGGGCCAGGAACCTTCGCGGGCGTCCCCAGAAAACCCTACCAAAGTTTCATCACAATCGGATCAATGGTTTCGGAGGACAAACAAACAAATATTGATTTTTATGTATATAGATAAAAACGATGCACCTTACAATAATTTATCTACTACTGTTATTTTACTTTTACAAGAATTTATTTATTTAGTAAAGCCCGAGTGCTGAGTCGCTTCTGCAAATGTACCTGATGTTATATCAGGCAATAATAAGGTTTGCATAGCACTAACGGTAGCACTTCAACTGTAAATGTAAACGTGGAAGCAGGGAATTTCCACGTTCATGAGCATTACTCAGTGACCTAAATGAATAAAGATTTTGTTCCGCTTCTAAGACACCGTCCGGTCCGTACCGACAAGCGAAAGGGAGATTGGGGCCATATCTAGTGCATCACGTACGTCATAATCGGATTAGTATCCTAACTAATGTTATATAATTATGATGATGTGCGTTTGTGTGTTACACTTTCAAGCCTTAATTACTCAAGCGAACACCATGAAATTTTGATTACACGTCAGGGGTACACAAAAAGATATTGGGCACCTTTCATCCAGTCAAAAAAATGGTTATAGAAACATAGTCATCATTAACGCGAATGAAGTCGCGGTCCTAAGTTACTCTTTTATTAACATGATTTCCACTCCCTCTAAGAACTAAAGTGTTGCTAACAAATTAAGAATGCTATGCTTTAGCACATTGAAATAAAATACCTAAATAGGTAATAAAATGTGTGACAAAAGCCAGGTTCACCAAATACGAAGTTCCCACTGTAATCAGTCAATCGTCCTCTACGCTTCATTTTTGTACATGTCGTGTAAGTGCGTCATTTTTAACAGACTTAAAAAACAGCATGTTTTCAATTCGTCGGAATCTTTTGTATGTATATTCAGGTCAGTGGTTACTTAAACACGCCTTTACCAATTTGGAAAAAAAATATTTTGTTTGAAAGGGTATATACTTCCCAGGTGGTCCCATGGTCAGCAGGGCAGGATCTGATGATGGGATCCTGGAACTCTTCTAATTTTATAGGCACACTTTCAGCGATTTGGGTATCTTTTTATAGTGATTCGTGCATTTATTAATTGAATAAGGTTGGTCTTATTAAATTTTTAAGAAAATATTATACTTCTTAGGATGGAAAATGAAGAGATAAAAATACAGCTTATTACAATTTATCATGATTTATGCGGATTGAAGTCGGAGATACTTTTTTTAAAAGATAATTTTGTATATCTAATAAATGAAATGTGATTAACATCTGACCAGAATGACCAGTGTTAACCTAAGTGTAGTTTACATACTATGTTTAAAAACATACATACATGAACTAGATCCTTCACAGACTAAAACATTCGTGCACCTGACTTGTTGTTTGACTTGGCTCAAAGACGCTGTGTGCAGGGTGACAGGCCTCCTGAATCCGCTATATACAATGTACAGTTAATATTGGTTGTTCTGTGAGTGATAGTGCAAACTTTTCCAATAAGTGTTTGTCGCCGCTATCTTGGCAAATATGTGCAACACAATAACTTTAAAACTTTCAAGTTACGCTTCTTGCTGTCCGCCATTCTCACAACTTCAGAATTCAGGTCTCTTTCACCGTTGAACATACATATTACTTCTCAGAATAAAAGTTTGTTTTTTTCAAAGCTTTGATTTCAAGGATCTCTTTGAGAAAAAACTAAAAATGAAGCCATCTAAAAACAAGTTCAACTATTTAAGGCCTAGGGTCAGAGAGATTCTACAGGAGTACATGTGATTAATCTAGTTTCTTTTGCTGTGATTCTTGGTATCCGGGTAAGGGTACTTCGAAGCGAGTTCGACCATATTCCATCTTCGAAATCAGATCAGGTAGATCTATTGGTGGTAGAGACTCTGATGGAGCTATCAGCCCCTTGTTTATTCTGGTAAAGTTTACAGGTGACATTGGTCTGTGTCAGGCTGAATCTGTTGGCCAGCTCGTTATTTGGCAAATTATGTAAAAAGGTTCGTAAATTTATCACATTAGACTTTGTCGACAGTTTGATCGTTTTGTTTTGATATTGTATGAAATGCTATTCTTATCATTGTAATAATTTCATAGAATATGGGCAGTAAAAATGCCTGAATTTTAGTGTTATAAATAGTTATAATAATTGCTTGTATCGCCTGCAGCAGTTTTGTTCTCAGAACCGTTTAAGATAATTGTTATAGGAATTTATTAATGTGTATTATTATTTATCACATATTTAAACTATGTATATTAAATAACTGCCCCTATAACATGCGGATGAGTTTTTAAACATATTTAATAGATCAAATCAAATCACGGATTTAATATTTTCTAGGCTATATTGTTTGATACTATAGATAAGTCTGTATGACTCAATCTGATAAAACGATACTAGATGATGACCCGCCTCGCTGTTTGGCAACTAAAGTTAGTTGGTGGTTAGGCTTTTAAAACAGGCGTATGAGCAACGAAATGAATTGCATTTTTCACAATGATTCCAAGCATTTATTTTGCAAGTGGATTTAGCACTTCGACGTAACTCTTATCATCCACTTTGAGATATCAGTCCCGGGATGTCGTGTATCAACTCATATTTTGGTCGTAACGAAATGAGCCTATGAATTTAAAATAGGTAGGTAGTAGGAAAGTTGAGTTCTATGCCCTGAGAGATTTTATTAGTTTTCTAACGAGGAGCATAAAAACTAACTAATCACAAAGGGTTCTTATTGTTTTTTAGAACTTTGCGTTCTTTTAACAATTTTTTTGTAGATCTGTACATGAGTCGTGAACACGCGTAGAGTGGTATATTCAGTAAGGGTAAAAAAAATAAGTGTATTCATCATATTATTTCGGTTTGATTCATAGACTGTGTAACTAAGAACATAGTTTTGTTATATGGTGATATTTAGTCAATGTATCAAGAATGCTTCTCATGCTTGCTACGAGTACCTATAATGTCGTTGAGACGCATTTAAGATTTGCTGCTCATCATTGCGGCGAGCGTCCCTCGCGTCAGCGTGTATTTGCAACTGATTGCCGTCATCACTCAGCACTGCGATATTTTATCATTGCGGGGATGGGAATGGCTCTTAAAGTGGACAATATAATAGATGAAGAGTGCCAAATTGTGACACATGTTTTCTTTACACAATTTCAAACAAACTCGCGTTGTTCAAAATTAATTTGATGTGTTACATAAGAGTTTTCTCTTTACAAGTTTTGTTGAGACTTAATGACCTATTGAAGTAGTTCTGGTAAGTCATTTTTCTTTTTATAAAATTGAAAATTCAAATATTTGCATCGAAGTTATTATGACCAATTAAAAGTGATAATCAGATGTTAAACCATCCTCTACCTGTGATAACGACGGTGATGGCGATGCAGGAGTGATGCGCTTGAGATGCAGCGATAATGCAACAGCGGCGCGGCTCGGTGCGGCTACAACTCAGCAGCTGCAGTGTCGCGGGGTAGAACTTCGCTGAAAGTTTTCCCGCGCGCAACTTTACAAACAACTTTCAAACAGCACTGAACTGAGCGCAACTGTGCACTACACTTGTGGATGCTCACTTCACAGGCTTCACTTGTCGCTAGTTGTTACGCAGGTGTTGGATCGGAGCGCGCGGTCGTTAGAAGTAGCGCGGTTGGCGCGAGTTCGGATGGCGCGAGTGCGGCGGCGGTCGGTCCGGCAGTGGCGGCGAGCACGCGCTCCGCCCGGAGCCCGCCCCGGCGCCGCGCCTCACCCCGCGCCCTACGCCCCGCCTCGAACACCACGCACCACCAACAACAGCCTCCGGTACCAGCACCGCGCCACGGCCCGCCGTCGCGTTACTGGCCGACGCGGACGATAGCACCACTTGCAATATTGGCTAGTAATATATTATATACGATGCCTATCGCACTATGATGGACGACGACCTAACGACATACTAGTCCAACCTTTGATTGCTATCTCCCGCTTTCATAAAATTAACACTTTGTTTAAAGAAAATAAAAATAGCCACAACTATAAAAACACATATAACTGCTTCTATGGGATAGACTTTCATGATAAAATGTACCCCAGGTTATTTTCTGTACCCATAACAACGTGTATGTACAGTATGTACAATGTCATGATGATCGGCCCGAGTTGAGACGTGAAAGCGTAACAAAAAAACAAACTCCGTAGGGTAGGGTTTCGCAACCAGATAGGCAGTATCTGGGTGCGAATCGTGAAGACCTAGGGGAACCGAGACAGAACCGGGCCGGAGCCGCGGGCGTAAGCTAGTTACAAAAAAAACGTCGAAAAATGGGTTTGCTCGCTTATCAAAAGATGTTTTAACTGTGGGATACCAAGGCCCATCTTGTGTACAGATAATGAACTTTAATGAGTAATGGGTACACAAAGACGAAGTTCTGAAAGATTATGTTGTTATAACAAATAATGATTGTTAATTGTTTTTATTAGCTCATTAGTTCATTACATTTATTAATATTATTTATTTTAATATTAATTATGTATAAATTTTGAATATATAATATGTATATAATAATATGCCTACTCTTAGATATTTATTGCTATCCAAGTTTTTTTTAATTGTTTTGTCAATGTTCAAATAATGTAATTGGGCCCTGCGAGAATACGGTCGGCAACGGCGACAATAGCTGACGCAGGTACCTTATTTGATCTTCAATACCGAGTGTGAAATATGTTTTATTGTGTTATGTACCTTGTTGAAGATACAAACAAAATATTTTTCTTTCTTTATTTTTATATAGAGCATACAAAAAATTAAGAAATACAAGAGTCACAATCACAAGTATTCCTGCTGCTGACGCACTTAAAAAAATTAAAAGATAGATACGGAAATAGATGATTAAATAATAAGTGTGAGACTCTTGCCTTCAAATCATTTGCCCATATTCAATATACATTTTTATTGCATTTTTAGCAAAAAAAGCATTAAAATTAATAAAATTAAATTTCATATTTTAGTTCTACCGCGGTCGCCCAATTAAAACTGATTTTTTTGTCCGCAACTAGTTTCAGAGAAAGAAGCATAGTCCTTGTATCGCAACATTGCGGATAAAAAAAAGGATTTCTTGTAGCGCAACCGGTTACGAAACACAGTTGCGATGGCATCCGGAGTAGTAGAGTTATTACTACTACTACTACCACTACTCGATAACCAAAATAAATATTACAGGCTTTGAAAGCAGTTTTCTATAGTTAATATAATTATTCGCGTTATAGGTATTTGTAGAAAAATCCATTCTGTCAATATGTCGTGATTGATGAACAAACATCCGACCACATATAGTGCGGATACAGCACGCGCACACACGCACCTACACATATTCATTTACCTACACGCAAACGCGTGTGTGACCGCATAGAAACATTAGACGCACAGAGACGGGTCACGTCACGTTACTACTCTGTGTGCAAACTCCTTATACCTAGTTATTAATGATAATAATAAATCGATACAGACTTTTTATTACGCAAAAACTCGCAAAAACAAATAAGTAATTGATCATGATCATGCCAGTGTTTAAATAAAACCGTCAAGCTAAAAATATAGCCGAGAGTTCTAAAGTGCACAGTTCACGTGAGAAGGAACTCACAAGAAACTTTGGGCCGCCTGTTCAAGTACTCATATTATTACATATTCCATATTACTCCGAAGAAATATGATAATCAGATTATAAAATTAAGTTATTTAAATTAGGAAAATTAAAAAAACAAATAAGCCCACACGTCCTCCTTTCATTTTAAATAGCCTGAGGATGAAAGCAGTTCCACCCACCCCCACCCACCCATGAAGTGAATGTTCTAAGTACGAAATATTTCCCCTAATTAAAAGTTCTCACTGTAAGTAGGGATTTCATAATAGAACCTTTATTTCTAAGTAATTTGCTAATAATGTGCACGGTATTCTTTTCTGATGTTACGTCAAATAGGTGTTTCTATTGGTAGAAGGAAAATAAATTAGCCACCCATTACGCCAACGCGAATCTGATAGTGTCCATATCAGGGAGCACGGCAGTGCCCCGCTAAGTCGAGCAAAAAAAATGGCACCGAAGCACAATCCTTTTCTCGAAGCCATTCAGGACATTGTCAACCCTCTGTAACTTCGTTGTGGATAAAGTACATAATAGGACATAACATATAGTCAGGTCAATATTAGGATGGATGACCATTCTTAACACATTGCCTCGGAGGGCACGTTATGCGTTCGGTCCCGGTTGCCATACGAACATCTGTAGCATTCATTACGGGTAGTTGGACTACAGAACTTCAATATCGCCTAGTACTTGGCTTGTAGAGGTCTGATGGCAGTCGCTTCACTTAAAATATCGAAGTTCGGCCGTATCGTAGTCGTAGTTAGACTGAAAGCCTGAGGATGACGATGACAATTTTTGTCACTTACACTACCTAATAAATAGGTGGGTTAATATAAGATATAGGTAGGAACAATATTTTCTTTAATATAAATACCTACGTGTAATAAGAAATGAGATCACATCAAAAACATAACGTATAAAAGACCCAAGTCTTGCAAGTTGCAACGCACTCCTACCGCAATAGTTGTGAGATCTAACTGTTGCCTAATTAGTTAACTAACAATATCTTATAAGTAACAGTATCAATATTAGACATATCATCTTTATTTATTTAATGAATAGAATTACTTCGCAATGATGTGACGACGCAATGTGTACTTACTGTGATTATTTATGTTAGGTTAGGTTGTTTTTGGAATTCAATTTGTTTTTAAAGACAACTCCCGCATTAGGCGTAATCCTGTGTCGCGGGGGCTTCACAAACATTCAAACAATGAACACAAAGAACACCCAGACTCGGGGCAACTATATAAGGGACAGCAACGGCGGCTTTTGGGGACTACGAAGGTGAAAAATCTGTAAGAAATAAACCACATGCCCTGGTGGTAGCGAGCTTGCAGCGAGCGAGCAGCTTGTCATCTCATAACCGGGCCAGGAAAAGTGAGGCGGCCTCGTTTTACTTAAAGCTGACAGGTTCTTGTCACCACAAATTCACTCTCAACAATACATAGGTCGGATGTCGGAGTCAATGCGTGACTTTGGTTGGTTCGACTCCGATATATACCTAATCGCTTCATCGGGCTCTTCGGTGAGACGGTTGCTAGAGATTTCCACAGAAAAAAAAAAGTTAATTTTTATATTTTATTTTTATTTTTTTTTATTTTAAAACACTTCCTGCAGATACATTGCATGGGGCAGACTTAATGCCGTAGGCATTTTCTACCAGTCAACCTTTGGGTGATGCGGAGATGTGTGTGGCAGGTGTAAAATTTAAATAAGAAAAAAAATAAAAAAAGACATAAGAGAATATGATATAAAGAATATAATTGTTACGTAAATAAACCTACATAATTATGTATACTATATATACAGATTACACTTACATATATACATATAAATACATACCATATACATACAAATAATTATTCAGATGACTTTTTATATTTTATATTTTATCTTATATTTCTATTCTTGGACCTTGCGATCTTGATGGTGAAATTATCATTTATTGCATTTACTGCAGATTTCATCCTTTATAAAGAAACGGACCTTCGATATCTGAAGTACACGTTGCGGTCTTAGACATACACGAATTCAACTTCGATAAATTTGATTCACCACATACGATGTCCGGAACTCGAACACTGTTTCTACCACATACGATGTCCGGAACTCGAACACTGTTTCTACCACATACGATGTCCGGAACTCGAACACTGTTTCTACCACATATGATGTCCGGAACTCGAACACTGTTTCTACCACATACGATGTCCGGAACTCGAACACTGTTTCTACCACATACGATGTCCGGAACTCGAACACTGTTTCTACAAAACTGAGTGAGCCCAAACAAGCTGCTACAGGTTAGTTTTAAAGCTATTCCAATAAAACTGCTTTCATTACAATGTCGAATAAAGTATCGAAGTTGGTGAACCGTGCTGAATTATCTATTGTTAGAGAGGAAGCGTCAGTTGAACTGTCGTTGAACACAGTATGGGGTACCTACCTGTGATAAACTCACTTTTGTTTTACATCTATTAGGAAATCATTTGAGAGATTCGTCCTAAAATCACTTAGTTTTTAAGACTTCTTGAAAAAGGCAAACGTAAAAATTAAGTAACTTGTGATGTCTCATCTGATATGGTGCTGCAGCAGACTTACTTATGAGCTACAATATGTATAATAATAAACAGTAGCTAAATAGTCAATAATTAATAAATTATCAAGTTTATTTTGTAGGGTTGCGTTCCTCAACAGCAAAAAAGGACCCTTGGTATTGGTATTGGTATAGGGCTCTGTTTCCGCATTTAGGACCCTTATCAGATCACTTTGTTGTCCGTCTGTCGGTCTACCTGTCAATACCATTTTTCTCAGGAACCCGTGACGCGTCAAGTTGAAATTAATAGCAAATACGTATGTCTGCGGTCTTTTGAAGCTGTAAAAATAATCCACCTTCAAAGTCAATGCCATCAAAAGATACGGATATTTAAGCCTTAGATTTGACCAAATTTGAACATTTCACAGGTAAATGCCTAAACCTAGAATCATGAAATTTTGTAAGAAACAATGTCTAACAGCACAAGTAAACGAAAAAATCTAAAAGCCATTAATTTGTATTTTATTTATTAGCAAGAAATATTGTATAAAAGATGGATACAATATAATTTGTTCAAGACATATTTCGCCAGTAACACAGGCTTGCAGTATATAAAATTAAATTACAATAAATATGATTACCCACCAATTGAACCAAAGAAAACAAGTCAACAATGTTACAATTAATTAAACATTAAGCAACAATTAAACTAAAGGTAGCAAATACACAACATACATTGTTTTTATATCACCTAAAAATAGTTTTTGCGTTTGGAAAGTTGACTTTGTCGTAAATCGATGTATGGGAGAATATTTTTCGAACTGCAAAATTAAGTTTGTTTTTCGAAAAAGACGGGTAAATATTTTCTGATAGACTTACTATCTACGTACAAGTTTCCTTTCTTACGGAACTCTCGGTGCGCGAGTCAGATTCGCACTTGTCCGCTTTTTTATACTAGACCCTCTAGACATTGTGTGTTTGTGTAAGTGTGTGTGTGTTTTTGCCTGTAAGTATTGTAAGCGGATACGCTTAAAATAAGGACCTGACGAAATAAAAAAATCGGAAATTCATTTTAAAAATTGCATAACAACAAAGATTAAAGATATTAAAGTTAAACTGTTAAAGTGAGGTCTGAAAGTAATATAAACCAGAAACTCTGCAGGCCACTCTGTAACTACTACCTAACTGGACAACGCTATTGAAATATATTTAAAGTAAGTATTCTATGTAAGTATCTCTTCTTCGCAAAATACCAGAAAGCGGGCCTTAAACTCCTAAATTCTTTCCTAAAAGTCTCACTACCTATCCGAGAATGTATAACGACAACATGAATAGCATTGGAAAGATCTCATTTCATTACTGCTACATTTCTATTGTATACTATACAATTTATTAATCCATTAGGAGATCCCCTACGTTAAACTATAGCAAGATATACATTAAAGTGCGGTCGTAGTCTGTTATAAGAATGAACAAAGGCCTTTGTGGCAAGAAGGATAACGAAAAAAATATAACATTGATAACAACAATAATAACATATAGGGAGTTACTGGAGGTCGCTTGGTGGTCAGTATAGCTTGATCTGGCATTGTATAGACTTGCTTACTATGACAAATCAACACATACTGGACGCGTATATATATATATATGCAAATGGCATCGATTTCAAACCAAATTCAAATTCAATATCTATCATTTATAAAAGTGGTAACCGGGTAGGTTAGCACATTACAAGGTTAAGTAATGCTAGCCAAGTGGCTAGCATTACTTAACCTTGTAATGTGCTTTTATAATGCTTTTATAAATTATAGATATTGAATTTGAATTTGGTTGATGGATGGTCACCCATCTTGACACTGACTTAGTGTCAAGATGGGTGACCATTCTTAACACATTCGGAGAGCACGTTAAGCCGTCGGTCCTGGTTGTCATACTAACACTTGTGGCATTCATTGCGGGTAGTTGGAGCCGTGAAAAAGTCCACTGTCCCATGGACTACGGAACTTCGATATCGCCTAGTGCTTGGGTTGCGGAGGTCTGATGGCAGTCGCTTCACGTAAAATATCGAAGTGCGGCCGTATTGCAGTTAGACCGAAATCAATATTAGTCGGGAAAAGGTGCGGAGGATGATGCTAATTCACGATCACTTTTTAAATCAACAGAGTTAATTGATGATGATGACAATTGAAACTAAATTGATTTGTAGCTCTGCTAACATTTTCAAAATAAAAAAGTTTTTGCGGTATGCATTATAGCAACTTGATTTTTTTTTAATGTTGTAATAATATTATATATTTATTAATGGCATATGTATATCATTTAATTAAAAGAATTACCACAGCTATTGATATACACATTTTCTTCAAATACATCGAAATGAAACGGAAGTTCGATGAGAAGTAAACGGCTGCTACTGAACTTTGACTTCCATTACACGCGCCTCTGACTTTTGACGTATTACAAATTAATGATCACTTTCTTCACAGCGAGGGAATGTACTGTGAGACTGTGAGGACCCCGAACCGTCCATACTTTAATTCTCCATAACATTTTTGAAGTGATGCGAATTCTCGTTTGCTCAGTGATTTGGACAAGAGCCTTCGCTTTTCAATCGAAGAAGGGACAGAATTTGATAAAGTTTAAAGCTCATTAATACCCTAATTTTCAACTGCATCCAGCGCAATTATTTATCTAGTTATGATATACTTTTGCTATCTCGAATGAGCGTCTTATAACTGTACAATATTTAACTAAATCTAACTATATGATGTTTATACATGAATAATATAGAGTTTGAAGAGTATGAAAGCGTCAGGTGTGTTTTCGGATACTAAAAATTACAAAAATCCATTACATTTTGATGTTCCCATTGTGTTGTCGAATTGGCGAGCATGCCGAACTTAAGTTTCTGTCTCCACTGCAATCTTGAGTTAGACATTCAGTCAGTATATTTCATTTTGGTTTATTTACCTTATTCTTCAGCTGGTGAGTACGAACGCCACAGAAAGGATCTGTGTGTGTATGGATCAGGTGGACCATGTTGTGCTTGTTGAAAACTAAGTTGTTTTAAAAAGAAACTGCCAGCCTGTGACTAATTACATTGACGTTCCCGTTCGCAATAGCGAATGAAGGCCAATGAATCGTTCGAAGTTTTACCTAACTGAGCCGCTCAAGTTACGAATCCAACAAAATTTTCTCTCGGTTTAATTAATAATATAAATTTTCTAAGATAAGTCAAATCAATACAGATTTGACTGTCTATTTGTATTTATATCTACAAACATCTTTCTTCTTTCTAGACACGCGGTATTATGTCAAGATAAGTTCAAGCCAAGAACTGACGACGCAACAGCCGTTCGATATGTAATATATACGAACCATTTGGAGCCACTTTTGACGCCTTAACTACTCAAAATCATGAATCACTCAGAAAAACATGATATTCGGTTTATTTATAAAATAAAACCCCTTAGATTAACTAGAACCCCAAATTTCATAAATACAGCTCAAACGGCTATTGAGATATGAACGTCTAAAAATCGTCATTTTTGTCACTGACTGACAGACATATAGATAAAAAACCTAACCCAAGTTGAAATTTGGCATCCAGCTAGTTGATTGTGTGTATACACAGGAAAAAAATCAGGATTTAAAAGAGCCCAGATTAGATGCCTGTTGTCTGATGTTTAATTGACAATTCGAAAATGTACAGATCAATGGCTGGGAAATGTGCTCTAATATTTATAACGTTCAAGGAAAAAAAATAGCTCAGAAAAGAAAACTATACATCGTAACAGCAGAAAAAGTGATAAATTATTCCGATCACTTTTGAATGTGTAATAATAATGATTTCTTTACAAAAAGTAATGATATCCCATCTTAAACATAAATGTGAAAATGGGAGCCAAATTCAATATCAAGAACATGCGCGGTGCCCGATTTCGCCTACAAAAGAATTGAGATCTAAATGGGTGCCAAGTTTTGTAGATAATCCTGAAATTTATTTATAAGAATATAAAACTAAAATAAATTTAAAACACAAATTCTTATTTTTCTTTCTCCTTTTTCACATTTTTTGGTATTAAAAAATATAACGTCTTAACTTTAAACAATTGAATTTTTTACACAATTCAGATAACCTATGGTAAATTGAAGCTCAAGATTTGACTTGGCTAGTTTTTACAACCAAAGTCAAACATTGAGAAAAGTATGGTATATTGACCTTACAATATAAAAACAATAACTTGCGTAACAAAAAGAAAATAAGGTGATTAGTCAAATATAACATACAAGTTATTATTATTATTATTATTAGCCATGGTCGTCCCACTGCAGGGCAAAGGCCTCTCTACCCTCCTTCCATTCCTCACGATTTAGAGCTTTTTGTTGCCAATCTTCCCAATAAGCATCCAGTTCGTCCCGCCATCTCTTTTTGGGCCTGCCGCGACGTCGTTTAACGTTGCGTGGGCACCACTCGGTGCTGAGTTTTGCCCACATTTCGTCCGGCATGCGGCAGATGTGACCAGCCCAGTTCCATTTTAGGCTTGCAGCCTTATGGCCAACGTCGGCGATCTGAGTTTTGGAGCGCAGTATACTGTTCCTTATACGGTCTGATAACCGAACTCCTAGGATACTGCGTTCCGTGGCTCGCTGGCAAACCCCGAGTGTGGACTTTTGATGTTTAGTCAAAGACCAAGTTTGAGCACCATAGGTGAGGATGGGCAGTATACATACGTCCATGAGCTTCTTCTTCAAGGACAAAGGAAGGTTACCCTTCATTAGGTCTTTCATGGACCAATAGCTCTTCCAGGCGTTTTCGGTGCGTCTAGCAACTTCTTTTTCTTGTCTCGCCTGGAAAGAGACTAATTGGCCCAGATATTACAGATATACAAGTTACTTGTATGTAAAAACTAACTATATATGAAATCTAAATCTAAAAAACAACCCACCAGACATTATTCCGGGATAAAAAGTAACTTTAGTCTATTTAAGTGCCAAATTTCATCTAGGTCCGTTCAGCCGTTTTTGCGTGTGTTGTCGCCACATCAAAAACTCTTATTTATTTTATTAAAAATAGGGCCAAACTATAATAGATGATAACACAGTTCACTATTTATTAAAAATAAGTTAATAGACATTATTTTGACTGGTTATACCGGTAACGCAATACTATTGGGCGATTGATAAATATTAACGAATAGTGGGACTATAAAAGGGTAGAAATAAGTGAAGATCGATTGACTTGAGTGCGAACAGAGGTACGAACAACTTGGCAGTTACTGTTAGTTAGTGATTTTCATAGTTTATACCAGTGGTTTCGAGACTGTTTCCCACACGTGAAAGATTAACAAACATCCATCGATCCATCTGTCAGTCCTCACAAACTTTGCCTTTATAATATTAGTAAGATTTGTGTGTATACAAAATATACATGGACCCTCCAGGGGTTTCTTTTATTGTATAGATGCAAACGAGCAGACGGGTCACCTGATGGTAAGTGACTACCGTCGCCCATGGATACCTGCAACTCAAGAGACACAAGTGTGTTGCCCGTAAGATGGGACTAGGTCCCAACCAGGTGGTTACCGAACGCCCTAACCCATTAGGGCCTCTGGTAACCTTTGGACCGCTCCTGTCACAGCCCGGGGATGAACTTTCAAGAGGCGGCGCGTTTGGCCGCCAGGGGACGCGCCGCCTCTTGAATATAAATCTTGAATATCAATATATATTATATATCCTTTACTTGATTCGGGTGGAGTGAACGGAGCTTACCAAACTCTTTATTGTAAGAGCAACACTTATCTTCCCTACGACAAGAGCTTAAATGTGTCACTTTGTCAAGCCTGGTGCTGTCAAGTGTCATTTACCTACTGCATTTTACAAATCTACGAGTTCTACGAATTCTACGAGTATTTATTTGATTAGAGCATTGTTAGACAGAGGCTCGCTACAGCGAGAATTGTTCTCTCATGGCGTCATTAGGAGCTTATCTCTGGCGCGCACGGCTCCGCGTCACCGCCCCGCCACAATACGGGCGCCCCGTGACTGCTTGCCTTCAATAACTAATTCCCTAACATAATGAATTATCGCCTATACGCTAATTAAATAACGAGCGCGACAGCGGCCGCTCGCCATATCAACGGTATCATGTATGCTGCTTTCAGAGCTTCAAAATCAAAATCAAAATCATTTATTTCAATTAAACCAAACCAATTAAAAAAGGTGGCGCTAGCTGCCATGTAAACATCGGATCTGTGTTGTTATCGATTTAAAAAATAGTAAACAGTTCAATTTTTCATCGACGAAAGTATAAATTAGTTGCTTGGCGTGTAGTGACTGACATTAGTTGTTGATGAAGGGCTGCAATAGCTAAAAGAGGATTTAATGTGCATTGAAGTTTTAACACAACCGTGGACGGTTTTTGGAACGTGGAGTGAACCGTGACTGACTTGCACGGTGAAGCATAAACTTTTCAAAATGAAGAAACGATTGTGAATAGATTGTGTAGTACAGTGCGGCAATTTTGAATAGATATTCCTTAATTTTAGATATACAGTGAAAAAAATAATAGTTATAACATCCACCAACCTTCAATTATCAAAAAAATAAAACTCAGTCGCGATTGTGATTTTGCGACTGTACTTTACGACAAAAACATTTATTTTGAAAATTGTGATATGGTCAATGTAGCTTGGTTGCCACAACGCCATATAGTGTAAATGCATTGACTGAAGTTCGCTTCTAGCCTGGCTAAGTGAGTTCTTTTTGACATTTGAATTTTGTTTGTTGTGCAATCACTACAAATAACCAGCTCCCGATTCAATAGTCGCCGTCGTCGTTCGTGCAGCGGATTTAGTTACCATTTCTTCCTGCAACGACAGCAACAGTGGTGTTCAGTTGCTGTGTTAAGGGGCTGGACTCTAACGGATGATTAGCTTTTGTGGGTGGCGCCGTCCTTGACAGCTGTTTTATAACAAATCGATTGATTTTGGGACCCGTCAGTGAATTGTCGAACGGCTTGCAGAGGGTACCAACGGTGTTCCATAGAGGGCGTTATACATGTTTGCTCCCGAGCAGATGGTGACATGAATGTAGTTATAAACTGCCATTAATTGTTAAAATTAATAACTTATTATTTATTTACGGAATTTTATGGCTTATTTATTTCCAATTTAATTTTGTGCTGACATATTATATTTATATTATTATTATTCATCTGTACGGAGAAGCAATGACATTAGTACAGTGCCTTCCATTGTATGTAATGTGTAATAGGTATAATTATGTTGAACTCTGCAGATTTTTGTACCTACATTAATAAAATTTTGTGTTGTGGAATTAGTGCAATAGCTACATATTGTCTATTGTGGTTATTTATTATGGAGGTGGTTTGACAATATTAATTTTTAATACGAATTTACCGTTTTTTTTTTTGTGTAAATTGTTGTAATTTTGAAATTTTAAATATTATTGTTTAATGAAAATTAAAGCTTTAATGTACTTTTTGAATAGTCATTTTCAAAATAAATTTAAATCATTACAATAAATTCATTAATATTGTGTTCATAATATTCTATGTCATTGTGATTGTTATTATTATTTATTTATAAAAAAAAAGTCAATTATTTTTTTGCGAACTTTTAATTTCAATTAGTGTTATATTTTTATTAGCTATCAATATGAGTGAATTTTCAATATTATTTAAATAGCCACCATTTCATTGTAATCTCCTTATAAATTAAGCGGCACTATTGTATACGCGATTTTTTTTATATATATATATATTTTTTTTTTTTTTTTTTCTCTCCTTCCTATTGCTTTTACCGGCGTAACATGAGCTCTCCAGTGATATGTCCCTATTGCCCGGAGTCTGCACGCACATTTAGTTCGCGCGGCCTCAATATCCATATAGCTAGAATACATAAGGATGTGCCACGTACCAGACAATCTGATACCCAACAGGCTGTCAGTCAACAACAGCAGTCGGTGGCGGAGTCACTGCATCGGTGCTCCCTGGAAAACCTGGCACATCTGAAGGGGAGCATACCAGTTATGAGGCATATACCTAAGGGGGCACGTAACTTAGCGGCAGGCAAATTATGTGCTATAATAGATAAATGCATAGACAAAAACGGGGTGGAGGATTGGTATGCCCTACTTTCTTTTGCGTATGGCGCTTTGAGGGTGCCTTCCAAATCTCTGCCGGGTAACATGACTTTTAAGGTAAAGGCGAATATTAATGATGTAGATTCATACCAGATTGCAAGCGAGAGTGACATGACGTCGGCAAGTGCCAGGTCACACTCAACCCAAAAAATCATCGAGTCAAAGGTTTTTGAGGGAGACTTGAGGGGAGCCGTTCGACTTTTGATGTCGAGCGATGAGTTTGCACAGTGCGGACCTGAGACCCTAGCTGCCTTGAAAACAAAGCACCCGGCTCCGTCGCGCCCAGTTGGTACACTTTCGTCGCCAGTAGCACCATGCACCACTGTCACCGTTACGCCACAGGATATAACACTGGCGCTTAGTTCATTTTACACTGGGTCTGCGGCGGGTCTAGATGGTATTCGTCCTGGACATCTAAAGGAACTTACTTCGGGGGCGGCTGGGGAGAATGGGCAGCGCTTGGTGGTCGGGTTGGCCAAGCTGTCGAATTTCTTGCTTGGCGGTCATTTAAATCCCGACGTGTGCCCGTTTATGTATGGAGCCTCGCTCTTTGCCTTGACGAAGAAGGACGGTGGAATCAGACCGATTGCTGTTGGTAGTACTTTTCGGCGTCTGGCTGCTAAGCTGGCCTGTCGCGCGGTCAGGGAGGAGATGGCTGAGTATCTGCAGCCACACCAGTTGGGGTTTGGAACACGCCGAGGGTGTGAGGCAGCTATCCATGCCACACGGGCCTTTGTAACAGATGCAGACAACTCGCAGGGCGTCGTTCTGAAGCTCGACATTCGCAACGCTTTTAACACCCTAGAAAGAGATGTTCTATTGAGCGCTGTCAAGGACAAAATTCCTTCTCTTTTCCCTTTCCTTCAGCAGGTCTATCTATTCCCATCAAATCTTTTCTTCAACAATGACCTTATACTTTCGCAGGTGGGAGCCCAACAGGGGGACCCGCTTGGGCCACTCGTATTTAGCCTGGCCATTCACGAGCTAATCTCTGAGCTGAAATCACCTCTGAACTTATGGTACCTGGATGACGGCACCATTGGTGGAAAACCTGAGGTGGTTGCGCAAGACCTTTCAATTTTGGTCCCACGCCTCAGGGAACTGGGGCTGGAAGTGAACCCGACGAAGTGCGAGATTTTCCCCTGCAGTGCTGAAGCTCGTACACACTGCGCCCAATTCAGCACACTTCTTCCCGGTCTCACCGAACTTACACCCAGTACCTTTAGCCTGTTGGGTTCTCCCATTTTCCTAGAGGCGGTTCCTGAGGCCCTCATTTCTCGAAAACGTCTTCTTCTTGCCGCGCGGGAACGTTTGCAAAATCTTTCAGCCCACGTTGCGATGTTGTTGCTGCGTATGTGTTATGCCGTTCCCAAAATAACATACTTGTTGCGGACTACTCCGACGTGGCTGTGCCCGGAAGCTGTCTCCTCTTTTGACGGCGCTTTAAAGGATACAGCTACGTCAATCCTCAACGTTTCCTTTGGTGAGCAGCAGTGGCTGCAGGCGGCTCTGCCTATAAGACATGGGGGGCTTGGATTGCGGCGTGTACAGGACGTCGGCCTTCCGGCTTTCTTGGCATCGGCTCATGGGGTTGCGAACCTTGTTGCTGTCATCCATTCTACTAATGGTGATAAGGCAAGCATACCCTATGTGGCTGAGGCACTGTCGGCATGGTCGGCTTTCAACGCAGATATGACGGTTCCGGCGACCCCACATGTCCAGCGGTCATGGGATGACGTTGGTGTTAAAGGGACCTTGAAACTGTTGATGGACGGGGCAACGGGTGCCGATTTGGCTAGACTCCGGGCTGTATCGCAACCAGAATCAGGGGCATGGTTGCAGGCACTTCCCTCGCCACATCTGGGAACCTTACTGGATGACGACTCCTTGCGTGTGGCAGTGGCTCTTCGCCTGGGCTGCAGGGTGTGTGAACCCCATCGGTGCACTTGCAGTTCCATGGTTGAGGAGGATGGTCACCACGCACTCAGCTGTCGTCGGTCCGCCGGTAGGTTTCCGCGACACCATGCCCTCAACGATATAGTCCGGAGGGCCCTAATATCGGCCAATGTGCCCTGCGTACTGGAACCGCCAGGTCTCAGCAGGTCCGACGGAAAGCGACCGGATGGTTTAACTTTAGTGCCGTGGAAAAACGGCAAGTGCCTGGTGTGGGACGCTACATGCGTCAGCACTGTCGCGGCCACACACCTTGGTCGAACGGTCCACGCACCGGCTGCGGCGGCAGAGAACGCTGCAAACAAAAAGCGTGTAAAGTACGCCGCAATGGAGGCGCGATACTATTTTGTGCCTATTGCAGTGGAGACTTTGGGCAGTTGGGGCTCTGAGGCGAAGGGCTTCATCGCGGATATTGGCCGCCGGATTAGGGATAGGAATGGTGACTCCCGTTCCGGGTCTTTCCTGGTGCAAAGGTTGTCCATTGCCATTCAGCGAGGCAACGCTGCCAGCATCATGGGCACTTTTGCGCCGGGAGTGATGCGGGACGGGTTACTTTAAGGGGATTAAAGGGAAAAGATAAATTTGTATCCTGTAAAATTAATGTAAAATATATTAAACCACTATGGGTATTTTTAAATCGTCAGGAGCTTGAAATTGGGGACATATGGTGGTGATGGTTTATCTCGTTTGTAGGCGTATATTTCTCTAATACAAAATTGAAGAAAATAAAACATTATCGGCATCGGCATTAAATTTGGTAGCCCGCACGGACACTTTGCTGTCAACACGGGACGGGACGCAAACTCTATCTGTTGGCGCTAAAAGGCGGCATGCGACACCGTCGGTAGATTGTATTGTTGCAGCGGTCGAGTAAAACAGTCGTCGTCGTAGAAACTGCTTACTTTCGGTAGTTGCCTAAGTACCTACCTAGTTAGACAGTGTTTGACACTTTATTTCCTACCGACACCTACCCACCTTGCCTACAAAACTATAGCCGACGAACAAACTGCAAATGATGTACAGAGGATATACAAATATTTTAGGATCGTCTTTTACTAATGATAGACGAATACATGTAACATGAATGCAATTTTTTTAATTACTGTTAAATATTTTATGGTGTACAATAAAGTATATTGTATTGTATTGTAACTGAAATGAGAATGTTGAGATTGATGTGTGGTGTGACTAGGTTGGCCAGATCGCAAGTCCGACGCCTGAGCTATCGCGTATTGTAGTAGTAACATATTGTGATCAATTTTAGTGGTAGTAGTAGCAGTATGATTGAACAACTCGCAGCTCAGATGCATGGATATTTGCCTAGTAGTAGCAGTATGATTGAACAACTCGCAGCTCAGATGCATGGATATTTGCCTAGTAGTAGCAGTATGATTGAACAACTCGCAGCTCAGATGCATGGATATTTGCCTAGTAGTTCAAAAACAATGAGGAGCTACAAACACTAGTTTATTTATGTAAATATATTATTAAGAAATGACTACACTTTGAAGATTAAGACACAAATGAAGTTATTAAGATGAAATAATCCCCACCTCGATGACTTGAGTACAAATGAATGAGATTGTACTCAATTTATATTCAATTTACGTTGGAGTACTTTCTATTAGTAATTGAATTATACACAACTGACTGATTAAAGAGGCTTGAATCACAAAATCATAACGGTATTAAAAAGTAAACAATCTGTAAATGTTGTCATTACTTATTGTTTTCTTTACCACTGTAGAATTTTCATTGAGAAGTTATTAGAACGACAGGATATTTGTATCGTTACTGTTATTATAGTTTCATTGAAATATGTGTGTTTTTAATTACTGTTAAAACTATGATTAATTGATTTAAAAATGCGAAAGAATTAAACGGAATACGTTATTCTTATATTTTTTAATAAAAACGCACTATTTACATAAACAAGATGAAATATCCTAAATATTTTATCTGCCCTCATCGATTAGATTAAAAAAAGAAATTGTGTAAATTATATGATAGATATAAATGAAATCAATAAGTGGCGACAATTTTAACTAGGAACACAAGGCAGCTAAGACTTATGTACGTCACACAAATAGTAAATGAGAGCATTAGAAACTATCAAAATATTATTGCACGGAAAAATCAACCTTGTTCTTTTACAATGTCAAATGATTTTCAACCGTAGGGTAGTAGACGATATATTTGACCGACTGTAGGTACGTCCGAAGTCACTGCGGCCAGATGAACATATCTATGTATAGTGTGCGCCACGTGGCAGGCGCCGCGCCGCGCGCCGCACTGACCACGATTAGTACCAGTAAAACTACATCGTTGTTTTTATAATATTGTAGTGCGTTTTGTGTTTATGCACAAAGATACAGGTCTCATAAGTATATAGGCTAGGCAAAATATATAAAATGTAATGCATGGACTCTGAAAAAAAAGATAAATCACGTTATTTTGAGAAGATACGCCACTCACTATCAACATAAATACAACACACATAGAATGTGTATTAATTTTTCCATTTCTATAATAATGTCTCACAGAGAAATGATTCATACCATGTTTTTGGGGTACACAAATGGCATTATGGGAATGACAGCACTTGTCGCCAGCGCGCCTCTTCATTCTTACGTTGATGACGACGACGATTTAATTAATCGCCGAGCACATCAATAGTTACGTCACTCCGAGCCTCACGAGCGAAACTTTTCAACGTATCAAATTTCAAATAAGCACACAAGGTACCATCAATCTTATTATGCTCAATACACGCTTTAATAGGACAATGGTGCCGATTCTATTGTACACTCGACTAAACTAAAACCTGACTTAATTTCTTCATATGAAATCAACCTAGTATTTTCGAAATAAGGTCTATTTGTTACTAGCATCTATTTCTCATCGCCTCTAAATTTCAATAAAACCTGTCAACGTATACTCAACTTTATTTCCACGCAGCGAGAGTCTTCATTTATTCAAACGCTGTATAATTGCCGTATAAAAACTTTTTCAAAACGAACAAGGATGACGTGTTTTTAATCTACACCTACGAAGACGTTTACTAAAAACACAGAGCAAAAGAGATGGCATTCAACGGATAGCGGCTCTCGCTACGTGGTGTTAAAGTTTATTTAAGCGTATCAGACTTTAGTCGACAAATAAATTGCTTATTTCGATAGCGACATATGTTACCTACTTGTTTCAATTTGAAATAAGACCATGTTTCTAAGTGTACAAGGTTTACTTCTTATATGAAGAAAATTTTGTGAAGTTTAATTTAGCGAGTGAAGTAACAGAATTGGGGCCATTACCTACTATTAAGAGGACTCGGGTTAGAACTCCACCTCCCTCCTCCTCTAGTGTATTGCGATAACTTAGATTTACATAAGAAATTAACAATTAAAAGAGGCTGGTTTTTTTGCCTTTTGGCACATTTAAGAAGTTCGTGTTGTAACGTTGTATTCTGAGTTAGACGGCAAAATATCATAAATATTAATGTACCTTAATAATAATTAAAATACATAGATTCGGCATTGCGGACTACCCTGTTTAGATAGCCGCGATGAGTTAGTCGCGCGCGCACGCCGCTAAAAAAAGCGCCGCGCCCTCTCCCCTCAGATAAGGATGTTTGGCACGCCTATCCCTTGGACAAGACAAGCCACGTAAAATTAGTTCCCGCGACTTTAATACGATTAATAACGGTGTAAAAGTTGTATAGGCGTTACTAAGACGACAGCACTGGTTATACCGCTAAAAGTTGTGTAAAGTCATATACAACAGGTTGTATAGAAGTCGAATAAGATGTCTATAATATGACTAAAAAGTCGTATAAAGTTATGAGACTAATGAAATTACTTCATTAGGTTTATAGCACTTCGAGTAGCGTTAGTTTCACTTTGGGAGCACCGTGGTATGTGCGTAATGTGGACCTACCCATCGACCTAGAGCTGCCGACCACCAGGCAAATCATGAAAAAAAAAAAGTGCTGCCTTAGCTACTTTGACTTTGCTGTTCCCAACCCACTAGGGGTTGCGGCTGTGAATTTCACACCCAGTCGAACATCACGCATCCGCAGACCTAAACATGCTCTCGGAGAGCTAGACGATCCTATCACACTGGCTCAACGTTGAGCGTACACAGCTCGCGAAGCTAACACAAATCGTCCGCGATTCCGACCCCGCCGCCGGGGTCGAAATACGCGCCTCGTTAACTTCTTAAATGTCGGTCTAAGTCGGCCCAGTTCGCCAGCAACGACCCAAGAACTCTTAAATTCCTAAACTCTTAAACTCCTAAACTGTATTATTTTTATTGTAAGGTGTTCTACCCACTTTTTACTTTTATGCTGTCCTAATTTCTTACGCTGGGACACTGACCTTGACTAACCTCTGTGCCGTCTAAACAGCTCTCTCATGCCTCCCTTTTTGGGGGTTCCAGGGTCAAAGTTTAAGTTTCCAAGGTTCCTGTTACAAGCTTCCAGTCCCAAGTACAAGTTCCGTGTACGAAATTGCTTCAACCTACCGTCTCAACCACCGCTTCGAAGCCGAAGTTACTACCAGGTTCTACCAGCTACGCCCTGGTGTTTGCAGACCTGCCTACTGCGGACATTTATTCTAGTTAAGGCCTGTGTTCCCTATTGACGAGAGGCGGTCGCGAGAAGATTGGCTATAGAAATTAAAAGAAGCTAACCGGGTTACCTGTTTTTTTTAACCCCTTATCTGTGGTGGGAGAAGGGCCCTTCCCTCCCCCCCTCGCAGTGTGTTTATTTAACCACTATAGGTTGTAATAGTTGTGTAAGAAGCTGCAACATACTCGTACTAACATTAATTATATCTGTAACCCGAAACAAAAGGAAATTGATAGAGACAAGTGATGATAGCGGATGCGGCGACAGTCTTGATCGATGGATTAAAGTGTAATTGTGATTCTTAGCGTCTAGTAGACGTCTACCTATGCTCGAGTTATTGAAGGTTTTACTGCTGAGCGAGCGAAAAGCCAGACCGGAGAACAACAGGTGCGTCGAGGGTCGCTCGCCGGATTGCTGACTCAGTTAGTTTTACATAATGCGCCCTCTGCCTGTTAACTCCACAAACACCTACGTTGGCTGAATTTTACATTGGCATAAAATCACGTCAGCTTTCCCAAGCTCCTTCGTAGAGGTCAAGCATAAGAGAGAGGTGCATTCTGTTATAAGAGTTTTTAAAGAATGCCTATATAACATAACCCGCAGGTGCGGTGCCGACTTATCAACATAAGTAACGTACTTGAAGCTTATTAACGTTACAGTCTTATAGCTTCCCCTGCGTGGGTTACTTTATGCTTACGTGTTACATAACCCGCAGGTGCGGTGCTGACTTATCAACATAAGTAACGTACTTGAAGCTTATTAACGTTACAGTCTTATAGCTTCCCCTGCGTGGGTTACTTTATGCTTACGTGTTACATAACCCGCAGGTGCGGTGCTGACTTATCAACATAAGTAACGTACTTGAAGTTTATTAACGTTACAGTCTTATAGCTTATAAGACAATATAATATAATACAATATAATCTCATAAATATGCAAATGGTGTTCTAAGAAACAAATACATTGCAATCACCAATAACCTTCAACAAAAGAAAAGGGAACAAAAATATATAATCCGGGACACAGTTGTACAAGATATACAAATGCAGCTAGTGACTGGGGACATTGATGTTGGATTGTGCTTGGAAAAATTACGCTAAATTATTATTATTTCAGCATAAAAGTTATTGGTTAATTGAGATAATATTATTCGCAAATAATAAAAAATACAATTGTTCTTAAATAATCATATTATTTATTAGCATGATTTTATTCTCAACTGTACTTATTACCAAAATCGGCTTGGTAGGGATAAGCGGAAATGAAATTCAACTCATCCCAACCAGTGACGGTGTGGTAGGGAAGAGCCAGGAGGGACAGCTGGTAGGGACTAGTGGACCAGCCCTCCCCTGCGTGGGTTACTTTATGCTTACGTGTTACAGAACCGAACGGTGTGCTGAGTCATATCCACCCCGTGGATATATATTAATAATAATTGAAACAGCTTAAAAAAAAAACTTCTGTAAATACTTTTTCTGGTGTCCGTGTAGGTGTACATATTCTGTAAACAACATACATATTATGAGTTATGAAGTAAATGTCAACGATTTAGTGTTTTTATTATTTTATGCAAACATTTTCAGAATAACCAGACATTTCATTAACATCCTTGGTATTAAATAGCTACAGTTTTATTCGTATCAGCTTCATTGGTCCATTTTGAAGTTCAGCTTGTCAGTTTAATAAGATTTCTATATTGAAAATCACGAGGTTATTCACGGGGTCTACTATACGAGCCTAAAATACGGCTACGCCTTTCTGTTACACGTTGTATATTGCCATTGGTGCTGGAAACTGTCACAAATTGCAACATGTAGAACAGTGCCTGCCTGCCAGCTTGGTGGATTCACAAATTAACATCGTGAATGTATCCGAATTTAAGTTTTCAATTCGGTGATGGATATTTAACGAAACGTATAATGGGTACATTATATTTCAAATATATAATACAGTGACAAAGCGAGTCTAGCAGTCGTTTGTAATATAATAGAGGCATATATCGCGGTCGTGTGTCACGTTTTAATGAGGCGAGAGACGTGAACTCGAACCACACTGCGTAGCCGTTTGTTGTCGACAAGCAGGGCAGGGCCCAGTCACTCACGAGGTGAGGTGATAGTCGGTGTCGTATCACACACACACAAATACCCAATTTATACTGAAGAAAAAAGATATAGTGCCATACTCTAATAAACAAATTATGTATGTGACTGCACGCGGTAGCGTGTCAAGCCAAGTTCAAGCAAACGGAACTGGCGACCCAGCGGCCGTGTGTTATATTACACGAACCCTTTGACGCCACTTTTGACGCCTTAAAATGTATTAACATAAACACATGAAACTTTGTTTATTTTTTTAAAACCCCTTAGATTAACTAGAATCCCAAATTTTATAAATACAGCTGAAACGTTCATTGAGATGTTAACGTCTAAAAATCGACATTTTTATCACTGACTGACTGACATATAGATCAAATATTTAACCCACTTCCAGATGACTTAGAAAATTGAAATTTTGGGGTCCAGCTGGGTAATTGCGGGTATACAAACAAAAAATCAGGAAACAGTGAATTTTAAATATTTTCCAAGCAAACGATTTTTATTAACACATCAGCGCGATTCAAAAATTATAATAACAATTTTTTTTACATTTGCATACTGTTATATGATATATAAATAATGTGTATTTTTAAAACTTAGACCATCAACAATTACACAAACTGCAAGTGCAACTGGCAGTGCGGGCTCAGAGAGAGATCTGACATTATTGCGTCATTGCAAACAATTGTTTATTGCGAAAGAAATACATACTTTCACAATTTTGCTACTTTGTATAAATAGGTCGGTGATTTACAAGAGCCCAGATTGAAACAAATTTCTGTAGTCTATAAGCGTTTTATAGAGACTTTGAAAATGTACAGAATGACTACAAAAAATTTAGGTAACGTAAAGAAGGATTCATCAATGAATGGGTATTGCGCTTAAATATTTCTAACCTTCAAGAATTTTTTTAAAGTTGCACAAGAAAGAAAACTATCCAGCGTAAATTTAAGAAAAAAGAATAATATTACAGGTCACTTGAATGATGAATAATATTAACATCTTTACAAAAAGTAATGATATCTCACCAAAAACATAAATGGGAACCAGGTTCAATATAAAGTATATACGTGGTTATCGACTACGCCGACGAGAAAAAAAACAATTTATTTTAGGATGTTATATAATAATATTCTTATAAATACATTTCAGGATTATTTACAGAACTTAGCATCCATTTAGATTTCAATTCTTTTGCCGGCGAAGTCGATAACCACGTATTGAACTTTGGCTCCCATTTTCACATTTATGTTTTTGATGGGATCAAATATACAAACATACGGATCTCATGAATATCTAAAAGACTTATACGGAGATATATTTATATTCAATTTCGTCACATTTACATGCATAGGTACATATTATCGGCTTTACTTTCCTTTTTTGATGTTACCTCCATTTTCCCAGCTTATGTTAGATCATAAATGTAATAAGTCAGGAACGTATTGTCTGTCCTACATCGTTTCTTTAAGGTTCCTCTTAAGAGAGATTTCTATTCAGACTGACGTATTAACATTGAAAAAGAACTCGGACATTGGATAAACTAAGAGGGCAGTTGCTATTCTGTGACCGTTCAGTGTCAGTTTATTCCCTCATTGAAAACCTATAACGAGCTACACGAGGGCCTCTCTTCTATACTTTTAAAATATCAAAGCATACGAGTTTTATCATCAGATCTTTGGCAACAATACATATACTTAGTAGGTAAAAAAAAGTTATTCATATAAAATTTGTGTTTCCATTTATATTAATTCTTGAAAAGGCGGTTTTGTACAATGGTCGCCCACGGTACAGTTCTTTAAGAAAGGAGTGTATAGGTTTTTAAAAGGATCATCAGGTTGGCCGTATGCTTGTTTGCCACCGCCGTGGTATAAAAAAATAGTAATTCAGGAGGGAAAATCCAAAAATAATAAAGCTCGACTAAATGGTATAGCAATGAAGGCAAATCGAATTCCCTTAACAGAGATCTGCATACCGTGCGTTGCAATTACCTCCAGAGTGGTAAAGCGCAATATTCCGCTGGCAATAAGTGATACTTCTACACGTATTTAGCCTTTACACGTGGTATCTTCAGGATTGATTCGACAGTAATTGGATATAATATTGTCTGAAATAAGCACGATGGCGTCACGCCTTACTGTTGCCAGTCAAGATTGCCAACGTCATAGTCTTAAGTGTAATCTCCCGCAAACGAAGAACAAATCAAATATCTCTACTTCAAATTTTGAAATAAAAAGATTGATTGCTCACCTAATAAAAGTTTACCAGGAATCTAAGAAGTCTGATTCTCAGAGTGTGTTATGAATATATTTTGCCATAACACCAATTAGTAAGTGTTTTAAGTTATTGGTTTTTATTTTGATCATTGCAATCCAATGTAATAGAGCAAACCATATTTTTGTACGAATCTACATAATTATCTTGTCGGAGTTATAATATTGTGACCTTTGTGACGTTTTAATAAAATAAATGTCCTAAAAAATTATTCAACGTCTTTTAATATTTATAATTAATAATAATAATATAATAATAGTCTTTATTATTATGAAAATGTACACAGCTTACAATATAGTTATAATTCTGATTATCTAGGCTTATATATAAATCAATCTGACTTCTAAACCAGGTGTTTACTTGTATCTTAGAAGTCAGTGCCACACGCGTTGAATTTTCAACGCTATTTTAGTATAGTTACGCTTTTAAGTATAGTTAGTTTTAATAAAAATGAGTATAGTATATCATGTATGAATGTGTGTGTGTGTGTGTGTGTGTGTGTGTGTGTGTGTGTGTGTGTGTGTGTGTGTGTGTGTGTGTGTGTGTGTGTGTGTGTGTGTGTGTGTTAACCGACCAATAGCGTTGCGTTACAGATACAATTTGTCATAATAATGTTTATTAACTCAGTTTTATTACATAGTAAACTCCTTTATCATCTATTATAGTTTCATAAAATTTATATTTTAATAAAATAAATATGAGTTTTTGATGTGGCGACAACATACATAAGGTTCTCAAAAAATATCTGCAGTAATATACTAGTTGAATGAACTTAGCAGATAAAATTTAAGCTTCAAAGTAAAAGCTTGGTGGCGAGAGCTTACACCACATTCTTAGTGTCCAGTGTTGTAAACCTTCGCGTAAATAACAATAAGTTGTCAAGTACAGAGTCAAAATAATGTTTTTTTATGAGAGGGCAAGAGGAGTTCCCAGCGCGGGTATTACGCAGACACAAACGAAAAACTTCGCTCATTAACCGCTCGGCGCGCGGCCGGCTGAATCTGCCGAGGGCGTAAAAAATGGCCCTCTGGAGCCCCGTTACAATATTAAAGTAAAAAGTAGACCTTTCTGTTCTACTGGACATAGTTGTGCTCAGATCCAGTTCAGCTCTGCAAGTCATAATTATGAGTGCCGTTCTAGCCTTCAAGTAGTTTAAATATTTTGTAAAGTTTTCAGAAATCTTAGATGTAAAGAACAGGAGTTATGCCATGGAACAATTCTCTCACTTCACAACAGGAACTGCATTCTGATGAAATAGGTATGAGTATGTCATTTAAATCAAACATTTTCGCCAAAGTTACGACTTCAAATTACTTTGTACTCATGTTAATAGATTCACTGTTTTGTAAACACTATTCAGACGGTAGATTAGATCGAACATTTAAGGTATAAGTAAAACTCTGTTCAATATTACTGTAGTAATATTATGTGTTCCCACTTCCGCTTACAATACAGTACGAACGACCCAGGTTTTATATAACTCTATTAGGTTTTATATCCCACTATCCTGGCAGGTTTATAATTAAAGTCCCAAGTAGTGCTTCCTCAAAAATCCATAAGTCATAACACTTGCAGTATTCGTAAGCAAGTTTCTCAAAGGTAGCATATACATAGGTATAAACTGACTGTCGGCGCGTTATTTGTTCGTCTCGCCCAAGGCTCACCTGTTGCTGGATCCAACTGTAAAGACCTGAGACTTTGTACACCTGCGAACAAACTAATCTTATTAAGTAAGTTAGTAAATATTCTACAATATTTGCTAACTTTTACATGTATGTGCTTATGTTATGTTAATAGTTTGTTTACCCATCCTCTGATGGCTCATTAGAACTTAGTGCCAACATCACAACAACAACGTGAGGAAAAACATTGCTAGGGAACCTGTTTATATATTATCCCTAATGGCTTCGAAGGTTTGCGAGTTTATCCAAGCCATATTAGACCATAGCCCATCTCCTCTCAGAGGACCGTGTTCAATGTTCGGACTGTATGTACCTATCTAGGAACCCTTCTTGTTCTAAAAGTATAGCTATACACTTGCAGTGGTTTTTTAACACTGTCCTAAAAAGTTATTTTGTGATGACGGTGACTCTCCCTTGTCATTCTCCATAGACCAAATAGTACGTAAATATCAAAACGATTAGAACAGGTTAATTTGTTCTTTAATTGCGCTAACAGCTGTAGCTTTATTTATGTATTCCTACACTGTTATAGGTTAGATTTCGGATAGGACGATCGGGAAATTCTAAATAATTGTACCTTGTACCTGCTTGAAGAAAACTTAAAATAATACAAATTTATAATAACCATATATAATAAATATACAATAATGGTTAGTTTCACAACAAAATTTACGAGCAGTCGTCGTGTCGAAAATATAATTAAACGGCGGCAGTGACCTGGCGGCAGGTGACGGGAACGATGTGCGCCCACGCGTGCCAGTCGTGCCACTCATCGACATTGGCGCAGTGTTACACATAGCTGCCGATCGGGAATATGCGGTGTTGCATTCGTTAATTCTTTATGAAATATATATATACATATCGATACAACTATTGTCTAAAAATCACATGTAACGAATCAAATGACGAATAGGTTTTGGTTTTGACTCGTCTGCCGTTAAAAAGTACATAATTTTCTGATTGTCTATACCTGACCTAATAACATTGGCAATAATTATGTACTTTTTAACACTTGGACCAATACCTCGGCTTCAGAGACTGATGAAACAAAGGATTTGTTTTAATTCTCACAGATCGAAAAGATTCATTACAAGCTTTTATTAGGCTTCACCTGTCCCGATGTTTGTCATCAAATCTTGCAAATTAAATTAGATCCACTTCCTGGTTACCGATTGAGCTAAAATTTTGCATACATGTAAATCGCGTGACAATGCAATATTATGATGACCAGGAGCTGATCTGATGATGCACCTGGAAGGTGTCCATAGGAACTCTGTAATGAAACGACGCAACCCCATCGAGTTTGGACTCCTTTGATTCATAGTAAATCCCGAATCATAAATACTAAAAAGTTAAAACTAAAGCCTTTTTTTTTAAAACAAGCTTTTATTACTTGTTAATAAAATAACTAAAAAGTTAAAAATAATAATAAAAGCGTGTTACATTTTGACGGCAAGAGAAATGAAGAAGGTGTAACACGCTTTTATTAACAATTAATAAAAGCGTGTTACATTTTGACGGCAAGAGAAATGAAGAAGGTGTAACACGCTTTTATTAACAATTAATAAAAGCGTGTTACATTTTGACGGCAAGAGAAATGAAGAAGGTGTAACACGCTTTTATTAACAATTAATAAAAGCGTGTTACATTTTGACGGCAAGAGAAATGAAGAAGGTGTAACACGCTTTTATTAACAATTAATAAAAGATTGTTTCTAAAAAACTTTATTTTTCTTTATTTTTTTTTTCTCTTTATCTTTGTAATTTTTTTATTTTGTCTTGCACACTTGCTTTATCTTAATGTTTATTCGGTCTTAATATGGGCCTTGTTGTCTGAAATAGAAAGATTTTGATTGATTGATTAAATAATTTCATCACTCTAAAATGTGCTGCTGTGTATCTTTACAATTTTATCATGTAAACAAGGAAACAAAAGTTTAAAAATAATGAGCATGGCGTCAAAAATGAAATCACATTTTTTTTAAATTACATTTTTATATAAACACGCGTGACATCGATATGTTCAGTATTGTTATCTGCCGTTACGAATGGTTAGTGAGAACTTAGGCGGTGGCACACGCAAACGCTCTCATAGATAGCGAGCTCTTATCTAAACCGCAAACTATTTGCAGATTAACTGACCGTATCCTTCGCACGCTCCCTCCATTCGTCACGCTATCGGTCGGACAAAGAGACAAACCAGTCGCACCGCACTTTTGCGGTATTTATCTCCGGTTAAATCCTGAATCCAACGCTTAATTTCGTTTACGAATCGTGTAATTATTTAAGCGTAAGAAGCGAGGTCCCGTCGAGGATCTAGGATGCGGTATGGTGGGCAAAGGAAGGCCAATAACTCTGTTATTGACAATTAACGAAAGATCCCTCTTGATCAGCGCCAGTAATGAGACGCATCGATCGCCATCAGTGACGTCGTAACGCTCTAATGATACTCTGACACAACGCTACACAATGCTATACTGCTCATACTGTTTTTAATCAATGAGGAACTTTGGTAGTTTATTGTCTACTACAATTTAAGCAGAGATCGGTGTTGTTACAGGATACTATAGATATATTGGCATCTACTTCTGACGCATTGCTTTACTCTATCCTTCACCTGCGGAGCTGTCTTCACCATACCCTTTTGGTTAACTCTGAAGTGTGAAGGTGAAACAACACTCAGTCAGCCGGCTCTCATTGAACGAGATATCTTCTGTAGAATAGAATAGAACAATATTAATTGTACACCACCGCCAAATTTTGTTTTTGTTTTGCCACTATTTTATTTGGGTGTCTATTGTTAGATTTGTCTTTTGACTCTTTAAATAAACGTAGTGTACTGTGAGTACTGAATGCGTGTACAACAGTGATGTTATATTCATAACGCATGCAATTCTACGCATCGTGCAAAAGGACAATAATTTTTCGGTACTTTGTTTTTACACTTGCGGTGTCAAAATACCCATACTACAGCATTAGTGAATAAGAAAACACAATAAAGATAGCAGCCCGTAAAATATGACCAACGATTCAAAGAGAATCCCAGACTAATTATATAGAGTATGTACCAGCATCAGTTGGACTAGAATATACCATACCATGCTATTACCAGGGTATAAAATAAAAAACAAGTACCTATATATAAAAAAACTAAAATTGAATGAATGATTAGAAAAGATCGAGTCACATTTTAAACAAAAAACTAAATCCAAATCGGTCCATCCGTTTTGGAGCTATAAAACCAGTTTTAAACACATAGATAATTTACACAGAAACACACTTTAAACTTATAACACCCCTTCTTTTTGCGTCGGGGGTTAAAGAAACCATTTTTAAAACTTTTATTGTATTTTATTATCTTGTAAAGTTTTTGGTTGTATGCTGTGTTTTGCTAAATAAACTCATTTTCTTTCTTCTTTTTTATGTTATATATATACTCTGGTGGTTGTTCTAGAATTTTAATAACACTGTTTTCAAATTTTACAAAAAGTGATCCAGTCAAAAAAGTGACGTGTAGGTCGTGGTGGCGATAGCGCAAGCACCAAGATTTGAGAACAACTGTTCAGTAACCAAGGATGGTCATAAGCGTACGCCTTAACACAAAGCACCCTGGTAATCTCGATAAGGTTAACGCAGTGAACACTTTACAACACTATTTATTTACCATCTTATTAGTATAAAAACAAGGACTGAATTTACTATGGCTGATGATGTCAATTCTTATTATCAAATGACATAAGATCAAAAACAAATATAACGTAAGTTTCAATGGTCTACGAGAGCCAGCTAAGCTATTGAAGGCTACGATGGCGCACGTTAGAAGTTTGAAGCTTCGTGGTCGCTATTAGTGTATCAAATTCGATTACGTAACATTACCCGATGATACGAAAATATTGGAAAAGACGAAAAATATTGGATACAAACGCTTTCTTGCAAATAATTCGTGCTTGTCCTTTAGTTCTTCGTTCTGAAAACGTGGCGCCCTGGAATGGGCGCCTGAGCTGTCCGTCCGGGATCGGATACCACGAGCGAAATAACAATATAAGTGGATCATTTCAAAACATCCTTGGTTATTCATTTGTCCATGTATCTTAGAGGTCACTAATTATTTTGATGTTCGAGTCTGTAAAAGCAAACTCTATACCAGTCCACAGTATGTCACAGATGTTATGAGTGGGACATTTCGTCGCACACATTTGGGCCAAAATTTAAAAGCAATTTCTCTATGTTCTTTAGCATCGGAAAACTAGTTATGTTATTTTGTTTGTCTGTATAGAATTTCTCCCATACAAACTTTAATCCCCGAACTCACTCATTTCAAGTTTTATTTCCGCAAAAAGGTAGCTTATAAATATGTCCTTCTCTTAGATCATCCTCTAAACTAAAATTCATTCAAATTGAATCAGCGGTTTTTGGCGTGAAAACGTTATTGCCAAACACTGGCAAAGTTACAGACAGACAGAGTTACTTATGCATACATATTTATGTGAAAATTAGTGAAAAGCGCGATTACGCTTGCTCACCTCACTGTCATGCTGCATACATTCATTCTTGACTCACAAATAATACGGACCAGTGCGTCACGGCATAACATCGATTATAATGAGCGGAGGTGGAGCTGCAGAGCGAGCCCTGGCCGCACCACACAATTAAACAATAACACAAACGTCGAGCAAACAACTCCTGAATAATTGGTGTTTACTAGGCCTCGTGCAACGCACCACTTACATTACCAACAACATCAACAACATTCATATTTCTTATTATCTAACATAACATAATCATTTGTGTCAATAAAGTAAAATATTGTCTGAAATTCCTATAACTAAACAATCCAATCCCAAATCATCGCGTTAATTCTCGTTTATTAAATTGTATTTGTAGATTGTGTGGTTGCTCCTGTTAAACTGAATCAGATCAAAAACATAAATGTGAATGCAAATCTTGTGAATGGTTTGATATGAACCTGACGAGTTTTTTGTTATATATAATAATATTATTAGCCACTACCACTGCCTTTCAAATACGCATTGACTTGTGTGTTTGGGACTATGTGCCACTTATTTCCGCTTTAAGCTTACTTTTGCCTAACGAAACACCTTCCTTTTGCTAGACAGGTCACAAATTAATGCTAATGATGACTATCCCGAAATGGAGATATCGTCGTATGACGGTATACTTACCTCACCACATGTATTCTCAAATTTCGTTCGAGGTCCAAGTTTTGTTAGTTTCGGCAACAAAACTGCTATTAGCGCGTTATTTCCGAACTTAAACGTCCTTCGAAGCCGAGCATTAAACCGCATATACATACATGACATAAACGTATCTTTATAGACTTAGGAACTGAATAGCTTCAGTTTTACAATATATAATATAATATAATATAATAAGGTGATGTCAGTCATAGTAAATTAAGAAAAGCAGCCCTTCGAACACGTTTTTGACAACATTCGAAGTCGAGTAGGAGCTCTATGCAAGTATGAAGAAATTGCACATACAACTTTTTAACAAACTTTGTGTTCTTACACAAATATACATTAATGTCCTGCCTTGTGTTATGCCATAGGAGAAAAAAAAACCGGCAAATCATCCAACCTATAGAAGAACGAGTTAAGACATTGTCATATTGCTGTTGTTACTACACTAGTTGGCAAGTTGGTAGTGACACCAGTGGTATTGCAATTGTTAATCAATCAATGAATCAGCCTATCGCAGTCCACTACTACTACAGTCTACTACTACGGACTAAAATAGCTCCCATATATGCGCCAAATCACCCGGTTTTCCGCCTTCTGCATCCAATCTATCCCAGCTACCTTCCTCACGCCGCCAATCTATCTGGTTGGGCGGCGTTTCAGCTTCAATTTACCATTTATTTGTGGTCTCCACTCTAGGACCCGTTTGCTTTAATAACCACCGGTCCTTCGGCAGACATGGCCAGCCCATTACTACTTCAACATGCTTATTCTGCGAGCTATGTCGGTAACTTTAGTTTATTGTCGTGTTAATAAGTTAATAGTTTATACTTTGCAAGTGGTAATAGACGCCGGTAATTAGGTAGGCCTCATCTTAAACAGGGCGGGAATGTGCACATTTGCCAACGAGAAATTCGGTCTTTCGGTGGACCCACTTTACTCCAAATATGCGTTTACTTACTTACTTCCTATCCTACTAATATTATAAACTTGAAAGTTTGTGAGGATGTATGGATGTATGAATGAATGGATGTTTGTTACTCTTTCACGCAAAAACTAATGTATGGATTTTAATGAAAATTTACAATAATTTAGCTTATATATTAGAACAACACATAGGCTATAATTTATAAAGATATTGGTCCCAATTCTGTTACTTCACTCGCTAAATTAAAATTCACAAAATTTTCTTCATATAAAATGTCAACCTTGTACACTTCAAAACAAGGTCTTATTTCAAATTGAAACAAGTAGGTAACATATGTCGCTATCGAAATAAGCAGTTTATTTGTCGACTGAAGTCTGATACGCTTAAATAAACTTTAATACTACGTAGCGAGAGCCGCTATCCGTGTAATGCCTTCTCTTTTGCTCTGTGTTTTTAGCAAGCGTCTTCGTAGGTGTCGATTAAAATAACGTCATCTTAGTTCGTTCTGAACAAGTTTTTATACGGCAATTATACAGCTTTGAATAAATGGAGACTCTCGCTGCGTGGAAATAAAGTTGAGTATACGTTGACAGGTTTTAGTTAAATATAGTGGCGCTGAGAAATAGATGCCAGTAACAAATAGACCTTATTACCAAGAACACAAGGTTGATTTCAAATGAAGAAATTAGTTCAGGTTTTAGTTTAGTCGAGTGTACAATAGAATCGGTACCATTGTCTATATTGCCCAAAATACTCGTATAACGAAAAGTGTTAAGTAAGGCGGAAAAATCTGTCATCTGGGAGCTATTCTGGCGTGCGGTGGGAAAACTGTAAGAGTTGCACGAATATAATGTACGGTGGGATTGTTTCTCCTAAATAGTTCTACAAAAAAGTCCGCGACAGTATATATCTATCTTTTATGTGTAAGCCATTATTACCAAAATAGTGAACCATAAATACAATAAAATTTGATTTTTTATTTCCAATTCACATTTAGCAGTAACAAATTGATTTTTATCAAAATAAATATTTTCAAAGTAGACAAACTTTGTCTTTTAAAGTACGCAATTTGGGGGAAACATCGCTCATCGCCGCGTGGCGTGAGCCATCCGTTGTTCCATTGTTGACGGTTGTGACCGGAATGAGAATTTTCAAGACACTAGCTATTTGTTAAAAGGCTCTGTATACATACATTTATATAATACTAGCAGTGCCCGCGACTTCGTTCGCGTTTTTTTCGGAAAACAGCAATTTGTCGCTTATTACATAGTACCTCTTTCTCCAGGCAATATTTCTGATACTGTATTGGCGGTGAAACAACCTGGAGTGTACAAAAAAGGTTGTTTTGGTTGCTCACACGTGAAATAACGACATAATTTGGCCGTGGTAACATTACTCATTTGTATTGTGTGGAGGGTCACCTCACCGGGCTATAGAGGCCGTATATCAGGCTTAAACCAACTAAAACCACAGGCACAGGTGTGCCTCACAGCACCGTTTATGAGTTGACCGTCGGTACGGCGACGTTTTGCCTCCAATGATCCACCCAGCGCTGGCTAGCGGACGGCAACTGGGATCGCCCAGTCAGAAGCAGAGTCTCCCGTGAAGAGGGTGTCCTGACATCGGTCCAGACACCATCTTCACGGGTGACTCTACTTCGGGTGAAGAACATAAAACTCGTCTCATACACCCACGGCCACTCTTAGCGTACGCATGAGAGCGCGAGTGAAAAGGTTCCACCTGGAAGTTTTTCTACCGAATCCACACCGTCACCTCCTCCTTGCGCGAGAGTTGTTTTCCTCGCAGAAAATCGTCATAAAACAACTGTGACGACCTAACATCTCGATTCGTCCGACCAATTGGGAGACTCTTGCTGTAGTCAGTCAGTGCTGTTTCCTAGAAACTATGGGCCCCCTCGGTATACCTAACAGATAAATGTTTGCTTCTGAGCTTTGTTTAGTCACGGTGTAACATAAGGTTTCACACTACTGTAACCGAACGGAAAATAAATAGTCTGAAAGTGTAAAAAAAACTTCACCTCACCACATGACAATATTTCAGCTTAGATGTAATTTTTTTGGCGATAGTGTCTGCCATGCATTTAGTATAGTAAAATACTGTAATACTAACAAACTTCATTAAACTAACAACTAAGTCATAGATGCTTTAAATAAAAATTCTTTTCTGTTCTTATATAGAGGGGCTCGTGGCTAAGTGGTAACAGAGTAGGTTAACACATTACAAAGTTAAGTAATACTAGCCAGGTCAGTCTAGGATGGGTGACCATTCTTAACAAAGTGAGACCCCTCCGTGCCTCGGAGAGCACGTTAAACCGTCGGTCCGGGGTGCCATACAAACATCTGTGGCATTCGTTACGGGTAGTTAGAGCCCTAAAAAAGAAGTCCGACAACCTGGTCTAACTACAGGACTTCGATATCGCCTAGTACTTGGGTTGTGGAGGTCTGATGGCAGTCGCTTCACGTAAAATATCAAAGTTCGGCCGTATCGTAGTTAGATTGAAAGCTGACCCCAACTTAGTTGGGAAAAGGAGGAGGATGATGTTTTAATATAAGCATGTTGACGGGAATCAACGCGATCACGTATTTAAAAGGTATAACTTACCTTTGCTTTGCCGTGGTCGTGGCCGTGATCACAGACATGTATAATACTTTTAAATACGTGATCGCGTGAATTCCCGTCAACATAATTATATTATCATGGAACGCAAAAGTTTAAAAGTTTGGATCTTCTCTTTCTATAACTCTATTTATAAATATATAATAATTTACTGGACTAGCCTGATGGTCTAGTGGTTAGTGATCCTGACTGCTGAGCCAGAGGTCGTGGGTTTGATTTCCACCCAGGACGAATTATTTATAATATGTATGTATTTAGAAATATATAAGTCTCATCAACCAATATATCAATATCCTAACCCTTGAACTTCAATGTACGAATCATCTGTATGCCGATGACCTGCAGCTGTACTCCCAAGCTAAGGTTGACGACTTAACAACAGCTATTGCACGATTAATAGAGACCTAGAAGCGATTGAAAACTGGTCTAATAGGTTCGGGTTATCAGTCAACCCGACAAAGTGCCAGGCCATTATAATCGGTAGTCATCGATCGATGAGCAGAGTTGACTTCGAGCCGCTTCCAGCTGTGACTTTTAACGGTTCTGCCTTACCTATTTGTCGGACGGTGAAAGATCTGGGCCTACATCTTGACTCCACGTTAAACTGGAGCGATCAAGTAACCAACGTGTGTCAGAGGGTTACCGGAAACCTCAGAGCTTTATACCGTCTTAAAAAATTTCTCCCTGCGAAAACCAAAACTACGCTCGTGCAAACTCTTATCTTTCCTTTAATCGACTATGGCGATGTGTGCTGTTATGACCTGAATGCAGATCTTCTCGATAAATTTGACTTCTCAATAACTGCATTCGATTTATCTTTAATCTTCGTAAATTTGACCATATTTCCAATTTTCGTTCTCAGCTGAGATGGTTGCCCATTCGTCAATGCCGTAAAATGCGCGCTCTCACTACCCTTTTCCCTATCCTCAATTCCCCATTCCCCCCTACTTATTTGACACCAAATTTCCAACTCTTATGCAATAACCATGAAAGAGATCTTCGGTCGTCAAGCAACCTCCTACTACTTTGTCCGTCTCACACCACTGGGTTCGTGGGCTTTTCCATCCCGGTTCAATCGATTCTCCTGTGGAACGCGCTTCCTCTCGAAGTCAGGACGGCTTCAAATCGTTACACTTTTAAGGTAAAAGTAAAGGAGCTCTTATTCAAGGAGTTGGCGGAGTCAACTCGTCAATAGTTCGAACCATTAATGTTGCTATTTGTAGTTATAATAGTATATGTATTATATAGCTATGTATGTATTTGTATATGTGTGTGTGTATATATGTATATATATGTTACACTAAAGTTTCGAGTATTTGTGTATAAAGTGTGTGTATATTTGTATCGAACTTTGTATGTATCCCATTCTTTTCTTTGTAATTTTATTACACGTTTGTTAATTGCACCTACTTCTTCTTTTCTCTGCATCACCCAAAGGTCGACTGGTAGAGAATGCCTTAGGCATTAAGTCCGCCTATGTACTAATGTGCAAAAAGTTTAAATAAATAAATAAAATAAATAAGTATGTTCATCAGCAGTCTGGTTACCATAGTACAGGCTCTGCCTAGTTTAGGATCAGACGGCCGTGTATGAGGTGTGTGAAGTTGTTATTATTATTAATGCCCTGAAACATATTTATGAATTTAATGGCTGCGAGTGGCAAAATAGCTCGTTGGCATAGTCAAGAACCAGCTATTTTTTTTCATCATCAGCTCGGCTACATGATGTGATGATTTCTAAACGCAAATACCTGATAAAGTAATGAAAATATTCGAGGGTTTCTCTTAATTTTATCAGAATTCCATCATTAGATCCTGACTTCCTTGACATGAGACCACCCTTGAGGTATACCCTATCTAACAAAAAAGAATAATCAAAATCAGTTCATAAATAACGGAGAGGGCTGAACATACAAAAAAAAAAAGAAACATGTTTATAAACGGTCGAATTGAGAACCTTCTTTTATTTCGTCGGTTAAAAACGATACCTAATTTTAAAAAGTAAATTAGTTTCTATATTATAAAAAAGTGCAAAAAAAAAAAATTGTGTCAAAGAAGGATTCGATCCGGCACTCAACCTTGTAGAATTCGTACTCTACACCAGATAAGCTAAACGCTCGCTGTAGGTTAGTTCGAAATAAGTATATACATTCTACTAACATTGTATGTTATTACAGCTTTCATTGATTTTCCTGTGGAAACCAAAGTTTAACCCGGGATAAAAAGTACCCTATAACCTGCGCAGGCACTCAAACTATTATCATACTAAGTTTCAAGCATATCTCTTCAGTAACTTCTGAGTTTATCGTGAACATACAAACAGACAGACAGAAAGACAGACTCTTTCACGCCACAACTACTGAACCGATTGCAAAGAAACTTGGTATGTTAACAGCTGGAGACTTGGATTAACATATACCTAGGCTACTTTTTATCCCGATGTTCCCACGGGATCAGGACTTACGCGGGTGAAAAAGCGGGGCGCTGCTAGTATCGGTATATAAACGAGTCTTTGTCTAAATCGGTATTTAGACAAAGACTTAGGGCTAACTCTGTAGTGTTTGATTTTACCTTGTCAATCACTTTGTTTTGTTGAATCTAGTTTTTCAATCGCTTAGTTTTAAAGGTTCCGCAGTGAGCGTGGGCGCACGAGACTGTTTTATCTTCGCTATATTTAATGGCCCCATTGACATGACTGTGTCGCACTTACTCCTAAACGAGGTACGCGGATAAGCACTTAACAACACACCGCACAGTATTAATGGGCCCTTGTATTTGACGAGAACCCTTTATTTGTAGTTGTTAGAGCGCCCTTTAATTGTAATTAATCATAATATGTGTACGGCTGTCCTTGATCTATCGGCGTGTTCGAGCATCAAAGGTACTCGTATGTCTAGACATCTATATGATTAGATCTATTGATACAAATTGGTGTATAACGTTACTAATAACTAAAAAGCTACTTTACGTAATGTGTTTATGATGATATAACTGAACTTTGTAACCATAGTAGATTAATTAGCACAGGTTTGAGGGTTACATACAAAGCGAGATTTGTACCCATTTCCTCCCCCCTCCCCCCCCTATATAGGGGGGAGAAGTGGTACCACAGTTTTACTAGTCAAAATAATACGACATGTGTTTCAGTCTCTTTCAAAACGAGATGTAACAACGTCTTATATTTGATTGTAGACGTTTGTAATCGCCTGCATGACAACTTTCTTTTACTTATAATCTGCTTGAAATTCTATCATAATTTGCGCTTCTCTCTTGTTACTTAATTTAAAATACATGTAATTGTTTTACTATCAATAGTATGGTGATATTAAAATTATCCTCGTGTAAGTATTGAAAGCTTAGCGTGTATTGTGTTAAATTTCAGTGCTTGCATTGAGAGGGATTCGTTCTGTAAGCGAAGCGATTTTTTTTTTTAAAGAAAGACAACTCCCGCATTAGGAATATTCCTGTGTCGCGGGGGGCTTCACAAACATTCAAACAACGGACACAAAGGACACCCAGACTCGGGTCACCTATTTGTGAATCACACAAATTTTTGTCCCGTGTGGGATTTGAACCCACACAACACTCGGCATGGCGTAGTGGCGAGGTGACACCTTAAACCATTGCGCCATCCGTGCAGTCAAAGATTTAGTTTTAATGTTTATCAAAAAGGCTAATATTTAATATTGTATTAGCAAGGAGTGTACGCACACTGCGCACATTCTATTTTTAACCGACGAAAAAAAAGGAGTCTGCGCCAAATAATAAAATGATTAATTACTTATGTAGGTACATATAAAATTTTGATAATTAATAAGTTTGTTGTTTGGCGCCGACTCAAAATTTGATAGTTTATGTAAATAAGCTCAATACTTAAGACTTAAGGTTTATTTATTTTTTGCTTTTTAGTTCTTTTCGTTGGTTTAATTTTTTTTAAAAAGATTTTACTAAACAGTAGTTGGCACTGATACCCAAAAAAGAATTTAAGTTGCGAGCGCCGTAACCCGCACGCTCTTCAGCCGCCATCTCACTTTTTTCCTCGCATATCTCAGTGAAAGTGAATTTTAAATGTTAAAAATTTAAGAGACAAATTCACTAAAATAAAAAAGTTGCATAATTCAATTTTACATAAGGTGTGAGTACAAATAACTACAAAACAAAAAAAATATTTTTACTAATTATTTCAAAAACAGTAAAATATCCGAAAATGTCACACTATTTGCAAATAGTTTTAACAATGTTAACAAAATGTTACTCCTATACTTACATATAAAGAGAAAAGTTTTCATATAATAAATATTCCCACCAAATTTCGCATTACTTATTATTATTATTGTTTCTTCACAATAATTTTGCAATGTAAAAATTTGAAAAAAATAGGTAATTTTTTAATTGTTGTCGTAGCTAATCTTTGTCGCCTAATGAAAATATTCATACCCACTGTACAAAACCGAAATCCGTTAATTAAGTGAGCCTTGGTAATTGTATAAATTATGCATTTTTTTTTGTAAACAAAAGAATGGAATAACTTTGAAAGTATAAAACGGAATTTTATTAAGAAAACATGCTTTGAAAGAATTTTAATTTAAGCAATATTATTTCAGCTCTTTCTTAACAGCCGGAGTTATTACTATGAGCTATTATAGTTTAACTCAATTTATAACAAAAATATAAGGGTATTGTGAAGTCCTGGCGACACAGGGGTAAACATTAGGTCATGTAATTGAAACAAAACACTGGTATTTTACTAGAGTAACGGTCGCACGTCCGCTTGGAACGCCTGCCAACACCGGAGTGAAGTGAGCCAGCCTGCGTCCCCGCCCACTACTATACAATTTATTTATATATACCGTCACAGGTATAAGGGCTGTTTTTTCGACAATAACTTCGTTTAATTACCTGGTATTACGAAAACAACAAGTCCGATCTTTATGAAATTTGGTGGGTATATTTACTATTTGAAAACTTTTCTCTGTATATGTATAGAAGTTATACGAGTAACATTTGTTAACATTGTGAAAATTATTTCGAAATAGTGTAACTTTGTCACATATGTATTTTTTTGCGACATTGACTATTTATGTAATAGTAAATATGATGTTTTTTGTTTTGCAATTAATTAAACAACGCAACTTTTTATTCTCTTGAACTCTTCTATTTAATTCATATTAACTGAGATATGCATGAAAATGCAGATATGCAGGAATACAGAGTTGTTTTAAAGAGCAAAAAATAGTTAAAGCTACCATTATTAGTGTAAAGTTTTAGAGACTTGACTTAGTTCTAGGTTAATGCAGTACTCACACGAAATAAATGCTCTCTCAGATCGACAATACGCATACCACAGGGGACGATCAACCACGTCCCTAATGTGATGGTCGCTCGTGAGGACAGGTGCCGAATAGCATTGATGTCGTGTGACTTGTCCAAAGCATTTGATGTGACATGCCGACTGTTCGAATTCGAAATACTCTCTAATTCGCGTTCTTGCCATAAAAATGCAGCATTATGGCGTAGTAGGAGCTTCATATGCATTGATGTATGATTTGATGCATGGGAGATGCCAAAGTGTCGCTTGCTTGTGGTGGCACTGTGAAGTTCCATCCCTTGATATTTTTTTTTTTATATTATAGGGGGCAAACGAGCAGACGGGTCACCTAATGGTAAGTGACTACCGTCGCCCATGGACAACAACACAGAGACGGGAGTGGTACAGGGATCATCTGTTTCAAATATATTATTTTCTTTGTTTTTGAACGATTTGTCAAAATGTATACAGGGCGCTGAAATATACATGTACGCTGATGACGTAACTGCAGCTGCTGCAGTAGTTACGGCTAATTCGGTGCAACAGTTAGAGCAAAAACTACATAAAGTCGTATCTCAACTGCTCTCCTGGTTTAAAGGGAATAGGCTTGTGCTCAATTTAGAGAAGACGCACTTCATGTATTTCGTTCTTTCATGTTGGGCATCAAGGCCACTTACAATGTCTGTGGATGGAATGAATGACTCCCAGGTCGATTTAGTAACCTTCCTCGGGTTTGAAATCGATTCTGGTTTAATTGATCTAATATCTACTTGTCTATTTCTTGCTGTAATTCTTTTTATTTTTGGAACGAAGTTCCTCATAAATAATTGAATGTAATTTTTTTTGTAACTTATTTTAAATAATTATTAATATTGTAAAATTGGTAGTTCCTACGTATTCTACTTTTGTATTAATTTGTAATGTACTGCACTTGTATTCATATAGCGTATTGTGACCTGTAAGCGACCCTCACCAATAAATTACTATTATTATGTCTATATATAAATTATTCCGTAAACTGTCAGACCTTTTTTAGGCTATCCAAAGATTAATTATATGCATCACTTATCACGACAGTTCGCTTTATACAAGGATTGTAAGACATGTTGTAGGGGTGTTATGTTTAGGTTTTCTAAAAATTACTCCGCGGAGCACTAATTACTATTAAATTACGCACCTTGAACTATTCGGATACAGAAAATCTTTTAAAAACTACTATCTAACTGACTCATACATAACGTAACTTCAGATACATACGGACATAACACAAACACACACACACACACACACACACACACGCACGCGCGATTACATTAGATGTGACATCCCTCTTAGTTTTATATATATATATATTTTTAAGGTTTAGTAAGACTAGGTCTTAAACACAGGCTTGCCTACCTTAAGGGCCCAGTAGTGATATAGTGCTACTGTAAACATATTAGGTACTACCGGAAGTGCGCGTCCCCGACGGAGCCTCATTACTTGTAACACAGGTTTATTCCTAGCACTGGAGTGGTTCCTCGGCGTTGTTGTGACTTGCGACTACGGTGGACAAAAAGTTGATGTAGATATGGTAGTAAACTATGTACACTTTATGTCACTTCTTAATGAAGAAATAAAGATTATTATTGTTATTATTATATTGTAGTTATATCACGGATTTACAAGAATAGGTACAATTGATACATAAAGTAAACCCAGACTCAGAAAAAAATATATGTGTGTGAATATTAAAACTACCGTTTTACTGCAAGGATCTGTAGTAAAATACATATCCAAAAATTTTCAGTACCCACGCAGATTGATTTTGTAGTCAGTCTGTTTAAATTACGTCGCCACCATCGGGAATGTCCCTGTTTCACCGGAGTCAAATTCATCACTTATTAACAACCTCTATGACATATTTAAAGTTAAATTGATAAAATAAATCCATGATAAACAAATTAAGTCCATTACAAACAACAGATGCTGGCGGTGTGGCAGATTACAGCACGTCCGTTCAGCTAGACGCCAAGCCGGAAGGTCGTTGCCGGATCTTTCCTACAAACTGGCAATAAATAAGCCGAAAAAATATCATCCGCGCGCCAAAAGCACCATTTTTCATTCTTTAATAAAAAAATGTTTGACGAGTGTTCGCTAACGAGCCTGCGACTCGACGAGACGCTCTCAACGGCGATAATTCACCGCAAACGTGTTTGTAACTGAATAACGCCAGTGAAAATTATTGCTGCGATAAAATATATGATGTCTATTAATTTTAGGCAAATAGCTATATAATCGAGTGAAGGGCGCCGGCGTGCCCTGACCCTCGGAACGCGCCAGGTGAATCGTTTCCATATCAGTCAATAGTGTCCAACCGTGGTTAGCTATTAGTGGTGTGGAGAGGCAGCAATAGTGCTGTTCGGAGTTTGGGATTCCAATCGCACACTCGAGTGACTGCTCTGCGGGTAGTTACTAAACTTTTACTTACCTTTGTACCTTACCTTACAGATAATGTATCTGTATGACAAATGTATGTATGATACTTCTACTGTAAGACTGGTGTACAAATAAAGTGTTATCTATCTATTTAACATAATTGTTTGTATGTATTTTCTGTTAGAAGCAGTCTCACCACCACTGGTATAAACTACAAAAACCATTAACTAACACTGCCATGATGTTCGAACCTCAATGGGCACTCAAGTGATTGTTATCAAAATATAATACATTTCTAGGCTTTTATAACGCCATTATTCATTAATATTTATGAATCGACCAATAGCATTACTTTACCGGTATAACTATTCATAGTAATGTCTATTAACTTATTTTTTCTAACTTGTTTTATCATCTATTATAGTTTGCCCCTATTGTTAATAAAATAAATAAGAGTTTTTGATATGGCGACAACATTTCTAGTTCATTGTTTGGTAAATTGTATCTTTAATAGCTTTTATCTGATAGTTTTACTATATTGGCAACGTTTAAAATATCAATAAATAAAATGAAAACGAGGGTTCCGGTCGGCCGTCTTTGGTGTTAAAATGCCTGTCACGGCCCGGCGTGCGTAAAGGCATTTCATTCATTAAATGAGATTTTACTGCGTCAAAATGTATCACGAAAGTGGTTCCGCATACATCGACGTTTTTCAGCAAGTTTGTATATTTTTTTTATTTATAAAAAGACTACTAGTAACGTGGGTCACACATTGCTAGTATTCTTGTTAACCCCTCCAGCTAAGCTAAATGCTTGTATTAGGAGTAGGTTCACGACGGTAGTGCACTGGGTGGGGTTCGAACCCGCAACCACTTGATCGCAAGCCCGACGCCTTAGCCATTACGCTATCGCCGCTTATTGAGACAGTAATAACATTTATAACTTGACCCAATTCTGCTCAATTGAATTGAGGCCAATTGTTGTGTCGTTTGTACTGGACGGTCACGAATGCCTTTTAATTGACTTTAAACTTGCTATTACCTAAATCTTGCGTCCACTTGATAACAAGCATTGTAATGATATCTTTATGATCTCTTCACAAGACCGTCCCAACATCATATCTTTGGCAAAATTCTCAGCAATGATTAACACTTCTTTTATCTTTCTTATGAATACGAGTTTCGGGATCAGACAAATTGGTATCAAAAACTAATTTAATTGAGAAGCTCTTACAATAAGACAAAAAATCAAGCCAATTAATAGTTGCGAATCAACTTCTAAGAGTTAGCTGGTAACATTGTTGGCAAATTGATAGTGTTCAGCCAGTAGTAATTAATTAATGAAGTCAATCATTTGATGTTGCCTATCAATCCCGACTAAATCTAAACTCGTAGAGTTCTCAGTTCCTCCATGTGCCAAGTTTGGTATTGATGTTGATTTATATTTTCAAGCTTTATATTTTGTTGAATGTTGTTTGTCGCTGTCGCTCCTCAATTTGAATATAGCTCACGTACACTGTTTGTTTTCCAGTTTTCTTTCGGCGTTACACTCTGAACCCATTCCCATTAAAATGTCAATTTGGATTTCGTGACGGCCGCAATTCTTTGTTCCTTACTTTGTTTATTATGACTTTTCAACTGAAGGAAGAGCTTCTTCGGGAATTGGCGCGGCTTCGCGTAACGGTACAGCCCCACCGAGGCACTTTTAATTCAATTAATACATTTAAGAGTCACTTTTTCTCGATTCGTACATTCAGTTCCATGTACCATTGCCGTGACTTCTGACTAGTCAATTAGAAACGCCTTCTCGACAATCAAACAGGACAATATTAGTAACAGTTGAAGTAGTTTTTTTCATAATCCTAAACGCATCGTGTAACTCTTGGTGCGCATAAATCAGGGGGTAAGGCCCTCCTCAAACTGTTTTGTCTATTTTCCGTAAATAGCTTTGTCCGCGGGCAAAGCGTAGGGCTACGGTAATTCATGTGTTATGTGCTCGGTAAAACAACAACGAATGTCACTGAATTGTGAAATCTAACTTTTCTGTATCTTAGAAGATTTCAAATAAATTTATTAATAAAACAAATAAAAAACAAAAGTTTTATTTTTTTCACTTCTGTCGGCAGTCCCCATAAATGCCTATTAAAAAAAATTACCTTATATTTTTTAATAGGCATTTACCTTAAAATGAATATGTACTCGTATGTTCATCGTGGGAGAGCCATGCTTCGGCACGTATGGGCCGGCTCGACCGGAGGAATACCACGGCCTCACAGGAAACCGGCAATGAGGCAATGCTGGCATTGCTTTTCGCCGAGTGAGTGAGGTTACCGAAGGCCCTAACCCTTCCCTCTACCGTTTCCTCCTTTTGCACCTTTCCCCTTAGAGGCCAGTAACGCACTCGTGACACTTGAGTTACAGGTGCCCATGGGCGGCGTAGTGCCCGTATGCCCCCTATATAATAAGAAAAAATATTTAATAATATTCATATAGATACTGGGGTGCTACATAAGTTTTGTCGTACCCGGTGTAGAACGAAACCCCGTGTTTCTCCCATACATACGCGAAGTAACTGATAAGATTGGGCGAACATTAAGCCAAAACTACGGTATCAGAACAATCTTCCGCCCACCCGGACAACTTAGAGAACTATTGCGCTCCCCAAAGGATGTTGATCCACTGGGGGCCCCCGGTGTATACTCGATCCCTTGTGACTGTGGCTTGAGCTATGTAGGAGAGACTCGTCGCAGCATCGCAACCAGACTACAGGAACACATACGATGTATGAAAAACATGGACTGCAACAGGTCGGCCGTCGCTGAACACGCATGCAAAACGGACACGCCTCACTACACACGTTTCGATAAGACTTCCGTACTGGCGAGAGAAAAATATTTCGTACCGCGAAAAATACGCGAAGCAATCGAGATAAGTCGTCGTCCGAATTTCAACAGAGACAGTGGCTGGTCACTGCCCCCTGCCTGGCGGCCGGCAATAAAACTCACATCCCATGAGACAGATCTGACAGACTTTATAAAAAGTGATACGGTTAGTATGGTGTGCACCGCGGTGGATGTTGGTAACAACAGCGCATCACACAACGCAACGGAAACGCAACTGTCTACATCCGCACGTTCCGAAAGGCAAAGGAACCGGTGGCAGCGTTGTAAACCCAGTGTGACGCCTGACACCGTCGCGCTTCACTCCTTGAGAAAGGGCCCCCGTCGGGTCCGAAACTAGTCGGGCATCACCAAAATACAAACATGAGTAAAACCGTATAGTTTTTAATAAAAAAAAAAAAAAATCGAGTCTTGAGTTTGGTCGTTCATATTTTAAGCCTTCTAATACTTGAGGTAAGATTAATCTGTTAACCATGCTGCTGTAACAGTCTTCCCTTTATGAAGCACAAACGTTGCCAATTTTCCTGGTCACACATTACTAGTATTTTTGTTAACCCCTCCAGCTAAGCTAAATGCTTGTGTGAACGTAAAATTCACCTAACCTAGGGCACTTAATTTGACAGGTCGGCCCCGATTTGTCGGACGCACAATTCGGTTTTCGAGCGGGGCGTTCGACGGTCGGTGCTATGTTGCGCCTGAGGGCCGTGACCGAAGAGGTAGTGAGCTGTGGCGGCGTGCTGTTGGCGGTGTCGCTGGACATCGCCAACGCGTTCAACAGTCTGCCATTTAGCTGCATCAGGGAAGCACTCCACTATCACGGAGTGCCAGGGTACCTGAGGCGGCTAGTGGCAGACTATTTAGAGGAGCGTACCGTCATGTACGAGGACCGAGATGGAGTTTCGAGTCGTCGGCCCATGTCGTGCGGTGTTCCGCAGGGGTCTGTCCTTGGACCACTCCTGTGGAACATGGGGTACGACTGGGCCCTTCGAGGCGACTTCCCCCCCGGGCTCGGCGTAATCTGTTACGCCGATGACACTTTGGTCACAGCCCGGGGGGTAAACTTTCAGGAGGCGGCGTGCCTGGCAACCAGGGGAGTCTCTCTGGTGGTCGGGCGCATCGAGGCGCTGGGTTTGCGGGTGGCCCTGGATAAGACGGAGGCCCTGTTATTTCATGGGCCCCGTCGTGGTCCACCCCCTGGCGCCTCTATCGAGGTCAACTCGGTCCTCGTACCGGTTCAGGCCCACATAAAATATCTGGGCCTGATCCTCGACGGTAGGTGGCGCTTCGACGAGCACTTCCTGCAGCTTGCTCCAAGGCTGGTCGGCGCTGCGTCCGCCCTTGGGCGACTCTTGCCCAATTTGGGTGGACCCAGCGTCGCTACAAGACGGCTGTACACGGGGGTTGTCAGGTCCATGGCACTGTACGGTGCACCGGTGTGGGCGGAGGCTCTGACCGCCCAGAATAGGGCGCGCCTCTGGCGCCCTCAGAGGGTGATGGCGGTTAGAGCCATACGCGGATACCGCACCGTGTCAACAGAGGCGGCGTGCGCGTTGGCCGGGACTCCCCGTGGGATTTGGAGGCGGAAGTGCTCGCCGAAGTATATCGGCGAACGGCTGAGTTCCGGGCGGGAAGCGGCAGTCGGCCCCCGCCCGAAGAGGTACGCGAATGGCGTGAGGCCGCTCGCCGAGCCACCATGGCTCGTTGGTCGTCCCGGCTGGAGGCTCCACGTGCTGGCTTTGCCGCCGTGGAGGCGCTCCAGCCGGTCATCGTCGAGTGGGCAGGGCGGCAGCACGGGACCCTTTCCTTCCGACTGACGCAGGTTCTTTCCGGGCACGGCTGCTTCGGGAAGTACCTGCACTCGGTCGCTAGGAGGGAATTGAGTCCCGCCTGTCACCACTGCGACTGCAGTGAGGACTCGGCTCAGCACACGCTGGCGGTTTGCCCCAGTTGGGCGACGCAGCGTCGGGCCCTCACTGCAGTCATCGGAGTGGATCTGTCGCTACCGGCTGTCATTCGCTCCATGGCCGGTAGCGACAGGAATTTTACCGCGGTCGCAACCTTCTGTGAGGAAGTCATCTCGCAGAAGGAGGCGGCGGAAAGGGTCCGGGAGGACGACCTCCACTCGGACCTAATTCGCCGCCGGCGAACCGGGCGGCGGAGGCGCGCTTACCAGCGCCTCATGCCGCCCTGAGTGTGGCCGCGGGTGGACGGGACGGGTTTTCCCCTTCACCCGCTATAGTGGCCCCCCGCGAGGAGGCGGCGTCCGCGTGTGCCTGGACGTCGCCTAGATGAGAGGTTTTTACCCGAAGGTGGTGCCCGCGCTTTTGCGGGCAGGCGCTAGGAGGGTTCCGGAAGTCTTAATAAAAGCTGTTCCCGGATCCCTCCTATTTAAGGCGCAGTACGGCACACCGTGTGGTTTTAGTCGGTTCGATTCCGACACACCGCCCCATCGTAAACCCCGATGGGGTGACGGCCCGAGGGGGTTTCCACACGCACAAAAAAAAAAAAAATTTGACAGTTTTCTCGATCTGTCGATATGTCACATGTCAGTCTTTCTTCGCCGTGATTAAATTGAATATACCACCTTCCTATGGTCCTTAGAGATGAAAAAGTTTCCCCCAGTGCACTAATGATTTCCTCGAAACATTTTTGCTTAGTTTAGCTACTCTTATAGTTACAGAAAATAATTACAAGTCGTAACGAGAGGAGCCCGCCATTATTATTTAGATAATTATTTTTTAAAAATTAACAAACTGTTCCTTGCCTCCAAACTTGTTTTGAAATATTATTTACGAGTTAATTGATCTGACTTTAACAATATTATGATACCTAGTTTGCATACGACAAAACTTATGTAGCGTCCTAAGTATATACTACGTCACATTTTACTGGATTCGAAGGGTCACAGTATTTGGATACAAGTGCGTAGAAACTAAATATAACAGAAAAAAATGCAAACTACCATTTGATAAATCAAATAAAAGGGCTTGTTGTAAATGTTTCAAATATAATATTTTGTTGGCATTAAAATTATTTAAGAAAATATATGAAAATGTACCGTTACTTCTAACCTCCGAAACTGCTGAGCCTGAGATTTTGAAGAATCCAGCTTCCGAGCCTTTTCTTAACCAAGACGGGGTTGGCTTTCAGCCTGACTAGAAACGGTTAAACTTCGATATTTTACGCGAGGCGACTGGCATTAGACCTCCACAACCCAAGTGCTAGGCAATTTCGAAGTTCTGTAGTTAGACCGGGTTGTCGGGCTTTTTTTTAGGGCTCCAACTATCCGTAACGAATGCCACAGATGTTCGTATGGCAACCGGGATTGACCGCTTAACGTGCTCTCAGAGGCACGGAGGGGTCTCAATGCGTTAAGAATAGTCACCCACCCTAAGACTGACTGGTTAGCATTACTTAACCTTGCAATGTGCTGACCTGCTAGATTACCACTTAGCCACGGGCCCCCCAGCCTTAGATTTCGAAAAATTCCCAGTTGTTTTTTATTATTTACAGGAAAGTCAATGATCTTAAAATGGCATGACAAATCTCTCAATATTGTACGTACAAACTTACATTTGGAATTTATCGTACGGAACCCTCTACACGCGAGTTCAACTTGCACTTGGAAGAATTTTTTGTGTAGTTTTAATTTAATATAGTATCTAAACATGTCGACCATATCCAGGACGATCGTTTATTTATTTGAAATTACAATCTGAGGAAGGTCTATGCAGACTTTGTGGAATCTAAGCTTTCAGATATTATATTTTTTTGAGATTTTTTATTTAAGTTTAGAAAATGCAATGGGATTGACTTCCCGTCAAGGAATACTATTTAACATAAACGACTAGAGAATACCATCGTGGTCCGTGCAAGTCGGTCGAAACATCAGGACATTACACATACATAATTCGGTTCGACTCACTTAATAGGGGGCAACCCATTGTCGCCAACTGGGCACTTCGGGAGTATATTGAAAGTCAAAGGTAGACAAAAGGGAAGGCAGTGGCAAAAGGATCTTATTGTAATAGTTTAATTACTACACCTTCGGGTATTCAAGGCTAACAAAACCGACTGAAAGGAGACGTAGGTAGCTCGGACTGGAGGCTTGGGTACGACCGGAGATGTGATATTTAGACACACTCATGTTTCGCCTCGGTACGAAGTCACCTCAGAAACGGTTTGGTAGAAAATAATTTACCAATAGCGAACATTAAGACTTTGTACTACAGACTGCGCACAGTAATCGACACCAGTGATTGGTATATATAATATATAATAACACTAGTAATACTGAAGAGAATAATACTGTTCTAAGTTAACTCTTCTACAGATGTCTGCGTCCCCAAAACAGTATCAAAAAACATACTACATGCATACGACAAAACTTATGTAGCGTCCTAAACGCTACATAAGTTTTGTCGTATGCAAACTAGGTATCATAATATTGTTGAAGTCAGATCAATTAACTCGTAAATAATATTTCAAAACAAGTTTGGAGGCAAGGAACAGTTTGTTAATTTTTTAAAAATAATTATCTAAATAATAATGGCGGGCTCCTCTCGTTACGACTTGTAATTATTTTCTGTAACTATAAGAGTAGCTAAACTAAGCAAAAATGTTTCGAGGAAATCATTAGTGCACTGGGGGAAACTTTTTCATCTCTAAGGACCATAGGAAGGTGGTATATTCAATTTAATCACGGCGAAGAAAGACTGACATGTGACATATCGACAGATCAAGAAAACTGTCAAATTAAGTGCCCTAGGTTAGGTGAATTTTACGTTCACACAAGCATTTAGCTTAGCTGGAGGGGTTAACAAAAATACTAGTAATGTGTGACCAGGAAAATTGTCAACGTTTGTGCTTCATAAAGGGAAGACTGTTACAGCAGCATGGTTAACAGATTAATTTTACCTCAAGTATTAGAAGGCTTAAAAAATGAACGACCAAACTCAAGACTCGATTCTTGGCTTTTGAATCAAGATAACGGACCTGTACACCGAGTCGACAAAACTACGGACTATTTGCGCCAAGCTAGAAACAAAATTCTGAGACAAACCTATTTACAGTCCAGATTTAGCTCCATGCGACTTTGCACTATTCCTGTATGTTAAAAATATTGAAGGGTTGCAAACTTTCGAGTGATGAGGAGCTTATAGGAGCTTTATATGCGGCTGTGTTAGTGAGGGATAGTGGAGCAATGCGTTCAGCACCTGGTTTAGACGTATTATATACGAAGACCTGTAGTACTGTCGGTGGAGACATCTTCGAAAAAATAAATATTTCACAAAGTACGACAAACTCTTATGTAGCACCCCAGTATCTATATGAATATTATTAAATATATTTTTTTTATTGTATAGGGGGCATACGGGCACCACGCCGCCCATGGGCACCTGTAACTCAAGTGTCACGAGTGCGTTGCTGGCCTCTAAGGGGAAAGGTGGAAAAGGAGGAGACGGTAGAGGGAAGAGTTAGGGCCTCCGGTAACCTCACTCACTCGGTGAAAAGCAATGCCAGCATTGCCTCATTGCCGGTTTTCTGTGAGGCCGTGGTATTTCTCCGGTCGAGCCGGCCCATACTATAATATACTATTATAGCAGTATACTATTATAGGCCCATACTATAACATACTATAATATACTATAATATATATAATAATAGGTCAGGAAGCTCTTCGTGAAATAAACTTTTTAATTGGAATCTGTACTATTGTTATGTTAGAGTGGAGTTCGCTCGTTGGCCACTCCGATACTCCTCCTTTCGGCGGTATTCTTGTTCCTCAACATGATTGAGATAATTCTTCGATTGTATCGATAAATGTCACACAGGGGCTTACGTGTGGACACCGTATAGATTAATAGTGACCAAACGAAACATCAAGACCTTGTGCTTATATGTATTCTCAGTATCTAACTAACTATGTTTACAGGAATTAACGCGGTCTCGCAATAGGTATTACATACTTACAGGAATTAACGCGGTCTCGCAATAGGTATTACATACTTACAGGAATTAACGCGGTCTCGCAATAGGTATTACATACTTACAGGAATTAACGCGGTCTCGCAATAGGTATTACATACTTACAGGAATTAACGCGGTCTCGCAATATGTATTACATACTTACAGGAATTAACGCGGTCTCGCAAAAGGTATTACATACTTTTGAATTGCCTGACGTGTCGACCAGCTTGCACTGGCCGCAGTGATTGTAAGTATCTACGTATTGCGGTTTTAAAGATACACCCATTATTGAGATTGAGGAAAGACAAAAGTTTATTGTATGGAAAGTATTTTTTTGTTTAATTTTTATTATTTTATTACTTTAAACGAGCACTTCTTGTATGTATATAATTATTTTTGTATGTATATATATTTCGGGTATCTCGGAAACGGCTCTAACGATTTGATGAAATTTTCTATACAGATACAGTTTTAAAGTTTAAGTTCAACTGCATATTTGTATTTCCTGTAAAAATGCATTTATCCAAAAAAAAAATTCCACTTTTTACACTTTTTTGTTATAGCAGCTATATTATTAACCACTCTTTGAAAAATTCATGTGTCTACCTATTCCAGTTCAAGATTTACAGCTATTGTTAAGGTCGAGCAATAAACCCCGAAGAAAACTCCCCCTTAAGTTTTTGAATTTATTTTATTTGATGTTATAGCGACACTAGAAACACACATTGTGTGAAAATGACAGTACACGAGTAACAGCCCGAACATCGAAAATAATCTCTCCGAGTTCAGTAATAGGGTTCCGTTTGCACTCTTTGGGTACGGAACCCTCAAAAAGCAATTTTGGGATTATTTTCGTCAGATCTAAGTACACTCAAATAAAATATACAAATTCAAACAAAATTGAAAAGGAACTTTGATCTCCAAAGTTCATAAATAAACTTACCTATTTGTAATTTCTTTGATTTAAAATTTTATGACGCCATATATCGTTGTGCGCATATATGTATACACATGTGTAAAGTTATAGAAGCTCAAAGTATTTTATCTACAAGGTGAATAAAATGTAAGCCATAAATATCAATCGCAGGGGTAGCTGCCGTCGTCACAGACACACGCGCTCTATTGTGATATTAAACGTATTTGCTGTAAATCTGTGCCCTATGTACTGTGGTCCTAAGTCAATATGGGTTGGCGATGGGCTAAGGTACACCACGAATAAATAGAGTTTCCTCACGCGTGGGTGAAACTGGGTATAATATTTATCATTCGAGCTCGTAAATGTTTATTGGTGGGAACCACCTGGATGCTGTATGCCGCACATAACAATAAACTTTATCGATATAATACCGCTGATATTATTAGGAATTTATTTGTGGTCACAAATATCATACGATAATAATTTACTTTCAACGCAAAACTTGTAAAGCAAATGATATTTATTAAATTGTTTACTTTTCATTCCATTTTATAATACGAGTCCCTACAGTGTGCGTCTTGTATATTAGGTATTAGATTGGTCAAGAATGCATTCCAATCTCAGAAATTCGCTTTGAGTCATTATGCTTGAAGCATTACTTGTAATTAGACTACTCAAATCCACACTTGATATTATTATATAGATAGTAGATACCGTAAATACCAAACACCACACTAATCGAGGACTGAACGACCTCACCACGACAGTCTTTGACATTAATTTCACCACTGATCTCATAAAGGAAAATAATTGAATTATACTTACGGCAATTATGACAGCGTGTATTCGAGACTCCCACATTAACTATAATGCTTTGCGTGTGCACTAGCAATCGGATAAGTATAACAAGTTATTAGTTACATTGGTGAAGCTCTCACTGTTCTTAATATATCCCTGAGGTGTTGAGACTGTATATCTGCAAGGATTGCGCCCCGCAGCATCCCTGCCCCACACCCACCGAAGCTTCCGCCGATGAGATTACACTGATTATGCCAATCACATCTTTGTTTTGATAGTTTCTGAGAGCGCTGGATCTGCTCTGAGGATTGTGTACCAACAGATCAATTTACAATCTTGAAATGAGCGTATACGTTGAATTATATAAGTCAGTTAGCAGCTGAGTCGTAAATAGACCGGCTATTAAAAAGCCCTTTCAGGTCTAGTTAGAGCGCTTTAGTTATTGTAATTGAGTTGGGCGACGGCTCGTCCGTAGTGCTCAACTGCTGACGGACCGCCGCGCTTTCATAGGTAAACTAGGTAACTGCTTTGATTACTACTAGCTACACATTAGACGTAGCAGGATATTGATCATTTTAAAACGAGTGACATGTTTATTGTAGAAAGACGGGCGGATCACTGATCACGGGAAATGTTATCGCGTGAAGTCCCATGTTATGAACACGTACCTAATTTCTTAACCGTCATCGCACATCTGAACATTATAATTTTACATCAAACGATGTGTAATGGAATTCTTAAAATTCAGAGAATAAGATTTTCAGAAAGAAAATAGATTTTATAAGGTTTTTAGTTGTTTACAATAGTGACTTAAATTTTAGAGTGATTTTTATTTCTTTTTCCGCCACGGTATTATTGATGTATTATTGACTGTAATGTGTTATGAAGTTAGATATTTATGTATAATGAAACAATAAGCCCAAGTCGTTGCTCTGTAATCAAGAGAATTTCTTTTTATGAAATACAATGTTAGACCACAACATAAATACAAAATAACTTCTTACTAACTATCTTATTGATTACAGATTAATTACATACCTGTAATCAAGAGAAACAACATTTAAAGCTATTGCTTCAATTTATTCCTTACTAGCGTGAAAATGGCGTCGAATAAGTTATTTCTACACACTCATTGTTTCATAGTCAATCCAGGATGTCAATATCATAGATAATATTTATAGAGCTTGAAAAACCAAAGAAATATTCTAAATGCATGGAGTTTATAAGCAGAAAACTTAAATGAAGGTCTTAATGATCTTCATTTACATCTCCCCTCCCCCCATAGGATGTTAAATATCATCTGCTACCGGGATAATTTTTGTAAGGTGGAAAAGATTTGATTCCGTTTTTTTATGACCTGTATGTATCCTATAAATTGAGTTAGAGAATTTATCCAAAATTTTGTAAGGTCCAATTTTCAATTGATCTAGTTTTTTCCTATTTAATCGATTTCCGTTTTCAATATACACAAAGTCTCCAACTTTTAGTTGGCAATCTTTTCTATTTTTATCATATTGTTGTTTATTATAGTTATGTGATTTTATGGTTCTCTCCAATGCAAATTTTTCTATCTTGTAATAATTCGTTATGTGTTGTCTCTTGTTTAAACTCATCTGGTAGAATATTAATATTTTTTTTCTTTCCAATAAGTATTTTGGAGAAAATCCTGTTACGGTGTGTTCAGTCTCATTATATTTTTGGGTACATTCATATGCAATACTAGTCCAGGCTAATTTCTGATTATTTTCATTAATCTTACATCTTATTTTATTAACTAACGTCTGATTTAGTCTCTCATTTAGGCCATTAGAAAATGGTGCATTTACTGCTGTGTATAATATATAATAATGGGTATGTTTTCTTTTTCCAAAAAAATCTTGAATTCTTTTGAATTGATACCCGGATATTGATCTGAAAGAATCGTGCCAATAGGGAATATGCATGTATTTTTTTTTTTATCTTTTATTAACTTGTTCTATCATTCTACTCTAATAAAAAATATAAATAACCTTGGCAATGTTCAAATTAATTTTTAAAATAACATTGAAAACATCGATAAAATTTGATCTCTTTGAACGCCGCCATATTTCGTGGGCCTTGGATGACGTCAGATATCACGCTCAGTGTTTGTTTCATAAACTTAGTATACTTACTTGAAGTGTTACAGTTACAATTTTATACCGATTTTCAGTTGTAATTACTATGTATTGTAATTAATAGACGATGGATAAAGTTTACAAAACATTTTATAAATATTGCCTTGTCCCTAAGTGTAAAAACACTATAAGAAGTACACCCAATATTTTTTCCTGTACAAAATAATAATGTAAAATACGAAAACAATGGTGTACATTAATGAGAAGAGATGAAGTATCTTCAATATCGTGTTTATATTGTTGTGAAGATCACTTTAATGTAAGCATATTACAATTTAATTGCTAGAATAGTGTGAATTAGTCAGCAGTAGGCCATTTATGTTGGTTTTAAATATCAAGCAGAAGGCAACTTGCTTGTCTACTTAAACTAGGTAACAAAAGTCCAATAAAACTTCATGAATATAACTAACTATACATATCTTACCTATCCTTTAGATTATAATATAACAAGTATTATAATAATTACCTTGCGGATTTCACTCCTTTGACCTCAGCAGACGTAAAATCTGGATTTGATGCAAAAGATGTAGTCATCATGAATGCATCTATTTTCGGTAGATTGTCCGATTGTTCTTTGACAAAACTACATTCAGTCATCGTCCTAGATAATTTCTAATATCACTAGAATGCTTAAATTGCACTAGCTAAGGGCAAAAACCACAGAAACACCTATCTTTCTCCATAACACTACGAATATAGGCGCCGATAAATGACAGGACGGGGAATTTGACGTCATGTTTTGTTTCGACCAATAGTCAAAGTTGAATTTCGCTCCCTTATTTTGCATATTTTAATTAATATTTTTTGCAATTAAAGACGAACTAAATAAGAAAATAATTGTTTAGGCATAATATGTGGACAATAAAGACTCAAGGGAAAATTAATCAAGTAAATTGAAACAACATGCATATTCCCTATTTTGTTTTCTGAAGTTACTTTCTTTACAAGCTTTTTAAAATCACTTGAAGTTTGTGTTTTTGATGTCAATATATAGGCGTATCTCGTGAAATGATCTACGAAAAAAAGTAAATATGTTTTCGTAGAACGCGAGCCACCAAATCCACCAATAGTATCTTTAGACATGATTTCAAAAGGGTAAGTAACAGTCCCCAAATGTGACATTAGTCCATATTTATACTTAATTCTTGATTTATTTTTTATGCATATTTCACAGCTATCACATATTTTCTTTATATTGAGTGTCAAAGTTTTAGCTATATAATATGGTTTAATTTTATTTTCCACTTGTTTTATTCCTATATGACAGTATGTATGATGTATGGTTTTTATAATTTGTTTACTAAATTCTTCTGTTAATATAATTTTTTCCTTTTTCCCTCTCTTCTTATACTTTAAGAAGAGAGGGAAAAAGGATAAATTATATATTATCTTTAACTTTTAATTTATTTTTATTATGTTTAATATCTTCATTTTTGTCTTGGTCATTTTGGATGTCTTATAGTTTAATGCAATTTACAATTCTTATAACCTCTTCTTGATTAGTGTGTGATTCTAATACTGGGTTTCTACTCAGACTGTCAGCTTCTAAGTTGTATTTACCTGGAGAATATATTACTTCAAAATTAAATTGCGATAATATGTGAGGTCTCCTAGTTCTTCATCTGTTCTTGCTTTAATATTCATTTTTTCTAGAGGTTTATGATCAGAGTATACTTTAAACTGTTTTCCTATAAGCCAGTGTTGCCAATATTTTACTGCTTCTTTTATTGCTAAACATTCTAGATAAATGGCTTTTTTCTTTTTTTGACTGTCATTCAATTTTTTTTGAAAAATATGCACATGGCTCTCTTCTCCATTCCGTTGTGGTTGTTTCAAGACAGCGGCTATGCCCTGTATACTAGCATCTGTATAAATATGTATTAGTAGATCTGGATCATATATTGCTAGAATAGGCTTTAAGCAAAATATTTTTTTTATTTTATCGAATGATCCTTGACATTTTTCTGTCCAATTAAATTTTTGGTCTTTACGTAATAAACTGTATAAGAGATTTAGTGTGATTGATATATTGGGTATATACTTTCCATAAAAAAATATTTTTCCCAAAAACTGACGAACATTTTTTGTGTTTTCGGAACAGGAAATTTTTTTATAGCAATTAAATTATCCTTCAGTGGAGTAATTGTATTATTTTTTATTGTATGGCCTAAGTATTTCACAGAGTCCTATGCAAATTTACACTTAGAGAATTTCAATCTAAAGCCCTCCTGTAAAATTGCCTTTAATAAAAAGGGTAAGTGTTGAATATGGTCTGTAAATGTTCGTGAGAAAACCAAAATATCATCGATGAAGTTCACAGTGAAATCTGACAGTTTATTTTTTCTAATAATACTACAAAGTATTCTTTGAAAAATTGCAGGAGCAGTTTTTAGGCCAAATGGTAAGCAACTCCATTGGAAATGACTTTCCTGCGTAACAAATGCCGTTTTCTTCCGGTCTTCAATTTTTAAAGGTATTGACCAGAATGCTGAATTTATGTCAAGTGTTGAGAAGTATGTACAGTTTCTTGTTTTTACCATTAAATCTTCTATTAGTGGAAAAGGATGTGATTGAGGAACTATAATTTTATTTAAATCGCGAAAATCTATGCATAACCTACATTTTCTTCCCTCTTCTTTTTTATAGGCCAATGTGACAGGAGCTGCAAAGGGGCTATAAGATTCTTCAATTAAGTTTCTTTCTAATAATTTTGATACTTGCTGTTCTATTTCACTTTTATCCTCAATAGTGCACCGGTATGGTCTTTTGCTACAATATCTATCTACTAATAAATCAATATGTGTTTCATAACCTTTCACTGTGCCTATATCATATTTATCCTTAGCAAATAGGGATTTATGTTTGCATATTTATTTATTTATTTCTAACTTTTAATGAATACTTAAATGGTTTACTGAAATGTTAAAGTTTTCAGTTTCTACATGTTCATTAAAATTTATTTTACACTTATCGTGTTTTTTTATTTTATTTATTATTGGGAAGTCCTCATCATAATTTTCCTTCCCTAAGTTTAATTTTTCTATTTTGCTACATGTGAAGATATGAATTATTTTGTTATTTTTATAATTTATTTCTTTGTCTAGTTTTTGTGTAATTTCTAACTTTTCATCTTGAATAAGTTGGATTTTTTTTATGCTATCCAATCCTATCAAAAAATCATAGTCAAAGTTCTGCTCATCTACGACAAACACATCAATAATCTTTTCAATTGCAAAAATCTTTACCTTTACGGCCACTATTCACTATAGATTGTTTTACACCATTAATCGTTTTTAAATTTGCTTTTTTATTGTTACCACTATTTGGTTTATTTTTTAAAGATTATAATTTTGAATTTATTAAAGTTACATTTGAGCCTGAATCATAAATTCCCAAAGTTTCTAAAATGTCATTTATTTTTAATCGAATTTTGATTAATGGTGGAATTATTAGTTTTTTGGATCTATTTCATTTAATTCCATTTCTAATTCTGAATTATTAACACTTCTACTTTGATTTTTAGAATGGTCATTGTCCTTATTTTTGAACCAACATACTGATTCCGGGTGGTACCGGCTTCCTTTATTTTCTTTTTCACAGATTTAGCATGGTCTTAAATTTTTTTCTTTTAGTTTACTTTCAAAGTTCACTATTTTTTCTCCAAATCTTTTTATTAACTAAATGTTCTAAACCTCTTATGTTATTAAATAAATCCGCAGTCTCTTTTAAACTATCTCTATCAATTCTATCGGCTATAAAATTTGGCAACCCAGTAGCAATTAAATCAATTAAAGTTGATATATCTATCGATATGTTTATCTCTAATAGTGGTTTCTCTTTCTTTATAGCATATTCCAGTAATGAGCCCTGTCTGTATTTAAATAAGATTGCATACCTTATTGGTGTCCAACCTTTGTTCGCGTAAGTTTCACAGAAGTTTCTTTTCCAAATAGACTATTCTGAATTCACTGTATGTTTTATAAGCATCGAATGATACCAATCAAGACAAGAGTCTTCTAAAAATAACCTGAAAATTTCAATTTTCTGAGTATCTTCATTAACTCCTACACGCATACATTCTGCTTCAAAGATAACCATCCACTGCAACACACTTGATGTTTTCTTATTAAATAACTTATTCGACGCCATTTTCACGCTAGTAAGGAATAAATTGAAGCAATAGCTTTAAATGTTGTTTCTCTTGATTACAGGTATGTAATTAATCTGTAATCAATAAGATAGTTAGTAAGAAGTTATTTTGTATTTATGTTGTGGTCTAACATTGTATTTCATAAAAAGAAATTCTCTTGATTACAGAGCAACGACTTGGGCTTATTGTTTCATTATACATAAATATCTAACTTCATAACACATTACAAAACAACATTTAAAGCTATGCTTCAATTTATTCCTTACTAGCGTGAAAATGGCGTCGAATAAGTTATTTCTACACACTCATTGTTTCATAGTCAATCCAGAATGTCAATATCATAGATAATATTTATAGAGCTTAAAAACCAAAGAAATATTCTAAATGCATAGAGTTTATAAACAGAAAACTTAAATGAAGGTCTTAATGATCTTCATTTACATAAATATTAATATATTTTAAAATAATAACACATTATATTTTTTTGTTATTCATTTATTTTGCAAACCGTTATAACTCCTTACGGTGTGATATCGTTTAAAAGTACAATTTTCACACGTTCACACGCGCTCTAACCAATGGATGGACCTTGTAAAGATTTTTTACATCCTACCAACTGTAAATGTTAAGATTTAACCTCATCAAGGCTGCGAATATTAGAGGGTACATCAAGCAAGGACCATAACATCAAAAATATAACACCACACATAAATCAAAGTTGTTAGTACAAGTCGTAAAAGAGACCTCATAAAGTAACCACACGAACATCGTGAACGTCGGCATTTCTTGATTCATAATAAGTATTGTATGGGGAGCACTGCTCGCACCACAATAGCGGCGCGGCACACACGTGGAGCGACGCGGCTCCACATTGTCACTTATATAAGTTAGTTCCGTAATGTTTTAATTGTATAGTAGAGGACAACGAGTCCCGCGATCCGCCGGTAAAAGCATGTTCGCAAACTTATTAGCTTAAATGATGGACCGCAGTTCTCTCTCCACGTGTAACATTTCTTGGTATACAAACGTTGCATATTATTTGTTCTTATTTCGTGAGTAAATCTGTTCAATCTAAATTACATTTAGGTAAGAGGAACAAAGGGAAACGCATTTCCAATACTCGTATGTGAAGGGGGGGGTGAGGAGAGGGTGCGGGCGTTCGATATTCGTTCACTTAAATAAGGATTGAAAAAGTGCGGCAATATATTTGCGCGGTACGTAACGGGGCCGTGCTTACGGCGGGTATTTGTCACCGCCACGGGACGCCGTGTGATGTGTACTGTGACCCCACAGATGGATTTCATATCCTATATAACGATAGACTCTTCACTGTTCATATTTTATTCGTGTTCAAGGTTAAGGTATCATGCAGGTGACAGTGGTGTGAGCACCGCGCAAGTGAGAATGTTGGTGTTTGGAGTGTTGTTAAGGACCGGTAATCGCTTACCGTCAGCAGGGCGTTGTTGTTTGCCTCATTGAGTATAATAGAAGACTAGCAATATAGTAATTATATCCTAGGACTTATTGAATAACGCTATTTAGACACAAATTAAGCGAACTTGTACTATGGGTATTAGAATAACCATAGTAAAGTACAATTCACACCGGAGCGCGTCGAGTCGCGCCTCGGTAACCGAGCACACGTTGCCGGATCCGACCGCCCGCGGCGGCAAGAAGTTTCATGCAAAAATGAATTTTAAGTAATAAATATGAACTTCAATTTCCATCACCGTACTAAAAACGGGTTCCGATGCGCTCCGTCGCGGCTCGTTCGGTGTGAATCGTACTTTAGATTTTTGTTGTATATGCGTACATATTTTCATAGGAACACTCAGACCAATGTAATACAGATGTTATACGAAAATCGGACATGGACAGGAATCAAACCTGACACGACGGCAACGACGCGACCGCGTAGCATCAATATCTAAACAGCACACAGGATAATTCAAGTAGATATGTTGTTTTAGTTATACACACGAAGATTGTATCACCGGATACCTGAAGTATGTGGAGCACAAAATATCAAGAGAAGTCCGTAGGGGTCGTATTAACCTAAGTTTAAGACGAAATTCAACAGAGGATACGTTACGTATATGTTGCGGTGCGACGAGACTGTAAATCTCAAATTAATTGTTATAAGCCGGGTGCCACCGGTGCGAGTTCCCTTGTCGTGTAGGTACATTTTCAAATATATTATATGTATACTTCATACATATCTACTACATATACCTTAATATTACAAACACTTACGCTAGTATCCCCGAAGGTCGGCAGGCAGAGCCGTATCATTTTTGGTCCCACTCAACTTGGGATGCCAGGCACTTTGGGCATTCAAAAGTGGAACATTTGAATTATATTGGAAGGGAAAACGTACGTTACGTCCCGTCCCGACTTATGCATAAGACGGGACGGCTATAAAAGTTAAGGTAGTATTGCTTATACGGACGGAATGGGGGACGTATACCATCTGTAACTCGGACGGGTTGCTGCCGAGCCCTCTAACTTATTATTATACATGCGAATGTAAGTTTGTATGCTTGTTTTTTTACACTTTCACGCGTTAACTACTCAACCGGTCATCATGAAATTATGCAAACATGTTGTCAGGGCACAGAAAAGGATTTAGGGTACTTTTCATGTAGAGGAAAGTAGTCTCCGAAGGAGAACCGAGTAAGTTTGAGACGGTTGACAACCTGAGTTGATTGACAAAGTGTACACGAACGTGAGCTTTCATTTCATTGAGACTAGCTTTTGCCTCGGCTTCCTTGAGCAAAAGATAACCTTGATTAAATGAAAGTATCCCTAAAGTAACCGTCTCGTCTCACGTCAATAACGCAGATTCAAATATCAGTAGATTATCAGTAGACTTTATGAAACGTAAACGTTTACCATCAGGCAGGCAGTAAGCTTGTTTGCCGACTTGGTGGGAAGAAAAATCAACCACTATTAACTTCATTCCTTTTCTTTCTCACCGAGAGCAGCAAAGCGCTGTCTAACACAGAGTCCAATTTAAAACTTTAAATTGTTCAAGACGGCGTCGCCATTATAAAATCATATATATATTTACAAGTTTGCCGATGGCGGCAGAAACACTCTCTGTTCAAAGATGTTCATTTAAATCGCAGGCGCCAAACATACGTTCCATAATTCTTTCAAGAACTTGTGCAGTTATCAATATGTAGACGAAGATTGTGACATTGTGACGTCATCTGTTACGTCCCGAGTAATGTGTATGTGCATTGATGTTTGTTTTGTGCGAACTTACTTAGTCATTTAAATATTCAGTATGTACTACGACTGCGTAATGCTACGCAGCCTACTACAGGCTTAACTTACGAATGAGCCTCAATGTGCATTAGCTACGCCGTAGCCGTGCTACGAATTGCATTTATAGTAGCTGGAAATGTACTTGTCACCAAAGTTAATGAACGAAATGTTAAATAATTTAATGTATTTGGGATCAGACGCCCGTGTGTGAGTTTTTGAAGGACAATTTATAGACAAAATGATTAAAAAGAGTGAGTTTATGTCTCATGCATTTTGCCGAGTGAGTGAGGTTACCGGAGGCCCTAACCCTTCCCTCTCCCCTATTCCCGTCCTTCCCCTCTCCCCTCTTCCCACTCTTCTCCCCCTCCCCCTCTTCTCTTACTCCCACCTTAAAAGGGCGGCAACGCACTTGTGACTCTTAAGTTACAGGTGCCCATGGGCGGCGGTAGTAATTTACCATCAGGTGACTCGTCTGCTCGTTTGCCCCATATACCATAAAAAAAAAATATGTCTCATAGTTCTCAAGAAATTTAAACAATCGAGAAAAATTCATAGACACCAAAAAATTTTTTTATAGAAAATGCTTCTTGGTGTGAGAGATCCCTAAGGAACTAATAAATACGTATATTATTATTTATTAATTGAACTTTAAAACGCAAAAAAATCTTTTTTTTTTTATTAAATCTTTATAAATTTTTTTTCAGCGGAATTTTTACATGGTCGCATTTTTTATTCGATGCAAACATGCATTTAACATTGATATGTATCTTCATAGAAAAATAATTGCGACAAACGCAGGGTTGCAGAAATATGTTTTTTTTTTATCCATAATATGGAATTTGAATCATAGCATTACCTAGGTAAAAAGCTTTTTGGTTTTAACAATCGATGGGATTAACCCCGTGTTGCTAATTAAGTCAATAAGTATTTAAGTTTCAGAATTACAATCAAATTAAGATTTTTTTAAGTTGCGTAGCTGGACACCTGGATTAACACATAGACTCCTTTTTATCCCGATATTCCGACGGCATCGGGACTAACGCGGATGAAACCGCGGAAACAACAATTATTATATACAAAATCTATTTACATCATCATCTACACCTCACCCGCATTCATCCTTTTACAACTATTACTATATACATACTGTACAGTATATACATACTCTATACACACAAGGTTACAATATGCACAACAATACTAACAAACAGAAAATATACATAAATGACTAAATCTAAGTGCTTAAAGTTCGGTTTATTGAACGCGGGATCACTGGGAACCAACCATGACGAATTTCGTATTGCCATGTCTGATCACTCCGTGGATATCATGGCGATCAATGAGACCTGGCTGAGGCAGAGTGAAGAGGGGCGTGCGCCTAGTGTCCCCGGTTATAGGTTGAAGCACGTACCGCGATCGACGTCTATGCGCGGAGGGCGAGGAGGAGGAGTCGGGTTTTACATTAAAACGGGAATTAGGGCACGAGTGATGCAACATCCGGAACAGCTTGATGTTGAGCAGATGTGGCCGAACTTAAGCGTCAACGGGAGAAAGATTTTAGTAGACACCGCGTATAGACCGCCATGGTTTGACTTATCTAGATTCTTGGACGGTATTACTGACAGCATTACTGCATTATCCCCTTACGACAATGTTATTTTATTAGGGGATTTCAATGTTAATCTATTAAATAAGACCACTAAAGGATATATTAGTAGATAACTTCACAACAGACTTGGAATCTGTGCCATGGACGCAGATAAGTAGTTTATATGATGTCAACAGCATAGTTGAACAGTTCATATACGCTACCTATCAACTATTTGACCTCCATGCTCCCATAAAAACTAAAACGTTTAAAGACACATAGCAACATGTAAATTGAAAAACGACAAACAAAATTTATAAGGTATTGTTTTTTCCACACTTTTTGACAACTGTATTACAGAGAATCCACAGACAGATTACCACAGAGTACAAACTTTTTTATCCGAGCATAGACAAGGTTAATTTCGTTTTTTATTTTTGTCATTTGCTTCTTTTCCTTGTATAGGTACATGTTCTTTGTTTAAATATGTCTTGTGTGCGTCAAATGTTTGTGCAAAATAAAAAGAATTTTCTTTCTTTCTTCTTTCATATGTACGTAGCTGAACACCTGGATTAACACATAGACTACTTTTTATCCCGATATTCCAACGGCATCGGGACTAACGCGGATGAAACCGCGAGTCTCTGCATCTAAAGAAAAATATAATGTCGGTATTTCTAACAATTCTTTATCATTACTAGACCCATTAAATAGACACATAAGTAATCCAGACACGACCGCAACTTCGCTGTCATAAGACACTGTGCTCTGGCAACTAGACTGCTGATAATCATTCATTTATATTTCTAATATGATAAATTACAGCCAGACACAGAACAAATGATCATGCTCATCACACAATTATTTGTCCTGGCTGGGAATCGAACCCACGACCTCTGGCTTAACAGTCAGGATCACTAACCACTAGACCAACGGGCCAGTCAATGTAATGTGTAAAGTTAATTATTATTAAATATGTACATTCTTATTTACATTGTACTTCGTATTAAAAGTAAGGTGGACACACTGAATAACGGTTAACCTCAAAATGATCGCAAGCGTCTTGCACAATATAATTAGTATTAATATACTGTGCAAGATGCCATGCGCCAGAGCCATTTTGTTGATGCCTTTTAATAGGGAATATGAAATATTTTCGTTATTGCTTTTATTTTCAGGAATTCTATTTAAAATAGATCATATGGTTTAAAAAATCGATTGTCTGTAAAGTCGGTTTACTGACGATAGTTGAACGTGACAACTTCATAAGAAAATACTGATGAAAAGGTTGCATTTTTCAAAAGCAAATTAAATGGAACGCCTCAGAGCGAGGTAACGCCGCATGAGTCATGTTTTTTCGTTCGTGCAGCCGGCTCCATCGAATTATAAGACGTTGTCACGTCAAAAAAATTCATTAATTGATAAAAAAAATATTGGAGAAATAACCATGATTTGTGGCAATCTGTCTATCTACTTTGACAGTAGTGGAGTGTTAATCATCTAAGTGATGAGGATGAAAGTTTTGTCGCGGAACGCTGCGGCCGGTATGAGTCCGGACAATTCATTAGAGAACTCCCCATAGTACAAGCAATAGATCAAAATCAAAATTATTTATTTCAAGTAAACCCATTGTAGGTATCTTTAAATTGTCAGGAGGAGTCAGTCAGTATAAGTCGGTCGTGAAGCTAGTTGCCTATTCCAAAACATAGATCCTATGGAGAAGAACAGGCAAGAAACTCCAAGGACACTCTTTTTAAACATGTTTTTTTTTACAAAGTTACTTGTTACATTGCTTATAAACGCAATTTAATGTGAGGACAAAGTGACATAATATTGTTCTAAAATGAAAAAGAAAATCACAAAGCTGCTAGGCATCATAGAAAATTAACTTAATACTTAAGTGACTACACAGTTCTCACATGTACAATTAATTTTTTTCTAATTAACAAGAAATAAAAAGCGTATCATAACTATAATGTCAACAGTGTATAAAATAATTTCAATGTTCTATAAAATGAATAATGTTAATAATAATAATCAAAATATCAATTAATCTATAGGTACGTCAGATAAGAAACAAGACGAGTACGGATATTGTACTCATTGGCAATGTGACTGTGTAACCTCTAAATAATGATCTAGTTTATAATATGCTCGCTTACATAGCGTGCGTTTTATACAAGTTTTAAATTTCTTCTCATTTAGTTGAAGAATATTATCAGGTATTTCATTATAGAATTTAACGCAGTACCCCATAAAATATGTTTGCAGTTTTGCTAGCCTAAATTTTGGTTGAATTAATTTTATTTGTGTCCATCTCTAGAGAATGCAGATATGCTTATACTTACTTGTTACCTCAACTCAAAAAATTGCAATGGTTGAATCACTTTAAGATAATTGCTGTCTAGAAGATGCCGAATGAAATACAATGTTTAGCGATTTATACATACTGTAGTAGTTTAGTGCCTTAAATTTATACACGTCTAAACTGCACTTTCGACAAATAAACTCGTAACAACGATAACACGTGTTGTCGGCATATATTTTGGCAGACTACTGGAGACTGGTATGTAAAATCGTCTTCCATTTTTATCGGAAAATGCAAATATAAAATAATGTTTACTGGACAAATTAATAATCAAAGGTTTACTGCAACAACTATAGCTTCCTCAATAGCTTCAAATAAGATGACATAACACGAGTGACGTCTCATTCGTGTCACTTGATGCTGATTGGGTAGTGTTTGTATACTCTTTGCTGATTGGTTTATTCAAATATAAAAAAATGTAAAAAACCAATATACGTTGCATAAAAACGTTGCAGAGGCCCATCTTTTATATTTTTGATAACATTTTATTTCCACAATTTTCATAAGTGTTATATTTGGATCTTCCCTGTTCAACTCGATTCGGGGTAGATTAACGTTCCGGTGTCATTTCGTTTGTCATCTCGCATCACATATAAAGCCTTCTAAGAGTTTTTTCTCCGCGCATTAAGGTTGACAGAATTCCAATAAAGCAGACGTGGGCGTCCTTAATATATAATACATCGTACTGTGTACAGGTATAGGTGAACGATGGAGCGACGATTATAAGCTATATATATTGTAGTGAAAATAATAGAATAATGTGTAATATTAAAACTTAACAGTGTTGGTTACGCAGCAATGCACCTGCAATCTAAAACAAAGTGTTTTTGATAAAAATCTCGCGATAGGCTGCGATATGAAATATATGAAAATACACTTTGTCACGAGCCGGTTTAGCAAATAGGAATAATACAATATTTAAAATGAGCTTTCCTGTCCTTTTCAATAATAACTAGGTTAGCACATTACAAGGTCAAGTGGTTTGCGCAAGGTCAGTATCAGGCTAGGTGACCATTTTTAACACATTGAGACCCCTCTGTGCCTCGGGGAGCACTTTAAGCCGTCGGTCCCGGGTGCCATAGAAACATCTGTGGCATTCGTTACGGGTAGTTGCAGCCCTGAAAAGTCCGACAACCTGGTCTGACTACAGAATTTCGATATCGCCTAGTACTCGGGTTGTGGAGGTCCAGTGGCAGTCGCTTCACGTAAAATATTGAAGTTCGGCCGTTTCGTAGTTAGACTGAAAGCCGACCCCAACTTAGTTGCGAAAAGGAGCGGAAGATAATAATTAATGAAGTAGGTTTATAATTTTTATTTTCATATTTCAAAGATTTCGAACAAAAGTCTACCTATTGGTTTTGTACCAGTTGTCGAGTTTTCCAAAAATATCTTAAAGGAGGTCTAGTTATGATCCCTAGACCCCAAAACAACCTCTAGCTCAAAAGTTTGTATATATATATATATATATGTATATATGTATGTATCTCAATTTTACCGGCACGATAGAGGTCGCAATTATGCACCGATTGCTTTCAAACTTGGACGACAAATCAATACACAAAAAAACAATAACAGGGAAATAATGAAGGTTAAGTTCGTGAATGGGGGATAATCCCCTTAAGGGGGTGCAGATTTTCAAAAAAATAAAAAAAAGCACGAAATCTACCTCTGCGGGCCTACTGCGGGCCCGGTTTTTTTTTATTGCAATAACTAAATCTGTTCGACACACAATAAAATTTCAAACACATTCTGTATTCCAGACCTCTTTTTCTCGACGCCATTGTCACACACTTTAAATACATATAATTTTTTTGAAGTAACTACCAACTATGCGCCACCTGTACCTATACACTATCTACTTTACCAGACTTTCGTAGCAGTTCTCAATTCTAAACTGAATAGAAAAGAACGGTGCTCTGTAGCATCTGAATATGGTCCTTACATTTATGTTCTTGGTCCTAGCGCCCTGCCTACTGTACATTAATTGGCTTAGTTATCAACGTGCCCAACAGCTATGTAACAATATTCATAATGGTCGGACAATGCGATGAATAACGAACTGTATGTGTATACTCGTATAAGTGTGAGTGTAACTGTGTGTATAAGTATTAATCACAGATTAAGATTATATAGTAACATAGTTATTATTGTGTGAAAACCATTACAGTTTTTAGGTCCAACAGTCTATCATTATCGGATATGCAATAATTGATAATTTCTTAAAAGTAATTATACAAAACAAATATTTTTTTACGGAAATATTCATGCAGATTATAAACTACATTATTTTTCAGTATTTTCATTCAATTCAATCATTTAATTGTTTAACAATTGTGGTAACTGATTGTATACAGGAATAGCAGTAATATACTGTTGTCAAATCATCAAAAACTCTTATTTATTTTATTAAAAATAGGGCAAACTTAGATGATAAAACAGTTATATTTTAATGAAAATGAGTTAATAGACATTATTATGACTAGTTATGCCGGTAACGCAATGCTATTGGTCGACTGATAAATATTGATGAATAGTGGGGTTATAAAAGGCTATGCTAACATTATGAATTGTTAACAATCACTTGAGTGCGGATTGAGGTTCGAACAACATAGCAGTTACTGTTATTTAGTTGTTTTGATTGTTAATAGCAGTGGTTCCCAATTAGTGTTTCCTACGTACCACTTCAAAAAAGACCTGAAACTCGCGTACCCCTTATTAAATAAAAAAATTTGTTTGTTTTTAATATTTCTTCTCCTCTCCATCTTAGCTAGCAAGAGCTATTTCTTGTCCCTGCCCTTATCTGTTTCTAGAATATTCCGTGTGGCCCACTCAATAAAAATGTTTAAAATCAAAGGACAGAGGGCACCCCTGTCTGACTCCCTGCACACTGATTGATTAAAAATATATTTTGACAATTGCTATTTGCCTAATTTTTTTACTGATATCATAGTCAAATCATTACTCCGCGTGGATGTTTGTTACTCTTTCACGCAAAAAACCACTGAACCGATTGGATTAACGCATAAATCATATTTTTAATGGAAGGTAGCATAGTATTATATTTATATTGTCCTCGAATATTTCTCTTAAATTCAGATTTTAAATTGAGGTAGGTATTGCATATTGTTTTTCACGAATAAACATAACTCTAAAATATATATATATATATATATATTTTAAAAGACAACTCCCGCATTAGGAATTACTCCTGTGTCGCGGGGGACTTTACAAACATTCAAACAACGGATACAAAGAACACCCAGACTCGGGTGGGAATCGAACCCACGACCTCTGGCTCAGCAGTCAGGAACACTAACCACTAGACCAACAGGCCAGTCGTTAATGTTTATTATAATGTAAATGTTAGTAATAATTTATTCTCGTTAATGTTAATAAACTCTCTGTTCTAAAGATATTTCTGAGATTCCGTACTACGCATGTTATAAATCAAGCCGCGGACAAGTACGAACAGACCGCACAAAGAGAGTTACTAACTTAGTTTTACTAACACAATGCTTTACTATGTCTATTTAGATTAAGGTATTTATCATTCAAATAAATTACATTTTTAAATACATTCAGATATAAACATATTGTCCCATCAGTTATATTATTATTATAAATCGTCCTAATACATTTTTTCTGGAGAATGAAGGTGAATTAAGAGGCTAATTTCACTTATCGTTATTCATATTGCCCGGGCATTATAAATAATGCATTGTTTAATCACCTGATCCATAACATATTCATCATAGTCAGTTATTACAGTAATAGGACATCCTCCGCTGGTCATAGGCCTCAATGACTTCCAAGAAGACTGATTGGAAGTAGCCTGCATCTACAGTCTACTTGTGATTTTTTTTATCTACGAGTTTAACGATCAACAAGGTTCTTTATATTATAAATTAGTTTTGAACAAAAAGCAATCGTAACCCACCAAGAGTTTTACCGTGCTTTATCTATTGCATTCAGATAGTTTTGTAATAGGTTCTTAAGTGAGCGTACTCACATAAATATGACCTATTGTTATACTTCGTTTTGTCAGAAGAACCCGCACACATTCCATACACGTACCCCAATAAGTTTTCGTAACAAAATAATTATCTTACATTTATTTTGTCACGGGGAGAACTTACAATATAAATGTAAAGACTAGATTTCTACCCATTCAACATTCGTAGTTCGCCGCGGCCTCGCTTTGGCTTGTTCGTACTATAAAAGGAGATAAAAAAATTAGAGACATTCTAAAAATGTCTAGAAGACGTATTGTATGTAACATTGAATTATTATTTTTATATAATTTGGTATAGACACGATGAGCACCTGATCCTTAAAATAATTATTATGTAATACATACCTAATGGAGGTTATTCATTCTGAAAGCAAATTAATTATTTGATAAGATACTTCCTTTTCGGGGTACAAGTTTAGTTTAAGATCATTAATTGAGGTTGATACTTATCATAAGATGGGAAAGAAATTCAATGGAGAATCTGGAATAAAGGAACTGGAAAATCTTTAAGGCTTTATATGTGCTTACAAATGAATCTAAATTACCAGGCTCTGTACCATATAGGACTTGGATTAAAACGTCTTGAAAGCAAATGCTTCGTTTCTTTATATAAAACAGAAAAATGTATTTATTGTTAATAAGTATTAAATTAATTTGTTGTGAAAGGAGCAGAAATTACGATGTTTTCACAGTTCGGACATTTTTTCTCGCATTGAAAGAGCCAACAAAACTCTGGTGATTCAATCACATCCCACTAATGTTATAAATGTGGAAGTTTGGATGGATGGATGGATGGATGGATGGATGGATGGATGGATGGATGTTTGTTACTCTTTCACGCCAAAATTACTGAACCGATTGCGATGAAACTTGGTATGTAGATAGCTGGAGACCTGGATTAACATATAGGCTACCTTTTATCCCAATATTGCCAAGGGATCGGGACTTACGCGGGTGAAACCGCGGGATGCATGCAATGGATATAAAAAGCCAAACCTTTCAAAACACAGATGTTTTTTATACTTTTCGAAACAATTTTTTTTTTTATTGATTCTAAAGATCAATAAATAAAAAGAAGCACGTCTTGCTTATTGAAGACATCAATATTGATAATAAACCAGACAAGTCCGACTCATTACTTTAACCATGTCCAATTAACTCGACCATGCTAACGCTAAAACAACTTCTCTTGTAAGTTTCTCTAAGATAAATTATTGTGAGGTCACCACAGATCAAGGGGGTCACTGTTCATCTATACAAGTAGAATTCCAACTTCCACGACCACACCACCTATAAATATACCTCTGACAAAAATGACAATCCTACAAGTCAACTTCGTCGTAGTCCTAGAATGTTTCAATATCAATAACCTCAAATACAGAATGTTCTCCAGGTGTTTGATCCCAAGCGCATTCAGTGCAATTCGTCTTTTATTGCATTGAGGTGTTCGACTCGACTGGAAGACTAATCTTCGATCCAATCAATTTTATGTCTGCCACGAATAATTTATAAGATAAGATGTGCGTCTGTCTTGCACTCCCTTTGATAGCTAAAACAAGTCAATTTTAATTATAACTATTTGAATGGCAGATATGAAAGTGTTTTAAAGTAAATTGCATTATTTCTAAATGGATTTTGCATTTGAAACTTGTTGTAGGTTGTGGTGTAGACTTACAGTAGCAACGTTTCGTAACCCAAAAAAAACAACAACATGACTTGGCTCCCGTCACGTTTAGTTAACATGGCGTTCGATGAACATGTCTAATTGAGATTTTTTTTACCCGGAGGTCGTGCCCGCGTTTTTGCGGGCAGGCGCCAGGGGAGGTCCGGATGTCTTAATGAAAGCTGTTCTCGGAGCCCTCCTATTTCAGGCGCAGTAGGGCACACCATGTGGTTTTAGTAGGTTCGATTCCGACACACCGCCCCACCGAAATCCCCGGTGGAGTGACGGCCCAAGGGGGTTTTCACAAGCACGCGCATACAAACATAACGTGACAAGTGCGTCGCGGTTTCTCTGCAGTTGTACGCTGTGCTACGCAGTTGTTATCTAAGCGCGTAGCAGCAGCAGTATGTGTTATGAGTGGTGTTGACCTGCCGTGGCGCGGAAAGTCTATACAATGACAATTCAATTAAATTTTTCTCATTGACCCAATTGTATATTAACTAATGATTTTTAGGGTTCCGTTCCTCAAAAGGAAAAAGAAACCCTTATAGGATCACTTTGTTGTACGTCAAGAACCTTTTTCTCAGGAACTCGTGGACGCTTCAAGTTAAAATTAATACCAAATACATAAGTCTGGGGTCCCCTAAAGCTGTAAAAAAATCAAGCGTAACTTAAGCCTTATATCTGACCAAATTTGAACATTTCGTAGGTAAATCAAAACCAATAGAGTACTTCCCGTTGACCTAGAAGACTCATGAAATTTGGTAAGAAGCAAGGTCTCACAGTACAAGTAAAGGAAAAAATCCGAAAGTGTGTCTGTCAAGACCTTTTCCCTCAGTAACCCGTGGTCAGGCGTGTAAATAGCCCGACCAGGGTGTGATTGCTCAACGGTTAGCGTACGAGGTGTAGGGAAGTAAACCACTTCTATCGATCAAAACAATCATGCCAGCACTAACCAGCAACACCGACCAAGTCCCGATCCTCCAGAAGGCAGCGAGCAGCGGCGAGGTTTCTACGGTCTCTTGCGAGGTATTGACCGGCCGGTCACGATCGAAGACTAGAGCACTCCACATACACCTTGTAAAGGTTACAAGCGAGTCCAAACACTACACGGCTATAGGACTAACGGAAAATCAGCTTCTTTTCACGAGAAATATAACTGATGTCCGTGGCGGAACAAAATTTTTATATATATTAAAGCGTCTTAGCGAAAAGCGATGAGAGCACGGTATGTCCGTTTTTTCTTGCACCAATCAGGCGCAGCGCGTTTTTTTATTTGAAGACTGCTAACGCCATCTCTTGAGATCGTCGAGTACATTGGCAATATTACAGCAGTACCAGCACTAATTGCATTCGACAAACAGAATGTGGTTTACTATAAAGACTATGAAATTTATAATATAACGAAATATATTATGGTGCGATTATGTATGCATTTTATAAATATATTGGCGCTCCACCATGCACCCCGCCTTGGAACATCACAAGATGTTTCAAAACACGCGAATTTTCTAACTGACCGAGAGTAACACATGCATTATGCGATTAAATAATAAATATGATAAATATAGCGGCCTAAACTAAAAAATAAGGTTTAAACTAAGTTGAATTTATTGTGTAGGAATAGGATATAATTTAGTTACAGCGCGTTTGTAAATTCCAGTTTGCGTTTTAACTATCGCCACGCGTACAACGTTATCAGAGCCTCTGAACACGTCCGTAATTACTCCTAACGGCCAATGCAACGGTGGAGAATTCTCCTGCTCAAGAAGAACAACAGTTCCGATTTCTACCGGTTTGTCGGGAGTAGCCCATTTTTGCCTAACTTGCAACGTGTGCAAATACTCTAAGTGCCATTTCTTCCAAAAGGATTGGACCATACTATCTAACAACTTTTTACGTTCTAACAGACTCAATCGTTGATCTGACAAATCAGCAGCGGGTAAATATTGCAACGGAGTAGACATCAAAAAATGCGCGGGAGTTAACACCTCAGGATAAGGGTCTGACGATAATACGCTCAATGGACGAGAGTTAAGAATACACTCTATCTGAGTAAGAACAGTTTGCAGTTCTTCGTATGTAAGTAACTGACTTCCTATTACTCTATATAAATGCGTTTTCATGCTCTTTATATTCCCTTCCCACATCCCACCAAAATTTGGTGATCTTGGGGGAATCATCTTCCACTCTATGCGTCGAGAGAGCAACTCATTCGACAGCGCGTTTTTGAAGCTAGAGTTCAATAAAAAACTATACAGCTCATCTAAATGTGCCTTCGCACCGATGAAAGTAGATCCATTATCGGAATAGAGACATGAAACTGGTCCTCGACGGGAAATAAAGCGTTTAAAAGCGGCTAGAAAGTTTTCAGTAGTTAAATCACTGGTCACTTCAATATGTAGACTACGTGTGACCATGCAAACAAAAAGAACGATGTACGCCTTTTGCGCATGTTGACCTCTGCGGCGAGAAAGGATTGTCCTTATCGGACCAGCGTAATCTACACCAGTGTGACAAAATGCCTTGGCCTCTGAAACACGGTAATCAGGAAGATCAGCCATTATAGGCGTTGGATGCGTTGGGTTGCATTTAAAGCAAGTGTTGCACTTTCGCAACTTGGACCTGATAACAGTCCTGGCATCCAAGATCCAGTAGCGTTGTCGTATAATAGACATAAGAAGTCCAGGTCCGGTGTGACAATTAACAACATGAAAATGCTGTATTATTAAGTCAACGACATGATCGCGTTTAGGGAGAAGAACCGGATGTTTAGCTTCGAAAGGAAGCATTGATCCAGAAAGTCTTCCTCCAATGCGTAAAATCCCTTGTTTGTCTAAGAAGACGAAGAGGCTTTGCAGCCTTTTTGAAGGTAATTTATCAGCCTTGATCAATTTGATATCTTCACAGAAGTGCACAGATTGAACGGCGAGAATTAACGCATTCTCAGCACTTGTCAACCCTGCTATAGAACGAGGTTCGACCTTAACTTTAGGTCTTGCGAATTTTAATACATATGCGGTGATACGTAGCAACTTTTCCCAAGAAGAAACACGTTGTGCTAACGTACACAGCAACGGCGGCTCTGTGTGAGTAATGGCAGCCAACACATTTGCCTTGAGTTCAGGCAAGACAGAGCAATTATTAAGCGAGAATGGCTTAATCGGCCACTTCTCAGATGAGCTGCGAATCCACGGAGGACCTTTCCACCACAAATCGTGGGTCAAAAGTTGCGATGGAAGCATACCACGCGAAAGACAATCACTTGGATTACTAGCTCCGGCAATATGATAAAAATGTTTAGAGTCCAAGTTTTCTTGGCACTGAGCGACGCGATTACCGACGAAAACTGACCAACGATGTGGTGAAGAATGAACCCATGATAAAGCAATAGTGGAATCAGAAAATGCGTATATCCCGGCAATGGTCATACGTGTTGCATATGTGTCTCGCACAGTTTTTATTAATTTTGACATAAGTAAAATAGCGCATAATTCTAAGCGAGCGAGCGTAGTGATTTTTGTTGGCGAAACCTTTGATTTAGCGCAAAGAATGCGAGTTTGAATGCCAGACGGGTAGGTACAATGGGCATAAATGACACATCCCAGACCATTCATGCTAGCATCACAAAAAGCAACAAGACGTAATTCACAACCAACTTCGACGCCTACATGACGTGGAATCCTTAAAGTGTCAAGCATTTGAAGTTCTTGCGCGAGAGCGAAAAAACGGGTGCGTATGTGCTCCGGTGCAGGATCGTCCCAATCACACTTGCTGAGCCACAGTTCCTTAATTAACAACTTGGCATAGAGAATCACAGGCGCGACCAATCCGAGCACGTCAAATAGTCGTGCAACCATCGAGAGTATGTTTCTCTTGGTGCACCTTTCATTAATTGCGGCGCATGTGAAATGAAAATTATCTTCACATGGTTCCCATGAGAGACCTAAGACCTTAGAGACATTATTGTCAACATCAAAATCAAGCGACTTGCGGTGCGTGTCGGGAAGCGAGTCAAGTAGCACTGGTGAATTGCTAGACCACTTCACTAAGTCAAAGTCACCCGATTTGAAAAACTTAATCAAGTTGTGAGCTAATTGCGTGGCAGTATCCTCATTTGCAATAGAAAGAACCAAATCGTCCATATACAGACAGGTCTCTGCCACTTTCGCGGCATCAGGATAGAGCGGACTCATGTCAGTGGCCAGCTGTCGCACAGTGCGCATAGCTATGTAAGGGCTTGACTTGAGACCGAAAGGTTGCCTATTAAAGGCATAAGTGCGAATTTTTTCCGATTCGTTGAATCTAAATAAAATGCGTAGGTATTTATGTTGGTCTACTGGTACACCAATCCGTAAATAATATTGTTTTATATCAGCGTTCATTGCAATAGGAAATAATCTAAAACCTAACAATAATAAAAACAGATCGGCCTGTAAATTGGGTCCAATATGTAATATATCGTTAAGCGAAAGACCTGTATGCGTTTTAGCACTCGCGTCCAATACGATGCGCGGCATCGGTTTATCAGGTCGGACTACTGCGTGATGCGGTATATAATAACCATCAGAGGACAGCTCAGATTCTTTAACAGGACTGAGGTAATTGTTATCAATATAATCCTGAATAACCTTGTTATAATTTTCGCGCACTATCGGTGCCTGACGGAGCTTACGCTCGAGTGAAACGAAACGGCGATAAGCGGTAGCGTGCGAATTACCTAATTCCGAAGGGTCCCTACAGAACGGTAATGCAACTGTATAACGACCTACGTCGTCACGGGTCACGGTAGCCGTGAAAATATTTTCGCAATCTGTCTCCTCTGGTGACAACAAGCGTTTCATGGGTACTTCTTCAAGTTCCCAGAACTTTTGCACTATATCATTAAGCGCTAACGCAGAAAAAGACGCGGCAGTAGGTAAAATATGTTTACGCGGGTAATCTCCCATAAGTACGTAACCAAATGTTGTAGATAAAGCACACGGTGCGCGCGGCCCACACTCGACCATATTTCCTAAGTATATAAATGGGAATAGCTGGGCACCTAACAATAAATCAATCTTGCCCGGAATATTCCAGCTTAAGTCAGCGAGCGGAAGGTTACGAAAATCTAGGTCGCGATCACAATCGATAAATTTCGAAGGCAATTGATCCGTAATGCATTCTACAACAAGCGCATGTATAGTGTATTTCTGATCCGGATAAATACGGGATTCAATGTCTAAATGAACATAACCGATTATCGGACTTGAAGCGGAACCAACACCTTTAACATAGGAATTATTCAACGGTATTATCGGTAAATTTAATAAACTAGAACAAGCAGATGTTATTAGATTATTCTGCGAGCCATTATCTATCAAACACCTAACTACAGATTTGATACCAGCGCTACCCTTAGAGCGCGCGTATACCTGAGCGGTTGACAAAAGTATATCACCCTTATGACAAGAAGTGTAAGACTGTGTATGTGTAACTGGTTCTGTAGCAAGCGGGGGCGCTCGAATGCATGACGAAGTCGTGTGAGCGCGATGAGAAGGCGCGGGCGAAGTAACGGTCGCTCGATGAGCGGGCGGCGGCGAGTACGCGACGGCGGTATTTACCATAGCCGCATGCGATTGCGAATTATTACTATCAAAATGCAATAACCTATGGTGTCTTTTATTACAGAAACAGACTGACGTACTCTTACAATCCGGAAGTTTATGTAAAGTGCTTAAACAATTAACGCAACCGTACTTCGATTTAATAAACTCATATCTAGCCCTTGCGTCTCGCATATTTTTAAACTGAGCGCAATCATATAAATGTCGATGGTTACCACTACACAAACAACAATTCGCGGTAACTGCTGCGGGCGCCGAATATGTGAGAGTATTTGCATTATTAGCGGACTCACTGGCGACAAAAGATTTGGAGGTGTGATGAACGCGCCGGTCGCGTGAGGGCGACGTAACAACAGCAGCGGGTTTCGTATATGACGAATTTCGCGGGTTTGAGCGCTCCAAAATCTTAGCCTGATCTTGTATAAAAGCGATAAGCTGTTGTGTCGTAGGCACTTCCACATCCCGAATCGAAAGTTCAAAGGCTTGGATGGTTTGAGGATCCATCCTTCTCAAAGCGCATTGAAGAAAAATAAAATCAGTTAGATCTGTTATGCCTAATTCTTTTAGAGCTGAAATCGAAGCGGAGTATTTACTAACAAAGGTATCAAGAGCGTTCGCAGTGTGCGAGCAAGTTTTTAAGTCCAGTATATTATTGAGATAATATGTACCTAATGAGCGTTTGTCGTGGTATTTCTTAACCAAACTATCCCACAGTATTTTATATGTTTCACCTGACGGAATAATACCGGAAGTGAATTTTAGTGCGTCGTGGGTGAGTTTAGAAATTAGATACTGTACACGTTGCGAGTCAGAAAGCTGTTGATTCAAATGAATATTAGCTTTAAAAGACTGATAAAAGGTATTCCAGTTTTCAGGGCGTCCGTCAAAACTCGGAATTACTAAAGGTTCTAATTTCACTACGGACTTGATCGAGCTACTGGTCTCGAGTGAACGCACCTTAGAAGTGGTTAATATTTTATTTCTAACGCGTTTAACTCTCGAGTATAAATCATCAAATGAATCGAGGCAAGAATACTCGGGATTGACCGTAATCTTTGATAACAAATTTATATTATTTATTTTATCAACAATGGACTCAAATTTATCGCGTAAATCATCTATTATCTCCGTTTCAGCCAGAAAATTCTCGTTAGCTCGCGTTGATGAATCGAAAGAAATTATACCTTTCGACTATGTGTACATACGATTAATACGTTGAAATAATAATTCTTTCTTTTGATTCAACATAACCAACATGACTTCGCGGCTTGATTCGCTTTCCGTCATGTTTATAAAATAATATCACAATACAACTACAAAGTGATAGGTATATCTACCTAGTTAGTGTAAAAACACAAGTTAAATTTAAATCCTAAAATGACTTAGCGTAAAGTACAGTGGTGGAGCGGTTAATAAGTGGGTAGGTATGAATAAGTTCAACTAAATTGAGTATAATGGATATTATTACCAATTAATACGTAATTCACCAAATCTAACAATTAATTATATTTAAGTACGAGTCTACCAATAATTACGTAGTTCTCGTGCGTTTTAAACACAGAATTTACCAATTTTACGTAAATCTGTGAGCGAGGAAAAATGGCGGCAAGAATTCACTAGAATTACGTGAATCTTTTTTATGGTATGAATAGAAAAGTAAATTCACCAATATTTACGTGAATCACTGGCCTATCCGTACTCGTAAGGACCAAATTGTATGGTCAGGCGTGTAAATAGCCCGACCAGGGTGTGATTGCTCAACGGTTAGCGTACGAGGTGTAGGGAAGTAAACCACTTCTATCGATCAAAACAATCATGCCAGCACTAACCTGCAACACCGACCAAGTCCCGATCCTCCAGAAGGCAGCGAGCAGCGGCGAGGTTTCTACGGTCTCTTGCGAGGTATTGACCGGCCGGTCACGATCGAAGACTAGAGCACTCCACATACACCTTGTAAAGGTTACAAGCGAGTCCAAACACTACACGGCTATAGGACTAACGGAAAATCAGCTTCTTTTCACGAGAAATATAACTGATGTCCGTGGCGGAACAAAATTTTTATATATATTAAAGCGTCTTAGCGAAAAGCGATGAGAGCACGGTATGTCCGTTTTTTCTTGCACCAATCAGGCGCAGCGCGTTTTTTTATTTGAAGACTGCTAACGCCATCTCTTGAGATCGTCGAGTACATTGGCAATATTACAGCAGTACCAGCACTAATTGCATTCGACAAACAGAATGTGGTTTACTATAAAGACTATGAAATTTATAATATAACGAAATATATTATGGTGCGATTATGTATGCATTTTATAAATATATTGGCGCTCCACCAACCCGAGAAGGCATCAAATTGAAATTCAAATCAAATACTTATGTCAGCGGTCTCTTGAATCTGTAAAAAACCGCAAAGTTACGTTTGTCTTTCGAAAAAGAAGCGCAAAAGTCTTCGAGAATTGATTCCGAGATGGACGTGCTATCTACATACAAGATTGAATTTTTTTTTTATGGTATAGGGGGCAAACGAGCAGACGGGTCACCTGATGGTAAATGACTACCGCCGCCCATGGGTACCTGTAACTCAAGAGTCATAAGTTAAGATGGGAGTAGGAGAAGAGGGGGAGGGGGGAAGAGTGGGAAGAGGGGAGAGGGAAGGGTTAGGGCCTTTTTTTTTTTTTTTGTGCGTGTGGAAACCCCCTCGGGCCGTCACCCCACCGGGGTTTTCGGTGGGGCGGTGTGTCGGAATCGAACCGACTAAAACCACACGGTGTGCCGTACTGCGCCCTAAGTAGGAGGGATCCGGGAACAGCTTTTATTAAGACATCCGGACCCCCCCTAGCGCCTGCCCGCAAAAGCGCGGGCACCACCTTCGGGTAAAAACCTCTCAATTAGGCGACGTCCAGGCACACGCGGACGCCGCCTCCTCGCGGGGGGCCACTATAGCGGGTGAAGGGGAAAAACCCGTCCCGTCCACCCGCGGCCACACTCAGGGCGGCATGAGGCGTTGGTAAGCGCGCCTCCGCCGCCCGGTTCGCCGGCGGCGAATTAGGTCCGAGTGGAGATCATCCTCCCGGACCCTTTCCGCCGCCTCCTTCTGCGAGATGACGTCCTCACAGAAGGTCGCGACCGCGGTAAAATTCCTGTCGCTACCGGCCATGGAGCGTATGACGGCCGGTAGCGAGAGATCCCCTCCGATGACTGCAGTGAGGGCCCGACGCTGCGTCGCCCAGGCGGAGCAAACCGCCAGCGTGTGCTGAGCCGAGTCCTCACTACAGTCGCAGTGGTGACAGGCGGGACTCAGTTCCCTCCTAGCGACCGAGTGCAGGTACTTCCCGAAGCATCCGTGCCCGGAAAGAACCTGCGTCAGTCGGAAGGAAAGGGTCCCGTGCTGCCGCCCTGCCCACTCGACGATGACCGGCTGGAGCGCCTCCACGGCGGCAAAGCCAGCACGTGGAGCCTCCAGCCGGGACGACCAACGAGCCATGGTGGCTCGGCGAGCGGCCTCACGCCATTCGCGTACCTCTTCGGGCGGGGGCCGACTGCCGCTTCCCGCCCGGAACTCAGCCGTTCGCCGATATACTTCGGCGAGCACTTCCGCCTCCAAATCCCACGGGGGAGCCCCGGCCAACGCGCACGCCGCCTCCGTCGACACGGTGCGGTATCCGCGTATGCCTCTAACCGCCATAACCCTCTGAGGGCGCCAGAGGCGCGCCCTATTCTGGGCGGTCGGAGCTCCCGCCCACACCGGTGCACCGTACAGTGCCATTGACCGGACAACCCCCGTGTACAACCGTCTTGTAGCGACGCTGGGTCCGCCCAAATTGGGCAAGAGTCGCCCAAGGGCGGACGCAGCGCCGACCAGCTTCGGAGCAAGCTGTCGGAAGTGCTCGTCGGCGGGCGGAGCTTTTGTTGCGCCGCACGATATGGGCGACCCCAGGGGTCACGATCGAGACCCTCCAGCATCTCCTTTCTTTTTTCCTCTTTGGCGCGGCTAATGGCCAGCTTCAGAGTTTTCCGCGCCTCCCGGTACTCCTCATGAAGCCGGTCCTCTTCCCCATCTTCGCGGTGACGCCGCCGGCTGCGGGTGTAGGACCTCCGGGCACGAGTACAGGCCACGCGGAGGTCCGCCAACTCCTGGGACCACCAGTAGACCTCCTTCCTTGGAGGCCGACGACCTCGAACGCGGGGCATGGCCGCATCGCAAATCTGCGTAAACGCATCGCGAAAGCGGCCCGCCCCCATGTCTGCCTCCTCGGTCGGAGGCCGCGGAGACAGCCAAGAGTAAATAATGGCTGCCTCCTCCAGTAGGTCCCTATCCAACTTGGTAACAGCCCACCGCGGGAAGCGGGAAGAACGCCGCGCCGTGTGACCCCTTTTGGGGTCCTGGGTCCGGGAGAGCTCGAATCGGATATAGAGGTGATCCGAGAGCGTCTCAACCTCTTCCAGGACACGCCAGTTCCTTACTCGTACGGCGAGAGCAGGGGTAGCGAACGAAAGGTCGACTATCGACCCTCCCTGCTGTCGCACGCACGGCTTACGGCTTCGCCTCGTGCGTCCGTCCTGGGGGAACCCCACGCGACGGCCTTGGCATTGAAGTCCCCCAGCACCAGGACGTGCCCAGACGCCAAGCGCCGCATCGAGGTCTCCAAGGTATTGAGGAAAACCTCGAAATCGCTCAGACTCCGGTTAGGGGAGAAGTACACACCATATAGGGTTATGCCCCCCCATTTGGCAGCAACATATCCAATGCCCTTGTCTCTTAGCGACAAGGATGGGGAATGAGCCGCCGTGGAGCCAACGACTGCCACGGAGCCGTCCCGGTCACCCATCCAATTTGGACGGGGAGGAACGTAATAGGGCTCCGCGGCTACGGCCACGCCTATCGACCACTCCGCCATGGTTTGCAGAAAAAGGTCCTGCGCACCGGCAGAGTGGTTTAGGTTCGTCTGGACAAGGAGGCTAGAGACTTGGTCCATTTATTGAATCGTCTCTACAGCCTCCTCCATGGGCGACGACGTCGACGCACGAGTGACATCAGGGGCAGCCTGGGTCGATTGGCTAGCCCCTGATGTATTTTGAGAAGTGCGGGGAGGCTTGCAGCCCCCCTGCCCCATCTGGTGATTGGCGGGCAAATTGCTCGCCGCACACGCGGGGCAATGAGGGGCGACGGAGCATTCCGCTGCCTTGTGCCCCGGTCTACCGCAGCGGAAACATAGTCCGCTGCAGTCGAAACAACTTGAACACTTGACGCGGGTGTGTCCCGACCCTAGGCATTTGAAACACCTCATCGGTCTCGCCACCAGGACTGTGACTCTGGCGTTCACGAAACCGATGAGGACCTTGCCGGCATCGCCCAAAATTTTGGCCGATGCTACGGGACAGCTGACCCACACCGCGCCAAGGCCTCCTGGACCGGGGCGGATGGTGCCGACTCTGATGCTGTCCACGTTGCACCCCGTCTTCTCCTGAACGGCAACGCGAACATCCTCGACCGTGACCGAATCGTCCAGGCCCGAAATTCGCAGCTCCGCGCACTTGGTGGGCCTGGCAATCTTCACACCATCCGTTGCTGCGAATATTCCCCGCAGTTTCTCTGCAAAGGCGTCCGCCGTCTTTGCACCTTCAGCCCCAGGGAACTCGAGGACTCGAGCTCCCGTCTGGGCGAGGCGCATCCTCACGCCCACGGCCCCGAACTCTCCTGCGAGACTATCCCGGGCCTTCTTAAAGACGTCGGCATAGGATAGTCCGCTGTCACCCGCCGCCGGCGATACGGTAACCACCACTGCCGCCGTTTTGGGCATCACCAGTTTCCGTGGCTTCTTTGTGGTGGTCACTGCCTGCGGCGAAGGTGCACTCTTAGCAGCCTTCTTATTCCTATTTCGCTTCTTGCCTCCTTCGACCTTCTGCCACCCATCGCTGGCGGGGGCAGTAGTGGACGGGCCAGACGTGGAGGGGGTAGATGTGGAGGGAGTAGGCGCGCTCGTTCCTTTAGGTGCACGAGAGGGAAGCGGAGGGAATTCCGCTACCACCTTCGCCGCAGCCTTAGGTTGTCGCCCCTTCTTCGGCGCAGCTGCAGGCGCTGGCGCTGACGCCTTCGCGGCATAAGAGACGACGACGCGGCCACCCGAGACGGGAAGCACCGACGGGACTGTAGAGGCCTTTGCCTTGGCCGCGGCGAGTGGCGGCCGAACGATGGGGGCCGGAGGAAGCCTTGCCTCAAGGCCGGCGAGGCGCCCGTCCATCATCCTCCACACTGCGTCAATGATTTGACGCAGGTGGGAATCCGGAACTTCGGGGGGGGAGGGGGAGGCAGCAGGCTGTGCCACAACTGGGCTCGATTGCTCAGCACAATTCGAGCGCGCATGAAATTGGGCGAACTGAGCGCTCAGCTCAGCCACCTGCCCCGCCAACCGATCGTTTGCCGCCTGGAGGCTCGCGACGTCACTAATTAGGGTCCTAACGACCCCAGAGACGGCGGAGGAGGAGTCCTTAAGGGCCTTTACAAAAGAACCCTTAAGCTTCGTGGACTTGGTGGCCACTTTGTGAATTATGGCCACCGCCACGTCCGCTCTCTCCTGCATGGTCACCGGTGTTTGGGTGACCGAATCCAATTCCACCGGCCCCCGGATTTTCTGCAGGAGATCCGCAATCTCCTCCTCCGCTTCAATTTCACCCTCCGCTCTGGCCCGGGCGTAAGCGCCCGACCTGGTGAAGGCGGAACCTGCCGGAGATGGGATCGGCGTGCGCGACCTCGACCTCCCCCTTAGGCTACTAGCAACTTTAGGAGGGAGCATATCTGTGGATGGTTCATAATCCTCATCCCTTGAGCGACCTCGTTTTCGGTTCTCGATTTCGCGCAGCTCAACCTCCATCTCCACAACTTCAGAAGTTTCTGTGGATGATCCAGCCTTGGAACGCAGACGTTCCGATTTGCGATTGCTCCCAGGAGTCTGATTGACTTCTGGGAGCTCCACCGATATAGTCGCCTCAGACGAGACTTCGTCGTCGGTTGACGATATTTCAGCAACTTTTTTGTTGCTCCTCTTGTTCTTCCTTTCTTTTGCTTTCTCCTTCTTTTGTTCAACGTTTATTTTGTTTTTATTGAGTAAATTTAAATCCATATTTAGTCCCACGATTGGGGGAGAAATAAAGGTCAACCCGGGTAGAGATCCCCCAATACCCGGGCAAGCGTAGATTTATGCCCAACCGAGGGGTCCGCAGGTGCCCCGGCTGGGAGTGCGCTTGCGACTGAACTACCCATCAGCCATGCATCCCCTGGTCACGCTCCAGAACACGGGATTCGGGGTGATTTTTTAGAGAGGTTTTCTTCTTCGCAGTCCGGGCGGCTAAGCCAAGACCCTCGTCCCCGATCGGAGTCGCGAGACATGACCACGACTCCTTTCGGGATTACGATATGCCGACGGTGGCAAGGAAACTAAATTTTCCATGCCTGCTCGGTGGCAGTGTGAGTGCACGCCGAGCCCGTCCTCCTTCTCCACTGAGCACAGTAGAGAAACGCCGACCCGTGAAAGGGTCCCTCCTTCGTGATTTTTTACCGAGGTTTTCATCCTCATAGCTCCGAAGAGCGAAGAGCCAACAGAGAATCGGCAGACACGCCCGCTCTGTTGGACCAAGCCTCGACCGAGTGTGCCGAAGAAAAATGGCCTCCTCTCCTTACTAGAATATTAGCCGTTGGCGATGACGCCGTCCTCAAAAACTGAGGCACAAAAGGCAGCGTCATCGCCAACGTTTCCAGGGTGCACCACGTGGAGGTTTTCTAGACAGCACCCCGAAGGGTTAGGGCCTCCGGTAACCTCACTCACGCGGCAAAATGCAATCATTGTTTCACTGCCGGTTTTCTGTGGGGCCGTGGTATCGAGCGGAGTCGAGCCGACCCATACGTTTTTTTTTTTTATAATATAGGAGCAAACGAGCGGACGGGTCACCTGATGGTAAATGACTACCGTCGCCCATGGGCACCTATAACTCAAGAGTCACAAGTGCGTTGCCACCCTTTAAGATGGGAGTAGAAGAAGAGGGGGAGGGGGGAAGAGTGGTAAGAGGGGAGAGGGAAGGGTTAGGGCCTCCGGTAACCTCACTCACGCGGCGAAATGCAATCATTGTTTCACTGCCGGTTTCCTGTGAGGCCGTGGTATCGAGCGGAGTCGAGCCGGCCCATACGTGCCGAAGCATGGCTCTCTTACGTAATGTTTGCTTACAAAACCCTCGATGCGCTAGTCAGGCTCGCACTTGTCCTGTTTTTTTTTTTGTTGATTTTCAACCACCAAGCGATCTCTAGTTTATATAAAACGTCACTTAATGGCTTATCATATAATAATCTATTACCACGAACCTAGTGTATGGTTATAGGAGCATTTAAATGAGTCACATCAACAATAAACTAACAACGCTTACATCAAATATTTTGATTATTTTGTATAATTATTATATGTGTACCTACTCATGAATGTCACTATCTTCGCTATCAGCCCTGTTTGTCAATAATAGCGGGTTAGCGCGAGTTAGCTTCACTATAATAACATTTCAGGATTCCTTGTGATGTTTTTCTTTCACCATTAAAGCATTTGTGAATAAATTTTTAAAACTCAGAGAAGCGGAATTAGGGATCAAAAACGAACTGTCGGCTCCAGAACTCAGCTATCATTACAATCAGGGTATACAGGGAATTCTCCTTAAATGCATGTCGATCACTTAAATTACAAATCATTCGTAGACCCAACGGTGGCTCGGCTTGGTGGGTCCTTGATGGGCGGCTAAATAAAGGTTGGTCGAAAATTTGCGAGAGGAAAGAACTGATCAACTAACTCAAGAGAGACTAATTCAAGAGAAGCAACGAGTCTTTCATACTTATATGAAATACGTTATGAATATTTGAAACATAGAAATGCTGTTTTATGCAAATTATAATGTAAATATATATATTATCTACTATTGCGTTAGTCGTCAGTCAATGTCAAACCAATTATTTTATACATACAGTGTATTCTATTCTCATCTTAGTGTAAAGCTTGATAACAGAATAACACTGAAGCTGTGCGTAATTAAAGACATAAATCTAACAGATGTCCACTACAGTTGGGACACGATCCAACCTTATTAAACAATAGTACAATCTGGAAAAATACTTAATCAAAGTTGATAGTGATATCATTATCGAGCAATAACAATTGGCTTCTCCTTCTTCTATTAACACCTTTGTATTAGTTTCACTTGTAATTAACTAACGACGTAAACAAATTGTTCGCGCCGCTATCAAACACTATGCAAGCAATAACAAACCACATTCATAAACACTTAACACGCACAGCACACATACATAACATTCGCATCACATACGTCACTCAACATTCGCCAATCATAGACATTGAAAAACGGCCATCCAAAAACTTGTAAATCTAGAATACTATAAAAATTAAACCAGTGGAGGGGTTTAATTTTTTGAGTATTTTATTCTATACCAAAACCGTATTTTTCTGTGTTCGATCACGAACACAAATATTGGAAGTAAATTTTAACTTACTTATACATGTCGTATAACAATGAAACTTTCTATGTGTATGTAGTTTGGATGACAATACTATAGTTTGGAACCTTGGAGTTGATCTTATGATGGAGCCAGGAGGTAGACAGTACTAGTGTCCTTGTCAACGTCCCCTTGAGTTTAGGATCAAATGACTCGTTTTGACGTCTCCAACAGACTAGGCTTGGTAACGATGGTCTGATGATGGAGCCAGGAGGATACTGGATACTGGAACTCATGTTTACTTTTAACTTCGGTTCACCATTAAAGCGTGGTTTTTAGTTTAACAAAACTATAATTATTTGTTACACCGACCACGTTCATATAATTGTTAATCCTACCCGATATTACAAATGCGATTGTGAGTATTTTTATTATATTTTAACTACTCGTCGATCATGATACAATTTAACATACAACTGGGGTACATAATTAGACATGGGTTACCTTTCAACCGATAAAACTGTTTTGTTCCCAAGGTATATATTTGCGAGCCTATCTGAGGGCAAAAACTAGTTAAAAACTGAACGCAGAAAACACTTTATTCGAATTCCTATACTATTGAATGTATAATTACAAAGACAAGCACATGCTAAGTTAAGTGTGAATGGAGGAACAAGTGGCGTCGCCGAGGCGGCAACACACAGCTAGACTTAGTGACAGCAGGGGGCTGCTCAAGCAAGTTATGTCATTAACTAGGTATAAATATCTTATCTGCATCCGACCTTCCGTAACTCTCGTTTCTGTCGATGTACTTATTAGATTCTGACATATAAAACTCTTTGAAGCCGCCATTGACCGCCATTTAAAAAGTATATATATATATATATATATATATAAATAAATACTTTTTAACTGGCGGTTGTTTTGGGGTCTATGGATCATAACTAGACCTCCTGTGAAGAAATTTTTGGAAAACTCGACAACTGGTACAAAACCAATAGGTAGACTTTTCTTCGAAAAATCTACCTCATTAAACCAACGAAAAATAACTAAAAAGTAAAAAGTAAATAAAATTAACATAAACTATTACATATTCCTTTGCGTCGGTTTAATTTTTTTTTTTTTTAAGTTTTTTTCAACCTGCTCTTTCCCGCTTTCTTCCGGCATAATGGTATTGTTTGGTTTTGAAATCAACAATAAAATATCAGCAATCAATCAAACAACACTGGCAGTGCTATTTATGGTTTTGACTTCAGAAATTATTATGTTAAGATCCAAATAATTGAGCGATGTGACCGAAGCACATATTTAAGCTATTGGACATACGCATCTAATACATGCCATACTTATTTATTTCCACAAGTATTCTCAGATATCATTCGCTCCCTGGGTTCATTAGAATATACATTTTTATGCAGCCACGACCCACTTTCCACCCCTAGGTCTAGTTAACAGACACTTATTTTTAAACACAAATGAAATTCGATTGATTTCTTTCTCAGTGTTCATTACCAAAAAATCTTTTCTTTCTTTTTTTATCATCTTTGTATATTTTTGGCAGTTCGATTAAATTCACATTGAATTACAATTTATATGTTATTATAATGAACTAGTCGTTCCGCGCAGTTGCAGCCGCGTCTATGGTCACTGCGCCTCTTCTAAGGGCCGCACTGTGATGATACATAGCCTATACAAAAATATTTGACTGAATCCGGCTGGTATTTCCTCAGATTGGCACCTTTAAACAAACAAAAAACGACTAAGCTTTATTATCTACATATATAAAATTTCATGTCACGTTGTATGGTCGCGATGAGCTCCTAAACTAATAAACCGATTTTAATAAAATTTTGCACAATATGTGCAGGTTAGTCCAGCAGTTAGACAGGATAGTCTTTTTTTTTATATTTTAATTGCAAAAAGAAATAAAAAAACTAGACCGGGTAGCTAATAAAACTAGACTGACCTGTTGGTCTAGTGGTTAGTGACCCTGACTGCTAAGCCAGAGGTCGTGGGTCCGATTCCCACCCAGGACAAATAATTGTGTGATGAGCACGATAATTTGTTCTGTGTCTGAGTGTAATTTATCTATAATATGTATGTATTTAGATATATATATATATATATATATATATATATATATGTAAAAGTATGTTTATCAGCAATCTGGTTACCATAGTACAGACTCTGCCTAGTTTGGGATCAGACGGTCGTGTGTGAGATGTGTGGAGTTATTATTATAAATATAGATTGATTTTTTACTTCTTATTACAAAGAAACTTATTTTAGCAACATATTCATCTTGCTTTCATTTGTATGTCTTGTTGGGACTTAATTCGATCCAAACAAAGTTGAAATTATAATTATAAATTTTGACCTAATTACGTTATAAATAACAGCATACCTATTCACTAGAAGTTTGGAAGACTTTATAGCTCATTGCGCGCTCAACCCAGGCAAGGGCTGGAATGTTTTGACAACTGAAGAATTTTCTTACAGATATTATTAGGTAAATAATATTAATTTACTGCGATTGCTCTTTTGCTAGCATTATATATTTCTTTGTATTTTACTTTTTACACGTTCGTGTATACAAAGGCATATTAATTTTATCAAATATGATTATTGGAGAGTAAATACCGTGGCAGAAAAGTTCTCCTTCCAAAAGTTTCGTTGGAGCAAATTTTTATCACAGAAGTTGATTTAGAAGTCTGCGAAATTGCCAAATAAATAAACCTTTTTCCTAATTCCTGAAATAAATTACCTGTATCAAATATAAAGATAAGGCATGTAAAGGATGTATTCTTTCTACAGAGATACAGACAGACTAAAGCCCAATGGCCAGAATCTGAAATGGGGACGCTTCGCTCACTTCATTCATTCGGTCAATAAAAATGTAAGTACCATAACCGTTAGTATCGGTTGAACGACTTACTTATAAAACGTTTCGTCACTTCGTTCCTAAGTAGACGATGCTGTGAAAAATAATGGCTTTCGTTATTACAAATATATGGCACTACTTTCCCTCTCGCCTCGTGTTTAAATAGTTTTCACGACAGATTATTAAGCAGTGAAAATAAATCTCGTATTTAGCAGCATAGTTTATTCTATAATAACAATAGCAAATAGTAGTGACCTCAAATCAACATCCTCTTCGTCTTTATTTGATGTACTGAATCCCAGCGTGAAAAAGACTTTTATGACTAGTGAAAAGTCGTTAAAAGAGGTCACTCGACGCGATGGGATTATCCGCTACAATTGAATGAGGCTGTAAAGGATTCTGGCTGTGAAATATATCCTTTGTGTGTAACTCAAGACGAAAGGAAATAAGCAAATTATGCTGTGACGAGGCATAGTGCGACACGAGGCGACGATGGCTTTGTACAATACTTAATATCTAAGGGCCAAAATTTTAAGCATAAACAATAGTCGCTTGGCGCCAAGTGCGGACTATATGGTGGATGCCTACATGTTCAGTGAAACCTCATTCTTTAATGGCGGCCTTGGATGGCGCGTCGTCATGAAGCAACAACACACCTCGCGACGGTTTTCCTCGCATCTTGTAATTGATGTAGCAAGGAAGAGTTATAATGGCTCGTTACTGTTGTGTTGTATTCTTTAATATTTATCAGTAAAATACCTCCGGAATCATCTTCACTTTTTTGGCCGCGGTGAGCCCGTTCGGCGCCACTTCATTAATTCCTTTTTTGACATAGGATCATGGTAAGGGATCAATGTTTCATCATCAAACTTATTTCTGTCGGTTTTCAAAAAATGATAAAAATTGAGTAAGGCACTTCACTTGTTCTTGAATACACAGCACCCAGACGTTGTTTAATTTCCGTCCAAAAATTTAGCGATACTCAATTTTACACATTTCGAGTTTTTTAATCTACATTCTAACTTTTTAGGCTATATCTTAGTAATAAAATTAAGGAAATAATTTAATATTTTTAAAGTGAAAACTTCTTTAGGCACGTTTGTGCACTTTTGTTATGGAGGAAAAGTACTGAACTCGTTACCGTCACGTTAATAATAAATATATAGATCCACTAGAGGGCGCTAATTTAAACATTGAGTTTTGTCAGCTCCTTATTAATTAATCTTTAAAAATATAATTAGCTTAATAAAAGTGAACACAATATAATAATTTGTCTGTGGAAGACTTGGAAGTGTTTGGTGGAGCGCCAATATATTTATAAAATGCATACATAATCGCACCATAATATATTTCGTTATATTATAAATTTCATAGTCTTTATAGTAAACCACATTCTGTTTGTCGAATGCAATTAGTGCTGGTACTGCTGTAATATTGCCAATGTACTCGACGATCTCAAGAGATGGCGTTAGCAGTCTTCAAATAATGTAAACGCGCTGCACCTGATTGGTGCAAGAAAAAACGGACATACCCTGCTCTCATCGCTTTTCGCTAAGAAGACCTTTTTAATATAAAAATTTTGTTCCGCCACGGACATCAGTTATATTTCTCGTGAAAAGAAGCTGATTTTCCGTTAGTCCTATAGCCGTGTAGTGTTTGGACTCGCTTGTAACCTTTACAAGGTGTATGTGGAGTGCTCCAGTCTACGATCGTGACCGGCCGGTCAATACCTTGCAAGAGACCGTAGAAACCTCGCCGCTGCTCGCTGCCTTCTGGAGGATCGGGACTTGGTCGGTGTTGCAGGTTAGTGCTGGCATGATTGTTTTGATCGATAGAAGTGGTTTACTTCCCTACACCTCGTACGCTAACTGTTGAGCAATCACACCCTGGTCGGGCTATTTACACGCCTGACCATATAATTTGGTCCTTACGAGTACGGATAGGCCAGTGATTCACGTAAATATTGGTGAATTTACTTTTCTATTCATATCATAAAAAAGATTCACGTAATTCTAGTGAATTTTTGCCGCCATTTTTCCTCGCTCACAGATTTACGTAAAATTGGTAAATTCTGTGTTTAAAACGCACGAGAACTACGTAATTATTGGTAGACTCGTATTTAAATATAATTAATTGTTAGATTTGGTGAATTACGTATTAATTGGTAATAATATCCATTATACTCAATTTAGTTGAACTTATTTATACCTACCCACTTATTAACCGCTCCACCACTGTACTTTACGCTAAGTCATTTTAGGATTTAAATTTAACTTGTGTTTTTACACTAACTAGGTAGATATACCTATCACTTTGTAGTTGTATTGTGATATTATTTTATAAACATGACGGAAAGCGAATCAAGCCGCGAAGTCATGTTGGTTATGTTGAATCAAAAGAAAGAATTATTATTTCAACGTATTAATCGTATGTACACATCGTCGAAAGGTATAATTTCTTTCGATTCATCAACGCGAGCTAACGAGAATTTTCTGGCTGAAACGGAGATAATAGATGAGTTACGCGATAAATTTGAGTCCATTGTTGATAAAATAAATAATATAAATTTGTTATCAAAGATTACGGTCAATCCCGAGTATTCTTGCCTCGATTCATTTGATGATTTATACTCGAGAGTTAAACGCGTTAGAAATAAAATATTAACCACTTCTAAGGTGCGTTCACTCGAGACCAGTAGCTCGATCAAGTCCGTAGTGAAATTAGAACCTTTAGTAATTCCGAGTTTTGACGGACGCCCTGAAAACTGGAATACCTTTTATCAGTCTTTTAAAGCTAATATTCATTTGAATCAACAGCTTTCTGACTCGCAACGTGTACAGTATCTAATTTCTAAACTCACCCACGACGCACTAAAATTCACTTCCGGTATTATTCCGTCAGGTGAAACATATAAAATACTGTGGGATAGTTTGGTTAAGAAATACCACGACAAACGCTCATTAGGTACATATTATCTCAATAATATACTGGACTTAAAAACTTGCTCGCACACTGCGAACGCTCTTGATACCTTTGTTAGTAAATACTCCGCTTCGATTTCAGCTCTAAAAGAATTAGGCATAACAGATCTAACTGATTTTATTTTTCTTCAATGCGCTTTGAGAAGGATGGATCCTCAAACCATCCAAGCCTTTGAACTTTCGATTCGGGATGTGGAAGTGCCTACGACACAACAGCTTATCGCTTTTATACAAGATCAGGCTAAGATTTTGGAGCGCTCAAACCCGCGAAATTCGTCATATACGAAACCCGCTGCTGTTGTTACGTCGCCCTCACGCGACCGGCGCGTTCATCACACCTCCAAATCTTTTGTCGCCAGTGAGTCCGCTAATAATGCAAATACTCTCACATATTCGGCGCCCGCAGCAGTTACCGCGAATTGTTGTTTGTGTAGTGGTAACCATCGACATTTATATGATTGCGCTCAGTTTAAAAATATGCGAGACGCAAGGGCTAGATATGAGTTTATTAAATCGAAGTACGGTTGCGTTAATTGTTTAAGCACTTTACATAAACTTCCGGATTGTAAGAGTACGTCAGTCTGTTTCTGTAATAAAAGACACCATAGGTTATTGCATTTTGATAGTAATAATTCGCAATCGCATGCGGCTATGGTAAATACCGCCGTCGCGTACTCGCCGCCGCCCGCTCATCGAGCGACCGTTACTTCGCCCGCGCCTTCTCATCGCGCTCACACGACTTCGTCATGCGTTCGAGCGCCCCCGCTTGCTACAGAACCAGTTACACATACACAGTCTTACACTTCTTGTCATAAGGGTGATATACTTTTGTCAACCGCTCAGGTATACGCGCGCTCTAAGGGTAGCGCTGGTATCAAATCTGTAGTTAGGTGTTTGATAGATAATGGCTCGCAGAATAATCTAATAACATCTGCTTGTTCTAGTTTATTAAATTTACCGATAATACCGTTGAATAATTCCTATGTTAAAGGTGTTGGTTCCGCTTCAAGTCCGATAATCGGTTATGTTCATTTAGACATTGAATCCCGTATTCATCCGGATCAGAAATACACTATACATGCGCTTGTTGTAGAATGCATTACGGATCAATTGCCTTCGAAATTTATCGATTGTGATCGCGACCTAGATTTTCGTAACCTTCCGCTCGCTGACTTAAGCTGGAATATTCCGGGCAAGATTGATTTATTGTTAGGTGCCCAGCTATTCCCATTTATATACTTAGGAAATATGGTCGAGTGTGGGCCGCGCGCACCGTGTGCTTTATCTACAACATTTGGTTACGTACTTATGGGAGATTACCCGCGTAAACATATTTTACCTACTGCCGCGTCTTTTTCTGCGTTAGCGCTTAATGATATAGTGCAAAAGTTCTGGGAACTTGAAGAAGTACCCATGAAACGCTTGTTGTCACCAGAGGAGACAGATTGCGAAAATATTTTCACGGCTACCGTGACCCGTGACGACGTAGGTCGTTATACAGTTGCATTACCGTTCTGTAGGGACCCTTCGGAATTAGGTAATTCGCACGCTACCGCTTATCGCCGTTTCGTTTCACTCGAGCGTAAGCTCCGTCAGGCACCGATAGTGCGCGAAAATTATAACAAGGTTATTCAGGATTATATTGATAACAATTACCTCAGTCCTGTTAAAGAATCTGAGCTGTCCTCTGATGGTTATTATATACCGCATCACGCAGTAGTCCGACCTGATAAACCGATGCCGCGCATCGTATTGGACGCGAGTGCTAAAACGCATACAGGACTTTCGCTTAACGATATATTACATATTGGACCCAATTTACAGGCCGATCTGTTTTTATTATTGTTAGGTTTTAGATTATTTCCTATTGCAATGAACGCTGATATAAAACAATATTATTTACGGATTGGTGTACCAGTAGACCAACATAAATACCTACGCATTTTATTTAGATTCAACGAATCGGAAAAAATTCGAACTTATGCCTTTAATAGGCAACCTTTCGGTCTCAAGTCAAGCCCTTACATAGCTATGCGCACTGTGCGACAGCTGGCTACTGACATGAGTCCGCTCTATCCTGATGCCGCGAAAGTGGCAGAGACCTGTCTGTATATGGACGATTTGGTTCTTTCTATTGCAAATGAGGATACTGCCACGCAATTAGCTCACAACTTGATTAAGTTTTTCAAATCGGGTGACTTTGACTTAGTGAAGTGGTCTAGCAATTCACCAGTGCTACTTGACTCGCTTCCCGACACGCACCGCAAGTCGCTTGATTTTGATGTTGACAATAATGTCTCTAAGGTCTTAGGTCTCTCATGGGAACCATGTGAAGATAATTTTCATTTCACATGCGCCGCAATTAATGAAAGGTGCACCAAGAGAAACATACTCTCGATGGTTGCACGACTATTTGACGTGCTCGGATTGGTCGCGCCTGTGATTCTCTATGCCAAGTTGTTAATTAAGGAACTGTGGCTCAGCAAGTGTGATTGGGACTATCCTGCACCGGAGCACATACGCACCCGTTTTTTCGCTCTTGCGCAAGAACTTCAAATGCTTGACACTTTAAGGATTCCACGTCATGTAGGCGTCGAAGTTGGTTGTGAATTACGTCTTGTTGCTTTTTGTGATGCTAGCATGAATGGTCTGGGATGTGTCATTTATGCCCATTGTACCTACCCGTCTGGCATTCAAACTCGCATTCTTTGCGCTAAATCAAAGCTTTCGCGAACAAAAATCACTACGCTCGCTCGCTTTGAATTATGCGCTATTTTACTTATGTCAAAATTAATAAAAACTGTGCGAGACACATATGCAACACGTATGACCATTGCCGGGATATACGCATTTTCTGATTCCACTATTGCTTTATCATGGGTTCATTCTTCACCACATCGTTGGTCAGTTTTCGTCGGTAATCGCGTCGCTCAGTGCCAAGAAAACTTGGACTCTAAACATTTTTATCATATTGCCGGAGCTAGTAATCCAAGTGATTGTCTTTCGCGTGGTATGCTTCCATCGCAACTTTTGACCCACGATTTGTGGTGGAAAGGTCCTCCGTGGATTCGCAGCTCATCTGAGAAGTGGCCGATTAAGCCATTCTCGCTTAATAATTGCTCTGTCTTGCCTGAACTCAAGGCAAATGTGTTGGCTGCCATTACTCACACAGAGCCGCCGTTGCTGTGTACGTTAGCACAACGTGTTTCTTCTTGGGAAAAGTTGCTACGTATCACCGCATATGTATTAAAATTCGCAAGACCTAAAGTTAAGGTCGAACCTCGTTCTATAGCAGGGTTGACAAGTGCTGAGAATGCGTTAATTCTCGCCGTTCAATCTGTGCACTTCTGTGAAGATATCAAATTGATCAAGGCTGATAAATTACCTTCAAAAAGGCTGCCAAGCCTCTTCGTCTTCTTAGACAAACAAGGGATTTTACGCATTGGAGGAAGACTTTCTGGATCAATGCTTCCTTTCGAAGCTAAACATCCGGTTCTTCTCCCTAAACGCGATCATGTCGTTGACTTAATAATACAGCATTTTCATGTTGTTAATTGTCACACCGGACCTGGACTTCTTATGTCTATTATACGACAACGCTACTGGATCTTGGATGCCAGGACTGTTATCAGGTCCAAGTTGCGAAAGTGCAACACTTGCTTTAAATGCAACCCAACGCATCCAACGCCTATAATGGCTGATCTTCCTGATTACCGTGTTTCAGAGGCCAAGGCATTTTGTCACACTGGTGTAGATTACGCTGGTCCGATAAGGACAATCCTTTCTCGCCGCAGAGGTCAACATGCGCAAAAGGCGTACATCGTTCTTTTTGTTTGCATGGTCACACGTAGTCTACATATTGAAGTGACCAGTGATTTAACTACTGAAAACTTTCTAGCCGCTTTTAAACGCTTTATTTCCCGTCGAGGACCAGTTTCATGTCTCTATTCCGATAATGGATCTACTTTCATCGGTGCGAAGGCACATTTAGATGAGCTGTATAGTTTTTTATTGAACTCTAGCTTCAAAAACGCGCTGTCGAATGAGTTGCTCTTTCGACGCATAGAGTGGAAGATGATTCCCCCAAGATCACCAAATTTTGGTGGGATGTGGGAAGGGAATATAAAGAGCATGAAAACGCATTTATATAGAGTAATAGGAAGTCAGTTACTTACATACGAAGAACTGCAAACTGTTCTTACTCAGATAGAGTGTATTCTTAACTCTCGTCCATTGAGCGTATTATCGTCAGACCCTTATCCTGAGGTGTTAACTCCCGCGCATTTTTTGATGTCTACTCCGTTGCAATATTTACCCGCTGCTGATTTGTCAGATCAACGATTGAGTCTGTTAGAACGTAAAAAGTTGTTAGATAGTATGGTCCAATCCTTTTGGAAGAAATGGCACTTAGAGTATTTGCACACGTTGCAAGTTAGGCAAAAATGGGCTACTCCCGACAAACCGGTAGAAATCGGAACTGTTGTTCTTCTTGAGCAGGAGAATTCTCCACCGTTGCATTGGCCGTTAGGAGTAATTACGGACGTGTTCAGAGGCTCTGATAACGTTGTACGCGTGGCGATAGTTAAAACGCAAACTGGAATTTACAAACGCGCTGTAACTAAATTATATCCTATTCCTACACAATAAATTCAACTTAGTTTAAACCTTATTTTCTAGTTTAGGCCGCTATATTTATCATATTTATTATTTAATCGCATAATGCATGTGTTACTCTCAGTCAGTTAGAAAATTCGCGTGTTTTGAAACATCTTGTGATGTTCCAAGGCGGGGTGCATGGTGGAGCGCCAATATATTTATAAAATGCATACATCATCGCACCATAATATATTTCGTTATATTATAAATTTCATAGTCTTTATAGTAAACCACATTCTGTTTGTCGAATGCAATTAGTGCTGGTACTGCTGTAATATTGCCAATGTACTCGACGATCTCAAGAGATGGCGTTAGCAGTCTTCAAATAATGTAAACGCGCTGCACCTGATTGGTGCAAGAAAAAACGGACATACCCTGCTCTCATCGCTTTTCGCTAAGAAGACCTTTTTAATATAAAAATTTTGTTCCGCCACGGACATCAGTTATATTTCTCGTGAAAAGAAGCTGATTTTCCGTTAGTCCTATAGCCGTGTAGTGTTTGGACTCGCTTGTAACCTTTACAAGGTGTATGTGGAGTGCTCCAGTCTACGATCGTGACCGGCCGGTCAATACCTTGCAAGAGACCGTAGAAACCTCGCCGCTGCTCGCTGCCTTCTGGAGGATCGGGACTTGGTCGGTGTTGCAGGTTAGTGCTGGCATGATTGTTTTGATCGATAGAAGTGGTTTACTTCCCTACACCTCGTACGCTAACTGTTGAGCAATCACACCCTGGTCGGGCTATTTACACGCCTGACCAGTGTTATCTTTACTTTAATAAACTTGTGAACTAAATACGTAATGACAAAATTAACGACCCGAAATATCCAGGGATACCGGAATCTGTACGGTAAAGTCTAGTAATTTAATGACATGAAAGTATTGTATCTCCGATCAATCCAACGTGGGCAGGCCAGAATCTTTTGGACCTTACTAGTAGGTATTTATTAGTCGTTTACCAAACAACTTTTAAAGGGGCGTTTATATAACTTACTTGGCTTTAGCAATGAGCTTTGTTTGTTTATTAACGGACAATGAATAGAAATTTTGTTTGTGGCGGAGACATCGCGTTTCGACTAAGTGAGGATTTCAAAAGCAATTCCGCCTCTTTACCGTTTTCTGTCGCTAAAAAAATATTATTGGAATTGCTTCTACTGTGGGAAGTCTTATTTTGAGTACTAGGTGTAACAACAAGCATATTTACAGCTTCAAGGGACCGCAGACATATGTATTTGGTATTAATTTCAACTTGATGTGTCAACGCGACTTGGATGTATGGGGTGTCGTTAAAATCCGTATAAAATCATCTTGAGTGATGTACGAGCAAACCCGTACATTTATAGTAGTTAACAAAATTAGCTTGCATTCACATATTTGTATTACACTCACATTACATTGGCATTAACTTAACATACTTATTTTTGTACATTATTCAGTAGCAATAAAATCATCATCGGGTAAACTTGTCTACTCATTATCAACCTATTAATATATGTAAGGGAAAAATGGTCTACACAAATGGTCCTTCGAGTGTAACCGTAACATGGGACTATAACGCGAGTGTTCAATCGAGAATAAATCGTGCTGCTGGTTACGGCCTATCAGCGCACCTGTGGGCATCATCAGTGTCACTTCTCGCAAGGAGCAGCCCCGGGAGTAAGCACAGCAGCAAACACTTACAGCCTGTTTTGCAGTCAGCAGAATCAAAGTAAGATCTTTCCTTTTTTACCGTACATCATGAGCCAAACAATGGAGGATCTTGCAGAAAATCAAAATCAGATCATGGTGGCCATGAACCAGATCTTAGTTAATTTGAAAAAAACTGGGTATGAGCGTAGGACTCCAGACTATATCAAGCGACGTCTGGAGACTTTAGATGCCTACTGGCCGGAATTTCAGACGAATCATGTTAATTTGAGTGGTTTTAGTGACGAATCTTTAGAGTATTTCGCTAAAAATCACTATCAGCAAACAAAAGAATTTTACGTATCAACTCGCGAATACATAAAACAAGCGGCTAAATCACAAATTTTGAGACCTGCGACCCCACTGGCAAGCACATTGGCAGGGGTGAGCGGGGATGAGCATACCAAGGATACGGCCGATGGCGAAATGTCTTTACCCGCGGCTCCAATATTTAAGTCTCAAGGCACCAATAGCAAATTAGATGAATTGATAAAGAAGCAAACCAGTAACTTTAAAGCTTTTTCACGCGCAATTAGAAACATAAACATCGATAGCATAAAAGAAAGGTGGGAGTTTCAGGATACATTAAAATCTTTAGAAGCGAGATGGTCCGCTATCGACTCTCTTCACTGGGAGTTAGATGGGTTGCTCGATGGTAAGGACGAGTCAAACGAGGACACTTATTCTGCCTATGAGACAGCTTTCAATTGCATGAAAAAGAAACTAAATAGTAAATTGTGGTCAGTAGCACATAGGGAAAAATCGACTCCTAAGATGGATGTTCCTATATTTCACGGCAATTATAACCAATGGGTTTCATTTAAGGATTTAATCATCAAGACAATACATAACAACCCGTCGCTGTCGAATGCGCAGCGAATGCAATTCCTTAAAAATAAGGTCAAGGGGGAGGCAGAAACATTGATACAACATTTACAGATTAGTTCAGAAAATTATACTACTTGCTGGGAAATTCTGAACCATAGATATAATAACAAAAAGCGTATCTTTATGTCACACCTAAGTATTCTGTGGAATCTTCCAGTCATACAACAAGCATCCCTTAGCCATATCAAACGCCTGCACGATACAACATACGAGTGTCTCAACGCGATCAAAAATCTAGGAGTAGATGTGAGCACATGGGACCCCTTTCTTGTGTTCCTATTAACAAACAAGTATGACGTTGAGACCCACGATGATTATTTAGGCTCTTTGAAACAGCCACGTGAATTGCCAGTTTTACGGGACCTATTAGACTTTTTGGAAAACAAATTCACGAACATGGAATCGTCAAAGCGTAAACAAGAATCAAAATCTGTAAACTCTAACTCAAAATCAATACCTGAAAATCATTCCAATAACCATCAAAAGTTTCGTAACTTTAGGCAAACTTATTCAATCAAATAATAAATCAAATTTCAATTATAACAAAACTTGCCCATTATGCAAAAATGAACATGGTCTATATCATTGCGAAATGTTTATTGCGATGTCTCCATCAAATAAAAGACAATTTGTGAACAAGCTTAAACTGTGCGAAAACTGCCTTTACAATCATAACGGTAAGGCATGTTTTTCAACAAAACGTTGTCGCGAATGCACCGGATTTCATAATACAATTTTACACGAGGCATTTACGCAATTCCCAACTAGGTCGCAAAATACAGCTGTAGCAAAATATGGTACCGCACGTGTATCCGCCGAGCAAGCACAGCAAGTTAACTCGCACGTAGCACAAAAACGAGTCGTACCGGAAATACTTTGGTCGACAGCAATCGTAAAGGTCCAAAAGATGGATTGGTCATACCTTACACTGAGAGCTCTACTTGATCAGGGTTCCCAAACTTCTCTCATTACAGAGAACGCAGCACAACTATTATCATTGCCACGGCAAAAGTGTAACAATGTGATAACGGGCATCGGAGAAAGAGATAATGCTTGCAAAGGAGTTATTACAATAGAATGTACTTCAAGGAATGATTCTTACACTTTCAGTACAGATGTTTTCATTATGAAAAACCTGACTAAAAATTTACCGACTAACAGTTTTGCAAAGCCATCATGGGCGTACTTAGACAATCTATTCCTTGCTGATCCAGATTTTAACATCAGCCGCCCTATAGATTTATTATTTGGCGCTGACATATATTCGAATATTATTTTGGATGGTATATGCAGACTAGATAAAAGCATTCCCGTAGCACAACAGTCCCAGCTTGGGTGGATCTTGTGTGGCCATATGAACAAGACTTTACAATGTAATGTTATACAGGTTAACATTGATCAGTTACATAGATTTTGGGAAACGGAAGAAATATCCGAATCTACGTCTCTTTCTTCGGATGATGAAAGATGTATACAATTTTACAAGTCTTCCACGCGCAGATTGCTAGACGGAAGATATGAAGTAGGGCTTCCTCTTAAAACAAGCATCGAAAATCAGTTATTAATAAGTTTCGAAAGTCGAAAGCTATTGCCCAATTTAGAAACTTAGAACGAAAATTTATTACAAATCAAAACATCGCATTTGAATATAAATCATTCATAAACAAGTACTTAGCTTTAGGTCATATGACACGAGCTATAAGTAACATGGAACTCCAGTGTTTCCTGCCGCATCATTGTGTACTTCGTGACGATTCTACAACAACGTCGTTGAGAGTAGTTTTCAATGCTTCATCAAAAACATCAAGCGGTCAAAGTTTAAATGACCTAATGTATAAGGGCCCAAATTTACAGCAAGATCTTCAGTCCCTAATACTAAAATGGAGACAATTTCAGTTTGCTTTTACAGCAGACATCGAAAAAATGTTTAGGCAAGTGATTTTACATCAAGATGATCAGGCCTTACAGAAGATCGTGTGGAGAAACAGCCCAAGCAATAAACTGCAGGAATATCAATTAAAAACTGTCACATATGGCACGAAAGCAGCTCCATTTCTTGCTATGATGACGTTGAGACAGTTGGCTAGCGATGAAGGGGACAACTATCCGGAAGCAGCAAAGGTCCTAGAAAAGCCCTTCTTCATGGATGACGTTCTCCATGGTGCTCATAATATACCCACCGCATATCGATTACAACATGATTTAATTACATTATTAAAGAGTGGTGGATTTAACTTGAGGAAGTGGGCATCGAACAACGATCAGTTATTACATGATGAGACATTACAGCAGGAATCAGTAACCTTTAAACAGCCGGTGTCCACAAAGGCTTTAGGACTTCGCTGGAATCCTTCACAAGATAATTTTACATTTAATTTTAAAATAAATTCAATAGTCAGCAAAGTTACGAAACGATCCGTGTTATCTGAAATATCTAAGTTCTTTGATCCCTTAGGATGGCTTATACCGGTTACCACTAAGCTTAAAATGCTATTGCAAAGAATTTTGGCATCGAATATACAATGGGATGATCAAATACCGGAAGAAATATAAGATGAATGGATCAAAATCAAAACAGAGGTAGAACAAATCAATCATGTTCAATTACAGAGATGGCTAGGCACAAATCCAACCTACAAAACAGAGCTACATGGCTTTTGTGACTCGTCTACAAAGGCTTATGCCTGTGTTATGTATTGTAAAGTTTACAACGATCAGCCAAACATTACTCTTGTCATGGGAAAATCAAGAATAGTGCCCTCTAGTTAAAAAATATCATTACCACGATTAGAGCTTTGTGGAGCCCTTTTACTAGCAAATCTCATGGCAAAAGTTAAGTCATGTTTACCAGACTATGAAATTGACGTTTACGGCTGGACCGACTCTACGGCCGTACTAGGTTGGCTACAGGGAGAACCAAGCCGGTGGCAAACATTTGTCGCTAACAGAACAAGAGTAATCACAGAGAAGATGCCGTCTGCCTGCTGGCGTTATGTAAAGTCTGGCAAGAACCCCGCTGACTGTGCAAGTAGAGGTTTACATATATCTCAATTACGTCAGCATCCCTTGTGGTGGCAAGGACCTTCGTGGTTGTTCACATACAATACCAACAATGAGTCACAACAGCCCATTTACACAACCACAGAAGAATTAAAGAAAGAAAGGCAAATAAACAATGTTTTGATACAAGATACAAATAACAATATCATTACAAACTTATTGAAAAACTATAGCTCATTAAATAAAATTGTGCACATACTAGCATGGATGTATAGGTTTATAACATACAAACAAAGCAAAACGCGCGAGGTATACCTCACGTTAGAAGAAATTAGAAAAACCAAATTGTCGATTATCAAACATGTGCAACAAGAAGAGTTTACAGAAGAGATAAGAAGTCTCAAGGAAAACGGCAAAATAAGCAGTAAGAGTAAACTTCTGAATCTCAATCCCTATTTAGACAGTACGGATCTGTTACGTGTGGGTGGGAGATTAAAACACGCTTACATCCATTCTGATATGCAGCATCCCATAATCATACCGTACAAAGGACGACTAACGGAGTTGATCATAGAACAGGCTCATAGACTAACCTTCCATGGTGGTGCTCGATTAACGTCGGCGTTCATAAGACAAAAATATTGGATTGTGGGCGGTCACGATGCCACGAAACAGCAGATACGTTTATGCGTCAAATGCAAAAGGATAAGTCCCATTAAACACCAACAAATTATGGGAGACTTACCCGAAGCAAGGAGTAACCCATCACGTCCGTTTACCCATATCGGGGTAGACTTTACGGGACATATCCTGCTTAAAGCCAACAAGTGCCGTGGAATTAAGACTACCAAAGGTTACGTGGCCGTCTTCATTTGCATGAGTACTAAAGCGGTACACTTACAGCTAGTCTCAGACCTGAGTACCTCGACGTTTTTTGCGGCCTTAAGACGAATGGCTGCTCGCAGAGGAATGCCTAGTCACGTCTACAGTGACAACGGTAGGAACTTTGTCGGTGCCAACAAATTATTGCAACAAGAATATCATGAGCTACAGCAAATATTTAACAAGGAATTTTTCACCGAAGTCACTGAAATGGAAATCAATTGGCATTTTAACGCGCCCATCTGGCCGTCAGCAGGCGGTCTGTGGGAATCGGCCGTCAAAAGCTTTAAATATCATTTTAAATAGCATTTTAAATATCATTTATCACAAAAGAGTGATCGGAGAACAAAAATTAACGTACGAAGAGTTATCAACGGTGTTGGCCCAAATCGAGGCGGGCCTGAATTCTAGGCCTCTGTGTCCCCTAACTGAAGATCCACAGGATTTAAATTATCTGACACCGTCACACTTCTTGACTGGCGGATCAGCAGTAACATTAGTAAAAACAGAGAGAGATTTGAGAACCAGATGGCAGCTGACTCAGAGAATTGTTAGTGATATGTGGAAACGATGGCGTTCTGAGTATCTAACACAGTTAACAACACGTAGCAAATGGCGAAAGCCTCATGAAAATATCAAGTTAAATGACGTAGTCCTTCTGCACGACGACAACCAACCAACTGGAAAATGGTCAATGGGTAGAGTAATAGACCTGCATCCGGGTGCAGATGGATATGTCCGGGTGGTTAGCCTAAAAACGAAAAACGGCATTCTCAAGAAACCGATCACAAAATTATCAATTTTACCAGTTAACCCATCCAAAAAGGAGATATCTGAAAATGTTGTATCAGAAACTATAAATTCCTCACCCCCTCGCAAGAACAATGTAAGAAGTTACAATATCATATCACTGTTTACATCCTTAATATTCTTCATGACTATCATATCAAGCGTACAAAGCAGTTTTTATGTTACGAAATTTGGTCAAAACCAAAGCCTTTATTTTGATAAAAGGGCCGATATGCAGATAATACGAGACGATTGGGAATTAATTATTTACTATGACATGCAACCTTACTGGGAGGGAATAAAAGCTCTCGATAAATATTGTACGTCACTGGAACAGACATGTAATACAATAAATCATACAATGAACTGCGATATTATATTACTACAATTAAAACAAGGTGTTATTGAACTTGAGTATTACAATCAGATGTTGCTCGGTCAGCATTCTAGCGCGCGACTCGCCAGACAGCGACGCGGTCTCGTAGACGATGTAGGATATCTCGCCAACAGTCTGTTCGGAGTATTAGATAGCAGATTCGCCGAACAGTATCAAAAGGATATCACGTTGCTACGTGACAATCAACGGCATATTTCGTCATACTGGCAAAATCAAACAGCAATTATTGAGGCAGAATATAACTTACTGAAACGAACGGAGCAAGCTATGAACAAACAGCATAAATTGATTTCAAAACATATTTTATCTTTAGAAAAATCCTTAAACACCATAGCATCAAATAATCAAAACATTGTGAGGGTCAATGAAATGACAATAGGAGCTATAATAAGTAGTAACATGCTGAACAATTTAAAAGCGTTACAAAGTACTTTACTCGATGCTATTACAGAAATATATCACGGGCAGTTTAATCCACATTTTTTGACACCGGCGCAATTACAAGACGAGTTGAGTATCATAGCTAGTCAGCTTCCAAAGGATGTTGCGTTACCTATCGGAAATATACATTCAGATTTAAGCAAAATTTACAAATTGCTTCAAGTAAAAGCGCGAATGCTTCAAAAATATTTGATTTTTGAAATTAAATTGCCTCTTATCGGTAGAGACTCCTTTGAACTCTTCAATTTATTTGGCATACCTGAAGTCAATGGCGGCAATATGATTAGCATTAAACCAATATCAAAGTATGTGGCTGTAAACCTGAGAAAAGATACCTATATCGTTATGTCAGAGGAGAATTTGAGATCTTGTTTAATAGGAGATGTATATTTGTGTCATATTTCGAAACCCATTTACAGATTAACAGAAGATCAAGATCTATGTCAACCAAAGGATATGGAGTGTGAGACACTGTCCAATATTTGCAAAAACAGCTGGTTTGAAAGCAATGTTATGAACCATTACATTTATTTTTGCTGCGACCAATGCCCTTTACGTGTAATGTGCGAAGATCAAGTTACCACTCAAAAACTCACGGGTTCGGGCATTGTTACTATAGATAATGGGTGTATTATTAAAACGCAATATTTTACTGTGATTGCGCACAAAGGGCAATCTAGCGAGTTAAACGTAAAACCTGAGATATACGCTCCAGTAATACCTCCAATAAATATGATTATCAATATCCCTATCCCGCAGAAAATTATGATAAAGAGCTATCTGACATCGGCGAGAAAATTAAAATCATGAAAGATAACGCACATATATCGGAAAGCATCTCGTATCATGACATACTGGTGTACTACACAGTGATCTACTGTATCATCGGCATCGCGGGGATAGCAGGTTTGATGTTCGCTTGGCGACGCGTGCGCGCTTGGCGCGTGCCGGCCTCTGCGGCGCCGGCGCACGGCTCAGGTTCGCCGCCGTGCGACAACAGTCATCAGCAGAGAAGTAGTGACAGACTGTTTTCCCATAGTGTTAGTGAAATAAACGACAGTTTTCCGTGGGTTAGTTCGAATCTGCCTAGTCCTAGTGCGCGTGTACTAAATAAAGCCTCGTCCCTATTCTTATTCGTTAGTGCGTGCGATAAACTAAAGTGAACAATCATAACTAGGGACATTAAATGTTTAGATAATAATATTCCAGTTTTTCATATAATTTTTACATAGTTGTTTTTTTTTTTACTTTTCTCCAGTGGGGGAGCATGTACGAGCAAACCCGTACATTTATAGTAGTTAACAAAATTAGCTTGCGTTCACATATTTGTATTACACTTACATTACATTAGCATTAACTTAACATACTTATTTTTGTACATTATTCAGTAGCAATAAAATCATCATCGGGTAAACTTGTCTACTCATTATCAACCTATCAATATATGTAAGGGAAACTACCCCTACAAGTGACATTGATTATAAAGTAAAAAAAAAAAACAATATGGCGGCTGAATGGCAAATGTAAAAAAAAACTTCAAATGCTTTTTGGCTGGGCGTCGGGCTTTCTTTTTTCTGAATTAATAATGGGTTGATATGTAATTGGGTCTTTGAAGCTACTACTACACCGGTTGTTGTACACTACCTTAAAACAGAGATTTGCGATCATTGGAATAGTCTGAATGATTTAATCAAATAAAACTGTCTTTTTTTTTACTTTAATAGATTTTGTTCCTATGTTTAAATACACTTTCAGTCACTCACTCACTCACTTAATAACACTTTTACAATTTCAAATTATTAGTTGTACCCGATAAAACTTAGTTACCTCGCACAAAATAACTTATAATATATTCAAATATATTTATATTTATTTCTATTATATGTAGGGTACATGGGTACAGACCAATAGATATCTATGCGGCACGGTAGTGCCCGGGCAAGTTCTCAAGCCCTTTTTTTTTTTTTTCAAGTGGAAACCCTCACGGGTCATCACCTCACCATGGCTATCGGTGAAGTGGTGTGTCGGAATTGAACCGACTAAAACCAAAGACACAAACCAGACAAAAAAGTCTATCGCAAGGGACTCGGGTCGGTAGGAAGGAAGTCCCCGAGTACCCTGGCACACAGCAGCCACACTATTGGTAGCGGAGGGAACTGCCCTCCTTCCGATTTAGAGAGGCGCATGCTTCTGCTAGGACAGAACCATGGTCTCCAGCGAGAGGCTTCCCACACCAAGTTCTCAAGCCCTGACACGAACCAATTCGTGTCATTCTCAGACCTCCTCTAACTCAGAATTGGATAAACCTATTGAAATGAAATTCACATTTATGTTTTTGATCTGATTTAAAATAACGTTCTCCACACACAGACACAATCGCGATACTAAACTGTTGCGGAAAAATTACAGATACCTAATCTACATTATAGTTGTCTCCGTTTCTCTCGTTCTGCCGTTTACCTTCAACTGCACTTGCAATACCTACTTTTCAAGGTTGTTTGTTGTCCTTTTGTATGCTCTAATGAATATGAAATTATTCGCAGGATTCAAAATGGATAATACTCGCAAAGGAATAAATTGTAAAAAAAATCTGTAGAAAAGCATTGGAGGAAAGTTTTATTGAGGAAACTTTTTAGTATATTATGGCATTAGAACTTCAACAAAAAATATTAAAATGTATTCACTCGGCTATATTATATGTATAGAATAGAATAATCTTTATAGTAAACCAACGATGTGTTGCTTAAAATAATATACAAAGTGGATATGTACAATACTACATGATTTTTATCTGACAGTCTATTTGAAAACTTCTTTCTCATCTCTCTGAGGTGCTGAGGTGTCCCACATCATGTCAAGCTTATTATATCGTGTAAACAAAATGCAAATCTCGTCGTAACTATGTTAATGTTATGGTAATAACTTTTGTAACGTTGGTGTCAGCGAAGGCAATAAATTGTTCAAAACGTAAACTATAATACGTAATCTGGTAATAGGTAGATTTGTGGTTGTACTAATCATTAGTAATCACATAAATTTGACAGCGACGTGTTTACACACGCTAATAATTAATCATATTTTGTATGGGTTATACAGTACAGATTTATTTATGATAAGAAGCTATATGTATTCATTTCGTTCACAGTAAGACGAGATATAAATTGACCCGTTGCAACCTTAACCTTAAATTTAGGGAGTAAGTCAGTAATAAATAGAGAATAACTTTTATACACTTATATGATGAGTTTGTTCCATAGTGGCATACAGTCCATTGGGTCAAAATAATTAAAAAATATAGTTAGTTTAAAATAAGAATAGAACAAAATAACTAATTTGATTGTAAAAAGCTTGGAGTCTTCATATAAACTGCAAGTCATTATGATGACTTAGTATGACGTTAAATACCTACGAAAACTTGTTCCTTAACACTACAGCGCTTGTTATCGATATTAGTAATAGAATCTTTAAGGGTCAATCAGTTTTTAGAAAAAATGCACCATTGTAGATTTGACATGTCCTGTGACTTTGATAGCTAATAATTTAAATAGATAGATAGATTATTTTTATATTCAGAGAATATTTTTTCCTAGTTATAATTTTTTTTTCTTATAAAATAGCTATTATCCTAATAATTGTGTTATTTAAAACGTGTGGAAATAGCTCAATATATTCAATATTGCTAAAACGAGGCAACATTTTGTCGTGTCCCGACGACCTCCTTGCTAAGTTTGGAGGTAAAATTTATAGATCGCTCGATTTTTGCGCGATGTTCGAATATGAAACTTAATGATTAGTACTGAAATTCTTGTTTTCCACTCTAAAATAAGCAAGCAAAGATCGAAAACATCAATAAAATATAAATTTCGTGATGTCCTACGAAATCGCGTGTGGTGGAAATTCCAACTACGCTACGGAATTTTTTAAGACCTGCAACAATAATCCTTTTGAAACAAATAGTGTATTTGAATTCTCGTAACATTTTCTTTAGTATTGACAATCGCCATTTTATTTTAAAAAATTGTTCACGTCACGCGGTGCTCAAATTTTTGTTCCACCTACAGGACGGTTTTCTTCAAGGTAAATATTACCCTATTAACTTTCTGTTTATAAATTTGAATACATTAAGCTATCTTTATTTAGATTACCTTTTAATACTTGGCACATTTACATCAATTTATTTACTCTTACAGTTTAAAATTAAATTAACCAAATACGTCACATTCAGTACGTCACGTGTTGTATTAGTGAAACGGGTCGAACGGGAAAGTGACGTAATGAAATACTAAGGCCTATGCCTTAGAATTCCATAACGTCACTTTCCCGTTATATGAAATGTTTTTGATTCTTAATTAAAGTTGTATATTTAAAAAAAATATTGTTGTTCTGTTTGTCTTGGTGGTGAGCAATGATAGTAATATTTGAAAGTTTATTTAGTTATTGTATTACGATAGTTGATTTAAAATAAAAAATAAAAATAGTAATCGGCAGTTTATTGTAGACCATACCTAATATCCTAAACGTGACTTTAAATTTAACATACGTCACATCTATATTAATAATTCGGTCAAGGGGTACGATAGACTCGACTGAAACCTTAATTGAATAATAAAACATTAAAAAATAATGATTTCGAGTAGACAACATATATCCGCAAAATTAAAATTTTTGTTCCAATTCTAACGGTGCAAATGACAGTCGCCGATTCACACGTATATCTACCTACATTTTGTAAAAGATTGTGTATTATTATGACTCATAATACACAATCTTTTACAAAATGTAGGTAGATATACGGGTGAAATGTGACTTATAATTTATGAGTCACATTTCACCCGAGCGAAGCCGGGTTTTCATCTAATGTCCTAATAAAGCTGTGATTAAGAATAAGTAATTATAGGAGTAAATATCTAGCATAATAAAGACCGTTTTGTTAAATAATTATAAAGGTAAAACTGTTTTTAAATTTACTATATAGGTAAATATTTATTGTATTTTTCTATCGTGATAGAATTTGTTTTATTTTGAAGTGTAGACCAAAATATAGCGTATGGATAGTAATTATATAATAGCGTCTACATGTCTGAGGGTAATGCTAGAGTTTATATTTTGTTGAGAAATCTATTATGTTTATATTGATATAACAATGGTAAATTTTCGAATGTATTGTATTGTCATAAAAAAAAACCCTGTGTACTTCGTGACGTTTTGGTATTCTCTAGTGGAAACATAACTTTTAAATAAGTTTTTTTCGGAATTTCGTAATAATTTTGATATAAATATACTTTTATTATAATTTATATTATTTATCAAACGCATTTAATCAGAATTAAATGATTTTTTTTTTACGTAGATATCCCATTACGTGACGTTAAAATTTTATGAAAAACGCCCTTAATCTTCTTGTGTTTGTCTTACATTTTTTGTTTTTCTAAGTAAGGATCGTTTCTGCCTGAGACCAATAACGGCGTTTCTCCTCGCTAACCCAACAGCGTACTCAATTTTAAACGACAAAGTTTCCCAAATGAATTTAAAACAACTTCTCCATTTAACGTTAGTGAATCAAATATCTTGTAATGAGTCACTTTACTCTCTTTAAAGTGTGAAGTTAGGTACTCTCACCTTTATTCCCGATTACAAGTTCCATTATAAAAGCAATTTATTTTAAGTTTGTCGTCCCATAATCGAGTATTTATAAGAGCGAATTAGAATAGCAGTCCTTATACTTGGCTGCGGAATCATTTGTCGTTTCGCTTACGGTGACGATGGACTAAGCTGCGATTTATACTCGTATATATATACGGCAGAAAGCAATTTTGTCGTAAATATCCAATTTCACACCAGAGACCAAAAACTATTTCAAGCACTCCTAGCTCGTTAATTTATAAAGATTGAGGGTTGCAGAGAGAAGAGGGTTGCAATTTGGAGCATATTTCTAACTTTTTTTTTGTAACGACGTGGAAGATCCTCATGGATGTCCTCCGCCCTTGGGACCGACTAAAAACCTCGGTGTTCCACTGCTTACCCATGATCGGGGGAGCGAGAATCGTCATTGCATTCTTCCGCAACCCCTGACAGGCATTCCCAAAACGGGTCCCGTCACCCGGTGCGACCGCCACCCATCGGTCGCATTCCTCTGAGAAGCGCGCGCGGAATTTCTATCTTTTTTTTTTTTTTTGGTGACGAGGTGGAAGATCCTCATGGATGTCCTCCGCCCTTGGGGGGCCGAAGGGGTCTGTCGGACTCTTACCGACTAAAAATCACCCCGGTGTTCCGCTACCTGCCTCTGATCGGGGGAGCGAGAATCGCAATTGCATTCTTCCGCAACCCCGGAATTTCTATCTATCCAAACGTTACTTGACACCGTTAACTGGAAATATCCTTAAGTTAGTATTTCATTTATTTTGTACTAGGTTTATTATTTTATTGTATTTAAAAATTCGTATTATCACATAATTTACATTATTAATTTATTAAATTAATAAAAAAAAATTCTAGTCACATTGTTCGCTATCAGATTAAATGTTGGAAAAGTAGTAACTGCTCGAAATAGACACACCAATTTAAAATGAATCTCTTCGAAGATATGATGTATCTCCTTAAAATAACAGTTTTCTTTTATTATTATTTATTATTAAGACAAAAAGTAAGTTTATTTATACGTAATATACCTAGCCAAACTTTGACGTTTAATGGCGACACACGCTCATTTATTTAGGTACACAGTACATATACCCGGGTGGATCACGGGTACAAAATGTTAACCGTGGAACACCTAGGTGAACCACGTAGGTAGACCATGGGTAATAAACCATTCTTACACTATCATGCAATCTTAAGATAATTTCCTTTTCAAACAGGAATGTTGATACAGTGATAACAGTTATAATTAGTGTGACCTATTTTTCAATGGCAAGTAGACGCTGTCTATTTGTCATTGAGAAACAGGTCCTTTAGTTTTGATTTCAACACGCCTTTGCTACACTTATATACATATATTAAATTTATAATGTTGCAACAACTTTTTACACTGGACATATTGTCGTATCCGGTTTTATTTTCAAAAGTTACGTTTATTTTTCACTATTTACAAAAACAAAATAGAATAAACGGTAGTAAAACTAAAAGACGGCAGTGCTGTATCATAATTTTTTGATGATAAAAAAATTATAGGAAGATGAGACTTGGCCAATTCGACGCGGGTTTTTTTCTGGTCACCCGATCTAATTCATAGCAGTAAGTAGTTTAGGCCATTTTCCAAAATACAACATATCCGCTTTTAGCCTTCGAAATACACTCCTCACCCTTTTTTTATACTGAATACTTGCAATTACGATTTTTTGTATTCCATATGGATTGTAATGTCTGTGTACACACGGTACATTAGTCGCAGTACAGAATTAGCTAACGATGGTTTTGTTCTACCGGCGAGCAGGTCACTTCGGGAAGAGGGAGGGGACTAGAAATCTTGGAAGTAAATTTTAACCTACTTCTAATTGTCGTTTTGTTTGGATGACAATACTATAATTTAGAATATTGGAGCTGATCTGGTGATGGGTGCAGGAGGTATATATAGGAAACCTTCAGTGGCTACTAGTAAACCCCCCGAGTTTAAGCTGTGTCAGTGGAACTCTTTTTAATATAAAAATCGTGTTTTTTTAGTTATTCTGACCAACAATTATGTTTAACCGATGTCACAACCTTATTGAGTGAGGTCGTTTTAGGACTGGCAACATCGGTTTGACGTTATCAAACTTGATGCTCCGATATAAAAATCACAATCTGGCATCTAATATCTATATGTTTAATATGAAACAAACATTCCTGTCTGTTTACCAACAATAAAATGTTAAACATACGATTAGACAACATAACGCAGGTACAAGACCCCGACATGCTCGAGCTATTCCTCACACTCCCTAATCCTTCTCTTCCAGTCTACCTTTCTTTTTCATATACTCCCAGTTTCCCTAACTTTTCCCTAAGCGCCCAGTTGGCGGCAAATAGGCTTGCGTCTGCCTACCCCTTTGGTTATAAAGGCGTCTATCGTAATCTCAATTTAGGACCATTTTGGTTTCAATGTCTTCACCTGTTGTCTATAGCCTGGATTCACTACTAAATATGATTAATTACTAAACACTAGCAACTATTGATAACCATCCAAACATAAAACAACAAATAACAACAAACTTGAAAATAATAAAACGAATAACAACAAACTCAACAAAAAAGATCGGACGTCATCGGTAGATTGATGAGATTCAAAGAATTGTTTTCACAAGATATTTTAGGGCTAAATACATAGTGGCCCCTCCCACGATTTTTGGTATCAATGGCAACGGGCTTTTTTTCGTTCTTTGCAGCTAGCGAACGTTCTTTGCAGCTAGCGAACGTTCTTTGCAGCTAGCGAACGTTCTTTGCAGCTAGCGAACGTTCTTTGCAGCTAGCGAACGTTCTTTGCAGCTAGCGAACGTTCTTTGCAGCTAGCGATCGTTCTTCAGAACGTAAAGAAATGAACTATTTTTTTCTTGAAATAAAAGTGTGAGCCTTAGGGCAGTCATTTGTTAGCATATTTCTTGTTTATACTGATTTCAAATATAAACTTTTCTAATAAAATGTTGTAGTGAAATAAGCAATTGAAGGTCATGCACCCTTAAAAACGATGTTAATGAAACAAACGTAAGCTTTTGGAGCAGCAACGAGTGTTCATATATGACAAGTCTGCAATTAATTATTTCAGCTTGTTATTGGATGTGTTTCAAAAAACATGCACTGATTGGAATCAGATTGACGAATAACACGTATGGATATGTAAAGTAATATTATTGAATGTATATGGCACATGCTCAAGACTGCTGGAAAAGATTGTATTTTATTAATCGTCTTGGACAACAGTTTTGAGTTTCTTGAGATTGATATCTGTTTGTATCTGATAATCAACTACTACTACTACTTAATGCAATAGTTATTATTAGTATTAGAGTAACAAGTACTTATATAAGAACTAGTCGTTTCGCGCAGTTTCACCTGCATTTATAGTCACTGCTCCGCTCCGAAGGGTTGTAGAGTGATGTTACATACCCTATAACCTTCCTCAATGAATACTCGCCAATGCAAAAATAACTTTTTTTTTATATTATAGGGGGCAAACGAGCAGACGGGTCACCTGATGGTAAGTGACTACCGTCGCCCATGGACACCTGCAACTCAAGATTTCGTGGCCGGCCTTTGAGATAGAAGTACGCTCTTTTCTTGAAGGTTTGAAGGTCGTATCGGTCCGGAAATACCGCTGGCGACAATTTGTTCCTAAGATTGGTTGTGCAAGGCAAAAAACATCTGGAGAACCGCACAGTGGTGGATCGCCAATTATCCAGGTGATGGGGATGAACTTATTCAAATCTGACTAATGATTCCAGAGATTAGCGCGTTTAAAAACAGTCAACTTTATTATATTAGTATAGATAAGACTATTAATAGGACTATTATTGACACTATCATTAATAAGACATTTGTCAGAACGGCTCCATTCTTGCATAAAGTTTCAGGCTAAAATAATTTTACACAATGGCACGTATTGTAGACAGCCAGTGACATTCCACAGCTAATAACAGTCACGTTAAGCTGCGTATTTGTAAAGCGAAATGCAATTAGTGCAATTTCATGCTGACGTGATCCGACATACGACGCCCACACTTTCTGGATAGTTAAGTAAAAACGTTATCAATTTACATTAGCGTATGAAATGGGAGAACTCAGATGTCAAATAATGGAATAATAAGCAGAACTGGATGGTCACTATCACCCAGTTCAGCATTATACTCAATTTCAGTTAAAAGTAGAAAATAGATATCAAGTCAAGAAAAAAGAATAATATATACAGTAACGAACTTAAATAAGGTCCTAGTACTTAGACACACTGCTAAATTGTAAGTACATAAAATTTAGGGTTCCGTTCCTCAAAAGGAACCCTTATAGGATAATTGTGTTATCCGTCTGAGTGTCTGGCAAGACCCTTTTTCTCAGGAACCACTGGACGCTTCAAGTTGAAATTAATACAATACACTTATGTCTGCGGTGTTTTTAAGTAAATACAATAAAAAAATATGGCCATTTAAACCTCAGAATTGACCAAATTTGAACATTTCGCAGGTACATCAAAACCTATAGGATACTTCCCGTTGACCTAGAATAATGAAATTTGGTAAGAAGCAAGGTCTTATTAAAGCTTGCATAATCTCTGAATGAGTAGCTAATGCACGGAAAAAAGAGGAAATATTAGCAAATGATGGTCCAGGCCCAGGTTTAATAGTTTAAACATATAACCTCTACTCTAAATAAAATGTTTCAAATAAAACTAATAAGTAAATTATTAGGTTACTCAGATGCCAAAACGATTAACGCATGTACGACGTAGAATAGATAATGTATCAGTAGGTACACGTTTCTGCCATCACTTCCAGAATTTGTTTCAGACAATCTTTACTTTGAATCTTTTTGAATGGTCAGCACAATTCACGTAGTTTTGTTGACGTTTCAACTCATTGTCAGATCTTGAACGATTACATAAGAAGGATTACGTAAAGGTTTTTCCCACGTGTTCACTATCAGTAAGTTGTCAGTGCGTCGTCCTCTGAAGGCTCACTTGACTTAGGCCTACATGTCGAAATTTTTGTTAAAAATCTATCATTATTTTGTTGCACAATTCGAATTTCTCTGTAGTCTTTGGAGTATGTATGTACATGTCTAGATGCAGGGATCTCATGCCGGATTCACCCCGTCACGGACGTCAAAAACAAACTGATTTCAATTTAAACATTGTTTCTTCACTTACCCGCAAGTTGTAAAAAGTGACACAATAGATAATTTTTTTAGGCACCTATCTGTTTACATACCGTAACGTCTCATGCATTTGATAGCTGTGCAAGTATAATAGGTCGTATGCGGGACGTTGAATAACTGCAAAAGATAAAGAGCATAAATTGAGGTTCGAGGTGAAGAATATTGGAATCTGTAAATGTGTACATTTTATTGTGTGACATTTTCACCTCGAACTGATCGCTTGCACATATTAGTGATTTTTATGGCATTTAACGGAAAATTAAGATGCAATTTGACTTAATGTAAGTTATATAAGAACTTATCAACAAGTTTAAGCTTTTGGGAAGTCCATTCTAACAAGTTTATATCATACGCGTTCACATTTGAGAAGAAGTTCTTCTGAAACTACGCGTAAACGATTATTCGAGTTCTAAAATTTGAGGGACAGTCCCTAGTAAAAGATAAGAAGACTAACGTCAACAGTGGGTACTGTTGACGTTAACAAAATTAGGGATAACTACCGAATACTCAAAATTATAAATAATCTAAATATTTTTTTTTTTAATAGTGCCCGTTCCAACTGCAGTCCGGATTCGCTCAAATCCTCCTCCTCTGGCTAGACCAATGTACTAGAAACTTTACACATGCAAACAGCCGTGTTTCGTCATCATTTCAGACATAGGACGTCCACTGCTGAGCATAGGCCTCCCTCAATGACTAACAAGGAGACCAGTTTAGCCTTCCAGACACGAGACAAAATAAATTTCAGGTGATGATGATCAGTTTCCTTGACTCCGGGCTAAGATACATGATCGATTGCACCGCTGGTAACCTCTCTGTCAGTATAACCTGCCGGAGCTCTAAAACCCGCACTTACCTTAGGGAACTCAACACTCATCTCACTCATCGTCAGAGTCACGAGCATTGTTATATTAATTTTTGTTTATGCTACATCTATAAATTTGAATACCAAATACTATGCTCGCTAAGCGTCCAGGTAATATTCATTTAGGAAGTATTCCGTTGTTGTGCATTATTTTAACGTAACAATGAAAACGATATGCAAAACTCGTCGCCATGTTATGAATTCCGTGCTATTATAGCTGAAAACATTCAGATATACGCCGTTAATATTTTTGATAATTGTTTTCTTTACACTAATAAAATCTCAAAAAAAGCAATTATACTTCTAATATCTACAAATATATGTTTCGGTATACATAGTTAGGATAAATCACGCTGATTTGATACCGCAACGCCCTTGTAGTCATTCAGCACAACACATTAACTCAGCATTGCACTGAAGAAAGTGAGAAGGCACCGATGCTATTCGTCGTCACCTCGCAGAACGAGAACAATAGACAGATGACAGACGTACAGTGACATTCAACACTAATTATGACGTCACCCGTTTTACTTCATTTAATTTTGGATTCAAGCATAAGGTGGGGTGTTATTCGGTGCAGTTATTATTGAATAATAATTAGTATTTTAAGAAATCACGCTGTTTATAATAATTAACACCTTTAGGAAATGATTTATTTAATTTACAACTACAACGTATGTATCTACGAATATAAACTTGATGACGACTAGAGGTTTTATTAGCAGTTGCCCGAATATCTATTTAACGTTAAGGCGAGTATCCGAGAGCGTCTGGTGAATTTTTTCAGCTCGTGACTAAATTAATTTCGAGCGAGACGCGGTAAACTCCTTTCAAGGCACAATAATAACGTTAGTGCACCAAGTACCGCCAATTTAACCTAAGATGTTTTGATCGATATGCAAAAACTAAGATGTTCAATTACTAAGTGTCACTTTTTATTTTTTTCAGATTCTTGATATAATGATCTCTTAAGACAGAAATACAAAAACTTACAAAAATTACTAAAAGTTTATAAAAATAATTGAAAAACAGCAAAAGGACTACATCTATATATCCATTTTAGCGATTCACTGCACAGGGCTCGTTCCTATTATTATTTTTGTGGTATCTATTACCGACCGCTACATTAACAAAATATTTATAGTTAAATAAAAACACTTATTTGAGTTTAATTATTTATTCAGAACAAACAATAGGATTTCATAAAGTTTTAAATAATCCTAATGATTTGCCTTATAAATCGTAATTACGTACATAACCTACAAAATTTTGCAATAATTCTCAAAAAACTATATAGGGTGCAAAATAGATTTAAACAGTCACATAGTTCTTATACACTTTGTTTTACTCTGTCTCAGATCTAACAACATACCTCGGACCAATGGTAGGTACTTAGTTAGGTATAGAAGGGTGTTTTATTCAACATTCGTTTGACGAAGGGCGTTCATTTTCAGAGCCTTTATTTCATTTATCGCTTTGCCTTACGCTTGTAGTTTCCATTGATTCAATATCAATTCAATAGCTGCTGCATTCATTAGCATCAGATTTCTGCATAGAATCTGCTATTCAAAACCGTTACAGGTCCTTGCTTATACGCAGCTAATAAGTCTTGATTATTTAGGTTACTCGGTGTATCCTCAAAAGTTAAGCTAAACATTTCTTGGCAGACATATTGACCTGTTGGCAAGATTACGGTGGTATGGAAACGAGATTTCATTTACACCTAAATACTTCTAATATGAATGTAAGTTGTGACATCGCCAGAATTGTTCAATTTCTAGATTGGTAAAAAGATCTATTGGAAATTGTATCCCTTCAAAACGACACATAAAAACCTAAGTCTCGCAAGTCGCAACGCAGTACTTCTACCGCAAAAAGTTGTGAGATCTAATTGTTATTTAACAACGTTTTATTGTAATTACAGTTTACACATTTACATTACAGACAATTTTAGTTATTTAATAAATAGAATACCTGGACCATTGTTGTCAAAAAATATCGTAAGTACCTTAAGTGGACTTAAGGTACTTTTTAACCCGCTTTTATTAGCTTCACTTGTAACTAATTAACTAACAATGTAAACAAATATTATAAGTAAATTTTAACCTTGGTACTTCTAATAACCCATGTCGTACCCAAATGAAACTTTGTATGTATATGTAGCTCCGATGACTGTTCGAACACGCAACCAGTTGATCGCAAGTCCGACGCGTTAGCCATTAGGCTACCGCCGCTTTATCTCAAGATATAAGCGCAATGCAGGATTTTAGGAGGACATTTAAATTACCTTAAGAGTTTGTTTGCACGAGAGACATAATGAATACGGCAATGTACCTATATTAAAAAAATAAAAATGACTTACGATTAAATACTTGAGAAGAGCTTAATATTTTTGCTGCTAACAATCTAATATTTTACTCCTGAGTTCAACATTTGAATGAATGAAAGAAGGGAAACAGTAAGGAGGAAATATTTATATGAGTAAAGTACATTGATTGTTATATTATTTCTCCGAAACACTGGAAGACGCATACAAGTTTTTGAACTGACAATAATATATTTCGGCATTCATCATCACTCACCATTGGCAACCCTACTGCCGCTACCATAGATCTGATGACTCTGCTCACATTCAGAAAAAGACAGTACTATGTAACTAGCTTTATCTAACCATAGTTTTCTGTAGGGTGAAGATACTCAACCTTTCAGAAATATTCTGTGCTGGAAATACAAGCAATCTGCCTTGCCTGCAGAGAGAGAATATATTATGTGGAAATATAATATTAGGCGTATTTAACATGAAGTACACTAATATATTAAAAGTACTTCATAGATTACAAATCAAATAGGTGAGCTGTATTTTGTCCAAACCAATGCTAGACATGATGTGTTTTGTTGCCAAATATAAACCTTTAATGTATATAAAATGTGCCACACAAATAGCTTAGGCTACAAGTCTTATAATTTATATAATATTGTGAATTAAAAAGGTACACTTCGAGTTAACTGTGTGTGTTCACGGAGTTAACTTCAGTGAGGGAGCGGTTCAACTTTATAATTAAAAAGAGAAAAATGTTTTATAATATTTTGAAGTAAAACTTCTCTCTACTCGCGATTCGGGATATTACGCTGATGAATGTTTGGGAGGAAATATCTTACAAGTGTTTTGCAATTTACCGGAGTTTTCGTACCTTAGAGGTAATTAATAGATACTGAATTAATTCTACTATTTTTTTAAATGTTTCATTTTGTTTTTATCCGCCTACATCATGAGAAGCCTGTATTTAAGGGGACACTTTTTCGTTGCGTGTTTGTAAATTACGTGTATAGTATCTAAAGCTGAGAATCTGTATCTGTGTTTCATATATCACCGCTATTCCTTTGAAAAGCAATTCCTTTGAATATAAGGAAATAACCAAATAAAAACGACTTATTGGAATCTAAATTAGTAGCGTTCTCTACTTCTCCGCAAAGGGGAAATATAAGTACCTGCGTTTGGAAGTAATTTTGTCAGTAAAATGATTCTGTTATGAGATGAGCCACGAAATAACGGCAGAATTCGGTATCGTAATTATAAGTGTAAGGTATGTAAGTGTAACACCGTGTCATTACAGCTTGGTTAGAGGAACCGCCGAAAATTAAAACTGTTTGCAATCTGCAGATTATGTTTTAAAACCCCCATGTGAGGAATAATATGTTCAAGTTTCTTAAATAACTCAGTATCTATTTATTGCCTTTAAAATACGAAATTTCCCGGTAAATTGCAAATTACTTTAAGTTATTTTTGCCTAAACATCAATCAGTTCTACCGCTGATAAACACTTTAGTAGACTGTTTTGTTTTACAGACGTTTCTCTCGTACCTCGTGTGTCACTCACAATTGAAGTTCTCCAGACAACTGAGGTCTATGGGGACATCAGGTTTAGCTGGTTAGAAAGGCCAGATATGGCACAGAAAAGTAAGTCATAACTAATACAACATGTATCCTTGTCAGTTCTAGCCTTTATTAGCGGTCACTTACATCCAAAAATTGAGCTACTTGCTTTGCTCAATTTTTTTCTATTTAAATTGAACCCCAACACGCCACACAATGATGTACCTTTATGTGATGTACCACAATACTCCATGGTGAAAGCAGGTTTGTTATTATTTATTTTAACTATTAATCATTTCAGATAATCTGACAATCCCAGCAAAATACTTTGAAAACAAGGTTTTGTAAATCTTTAAAACAATCTCAATTTCATCTATCGTGCTTTAGAAACTGACTAAAAGAGATTACTGAATATGAAATCAACCAATACCAAATGATTAATGGCAGGCAGTCATAATTATATCGCTGTATAATTCGCTGTTGTAAAATACAATTAGTACAGATGTAAAGTGGGGAACAAATACAAGAACAAGATAAAGAAACAAAAAGGACCAGCTCTCTTAATGTCATTGCTCACTTTAAATTAAATTTAAAGGCGAAAAGTCTACATGTTGAGACGTAACCAATACGCAGGTGAGGTGGTCTATTTACAAATTTACATTTGGTGCCGAGCTCACAATGCATCTAGAGATTGTAAATTTATTTGGTAAGACTTAATAGATAAGCAGGTGGAAGAAATGCACTCTTAATAATTTTTTTACTATTGATAATTATATAAAACAGCTAGGTTAACAGCGCTATAAACCCGCGACGCAAAAACAGGAGTGTTATAAATTTGACGTGTCTGTGCGCCTGTCTGTGGCATTGTAGCTCCCAAACAAATATACCGATTTAAGTGTTTGTTTTTTGTTTGATAGGTGATTAGGTGACTTGATCGAAAGTGGTCTTAGATATAATTCAAGAAAATCTGTTCAGCCGTTCGAAGATCATCAGCTCTTTTGTAATTGTTGAAGAGATTTTCGAGTTGGGGGGGTTTTAAATTTATATAAATGTATATCTGTGATAACTTAAGTTAGATATTCTAGCAATATAAACAATATTCAAATCTTATGTTTACTCATCCTATGATAAGTTCTGCCCGCACCAGTAACCTATAGATGACAAGAACACGCTTCAACGAATGCAAGCTGATGCACTCCGAAGATTTTAATGTCGCACGGCGCAGAATGTTCAGCTTCCATTTATTAGAGCTTCCACTTGTCTAACATAATAATATGTCGGAATTGAATTGCTGAAATCTTTAATATACTACCTACAAATGGTCGAGGGACTGGCAATTATTTTTATTTTTAACTATTATTATTGTTATAAAGGTATAAAAGAGAGTGTGTTGCGTGTTATGCTACGTTTAGATCTTGTTCTGACGTTACAATTGTACCCGGAATGCAATAACTGTTGCCCCAGTAGGTGAGGCTGAGTGCACGCGAGGACGCGCGGACGACGTGACCTCGCAAAGAAGAATAAAAACGAGAATTGTTGACGGCCTTACTAACTACGTTTGTAAAGAACGAGACAATCTTTAATATAACAAAACATGGAGAAAAGAATACAAAATAAGAATACACACAAATGGGAAATAAAAAATCATTAAAAAGGATGTCTTGTGACGGCACCGAACGGAGATCCAGTTCAGCATCGTCTGGTAGGGATAGGTACCAGTACGCTGGTTTTCATCTGGACGCTGTGGCATCAACGTTTAACTACTACCAATACATTAAAATTACAATTATATAATATTTAAATTTAATTTTAATTATGCATATTCATATTCTAACTATAGAACTTATGCATATTCTAACTATAGAACTTCGATATCGCCCAGTATTTTAGTTGTGGAAGTCTGATGCCAGTCGCTTCGTATCGTCGTTAGACTGAAAGCCGACCTCAACTTAGTTGGGAAAAAGCGCGGAGGATGAGGATGATGCATATTTATATTCAGTAATAAATGGTACATCTAACTACATATTACCTATATTAATAATGTGGAGTAAAAAAATTTAGTCAGTGTCTGAAATAAAGTATAACAAAGTATACAAAATAAAAAATAGTACCAAAATATTAAAAGTACAAAGTTTTAATATATTATAGAGTTGTAATAGGTACATACAATATACATACTAATAAGGCTGGCCGTAGTTTGCACACAACGTTAGACTGGGAAAGTAGTTGACTAACCCCTTTTAGCGGACTGAAATCTATTCTTGTTAATTTTAATCCTTCTAAAACACAAGCGTATCTTTTTTCAGCGAAAAAGGGATGCTTTCGAACTTACACCCACTTTCCAAGGTGTATCTTTACCGATTATTGATCATCTACGGCTTCTGGCCATTACAGTCCCGTCCAAACTTAACTTAGGTCCATGGCACAGACAGCATCCAACAAATTGAGAGTCATTTCGAAGGTCCGGCGGTACTTCAGCTCCGAACAGCTGCTTAATCTTTATACAGCCCAGGTTCGATCTTGCATGGATTAGTGCAGTCACCTTATCGATGGCTCAGCAAAATATCAACTTAAAGCACTGGACTCTGTCGACCGAAGTTCAAGAGTAGAGCGAATAGGTTTCTCTTGAATAGGCGTGTACCATCTTCGTCTTCATTATCGCTTTCCATCAGGTGAGTTTGAAGACAAACGCCTATGCCATTACACAATAAATAAAATAGTGACGATTCGATAGGTATCATATATTTTCAGAAAAATCCAAGAATCCACAATTCAACTTATCATATTTCCATTTATGATTGCGGACAATATGAAGACTTTCATAAATGTATTAATAACAAGTAAGTACACTATATGTGACATAAACGAACAAATTAGGCTGTCTGTTAGGGAGTAGAGTATTATTATGTGCTAGATTCTGTTTAAGTGGCGGGCTGTTGTCTCTGCCAACCCCGAAAAGAGAAAGTCTTGAATCTATATCTATACATATATAAATATTTAAAAAGTAGTCTTCGACATAAAATATACGCTTTTTTGTAGCCGAGGGGCCCTCGTCAGGGTAAGGTTTTGAAAAGACCATTGTATGACTTGTTAATATTAATGAGTGATAATAAATAAAGGTTTGGGCTTGGAATATGAAGGAAATCACAATGTTTTAATGCCATACTGATAAGCTCACCACACAATAGATTACTAAGTACTTCAGTAATTAGTCATTTAGACTTGTGAAATACTAATTAAAATTATGTATTAAAGATATACGTTTTTATTAATTACTAGTCTCGGGCGCGATAAGTGCCTTCTCTCAAGGAGTGAAATAACCTGTCGCGTAGGTGACACCTGAAACTAGCCGGGCTCCGCCGAAGCCCACAAGTGAGTACAACCATTTTACCTTTAATAACAGTAGCTGTTAATACCGCTTAAGAAAGTTTTATTTTCATATTTGGATGAATAAATCTAACCATGAATACCACTTATGGAAATTTATTATCATATTTGGTTCATTACTATTTTACTATAATATAACAATTATATTATGAGGTAGGTGAGCCAAATATAATAATAAAAAATATAGGAGAGTCATGCTTCGGCTTCATATGGGCCGGCTCGACCGGAGTGATACCACGGCCTCACAGAAAACCGGTAGTTAAGCAATGCTTTTCGCCGTGTGAGTGAGGTTACCGGAGGCCCTAACCCTTCCCTCTGTCATACCATAAAAAAATTAAGCAACATTGACGTTTAAAGTGATGAATGTTATTGTCGAATCAAATCAAAATCGTTTATTTTAATTAAACCCATTATAGGTATTTTTGAATTGTCAGGAGTAGTAGTCAGTCAAAGTCAGTCGTGAAGTTAGTTGCCTGTTCCAATACGTAGATCCTGTGAAGAGAAACAGGCAAGAAACTCAAAGGACACTTCTTTTCAACATGTTTTTTACAAGTCTTTGGTTACATTGCTTATATGCGCAAATTAAATTTGAGGACAATGTAACGTATTGTTTTAAACTATAAACAGTTGCGCAAACTACTATATTATTATGTAAGTAATAGCAGTTCGGAGATGACCAGCCCCAACCAACGGCACTCGTTCACGAGCATGACGCACGCGTCAGTTATCGTCCACTTCAACAATATCAAAGGGAGGCGAACGACTCGATACATTCGCCACAATCGGCAGTACATCTAGGCGAGCATAACATACTCAGAACATGTCATTAACCGACTTACAAGAGGAAGAGGTTCTAGGTTCAGCTATTTGGATCTTTTATTTATAACTTATTCAATCAAGAGCAGCAAGTTGCTAGACCAACTAGAGATCTTACCAACTTATCTAAATAAAGTATCCGGCTTATTTAACTCAAATTAATATAATGTAACGAGCAGATCGTTATGTTCGGTAATTCACATTACAGGAAGTAATGTTCTAAATACCGTATTTACTCAGTACGTACGTACCTTGCACTAGATAGGCTATCTGTGGAGTAGGTACCTATTTAGCTTGACATCGACTTCAAACAGAGCAACAAGCATACGGCCCACCTGATGGTAAGCGGTTACCTAAGCCTGTGAACGCTTGCAAATCCAGAGGCTTTTTGAAGTCGGTATAACTTTTTTTTAATGTGTTTATTACCTTACAGTACACTATTTAAAATCAAAAAACACACACAACGTTTGCTTAGAGCGTGTCCCGCTCCGGACGGGCTTGTATGAATTTTGGGTGATAAATGGTCGAATCCAAAAGCTAGAAAATCATATATTGTGCCAAAGTGCTTTAATACAACTACCAGTGCACCCGTTCGTTGTTTTTAACGATTTTATTCCTACCTAAAAGCCGAAAGAAATGGATGCAAATGATGAAGAGGGCTGCCGTTGCAGACTCCTCGCTCCGACGGCGAAGCCACATTAAAAATGCTGTAGCATGTTATCATCCTCCTTTGCAATCGGAACAGTCTTCACATTCTAGGAACAAAGCTTATCTATCTTTCTACCCGACTTTGGCCGGCGGATGCAGAAAAGGAGAGTTAACTGTTTTTTTCAGAGTATTTTATCATAACTACTAAACGGCTGAACCGATTTTAATGAATGTTATGTGGTTAAATTAGTATTAATTGAGTTAGCGTTACTGGGTACTTATATTAAAATTGTTAAAATCGAAGTATCGGACTTTTTGCGCCAAAAGTAATTAATCCAAATTTTGTTCAGGCATTTAGAAGTTATGGAGAAATAAAGAAACTCGCATATATACATATATACACACATACATGAATCCTAAAAATATTACACTCCTTTTTTGAGCAGTCGTGTAAAAACTAGCTAAACAGTTTCAGTCAAGACACAAGTTCAGATGCACGGTTCGTACAACTTCTTAGTATTAAGAACAATCAACTTTTAACAACCGGCTGGAGACACTGCGCGCGACTTCAACACAGCTTCAAGAACACTTTAATCGTAGTGAGTGATATGAAATTGAATATTTTACTGCATAGCTTTAGTGATCTTCGCGCTCTAAAATTCGGACATTGTATATAAATTTTGCTGGATAATAACCATGTGAAAAATGACGTCCAAATATATAAAATTAAACTACCAACATTTTCTGTCCCTCTTCACAAATAATACATGAAGTTCATTTTTCTACAGCGACCCTTCAATTTGTTTTCAACACAGAAAGTCATACACGTGCAGAATTCGTACATTATGATTAATTTTCATTTCTATTCCAGGTTTAACTTCAAATGTTACTCAGAAAATATTTCTTTATATAAACATAACACTGATATCTGTAGTCGATAAATAAAAAACAACTTTTATAAATAATATATGGTAATATGGTAGAGCGTTGCTCTCCTGGGTAGGCTACTTGGTAGCCTGGGTTTAGGAGTACAATGCCGCTCCCATAAGGCTTTTTTCTTTTTTTGTTAATAAAAAAATTAAAAAACCTTTTCTACCGACTTCAAGAAAGGAGGAGGTTCTATGTTCGGCTGTATGTATTTTTTTTTATAAATGATCACCGATGTTTCCGTCATCTGTGGACGGATTTCAAAAAATGATAATATCTAATAATGATAGTATCTAAGGAAAAACGAGGGACACCCTCAGAAATTAAGGACAGATGTAGTGTGTTTGTTGATTTTTTTTTAAATTAAGCAACACGTTTAAAGTGATAAACGTTATTGATATTAACCGACTTAAGAAAAGGAGGAGGTTCTACGTTCGGCTGTTTACCTATATGTTTACCTATATGTTTACCTATATGTTTACCTATATGTTTACCTATATGTTTACCTATATGTTTACCTATATGTTTACCTATATGTTTACCTATATGTTTACCTATATGTTTACCTATATGTTTACCTATATGTTTACCTATATGTTTACCTATATGTTTACCTATATGTTTTTTTATAACCTATTCAATCAAGTGCAGTAAGTTTCTAGACAAACTAAAAATGTTACCACCTTGTCTCAAAAGTATCGGCTTATTATACTAAAGTTAATATAATCTAACGATCTGCAATTCGGTTATTTACATGCCAGTAAGTAAAATTCTAAATACCTTATCTATTCAGTACGTACCTTACACAAAAAAAGGAACACTTTTAAAAAAGTTAAACCGACTTCAAAAAAGCAGGGCAGGGCACTGGAAAGTTAAAAAAATATCGATGTCAAAGTTAATTGAAAATACTACAAACATGTGAAACTTTTAAAATATAAGGTAACATTATAAAGGCATAATATAACATTATAAAGGCATAATATAACATTATAAAGGCATAATATAACATTATAAAGGCATAATATAACATTATAAAGGCATAATATAACATTATAAAGGCATAATATAACATTATAAAGGTTCGCGAGTCTCGCTAAAACTCAAATATGGTTTACGTATTTTCAAAGTTTTTGTTTTGTTCGCTCTTCGAAAGGGGTGGTTTAAAAGAAAATATTTTTTTGGAAAACCCAAACCAACGGATAAAATAGGTAAATAAAAAATTGGTAATTTCGAAATCATTTGTTCGAATTACGACTGACTGACGAGCAAAAAACGGTAATTTCTTCCATCGCCACTTACTTCTAATACATGGTTGTGTAAAATACATGATAAAGCTTTTCGTTTTTTCGTAAAAAAATGTAGATTTTAAGAAAAGATTTAGTTAGTGAAGTGAAGGTTACACATTATTACACATTGCTATTATTAATTTTAATCTGTCAGGGCTGGATTAAGGAGTTCTCTAAAGTCATGGATTTTTGTAATAGAAACCTGAAATTTGGCAAGAAGATATTATAGAGGTAAGTTACGTCAGCTAAGAATGGACTTCACGACAGGGCCGCATTAGGAAGGTCGTACGGCTCTCACTTCTTTTTATGAAAATCCTTAAAGAGACCTGAAATTTGACAGGGAGATAGTATATAGGTAACGTATGTAGTTCTAAGAGATCTTGCAAGTTTACATGAAAGTCCTGGGTTTTTTATACTAGAAACCTGAAATTTGGCAGGGAGGTACTATACAGGTAGGGAAGATTACCTTAGAACGGATTTTACGACAGAACCGGATTAAGGATATATAACCGGGGACTCTCGGAACGTATATATGAAAGTGCTCAAATAAATTATAGATTACACGAAATTCACTGGGTCATCTAGTTATACTCATGCAGTTGACGCAAAGGCAATTAGCGAGGTGATCACTACAACACGTGGTGACCAAATTTTTAATAACATTGATTAAATTAAACTATTAACGCCTACAATTTTCTATACAAACTTTTTGCAGTTATTCGGGTTTATGTTACAATGTAACTAATATTATAAACGCCTTTATATGTAACTACTATTACCTATTGTTTCAACGATTCCTCCTTCCTCCTTCATCTCCTTTAATTAATCGGAAGGGTGGTCACATTTCGGCTAGAATTATGGTAGCTTAACACATCGTTTTGAACATATACACATAACATCTCAGGTTTATGTTCCACGTGATTTATTGGAAGATAGTGTTCGAGTTTCATCTACAAAGAGATCATAACCCTACATCGTGCCATCAAAGGAGGATTAATAGCAATTATATCGCTCAAACGATGCTCGGCCCAAACCAATAAATACGATCTACTCGTGACGTTGTCGTATTTACATAGTTCGCTCATGTTTGTTCTCGGTCGACACTCGTCGCGAGCTCATCCTCTATATTTTGACAATGTCACGTTTTACTGAATATTGAACCTTCGACTCATCACGCTGTTATGTCACAATTTTTTCTTTTCAATAAGCTGTATCTTCGGACAATGTTTGTAGGTAAGGTATGCGGTTCTAAGTAATTGCTAAGTATTTTTAAAAGGATGATCTAATCGGTCCGTAACTTATTGTATAAGTGACAAGAGTACCTATAGCAGTCAACAATTAATTTGAATTGGGGCCTGGACGACTAAAATGTATCAATCTAAATACTAGAGGAACTATATAGAACTGCCACATCGCCTGTTTAAAACGTTACACCCACACTCCGCGAGAATACACAAAGGAAACTTTGTTTCCTGAGCTTTTAGCTCGATGCCAAACTAAGCTTGACGTTCATATTTTCAGTATCATCGACTTGTAGGCTTTATACAATCTTAATATCGCAGTTATATTGGTGCCAACAGGAGGCGTCTTTGTTTGAGGAGATACATTTATAACGAATAATTTTTTTTTAACAAAAAATTAAACCCACGAAAGAAGAAAGGAACTGAAAAGCGGAAAATAAACTTGTTAGCCTAACTAAACTCTTACACTAATGCAAATACCTAAATAATGATGAGTGAGACGTCAAACGTACAAACAAAAAGTTAACTACTTGTATCGGGTGAGTTGGTAAATTGACTTTTTTTATTTATGGTTTTTATACAAATATCTACCCAGAAAACCAAAGAACTTCCCAGAGAAGGCAGTCTTTAAAAATTGTGCTGTAGTGAATGTTTAGAAGACTACATACTAGGTAGCTAGTACTCGTAAATGGGTAAAACGGTATTGCCTGTATTAAGTGTTGCGTGCGCGCTTTCTGAGAACTGTTATATACATTAAGTTGCTAATGCGACGATCATTTCGCTTGAAGGAGCATTATGAAGTTCCGCCATATTCTGCTGATGTGACTGTCGGAACTTCGAACTTACATATGAACGAAATGTGCTTTGATCGCTCCGCAATAGCTTCACTACAAACTTTGTATTCCCGTTGCAGATCCCGTTCCCCAACTGTACGCTGGGATGAGTAATACCATATATTAATATTATTTAACTTTATCATGTTTAGTATCGGTACCTGATTACAATGTTGAGAACATTACTCTATATATATTGTCACGTAGGCAATACCTACAAAGGTGCTCTCAAATGTTCTGGCGTATTTGGAAAGAAGAATATTTAAATAGGTGTTACAGCAAAGAGCAAAATGGTTCACATCGAATGGAGAAATTAAAGTTGGTGAAATCGTCTTAGTAAAAACAGATAACGTCCCTCCTTGCAACTGGCCGCTGGATCGTATTGAAGAAGTCTATTCTGGTGGCATCATCAAAACAATCTCCTAAAGAGATCTGAATTTCGTACCGCTAATAAAACTTCGTGTCTTTGGGTATTTTTTGTTTTAATTGGTAGTCAATATGATAGACAAGCTCTTTTTAATTTTTTGATTTTTAGAATTTCGGACGTAAAAATTATAACCGGTTTTATTTTTTTAAGTTTTGTACTAGTGTACCAATACCATATAGGTATATACACATTGTTTTGGTGATAAAGTAAATGTTCTAGATTGCTTGTCGATATCTTTTAATGTTTTACTTACCATTAAGTTGGTGATTGAGATGAGGATCGTACCTACACAGTGGGGTGCATTAGGAGATACCTATGTCCAGCAGAAGACTTCCACAGTTTGATAATGATAAAGTGAAGTAAGTGTGTAACTTATGTCACTGATTGGAGAACCACCTGATTTCTGAAATACGAGTACGTCTCAGTTTGTATAAACACACTTTAAAATATTTTTCATCGCAATTTATCAAGTAACCTTATGGGTTAAGATAAAACAAGATTCTGTAGTACTACATTATGTTAAAGTACTTTGTAATAAAGGGTTTATTTTATTGCAATACTTGATATTTAAAATATGCATCTAGGTATAATCTATTCCATGTATTGTATTGTAATTTGAAATTATGAATGAATAAAAATAAACTTATTATTATTATTAGTTTGGATGGGTTTTTGAGTGTACACAATACTTTGTTTTTGTAAGAACATTTATTTTATTGTCATCATCAACATCTTAGCGTTAAATCCCGGTTACAACCGAAAGTCCTTCCATTAATATAAAAATAATCTCCTCTATGTGTACGGAAGTAAAGAAATTAAGGCCATACTCAGCAGTATAGAGATTTTCATAATTTGCCTCCTGTCTATGCAGATAACAAATACGAGCACCTCTTGGTATAAAATATTGATATCTAATGAATACTTCTCGCCTGGTTTCTTCAGGCAAAACATTTCGTTCTGGCTCAATGCATTCTTGGAAAATGCAATGCCCTGGTGTTTCAGCTTTGGTCTTCTTATATTGGGTAACACAATATTGTGCTCTATCGAAATCTATATTATGGAGGATATACTATTATCTGGCTGTTGAACATCTGGTTTAACTCAACGAAAAAACAGCCAGATAATGCACTAAATGCTCAGACGGCATCTGAGCACGGTATCACAAACCACAATCCAAAACAACAGTAAAGAACTGAACTGAAAGACAGATTCAAAGAGTATACAAACACTACGTCAGATTTTTTTTACCTGTCAATAAATAATTGCCATTTGAACAAAAAAATATTGATGACGTAAGTCATTCTATCATTAAATCGTTAGCTATTATGATTTTATGCAACAATTATGCATTCTCAGGTATAATATATAAGTATTTAATTATATTTAATGTTATTTTTATGTCTAAATAATTATTTGACATTTCGATATTTGTGATGTTTTTACAATTAAAATTACATGTTAGTTTTATTAGTTTCTCTGATTCAGTGGATCTTTTCTTTAATTTCTTAATTCCTTTAGCCAATATGGATTCAGTGGGGGGAGTTCGATATTCATTCTAATTTGGAGCGAGTAGTGTTCCCCGCTACCTCGACCAATGGCCGTCCGCGTTACCGCGCTACCATTGGCGTGACCGTGAGACTACGAGTGCAACGCCACCGACCGGAAGAAAAAAGAAATGTTGAAAACCGCGCGAGAGAGGATGACGTAAAACTGTCTTCGAAAATTCGTTCTTTTTACTGTAGTTGTAGGGCTTTACCGGTAATCACCGCGTGTTCATTGGCTTCAGACAGTACACAGTGAAGTTTGACTGCATAGATGGCGCAATGGTTTAAGTGGTCACCTGGCCACTACGCCGCGTTGAGTGTTGTGGGTTCAAATCCCACACGGGACAAAAATTTGTGTGATCCACTTATGGTTGTCCTGAGTCTGGGTGTTCTTTTTGTCCGTTGTTTAATGTTTGTGAACACGACACAGGAATATTCCTAATGCGAGAATTGTCTTTTTTATAAAAAAAAAAAAATTGGCAAATTATTTGTGTCTGAGGAAAAGGTGTTAAGTCTACCCTTGTAGATGCATTGGATACTGTTTTTGGTGATTTTTCTACGGTACTTTTATGAACAGAATTAACCAGTATGAACTCCACTAAATATTTGTTCGCCACCGCCGCCGGACCATTAGGATTATATTAATTAAACCCGACATCCGTTTGGTTATTGATGACAAATGAACAAAGCTGTTAACAATTGTAACATCTTCCAAAGCATTTTGTAAAAACAGATTATGTCTAGACACCTGAGATTATAATTACGACTATCGTATGTAACAAAAGAGAGAGATCTTGAACTTCATAAAGCAAAGCTTTTACAGTAAACATACAATGGTTCTCTATAACGTAGCACAATGCCAATTCCAATATTTACATTACAATAGAAACTATATCGAGAAGGCTCCAGAGTATCTTTCATATTACACAACCGACTTGACTGCGGTTATATTTTATTTAGTTTTAAAATGCTTGTGTATTGAAACTGAGCAAGGTGTAGAATTGGATCAAATGTGCCGTGAAATGATGTAATGATAGCAATGCAAAACAAGCCCTGCATAATATCGGTGTAAACAACAATCATATGTCAGTCACCTATCACTTAATTATTCCAATATAACAAATATTAAATGTTGTATGCTAAGTAGGGAAAGAGTGACAACGTTCGATTGGTTAATAGAAGTCGCAGCAGTGGGGACTACTGAGACTTCTGTACGTAACAATGACAAACATTAGATGAGTGGAAGGCAGAGGAAATGAATCTGTTTTTTCATGCAATCGCTTCCCTCTTCCGCGAAGGAAAATTAGGAAGGTAAACCGATTTAAAAATCACGTTTACTTAGCAAGAAGTCTCAGTCGCTATATGCCAAAACTTGTCGAAATACTGTTTCCAAGTGAAGTGCGTCAATCAAGGGTGCGTAAAAGCAATTGTTAACAACTTTGTCATTTTGTCGTGGCGTGGCGACCGCGACCCAGTCGCGCCGGAGGCAGTGCAGTCAGCGCGACCCAGGTGAGAGTACATCAAAATAGCGGCGTTTTCAAACTGTTTATGATTTAACCTACAATATTTTCTGAACTTTTCTTCTTTATCATTTAAATGTCGTTGTATGAGTATTTGAAAGCAACCCTCTCCTTCTCGAAATGTGAAAATTGAGTCGATCTTCATCCTTTTTTCTGGAGGTATAGATAATGACAAAAAAAATATCATCATCTTCTTCATCCTCCAATAGCTGCCGAATAACTTTTTGCCTAGCTGCGGATAAATTGTCCGACATATCGTACTGCAATAGAACACAAAAATGACATCGGAAAGCTAGTTGTCGCCCCGCGACGAGCGACCATGGTCGCATGGTCTCATGGTCGCGGTCGCGCGTCGCGGTCGCCAAGAACCAATTGCTACCTATTATATAAACTAGGCAGGGGCAATACACAATAAGTACGTTACCTATCTTTGTCCAACATTTTCATATGAACAATAAGTGTCAGTGACGCGCACTTGGACAAAACGCAAAAGTTACCACCCACGGCCACCTTTTCGCAGCGAGGGGTAAATTAGCCCCGCGATGTCATGTTATATGTCGTATGCGTAAGCCTTTTATGCGTTTTCTTTACCGGGAATTAAAGCTGACGTGATCTTAATTAACTTGTTTTTATAGATGTCATGTGGAACAGGATTGATGTCTAAACTGGTGACAATTTAACTGTAAAATCTAAAAGAGTGTAAAGGAAATAAGTTATAAATTTTAATATGAACATAAAAGATACCTACACGAAAATACCTACTGTAAACAGACATTAATGTACATGGTCTATAAAGTAAGTCTATAAAGTTTTAAAACCAAATTACAGAAGCTAGAATTTTAGTGTATTCGTACGATCAAATGCTGGTATTTGTGTTCCAAACTTAAAAATAGTAGGTGCGATACAATTTTGTATAAAATAGCAAGGCGATGTTTCTGATGCCTCGCCGCTGTTAAATTATTTACTCTTACTATAGTTCAGATGACTTCAAAATAAATAATAACGGACGACAATTGTCATCGTATTTTATGACATTGTATTACCTGACTTAGTCGAAATAATTTATTTTAATTATAGAAAACGTGTGTTAAAGTATCCTCCATTGCAAAATTGTCGATAAAGCACACATATGAGTCAATCCAGGCCCAGTGATTAAAACACATCTATGTATATATTTATTTATTTAAACGTGCCAGATAGCAATTAACTCAATATGTATACATGTATGGATACCTCTCTATGAATAATTAATTCATGTATAAACAGGGTACAAGCTTTAATATTAAATTAGTGGTCAATATTTTATAACACGTAACACAGAATACATAATCTCCGTTTGGTTATAAACCTTAAAAGTTGCCAACTCTCTTATTCAAACTAAATCCTTTTTTTACAAAAAGTTTTCCTATATTGAACCTTGTTCGACATTGCTTGATCATGTTTGGGTCTTACTCTTCTGTACAAATGTAGAAGTACCTCGCATGTAGTGAGCGTTATCTGGCGACGTCTTATGTCACTATATGGCATGAGGCATGATTTCGATCCCGCGTTGTTCTCTTTATTATCAAAGCCAATGTCGACCGAGTAATCTGTTTATTCTACACTCGGCTGTCTTCAGTTATAGCAATATGTCTGATAGTATTCAAATAGCAAGGAAACATACCGATTATCTGTTGGGAAGGGTTATCTGACCGAAGTTTATGGAATAGGTATGCATTTGATATGGAAAGTCTACGTGTGTGTCGATTTATCTGCTTCTAATTTGAGAAGTCCTTGACCGATTTTCAGTCAAATTGCTTGTTCTTTTCGTTCCTTTGTAGCGACATGTTCACAAACCTGATGTTAATTATCTCATGATGGTAATAACCCTCCGTTAAAATACAACCTGAAATTATTAGTTATGTTTTCACGCTTTGTATAAGATTTCTTATTAATTTCCTTTGTCTAACAAAAAAGACATTATAATCGGACAGCGTAGTAAAAAATGTTCGCTCGACATGGTACATGGTATATGAGCATAAGGAAAAAATTTATAACTCGCAAGGTTAAACAAAATTACAAATTCTATGTTCCATAAACTAAACTAGCCAGGATCGTTCAGATAACAGAAAATTATTGCCTGGCTTGCAAATGTATAGACGGAGCCAGTGACACAAGAGCCACACAACAATAATTCACGGACATATTTTTCAATTTGGTTAGTAAATTAGATTCCATACTGACATTGACATAAAGCATTTAAAATGTTGGGCTTTGTTATAAGAACCTCTAAAGATTTAAAAAAGCCACAGACTAAGATTAAACTTTTTACGACCTTAGTTCGATCAGGTCTTAGGTCAGGAATATTGTGCTCGAGTCTGGTCACCACACCACGAGGTACATATTAAACGTCTCGAGAGTATCCATAAGCGTTTTCGCTGGTACCTTTCATACCAGTGTAACAAAAGTAAAGCTGTTGCCGACGTATCAAAGTCGTTTAAAACATTTTAATCTCCATAGTTTGTTCGATCGGAGACAGTTATTGGATCAGATTTTACTATACAAATTAGTTGACGGTGACTTAGACCCCATTCTTGATGAGAAAATAAATATAAATTAAATACTCCCTCAAGGTCCCCAACTTGGGTCAGAACGCTAGTATGAACAGATTACTGAGCCAGTATAACAAGCCAACGAAAAATCATGAAATTGATGTAGACATCTATTCAAGCAGTCTTCCAAAATTTAAAAGATATTGCATCGTTTAGACCTCCTGTATCTTGAGAATTAGTGCGTCACTATGTCCTGTACCTAATGTCGATCATGTTCTGCATGTTTTGTATATGACTGTGTATAATTTTATGTATGTTGTAAAAATATATCGCTTTCATATAGTTATTTCTCACAGATGTTTTAAAATAACTTTAAGATAATTGTTTTTTTTTTATTAATTTGTAAAAGAATCTGTAACTTTAGGTTTAGTTAATATTAGGTACGTTGATAAAAAAATCTTAAATGAAACTTTCTGTTACCATGCCGTGGCAACTTAAAAGTAAACAATACTTAGCACACAATCGTAAAACATGTTTGTAAACTCTGTATTAGTGTATGTTTAAACCAGTTGTAAACAGTGGCTCGAGATGGGGCTTCGTAATGAAATGCCAATGGAAGTCTATCGTAACATTGTTATTAAGTTAGACCGCAACGAAAGTCGTAATAAATCATTGAGCGAAAATTTTCTCTAGTGAAATCCATTTCGATGTACGACAGACACTTTTTAAATTGCCGCCAATTTGTAGAAACAAATTACATATGAAATCATTAAACATCTATAGATTCATCTACACATTCCCAAAGAGTTCCCAATTCGAAATTTAAATAAATTTTTCATGGGTTACTTTTCTTACTGGCCTATTCTAGAAAGTTTCAGTGTGACACAGTGACACACGTATTATAATATACCATACTCGGGTAAAAGACTCCAGTTTTTTAATAAACACGATCGAATTTTGATAATGAATATTTATAAATATATGAAAGGTACTAGACAAGAGAAATTAATTTTCTGTTATAAGTACACCTATTATTATATGGTTATTTCTTACTGTTAAAGAGATTAGGTATTTATCTAAGCGCACAGGAGTGCAGTGATATATTCACACGAACCATTTTCGGAATCTCACACTGATTCAGAATCGGATAAACCTATGAAAATTATGTTTCAATACGCCTTATATATATATATATATATATCCCTTACCCTAGCTCCCTCGCTTTAACCATTCTCTTTTCACCAATTTACTTTCTTCCTTTGTCCCGATTGAATAGGATCACATTTCCAAGGAGGGTTGGCGTCAAGCAGGCGGCCGTCCATAAAAGTAACCAGCCAAAACCCTTTAAAACGACCCCAAATAAAATTGGGAAAAGGGCAGAAAGATGTTTTCAATAAAAATAATGTTTTCAAAAGTCAAGAATTGTTGTAATGTTAGATCTACTATGATCCTAAAATATGAACACACTTTTCTATAACACGTTGCAAAATTCGAATATTATGTTCATTGAAACAAGTTAATACACTAGCACTAGTCCTGACTTCGTCTCTTGAGTAATCTCTCTAATCATAAAAAGTAATGTGTTGTGTTGGTGTGCGCTGCCTCTAAGCTTCAATCACCTTCCAACAGTGTCGAGTACGTGTTTACACTCACAAACAAATTGCTTATTATAACTTTAATTAGTTTGAAATACACCCATTATTATTCCACACACGTACCAATAACAATAGCTTTGTAACGGAAGACTTGCAGTACATAAAACACACACCAAGTTTGAAATAATGTATATCTTACGTACCGAATTATAAACAAATTAATTAATCAGGGCCTTTTTATAACAAGTCACATGTACGTCCTTGTACTAGTTGCTTAGACTGACATCCAGTTGCGTAACTCGCAGTTGCAGTTGCACTCGCAACTGAAATGAAATTCAATTGATACTCTTGATCCACTAGTTACCAAAACATTGCTTTAAGCTGACTCCATGCACTGCACTGCACTGCACTATAAGAAAACCTATTCAGGTTATTCTATTCACATAAATGAGCGAATTTTATTCTTTTCGCACTGCGTGGTACGTAACCTTGTGAGACCATGCGCACATATTTTAGTTTTGCCACGTCCAGAATATATGTTGCTACATATGAGATATTATTCTCTATCGACTTGGGAACATATTTCAGCTGCAAGCCTTCACTTCACCACTTACCTGTTTCGTTCACCAATCGTTCATCTTACTCTGGTAGGCACAGGAGACTTTCTCCTGTATCTCCAACCTGCTTAAAATATCGTACAAACAGTTTTCATCTTTACATACATACATAAGCTCACGCTTTTCGCCTTCGGGACGTCACGAGTCGTTAAATCTTTTATTAATCGCTCATCAGTTTCGGCTACTTTTGATCTGCCCTTTCATCAGAACATCACCAATTTGATGTTCGGCGTGGTCGTTTCTGACCGGCCAATCCACTAACGTGTTACATATACTGTAAGGCAATAATTTCTTACACTATAAACATAGACTATGAACATAGAATATGGTTAGAAATATTTTTAACCGACTTCTTTTTGTGTTTAGGGATGTTACGCAATATCTTCGCCATTCCAGAATAGATTTAAGTAATTCTTTTTAGGGTTCCGTACCTCGAAAGGAAAAAACGGAACCCTTATAGGATCACTTTGTTGTCCGTCCGTCCGTCCGTCTGTCTGCCTGTCTATCAAGACCCTTTTTCTCAGGAACGCGTGGAGGTATATATATCAAACTAGAATTTATATCAAATACTCAGGTCTACTGTCCCTTAGAGCTGTGAAAAATTCAAACTTCTAAGCCAACGCAATCAAAAGATAAAGCCGTTTATGCCGCAAATGTCCGCAAATTTTCGACACTCGCAAAGGAATCAAAACCTACAGGGTACTTCCCGTGAACTCAGAATCTTGAAATTTGGTACGAAGCAACGTCTTATAGCATAGATAGTTACATCATATAATAAAAATATTTTACGGAACCCTCGGTGCGCGAGTCCGACTCGCACTTGGCCGGTTTTTCTTAATTGAATTGGCTGTACTTAAGATTGGTCCCATTTCAATTTGAAGGAAATATTTCACCTTTAAGGGGGGAAAGTTAAGAGATGAAAGTACCGCTTATAACAATTATCATGATTAAGGGGAATTGAAGTCGGTAATACTTTGAAAAAAGTTTGATAATTAACTTTTTACGATATTTTTAAATAAATGTCGAGACTTTATTCCCGCGTTCATCAGAATGTTGGTCTCACATGAGGTATTTCTGAAATCACCACACGTTAATGTCCAAAACAATAATCTTTACTTCTACACTAAATAACCTTTACAAAATCATCGATTATGCTCACAATAATTTAGGATGAAAGATTAAACTTGCAATTACAGGGAGTGCAGTGAGATTAGCTGTAATGCGACCAACCGTTGCCATGTTTTCTTTAGTCCTCATGTCCTTACAGTCCTTACAGTTACCAAATAAAAACTTACTTCAACTGTCATCGCAAGACAACCAAACACACTCAAGTGAAAATTAAAGTTGCCACATACAAAAATTAACAGCAATCGGAATAATTGTCACTTGGCATTCCTTTGGCTCTCCGATATATACATAACGTACCTGTATTTTACTTAAGTATAAATATATTTCATCAATTATATAATATTATCTTCATAAAACTTATCGAAATAGCCAAAGCATTCATTGACAGATACTGTGACACTACAGCTAATGTTATGTCTTCATAACAAGTCGAAGCGAACCAATGGAGCACGTACGATATTCTTATATCAACATAAATTATTATTAGATCTGTTCGCGAATCATATTAGTCAACGGATTTAAGATATGTTTCCCATTTCTGGCAGACCGGGAACCGCGGGTTCACTAATAGCTGAGTTTTCTTCTGCTAACATCGAGTATTGATTTTTTAGGTCAGTACAGAAATATAATGATGATAAACCATTTTTAGAAAAAGTGAATATGGACACCATCAGTGTTCATTGAAACCTATATACGTTATTTACCATCTAACCTTTTTTGCACATACCATACCACCATTACATATAAAATAGTTCATTCTCATGCAACTAAAGTTGTTGTTAGCCAGGTGTAAAGGGGCAATTTTTTTTTTTAATCGAGCAGTCCTGCTTGTCGTCACTATTCCTTAAGCATCTTTTCTCTTTTAAAAATATGGCTTTGAAAAGTGGGAAAACAAAATCATTCTTGGCTAGCCAAACCCTTACTTTTATATTGTCAATTTTAGCAATGTGATATTTTGTTTAAAAATGGTTTTAGTAATGTGACAATTATTTGGTTATGACTAACTGTAATGTATACATATTATTTATTTATTATATTTTATAAACAGAGCGAACGATCACGAAACGCCATGATCAAATTACGCATAAGTGTGCATTGTACCGTATGAGCGTTATGTAATGAACGAATGGTAGGGTGTTCATCGGCACATCGCGGGTAATGACGCGGAAAGGACCCATTATACAACCTTGCGGTACACCTACAACAGTTAATGCCATCATTTAAATTCAACCAAGTCGTTTACATAAATACGATTTACCTGTACAGTGACTACTGAGGTAGTTATTTATTGCAGTATAAGTAACAATACTGACTACTAACTAGAAGACTTGAAATAGTTCTGACAGTCCTCTTACAAAACAATTACGTATTATGTACCTACGAGAATTAACGTGATCACGCAATCCAAAGGTATTACATACCTTTGAAGTGTCTGACGTTTCAACCAGGTTGCACTGGCCGTGGGCGTGGACCTATTGGTTCAGTGGTGCACGGCAAAAGGTTATTCATCCTCATCTTTATCATACCGTCACATACTACACTAACAGTGTCCCTATCCTGTAAGCAAACCGATGCGTCCCTATTCTGGTGTTTATCTAGCTGCGGATAAAAGTGTTTTTATAAATGGATTCCACGGTGTAGATAATTTAAAACTATCTTCCTAATGTAAAGTTTTATGTTTTTTAATTTCAATTACTTCACGTACAACTCTTGAGTAAACGTGATGTTCGGTGGAGGTGAACCAGTCAACTTGTGACCACGGCCAGTGTAACCTGGTCGAAACGTCAGGCAATTCAAAGATTCGTAAGACCTATTACGTGATCGCGTTAATTCCCGTGCATGTACATAATTATATCATGGAACGCAAAAGTTTAAAAGTTAGTACTACAAAACAGGTTGTTCTATAACTGAGATTAAAATAGTTCTGATTTCAAATTATCTTTTAATAACATAACTTTGATGAGTTAAGTTTGAATGAAATGAATGAATGAATCGATAAATTTTCTATTATCGGTCCTTCATCGCCACGCTCAAAGTAATTGGATTTAAACAAGCTTTTACAGTTACCAAATAAAAAGGGGATAAGAAAAAGGACATTTTCTTTCATAATATTTAAACATGTAAATATATTACAGCGCAACGATGCAAGTTTTATGAGATAACTTTCTAAAATATTACAAATAAATGTCAACTGCATTATTTATGGTAACGACCTTTGCGGTGACACAAGTGTTTTGCCAACTTGTAACAGATGTACAAACTTTTGTGTTCTTATTATATAAGACAATACTGGTAAAGATCACTTAGTTGGTGCAAATAATAATCATTATAGTTATTTATTATATTTTGAAGATATTTTTTCCTTATTTTCAGCTTCCCTATTGTCATAGCCTACTTTTAGTTTATTTAGTTTTAGTTGCAACTGATTTTTATTTATTAACACATAAAGTTCAAAATTTTTAGATTTCGCCACTGCTACATACTTACATAATAATAATAATGTCTATTTCCATATAGTTAAAAAAAGGATGTTGTATAATTTTTGGCATGACGTGGTCTCCTGTAATTAAGGAAGCACATTAACTCATGGTTTTTCAAACCTAATATAACACGTAAGGTGTTTTCCTTGTTGGAGATCCCAATAAATTTAACTAAATAAATATATACTATATAAATATAAATAGGCACAGCCTGTATCGTGGCCATCAAAAAATACGAAACTATTATGCCTAGGACTTAATCAATACTACTTACTACGAAAATACATGTACATTATTTGTGAGTGCGAGTGTGTATGCAAGTGTGCGTGTATGCTTCTGTGTGTGGGACAATTGAAGCAGCTAGGGCGGTCCGTCAAACCATAGATTTAAGGAATTGTTCCGTTTCGTGGTAATTTAAGCTGGTGGCAAAGATTTTAACTTTAATTTCAGCTTCATGCATATTGCAGTGTTTAATACTCGTATCGCGCTTTTTGCTAATTTAATTATACAAATATGAAAACATTTATTTTTGGAACCTTTGGACAAAAGCAGTTTTACATTTTGTGAAGGACGCCTAAAGACTATTGAATTTAGTTTTTTTTTTTTAAGAATACTAGTACTAGTAACGTGGGTCACACATTACTAGTATTCTTGTTAACCCCTCCAGTTAAGCTAAATGCTTGTGTTAGGAGTGGGTTCAAACCCGCAACCACTTGATCGCTTACCGCCGCTTATTATATTGTACACAGTGACTTCAATATAAGCTTATGCATGTCTATGACCGCATTCATTACGTTTAGTTAGATTTAAGAAGTTCGATACTAGCGACGTAGATTAGCTTCCTGCATTTCGCCGAGAGGATAGTTATGTGTTTATTGAAAATTAACTTCTCCAAAATATTTGATTGATTCCGTTGCATAAATCTCACTACAGCCACAATCGAAATTAATATTAATTTTGCCACATGTATGGATTCTGAGAAAGCACAGGAACTTAGTTTTGTTGGTTTTTAAAGTTAAGAGGTTATTATTAAACCATTTAGCCATCAAAGCCATCCTAGATCTGCTTTCAGTAGAGAGAGTAGATTGCAGTGTCGTCTGCATAACAGACACTTTCACCGTCATTTAACTTTAAGGAAGCTAAACCATTGAGATACAGTAGGAATTATTGTCTGCTATAATTTTTGTGGATGTTTTTGTGTTTTTGCAGCATGTCTATTTCATATCCATTCTTTATTTTGCGTAATAGTTTTGATGTAAATTTTAATAACATAATAGTGCACAGCAAAAAAGTAAAGTAATAAAATTTAATAAATATTGTTAAAACTCTCTGATGCTTTAAAAAAGTTCGTTCGTTTGACCGATTTCTTCTCACTTTGCTCAACTGTTTGGAAACCGGTGGTTATAAATAGACACAGGCAGATATGACATTATGTTATCTATTTCTTCTCACTTTGCTCAACTGTTTGGAAACCGGTGGTTATAAATTGACACAGGCAGATATGACATTATGTTATCTATTTCTTCTCACTTTGCTCAACTGTTTGGAAACCGGTGGTTATAAATTGACACAGGCAGATATGACATTATGTTATCTATTTCTTCTCACTTTGCTCAACTGTTTGGAAACCGGTGGTTATAAATTGACACAGGCAGATATGACATTATGTTATCTATTTCTTCTCACTTTGCTCAACTGTTTGGAAACCGGTGGTTATAAATAGACACAGGCAGATATGACATTATGTTATCTATTTCTTCTCACTTTGCTCAACTGTTTGGAAACCGGTGGTTATAAATTGACACAGGCAGATATGACATTATGTTATCTATTTCTTCTCACTTTGCTCAACTGTTTGGAAACCGGTGGTTATAAATAGACACAGGCAGATATGACATTATGTTATCTATTTCTTCTCACTTTGCTCAACTGTTTGGAAACCGGTGGTTATAAATTGACACAGGCAGATATGACATTATGTTATCTATTTCTTCTCACTTTGCTCAACTGTTTGGAAACCGGTGGTTATAAATTGACACAGGCAGATATGACATTATGTTATCTATTTCTTCTCACTTTGCTCAACTGTTTGGAAACCGGTGGTTATAAATAGACACAGGCAGATATGACATTATGTTATCTATTTCTTCTCACTTTGCTCAACTGTTTGGAAACCGGTGGTTATAAATTGACACAGGCAGATATGACATTATGTTATCTATTTCTTCTCACTTTGCTCAACTGTTTGGAAACCGGTGGTTATAAATTGACACAGGCAGATATGACATTATGTTATCTATTTCTTCTCACTTTGCTCAACTGTTTGGGAACCGGTGGTTATAAATTGACACAGGCAGATATGACATTATGTTATCTATTTCTTCTCACTTTGCTCAACTGTTTGGAAACCGGTGGTTATAAATTGACACAGGCAGATATGACATTATGTTATCTATTTCTTCTCACTTTGCTCAACTGTTTGGAAACCGGTGGTTATAAATAGACACAGGCAGATATGACATTATGTTATCTATTTCTTCTCACTTTGATCAACTGTTTGGAAACCGGTGGTTATAAATTGACACAGGCAGATATGACATTATGTTATCTATTTCTTCTCACTTTGCTCAACTGTTTGGAAACTGGTGGTTATAAATTGACACAGGCAGATATGACATTATGTTATCTATTTCTTCTCACTTTGCTCAACTGTTTGGAAACCGGTGGTTATAAATTGACACAGGCAGATATGACATTATGTTATCTATTTCTTCTCACTTTGCTCAACTATTTGGAAACCGGTGGTTATAAATTGACACAGGCAGATATGACATTATGTTATCTATTTCTTCTCACTTTGCTCAACTGTTTGGAAACCGGTGGTTATAAATTGACACAGGCAGATATGACATTATGTTATCTATTTCTTCTCACTTTGCTCAACTATTTGGAAACCGGTGGTTATAAATTGACACAGGCAGATATGACATTATGTTATCTATTTCTTCTCACTTTGCTCAACTGTTTGGAAACCGGTGGTTATAAATAGACACAGGCAGATATGACATTATGTTATCTATTTCTTCTCACTTTGCTCAACTGTTTGGAAACCGGTGGTTATAAATTGACACAGGCAGATATGACATTATGTTATCTATTTCTTCTCACTTTGCTCAACTGTTTGGAAACCGGTGGTTATAAATTAACACAGGCAGATATGACATTATGTTATCTATTTCTTCTCACTTTGCTCAACTGTTTGGAAACCGGTGGTTATAAATTGACACAGGCAGATATGACATTATGTTATCTATTTCTTCTCACTTTGCTCAACTGTTTGGAAACCGGTGGTTATAAATTGACACAGGCAGATATGACATTATGTTATCTATTTCTTCTCACTTTGCTCAACTGTTTGGAAACCGGTGGTTATAAATTGACACAGGCAGATATGACATTATGTTATCTATTTCTTCTCACTTTGCTCAACTGTTTGGAAACCGGTGGTTATAAATTGACACAGGCAGATATGACATTATGTTATCTATTTCTTCTCACTTTGCTCAACTGTTTGGAAACCGGTGGTTATAAATAGACACAGGCAGATATGACATTATGTTATCTATTTCTTCTCACTTTGCTCAACTGTTTGGAAACCGGTGGTTATAAATTGACACAGGCAGATATGACATTATGTTATCTATTTCTTCTCACTTTGCTCAACTGTTTGGAAACCGGTGGTTATAAATTGACACAGGCAGATATGACATTATGTTATCTATTTCTTCTCACTTTGCTCAACTGTTTGGAAACCGGTGGTTATAAATTGACACAGGCAGATATGACATTATGTTATCTATTTCTTCTCACTTTGCTCAACTGTTTGGAAACCGGTGGTTATAAATAGACACAGGCAGATATGACATTATGTTATCTATTTCTTCTCACTTTGCTCAACTGTTTGGAAACCGGTGGTTATAAATTGACACAGGCAGATATGACATTATGTTATCTATTTCTTCTCACTTTGCTCAACTGTTTGGAAACCGGTGGTTATAAATAGACACAGGCAGATATGACATTATGTTATCTATTTCTTCTCACTTTGCTCAACTGTTTGGAAACCGGTGGTTATAAATTGACACAGGCAGATATGACATTATGTTATCTATTTCTTCTCACTTTGCTCAACTGTTTGGAAACCGGTGGTTATAAATTGACACAGGCAGATATGACATTATGTTATCTATTTCTTCTCACTTTGCTCAACTGTTTGGAAACCGGTGGTTATAAATAGACACAGGCAGATATGACATTATGTTATCTATTTCTTCTCACTTTGCTCAACTGTTTGGAAACCGGTGGTTATAAATTGACACAGGCAGATATGACATTATGTTATCTATTTCTTCTCACTTTGCTCAACTGTTTGGAAACCGGTGGTTATAAATTGACACAGGCAGATATGACATTATGTTATCTATTTCTTCTCACTTTGCTCAACTGTTTGGAAACCGGTGGTTATAAATTGACACAGGCAGATATGACATTATGTTATCTATTTCTTCTCACTTTGCTCAACTGTTTGGAAACCGGTGGTTATAAATTGACACAGGCAGATATGACATTATGTTATCTATTTCTTCTCACTTTGCTCAACTGTTTGGAAACCGGTGGTTATAAATAGACACAGGCAGATATGACATTATGTTATCTATTTCTTCTCACTTTGCTCAACTGTTTGGAAACCGGTGGTTATAAATTGACACAGGCAGATATGACATTATGTTATCTATTTCTTCTCACTTTGCTCAACTATTTGGAAACCGGTGGTTATAAATTGACACAGGCAGATATGACATTATGTTATCTATTTCTTCTCACTTTGCTCAACTATTTGGAAACCGGTGGTTATAAATTGACACAGGCAGATATGACATTATGTTATCTATTTCTTCTCACTTTGCTCAACTATTTGGAAACCGGTGGTTATAAATTGACACAGGCAGATATGACATTATGTTATCTATTTCTTCTCACTTTGCTCAACTGTTTGGAAACCGGTGGTTATAAATTGACACAGGCAGATATGACATTATGTTATCTATTTCTTCTCACTTTGCTCAACTATTTGGAAACCGGTGGTTATAAATTGACACAGGCAGATATGACATTATGTTATCTTTTTCTTCTCACTTTGCTCAACTGTTTGGAAACCGGTGGTTATAAATAGACACAGGCAGATATGACATTATGTTATCTATTTCTTCTCACTTTGCTCAACTGTTTGGAAACCGGTGGTTATAAATTGACACAGGCAGATATGACATTATGTTATCTATTTCTTCTCACTTTGCTCAACTGTTTGGAAACCGGTGGTTATAAATTGACACAGGCAGATATGACATTATGTTATCTATTTCTTCTCACTTTGCTCAACTGTTTGGAAACCGGTGGTTATAAATAGACACAGGCAGATATGACATTATGTTATCTATTTCTTCTCACTTTGCTCAACTGTTTGGAAACCGGTGGTTATAAATTGACACAGGCAGATATGACATTATGTTATCTATTTCTTCTCACTTTGCTCAACTGTTTGGAAACCGGTGGTTATAAATTGACACAGGCAGATATGACATTATGTTATCTATTTCTTCTCACTTTGCTCAACTATTTGGAAACCGGTGGTTATAAATTGACACAGGCAGATATGACATTATGTTATCTATTTCTTCTCACTTTGCTCAACTATTTGGAAACCGGTGGTTATAAATTGACACAGGCAGATATGACATTATGTTATCTATTTCTTCTCACTTTGCTCAACTATTTGGAAACCGGTGGTTATAAATTGACACAGGCAGATATGACATTATGTTATCTATTTCTTCTCACTTTGCTCAACTATTTGGAAACCGGTGGTTATAAATTGACACAGGCAGATATGACATTATGTTATCTATTTCTTCTCACTTTGCTCAACTATTTGGAAACCGGTGGTTATAAATTGACACAGGCAGATATGACATTATGTTATCTATTTCTTCTCACTTTGCTCAACTGTTTGGAAACCGGTGGTTATAAATAGACACAGGCAGATATGACATTATGTTATCTATTTCTTCTCACTTTGATCAACTGTTTGGAAACCGGTGGTTATAAATTGACACAGGCAGATATGACATTATGTTATCTATTTCTTCTCACTTTGCTCAACTGTTTGGAAACTGGTGGTTATAAATTGACACAGGCAGATATGACATTATGTTATCTATTTCTTCTCACTTTGCTCAACTGTTTGGAAACCGGTGGTTATAAATTGACACAGGCAGATATGACATTATGTTATCTATTTCTTCTCACTTTGCTCAACTATTTGGAAACCGGTGGTTATAAATTGACACAGGCAGATATGACATTATGTTATCTATTTTTTTTCTTTAATAATTTTACTTTAGACAAAGCGGTTGCTTTAAGCGGCAATAGGTTTATTGTTGCGGTGACTGTGTGTGTTGATCTATAATTTTTTATATAATAATATTTTTTTTAAATTGATGATGTCGAATAATTGATGATCAATGTTATGAAATACAGATATTGAATTTTAATTTGAAGGCAAGTGAGTCCAGGAGTGCATATGTCTTGTTATTAATTAGACAAATGTATACGACACATAAATATAAAGAATCTATTAATATAAATTTTTAAAGATCAGTCGGAATCCTGGCTACTTCTTTCAAAAACTTGACATATCCTGCCAACTCTTGAAGCCTGGTTGCCCTAAGTGTAATGGGAGCGTTTAAAGGGCTGCTTGCAAAATTAAGTGGATAAAGGGTCAACCGATGGGCGACGCCGCGACTATGTGACGCCGAGTTGCTCTGTCATACAAATCGTTTCATTTCTGCACCCGGCGTCTTGTTATATACACCAGCGCTATTCATATGCTCAATGCCTGTAGAGTTTAAAATTATTTTGGTTTATTTAATGCATGCACGATTTCCTCTTAAAATGTTGAAGCAACCAAATCTAAAAACTTGTCCAACTTTGACCAACTTGGTGAAACATAACATAATAGTAAGTACCTATAATAGTAAGTATGTTTGCTTAGATGTTAAGAAATAATAGCAAATGTTTTAAACATTATTTTTTAATTGGGCTAGACAGTCGAGCCATTCATGTCATGAAGTTAAAACTTATTATTACTTACTTATTATATTATTAATAAAGGACGATATTTTTAAACTGGAACTAGCAACCTGCCCCGGCTTCGCACGGGTACAAAGCATAATATATTGGTTTTTCCGAGATCTTCAACAATCATCATTATAATTATTACAGCCATTTTACACAACACATTAACTAATTATACACCTAAATTTCTTCATCTTCCTCATGAATCACTCCGTTCATTGGTGAATACCGTATGAAAATTCGTTCGCTAGTTATCGAGTTTATCGCATTCAGACAGACGCAGTGTGGGATCTTTGCTTTATAATTATGTAGTGATGATCCAACTAGTTCCATCTGGGTTATAATTATAATATACAACGGAATGTTCGCGAGTGCGCAGGCGAGTTCACATAAATAGTTTTCATCGGAGTATTACATGAATCGGCTTGCGGCTGGACCTCGTGCGCCTCACTGAACCCGTTCAATCTCTCTCTTCCACTACCTGTTATTAATGCTTGTTTATTTTCGATCAATACATACTCAATTGATTTTAAAAATGTTTGAAATCTCATTACAGTTAAGGTCATAATAGCTTTATCGATGAATACCATCTTTCACACGGCCCCATTCAAGACTGTTGAATGTATAATAAACAAGCTAATAACTATTTATTAAGGTTCCATTTTGTGTTCTTCTATAGAGTTTGCTACTATTTTCAGATTTTGTGAAACATGAATAACAGTTTGGTAAGTTAATTTAAAAAAATGTTGCTGTATTTTATACAAGCTATCGAATGCAGCTTCACTCGCGTTAAAGCTATTTCTATCCCTCGGGACCAGTGCTTTTATTCTGAGTGAAAGTTGCCCTATGTGTCATAATGTTATTTTAGTGTGTATAATTTACTGTTCAAACAATTGCTATGTTCACTCATATTTCATAGCAGTACAAAATAAATAGATTTCTTTCTCTCTTTTTTCTATGTCCTTTTCTGTACCCTTGACAACGTGTTTTGCAATTTTTTATAATGATTAGTAGAGTAGTTATGGCGTAAAGCGTAAAAATATCACATTCGCGTTTATAATATTACTTAGGATATTGAGTTCTCCTGAATTTCATCAAACAACTTTGGTTTAGAAGAACGCTGTAACATCTTATTACTGACACTACTACACAGACTACTACTACAGACTGACTGACTGACTGACCCACAGATCATCGAAAATCGATTTCTCAGCTTCTAGACCACTTGAAAACATTAAATTTGGCATAGGGCTAGGGTTTGGCAAAATGTTCCTGCGCCTAGTATTTCAACCTGATTCTGCACCCAGGGCTGGCTACAGAGGAGGGAACTCTTTAATAGTCAACAGTACAAAAACGAAACGGCGGCGGAAGCTTACACCGGCACCGTAGGGACGGTGCCGGTGTAAGCTTCCACCACAATTCACTTTTTTAATGAAGAAGAACTTGCAAACACATTCACATTTATGCTTTGATCTGTAAATTAAAAAGAATGCGTGTCATATCTGTGAGCGTATAATGAGTTATATCCCCCTCCATCGTCGTTGCCACCACTTATAGTCTAGCAGTAGTAGTCACAACATGTTTTTATTCTTCTTTAGCCTAAAAACAACGACAGGACTAAAAGTTAAACATTAGTGAACTAAATCGGTTATTTAAGTCCCTACCTCTCTTTCCTTTTTTTTGTGTTTAAAAATGTAGTGCGCCAAATGGCGTTTAAATAAAAAGATGTTAAATAAAAAAATGTTTTCCCTCCTCCGAGTGAGTGAGAGAAATGTTTGCCTGCGGCTTCCCTCCGCCGATAACTAAAAGTTATTTTTGTGTTTCTCGGGAACATCAACAGCAAGTTTAGAAAATCGGAGATTCGTTATTTTACAAAAATGTAGATGGCAAGAATATTACAATATCTAAGCTTCGTGCGGCCCGCTACGACGCGCGGTGACGCTAAGTTATAAAAATGCGACAATGTTCTATAGATAGAAGATCGTATCGCGAAGTGTCCTTTGAACTGACGTGCGACTCCACCGCACTTAAACAGGGGACTCGGGCGTAGTTATCACAGATAGAAGTAGTAGTGACTTTGACCTGAATACTTAAAAGTGTCACACTTAGGGTGGATTACTTTGTACCCGTACCTACCTTCAATAGGTTTGTTTGTAATGTATTTTTTTACTACTTACTAATGTATTAATTAATTTAGAGTACATTGATTAACTTAAAACTCAGTAATCGAAAATTGTATCCGTGGATTACCACGGATACAGTTTATATAGATACTTCCCACAACAATGCAATACAGTTATTAAACCGTATTGTATTCTTGTGGGAAGTATTGCAAACTTGTCTAAAAGCAGTTACATACTCGTATGTAGTTGGGACGCACAGTTGAAAAACTAAATCGATCAATTTTACTAATAGCTTCCGTAATTATTTATCAGATCAAAAAGCAGCAAACATGGGCAAGTTGTTCGTCACAAAATAGGAAAACAAACTAGAATTGAGCATCCAGGTCAATCATGATGCAATGTAAATGTTGTAGTTACAACATTAACATTGCATCTAATATATTGCATTAAAATAATATATTTAATATATTGCATTGAATAGGAATACAAGCCAACTTCACATTAAACCTACTGGTTTAATGTGAAGTTGGCTTGTATTCCTATTTGGGGAGGTGATCGAAAAATACGTTTTCTTGAAGTTAAAAGAGCACAACGAACATTAATAAAAGTTATGTACTTCAAAAAAAGGACTTTCCCCACTTTACCGAATTAGTAACTCAATATCAGTTCTAGAATTGTACATAATAAATATTATCTTAAAAATAAATATGACCCTTCCTTTAGATTCCAATACATCACGGAGAAAAAAGAATCACAACGTTGCTCCCACCGCTATCGTTAAAACAGTATTTGCGTATTTTCAATATGATAAACGCTACTACTACATCACTACATATTATAAAACAAAGTCCGGGGTTGGTTGCTAGTATATAATAAAATAAATAAGCGAATGATATATACACTAAACCGTATCAAGAATGCAAATACTTGCAGGTTAAATGGTTAAAAATATCCTACGCCTAAGTGGAGATGGAGACTCTTATATGAAATATATAGGTTAAAGTAATGCACTTGAAACTTTCTTGAAGCTCTATACAAATGAGCAGATCCGATCCCAATAATATATCCATACCTTATGGTTGAGAGTTTAATTTTTGTAGTCTCCAATACAATGTTTTATTTTTACATCAATACTTTTTTTATATTTATACATATATAACAAGTTTAAACAGACTCATGCTATTGTATTAACTTCGCATTTAATTTAAGTTTTATATTTTTTTCTATAATATATTTTTCCCCTTTGTTTACGTGGGGGAAAACAATTTCCCCCACATAAACACCACTTTGAACTCGTTATTATTGTTATCATACATTTAGCCTGCATCCCGCTTCATAACGATGATTGTTAATTATTTGAAGCAATACTAAAAATGTATAAAATCCATGACCTTGCATAGAAATTTATTCGCCTTTTTATAATGTTAAACGCTTGGTTTATTGTACCCGGCATACCCGGCAGACCAACGGCCGCCCACGTTTGATTTGAATTGATGTTGAATATTGTGTTTATGTGATTAGATGTTAATGAGAGAGGGAGGAAATAATGACGTACATCTTTAAACATGAGCCGGTGATCCACGAGTTTCTATAAAAGAATAAAAACCCAGCCAAGTCCAACTTACAATTCAAAATTGCTCTATATTATAAGTAACGTTATGTTTTTATATACCTAGTTTAAAAATGTTGTCAGATGTTTATTTTACTGTTCCGATGTGATAAAAATAAGTTTTCAGTTGACTGTGTTCAGGGTTCCGATAAGTTGCTTAATTTTTCGATAAATACCATTTTTTACTAAATATCAAAAGTATTATATTACTTAAAGATGTTAAGATGTTTGATTTTCCTCTATAAGGAAACAACCGAGCGACATACGTTTTATACTTCCCTACAACTCTCAAATTTAAAAAGAAATATTTATGTTTTTATTCAATGTTTAAGTGGTGATTACTACTCTATTCGGATAAGTAAACCAGCCTGCAATTTTAAAACAGTTTCGTTAATTGCAAATGATTTTCACAATATCAAATAAAATAATGATACGGCCGAAAAATTCTCGAGCGGCGACCTCGTGACGGAAGACGCAGCGCGGGTGGCCTACACACGCTGCGTTTTCCCCACAAGGTGGTAAGTAGAAACTTATTAAACAGCCACATTTTGACAACTATATTTTGGTCCTAATAACTAATCTGACTACTAACTAAACCATTCCGGGCTCTTGACCCCATTGCTTTAGTAGAAGTAAATGGATTGACCTAAATTCTATCAAAATATATATATGTAAGACCGTAGTTATTGTCTTGGAGAGGTTCGGCTGCTCCAAACTCGCCTCTTGCTCAAGTATTTCATTATAACGCGGTGCACATAGTTCTAAATCGTCGCAATTTAATTTGTGTTCATTCGTATCGTAGTTACTGACACATATTTAATTGTTTGCCGAGTACACTTTAAATTTATTAGATGTGAGAGACTGACAAATGTTGAAGTGTTTGTTCACCGACGCCACTTAGTTAGCCCGAGGCCAGGAGCAGACTTTGAAGGTGACTCCTTTAAAGAGAGGCGTAAGACAGGGAGATATCATATCTTCGAAACAGTTTACTGCCCCTTTGGAAGACGCCTTCAAGCTCCTGGAATGGCAAGGGATTGGCATCAACATTGACGGCGAATATAACATTCACCTTCGGTTCGCCGACGATATCGTGGTCCTGGTGAAATCGATGGAAGGTCATGGCACGATGCCCGCGCGACCTTAATGGAGCCATAAGCCCAAAGGGTGGCTCTTAAAATGAGAATGGACAAGACGAAGGTTATGTCGAATGTCCATGTTTTGCCTACCCCTGATATGGTTGAGAACTCACTGCTTGAAGTTGTTGACGCGTATATACTGGGACAAACAGTCTAACTAGGTAAGTCCAACTTTGAAAAGGAGGTCAATTGTCGAATCCAACTCGGCTAGGCTGCGTTTGGAAAACTCCGCAGCATATTTTCGTTCAAAATTCCTCAGTGCCTAAAAACAATGGTTTTCAAACAAAGTGTGTCACCAGTGACGACATACGGATCCGAAAGAGAAACTCCAAGCGTAGTCCTCTCCATAGCCCGCTGAGCGTGTTCATGAAGTCTCTCGCGGCAGGGTTCGTGAACAAGCTCAGCGAGCTATGGAGAGGACTACGCTTGGAGTTTCTCTGCGGGATCGAATCACAAATGAGGATATACGCAGATAGATCACCGACATAGCCCAACAGATCAGCAAGTTAAAGTGGCAGTGGGCAGAGCACATGGCCGATGAGGCCGAAAGGTTCTGGAGTGGAGACCACGAAGCGAAAAGCGCAGCGTAGGATCTTGTATGTAGGTGGGCACCTACATACAAGATGGACAGACCCCCTCGCACCCCAGTAATGTGGGCGGTCGTTTGGTCTGCGTCGAGACACTACACTGTCTGTTGCACTAATGGTGAGTAGATATCGATTCAAGGCCAAATATCCCGTAATGGATACTTATTGCAACACCTGAAATGAATAAATGTTGTATCTATTTACGCAAAACATCTCATGTTACAAAGTAATAAATAAATTTCTATGTCTATAGGTTTTAAAATAGTGTAACCACATTTGTAATACGTCACTCATCCCTCGTCACGCTTCCATCGCTCACTCACTATTAGTGCATCTGACAGCTGGACCGATGGCTACGTCATCTACCACCTACACAACAATATTTCCATTAAACCTCTTTTCTCTGAATACGCAAACCTATACTAATAACTTTACAATCACGTGTTTGCACTAGCTCATTTGACACATCATACTAATATGAAGTAGAACAAAGCGGTCTATGGTGCACGCCCGCCGTCGTCGTCCAGTCCGGGCATCATATAGTTACGAAACTAGGTAGAAATGATTAAACAAACAATAAAAGTGGGTAGATGTAAATAAATGTCACGTATTTCCTCGACGACGACAGAGCGCAGAATGAATTCACAAAATGGTTATATAATTTGACTTTGGTGGAGTGCGGGTACAACGGGACAATATATTATAGATACATTTTAATAATAATATTTAGGAACGTACAGTAAATTAAAACAAAATGTATTTTTTTAGACTAACTTAGCTACTTGCCACCGTAATGATAGAATATAATTTATGATATTAAGTACGTGATAAACGTACTCGTACGAAAATAGTTGAGTTTAAACAAAAGAGATAATTCAAATGACAATCTAAATCTAAGAGACGATATCTAAAACTATTTAACAATGTCCCAGACGTCTCATATCGATTGCGAGTCCACTCAACTAGCTGAAAATATATATTCTTTTATATAAATATAAATAGGTATAAAAAGGCGCCTGTGCCATATTGTAACTTTTAAAGTATAATAAAAATTTGTATTATAAACATACTTAACATTACATATTTATTTATTTATTTATTAACACTTCCTGCAGATACATTGCATGTTGCGGACTTACTGCCAGTCAACCGTTGGGTGATACAGAGACGTGCGTGCCAGGTGTATAATTATAATAAATTATTATTGGTGAAAACCGCATGTAAATCCGTTCAGTAGGTTTTCAGTTCATCGCGATCAGACAGACAGACAGACGCGGCGGGGGACTTTGTTTTATAATATGTAGTTATATAAATACATACACATAAATCTACATACAAGTTCATTTACAAAGAGTTATTGAAATGATTCTACAAATAAATCTGTGTAAAGATGTCGTACTTTAACCTTCAAAGTTTGTCATCCTAATTTATGTGTACGTACATAATATGTTAATTGAGTATCTTAAATGACGATAACTGAAAACAATCATTTATATGTACATGTTTACTGTTACATATATCCATCATATTTACCCCAAGATTGTACGGGTTATACCTACACACACACAAAAATCTTCCTTTATCACATTTACACACAATCAGACTAATGTCATTAGTGTTGCTAATGTTTGCGACCTAGGAGGTTTCTTGTGATCTTCAGTGACCTAGTGCATGAAATTATTCAACACGCGACATGGAGCTGACTAAACAGGATTCCTAACTTAGGTTGATTACGTAAGAACTATATATTTTATTTACTGTGTAGCTTAATTAAACTCTTGATAAGGCTAACGTCACCGTGTGCATAATTTATCATCTTTTATTACGTTTTTATAAACACTGAAATTCTTTGTGAGCAATCAGTTTTATACATCACTTAGAATCAATATTTAATAGATACGGTACTTAATTTTTTTAACAGTGTAGTTTGATTTTTGGCGGAGTTCATCACCTCAGTGCTGCTTAGTTTACCCACGGTCTCATAAAAGACGTATGCGAATCCAAGTAGACATCTGCGGTGATATTATTTCCTAAAAGTAATTATTAACTGTATATTTACGTAAATTTAACAAATCCATTATATGATATGGGTATTAAAGCGAGATTAAAATCATTTGAGTTGAAACAGAATGTAAATAAAACATTTCACAAATACAAAAAAATGTCTCATAAAACATTTCATATCAACCTTCCTAGAACCTTAATTATCTAGTTTCGTACAAATATCAGACCCCCACTCGCAATAACACCAGACATTAAAATCTTAAAATGTAAAATATACTCTAAAATCTTAAAACCCCGTTGCTCTCTGAGAGCATTGTTCGTTACCGTCTCGTGACTCGGCGAACCTTTCTCCCCACACGCAGAATGTTAATGATGGATAGAGCAACAACATTTTTTTCTATTTTTACAATGTTTTAATATAAAGTACTTGTCCTTTTGTCCTTTTCCAAGTCGTTAATTTAATCCAATTTTCGCGATATGTTTAGGGGTTTGGTGAGGGCTTCCTAAATCATTTTACTTGTGAAAGGGTCCGTAATCAATTGGTCCAAGTAGAAATCAATGTCTTATTAATGCATGATCCGTGTCGAGTCTTCTGTTGAGAACTTAAAACTTGTAAAAGGAAGGGAATAGACAGTCACTCATATTTAAAAATGTTAAAGAACCATCAGGAAAAAAGAAAGAACTAACTCCATCAAACTGTATTATTTTATATACTTATAGATACGCCTTGTATTTAGGACACACATTTTGAATACTATAATTTGGTCCCAGACGTGAGTCGCGTACTAGGAGGCAAGTCTATTAACGCCAAGCGGGCACATTGGGAATTAAATATTGGAATATTGAAAGTATATTGAAAGGGAAGGTAAAAGAAGTTGCCTATACGGATGGGTTAGGGAGTGTTAGCAACAGCTCGAGCTGGTCAGGGTCGCATACCTGTCACTCGAACTGGCTGTTGGCAGGACTTCCAAGGCCTCAACTGAACTATTATCACACGTATCATATATATAATAGTAAGTCAATATTATTTGAAATATCGAAACTAGTTGAAAAGTAAAAAGGAGTTCTACTAACCACCTCCTGGGTCCATCATCAGACCTTCGTTACGTTGAGCAGATCATATGAGCCCAAACTCCAGGGGTGTACACTGAATAGTTCCACTATCCACCTCCTCCATCATCAAAGCAGCTCCAAGACCCCAAATCATAGTATTGTCATCCGAACTAGAAGACAATTATAAGTAAGTTAAAGTTGACTTCCAAAATTTGTGTACATACTTAAATTAAGTTACAAATGAAGAAAGTGAAAAAGCGTGTTAAGAAGTTTGGTGCAGCATTGTACCTAAATTGTTCCGCTACTGACCACCCATTACCAACTTAACGCTGAACATACAAACACATATATGAAATCATTTTAATTAACAACCTCCTTCTTTTTTAATATGCTTCTTTTCACGTTGACTATACCAAGATTTGGTGCACCATAACACAAAACTAGGAAAGCACCGAGTCAAAGATAAAAAAATCAATACATTTTATATAAGCGTAAATCTTGCTGTAATAGATTGTAAAGAATTCATCAAAATCTAGAATTCTTTCCTTACGTCCAATTCAGCTTCGCTCCTGACATTTTAGAAATGATACACTTATCTTGAAAAATTACGTTACAGTTCTCGTTCAGATCGCTGATTGAATAATAGAGTAGACGCTGAATAAAGTCGGGGGTTTGAAGTGATCATATCACGCGCACGTTAAATTGTCTGCAAGTTCTCACTTTGTTGTTTAGGAAACCTTGAGCCAAAGGATTTATAAAATCTTAAGTAGCTTTATACTGACAAGATAAAGTTTATTATTTGCTTATTAGTGGAGTAACTGAAGACTTTCACTTCGGATTTTTTTTTAACCAGGTAGACTTTGTTGAAAAATATTCTTCAAGTATGCTAGAATAACGTAGTGAAAAGTCCACCGAAAAAACGTGTCCGCTTCCTTTTTGAAGTGAAACTTCTTTATCGACGTATGGGAGAAATTTTTGTAGCAATCGTCACGTTTTTCGGTTACGCGCCATGTTGCTTTTTTTATCAAAGTTTAGTATAGTGACGTAAAGAATATAATGTAATATATAATAATAATAACAACAATATATTAGTTTTGAAGTTTGGTTTGAAATAAGAATGACAATATATTAATTTGAAAGTGATAAAATAAAAAGACTTATTCAAATTTAAGTGAATTTACAAGAGAAGTGAGAGTTATTATATATAGCGTTTTATAATTTCTTAAGGCTTAAGCCTTATCTACCCCATTTTCGTGAAGTTGCAAATAGTAGAAAAATGATATGTCGTAAAGAACTGTGTCGTAAGAACTTCCTACCTGTGTACTCTGGTACACACACACATTTTTTTTTATTTAAGAATATAAGTGCAAAAATAGGGTTTTGGCGAATAACTTTTAAAATTTTATTTTTACGAAAAATCTGAGAACACTATTCGAAAGAACGGGAAATTTTATAAAGGAGACACATATAACATGTATTTTGGGCATTACATTGGAGCGAGCAGCTAAGGTCTCAAGTGACGCTGCGCTGACCGCCCGCTAACGCTGGAATAGACTCGCGAGAGAGCAGGCGGTGCCTGTACGAAGTAACTGTAACTTTTGGTTGCACAAAGCTTTTCATACGAAACCAATTGGAAGTGAAAAAGTAACATTTCCTCAAAGTATTGCGTGTGTTTGACTAATTTGTTAAGTACTTACATAATCATGCATGGAGTTTCACCTTACTTTACCGGAGGCCCTAACCCTTCCCTCTCCCCTCTCCCGTCTTCCCGCTCTTCCCCCCTCTCCCTACTGCCACCTTATAGGGCGGCAACGCACTTGTGACTCTTGAGTTACAAGTGCCCATGGGCGGCGGTAGTCGTTTCCCATCAGGTGACCCGTCTGCTCGTTTGCCCCCTATACCATAAAAAAAAACCTAGAACAAAGCATAATTTTACGATATTATTTGAAAGGTTTATCTAATATTACTTATGCAATCAAAAAAAATAGAATAAAATATTTTAGAAAATTCAGACCTTTGATTTAGTACTTTTTCAAAAAAAGACATTTTCCGCAGTTGACATAAAATTTCAAGCGTCGATATAACAACTTAATATCATTATATAGGCACGTTATAAGAATGATCAATTGAAAGGTAAATGATGTGTACTAAAAGCCCCAATTATTTATTTTGTGATAAATATGCGTTTTTATGATATTTTTTTACGAATAAGTCGAAGAAAAAAATTCTAAAACTTAACAATATTGTAAGTGAAGTAACTTAAAAAAAAAATATTTGCAGTTAAATGCATAGAGATATCATATAAGTACTAGTACAGTATTATGTTATCTGTGATCTAAGGTACTTATGATGAAAAATACTTGTTTATTTTATTTTTTTATCAAACTTGTTAACAATTAAACATTAAAACTAAGATTTTCGAAAACTTCTGAGGTTTTATAATAAACAATTAAGTTTACCACCACAAAAACCGTTTACCAAATGAAATACATGGTTAATATTCATTGTTGTAGCGTGTTTAAGTTAGTACAAACCGGTGTGAATTTAATATATTTGATTAAATTAAAATTGTAGACGAATAATGTGTTTTTTTAACAACTAACAAAGTTGAAAAAAAAAGTTTTTTTTCTTTCAATTATTATAGGGGGCAAACGAGCAGACGGGTCACCTGATTGCAAGTGACTAGCGTCGCCCATGGACAGTTGCAATTCAAGGGTCCCAAGTGCGTTGGCGGCCTTTGAGATGGGAGTACGCCCCTTTTCTTGAAGGTCGTATTGGTCCGGAAATACCGCAGGCGACAATTTGTTCCAGAGATTGGTTGTGCGAGGCAAAATAAATCATCGACCAAACTTTGTATGTTTATATATTTATTTGTAGTTACAGTTTATTACAGTTCATTGTATTTATTCATAATAAATATTATGAATTTATTATGAATATGATTGAAATATAATTTTATAAGTTATCTATACAATTTTTATGAATTTAAAATCACATTTGTAATGCGTTTATTACAGATGTGATTAACCTACCCAAAAAGTCGTAAAATACATATTTTTTGCGTACCTAAAAACCCTTAAAAATCTATTATTGCAAAAAAAAAATATTTTTTTTTCCAAATCAAACATGAAATTTGTTTATAGCTTTAAAAAAAAATATTGTCTTTGACTGACTACTATTTTTGAATTCTCAAGAGTAGTAGTCAGTCAGACTAAGTCAGTCGTGAAGCTAGTTGCCTGTTCCAATACGTAGATCCTGTGGAGAAGAACAGGCAAGAAACTCCAAGGACATTTTTTTTTTCCAAGGACACGCTTTTGTATCCGCCATTTTGAATTTGGCAAATCTGATATCAAATTCGTAATTAGCGTATCCAAAAACCACTTAGACTAGATTTTCGAGATTTTTGCTCGACTAGTTTCCGAAATATTTCATTTAACTACTAATTTTGCACTTTTTTGTTATTAATAAATAAATAGGGATTTAGCGTACAACGCCAACCGGTAGACTTTGAACTTTAACTTATTTAAAACAAACACGACAAACGTTCGACAAACACAAACACTGTAGCATTATTTGGAATTTATTGTTATGATAATATTACTTTTGACAAAGCAACCTATTGTTGCGGTGATATTGTGTCGATCTATAAGTTTTAGTTGAAAAAAGACGATTTCAAGCAAATTTTAAAGAATTTTATGAAAAATTTTTTGAAGTGAAACTTCTTTATCGACGTATGGGAGAAATTTTGAAAAAATCGTCACGTTTTTCGGTTACGCGCCATGTTGCTTTTTTTATCAAAGTTTAGTATAGTGACGTAAAGAATATAATGTAATATATTATAAAAATAACAACAATATATTAGTTTTGAAGTTTGGTTTGAAATAAGAATAACAATATATTAATTTAAAAGTGATAAAATAAAAAGACTTATTCAAATTTAAGTGAATTTACAAGAAAAGTGAGAGTGATTATATATTTCGTTTTATAAATTAAACACGTATGAGCATGATTTTAATATTTATTTGAGGTTGACCTCACTTTTTGATTGTAAGTATCAGTGAATGTATATAAATCTGTCAAAATTAGCAAGTATTAATAAATATGACTGTAAATCTAGTGAACATTATTAATTCTAAAAACAATAAAAAATATAAATTAAATAATAATGTAAAAATAAAACAAAACACGATTAGAAAATAAAAATATGTATACGTACATCTTTTTTAATTATTCGTTTTTAATGATTTATTTATTCATTTTTTATTTTATAAAATCGTTGCATTTCTACAAGATTAACTGTCATCATATAATTGTATTACTTTGAAAAGAAGTAATGATAAAATACCTATGATTTTAAGTGGAGACTTTAATGTAAATTTCGCATTAGATAAATCTTTGAAGCTAGTTGAATTTTTAAGAGACAATTTAAAGTTATGTCTACAAAACAGTCCACAAACATCAACAACAAGATCTGGTACTACAATTGACGCAGTTTTTACAAGACTATTAGAATCCGTAGAATGTAAAACATATATTTCATATTTTAGCTACCACAAGCCATTAATTACAAAAATATTTAATAATGACAACAATAGTAATAATGATGCTATCATTATTGATGAAATACAACAATAGCAATGATATTATAATAAGAACAATGATAAAATAAATTACTCATTAATTGTATGCATGTCTATAATAATAAAATAGCTTTAATTTAATACGGAAAAAAATATTTTTCTTAAGGCTTAAGTCTTATCTACCCCATTTTTGTGAAGTTGCAAATAGTAGAAAAATTATATGTCGTAAAGAAGTTTCACTTCTTACCTGTGTACTCTGGTACACACACACATTTTTTTTTTGACATTGACTGAGTTTGATTAAAGCATCCTGTAGTGGCATCTCTGGTTGATCAACACAAACACTAGCGAATGTTAATAGCTTTTTTTTAAGAAAAAAGGGATGTACTTGTATAGGTGCGTTGTTACTAGCGATGAAATAGCTATCCGGCCACTATCAGGTATCCGGCCTATCCGACCTAAATCTACTCTCCAGCCGAATCCGGTACATAGTCAATTTAGGTATTTATTTAAATCACATAAAGATAATCATTTACAACAGAATGAATAGTACCTGCTTTTACTGCACTACATGCAAATTAAGGTACTATATAAAATTAGATACCATTAAATAAGGCCACGTTCAGATAACGGGCGTTGAACGCGCGTTTGACTAACGCGCGTTTTGACACGACGCACCCTCGATGCGGTTCCAACGCCTACGGCCGCCCGCTTTGAGATCATTGATTTGCCGTACATTCGTTCACATGAGCGCGCCTTTTCAACGCGACAACACGAGATTTTAATAAAAGAATTCAGCCATATAAATAAAAGTCCGTATACCTTTTTCCAATAGCATGAGTTCGGTGACACTGCATTCCATACACGTAGTTTCATTTGTAAAAAATAAAAATGTAAAATACAAGAATTGATAGAGAAATAAAAATCTATTTTAATTTTATGTTTTTAAGAGCATTTTTGAGTAATAGTAAACTCGAACTGCGTTCAACGTCTGAGAAACGCTCGCCATATGAACACTACAAAAACCCAACCCGCGTTTGACGCTCGACCAAAAGTCGAGCTCTTTCAGCTTCAACAACTCTCACGTCGTTTGTCTAAATAATTTTGCGTCGATTAGTTAGATTGACTTAAAGAGTTAAAAAGACTTTCTACTTCAGCTTACAATGAGTGGTAAATCAGAAGTTCTTTGCTCAGTTTGATCACTAACTATTTTTAATCCAGCAACGTGGCATTACTTCCGACATCCAGAGACAATTGACAGTGGTTGGTCCGGCTTCAATGTTGTCGGGATATCCGGTATCCGACCTAACAGCTAACCGTTTCAGTTCAGTCTCTAGTAACTACAATTTTAAAGTGTGTGTAATGGTTCGAATGTGATACGTCGTTTCGTAGCTATCGTAGCGCTCGTAGCACTCATTGCTACGAGCTCGGTACTAATTACAACAGCCTTCCATTAACATTCGTCACGTCCCACAGTTACATCAGAGAGGTTGCCTCATTCTTTGTGCCCTCTCCAGCTTTCCGTCAATGAAAAATATTACCTCTTATACTAATGAAAAAATACTGCCACAGAACCTTTACAAATGATAAGCAAATTAAAAAGTAATTATGTTATCATCACTTCAGCGTTTTTTTTATAAAAAGCAATTAATTCAATTATTTATTATGCATTCCTTAAAATGTTGACAAAGGCGTAAAATACTTAAAAATAGAATAGTCTCAATTTTGGATCCTGATGAGCACAGGATATTCTTAAAGTAATTATTAACTTTAACAAATACATTTACTTTAACATAAATATTTACAAAAAAAAAATATTATTTGGAACTTTTTATTATATATATTTTGATTGACATAACAAAAGCACTGGACGAATGCATTGTTAGTCGTGAAGTAGGGTAGTTAAGCCTGTTAGTGTGTCTTAATGTTATACTTGTTTGTATGCCTTCACTTTCAGTATAAAAACCTGGATGTTGTCGAACGAATTTGCATATTTCAAAAATATAGACACATGGAAGGGTAAGTATTTTTACTGCCTGAAAATGAGGTTAACAACTATCAATTTGTGCAATATTTACAAGCAATTTTTTTTTGTAAAGTGAATAATATAGATGCATCTGTGCTCTATGGAATCTGAATCTATGGAAGATAAAGAAAACTGTTGAAAAAACCTGATATTTTTTGTCAAGCGTAAGTTGTCCGTAAAAATTTATATTATGTTCATGCCTGTGATTTATGCAGTGAAATAATTATTACATGGAACTAAAATAATAACTAAAATAAAATAAATCTGGATATTTCAATGAAATCTATCTGAAATCTGAAATAATCTCTCTGAAATACTAAAAAAAAACAATTGACAGTGTTCTGGTCATCATCATTTTCGAAACAAATATTTGGACAATTTTATCACTACATATTATAAAACAAAGTTTACATTTACACTAATAGACAAAGAACAAATGATCATGCACATCTCACAATTATTTGTCCTGGGTGGACCTCTGCTCTGCTCAGCAGTTAGGGTCATTAACCACTAGACCAACAGGCCAGTTAATAAAATATCTATAAGTATAAAAGTTACAGTACACAATACATTCCTCTAAAGCAACTTATTGGTACGTGTGTAGAATGTACGTAAGTGTTCCAACGGATTAAAGTTTATAAAAAGCAATTTGCTTGTGCATTGGCGCACGTAATAAACATTGTGCGAAGATAAACAGAGCTCAATGGCCTCGGATAACTTTGTAACGAGGATATTTCTAATTCGTTCTTGCACCATCGTCTTTGTAGAGAAATGTTAACGCCAGACCACTGGCGATAGGTACCTTCTATAGGCGTCAAAATTACATTGGCAATACACTTCTTAGACTCTTAATTCTTTCTTAAGATTTCTATACTTGGTGTTTATTTTTATAATACTACGGTAAGAAATCAGATAAACACACTTAAATAAATTATCCATCCTTATAAGCAATAACCCTTTCCTTCCACTGCCTTCTTTTACGGAATAGGGGGCAAACGAGCAGACTGGTCACCTGACGGTGAGTGACTACCGCCGCCCATTGGCACCTGCAACGCAAGACTCACAAGTGGCCTTTAGGGTTAGTCTCCGGTAACCTCACTCACTCGGCGAAACACAACATACGTGCCGAAGCATGGCTCTCCCACTCACAAAATTCCTTCTCTCCTCATCTGTCTTTCCTTTTTAATATGTGCCCAATTTATTATTCTATAATATGTATGTATTTAGAAATATATAAGTATGATTATCAGAAGTCTGGTTACCATAGTACAGGATCTGCCTAGTTTGGGATCAGACGGCCACGTGTGAGGTGCGTCAAAAGTGTGTTTAAAAAAAAATCCAGAGGTTTAATTCCCAAAGCGCCCGGTCCGCGGCAATATACTTGCCCCCTGTTACTATTATTATTAAGTGGGACCAAATTATAATTGGGAAAATGTGGGCGTGTTAACCACTGTCTACCCCTTGATTGTATGTATTATATGTACGAATTTATAGTAACGTAGGTTTAACACCTCCAGCTAAGCTATGTAAAATGCTTGTGTCAGAAATGGGAAACCTCTTAATAGCAAGTCTCAGCCAACACGTTACCCCGCTTTTAATAAAATAAAAGTTTCGCTATAACTGGGCAAACAATTTACTCGTCAGCGGTTTTAGTTCCGACGTTGATTTTTCACTATAATAAAGAACAAAGCGGTAACAATACCCGTCCGCGTGGCACCCGACGCGGGCGGTGACACACAGCTCTCACTAATTGTTGATTGTTTCAAACTACAGTATACTAGTTCATCGCTTTGTCGCATGACAAACAGACATAGCCCCGCCAAGTTAAATGTTATTAGACCACATTTGTGTGCATTTTGTGACTTTACTATATAATATGTACGAACGCCGACGGCATGATAAACACGCTATCACCACACATTAATATTAGCCTCCATTAATGGAATAATAACATTTCGGGAATAACAAAAGAAATATTGATTGAGAGTTTGAATGAAGCCAGTCGTGCTTGGTTTTCGTTTACACTTAAAGTTGATGAGAAAATATATTTCTTTTATATTTATTTTTTATTTAATACTTTATGCACAACATGTACAGAGGCGGACTTAATGCCAAAGGCATTCTCTGCCAGTCTAACCTTAAGGTGGTGTAGAAAATAATGAAGTAGGTGCATTGGGAAGCATACGAATGAGTGTAATATCAGAAGAAATAAATATATATATATACGAAAAAGAAATAAATAAATATTTACATATATACATGAATATATAAATATAGTTATATAAATGATAGACACATAAACCTATTTTTTTCTACTGTGCTGATGATTCTGCTAGTTTACTGAAGAGGAGAGCACAAACCTTTGTTTTAAATGATAGGCGACTAGGTGCCATTCTGTCCTGCGGTAGAGCGTTCCAGAGGAGGGCAGACAGAATAATGAAAGAAGACTTGGCACATGCTGAAGAATGACTGGACTATATCACTACATATACACGGAACCATAACTGGTATTCGTATTTATTCAAAATTATCCGTTACCTGTAGTGTTTTCCCAACTTTATGGTCACTGTTCCGCTTCTAAAAATATATCCTTCCTTAATAATTATGCTATCAAATATAATACATATCGATCCTAACTGTCATGGCTACCCATACGTCAGCGACATAACCTACGTGCTATAACTGCTCTCTACACTCTTCTCAACACCCCTTCTGCCCCCACTTATCTCACTTCACAGCTTTAACTTCTATGTTCTAACCATGACAGAAATATTCGCTCTTCAAATAATCTTTTACTCCTTTGCCCTACACACACAGTTCTTCTCTTATTCACTCTTCATTTGCTGTCCAGTCTATCTTGCTTTGGAATGCGCTCCCTCCTGCAATTAGGATGTCCACTAGCCGTTACCCTTTTAAAATTAAAGTCCGCGAGATTTATGGAAAATAAATATCTTCATAATATCATGTCGATAGTTATACTTTGAATATATACATTATAGTATTTATTTGCATGGTTATGTATTAAATAAATAAATATATTTAAAAAAAATTAAATCCATCTTTTAGTTCCAGAAACAGAGCGCTTTTCCAACTCTTACACTAGTCGGGCATCCCCCGAACACGCCCGTGCCTACAACTGTACGTCTTTAATGAGAACGAGAGATCGCCTGGCGTTCGCATGTCTACTAATTAAGTTTTGATTGTTGGAATGACTTGAACTATCATCGAATAGATGACACCATGACAGGTCAACATATACGCATAATTTTTAAATTTATAATACATATCGCTTGAAAAGTTTAGCATTCTGCACTTCCTCTACATAGAAACTTTCAGTATGCCAAATTCGACAATCCGCCGTTCTCGAAATTAGCTTAAAAAGGTGTACAAAGAATGCTCTTCACGTATTATAAGTTAATTATAAGTACTCTAGCCCTTTTGTATATAAACACGACTTCGTATTGGTTTATTCAAGTCATGTCGATGTATTGTAATGAAGAAGTGTTTAATTACTCCAGTAATGTATTGTTGAAAGTTCTCAATACCCTAGTCTAATTCCCAAGGAAAGGAGATTTAATCAGTTTTAATAGACCAGGGGAGAAGCCTTTAAAAATACTAAAAAGTGAAAAAAAATAATATAAGGATGAAACCCATTGGAAAAGGAGGAGAATATTATTAAAATGAAAGAAAAAATAATTTACGGGCGATCTGAGGTCGGGAATGGGAAGGGGGTTAGTTTTTAGGGGAAAAAACGGTTTATCTCAATTTTCCCCAAAACTACAAGTCCTATGGAAAAAAGTCAAATGGCAAAGTTGTAGGTAATAAAAAGATCTACAACTTTTGTATTTACATTTTTTCACATAACCTCAAATTTTTTTTCCACGAAATTTGGTGAAAACTTACCTTTTTATGTCCCAAATACACTGCAATTTATTTGATTTGAAATATTTATTTTTTCACCTTATTTTGACATAATATCGAAAAAGCACCCTAATTTTTTATCGAAAATTCACCCAAAATCCATTTGGTGTCAAAATATCAGCTTTTTTCAAAAAGTAGGTGTGCTTTCTGTTTGTTGAAATCTCTACTTTCGGATGGTGTTAAAATATATTTATCTTACCATAGTAAATCCTCTCAGAAAATGCAAAAAATCGAATTCGAATTAAAATTCATTTTTTAATTATTATATACAATTTTGAGCTATTTATTAAAATTTACACTTTAATTACTCAAAAAACGTAAGACTATATGTTACATTGATAAACAAAAAAATTGCAAACCGAAATATACTACAATAATTAACAATCAAATAAGTTAATAAAGTTAATATTTAATAAGACATCATCAATATTTTGAGAAAATTGTAGGATCTTCTTTAAATTATATTCTTAGATGCCTATTTATTACTATTTTAAGATAACTTATATACCTGAGTGACCTACGAAAAATGTTTGGCCCATCAAAAGGTATTTCAAATTCAAATTCAAAATCATTTATTCAATTAAGACACTAAGTGACATTTATGAACGTTAAATTGAAGCTAGACTTAAAATCATAGATCGGCGCAAACAGACGCCACAGCATGTACTGTCGTAAATTAGGTGAAAACACCAAAATCTACTGCCTGCTTGTGTCGATCTATAACTTCCAGTTTCCAAAATGCGTAGAGCCTTATGAGAAGAATACTGGCAAAGAAACTCATGGCCACTCTTTTTAAAAGTCAGATCTTCAGGTACAACAGTGTTAGTGTTACACGAAAGGTAAACAGGATGCAAGCTGTAGCCACCTGAATTTCATTTTATTGAAATGCTCCAAAAGAAATCCGTAGAAATCATTCAAGGTGCACATTTACCTTCATTAAGTTACAAAATCTACTGTATAAGCTGCCGAACTAAGCCTACCTGCAAGGCTGTCTATCTGGGCTCCCCATTGTAGTTTACTATCTAATGTAATTCCTAAGAATACTGTTGAGTCTACAATACTTAACATTTCATTATTTAGAGTTAAATTAGTACCTAGCTGTTTTAGATTTGGCATAGTAAATCTCACACACTTTGTTTTATTTGAATTTAGTAGGAGATTGTTAGTTGAAAACCAATACAATACATCATTTAGTGCCCTATGCACATCGTCAAAAACTGTTTTCTTACGATCGACTTTAAAAATAAGTGACGTATCATCAGCAAATAGAACTATATCACAGAGATCTTTTAAATAATAAGGTAAATCGTTTATATATATGCGAAAAAGTAGAGGACCCAGTATAGAGCCCTGAGGAACGCCCATAGTAACAAGTAATGCAGAAGACCTCGCACCATTGACATCTACATGTTGAATTCTATCTTTCAAGTAGTAAACAATTAGTTCCAAAGCATACCATTAACACCATAATGTTTAAGTTTAAGAAAAAGCGTGTTATGTTCTACACAGTCAAAAGCTTTTGAGAGATCGCAAAATACACATATCGCATCTTGCGAATTCTCCCATGCATTACATATATGTCTCAAAAGAGTTGCACCAGCATCAATTGTTGAACGACCCTTTGTAAAGCCATATTGTTCTTTGTGAAATAGATTATTTAGATTGAAATGGCTTTCTAGTTGTTGCTAAATAACTTTTTCAAAAATTTTACTAATACTAATATTTCATAGAGAAGTGGCCAAAGGGCCAGGCTAGGCTAGGTTTAAAGAAGATTCTACAACTTTCTCAAAATATTGTAGATGTCTTATTAAATATTAACTTTAGTAACTTATTTGTTTGTTAATAACAGTAGTATATTTCGATTTGCAATTTTTTTGTTTATCAATGTAACATATAGTCTTATGTTTTTCGAGTAATCAAAGTGTAAATTTTAATAAATAGCTCAAAATTGTATATAATAATTAAAAATTTGATTTGATTTGAATTTTAATTCGAATTCGATTTTTTGCATTTTCTGAGAAGATTTACTATGGTAAGATAAATATATTTTTACACCATCCGAAAGTAGAGATTTCAACGAACAGAAAGCACACCTACTTTTTGAAAAAAAACTGATATTTTGACGGGTAAATTTTCGATTGAAAATTAGGGTACTTTTTCGATATTAAGTCAAAATAAGGTGAAAAATAAATATTTCAAATCAAATAAATTACAGTGTATTTGGGATATAAAAAGACAAGTTTTCACCAAATTTCGTGAAAAAAAAACAATGTTTTGTAAGAGATAAAAATAAAAAACCAAAATCTTGGTTTTTTGAATTTTTTACATACATTTTGAGGTTATGTGAAAAAGTGTAAATACAAAAGCTGTAGATCTTTTTATTACCTACAACTTTGCTATTCGACTTTTTTCCATAGGACTTGTAGTTTTGCCGGAAATCGAGATAAACCGTTTTTCCCCTAAAAACTCACCCCCTTCCCCTTCCTGACCTAAGATCGCCCGTAAATTATTTTTCCTTTCATTTTTATAATATTCTCCTCCTTTTAAAATGGGTTTCATCCTACTATTACTTTTTTTTGTTTCAAAAATTATCGACACTGGTCTATAAGTACTTTATTGTTTTGATTTATGATTTAGATAAATAGATAATTCTTGAACGTACAAAACAATTAATCGAGATATAGGAACACGGACACACTGCACTCGAACTATTGTGTGAGAGTTATAACATAAATGATATTAGACTTCAACTGCGTCTATTGAAGAGGGAAGTTAGAATTGTCCCACGATAGGAAGTCGCTTTTCAACTTATAAGTGGTAGTAATTAAATCCAATTGCAGTTGGACGTCACCTAGCCGAGATACGTCACAGGTGAGAGATATGTGAAATATATATTTTTTAATATTTTCAATGTAATCTACATTTCTTATTTTTATACCTGTTTATGATATATCTAAGTAAGGTAGTTTTTCTTTCACCTAAAGGTTGAATGGTTGTTGATTGTTTTTTCATTTCATTTAATGTTTTGTTCAAGAAGTTTATATAAATATTAATTTAACTAAGAAGGGACTTTGGAACTTTTTATTTGAGCTGTTTCTTCTTGCCTTCCTCACTAGAAAATCTAGATTAGTATATAAGAAAAAATAAAACAAAATCATATAAGTAAAGCAAAGTCTCTCCGTCTCCCAACTGTAATTCGTAGAGATATGAAAAGAAAATAACTTTATCATTTACATGCTTGATATATTACAAATCCGAATATCATACAAATGTCTGATTATGTGATATATGAGGTGAGAGAGACATATCGACAAAACTTGATCGATTCGATTTGATTTAATATTCCTGGTGTATATATTATGTTAATGAAGTACTAGATTTACTTATAGAGCTTGAGCCTTTTACTTATTTGTCGCCCCAAGTGCCTGGCACGTAAATAATGAATAAAGGGTGTTGAACAAAAACATCTTCACAATCTCATCATCACCACAATGTTTCTTAGCCGTTAGCTAGTTCCTTAGTCACTGCAATATATTAAAGATCATTTATAACATCATTAGTGAACTTGTCAAGTATTCGCTTTGTCGCCGATAAACAAATACAGAGCGGTTTTGAAGACAGTCTGGTGGGGTTAGGGGTCATTAATCTCGGTTAGATGAAGGTTCGGCCGCGTCATTCCCACGCACTTACTTCGTTCCTTGGCCTCTCATAAATATACATTGCGATGTCTATATCATTTTTATTTTAAATTATAACTACTCAATTAACATAATACAGATATGTAAGTTTGAGTCTAGACAACCCTACTATGCATTGAATTAACATATATTTTTTTTATAAAAGGGTAACTCCCGTATCAGAAATAATCCCTGTGTGGGTACTTTACTAACATTTAAACAACGGACACAAAGAACCACCAGACTCAAGACGACTACTTGTGGATGACAAGAATTTTTGTCCTGTGTGGAAATCGAACAGCCAACACTTAAGTCCACGTCCAGTAAACATTTTGCCATCCATGCAGTCAGTATTGTAACAAACTAATATAACCCATTCTATTTTACACGATGCCGGATTTTATTCCATACTCAAGTTTAGTTCCAAATAAAGCAATACCTAGCTATCCCGACTGATGTGACTTTCTGTGGTGTTAAAATTCTACAAAGTATGATGAACTTGGTTGCATTTTAATGGTTTTGTAAGTAAGGTAATAATTATGCAAGTTAAAAGTAAAGCTAAGCAATTGGGTATTGCAACACTTGTCGTTGTGAGCCCCTCGTTTGCGCTTTACTGCGGGTATTCTTAAACAATACCACCACTTTTCTTTCTGCATGGGACGTTTGACCAAACTTCATTCCTGACAACTCAAAACTATACATAGAGAATCTCGGAAAAGAAGGTGGCAGATAAGATTTATGGATACCATTTTAATTTACAAGTTATATAAGAAAGATATATACCTAATCCTGGTCTTAAATTGTAACATAATTATAGTCTCCGCTCAAGGAGAGAAGCACGCGACCAAACTGTAGACCAAATATAAAATAATATTTTTTAAAACCATCCCTTGTTAGAATAGATGCCGCAAGTGTCTTGCGTTCACGAAGATGACGCCCTGTATTTTGTTAAATATATGTTAAAAGAAAGTACAATTAACAATTATTTTAATTATAGATTGTTATGAAAAGCTCTAAAATCGTATTTCAAATATTAAAACAAACATTTAAAACAGTTAGCGTGCAGACAATTGGTTTTATTTATTTGTTTAGTTTGCTTTCAGTACCGTAAATATTTTTACGAAATGGCCGGAAACTTCGATAGCGAAACATAAACCATTCTTTGTGTGGCCGTACTCCGAGCGCAAGGCTTTGTTGTGTTAAAAAAATGTTGTCACTCACAACACGAGAGCGTAAGCAAACGCTTCAGGGGTCACTCCTATTGATATTCAACATGTGTCACAACACGACTTAACTCAGATTACGTCTGTTTTGTGTTAGTACACTAAGTCTTTTAAAATAATGTAGTTGAGTGCAACTCAGCGTTGCCATTAGTAAAGTTCTGTTGTTGAATTGCAAAACAAACAATTAGAAAACACAAATGTATGTTTTCGACTGTCTTTCGTGGACAGTCCCTAGGTACAAAAATAGTTATGAAATATTCAAGTATAATAACAAACTATCACTTTTATTTAAGTAAAATTTCTAAACCGCTCATAGTAAGAAATATTTAACTGTTTCTTAATACAATTTAAGTACATCTTAATAAAAAAAAAATTATTTGGCAAGAAAAATGTATCAGACGCGGCAAAACATCAGGTTATGTGGGACTCGAGGCTCTATCAACCGTCAATACTCCAAAAGACTGCCTTAGACCCATCCTTCCACAACTATGGTTGTATGTTTATAGGTGTGTTGGATTATAACATAGCATGTTGGCTATTCCGATCGAAGCATAATCGAACAGGGTTGTGTATTGTAAAGCTGTATGTTAATTTTTCGGATACAGGATTATATTGTGCGCGGTTGCTGAGAATTTCTCAGCTTTATCTCCGTAATAACTTTTCTAACTAACCTTTTTCAAAGTATTCTGTTTTCAAAGTGCACTTTGATTAAAACTATGCCAAAGTCAGAATACTGCATGGAATAGAGTCTGCATCAAAAAATTGCTTCAAAAGCGAAAATATTTACTTCCAAACTGTTCAGAGCAAAATTGCCAATCCCATATTCCTGACTTCGTTACCCTTTAATTGTTTATGAAACATTATGATTGCCCTTTACTATACCCTGTTTGCCACAGACTTGTCTGCCGACAGTTCAATTGTGATAAATGTTGCCTCCGGACATGATTACTATCTTAATTGTCAATATACATCATAGTTCTCATTAATTATATATAATCTTACGGTCATAAAGACATTTATCAAACTAATATTAAGACGTTCCCTTTCCATGGTGTGCAGACCATACTTTCTTTTTTACAATGCTGTATATATATAATATTTCGTATTTCGTTAATATATAATATTTACGAATTACAAAATATCTGCTAAAAAAGCTGCTTATCTGCTTAAATGGGAAAGCCATGCTTCGGCATGGATAGGGCGGCTCGACGGGAGTGATACCACGGCCTCACAGAAAACCGGCAGTGAAGCAATGCTTACGTTGTAGTGAGAGAGGTTACTGGAGGCCCTAACCCTTCCCCCCACCATTCCCCCTCCCACTCTCCTACTCCCACCTTAAAAGCCGGCAACGCACTTGTGACTCTTGAGTTGCAGGTGCCCATGGGCGGCGGTAGACTCTTACTATCAGACCCGTCTGCTCGTTTCGGATTCGGATTTTGTTAATAATAATAATGATAGATCAATGTTGTGTTCTATGTACCTATTTAATAAACCTTTGTTATTTATTTATTGGGTCGCCTACAACTGTTACACTTTTTCTTACAACTAATACATGCTCTTTGACATATTAAAAAGTAAACAATATCAACTGGCAAACACAGCTTTCTCAAAAAAATACAGTGAATATGAATATATAATAATTTGTTATTAAAATTAAATTAATATGAGGTACTTCTTCGGTGGGTCGCTGGTGGATTCCTGAGATTAAAAATGGATAAGAGTAGGATTTAAACGAGTGACTGTAAATTTAAATGTTTTTAGTGTCAAAGTTAATGAATTACATTACGGGGTACGAAAATACTAAGTGAGCGACTGACTGCGAGCGACGAGAAATCTTTAAAACAGCAAGCTACTAACATTAATTTGAGTTATCTATAGTATAAAATGAGAAGCGTTTTTATATTTAAACGACCTAATATTTGTTTTAGTGACAACGCTATGTACTGTTTGACAAGTACTTCGTTTGTCATAAAATTAAGTTCTGGCACTCACCGGCCGCTTGCCGCGGCACGGTCGCTTCGCTCGCTCCTCGGCTCGTGGGTTGTGGTCGCAGTTCTAACCTAACCTAAACCTAGCCATTTCTGTTCAATTGACCTACCCTACTCTCGACTCCACTCTCCAACTTAATGTTAAGTTTTACTAGTCGCTCACTTAATACTTCAGTCGCAAGTCTAAAATTTAAATATCCAAAATGGATTATACGCGTCACGCTTTTAGAAGCTCGTTAATTTTTCGCTAGCCCAAACTTACGCCACTTATGTTATTAAATTAGTATCTTACCATTAGTCGCTAAGTATGTTTTGTTATTCGTTTTTATTATTCCCCAATCGATAAGCCAAACACGTGTAGCTGGTTGTCGAATTTGTTATACAGACTACTAAGTCTGGGGATTGGAGAGCTGCAGCCAAGGACTGTTTTACGTGATATAGAGCAGTTTAATTGGTTGGCGAGAATACCTACTGAATTTACAACAAAATTTATTTTTGATACTGATTGGGAACAATCGATAAAACTTCGTCTGGTAAGTAAATTTCTGTCGAGCCTCATTCCATAGTTCAATAGCAACGTGAACATCTTGTACCTATTCGATATACGAGAACATTGTGTGTTTGATAAAATATGAGTACCTATCCGAGACGAAGCTAACGGAATGCCTACGAACCAGTCTCATACACAAAGCTTGCTGCTAATTTGCGCAAGCCGTAATTTCTATCCCAACTCCCTCCCCCTCCTCCCACCTTTCCTTACTCCCAACTTAAAGGCCAAGAACGCACTTGTACCTCTTGGTTTGCAGGTGTCTATGGGCGGCGGTATTCACTTACCATCCATTTCGGGAAGTAATTCTCGAAGAATTTGCCCGTCTTTTTCGAAAGACTAACTCAACTTTGCGGTTGCGATGTATAGCAAAATATAGGTTTGTAATCACAAAAACATTTTTTTTATGTGATGTAACAACAAATTAACGAGTTTCAACGAAACGTTCCAATTTGGTCAAATAATGGGTTTAAGTGGCCATATCTTCTGATTGCGTTGACTTTAATGCTTGATTTTTTTTACAGCTTTAAGGGACCGCAGACTTATGTATTTGGTATTAATTTTAACTTGATGCGTACACGGGTTCCTGAGAAAAAGGCTTTTGACAGACTGATAGACAGACAGACAGACGGACAGACGGATAACAAAGTAAAGTCCTATAAGGGTTCCTTTTTTTCCTTTTGAGGAACAGAACCCTAAAAAGTTTAAACCCTGAATCCTGTGTACCTAGAGGTTCACTAGTTTGATGACAAAACATGCGATGCATTATTTACGAACCAAAATATAAAACGTCTGTTCAGTGACTTCCCCATTAAATAACGTACAATACTTACCGAACGAACCAAACTCGAGACTAAATTGTTACGATCACACTCAAGCACCGCGGCCTACTTCAACTTATGTGCTTATCACCTATAGTCAATATAACTGTGCATTATGAAACTGTATCACATAATATATGAACGAACTGTATTACAGACATTTGACGATGAAATGAAAAAAATATTATTAGTTTACCAATCTCTCTCTACTCGCAATGAACTTCCGATGTGAAACCACTCTTACTCGTTACATGAGCATTTTGTTTAACTGTAGGATTCAACTAGAATACTTACTAGTATTACCATTAACCTTCTAAATTCTTACACATAGGTGCTTTTAACTTGCAATATTTATTGGTTTGAGTCAAATCGCGCAAGCTGAATTAAAACCACCTCCTCTTAGTTCGGTTTAGTTGACAATGCATTGTTTATGATAAGCCTCAACTGATTCTGAGCCCAGGCTGGGCTCCGGACGAGAGAAATTCTCAATGGTCAGTATAGTCACCGGCGCCTAACTTGGCAAGATTCATTAGATGCGCAGAAGTAGATTTTTAGATCTCTTTGTTGGTTGGCCAGTCGACCCTTGCCTCCCGCAACGTGTCTACGTCCCGGTCGCTCCCGAGTACACTTGCGTATACTCAATTGTACAACTAGTTTTTGTTTTAAATTGCTATTGTTTTGTAAATTATAAATTGTTGTTGTATTGTGAATTATAAATTTTAACTGTAATGTCACGAACGAACACTATTTTAGGTAGACATGCCAGAAAAATTGTTTATGATGTCTACTGCTATATGGAAACGAGAGCCAAAACTGTTGTTTTTAGGACACCGGGGAAAAAGGTATACAAATAACCGATCATTGAGATCGATACTTTTGATCTGGTCTGTAATAAGAACCTGTGTATATAATTATCACGTTTTTTTTATGGTATATAGGGCAAACGAGCAGACGGGTCACCTGATGGTAAATGACTACCGCCGCCCATGAGCACCTGTAACTCAAGAGTCGCAAGTGCGTTGCCGCCCTTTAAGGTGGGAGTAGAGAAAGAGGGGGAGAGGGGGGAAGAGCGGGAAGATGGGAGAGGGGGATTAGAGGGGAGGAGAGGGGGGAGAGGGGAAGAATGGGAATAGGGGAGAGGGAAGGGTTAGGGTCTCCTGTGTCCTCCTCACGCGGTGTAAAGCAATGCAATCATTGTTGCACTGCCGGTTTTTTGTGAGCGGTGTCGAGCCGGCCCATACGTGCCGAAGCATGGCTCTCCCGCGTGAAACGTTAAAGATAAAGAGCTCCCACGTTGAAAACAAAGAGCTACCCACAGTAGAAAATCTTCAAAAAGTTTAAAGAACATATTAATTTTAATTTCTCTGAGCGCAGTCTGTGCAGAATTTTGCAGAATAACTTGATGATGAACATAAAATAATATAAAATTATTAATAGAAATTGAGTAGATTTTAAGGTACTCGATCTTAAAAAAAAGAAAGACATATTTCAGGAATTCTTAAATCTCATATAAAAAAAACATTTTGAAAAAATATGAAAATAACAGCGAACATTTTTTGTTGCACGTAAGTGTACATACGCAAACTTTCCCCCACTACGCCGAAACCTTGCCAAGTTAGTTGCCGGCAACTATAGTAAAGCCACGAAACTTTATATAAGTATCGAATTATGATAGTCGGTTCTAAAGTTCACCATCATGGCCTATAAAAGCTAATTTTTTTTAAATGTTCTTTTTATTAATTAATTAATGTTTACCCGAAGTTTCGACCGAATAGCAACAATCTTAATCACAGGTGGACACTTAATAGGTATGCATAACAGTCGCATAAGTTTATAAACAACAATAGAGAGTAATATTCCGGGCCACTCTCATTCAATCAATTAATTATGTTGCACACAAACTATAGAAGGGTGCGTCGACAAGCAATTAAGATATTTATTGATTTGTAACTGCAGCGTACATGATTTATTTAATTATTATCGTTAGCACCGAGTGAAACTGTGAAACTTTCGGGATAAACTGTTATTTTTCTGACTTGAGGCCATCTAACAAGTATAACTTCTTAACTTTTCAATCACAACTCCGTTCCTGAGTTATTGTCACTGACATTATAGTATGAAGTGAAATATATTGTGTACTTCATAGCCATATTTACAGCGTGTAAGTTTGAGCTACGCCAAAAACTTACAAAAACCTCTTTCTGTTTATTCTTATCACAATACAAAAGTCAGTTCATCATAAAAATGCGAGATTGATTTATAGTCATTAGTTTCATTTGGCGCTACGCACCTTCAACGCTCGGCGTCGTCGAAGCAGCTGACCGCATAAATGTTGTTTAATTGGTTACATTGCAGTTTTTGGCCGTATGGGGTATTCATTAATTTTTTTCAGTAAAATGTTCTGTTTGCTCATTGTGATATCACTTTTAACCAAAAAAAATAAAATTATAAAAAAAATATGAATTTTCCGGCAGAAAATTTCAATGATTTTATCGACTCAGAATAATGGTCTGAATACACTGTTTCAATATTCGGTACGGTGTTTCTTTCACCCTGCCGGAAAATTCATAATTTTTTTGCTCAAAACATACCTACACCTGTAAGATGTACGTTGCGTAGCGCCAAATAAAACTAACGACTATAAACTCTTACCTCGCATTTTTATGATGAACTAACTTTTGTAATGTGATAAGTATAAACAAAAAGCGGTTTATGTAAGTTTTTCGCGTAGCTCAAACTTACACGCTGCATGTATACTAATCACGGTGAGAATTATTATTACGAGATGCAGAAGCAGTAAAGCCGAATGCGTAGTTTAACTATTCACTAGATGGCGCTAAAGTACACATGTGCGTGTTGTATGTGAATGTTGCCACCAACTGTTTTAATGCCTTAAAATGTACGTTCCATTTTCAAGGTATAAATATAGCCTATGACTTATTACTTTTCATGAACTTACAAACATCGCAACGTTCCTTGAGTCGTAAAGCGTAGTTTTTCAACTTGGTTAAAAGTTATAACTTAATAGTACTTAGTTGCGAACTTGGAGGTTGCGAGCGTTTGAACTTGTGACTTGACTGGCGTTCATTAACTTAGTTATTAACTTATACTAATGTTATTACACCTACTTACTTACTATTCAGAACTTAGCGTACCGAACAGCTTAAAACATTCTAAGATAATAATAAACCTAATGACTCTTTGAATATTTTTGCTATTTATACTTTTTAGGATTCCGTACGTGTGTCTGTACGTCTGTCATAGCCCATTCGCTCCGAACCTAATGGACCGATTAAGTTCAAATATTTGTACATATATCAATTCCTATGACCCAATTCAAACACAGACGTGCAACAGCTTACGGGGGCTGAGTTAGAAAAAAAAATTGCGAACTATACCGTGTAATATATCAATTGAAAGGGCTTGTTGTGAGGGCCTTACATTTATTTTTGAAAATAGATGAAAATTGACCAAAAAGGGTCCTCTTATCTCCTACGACTACTACTACCTAGGCTAAAATTTTTAAAAGTACGAAAAATTATTATTTACTAAAAGATTACAGGAAAATCTATGAGGAGTTTATCGTCTTAAGAATAACATGGTTAATCTCTCATTCATGCGCGTACAAACTTACATTTGCAGTGGGCATGTTTGGGAGAATTTGTTCTTTAATTGCAATGTTACGTTTGTTCCCGGTTCAGAAAAATTGCACAACGCCGTCTGACGAGCATACATAGATTTAAAAAGTATATTACAATTATTATTATTACGTTTTGGCCTTGGCACCGACTTCACACAGACCAGTAGCTGAGGTAGGTTGGTCAGAGCTGGTGCCTTTATAATGTTACCTGTTGGCTGTTAAAAAGAAAAAAAAAGGGAAAAGTCTTTTCGGATTTTGTTCGTATAGAATTGAATTTTGGTTGTACTGTCTGTATCTGGCTGGTTTTAATATAAATAAGACATTAAGAAAAATTAAAGTAAGAAAACACTTTCCCGCCATTTTTCAATTGTTTTTCTGTCCATGATGTGATGAAATGAGTGAATCTAACGAAGAAATTTAATTCGATACATTCTGAAGTTTTATTACAAAAAAGGGAAAACTTAAACCGCGAAAATAATTTGTGACGTTTATGGACTTAAAGCAGTGTCAGTAAGAGTAGCACAAAGTTGTGACGTTTATGGACTTAAAGCAGTGTCAGTAAGAGTAGCACAAAGTTGGTTCAAGCGTTTTCAGTCCGGGAATTATGATGTCAAAGATGCAGATCGCTCTGGTCGCCCTCATACGGATAAAGTCGACGCCATTTTTGAAAAAGTGGAGCAAGATCGGCATATTAGTAGTTACAACATAACCGAAGAACTGAGAATTGAGAACCACAAAGCAGTTTTGACCCATTTGAAAAAGTCTTGCTATACAAAAAAACTTGATATTTAGGTGCCACACGAGTTCACTGAAAGAAACCTAATGAATCGTGTACTCATTTACAATTCTCTCATTTTTGAAAAGATTGATCCCTGGTGATGAAAGTGGATCACCTACGACAAGAACGTGCGAAAAAGATCATGGTCAAAGGATAGTCAAGCTCCACAGACTGTAGCGAAAACCGGATTAACATGCAATAAGGTGATGCTGTGTGTATAGTGGGATTGGAAGGACATCGTTCATTATGAGCTTTTAATGCCGGACAAAACTATAGATTCGGATCTCTACTGTCAACAACTAATGAGACTCAAGCAAGAAATTGAGATAAAACGGCCGGAATTGATCAACTGAAAAGTAGCGGCCTTGCATCATGATAACGCCAGACCAAACACATCTTTCGCCACTCAGCAAAAATTGAGAGAGCTTGGTGGGGAGTGTTAATGCATCCATCCTATAGTCCTGACCATGCACCCTCAAATTTTCACCTGTTTCGGTTTCTTTAGAATTCTTTGGGTAAAGTACCAAGATTTCTACAGCAATGAGATTATGTCACTACCTATAAGATGGCAACAAGTTATCAAACAAAATGGCACACATACATATATTACAATTAAATGTAATTAAACTTTGAAACAAACATGTCTTCAATTTGTATATAAAATAAGTACGAAGAAACTTTTATCCGATCTTATATTAAAAGTGTCACACGTATTGTATTGTATTGTATTGTATTGTATTTTATTGTCTTGTCTGTAATTCATTTTGTAATCAATTATTATTCACTATTCAGTGCCCTTTGTTAGTGTTTTTTTGAAGTCGGTTTATCCTTTTTTTAGAGTGTTTATTCTTTTAGTGTAAGGTACGTACGTGCTAGTAGATTTAGATCATCATTTACTGTAATAAAAGTTACCAAACAGCAGTACGTCAGATTATATTAAGTTTAGTTTAATAAGCCCGAAACTTTATTTAGATAAGGTGGGAAGATTTTTAGTTTACTACTTTACTATTAACTTGCTGTACTTACTTGATTAAATAAGTTATAGAAAAGACACTTACAACCAAACCTAAAATCGAACCTCCGTTTTTGAAGTCGGTTAATTACAATAACAGTAATCATTTTAAATGTCAATGTTGCTTATTTTCAAGAAAAATCAACAAACACTACACGTGCCCTTAATTTCGGAGGGTATCCCTCGTTTTCCCTCAGATACCATCATTGGATCCAGAGTTGGTGACAATGGGACCACCTTGGGAGCATGACCTATCAAATAAAAAATATTTTTTCTTGTGTAATAATGTCTTTTTGGTAATTTTGAAAATAGTCCTTTACTCATAGATTACAGGAAAGTCTATGATCTTAAAATAACATGGTAAATCTCTCAATATTGTGCGTACACACTTACGTTTTCAACTCAACGTACGGAACGCTCCCCACGGTTTTTGTAAGTCAACTTTCCGCTAGGGAATACCTCTTGTGTTGCGAAAGACTTTGTAAACATACAACATAAGTAAACAAAGTACACCCAGACTATCAAATAATTGTCCCACGTGGGATCAAACCCAAGTAAAGTGGCAAAAAATAATGTTTGCCGTAGAACTCCATTTTCAATAAAATAGTTTTTGGGCCGAAGAACAAAATAGACATCTTTTGGTTCGGAAAAAATGTATCGCTGTAGAGGGATGGATATTTTCTTTCCATCAGAATCGTTCAAGTGAAAACATGGGCGATATCTAGGTCAAGATAAAAGAAAACAAAATGTTTAAAAAACGTATGAGAAACCATATCTAGAAATGGGTCTGCCAAAGTTAACACATTTTTCTATTAAAAATATTACAAACTACGTTTTGCCGACGGTTTCGTTCATGTTAGGGTTTTTTGTACAAAATTTAGCAAACAAAAAACTAACTTTCGCGGAATTTAGGTAAACAGTTGCAATATTTAACAGAAACATATCATAAATTAACTTGTATTATTAAATACAATGAGTACGTAAACACAAAAGTACGGACGTTTCTTGTCATGAGCTTTGGATACAATGTGTGTGCACCACTTTACTCCAAACTTCACACACATAGCTGAAGGTGAAAAATGAGTTTTTTTTTTTCACATTAATATGAAAACAGCTCTGATACCTTCGTTCATTACATTTGTCTATTATTTAATAAAATAATATATAGGTTTTTCTTCGTACAATTTCTTCACTGATATTTATATATACTGTAATTTAAGTGTATTATTTTAATTTTAGCAAAGTAAATAGTAAATACACGTAATGATGTAAAGGCCATAGTAAGGGACAAGGTAAGTAAAAAAGTAGAAATGGACGGCGACGGTCATATTTGAACGGTTCATTATTTGAAAAAAAAACCGGACAAGTGCGAGTCTGACTCGCGCACAGAGGGTTCCGCAAGCAAACAAACGTGTATGTTGATAGCCTTTCAGTCCAGAATGTCAAATTCCCAAAATGCCAAGTGGTTTCTACCTCGGAAATCCAATCTCGAAGATTTTTGCCCGGCTTTTCCGAAAAACAAACCTAACTTTGCAGTTCTAAAATACCCTTTCATACATCGATTTTCGACAAAGTTAATTTTTCAACCGCAAAATAGAAGTTTGTAATCACTAAAACTATTTTTATGTGATCGTAACAACAAATTAACGACTTTCGCATTTTTTCTTTACTTGTGCTGTCAGACCTTACTTCTTTCCAAGTTCCATTATTCTAGGTCAATGGGTAGTAGGTTAGGTAGGATATAACAGGTTTTGATTTACCTGCGAAATGTTAAAATATGTTTTCAAAGCTTAAATGGCCGTATCTTTTGATTGCGATGACTTAGAAGCTGGATTTTGTTCAGCTTCAAGGGGCCGCTGACATAAGTATTTGATGTTAATTACAACTTGATGCCTCCATGGGTTCCTGAGAAAAAGCGTCTTGACAGACACACAAACAGATATAACAACAAATTAACGACCTTCGGATTTTTTCTTTACTTGTGCTGTCAGATCTTACTTGTTTCCGAATTTCATGTTTCTAGTTCTGTAGAAAGTACCTTATAGGTTTTGATTTATCGGCGAAATGTTCAAATTTGGTCAAATTATTACTTTGACTTAAAAGCTTGATTTTTTTACAGATTCAAAGGACCGCAGTCATAAGTATTTCGTATTAATTTCAACTTGATGCGTCCACGGGTTCCTGAGAAAAATTGCCTTGACAGACAGACAGACGGACAACAGAGTGACCCTATAAGGGTTCCTTGTTTCCTTTTGAGGAACGGAACCCTAAAAGGGATCCCAAATGAAACTAATTGATGATCGTAGACCATGGGGTTTGGCGTTATAAAGTCTATAGGCTACAGCAGCGTGCCATCTAGTAGGCCGTAAGCTTATATGCGACCTTAGTGATACATAAAAAGGCTACAACTAGCTGAGAATAACACAAAACATTTCTCTATTTATTAATTAAGGTTTCTAGAAGTATTCGAAGGGTACAAAATTTAATTGGATAAGAAATTATTTGGACGATAATTGGTCGCCTCTCGTTGTTGGTGAATTATTCACGGGATAGAGATTATTTCGTTATTAAATTTATTTATAAGCTGTAAATCTTAGTAATATAGTACTTCACTTTAAATAGGAAAAATAAACCAAGTGAATAAACTCTAACAACATTAATTAAAGTCGCTTGATTCGCTTTATAACAATTCGTACATTTCATTAAAATACTCTGTTAGTACCTAGACAACCTAATCAAAGACAAGAAAGAGGTATAATTGCTCAATGAAGTTATCACACTACATGACTGAATAGTATAGCAGATGGCATATTGTACATTACTGAATAGTACAGCAGATGGCATATTGTACAAAACGTTTAAATAAATACCTATTGTCCCAACGAACAAATATTATTATAGTTTAATATTGCTGTCTACTTTGTATACAACGAAACAGTGATTGCCATCGATCTGTAGATTCCGAGGAGTTATTTGACTATATTTGAAGTAGCGCTATGTAATAAATAAAATAATAAATGTAATGAAAGTTATTTTAAGGTTCACAGGCTATATCAAATACTTAATATAAATGTAATGTAAGCTCATATATTTTTCATCTTCTGCCTTTTATGTTTTTCTTTGCTTACTTTAATATTATCTTGTTTAGTAGTCAGTATTCATACGTTAATTGCTTAATTTTAGTTACTTTGAATTTCAAAAACATAAAAGCGCATGATAAGACAGTGCTGTACTACATTATTTCACTAAATAAATCTGGTGATTTAAAAGAGTGCCCGTGGGTTTGTTTGCCCGATTTCTGCCTAGTTATAGATCGGCATTGGCAGGTAGCAATTTTACATGTGTACAGTGACATTGTGTTGATCTATAATTTTAATTTGACTTTCAATGTTTTTATTAGGTATTATTTAAGGTAACTTCATAAAGCAGATAGATAATTCTGCTGTATGATTTATTGTAATAAACCAATTTAAATAATAATTTTTTATTGCATAATTCATATGATCAGTATTTTTTTTTTAATACTCGTTATCAAGTAAGTATATGAGATACATTAATGGCGATGATCGATTAAGCGATCGAGACACCTCTCGATCGCTTAATCGGTAGTCTATCTGAGGACAAAAAGTCAAGGTTTTTGACTTTTTGACCTCAGGTGACCTTTTTATGTATCTCATTCACTTTGATCGTAAATCATGAACCAATCGATCACAACCATAGACATAAGCAAGTCTTTCGACGGTGTTGAACAGAGAGGTGTTCTATTCAAGCTGCCATCATACGGACGACCTGAAACTTTGTACAGCGAACTTTATGAAAAGTTTATGACCTCGGTAAACGATGACTCTTCTGATTCCGATCATCAACATCATCTCAAGCTTTTAAAGATGCTTCGGGACTTAAGTCTATCTTAAAGGCTCCTGCAGTATTCTTCTCTGTCCCCGTTCAATAGCAACTCTACCAGATTGGAACGTCCCTTGCTTCAAAAGCTGTTTCGTTTACTTTTGTTTAGCTATAAAGTATATTTTAAGCACAACAATATCATAAGTTCTTATATTATCCATAATGTAAATACGAGTATTATAGAATACGCTGATAGTTATAGTTTAAAAAACAGAAAATAATTTAATCGCACACTCTAATACAACATATCCTTAAAATTTATTTTATGGTAAACCAACACAAGGAGGACTTGTCTAATCTATGGAAATGTACAAAACTTCAAGTTACTGTTACCTCCTAAATGTGCCTTTATATACATACCTACATAGCCACAAAATGGACAAGAGACCTACAACTACACTTTCCAACCGCCTGACAGTCACAAATATTGATTAACTTCTTTTGTCCGAGACAGAACGTAGTTCAGACAATTTGATTTGTATAAGTTATTCTTGAGATATTTATAGCTAGTCTGGAGACGTCTCAGCACTGTCATTGTGTGGATGCAATGACTGTGCTGAGACACACTATACAAGCATACTCATGGTAACGTCACTTTTATCTTCTAAATAATAGCAGTTGGTTCGAGTGCCCTATAAACGCTAAAAGGATTCAGCAATACTCGTATTCATTGTGACGTCACAGTTATGACGCAATTTTTGTGCGCGACCAGAGAACTAGAAGTGCTGAAGTAAAGTTTAAGTGAGAACTTATGGATGCATAGAAATGACCGTTGGACAGTATTTTAAACGTGTACATAGTTATATAATATATCTATACTAATATTGTAAAACTGAAGAGTTTGTTTGAACGCGCTAATATCAGGAACTACTAGTTCGAATTGAAAAATTATTTTAGTGTTGGATAGCCCATTTACCGAGGAAGGCTATATAACATCACGCTAAAACCAATAAAAGCGTAGCATCAATGGAAAATGTTGCAAAAACGGGGAACATTTACAAACGCAGACGAAGTTGCGCGGCTCAGCTAGTGATTCATAAACTTGTAACGAACCTATGCAAATGTATTCAAGTAACAATTCAGCTCGACGGTGAGGTGTTGGGCACACACACTAAAAGTGTGTTTTAAAATAAAATAAAATAAAATTATGGTTCCTGGATTAATGGTAGCCTATTTAGCGGAGCCTATTATGTGTGTGGAAAGTGGAAATTTGACACGCATGCCCATATCATGTAGTGTCAAACAGGAGTCTGTTCTTGAAACAGTCCTCTAGAGTAAAGAGGACTCAATGGTGTACAGCCTAGACCACTGACCTGATTTATCTATTCAGCCGAAAACAACAGTCCCGGGTGAGATATCTACCTATCGAAAGGTGGTATGTTTGGCTACCGGGTAATTGTTCAATTTCGGACTTATGGACGCTCAACATCCTCTGGTCTCTGGAAACGTCAAATTGTTAGAAAGTTTTTTTGATATCAGCTATCGCCCGCTTGTAGTTCAACGCTAATTATGTGATTGAGTCACAAACATCTTGAAGTGATATTTCATTTATAATTATACAGACAGGTTACTATGAATACACTGAGTTGAACACACCGCGTGGTACTAATTGGTTCGACACAACCGCTTCGTCGTGCCCTCGAATCTGGAAGGAAAAAGGTGTATTTAAAACTTTTTAGATGAGAAGTTACAATCAAAGGAAATTGTGTTATACGCTCAAGTAACTATCGTGGGGGAGCCATGCTCCGGCACATTTGGACCGGTTCGACCGACTCACATAAAACCGCCCACAATGCCGCACAGCAATGCTTGAGTTGTGTTTGAGTGAGTGAGGTCACCGGAGGCCCTAACCCCCCCAGTTCCTCTGCTCCCACCCATCCCCTACTCTCACCTTAAAGGCCAGGAACGCACTTGTGACTCTTCAGTTGCAGGTATCCATGGACGGTGGTGGTCACTTAAATTCAGGTGACCCGACTGCTTGTTTGCTTCCTATCACATATAAAAAAAGAAAAACTTTTGTAATAGAGAACTTTTGAGCTTGTGTTCTAGATGGTAAAACCGAATGAAATTGTTCATTAAGATATACATATTTATTTCTATGCAATGCCAGCAGTGGATTTCACGGGAAAACGCGAATTCAATATAGTTTTAATTCGAACGTTACGTTCGACTATTTGGACCTTATTTAAAACAACTAATGTAAAAAGCTCATAAAATTTATTCGCGTGAAAAGATTTTCTCATTTACTTTTATAAACATAGCTATTTAAGTTCCAGCAACGCTTTGAGACAATTTGCACTAACTGGGGACGTCACTTTCGTCCTCAGTGCCAACGACTTGTTTCCTTAATACATTTTTCAGCTTCTATTAATACTTAATGACACGAAATCCGCGCGAATTGTGCCAAGTTTAAGCGATGTCGTCAGGACAAACCACAGAATCGTTCACACTAAAATTGTTTTTAATTTTTACTAAATTGCATTTTTACTATTCTTCTTCCTTCCGTTACTATTCATATTTATATGTGATTTACATTAAAGACATGTTTACAAAGCAATACTTACTTAAATTTTCTCTAGAATATACATACATACATACATACACGTATATTACATACATATGCCTGTATCCCCGAAAGGGTAGGCAGAGACGTAGTATATACTTACATTTTGCTATATATAATTTGGTTCAAACTTTGGGATATAAAGATGTGAAAATGGGAATATATGTATATATATATTTTTTAAAAGAATACTAGTAACTTGGGTCTCACATTACTAGTATTCTGATTAACCCCTCCAGCTAAGCTTAACGCTTGTGTTAGGAGTGGGTTCACGTCGGTAGTGCACTGGGTGAGGTTCGAACTCGCAACCACTTGATCGCAAGTCCGACGCCTTAGCCATTACGCTACCGCCGTTTCAATTCAATATTCAATATTGAATAAAATCAATATTGAAAGGGACACGTGAGTACGAAGACAAGGCAATGCTTATTCGGATGGATGGTGTAGGTACCTATTACTCGAACTGGCTGTGGCCGGCAAGTCCGAGCCCTCTAACGATCTTTACTTCTCACTTTTATCTATTAGTTTAAGAAAACCGCTCAAGTGCGAGTCTGAAAGGCGCCCTGAAGGTTCCGTACAAACTTCTATATAGATAGCGTGTACGTCAATGGGAAGTACCTACCCTATAAGTTTTGAATCATTTACCTGCGAATATGTTAAAACATATGGCTTAAAGGGCCATATCTTTGATTTCGTTGACTTTGAAGTTTAATTTTTTACAGCAGCAAGGGACCGCAGACATAAATATTTGATGTTAATTTCAACTTGATACGTCCACGCGATCTTGAGAAAAACGGTATTACAACAACAAAGTGACCCTATTCGGGTTGCTTTTTTTCTTTTGGGGAATGGGACCATAAAAAATATATTTTCTACTTAATACCAAGGCTGAATATACACTTAATTCAAAACCAATTTTTTTTTATTGAAAGCTCTCAGCCTTCTGTTCAGATATCTGTTCGTGTTTTAAAGAGACATGCGTGTTTGATCATCGATAATTGCTTGTGAAACTTCCGTGTGATATCTAAGAATCATATAATTATGTTTCACTAGCTGCGCCCCTCGGTTTCACCCCCGTAAGACCCCGTACCGTGGGAATATCGAGATAAAAAGTAGCCTATGTGTTAATCTAGGTCTCCAACTATCTACATACCAAGTTTCATCGCAATCATATCAGTAGTTTTTGCGTGAAAGAGTAACAAACATCCATACATCCATACATCCACACATTCATACATCCTCACAAACTTTCACGTTTATAATATTAGTAGGATAGGATTATTTAGTGCAATATACATTTGAATTTTTTATTTTATTTGGGAGGCTTACGGCCTAAACAGTATTACAATGAAATTTGTAGTAGCAGATGCCTAATCGTCTTAAGATGCCCATTTATATATGCCCATTTTAAAATCATTTAAGTATTCATAAAATCTGTAGTGAGTACACTCTTAGTGGCTCTAATACTACCTGCGAATAAAACGGTTGTCTAAATTCAGATTATTCCATCGTTAGCAACAGCGTGGTAGGAAGCATTATTTTCTATACTGAGTGTGGCTGGAAGAGTACAAACACTTCTTCACATCCCACATGTGAAGAAGTGTTTGTTATCTTAGTCTTCGTGTGGGAGTTATAACAGCAATGTTCATATCACTTTGCAAGTCCGTTTTATATCTAACTCCATAGTTTAATAACATCGCATCGTTAGTGTACCAAATACAGACACAAAAAATATACGAATGAACTGATGGAGTGAAAGTATACGAGTAGGTGTCGTGGAGACATATTATTATAACTCAAAGTGATTAATGGACTACGGAGACGTCGCGTTTTGAGCAGCATCTGTCTGTGCTTATATAATATCCTAACATTTATTGTGTTTGTGGCAATAACTTCGTTGAAATAATAACTTCGTTTAGTCAAGAGACACTACATGCAGATAAGAACCCGCTAACAGTAGTTTTATCTGTTAAAGCGTTAAACCAACTAATCGGTATACCTAAAGGCTAAACGTCTCACAAACTGTATCACAGTTAAACTTCATAATCAGTCATCACAGTTAATCATATTTTAGTCGTGGAAGAGCCATGCTTCGGTACGTATGGGCCGGCTCGACCAGAATGATACCACAGCCTCACAGAAAACCTGCAGTGAAGCAATGCGTGCATTGCTTTTCGCCGAGTGAGTGAGGTTACCGGAGGCCCTAACCCTTCCCTCCCCCTCTTCCATATTTCCCCTACTCCCACCTTAAAGGCCGGCAACGCACTTGTGACTCTTGAGTTGCAGGTGCCCATGGGAGGCGGTAGTCATTTACCATCAGGTGACCCGTCTGCTCGTTTGCCGCCTATACAATAAAAAAAAGGAGCATTATGAGTGGAAAAAAAAAATATATTGTTTTCAGAAAAAATCCTTTTTCTGGCATAGGTGGCAAAATTCTAAATATATTAGATATTAAATTTAATGTCATTTGCTATGATTGTACGTAAACAAGACAGGGAACTTATTTGTTGCTATAATGCATTTAAAGTTGTAATGTGTCTTAACACTGAGTTAAGATCATCGTCGCTTAGCCGGTAAAGACATTAATCGATAAATGAATGGAGCCTCGCCTCCGAACGGTGCCGTGCCGCACATCGTAATGAGAGGAGATGAGAAAATTAATTCATTTCTCACTTACAATGAACTAGTTTATTATTGCTGCTAATTTGAAAGTTAGCATAAAGTATTTAAAGAGCGTTTTATAATTTATTTTGTTTTTTCTTATTAAATTGCCGATTTTCTAAAAGGTGAAAAATTGATCTTTTATTCTGGAACTCTAAATTTTGTTATAATATTATAACATAGGTGTTATGGCTAGAGTTGAGCAGCATGGCCATGCAGGAAGGTCTTAATTACTCTTCTTTTTGTGATATGATTCGATATTTTACTAGTTCAGGGAGCTGTAATGAGTGAGAGCTGGTCAATGAAAGTGTTATGTTATATGCATAGGTAGATCAAGGTTCAATATAATTATCTATAGGTAATAGTAGTGATTGATCATGTATAATTTAAGATTTTATTTTATTTTCTTTTTTTAAGGTTAATTTCAAAATATAATTTACCATGTTTAAGTTAGTTCAAAAGACGAGAACACACATTACATATTAATGTCTTCTTATAACCGCCGCACCGCACCGCAAGTCAACGCACGCTCCATTTTAGAAATTTTTACCTCGTCTACGTGTCCCATGAAACACCAAAGAAGAACGAAAGTAACTTTTAAACATTCGCGTTCCATTATATAATTAGGTCACAGGCTGCGTCAGCCTGTGACCACGGCCAGTGCAGCCTCGTCAAACCTTAGGCAATTCAGAGGTATGTACTACCTATTTCGTGATCGTGTTTATTCCCGTGTAAATACATAATTATAACTTAGCTAAAATCATTGTTGAACGTACTAGCTTCCTACACATTGATTACACTATCAAACACACTCACTCATCTTCATTCGTTCTGTTAAACACCGATCCGCAGGCGGTAAACTCCATTCTCATGGGACTTGACTCTGGATGTGCTCCTGGATGGGACGGGATCTCCACAAAGTTTTTGAAGATTTCCAAAGACTTTTTAGTCCCATTAATTATTAAATTAGCAAATCTTTGTTTTGATTCAGGAGTATTCCCCTATTCCCTAAAGCGATCATTAGTGACTCCTGTTTACAAGAGTGGGGACAAAACTGATATAAACAACTATAGGCCCATCTCCGTTTTGACCTCAATCTCAAAAATCATTGAGAAGTTAATTAACACCAGACTAGTCGGATTCCTGAACAAATACAACATTTTATCAGACTCTCAATATGGTTTCAGAAAAGGTTTATCAAGCAGAATGCCATTTTGGATCTGACTTCCTATATATTTAAAGAAGTTGATAAAGGATATAAATGTCTCACGGTTTTCCTAGACTTAAAAAAGGCCTTCGACACAGTTTCTGTTCCTATTCTTGTGCGCAGGCTTGAGAGCATTGGTATCCATGGAAACGAACTTTCACTCTTTAAAAGTTATTTAAATGATAGAACACAAGAAGTAAAAATAGACTCCTTTATTAGCTCCAAGGAAAAAGTCAGTTCTGGCGTCCCGCAGGGGAGTGTCCTCGGCCCGATGCTCTTTCTTATCTATATAAACGAACTGTGTAACCTTCATATCGTCGGGGGGAGGATATTTACCTACGCGGATGACACTGCGATTGTTTTTTCTGGTATCTCGTATGAAGCAGTGCGGAAAATAACTGAGGTCGGCCTCAAAATAGTATCAAACTGGCTTAACCAAAACCTTTTGACCCTAAATATCCAAAAAACAAATTATATATGTTTCACCGCCTATATTATTTCTCAGCCACGATCTGATTTTAGTATCAGGATACACTGCTGCTCAAACTCACATGAACTGACTTGTGACTACCCTCCCATTCAAAAAGTCAGCTATACAAAATACCTCAGTATCATGGTCGATCAAAGACTAAGCTGGCATCCTCACATTGATCTTATTACTTCTAGAGTCAGGAAGCTAATTTGGATTTTTAAATCTCTTAGATATGTAATGACGAAACTAATTTTAAATAAAATCTACATTGCCTTGGCACAACCCGTCATTACTTACTGTATCCCGATATGGGTTGGGGCAACTAAGACCCACTTTATCCACTTTATCAAAGTAGAAAGAGCACAAAGATCGCTTTTAAAAGTCATGTACTTAAAGCCCTATAGGTTCTCCACGAACAGCCTATACATGACTTGCAATCTTCTGTCGGTCAGGAAATTGTACGTACTAAATCTCACATTAACCTTTCACAGATTGATTCCATTTATTATTGATACACAAAAGACAAGAAGAAAAGATAAAGTAACTCCTTCAGTTCCCGTCCGTACCACTTTCGCTCAACGTCAATTTAGATGTCAGTCTGCATACATTTATAATAAAATAAACCACACAATTAAAACATATCCTATGCTCACTTATACTTGTAGAAATACTTTGACAGAATGGCTAACCATACTTTAGTATGAAGAAGTGGAAGTCTGTTAAATAAAAGTGAATTATATTCATCAATACAATGCCTTAAATACCTACCTATATGTGGCTAAACAATATCCGATCCTAAGGAACTAGGTCTCCGTAGGGCATACCAGTAAACACACTCACACACACACACACACACACACACACACACACACACACACACACACACACACACACACACACACACACACGAACACACACATACACACATATGTAATAAAAATACACACCCATATGTAATTGAAGTTAATTGAGCTGAAGTTTTGTTAAGTAACGTTTCTATTAAATTTGTTAATTAAGTACCTTTATTAGTTAGTTAGTTTATTGTTATCTAAATCTAAGTAAACCCGAGTGGAAGATGCGAGTCATTCTCAACACAAGTACCGAAAGATTACTTACTGGGAAGGCTTAGCCACAAGACTGTAACAATGATTTAGAAATAAATGTTTTTTTTTTTATTATAAGAACGAAAGTAGATGACAATGAATCGAAAGTCATAGCGGAAGCACATTAACTGTGATGGCAAATCATGGTGGCCGTCTATATTAGTGATAAAATGATACTAATTCATTTAAGCCAAATCAGAAAGTTGGTACCATATGAACATGCTGAACAACAAAATCACATCGAAGCTTGCATTAACTTGTTGAATACAAATGAGGGAATGCTGAATCCGTTTGTTCCTTGTGATGGAAATTGGATCCTGTAAGACAATTGAAAATGTCCATTACAGGGGTTGGACGCAGTTGAAGCATGCAAACCATGTCTTTGACACTAGTTGAGTGGAATTAAACTGATTGTATAGTGGACCTGTGCTGGCATTGTTCATTATAATTGTAGCTTTAGAACTAACAAAAAAATTGCTGAACAGACGTACTGTACTGTGACTTGCAATTCTGCAAGTGACAGTACAGTACGTCTTGAAGGTGTAAAAAAATCAACGCTTGTAAGTCAACGCGATGAAAAGATACGGCCATTAATAACTTTTAAACTTTCGCGTTCCATGATATAATATTATCTACGTATTAACGGGAATTAACGCGATCACGAAAAGGTATTACGTACCTCTGAATTGCCTGACGTTTCGACCAGGTTGCACTGGCCGTGGTCACAGGCTGACTGGCTTAGCGGTGCACGCCCTCCGTCGTCGACATCGTGAGGTAGAAGGTTCTTCATCCACCTCCACTTTTTTGATATTTTTGTTTCGCCATGTACCGTCACATACTATACTAACAGTGTCCCTATTCTGTAAGCAAACCGATGTGGCCCTATTCTGGTGTTCACCCGACTGCGCATAAAAGCGAGGTGGCATGTTTTTTATCACTGGATTCCACGCTGTAGATAATTTGAAACCATCTTCCCGATTGAAAGTTATGTGTTTTTTAATTTCAATCGCTTCACGTACAGCTCTTGAGTAAAAGTGACGTTCCGTGGAGAGGACTTGCGTACGGTGAAATTCAATCCAGTGATTGGTGCCTATTGTAAGTCAAATTGCCTGTCCTACTTACGATCTCGCGAAGCATGTTGCGTCAGTATTGCAACCACTTGTAGGCAAAACACCGTCTTTTGTGAAAGACTCGCGGCACTTCATACAAATTATAAAAGATCTCAAGTTGGAACCTGATGACGTCATGGTGAGCTTTGACGTGGAATCACTTTATACCAATGTTCCAATAAAAGAATGTTTGGACGTCGTAAAAGTCCTGCTGACAGACCACGAGTTGTCGTTCAATTATATTGATCTACTTGAACATTGTCTAGAGGGCTACTATTTCCTTTTCCAAGGTCAACATTACCTTCAGATTGATGGTATCGCAATGGGTAGTCCTGTAGCCCCTGTAGTAGCCAACATCTGGATGGAGCATTTTGAAGAGAAGGCGCTGAGTCTCGGCCCAAAGACCGTTAGGCTTTGGAACAGATTCGTGGATGACATCTTTAGTATCGTCAAAGGAAATAAACAGAAAGTAGGTCAATATTTACAACACCTCAACTCTATTCACCCCAAGATAAGGTTCACATATGAGGTGGAGGCGGATAGGTCATTGTCATTTTTAGATGTCAAAGTAACCGCGAGATCAGATGGGTCCTTGTCGCACTGTGTGTTCCGCAAGCCTACTCATACGGATAGGTACCTACACGCCACGTCTCATCATCATCCCCGACACCTGCAGTCTGTTATGACTTCACTCAAGAACAGAGCATACGATCTTTGTGACCCTGAACATTTGGAGCGAGAGCTGGATCATGTTCAGGAGGTACTTAAAAGTAACGGATATCAGGTGAATGGAACACGGAAGCAACCGAAAATGAGACGCAAGCATCCGGAGGTGAACAGACAACCAGCCTACATGCCATATGTCAAAGGAGTAACGGATAAGATCGGCTCCGTATTAAAGAAATGCTCCATTCCGACAGTATATACACCAGGCATAAAGGTTCAAAACATCGTGGGTACACCGAAGGATGTCTTGCCGTTACACACTCCAGGTGTCTACAAAATAAACTGCAGCTGTGGTAGTTCCTACATAGGCCAAACAAAACGGACTATTGCTGAAAGGGTCAAAGAATACATCGCTGCTGTGAAGAACCGACAGATTAGCAAATCAGCGATTGCAGAACATGCACTCGAAGCGGGCACCAATCACTGGATTGAATTTCACCGTACGCAAGTCCTCTCCACGGAACGTCACTTTTACTCAAGAGCTGTACGTGAAGCGATTGAAATTAAAAAACACATAACTTTCAATCGGGAAGATGGTTTCAAATTATCTACAGCGTGGAATCCAGTGATAAAAAACATGCCACCTCGCTTTTATGCGCAGTCGGGTGAACACCAGAATAGGGCCACATCGGTTTGCTTACAGAATAGGGACACTGTTAGTATAGTATGTGACGGTACATGGCGAAACAAAGATATCAAAAAAGTGGAGGTGGATGAAGAACCTTCTACCTCACGATGTCGACGACGGAGGGCGTGCACCGCTAAGCCAGTCAGCCTGTGACCACGGCCAGTGCAACCTGGTCGAAACGTCAGGCAATTCAGAGGTATGTAATACCTTTTCGTGATCGCGTTAATTCCCGTTAATACGTAGAAAATATTATACGGCAGTTAAGCCTTAGATTTATCCTTTCTCAAATCAAAACCTCTAGGGTACTTCCCAATGACTTAGAATTATGAAATTTACTAAGAAGCAGGTCTGACAGCACAAGTAAAGGAAAACATCCGAATGTCATTAATTTGTTGTTATATAAAAACAAAATGCTTTTATGATTACAAACTTATATTTTGCGGTTGGAAAGTTGACTTTGTCGTACATCGATGTATGGGCGAGTATATTACTGCAAAGTTAAGTTTGTCTTTCGGAAAAGACGAACAAAAAACTTGACGAGAACGAGAATTGATTCCCGAGATGGACGTTCAAGTTTGTGCGCCCCTCGGTGCGGCCGTCACTCACCATACTCATCAGACCTTGCTCCAACTAATGTCAGTACTCTTTGGAAATTGAATTACTTTTTTTCTTAAATCCCAAAATTTTGGGAAGAACTTGCAATAAAATGACAAAAAATGCAATGGCAATAATGTCCAATAATAAATATATACGTTTCATACCAAAATCGACAAGGACCTAATATAACACAGTCGTATGTGCTTCACATAATAAAGTATTTAATATCACAGTAAAAATATATTTTTTACCATTTATTTACACAGAGCCACGATAAGCGAAGTTGGGGGGATGTCGTCGTCTTCGTAGGAATGTGGACAGCTCAAGTCGCATTCCACGATGATTAACAAAAGCTCAACTATTTGTTAGATAGCAATCTGCTTCGTTACGAAACCTCGACCAATAATCTCGCTATAGAATTTTGTTATTACAAAAAGCTTAATAATAGATAAGTTCAATTACCTTAGGCAAACCGCACAAAATCTGTTGTATTTTGTAGATTAACACACTGGTGCCGATTCTATTGTACACTCGACTAAACTAAAACCTGACTTAATTTCTTCATATGAAATCAACCTAGTATTCTTCGTAATAAGGTCTATTTGTTACTAGCATCTATTTCTCAGCGCCGCTAAATTTCACTAACACCTGTCAACGTATACTCAACTTTATTTCCACGCAGCGAGAGTCTCCATTTATTCAAACGCTGTATAATTGCTGTATAAAAACTTGTTCAAAACGAACAAGGATGACGTGTTTTTAATCTACACCTACGAAGACGCTTACTAAAAACACAGAGCAAAAGAGATGGCATTCAACGGATAGCGGCTCTCGCTACATGGTATTAAAGTTTATTTAAGCTATCAGACTTAAGTCGACAAATAAATTGCTTATTTCGATAGTGACATATGGTACCTACTTGTTTCAATTTGAAATAAGACCTTGTTTTGAAGTGTACAAGGTTTACATCTTATATGAAGAAAATTTAGTGAATTTTAATTTAGCGAGTGAAGTAACAAAATTAGGACCACTATCGAAATTTGATGCTGAGATTAATATTTCAGCTTAAAAAAGCAATAAATAACTTACCTGTACTTTTCACACTGTGCACAGTGTACAGTTATCTTTTTAATTAACATGGTTTTATTAGCTTCACTCGTAATTTTTTTTTTATCTGACTAAGTTAACAAATCTTGAAAATCTATTTTAGCCTACTTCTTAAGTGTCGTATCGGTATCTTGTAACTGATCTGATGATGGAGCCAGGAGGTGGATAGTGGAACTCTTCATTGGCTACTAGTAGACCGCTCTTCATTGGCTACTAGTAGACCGTTCTTAACACCAGCGCAGCAAGTCGCTTCACTTGATAAAGGAGCCCTTTTGGGCTGGACCAGCCGGGCATCCCCGAAATACACACGTTAGTATTTCTTTAATAACTATGTCTTCAGATTAGGCGCGAATTACATACGAAAGCAGTAAAGGTACTAATAACAATTTGCTATACAATATAATTAAATTTCAATGTGATTGAGTTTGTAGCTTGTCTCCAAGGTATCGTTTAAACGTGACAAAGTTCGCGAGAATATTGTAGATATTTCCTCTCTGTGACGTCAAGCGTTCAAACATGAAGAGGAATTATTGGCAATAACTGCACCCTTGGATAAAGTTATCAATTTCAGTGCTTACGAACATAATAATAGAATACCGTCACAGCTACGATGTTTATATACATTATTGCTGCTAAAGGCTTCGATCATAATACCATAGATGTTTGATCGGTGCTCCAAAAGACCCACAATTTAAACCTTGCTTAAATAAAAATTGTAAGCACAGTGAAGCTATTAAATGTTTCACGCCCGCACCAGCGCGCACCAGCGCGCAACGGTGGCAACGGTGTGGTGTTTTAGGTGTAGCCGAAAAATATTAAATGTTTGCTTTAGAAATGCAAAAAAGGCATGATATGTTGATCTACTTTTGATAATAATAATATTTTATCCTAATCGTGCTAACTGATCTCTTTATGGAGATAGTCCTTATAACCGTCAATAATATTAGTAACTCACGTCTCGTCACTCACGTCTCTACATCACAAATTTAAATATTTAATTCTAGCGAATTATATTTGGATTAACATAGACTTAATAAAATATAATAATGTAAAATATCCGATCAAGATCCGCCAAAAGTAACGAATACGGAAATGGATACAGACTTTTTCCCTCCCTCGGATAACCGGCGCATCACTAAAAGCGAGCGCCATATAGAGGAGCCAGGAGGTGGATAGTATCAACCTCCTGGCTTTATCATCAGACCATCGTTACTGAGCCCAATCTGTTGAACTCGTCAAAACTAATCATATGAGCGCAAACTCGAGAGGTTTTCTAGTAGCCACTGAAGAGTTCCAGTAACCACCTCCCCCAATCAGACCCCATCATCAGATGAGCTTCAAAATGCCTAATTATAGTATTGTCATACGAACTTCATATACACACAGAGTTTCGTTTCGATACTACAATTAGAAGTAGGTTATAATTGAGTTCCAAGATTTGTTAACATAGTTACGAGTAACGCTAATCGCTAAACGCTAACGTAATAACGTTAATCAATCAATAAACACATGAAACCAAGTCACGTGAAAGCAAGTGTGAATAAACGATGTTTGAACTCGGTGTACTAGTCACGGGATTTAATGTATTATTTCTGTGATGAGTTATTTTAGGAAACGTAATCTCGCTTCTCAACTCAACCCACTTATATGCTTACATCGCGGTAGAAATAGGCCCTCAAATATTTAGAAATACGGAACCACTTGACGAACACGTTGTGACATGTTGTGACGGGTGAAATGAGATTAAAGCCACGTTCAGATGACGAGCGTTCAATGCGCGTTTTGCTAACGCACGTTGACGCGCGTCGGCAAACACACGCCTTTTGTTCAAGTCGTTCACACGCTAACGCGCGTCTTAAACTATGTTCCAATATCGTTCTTCTCTATGAATACGGATACAGTTCTTGTATTTTGATTTTATACAAAAATAAACTGCGTGAAATGTATGAAAGGAAGTGTTACCGAACTCATCCTATGTGAAAAATGGTATAAGGGTTTTTATTTAAATCGGCCGAATCCTTTTATTAAAATCACGTGTTATCGCGTTGAAAACGCGCGGTCATGTGAATGTTCACAAAATGTTGGATCAAAGCATTGAATCGAAAAGCGCATTAGTATGTGTACGACTTGAACGCAATGCGTGTTCTTGTTGACGTGCGTCAACGCGTTTGAACAAAACGCCGGCTAAAACGCCCGTCATCTGAACATGGCCATACTAGTCTATCTTATAACTACAAAACCTTCTGGAAGTCAATTACTAAAATTTACAAGATGCTAAATGTCTTTATCTATAATAAACTTGCTTTTGCCCTCGACTTGGCTCACGTTAATTTAGATTTTGTCAATCAATTTTTTTTTTTTATATTATATTGTAGGGGGCAAACGAGCAGACGGGTCACCTGATGGTAAGTGACCACCGTCGCCCATGGACACCTGCAACTCAAGAGTCACAAGGGTTAGGACCTCCGGTAACCTCACACACTCGGCGAAAAGCAATGTAAGTATTGCTTCACTGCCGGTTTTCAGTGGGGCCTTAGTATCACTCCGGACGAGCCGGCCCATACATGCCGAAGCATGGCTCTCCCACGATTACATACATATATGACAGGTTGATATTTTAGTATTTATTATTCATTCTTATTGTATTAAACATTGTATTGTGATATATGTTCTAAAACATTATAATCATGCCAATCTTCGTATGGACGTGTATTCCTTTAGCGCGACCCATATTGGAGTGGCAAATAAACGCGGTTCGTCTGTCTTTGGTTGCTTTGTTGTACTGAGAACATTATAGGAACAATATTCAGAAACAAGAACAACATTTAGAAATGCATATAGTCGGCTAAGGAAAAAGATGAAAACTAAATAATGGCATTAATTGATTTGTCATTGAAATTTTCTTTCCTATACGTGAATCTCTTCCATCTGATTGTTATCTGTTGTAGATAGGAATATAAATATAACATCTTCGTTCTTTGTAAATATTTTTAAATACTAAGTTATCTACAATAGGAAAGATATCTACAATACTGAACACAAGAAACTGTAGGATTAAGCGTTCAGTTTTATGGTCCGTTTTACGAGATACTTTTATACACCACAACTAATACTGTTTTGACCTTTCATTAACTTTTTGTCCAAAATGGAAGTGGGCTCTGTTAATTTCATTTGTCAAAGATTTTTTGCTATAAATGTGTTTATGTCCAGTAGTAGGGAGTCTTGAATTTGTGATAGATGTGGTGTGGTGGATAGTCGTGTATTTTTTTTTGTGTCAATCTGTCATATTAGTGCCGGAGTCTAAGCAACTAAAGTCAGGTTGCAACAAAGAAAAAATTAAGTCCAAATCCAACAATTTTCCGAATCCCATTTAATTCACCCCTCGCGAAGGGAGACCATTTTAGAAGGAGTGGTCTCCTCTGCGAGTTTTTGGGTTTAAATTAGTTTTTTAATATTAAATAACCGTAATTATAACATAATTTTACCTCCTTCTCCTCATTTAATCGTCAGTACAATTTTGTACAACGCCACCAACTTTGCTCAAATATTGCACAGGTTTTTTGCTAAGCATTAAAAGATTTTGGTTTTATTTAAGATACGTTTATTGCACGTTGAAGTGGGAAAAATAACTACGTTTAAGATGAGTGTGTCTTATTGAAATATATGCCTATACAATGAAAAGTAAACAATTTAAAAAGGATATGAGGCGGACTTACTCATTATTCTAAGACCAAAAAGGCTTTTAGTCGGTAAAAATAGATCATTGATATTCAGATAAAGAGGCGTATTAAATACCCACATTTGGCTAATTATGATTTGTTTCCATTCACGTAATAGCCTATTGCCTTACAACCAGACACTTTAGAAATTACAGATGGGAAAATTGTGAATATAAGATGATTAGGGGGTGTAAGCCTATAGGGCGAGTAGGTCAGGGTCGCATGCATGAAGCTCAAATGGGCTGTTGCCGGGAAGTCCGAGTTCTGGAACTCTCTAACTGATATTCGTCATGGTAATTCTGTCAATACGTAAAAATTCTACCGTGTTTAATTTTTTACGTTAAATAATTAATTCACCAATTGGTTCAACTTTCTCCCTATATTCCTGTCTTACTTTAGCAAGTAAACTAAGTATAAGCATTTGTATGTATAAATCTTATAGTAGGAATTTTGTGTATATATAGGAGTAGGGCCCAACATTTTCTTTATAAAAAAACAGCAAACTTCCAAAGCACAGAGTTTATTCGTAGTAATAAAGTTTGATTATTATAATTATTTATTACTCACTTTAATTACCACACACACAATTACAATACTTTATTATAATTCAATGCAACATGTGCACCGGGCGACTGCTCTCGAACGAATGAATCTCCGCTTTGTCGAGCGCTGCCTTTTATAGGGTTTTAGTAGTGGGGGTAGCCTGTTGCACGTGTTGCTTTAGAAACAAGGTGGCGGCGCAGTCATATACTTAGTTACGAATGCCTATAATAAAGGAATTGCTCATGAGAGCATTTCCGAGGGGGCTTGTATGAAAGAGTTAAAGATAGTAGAAGCAAGTGGCGGACTGTTACTCTCTGCCTACCCCGAAGTGCGTGTATGTATGTAACGTTTCATATAAGTTCTATAAAGGGCCATCTGACGTCTTGGTAACGGGACTTTTTCACTGTAGTGCCGGTCTTCTCAGATCTAGACCAGTGAATCGCTTACTGGCATCGGCCTGATTGTTTGATTGTCACCAGGTTCCTCTCTATCACATGTGTAATACCTGTCCCGGATGCCATACTTCCAGAAGTGTGACGCCAATTCTTTGAAGGTCATTTTTGAAAACAACTTTTCAATGTTGTTCTTACAGATAAACATTTTAGAAAAACTCTTCGTATAGTATGGACATTATTTATGTTTATAGTCGATAACTCAGAGCCTTTATTCCATGCAATACATTATGTATTATCAAAACGCCCACTAATTCTTCATTTATTTATAGGCGTCTGATATTTATAGCTATTAAAACTGCCTCTTTAGGTTCAGTCTTTGTAAATCGACGCTACCTATTTTTGAGGATTTTATATTCACTGCTTGATGCAATTACAATTAAAATTTTTAATAAAGTTTTTTCCCTCTAACTTGTGCTAGCAATCCAACTTGAACAGCTGGTGTTGACGCTTTTTACGTCACACAATACCATTACTTCTTCAAGTTATCACTTCGATGCTATCTACAAATGCAGTACGTTAGAATTAACCCACTACTTATAACTAAATAAAATAGCTAAAATGTATATTGTTCTCTATAAAATCACAATTTAGACATGTATTGGCGCGAGGTCCCGCAGCGATTTCCGCGCGCCTCCGCGGCGTAAACAGATTGCGCGCTAACAAATTGTTATGCAAATGGAATCGGCAGGGGACGTGAGTCGCGAGGCTCGCACCCTCGTGATATCTCCTGGTAATATAAGACTGTGTATTTGAGTAACAACTCCTGAGTAAGTTACATATTTTGATATAGTGGCACACATTGATCGTCCTACATAACGTTATAAAAGGTTACGCTTTATAAGGCAACCAATGTATATTTATTTTGCTTTTAAACACAAGTTGCGTTGGTGAGCTTGTGAACACGGCCAGCGTAACATCGGGTACTCAAATGTATGTGTATGTACAAAAATAAAACATCGTTTTGTAATGTAAATGTAAGTGTAAAAATTATTATTATTTCATTTGTGTTAAGTAAGTTAGTAAAATTAGGAGGTGACATCAACATACAGCTAATTGTACTAGAGCGCAATCTAGCTAAGACAAGCTAACCTACACAGTAGCTATCGATCGTGCATCGCGACATCAACTGCCTCAACATCAACCGTTGGGCTCGGGGCTAAGCAAACATAATCACCGAGCCTGATCGGAGCAGCCTCCCTTCGTTTCCTGTCATTCCTCCAATATTCCGTTTTATTAACCAAACCGCGGCAAGATAGGAAGGCAGGTACTGGCTTATACCATTTGTTGTTCTTCTGATTCTCTCTAATTCTTCAGGTCATCTCTATGAAACTTACAGGTTTCCTCTTTACGTTATTAAGCATTAAAAGGGCGTACAAATGTATCCAGGAAACAAACCGTCAGCACCAACGCTATTGCAATCTTGTCGTCGGAGCTGACGCAGCTATATAAAAGGAAAAAGGGTGAAAAAATCTTTTCACGCGGTTGCTGTTATAACTTTTTTGCATGAATTACGTAATTTAAATTATGTCGGAGCTGTCTGGAGATAAGCTTGGAGAGAGTATATTTTTTTCTCCGGAAATTGAAACGAGTTAATTTCACATTTTCCCGTAAGAAGCGATGTTATTCTTGTAAAAGTTAGAGTTTAATCTGCCTTACTTTTTAAGGCGCAAGCTATATAGATGCGCAATGTTTGAAATGGTCACCTCGACCTTAGGAGTAACCTCGTTCTATTGTAACATGTATTAACGCTATTGACCAATAGTTATTGGTCGATAGCGTTAACAAATAAAGACACGTTGTTTAAAATTAAAATTTTTGGTTAGTTTGGTTTCAGTTTGAGGGGTTTTAATTTAGTTTTGGAGACTTAAATCAAAGCAAATGCAATCTTTAAGTTGAAGAAAAGGGTCTAGTTATTTTTCATATTTAGGGATCTAATTCATTTAAACCCTTAGCATTCGATTTCATGTGAAATGAAGACATGATATAAGAAAACTATTTTAAAGTTTAATATTTTTTATTTCCAAATAGTAGTATACAATAAGTTTCACTTCATTTCATTAGACTTCTTCATTTTATTCTGAATGAGTTTACTCATTAGCAGAAGAAATGTTTGTGGTGCTTGACCACTATTAACAAAAACCAATTGCTTATACTCGTAGATAGCAAAACAATAAAATACTTCTTTAAAAATAACGGCAAATTAAGCAGTAAACAAAATTTGAGAAACTTAATTCTATCAGAATACACGACTTGGGAATAAATTAGCATATTGCAGGTAGTTCTTCATTCTGGGGAAAAGTTTACACGAAGAATATTATTAAAAGGCGCGAATGGAATATGGAACCGTCGCCAGAGAGAAATTTAGGTGTTATCTGACAATTTCTTGTAAATATTAAATCTTTTAGGCATTTTCCATTATTTTGATAATATAATTCTTCAAACGTCTGAACCCCTACAAACGCTATACTTTACTTACCGCATTTATTACATGAATTTATGAGACAAATCTATACTTATCTATCTTCTATATACTTATAATAAAAATGTAACAGGTCCAATTCTGTACATTGAAGATATTTTGAAGATTTTTTTTTGGGGGCACTCTATGATCGATACTGAAACCAAAACTATATTTTTTTTAAATTTTGTCTGTCTGTCTGTCTGTATCATGGCCGCGCATCACGCTGCCACTACTGAACGGATTCAAATGAAACTTGGCATGATTTGAGTTCATACTAGGAGGTAGGACATAGGATACTTTTTGTCCCGAAATTCATAACGGTTTTCTGGTGAGGGAGGATCAAAGTAAAAATGTATACTTCGTTGTAATTAATTGATGCGTAGTCCGATTGCAATCATTCTCTTTTTGTTGGAAAGGAGGCACTTCGTAGATTGTCACGTAGTGTTTTTTTTTCTATATCTATGTGTATAATAAATCTATAGACATCGAGTTTGTGTTTGGTTGCTTCACGTAAAAAGTACAAAATAATCCAGGAAACGTATTATGCACAAGTATTCTGTGTAACTCGGTGTAACATTTAGTAACGAAATGAAATGAAATAACGGCATTCGTGATGCAAGCCAGCAGATTAAGCGCTTCCGAGCTGCTTTATCCGCGTGCGCTGACTAAGTGGTCAGTCATACATAAAAAATATGTATTACAAAAGTGTTGGTCTTTAGTAGGTCTAAAAAAAATCCGCGGTACCATACGTACGTATCTCTTATAAATAAGGCACAATAACGCATTTGCTGTCGGAAATAATATAAAAATTAAAACGTGAACTTCAATCGTCATTATAAGGCATAGCATATTAACCTTTACAAAAAGATAGGCAGTCAAGGGATTGCCGACAGAAGAAACTTAAAACGACGTGTCACATTCCGTTTCAAGTTCAAGTCCGATTTGATAAAATAAACATTATTTTTGGATTGTTATCTTTAGGAAGTATTTTTTTAGAGAAATTATTTTTATCAACGTACCTATTAATTTAGTAATAAAATTTTTATATTTTCACAAAATAATGATTATTATCTTTGTAATGCAAAATGTTTATAATAAATATATTTTTTTTTAAGACAACTCCCGTATTAGGAATATTCCTGTGTGTCGCGAGACTCGCGAGGGGCTTCACCAATGTATAAACAACAGACACAAAAACACCCAGGGTCGGGACAACTATTTGTAGATCACACAAATTTTTGTCCCGTGTGGCTCCGTAACTACTAGACCAATTTTAAAAACTTTCACCTATAGAAAGGTACATTACCAGCGAGTAACATAGGTTATATTTTTCACACAAAAACACATCAATTTTATTAAATTTGATGTAATAGAGTAGGTAGGTAGTTTAAAAATGAAAAATTAATAACAGCGCTTTGGTTCTCAATTTAAGCTAAAGAAGTGTCTCCACTAATTAACTTACTGTATACCAGAAATCAAAGAAAATGGCTACTCAGCAAGTAATCTTCTTGAGTATCTAAATATATTCAACCAAAAAATATTTAAAATTAGTTAAACAAGATTACCTTTGTTATCTATATATAGATACTACTTTTAAAACAAAAATATTAATTGGATGGCAAAAATACTGACTTGCACACTAAATTATCAAAAGTTACAATGGAATTTCTAACTTGCTTTACAATAACATGCACATGCGCATTATGTATGCACGACCAAATTTTATTCTACAGAGCATACATATAGGCTAGCCGCTAGGTTTAGGTTAGGTTAGAACTGCAACCACAATGCATGAGGCGAGCGAAGCGAGCGTGCCGCGGTAGCGGCGCAAATCACAAATTTTTGCAACAAACATTAGATATTTTGAACACTCAATGTATTAGATAATAAGTTTCCATAAAATAGATATCATATTTTATTTTGACTCAAATAATTATTAGATTTACTATTAGATAATAATAAACGTACGATATAATATACTAACACAATGGATTTTTTTTTAAACTCTTTTTCAACATGTTTTTTTTTTTTACAAAGTTACTTGTTACATTTTTTATAAGCGCAGTTTAATGTGAGGACATTGTAACATAATATTGTTCTAAAATGAAAAGAAAACCACAAAGCTGCTAGGCAACATAGAAAATTAACTTAATACTTAAGTGACTACACAGTTCACACATATAATTATTTTTTTTTTTTTTTGAAAATATGTCAACATCCCTATTAATCTTCAAAATTTAAATATTTTTCATAATTTTTAAATTAAATTATTTATTTATTATGTCCATCACAGTATCTGTCATTCGGTGTCATAAACAAATAACCCGCCCCTGGTCGCTCCCGGCGCAAAGGTGCCCATAACGCTTGCTGCGTTCCCACGCTGAATGGCTATGGCCAACCTCTGCACCAGGAACGACCCTGAGCGGGAGTAGCCACTCACTTTGGTCAGCCTGCGCCCAAGATCGAGAACAAACCCCTTAGCGTCAGTACTCCAACTGCCCAAGGTTTCCACAGCTATGGGCACGAAATAGTACAACGTCTCCAAGGCCGCGTACTTTAGTCTTTTCCTTAAACAGGCGTCCTCCGCGGCGACTGACGGGAAGCAGACAGTGCGACTCAGATGGCTGGCGGCAACCGTGCTGACGCTTGTGGCGTCCCAAATCAGGCACTTACCATTTTTCCAGGGCACCAGCGTCAGCCCGTCCGGCCTCTTCCCGTCAGATCTGCTCAAACCCGGAGGCTCGAGCATACAAGGGACGTTGGCCGATATAAGGGCTCTACGAACTATGTCGTTGAGAGCATGATGGCGCAGAAACCTACCTGTGCAACGACGGCAACTAAGAGCATGAAAGCCATCGGCCTCCACCGTAGAGCCGCAGATGCACGCATGGGGCTCACACACCCTGCAACCCAGGCGGAAGGCCACCGCCACACGTAAAGAGTCGTCGTCAAGTAAAGTGCCAAGGTGAGGCGAAGGCAGCGCGTGCTCGGATTGTGACACAGCTCGTAATCTAGCCATATCGGCCCCCGAAGCGCCATCCAATATTTTTTCTTGGACGCCCTTAACCCCCAAGTCATCCCACGCCCGCTGAACGTTCCTAGCTTCGGGGATAGTGGCACCCGGGTTGAGGGTCGACCAAGCCAATACAGCACCCGACACAAACGGTATGCATACCTCACCACCTGGGACTCAATAGGACAGTGACAAGGCTGGCAACACCGTGCGCAGACGCGAGAAAAGCTGGCAGGCCCACATCACATGCGCGACGCACCCCAAGACCACCACACCGAATCGGGAGAGCCGCTTGACTCCACTGGGTATCATCTAGAGAGACATTGATGACGGACTCTACGACCGATTTCAAGGTTGTGTCAAAATTGGAAACTTCCTCGGTACACAGCCAAGTAGGGGTGGTTCTTAACAGGTATGTGATTTTTGGGAGGGCTAAGCACATACGCAACAGGACAATGGCAACGTGTGCGGAAAGTTCTTTGAGACGTACGTGAGCAGTAAGAAGAAGACGTATTCTAGACTTAATGGCCTCAGGAACTGCGTTAAGAAAGATAGGAGAACCTAAAAGGTTGAAATCGGAAGAAGTAAGTTCCTTGAGGCCTGGTAAAAGAGCACCAAAACAAGAGAAGTGTGTTCGAGCCTCATTGCTGCAGGGGAAGAATTCACACTTCGAGGGATTCACCTCCAGACCCAGGTCTCTAAGGCATGGAATGAGAGCTTCTAGATCCTGGAGCACGTCTTCCGGATTACCCCCGATAGTGCCATCGTCCAGGTACCACACGTTAAAAAAAGACTTAAGCTCGACAATCCCTCTGTGTATTGCCAGACTAAAAACTAGTGGACCTAGCGGATCTCCCTGCTGGGCTCCCACTTGAGAAACAATGAGCTTATCGTCGAAGAAGAGATTAGAGGGAAGTCTGTAGACCTGATGGAGATATGGATAGAGTGAAGGAATTTTCTCCTTAACCTCCCACAACAGAACGTCTCTTCCCAATGTGTTAAAAGCGTTTCGAATATCGAGCTTCAGCACAATACTGCCCCTGTTTTCCGAGTCCATCGCAAATGCTCGCGTGGCGTGTATGGCCGCCTCGCAACCCAGGCGGGTGCCAAATCCCAATTGGTGTGGCCGCAGGTACTCAGCCATCTCGTCTCGAACGGCGCGGCAAGCTACTTTTGCAGTCAGACGGCGAAAAACGCTACCGACTTCGATAGGTCTTAATCCACCGTCCTTCTTGGCCAACACGAAGAGCGAGGCGCCGTATAGATACGGACACACCAATGGGTTTAACTAACCACTAAGCAAGAAATTCACAAGTTTAGCTAGGCACCCCAAAAGGCGCCTCCCGTTCTCGCCAGTCGATACTGATGTTAGCTCTTTTAGGTGTCCCGGCCGAAACCCGTCCAAGCCCGCCGCTGAGCCGCTGTAAGAAGAGCCAAGTGCCGACACAATGTCCTCCACTGTAACAGACACCGGAACGCATGATGTGTCCGGATCTACCGGAAAATTTAGAGGACGCGAAGAACTCGGATGCTTAAGTCTCATGGCGGCGAGTAAACAAAAAGAAAACCGCAAATAGATAATTTGATTAAATAGCAATTGGAAAAATTTGTCAAAGCAATAAACAAATAAATAACTCCGTAACCCTTAGATAATAATTAATTCTAGGCACCAAAACTATTACAGCCGAGACTGTTTAATAAGTATAATATTGTACATAGGTCCACAGTTAATAATAAATGAATCCGGCCGAATAATTATTAAATTGGTACCGAATAACAAAAACCGATATGTGACTATATGTTATTATAATATATTGTAATATAGATATCTTTTCTTGAACTTGCACGAATGCTACAGGTGTCGCCCTCGTGCGAGCAGTTGTGACCGGTGACAAAAACAAATAAGACAGTTTAACAAAAATTTAAAATTACCTAAAAAATTAAATAAGTATAAAACTTTAAATAAAACCAGAATAAAATCACAAATTAAAGTAAAAATTACGTACAAATAAAAAAGTCAAATAAATTACGAAATAAAAATTACGTTCAATTGAAATACAAAAAAGTCCAAATTGAATAAATTGCAATTGGGAAAATTTATTAAAATATTTAAAAAATAAAAAAGTCCAAACCCTTACAAAATAATCAATTTTAGGTATCAAAACGTACAAAACCCAAAATACCAAAATGTTTAGTAAAGACTGTTTAATAAATACAATATTGTACATAGGTCCCTAGTTAACAATATATAAATCAGCCTGAATAAAGAAGAGACTAAAACGTTAAGTTACAATATATTTTATTTATTTTTTCTTTTTCTGAACCTGTACGCATGCGATAGGTGTCGCCCTCTCGCGAGCAGTTGTGTCCGGCGACAAAACCAGATCAACTGTTTGTGCCCGGTTCTCAGCGCCTTCTGTTGGCGGCGTAAGGACTAGAATCCCGCCCAGCTGCGCAGGGCAGTCAATCCGTCAATCCGCGACGAAATAGCTGCGATCGATCATCCGCTTAGCACGTACTACCGACGCGGTGCAAGAGATGGCCACAGTAGTTTGACTTTTTATAGGGGAAGTATAAAGAATTTAGATTAAGACCCTAAAAAAAAACCCCCACAGTCACCAGCACCGGCCCCACTCAATCACTTGCACAGAGGGACATTCCGCAGGGCAGCTCTCAGCAAAACTCCGATGTCGTGGAAAGAACATCCGACTAACTGAGCGATCCGGGGGCCGCCGTCACAATATTTGTCCTCCAGCTTTCCCGAATTTCCATATGGTCTTATTCAGAATGCAGAATCCAATACCTACTTTCAGCTGAGCAGCACCATCCAACGCTGCGTATCTCAATTCAATTAGAAATAAATACTCCCGAAAAACAGTTAAAAATGAATTGTGGGAGCCGATCCGTTGTTATTGTGTTGTTACCCACATCCATACCCTTTTAGTTCTTACAATATTTTTATTTAATAGTATTCACAAAAAGTCAATGAATATTGATGATGGATTTGATCTCAATGCTCCTGAGCCATTCAGTCGTCTAAATGCCACAGAACTAAATGTATCAACGGGTACGACGATGAATTTGTGGTTCTTTACGGACTTAATAGATTTTGAATTGAAGATCAGTCGTTGACATGACTCATCGTTAAGGAATTTTTTCACTCACTTTTTGCTTATAATTGCACCCTTAGAGTATATTGTGTTTATGTTTTATTCCACTTCAACGATGTATATTCAGTCACCTTTAAACTGTTTTTACTATTGTTTACACTGATCATACACTTTTTAATGCTACAGTTCCACGAAGTTTTACTTGTTAGTATTTCTTTCTAAGTTTCTATATTACACGACAGATAACACTGTATTTTATAATTTAGACTGTTATTCACTTATTTTCAATAATATTTATACTGGTTTTGCACTAAAACTATTATTAAATACACGAATAGGTACGGAGCAATTTTAACTTAGTTTACCGGATGGTGGCGCCATCTAGTCTATTTTAGTAGTAGGATTTTTTTTGACCGAAAATAAAAATAAAACCGGCCAAGTGCAAATCGGACTCGCGCACCGAGGGTTCCGTAAAATATTTTTATTATATGATGTAACTAAAAATTTACTAAATTATATTTTCGCATTTTAATTAATTTTATTTTCGCATTTTTCCTTCCTTTATCTGTACTGTAAGACGTTGCTTCGTACCAAATGTCAAGATTCTGAGTTCACCGGAAGTACCCTGTAGGTTTTGATTCCCTTACGAATGTCGAAAATTTGCGGAAACGGCTGTATCTTTTGATTGCGTCTTCTTAGAAGTTTGATTTTTTCACAGCTTCAAGGGAAAGTAAAGCTGAGTATTATAATAGTACATTTCAGCTTGATACCTCCACGCGTTTCTGAGAAAAAGGGTCTTGACAGACAGACAGACAGACGCACGGACGGACAATAAAGTGATCCTATAAGGGTTCCGTTTTTTCTTTCGAGGTACGGAACCCTAATGATTATTATAACATATAGTAAATCAGGTTTGCTTCATCTGTTAAACAGTCTACTACATTTTATTTCATTTGTGTGCATATTTAGTGTGCAATTAAGTATATTTGGTGCTACTTTCGAATATTTTGTAAGAAAAAACGGGATTTATAGTTATACGATTAAATACTACCCCTTAAAAATTGGGTACCTAAATAAAATGAAAAAGGTTTGTAGTAAAAATAATAATAGTGAGTTGTCAATCAGAAGCGTTTACATTTATTAGGCAAACAAAATAACTTTTGTATACCTATTATATTATAATAAAATATATATTTATGCTTCGGTACTCAATTTTAATATTTGACGTTTTCTTACTAAATTCTGTCGTATCGATATATTTTAATTAAAAATTGAGATTATGCTCCTTATGATTAGACAGGCAGAGTTCAATGTAATATGCAAGAATTTATTCCAACACTTCATATTTCAGTGTGTTCAATTCCCTAAGGTAATTTTTTTCTGAGAGAAACAGTGCTTATATAATTTTTTACTTTTTCCACATTATCCAATTGATATAAATTATTGCACGATAACTATATAGCTAGCCAAATTACGTACAGTTTTTAAAATTAATAATATTCGAAAATTATAGCACCTTTGTATTAAAAGAAACGTGCGTTATTATTGCACTGAACACGAGTGAGACAGACGTGTGTTATAAACCCATCAGTATATGTGTATCTGAGCGGACACGCGGTCACGCGAGTCCAATACTTTTTCCCTCAACCCACAATTGCACAACGACGTGTTCTGTACACATATTTGTAAATATGCATCTGAGCGTGACGGTAATGTGAGTTCAGTGCTTTTTCCCCAACCCAAAAGTGCACAACGTGCCTAAAAAAGTTTTCACTTCAAAAAGTTAGAATGTAAAGATAATCTTATTTAAATAAACTTTGTAATTTACAGCAACTTATTTGGACGCGTAGTTGAGGAGATAATATAATAATAATAAATGTTTATTTTCTCAAACAATGCTCATTAACACTTACATTAACACAACAAAAAATAATATCTTACAGAGTAATATTATCCTGCTTAATGTGTAGTGTCACATTGAACTCTAGTACCCACGGTAAGATCTAACTTGTGTTATGGGTACCAGGGTTCTCACAAATTAAATTAACGTACATGATGGATAACATTGGTTTTCATTCGAAATGGACCATGCAGATAAAAATTATATAGAAAATAGTAATTAATTTAAAATAATATATAAAATAGTAATGTGCGTATGAGTGTGTGTGTGTATGTGTGGGTGTGTGTGTGTTTGTGTGTCGTTAAAAATTCTGCTTCTTGTAGGTGTACTTGTGTAAGTGTACGCTATGGATTTACCTATAAAATAGATATCCTGAGGAGTTCTTCTGTTTCTGCGTATGTTTTTGTTAGAAGCCATTTACTTACTGTCGATTTACATGCAAATTTAGTAAGAGGGTATATATTACACTGTTTGTTTATTACATTGTAAAGATGTCCGGACAGTACTCGATGATGTCTACTAGCTAGTGAAGTTCTGGCTGTTTGTACTGTACATACTACGTGAGATCTTCGTCTTTTACATTTATTTTCATCGTAAAACAATTTGGTGTGTTTTCTTAGAACCGAATGGAGCACAAAGAGCTGTCGAACGGACAGGACCTCACATTCTTGATATAGTATATTAGTAGGATATCTAAATGGTTTACCAGTCATCACCTTGAGCACAGCTCTTTGTGCCCGTTCTAGTTCCAGAAATTTAGTTTTTGCAGCACCTCCCCACACGGAAATACAGTACCCAATGATGGACTGGCACAAAGCAAACTGTTTTAATTGTTATATTGTCTGCGGAGTACCGTAGTTTTTTTTAAATATAGATTAATTTACGTACACGCGAGGTGAGGTTTTCTAAATGAAATTTCCAGTTTAATTGGTTATCAATATAGACTCCTAGGTATTTGATGTTATTGGTCTTACATAAATGAGGGCAATTGCATGAGGTAAATGGAAAGCCATTCGTGCAGGAGTGAGCCTTCAGCGGAAAAGTGTCTGTTGATGGTTGGCTTAGTGATGTTATTGAAAAGGTTAAGTAAGTAGTCTTAGTTAGGTTTAGGGTCAATAGATTATTAGAAAGCCAAACAAGTACCCTACTGAGAGCCTGTTCTGCTAAACCAAAAGTTTCAGGCCAGTTTCGAACATGAACTATCAGGGCTGTATCATCTGCATAGGTGATAATTGAGCAATTAGGAAGAGAAAGATTGCAGAGGGAATTAATATAGGTCAGGAAGAGGGTGGGGCCCAAAATTGAGCACTGGGGAACGCCAAAAATGGGAGAAGCCTCGCCACTCACCACTGAGTCAACCTTCACACACTGGGTCCTCTCAGAAAGATAATCTTTGAATATATCTACCATGAATGCCCACGAATCCGCATTTTTTCCAGCTTATTTAAAAGGTGGGGAACAGAGACTGTATCGAATGCCTTGGTAAGGTCCAAAAAAATCCCTATGCATTTGTTGTGAGTGTCGAGCTTATCTACAACATGATCTACGAGTGATGCCACTGCGTCCTCGGTGGATTTTCCACGTCTAAATCCAAACTGGTTGGGTGCTAAAATGTTGTGACTTTCCAAGAAGGTGACTAAACGAGAGTTGAGTATTTTTTCTAAAACTTTGGATACCGTTGACAATACAGATATAGGTCTATAGTTGTTCATACTGTCTCTGTTCCCGCCCTTATAGATGGGATGGATAATTGCTTTTTTAAATACTTTAGGGAATTCGCCGTACATAATAGACTTGTTGCAGATGTGGGTAATAATTGGAACCAGTGTGCTACTACATTGTTGCAGCAGTGCGGTCGTAATTCCATCCCATCCCGCAGCAGCATCTTTGCGTAAGTTAGAGATGATATTTGCCACTTCAGCTTCATCCGTTGGAAGGAGAGTCAGCGAGTTAAGTGGTGACTTGTCGTTAGTGGTCTTCAAAGAAGGCATCCCTCCATTACTTAACTTTAAGGCGAGGTCTCTACCTATATTAGCAAAATATTCATTGACTTTATTTACAGATGATATACTATCTTTTTTCAAATTTAATAATTCCATGGGAGGGTTGTCTGTATAATTCGTGTCTATTATGCTCTTTATAACTTTCCATGTAGCCTTGGGGTTATTTTTAGCTTTGAGAAATTCTTGTTTTTCATATGTTAATTTTAATTTTTTTAATAATTTATTACAAAAATTACGATACCGTGTGTACGTTATTTTTAATGTGCAATTGTTAGGCTCACTTTTAAGTTTACGACTCATAGCGTTTCTGTTACGAATACATCTAAGAAGACACTGTGTAATCCATGGCTTTATCAATCTATTTTTAGAGGGGATGTGCCTAATTGCTGTGTATTGTTGAAGAATCTGGCCAATTTTCGACACAAACAGATCGGCTGCTACGTTCGCGCTAGTGGTGTCAAACACTTGACTAAAATCTGTTTTTGAAATTGCAGTATAAACAGAGGAATAGTCGATTTGAGTACGAGTCAACTTGCGTTTATTAGGGGTAGATTTGACTTCTATATTGAGTAGAACCGGTTTATGATCGGTGATACACGTGTCGAAAACTAGCATTGAAGTTTTAAGCTTGGTTTTTAGAAAGACGTGATCAAGACAGCTTTTTTCACGAGTGGGTAGGACATGCGTAGGTAATAAGCCATGCAGAGCATGTAAGGTCAGATATTCATGAGCCTGAGAGGTTTGATTATGTGGACTTATATTTATGTTTACGTCCCCCATTACGAGAATGTTGCTGAAGTTTGCAAACGATGTGAGAATATTATTAAGGCTGTCCAAAAAGTTATCTATATTGTAAGTGCTAGGTGACCGATATATTGCTATTATAACCAGATTATTTATTTGCAATTTACAAGTTAAGCAGTTAGCATCAGAAAATACCGGTTCAGCAACAGAATGTGTCAGGTTTGATTTAACGTAAATGATTATGCCATCATTTTGAGTCCGATTATGTTTTGTTTCATATGCCAGGTATCCTTCCAAAACGGGAATTATAGGTGTTTTATTAAGCCAGCACTCAGATAGGATTATAATTTCCGGCGACATTTTTATGGTAATTAGGAATAGCCTAAATTCGTCTATGATGCGATTTACACTTCGTATATTTAGATGTAATATGTTGATAGAGTTACTTTTGTTGCCTACAATAGAAAAACACCGCTCAGGTTCACAAATGAAAGACTTTTTTGTCCCAATCGCCTCTAGGTCTTCAGATATTAAGTTTATGTCCAACATTTATATATCCAACCACACCAAACCAATGCCTACAATGTCTTTGAAAAATAATTGTTCTATAACAAAGCTTAGCAACCCTTTGCTTGGCAACACTCGAAATAACTAGAACTAAATTACAAAATAAAATCATGTAATAATACTTATTTTTGGCATCTGTGTATAAACAGATTTGTATGTACGACTTGAATTTTTGTATGACTGTGTGTATCGGTTCTCTTATTTTTCGTGTCGAGTTATGTTTAGAAGAGGCACTTGTGTGATGCAAGACTGGATATTGATTTATACTTGACTGTGATGTATGCATGGCGATGAGTTTGTACTGTATCGGATTTACAAACTTTGCTATTTATTTTTTAAATATCACCCTTTGAATACAAAATTTACTTACTTGATAATTACTTAAAGAAGAAATATATGTTCCATTATGATGTATTTTTATGATTATAGTATTAGGTATAAGAACAAAAAAAAAAATAAACGAAACAGTAATAAAGTTTACATTGGTTTTTGCAGTTGTTTGAGTTCGGATATAGAATTAATGATGACTGCTCTGTCACCCTCTTTTTTCCGGAAAAGGATCTTACCATTTTGAAACCAGCAGAACATAATCTCATTATTTTTGCAAAACTACGTGCTTCGTAAAACAATTTTCTCATACTAGCGGGTAGGTGTTCAGCTATATATATCGGTTTCTGCTGTCCGTGTATTCCGATGTGTCCCGTATTGAGCTTATCTGCGAAAGCGCGACCTCTGTTGAACATGCGGGAAGCTTCTAGTACCTTGTTTTTGATGGGAACGGTCAGGAACTCAGCTACAATCGGGCTATTTACATCCTTCGTTCCCGGGAGACGTCCCGATAATGAAAAATAAATACAGCGTGTAAGTATCACCGTCGCGAATAACTTACAAAAACGTCTTTCTTTGGATACTTATCACAATGCAAAAGTCAGTTCATCATAAAATTGAGAGATGAAGGATTTTTACAGTCAATAGTTTGATTTTGAACTACGGAGTGTAATGCAACACGCGTACTTTATTACTGATTATTTTATTTTTTTCGGTAAAATGTTCTGTTTACTCATTGTGATATCACTTTTAAGTAAAAAGAAGGAAAAAAAAAAAGAAGAATTATGAATTTTCCGGCAGAAATTTCCAATGATTTTCCACTCATAATGATGGTCTGAATACACTATTTCAGGATGCGGTACAGTGTCACTTACACCCTGTATAGTCGTTGATACGTAAAAAATCAGAATGACGCTTGCGTGTTCTGCTGCAGAGTCCCTGCGCCGTGATCGTGGTACTCCCGTACCACCCGGGGAGTTGACGTCTATATATAAGATAGTCGCACAGCTACCCGCGCGGTCTGCTCCTTACGCAACGCACCAGAACAAAATAGTGATTTTTCGTAAGAAAAATTGAACATTCAATTGAAAAAGTTCTTTTAGAGCTACATTGATGTTAAAGAGTTCTTTTTAGAACGACAACTTGCACATTTCTTCAAAAAGTTATTTTGAGAGCTGTAAATACTTTTTATAAACACTTAAGTTAAATAGTTCTTCTCAGAATTAGTACTTTTACTTTTCTTATTACGTCATTACTATAATTATAGTTACATCGGAACCTATTCAATTCTTATCTTTTAATATTTTTATAGCCTGTACACCGTACCTGTAAACGCTTTACCACTTGATTTTACCTAATTTAATGGTTTCAATAGATACCTACTAACATACCTAGAAGAAGGTTAGAACTTTCTAAATGGAACTCCCAGTGTACTCACATTTTTTGAAAACGTGCAATAATAATAATAATAATAATTGTTTATTTCAGACTGAGTCCATAAAATTTGTAAGTAACAATATTCTTAGCCTAGGATTAGTAACATAAGTCAGGCACTTGGTCTCACGTGTAGGCCTATCCAGTGCGCCATCAGTACCGAGTCCATTCGACCGGCGCAAGCCGCCAGGATGGCGTTGGGGGTGCCGCGCACCCACGCCATCATTGATGCACAGCGCTTACGCATGATTGCGTGGAAGCCATAGTCTCTTTCATATGACTTCGTTTAGGAATAAAATAAGTTAAGAAATTAAGGAAGGTAACTTCATGCCCACTTTTAAGGTCAGAAGGGCAGGTTTACCGCCTCATAGGCAGTCTTTTCCCGCAATCAAACTTAAAGTCACAAACTGATTTTCACGCGGGCGAAGCCGCGGGCACAGCTGGTATTATATATGAGTACTGCGTATTGGTCCTAAGCCTTCTTTTACATTCCTTTTAAATTAACTTGTTTTATTAAGATACCAGTATTATTTATTATTCCTTTGTTGTATCAGTTAAGTTATAGAGTAGATTTTATATATTGTTGTAAGAAGTGGTGAAAAAATAATATTATTACAATTTAGTGTTAGCTGAATACAAGAGAAAAACACTGTTTAGGCTTCTTCTTTGATTAATGGAAACATAAAAATCTTTTGACGTGATAACTTCTTATAAATCGATGAACGGCGGCTGCACGCACGAAAAATTGTCACGTTTCGCGTGCAAGCGAGAACGCGGAACAAGCGATAGAGAGGCACGATCGGTCTAAGCGTTCGGCTTGTGAGGCATCTATCTAGCTTCCACTCCATCGGCCAATGCGTCCGAGTAGAAGAGAGATTTTGTCAACTGTTCATAAAGTGAAGTGAAAAGTTAATGTGGTTTCCATTGTTTATTACAACAAAAATAAAAATTAATGTTTTTAACCAGAGTTTTAAAAATATTGTGTTTTCTTATTATCGTCCGTAAACCGAATTTACAGACAATTTTTTTTTAACAAAAATTTAAACTGACGAAAAGAACTAAAACGCAAAAAATAAATAAACCTTTTAAGTATTGAGCTTATTTACATAAACTATCAAATAATATATAAACTAAGTTTGAGTCGACGCCAAGCAACAAACTGATTAATTAGCAAAATTTTATTGGTACCTACGTAGAAATGGACATGACTCTACGTAATTTTTTATTATACTATATTATACTATATATTATTTTTAGTATATATATATATATATATATATATATATATATATATATATATATATATATATATATATATACGGTCGAATTCAGAACTTCCTTTTTTCGTCGGTTAATAAGAAAAGTCGATGCTGGCACAGATAAGATAATAAGTAGTTACTTCGTAACAGATACATCACTTCCATACAAAACCGAAAATACCTACGTTATAATAGCTTACAAAATAAAAAAAAAAAACAACCAGCTTACTCTGTTTACACTTTTCGAAAGTTGAGCACGCTTTGCCCACCGCGCGACCCTTCTGTGTGTGTAACCGCATTGTTGGACACTCTAGGGTTGTACAAAGATGATTAAAAAAAGAAAGGATAAGAAGAAATAGATTATTATTATTATATCTTATCATAATAAATTTTATTTATTATTTCATCCTATGAAATTTTTATGTTTAATTTTTAGTAATTAAAATATTCTATGCCTTCAACTATAGTATGTTCTTAATCATATTTTTATCAAAATGTATTGAGCACATAAAATGAGAACGTGTTTTCGTTGACGAAGTTAATAAATCAGGTCTGCCAATTACCTCGAGCCATTTATATAAAAAACCTAAAGTGCCTGCCGAAATTTTTATATTATTGTAAAATAGCTGAACCGACAGATATTGCACTCTCCGCCCCCAGCCCTGTCGCAAAATCCGTTCCTAATTGACGTGTCTTACTCATAAGTTACCTCCCTGCCAAGTTTCATCGTCATTGGTCTGGTACTTATTCAGATTTCGTGATTGGTCAGTAGATGAATGAGTGACTGAGTGAGTGAGTATCCAACCCAATCATTCAATTTACTTTTCGCTTTTATATATAAATATGTCACCGTATGACTGTGTATATCGTTACTATATTAACATTCTTACGACATTATTAAGTAACGAAAAATTGTGATCTGCAACCAACCATTTACAATGTAGTGTATTATTTCTCGATAGTTTTGTAAAGTCGAATATACTGTGTGAGGGAAGCAGCAGACAGTTCGCCTTGCCTACATCAAATGAATACGCGGGCAGTCCACACCTACAAAGTTCGTCGCCTTTCCTAGATGTCATGAGTTTATCATGAGTTTTTGAATACACCAAGACAACGTGAGTCAAGATGAATTTATAACAATCGCTGTTGTTTACCAGGATATTGGCCTGTTCAATTAGCTCACCGAACAAAATTCTATAAATTAATACGTGAAGAAAATTTTTTGTATCCCTTTTTAATCAACGGGCACGGAGGAGTGTGAAATTTGGAATACTTAAAGTTAATGTATATGTAGAAAAAGTGCAGGAAATTAATATTTTAGTACTTAATAAAGGTCAGTTACCCTTATTAAGTACTTCGCGTCGATTTTATGTGCACACCAACCTTACACGTGCAAGACGTCTCAGACGTGTGCGTCGGCCTAATCTAGCTCTTGCTTAAGAAGCGAGCCTGCTACTCTACGGCCACTTTTCAAGACACCATGCTGATACTGCTCATTCCTGGCGGGGAACCCTAATAACATTTTGCTTACAATCGCACGTAAACAAACAACATATGGGGTCAACGGACAAATCTACATTTAATTAGTTCAGGCAGCAACTGGACGTGATCCAAAAAGTTTATTCAATTAATTGTAAAAGCAAAATATACTGATTGAAATCGGATTGTCGTACGCCTACGATTAATTGAGTTTTTAAGCTGCGTATTTATCTGGATGAATGTCTGATCACACTTACAGACCTGATCCGGACAGGCAAATCTGAAATCTGAATAATCCACAATATTTCCAGGCTTGCAACACGCACGGGACCAAACACACTGTCCAGCTGATATTATTAGGCCACCTAAATTATACGTAACTAGCAGAATAGTAGAACGAAATTTTCAGGTCGTCGTCATTATTCGTCTAATTAAAGTTGCTGCGGGACATTTGCACAGCGAACCACAATTAGTTCTATTTTCCGCCGACATGACTCAACATTGCCACGTCTAAAATATACCTCTGTATAGCGTCCGAACACTACAACGACTATAATTAATCATCTGCCTGTAGAAATAAGAAACTCAATGTGTTTCAAAAACAATGTTTAATGACTGACTTGTTTATAAACTACTACTTACTACTAACTGATTGATGCATAATACAAAATACTCGTCACCTTCTTGCGCGTGTTTAATATCGTTTCGTTCGAAGAATTGTGTTAGGAAGAGAAGGATCATGGTTTAATTGAGGAGTTGTGAAGCGATAGCAGATCTACGACACAAGTCAGATCATGACACATTTGTCATGTGGTCCGAGCTTCAAAATATCTGAGTCTATATTTTATTATTGTTTATATCGTGGTATTGTACATACCACGATATAAATTTTAAAGTAACGGTAAGGCGCCATAGCCTAGCAAATTTGTGACTTGACTGTTGGCTGTAATAATTTGGCGCATATTAATAAAATCCTCAATCGAGTTATTGTTTATGGTGTATATGTATTAGATTAGAACCCAATATTTTATAGTGTAAGTCGCAGAGCTGTTATGAGTCCAGACTCATAACAGCTGTAGTGTAACAATGTAATTTGTGTCCGTTCATATTGTATGCTTGTGGTTAGCACAAGAAGAAACAAACTTCTAATGCTTGGGAATAAGAAGAAAGATGTCGATGTATATCTGTGTTAAGCAGTTACGATTGAAAGCAGTTGAATGCCTTTAATACGTGATATCTTTGTGAAAACTTGAATTGAATTGTAGCTGCTACATGTTTGTACTTTTTATTAATATAATGAAATACAGTCTATTGTAGCTATGAAGAATACAAGTATATACATATTAAAATATATGGTTTTAATATGTATGGATATTACAGAAAAAAATGATTCTAAGTATGTCTATCCGTGTTCTAGAAACAATTTCATAAACCAAACATAATATCTACAAAGTTAATCACATTATGGATTATATAAAAAAATGGCTTCTAAAATAAACTTCCCGGTAAAAGTAAAATAATTAAAAAAATACATTTTAGAGAAAGAAACTTAATTTGAAAGCCACGAGAATTTCGTAAGGAACCACTTGGCAGAGATATTCGGACGGCATTTTTATGCTTAACAACAAGAGATGTTGATTACAAATTGTTGCTTTTAATTAAGAGATGTTTATTGTATCAAGGGAGGAAGAGCGCTCATGTCTGACGTGAGTCAATATTGAATGTTGTGTCTGTACACTGAGATCTAAACAAGAAAGCTTCACAATGATAATTAATTGCCTACACAGATTTAAGCGCCAAACAATAACCAACCTTTGGACCAATTTTAGGACAATTGATAGTTTTTAAATACAGAAACCTTACTTTTAAACTGCCAATATGTGGTCGTGGGAGAGCAACGCTTCGGCAGGTATGGGCCGTTTCGACCGGAGTGATACCACGGCCTCACAGAAAACCGGTGTGAAGCAATATTATGTGGTGTTTCGCCGAGTGAGGGAGGTTACCCACGGCCCTAACAGTCCCAGTGGTATGTAAGACAATGTTAGTAAAGTACGAAAAATAACTGTTCTGTGGACAGTTAGTTACTTCACTTAATCTCTAATTATAGTTTTATAACAATTAAATGTTCTAATTTTCTAATTTATATCTTTTTATTTAGGTCTTTTATTTAAAACAAAATTAACATGAGATAAAAAAAAAAAAAAATCCGTTTCAATTCAGATTCGTGCCTTCGTATTCAAATAACTGTGTCAGCATTATGTCCCTACAGTGAAAGTAAATAACTAAAGTTTATAAAAGCAGTATATATAAATCATAATTAAACAAAGTAAAAAGCACTCATCAATAGCAAATTGGCATAAAAAGTAGAAAAGAAATCCACCATCCACTTCCTGGCTCCGTCGTCCGAACAACACGATAATTAGAAGTCGTTCAGAATTGACTTGCAGGGTTTCATTTCATTGTAGGTTTGTCAGATACAAGTGAAGCTAATACAAGCGTGTTATAAGAGTGGACGTGCATATTATTTCTGCATTCTGAGACGAGAACATTCTTAAACGATATATTGGCTCGAGGGCCCGGACCGATTCCCGCGGCACAAACAGATTGCTAGCTAACAAATTGTTATGCAAATGGAATCGGTGCGGGACTCTCAAGCCCCTCTTGAGCTGCCTCTGTGTGTGACGGTTCCTTTAATATATGTTATATTTATATAACTGGCTTCAGTGACAACTCGTAAATTACTAAAGGACTAAAAGGACTAGGACTTAAAAATTCTTATTATTACTTTCATTGTTCATGATATTCACTTTTTACCTTCGAACAAAAATTCATAATAGTAAAAAAATTATCATGTTTACATTATTATTTTATTTTACAAAGAATAAATTTAAAAAAAAAATAACCAACACAATGAAACATAAAATCAAGATACAACACGATGAACACGAATAAATGTTTCATCAACCATCAATTGAACTGATACATTTTTGTACAAGGAAATATTTTCGCAGAAACCAATATTAGCTGCCAGGAACATTGTATTTGTACAACCTGTGCTGCCCTCCAAATTTAAGTGAGAGCTAATAAATTATCATTAGTGACATAAGTAAGTTAATTATAGGTGGGAATAAATTCACTTGGCCGCGTCCCCTCTCATTGGTATGTACGGCGGCGCCTCTGGCTCGTTAATTTATCGATTACCATCTTTCCCGACTTAGTGACGATGATCTTGCCTCAGTATTAAGAAGTATGGCGTTAAAACGTTTAAATTAGGTTTTGACTGAGTAACCCAAAGATTCCTGCCTAATTTGTAAACTAGCTTGACACCTTATTATTAACTCTTCTGCTGTTTATCTTTGATTTGTTCCTGTTTTACTTCTAAAAAGTTCACAGCAAAAACAGTTTTACATAAATAGCTCGTAGTGCTTGAAAAGTCTAGAATTTAATGACAATTTTTAAATTACTATTACACACATTGACATCCTCCAAATATGTAGAATTGACGCTAATATGTAGAATTACCTCTCAATGTTTTTTTCAAAGAACAGTGTTTGGTTCTTCAAAAACTCGGCCAAGTGCAAATTGAACACTTTTCGATTCAATATTGAACATTTGTACGCACAAAATTGAACAATACCATGTTATTTTAAGATCATAGACAAAGGGGGAGAAACGGTCAATTTCCATCTAACTAACTCAAATAATTTTAAACTATTAATCTTTAAATAAAAATATACACACATACGTATATTTGAGGCCCTTACAACAAGCCCTTTCATTTGATTTGTCACATAGTACAGTTTGCAAAGTATTGAAATATTATACATTTCTACTGTTTTTTTGTTCGCTATTAACTTGAGTTTTTTTTTTTAATTATATCCAAGACAATATCGAACAATAAAATATAACGTAAACCAATTTTGATAATGGCGTTTTCTTATCAGTGTTTCAAAGATGACATAGGTACTAATATTTTTACGGCCCAATGGTATTCATTCTGCTGGTTACCGTAATCGTACAAGTCTGTGACGGTGTACAAAAATGGCAAGACGACAATAACAACTACACGCTTAAACATATGGAAAACATTATCTCAACACTGGTTTAGATGCCGTACACAACTTTTTTCGATGTTGTTTTCAAAATGAAAATGAGTTTTGTAGACACAAACAAACTACTGCTATAGGAAAGATAAAAGTTATATTATCACGAACTTGTGCATTGCTTTTGTTATTTTTCCGCCGTTACCTACCTATCGAATTACTAACGCTTCGATCAATCAAATCAAATCAAAATCATTTATTTCAATTAAACCAATAATAGGTATTTTTGAATTTTAAGGAGTTGGAGTCAGTCAGACTAAGTCAGTCGTGAAGCTAGTTGCCTGGTCCAATACGTAGATCCTATGGAGAAGAACAGGCAAGAAACTCCAAGGACACTCTTTTTCAAAATGTTTTTTAGTAATTTCTGGTTACATTGCTTATAAGCGTAAATGAAATGTGAGGACAATGTAACATATTATTATTCTAAAATATAAATATACGCGCTAATTACTACTATACATATTTAAGTAATAGCAGTCCGGAGATGACCAGCCCCGACCAACGGCACCTGTTCACGAGCATGACGCACACGCCAGCCATCGTACAGATCAACGATATTGAAGGGAACCGAACGACCCGACATATACGCCACCATAGGCATCTTAATGTATTAAGAGTTAAATTTTATAAACCTTCGATGTGATGAAATATCGACTTTATATAATATCGACGAGCATTCGATATAGTGACATACGATGTAACGTACCTGACAGGTTTGTATATTGTCTGGGCAAGTGCAATAAACTGCGCCTCATGCTATGAAGTCACACGATATAAAGTATAAAATCTTTATTCTCAGTTATTCTTCCTCAATTACTGTTGGAAACACAGAACACAAATGTGTCGTGATGTGATTGGTGTCACCTTAAGTAACGTACTTACGAGTAATATGATACGTCTCCAAAATGAAATTTTAACCATGACGTTAGACTATTCCCACGCACTAGCTGGTGACTACAACATCTGTTACTGCTAGCTTTTGTACGCGACTGCGCCGCCGTTAATGTTATTATCTATCCATCGGGAGCAGTATTTTTTTACTGAATGAAAAGGTTTGTAGCCCTGACAAAGTGTATGCAAAATTTTATGGTGATCTGTTGAACAAACAAGCAAATAAATCAAACGAACTCACTTAGGCATTTACGTCATTATAATAATAATTCTTTATTTGCCAAGAACATTGTCATAAAGATGGTACAAACGTGTCTTACGACTAGGTGCAGAATGTTCTGCCTAAATTGGGCATGCAAACATTTTTATAAAATAACATGCATTCTAAATTATGAGAAACTTAATGTCTATGTCTAGTGCCATTTATTATACATAGTGCCATTTATTAAGTATTCTGTTACGAAATAAAAGCTTTTCTCAATCAGCCACTCACTTAGCTTTTTAATAAACTGTTTATATGTTAAAGCTTTTATATCTTTTGGTATACAGTCATAAATATATCCACACATAGCCAAGCAGTTCTTTTTGTATAAAATAGTTTAAGGTACTTTAGATAAAACAATCCTATCTGGATCACGCGTATTTCTCGGGTAACTGTCTCTTGCTGTTGTAAATAAGTATTTGTTCAACCTCACAAATTTAGCACATTCCAATATATACATACAGGGCAAAGTAAGTAGTTTTCGTTTTTTAAACAAAGGTTTGCAAGATATCCAAGGAGCCACCCCGTAAATTGCTCTAACACATTTTTTTTGTGCAATGAATGCTGTTTAAATCGGTTGTATTACCCCAGAGAATGAGACCATAATTAAGAACTGAGGCCACGTATCCATGGTATACACTAAGGACTGTCTTTTCAGTTGCTTTTCTTCTTAACTTAGCCGGGACATAAACGAATCTTTTGATTTTGTTACATACGTTTTTAACATGAGCTTTCCAATTTACGTATTTGTCTAAAATTCAGCCTAAGAATTTTGTATGTTCTACTTCTTCAATTTCAATACCTTTGTAAACTATTTTAAGATACATACATTTACGTCCGTATGTACTAAATTGTATAAATTTAGTTTTCATTAAATTAACATTAAGATTATTTTCATTCAGCCATTTTATGATAGATTCAATTGATTTATTAATGTCATTGTTATATTTATTAATATCAGTGTCTTTATTGTGAATGTCTTTTGTTTTAGATTCTAATATTAGTGAAATGTCAGCAGCAAATAATGTCATTGGATATTCAGTTATGACAGGAAGGTCATTTATGTATAATAGAAATTAGTTAGGATATCACAAAACCCTGATGCCAATTACTAAGAAGAATTTATATTTTAAATACAGACTTTGTTTTAGATATTTTAATAATAAAACTGTTTTTAATGCTCGTTCATCGGTGAACATAAATATAAAACACGTTTTACAAGCTGATGAGTTATCCGTACAGTTTTTGATAGTTAACAAAACTGCAATACATTAATCAATATCCGGTGTTGCTACCGTTACGAAAATAACTCTGCGCTCGAGCGATATTGTAATTCGCACACCTAGATCTAAACAGGTATTAACTTTTAAAAAACCCTTTTTTTCTGAAAAAGCTAAATACTAATTACTGTGTCCCTGTGCACTGCAGGAGTTTTTGAGCTTATATGCAGCTAGAAGAAAAATATTGTAGGAATCTTGTATTTTAATCATGTTTTGCGTTAAATAAGACTTCTTTGCCTGGGTTCTCGAAAATATTCCTCTAACTTGAGATTGGCAGTAATGATTATTCGCTACTATAAGACCGATTGTCTATGTTATATTCATGGTTATGGTTAAAATGCTTTCTTTTAAAGATATAAAATTACCTACCATACCTACCTACTAACTAATATCCCAACTAGTCAAGGGTCGTTATTTAATCATTTAAATGTATGTAGTAGTATGAGTTTTAAGTTATGCATATGTATATAAGTAGTAGTGTGTAGTAGTATGTATTAAGTTGATATTTTTGAAGGGAACTTCTTTAGTCACGTTGGGCACTTCTGGTATAGGGAAAAAGCACTGAACTCGCGTGATCGTCGCGGTTAGATACATGTGTGTGAAAACTTCTTTAAGCATGTTAGAGGTACTTTTTGTATGGGGAAAAGCATTAATATACAGAATGAAGTTATGTTTTCAGTTTTGAAGCGCAATTCCACGACTGGCAGTTTTTGTTATATAAATTTTATATAAATCATAAACGTGGAAGAGAAAATTTGTTATCACAGCGCCCTAGTGCGGGATAAATAAGGATAATAGGTATTTTTTCCGTATAACATGAAATTGATGATGAAATCGATATTCACTTTTTGGACATAGCGAAAGTTTAATCGCGGCGTGTTGTCAGTGTTTCACATCACTAAACGTTTACGAATTGCGTTTTGACTTGCTAATGTCCCGCGGCGTGGCGTGAACGTGTATGTAATTGGACGTATAATGACACCGGCCGTTGACAATATCTATTTTCACTCTATTGACCATTTCGTTCAGTCGTGCGATACCGAGCAAGTGGAGTTTTGGTAGGCTACTGCCATAAGTAACACAAGCTCATAGTTTGTTTGGTTGAAAACCGTTGTAGAGACCTTTTTTTCGTGAGGGACCTTTGTTGCGGTGTTTTTCTTCAGGCCAGACTCAGTACATAGGTATACTTAAAATTATTCAGGTGCAGGAAACTTACTATTTACCCATTTAGATCATAAGTTATAATTGGTACCTACTTACGTATATACGCGTTGCGAATTATACGATTTCGGTCATTATTAATGGTATAGGGGGCAAACGAGCAGACGGGTCACCTGATGGTAAATGACTACCGCCGCCCATGGGCACCTGTAACTCAAGAGTCACAAGTGCGTTGCCGCCCTTTAAGGTGGGAATAAGGGAAGAGCGGAAAGACGGGAGAGGGGGATTAGAATGGAGGAGAGGGGGGACAGGGGGAGAGGGTAGGGTTAGGGCCTCCGGTAACCTCACTCACGCGGCGAAAAGCAATTCAATCATTGTTTCACAGCCTGTTTTCTGTGAGGCCGTGGTATCGAGCGGAGTCGAGCCGGCCCATACGTGCCGAAGCATGGCTCTCCCACCTTATGATCGAAATAACTAAATAAACATATTGGAATGCATACAACTCTAGGACGGATTAATCATACTCATACCATTGCGGATGTAGTACCAGTAAAATCAAAAGCTAGAAATAATTTCAAACATATTTATAGACTGTAGCCGTAAACATCTTTACTAATAATATAAATGCTGAATTTGTTTGTTTGTGTGTAACGCTTTTAGGCCTTAACTACTCGGCCGATCATCATGACATTTGTATATAGTCAGCAGTACAGAAAAGGATACAGGATGCCTTTTATTCCGAAAAAATAATGTTTTAGAGGAATAGTACATTGATTGACAAAGTCCACATTCATGGAGCGAGCCGCGGGTGAGAGCTACTTTACAATATATTTACTTTTGTTAACGTACTATAAAAAAAGTGTTTGCATTAAATGTTTACCACCTGTTCCTTCTTCTCCTTTAAGTGTCTCTTCATTCCTGAAGGTTTGCCGTCGGCTTCTTAAGTTCATCTTAGTTAATGGCCAAGCGGAACAAATGTTCGACGGAGGTAATATCGGTTACCTGCAATTAAATGTTATTGTAAGAAAGGGGTAGATTAAGGCCCCGGTTCGGCCTTTTTTATGAAAATACATTACCATAATTTTCAACAAACCTTGTGGGCAAGACCCCAGGGCCGCCAGACCTTACTTATTTTGACGAACAGTTTATTATTAGTAGAGACTCTGAAGGTATGCATACCTGCTAACTTGGGCTTTTGGCCAATTTTTAGGTACTAGAGGTACATAGAATAATTTGTCACTTTTCTTAAATTCCGAGCGCTCATTTATATATACAGGCTGTTACAGAAAGTTGTGGTCAAATATTAATATTAGGAGTATTAGACAAATAATTGATTTAGCTTAAAAAAGTTTTATGTCAATCTCAATGATTTTGTTTTTATTATTATTTTTTATCCAGACATTTTCAGAAAATCTGGATATTCCATCAACATCCTTGGTATTAAATACCCATAGTTTCATTTATGTCAGCTAAAATCTCTAGCAAAATATTGCCTATATCGGTCAATTTTGCAGTTCAATTCGTAAGTTTCAATGTAAGGTTTCTTAGAATGACGAATTTTCCTAAAGTTATTAGCGCTTTGCGTTATTGACGGAGTTAACTGTATGACGCTAAAATATGAGCACACCTTGATGTAGCACTCTGTATATACAGTACACAATATCATTAAAAGGTATTATCAACCAGACTATACACGTAAGTGTATAGTCTGAGTCTTGAATTGTGCCATAGCTATGCGCTCGCTTGCATATCAGGGCAATTTCAAGTTCACCGCAAGCCACATCTGCCACCGCCATTCCGTGCTCTGAAATTTATTTACTCCTTTAGAAATAAATTTAAAACACACTTGTTGTACAAACAAAACAATATTTTAGACTCGCATTGAGGATGCGAACTTTGCTTAAACTAATAAATAAAACACGGCAAAGAGAAATACCAAAACTAAACACTATTATATTATTATCTGTAGAAACATACGTAAATATATATGAATAGAAAGCAATAGTGACATGTATCTTTTTGGTACAACCACACGCTCGCGCCCTCTACGGAGTCTACACAATTCGTAGCATACTGCTACGGTGTAGATAGTGCTATTGAGAACGAGAGGCTGTATATAATTAGGTCAAACTCATTGGACGGATTTAAAGTGTTTAAAAATACTGAAAAAAAAATCTTTTGTTCTTTTCTCTCTCGGTTTCGCTAGTACTGGTAACAAATTGGAGGATTCCATCTCTGCTATTACGCAATGAAGGGTGCGCTAGTGGACGAGTCAACCTCATCACTGGGAGTGGCTAATGTGTATGCTGTCTTAGCTCTTGAAATTTATACAATTGCTCTTTAAATATATGAACAAATAATGCTCTACCAATATGCAACAATAACATTGAGCTTGGCTTAGCAGATTTATCAGAAAATTGCCAAAATATATATTATTTATAAAAGCCGAAGATTAAAGTTATTCTTATATAAGAATAATCCAACAAAAACTTTATAACACGTGAATGGGGTCGCCCATTCACACGTGTGTTCATAAATCAATTCAGAACAACATGTACTACTAAAGATCTCGTGCCGTTCAGATTGTTCACCAACGTCTATGTAATGAAAAAATTATTGCCTTCGACGATTTTTTATACAGCCGACGCCGATTCACAATTTACATAATATTAACATAATTAGATCGAGATTTGTGTTATATTTACACGATAGAACAGCTGATGTTGTTTAGAGAGCTGTGAATCAACATGTTTCGGATAACTTTTGTTTTTTAATATACATTTATGAAAACTTAATTTTGTTGTGAAAATAACTAAACAGACGTTTTAAATAAATCCACTAAAGCGATATGGTGAAATCCTCCAGGGACAGCGCTGGGTGAACCGTTGAGGACGTACCGTCGCACCGACGGTCCTCTCATTTTAGGCACAGTATGGTACACAGTGTGGTTTTAATCCGTTTCATTCCGACATACGACCTTACCGATAGCCCCGGTGAGGTATCACCCATAAGGGTTCCACACAACAAAAAATGGTATGAAACCCAAGAAACGTAAAAGTAAAAGAGACCAGGGACTAATACATTGTCATCGTAACACATTCCAATTAGTAACTTTCATGTGACACAATACTTTAATATCTGTATTACTTTAGGGTTAACCTAGGAACTGTTTGACATGATGCCCACAGCCGCATTCAGCTTTACACCTTGGAAGCCAGAACAGTACGGTGCCAGAGGAATTTCCTCCGGTTGTGGAATGCGCTCTCTGCCGAGGTTTTCCCGACTACAGTATGGGGTTCTTCAAGAAAGGAGTGTATAAGTTTTTAAAGGGTTGGCAACGCGCATGCGAGTTCTCTGGCATTGCAAGCGTCTATAGGCTACGGTAACCGTTTACCATCCGATGGGCCGTATGCTTGTTTGTCACCGACGTCGTACAAGTATAATACACATACTATTATTTTTATACTTTTCTTGTAATTGAGTATGGCACGACTAGCCAATAACCTTTAACAATGGAATAACTAAATGTCAAACGAGAGAGCCTACGTCTTCAGTTAAAATACCTGCGTTGAAGTGAAATCACTTTGATGAATGACCAGTGATGACACACACATGGCGTTGCCATTACCGGAATGTCACGAGACGTTCTAAAACCTCGTCTAAATCCTCATCGATAAAGTATAAAATGTATTAAAGCATATATATTGTCTAATTACCCGAGGAACCTATTTTACTGTCAATATTGATGAGTCTATTTTACGTTTTAATATTTAAATGTTCACTTTAAATGATAATGTTAAGGGATTGTTTTAGGGATGTTACAATCATAAAATGATTAGTCGAAATAATTACGAAATGTTATTGCTTTTTTATGATAGCTAACGAGAACTGCGGACACAAATCTCTCGTGAAACGGTCTCAGCAGAATATGTGAATATAATATCGTACTCTGAATGTTTTATTGAGTTTAACCTAAAATTTTAAATAATACACAATCAAAAAAGTCATATTTGGATATAGTGAGTCAATAAAAAAAAACAATTAACACACTCTTCATTCCCCGTTCATATTTTAACTATATTACAATAATATTATCTGGAACTGCTCTTACCTCAATTATTTGGGCTGACAGATAGCTTACCTTAACGTAAGCCAGCTCTTGTGCTATTCAAATCTGTGCTTAAGTTACTGTATCGAGGATGCTGTGCAGTCATGACTAGTAGCGGTTTAGGTTATCTTTGGAAACCACCACACCTGTCGTATGAAGGAGTCTAGTCCCAGGAGAGTATCTGACCATAAACTTAGTATTCTTTACGCTAGAATACTAAGTTTATGATCTAACTCTACCTTTCTAAGTAAAAAATGCTCTCGTAAAACTTAACAATAACAGCTAAATTGTGTAAACGCTCCTTTGAGGTTGTCTCCTCTCCCACCTATGGACTATGTTGGCTGCTATTGGTCGCAATTCTGGTACTTCACTCGCTAAATTAAAATTCGCTAAATTTTCTTCATATCAGATGTAAACCTTGTACACCTCTAAACAAGGTCTTATTTCAAATTGAAACAAGTAGGTAACATTTGTCGCTATCGAAATAAGCAATTTATTTGTCGACTAAAGTCTGATACGCTTAAATAAACTTTAATACCACGTAGCGAGAGCCGCTATCCGTTGAATGCCATCTCTTTTGCTCTGTGTTTTTTAGTAAGCGACTTCGTAGGTGTCGATTAAAATACCGTCCATCTTAGTTCGTTTTGAACAAGTTTTTATACGGCATTTGAATAAATGGGGACTCTCGCTGCGTGGAAATAAAGTTGAGTATACATACGTTGACAGGTTTTAGTGAAATTTAGTGGCGCTGAGAACTAGATGCCAGTAACAAATAGACCTTATTCCGAAACATACAAGGTTGATTTCATATGAAGAAATTAAGTCAGGTTTTCGTTTAGTCGAGTGTACAACAGAATGACACCATTGAGTATATAATGCAGATGACTAACGCACAAGTAAGTAGGTACGCGTACTTGGGGCTAATTCGCTTTTATGCGTGTGTTCCAAAGTTCACGTACTTTAAAATCGTCGAGCAAGTTCGTCGACGGTCCAACGTTTGAAATGTTACTCGCAGTGTAGCCCCGCCTTGGCACTGCACTGCGAACCGCGAGCCGCGAGTTGTCATTTCATTAATAAATCAAAAATCGGATGGACATGAGACGCTTTGACTGCTATCTTATTCTTTATTTTTTGGAAATGAGCGATTTCCGTAATTATCTACAAGATTTCATAACGGAATTCATATTTTTTTCGTAGTTATCCATGTCTTTAGTAAATTAAAAATAATGACTATAAGGATAAAAATAAGAAATACACCAAGTTACTCGATATTTTAAGGAAAATGGAACCAAATGGAACTTTCAGAGGTAATAAGTTATCATTCTCCTGAATGATAATATTTGTTGTTGTCTGTAATTCGTTTATGAAATTCATCACTACATTTCATAAAACAAAGTCCCCCGCCGCGTCTGTCTGTCCGTCCGAAATGGATTTTCATGCGGTTTTCACCAATAGACAGAGTGATTCATGAGGAAGGTTCAGGTGTATAATTTGTTAACATTTTGTGTAAATTGGTTGAAATATGATGATGATTGTTGAAGATGTCTCTTCTACCAGTGCGAAGTCGGGGCGGGTTGCTAGTAATTAGTATATCATAAACGCTCTCTTTTGGTTAGCCATTCTTTTACCTCCTATTAGATATATGTAATCGTATCGTATTTTGTTGTTTTTCATAACGCAATATAATATTACTCCAACATAACACAAGGGCTCCTCGGTGTGCGTCATCGCGGAACACGAGTCGAGTCGAGGAGGTACGCGTAATTTTAAAACCTAGTTTTTGGCTCGTACGTCTACCACCCGCTTTACTCCGGGCTTTAAAAGTAAATTCGCGAAGGCGCGTGATGTTTTAATTCAAGTTCAGTTGTGTTTTTGAGGCAATTCAAAGGTCAATGTAACACCTTTTATATGATTGCGTTAATTCCCGTATACGTAGTAATACATATATCGTGGAAGGCGAAAGTTTAAAAAAAAAAACACTGAATTTTCCTTGTGACGGTTTAAAGAGTGTGAAGAATTAATTGGCGAAAATAAGGTAAATTCTTTAAGTTTTGTAGAGAAAACTCAGCTAATAACGTCTGTGAAACCAATTCCCAATTTGTGTAGATATTTCCGAAGTCTCTAAATCTCATAAGAGCCAATTTAGTAGATCGGTATACCTACAAAACTAATTGGATTGCCGGTTGTTCTCATACAAATAAGTTATAATGTTGTTATTGCATATTTTTTCTAACGAAAAGAACGTTTGGATTTTTTTTTGATATACTGATTTAAATAATTTATCTGGTTCCATGAAAAGGCACCAGAGTACATAAAAACACTTGCGTACTGTGTTTTTATTTTGTAATTTTGGTACACAATGTATTTTATACATTGTGTACATGCAAATTTATCTCGTCAGTTATGTCACGTTTGTAACCATAATAGGCATGTTGAACTTAATTAAAGATTTTCAAACATTAGTTGATGTTTTTTGTCATTTAGCACAACAAGAACAACCTTTTAAAGGTCGCGGTGAGTGCGTGAGTTCGTCAAATAAAGACATTTTAGGAACTTGTATCGTTTTGCTTTCAAAATATGATTTATAAGAAAATTAATTTTATAATTTATAAAATTAATTTTATAAGAACACTTACAACAAAAATATGGCAGAAAGCCCGGGCCGAGTTATTTAATTAACAAAATTGTAAATGATAGAGTTATTTAATTAACAAAATTGTAAATGATAGAGTTATTTAATTAACAAAATTGTAAATGATAGAGTTATTTAATTAACAAAATTGTAAATGATAGAGTTATTTAATTAACAAAATTGTAAATGATAGAGTTATTTAATTAACAAAATTGTAAATGATAGAGCTCATTCCGAAGCTGATGTAATTAAATGTAGTATTGAGTTTGAGATCAAAAGTACAGTTTGTTTCGATTATTACCCCCGATATTAGTAAGAGAGAGCAGTTACGCGCCATTCTCAGATATTAATTTGTTAATGACATTCATGATCGCTTTTTGGGTTTTATCAATGTTTCTAAAAGTAGGTACATCAGACAATTTTTTGAAAACCTATTTTATATTTACATGATAAACACGACTATCAGAGCTACGATGGGGCTTGTGTTATATCTGGTATAAGAAATGGGGTTCAATCTTACTATGCTTCATAAATATATATATATAAATGCGCAAATTTGGATGGATGTTTGTCACGCCAAAATTGCTGAACGGATCTGGGTGAAATTTGGCAGAAAGATAGATTATATAGGCTACTTTTTTTCCAGCTAAAATGTACGGTTCCCATGAGATAGACGAGCTTCTTTTTATGATACTTATTGTAAAAATAAAATACCACGAGTAGTCGGAGTGTGGCTCCTACTACTCGTTGGACATATTTAGGAAGCACACTAAGCGCGACTTTTGAATAAAAAAAAATCCTTATAAATTTATTTTTTGAGATTTTTGACAAGGAACAAATTGGCACGGGGATACTAATTTGACTGCGGAGTAGGTACATGTTGGTCATTGTAGCAACAAATTAAAAGAGTTTCAGGCACGGTTACCCGCAGAATTGTATCCTAAATTCGAAAATAGCATTTGATGTGATTGAGATTGTGCTAGATCGGAAAACAGATCACTTTTGTAAAAGTAATTAAAAATATATGTTATCTTCTGAAATAAACCGTAGATATTCAGAAGTTTTTAAAATATTTTTTTTGACAAATATCATTCAGATTTTCCAATAGAAGCATTAGATGTTTTCATCGATATTCGATATATTAGGAGACTTAAACTTTACGGCTTTGTTAGACGAACTTGCGAACAATTAAAACAACTTATTTACTATTATATAAATCACTCATAAGATCACAGTTTCAGTACGCTACACCTGTTTAGAAGCCATTTTATAATAAATATAGTTAGATACAATTAGATACAGTTCAGCGCAAATTTATAAAATTCGTCAATTATAAATGTTTTCATACTTGGTCTTCATATAGTACATTGCTGGAAAACTTTTTTTTAATATATTATATGGGGCACCTGATAGTAAGTGACTACCGTCGCCCATGGACACCTGTGCAACTCAAGAGTCACAAGTGCGTTGCCAGCCCTTGAGATCGGAGTACGCACTTTTCTTGAAGGTTTGAAGGTCGCATCGGACCAGAAACCGAGCACTACTCACTAACTACACTCAAATTACGTAGACTTTACCTCGACCAAACATTTCTATATAAGATCTGTCACAATCATTTTGAGTGTAATGAATTAATAAACCAAATTTTCATTCGCATACTTAGTAGCTCCTTAAATACTACGTAACACACATAAACTTAATCTATCCGCCCGTAAATCAAGCAGAACTAACGCTGGAGAAGGAGCTCCAGCGTTAGAGAGGAATAATTATGAAATCATAATTATAATGATAATTTCACTTATAAAGATATATTTCACTTATCAGTTTCAAAATGGAAACATGCAGTTTCACACAATATCAACATTTAACCTTGTTTCAGTTTTGTTTTTTCTTTTTACAATTTTTTTGAGCATTTTACAAATAGCGTACATTTTATATTATTGCGCAATTGTTTGTTGTCCTGAATAAAATTAAATACAAAAAGATGCCTTTTCGGAGTTACTCAAATAATTGTACTTAGGCGTAACAATTCCGGCTAGCTCCTCCGCGGAGCGAGCTTTTTCTTCATTGAAGCGTATTCATACTTATTTGAGAAATACACAAGGGCAAAGGCGCCTTACAATGATTGCTATAGAAAAACGTTCATTAATAAAATCAAAACGTTCACCGACATTTTACTCAGACGTAATTTGATTTGATCGGTTTGATTTATTTACTTGTTAGTTGTAGGTACTGTGTACTGTTGTAGCGCGTTCAACAACACAAACAAACAAACTCTTTATAATATTAGTATATAGGTTAAATTGGGTTACGGATGCAAAGAATTTGCAGAGACACAATCAATGATCCCGTCCTACTTTCATATCTTAACATATGTTTGAAGAACTCTAATCAGGGGGGGGGACACTTAGAGGAAAGGGCCCAATGACATTTTTGACAGTTTGCACGTCGCCATCTCTTTGTTTGAACCATGGAGGAGTTAATAGATGTCGCTACAAACCATCTTAATAAATATGGAACTATTATATTTTGTTTTTTTCATAATGCTAATTATTTTAATTTTTATTATGTATCAATTCATGAAGGATAGTAAATTAATATTGGTTACAAAGATATGCCACCAACTGCCTCCAACTAGGCTTTACGTAGGTACATAGATATCCTAGACGATACAATTTGACAGTTACATATGAAATGGCCGCCAAAATCTGCGCTAGCGCTTGATTTGTGTTTGTCCATTTTATGTGTAATTGTTGAAATTCTTAGTATTTTCTCTGCATCAGACGTCGACCTGTAAAAAGCACGACGGTCCACTAAATAAGTATTTCATAGACGTCTCTCTTAACGTTATAATTTACAGTTGGTGCAGGTCAGTCAATCGTATTTTGACTGGGAAACTAACATATAACGGTGAGGATGAAATTAAGATTGCAGCCCAAAATTATTGACTTCTTAGTTTACACTAACCCAACCAACTCGTGTAAATTTCTTAATATTGCTATAAATTTGTAATCATTGGTAAGTCTACAGAAAAAATGCAGTACAATATGTACGTAGGTAGTTATAGTTATGTTGATATACACTATCATATATAAATATATGATAGTGTATATCAACAAACTATAACTACTTACGTACATATTGTACTGCATTCTACGTACAGATATATATATATAGATATATACAGATATATAGATACTTTAACTAATTGTGTGTCATTGCCATAGCTACCTATATAACATATGTATATGTATATATATATATATATATATATATATTAGATGGCGCTTTTTGCCAAGAGTGGGCTCTCTTTTCCCCTAGTATTACTTTACTCTTTGACTCTAATATAGCAATAACTGTTAACGTTTGATATTTGAATGCGATACTTTGACTGTTAGGGAATGTTACCAGTATGATATATTATTGAAATACCCTGTACGTATGCAGTACTGTTTATACTCTGACCAACTGATTTGTTAAAATTCCTGTTTCAAGGTCAGTCGACGATGAATTAAAAACGTCTTTCTAAGGTATCATTTATTTTCCATCATTCGTAAGCATTCCTGCAAGTAATAGGAACACGTAGTTACGACAACTATATATAATTTGATCAGACACGACTACGTCACAAAGTTACAATAATATTAGTACTTTAGAAAAACGGGTATGATGTCTTTACAACATACATATTATAGTGCAATATAGGATCATAGTTATAAAGTGTTGCCATGTAATACGTCAGGATATTGCCACAAAATTAAGCAATGGTCTGCATTTGTTTAACAACAACGTTTTGTTTTATTTGCAAAGCTTGTACTTTGTGTGAATTGAGAGTTTCATAAGAGTAGATGGCTGCAGGTAACAAGGCTGAGTGGCGTTCAGCCAAGTGTGAAATAGGCGCTGTGATATCGGATTTAAAACCGGCATAACAGAACACCCCTGAGGCGTTTGATAACAAAGAGAACAAAGACGGGGGCAGAAAAGTACCTGAACAGTTCGAGACTCCGGCGTCGTCGGTCTAAAAGTAATGATGATCTCTATATACCTACTGATAGTTAGTTTCAAAGTACACACTTTATATTGCGTTGCCTTAATTTTTAATATTATAAACTTTAAAAGTAGTCGTAAATGGCATGGTATAACAGATTCCTGTTTGAATTAGAGCTACTCCTAACTAGAGCACACTGAAAATTAAAGATTTATGTCATACCCAAAAACCAAGGTCTAATAATCTATTATAATAATTATTTATTTCGGATAATATTGATCCATAAATGTGTTAGTAACAATGATCTTACAACTATGTTAGTTCTACATTGCAAACAATAACACAAAATCACAAAAAGAAACGTGGGGATGCGCTGGCTAATTATGATATATACTCGTATGCAAAGAAACGTGGGGATGCGCTGGCTAATTATGATATATACTCGTATGCAAAGAAACGTGGGGATGCGCTGGCTAATTATGATATATACTCGTATGCAAAGAAACGTGGGGATGCGCTGGCTAATTATAATATATACTCGTATGCAAAGACAAAACAGCTAAGAATGTTTTTCCTCTGTCTTTCAAACGATTTTCCTTTGGTTTTAGTTAGTGACCCTCGACAAACTTTAGTGTTTTAGTTAGTGACCCTCGACAAACTTTAGTGTTTTAGTTAGTGACCCTCGACAAACTTTAGTGTTTTAGTTAGTGACCCTCGACAAACTTTAGTGTTTTAGTTAGTGACCCTCGACAAACTTTAGTGTTTTAGTTAGTGACCCTCGACAAACTTTAGTGTTTTAGTTAGTGACCCTCGACAAACTTTAGTGTTTTAGTTAGTGACCCTCGACAAACTTTAGTGTTTTCAATAACAGATTACAGAAAAAGTTTTAATAATACCTTCGTCGAAGCCTTATCTTTATCAACCATTTCATGAATTACGGTCGAGTTTGACCTCTAAACGATTACGTACTAGTATTTTTAATTAATCCTAACTTTACAAGTATTACAAAAATTATCGAAAGAAAGAAATGTTAAACAGCAAATTTTATTCAGAGGGTTCCATTTGCATCGTTTTTGTGTTATTATAACTTAACCTCTGAACATGCCATTGTCCCCCTCAAACACATGGTATAAACATTTAAATGGTATATTGTGTCACTTCACGTCTGTTTTATAACGTTTCTGCGAGCCTTAATTCGGAGAAAGAAGCTTGAAAGCCTTTTTATGATTTGTTGAATGACAGTGACAACTTAATCTGGGCCTTGTTGGGGGAAGTCGGACCATTGAGCTCTCTTGCTGATACAGTTGACATTCGTATATCAGATTATTATAAACTTAATTTTGATAGAGGGGTATTTAACGAAACTGTATCTGTATCTCTGGCTTTATTATGCGCACATTAAATATAAAAGGTAAGACAAAGATTGTGACGCGCATACAAATGTCTACTATTCCTCTACAAGTAGCACGCGCAATATAATGTGTATGTTAATGATAAAGGGTAACAGCACGTTTTCCAGTAATTAACTTTAATATTGCTCATTTTGTAAAAAAGTAAATATGGATATATACCACATGATCACTACATATTATAAAACAAAGTGCCCCGCCGCATGTCTGTCTGTCTGTTCGCGATAAACTGAAAAACTACTAAACGGATTTTCATGCGGCTTTCACTAATAGACAAGTAATTCATGAGAAAGGTTTAAGTGTATAATTTGTTAAAATGTTGTGTAAATTGATTGAAATATGATGATGATTGTTGAAGATGTCTTTGCTACCCGTACGAAGCCGGGGCCGGTTTAATGGCCCCGGTTTAATGTACCTGAAGCTTTATCTGCAACTTGCAAAATTAAACCGACTTAAACAAAACAGAAATTATACTAAAACCCTTCCTGAAAATATATAGAATACTTAAGGGAAACAATCATGAAAATTGGTCCATTCGATTCTTTTCAAGAAAATTGCGGACATACCGACATACCGACTGACAGACCGTCACAACTTTACACAACATTTCAGAATATATCTTCTTACGTTACCGTTATGGTTACTATAAAAAGATACAACGAGTCTATAATGTATACCAATAAACTCCGTGTTGTGTCCTATGTTCCGTGATTAGAATCAAACTTTATAATACACTAATTAAACCGTACTTGAAATAACTTAATTTTAGAAACCTATCTTACTTAAACAACCGAAACTTTGAGCAACCGAGAGTGTGAGTGTGTAGTGGGTACTACTGCGGTTTCATACCTACATAGTATCTACATATATGTGTGTACATAATTAATAAGGAAACGCAAATCAACGTTTCAAATTAGATCAAATATACACTACAATGTGTACTTTGTGTTAAATTGAAGGACAATACAATACAAATGTATAGCAGGTGCCGCCCGTGGCCTTGTCCTGTCAATATGTTAACTATCGAGCTAGCAATCACAACGGTTACCTAAACACGTGATTGCGTATGAATAACCAATTAATATATTATCGGTGAGTATAATATACATATTATTGTTAGGTAAACATGAGTCCTTGACTAACATAAACATAGGCTTCTGTAGCAGTATGCATCCAGCACAACATAAAGTAACAGAATCTACATCAAATAGTTTTCTTATTAGCTATAGTTTAATAACACCTTCACACTTCTCATTAATAACATAACACGCTAAAATTGATAATAATCTACTAGTAATTTCTTAGCGTGTTAGTTATGTTACGTGTGATTCGTGCCGCCATCCGCCTATGGGCATATACACATCACAGTCATCTAGCGAAGATAAGGCGAACAACACAGTAACTTCTCAGTCAGTTCTCGGCTTGAATAAAGTAGAATTTACTTCCCAAGATCAAGGGCGGGCACCGGCCCGCCTGGCAAGATCACCTTGACTGGTAGAGAACCTATGTATTAGAAAGACATCGCACCCATCCTAGACAATATAATTACTAGTTATTGGATACTCCAGTGTTGGAATTTTCATTTATTACGTCTCTGTCTAAATATAACCATCCGAATTTCCTCAAATTCAGATTCTTGCAGTGTTTAATAATAGACCTCTTACAAACTAAAACAAGAAAATGTTTGATATTTAATTGGGCGTAACGCAAGTAAAGGATGGGAAGTTAGTGAACATCTAGACTAATGGTGTTTTGGCTAAGGTCAAAACTAGGGATGTAGGGCGTGGGGCCCTGTGCTGGCAGTACTGGCATTCGCCGACAACAAAAAGTTTTACAAAATTTATGAGTTCACCGAGCGCGCCGGGAGTTTCTTTTGATTATATTATTTTCGCTTTTATTTCAGTTTTATCTTTATTTATATATATAGGCACTGGCTTTTGAACGCGACTCCTGCTGCGTAGATATCGTTTAGAACAGCGTTCAGGCCATATCTACGGTTCTACTTAGCAAACTTTAATGAGAGTTGCAGCAGTATTTAGGTTATAAAATTATTTTTATAGGCACTGATAAGAACTTGCCCGATATAGAAACGGATTAGCAAAAAAACAACTTTATTTCGGAATCAGAAACATCATCGGTTTTATATCTCAAATATACACACCTTTTTTTACATTAAAATTAAAAGCGTTTGAAGCTATAAAATAATATGTAAACAATTTAAAAATATACTTGAACGTTTGGAAGCTTCATTAAAATGTTGATTGTTTTTGTGCTGTATATGAGAGCACTACACACTACACGTCACAGTAAGACCTATCCACTAAAAAAAGAACCACTACAATAATATGCTAACAAACATCATAAGCCATCCTGCAATTCACACGCAGAGAAATAAAGATTCGCGCCGATTTTTGAAGGTTAATAGTCTATCAACATTTTTTTAGCTGAAAAACCGACTTTATAAAAATGTTTACTACATTTTAACTTCTCTCGCCTAGTAGACGACCTTTCTCGTTTGTCACCGATAAACAAATGCGTAGGAGTTAAATTAACAAATTCTTGGCGTCGGCCGCCAGGGGGCGCCACTGCTGGGGGTTATTAATCTCAGTTAGAGGACGGTTCGCCGGCTTCGTTTCAACGCACTAACTTCTTACCTCACCCCGCGCACGTGGGAGTGCGTGATGTCAAATAACATTGACAATAACAGAGATAAGTTCTTGAGTTTAGAATTAGCACCCATATTCTTTTTTTACGTTTATGGAGCCTGTAGAGTGAAGGACTTAATGGCATTGGTATTCTCTAGAAGTCTACACGTGTAGGATACAATGTAGGTAATTACGAGATAATATATCTCTGGAACTAATACTTTATTTATTTTTGATAGCCTAATTCTTGAGGAAATTATAACAGTGACCATAAACGCTGATGTATATTAATATATATTCAAAACTTAAAATTTACCGATTCTCTTTGTTAATAATACTCAAATTATATCGCCATTATAAGTATGATGTACTACTATGTACGTGGTCACTTTATATAGTAAAAAAACAAATACACTTGAAGAATTTTGTGTCTCTGTAATACGGGTCCTACGTATACTGGTACAAGTGCAAAATTGTAACTTTACAGGAGAGCGATTCAAATATTCTAAAGCTCTTAAGTTTGTCCTAATAAAACAGATATTTTTGATTTGTATCTTTGAAACTAATCGATATTTATAAAATAAATTTTACAGGGTATAAAATATAGGTCAAGCTAAAGTTATTGATGCAAAAACCAATTTTGGTTATTTTGCTGGTTATACCAGTATAGGTAGGACCCGTCGAATTTAGTCCTGCCGCCGCCGCACTGTCTCCATGAGGATTATTGTCTTTTTAACAGGCTTTTATTAGCTTGATATGTATATATCTATGTAACGGAATCTTTGAACACGAATTTCACCCACTTTAAAACTTTGGATTGAATTGAAACTTCGCACAATTCAAGCACCGATGACAATACAATATTAAATACTGAAAGAGCTAGTTACAAGAGCCTATTTTTTAGTGTTTCAAACATTTTTTTTAAAGCGATTATATTTTAGAATACGTAATGATTTAACCCTCATACATCACAAAACGAAGTTCTACCTCACGTTATCATTAATATGCTACTAATTGTTTACCAAAGTGTTGTGTAATGACAATTAAATTGTTATAATAGGCATCTCGTTCTGAATTAATTAATTTATTGTTGTGTGTATGTCGCCGATTTGTTAACGAGATTGTTAAATATCTTTTGTACACATGAATTATATCTATTCGCATGTGGCTGCTTATTTCTTTTGTTTAATATAAAAGGCAAGATTTTGTAAAATTCTCGATTTTTTTAACCCCTAAACCCTATTCTGAAAAAGACAAATTAAAAGCGATAAATTGGACCGATAAAGCTAAAATTGTGTAAGAGATATTTTTTACATGAATGAAACTATGGTATTTAATGCCAAGGATGTTGATGAAATGTTCAGATTTATCTGCATAAAATTTACATGAAAATAATAATGCGTTGTTTAGAAATGTGAACCTATACCAGATCGGCATTCACCGAAGGAATTTTTTCAGTCTAACTTAATTATTTTTCGGCTTCACATACCGATCCGATAAAAAAAATATCTATTACAAACTAAACTTTGTTTGAGTCTAGCCTCGGGTGAGTTATGTGTCCCAGAGTATGCTAATATTATATTATCAAAGGCAAAGATTATGTGCCTCATTTACGTAATATGTAAATAGAATTGCTTTAATTTTAAAGCACAATTTTGGCACGGCACTCTCAGAGAGTGACGCCTAGTAGGATACATACTATACATAGTGTTGTGGCATAAATGAACTCAATGTTGACTCCGTGATGTTTTCGTAAGTGTGTTGTTAGCCCTTTAAAGGGCGTTTGAATTTGACTTGACCTAAAACATCTCACACACGACCGTCTGATCCCAAACTAGACAGAGCCTGTACTTTACATATAAACATACTGGTGTATTTCTAACCACACACATATCATAGGTAAATTACATCCAGACATAGAACAAATGATAGCATACTTATTTGTCTGGGGTAGGAATCGAACCTACAAACTCTGGTTCAGCAGTCAGGATCACTAACCACTACACCAACAAGCCCGTTAAAATATATTCTAATTATATAGAATTGCTATAAACATGACCGCACAATAACCTTGCCACGATATAATAAAGACCAGACCAGAGGCCGCAACTCGAACGAAATTAATTAATTTATAACAATAAAGCTCCTTCGAAGGCAGGGAACAATATCTTAATCCATTTTTTTTTGATAACACTAAAGCTGGTCAATAGCTAGTAAATACAAACAAGAAAATATGTTGATAAGTAGAGAAGAGAAATGTACTGATCTTGTAGTACTCGGGTGTGTATCTCAGGGATGCCCGATTAGTATTGGTATTATCTATCTTCTGTTGTATTGGACCTGAGACAAATCCTGTAAGAGAAACATGACGTGAGTTTTATTAGCTAGTATACCTTTCTGGGCGATGGTCGTGGCAGATAGTTGACTTTTTAACCCCCGACACAAAAAGAGGGTTGTTATATGTTTGACATTCTTGTGTGTCTGTGTATCTGTGTGTCTGTCTGTGACATCGTAGCGCTCCCAAACAAATGGGCCGAAGTGCGTTCTTTTTTGTTTGAAAGGTGACTTGATCGAGATTGTTCTTAGATATAATTCTAGAAAAGCTGTTCATCCGTTTGAAGATCGGCTCTTTACTAAACCTTGAAGGGATTTTCGAGTCGGAGTGTTTTGAATTTTAAATTTAGGATTATTTATACAATTAAGGTTGCAAACAAGGAAACGACCTACACAATAAAAGCAGTAGCTATAGATGCACCACCAATAGTGTGAATTGTACTATGTGACCAACCCTTTCCCTCCACTGTGGCGTAGATGCCCTGCTCAAACGAATCTAATACCTTTCTTTTTTCAGTTTATATGTTATCAATACAATACAATAAATTATTTTAGAAAAGCGACTGTCTAATATAAATAAACGAATAAAAATAAGCTTTTATGGGCCATAGAACTTTAAAACGGATACTATGTAATTCATTGCGTATTGCGCATAAAGTTTCATATATGTATACTATTGACTGTTGAGGAGTTTCAAGTCAAGTCATGCTTATCTTAAAATGCATTGTCATCGGAACTTAAGCAACATATTATAAGATTTCATCTCTGTAGGATAAGAGCAAGTTTTCATTCAGCTTGCAACATTTGACCTACACTAACAAACATTGCAAGTATGGAAAATCCGATACATATTTTTCCTAGGACTTAAATAATCCTGTACGTAACAACACTGGGGGAATGCAGAAGCCTTGTGTACGTGTTGGGATTAAAAAGTATCAAAACGGCGCGAGCTGTTTTAAACCCTGGCACTTTCATATTGTGCTCTAAACATTAAATGTTAGCTCATAGGTTAAAGTAAATCGGAAGGGCAAAGACCTCAAATGTATTTCCATATATCGTTGAATGGAATATACACAACGACTATGAAACGCCTAGAAGTTTTATGTACATTTAATATACTAAAAGGCCTCTTAAAACTCGTGAAACTTTACAAACAACTCTGAGCAAGCTTAGTTTTGGGTACGTCTGCTTATTTATAATGAATTGCAACAGACTAAGGTTTAGATGTTTTTTATGTCTTTGGCTATGTTACATACCTTAGGGTCGTATGGTAGACTACGTAATGTACGTAAAGCGCTAACTTAGCTTAGGACAATTCGTGATTTTGAATAGAGACATCTTATTTTGAATAGAGACATCTTATTTTGAATAGAGACATCTTATTTTGAATAGAGACATCTTATTTTGAATAGAGACATCTTATTTTGAATAGAGACATCTTATTTTGAATAGAGACATCTTATTTTGAATAGAGACATCTTATTTTGAATAGAGACATCTTATTTTGAATAGAGACATCTTATTTTGAATAGAGACATCTAATTTTGAATAGAGACATCTAATTTTGAATAGAGACATCTTATTTTGAATAGAGACATCTTATTTTGAATAGAGACATCTTATTTTGATTAGAGACATCTTATTTTGAATAGAGACATCTTATTTTGAATAGAGACATCTTATTTTGAATAGAGATATCTTATTTTGAATAGAGACATCTTATTTTGAATAAAGACATCTTATTTTGAATAGAGACATCTAATTTTGAATAGAGACATCTAATTTTGAATAGAGACATCTTATTTTGAATAGAGACATCTTATTTTGAAACTGACAAATTGAACTTGAAAATTGATCGATAAAGCTAATATTTCCTATAAGAGATCGACCAGGTTGCACTGGCCGTGGTCACAGGCTGACTGGCTCAGCGGTGCACGCCCTCCGTCGTCGACATCGTGAGGTAGAAGGATTCATGATCGCGTTAATTCTCGTAAATACGTAAATAATATTATATCATGGAACGCGAAAGTTTAAAAGTTAGTGAAACTATAGGTATTTGATACAAAGGATGTTGATGGAATGTTTTTTATTTTCCATGTCTGCATGAAAAAAAAACATTGAAATTGACATTGACAAAAATTCATAACATATCATGTTGTTTAGAATTATGCAATTTTTTTTATTTTTATTTTTTCGAAATCTATTATAAAACCCTTACATCCACTATTCGCCGGCTATAAATAACGCTCCTAAAATATGACCTTTTTGTAACGTCCTGTATAACATGCACCAGCTAACATTGACTTAAATGAACAGGAACGCGGGTTCTTCGATGTTGCTTCAATTACCTAGATGAAGCGGCAAAGAGACAGTCCGTCGCCTAATTAACAGATTGCTCTTGTTGAAAGCAAAGAGATTGTACCAAACAAAACTGTATGGTAATATGGTAATATGTTAACCAAGACTTGCTCAGATTACGTGGATACGAGTAGTTATTGTATATCTCTACCGGGAAGAGCTTGTAAACTGTTGGAGTAAAAGAAAAAAAAAATTGAATTCATTTAGGTACGTAGATAAATTTTTAGACAAGTTACCCGCACATGCGGTGTATTCACCAGAACACAATAAACAACCAATAGCTGTGTCATAAAGGCATTGTTTCGTGCTTCGTTGCACATGCCATGCCCATAACCCGCATCGCATCCTATATGTGGAAACGGTTTTATATGTTGGAACTTTAACTAAAAATTGGAATTTTGAACGCAGATGTTATTTTAATTGAAAAAAAAAATATATACTCGTATTGCGATCATTGGGCTTCATTAAAAACTTTGTTTTTTTTTATTTTGAGCACCATTAATGTCGGATGTTTTTATACACCGTGTAAGTTTCGGCGTCGCAAAGAACTTACAAAAACATCCTTCTGTGGATACTTATAACGTAATTATCATTTTTGTGCGGTACGGTGAAAGACCTTAAATGTTCACAGCTTAAACGAAACAGCTGATGACATAATTGTTGTTTAATTGATTACATTGCAGTTTGTGGCCGTATGGGGTATTTATACATTTTCAGTAGTTCTGTTTACTCATTGTGATATCACTTTAACAGATGACTCAGAATGATGATATGAATCCACTATTTATAGTGGATTCATGTTAAAGTGATGTCATAGGAAAGGAGTAGAAAGGACGTTGCAATTGTAAGAATCTGTGTATTCTCAAACACTTTCAGAAAATACAGTGTATAAGGCGGCAACTTAATTGCATCGGCAATTTCTAACCTTTGGTTTATGTAGAGACTTATGTGACATTAGTTGATGTTTTGTTTGGTTTTTATTGACTAAAGTTTTAAAAAAACAATGTTTTTTCTTAATACACTATTTGTAGTAAGGATCATACAATTTGTTAAATTATGCTCTAACTCGCAAAATACACCAAAAGTATAAAAAAAATAGAGTTTTGTGAATGTTTACTTTAGAAAGGTAGTGTAGTATTATGTGAAATTCATAAACACCCTACCGTCCAAAAATGATAAAGACGCTCCTAGAAAAAAATACCAGTTAAATGCGAGTCTGACTCGCGCGCCGAGGGTTCCGTAAGTAATCAAACTTGCATGTAGATAGTACGGAATCTCGGGAATCAATTCTCGAAGATTTGTGCCCGTCTTATCCCAATGACAAACTTAACTTTGCGGTTGCGATGTACGACAAAGTCGACTTTCGTAGTCGTAATCACAAAAACATTTTTTTTAATATGATATAACAACAAATTAACGACTTTCGGATTTTTTTCCTTTACTTGTACAGTCGACCTTGCTCCTCACCGAATTTCATGATTCTAGGTCAATGTGAAGTACCAAATTTAACAAATTTGAACATTTCGCAGGTAAATCAAAACTTATAGGACACTTCCTATAGACCTAGAATCATGAAATTTGGTAAGCAAGCACAAGTAAAGGACAAAATCCGATAGTCGTTAATTTTTTTATAATATCACTAAAAAAAATTGTTTTTGTGTTGTTGACTTTGTCGTACAGGAGAGTATTTTTAGAACCGCAAAGCTAAGTTTGCCTTTCCTAAAAGACAGGCAAACATCTTCGTGAGTTGACTCCCAAGATGGGCTTCTATATACATACAAGTTTATTTGCTTACGGAACCCTCGGTGCGCGAGTCAGACTCGCACTGGTCCGGTTTTTTTTTTATTTACTCAGAAACTCTTTTTCGACCAGTTTCATTGTCTAATCTCACGCAAGATCAAAACAAAATCAATGAAAAGCAATTAACGTTATCTGCAGCCATCTAATTACGTTCAGAGTACGTTCAGGGGCAGAGTTCAAGAACATTTCGTTACCCTAAAACATTATTTACCATTTTAATTATAAAATATAATGTTAATTACTGAAGTGTAATTAAATTTGGATAAATAATAAAATATTACATTCATAAGATAATTGGCGCGATTAGTTGCCTCGCAACGTGCTTGTTACTCGATTGTTTATAATTTATTTTATTACTTATAATTTATTTTAATCAAGTTTAAATTTAAATAACAAAAACAAAGCGCTTCACAAAACTGTGGATCTGCTGCTAAATTAACTCACTCTCTTCTTTATAATGATTAATTCAACCACCCATGGCTCCATTCACAATGGTTTCTGTTGTGTTATTAATTATGGGATCGTGTTTAATGAGATTGGTATTGTTTAAAGTGTAATTTCATCACATTTTTTTTACTTTCCTGGTATTGTATTGTTATAAATATGCGGTGACCAATAACACGGCCTGTATAATCTAAGCATTGCCCAAAAACACTTGGAACAATACCAGTGACAATGTGCGAAAAAACACAAAAATCGTAGAGAGACGGCAATACATCACTAGTAATGTACGGAAGAGGCCCTCTACTTGGGTCGGCCAAGTCAGAGAACTCCAAATTCGTGCCGACTTCAAAAATAAACTACATATCAAAACTATATGTTTTCACTCTAGAATGCCATATGAACTGTTACAGAAATATAAACTGTTAACACTCGGATCCAGGCGTAAATTACTTAAGGTGATGTTACAAGGAATATGGAACAATAGATATGACTGTATTAATCTCACGAATAAACTTTGTTACGTAGTGCCTAGAACGGCGGTCATGCGAGGGGTGCGCGCGCCTTGCTCGTTTATTCTATATATATATACTACAAAGTTAGAACGAACGCTGAAGAGCGGGCACCACTCCATCGTCTTCTAGATAATTTTAACACACATTTTGCAGTAATTGATATTTTTGCTGAATCTTACTTAAAATTATTATTGCTTTGCTTGAAAACCATTGTCATCAAAGTTGATTTTGAAAGCTTACCTGTATATTATATGTATTTAATGTGTATGTATATAATATTTTTTTTTTATTATGTATAATGTCCGCATCTCGCTCCTATTTAATTTAATTTAATCCGATGTTAACTCGTGGACAATGACGTGGGTTATATGTTGAACAAACCAAACCTATGTATATTTCCTGTTTTTTGTGCCATGTACCATGTAACTGTTTTTTGTCCCAAATCACTAAAATAAAATCAAATCCTTTAATAACACTTCTTCTTCTTATTCCTTACAACTTATAGATAGACATCACCCTTTCCGTAGTTGTAGACATGAATTTCGTCGAGTCCATTCACTTGATTGCTGAGCTTTACACTAGATGTTCGGGATGTTTACGACAGAACTGATTTTATTGCCATCAATCGAGATTTATTGGTCGTAGATTGGTATAACATCTTTATGTAGTACCACAGAATACATTGGTAGTACCTTGACGAATGTGTTAGTTTATTGTATGACAACGTAGGTCATATCATAACTAGTTTTTACGAACTGCTTCGCTTGCGATGATGTAGATATTGTAAAAATAATATTAATAATTTGAGACACCTCACACACGGCCGTCTACACATACGTATTATACATAAATTACGGTCAGAAACACAACAAATTTTAGTGCTCTTCACACAATTATTATTCCTGGGTGGAAATCAAACCCACGACCTCTGGGTCAACAGTCAGGATGACTAACCACTATACTAACTGTTTTCCGCGAACCACTAGACCAACACCCGTCTATTAATCAATTCAAGTTCCTCTCCAAAAGTGAAAAGAAAGAGAAGGGCTTTTTTTCTTAATGAAAGGTATCTACATCTTTAGCTGATTATTTGTGTCTATTAAAATTACATGACAAAACAAATTGTAAGCGGGCGGCTATAGCTAGGTCGACATCGGCAGATAGCGATCTCAACTATTTGCACCACGGTATTATTTGTTATTTATTGTTTTAATCATTTTGCTTTCGACAAAGTAACCTATTGTTGCCGTGTCATTGTGTAGAACTACAATAAAAAAAGACTATTTTAAGCAGTTCTGTGGAATTAAAACGTTTGTTTTTGACTTATATTTTAGCTTATTAAGGATTGTGATTCTTAAATACGCTTTATAAAACATAAGTCTAAATACCTAGGTTGAACGACAGCCTTTTTTACAAGGCCTCGGCCAAACAATTACGTCACAAATTGTTATTGATGACGGTAAATGCCATCGTTATCGAAAAGTAATATATTTAGCCTTTTGTGACGCTCAGAGCGCCTAATTCAATAGGAGTCTAATTTATTTAGATGTACCTGATGCTTTAATAGCAGTGCCTTCGTTTCACAATTTGTAATCATTTCTTATCTAATTTACGACTATCATAGAATGTATTCTATTTTACGATAGCATTTTCTTTTGGAAAACAAGTCTCAGAGAATGTGTTGAAAAATATAATACTTTTTTAAATTTGTGGTGGTGTACTTCAGGGATCTTTGATAGGGCCATTGCTTTTCATCGCATACATAGCAAATACAAGTATATGGTTAAAAAGTAATATTAATAATGAAAACAATCATAGGAACTCCTTCCTATCCCTCGCTTCCCAATTAACTTTATTTTAATTCTAATTTCAATCGATTAAAACACTCTAATGGCACAAATAAATGGGCGATTTATTTCGTTTAATAATGAGAACTCTACGACGTTCTCAGTATTTCATAAATAATTCATTAATTAAGGCAATCTGCTCGGAAAACAAGGCTCTCGACCGCTCCGAGGGTCACTCGCGAACAAAACAGCTCTCTTACTCACTTAAGTCTTGATACAGATTTTCTACAGAATTGTTAAAGTGATTCATTTTGTCTTGACTTATATAAATAATGTTACATAATTAGAAACCTAAGTAAACTTGGTTAGGAGTTAGCGTTTTGTGTAATTAGTACTGTTCTCTTAAAAGTATGTATCTTTTAACTTTCTAAGCAGCTAAATTCATCTTGAAACTACGGTAAATGGTAACTATTACCGACAAAGTCATGCAACATGTTTGAGGGCCTTTAACGGCCAATACAGTTATAGATTTTGCTAATTTAAATACAATAATGTATTCTTACTATCATTTGCTCAAGAATAAATAGATTATCTACTGGCACAGAATATCAGATTACCTGATAGTGAAGTCCCGCACATTTGATGTAGTCCCTAATTCACACAAATTTTGTCCAGATAGGGACCACAGACAATCTCCAAACACCAAACAATATCAATGTGGTCGCAATAATTGCATACAAACTAGACGCATCCTACTCCAGTACAGAACTGTTACCTTTTAAGCACTTACTGTAGTAAGGTGTCCGAAAGTGCAATCATGTCCCCATTTCCCCGGGTATAGTTTGTGTAAAGGATCAATGGGCCCACTGTCGCAAACACACTCTTAACAAAGACTAATTGGTCTCAGGCTCAACACTCGTTTGTTTTGAGGTCACCTTCATTAAAAAATAAACACAATTACACGGCACATTCACGTCGTTGTCACATATAAAGTGTTCACAGAAAAAATTTATTCTGCGAATTGTCACGTAATCGCACCGTACTACGTACGGTGCGTTTACACGCAAAGAAATGGCGACCATGTATTTCATTAAACTTGGCTTTTATGTTGTTGTCCTAGTAATGTAAATTAGTTATAATAATAAACTATAAATAACACGGATAAATATAGTTGTATATATTTGTGCATACATCCCACTATATAATATTATAAATAAATACATAATAATAATAACAAATATAATATTATATATGTGAAAGTTTGGATGGATGGATGGATGTTTGTTACTATTTCACGAAAAAGCAACTGAACCGATTGCGATGAATTCGCGCGATGAATTGTATGTAGATATCTGGAGACCTGGATTAACGCATAGGCTACTTTTTATCCCGATATTCCCACGAGATCGGGACTTACGCGGGTGAAACCGCGGGTGCCGGTAGTAATATATATTTACACACAAATATTTGCAGGAATCTTACCCGTGAACTCTGTTCTACTCGAGTGTTTTGCAGCCGCGCCGCGTATATCGACCAAATATGTATAGAAAACAAAAACCGGAAAAAACCGAACACACTTAACTGTGTTTTAAGTCTTCTTCTCTTCTTGTTTTTCTTGTTACGTGTTTTTTTTTGTAAACACGTAATTTATAGTAAAACAAAAATGATTATATAAAAAAACACGCTTTACAGACCCTCGTCACTAAGTGTAATGTATTCGACTGGTTAAAACCAACCCAAATAAACCCAAGCTGGAGGGGTTCCACTATCCATCTCCTGATTCCATCAGATCAGCTCGATAAAACCTAATCTTCAAGTATGAAAAGTTTCAAATCGAAACGGCAATTAGAAGTTGGATAAATTCGACTTGAAATATTTGTTTTATGGTTCCAATAACAATAATTCAAGATACTTGCAAGCCTTTGAAATAGACAACAACAAGTTCCACATTGAAATAGAGAGAGAGGTTCTTTGTCAGATACAACTTATTTTATCTTTTCTCTCGTGTAGACTCTTTATACAACATACTCCACAATTTATTGTTCACCTGACTGTAATACCCAAAAGAGATGCACAAATATAAAAGCCTTAATCGTACACACCACATTACAGTCTGTATGATTTTTAATATTAAAGGGTTTATTAGAACCGCTAATAATTTACAACACTTGTGACAAACATTAGAACGTAATTATGGACACTCGCTGCCGGACGTGTGGTCGACACGATATTGCTCGCTCCCGGGGTACTCAGTCAGTGTCCAACAGTCATTTATTACACCTCGGCAGTGTGTCTCAGTTGTTTACTGCTTCTGATTGACGGAGATTGCTGTGCAGTGATACGTCTCACAGTTTACGACACTTAGATAATTTACTAGTGGGTATCCTTCAAAATTAGTACTTGGATATTTGTGAGGTCGGTAGAGAGCACTGAGCGGGACACGAATCTCTGAGTCGTACTGTGGTGAATTAAACTAAGTGTGCTAGATGGGCATAAAGTGCAAAGTCAAGCAGAGAGAGTTATGTATAGAGATGGGTAAAACCCACGACTGAGCAAAAACCCGGGTGATTACCCATCTCTAGTTATATAACAGTCGAGTCTAAAACAAGACTTTAGTTTCAACGAGTCTAAAATTCAGGGCGTGAGTACGAAACCTAAATTTTCTTGTTTAAAAATGACTCGAGTTCCATTTGCTATGTTTGAGGATCATAAAAAAATATTTTCTATTGGTAAGGTACGTTGCTCATTGTACATTTTAGGTACCATAAAATAAGTTACTTAACAGGTAATTTTAACTTACACCAAAAACCTTGTTGTTTAGAAGTACTGTGTGGTGAAATAAATAAGACTAACACATAAATAAGACTCGAACGCACCAGTCTCCGCATCTTTCTAGACTCGAACGCACCAGTCTCCGCATCTTTCTAGACTCGAGCTCCTAATTCGCTCCTGTCTCGTTCCTTTACTTGACTGACTGACTGACTTTAGTTTTGTAATTTTATTGTTTGATAATGAGTCTAGTTTTCAATTTCTTTGACCTCAGCCCAATAATAATTACAATTTAGTAATACTTAATCGAATTAAAAAGTAAAAACGAGTGCCACTATCCACTTCCTGGCTTGGATACAGATGAGCCCAAACTCAAGGCGTTTTTTCCATCCAGAAATTATAGCATTGTCATCAGAACTATATATACATACAATGTTTCATTTCTATACGACATTCACTTTCAAGATTCGTTGACATAGTTAATAACACAAGTGATGCTTATAAAAGTGTGTTCATAAATATAGCTTCAAAACTAAAGTGTGTGGCAACACAACAGCTTCTTTATTATAATACTAAACACCACAGACATTTACAAAATGGCCAACTGGGCTATATTCAAGTAATCTGTCAGCTGAGATTCGTTTGGAGGGCAGGGGAGGGGCTATGGGTGGCAGACAGTCGTGTAATAAATCATGCAGACCATCAGGTGCCGCGCCGTGTCCGAAACGACCCCCGAGATATACCGCTATTACGGCAATCAAACAAAGATTTTGTGAAATAAAGTGCTGACTAATCAAGTAATGATCTGTTAGATTCCGTACGAAGCCAATAACTACCTTTGTCTTTTCTAATAAGTTTCATCCATCTTAAGGTAGGCTGGAAGAAATTTCATTTAGCAACCAGGCTGCCCTTTGTTAATTATCCATTATCCAACACATAATATGTATTATATTATGTACCCGGTCGAAACTTCCATGAGTGGCATTAGTATTAATTAAGGATACCTATACGGTTTTTCCCGCGTGTGTATTTACGATGCACGACTAGTTTTGGCAGGTTGTTTTACGCATGTGACAAATGGCCTGACGAGTCTGAAACTAGTTGGGCATCTTCGAAACACAAACGTAAGTAAAACCGTACATCTTTAAATAATTATATCTACCTACTCAACTTTTATCAATGGTGTACAAATAAAGTGTTATCTCTTTATCTATAGAAGTCAAGTGAACTCAGATGCTCAGACTTCATCTGGTAATTAATTATATAAATAAATACAAATAGCAAATTGAGATTTAAGTAGTTCTTAAAGACATGTTGATATATTTTACTCGCCTGGTTTTAAAAATTCGGAATGAATTATTTTATTGTGCTCTTGTCTTCAGCAGAGTGAAATTACTCTCCTGATTCTATAACCAGAGAATAATTTGCTGAAGACAGTTAACCCTCAGTAATATAACACAATAATACGTATTTCTGTTGGTAAGTGGGACTGGTAGGTGCTAGTGACATCATTCGTGTTGGGAGTATTGAAAAGGCACTGATTTTATCAAAACACAAAAATAGACTATAGCAAAAGTGTCTGTATTAATTTTGTAAATAATATAACGCAATTTGTAAATTGTCGTTTGAAATACAAAAGGAACGTGTCTCAAGAGGTTGGCTATTTATTCATAAAATGTGTACCATTATGTCCAAGTACGCGCTTATAAAACGAGAGAATACTTTCAGTAGCAAATATAAAAAGCACAACATCATGGCAGCGTTATTTTTATTAAAAATGAAGCTCAACCTCTCAGATTCAATAATGTAACTGAAGAATGTAACAAAATGTCTTAAACCGTGGCTCAATACAAAGCCGCCGTGTCAGTGTCAGTGGCGGAGCGCCTTGAGGAGCCAGTGCGAGCCCCACGCGACCATCCATCATAATTACAGAGGCACAGCCTCTTGCCGGTCGCGATCTTCGTCTCCATAAATTACTGTTGGCATTTTGCAACTCAGCATCCGACCGAGTTGTATACAATACACATTATTTATTCGTTACCAACCCGACGGCTCAGATAAATTGCAAATCATTCTACAAAAAAACTCGGTTTATTTTCGTAAAAATTGCCTTGAAATTTACACCACAATTGTAAGAGATATTGATGAACAGTGTCTGAGTCCTTAAAGACAAGCTTCGTCTGAAAAGCTTTGGTAACGACTTAAAAAAATGCTTATAATGTTGGCAAATACTGTTAAGAAAATCAAAGGATGCACAATATAAATAAATACAGTTAACAACGGAAGTCACTGAATACATAAATTTTCACAAACGTCTGTTGATCTGAAACATTACAAATAAACATTAAAACGATTGTAGTCTTATATTGGTACAAATTAAACGTAATACCATCGCAACCTTTTGTAAAAACTCTTGGCCTATCATGAGCTGGTGCGGCATAGAACCTTTACGCACAACATGAAATTTTACATTACAATAATATTTTTTCATCAATTGTTAGATCCAAACAAGTTTGATTTACACTAACAAGTCCCAGTTCGGATAATATTGTGTTTTCGTCTTCACATGGCACATTTAATTAACACCACAAGTCCCCAGCTATTAGATTTACGTCACTGCCAGTGTGCAGGATAGGTGACGGCATCATAAAAAATTGCCTTGTTTACCTTGAAATCCGTTATACCGTCTACAATGTACTGGATGGAGACGTAATCAGGGAACTTCGCTCGTTTCCCCATCTCCTTCATGACCAACATATATTGGTAGTATGTCTCGTCCTTTCTTTTTTCGGCGCTCTTTACTGCCATCTTTTCGTGCATTGCTTTGCTGTTTGCGCCATCTGTAAATTCTTTGATGACTGCTTGAGATCTTCATAGGTTTTATGGACCTTCTTCATCTTCAAACACAGCTCAGACGCACCTGTAAGTGATCTACGGGTGATTATGAGGCGTTTCTGGGGTATCCACTCAAATATCTCTGTCGTCTGTCGTCGAGGTCTTGCACCCACTTTGACGAGGTATAGGTGAGGTCGTCGCCATTAAACTTGGGTACGTCCACCATATGGAACGGCGCAAAATGACGCAGTTCAAGTGGTTCGGAGCGTTTTCCTTCTTTGCTGTCCATCATTGCGTGGTCGGCGTGTTTCCGTCTTCACAGCTGTATAAAACACCGTCTTTCGTCTTACCAACCGTCGTTCACTTGAATTGCACGCGCCGTCTTCTGGTGTTTTTTCGCCTATTCCGTTTTGTTAGACTGTTAGTTCGATTAATCTAACAATACGGAATTACCAATTGGAACTAACGGTCTAAAAAAAAATTAACAGACCGAATTTATTTTTCCGTACTGTTCCATTAATCGAACTAAGAGTCTAACAAAACGGAATAGAGGGTTTTTTTCATACAATCATCTTTTGACATCATTAATGTCCAAAGTGAAGCTCAATTACATATATAATTATATGTGCTACCTATACACGTATGTCACCGCGAGGCTCAAATTACAATGCAAAACATGATTATATCTGTTGTTAAATGAGATCGTAAAATAATAAAAAATTAGTCTTGGTTTAGGAGGATCTTACGAAAAGTTTCTGAACGAACGTGAATTCTTAAAATACAATACAGTATTATACAGTTCCTTTTCTGGTCGCCAGAATTTGTGTTAGAATATGTTTTTAAATAAGGACTTTGCTTCGCTTATAACTTTGAAAATGCTTTTTTTATTATTCTGCTTAAGTTCTTCATAAATAACATCCAGTGATATGGTAATTATTCTCCAAAGTTTGTTTATACAAAGCATTGACCGATGCTACCTTAAAACCTGGTGCTAAATTAAAATCTAATCTAATAATTAATATACAAGGTCGTTACTGAGTAAACAATTTTCACAGTTGACCTGCAGATACGACGAAGTGATAAGCAAAAAGTGAAAAGTTATACAATTAAGAATGTCGCTGGAAACAACAATAAATAACGACAACTTAACTCTCCAGTAAATCTTTGTCTAATTATTTCTTCAAACATTTATAAATTTGGTAAAGATAAAACCGAATGACGTCACCCCATTCCTCTTTAGTGATATTAGCAGGAGTGACAAGGAAGGGGATATATATCCTTATAATCCATGCGTTTTTGCATAATATATGTGCAGATAAATTAATTCACGAATAGTTGAGCAGACCCTGCTGTTACGGTCTACGACATCTACGAACCTCGTAGTCAGAAGCTACGCCGTAGAACTTATAGGTTCTAGAAATATTTCATATACTATTAAAATCAAATATTTTCTTAATTCATTGGCTATTTTTAAATTATAAATATAGAATTTTAAAGGATACAGGGAAATAAGATTGAGACTGGGCCTATTTCATTCGGGGGTGACGTAGGAGATGCTTTTTGAACAGAATCAATACGAAAATAATCAAATTTATTAAAGGCATAGGAAATGCAAATAAAAGTAGAATTACACCACAGGTGGACCAGAGTGGTTAAGGTGATGTGCGATGGGGATGATAATGAGACTTGCAAACTACAAGTTAGATAGAGAACATGACAATGAAAACTTGAAGACATGGAGACCGAAACACCACTACTGGTGTTATGTCTTTCCGCCCATCGGCAGATCGGTGATGAGACCCATCGGTCTCATCGTCCATCAAAGCTCTATGGAGAAACTTGGCAATGATTATTAACCCACTTTTAAAAGGAGGAGGTTTTCAATTCGACTGTTTTTGTATGTATGTTAGCGATACCTTCGCCATGTGTGATATCAATAATTATTTATTTAACTGAATCGATTGTACTCAAAGTTAGTCCCATTGAAATTTGAAGAAAATATTCCCGCTCTAAGGTTGGAAATTAAGGGTTGGACAATACGGCTTATTACAATTTATCATTATTTAGGCGCGTTGAAGTCGGGGACACTTTTTTTTAAGTTAATTTTAATAGCATCTATTCTATTTTAAAAGGTAACAAATACTTGTTACCTTTTAAAATATATCGTCTTTCTATAAAAATACTAACTGCGATCCGCGGTTTCACTAGCGTAACTCCCACGTTAAGTTTTCTTAAATTTTCTAATTTTCGGCGTAACTTTCCTAATTTTTTATTGTATAAGAACCTGCTCCTGACAACAACAAACACAAATACTTCTAGATATGATTCGTGTGTCGCGGGGACTTTACAAACAACACAAAGAACACTCAGACTCGGGACAAATATTTGTGGCTCACACAAATAAAAACACTCGGATTAAGAAGAGATAAATATTTTCAGTTGTCTTCATAGATAAAGCCAGCTAAAAAAGTCTTCAGTCGTTTACACTGCTGCAGGGTGCATACTTCATATAATCTTTGACAAGCTTCGTGAAGTCCGTGTATTGTGTTGTATATTATTCATTGGCCTACCCAAATGTCTAACTGCGGTGGCGGACCAGTTGGAGTCGTGGAGATCCCTAAGATGTAGTTGAATTACGTGATTACCCACCTATCTATGTAGTTTATTAGGTGTCGTGACTGGTGAGCTCAAAACTGAAATGGTTCTTACATATAAAAACAGTCCTGAATACCTACATGACACCTGCACAGTTTGAGTTTATGTACACTTTGTGATAGTATTACGTTCACATAATTTGTATTTGCTATTGATACGCGCTATTGTTGGATGTCAACGTGGTATATTTTTAAGTATTGCTTTCCCACACTTATAACATGAGGACGCTAAATAGTTTAGAGTTAGGGACGTATCAAAAAAATTAGGACCGTAATAAAACTTATGTTTTATGGCTTTAAGTACGAGTGTCTTAGAATTAAACATTTGCAAATCTGGAAAGGTCAGTCATTAAGATAAATGAATGGGTTGTGTAATAAAAAAGGGTCGCTTTAGAATATTTCTATGGAATATTTCGGTTAGAGGAAACAGATGTTGGTGGAGTCATGGGGACAGTGGTGCTTAGGAACGGAGATGTCGGGGCAGTCGGGTTGAGTACGTGAAGCGGGATAGTTGTAACATGGGAGTCAGCGGGCTGACAGGGTTCAGGAAAGACGGCCGGTTCTCGTAAGTTTTGACATAGAACGTTGGGGAAGTTCGGTGAGTCTTTAATGTTTTATTGTTAATAGACGTTTATATTTCATATGTATTTATGTCCTACACTGAGTAACACAGTATCCGTCAGGTAATTAAATTTATCTCCCGTGTACATATCGGTTTCAAGGAATTAATTTAATATCATTACTTTTGGTATTGTTTAAGGTACTTTTGGACGGGATGAATGAATATTATTACCCTGTAAGTCTCCTGGTTATAGCACTCGGTCTTGAACAGAGGGCAACGGGGCCTTGGTGATCATCAGCCCAACTGTCGTGTGCTGTAGAAGACTAACTATCGGGTACCATAATCCCGGGTTATGGTAGTCGAGGTTTAACGGAGGCAGCGATATCCTGATCATTGGCAGGTTGTTCTCGTCTGCTGTTGAAGTCCAAGTTTCGAGTGAGTCGTTAGCGAGGTGTGGTTATGGGGTAAAATGATTAAGATGTTATATGTGTGAAAACTAAATCAATGCCAAAGGGTTTAAATGTACGATTATACTAATTAACTTTTGGATCTCCTCTTATCGCGGTTTTTATTATTGACTATATCAAAATATCGAATGCCAGTGGAAAGATGTCCAGCCAGGGTCGAGTCTTACAGTCTAACGCGGAAAAAGGCGGGGCGTTAGACCTCCCCTAATCAGAAGGGAGCTGGTTTCAGTAAAAATTCTCAGTAGATTTGACGAATAACTGCTTTACTCGGTTTAGGCTCATCGAGGTACCATCACACATGGTGCCGTGACCAGGATCCTCGTCATAAAATGTATTGAATCGTAAATGTTACGTCAATGCAACGAGGATGAAATAAAGTGGGTTACTACATACACAACACAACGTAAACAAATTATATATACCTAGTACAATGTAGTTGATATTACATTATTATCTGTATACATTAGTATAAAAGATACAAGGATTGTAGGGAGATAAAATAATAATGTAATAATAAGTTAAAATTATTTATGTTAAAATATGTAAAGAATTGCATGTGCATACGGGGTCAGTTAGCACATGGCTTAGTCGGTTAATTATTAAGATTGACATGCTGAGGTTTCATGAGAAAATATTGATTTCGGAACACCAAACATGTTCGAAGACACGATGAAAGTCTAATACTAACTTTGTCTGGGGGGGATTCGCATGCACTGTGTACCCAGAGTTAATTTATATTAATTCGTATGATTTAATGGGTTCGACGCCCAGGCAGATATATTTTATAGAACAGAAAATGTACACACAAAAGATTGCTTTAGACTATTCTCAAAAATATGCAGTTAGTTTGTAGCATACCTATAGTAGTGTGCATAAATAAAATAATTGTGCTTTTATAATATAAATACAATATTCATTTAATGTAAAATGCCATGCCCCGGCGCTGGCATATATTATAAAGAATAGAATATTATATTATTGTAAGAAGTGATATATTTTGTATTAAGCTAGAGTCAGATTCAGAACCTATTTCTCAAAGCCAATTACTTAGGTATCGAGACGTCAAGTCAAATAGGGTAAAAATAATATATATCTATACTAATATTATAAAGCTGAACAGTTTGTTGTTCAGTTGCTTGAACGCTCTAATCTCAGGAACTACTGGTTCAAATTGAATTGGAAATTATTTTAGTGTTAGATAGTCCATTTATCGAGGAAGGCTATAGGTTATATAGCATCACGCTACAACCAATAGGAGCGGAACATCAAAGGAAAATATTGCAAAAACGGGGAAAATTTACAAACGCGGACGAAGTTGCGCGGGTCAGCTAGTATATAATTATATATGATGAAGTGATATATTTTATACTAAGTTAGAGACACATAGTATAATGCAGTCAAACAACCACTTAAGTGTTATTGACAAAATATTTAGGTGTGAATTATAGTTAATGACCTCACATACAATAATTGAGAACCTCGGTGAAGAAAGCCTTCGAGATGTCAAATCGAAGAGTGTAAAAATAAAATATATATATTTATACATTACCATGTATTCGACTTAGGAAATAGTCCGGCAATGCATAAATAAAATACTATTATCTGTGGGGAAAGTACCTACACATGAAACATTTCAAACTTAATTTTGGGTTTAAACCCGGATTAAAGATCCTTGGATTGCACAATATACATAATAGAACGGAATATACATGGTAGAACGTAGAGTTGAATTTGTCAATAGTCGAAAATAAATAAAATATAGTTATCACTGAGGAAGTACACACAAAACAATTTATTTTTGATTTGATATGTATCGTAGTCAATTACTGGGTTCAATTCCTGGGTTAAGTCATGTGTTTGAATTAGAATAGTTCATATTCAATTCTATACATTTAGTTAATTTTTATGAGTAACGAGTTTGAGGCCAATGGCGTAAGTGAATACATTATGCCTATTATATGATATAAATGTTTTATGATACATTTTTACTATTTTAATGAACATAGTAGTGGGTAAACTCCTCGGTTAAACCTTACGGAATACAGCTGAGATGTTGGTTTAGATTTGCCTATCTAAAAATGGGTTAAACTAATGTTGGTTATTTGTTTATGTTATACAGCAGACAAGTTCAAACCTTGATTAAAGTGATATGTTACTGGGGAAGGAATGTGGAAATTGATTTTAAAGCTAAAAATCCTAAATTACCTTAACCGGTTTGTTATAGTTAGGTTAACATTTAATAAAGCTGTTGGTTGTTTTCAAAAATAATTAGACCATGGGAAGAGAAAAGAGGTAATGCGGACACCTATTGAGTTCGAACCTCAAGGAAGGAAAATGCATCAAACCTTAATGCGACGAGTTTAGAGTGTTATAAAAGTTAGACACTGCTCCTTAGATTCTTATGATATGATATGATGATTATTGACTCTAGTAATTGCGTAAGTTAACATAAACCCACTAATGTAGGTAATTACTTTAGCTAAATGCATTACGTTAAATGTCCTGCTTCAGAAAGAGAAATTTAAAGGCAGGAGAAGTAAAACTTATACTGGTTGATCATTTACGCCGTGGCTAATTGTTCAATTGATCGATTGAGATAATCTAATAGTGGATGTAGGTTATAGTTATCCTTAAAGTAAATATAACGTTGATGGTCAAGGCAGAAGTTGAAATTATTTAATTTAACAGACTATCGACTTTTATAGAATGTTACGGGTTAGACTCCCGTATTGTATAATTATGGTAAACATAGATAGGTGTCACGTTGCGGACACTTGTGGATGTTTTGAGAATTAAGTACATAATTATTAGTTAAAGTACTATAAAGACATACGAACGATGATCTCACCTCGGAACGTTAGATTCGGGTGATGACCTTTATTGGTATAAATGAGATTTTAAGATTAGTGTTTACATACATAATAACACGACCATGTTGATTTGGCGGGTCAGTACCTTTGAAACATTCGTGCACAACAAATTCTCTGCTGTTTTATTATAACATTTCAGTGATAGCCGGTATTAGCAAGCGACGTGAACTACCTGCTGGGATCTGCTAATCATCGTGACTACGGAAGTATAATATCAGGGGGACAGCGAGGTTGGAGAGAGGCCGAGCTTCGTAGAAGGAATTTACGAATAAGACGATAGTTCAGAACTACAAGAAGTTTCAGGTCAACTGTATCTGGTAACATAAATGAATATCCGGAATTTCGACGTATGTAAGCTTCTTATAATTTAGTGTAAGGAAACAGTAAAGTAACTAACAAATGCCGACGGGATGGTGTAACAGTAGATATGAAACTCAAATCATAATGCACCTAATTGTATTTTATATTGTAAACTACCACATTAGTAGGATGTATTTATAAAGATGAAAAGAGAGGTATAGAATGTAGTGAATGATATATGAGAAGAATAGGAGAGCGATTCCATAGCGCAATTAATATTCAATTTTATATAAGACCCGTTATGATAATGATATGGATTCATTATGATACTTGTAAGCAAATCATTACTTGATAAGGTCTTTACAGGACTTATCAGAATAAACCAGTTTGGTTAAGTTCGTCTAACTAGATTTAATAGAAATAGCTAATCAAAACGTATTAAACTTGGTGATCAACGATTGCATACTGCAAATAATGTACTATTATATATGGACCCGTTATGATAATGATATGGATTCATTATGATACTTGTAAGGAAATCATTACTTGATAAGGTATTTACAGGACTTATGAGAATAAACCAGTTTGGTTAAGTTTATCTAAAGAGATTTAATAGAAATAACTAATCAAATCGTATGAGACTTGTGAACAAAGACTTAAGCTGGAAATCGGATGTGCTAAACGCTGTTGCCATGCTGCTCATAATCTACTACACGCTATTTGTATCAAATAGTGGAAATTTTACCAAAACTTATCAACAAAATATTCCAACTTTGCGGTTTGTTTTGAAGGAATCAAAACTGCTTGGAAAGCATCCTGAAATTATTGGAAATCACGATTGAGGTATAGCATTGGGCGCGAATAGTAGAACCGATAATTAAATGTGTAAACAATAATGTATACATGCGAGTGACTCATGCGATTTGAGGAGTTAAAATAAGGTGAAGATAATCTAATTTTGGTTCTCAAATTGAGAGTTAGTGAAATCTCATACGCTAGATACACTCTTCGCGTCTGATTTTCAGGGGGGGAAATGTGATAGTATTACGTTCACATAATTTGTATTTGCTATTGATACGCGCTATTGTTGGATGTCAACGTGGTATATTTTTAAGTATTGCTTTCCCACACTTACAACATGAGGACGCTAAATAGTTTAGAGTTAGGGACGTATCAAAAAAATTAGGACTGTAATAAAACTTATGTTTTATGGCTTTAAGTACGAGTGTCTTAGAATTAAACATTTGCAAATCTGGAAAGGTCAGTCATTAAGATAAATGAATGGGTTGTGTAATAAAAAAGGGTCGCTTTAGAATATTTCTATGGAATATTTCGGTTAGAGGAAACAGATGTTGGTGGAGTCATGGGGACAGTGGTGCTTAGGAACGGAGATGTCGGGGCAGTCGGGTTGAGTACGTGAAGCGGGATAGTTGTAACATGGGAGTCAGCGGGCTGACAGGGTTCAGGAAAGACGGCCGGTTCTCGTAAGTTTTGACATAGAACGTTGGGGAAGTTCGGTGAGTCTTTAATGTTTTATTGTTAATAGACGTTTATATTTCATATGTATTTATGTCCTACACTGAGTAACACAGTATCCGTCAGGTAATTAAATTTATCTCCCGTGTACATATCGGTTTCAAGGAATTAATTTAATATCATTACTTTTGGTATTGGTTAAGGTACTTTTGGACGGGATGAATGAATATTATTACCCTGTAAGTCTCCTGGTTATAGCACTCGGTCTTGAACAGAGGGCAACGGGGCCTTGGTGATCATCAGCCCAACTGTCGTGTGCTGTAGAAGACTAACTATCGGGTACCATAATCCCGGGTTATGGTAGTCGAGGTTTAACGGAGGCAGCGATATCCTGATCATTGGCAGGTTGTTCTCGTCTGCTGTTGAAGTCCAAGTTTCGAGTGAGTCGTTAGCGAGGTGTGGTTATGGGGTAAAATGATTAAGATGGTATATGTGTGAAAACTAAATCAATGCCAAAGGGTTTAAATGTACGATTATACTAATTAACTTTTGGATCTCCTCTTATCGCGGTTTTTATTATTGACTATATCAAAATATCGAATGCCAGTGGAAAGATGTCCAGCCAGGGTCTAGTCTTACAGTCTAACGCGGAAAAAGGCGGGGCGTTAGACCTCCCCTAATCAGAAGGGAGCTGGTTTCAGTAAAAATTCTCAGTAGATTTGACGAATAACTGCTTTACTCGGTTTAGGCTCATCGAGGTACCATCACAACTTGGATCTTTGAGTTTGCTTTCTATCTACTTCTACAGAACTAATCGATCTGTTATAGTGATTGAAAAGGTCTATCTACAAAAAAACATTTATCATTAGCTGGCCACTAAATATAACGGTCATGATAGCGATCAATTCCCACCGACTTTGAGTAAAAATTAATTTTACATGAAATTACGTCACTTGATAGTGACTCTAATTACTTATTCTGTTTGTTTGCTTATTACGAGTACAGTATTTGCAGAACGTATCGTAAGCTTCGTGAAATACATCTAACTCTGTCTCCTCCGGTCTTAAAGAGTAACTGCCAGTGAAGAACTCGTCGCAACACATTTTTATAAATTCCAACAGTAATCGTCCGTTGAGCGCTTTTACCTTTTACCATCCTCACGTAGTTTGTCTAAATACTATTGCGGCGATAAAAATAATAGTTGACATTAACTTAAGGAGTTGTAAATATTTTCTAATTCAGTTAGCAACGCGGCTCTCGTGCATGGTAAGTCAGAAGTTCTTTGCTCAAAAGCAGCAACATGAGAATACTTTTGACATAGGATAGCCAATTGACAATGTTTGGACCGTTATCCGGCCGGCGGATATTCGGCTATCTAGCCTTTTGGTTGGTGGGATATCCGGCATCCGGTCTTTTGGTTGGCCGGGCATCCGGTAACCGGCCATCTTAATGAAAGTATTATTTTTAGTTTTAGAAGATTTTAGTGTCTGTCAGTATTTATTTTATTGTCGAAATCAATTATCCCACCCAAACGAAAACTTTCAGACAAGGCAACGTCAGTCGGGTCCACTAGGTTCGTATACCTTGTTTCTTTATCGGTATCGTTTCGATCGCTCCCTCGCATCGGACACCTGCTTACCGTTAGATTTACGTGTTTAATTATTCTGTAAGAATATTTCGTTCTATTGGCTATCTCTGGGTGCTATAACAATAAAGAACAATTTATGTTCAGTAATTACGTATCGGAAATTGAAGAGCGACGTTAGGGCCACTATCGGCCGATTTATTTAGGCTTAACGCTCACTAAAATAAACATTATCGTACTTTATTTTCCTAAACACGCCTCTTAAAGAGGCGAAACTCGCGTCGAAGAGTCACTTTGTGAAAGCAAAAGAGCATGCTCATTACAGCTTTAGAGGTATCAGCCTCACTTAGTAAGCAAGACTTCGTAGAGCAAGTTAATTTTTCCTTCTCCATCTATTTTAGATTTATCCATGCTTACTCCATTTCCCTTAATTTCTATAATATTACTTACTACTACTATTGACTTAATAACGGTGTACTTAATGACGCTGTGTAACAGGCTTACATACTGTGTCCGCAGATCAAATTCTTCATTATCCGGATAGTGGCGATAAATAGCACCACAACACCAGCACATACATGAGAAACTATGAATTTTACCACACAAGCCAATATGATAAACGATATATTTTAGGTTTGCCTTTTCTTGCTTACATCGCCAAATATAATAAATACAAAGCGAGACTAAATGACATGTTATTTGTATCTTCTTTGCATCACAAGAATAAGCCTCACCTCGTGTCGTTTATCGGGAATATATGATTCAGGGTGACGTTGGATATCCACATTCGATATTGCCAATAACTTTAATATCATTTACAAGTTAAAGACAATCCATATAAAGAGAAAGAAGAAAAATACGGTTAAATAAAATTGTCTCGATCGCTTCAATTTAAGTTCAAATTGTTATGGTTTCATTCTTACATGGCTGTTATTCAATCTTCAAGAACGAGCGACGAATGTATCTATATCTTGGAGTTCGTTCTGTGAAGATTCTTTTATTCTGGTCCTCGCGATTGCTGGTCTCTGATCGCTCTGAAAAGAAATCTTCAACTTATCTCCTTCTCCTACGATTGTGCTCTGTGGAATAGGATTTGCATTTAAGTGAGTGGCTGGAAGATTGCTTAATAAATGTATGCAATGTGTTAAGTTTTACTAAAATACATAAAATGTTAATGATAGTTCTTTGGAAGCTTATGTTTAGAGTTAGTAGTTGACGGGCTACAGCAGATTTGAGATAAGGAAATATAGAAGTAGCTAAAAAGTAATATTATGGTTATATGTGTTAGGACTTGTTGCTGGAATTTGTTTACTTACACAACAAGCGAAAGTTAGTAAATATCAGTGTACTCCGTTTCTTTTCGTGTTGCAAGTTGGAGTAATCGTCTAGACTAGAGCGTATCGTTTCTAGTTATTTTATACCAATTATATGATTTTCCCCTTTCATTAGAATAAAAAATCGTTATAATATGTTCTGTCTGTTCTACGATTGTCTACAAGAGATTGTCTCAAGGAATCAGACGACTACTTGTGCTGCATTAGTAAAGAAAATTAATAATAGGTCTGTAATTTTTTTAGTTTATAATATTTGGGTTATATTATGATTATGTTGAGCTTCGTTTATGTTACGGTGTGTTACGTTACGCAACATGATATTTTGTTACTTACATTATGTTATGTAGGCTAAAAATCCTATAAAAATGTTTTATAAATAATTTTTATATAGTGCATTCCCAGGAGGAGGCCAGATATCGATAACAGTAGTTAATTATAACCCCGTCTGACATCATCTTACAAACCCAGACAGGTCTACTGATACTTAAATGATATCTAGCTAGACTCTCCAATATCATAAAATTCCTCATAAAACATATAATCGCTCGAAGTACATATTTCAGCTTATTTTTTATGGCTTCATGTTTAGGCAATGTCAATAAATCCAAGCAATATTATCGGATAATTTTTAGGTTATTTAGTCTTGTACCTACCAATACAAAAGTACTTGGCGGAGCCCCGTGTTACACACACACGTAGTCACAATTTCAATTATGCATCTTGATTTGGGGATTTGCCTACGATTTACTAAATTAGTTCATGTTTACTGTTACTATTCCGCTTCTGTAGATCGTACCATGTTATATACATACCATCCTCTGTCAATGGAAGCTATGGCTATGTTAGGTCTTTATTTTTCGAATCGGGTTGCTAGCGCGTAAGATAAACTCCTTAAAACTAACAAAATCTTCACCATAAAAATATTCTTATTTAACAGAATGATTTTTAGAAATATTTTATATATTCTTTGGAAGATTTGGGGGTGAATGTTCTCATTGAACCAATGGACGCTTTTTTTGTAATAAGATTATAAATATAAGAATTATTTATTGTAATAAGATTATAATTTGTCTCGTTTCTTTAATGCACTATGTTTCTACATATAGTAGGTATATTAGACATACGTATTGCATCTATCGTAAAGATTTTAATTTCGAAAAAAAATCAAGAAAAAAATTAAATTAAATTTTTCTTTCGCAGGACAAAAAGGGTTCTTGACTTTCATTTCGTTGAAAAGAGAATAATGATTTGATAGATAATGTCTTTAAAAATTCCATTAGCGGGATTAACAGCTCCAAAAGTCCCACTATACATTTAAATTTCTATTAAATATGGACTTCAGTAGCAGTTATTTATATTGTTATTAAAGTAGGCTACTTTAATAACTAGATAACAAAAATTACACTAACAGTTACTATTAATAACCCGTGACATTTCTGGGAACACACAGGGGCATCATGACAGCAGAAAGGGCACACGGTATTCTAGTGTTAACAAAACAGATAGAGGCGACGAGTAATTGTTTTTAATTTGTTTTACTGACTTCAAACGGAAGAACGCAATTTAGTGTATTTTGCACAATATTTTCACCGTTTGTTTACAAATTTTATAATTACTTGCTTTGTCTTTAAACGTGTGTCCGAGACTCTATTCAGAAACCCTTTTATTTTTAATTGTTATTCCTTATTTTAGTCAATTAGTGTGTACAATTGATCAGGTACTGGGGAAATCTAAATTTTCTCATTTTAATTAGGAAATTGAGTTCTCCCATCTCCCGTAACAGATGCGATTCGGCAATCAGCTTTCTCTGACCGTTATTGTAATGGTTATTTCATAGCTGGCCTTGGTTGATAACATTGGGAAAATGGTGATTGAAATCACCGTGAATTTGATTAATTGTTGAATGTAAAATAAGTAGGCGTAGTCAGTACAGACCCTGACATGATACCAATAGAGTACATATTTAGGAATATGCTTGTCGATGTTTCAAACTTATTTTTGCCTCACTTGATGTTGTAAAGGAAGGGGATATACTCCGTAATAAGCAGGCACTAGCTAGGAACAAGTGCTAGCTGTGTGGTATAAAAAAATCTAAATCAGTCTTAGTGTGAGAGGTGTTTATGTAAGAACCTCTCACTGTTCTAATTCAAAACAAAATTGTATAAACATTTAAATAATTAAACTTACTAGGGGGTGGGGAGAGGGGGGGTAATTATTTGAATCTGCAAGTTCCTGTGCGAGTTCTATTGGAACAGTGCAGGGTAAAGTTGCGATAAAATGACATTAAAATACCAATCTTCTCAAGTCATAACTTTTAACTATATTATAAATTTAACGTGTGTATTTGTGTGTCTGTAGTATTTTAATTTTTTTATTCATACTTATTCTACTAACTTACATCAATAAAGACATAGAAGTAGGTATCTAAACTCTTTAAAATATGTATGGAAAAAATATCGACTAACGAAGCTAGGGCTTCGTTAGTCGATATTTTTTTGGTAGGCCATGTTTTTTGTACAGGTGAAGTAATTGATGTGATTCCTTCAATCCTCGTAATTAGGAGCTGACACGAACAATGTTTTGTCGAAACAGTGTTTTAATAAAATAAATAAAAAATTATAAATAATGGAGATAAAGTTCCGGAAGTTTTTATATGGACATTTCCTGCTGTTTAAGGATCCATTTTTTAAATTCCTTAAATGTTAAAACTTTTTATTTGAATTGTTCAGGAAGAGTTAAAATCTTTTTTTTTTATCTTATTTTGTTAATAACAATAGCAATATTTTGACAGGACGTTTAACAGGACGGCGCGCGGCGCGAACACAAGGTTTTGTTAGTGTGGACAATGTTTTAGTGTTCCACAAAAATTGTCGTATCGATGTATTTTAATTAAAAATTGCGATTATGCTCCTTGTGATTAGAATGGCAGAGTTCAATGTTATATGCAAGAATTCATTCCAACACTTGTTTCAATAAAAAACTTTGAAATGCTTTGAATTCTAGTTTTATCTGGATTTAATTAATAATTAAGTACTTACGTAAATTTATTACTTTTCAATACTTATGTACTTACATACATTATTAAAAAAAAATGTACATACATTTATGTACTTATGTACCTACATTTGTACTACGTTGTAATTTACTGTAATCATATTTATTTGTAATGAAGGAGGGATTTATAATTCAAATAATGTACAGTATGTAATTATTAACACCCTCCACGTTATCAAATTAACTTTATTGCTCAATAACTATATGGCTATCCAAATTAACTACAGTTTTTTTAAATAAATAATCAACCATTATAGCCCCTATGTATTAAAAGAAACGTGCGTTGTATATATTGCACTAAACCTCTATGTCTAGAGAACATGAGTGAGTGAGAGTGTGTTATATACACACATCTGTATATATGTATCTGAGCGTGACGGTCACGCGAGTTCAGTGCTTTTGCTCCATCCCAAACATGCACAATGTGCCTAAAGAAGCTTTCACTTCAAAAATACATATTTGGAGGCAGTGACATACAACCAATGTCTTTATTTTAATCCTTTTTTTTTTAACTTATAGGTATCATGCGATGTCTTAATAGTGTCATGATGTAAGCAAGCCTAATATTTGGTCTTAAATAAACAAATCGATCAGGTCTCTTTGAATTCGCAAGCATATCATGGTATTTAAATTATTTATACAAATTAGGTACAATTTCCTTAAGCACGCTATGTAAACGCCGTAAGATGAAATGACTAATAAAACCATTGTATCCGTCTGAAGAGCAAGGCCGCCACTTCACACCACTCTAAGCCGCAAAGGTAATACTCTTAGCGGTGACAATGGCTCCTAATTTACTTATTTCCGTTCCCTTTACCGACGACAGTCATCTACGAAGGGTCGACTTCTCAGCGACGGCCCGCTCCAGCCTCATTCAATTGCGTCGGCTAATCTCGTCGCGTCATCTGACGTCACTTGACTGAGCCCCATTATATAGGAGCTCTTATCTGAAGTCATCCTCCACGACACACACTACACACGATGTATTACAAAAGAATTTTTGGACCGATTTGCTCGCGAACTGGATAAAACTGGATTTAGATCAAACAAAAATTGTATGAAAACAGCGATCCTTTTACTGGACGTTATCCGATAGATTTAGACTGATAGGGGACCGATTTGAAGAAATCCGAACTTACGTAATGTTAGGTATTGAAAGTGTGACGAAATCGACTTTAGCTCTAAGTGTATCCCAGTCGACAACACAAAATCACCGCTGAGTGTGGCTAAAATATTTGCTGTCTCGACTCCACTCCGCACCGCCCAAACTAAGCAGTACCCGTACGGTAGTAACCAGTCTGCTGATAAACACACTTTTATATATATTACTAAATACATACATGTTATACATAAATTACACCCAGACACAGAACAAATGAACGAGTCATCACACAATTATTTGTCCTGGGTGGAAATAAAACCCACGACCTCTGGCTCAGCAGTTAGGATCATTAACCCATTCTTTTTTTTTTAACGTGTGGAAACCCCTACGGGTCGTCACTCCACCTGGACTAGGCGGTATAGTGGTATGTCGGACTCGAACCGACTAACACCACACGGTGTTCCGTCACAGTCCGTATTACCAGGGCGTCAGGAGGATCACTAACCCTTTGACCAATAGGCCGATTAAAATGCCCATTTCTAAACAATGTCTTATGAATTTTAATATCCATTTCAATGAGTTTGTTTGTTTATTTATTTTGTTTACAGATTCTATAATTTAATTACTGTTAATTACCAACAATTTCATTACCTAATACCAATAAAAGCAGCTTTCTTTGTTACAGAATGTGTACATATTAGTTTTGTCGGTAGGCTTTCAAATTTCTATTTTCCGTTTGAAAACAAAATTTATGTTTTTCTTTTTAATATGTCACGGTAAGTGACTACCTGGACACCTGCAACTCAATCAGTTGCAGGTGTCCATGGGTGACGGCACTTGTGACTCTTGAGTTACAAGTTGCCGGCCTTTGATACACGCGCTGTTCTCTCACGCACATGCTGCGCTATGCACCAATACCCACCCCGCACCCCTTTCCTTTAACGTTTAGAATTAGTACTCGGACACTTACTGATACACGCGCTGTTGTCTCACGCACATGCTGCGCTATGCACCAATACCCACCCCGCACCCCTTTCCTTTAACGTTTAGAATTAGTACTCGGACACTTACTGATACACGCGCTGTTCTCTCACGCACATGCTGCGCTATGCACCAATACCCACCCCGCACCCCTTTCCTTTAACGTTTAGAATTTAGGGCGGTATCGAAAATAAATTTCTGTTTGGACTATTCTGTATAAGAAATACGAAGTACGTCGCATGTTGCACTTATACATGTCTTTCACCAATAACTTAAAATCCTTGAGGTGTATGAAAATTTATTAGATATAAACTTAACTTTACTTATTCAACAAATATTATTATGCGAGACCCAACACAAAATCAAAATAAATTGAAAATATTAAAGCACTCAGTATTAATTGCTAATTAGTACTGAGTGCTTCACTATTGTCAATTTTACTATCTGCGGCCCCAAGGCACAGGTTCGTATGTCATCAAGATTGACTCAATATAAAATAGAGTGCCATTTCGACTCGTTCATTTTATATTATGAACCAAGCTTTTTGAAAGGGTACAATTTAATTAAAATTGAAACTTTAAAAAGTATCAAACTAGATATGTAAATCAAAACTTAATCGCGAAAATATTTATATATGGTATGTTGTCGCCACATCAACCACTACGAGTTTATTAATAATGGGGGGAAACTATAGTAGATGATAAAACATGAACTATTTTAATTTGTCATGACGTAGATGCTTAGAATTAATTCTATTATATATTACTCTGTTGTATAGAAAATCGAAGATAACTGTATAATGTGGTTTGGCTAGTGTGGTTCTATGTCTAATTGAGGGGCACACTTTATCAGAACGTCGTTTTAATGTAATTCTAACAATTTAAAGGTAATTATTGTTAATGTTGATGAAATGTAACCTACACTCATCATATTTTCATTATTCATCCTATAAATATACACCTCATAATTCATACAGTGCAACAGAATGAATATTTATTATCATTCCTGTTTCGAATGACAGAGTGTTCACCAATCTATGTTCCGATTGCCTATCAAAATTTGTAGACGTAAACGCCAAAGTTCCAACCTTATTTTTTCGGAGAATGTTACGTTATATATTTCGGCGACAGAACGACTGTATGAAGATGAAACACCTCTCTAAAGTAATCTACAAAGTAATTATAATTTTATTAGTTTACAATATTGGTACGTTCAGTTGATAAGTAATTTGGTAGTGTAACAGCTGTGGGTGACATTTATCATAAATAAATGAGCTGTTCACTGGTGTTTTAATATTAGCTAATACTAATAATATTACCTACATTAATTCAACAGTGAATCAAAAAAGTAGTTTTAACATATCATAAAGCTTTTTTAAACTAACATCAAACTAAATTTGAAACTAAATATATTGTATAACAATATATGACCACTAAGACCAAGATGTTAGATGTTTGTTCTGCCATACTCTTGTACTAAGCTTCTCGAACATGGTCACGGCTCTGCCAATGCGAATGCCAATCTCCACACTTAGCGACGGTGGACGCTAGGTAGCAAAAACGGTCAACCATCTCCAACAGCGTGCCATTTAGCTTAATCGCTGGGACCACAGTAGTGCTGTGTGTCAGCACAACTGTCGTTTTGGAATTTATGGACATTGCAAACATTCTCTGGAAATCAATTTCGGAGTCTCGCAATCCGGCAAAGAGAAGGCTGTCGACGAAAAGATCCTAAAGGTTTTTTTTTTAACTTGAGAAGAGATGTTAAACATCTACTCTGTTGATGTTCGCCAAAAACTATCCTCAATATGAGCAAGAAATGTATGCCAAACTAAACCACACGTATTGGCTCGCCTTTCCTGTGGGTTCAGCTAGTGAGATGAAGACTATAGTGTAGGTCCTGGGCAACCCTGCATTATCTTAATTTCCGTCCCAGGCGGAGTACTGTCTGTCTGTGGAGAGATCACTCTACACATGTTAGCATTACTGCATGGACAATAACACGGAAACTAGCCGTAACTAGTTATAAGTTTGCACATATGGGCGTCGAGTGCGGACGCTTTTGACAGTGGGAGCGTCTACTGTCCGCTTTAATCTGAGCAGCCCCGGACAGTAAGGTGTCGGTTGGTGGGTCCCGTTGCCAGTTAATTCTGTGGCGTGGAAGGAGCACTAGCCTTGACTAGATGACTGGTACCAATAAGCCGTACACCTGCGGGATTCAAAAAGTTCTGCCAATACTTGTGCAAGCTTATAGGTAGATATTACGCTCATAAAATATTTGTGAAATGTTGCAGTAACCTATACCTAATATAATAATTAAGGCAACAAGTAAGTAGTGAGAAGAGCGACGTGTAGTGAACTCGCCTGAGGGATTAGGCGTGTTTGTGCGACGCCAACACATTCTCAAACGTCGCATAAATCACTTTACACCGACAAACTTTTACATCATATACATAATATGTTTACCCTCCGGATAAAATACCCGCGCCTACTCACTAACATTCAGCGGTTACACACGCAAAATTTGTTATGTGTATGAGTACGATTCAAAATCCTCAATTGCAAAATATATGTATTTAAAATTAGACAAATTACCTGAACTATCAAGTCAGTTTCCTACCAAACGATAAAACGGTTGGTCCTCTAGATGTTAATATGGAAGGACAAAATATAACGTCGCTTATTGTTATACAATATATTTAGTTTCAAATTTAGTTTGATGTTAGTTTAAAAAAGCTTTATGATATGTTAAAACTACTTTTTTGATTCACTGTTAAATTAATGTAGGTAATATTATTAGTATTAGCTAATATTAAAACACCAGTGAACAGCTCATTTATTTATGATAAATGTCACCCACAGCTGTTACACTACCAAATTACTTATCAACTGAACGTACCAATATTGTAAACTAATAAAATTATAATTACTTTGTAGATTACTTTAGAGAGGTGTTTCATCTTCATACAGTCGTTCTGTCGCCGAAATATATAACGTAACATTCTCCGAAAAAATAAGGTTGGAACTTTGGCGTTTACGTCTACAAATTTTGATAGGCAATCGGAACATAGATTGGTGAACACTCTGTCATTCGAAACAGGAATGATAATAAATATTCATTCTGTTGCACTGTATGAATTATGAGGTGTATATTTATAGGATGAATAATGAAAATATGATGAGTGTAGGTTACATTTCATCAACATTAACAATAATTACCTTTAAATTGTTAGAATTACATTAAAACGACGTTCTGATAAAGTGTGCCCCTCAATTAGACATAGAACCACACTAGCCAAACCACATTATACAGTTATCTTCGATTTTCTATACAACAGAGTAATATATAATAGAATTAATTCTAAGCATCTACGTCATGACAAATTAAAATAGTTCATGTTTTATCATCTACTATAGTTTCCCCCCATTATTAATAAACTCGTAGTGGTTGATGTGGCGACAACATACCATATATAAATATTTTCGCGATTAAGTTTTGATTTACATATCTAGTTTGATACTTTTTAAAGTTTCAATTTTAATTAAATTGTACCCTTTCAAAAAGCTTGGTTCATAATATAAAATGAACGAGTCGAAATGGTACTCTATTTTATATTGAGTCAATCTTGATGACATACGAACCTGTGCCTTGGGGCCGCAGATAGTAAAATTGACAATAGTGAAGCACTCAGTACTAATTAGCAATTAATACTGAGTGCTTTAATATTTTCAATTTATTTTGATTTTGTGTTGGGTCTCGCATAATAATATTTGTTGAATAAGTAAAGTTAAGTTTATATCTAATAAATTTTCATACACCTCGAGGATTTTAAGTTATTGGTGAAAGACATGTATAAGTGCAACATGCGACGTACTTCGTATTTCTTATACAGAATAGTCCAAACAGAAATTTATTTTCGATACCGCCCTAAATTCTAAACGTTAAAGGAAAGGGGTGCGGGGTGGGTATTGGTGCATAGCGCAGCATGTGCGTGAGAGAACAGCGCGTGTATCAGTAAGTGTCCGAGTACTAATTCTAAACGTTAAAGGAAAGGGGTGCGGGGTGGGTATTGGTGCATAGCGCAGCATGTGCGTGAGAGAACAGCGCGTGTATCAGTAAGTGTCCGAGTACTAATTCTAAACGTTAAAGGAAAGGGGTGCGGGGTGGGTATTGGTGCATAGCGCAGCATGTGCGTGAGAGAACAGCGCGTGTATCAGTAAGTGTCCGAGTACTAATTCTAAACGTTAAAGGAAAGGGGTGCGGGGTGGGTATTGGTGCATAGCGCAGCATGTGCGTGAGAGAACAGCGCGTGTATCAGTAAGTGTCCGAGTACTAATTCTAAACGTTAAAGGAAAGGGGTGCGGGGTGGGTATTGGTGCATAGCGCAGCATGTGCGTGAGAGAACAGCGCGTGTATCAGTAAGTGTCCGAGTACTAATTTAATTAAGCAGTTGGTTAAAAGATTAGAAATAACAGAATCGAATCGAAAGAAACACTGCCTAGATCGCAAAAAGAGTAAATTTGATTTGTATACGACGGAATTTTGTATGAAAGCCAAGTTTAATGTGCTTTGGGTCTATAAGCCAACTTACGTTAGTCTTATCAAAATAAATTTTCTTATGAAACATTGACAAAATAGTGCCTGCTTAGATACAGCTTGGACCACTATATTGTTTGTCTCTGATGATATAAATAAAAATAAAAATGTTGAATTTCAAGATTCTAAATAATACCCGTTTGAGATATGGTTACTTACTGTAATTCGCTTAAGCGTGCTCTCCATATAAAAACGTTTAGGAGCCTCTAATGACTACCACGCGCCCTCTGCTCACATTGTAGAATATATTATATTTACTTATTACGTAGAGACCGCGCAGAGACTGGCTCCGTCAACATGACGCAGAGTGTAATGTTCCCATTTCAAATATACGTACAAGTACATAAACTCACGCCTGTGTCCCAGAAGGGGTAGGCAGAAGCGTGTTAAACACCCACGTTTAGTCAACTACGACGTCTCCCCACTTGCGTAATAGGATGCAAGCCTGTTGCCGTCTACTGGGCACTTTGGGAATTAAGGATGGGCAAATTAGGAACATGTTGAAAGGGAAAGATAGATAAAAAGGGAAGGCAATGAAGAAAGGAGTGTAAGCAATAGCTCAAGCAGGTCAGGTGCGGCTGGTGGTTGTGGTGGTGGTTGTTGGCCGGCAGTCCGAGGCTCCCGCGTTAGAGAGACCTAGAGTTTAATTACAATTCCAAACTTTCCGAGCCAGGGGTTCACTGTGGCAATGTATAATATTCATTAATAAAGTCATACACATAAAGGCGAATATAATTTAAGAACCTAGTCAGCAGGATCAGATTGAGGAAAACGCGTGTGTCATGTGTGTAGATAGCAGTCAGTAGAAAGGAATGGCGGTGATAACAAACGTTAAGATGGTTCAGATTATATCCAGCCGAGCACAGATAGCCATCTCAGAGCGATTGTGTTACGTAACCGAGAAACTGGTCTTTCGATATTTTTTTAGACTGAACACAATTATTGTAAATCTTGGTAGATGTTGAAATACATAAAGCCAGATTGTTGCTGAACGTTTTTGGAGCGACTTATTGCAATTGCAGTTCTTGGCAGTGGTACCTAAGTGTTTAATTAACAAAACATTTTTGTGAAAACGTACTCTTTTAAAGTAGTCGGAAAATGCTACATCTAAGTTATTCTTATATGTAAACTGATCCTCATAGGCATTTTAAAATAAAAATAACAAACCATATACGTCTGTGTAAGTACAACAATCAGCTGCCTGGGTTATTACAAGATAAATTTACATTGTAAAGTTTATAATGTATATGTACACATATATGTATTTGTATAAGTATATTATGATATTCTTTCCGACATAGAATTATAAAAAATATATATATATTCCACATTGTTATTACAATACACGCCTGCATGCCACTGGGGTCCAGTTGAAAACCAGCGCTCTGGTACCTATCCGTACCAGGCAAGCTGAACTGGATCCCCTTTCGGTGCCGTCACGATTCCTAATGTTTTTTATTTCTAATCTGCTGTGAATTCTTACTTTATATTTTATTTTCTCCTTTTATTGTTATGTTTAATATTGTCTCATCGTGCCGAAATAAATTTTCTTTCTTTCTTTCATAAAAAACTTAATGTTTCGATACTGTTTCAATTCAGTTTCAGCCTATCAGGGTTATGTTGTTCAGGCCTTCTTCAGGCACTGAATTATCTGAAAACGCTCTGATAATGGATATCATTACCCGTCGATTAGCCGAGTCAACCTAGCAGTTTCATGATCAAAAAAGGACATTTCGATTACCACGCATTTTTATTATTAGATAAATAGTACAAAAATGCGCTGATTAAGAATTTCAATACCCGCAGTCTGTACAAGTGGGGCGTCATTTTTTTTTTAACGTGACGTGTTAAAAATTAATATCTTTTTTTTATTTTTTAAATAACCGCTTTTCATATTATATTTAATAAGATATTTAAAAACGGTTATTTGAAAAAAAAAATATGTAAAAAATTACGTATTGCGTAAAATAGGTATTCCTTAAAATGCCGTTATAAAATCGATTAAAATCGATATTTCTAAAAAAATGCAACGGGCTCATAAACTTAAATTGTTAAAAAAAATTACGCCCCACTTGTCCAGACTGCGGGTATCGAAATTCTTAATCAGCGCACTTTTTTATTATTTATCAAAAAAAAATGCGTGGTAATCCAAAATTTAGGTATTTTAGTTCCTTAACTGGGCTATATACCAATATAAGGAGTACAAACATAATTTAAGAACCATAAAATAAATGAAACTCTAAAAAGCAAATTTGAATATATAACACAAAATTCGAAGCAGCCCAAAATGAGTACATTTCAGCGAGCGGTCGGTTTATTTATATATTTAAGAGATCGTGTAACAAAGGCTCCCAGTGCGGCACGTGAGCAATAATGAAACCACAACCATAACATAATCCGGTGTCATGGGACAGCCCGCATCAAATTGGCAATTTCGATGACGAAGGCGACGCGCAACGGGCCCCGTGACACGACAACACTGTGTCACGCTGCTAAAAGAAACGTTACGCTAAAGCTAAAGACAAACGCACAAAGGCACGAGAAACCGACGCGCGATGCATCAAACTATAGAACAATCTGTGCACCAACTAGAGGCAGCCAAAATCTAAGTCTGTTTACAACAGCTCATCCATTGTATTTGCATCGGGTAGTGACTTTATCTACTGCTGACTTGAAGTGGCCACCGTTTTATTTAATCACACTGGTTTTTCTTTTGATAGAAAAGTGTACTTGTGTACTGTGTAAAAGGGAAAGGAAAATAATGAACACACACTGGTCAGGCGTGTAAATAGCCCGACCAGGGTGTGATTGCTCAACAGTTAGCGTACGAGGTGTAGGGAAGTAAACCACTTCTATCGATCAAAACAATCATGCCAGCACTAACCTGCAACACCGACCAAGTCCCGATCCTCCAGAAGGCAGCGAGCAGCGGCGAGGTTTCTACGGTCTCTTGCAAGGTATTGACCGGCCGGTCACGATCGTAGACTGGAGCACTCCACATACACCTTGTAAAGGTTACAAGCGAGTCCAAACACTACACGGCTATAGGACTAACGGAAAATCAGCTTCTTTTCACGAGAAATATAACTGATGTCCGTGGCGGAACAAAATTTTTATATTAAAGGCGTCTTCTTAGCGAAAAGCGATGAGAGCAGGGTATGTCCGTTTTTTCTTGCACCAATCAGGTGCAGCGCGTTTACATTATTTGAAGACTGCTAACGCCATCTCTTGAGATCGTCGAGTACATTGGCAATATTACAGCAGTACCAGCACTAATTGCATTCGACAAACAGAATGTGGTTTACTATAAAGACTATGAAATTTATAATATAACGAAATATATTATGGTGCGATTATGTATGCATTTTATAAATATATTGGCGCTCCACCATGCACCCCGCCTTGGAACATCACAAGATGTTTCAAAACACGAGAATTTTCTAACTGACCGAGAGTAACACATGCATTATGCGATTAAATAATAAATATGATAAATATAGCGGCCTAAACTAAAAAATAAGGTTTAAACTAAGTTGAATTTATTGTGTAGGAATAGGATATAATTTAGTTACAGCGCGTTTGTAAATTCCAGTTTGCGTTTTAACTATCGCCACGCGTACAACGTTATCAGAGCCTCTGAACACGTCCGTAATTACTCCTAACGGCCAATGCAACGGTGGAGAATTCTCCTGCTCAAGAAGAACAACAGTTCCGATTTCTACCGGTTTGTCGGGAGTAGCCCATTTTTGCCTAACTTGCAACGTGTGCAAATACTCTAAGTGCCATTTCTTCCAAAAGGATTGGACCATACTATCTAACAACTTTTTACGTTCTAACAGACTCAATCGTTGATCTGACAAATCAGCAGCGGGTAAATATTGCAACGGAGTAGACATCAAAAAATGCGCGGGAGTTAACACCTCAGGATAAGGGTCTGACGATAATACGCTCAATGGACGAGAGTTAAGAATACACTCTATCTGAGTAAGAACAGTTTGCAGTTCTTCGTATGTAAGTAACTGACTTCCTATTACTCTATATAAATGCGTTTTCATGCTCTTTATATTCCCTTCCCACATCCCACCAAAATTTGGTGATCTTGGGGGAATCATCTTCCACTCTATGCGTCGAGAGAGCAACTCATTCGACAGCGCGTTTTTGAAGCTAGAGTTCAATAAAAAACTATACAGCTCATCTAAATGTGCCTTCGCACCGATGAAAGTAGATCCATTATCGGAATAGAGACATGAAACTGGTCCTCGACGGGAAATAAAGCGTTTAAAAGCGGCTAGAAAGTTTTCAGTAGTTAAATCACTGGTCACTTCAATATGTAGACTACGTGTGACCATGCAAACAAAAAGAACGATGTACGCCTTTTGCGCATGTTGACCTCTGCGGCGAGAAAGGATTGTCCTTATCGGACCAGCGTAATCTACACCAGTGTGACAAAATGCCTTGGCCTCTGAAACACGGTAATCAGGAAGATCAGCCATTATAGGCGTTGGATGCGTTGGGTTGCATTTAAAGCAAGTGTTGCACTTTCGCGACTTGGACCTGATAACAGTCCTGGCATCCAAGATCCAGTAGCGTTGTCGTATAATAGACATAAGAAGTCCAGGTCCGGTGTGACAATTAACAACATGAAAATGCTGTATTATTAAGTCAACGACATGATCGCGTTTAGGGAGAAGAACCGGATGTTTAGCTTCGAAAGGAAGCATTGATCCAGAAAGTCTTCCTCCAATGCGTAAAATCCCTTGTTTGTCTAAGAAGACGAAGAGGCTTTGCAGCTTTTTTGAAGGTAATTTATCAGCCTTGATCAATTTGATATCTTCACAGAAGTGCACAGATTGAACGGCGAGAATTAACGCATTCTCAGCACTTGTCAACCCTGCTATAGAACGAGGTTCGACCTTAACTTTAGGTCTTGCGAATTTTAATACATATGCGGTGATACGTAGCAACTTTTCCCAAGAAGAAACACGTTGTGCTAACGTACACAGCAACGGCGGCTCTGTGTGAGTAATGGCAGCCAACACATTTGCCTTGAGTTCAGGCAAGACAGAGCAATTATTAAGCGAGAATGGCTTAATCGGCCACTTCTCAGATGAGCTGCGAATCCACGGAGGACCTTTCCACCACAAATCGTGGGTCAAAAGTTGCGATGGAAGCATACCACGCGAAAGACAATCACTTGGATTACTAGCTCCGGCAATATGATAAAAATGTTTAGAGTCCAAGTTTTCTTGGCACTGAGCGACGCGATTACCGACGAAAACTGACCAACGATGTGGTGAAGAATGAACCCATGATAAAGCAATAGTGGAATCAGAAAATGCGTATATCCCGGCAATGGTCATACGTGTTGCATATGTGTCTCGCACAGTTTTTATTAATTTTGACATAAGTAAAATAGCGCATAATTCTAAGCGAACGAGCGTAGTGATTTTTGTTGGCGAAACCTTTGATTTAGCGCAAAGAATGCGAGTTTGAATGCCAGACGGGTAGGTACAATGGGCATAAATGACACATCCCAGACCATTCATGCTAGCATCACGAAAAGCAACAAGACGTAATTCACAACCAACTTCGACGCCTACATGACGTGGAATCCTTAAAGTGTCAAGCATTTGAAGTTCTTGCGCAAGAGCGAAAAAACGGGTGCGTATGTGCTCCGGTGCACGATCGTCCCAATCACACTTGCTGAGCCACAGTTCCTTAATTAACAACTTGGCATAGAGAATCACAGGCGCGACCAATCCGAGCACGTCAAATAGTCGTGCAACCATCGAGAGTATGTTTCTCTTGGTGCACCTTTCATTAATTGCGGCGCATGTGAAATGAAAATTATCTTCACATGGTTCCCATGAGAGACCTAAGACCTTAGAGACATTATTGTCAACATCAAAATCAAGCGACTTGCGGTGCGTGTCGGGAAGCGAGTCAAGTAGCACTGGTGAATTGCTAGACCACTTCACTAAGTCAAAGTCACCCGATTTGAAAAACTTAATCAAGTTGTGAGCTAATTGCGTGGCAGTATCCTCATTTGCAATAGAAAGAACCAAATCGTCCATATACAGACAGGTCTCTGCCACTTTCGCGGCATCAGGATAGAGCGGACTCATGTCAGTAGCCAGCTGTCGCACAGTGCGCATAGCTATGTAAGGGCTTGACTTGAGACCGAAAGGTTGCCTATTAAAGGCATAAGTTCGAATTTTTTCCGATTCGTTGAATCTAAATAAAATGCGTAGGTATTTATGTTGGTCTACTGGTACACCAATCCGTAAATAATATTGTTTTATATCAGCGTTCATTGCAATAGGAAATAATCTAAAACCTAACAATAATAAAAACAGATCGGCCTGTAAATTGGGTCCAATATGTAATATATCGTTAAGCGAAAGTCCTGTATGCGTTTTAGCACTCGCGTCCAATACGATGCGCGGCATCGGTTTATCAGGTCGGACTACTGCGTGATGCGGTATATAATAACCATCAGAGGACAGCTCAGATTCTTTAACAGGACTGAGGTAATTGTTATCAATATAATCCTGAATAACCTTGTTATAATTTTCGCGCACTATCGGTGCCTGACGGAGCTTACGCTCGAGTGAAACGAAACGGCGATAAGCGGTAGCGTGCGAATTACCTAATTCCGAAGGGTCCCTACAGAACGGTAATGCAACTGTATAACGACCTACGTCGTCACGGGTCACGGTAGCCGTGAAAATATTTTCGCAATCTGTCTCCTCTGGTGACAACAAGCGTTTCATGGGTACTTCTTCAAGTTCCCAGAACTTTTGCACTATATCATTAAGCGCTAACGCAGAAAAAGACGCGGCAGTAGGTAAAATATGTTTACGCGGGTAATCTCCCATAAGTACGTAACCAAATGTTGTAGATAAAGCACACGGTGCGCGCGGCCCACACTCGACCATATTTCCTAAGTATATAAATGGGAATAGCTGGGCACCTAACAATAAATCAATCTTGCCCGGAATATTCCAGCTTAAGTCAGCGAGCGGAAGGTTACGAAAATCTAGGTCGCGATCACAATCGATAAATTTCGAAGGCAATTGATCCGTAATGCATTCTACAACAAGCGCATGTATAGTGTATTTCTGATCCGGATAAATACGGGATTCAATGTCTAAATGAACATAACCGATTATCGGACTTGAAGCGGAACCAACACCTTTAACATAGGAATTATTCAACGGTATTATCGGTAAATTTAATAAACTAGAACAAGCAGATGTTATTAGATTATTCTGCGAGCCATTATCTATCAAACACCTAACTACAGATTTGATACCAGCGCTACCCTTAGAGCGCGCGTATACCTGAGCGGTTGACAAAAGTATATCACCCTTATGACAAGAAGTGTAAGACTGTGTATGTGTAACTGGTTCTGTAGCAAGCGGGGGCGCTCGAATGCATGACGAAGTCGTGTGAGCGCGATGAGAAGGCGCGGGCGAAGTAACGGTCGCTCGATGAGCGGGCGGCGGCGAGTACGCGACGGCGGTATTTACCATAGCCGCATGCGATTGCGAATTATTACTATCAAAATGCAATAACCTATGGTGTCTTTTATTACAGAAACAGACTGACGTACTCTTACAATCCGGAAGTTTATGTAAAGTGCTTAAACAATTAACGCAACCGTACTTCGATTTAATAAACTCATATCTAGCCCTTGCGTCTCGCATATTTTTAAACTGAGCGCAATCATATAAATGTCGATGGTTACCACTACACAAACAACAATTCGCGGTAACTGCTGCGGGCGCCGAATATGTGAGAGTATTTGCATTATTAGCGGACTCACTGGCGACAAAAGATTTGGAGGTGTGATGAACGCGCCGGTCGCGTGAGGGCGACGTAACAACAGCAGCGGGTTTCGTATATGACGAATTTCGCGGGTTTGAGCGCTCCAAAATCTTAGCCTGATCTTGTATAAAAGCGATAAGCTGTTGTGTCGTAGGCACTTCCACATCCCGAATCGAAAGTTCAAAGGCTTGGATGGTTTGAGGATCCATCCTTCTCAAAGCGCATTGAAGAAAAATAAAATCAGTTAGATCTGTTATGCCTAATTCTTTTAGAGCTGAAATCGAAGCGGAGTATTTACTAACAAAGGTATCAAGAGCGTTCGCAGTGTGCGAGCAAGTTTTTAAGTCCAGTATATTATTGAGATAATATGTACCTAATGAGCGTTTGTCGTGGTATTTCTTAACCAAACTATCCCACAGTATTTTATATGTTTCACCTGACGGAATAATACCGGAAGTGAATTTTAGTGCGTCGTGGGTGAGTTTAGAAATTAGATACTGTACACGTTGCGAGTCAGAAAGCTGTTGATTCAAATGAATATTAGCTTTAAAAGACTGATAAAAGGTATTCCAGTTTTCAGGGCGTCCGTCAAAACTCGGAATTACTAAAGGTTCTAATTTCACTACGGACTTGATCGAGCTACTGGTCTCGAGTGAACGCACCTTAGAAGTGGTTAATATTTTATTTCTAACGCGTTTAACTCTCGAGTATAAATCATCAAATGAATCGAGGCAAGAATACTCGGGATTGACCGTAATCTTTGATAACAAATTTATATTATTTATTTTATCAACAATGGACTCAAATTTATCGCGTAACTCATCTATCATCTCCGTTTCAGCCAGAAAATTCTCGTTAGCTCGCGTTGATGAATCGAAAGAAATTATACCTTTCGACGATGTGTACATACGATTAATACGTTGAAATAATAATTCTTTCTTTTGATTCAACATAACCAACATGACTTCGCGGCTTGATTCGCTTTCCGTCATGTTTATAAAATAATATCACAATACAACTACAAAGTGATAGGTATAACTACCTAGTTAGTGTAAAAACACAAGTTAAATTTAAATCCTAAAATGACTTAGCGTAAAGTACAGTGGTGGAGCGGTTAATAAGTGGGTAGGTATAAATAAGTTCAACTAAATTGAGTATAATGGATATTATTACCAATTAATACGTAATTCACCAAATCTAACAATTAATTATATTTAAATACGAGTCTACCAATAATTACGTAGTTCTCGTGCGTTTTAAACACAGAATTTACCAATTTTACGTAAATCTGTGAGCGAGGAAAAATGGCGGCAAGAATTCACTAGAATTACGTGAATCTTTTTTATGATATGAATAGAAAAGTAAATTCACCAATATTTACGTGAATCACTGGCCTATCCGTACTCGTAAGGACCAAATTATATGGTCAGGCGTGTAAATAGCCCGACCAGGGTGTGATTGCTCAATAGTTAGCGTACGAGGTGTAGGGAAGTAAACCACTTCTATCGATCAAAACAATCATGCCAGCACTAACCTGCAACACCGACCAAGTCCCGATCCTCCAGAAGGCAGCGAGCAGCGGCGAGGTTTCTACGGTCTCTTGCAAGGTATTGACCGGCCGGTCACGATCGTAGACTGGAGCACTCCACATACACCTTGTAAAGGTTACAAGCGAGTCCAAACACTACACGGCTATAGGACTAACGGAAAATCAGCTTCTTTTCACGAGAAATATAACTGATGTCCGTGGCGGAACAAAATTTTTATATTAAAGGCGTCTTCTTAGCGAAAAGCGATGAGAGCAGGGTATGTCCGTTTTTTCTTGCACCAATCAGGTGCAGCGCGTTTACATTATTTGAAGACTGCTAACGCCATCTCTTGAGATCGTCGAGTACATTGGCAATATTACAGCAGTACCAGCACTAATTGCATTCGACAAACAGAATGTGGTTTACTATAAAGACTATGAAATTTATAATATAACGAAATATATTATGGTGCGATTATGTATGCATTTTATAAATATATTGGCGCTCCACCACACACAACGGCAAAGAGTGAGAGTGCAAAAAGAAATATTAAAAGAAGTATCGGCGGCAAGCGGATAAAATATATTTAATTTCCAAAAGAAAAGAAAACAATCAGCTGCTGATCACGTGGACTGAAGAAGTACACGGGTTTTTTTTAGAAAAAAAATAACCAACTTCAATGAAATGGATTGTAAAAAAAGTTTACTAATGAATATGTAATGTATAATATACTAAAACCTTCCTGAAAACAGGTAAAATAATCGCGTATATTTAAATATTGATTTCTACGAGGGCAGGTGACGCCAAAGTCACACATTTACAAAAGGTATATGATTCCCACACATTCAAAAATAATAACGTGATTTGTCATTTAAGAAGCTCTGTTTCATCACATAGCGAATAGTAGTTAGTAGTAGGAGTTGTACATCCTCTTTTTGTTATTTTTATTGATAAGACTGTTTACAAATGAGCGCAAGGACAGGGATGACAGCTTACAGAAATGTTTCCAGACAGAGACATATTGCGCCGACCCCTAATATTGGGGATAAAGGCAGGAAGATGTTGACAAAAATGATGAGACTTGTAGGTAAATGCTCATAAATTTGAAACAACACGCAGTTTAAATTCGGAAACTTTTAAAATTACACTGGATGGACTAAAGATTAAGTTTGGAAGCAAATTCACCGCATCTAAATGACTAGTTAAGGAAGCACCATAGTAGGACTACAGGTGATCGTTTAGTATCCAATAATGAGGAGTTAACATAGGTTTAAGTCTTTACTAAATACGTGAAGACAAAATGAACATACATAACGTATCTTGCCTTCGCGCTCCGTATAAAACTTATCGTAAATTGTTATCAGTAAGTCACATTAAACGGTAAACTGTACCTAATCAAGGCCGCACATTACGGCGCGACGCGTTAAAAAAACAATTGTTTTCATATTTGAATAGGTACTGAATGGGCCGAGGGCCGAGCCCTCGAGGGACGAGACGGACAAAAAAGGGCCACCTCCCAACGGTAGCTCTTTGTGGCGAGGATTAATTCACTCACTTCAAAGTTTCAGTTAATTTTTAGACGAGTGGTCAGCGATGAGCCCGCGAATCACTTACTGGCGGAGAGGTCATTAATTATGAATAAGTACCCTGTATTAGAGTACCGTTATTATGTGTGCGATATGTAGTATTATGCGTGTGTGAGTGCGTATGTTCTAACATCAATCACGATACGAACAAATACGAGTGATTGATTCGATCCGATTAAGCTAGACGTACACTGAAGCAATGTATTCTAAATGAGAAAAGTAATAGAAAATATTATAATAAACGTTTCGATATATCACAACGTTAATCTTGTACAAATAATGTAGCGCAGTGTAGTTGGGTACAAATACACAACAATGTTGCCAGTTAAATTGTGAAATATGAAAGGAAATGCTGCGTCATATATGGCGGGCGGGCGGCGGCGGCGTCGGAAAATTCTCGCTTAAATCGGTGGCGGGCTTCGGGTCCTTTGAGTCCGAGTGCGGCGGTCACACAACTAGTTCTAAATTTAACTCATGATATCGACTGAGCAAGAATACATCGAACATGTATAATATTAGACAAGAACAGATATTATTAAACAGAACAAAAGACTCCTATATATGTCACCGATATTCAGTGCCACTTGTTTTTCTGTAAATATTATAGATATTTACAGAAAAACAAGTGGCACTTTGTTTATTTTTATAGTTTCGATTTGATGTTATTAGAATAAAAAGTTTCGTTTATTAGAAACCGTATGGTTTTACTTACGTGTACATTTCGGGGGAAGCCCGTAGAAGTGATCTGCCGCGATATGTGTGCCTCACACTCTCACGGCAGAACGCTTCACAGTAAAACCGTTTTTTTAAACATATAAAAAAAATGTAAATCTCACGTGCCATACTTTTATGAAAAAGAAATTGATTGGAAGGGGCTAAACATAATAATTAAATACATTACTATCACTTTTAGAAATATCTCTCTGTCTGTTTGTTTGAACACGCATCACTGCTAAAGGACCGAGTTTATGTAAAAAGTAAGTAAGAAAAAAAAGTATGTTTTTAAGTAACGTTTAGTTTTTATTTCATTCATTCATTTCAAATCAGTTTACTCTATCAAATCTCTAGGCAGTTGTAGTACGTTGTTTGTTTGTAATTATTACAATAAAATTGTAAACAGGAATACATTAAATCTACTCACTACTACAATTAAACCACCTTATTAATAATTTAGTGCCTAACTTAGATTTTTGTTTCACCCTGCAAACACAAATTATTTGACGTAGTTCTTAGGAGTAGTGTTCATTATTTGTAACTTACATCATATAAATCTGTAGGTTATTCGTTAACATTTAATGTTTAAAATCCCCATCGACTTGGAAACACACAGAAAACCGAAACACACACCAATATTTCAAGAAATATTAATAAAGCAAAGATTCTACGCGAATGTAGTTTAATGGTGGTAACGGTATTTCTCTGTGGAGATTTTATGCCGACTCTTCCTGTTATACCCAGAGTAAAGCAAAACCAAGATGAAATTGGCACCTGCCTAAAGAGCTCCATTCTCTGGAGCAAGTTCATGTTTGTTTATATATGCGTGCGCAATTAGGAGGTCACTCTAAACGCGTTGCAAATTTTATGACCTATATAAAAAAAATTGAAATGGGACTTTTCGACGCGGAGAAAAAAGAGTAATTTTCACAGAAAATGTAATACGTCGGAATTAATTTGGTTCGTGTTTGATAATTGGATATTTGGATGCATATTTACCTAAAGTTGAGATGTTGGCTATTATGGAAAGCACTTTTTTATGGAAAGAATCCCGCGATTCCAGGAAATTCAACTTTAAGTGTACCTATACTCCGTGAGATGTAATAAACCCCAGTTTGACACAAATGACACTTGCTCTGTTACAACGTATAATGGTTGCTTTTCCCTACTTTTATTGTCAGTGATTTTTGATGATGCAAAAACAACCTTATTATGTTGTAACAAGTGTCAAATCGGGCCTATTAACCCCAGGAAATGTAAGCATTGTGTAAGAGTGCGAGTGAGACGCAAATTATACTTGCTTGTGCGCAAGTAGCGACGCGACAATACAACTGCATTCGTAAATAAAAATATACTTAGAAGTTGCTTCTATAATTTGTTATCCAAAAAATAACTTTAGGTAAATATGCATCCGATTATCCGATCTCTAATTATAATACAACTGAAATGACTCATCAATTCATCAAACAGCTTAATGGTTATATGAAAGAGCGTTTTAGCACCTAATGTTTATGACGAAAGTATGTATTATACTTATAATGATAATGTACCAAAGAATACGAAACTACTAGTTACAATGTATAGTTTTTACATTCCCTAAGCGAGTTAGGTCTTCCTGTACGAAATATTTCTATAAAAGTGGGTATTATAGTATATTCATTTTATTAAAAATAGGGGCTAACTATAATAGATGATAAAACAGTTCACTATTTAATAAAAATGAGTTAATAGACATTATTATGATTAGTTATACCGTTAACGCAATGTTATTGGTCGGTTGATAAATATTGATGAATAGAGGGGTTATAAAAAGCCATGCCAACATTATAAGTTGTTCAAAATCACCGGAGTACAGATTGAGATTCGAACAACATAGCAGTTACTGTTATTTAGTGATTTTGATAGTTTATAGCAATAGCTGTGAGACTGTTTCTAAAGTTTATAGGGACAAATTCGCAATAAAATGTAATTTAAGCCGAAATTGTAACAAATTGTGCTACCCTAACTTTTAAACTTTCGCGTTCCATGATATAATATTATCTACGTATGAACGGGAATTAACGCGATCACGAAAAGGTATTACATACCTCTGAATTGCCTGACGTTTCGACCAGGTTGCACTGGCCGTGGTCACAGGCTGACTGGCTCAGCGGTGCACGCCCTCCGTCGCCGACATCGTGAGGTAGAAGGTTCTTCATCCACCTCCACTTTTTTGATATTTTTGATATTTTCGTTTCGCCATGTACCGTCACATTCTATACTAACAGTGTCCCTATTCTGTAAGCAAACCGATGTGGCCCTATTCTGGTGTTCACCCGACTGCGCATAAAAGCGAGGTGGCATGTTTTTTATCACTGGATTCCACGCTGTAGATAATTTGAAACCATCTTCCCGATTGAAAGTTTTGTGTTTTTTAATTTCAATCGCTTCACGTACAACTCTTGAGTAAAAGTGACGTTCCGTGGAGAGGACTTGCGTACGGTGAAATTCAATCCAGTGATTGGTGCCCGCTTCGAGTGCATGTTCTGCAATCGCTGATTTGCTAATCTGTCGGTTCTTCACAGCAGCGATGTGTTCTTTGACCCTTTCAGCAATAGTCCGCTTTGTTTGGCCTATGTAGGAACTACCACAGCTGCAGTTTATTTTGTAGACACCTGGAGTTTGTAACGGCAAGACGTCCTTCGGTGTACCCACGATGTTTTGAACCTTTATGCCTGGTGTGTATACTGTCGGAATGGAGTATTTCTTTAATACGGAGCCGATCCTATCCGTTACTCCTTTCACATATGGCATGTAGGCTGGTTGTCTGTTCACCTCCGGATGCTTGCGTCTCATTGTCGGTTGCTTCCGTGTTCCATTCACCTGATATCCGTTACTTTTAAGTACCTCCTGAACATGATCCAGCTCTCGCTCCAAATGTTCAGGGTCACAAAGATCGTATGCTCTGTTCTTGAGTGAAGTCATAACAGACTGCAGGTGTCGGGGATGATGATGAGACGTGGCGTGTAGGTACCTATCCGTATGAGTAGGCTTGCGGTACACACAGTGCGACAAGGACCCATCTGACCTCGCGGTTACTTTGACATCTAAAAATGACAATGACCTATCCGCCTCCACCTCATATGTGAACCTTATCTTGGGGTGAATGGAGTTGAGGTGTTGTAAATATTGATCTACTTCCTGTTTATTTCCCTTGACGATACTAAAGATGTCATCCACGAATCGCTTCCAAAGCCTAACGGTCTTCGGGCCGAGACTCAACGCCTTCTCTTCAAAATGCTCCATCCAGATGTTAGCTAGTACAGGGGCTACAGGACTACCCATTGCGACACCATCAATCTGAAGGTAATGTTGACCTTGGAAAAGGAAATAGTTGCCCTCTAGACAATGTTCAAGTAGATCAATATAATTGAACGGCAACTCGTGGTCTCTCAGCAGGTCTTTTACGACGTCCATACATTCTTTTATTGGAACATTGGTGTAAAGTGATTCCACGTCAAAGCTCACCATGACGTCATCAGGTTCCAACTTGAGATCTTTTATAATTTGTATGAAGTGCCGCGAGTCTTTCACAAAAGACGGTGTTTTGCCTACAAGTGGTTGCAATACTGACGCAACATGCTTCGCGAGATCGTAAGTAGGAGAGGCAATTTGACTTACAATAGGCCGCAGCGGCACGTTGGGCTTGTGTAAATACACAAGCCCAACGTGCCGCCCAACCTGCCGATTACCAACGTAAAGTACTTGAACTTTTGGATGACGATAAGGTTTATAAACCGGTATCATATAACCCCACGGCCAGAGTAACGCGTAGAATACGATCTCTTATCCAGGATAACGAGGACCTATTTTCAGAAGACGAGTACAACAGACTTTATGCACCAAAGTCACATCAGCCACCGAAATTATATGGTCTGTCCAAAATACACAAGCCCAACGTGCCGCTGCGGCCTATTGTAAGTCAAATTGCCTCTCCTACTTACGATCTCGCGAAGCATGTTGCGTCAGTATTGCAACCACTTGTAGGCAAAACACCGTCTTTTGTGAAAGACTCGCGGCACTTCATACAAATTATAAAAGATCTCAAGTTGGAACCTGATGACGTCATGGTGAGCTTTGACGTGGAATCACTTTACACCAATGTTCCAATAAAAGAATGTATGGACGTCGTAAAAGACCTGCTGAGAGACCACGAGTTGCCGTTCAATTATATTGATCTACTTGAACATTGTCTAGAGGGCAACTATTTCCTTTTCCAAGGTCAACATTACCTTCAGATTGATGGTGTCGCAATGGGTAGTCCTGTAGCCCCTGTACTAGCTAACATCTGGATGGAGCATTTTGAAGAGAAGGCGTTGAGTCTCGGCCCGAAGACCGTTAGGCTTTGGAAGCGATTCGTGGATGACATCTTTAGTATCGTCAAGGGAAATAAACAGGAAGTAGATCAATATTTACAACACCTCAACTCCATTCACCCCAAGATAAGGTTCACATATGAGGTGGAGGCGGATAGGTCATTGTCATTTTTAGATGTCAAAGTAACCGCGAGGTCAGATGGGTCCTTGTCGCACTGTGTGTACCGCGAGCCTACTCATACGGATAGGTACCTACACGCCACGTCTCATCATCATCCCCGACACCTGCAGTCTGTTATGACTTCACTCAAGAACAGAGCATACGATCTTTGTGACCCTGAACATTTGGAGCGAGAGCTGGATCATGTTCAGGAGGTACTTAAAAGTAACGGATATCAGGTGAATGGAACACGGAAGCAACCGACAATGAGACGCAAGCATCCGGAGGTGAACAGACAACCAGCCTACATGCCATATGTGAAAGGAGTAACGGATAAGATCGGCTCCGTATTAAAGAAATACTCCATTCCGACAGTATACACACCAGGCATAAAGGTTCAAAACATCGTGGGTACACCGAAGGACGTCTTGCCGTTACAAACTCCAGGTGTCTACAAAATAAACTGCAGCTGTGGTAGTTCCTACATAGGCCAAACAAAGCGGACTATTGCTGAAAGGGTCAAAGAACACATCGCTGCTGTGAAGAACCGACAGATTAGCAAATCAGCGATTGCAGAACATGCACTCGAAGCGGGCACCAATCACTGGATTGAATTTCACCGTACGCAAGTCCTCTCCACGGAACGTCACTTTTACTCAAGAGTTGTACGTGAAGCGATTGAAATTAAAAAACACAAAACTTTCAATCGGGAAGATGGTTTCAAATTATCTACAGCGTGGAATCCAGTGATAAAAAACATGCCACCTCGCTTTTATGCGCAGTCGGGTGAACACCAGAATAGGGCCACATCGGTTTGCTTACAGAATAGGGACACTGTTAGTATAGTATGTGACGGTACATGGCGAAACGAAAATATCAAAAATATCAAAAAAGTGGAGGTGGATGAAGAACCTTCTACCTCACGATGTCGGCGACGGAGGGCGTGCACCGCTGAGCCAGTCAGCCTGTGACCACGGCCAGTGCAACCTGGTCGAAACGTCAGGCAATTCAGAGGTATGTAATACCTTTTCGTGATCGCGTTAATTCCCGTTCATACGTAGATAATATTAAATCGTGCTACCTGTGGTATTGTATTTATATAGAGAATCATCTCACCTAAAAATTATTTTCCCCGGTGAGACGATGACCCGTGGGGGTTTCCAAACGAAGAAAAAAAACTATCTTGACCTGCGCTGCTGCTGAGAGCTTTTTAGTTTTCTAACTAGAAAACTTTTTTTTTTGCAATCAATCAAAAGTCCAAATTTTAAAATAAAACTAACGATTTATTTACAGCAAGCTCACACTTTATTTTTTTAAATAAAACCATTTCGTAAGATCTTAATTCTGGATGAGGAAATTGCTTCAAGATCACTTTTACATTCTACACATTATCTTTTACGAGTAACTTATGTAATAAAAAATACAATTCTTGCCAGACATAATAAATGACGAATATTATAAAAAATCGTGAGTCATGCATATCGTTTGTGTGTATTTTTTAACGTTTATCTCAGAGTGATGGCGTTGATAGTCTCAGCACGTACGCGTATGACATTGTCGAGGCGGTAGTGCTCCCTCCTCCACCCGGCCCTCCCGACACCCTTCGCCCCGGCGAGGTACGAAGACTCGGCGTTATTTAAATAAGTCATTCAGTACTACTAAATAGAGTTGCCACAGCGCTTCCTGCAGAATTGTACAATTAGACTTACATTTGTACCCGTTGTCTTTGTTTCCACACGTTATTGTGCCGCAGACATTTGCACTGAATTTTGTTTTATTTAGAACAAAGAAGACAATGACGTCACTGTGTATTAAGTTACTTTTAAGAGACACCAATAGATGCTTCAGTATTTATGTAATTACTTTAATCTACGATTTGAAAGACTAACATTCGTGTTGTTCTTATATCACTGACCTTGTTGATTTATTTAATTAAAAAAATATACTAACCATAATTTTAATTAAACATAATATTATTTCACAAAATTAAATAACTGTTATGTTACTAGTAGAGATGAAACATATCCGACGGATATCCGGATTATCGGACGGATATCCGATTCGTATATCCGACCACAGGATAGGGACCCGGCCTGTGGCTATACGGCCCAAATTAACTATCTGGCCGGATATCTAACTATATCGAATATTTTCATTTACAACAAAATTAATAACTACTATAACTGCAAATTATGGTGAATGTATACCAATTTCTCAGCATTACCAGGACACGGTTTACCTGTCGTCTTCATAGAGAAGGCCTACTTCAGAAGGTCTTATTGCAGGGTGCATCTTTCATATAAACTCTGACAAACTTTGTAAGTCCGGTTATTGTGTGGCGTGATACATTTTAGGGACACGAACTCGACCAATTCCAAGACATCAAGTAAAAAATTTATTTCACATGATATTGTGACATTAAAAAAAAAAAAAAAATATAACAAGTATATAACACCACCATACCCGGGTTGTGCACTGCACGCCGAGTCGGAGGACTAACGGAGTAGCCCAATGAGTTGGAGGGTCATATCCTCTGTTAACATTATCGAATCACTTCCCTCTACTGTCCTCTTTTCCTAGATAAAACCAAATTAAAATAGATGTACGCGCCCGCGTGTTATTGAAACACACAACCTTGTCAAATGCAATACTTTTTTTATAATTCTAATAGAAATGATATCTAAATAATATTCATTATAAAAGCAACAGTGAGTTTGTTTGTTACGCTTTCCACCTTACACACACTATACCGATCGGTATGTTGTCATGGGGGCTGAAAAGGACGGGGTAATTTTCATCCAGAAAAAAGGTCCTTTTCTGATTGAAACCTAAATTGATTCACAAAATCTACTTTCTAGATTCTAGATGCGAGCGAATAAAAGCTAGTAATATACAGGTTGCTACATAAAGATGTGGTCATATTTTAGGGTCGTATAGTAGACCCTGTGAATAACGTAAAGCGCTAACAATTTTATCAAAATTTGTGACTTTGATATAGAAATCTTATATTAAAACTGAAAAATTAAACTTGAAAATGGACCGGTAAAGCTAACATTCCGTATGTGAAAGGGCTGGCATGAATACAATTATAGGTATTTAATAAAAGGATGTTAATGTCCAGATTATGTCATTATTGAAATATACATGAACATTTGTTGTGTTGTTTAAGAATGTGTTCCTTCATTATGAAAAGCAAAAAAAAAAATTCAAGTTTTTTTTTTTAATCAACTATTTGTCAGCTGCACGTAACGCTCCTAAAATTTGACCACTCCTTTATGTAACACCCTGTACATGTACACAATCAGTGGAAGGATTTATCCCAACTTTACCAATTAAAATAAAATCCTAACAAAAAATAAACTGAATTTAAACCAAACTCAAACTGAACGTCCAATCTAACCCAAATTAGTGATTTATTTCAACTCGTTCAGCGTTGTTAGCAAACAACCACTAATTTAAATAGAGGAGGGAAGGCAAACAAAGAAGCGAAGTAAGTAAAAATATTCCCACCAATTATGGTTATTTGACACTGCCTTAATATTTTTTGTTCTCCGATTACTTTCCTTGAACTTGGCATAACTTTTTGTTTAACAGGCTCGTACTTGAAACAGACTTTTGGACGAGGGTCTTTATTCAACTGACTTTTTATGTGTATATTAAGATATCTTTGCTGTTTATGAATGTGATTTAAATAGTCCCACTAATCCCAACCCACTATATAATATTATAAATGTGAAAGTTTAATGGATGGATAGATGTTTGTCACTCTTTCACGCCAAAACTACTGAACCGATTGCGATGAAACTTGGTATGTAGATAGCTGGACACCTGGATTAACATATAGACTACTTTTATCCCGATATCCCACGGGATCGGGACTTACGCGGGTGAAACCGAGGGGCCCTGCTAGTTAAAGATATATTGGTATACTTGTTTCAGACCCGACTCGAGCCCTTTACCAAGGGGAAAGCGTTCTGTCGCATCGCTTGCAGACGCCGCAATGATAAGTCCCATATTATTTTAGTGTAGCTAGGTTTGTAGTACGTAGTATTATTTTCGTTAATTAGGTAAGGTTAAAATATTTTTCATCGTATATTATATTAAGCAAATTTTTGAAGTAGAACTTTATAAGCGGCGATTCGATATTCGACAGGCACGAGAATTGAGAACAAATTTAAGGGACACGTCATATTTGGGCAGATTTCTTTACATGAGAGAGAAAAATATAACGTAGAAACAATTAAGAAGAGAGGCGTATATTTTGAAGAAGTTTCACTTCTATAACACGTACGCTGCTGCTTCGCGTTAGGTGTGTGATAGGACACACATTTGACTGGGGTACCTACACCCTACAGAACACCGCGTTTCGACACCACTAGGCCTGTCGGTCTAGTGATTAGTAATCCTGACTGCTGAGGCAGAGGACAAATATTTGTGCGATAATCACAGTGTAGGACGAAAACAGAACAAATGGTTCTGTTTTGGTCCTACACGCATTTATAGTTATTTTAATTGTATTATAGAAACTATTCATTTTAACGAAGTATCAAAAATGATATTTTAACTCTGTTTATGACCTATAAAGAAATATTTACATTGAAGGTAGATAAAAAACTAGTTTTAACCATTACAACCATAAAAACCTTTCCATACACCGACTTCCAACTTCCCATCCCTTCATAACATTCAAATTAACTTATTAAGAACTCGTCCAAACCTTTTCCTATAAATTAATGTGCAATTTAAAATGTGACCCACTAAAGCAAAACATTATTTGCTAGGTAATTGCCATTAGAGGGTAAACTCATTAAATGTTCTAGTAGGGGAGGCAGCATTAAGTAAGTTGCGTTTCTAGGAAACATTTCGTGCCGAATGAACTTTCCGCACACGACTTCACTCGCATAAATACGTTGACTTTATTGTCCTAACAAATATTAGAAATGCTATAGTGAGTTTGTTTGTTACGCTCTCAGTCCGTAGCCACTCAACCGATATATGAAATGTTTGCATACGCGCTGTTAGGGGTACAGAAAAGGACAAAAGGGACCCCCCCACCTTTTACCCAGAAAAAAAAAATATTTCTGAGGGATAGAAAATATTTTTACGCGAGCGAAGCCGCAAGTAGTATCTTGTTCTGCCGGAGCTTACAGGGCTTTCTTTTCTAGGGGACACCTGAGTCCCCGGGTTTTTTTAGTCGGTTCGTGTCTGACATACCACCTTGCCGTTGACCCCGGTGACACGTGGGGTTCCACAGGAAAAAAAAGGCAGTATCTTGTTACTAATAAATCTTAAACCACAAATCATTTTGAAAACCGATATTGATATTTCTTTCTAAATACAAATACACAATTTTGAGAGCGAAAAAATCAGCATAATATCAAAGCTATTTTAAAAATTCTCTATTACAAGAAAAAGACACATGTATTTTTAAAGGAGAATTTTTATACAAATCAAGAAAGGTCTTTTGGTCTTCGAATTTATCAGTCTAAGATTTCTTAATCCTCGAAAGCCTTGTGTGTCGTGACCCAACTGATTGTTGATGACGAAGTTTTGGCGACATTTTAAGTGTCAGAATTGTGCAATTAATTTTAAAAATATAGAAAGTCTAATTCCTTGGCGTTAATGCGTACTTATTGTTTAAGCACCTATTGCAGACTATATTGAATGAGTCCTACTGAGTGACTGGCGGAGTGTCGCTCACGGATATCCTCTCGCGTGTTATCGCCAGCAATCACTCACACAGATTCACTCCAATATGACTCATCGATTCCGCTCTGACGGTTCTATCTAACCCATTCAATATCGCATATCGATCAAATTTAAAACTCGTCTTCGAGATTTCAAGTAGTAATTGAGTTATAAAAAGTTTAAGATGTATGTCGTTCACTTGAGTGAGGTACCGAACTAAGTAAGTCGTTGTAATGACTAAAATATAGAGTAGAATTATGTGCTTAAGTAAGTTAAATCCTTGTTTGTTGGCGTGAAACCCTAAACTTTAACCGTAGAATATATCTAAATTTAATGACTACAAGTAACGCTACTCAGGTGCAAACACAAAGCAGATAACTATACAAAACACTTTTCTATTGAAACAAAATGACGTCTGAAAAGTCGATTTTAAACAAGATAGGTGCTGAAATTGAATTGTCTGTGAGTGAGTAAATCCGATTTACATGGAATTGAAGACAAAGCTGACTTAATGAAACACCAGCTAATCACTGGGATACTTGCGCCTCTTGGAGCTAGTGAGATGAAGCAAGCTTCTTAGTGACGGCAATGTAATAATAGGTAAGTACGTCAAACTGAAGCAAACACGTCTAAACAATCTTCGCGAGCATATAATCCGATTTAGAGAAAATGAATTCTTCATGATCATAAACTATAGGAAACTGAGTTAAATGAAATCACAGAAAGCTTAGCGTCACTCTAAAAGAGAAACCTATAAACAAAGAGTATTAAATCAAGCCACGGTCGACGAGAGCTCTCTGGCTCGCAGGCGGATCCGCGAGCTATGAAAAAAAAATTAAAGAAAATATTCACCACTGCACTTCGTACATATTAAATTCGAATAAAATGCAATCGGTGCGGAGTTTCCTCTCTTTATGTTTCCATGAGATGACATCGCCGAGACCTCTTTGTTTTTAAATCTGATTGATTCTTTATATACTGTGCTTGTTGTAAGTCGTCACTTCTATCCACCGCCCATCAAGCTCTCATAACTTACTACTAGAATAGAATCTACTCGACTAGAATACACTCTCTCTCTTTTCACTCTCTTACACCTAACAAATATACCTACATATACCGTTTTGTAAGCACAAATCCGAGCCAAATACATTTTTATTCACCCCAAATCTTATTTCCGAAGTGTCGTTTTTATTACATCTTTTTATCGGCGGTTGTATTGTTGAAGTTATTGGCCAATCTTTTTGTAGAAATACACTGTACCTGAGCTGAACCGATCATTTATATTTAATGTAGTAAGAGAACATACTGATATTAATATGGTAGAGAAGGTCTGGATCGATTCAATAAAGATTATAAACGTACGACACCTGCAATATATGTCGATGGCGTCCTTTTATCAACAGCCCTCGAAGAGCTCAGTTTACTCTCAATAAAAGTGTGTTTAGAGAGATTCATTGAAATCGTATCGCTTAAAAAAACTGGGAGTTATTTATTTGTCACTTCTTATATGGAGAATAAAAAATGTTTGCTTGTTTTGATGTAGTTTATTCATATAGGCATTACAATATTATATTTTTACTTTGCTGGGTATAGTTAGGACATAATGGCCTTTATGATTAAAATATAAAAAAGTAATCAGATACGTAATGCTTTTTATTTGCCTAACGGCCGCCTGATGACGACTCTCGGCGGTAGGTTATGTACTCGTATGTATGTGGGTATGATACCTTAGCGGTAGATTATATTTAAGTTTTTATTTATTTAAAATGCACATTTTGTTCAAAGGCGGAAGAATAATTCAAAAGTAATTTAGTATTCAAAAGCATGCTAAACATCAGCTATCAATATGCCTTGAAGACTGGTACACGGTCTACAGTCTCCGTGTTCTAATGTGTGTAAGTGTCCCTCCTTGCTTGCTTGTTTGCTTGCAGCGGTGCCTTGAGCTCAGCCATCCTTTTGGTGCAGCTGTCCTTAGTTTGTTCACAGACATTTCTAACACGCTTTTATAAGCGTCACTTGTAACTAGCACTGTAAACAAACCTTAGAAGTAAATTTTAACCTACTTCTAATTGTCGTACCTAAATTAAACTTTGTTTTGTAATGTTGGATGACAATACTATAATTTTGCATCTTGGAGCTGATCTGATGATGGAGTCACAAGGTGGGTAGTGGAACTCTTTAGTGGCTACAAATAAACCCTTCAAATCTGGGATCTGTGACTTATTTTGACGAGTCCAACAGATTAGGCTTTGTAACGAAGGTCTGATTATGAAGCCAGTTGGGGAAAAAGTGGAACTCTTTTTTACTTTTAATTCGGTCTGACTTGCTGCTTTTTTTTAGGTTTTGATCTGACGCTAACACTACATATATGTATACAAAAACCCAACGAGCACTTAACGCCTGCCATTTCTTTTTTTGACCTCACCGGAGCTAATGGTGAAGTGGTATGTCGGAATCGAACCGACTAAAACTTGTGGTTTTAAAAACCACAAGGTGTTCCGTCACATGTGGATCTATAGCAAGGGACCCGGGTATACCCTAAGAAGTAAGCCTCCGGGAACCTCTGCAGACCTTAGCTGCCTCTTGGTCAGTAGGCGGCTACACCGTAGAGTACGGAGGCCTTGGCCCCCTCCGGTTTAGAGATGCGCATGCGGAAGACGTCGTGCCACATTCTCAGGCCTGCTTCTGCTAGGGCAAGGGACAACCCTACCCGTTACCCCCAAGCCAGTACTCATGGAGGCCGAAGATCGTTCTGCACTCTCCGGCGCCTGGTGCGTCTTCCACAGGACGGGATAGTACTCGTCCTCTCTCGTACCCTTTCCGCCGCCTCTTTTGCCAACATCACTTATTCGCAAAATAAGGCGGCGGAATCCCATGCACTCCCGCTTCGGACTACAGACAGAACCATTGTCTCCAGCGTTGCACACTTAACGCCTGCTATGTGAACGTAGTCTAAGTGTATGATTTAAGCCAGTGTAAAAAAAAAGTACACTATAAATTAACTATACTTTTTTAATGAAATATTTATCACTACATATTATAAAACAAAGTCCCCCGCCGCGTCTCTCAGTCTGTCTATTCGCGATAAACTGAAAAACTATTGATCGGTTTTCGTTTTTCGATTTTTTTATTCGATTTTCATGCGGTTTACACTAATAGACAGAGTCATTCATGCGAAAGGTTAAGGTGTACAATTTGTTAAGGTTTTGTGTAAATTGGTTGAAATATGACGATGATTGTTAAAGATGTCTCTGCTACCCGTGCGAAGCCGGAGCGGGTTGCTAGTTATTTATAAAGATATCGTAATTACGACTATACGACCTGCCGCTGAAAAAAAAGCCGTCCCTAATTTCCCAGATTATGTAAGTACCTGTCCTGTACTTGTCAGATTACTTTCACACATATTTTTCTTTATTACTTCAGAACACATGTAGGAGTGTAGTGACAATACAAGAAACATGAGTACACGAGTACTGGAAGACGCACCTGTAGGTTGACTAGAGCCATTACATCATTTTATTGTTATAGTTCCAGAAAATGGTCTTAAACACGTATCCCCGGTAAGAAATAGATAGAGACTATAAAATAAAATTCTTTTAAACTCGCTAAAATTGTATGAAAGTAGTTTCATAATATCCTCTATAAATATGCGTTTAGTAGAGTTCGAATACTCGCAATTTAACATCCATACGTAAGTCATAATATGTATATGTATGTGAACACGAAGTTAAAGGCCCAAAGTTGGAAGTGCGTAGTCGGGATATTACGCATATAAATAAGTGAGGACATACATTCTCGGCTGTTGAACTTTTTTGGTCTCTAACAACTAAAATAATCAGTGACTTGTCAGCGTCATGTGTGGGATATCACATTCTCATTCTGCTTACAAATTATCTATTGCTGAATCGCGATTACCTTAAGCTCAGTAAAAGCAAAGGAGGTTTTGAATAACAAGGGTGAAGATGCACCGATCTCACTCGACTTATCCGCTAAGTTGCGCGACTTGGCATGAAATGATTGGACGTGGTGCGTGTTCCGCATACGTAATACGCCTCGCTCCGCCGACGGACATTGAACACAAGAACGCACTCAACAACAGACGTTTAGCTCTCAACTAAAGACTAGCCAGATATTATACCTAATACATAATAGTGTTACAATAGATTTCAATTCAATCCGAACACGATGAAACACAACGGTCACGTCTACGCCGTATTTTCTCGAATGTCTATCAAGGTAGAAATTACAGTCGCCTCAAGGGACTCGACCGAACTAATAAATTTCTTGCGAGCGTGTTATATCAGCAAAAACTTGGAGCTGTAACAACAACTGACTTGTTAGTTCTGGGAATATTAAGTAACATTGCAAATTCAAATATTGACCTGGTGGCAAAACTTGATGGATTTTACATAAACTCACATAAGTCCCCCTCCCGTACCGCGGCGGGGCTGACGAGACTGTCCGGCAACTATTGTTTCAACAGCTCACCGTTATTCGAGTTTTATTGTTTTCAACAACAAAGTTTCGACGTTTAGTGGATTGAAAACTTTTAAGATGTCAACATTGCGTAAAGGTTGGGGTAGCTTACTGAATGGTGTTCCGGATGTCTTAATAAAAGCGGTTCCCGGATTTCTCCTACATAAGGCGCAGTACGGCACACCGTGTGGTTTTGGTCGGTTCGATTCCGACACACCGCCCCACCGAAAACCCCGGTGGGGTGACGGCCCGAGGGGTTTCCACACGCACAAAAAAAAGCTTACTTAGTGGTGTATTACAGGGCCGCAACTCAGATGCTTTCAGCTGCAGCTGAAATATGTGCGTCAATTATAGGCAAGTTAATTATATCGGATCGATGGCAATCACTATATAAAGCGTCGTAAAATCCGCTCGCGTATTGATTACGCGATTGATATTAGATTACGCGAACGTTTACGTGTATCATTTGACAGTAGGGTTGGCGCGCTTTCGATTTTGAACTTGAAAATGATGAAATATGTTATTAAAGTTAGCCATAATTATGTCATATTCCCCTATTCAATAGGTATATAGTAATGGGCTGAACGCCGCGCCGTGGGTAGACAGACGCTTTTGCAAAAAGCATGATGAAATGTGACTGCACATTAATAAAATCTATGTTTTATTTGTTTAATAAAGACCTAGCAATTTCCATTAATGCGTGAAGTAGACATAAAATAGACCCAGATTCAAGTGAGGGCTACTCTCTGTATCGCCTGTAGGTAAGTGCGCGCCAATCGACACTCCACCAACTTGCTATAATGTATTCAACAATTTGCTAAAGTATTCAGTGCATGCCGATTATTTCCACACACCCGGCCATTTATATTTTTACGAGGATACTCAGTAGAGAAGGTCATGTATTTCGGGTGTACAGCACATACTCAAGTATTTCTTTATCAGTTGCGATAGAGGAACACTGAAACATATTCTGTACAAAAATATGACAATGATCCTGGAATGACTGGACGTATTGATTTTGGATATCCAAAGAAACTATTTTCAATTTCTGTTTGTTTCTGTGTTCACAGCCAATTTTTCTTGCAGGGTTCACACCTATCCATTCAGACCCCATTTCTTAAAATTAGTGCCCTGAGGTCGAAATTCCAAAATGATTTATTACATTATTGATAGCCAGGAATTTTAATGTATTTTTTTATAGATAACAGCTAAATCTCGTAACGTCTACAGAAAATTGTTTAACAGACAGAGAAGAAAAAACCTTTAACAAAAAATTTGCCGACGAAAGAAGAAAGGAACTGAAAGCTAAAAATAAAGTTGTTAGCCTAACTACACTCTAACTAATTTTGAGTAGGCACCAAACCAAGCCAGGGCTTCTCCGCAGTGTAGGTACAAAGCTACAAGTACACGGCGGGGTCGACTGATCATGCCAAAAGTCTACGACTAATACGCGACCTGAATTGCAAGTTTATTGTGTTGGAACAAGAGTCAATATTTATTTAAATGATTTGGCGGAGTGACACTTCTGACCTGTACTATTATGTATGTTTTTTTCGTTAGCTACAAAGTTAGAGAACTCTTTTGTCTTTACCTGTTTAAACTTAATTTAAAGATCATTTTTGCTTGGCGCAATAATTGTATTCTCAATCATATCGCTGAAAAAAATGTGGCTATCCTTTTAAACGACCGACCGACTGCCCAACGTCACCCTCCCTACCGAGATTACCTATGTTATTTGTAGGTGCTCCACAAATACGGGTTTTTTAACGCTTACTTGGTATACGACCATGCGTCATTGCTTATATTTTCTCCTTACTTTCACTGCCGGATTTAGCAAATTGACAGAAATGTGGAATCCCGTAAATAGCAAAAGGCTCGCCTCTTAATAACTGGTTACAAATTTCTGTCTCTACACGATTGTATACAGTGATGATCTTCAATCATCAATGTGCTTTGTAAACTCATGGAGTGTCACTAAAAGCCATTGAAAAAGAGTGGTCTTTAGTTTTAATGCATGATTCCTTTCTCGCTGGCTCTACTTTTGAATTGTTGTGCACCGCGAGTTACCTACTTCCATAAAGTATAGTCCATCCTAAGGTTGTCTGTAAGAGATCGCAGACTGCGATAAGACCGCCCATTGTACTGATACTTTATATTCAATTTCTAGTTTGTATAATACTTTTTTGGTGTGCAATAAAGAGTACCTATCTATCTATCTACTAATTGCACTTAATGAAATGCGAACCTAGAACTAAATTTTTAATACTCGATTTTTTCCTGCCTCTAAACCCGTATCGTTAGCCGTCAGTACAATTTATTTCCTGTACCAATTTCTCTAATTTACAACATACATTACTAATAGTCTTATCTAGTTCCAACTCCCTAGACGATATAGATGAACGATAGGGTCGATGGGACGTATTGTTTATCGACGGCTCCACTCCTCAGGGCCCGGCAGTCACGTGTCACGGTGTGCAAGTTTCAGCACAACACGCCCATACCACCCCACAGGAGTGATACGAACATAGTAACTAACTACACAAGATACGTATGAGCGGTATATTTGAAGGACACTTTATTTATCACCAATTGTCATGTAGGGATTAATTAATTATCATATAAGTTATCACTACAACTACACTATAAAACAAAGTCCCCCGCCGCGTATGTCTGCCTGTCTGTCTCAAAACTCAAAAACTAATGAACGGATTTTCATGCGGTTTTCACCAATATGATGATTGTTGAAGATGTCTCTGCTACCCGTGCGAAGACAGGGCGGGTTGCTAGTATCTACCAAATTTTACATATCAGCTCTTTATTTATAATAATAACAGACGACTTAACGAGTGACATTTCAGCAACAAACGTATCTGATAATTACTACACTTCTAATCTCATAAATAAACGGTCATTCTGGGCCCTATGATGTTATTTTTAGAGTGCAGGTATATTAGTTCTGGAATCATCTTCAAAGAAATTTACAAAATTAAACTATCTTCACTTCTAAAATAATATATTTATTTATTGTTTATCACTCAGAGACAGTTTCATCATGTTCTCTGATCTAATCTCTAGACTACAACATCACAAACTCCATCATTTTATTTGTCTTACATCCTCTAAAAATAAATGTGGGTCGATACTAACATCACATAAATTATTTTCCTCCACAGTGTACATCTTCAACATTGTTCTGTATAAATAGTGAACAATGTAACCTCATTGAACACCAGAAACAAACTACTATACCATAGTTTTTCAATGCTCGTTTTAAGAAAAGGCTACAATGAACATAATAAAACCATAACTAGTATAAGTGCGAAAGTGAGTTAGTATGTTTGTTAGATTGTCACGTCTTAACTGCTCAACCGATCATCGTGAAATGTACACACGTTGTCAAGGGCGTAGAAAACGACATAGGGTAGAAAGTACAGTTCCCGACCGATACTTGAAGTGATTGGCGAACTCGATATTGACGCACTGAGTTATTATTATGACGCGAGAGAAGCTGCGGTAAGTGCTCTAGTGTCATATTTATTATTTTGTTGCTCCTCCAGATAAACAAAATGTAATGAGTATGGAATAAAAGGGAAAGATAGGAATGTGCTATGTTACGTCGGTCTGTTTTGTAACATTGTTGTATGTATCTCTGTGTTGCGATGAAACTCGGTATGTAGATAGCTGGAGACTACTTTTATCCCGATATTCCCACGGAATCGGGACTCGGGTGAAACCGCGGGGGCTGCTAGTTAATAATATAACTGATAGCGATACTCTTCATAGGCCAATTTAATATCAGTATAAAACAAAATCCATCACAAATTCCCATTTTATGTGCTTCCTAATAATAAATATTGGTTTAGGTTTTCGCAACAGTAATCGAAATACACTCAAACCGAAAATGTAATGTAATAAAGTCATATTTTATATGAGACTATCAATACGAACATAATGTTAGAGCGCACCGCTAAGCACTATCAGGCGAAATACAATAAGCGGGTCTCGAGTGATCGCTGAGCCGACATGGCGTATTTATTGGCAAATATAAATAATTTGGTTGTGTGCTCAGGTAGTCACGAATCAGCCACAAATCGAATAACATCTAAATCCGAGAGTTATTGAAATGTGCGTTCCACGTGTACCTCGGGAATTGACCCTCCGACGAGAGGCACTCCAGAGTCCTCCCTGCTAACATATCATTTGTAACAACTGTCCGAATGAATACTGCATGAGGTTGACTTCAAATTGGCATAACTATCAATTTATGTTTGAGTTTTGTTCTTATTAAACATGGGTAGCATCAAATTCATATAAACAAGAGAAAACATAGTATCATCTTTATTGACTAGCAAACACATACGATAAGTGATATGCGCTTTTCTGAATCATGTTATTAAGACTCCGCGGTTCACTATATACATTCCGGGTTCTGGCTAGCCTAATAACAGTTTACCTCGCCTGAGCATATTTGTTTCATTTCTAACCCACATTCCTAAATTAGATTTCAGGGATTAAGGTGCGATTCCACAGCGTTATCTAGCGAAGATGTGTCGTAGCAACTAACTACTGAACCTGCATCGCGCAATTAAACTTCTCTCGCTGATTTTTACCCTATGTAGTGGCCCATTTGGCCGCGGCCCTCAATTCACGATCACTGTCTGGTCCTGTGGGATCCTCCTTCTGTTCTGAAAGGACATTATACCCGTTTCTAAAATTCCATTTACATTATAACAGTTAAATAACTTTCATTAAAACATGATATATTTTGAGTCTTTTGGAATAAACATTGTATGACGAGTAACGACACTCAATATTTATTAAACTTTATGCCAAAAAAAATACAAAATAGTGCATGTCCAGCGCTAATCAATCAGAATATATTTCGTTACGGCCTTAAATCTGTTGTCAAATTTATCTTTTAATCATTTTCGTTAAAATGGTCCTGTAAGTAGGTTTCAGCACGGCACGGCACGCGGCTCAATATAATATTCATATCGGTAATACGAGCCAAAGAATGAAGCGCCAAATTAATAACTTAACAGATTTTAACGACCCTATTCAAGTCCAAATTTGCTAAAGAGATTTTGCAAGTTAAATTTAATGCTAATAATTAATTGATTAAATAGGTAGGTACTGGTGGGTAGTTAAGCCTTTCCTTGACATTGAGCACAGATCACGCCACTGAAGCGCGATACACAGAATTCCTTGCTTTGTGGAATTATTCTATCACGTAATTATGTGTGCATGAATGTTTGATATCTGTGCAGTATTTGTGCTTCACATAGAGTACCAATGTCCGACGACGCGGAATAAATGACGTATCTCATTCATAACTTTATTGCATCCTGCGTTCCGCTTGAACAAACCTCTGAACCTTCAAATTTCATTGAAAGCATTTGAATTCCAGTCGATATGCCGATATTTTAGGGAAAGTTTTACGTTTTTACGATAACACAGAAAATAGCTGCGTACCATCGCTAGAATAAAACATAAAACAAGTAAATAAAAACCGTTCATGTGCAAATCGGACTAACGCGATTAGGGTTCCGTAGGCTTGAAAATTAAAAGTTCGTTTAATTCTTCTGAAAAGTATAAATGTGGCCATAATCAGCAAATATATTTTTTATATTATATAGAAGATGGAAGACATAATGTCTTCTGTTCTCTTTTTATTATTATGGTAAATGAGTTTTCTTTAATATTTTTTAACTTTAAAATTTAGGTAAATGTAAAAGTATTTGTATTTTTTATGCACTATTAAATTAAAGTCTTATCTGATAGTACCACTTATTTCAGTTTCCTGATTTACTCCTGAAATTAGACCAGAAAATATGAATTCTTTAATTTTTTCTTGCTGTCCTGAATACAGGGATCAGGGATACATGGATCACTTTTTTTTTTAAATATATATCTGGTTAAATAATTTCCAGCTGTATCGTCGTATTTCATCCATATCCTTTATGTAGATTTAATTGCATGTTTTAGATGTTCGTTTAATCTCACACACGGCCATCTGATCTCAAACTAGGCAGAGCCTGTACTATGGTCACCATACTGCTGATAAACATGCTTTATTTATAATATGAGTATAGTGAAGTTTCCTGTTCATTGACAAAAACAATGCTTCTTCTTTCTCTTAATATGGAGACCTTACGTATTTCTACGAATACGGCCCACCCAATACATTGTATTGGGTTAAAGGACTGTACGGAACTTTTGAAACGGAATATATATCAGTGTCCATAAAGACCTGTATATAAGCAGAACCTAAAAAGGTAGGAGCTGCCTACAGGTGTTTATAAGTTGAGACGTCCGACTATTACTATACCAGAAAGGCAGAAAAGGAATAAGCCAGTTGAGTCCAAAAGCAGTTTAATATACCAGAAAGTTACTGAAATTACAAATTATCTAAGCTATGTTCGTTTTGAGGCAATGGTGTGGAGTTGGCGGATGACGAGAAGTATCCGTGGTAAGGCTGTGTGGACTAACTATATAAATATCATAAGTTTTCATAATCGTAAAGTTTTTTAGTTGACTCGCAGATACTGTTAACAAAACAAATTCAATGTCTGTTTTTCTTCGTCTCTTCTGCCTCCTCAGCCTTCCATTTGTCCCTTTGCTCACACCGTTGCATAAAAGCGCCATCAACTTCCTTAAGCAAGTCGCGTAATGATGAGTCATCTCTCTCCTTTTTTGCCTTACTTGTTCTGAAGACAAGTTACTGTCGTCATTTTGAGCGCTTCGATAATGTTGAGTCTGTTCTGAAATCTCAGTATTTTGAGTTGATGACTTTCGGTTGAGGTACTAGTTACCAGTTCTTTTACGGTTTTTTCTTTGCATATTTATTTAAGCAGCCTGACCACTTGTACCGGCTTTCATACTTTTTAGTGTCTCTCGATGACTATCACGTAGCTTCTTCCTCTAACTCTTCTCAGTTTTCACTGTAACAAACAAATGTAATAAATGAATTACTATTTATGTATGTATTACAGTGGATGGCGATAGGCGGATGATTAATTGATTTAATTACAAAAACTGCCTGTCTCTTGCAAAATTATTTAATGTCTTCAAGTCAACTAATACCGCCGATAATGTTAACATTGAAGAGCAGCAACCTTTAAGATGAGTGCGACTATCCGACAACTTACGAGCAACTAGAGAAGAACTAATAATGCTAATGCAAATAAACTTTAAATTTAATTCAACTTTCCATATGGTATGTCTGGATTATTTATTTCCTTGTCTATCCTATTCCATTGAACATCATTTTTATTTAAGTTGTGATAGTCCTTCGACTCAGTGTTCACAGTATAGGAAATTGTTTAACAGTTTCAATAAATTGCTCCATATTCGTATGGTTAGAACACGCGTGCACAACACGAAACACTGAATAGCACTGGCGGAGGATGTGCGAAGGGGGTACGGAATAGGCGGGAGGGGCTTAGCTTAGCTCGTGTAGCTGCGCATCGGCATACGCAACTAATTTAGCTTCGCATGTTTTAGTTAGCTCACATAGTTTAGTTTGCAGTCTGCACACAACTAAGGAAAAACTGCGTCAGCTATGCGAGCTAAACTAACTTAGCTTAAGCGCTTATTACACTTGGCTGAATTCAGTCGTCTGAATTCAGTAGTTACTGGATTCAGAAGATAGAAGCTTCTGATCACACTGTCCTAAATTCAGTTACTGAATCAATAACCGACTATAGTGCGACGAAGTTGGACGTGTGGTGCGTGTATGAATATTATAAAACACCAAAAAAATTGTAGCCTTGGCTGCTGGTTCAATTAAGATAAAAATAAAATTAGTAATTTTTTTTTTTAAGTGAAAGGGTTTTATTGAATATAAAGATAATAATGACGTTTATAATGTACTAAAAGCTAAAAAATTAGGTAGTAATCGTCACACCGCTCTCATAAATTTAGGGCATGTTCATTAACATTCGTCACTTTTTTATTCGGGACTTCACGTCCTTACGCACGGAGATCCACGCAGTGACTGAAATGATTTAGTCAGTCAGAAACCATCCGGGCTTCTGAATTTAGGATGCTAACTTGCTAAATGCGATTACACTTGACTGAATTCAGTAACGACTGAATTCAGACGACTGAATTCAGCCAAGTGTAATAAGCGCTTTAACTCTTGGTCTGCAACCCGCATAAGGATCGCCGACCAAGTATTGGCTAATACTTCCCGTATTGGCGTTATGTATTTTAGATTGTGTATGCAGGTTTTGTTTAATATCTGTCACATTCACTACTAAAAAAACTGTCAGTCGTAGGACTGCATGTCAGAAGTGAAAACACACACACATCTGTATATAATATATGTATATGAGCGTGACGGCCACGCGATTTCAGTGCTTTTTGCCCATACCAAAGGTGCCCAACGTATCTAAACAAGTACGCAATGTTCGTGATTATTTCGGTGTTATTTAGAAGCTTTACATTTGTCTGACCAAAAGTTATCTTACTTTCGTCTAGTTGTCCATGTCGCTTTGTTTTCTCAAGCCTATTATTATTTTACGGACTAGTAAATTGACACGGCGCGGCGGCGACCCTAAACAAACAGTTACCTTCTGCAAGCAATGTTACGTCTCCTAAGGCTTTTGAGAATAATTAGTTAATTCAATGCTCATTAGATTAGTCCTTTATGTAAACGATGGTTGGAGGCACTCTTGCCTATGTTTAGATAGTTTGAGCAATCGCCAGCTGATAACTTAATTGTCGAGGAGCTAAAGCACGTTCAGAACGTGCCTCTTGTAATTATTATAAAAGAAACAAGAATAGAATTATAATAATACGTAGTAGCTTTTTTCATACTTTTGTAATTATGTAAAATACATATTAAAGATGGAAATTAGATGTATTAGATAATAAATGACTACAAAAAACGGATGCCGGTTAAGGAATGATCTTGTAATAATTAACTTTAGAAACAGTAACAATGACTTCAGGGCTCCTTAATCATGAATTCATGATACATTGTAATAAGCTGTATTCTTTTCCTCTCTTAGGATTTAAATGGGTTGTTATTTTCTTCAAATCTAAACGGGACCAACTTCGAGTACAACTAATACAATTAAAGAAAGAATTATCGAAATCACTTCACAAATGGCGAAGAACACACACAAAAAAAAACCGTCGAATTGGAAACTTTCCCCTTTATGTTCTTTTAATCATTTCAAATTTATGACAACTGTGTTTAATCTGACAACACCATTTATAAAATATTTTTCTTTTATTCTTCGAGTAGCCCATATATACATGTATGTATGTATGCGTGTATATACATTAAGAAAGAAACACAATAAAAAAATTAATAAATTGATTCTTAAACCCAACAGCCTGAAAAGATCAGGGATAAGTGAAAACTAACAGCGAGGTGTGCTCTTAGAACAACTTGATAAAATATAATTATTTTTAAACTTTTGCAACTTTTGTACTTCTGATGTGTAACTCGGTGTATTAATATGAAATCCCGAGTTCACATCTAATTTCTAAACTATGTAGATTTATATGTCCGAAATAAATAAATGTAATTTAATTTATTTTATACTTCATTATACAGTAAATATTAAATTTAAAATGCATTGTTTGACAACATCTAGGCGTGACACGTCATAGCTTATTACCTACTACCGAAACGCCAATCTACAATTTTGAAGTTAAGTAAAAGACTGATTTGAATTGACAGTCACCTACCCCGCTGCCATACTTAACGTTAGGAATGTTTCATAAATTGTGAACACATTACATGTGTCAAAAAGCCAGGGCAGTGATTTATCTGTATCGATTGAATAGCTACATCGTGTGACATCGGCAAAGCTTTTAAAACGCTACATCCATTCGAGTGTGACTCAAAGCTGACATCTCGGCATTAACTTTGCCCACATTGTATGCACTCAACACTTTTCACTTTGCTGGATTTCTATAAAGGATCCGGTTCACGGCTGACTTGGCGTATGTTTAAGACGAATCCACAAGTAAATCCTCAGCTCGAGTCGACGCGGTGCCATCTAATGTTCGGAACACGGCTTTTCTCATCCCTCCCCGAAGCGGGTCGCAGTTCCGCCGACACGACATCATTTCAAATACAAATCTGACGTAAGTAGAACACTGTTGTAGAACATTCTCGTTGCAAATATTTAAGTTTGAGATTGGTCGCCGGTGCAGTCGACGTCTAACACAAGCAGAGAGTGTCCACTAGCTAGTCATCAGAGAAAGTGCAATATGGCTTTGTTTGTTTCAGTTGTTGTACCGTCCGAGTGTATGTACTTAGAGACTGCACATGAAGGAGGGCTATGATTATCGGATGTATGTATGAGGATAGGTGTTTATGACGTGTCCTTGACCCGCCTTAGAGTCTAAACAGTTTGATGGATTTCAACATGTGAGCCGTGAGGTGTCATTTGAATCCTCTTAATAGTGGAAGTAACATGGAGTGTGGTGTACGATTTCTAGACATACATTTTCTAACATTTAAACTTGTAATGTTGGAATTGGTTGTATCAAGGGTTTTTCCCACTTAGATTTGAAGAAAATATTCCGACTCTAATGGTGGAAAATCGAGGGATGAGGTATAGAGCTGATTACAATTTAACCTGATTTCTAGGCGATGCAGGACTTTTTTAAAATATAATTACTACTGTACAGTCAGGAATTTTTCAATGATACCTACGCTTAGAATCCTCACCTACATTTAATATTTGTATGTGGTGTTAACAGAACATACTGAGCAAAATGATTAAATCTAAACCTAAAGACTACTTGAAGCTGCAACAATATTTAACAAAGCTCTAGAAGCAGGTCGACAAACTACGAACTTATCTCAGCACATTGTAGAGACTGCAGAGAGGGACCAACAAGCCGTAGAAAAAAAACCTGAAAATGTTATTGTAAAATAAATTGTTGTTGCTTTACTCGGATTATAGCGGAATTTATTAAAAGGATCCCAGGAGCGGCGGCGGTCGGCCTAAATAGCGGCAAACCGCGGCTACTCAACATCCTCCCCTCCCCCCTCCCCGGCCCTCCCCGGCCCTCCCTACCCCACGAACACTAAGTCACCCGCGGCTCCGCCTCGCTTAGCTTGACTCTCGACACAAAACTTTCCATCTATAAACATTACTTGTTCCGTTTTACGCTTAATAAGTCTCATAACCGAACGAAATATATCCCAGATGTTTCCGTACCCAACTTTTTGGAATAAGTTCACTGAGTTCTGTTCAATTTATAAGCAATTAGATCCAGTTATAATGAGTAATTAGAATCAGATTTTACCGATAATAATTACCTAGTATTAATATGACGTGTCTGAACATTTTGTGAAAAAAACAATTGCGAGAGACTAACAATTAATTATTATATACAACAGCTATTATTTCCAGAAGGGTCTGTCTGTCTGTTTGAACACGCATCACTATTGTAAGTACTAAGATTATGTAAAAGTTATCTCTTTAAAAAAAGCATCACTGACTTCAATGTACTTTTTAGTGGAATGTAGATGTATTTAGTTTAAATATAACATGGGTAGGCCAACTAAACACACTGCTCCAATGAGACAGCGATGTTTCGGAGCAAACGAAAATATCATCGACATATACAATTTTTAGATGTTTGTTGATTTTTCAAAATTCTTGTAAATTTCAAAAATTTAAATGCAATAATGATGCATGCATAAACAAAAAAAGAATTTTCCAAATTGGTTCAGGCGTTGTCGAGTCGTACATAAAAAAAGATTCCGACAAATTGAGAACCTCCTCTTTTTTTTAAGTCGGTTAAAAATCAGTTTACCTACTCTAACCAATAGTTATTGTGATTTGAATGAAGGCGTGATTGAAGTAAGAAAGAAAGCTAATTAAGTTAATGAATTTCAGTCTTATCGTAGAAATGGTAATAACGTAATTTAAAACAATGTTTTATAGGTAGCATATAATATAAAACACAGTAAATGAAAAAAAGATAGTAATTATTTATTTCGTTACAAACATTTTATGAAACATTTATACACGTAAAGTAAAAGGTCTGAAGTACCATACTGCCATAATCTGCCATAATAGTCGTTGGGATACGAGAGAACTGACACTGAACCCTTTCAATCCCTAATACCAATAGGCAGCGCTGACCACGTGACGTCATTTTCTGAATTGCGCTATTCGCCGCTACTGAATGACAACGCGCCGATCGAGATTGGTCGGAATGGTCAGGCTTTCTAATTGACTTGGTATTTTTACGCCTCGGCCACGACATAATGTGTCTTGCGCTGGTCTTGTGGAGCGTATTTAGAATGTCTTTATCAAAATTGGCACGATCCTGCCTAGAATCAAATTCCTTTTTTATTGAAGATATTTTAAAGGCAAGGCAAGGAGTAAATCCCGTTAATGAAAAGAAAAAGGAATCTGGCGAATTCAAGTCTTTATACAATTAATACAGGCAATATTTCGAATTTTTTTTTGATTTGATTACAAACTATTGTATAAAGAAGAAGATATGAAACTACAACTTAACTGTAAGAGAGCTGTAATACCGCGCAGCGGAAATTAGTATTTAATAATAGGCAGTATACCGTAGAAAGGAGCATAATTTTGGAGGAAAAAATGGTCCAATATGCCGCGACAAGTCCATTAACATACTTATGTCGCACGGCGCCGACGGGGCCAAGCGCCTTTTTACCGCGATCCTTACCCTTGCAGGTGACGTCACTTGCCGAATTCAAGGAGTGATGCCGTATTATATAGAAAGTGGGGAGCCGAACATGATATATGCCTCACATTCTGTTCAATACAGCTCACTTTGGAAATGATATGTGCCGTATGGTATGCTAATGGCAAACACGTTCCACACGTCTAGACGTACTGTCATACACTTTGATCATTGAAACAAATGTTATCTACATATATTTTTAACTAATATTCCTTTTAAAAGTATATTCAAATAAGTAATGCTTTTGAAACAATATGCCAATGTTAATCAAGATTGTTATTCGTTATAAATAAAAATATTCACAGATTATAAGTTACAAATTGTTCTTTTTATTTATTTACATACTCAAAATTCTAATGGAGATTTGCACAATTTTGTTATCAAGACATTACCATAGTTTTGTATTAATCGTTGGGGGGATGAAATCGCGGTTCTGCCTTTGCAATTCTCGAGGAATGTCGTAGGCTATTTACCATCACTTGATGAACCTTGGGAGTGGGGCAGTGACCGTAAATGCGGGTCAAACTGCGGGTCCAGCTAGTTTGCTGGCAATGTATTTTTTTCTGTTAGATGACATGAGTGAGTTTGTTTGTTATTTCAAGATTGAAGCCAGATCCAAGATCTTTTTAGGAGTGAAGAATGAACTATAACTTACGGTTTAGGGAATAACATTAAACAATCTTTTGTTGTCGCCACATCAAAAACTCGTACTTATTTTATTAATAACTATAAATTTACAATTTAAAATACCCCCGACTCAAAAATCCCTTCAACGACTAGAACAGAGCTGATGGTCTTCGAACGGCTGAACAGAGTTTCTTAAATGATATCTAAGGATTAAGTCACCTTCAAACATATAAAACGCACTTAAATCGGTCCATTCGTTTGTGAGCCACGTTTTTGCGTCCGAGGTTAAAAATAGGGGTAAACTATAATAGATGATAAAACAGTTCAATATATAATAATAAAATTATTTAATAGACATTATTATGAGTACTTAAATGAGTGACGTAACGCAACGCTATTTATTGGCCGGTTGACAATGGTAGCGTGATAGAAGCCTAGGCATGTATAAGTTGACAATGGTAGCGTGATAGAAGCCTAGGCATGTATAAGTTGACAATGGTAGCGTGATAGAAGCCTAGGCATGTATAAGTTGACAATGGTAGCGTGATAGAAGCCTAGGCATGTATAAGTTGACAATGGTAGCGTGATAGAAGCCTAGGCATGTATAAGTTGATAACGATCACTTGAGTGCGGATTGAGGTAACAACATAGCAGTTACTAATATTTATTGATTTTGAAAATTTATACCAATAGTGGTGAGATTGTTGCTAACACTTTGAGTGAAGAAGTTTGGAGTAAGAGGTTGTATCTCCCCTGGCATAGAGTGCCGACTAGCTGAGGAGACAGAACAAGGAACACATATTTTTTAACTTTTTTTTTATTGATTGATTTGGTTGATTGATTGATCGATTGGTTGATTTATGTTTCAAATACAATTTACATTGTGTTTGAAACATAGTATCATTAGGAATACAAACAATACTAACATTCAAGACAAGAGATAAAATATACGTAGGTATAAGGTACTTTGTCAGATACACTTAGTTACACATTTGTTATACTATTAGCTTCACCTGTCTTGTAAATAACTATGTAAACATAACTTGTAATGGAAGTCATTTTTACACGAACTGAAACTTTGTATGTATTGTTGTTCGGATGACAGTACTATAATTTGGCATCTCGGAGCGGAAGTGATGATGGAGCCAGCAAGTGGATAGTGGCTACTAGAAGGTAAATTTTGCTTGGGTTTGGCGAGTCCCTTTAGACTTGGTAACGGAGCTGCGGAGGTCTGATGTTAAAGCCTTAGCCAAGGTGGATAGTGGGACTCTTTTTTCTTTTTAATTCGGTTCGCCATTCAAGCGTTTTGTTTTAGTTTTACTAAAATGTCATTATTACAACTAAGCTTACAATTACAAGCAAAAAAGCGTGGGGTGCCTTCTTACAATATTTTTATAATAATTCTTTACTTTAATAAATAGGTACCAATGAACTATTCGTAACAAATTATGAACCTCAGACTTTTTTACAATTAAATTAATTATTTTGTTAATAATGTAATACTAAACGTAATTCGTAAAAATCTAATAACCTTATTAGATTTTTATGCCTAAATTATTATGACACAGTGGACTTTATATTGCAATGGCACAACTCTACTTTTATGTCGGTTTGCTGTGTTTATTTTTGTTTTTTAACTATTTTTTATTATTCGTTTATTGTCATCGGTCCTTGATACGTGTGCCAAGTTAATCGGAAACCCTAAAGTTGGTGATAACAAAGTTGAAAGATTCCGTTACATAGAAAGATACCGGTCGAGCTAATATAAACCTTGTAAAAAGCAGAAATATTCACCCTGGTCGTGACTAAAAGCACGTGCAACACCAGTAGAAACTACTAAATAAGAGAGTATTTACTTTGATCCAGTATCTAATCTTTGGGCCGCTGATCCTGGACGGAGCACCTCCTTCGCCCGTTCGCCCGTGGGAACCGCTAGTAAGCTAATTTCCGTACATTGCTAGGCCTTATGAGGAACATCCTTCCTTCCTCTCGCTCTCCCAGACGCCCTTTATGTGAGGCTTTGCAAACATTTAGAATTAAAAATTTGTAAGCTTTAATCGTTGTGTTATCCGTGCCATATTAGTTTTTTTATTATCTAAAATCTTTATAATAGAGACATTATTACAAAATTAGAATAAATAAAACTAGGTATAACTAATATAGATTAAATAGATAATCAGTATAGAGAAAGAAGAAAAAAGACATGTCTATGTCTAGATGTTATCTGTAGATAAGGGTGATTTTCTCAAGCCTAATATTTAGGCGTCCAGGCTGAAAATCCCATCCTAAGGTAAGGTAAAGATACAGTATAATGAGTTTTTTTAGGAAGAAAGCCATTATGTGTCTAAATGAAGCCATAGCTTGCATTAGTAGAAAGTATTTAAGTGATTATAAAAAAAATATTCTTTATATAATATCTAAGTTTGGTGGCTTGTCCGCTATCAGTTTTGCTGAGCATTAGCACCGTTTAAACGAAACTGCGTTAGTTTACTGGAAAGGACTAATTTTATTTAAATTCAGCAATACTTTTTCTGTCTATTGAGATTTTAATTTGTATATTTAATATCATAGTTTATCCTAGAAAAAATCGAAAAGACTGTCCACGTGTAATTCTAAATTTTGGTGTGATTAGGAAATTATGAGGAGACTTGTAATGATTGAACATAAAGGAACGATGCTACCATCGCCCGATCCATTAAGTAGGCTCACGCGCTACAGTGCCGATCGTGTCTTATGATGTTACGATGCGCTGCTAGAAAAGTAAGTAACACTGTTTCTGGTAATCTAACAAAAATCCTGCAATTTTGGTGGAGAAATTTTAAAATGTTTTAAACCAAATTATAGGTTTTAATATGCGTTTATAACAAAAGGTTAGGTTTCCATTTAAAATGACACCAATAGAATTATTATATTCTTTTTAGTATTTCTTATAATTAACATATTTTACATGATTCTAATTTTGGTGGAGCAATTTTGGTGGTTTTGGTGGTATTTTACTGATCACCAAAATTGCTTAATTACACAAAAATTGGTTTACACAATTATAAGCTTTTTCAGTCAGGCAATATTTTGAGTCCATGAAAATGAAACACATATTTAACCAAAAATACGGTCACCAGGGTGTTCATCGAAGTTATAGAGAAGTATAATACTTCTGTAATACCTCAACTTAAGTATTGGAATCAGTTTGACGTGGATATTTAAAATGCCATAATTCTACCCAAAATAATTAGTCAAAGACTTAAGAATAGTATTTAGAGAAGAAGAGGATTGCAAAAAGGAAGAGAAAACAAAAAATAGGAATGATCCTGTAAAACTAGACGAATTACGAAGAAAATTATAAAAGCCGATATCAGAAATGTTATCATCGGCAAATGCAGTGACGGTACGGGATGTAAAAAGCAGCATATTAAAAAACCAGCTCAACTTTGCCTTCAAAATAGATATTGCCCGAGCGAAGTCGGAGAACATCCGCAGAATTGGTGAGAGACTGGTGAGTCTCCCTTCCGAAACTCATGCATTTTGGTCTCTTGCTGCTTGCTTGCTTGCTTACTCCAGGGGAATTTCTGTAGACCATTTCTTCCATCCCTGCACATGGGCGAGAATTCGTTGGCCTATGACGCTAAGCAGAAAGCCGATTTTCTGGGGAAACTCTTTGCGTCGAACTCGACTTTGGATGACGTGGGAAACATACCGCCGACCATACCGCGGTGCGAAAGCCGTATGCCGGAATCCGGCTCTTGCAAAGCTGAAGAGGAGTACCCCAGAGTTGGCACCGGTTTTAACGCGTCTAGAGAGTAGGAGAGCCAATAATCTGTAGGCGTCACAATCACCCCGAACTCATGGAAGACAGCTTTAGTGCACCCGATTCCTAAAAAGTAGACCGCTCCGAACCGTCCAACTATAAACCTATATAGTCATAACCTCCTTGTTCTCCAAGACAATGCAATCCATTATCAACTGCCAGCTCCAAACCAGGCTTAGAAGACCACTAAATACTCAATGACTAACAATACGGTTTCCTTGGAGTTTGCTCAGCTAGTGATCTTCTTGTTTACCTGGGCGTTGGCGAGTAGGCGATCGAGACCAAAGGGGAGGCGTTGCCGGTTAGTTTTGAACATAGTGAAGGCCTTCGATCGGGAATCAAGCTTCGAGAGAAACGCTTTGTGCCAACAAAGCGTTTCTCTCGAAGCTTGATTCCTATGGGCTTCATGAGAAACTGTGCAACTGGGTAACCAGTTTTCTGACAGACAGAAGCATCAAGGTTGTTGTCGGCGGTGCACGCTCTGATTTCAAGTCTGTCAATGATTGTGTACCACAAGGGTGTGTGCTATCATCCACGCTGTTTCTTCTGCATATCAATGATATGCTGCAAACTTACAGCTTTCACTGCTGTGCAGATGATAGATAGCACGATTGATGCCTTTTATACTGGCCGTGCCAATATTTCTCGTGAAACCGTCATTGAGAAATCAAACTTGCGTCTGAAATCAAAGTTTCCTTAGAAAAAGTTACAGATAAAGAACCCCACGAAGACACAGGTTTGCGCGTTCACCGCCAAAATGATACCATTTGTAGTATCACCTCGCTTTGCGAGCACTTCCCTAACTGCCACAGCCAGTATCGGAATCCTTGGCGTCGATATAGCGAGCGAAGTCCAGTTTCGCGGTCACTTAGAGGGTATTTCACTCGGACTCACCGCCTACAACTTTGTAATGTGCAGGTTCGGCCACATATGGTATACTGTTGTCATCTCTATGCATCGGCACCCCAGTATCAGCTTCTCTCTCTGGACCGCATTCAACGGAGATTGACACGAATCGTGTGTTGCCAGGATATTTCGGATAGGCTTAACTTCTTGGCGTTGCGCAGGGATGAAGCTTTACTCTGCATTATCTATAGCTTGTATTATGGGGAGTGCTCCGAAGAAGTGTTCGGATTTATACCAGCCGCAGATTTCCGCGATCGTTCAACGCGGTAAAACTTCCGCCACCATCATTCGGACAATTTGCACTCCACCACTGTGCGCTTCTCAAAAAACTTTTTGCCTCGCACAATTAATCTGTGGAACAAATTGTCACCTGCAGTAATTTCGGACCGATACAACCTTCAAACCTTCAAGAAAAGAGCGTACTCCCACCTGAAGGGCCGGCAACGCACTTGTCACTCTAGAGTTGCAGGTGAACAGGTGTGTGCAGATGGCGGTAGTCACTTACCATCACGTGACCCGTCTGCTCGTTTGCTCCCTATCCCATAAAAAAAAAATATAACAATGACTACAATATTTTTTGATTTAAGTTATATAATCGAAAGACTGAAAAAATAATGAGACTCTTCATTGTGTATTGTACATTTAGTTGTAATGTACATTAAGAAAGAAGAAAGAATTTAATTTTTTTAATGGTTACAGCTCATTTTTAATTGATCTTATTATGTTGATTTATAAAATATTTTAATAAGACATTCAGTATAATAATGCTTTTACATTTTATTATAATTTTGGTGACAGAAATAAATTTTGGTGCTGATATATCTAATTTTGGTGTCAAGATATCAATTTTGGTGCCTTAACAATTTAGGTGTCAATTATATTTCAGAAACTGTTAGATTTAGACGAATTCTTCTTACATTTCATGTAACTGGAAACATCATTCTAATATACCAATGTACAAAATTACCTAAAAGTCAAGAAACAAAAAAGTCCACCAAAATTAGGTAAAAATTCACAGTTGTTGACTTTCACTCAGAACATGATTTACTTATTTGTAACATAAACTTATTACTATTTAATAGATGACCATAATATGGTATTAGCCGCGGCACTCTTTACTTTGCCTCTGTTTTTATAACTCACCAAATTTTAAACGAGTATTGAACTCTTTACAAACACCCCCTCGTCATCAGAAGGAAAGAGAAGAGGAGAGGGTAATAGCACAGATAAGATAATAATTTGATAATAGAGTGTAGGTATCGTAGAGACCACAGAATATTTCTATTCTGTGGTAGAGACATATTCAACAATCTGTCATTCAAATCAAATATTGGTGAAAACCGCATGAAAAGTTCGAATCCGTTCAGTGGTTTTATAGTTTATCGCGAACAGACAGACAGACAGACGCGGCGGGGGACTTTGTTTTATAATATGTAGTTATTTGCTACAACTGACGCGGTTTGCTAAGTAAAGTGGAACTAGAATGAAATGTTGCACAGCCATTCGTTGTGTAACGTAGGTAAGCACTAAGTAAAGTTTTTTTTTTAATTGTCAAGATGGACTGAAATGATGGATGGAAATTAATTTGTAAATATAGGGAATGAAAATCCCATCGGGCACTACAATAGACCAGTGCCTATATATACAAGCCTCCACTGTCATCGTCATGGAACTAAACATCTTCCACACTTTACAACAAAGGGTAAATCTTTGACTTTACGGTTGTCTCTCTGTTTTTTTTTAATAAATTAAAACCGCAAAGTTACAAACAGACTTAAAATGACTTCTAGACCCACCCATACTAATATTATAAATGCGAAAGTACTGTTTGTTTGTTACCTTTTTACGACTAATGCCGCGTTCCAGTATTTAAGAAACGATTCGTTTTGCTTACGGACGGTAATGTTTTCGTTGAAAATTCAAAGAAATTTTACCGTCCGTAAGCAAAACGAATCATTTCTTGAATATTGGAACGCGGTATAAACTGCTAAACGGATCGTAATGAAGTTTGGCAAGGAGATAGATTATATCCAGGGGAAGGACAAAGGCCATCTTTTTATCACATAAAAATGTACGGTCCCCCTAGGATAAATTTTAATTTCCACGCGAACGAAGTCGCGGGCAACAGCTAGTTATGTTTGCAATTGAAAGTACCTAAGCATTTGGGATTGGTCTGGCTCATTCAATTGGATTTACTAAAAGCTACCCATAAAACATGCAAATTAACTTATTCATTGAGCCCTTACATTTATATAAATATAAGATCTTTGCTACATAATAAATCCGTAAACTTTACGTCTTTTTCCAACTTTGATTGAAATCGGTCTAGTTGAACCTTTAGGTAGCAGACGAGGGACCCTGAACTTCTCTTTTACCCTTTGCCAACTCCTTAGAACCATATCAAATAACTTAGCTTGTACTTTGTGACACTCCCAATAGTTTCACCAAGTCTCCTCTGTCAGTACAAAAAAACAAAATAACATTTGTAAATACGCCTGCCACCAGTAAACATAGCAAGAATTCTCTTTCTTTGTAGTTATGTTCCAAATATATGTGCAATAGATAATGGAGAAAATCTCAGTTTTTCTCTCGTATACGGAGCGTAGTAACAACATCGCGATACACACGACACCAACTAATTTATATGTGGAGTGTCCCCGCGGGAGGATCCGCCCAACCGCCATGATTAATGTACACGAGGCCACTTCATATCACTGTATCGGCACATGACCTCGCCAAGTTTTCCCAAGTTGTTTAAAAGGCGCTACCACCACCGCAATCTAATTTATACGTATGAATATACACCTCTGTGGCCTCCTCTGTTCTCAATAAACTTATTTTACGAGTACTTACATGTTTATTAGGAGGATAGGACAAGTTTGACGCCGTTTCGTTTTATTGATGGAACCTCGAGGGATATAAATATTAGACAAAGTATTTAAAAGGGTTATTAAATATTTAAATTGTATACAGAACTAAATGGTACGCATTGAGGCTTTAGTTTACGACAGTATAGTACTAGCAGATTCAAGAAAACATTATTTATCTGACTATAAAACTACAAACAGTTTCTGTAGCATTAGTCAGAGCGAGCATCAAACTGGTAAAACACTTAAAGGGCATCCGAAATGCTGAAAAAAAACTTTTTTATTACGACTTTTAAGAAAAGAAAAACTGCACGGTTTTTTTTCCTCTGTAACCCGCGGATTTTTTTTTTTTTAACCAATGTGGAAAACTCTTAGCCCGCCGGCACCATCCCTGTTAAATGTTTAACTAACGAATCCGAGCAACGGTAAATCCTAACCGCGCTATCCCAGAGGAACTTTTATATATAAGGAAGATTGAACATTTTTTCCCCTGGAGACTTTATGTCCTGCAGAAGAAAGAAACTTCAGAGAACGTATACAGAAGACTCTGTGAGAGCGAAAATGGTCGACACTGTTACATATTTTTTATATTCTCAGAAAGGGACAGGGCAACACAAGACTGTAAAAAAGCACGCCACATTTTTTTTTATTTTCTTTTTATTATTTTCTACTTTTTAGTTCTGGTTGCTATTAAAGTGTGTTTTTTATGTTTTCTAGCAAAAAAAGTACATCAATTTACCTGTGCAAATACAATAACTGAAACCAAAGCATCTGTCATTCATATTGTTAATTTCATGTTGATCACGTATTTCCAACACGTGTCTGTCAGAGAAATTAATTATAATATTTACATTATCGTTACTGATACTCTTCGCAACACGATCCGGAGTTAAAAGCGCTTAAAACGAAATAAAAGATCGGATTGGAACCAGCCGCAGGGTCCCGGGGGAACTCATTACAACGAAATCACATTTTGATGGAAACCACGTTCAGACAAATTGAATTTTATATAAATTAAGTTTGAGTTTGCAAAGTTAAGGCACAAAGGACAACAATCAGATGACGTTACACATAAAGTATAAAGTTATAGTCCAAACTATAGATGTCATTGAATGAAGTTGGATATTCACCTATTCAAATAATTACATATGTGAGTAGGCACTTGACTTTCAATCTTTGCATAAAGACGCAATAAAGTAATATGATGACCGACTATAAATGGTTTAAGAACATTTACATCTGCAGGTATATATCTACGGTCGTAGGGACGTCAAAGTAAACCCTTTAGATTAAACCTTACACCTATTTACACCAAATATTTGGTGAATGCCAGCAAACTTCAATTTCATTTTTGATGTACACAGTCGTTCGTGGGGTTCGTATTTGACGTATTGGCTCCGGATATCGACGTCCCGCAGTATTTATCCAAAAGAATTTACTAGAAACCATTTCACAAAATTCGCCAACATGAAGAAAAATGTATGTGTGCAGGTTCAAATCCGAAAAAAATATCTATTAAAGTAAAAATGAGGAGAAATCACAAAAACATGCCATATTATAACTTTTTTCCCATACCACCCGCCGCGGCGGCGGCGCGGCGTGGGTAAAACATACTGAAGTAAGTTGACGTGAAAAAATAAGTGTCATTTACATTTTATTATAAGTATAACAAAGATTTATGAAGCGGTTCACGGTTGAGTTAATGTTCTTTGATGAAAAAATGTAAAAACAAGGCGTCGTCTCCGCCGTGATGTCCCACATGTAGTAAGTTCTTAATTCCCTCTGTATTTCTACAGCGCTTAAATGACTTCCAACTTTGTGCTTTAGGGTCCGTTTCCACGAAAAATATGCCGTATCGTAATAAGAATTAACATTCATGACTGGTCTAGTGGAGGTCGCGGGTTCGATTGACCCACCCAGGACAAATAATTGTGTGATGAGCATGATCACTTTTTCTGTGTCTGGGTGTAATTTATCTATATAATGTATGTATTTAGAAATATATAAATCTATTTATCAGCAGTCTGGTTACTCAAGTTGTTATAGTAATTATTATTTAAACGTTGCATAAACGCATGCTGTACGATCCGATCACTAATCGTACTGTCGAGAATCGATTAAACTCTCGACATCGGCCGCCAGCGCAAATCTACTAAAGTCGCGTCGCATCCCTACTGCTGTACGTGGGAGGGGGGCGCAGGAGTACCTCTGCAACAGCAGGACCACAGCCGGCACTCATCTACGCACCGGTCCACCGCTCAACATTGTATCCTTGTTCCTGCTTTCAAATACACCAGCGCGCCTATATACAGTCCACAGTCTTTTATTTCTCGACCAACGGAGAACCCAACAGTACCATTAATCGTAGTAAGTTGTCATTTGTCCTGGTTGCCCAAACGTTACCTCTACCACTATTATGTATTCTGTGCCTCTACGGCGTTAACTTAATACTCATTATTATTGCTAATTATCTCACTTCTCAGATACAATACTTGTAATTGTTTTTAAACCTTCGCGACTTTTATACATAATAAATTCAATGTCGTCAATCATCATCATATCGTCAATAGATGTATAACTCAGGACTTAATCGCGATAATATATTTATAAAGCACAACACACGCCTTTTTAATTGCACGTATCGTGGTATCGGGTCGATTGGGTACCTAAATATGCCAAAAAGCCCCGAGTTATATATCTAACAGTAATTGTACTCCACTTATGTCAAAAACCATCGTCCATTAAGCAGTATTCTACTACATCCAACCAGCACCGTTCTTGCTGATGGTTCACCTGCCTCAATGGGTGCGAGAAGCGCATCGTTTCTTATGTTCTTAGACTAACAAAGAAAGACAGATTTTCTGACACAAATCAATACCTAATAAATTATAAGCTTGATCATTATAACTTAATAAAAATTAAGCAATATTATGTTATTTAATGTTTCTGTTAAATATTAATCACTCCCAAAGGTCCCACAACAAAGTATACAAAACAAAAGTCTCAGCTAATGTAATAAACGAAAGTGTTTTGTATTCAGTCCGCAGGCGCCTGAATCAACAGGTCTTTGATTAAAACTCATTTGAATGTATAATTAATTAGCGAAGGATTTCAAAGGAAAAAGGTACTCTCGTCTACAAAAAACAAACATACAAACATATCCATTCAAAGTGAGTCTAGACAACCACATCACCTAATTAACATTAACCCACACACGGACAATTTACTGTGTAACTTTTGTTGTTTTTCTTTCTTCATTTATCTACTCAAAAACATGATTTAATTGTTCTTGAAAACGTTATGTTATACGTTAATTGAACCGCAAATGAATGGATTATAATTGTTGCAGTCGACATACGTGCCTACCTCGAAATACCTATAAAACATCTTAGAATTGTATGACATTTGTGTTCAACTAGGTTCATGTCAGATTTTTCTCACTTTCAATCTGTACTACGACTAAGATTAATAAGCCAACATATTTTTGTTAATATTGGAAGACCAAACTCAGAAACAAACGGCCCAATTTGAACTTTTACAAATCAGCGGCCTTTTTATTTCTACTGGACATTTTTTTTTTTAATTATGACACGTCAGAATGACCGCAAACTGGTTCAAAGACTGAAGACCACCATTATAGATACGGATGATACTAAAATGGTGGCCCTCAGTTTGACGGCCTTGAGAGATGCTTTTTCCCCGCTTAAAGGACCCGGGATTATACGTCGAAGAGAACACGTGTGCTGGTAATGCATTCCACATTTTAATGCGGCCAAGAAAGGAGGTGCTGAACCGTCTGGCCCTAGTTGGAATTGTTTGCACTGTAAGGGAATGACACCTCAGCCCGCCACGTGTTGGTCTGAATAGGAAAGGAGAGGGTGGGATTAATTGAAAGAGCTCTTCGCAACACTCGTCATGGTAGAGGTGGTAGAACACTGCCAAAGAGGCCACGTTTCTACGCAACTGCAGGGGTTCAAAGGTGTTGGTGACCTCAGAACTCCCAATGATGCGGATAGCACGCCGCTGCAAACTGTCGAGAGTCTCAAGAAGGTACTGTGCAGAGCCATCCTAGAGATGAGAACAGTATTCCACGCAGGAACGGATCTGTCTTATACAAAAGACATCGCTGCTCCGGCGTGAAAAACCGCCTCACCTTGTTTAGGACACCAAGTTTCCGAGAGACCGTTTTTATGACGTTCTCGATGTAGTTTTTATTATTAAGTTTACAGCGGACATCCATTCCGAGTATGTTGAGATTGTCCTGCAGTGGTAGTGGTGTATCCCGAAGAGCTGGAAGGGGTAGGAAGGAAGATACCTTGGCAGTAAACGCGCTTGCCTTTGTTTTTTTGGCATTGGACTCTACTCGGAACCCCATTTAGAAATACGATTCAAGTCCCGGTCAGTTCAGTGACAAGTTGCCGTCTTTTGTGATCGATTTCAACGCAATATCTCATGTTTATATTTCTGATTATTGTTATTGAAATTAATTGTAACTGTTACTTAGCTGTAATATTGTTTATGAAGATAGTCTGTGGCAACACTATAAAATAGCAAATAAGATTTTGGCGGCAGAATAGAAGGTTGTAAAAACATGAAATTCATATAAAACTAATATAACTTTATTTAATTTGTGATAAGGAGTTGATTCTTTTAATTGACACAGAGAAATTAAAGAGTAGGAATATCCACACACATTATGTACAATTATGTATCATAGACTTATGTAATCTCTACATAAAAATATAATGGACTCGAGGAATGCTACAACATCGAACACTTCAATGCGGTACCGAAGTATTAACTTAGGGTTGCACACCATGCAACCCCAGGAAACAAACGATCACTGCTCATAAGATGTGCAGGTTTCTCGAAGCCATAAGTCTGAGCAGTGAACTATAAAGCAAGAGTGCGCTACAAAAGATCAGAGTTGGTCGAAGTAGCACTAGGCATTGAAAATAAAAATAATAATGCTACAATCATCAAAAGATCAGGATACAAACGACTAAAATGGAGCAGTGACCTATCTCAAGGGCCAGTACTTAAATGAATAAATTATGGCGACCTTAATCCAGCTTCTATGTTAAAGGCAAAGTAAAACTTGATAGGTTGTATCGTGTGATTAAACCGCAGCCCTCTACGATGTAAATCACATCACCTTCACACTATGCTAACTAAGGACTCTATTTCATTTTGAGTTCGTTTATATTGACTACTTTAGTTCAGAGTTGTTGCAAACTAAAGGGAAGCAAACATTCACCACTATGTCCACTTAGGGAGAAATCTGCGAATCAATGATGTTACTATTATAGTGGTGTTACATATATATTGTAACAGGTATTCGAAACTGGTGGCAAGTTGAACTAGTAAATATCTATTCCGTAAACACCGTTTAACTCAACCGGATACTTGCGAGGATCGAATATACACGATTACAAGCTTTTGCCCGCGACTTTGTCCGTGTGGTGGCGGACATTAGACATCATAGAGTGTAGGTAAACCAATTTAGGGTACACCAGAGGCTCCAGCCATAAGTCCCGGTGACTAAACACTGTGTGGTTTTAGTCGGTTCGAGTCCGATATACCATCTTGTCGTTTGGCCCCGGTGAGGTGATGGCCCGTGGGGGTTAGATAGTAATTGAGGAGGGAAAGCCCACCAGTCACCTTAGGTTTGTAGATCAAAGCCCCGCGGCACCATTTAGAGGCGTAACACTGATCGAACTATTATTACATGCCAGCGGAAGATTGCAATTTAAGGCTTAAGGCTTTGGAAGTACTTGCAACGCCTGGTAAGTATATCTCACTGTGAAAGGTGTTTGGTGTGGATTCCCTGTCTATGGCCATTCGTTGAGGCTAATGTCCGTGAAGGTGTTTCATTCTCCGGATCCCGAGAACTTCATCCCATCTTCACTAAATTCGCAGATAACAAAATCGGTTCATATTTGACGGAGATCATATTAGACCTGAGATAACATACAAAAAAAAAACCTACATGAGCATCAAATTGAGAAAATCCCTTTTTTTACTTTGGGTAAAACTCGATGCGTGATGCAAGCAAAATGTAAGTTTCTTACAAACTTTCATCCCCTTTTATTGTTCTTGATAGATTATTAAGAAAAAGGCATGAAGGGATACTCACTACTCGTAACTTTTGTATAAATAAGCACGAAGTCTGCTTATCTACAAATATATAAGACTTTAAGGACAATAAAATACATCGGCTTCTATTTTGCGCTTATACACATTATTTTCCTTACAACGGATTGTATCACTTTTATTTAATGCCGGTGTAACCAGTGAAAATAACGTCTATTAACTTATTTTTATTAAATAGTGAACTGTGTATCATCTATTATAGTTTGTCCCTATTTTTAATAAAATAAATAAGAGTTTTTGATATGGCGACAACAGTTATGTTTTCTCTTCTGACGTGCAGTCCTACGACTGACAGATTTATTAAACAGCCCCGACGACTCCAAAACCCCATTATGTTCATGTTGACGCTTCTACAAACTAACTTACAATTTTAGTAGTTTCAAAAGTCAACTGTCAGGACAAGACTCAACAATGTGACATCACGTAACCGTGGAAATAGTGAACAACCAGAACAACTGATATAAAACAAGTCTTACTACGTTCAAATTCCTTTTACTTTTCTTAATAATTAATATAAAAAAAATAAAATCAAATGCTTAAAAAATCCAAAGTTACCTACAATAAAATATACGTTTACCATTCAGAATACAAACCGCTCGAATACCGCAGTACCTATCGATTAACTGTAAACTTTTACGAGTTTCCGATTCAGCGGATGCTCGCATTCAGCTTTAGCGGCTATAAAACAAGTATAACTATCAAATAATTACTGAAAACAGAATACCTCAACACAAATCGCTCAATCAATGGCTATTAAAAAGTAATTACAGTGACGTGTATACAAAGAGGTGCAATAGAATCTGCAAAACTTTTGAACGGCCTCACTTTTATTTACTTTAAAAATAGGTTTATTTGAAAAATATTTTTTTATTGTTCTGAAATTGCGCAAAAAAACAACCGCAAAGCTACTTGTTCCCATTATCATAAACAAGCTTTGGCTCGCGTTAACGAGAATTTAGACAAACTATTCACTATCCCTCGGGAACGTACCCTTTTCTGTGTGAACTGGGACCCTATGTCCTTTTCTGGTTGGACCCCTGACAACGCGAATGCAAAGTTTCATGATGATTAGTTGAGTAGTTAGGCGTAAGAACGTGTAATGTTAGAAGAGATATGATCATATGAAACATTAGCATTTAAAACGTACAAACTGATAGATCTGATGACAGAAATATGGACTAGAATGATTTTAATAAATAGGTGGTAGCCGTTGGCACCGACAATTTACCAAGCCACTCAGAAAGTTTTGCGAAAAAGATCATTTACGAGAAAAAAGTATAAAAATTCCAAATTTTTTTCCTCTACATTTTATTACAAGCTAAATGTAATTATCGTGTCTCGCTGAAAAATGTATCTATTTCGAGAACTTTTTTCCTCGATGAAACTTTACAATTTCTAATGGCGCCTAAAACCGGAAGAATCGTTTTATACACTTCAAATTGCATTTGTATAGTTATAGGGCAACTGTGTACCAATGCTTTTGGGGAAATTAACGATGTTGGCAAAAGATATGGTCGCCCTTTGGCGACTGTTACAGAAGAAAACGTAGCAGAAATGAAAAAAATCCGGGCCCGCAGCAGGCCCGCAGAGGTAGATTTCGGGTTTTTTTTTTATTTTTATCTCCAAAAATATAAGTCGCATTAAAAACTTTGAATGTCTACATTGTAGAGTAAAATAGAAAATTAGCTTTCATTTAAAAATATTACCGATTATAAAAAGGTTTACAGTTTCGGAGCTATGAATTTTTTTCCAACAAATTTTGGTTTTCTCTCCCCCCTCTCCAAGTTAAGGATGGAATCATTTATGGTTAATATTAAAAAATGTTCGTATTTACTATGGGCATGCTATTAATGTTAAACGGTCCAAAAAAATTCCATAGGGAAAAGTTATGCTGAAAAAACTGATTTTGAAAATCTGCCCAAGAAAGCCTTTTTTTCCAAAATCTACCTAAAATTATATGAAGAGAATTTTCGAAACACGTATGAAGAGTATTGAAGATTGGTTATTCACATATTGGTAGTTTTCATCGACGGAGAATACGCTGGCTGTGTTCGAACAGACTGTAGGAGGTGTAGGAGGCATTGAAAAATAATGTTGTGTAAATAGATTTTAGAGTCATGAAACTTTGCGTAAATAGTGGTTTAGAGTTATTTGTAAAGATTTGAAAAACTTTTTTGTGTTCGCAAAACTTAGATGTTGTCTCATAATATACTTATAGTCAAAGTGTATACATACGTTCCATACATAAACATTTCTAATATATTGTAACTTTGTTATTTACTAGGTATATACTTACAGTAGTTTTAGTACATGAGAGTGCGTACCATATACGTTTATATCAGTAGTTCTGACAAGCGGCTGCGAAAACAGATCTTGTACATTACGCAGAATGAAACTTTGACAAAATTATAATATTATAATGTAACAAACTCGCTAAAGTTGCGCAAGGCGATAAATAGTTGGGCATTCATTCGCAAATAACCACTTAACTACGAACTAACTTGAACCTCTGCCGTACACGGATAAGGAATAATTCATTATAAGACTTTTGCTTTCAATACATTAACAGACTAATTTATTCAGTAGCGACGGACAGTTTCAAATTTAGGGGTAACTGCTAACTGTACGTAAGTAGGTAGTGACAGTTAGTAACTTTGATGTGAAAAAGTAATAATATGTGCTCATCATTATCGTGCTCATCACACAATTATTTGTCCTGGGTGGGAATCAAACCCTCTGGCTTAGCAGTCAGGGTCACTAACCACTAGACCAACAGGCCAGTCTTGAAAGGAGTCAGTGTCTTGAAAGGAGGTAGGGTGCACACTCGATTTCTTTTTGACTGGAGTTGGAATTGGATCGACGTTTGATCGGCGGCGCTCAAAAAATGGCACCAACCCAACCATAGTTGAGCAACAAGCACTTCTCGCCCACGCTAGTAGTTGCCGGTTCAAGTTTAGCCGAATAATGCTACAACTACGCTTTAGAAATGCATAGAAGTCAGACATGTCGTACTTTCGATAAGTATAATGTTTTTATGACAGCTTTAATTTTGTAAAGTATAATAAATGCACTGTAATAAATGTCAAGTGGGAGAGCTTCGGGGAGTGATACCAACGGCCTCACAGAAAACCGGCAGTGAAGCAGTGCTTGGGTTGTTTTTCGCCAAGTGAGTGAGTTTCTTTCTTTCTTTCTTTCAAAGGCCACCAACGCACTTGTGACTCTCGAGTTGTTGCTGGTGCCCATGGGCGGCGGCAGTCCACCATCAGGTGTCAAGCCTGCTCGCTTACCCCCATCCCATATTAAAAAAAAAATAAAAAAAAATGATATTTTTTTATATACGTAGCTTGAGCACCAATCACTCGCGAGCGTGCGTGTACAATAGGTAGATACCACGAGTATAATACACTCCGTCGTGGGAAATAATAAACTAGTTACGCTGTACATTGCAGTTTTTGTATGAAACTAAATTGCATGGTCTGGTTTATTATTACGAACGTTTATTATTACGCATATTAAACGCATGAACGTAAATTAAATTGTTGTTGTTTAAATTAATTTGTTGGAAATCGTGTATCTATCGTTTATCGTATATTTGATATAAGCTCACGCCTAACCTTCACGCTTCTAACCTACCCCTTCGTGGATATCCACGAAGGGGTAGGTTAGAAGTGTATTAGGAACTATAACTTGGTCCCACTGACGTGCAAGCCCATTGACGTCAACCGGGCATTTTAGGAATTAAATGTGGTATAATATGGAGTTGTGGAGGAACGGGTGTCATGTCCCTCCAACACAAAGGGAGGATCCTCCGACCAGGCTAGGAGATCATGCCTGGCGGACCGCGGCCCAACGGTTGATGTTGGGCAGTTGTATATATACTAATCGGCGCGAGAACTCTCATAGCGCGATGCAGGATTAGTAGTTACTTCTAGATTAGTGGAAGTCGCCACAGAGTATAAAGAAGTAGAAAGATGGGTAGGTAAAAGAGGAGGCAATGGAACTTTAACTAGAACCTTCTGTTGCTGAGAAGCCCGAGCCTTCTAACGGTTCCTGAATTTTTCGTTGATATCCTTTAGAACGACTCTTCCTAAAAGGTCGATTATTATCGAGTTATAAATACTCACAGTAAAGTTTGTCCGGATCAATTAAAACGATTTTGATCATTTTAATATTGGTATTTGTATCTTAACATTAATTAAAAACCTATTTGCGTTTGAACACACGGAATCCCCACTAGACACAAGATCATAATTTTAGCATCAGGACGCCCACTGCTGGACATAGACCTCCCTTAATGACTTCCAAGAAGACCAGTTGGAAGCAGCCTGCTATCTTTATTAGGTCATCTCACTTCCACTTCCTTAAGGGATGTCCTACGCTGCGTCCCACGTGGTCTCCTTTGACACAGGTCAAGACGCAAGATGCGACTTATTCTTTGTCACGTATTTTATTCCTTTTAAATAAGCAGAGAGCCTGGTCAGATATAATACGGTGTAATTTTTCAAGGCGCACATCCATTCCGAGTATACCCAGATTATCCTGCATGGGTAGTGGTATATCCTGCGAAGAGTAGAAAGGGGAAGGAAGGTAAACGAACATGCGTGTGTTTTCTTGGCATTGAACTGGACCAGGTTCTCGGAACTCCATTTAGAGATGCAATTCAGGTCCTGGTCAAGTTCAGTGAAAGTGCAGGCTGCCTAGCCGCAGGTTGTCTGTGATACCGCCCGTGCACGGGCGGTAAATGTTGCCGAATGTTGCCGGTGGGCAACATATCACTTGTATGCAACCGTATGAAAAAGTTAAGTAGCGGGTAAATTCATGTACTTCCATTATAGGATCACCGCAAATTTTGTTTTTCATTTTGGATTGAGTATAATTGTATTGAACCCAATTATATCAACCGACAAATTAGCGGGTGCCGAGACCGCTGTCGGTAAAATACGCCCAATGAATAGGGCCGCGATTATGTCCCAAGTTATACTTAATTAATAACGCGAGTTGAAGACTGGATCCAAACTACTATTAACACGCCTCACACATTACTCGCTTAAATTATAGCATTCAGCTTAAGTGGAGCTGTTAGAAAGAACGTTAATAGCTGGATCTGAGCTATATAGGCATGTACTCGTACCTTTACATCTGTTTATATCATTTTTAGGGTTCCGTACCTCCAAAGAAAAAACGGAACCCTTATGGGATCACTTTGTTGTCCGTCCGTCTGTCTGTCTGTCAAGACCCTTTTTCTCAGGAACGCGTGGAGGTATCAAACTGGAATTTATATCAAATACTCAGGTCTACTTTCCCTTGGAGCTGTTAAAAAATCAAACTTCTAAGCCAACGCAATTAAAAGATACATCCGTTTATAACGCAAATTTCCGCAAATTTCCGACACTCGCAAAGGAATCAAAGCCTACAGGGGACTTCCCGTGAACTCAGAATCTTGAAATTTGGTATAAAGCAACGTCTTATAACACAGATAGAGGAAAAATTGCGAAAACCGTAAACTTTTAGTTACATCATATAATAAAAATATTTTACGTTACCCTCGGTGCGCGAGTCCGACTCGCAGTTGGCCGGTTTTTTTATTAAAAGAACCTACCTTTTCTATCAGACAAACATGTGTTAAAATAGGATATTGTATTGGCTCAACCGGTGGACACTGTTTTTATAACTCCAATAGAATAAATTTAATGTAATTTAGACTGGAAGACTCACAAAGCCCGGTAAATGAAAAAATAACAATAACGCCTAATAATAATATCTGAGCTGTTATATTAAAATTGTTATAGGAAGGTATGATCCCAATTCTTCCTTTGCTTAACTTTTAGGGTTTTTTGTTTGGAAAATAATAAATTCAAGAGCAAAAGTAATATCTAGGTACATGAATCTACGTCAAATTGCAAAAGTAAATTTTTGTGATAAAACTGCCAAATAATTTTCCTAAAATATATTTTCGAATACCGAAACTGTAACAAACGTAACAAAATTTTTTTTTAGATAAAAGTAATAAAAAACTGTACTACTATAATATCTGAAAACAAAATTACTGCCACCTAGGAATTGAATTGAAAAAAAAGTAAAATGTTAAACTATGCACCAAACATACCTTCGTACTCATGGTAAAATCCACTAGATGGCGTATGTACAAATGTTTTGCACTTCTCGTAAATACGCTAGAGGGCAGTAACTGACTGCAAAACATTATAGCAAAGTTTGTAGATGGTGTTTTGTGTTATTACTACATACTTTCTATATTTTATTTTTCTCTAAATTATATTAATTTCTCTCAAGTTTTTGTAACGTTTTTTAAAAAAACTAATTTGTTATATTACAAAAAAGATGGTCTATGGTAAGCTTAGTACCTGTCTGTCTTACGTACGAATGCATTTATCTCAAGTTTTGGAATTTAAAAATTAATAAATCAATATGCCGAAATGTAATTTTCTAAGAAATAACCCAAAAAAATATACAAACACGTTAGAGAACATAAAATTAGTCGGTCGTGCCTCTCTTTCCCGTCCTCCCTCCCGAATCTCGAGTCCTCCCATTTATTCATAGACTATCTGTCATTCTCGTTCTCGCAAAACATCTCATTCGGTCAGTTCAGTCAAGTCAAAGACTACAATAGTATATAGGATATAGACAGGCAGCTCTGCTTCTTTTTATTGACAACACAAAACTCTGCCTGGTGGTCAGATACCGAAAACTAATATAATATACATATCTATAGGTATATATATATACAATTGAACAATATATAGGTACCTACTTATACGGTGTATGAATGTGTTTTGTTGTTACCTGTTTCTTGTTTTAACTTTTGGTTTGATTCTAACATAAGAATTTTATACTTTAGCTAATTAATGTTAATTAATGTTTATGACTAATCTCCGATTTTTATATTCAAACCAAAACTTTTATTGCAAAAAGAAAAGCACAAGAAACCGGCAATCGGTACTCATACGCAGCCATTTACAATATAAGTGAAGTGTTGCCAACCTAATATTAATAAGTTCCAAATATTAAAAAAAAATTGTTGATTGTTTTGATTGTATTTTTAATTAATACTATTGTGTGTTGGTAAACAAATTGTTGTTTGTAAAGAATTTAAAGTGGTTTTAGATATTTAATACACAATATTTTGGTATTTACAAATGTGAATTTTAAATCGTAATACATTTGAGGGTAATAAATTTCCCCTCATACAAATTATAAATTTAAATATTGTAACACAGTAATTTTAGTTCCGGTATCTATCCTTGGGATGGCACTGGACTCAATAAAAAAAGGGCAATTCCTTTATGTTCCAAGTTGCCATAGCATGAGTCAAGTGAATCAACTTTCTGTCATCGGGTGTGTGAAGTGACTGTTCCAGTAATATATAATATTATTATTGTTTACTTATCTTACTTGTATGATAAACTGTCTAAATTAAATCGTGAATAAATACATCAAGTGCGGAAGTGTTCAGTGTGTCAATTAAAACCGTTAGTGATTGACTACTCTTCGTGGGTGATTTAGGCAGCGCTTGGAAAAATATTCAGTGCATGCGCGTAATCGACAAAATATTACAATTCTGAGGATTTCTTCTGAGTCAATGGCATCGCATTGAAAAGTTTACGAGTTATAAGCTAGATTTAGCGTATTCGGAGAGCCCAATGGATTTGTAGCAGGTATGGACCGATCAAGTTTTACAGAATTTTCGGGAATGGAATGGACCGGTGTGATTGAGGGAATATAGAATGGAGGGTGGCGCTGCTACTGGTTTGAGTTTACACGGGATGGCGACCGGTGACCGAGCACCGAACCAAACTGTTCATTTATTACGTTTAAATGCTTTAGCTGGTGTAACGAGCAATAACTACAGTTAGACGAGACGCGGGGTCAACGACGCCCGACGTGCTTTCGTCGCGGCACATGCTCTTATCGGGAGATCACTGATTATGACAGGCTAGTCTCTTAGCTGTGCTAAATACCACCTAATGACCTTGCATTATACATGAGTTCTTTAGACTCAAATAACAATTCAACTGCTTTGTGTTAGTACTTAAGTTGTTTTATGAAAATATCATTAAAATGGGCACATAATTCACAATGAAGGTCAATTTGTTTTTTGGTAATTAAGTGATGATTATTTATACATTTTCTAAATGCAGTGTGTCTGTTAATGGTTACAGCTTTCAGGGCGCTATAAGTTTTCCTCCTTAGTGGTATAAAAATTTTTTGATAGTATGAGTCACTAAGTATTAGCTATATATTGCCATTATCTATGAGTATTTTTTTCATTTATTTTGCACTCGCTGTAGGTTCCAAAGCTTAATGTTAATTTTTTTTGCGTTACATTCAGTTGCTTAAGATTGGTGCGGCCCACACAAGATGATGGTGGAAACCATGCTGGAGTCCTCTCAGGACTTTGGTGAGTTTCGCTTTGTAATTATATTTTATTAGAAAATGATAACACTTCATTAAACAGGAATACTCTCCCAGCTTATTGTTATAGTTAGAACTTGTCCTTCTACTAAACTAGATTATTTAGTAACAACTACTTACTAGCAAGCACTAACTACTCAGCCAGTTTAGACAATTAATATGTATGTTTATCTAAAAATATTGAGTAACCACCAAGCAGTTCATCAGTTTTGTTCTTGACTAAAGAAAAACAATGAATAATGTTTTTAATCATTATTTTATTACATTTTTTTCATCAGTTTATCCTTGACAACTCAAAAAAGTGCTGGTGTCTAACCAGCTGTAATCAAATTATATGTTACTAACTACGCCCTGCAGTTGCACCCGCGTAAGTCCCGGTGTCGTAGGAATAATAATAATCAGGATTAAAAGTAGCCTATGTGTTAATCCAGGTCTCCAGCTATCTACATACCAAGTTTCATCGCAATTGATTCAGTAGTTTTTGCATGAAATAGTAACAAACATCCATACATCCTCAGAAACTTTCACGTTTATAATATTAGTAGGAAGTACATATAATTTGATTACAGCTCACTTTATATTAACTCATGGAATATCTGCAGAAAAAATAATAATTTCCAAATTGCCAATATATAACCAGCTCAGCTCAGCAAGACTAAGAAGTAAAATTGATAACTAGGTTTATTTATAACTTAAGATCGAATGAAACTCTTAAGTAGCTATTAAACATTTTTTCTGTCCTTGTCTCATACATAATATTGTTTATTTAGATCCTCTCAATCATTCAACTGATAAATAAGTTATGAAATGGCATTGATAGCTGTTGATAAGATTAATGTTTAAATAGTACCAAGCACTGTTTGTAGCCAGTTTCATGATCAGATAGTTTACAATTCATTGTCATGTACCCATAACAGTCTATTGAAATCTGTGAGAAATGATAGCAAATTCAAAACCAAAACACTCCAATTTTTGTTTGTAGCTGTCATTGTTACTAATGTACCTCACACAAGTCAATGTAACAATATGAACAGAAGAAACCTCTTCACAGTAATCATATAATGTCATTTTAATCTCATTCTTAAGTTGCCATTCACTATTGTCTCATTATTTTGTCTTGTCCATGTAATTTCCCACAGGAATAAAAACATCCTATATTGCTATAGTGGTTTTGCTTCTAGTTACTTTGCACAGCTTTATAATAATTTAAACTATCAACTTGAAGTATACTAAAAAATATAAATCAAAGTCAATGTTTAGTGTTATTGACTTAAAGATATACCTTTAAATAAGGTCATTGTTAGGATTAGGGAATGGTATGTAACTATAATAATAATAACTTGAGAGACCTAACACACAGTTGTCTAGTCCCAAACTAGGCAGAGCCTGTACTTTGGTAACCATACTTATATATTACTAAATAAGTACATACATAATAATATTATAGATAAATTACACCCAGACACAGAACAAATGATAGTGCTCATCACACAATTAGTTGTCCAGGATGGGAATCAAACCCACAACCACTAGACCAACAGGCTCATCAACAATGGTAGACATGTGTTACTTGACAATCTAATGGTTGAATTTTTATATATGCAAGTATTGTTAAGTATATAAAGAGGGTGACATATCTGAGCAAATTTTATGTAATACCAAATTTACTTACACACACCTAGCAGAAGGGCTTGTGGCAAGTGGTAACCAAATAGGTTAGCACATTACATGGTTAAGTAATACTAGCCAGGTCAGTCTTAGGATGGGTAACTGTTCTTAACACATTGGAGACACCTTCGTGCCTCGGAGAGCATGTTAAGCCGTCGATCCCGGTTGCAATACGAACATCTGTGGCATTCGTTACGGGTAGTTGGAGCCCTAAAAAGTCCGACAACCTGGTCTAACTACAGAACTTTAATATCGCCTAGCACTTAGGTTATGGAGGTCTGATGGGCAGTCGCTTCACGTAAAATATCGAAGTTCGTCCGTTTCGTAGGTAGATTGAACGCCTTGGGAAAAGGCGCGGAGGATGATACCTAGCAGAGGTATAATATTTGACTATGCCAAGTATCACATATGCTTAAATGATCAACTGAAACATTCTAAGCAAACCTGAATATCTGAGAGTTTGCCATAACACAACCCACCCACATTGGGCCAGTGTGAACAACTAACTTGCTGTGACATATTCTCTATACATCATTATTATTGTTTTGCCTATATTACAACATGTCACAAAAGCCACTATGTAGGTTAGGATGTGATTCAAAGAAACACACTGCTTTAGAAATCATTTTGAAAACCACCTGAACATATAAATAAATGTAAACATTAAAGCATCTACAGTACAGTTCTTGCTTTTTTTTGCTGATTTAGAATTTTGCATTCTAGAACTGTTTGTCCTATAGCACAATTTGCTATGATACACTGTATATTTAGAATGATTGAATGCAGTATGGAATGGTCAAAGGGTGCCTAAGACTTAATACTACCTACTGATACCCACTATTTTAATATCTAAACTGCAAGTAAGAATCTGTATACATATTTACGTACATTCTTAGTACTAAAATCTTTTACTAAATACTAGATTGAGTATGGAGTGATTTAATATTATCCTCTAGGAAATGTATTGTGACTACCTGAAGCAATTATAATGAGTGCTAGGCAAATGAATATAATTTCATTAACATTACACAAACCATGCTTTTAATTTCAATATACACATATACACCTTGTAAGTAAGGAGATTTTATTACCTGGTAACCCTTAATCATCAGTAACTCTTTCCCTAATAACAGTATTTATGTTATGATTGTTGCCACTCCACATAAATTAATATTTACATCACTTTAAGAAGTACAATAATAGTAGTCACATATTGCATCTGTATTTATATTAATGTGATGCATAAGTACATAGTAAGTAGTTAGATTATAATAATATATTGTTAGCCCAAAGCTGCTATGCCATTGTGAATAAATTGAATAGTTTAATTTTACGGTAGATATGAATTCACTAACAATATACAGTTGGTTAACAATAAGATAATAAGTTATTAAGACCACAAAGTGACCAGTGTACTTGTCTAGAATTCCTAATGTATCCAGGGCAAATGAACCGGGGCAATGATTGGTTCTTTTTGCGTGAGGATGCAGTGTTCACGCACCCTGGTTGTTCCTGATTGGGATCAGGTTTCATAGAAGTTGCCCTTCGCGCCACGATCAGGCTGTCTCGTCACTTTTTACGAAGGTTTTCCGTTTTCCTTGCAACCCTTTAATTATTTTCATTTTTAAACTAATAAAATGTAATAGAATAATCTTTATTGTACACCAACGACATGTTGCTTAAAATATATACCTACACAAAGTGAATATGTACAACAATATCGCTAAGAGCGATCTCTAACAGGCAACTTTTGGATGGACAAAATGGTTATTGGATAACAGAATAATGGGTAGACTTGGCGTGAGATAGAAGAAAAGAGAAAAAGGCATTTAGTTGAGAGGAATTATAATACTGCGCCAAGAAATCTTTTTGTAATTACGGAAAGAATAAATACTTACATTGAAGAATAGGTTGGAAAAACTAAAAAAAGTTTGCAAGCAGGCCAGGAGGATAATCTTTAGAAAGTTTGTTATTTTGCATCATATTAGATTATGCAACATCAATACATTTATTAATGACATTTGATATATAGATATTAATGCAGTCATATTATATAGCTACATACAGATATCGTATGAACTAATCTCTACATCAGCCACTTTACATATAAACTGAGATAACATTCTTTTTGCATCATTAGTGTGTTATTATGGTGTTAGAAGTCGTAACATTTGTGTTTATGTAATAGTTTATATTCTCATTAAATATAACGTGAAAGTTATATGTACATACATAGGTACAGCAAAATTAGTGAAGAATACGTAACCAACGTGTGGCGTCGGCCCAACACTTACACATTGTGAATTTCATATTTAGCAAGTTGCAAATTTGTCACTTTTCTATTACGACGAACATTCACAGCTGATCACCAGCTTGCTTTTGACCAGGCAGTTCTAATACCTCGTTCTATAATGATTTGTGTAGATTAATCAAAATCACGCTGCATAACCCATAACTGCCCTTACTGTCCCTATACTATTTGACTTCTCCAACACTTCATCAAAACATGCCTAAATCTAGACAGTAAACAAATAAATCAAATAATGGTATGCCCTTTGAATATAACATATACCGTGTGGTGCAGGCATGTCCAACGGTGCTCTGCCACAATGGAAGCGCGAGGTGTTGCAGCGGCGAGCGGCTCGGTCCCGCACGAGCGCCGCGCCCCCCGCGGTGCCTCCGCCGCCGCCCCCGCCGGCCCCCGCCGAAGACGACGAGGAGCTGCGCTACGGACCCGGCATCGTCAAGCGCCTCAAATCGCGCTATCTGAGCCTAGCGCTGCGCGACGCGCCCCGCCGTCGACCTTCCGCGGTTTCCGTGTTACGGCGCGCAGCCAGTCTGGAGCACCTCCTGGACGAGCGGCCTCCGCCCGTGCCCTGCGCCCGCCCTACGACACACCCGCGGCCCCCGCGTCCTCAGTCTATGGCCGCCCCGCCGGTCCTGCCCGCGCCCGCCCAGCGCCGCGACTCCGTGAAACGCGCACGTTCCGTGGACGCGTTGAGCCGGTTGGATTCCCGCGAGGAATCTCGCGCGACCTTTTCCTCGCCGCCGCCGCCGCCGCCGCCTCCCCCTATCGCGGCTCGACCCCCTCATTCCCAGACGAGAACGGCTCGTACCCCTCGGCGACCCACCCCCCTACTCCGAGAAACCGAGCGGCCTCCACCGGACGTCGTCCGATCAACACTTCGCAAATTCGAGAGCGCTCCTACCCGGCGCGCGACTCCCTCCGCCCGCGTGTCCGCCGTACTGCGCGGTCTAGAGGGTCCGCGCACGTCCACGCCCGAGCCGCGCGATTCCGCCGAGGGCCCACCGCTCAGCCCCCGCACACCCAGCCCATTGCCTTCGACGGAACCGGCGACCGTGCTCGCGCCAGGCCCCGCGGTCGTATCCGTATCCGCGTCCGCGTCAGCATCCAACGGCGGGACCGCGGCCGTCCTCATATCCGCACCCGCATCATCGCCGACGCTACATGATGAGTTACTTCAGGACGGTTTGGCTGTCGGTGCCCGGCCCGCAACAGGTGGAGTTCGCCCGGTATCGCGTGCCGCTCTAGAGGGCATCGCCCGTGCTGGCTCCACGGTGCGATACGTATTTGAAGCGCCTCGCGCCGGCTCGCACCTGCCACCGCTTGCTGCCACGAATACCGTGCTGGTGGGCCGTGCGCGCCGCATCGGTGTAATCAGACCGATGCCGGCTCGAACCGCAGAAACAGTCACAGAGCAGTCAGTCAAGGACGTCGATGAGAAGACTCCCGAGAGGTTCGTGTCGCCGGCGACACCTTCCTCGCCGCCGCCAGTCGAGAATGACGCTCCACCGCCCAGCCGTATCGAACGCAAAGATCCGCCCCCGGCGGCGCTGGTTGAACCGATACCTCGCACACCACCGGATGCCACAACGCCCCCGCGTAGCCCACCGCCGCCCCTCATCATTGAACGCAGCCCCAGTCCAAAGATAAAATCAAAGTCTAACTCAATCAACTCGCCGCTAGTGAATGGGCACTCCGGCTCGGAGCGAACGCCGGAAGTTAAGGGAGCTGTCTCTCGTATGGCGGCTGCCGGTATCGAGCGAGCGTGGAGCGGCTCAGGCGAGAAGAAGCTCGTAAACGCTAAGGAGAAGAGCGTGACGACAGCTCCGTGGGCACGGACCACGACAGGCGACAGCGCAGCGCCGAGGCGACCGCGCGTCCCGCCGCCCTCCTCCACGTCGGTGGTGTTCAACTTCTCCAACCGCAAGGAAGTGCCGGACTACATCGAAAACGATGGCATCATCCTCCGCGGCAGCCGCAGGAACAGGATCAAGGTTAGTCACTTGTCTTTTCTGTATATAAATACGTGCATAAGTAATCCTTCAGGTGATGACTGCATCTTGCGTTAGTTAATACTACATAGCATTTGCGTACCTAATTCGCTTTCTTATGGGATAACTTTAAGAAACCCTAAATAGTAAAATTTAAATAGTCCTAACTACGATCGGAAGTAAGAAATCGCATTCTGTAGCTATCCGATGAGTCAACAGACCACGGAACTTGATGATTTTTTTCTTGTCTTGCAAATACACGTAACCTGCTATTTTTCAGATTTTTCAATATTAATAGACTTCTTTCAGAATTCAGCATTGGCAACATAAAACCATCAATCACAATAAACCTTTGGATTAAGCACAAAATCTCTAACGATTAAAACGGCTGAATATCGATTTACCGGCTGAAGAATTCGCTGAGAATTAGCAATTTCACATTTGACCGCATTCAATTTGTCATCTACAATGAGTGCAGTAATATCTAACGCCGCGTTCAGAAATCGCACGCTCTGGCTGAGCTATTACTCGGGTCAGTAAAGGGAACCGTGGAGCACACCGGTCGATGAAACCTCGTGATTGCGCAACATTCAATAAGCAAATACAAAAATATTTTTTTCTAATGGTGAAAGTGTTTAACGATAAGAGGCGAGTCGTAGGACGGTCACGCGTCGCTCAGTGCTCGGGTGAAACCGGCGCGCTGAGCGGCGCGTCCGATCGATGCCCGAATTGAATGCCACTCTCAGTTTCGTCAAGATCGCATCCATTCGAAAGTTTCCTGCGCCCGAGCGCCACGCACTGTGAGGAATGTTAACGAGATACCACTGACCGCGTAGCCCTTCCCTCTTGCACTCACCAAAACATAGTCAATCGATCAAAATAGACACGCCTTGTATGTATGACCCGAAACATTAACTCCGTGTAGGCAGTTCTTTATTGTCAGATTGATGAATAGCCTAATGTTCGGCTGGTAGCTGGAAGCGTGGAGTTGACCCGTAGCGACAATGCTTTCACTGCACACTCGGCTTGATCTAATAATCTAATGAGTGAGCGATCTGTCTTGTAACAACACGTCATTTGATTGCTTTCCACTGAAACGACACTAACATACAAATTGTTTTTATGTAACTGCGTGCACGTGCTGAATTCCATATACATTTATTATCAAACTCAGAGAACTGAACTACTCTTCGATTACTTAGTTGTTCCGTCTTAGTGTTACTTAGTACATACTTTGTCGTATTACCGATCAAGGTACGAGTGCCACTTGTAGTGACTGGTCGGCCTTGACATCATGCCTAAGTTATGTCGAATATTAATTTCTACTTTGCCTTTCCCAAGTCTTAATTTTCTTTAAATAAAAATTGAGTATATGCTTAATTGCTTTACTTGCGGTGCAATGGTTGCAGAGCTTCACATGTTGATGGATTTTGTTATTCCTGTTCTTTAAGTGTCTGACTATCGCGACAATTAGCTTCGTTCCTTGATTACAGACGACTTCCGGGCCCGGAACTAGTTGGTTATCCGAAACATGTAAATAACACATCGTATGTCTATAATAACTATGAGAACCATTCGCGGAAGTTACTACTCTATATTTATAAAAATATTTGAATAAAAACCAAATTAATCGTTCATCTGATCAATGCACAACCTTCTCAATCTATACTATCTATAATTATGTAACATAGAAATTTGAAACGCGACTATCGCCGGCTTACGCAACAAACATTTCACTGACGTGAATGTAGTTAGAGTTATCCTGAATTAACAAAGCATCCCTGTTGCATGGTACATTCGCTGCGAGTGTGAGTACGCGGTACTCCGGTCGTTAAACCTTGAGCAGGTGGCGGCCGACTCGTCTCGTTTGTGGTCGTTTTGTCGCCAGGACGGGCTGTACTTGCGAGAGTTTTATTGAAATACCTCAGGCTCACATTCCTGTACCTACTTGTGTCGAACAAAGATTCCATTCACATCCGTACATATACGATATTGCGGTTGAGCATCATGAGTAATGCTAATTACTATATAACTGATAACCTAATCATGTCTGGAAGTTTCCTTTATATGTCAGATTCTTTATGTACACCTCGTTTATTGTACTCGGAGTGTCTCTTATTACCTAATTTCGTATTTGAATTCAAACTGTTCGAAAGCAGACTCATCCGTCATAGATAAAAGATGAAATCTCATAGGTAAAAATGATTCTTTCGGCAGCCTCTCGAGCGTTAACAATGCCGTTTTTCATAGAGCATACTTATCACAAATTCGTAAATTCTCAATTTTAATTGTTATCGGGGCCTATAACCAGACAACTTTATTAAAACAAAAATTTGCTTAGACCCTACCTGCTTGCAGTTTTAACATCGTTTACATACGGTTTATTACTAGAAAAATACTCGTATTTTCGTATGCTTAGGGCTTAGGGTCACCTCGCTGGCTAGATCACAGAGAAGACAGGAACATTTCTTCTTTCATATTTGCTTAGTTCCTCTCATCTTGTTAATACCCCCTCTCCTTGGTTACAAGTGTTGTTAGTAGTACAGTATGATATTGCAGGTCTGTATACTACACTATACCACACTATTATGTATTCTGTGACTATACACAAAAAATAGGCAATCATAGGACTGCCGACAGATGTGAAAACTTAAACGAAACGACGAGCTTAAAACCTCACATTAGCAGGTTGGTGACATTAATTAATAAGGAACTGACAGAACTCAATGTTTGGATTAGCGCCCTCTAGCGGATCTATATATGTATTATTAGCGTGACGGTCACCAATTCAGTGCTTTTTCCCCATAGCAAAAGTGCACAATCGTGCCTTAAAAAGTTTTCACTTCAAAAATATTGGCAACCCTAAGTAGATTCTGAAAATGTAAATCAACCTTATTTATTAGTAGAATAGTCTCACGAACCGCCTGTTTTACATTCCTTGTTTATAGTCATAATCACTTTGACTTAGTTGTTGGCACAGTGAGTATATGACGTAATGATTTGTTTATTAAAACATGTTGCATGCACTTTTATAACAACTCTGTCACGCTAATGTCGATAATTCGTGGCAAATGGTTTTGACATAAATTGACCTCTAAACATACATTGAGCTAAAGATGAAATAACCAAATAAGCATTGTTGTGAAACGGCAGAAGAATGAACTATCAGAATCAATAAAACCTTGACTGTAAAGACATGTTAGAGTAATCTTATCTTAAGATTTAACTCGGACTCACCTTGTAACAGTTGTGAACTCTGAAAATGATTGTAATACATACAACATTAGATTTATTATCAGAAATTTACATTGTACAATATTTGCGAGTGGCTTCAAATGTATACCAATACAATCTCAGTGTGTACACAGTTTGTTTGCGGAACAAATATTGGTCGTGTCAAGAGTCGACCCGAGACGTCTCAATATTTAGAGTAGGTCTGGTCACAGACCGTCTACGTCGGGATTGCTACTTGCAACTAGCTTTGTCTGTCAACTCTATGATTGTATTTACTTGTTTGCATAGACTTTGTACTGTTTTAACCAAGTCATGATTAAAGGCCTGTTACATCATAATAAGATGTATAAAAAATACGCCTCACCAGTTCACAGATTGATTGATGATTTGATTGTGATTTCTAAATCTATCAGGCACGATTGAAGAATAAACAGATATACATAAAATCCTCAACAGTTTACTTTATATATTACCTTAATTGAGTGTTGGGTGACGATGTATATGATACATAAGTTAACACCACATAGTTTTTTGTACTCCTTTCACATACCACACAGCCGGTAGTTAACATCAATGAAATAAATTTTCGTCCAATTCAATCTTCTCTGTTATATTCCTTTATATAATTTATTATCTTCAATAATGTTAGCCGATCCTTGATTATCCGGCTCGAAGGACCATGTTTAGGAATCCGGGACTTACAAAAAAAAACAACTGTGTGGATTAAGTTGCTTAGGCGAGCTTTTATAATGAAGTGAACGATGACACGCAAAATACATAGGTTGAGACAGTTAACTTAAACAACTAGTTTTAATTACAAAGGACGTAACTTATTGCTAGCTTTAAATGCGTAGGCGCTCCAACAATATGTATATAAGAATTCTGATCCTCTGTAAAATTTATTATTATATAAGATAGAAATGGAATGTAATTTAACCGTGTTCGTACTTCGTTCGTTATTTATGTATTTCCAGTATTTCCTTTCTGTAAACATCGTAAGGCAACATTCTACGGAGTTTTTTCATAGAATACTTCTCGTACATTGTGTTGTTTATGCAGCGCAGTTCCATAAGTCATAACATGATTCAACTGTAACGTCCGACCATTGTTAATAACCTTCAATTTTCCTCGTATGATTTTTTATCAACATATTACAACTGACGATATACTGAACCTACATTGAATATTACAATTACTAAATATTTTATATTAAACATGGTTTATTTATATGTATACTGTTCGAAAGCTCTTGGGACAATTATTCGCATAGTGCGTGACAAACGATAGAAAAATAGTATAATTAATAAAAAGTTAATACGTTAGTAATAGCGAGCCGACGAAAATATACCGACATAGATCGAGCTACACTAAGCTTGTTGTGATGTCTCATTTCGGCACAAAAAGTACAGTACCGTAGGTACTTAGCGCATTTATTGGACTTAATGATATCATACAAGAGAAATGCTCAAGAGTACCGTTATACAGAATGATAAGCGACGCTCGTGAACTAAAGGTCTCCTTTCATTTCAATATTTCAAATACCTTTAAAACGAAGTACAGTAGTAAGTAAAGTAACGGTAATGTTGTGACAAGCATCAGCGGGTCGTTTTACCCGATACCCCGGTCAAAAAGGTTGGGCTGTGCTTGCGCAGCGTCTGGACATAACGGGACATGTTCGCAGCCGCGCGCTAATTCCTTCGCAAATAAATTCCATTAACGATACCTCTACTAATTGCATTGATGCTGTACGTCAAACTTTATTTAAGTTTGGAATAGTTTCTTATCATAATATTAGGAATGTAATTTAGAGTGACCGTTGAGCGCAATATCAGTTCCGGTGTAACTGACGTAAATTGAACACATTAGACTTTATGCAGTTTGTATCGGTGAACCGCGTGAAGTCGACCGCAGCGAACAATCACATCCGTTTACCATAATAACTTAAAGCTCACAATTAATTAAAATATGCGCACCTTCTGCATGAAGAATAAAACCGTATCGGTGTCACTGAACACTTACTAAATGTAACTTTTATTTTGTGTAATCAACTTATTTATAGTTAGTAATCTGCTCCACGATTTACCTGATAGACAATGCTACATTGTTTATTTTCTGATAATCTCTTAACTTAATTTTACTTATGTATTTCCGGCTTAAATCGATAAAGGACACTATTCGTCAGATACGCATGTGATTCACAGGGCACTGGCATGCGCCGGAACAAATTATTGATCAACGTGGTGCAAAAACTGCAAGTTGTCGCAGCACAATCGCCATGACCTACACCAGGAAGCGTGCTTGATAATTACACTAATAGTGCTTTCTATTTGTTAAGCAAAAACTCTGCGGAACACTCTTTTGTCACAATAGAGATGAGTTGTCAAAAAAGTGAAGCTTCCCATGGCACGGAGAGAGTACAGTTGCAATGAAACACACTGCCAACATACACATGCATGCACTTTGCATAAAGTCGGGCTAGAAGGGAGCGACTTGTGGTCGCCGTCGACCGTAGACCGGTTTCAAACTTTTTGTTTGTTTACGTAAGTTGATGCTGCGCCATCTGCACCAGACTCGCACGACTAGTGCGATCAAACGCACGATAGCTAACAAATCACTTTGATTCCATGGTTCCCCTCGAGACAAAGAACTGGTTCGGCATGCTTACTACACTAGATCTTAGCAGATTTATGTTTGTTTTGTTGCATTTGAAACTGCAGCAGAATTATCCTGCTTTGCTAGTAGAACTAGGATATTATTTTAACTATGTCAGTGTGGTAGTCTTGTTAATGTGATGTTGATCTGTATAAAGGTCATATGACAGTAACCAATTCATATTTGCTTGTTCAGAATAACATAGATTATGGCTAAATAAATATGACCATGCAGTAATGTGTGTAAAAATATTAGTGTTTTGCGCAATCACTGTTGGTCGACACAAAATTGCATATTTAGATTCACGTGGAGAAATATAAATGTTTCGTTGCTCAATATGCTGCTTCCAAGAATTTGAGACATGTGTGTATTGTGTTTAAAACATCAATGTTATTAGAATTTTACAAATTAAATTACATTCAGTCTTTCGTTTATTCAATCTACTCTTTCAAATAAATACGATCTTCGGGCAAATTGCATGTTGGCCGCAAAATCTTAATGACATGAAGTACACTGGTGGCCTCAAAGGCTTGAATTGTTGCTGATGATCATAAATAACATTTTTTTCCAATTTCTTGTCGCCGACCACACTTTGGCTAAATAGGGACACCGCTTTCCTTTACAGTTGCATTATTTTCATCAGTACGTACATTCCTTATGCATGTCGGAGTTGTTGCTCTATCTAAGATTTCGAGGTATGGTTTGCTAACACACCTAATCAACAAGGCTTATAAATTGTGCGAATCGATGACTAATTTCCAAAACGTCGATAACTTTTCAATTCATTTATTCATTAATAAAAATCAGAAAGTGAGCAAACTAACATTCAATACATAAGTCGGTAACAAGATTCCGAATCCAATCCAAAATTTGGATATAACATAATAATTAACACAACTGTTTGATGTTGTCTTGCTTATGGGCATTTTCTGAAAAATGCACCATTGTAGATTTGACATGCCCTGTGACTGATAGTTATTTATTCAGAGATTTATTTTTTCTTATAAAGTAGCTATTATCCTAATAACTGTATTATTTAAAACTTGTGGAAATAGCAAGGCATAACATGCTATGCGATTTTGTTGTGTCCCACGACCTCCTTGCTAAGTTTGGAGGTAAAAATTATAGATCCCTCGTTATTTTTACGCGATGTTCGAATATGAAACTTAATTCATTTTAATGTTCTATTAGATTGGTACTTAAATTCTTATTTTCCGCTCTAAAATAAGCAAGCAACGGTCGAAAACATCAAAAATATATAAAGTTCGTGATGTCCTACGAAATCGCGTATGGTGGAAATTTCGACTACGCTACGGTATTTTTTAAGACCTGTAATAATAATCATTCTGAAAATAGTGTATTTGAATACTCGTAACATTTTCTTTAGTATTGACAATCGCCATTTTATTTTAGTATCTTAGTTTGAAAGATATCAATGTAAAAAGTGTTCACATCACGCGGTGTTCAAATTTTGGTTCCACCTATACGACGATTTTATTCAAGGTAAATATTACTGTTTTTAACTTTCTGTTTATTAAGTTGAACACATTAACCTATCTTTATTTAGATTACCTTTTAATACTTGGCATATTTACATCCATTGTTTTACTATTCATCATCATCTGCCTACCCTTGTCCCAATTTTATTTGGGGTCGATGCAATATGTTTTATTCTTCCATTCTACTATGAATATTTATATGTTTATGATATTTATATGAATATAACAAAGGTAATTTTCGAAATGTATTGTATTTTCATAAAAAAAAAACTGTATACTGAGTGACGTATTGGAATTGTCTAGTGGAAACATCAGTCTTAAATAAGTTTTTTTCGGAATTTCGTAATAATTTTTATATCAATATATTTTTATTAAAATTTATATTAATTATCAAACGCCTTTAATCACAATTTTTTTTTAAGTGGAAGTCCCATTGTCTTTGATTTTACGAGCGTAACAGCTTGCTATCACCGAACGTATGCGGTAACCCACCTTGGTAGTATTACAAACATCCTTTGAACATTTACATTCTCGCCGGTTGTGCTATGTTACATAAAACAAACGAGTTTTAAAACAGCTCATTGACACGGATGTATCACATGCAAGTTTCGGCGAGAGTGAAATCATGACGTCGGCGAGGGCCAAAGGTCACTTGCGGAACTGGTGGGTCGGCTGTACCACTGTACTACGTCACATGGCCGTTAGTTACACATAGGAGAGGCATCATCTGTTGGCTTTCGTTTTATATACTACATGCTCCGTTACTTGACCGACCCAAAATGTTGAATATAATATTTCCATGATGGAGTATTTTGTAATAAAGAAAGAAATAAATAACAGAATAATTCTAGCGATGATCACATCGAAAATCTCGATTCCTAATGACGAACTTACATGGGTTATTTGGACGTAGACTTCACGTAGAAAGAAAATGAAATAAAAAAATGATTTTTCAAATATGTACAAGATTATTATTTTATTCATAACAATTTGTTGATTTGATGCCAGTCGATACTATATGCGCGCTACCTCAGATTAAAAAAAATGTGAAAATCGAGTAGATATGACCGAGATACAATATATATTTTTTTCATTTTCAATATATCTCGATCGAGTTTTCAAGCACCGGGTGGTATGGACGAAAAATAACATCGCCCGCTTAAGCGCAAATTTATTATAAACTAGCAGCACCCCTCGGTTTCACCCGCGTAAGTCCCGATCCCGTGGGAATATCAAGATAAAAAGTAGTTATATGTTAATCCAGGTCTCCAGCTATCTACATATAAGTTTCATCGCAATCGGTTCAGTAGTTTTAGCGGCAAAGAGTAACAAACATCCATCCATCCATCCAAACTTTCAATTTATAATATTAGTGGGATTTTAAATGATTGTGTACCTATTGGGAAGGCTATTTTCGCATCACTGAGAATAATATAACAAAATGTATGTATTCAACTAGTTATATGTAAAATTTGGAGCGCTAATTGTTATTAATAAACAAATAGCGATTCATAAAAAAAAAATATCTCGGCTTCTACTTATGCCGGGATTTTTTTTCTGTTTGTATAAAATTACCAGCAAAAAATCTGTGAAGGTAGTTTGCGAGATATTTCAAAAAACCATTTCTCCGAAAACTGCACATTTTTTGGACGCCATTTCGGGGGTGTTAAATAATAATAATGCATACGCCCACTGCAGAATCATAAAATATAGGCCTTGACGAAAAACATGTGCAAAATGAATCGATTTGGACGACGGAAACTGCATTGCCATTTTCATTCAAACAAAGAATTTCTCGGTAACAAATAAATATTTTTTTATATGTTGAGGAGCATAAAAAACGTATTCTCCTAAAGTTTCACGTTCGTTGGGGCTTTCATTTCGAAATTAAAAATAAATTAAAATTTTGCAATTTTCGACCGTAATTCGTCATTATTTAAACAACTAATGAATACATTAATCGAACTGCACTTAATTTTTTAGGATTTCTCTCACCTATACGATATAAAAATTTCTTTATTCGCAATTATAATACGGTAGGAGAAATTTGAAAAAAAACTTCATATTTTGGCGATTTTTTCGCATTAAAACGTTAATTTAACAATGTTCCGAACGTCAAAAATGACATGAAATTCAGAACAAATTTTTGCTATGTTAAAACCTGTGCGTAATTAAGTGAAAAATTAGCCCCTTTTTGTCTAATTGCGCTGGCCTAATTGGCTAATGCCCGGTTCCTATAGTGAAGAAACGATTCGTTTTGAACTTTGATTTAGAAAACTTTGCTTTTCGTTGAAAATTCAACGAAATTTTACCGTCCGTCCGCACGTCCGTAAGCAAAACAATTCGTTTCTTCATTATAGGAACCGGGCATAAATGTTGTATTAATTTTCATCGGTAACCAAAAATTATGGTATTGAAAATCTTCAACCACCTTATTTATTGTTAGATATACGCTAAACTGTTTTTTAGACCAAAAACAGGGTAAAAAAATCCTAAATCAAATAGCGATCACAAGATGTTTACTGCCGGATTAGTATACAACACGAAGATATATTAAACCAAAGTCCGGCGTGACATTTCTTGTCGAATGCTACTAATTGGTATATTGGTATTTGTATAATTTACATATATTAAGTGTAGCCACAAATATGGATCAGCATACTTATGACCTTTACTTGCCAACGTTCAGCTATTCTCAGAAACAGACATTTTAATAATAAGAGATGAGAAATTAATTAAACTAGTTATTACTAGCAGAAGTTGTTAGTAGTATTAGAATGAAGAAAGCAGCACGCCAACGAAAAGCAACCGGCCGGATGCGAATCTTGTTAATGGCCGGGACCCTCGGGGCTCACCGGTTTGTCTCTCTTATTCTTCTACTAACACAAATTACCACCAGGCTAAGATCTGTTGCCATACCAGACCAGGCAGGTTCATATATATAGATTGACTTCTAAGACGCCGCGCCCACTCCAACACAACCAAGTCCTCTTTCTCGTGGTAGGTACTCGTGGTAAAAGTTTCTACAAAAATCATGTCTACCAAGTTATAAGAATTTTAGAATAAAATCTCGCCAGTCACTGATAATAATACACACTATATTAAACTACTAATAATAAACACTGAATTTCCAAAATTAAACGGATATAGATCGCATAAAAATATTAGTTATTTATATAATATGAAAAAATATATTAATCCTCTGTTATCTATGGCTTAGGATTTTAACAGAACGGAATGTACCTATACATAATCTAGTAATGGCGTTTAGTCAGCAGTAAATTAAGTGATAAAACCGTACTTACCGATATCGTATCGATGATAAACAACCGGTTTAGCGCATTATTGTCAGAGCCACAAGGTCGAACTTTAAAAACTGTGATTATACCTGCTCGTCACTTACGTGATTGATATGCGTTATGGCGACGTAGATAGCGACGTGCCTTAGGGAGCCGTCCCAATTTCACTAACATTATTATTTTTATTGGTTTAGAAAATAATTAGGATTTCACCTATTGTGATTGATTGCGACATACCTCTAAATTGCGATACCTTTTTTACCGTACGCACTTTGGAACATAAATCACAGTTAATAATTACTGTTAAAAATGAGCTTCATAGCAAAACTGAAGTAGCTTCGAATAATTTTTTGGCGGAACAGAACCCAAGAGCTGGGTCACGTAGTGTAGAACGAATAGACGGTAAGATGGAGGGACCTCGACAATACTGTGACATAATCGGAAAAGATAGCGATACATTTCGTTTCAACATATTTTCAAAATACAACAGATTTTTTTGTGTTCGAGTTATGAATGTGAAAGCAACTCTGTTATCTTTTCAAACATAACTACTGAACTGATGTACATGTAAAATTGACCGAAATGGTATAAGCTACTTATCATCATGCATACTTAAAGAAAAAGCGCTATTCATGAAATTATGAAGGATACTATTTCGTGTATAACCGATATCTATATCTGTTGTAAATGTACATAGGCCAAGACGACTTCTCACCATAGGCCAGTCGTATAATCGTTTTCACTTTAGTGGATATAAAACGTAGATCTATTATGGTTTGATTAATACTTCACACTTAATATCGGTGCAACAGTATTACGAGTAACTTTGGGAAGTGGTTATCTGTTTTTTTTTTTCTTCGACCATCGATCGACATCTTCAACCATCATTATTGAGATAAGACCAGCACGTGAACGATCCGCGTTGTATGCCGTCGGAAATGGTATAATGGTACAAAAACAGTGGCGTAGTTATCACAGCGTTCCGCTCTGGTTGCGCGTGTCAGCGAGCTCTCTACCTGACGCGTTTCTCTGACGCTCGCATCCTTCACTGCAACGGTACTAGCCAACTGTTCCTCCGTATGTTTCAACGGTCACTTTCCTGTTGTCGAGATGCAGTTAAAGTCATGCACAGTTCCCGGTGTGAGTATCATATAAGTTACTTTGTATCGTTGTTAAACATCTCATCACATCGACAATTTATGAACATAACGGTAAAACTGTGTGAAAATTGCCCTAATTCAGTAATTACTTCAACCTCGTCGTGTTTATTAACTTGGTAGTTTACGTCGCGTCGACAATTGCAGGTGTCGCGTGAACGGTTCCGTGCGTGACTAACGCGAATTTATTAGACTGTTCTATTTAGGATCTGTCTGAAAATTGGTTAGCAGCTATTCTGTAATTTTAATATCCGAATAATCGTATTAAATGCCAAAGTTGTGCAACGCCCGAAGTTCAAATTCAGTAGGTTTTTAATTCTAAATTATTTTCCGCTACACACACAACAATATACCTATTATTAATTATATTTGCCCCTCCCAAATCGTGTTTAAATATTTTATTAGGCAAGGGGATTATTAGGTTACACATGATCTATACGAAACTTCGTTGCTATTTTCAAGGTGCTAAATAGAATCCCCAGAGCTTTATATGAGAAAGCTGTTGCGATTGTTTATATGCTGTCATGAAATTGCTTATCTTCAGGAGACACCGTATGCTCTTACGACAGTTATAAAAAAAAAAAACAAAATATGCATGTTCTGCGTAACCAACAGATTTTTGTCACCCCACATCAAAAACGCCCCTCTACACGGTACCCTAACTGTTCATCAGTTGATCAGCTGGAGTGTGCACACGTAACGAGTTGTGGGGACAAATTAGCGCGTCGAGTGTGCTCAGCATTCGCGTCCGCTCTGTGATGGTGCCCAATTATCACGTGCGGTGTTTTGGCTATATTGATCGAGACACTACGCGACTCCATAACGGCAACTGAGTGACTGCTAACGAGCGTTCACTGTATGTCAGTGAGAGTATATATTCTAATTCAAATATTTCCTTTGTTTGCCAATACGTATACAAAGTAGGAATTGACTTTTTTAATGGCCCATTAACACGAAGAACAACTTCTGTTGATATTGTTATTCGTAATCTTTTTATTGCGTAAACAAATCTGTCGATTTGGTTACCAATGTTATTGACTACTTTCCAGTTAAAATTGTGATTTCACTGAACATCTAAAAATAGTACTGTTTCAAGTACTTCGGACAGTTCCAGTTTTAGTAGAGTATGTTTTGTACTATTGATTAGTCCGTAACTTAGGTTTTTCAATTGCGCTATGGTTTTGTTGTTCAACTGTTTGCTTTTTCACTTCCGATTACCTGATCGAAATATTGTTCCACTAAGGGTACGTCCATTTATCACGTGATGTTTCTTTTAGCAATTTTTTCATCCCCCCTCCCGCCTGGTGATACGTGGTGAGGTCTTAGACTAACCCCATCCCCTCTACCCAAAATCACGTGTTTTTTTTTTAAGTTCAAAATATATTTAAAATTTTCAAAATATTATCTTTCAATACAGATATAATCGCGCATTCTATGAAAAAATAAAAATACGTGATATCTCACTACACTCTCTCCATGTTTACTTTCTCTCCATGATTTTTTTCGAACCCTCTCCTCCCCCCTTTCGAGCCTCACGTGATTATTGGACAATTCCTACCAGGGCTGTCAAGTTAACAGTAGTGTTAAATCCTTTAGTTTCTGAAACGTTGATTAAATAAAAAAATATTAATCTATCATAAATTTAATTAAACTTTCTTTCGATTTTGCAGTAAAATTTCCCATTTGACAAGAGATTTGACATACGATTAGTTCATTTTTTAAACCGGGCGTTATTTGTATATTTGTCGTTAGCAATATTATATTTTGTTCGTAACTGTTTTTTTTTTTTTTAATTTAGCTGTTTGACAATATTCTGGTAGACTTTTTGATATATAGTCAGATGGACTAGGATTCTGAGGAACAATTAGGCGAGTCCATTATTATTTTTTATATCTTTATAAAGGTTTATCATAAAAACCCATGTACTTTTTGTTTATTCTTATAGTATAACGGCGTTTGAGTTTTCAACCACTTAAAAATCCTCTTTAAAACAATGTCAATTCAGGTTTTATTACGTAAATTTTAGCTGCCAAGCGAATGAATTGTATTTACTTGACAAGGACACTTAACGTCCTTTGCTAGTAAATTACTTCCTGATTTTGGACAATATCACGTACCCAAATATCGTAACCGTTTGTTATGTGGTGTAGCTGGCGTGGCAAACGCGAGGCCAGTCCTCATTGCACTGGAAATTATCGTTACCACCTAAATAGGAAAGTAGAAATTCGAACGATTTTTTTTAACACATTCACATGTTGTTATAATTGGCAATCAAATCTGGTGGTAAGTTTCAGTATTTTTTGATATTCTGGGCCAACTGCTGCTGACATTTGGCCGATTATTTCATGATGTGCCCAATATAAAATTAGTCACCCGGCCACGTCGATTTAATATGGCTAGGGCGCATCGTAATGTAGTTCCGTTTCGCGATGCAAGTGTTGCTACTTGCGTGTGATTGCGTTTGAGATAGATGGCGGCGTCATAAGAAATCGAAAACTGTGATAATACAAGCAATAACAGTAAGTCATATCCAAGCATGACCGGGCAAGTCATTATTATCTAAAATGTTTTATATACTATTAAAGTAATTATCATCTTAACTCCGTTCAATGGCTAGTACTAGGGTCACCCTATAGAATCGATTAGCTTAAGCATGGCCTAGTAAATCGTTAAACTTTGAACGTAATATATTTTCTAAACTATTACGAACATTTTGAAATAAATAGGTTTAGAAATGACACGCTTACAAAATATGAACAACATTAAACTTTTATTTAAAAGATTAAAATAAATAAACTCGTAGACTGAAAGAAAGAAAGAGACACAAAACTTGCACACAACAATTGTAATTTTCTGCTAAACTGTTCTTACTTAACGGTATAACATTCATTTACGATCATTTCTTTTGCACATTTTAATTGACCGCCACAATCCTAACTACATATAAATATGCTATAATGTTAATTAGATATTAAAAAGAAAATGTCTAGGTCCACGACGTCTCTTAACGGTCTAAAACCACACTTAATAAATTAGGGGTAGGTTGCTTTCCACTTTCAGTCAGTGAAAATTATCGGTCAAAATTAGTCAGTACTGAAGACGTGAAAACATGCACCACAACACGGCACGGTAGATATGGATTGCTGCAATGCCAACAGTCGCAGGTTCGATTCTTAAATCTTTACAGTAATAGTCACTAAAATAATAGTGCAATCAAATTTTAGTACTTGATGAAATCATTCATACCTACTACAAGTGGTATTTTAGTCGCTGATACTATTGGTAGCGATCATGATGATTACTGCCTATTGAACAAGAGTGGCAGTAAGTTTTAATGGCGAATTAAAAAAATCTAAACCTCTGCCCCTGGATTACGAATCTGTCAGTAAATGTAGAAACAAATTTTGACATCCATAGGCGTTACTTTGTGACTTAATGAAAAATATTTCTCATTTGCTAATTTGTTACAAAATAATTTTCCTGAGTGGGGCTCGAACCAGAATATTGATAAGGGTGATAGTTTTTTTTATTTTTTTAAAGAGTAATATTGGAGGAAATAAAATCACTGACTTAATTTATTTATATTGGTAATTGGATAAATAAATAATATTTGACCAAGTATCTACATTCATTACAAGCGGCGGTAGCGCAATGGCTTAAGCGTCGGACTTGCGATCAAGGGGTTCGAACCCCACCTATTCTAATATTCTTCCTACTTTTCTTATAATAGTAATGATCCTAGCAAAGTGCATTCACTTTGTTGCAGGACGTCAACATTAAATATAGTATTGTGAATATTTTACTTTCTCCTGCACGTCGTTGGACGTCCAACAAGGCTTCATGGTAATTAACTCCGGCCGCCATGTGAGGGTGCGCTCCGGTCGCACGCGCACCTACTAAATTGTAGAGCGACGTACACACTTAGGGCTTCAACGCACTTAAATTGTGTCACGGTCTCACGGGCATTGCTCTTATTTGTCACTTTTTTACAAATTTTGGTTAGAAGAAGTCGAAAAGTATTAAAACGATTTCGATAAATGTGTTGAATATAATAAATCTGTGCAACAAGATATGACGGCGGTTTTATGCCATAGGAAAGTGCCACCAGGGTCGTCAGAACTTCCCATTTGCTTGATTGCTTTTCATTGAACATTAAAAAGTCGTTATTTTATAACAAACTGTCAATATTATTCGTCGTTTAACCGCTCCACTCCTAAGGGCCGTAGCGTGATGTTACATAGCCCTATAACCTTGCTTAATAATTTTAATAAATACTCTACCCAATAAAAAGACTTTTTCGAACTCAACTGTTAGTTCCAGAGATTAACGCTTTTAAACAATCAAACAAAAAAACTGTTCAGCTTTATTATGTTAGTATAGATTATAAACTATGCTCGCGATAACATATTCTGGAGAGTTTGTGAGAATAGAACACAAAAGAAGAATATTAACACAAGTGCTAAATATTAATATTATTATTCATGTAGTTAATGTATTTGTTAACGCAAACAAAGCTCTACCGAGTAGTACTAATTTTAAGTAAAGTAGAACTGGGGATTGTCTCAGTCGGTGTGTGTGTAGGTGTTCTAACCGACCTAACACTTCGCACGTGCACTTACGTAACTGTCGGATTGTGTTTCAGCGGTTTGAGGCTTGGGTGATGATGGCGATCGTGTAATCGATCCGCAGGTGCCTCGTACAGGAGGACTTGTCGCCGCAATCATAGGCACGTGTATGAAAAATACAAATACATCTATATTTCAATACCACCTATGAAAAACTAGCCTTAACCTGCGTTCAGGATGTCGGATGTTATATTCTCTAAGCTAAGAATTATTTTAAACTATATTTTTAGCCTCATTAGGTCAGTCACCCAATGACCTTTTCTGTATCACTCACTGACAACGTGTATAAAAATCTCATGATGATCGGTTTCCCCAAACCAAACCACCCTGCCTGGACCCCCGACAGACTTGACGAGAAAGGAAACTCAAAGGTCACTCATAAGTAGAGATCGGATAATCGGATGCATATTTACCTAAAGTTATTTTTTGGATAACAAATTATGGAAGCGGCTTCTAAGTATATTTTTATGTACGAATGCAGTTGTATTGTCGCGTCGCTACTTGCGCACAAGCAAGTATGATTTGCCGTCTCACTCGCACTCTTACAAAATGCTTACATTTCCTGGGGTTTAATAGGCCCGATTTGACACTTGTTACAACTTAATAAGGTTGTTTTTGCTTCGTCAAAAATCACTGACAATAAAAGTAGGGAAAAGCAACCAATATACGTTGTAACAGAGCAAGTGTCATTTGTGTCAAACTGGGGTTTATTACATCTCACGGAGTATAGGTACACTTAAATTTGAATAAAACTCTTTCGATAAAAAAGTGCTTTCCATAATAGCCAACATCTCAGCTTTAGGTAAATATGCATCCGAATATCCGATCTCTAGTCATCAGTCTTATAACTTACATATCGCAGATCGGTATAACGTAACGTCTTGAAAGTGGTTCAAGATAGTTCAGATGAGCAACGTGCTTTCGACCTTCCATCAATCAATCTGTAACACGTGGCTGTCCATGCCTACTTATGGCAATGTACGTACGTAGCTTCGCTATCAGACTGCTCTCGAGCAAACGTTATCAGTGACGTTTTATTAATTTGTTACACCTGCTGATTATAATTTACTGCCGATCCAATACGCAACAGAAGCTTTAAAACTAGTTGTATATTGTTTTCAGGGTTAGATAAACCTGAACTTTGCATGGTCTTAACTAAATTGATCTTTAATATGGGCGACAACTTCGGCGCCAGGAAACCATTCCAGTGTTGTAGATAATTATTTATGAATCAGGGAACTAATTGTCCTATCGAACCTATAACAATGGTTCTTGGCTAGACGAAACAGACAAGTACTTACATAAAACTACAAGTCCAATTAATATAAACAAGTTAAATGAAAGGAAACACGCTCTTATTCAAATACAAATTTTGATTCTCTGAACAATAGTCTCAAGACTTCTCAAGAGAATTCAATCAGAATGTTTATCAGGATGTATTCAATTGTTATAAAAATAAAAGTGGTTCGACTGTTCCCTCCAGACAGACATAGGTCGATAATGTTTCCGTCGGGACAGGGGAGCCCGGGAGACCCCAGACATACGCACATACTGTTATTTATAACTCGGTGTGAATACTCAGGAACTGCGTGAGTCATCAAAATTCGTTACATTAATCTAACTGTGTCGGACAACTCATTTAACGTTTGTATGACCCCGTATTAATTGACCCGAGTGTTCGCCCTATGTGGGCGTGACAACGTTTTGTTGAATATATACTTATAAATCAGTGTTAATAACGCTATCTCTATCCCGTACTGATAACTGGTTTCTGGTCATTAGCCTGTAGTAGGGATTGATAAAGTGTATTTTAATAGCTGGCATGAGAAGTATAAACATCAGGAATAATTTGTAAAAGGCAAGGGCAGAAAAAAGATGGGTTAAAATCAGTTATTGGGTAGTGTCAAGTTTTTTACATTGCTGACGCTAAATTGAAAAAAGTTGTTCTTGTACTTAGAGGTTGTTTCTGTTGTGTGGCTTCCGGTAATTGGGGCATTTCTCAGCTGTTTGTCACATATTTCTATGTCTTTCTAGACATGCCTGTGTCCTTTTATTGAGAATTCAACTAACAAAAAGGTCATGTTAAAATTTCGTGTCGGAATTGAGTGTCGTCAGCCTAAAACCACGGCCTGTGTAACCTGGTCATTACCATACCATAGGCTTAATACCCACTAATGTAGCCGTATATAAAATTAGTTTTGAAGTATTTCAGATTCCATACAATCAGATGCACAAGTACAGTTGCACTTACAGCACCACAAAGCGTAAATCTCGCGTGTTGATCACTAACAATCGATGTCCGATCATTATCTGGACAGAACGTCTATTATATTGACAAAGGTCGACACTCGTACCTATCTGTGTCATAAATGGGCTATCGTTGTACCCGATAATTGTTATCTCAAGGACGAACGCCTCTCACTTTTGAATGTATCGTTTGTCTATGTGTAAGGTTTTAAAGCTATGGTTGTTGGTTCCCATTACCTCTTACTTGTCGTTGGCCGCAGTTTCATAGGCATCCTAAAAGCTTATGACCTTTCTCAAGAATTGGAATATCAAATGCAAAAAGAAATGTTCAATCCATCTTTTAAGAAGGGAAAAAGTCTTATCTTAACTGCACACATTTAAAGTTTGGTTGTTTAGAAAGTATTTGTATTTGCTCTGAATATCTCTAACCCAAGAGTATGCGGGTGTTACACTACATTAAAATTTCCCCAGTTGTAGATATTGGCGAGCGAGCATATACAGCTGTCTACCATCTACGTTTTACTATTGAGAATTTCCTATTGAAAATAAATAAATAACATTTGCAAACTTCGCCGCTACGAATAAAGCAGTTTCATTAAAAATATAATATAAAATATATAATATAATAAGACGTTTTTAGTTACGTTGGGGAGTATGTTGTTTTATTTTTCATTATAGTTATTTAGCTATCAGCCGACATTAATATTCAGATTAAACCAATTTCTTTTAGTTAATCATCGCTGATGATAAGTCTTTGTCTTTATTAACTCTTTGTGGCGTAGGATAATTCATTATTGCAGGAGTTGTCTCGCACAGGACTTCTAGAACAATAAACTTTGTCTTTCTTGAAACTAATTAATATGACAACTATTTAGTTTGTAACAACAGTAAGCAATATAATGTTAAATGAAAATCATTTATCAACTGGTTGAAAGTAAAAACGTCTCATTAAAACGGGTGTATTATCGAGCACGTGGATCGAGACACGTGCGGTGTGTCCACCGGACGTGCACACACCGCCTACTTACCGTGTAATGCCATCTCTTTCTATGTGTACCTATTGAATCCTATTTAATGTTGCCAGATGTCCAGCCGTTGAAAGCCTTCTTAGGACAATTATACACTACGGAATTTGCGCCAATTATGTAATATTTAATTTGGGTAATGAGCAAAATGGCTTGTTTGTGTGCGATCGTGAGTCGATACGTTCGATTCCTGGTTCAGATCATATTGTTGTTGGGTTTTCTTTTTTGTAAATTTCTAGTAAAAGCACGATGTCACGAAAAGAGCCCCTTACCACAAATATAGTTTTTGAAATTTGGTTAAAATACACCTGTACCCATCCGTCCCGGGGGAAACAGGCGTGAGTATATGAACTATTTTATTTTACACTACTTCAACATCAACGACATCATCCACTTTTTCATCTGTGGTATGGGTGCCAGGAATACTATTACTTTTAAAACTAGTAGTTTGATCTTGGTTTATTTTTATTTAAATCACACAATTAAAATACAGTTGCAACACTAGTCTTGACTGCGACGCTCCAAGTTTCGATGAACTGCCAGACAGACCAAACTTGAACTTTACCTCGGTATCAAAGGCAAACTTCTTGGCTGCCGCCAAAAGAGATAGAGAGTAAACCCCAGAAAGGTGATAATCGGTGATGATTTCTACTGGAGTGACAAAAAAACGGTCCATTTAATGAATCAGGTCCACTGATGACCAAGTGACAATTAGTACACCACAAAACCTCGTCCAGGTAGAAGCTGTCAGTAAGTGACAAATATTTAAGAGAAGTCTATAGATTAGAGATTCAACATTTTTTAAGGTGAGGAAAAAGAGTTACGTAGGAAAGTTTCGTTTTTAATTTGCGTAGTAGCTGTTTCAAACCTTGTTACTGGATGAATTAAGATATTAGAACATAAAACCAATAAAAGTTACAGTTTATTACTGGTTGATATCGGTCCAATATATTGCGTGCTTGTAATCGCGTAAGTAATCCGCGATTTAGATACTGTATCATGCCACATTAACGCTACTGTGGTGCGCGCCGAACTGGCGCTGGCGCAGTAATTGTCTATTTTCCAAGTTTGACGTCACTCCAACCCTTGAAACGGTGACCAAGCCCTTAAGCTTGACGCCCTTAAGTGTAATCATGTGCAAGTGAGCATACTCAAACTGAAGACATGCCGCGGCACGAAGGGCCGATCTTCCTAATTAAGGTACTTTCACAATATGTGATATTAAATAATAGTGAAATGATTGTGTAACAGTGACCTAATGTTTACATTTTCTAATAATGCCTTGTCATCGTTTACTAATCTTACGTCGTTTCCATTCATGATGCATCAATGAGTGTTTGTACGTGCGGTGCTCACGTTAGAGAACAATTGAAAGACGTAGTATTACCTAACAGTTACAGCGTTGAGAAAACATGAGCGTTGGGTCGTTAGAAAAACAAATGTAAATACTTACTAGATGAAAACAAAAATTTTTGTGTCATCAATAGCGTATGAAACCGGTGTGTCTGTAGAAAATATGAAATGATAGTGGATTAAGCCAATGAAATTTGTAGGAACATAAAACACATGTAGTACAGTGTCGTCTTGTAACTGCTTGTAGTAATGACTAAGTTTATTTATGTTAGTATTTTACTAGTAATGTTAAACTAATTTATTTAGTTTTCTTTCCCTTGAGGTCAGCGTAACCACATCGGCGAAAATTGGTCGGTGGACAGATCGCCCACGTCTTGTTTAACATGGTCTAGATAGGAGAATTCTGTCGTAATTTTTGTAATACATTGTCTCATGAACTAAATATTGGTCAAGTTACAAAAGTATAAACATTAGTAATCGCCTAACAGCCACAAAGACAAACAAACAGAGCGATAAATAATAATTAGAACAAATATCCTCCTCGCTATGCCTTATTAAACGTATTATTCATAGTACACAAATAGTTTTGGCTTATTGTTGGAATTGGACCAAATTAACGTTTGAAATAATAACAAAAGATGTAATGATCATATGACCTAATTGCATTTAATATACTTTTTTATATAACTATCAAATGATATAATGCATTAATAATATAATTTCATTTTACCTAATTCTGTATCAGTATGATGTTTACTCAACACAACACTTGTTCAGACTCCCTGAAAGCTTGAGGCAGACAAACTTCGCAGTGGACCAGTAACAGTTATTCCGCTAGAAGGTCGCAGAACAGTTACTATTGAATTTTATACTAGTAACTGTTCTACGCGGTCTTCTAGCGAAGTAACTGCTACTGGTCCACTGCGTCGCAACACAAAACACAATTTTTTTTATGAACGCGAAAATGTTTTGTGGGCAACTCGTCTTCTTCAAACACCCATTGCGTGGATTGTTGCTAATGGCTATTTCCATTCGAAGATTTGTCGACAAAAGTAAATAAGGAGAAGTCAAAAAGGGAAAAAGATGATTGCCTTATTCTTTGGACGGACGGGTCATTTCGCAACAACCATTCTAGAAGATAAAACGCCGGTTACTGTAGATTCATTCATTCATTGTCTTGGAAAATGTTAGACAGCAGCGCCCAATAAGCAGGATCATCCTCAGCCACGACAACGCTCCAGCTCACTCCGCCAGACGGACAATCGAAGGTGTGGTGCTACTGAGTCATCCTCCTTACAGTCCTGACCTGCCACATTGTGACTTTTATTTATTTTACACAGATTTTGCGGTTATGGGTCCCTTTTTAACACGCTTTTTTAGCTTTGTATCTAATGAACTACACAAACAAATCTTGAAAGTCAAATTTAACCTACTTCTAATTGTAGTATCGAAATGAAAATGGATATGTACATAAAGTTTGGATGACAATACCATAATTTGATCTCTTAGAGCTGATGTAATGATGGAGCCAGGAGGTGCATAGGTGAACGATTCAGTGAATACTAGTCAACCCCTCGTTTGGCTCATATTATTCATTTGACGAGTCCTACAGATTGGGCTTAGTAACGATGGTCTGATGATGAAGCCAGGAGGAGGATAGTGCACCTCTTTTAACTTTTTAAAGCGTGTTCTTTTAGTTTGTACCAGTGATATCTTTTCTACGTGAGCAATACTACTTCTCTAATGAAGCTCCCTAGTCACTCGAAAAAAAAAATAGTACTAAGGTACAAGTCCTGTATAACCGTGTCTTCTGCAGGATTGGCCGCTTGCCCTATTTGATTATAGGCTCCCATATAATAGTATGGAAATGTATTGTTTTCATGATACTGCATGGGTACAATATTTCATGCCTACTTTTGTCTTTGTTTCCTGTGGGGAATGACAAAGAATGCGTCAAGCGGACGCGTGCGCTTTATCTCATCTATAATATGTATGTATTTTGAAATATATAAGTATTTTTATTCAGCAGTCTGGTTACCATAGTATAGGCTCTGCCTAGTTTGGGATCAGACGGCCGTGTGTGAGATGTGTGAAGTTATTATTATTATATATAGATCTTCGGGATTAATTTTGTAATATGATTTTGCTTTAATTGATTCAAAATCTTAAATCTACATTAAAATTTATAGCGCAAATAGGTTTTGGTTGGTGTTGAGTCCCAGCATCGAGCTACTGATAAGTTTATCTACTCAGTAAGGGTTATCAGCGTTGCAAAGACTGTTAGACTTTCCAGGAGACTTCAAGGACCTATTAAATTGTACCGGACTGTTATAAAAGTGGTTTTATTGACTTTGTAACCTTCGTACAGTATGCTTTTTTAAATTTTCATGAGACTATACATCCATTAATAAATGAATCATTAAAATATAGTCAGTAATAACTAAGATGAATGTGCCGCATCCTTTTTTTAACGCCTAACGCAAAAAGGAGGTGTTTTATAAGGTGAACGTGTGTATGCACATATTAATATATGTTAGACCCGTCAACAGCTGCACAACGAACGTGCCAATTGAAGGGCCTCTTTGAAAGACGAGTCTTTGTCCATCTGACAATAGATACGAGTACAGGACGCAGTCCATAATGGTCATCGACATTCCAAATAGGACGCTTGATTAGCTAACAGTTCGCGTCTGAAAATAGCTCGCGCGATAAGCCGACGTACTGACATCGGCACAGTCAAGTTAAATAGAGCATACCTACTCATTACGCTAATAATGTTTCATTTTCCTGTTAATAACAATACAAAAACAATTATAATTAGGTATTTGTTGCTTGTAATCAACGGGAAATATATTTAAATGGTTTTATATAACTGGTTCTATATACAACAGGCATGTGTACCTTGGGCACGCCACAATTGTGGCGGTAAGACCCATCATGGAGGATTGGCTCGAGAGGCAGCACGGCAGCCTCTCCTACCCGCTGACGCAGGTTCTGACCGGCCACGGCTGTTTCGGCAAATACCTGTGTCGCATAGGCCGGGAGCCAACGTCTGCGTGCCATCACTGCGGAAGCTGTCGCGAGGATACTGCACTCCACACTTTAGTGGAGTGCTCAGCGTGAACTATATAACGTGGCTATTGGAGTGGGAAGCCTCTCACTGCAGACCATGGTTCTGTCCATGGTCCAAAGTGAGAGTGCGTGGGAATCCGCTGCCTCTTTTTGTGAGGAAGTGATGTCAGCTAAAGAGGCAGCGGAAAGGGAACGGACCCAGGCGCCGGAGAGCGCTGGGGGTAACGGGTGAGGCTGCCCGTTACTCTAGCAGAAGCAGGCCTGAGACGGTAGCGCGCCGTGTTCCGCGACACTGGAACCCCTTCCAGTGTAGAGAGGGGAGGGTTGGTCCAGTGTACAAGGCCCCACGCTAGCAAGGCGTGGCTGCCTTTTGTTTAAGAGGCGGAAAAGGTCTGCCAGGGTTCTCGGGGACTTCCTTCCTAGGGTATACCCGAGTCCCTTGCAATAGACTTATTTATGACGGAACACCGTGTGGTTTTAGTCGGTTCGATTCCGACATACCACTTCACTGGCAGCCCCAGTGTAGTGATGACCCGAGGGGTTTTCCACACGATAAAAAAAAAAGGCATGTGTACCTAATACTTTGTGTTATGATAAGGTTCAATACCCATCCTCCATTCTCTTACACTTTAATGCAGCTCGAGCGAAGCTTACAGGTACAAGCAGAAACCAGACTCTGTAAGATCTTTGAGGACATTGTGTACGGTTTTGTGAGGCTTCGCACTACTACTAAGTGGAAACAAACAAGCATCCGGCCCCATCAACACTGAAGACATGAGTGTTTTTTTTTTTGGAACATTTTTATATGGATCGGTTGCCACTTGCCACTATTACCTTTAATTCATATTTATTAACTTATTAACATGAATGCCTAGTTTTTCTGCTGGTTTATTTGCCAAATCAAATGTCCAATACAGAGCGATCAAGTCGCACTCTTGTATCCTCGGTGTTCATTCAACGGTAGTTCTTATCTGTACATTACGTTCTATTACCGAAACGTCTTGTCTCCCCTTACGTCTCTCTATTCAACAATATATGGACTTTTAACAGTACAACTGTTTTACAGCAAGCTGCAGTTGGTTCAGCTCGCAATATTAACGATGTATTTAAACCCTCTCATATACTATACATTTTTTTATATCAATTGCATTAAAATAGCAAATGGATACATTCAGTAAAATAGTAATAGGTCAAGTTCCCTCCATGTTCCAACGCGGCCATAACAATGAACTTTGATCAGAAGTCAATTATAATTCTCACGCTCACTGGTTTACCATTACCATTTCATGCCGTGTTAATAACTGCTGTACGTTATGTACCGACATACATGTCTTTGACTTATATTTTTTTTAAGAATACAATTTTTTTTTAAGCTCATACAGTTATTTGCGCGATGCTTGTGCCTCAAAATCAGTTTTTAAAATGTTTGTCTGTCTGTCTGTTTGTTCCGGCTAATCTCCGGATCGGGCGGACCGATTTCCACGGGACTTTCACTGGCCGATAGCTGGTGTTATAAGGAGTAACTTAGGCTGCTTTTATTTTGTAAAACTAATTAGGGTTCCGCGCAAAATATATAAAAATATAAACGCCAGCGAAGCCACGCTGGGAACAGCTAGTATAATATAAACTTAAAAAGGAAAACCTTATGTAAATATAAAATTTGTTGCAGTTAGTTTATGAGATATGTAAGTAATTAGATAATAAATATATTTAGGTAATTGTTTCCCTCCGAAATTCATTTAAATATCTTATTTAATAGAAGATCTTTGAACTACTAGTAAAATATTCTTTCGTACAGTTTTGGTTACTGTTTGAACAATTAAAAATGTAAATATATCGTCAAATGTACAATAAAGGAACACAAATATAGTTCCTTTTACGCAGTCGTGAAGAGTCGAGCCCCAGTTCAGGTTCCCTTGAACCCGTCGGCGAGTCGTAGCGGCGGGCGCTGGCCGCTGCCCCGTCACGGTCACCGGACGCCCGACCAGATTCCGACTGTATAATCATTCACATGTTCCACGACTCGTTTTGGTCAATTCTCGCCGAAGTGGAAATGAAATGTTTTCTCTGCTGCATTCCGATGATAAGAACTGCCTGATCCTTTCGCTTTTTAGAATATCCGTGTTTACAACGTGTCGTTTAAACCCGACGCATTTAAATTTAAAAGATAATAAGTTTAAGAGTTTTCAGGAAAGAATAAATTATATAACTATTCTTTATTATTTTTTTCAGTAACTTGAATAAGTTTAATTAAGTACATTGTAAACAAAGGGTTACAGTGTCGTAGAAAAAATCGCAAAAAATTAAGAAAGTTCTCAATGTCACTTTAGATTTTTCTTTTTTTAATCCTGCTGTTCTTATCAGTTGAGGTACGGATAAAATGTATAATTCTGCAGTAAGATGTCAATTGTATGTGTTATTTTTTTGGTCAAAGTTATGTTAGATCCTCCCATGTTTGGCACCTAATCGAATAGACGAGGGTGTAAATGAAATACGCCCGAAAGAGCAGCCCAATTCGTATGAGTTTATATTTGCTCGGATACTGTAAATGAATGCGCTTTTGTAACACTCGTGCAATTGTAATTAAACCTCTGTTCTGGCGCACTTTTTTATTGCTGCATTGTTTCCGATGCTTTGTTAGAAACCATTACGTAACAGTGAAATGCGATAATAATATGCGGTACCACCATACCGCCCGGTTCGTCTCTAACGAGCTTAACGAATCGACCATGATGCGGTATGGCGGATTATACAGAACATCTCAAATTGAAAAATGTTGATAAGGTATTAGTTATTTTAACCCACTGAAAACAGAGTTTAAATTAAACTTAAACTTGCGAATGATAGTACAATGGGCGGTCTTGCTGCTAATAGCGATTTCTATCAGACAACCTTTAGATCTAGATAAAAACAGGAGTAATTAATGCAAACATGGTAATTGATGGCTTACTGTTGAAAGTAAAGATAAAATAATAATTTACATACACAAATACCAACAGTATAGATGGTAATCTTAGATGTTGTGAAGGAAATGTGTGTTGACCATACTTTTAACTGAGGCAAGGAAGGGACTTCCGCTTGGGATTTTTGCTCTTTTAATGCATTCCATAGACGAAGAGACAGAATTTTTATTGATTTGTCAAGAAATGTTGTTTGATGCCACAGGTACTTTTAATTTTAGATTTTCCGATAGTCATAATGATTTCGGACGAGTATATTTAGATACAAAATCTCTAAAATAACATTAAGTTTCTCGTTGTTTTTACTGGCGGCCACATAAGAAAAACGATTTATGACGTGATATATTAACTACCAGTTTATAGAAATTGCATTTAATACCCAACGGAGCTATTAAAGTTTTTCGTCGCGTAGAAGATAAGTGTAATTAGTCCGCTATGACAGTCACGTCAACACAAGTCGTGAAATCGGTTATATATGTCTGCTTTTCTTATTGTACCCACCAACTATCCGCATAATTTCATATCTACCTTTTTAAATGGGAGTGTAATTAAGAGAATATATTAATCCAATACTTCCCGTACCCATTAATTGTGGCTTTCTTATGAAACTATGATCGTTAGTGACTATATTGGTTATCATATAATATCCTATAAACCATGGCTTAGAGACACTAACCTAAAGACCATGGTTTTGTCCATGGTCATCAATAAGTGTATAAGGAACACATTTAGTTGCATAAATAAATTACGCCAGCTCTCTAAATACTGAGATCACTCATCATCTATACACCTATACAAATAAATATTTTTTTTACTAAATGCATCTGAATGTTTACACGGCACTACTCAAAGTGAACAACAATAAATGTATTTAACTCTGTAAAAAAAAATTCTTGTAGCCTGGTGAGCCTGGCGTGGTAGTCCTCCGGCCCGAGGCGCTGCTGCGATCCGACTCTGACTCCGAGACAGAAACAGACGGAGGACCGCCTTCGCCCTGCACGGTGCGCTTCGTCAACGACAACGTGCTCATCAACGGCAAGTCCTCCATGCCTGGGAAGACCAACAAGGATCGTATAGCCAAGGTATGTTATTGTCCAATGCAAAGAAAACTCCGACCAGGCTAGGTGATCATGCCTGGTGGACAGCGGCCCAACGCTTGATGTTGGGAAGTCGTATAACTTTCATTTCGCGATACAGCATCAGTTGTTGATGTTAGATGATGCTGTAGTATGTGGAACTGGCAACTTCCACATGAAGCAAAAATACATAGGGGGATTTAACCAGTACCAAGATTGGTGAGACTGATAGTATCCACATAATGTCTTTGAGATTAGTCTGTTACTGACGCGTTACGGTATGTTATGACAAGTTGACGCCAGCATTGTCTATCTGTAAAACACCGTACTCTTATGCAGACCATCCTAAGGGAGATCTGTGAGAATTCACATAAACATGACACATCTCACAGGTCTCAACGAATGTGAAACTAAAGACGCTATCAGGAGGCTTAAACATCATTGAACCAGTTCCCTCGTCGCTCGACCGTGTGAACGTATCTGGCGAGCTGTCACCGATTCACGATAGTCGTCCGGCCCCGTCGCCGCGGTCATTATCGCGAACGGATCAATTAAAACCGGTTCCGACACGCCGCACTTACACTTGATACCAACGCTGCCGCGCTGATATCGAACATGTACATTTCAATGTAGTTATAGATGGGTCCTGTTTTGATTTAAATCCTACGGATAAGTAAGAGTGGTAGGGATCTTCGTATTATATTTCTGGTGATGAGTAGGTTTGCCTGAGTCCTCCTGATCCTGATTCTGATCAGGCAACTAAGGATGTCTTTTCCTTCGTCTCGTAGTCTTCGTGTTAACGTTAACCAAAATACTGGCAACATTGCCATGATAAAAAGATGTAAAGAATTACACTTTCAACAGACTGCTAAGAGGTTTTAATATTCGACTACGTAATTGGTTTTTGTTAAATATATGTTATTGCGAAATCTTGACCGTTTGTTTTCCATGGTTTTGCTTACTGAATGAGGTTCCAATATGACTCAGCGGAGTCCTATATTAATGAAAAAAAAATACACTCCTAAAATGTAACTTGAAATTAAGTAATGAAATTTAATATCATACACATTACGTAGTTATTGTCCCACTTAAAAATCAAAACATGCTATATATTCCAATTGGTGACAAATAATTTCATAACCATACAAGCAAAGTCAGACGTCATAGACTCCAACACGGCGTTTGACAATTCGCCTACGTATTCACAATAATATCTTTGAAAAGTTGTGAAAGGGCAATTAATAACAAAATATTGCTTCTGCCTTTGGTCTAATACATATATTTCTTTATCCTTGAAAATTATAAAACGCAACATCACTCTGTATGTTCCAACTATTCACTCTGTAGGTATTCGGTAACACTTTAATAACTCGAGAGCCGTAGATTTGATACACTGCTTTTTTAAATATTTATCTCGATTATAGATTACAGTAAAATTAATAAAAGCCTCGGGCCAAATTTTATTGCTCAAATAAACGTGAGCAAAATGTTCTAAGGTTTGTGTACGATGACGTTGCATATTCAAACTTAAATTTATTAGCTTTCTTTAAAATTATGTTGAAATGTCCATATTACATTTATGAGTTTAAAAATATTTTTTTTCTTTATTTTCCTGTATAGCAATTAATAAATGAAGAAACTATACGTATAATAACGCAATTAATTCATATCACCCTTATTTATAGCAAAGGTATCACGAGTCTACATTTTTATGAAAAAGTAATTAGAATATTCAGCATAGACGTAGCTGTAGCGATCAAGAAGCTTTATTTGAATATCATCTACAAGTAAACCAAAGAAATCCTTTTGTTTCATGTTTTTATACATTATAACAAGACTATTTCTTGCCGGTAGAAACCACAATAATTATAGTTTCAACAATTTCAAACAGCCTTATCATAAGAGATCAGGTCTTCGTGAGGTGCTCGGTGTTCGCGGAGGGTCGTCACGTGTGCTCTCTGGCCCGTGTCGCGGTCGCTGGCCGATGCGCCGGCGCAGCGCACTGCACAGCCATTACGTGATTACGTCACTATTGTACTACATTGACACTTGCATACTAAACTGAATACCGCCGGACAGCATTCCTTAGCGTCTGATTCACAAGAAAATATTCGCAGAAATTGGTCGGTCTGTTGGCTGTCAGACAAGCCTGTGAACTGAATATTATTAGTCAATTAGGAGGTATTAGTTTAGGTTTGTGCTAAATACCTATAGATTCAAAGAATTCGTAAACGTTATAAACGTATCATTTGCATCTGATTTGGAGGCGTTCAGACTGATTTTTAGGTCAACAAAACTAGGGGGTAAAAAACTGACGGGCCTATTGGTCTAGTGGATAGTGACCATGACTGCTGAGCCAGAGGTCGTGGGTTCGATTCCCACCTGAGTCTGGGTGTTCTTTGTGTCCGTTGTTTGTATGTTTGTAAAGTCCCCCGCGACAGTAGTAATTCCTAATGCGGGAGTAGTCTTTAAAAAAAAAAAGTGTAGTAAAGTACTAGTATTATTAAACCAGTTCTGCAGGGTAAAGGTACTTCATCACTCGGGGAGGAATCTGCTGTCTTAGCCAGTATTATAGATAGTTTGTGTGTGCTGTAGCACTCTCTTGCGTGCTTATACTCGCAAGGCTTTATCGAGAGGACTGGTATGGAAATCATTAACATATTTTGGCACAAAGAAGTTTTCACAATACTAAATCACTTTATATCTGTTATATCTTCCAACTAGCTGCCAATCAACCAGCTCAGCTCTCCTATTTCTTTGTAAATCTCTAATTTTTCATACAAACAAAAAATAGAAAACGAATTCAGTAAAACTGGTATGTGAGGACACTGAGAACACATACCACTATGTATAGTACTCATATTACAAACGTTGATATGCTACAGTATAGTATAGTAACACAATACCTGGCATTTTCTTGTTATATTCGTCTTTTTTTTTAATTGGTTGTCCCATTTAAATTTGAAAATATTGCACCTCTAAGGGTGGAAAATAGTCCACTTCTATGGGGGGAAAATAGTCCATCTCTAGGGGTGGAAAATAGTCCACCTCTAGAGGTGGAAAATTAAGGGATGAAGAATAAAGTTTACTACAATTTATCATGACTTAGGCGCATTGGAGTCAGTTATAATTTTTTAAAGTTAATTACAATTTAAACGATATGTTAGAGGTAGCCGTATAGCCGCAGTTTGCAATAAGTACATTTCCGTAGTAGATTTAGTGTAAGCATAAATGATGATCATCGCACCACTGAGCCAGTCAGCCCGTGACTACGGCCAGTGCAACCTGGTCCAAGCGTCAGGCAAATCAAAGGTGCAAATGCCTGAAATCAAATAAACATAAACAAGCAAATTCAATATGTGTGAAGTCTCTAATAAATTGTCCAACAAAAGATAAAGATTGAAAAATAGTATCATAATTGTTTCTACATTGTTATGTAAATTATGCCTGTGGTTGTTAAAACTCTATTGTCATTGTTTCATTCACTGAATAAAAATGGTTTAAAGTTTACAGTTTTAGAGGATTTGTATATTATTATACGTAGGAGACTCGACCAAGCTATTTTCAGATTTATAGAGATGGATTCTAGAGTTTGAATTAACAGGTGTATCTCATGTGTCCAGAGGACTTTTCCAGCGACTCTCATCTAAGAGTGTTTCTCTGAATCTTGTCTTCTTCTTCTTATTCTCGGGGTCTACTATACGATCCTAAAATACGACCACAGCTTTCTGCAATACCCTGCATTATCTAAATCACATCACTGTTTGTTTGTTGTCCCATCCCTCCTGGTTTCACCAGAGTGCAGACTTTATTTTATGTAAAAATATTGTGGCATTTTTAATAATCAGGTACCAACAAAACTGTTATTGAATTCGTGAATGGTTCTTAAGATCGATATGTTCACTGACATCGATCGTTTTATACTATGTATCTAGTTCTCCCCTGATACTAGTCTGTGTGGGAGGAAACTCAGGCGATTACTCATCTCTCATGATCCCCTAGGCCGGTTTAGGTGCACCAACCGGTGCAGGATCAGAGTTAGATGTGTCAAAATCTGATCTTGCATAAGAATATATAAAAACAAATTGTTAATTAAAGTTTTATTTATTGTTAGTTATTCAATGTTAACTTAGGTATAATGAATGCTGTGGGTGTCTATAACTGATGTACATATGAGAGATGTATTTAACTATATGTATATTGTAGATTCTTCTAAATAAATAAATAATCAGACTCAATCGTATGTTACTCTTAATGCTACTATTTTTAATTTCCAGCTGAAGCTACAATTCGACGACTCCCTCACCTGCACGTTCGAATACCCATCGGAAATATCTCTTTGCGAGGATTCTCCGTCGAGTCCGCCCCCGGCGACCCCGGCGCCCGAGGCCGCGCGCGCGCCGCAGCTGGCCGAGTCGCCCCACCACGCGCCGCTCGCCGCCAACACGCATATAGGTACCACACGTTGTCTATGGACTACCTACTTGACGTTATATTATGCACCTTTACAAACAACACCATATAAGATGGGTAAATGGGGACTTAATCACGGTTAAGTCAATAGCAAGAAAACGTGATGTTGCAAGTAGCATGGAAATCCGCAGTAACCTAAGCTCTGATTGTTTGAAAAATATAAAACCTTAGAATATCATATAGGACTACTGACTCAGTACCACAAGCGGAGCGGGTAATATTTCTGACATTCACACCAAGTCTTAACTTTTCAAACTGTACTATACACTGTAACGACGTTGTCTGGGTCGTCCACTAATTAAATAATGGAGAGAATTAATACAAATCAGATCACTAGTTTTCACAGTTTATAATTAAACTTGTAAAATAATTACACACAATTTAGGTATGGACAGAGTTAGGTTCTAAGAGGCTTTGACCTTCGGCTGGCCGTGATGAGGAGATTATTCAACTTGCAGTGCAGACCGGAGCGAAAAGAGGACGAGTGCCGGTGCTCTGCTTCTTTTGTATCCCGGCGAGGAGTGCGAGCTCTCGAAGTGGGAGAGCGTACGGTGTCGTGTGACAACACTTACTAAAGAGTCGGCGATAAAACTACTATTTTAATAACGACTGTGCATCAAAGCCCGTTAAATTTTGATTTGAAGCCTCCGAAAAGGAAAGGAATCTCTATTTGATGTATCATCTTCTCCCAAACCCAAAGACTTATTGTAGATGAGTTTTATTACCACGTGTAACGTTCTGTTACCAGTTTTCACACCACCTCATACCTATATTATGTCGCGATTCTATTGTATCCAAAGTTGCATAAACCGTGGTAATCATTGACGGAATACGTGTATACAGAGTGTCTATCATGTAAATAATGAATAAATTTATTTTGCAAATAGGTCGTTTTAGACTCTTTTACACGTCGTTTTCTTCTTTAAAGCTGGATGGTGACGGTATTTCCTATGACTAGCATTGAGAAGAAACGCCGAAACAAACTCAAGGGTCCAAGTCTACATAAATTTAAACTGTGAAAGTGCCATGGCGTCCGGGGTCTTTATAGGAAGTTGCCATTCCAGTCTTGAGCTGACCAGTCACGACACCCAGTAGACTAGATAAGTGGGTAATCACGGAACTCAACTACATCTTAGGGAGCTCCACGACTCCGACCGGTCTGCCACCGCAGTCAGACATTTGGAAAGGCCATGTTAAAATTGATTAATTGGATCTAAAACGAAGAAAAAGAACTCTCATAGATTCTTTAAATAACAAATAACATACAAAATACTATTGTTTAAATCTGTGTTTATAAAAAGTCATCAAAGTTTTCTACAAAAATCTGTAGAATATCTCTAAGTGCCCCTATTGGCATAACTGTGATAAGATCTACACACTTCAAAGGTTAATTAAGTTTAAGTAGTCAGTCCTCGCTGCAAGCTCCTCTCTCAGCACATAACCTTACGATAGCATGTGAACGTTGTGGAGCGCGGCCCTACGTGGCGCCTTGAAGGGCTTCTCGACATTGAATTAGCCCCGTATCTGTGCGTCTAGCCATCTCTGCCCTATCTCTAACTGAAAATGTGATAACAATTAAAGTGCACTATCAGCTGGTTAACGGCTGGTGTTTTCATACTGCTGATTGGTCAAGTACACTGACCACTTGATGAAAATACTGAGCAGTCGGAACACCAAGGGTGATAGTTGCTAGTTAACAATCCTATTTCAAATCAATGGAGACGATTTAACTCACCAGCAAAAACTGAAAGTGGGGATTCTTCTAATGGGGCATTTCACGTGAAGCGGGCCACGAATAAAAGTGAGGTTCCAAAATTGGTTCATATTTGAGGTATGTTTGCTTGCTAGGGGTTGTGAACATGTACACATATAATTTTTTTTTTAATAAAGGTTTGGTTCTCAAATTATGGGATTCTAAAAAATTCACCTGATCGGCGGAAGGGTTTTCTTAGTGGATGTTTTTCGTATTAAAGTTATTTATAATAAAATCATAATTTTAATGTTTTGTATAGAAAAAATACAGTTCTTTTTGATTTTTAAATCTTATTCTAAATTTGAATTTTTATTCTTGTCTTAAACCGGAAATTAATATTTCAAATAAATATTTTAGTAACTTCGACCATTTTTATTTTTATTATTGCAAAATAAAGCTTAAAGTATACAAATGTTATTATAAAAGTTGCGGAGTGGGATCTAAATGGGTTAAGAAGATAAATCAATTTGAGTAGGTAAAGGTCGCACTCAGTGAGGTACCTGATGCTTGTTAAAGATGGTTGCTTTGTAAAATAATAATAATAATAATGCGGAAAATAATAATATTGCTGTGATATCACCTATACGCTATCACATAAGCTCGGGAGTAATTTTAAACTTTACTAGCTTTTGATCGCAGCTTTACTCACGTTACATTTACCTTTCGATCCCTCAGGAACTGCACATTTTTCTAAAATGCCCCGTGCCCTTTGCCCGTGCCTCTGACAACGTATATTCAAAACTTCATGCCAATCGGTTGAGTAGATAGTTAAGAGATGAAAGCGTAACAAACAAACGAACTCACATTCGCGTTTACAATATTAGTTAGGGTTTTCTTAATAATTCATGAATGAATGATAAAATGAAACAATATTTTATTAAAAGAAAATATTTTATTTTTAACTATCAGCGCCCCGAGGTTTCACCCGCGTTAGTCCCGATCCTGTTGAAATATCGGGATAAAAAGTCGCCTATGCGTTATCCAGGTTTCCAGCTCTACATACCAAGTTTCATCGCAATCGGTTCAGTGGTTTTTGCGTGAAAGAGTAGCAAACATCAATCCATCCATACTTTCACATTTATGACATTAATAATGGGATAATTCGATTTTTTTTTAATGAATCACACACTTATAAATAATGAATACGATGGTACAATCTATTTATTCCTCAAACGGCGTAAATACAATAATTTAATTGGTAACTATGTTTTTGAGCCGTTTGGGGTCGAAACGCTAGGGGCATGGGGTCCGAGTGCTCGTTCCCTTTATAAGGAATTAGCTGAGCGACTGATCGACACTTCTCGTGACCAGAAGGCGGGCCTTTTTCTTGCACAGAGAATTAGCATTGCCATTCACACTGCCAGTAGGCAACGATGCGGAGGAATTTTATGACGCATGCATGTAAATAGCTTATATATAGAAATAGATAAAATTAATGTATAAACTGTGTATATATTTAAAATAATATATAATAATATATTTTAAATCAATTTATAATAATATCTACATATATGTACATACTAGCATAAAAACATAAAGGTCAACGCCACCGATCATAATAAACATTCATTGGAAATTGTAATTGTGTCATGTAATGTATTGGAGTCAACTAATTTATTGATGTCTTAATCAATCAAAATGAATCAATAGTCAATTGTTTTTAATCTAATCGCAACTGTCTCGAACTCTTGACACTTAACCTTGTGCTCGCCACTAATTGTACGATCTACGTTTTATATACCGACGTTGTTTTCTTTTTTTTAGTAGATGACTTTAAACTTGGGAAATTAATAAACAATTTAAATATCATTGTTTATTTCTTTACGAGCATTCTGGACATTCTGTCCGATGCTTTTTGAGTATGTTTTTAGTCCTTTTTTGTTGTTGACTTTTATATATATACTATATTTATACTATTAAAAAGATATGCACAAATATTGACAAACAATAATTTCTTACATTAAATGATAACAGCTATTAAGGTCAACTATTAACTAAGAACTTCGCGCCCCTACAAAAATATTGCGTAATATTTGAAGGTACGCAGATATTCTCACGCTCATTGTTAATGACTGAAATTGAATTAATTATTGTTTCATTATAATTATTATGAACTTGTTTTTTGAAAATTTCAAGGTCTAGCTTTGCTGTTTTTTTTAGTGGAATCGAAACTCATTTATTGCGACCGGACCGATGTTTTCTTGCCAATCTTGACACTCCCAATTCCAAATGTTCCTGCACTCCCATCGGGTTTTCATCCGAACAGTCTTACTGCGATGGATGATTACTATAGTAAAATTATTTACTCGCTGCAGACTCGGTCATCAATTACACGGTCATAAATAAACACTGATGCTCCTCCCATCAGTGTTGCGGGTATGCGAAGTAAAAGATTAGTTCAAGAAAACGATGACGACATTTCTGTCGTACAATTCTTTAATTTTTTTTTTATAATTTGACACATCTCACACAGGGCCGTCTGATCCCAAACTAGGCAGAACCTGTACTATGATAACCAGACGATTTCCATTGCTTATTTCACTGTTACAACTAAATTTAACATCATCTGTATCGATAGCATTTATCGACTTTTTGTATACGTAATTCTTCTCCCGCCGCATACACAAAAGAGTCATAATCTACCCATAACTGGGAGAGAGAGCGCAAATATTGTTATCCCGCTTCGATGATTTATGACCAAGTCTGCAGCGAGTAAATAATTTTACAATAGTTAATGTTGCGGAACGCCGCTAGATGGTGTTGGGTCTATTCACAGTATGTTGAGTCGCCATTGTCTTACTATCTGTAATCCTGGTTGAATGTAGGCAGTGAGATAATGCGTAACTGGTAAACAATAATTTACACAAGGTTGTCTATTTTGAATGACAGTGTACCACCGGCGCGTGTCGATACGCTTAGCGCCGGCGACCCCGCCTCGCCCCCCTCCCCCGCCCCCTCCCCCGCCGCGCCCCCCGCGCCTGCGCTGTGCGCGCACCGCCTCCCTCCCGCTCTACGTACCTGATGAGGCTTTCGTGTGAACACACCTTCAGGTAGCCTTCACTTCTGCTAACCGTTTTAAACAGCCCGCTAGTGAAGTAACTTAATCGAATAGGGATGTTGACATAAATCACGAATTGATATTACGGTGTAACTAACGATTAATTGTAAGATTTGAAACCTAAAACCACATTTTTTAATAAAAAGAAACTAATAAATTTAAAAAAGTTGATTAAAAAAGGTTTAGGTAGTCACTATTATCACGTGACTGCAAACACCAATCAGATCCATTACGTCATTAACCGATGAACGTGCTGACAGCTGTCAGTTGGTATCATAATATTACCTACGTATATACCTACTTACACTACTCTATCCAGCACCATCAGTTTATCGGTTAGTATCGTAATTTTTTCCCTTCAATTCAGTTGTTTTTAACTATAAAATAAAACTTGTTCCGAAAATTTGCCAACATCCCTTTATACCATAAATTACCAGCAATTTCATCCGCTTCAAGTTTAGTAACGACCAGCTACCTAATGCAGAAACAATCCAACCTGTAGGTCATGAGAGTGTTCAGTTAACCATAGCTCTTCAGCTTTATAATTACTACTACTAGCAGATTCGCACAATCAAATTCAACAAATTTCATTGAACTGTAATATTTAATAGAATCTTTTCTCCTGAATACTTGCAGTACTTGCAGTACTGAATGAAAGATATTCTAAATCCTTTTCTGAACCCCTGACGTGTATGCAACATTTCATGGTCATTGATTGACTAGTTGAGGCAGAAAACGCAACAAACAAACTCACTTTGGTATCGATAATATAAGTTAGGATTTAATTACTATTATTAAACTGAAGAAAACTGCACATATCACAAGAACTAGATGACTGAGCATATATATTCCGAATATACTACAGAGTTGGATATCTCTTAGATATCTCTGGATGACATAATTTATAAAGATTTAAGGTTTCTTGTTATTTCACTAACACGTTGTATATCAGCCGGCAGAACTTCATTGTCGTCGAACCCTACATTGTTGTATATTTGCTCGCATTTGTTTGTTTGGTCGTGAGGTCAGGTACTGGGAAGTCGTGGCAAATTTTTCAATAACCATGATACAATGATTTATTTTACAAAGGAGACAAAAGATAGGGGCTCCACGAATATCTATAAATAATAGTTCGAACTCCCCTAGTTTTAAATCAACGGTAACAACGAGTAGACTATCCAGTCTTTCATTCCATATTAACCGTAAGATCAGAAGTAAAAAATATATATATAGGTATGTAGAAAAACTATTATATCAGCGGACATTCTTGTATGTATGTATGTCTCTGTTACAATATCATATAATGTTTTCGCCACCCAACCTGTTTCTGATTAAATAATTACTTTGATAACTTCAAATGCTAGACCGATTCGTATTAATATTGATCGACGATGTTATCGCTTAACAGTTTGACAAAAATACCTGTGACCATCGACCATTATCAGTGTGATGTTTCATCCGCATGAGCTGTTAGTGAGTAAGCTACATGTAGTAAGCTAGTTCTCCCCTCCTGCCCCCTAGCGTCGGCGGCACTGTCCAGCTACACGCCGAGCAAGACGGTGGCGGACTCATTCCAGTTGGGAGTCACGCGACACGACAACATCGACACCAACAAGAACACCACACGTAAGTGCTTTTAACTTGGGTATACATTATTTTTAATATAATATGTATAACTTAAGCCTAAACATAATTTTGTTCTTAAATGTTAAATTTGATGGCATGTAGTTTTCTGTTTTTAACACGTTATTTGTCGTATCTTTGAATAGTAATAAACAAAATAATGGTAACGTAAATGAAACATACTCATATTTGATAATCCTCTTATTTGAAGCAAGTACTTATTTGATATGCCGTGGTTGTATGGTTCCAGTGTCGGAGGTAGAGGAGTGCGCGGGCGGGGCGGAGGGCGGTGGGGGCGCAGGGAGCGCGGAGGGCGACGCGCGGCCTTGTGGCGCGGACGTGGCGCGCTCCTGGAGCGAGGCGCGCACCATCACCACCGACCTGCTCTTCTAGTCACGTACGTATCTGGGAGCGGGGGGGGGGGGCAGTTAGTGCGGCCTTTTGGCGCGGACGTGGCGCGCTCCTGGAGCGAGGCGCGCACCATCACCACCGACCTGCTCTTCTAGTCACGTACGTATCTGGGAGGGGGTGGGCCTGCCCCCCCCCCCCCCCGCTCCCAGATATATAAAAAGATATATAAAAAATGTACGACTTCTTCTAACTAACCTTTTCTTATAAATTAAAATAGAAAATGTATATTGTTTAGATTTTGTTTTAACTAAAACAAAAAACCACACAAACCACTGAGAGAATAAAATGACAGAACAATCTGTAAATGGGTAATTATAATAACTTGACACATCTCACACGCGACTGTCTTAGGAATTACTAGCCATTCTCGGTGAATAGATGACTCATACAGCGCATTCACATGTATCTGAAACTAATCCATCTATTGCGTGATTCAATGTTTTTTTTTTTTTTACAGGTCGCTGCGACACGTCAAAACATTAAAGGATTTGTTGTAACACTAACAGGAAAGTTTCTAATTGGCGTGATCATGTCGCGCCAATTATATTCGAAAACTTACGTAATTATATGGCGTTAGAAGATAGTGTAACAAAATGGACAAGTCAATTACATGACGGAGTGGTCCCGCTCGTCGTGTGACTGCTGCGAGCAGTGGCTAGTGTGAGGTGCATCCAGTCATATCCTAGTACTTACTTATCAACATTGCTGAGCAACGAGCTCGACTGATTAGGTGTTAACGACGACATTTAAGACATTTTGAAGCATTTAAATCTATGTCATTAAAAAAAGAATGTGGGTGTAGATTAATAATATTGTTGTTGGTCTATGACACCATAGACAAATAGACAAGGGCGAGACGTGCTCCTCGCTCGAAACTAACGTTATTATGAACTGTATTGTGATCGTATATACTCATTCCATGTCATTCCTAAATCTTCACTTTTACCGACTTTTGTACAGAATTTACAAGTTCTCTTTTTTTTTATTAAAATATGGTGTAATGTCGGGGGAGCGTTGACAAAAAAATAAAGACATATTTTTTATTGTATTCCTTAAATATTGGCGAGTATAAATAAGGCAAATGAAGTGTTTTCTATATTTCATATGGCAATGTATTTGTATTAACTAATAATGCTTTGTTGAGCTGTGGCCGTGCTTCTGCTAGTGCTCTCTCCTTTCGTGTCGTGTATTTGTGCCCACTGTGTATCCGCGTGTACATTCTGTGTCTGTACCAATGTAATTGAGTATTTAGTTCGTATGTCTTGTAAGGATACTGTGCCACAGTACACATATAGCTGGGAAGAACCAACTACCACCACCAGAACTAAGGACAGTGACAATATAATGTTTTGTTTAAAAGCGAGACAATTAATAAATAGAAACGTGTTTATTATATGTAATTATATATATATATAATAATATATAAATGTATTCTCTCTCATCTAATAAAATTAGTGCCAACTATGTAATATATAGACGTTCTATGTTGCACTGGTAGTGTCCAGGGGTCATCAACATTTTTTATGATAAAATAACCTGAGTTTTTCCGAGTACATATATTGTGTACTTTGGCCCGGCATCCAACCATTGATATAGATAAAGCAAGAGGTGCATGCTGGTGGGCGCTTTACATAGTTATAGAACATATAATTGTAATGTTTTGTCCGGGCACGCTGTAAGAGTGTCATAATTATTATATTGTTTGTTTGTTCGCGGCGCCCGCGCACATGGCGGTGACGTCACATCGCGGCCCCGCCCCAACACTTGCCAATGCCTAGTTGTATCGTACTTTACGCATATTATGACATTTATTAATAATATTAGATTAGTAGCTTTTAGTGCCGCAATATTTTGCGAATTTTACAAATGAAACCGGAATGCGAGTCGATGAGTAAAGATGTGTTATTCATCGACTTGTTCCGGCTGAAGAGAATGACACTAGTGAAAGGGGATTTTTATTATAACGAGCCGGTGACGGGCCCTGCACGTGGCGGGCTTGGCCGGCTCGCTGCAGTGGGAGCAAACCTTCAAACGGTACAAATTGAGGCGCAGGCCCTGCGGTACTTAGTCAATGCGCTGCGTGCTACTTTAGTTGTATACCCATTATGTATTGATCCTGAATCCTGAATTGCAATAAAATATATAGGAATGGTAGACCACGTGTTTAATTTCTACCCAAATATATATATCTTGTGAGGTAGTTTTCAATAAACTGGTGAAACAGAACGCCCGTGGTATCAGCATAGAGATAATCGTCCTAGTTTTTCAGTTAATCCTCGTCATACTGTCACCAAATAAAGTGGTATTCCGGAATTGGAATAAATTACGCCTGACGGTGTCCAGTCATAGACAGCTCTATTGTCGGAGGGCCGGTTATTAAAAAAGAAATTCCGTGGAAATCACGGTCGTGGAGTGTCTGCTCCTTGGACCACTGCCCCGTTTGAGAAACGACAATTATTTATACAAATAAATATAATTGAAGTATCTGTTTTTAATGTCATAATAACAGTTTTTTACTCAATGCATAAGAAAATTGACACGTAACCTAGACAATATTATCTACGTATTAACGGGAATTAACGCGATCACGAAAAGGTATTACATACCTCTGAATTGCCTGACGTTTCGTCCAGGTTGCACTGGCCGTGGTCACAGGCTGACTGGCTCAGCGGTGCACACCCTCCGTGGGTATGTAATACCTATTTCGTGATCGCGTTAATTCCCGTGTAAATAATCATGAAGCCGTACTTCACTAAGCAAAGGCTGCTTCTTCAAAAGTTGCAGGTTAGGCTTCATATGGAGTAGGTAACTACTACTGGACAGGAGCGCCTTTAGACCAATAAGAGAGGTTAGATCTAGTGCAAAAATGAACTGTCTTGAGAATTGACAATACAAGTGGAATTGAACATCTTTTGTTTTTACAAGCACACAGGAAAGCTAATGCATTCAAGTGCTTGTAAAATGGTCTGTCTGTAAATTAATAAGATAAATTATTGGCTATGATGCCCACCACTTCTTTTAGCTTGGGTATATATTTGCACCGTTCCTTATTAGCAGGAGGTTGATCTTAACACTTTCAAACTAGAGGCTTTCATTCTGTGCTTACTGAGACTTGTGCTTCGAGAGAAACTTGCTTTTACAGACCCTACACGATCAAATTATGTCTATAGTAGGTATTTGCGTTAGTCAACATAGACATTCAAAAGGGATTTACAGTATCGACAAGAAGCGAGTGACAGCCCTAATGTTGCAAACGTTTATAGCTTAAAAAGTACATCAGCGTGGTTGGTCACGAAATAGAAAATAACCACGAATACTATACCCTGCTTCTGAATCTTTGTCTATTTTTTCATACAAATTATAAACATTTTTTCAAATATACGCAAATGGCGTAGATTCCTGATGAAAAAAGTATGTGTTTCAGATGAAGTTAATAGCCAGATTGAAAACCGGCACGCTGCCTGAGACAAACACGAGATTGCTTTCGCTTGGAACATCCTAAGTATATGGGTCACTGGGAATATGTGGCGATACTTTTAGAGAGTAATAGTAAAGATCATTAGCTATCAAATTGCACTCGGGTAGATGAGGCAAAAATGTACCGATTTCGAAAAAAAAAATCTCTTTTCTTTAAGAAAAGTGGGTCACGCGAACTTCAAAGGGGGTTTAAAAAATAACTTACGCATTGAATAGTTGTTTTTGATATTTTTAGTTTGCCAACAACCTAATACGTAATAATAAAAAAAGAACAGAAATGTCGTACCGTTTGTGAATGACATAATTTAGAGAATCTAAAAATTTTCATATTTTTTACTGTGACTATGACTAAATGCAATTTCACTTGCGGCGTTAACTAATATGCGGATCCATAAATCTTCAATGTTTGGCACAGGCGAGACATCATGGACCAGGCTCTTCATATCCAGGCCCCCACACGTAATAATCCATCGGGGTAAGATCGGGACACCTTGCTGGCCATAGTATAGGTCCTCCCCTAACAATCTACCGATCAGGAAAATTTTGATTTAACCATTGGCGGACGATAATTCTGTATTGTGCAGGACATCCATCATGCTGGTAGTACATCATGCGCCTTGTTTTCAAAGGTACGTCTTCAAGAAGTCCAAACACATCTTCCCTCAAAAAGTTCTCGAAAGCTGAAATCAAATTATCATTAATTATTCCCATCCAAACGTTCAATGAAAAGCGTCGCTTTGATCCTTGTGGTCTCTTTTTGTTTGGGTTTCTATCGGCTTTAGGGGCCCAAAAGTGCGCATTATGATAATTTGTTATTCCATTGTATGACGTTTATAGACGTTGTTGGGTCTTCTTGGAAAAGCCAAAGGATTTCCTCTTCATCTTTCGCGGCATACACGCGCGGTTTTCCAGAATCTAAAGCACGTCTTTCTACGCGTCCTGTCTCTCTTATCCTACGAAACACACCAATAAAAACGCTGTTGCCAGGCGTTGGACGATCGCAGGGAACCGACGTGCCGACGAGCCGCTCATTAGCGAACCCGTGCCATGATATCAGCGTATTCCTCGTTGCAATACGGCGTCTTTCAGCAGCCATCACTGTCTTTCAACACGTGGCAAGTCGTCAGTAAAGCAATCAACCACAAAGTCCAGTATAAGCCGAGTCGTAGGTCAGTCGATACCAGACGATATCAGAATCCAGTACACAATCCGAGTTACAGTAAATCCACAAAAAGTCCAGCAAATACAGCGTCATACGATCGTCTGCTAAGTAGGAGTTGTACAAACAAACACACTGTCACATCTCTTGAAAAAGAGCACAATGTTACTAATATTATTTAAGAGTCGGAAATCTTTCAACTATCATTTACCTAAGTGTAAAAATAACAATGATACCTACAAACCTCGTCTGCCCAATTTTATTGCCCTTACGTCTTATCTCTAAGTAGGTGACACACAACAATAAAGATGATTTTTTATCGTTGTGTTTTAAACAATATGGAATTAAGCGGGCAGGTTGACGTGATATACACGGATTTCGAAAAAGCTTTCGATCGTGTGGATCACGTTACCCTGCTTGCAAAATTGCAAAATCTTGGAATACATGGGGATTGACTTAGATAGATGAGTTCATATATATCAAGCCGGTATGGTTTTTTACGCTTAATTTAGAAAATTTTGAATTGTTCATGTGAGAACTGTGTAGTCACTTATTTAGTTAAATTTCATTACATTCTACAATTTCTTAAATTTGGGCTTACCTAGACAGTTAAGAAGTTTTTCTTGCATAAAACGTTTGTAAAATTATCTTAGATCTACCTTGAGCCCAGATGACTGAGTAGTTACCTTACTAGGTACGTAAAGAAAAGCTTTCTCCTTAGTTCTTTTGTGCTTAGAGTCAGAACTAATGAACACGATTTCAATGACATTACAATTGATGATTTTGCGTATAGAAAAGAAATTGTAAAACTTTCATAACATAATTAATTTAATTTTATCGTCATCATCAGGCGGATTGTTACCAGATAATTGAATATATTATTTAAAAACAATATAAATAAGCAATAAAAATATTTAATTACTTTTACCAAAAGTCTCGAAAGTTGTTTCCCGGGTCATCTCAAAGTTCGAGATTCTCGACGAGATCGACATGTTTTATGGACAGCTGTACGCCTCACAGATGATAGAACCAACGAGACTTAGTGATGATACCACAGAGTCCGTTTAACGCGCCATTGCAGATACTTGAAATTGCCCAAAGCGAGGCGGCTCTCAAGCAGCTAAAGGACAACAGGTTTCCTGAGGATGACAGAATTACTACCGAGCTCTTAAAGGCTGGCGGGATCCCAATCCTGAAAGAGTAAACGATAATTTCGTCATGAAGCAAGGTTTAATGCCTGAGGCATGGGGCGGGGGTGTGGGGTACTATTCCCCACAAACCACTCCTGACACTTATTTATAAGTTGTTTTTGAGAGCCGTCACAAACCGTCTCGCGAGAATACTCGACGGATTCCAGCCACCGGAAGGATCCAGTAATAGGTGTAGTTTTCCAAATACTTCCGGATGTCTTAATAAAAGCTGTTCCCGTATCCCTCCTATTTTAGGCATAATACGCCACACCGTGAGGTTTTAGTCGGTTCGATTGCGATACACCGCCCCACCGGAAACCCCGGTGGGGTGACGGCCCGAGGGGGTGTCCACACGCACAAAAAAAAGTTTTCCAAATACTGCCCGCATTGGGAAAACCACGTCGAGTTTTGTCATCACCCTTACTACAATTTCTCAAAATGAACACATCTGCCGAAGGACCGATGGCCATTGGAGCAAACGGGTACTACAGTGGACGGAGACCGCAAATCCAGTGACGACTGACGACTTGAGAAATCGGATGAGGACGGTATATTAGGGGCGGCAATATGTAAATAGCCTACTCGCGGCCAATATGTAATTCCGCCACTGACTCTAAGGATTTCTCTTGTACGACTTAGGGGCAAAGGCACAGAATATGTAATAGTACAGGCATAGGCAATAAAGACGGCTTACTATCTTACCATCCATTTAAAGGTTGTTGGCCACCTCAATGGTATACAAGCGTAAGAGTTATCCTAATAGGAAAACTGTTAAACTTTGTGATTCATATTTATCAGATTTAGAAAATTAAAGCGGCCCAAATACACTTTTTTTAGAACGGCGTCAGTTTTCGTCTAGAAAATTTTGCAGCTTTAAACGCACTGTAAGAATTATATGAAATATATTATTTTGATCTTTAAACGTATGTGGCCACAAGGAATAAAATCCGAACGAAAATATTAATAAATATTTTTAGGTAGATACTTGCAGTGATGTTTTGATTGCGGCCTATTCTTAGGTTTACCTCAAAAGTACTAAACAGGGAACTGTACACGCAAAAAAGTCAAAGTGAACTAATATTATATTACGCAATCTTAAATCCGAATATCACTTATAAACATATGAACATCACATACCTCAAAAAAAGAAATAGGAAAACATATCTGCCAAAAACACAAAAATAGTCTATGACCGATGAACGACTGTGTTCAGTATTATGCAGGTAAATCAAACTGCGCACTGCTACGTTTAGAAGGAATATGCTAATCAATATTCAGTTTTCGGTGCCATTTCATATTGTAGCTCGGTACTAGGGTACCTAGGTAACAATGTGATGAAGCAGTGAAGGTCACACAATAACGTATCACTTTTTTCTCTTGTCTCATTGGTAGTGGTTATTGGTGAACGATAAGTTTTACGTAACTAGGTTGACATTACATAAAGTTAAGAAAGAAGTGGACGTCATATAGCGATCGAAATTAGCAAAATTATTATATGAAGACTACAATACAGTAGTATATAATAACAAAAATGCTGACCGTGCGAACATTGTCGTTCAATGGAGGACGGGCGTTGGAGCGCTCATTGTCCAGTGTGGTGAAGCTGCCGTGCTTCCAGGACTTCGATGTCCAGAACGAGCCAATTCTGGGATACCGGAAATGCAGCGCCGAACGTACCGCGCTGGAACAAGAGCTAAAAAATGTAGCCTGCGTCACTGAGGAGGTTCCCATTGTCATTGGTGGCGAAACCATTAAGGAAGGCCAACCGCTCTATCAGGTGATGCCACACGATCATTCGAGGAAGATAGCAAAATTTTATTATGCAAGTGAAAAAACTATTGAGAAAGCCATAAAAGTTAGTGTCGAAGCCCAAAAACGTTGGGATCGCACATCACTCGAGGAGCGACTGTGCATCTGGGATAAAGCTGCAGACCTCATGGCTGGGCCTTACAGGCAGAAACTCAATGCTGCCACTATGCTAGGCCAGTCCAAAACAGTTATTCAAGCTGAAATTGACTCATCTGCAGAACTTATTGACTTCTTTAGATTTAATGCATATTTTCTGAAGGAAAATGCTAAGTACCAGCCTATTTCTGAAGATGCATCAGTGACCAGGAATTCTCTCAGGTACCGTGGTATTGATGGTTTTATCACAGCAATCAGTCCATTTAACTTCACTGCTATAGGCGGTAACTTAGCATATACTCCTGCTCTTATGGGTAACAGTGTAGTATGGAAGCCCTCAGACACAGCTCTTCTATCAAATTGGGTAATATTTAACATAATGCGTGAAGCGGGGCTGCCAGATGGAGTAGTAAACTTTGTTCCTGCTCATGGACCTACATTTGGAAAAATTATCACATCTTCTCCTGACTTTGCTGGTCTGAACTTTACTGGCTCTGTTCCAACATTTAACTGGCTTTGGAATGCAGTTGGTAAAAATCTTGAAAAGTATCGTAACTATCCTAGGTTGATTGGAGAATGTGGAGGTAAGAATTATCATTTTGTGCATCCATCGGCTGATGTGCAATCAGTTGTCATGGGAACTATACGCTCAGCCTTTGAATATTGTGGTCAGAAATGTTCAGCCTGCTCAAGAATATATGTTCCAAAGTCTTTATATGAGCCCATCAAGAGTGGATTACTTAAAGAGCGTAATAAGTTAAAAATAGGCGATGTGACTGACTTTACGGTGTTTACGGGAGCAGTAATTGACAAAGCTGCTTACAATAGAATTACAAGCTATATCAAGAATTCTAAACAAAATCCTAAAACAAAAATAATTGGTGGAGGAACGTTTGATGACAGCAAGGGTTACTTTATTCAACCCACTATCATAGAGACAACTGATCCTCTTGACAAGTGCATGGTAGATGAAATTTTTGGCCCAGTACTTACAATGTATGTATATGATGACAAGGACTTGGACAAGACTGTTTCGCTTGTTGGTTCATCAACCAAGTATGCTTTAACGGGTGCAGTATTTGCTACAGACAGATGTTTCCTTGAAAGAGCTCTAGAGGAGCTGAAGATAACAGCAGGTAATTTCTATATCAATGACAAGTCAACGGGATCAGTGGTTGGTCAACAACCATTTGGAGGTGGCCGCATGTCTGGCACTAATGACAAGGCAGGTGGACCAAACTATGTGCTGAGGTGGACCTCACCCCAATCCATCAAGGAGACATTTGTACCCTTACGTGACATTGATTACCCATACATGAGGGATTAAATCTTATGTTTACAATTACAACATACACTGAAATAAATAATTATCAGTACAATAATAATAATATCTTACATATTGAATAATTAGTAACATAGGTGAAATATTTAATATATTACTAAATAATTAGTCTTTAATGGATGTTATTATAACATACATAACTCAATTATTGTAATACTACCTGTTATGAGACCTATTCGTAGTATATGTAATATGATGTACTATTTGTAGTTATGAATTGGCCGCGGCGTCTGTCGGCGTCTGTCGTCGCCTCCTATCGCCCTGTGAATGTCTGTTATCTATCAGACTGTATTATTTTATTTACGCTTCTTATCAATTGTAACTGTTACTGTCATTTATCTGCTTGATATACAGCTTTGCCTGCTCTCTAACACAACTAGTTGCATTTATTCTTTACAATAACTGCAATAAAATTCATTCCATATTTTTTAACTAAGTCGAGTTTATAGTTCATTACATGCTTAGTTGTAACATTTCGTTATCCCGTCGTCAGGTGCTAGTTCCTGTTTCTTGTTTGTATATTCGTGTTAAATATTTGTTTGTATATCTTTGTACTATATAGGTTTGATCTTCGAAAACAATAAATTTATGAGCAGAATGTACTTTTATTTTTATATATTAAACATTTTCCCGAGTTGAAATAAAAGTGTAAAAAGTAACAGGTACTGATATGATTTTTGTATCCATTTGGATCCACTTTTGACACCTTCATAACTCAAAACCTATTTACATAAATACATGAATACATTTGGTTTATTTATTAAAACGCCTTAGACTAATCAGAATCCCTAATTTCAGAAATACACCTCAAACGGTCATTGAGATATTAACATATAAAACTAGGTATTTTTATCACTGACTGATATAAAATAGACGTAAAACCTAACCCACTTCCAAATGACCTAGAAAGTTGAAAGTTGGCGACCAGCTGGGTAATTGCGTGTATACAAAGGAAAAAATCAGAAAACAGTGATTTTTCGATTTTTCTTACGATTTAAAATATTTTTCAAACGATTTTTATTATAACCTAGCGCCTTTTAAAATTATAATAGCAATAAGTTCATGATTCCATGATGTAAAGCCGCTTTTATCATTTTGTATACCAGATTTTATAGTGGTATTCGTAGTGTATTTACTTATATATATGATATGTATATAAAAGATATGTATGAATATATATGTAATCTGTATATAATATAAGTACATACTAATGTATGTTTGTGTAAATATGACTCTGTGTATATTATGTTGTAATGATATTTAGAAATCTAATGTAATGTAAATATTAGTTTGTATTATGAATAATTTCAAATGTATCATTGCACCCATCTTACAGCAGTTCTACATCACCCCAAGGTTGACTGCTAGAGAATGCCCTAGGCATTAAGTCCGCCTTTGTACAAATGTGCATAAAATTTTTTAATTAAATAAATAAATTAAATTAAAATTATTTATAACATTTAAACAACCAATAATAACACAAACTGCAACTGGCAGCGCCAGCTCAGAGCGATCTGACGTAAGATGCTTTAGCCTATACTATTATTTTGGTTCGATCAACTGCAACTCTAGCCTCTTAATCCAGTCACGAATTATTTTTAATAGTAGATTTTGTAACCGAATGAAGGTAGATGTGCACCTTGAATGATTTCTGTTTAATAGGTTCAAACCGACAACGGTATTACTGAGTGATTTTTATTTTTTAGTACTTTAGCTTTTGGAGCATTTCAATAAAATGAAATTCAGGTGGCATCAGTTTGCATCCTGTTTACCTTTCGTGTAACACTAACACTATTGTACCTAAAGATCTGACTTTTAAAAAGAGTGGCCATGAGTTTCTTTGCTAGTATTCTTCTTATAAGGCTCTACGCATTTTGGAAACTGGAAGTTATAGATCGACACAAGCAGGCAGTAAATTTTAGTGTTTTCACCTAATTTACCTCGACAATCCAGTACATGCTGTACGTGGCGTCTGTTTGCGGCGATCTATGATTTTAACTGTAGCTTAAATTTAACGTTCATAAATGTCACTTAGTGTCTTAATTGAATAAATGATTTTGAATTTGAATGAATTTCAATTTAGGAAAAAAATATACATTCTTATACAATCTTGCTAGTTACTTTGTATTGTATAAGTCTGTGATTTAAAAAATGGTTGTTTTCTACTTTGTAGTCTTATTGTGACACTGGAGTCATCACTACATATTATAAAACAAAGTCCCCCGCCGCGTCTGTCTGTTTGCGATAAACTGAAAAACTCCTGAACTGATTTTCATGCGGTTTTCACTAATAGACACTAGTGATTCGTGAGGAAGGTTTAGGTGTATAATTTGTTAAGATTTTGTGTAAATTGATTGAAATATGTTGATGATTGTTGAATATGTCTCTGCGACACGTGCGAATTTGTGGATCAATTGGACGTAGATACGCAAAAAGGATCCAACCCACAGTATGGTCGAAAATGAGCTGAATATGCCAAATTAGTATATAGAATCTATATTTTCTATTAGTAAAAACACCCTAGTCAAAATATATTAATTTGACCATTTTATTAATATGGGGTACCAACCCACTTCTATGACAGGTTTTTATTTTAATTTCGCAAAAACGATCATACTTTCTTGGATCATTATAGAAAAAAATTACGATATTGAAAAAGGTTAACAATTCATAACTTAAAAAGAATCCAATCCACCTGGATCGCTTTTAATAAATGAATATACATATTACTTTTAATAAATAATTTAATTAGATTTATATAGTTTTGCCAAGAAACGATTTTGTGCCACTATGGCAGAATGTAAAGGAAATTCCTCCAGTTAAATTAGAAGATTTAAAGTCGATGTTTTATATGATCCCTAAACATTATTAACTTTTTACAAATCTCTCAAAAATTTACTGTCTTATTACATTAGTCCCTAATTACATAACAAATGAAATGTTGGATCGTTACTGCAAAATAAAATATAAGCTAAGCATAATTGAAAATGGCTTTTAGCTAAAACGATCCAACCCCACATTTACTTAAATATTTCTAAAAATATTTATTAATTCCCAAAAAAACTTATTTTTTTAAAAAGGACATCCATTTTTACAACTATGTCCCAAAGCAACAAAATCAAAAAATAGAATATCAATGAGCAAATACAATTTGAACTTCAATCTTCATTATCTTAAAAGTGTAGTTTTGTGGGTTGGATCCTTTTTCGGCGCGGAGTAGTGGCTATGCGACCACTGTAACCATTGCACCACCCGATACGTTTTCCCACGAGAATACTAAGCATCGAGGACCTTATTCCACCGGGTATTCCACCTCTGTAAATGCACCACTGGGGTCGTATGATCCCTGTCTCATCCAAACGCAGGTACCATACGCGCGGCCTGACCCACCATGGCCAACTAGCCTAAGACAGATGTGGCAATATAGTTCAGCTGATTGGGAGGGTTTGTGTGAATTTTACGTATCGTACCCGTGGAGGCAGCTCTGTTTCACATTAGAAGATCCCGACTTTTGCGTAGTTGCTGTCCCTGAGACGATCTAAGAGGGTATGGAATGTTTTATTCCCAACTCGCTGGTAGCTGCTGGAGCAAAATGGCATTCGCTATGATAATCAATAAGTCGCAAGACCAAACGATGTCTGTTGTGGCTTAGATTTGGGCACGCAATGTTTTTCACACGGACAATTATTATAAATAATTGTAAGTAAGTAAATAATTTAAAGCAGGCATCCCTAAACACGTACACAGTGACAATTTGTTGACAATGACTACACGCTCGTACTCACACATAATTCGTAATTGGATCCCGTTTTATGCTGCTGCTTTTTAGAGTTCCGTACCCAAAGGGTAAAAATTAGACCCTATTACTAAGACTTAACTGGCCGTCTGTCTATCTGTCACTGGGCTGTATGTCATGAACCGTGATAGCTAGACAGTTGAAGTTTTTACAGATGATGTATTTCTGTTGCCGCTATAACAACAAATAAAATAATGAAAAAAGTACCAACATAGTATTCAATCTTGTACTATGGTGCGGAACCCTTTATGCGCGAGTCATTGGATACACATTTAAGATTTTGTTTACTTTGTTGTACAGATATTTACCAACGAAGTAAAAACATCACGATCACTTGGCTAGACTTGATCTGACCGGGATCGACGGACATAGGTACACTGTGTTTTCGACGTACGGAATCAAATTTCGAAGGATCATAAATATGAGGTTTGTGAGTGAGTCGTAACCTAAAATCAATAATTACGTAAGAATTACGTTGAGGATAAATAGTTTACCCCCAGAGAACACACACATTGCATACAGGTTCTATAAAGATCAGTAATGAAAATATTACACGTAATTTGAGGCTTCTGATTAGTGATAGTGTAAACTAAACGCTTTTGCCAATTTGACGTTTGGCAAGCATTTTCAAGTCAAGGGGGGATACAGATTAAAAATGTATAGAATAGAATGTTTCTAGAATAAAGTAGAATTTTGTTATGGTTATTCTTATTCTTGTGTGTTGTGTTTTATAGTTGTTGTAATTGTCAATGTAACAGTGAACCATGTCAAACGTATTTGGAATTATTGTCTCGGGTCGTTTCGTAAGTACTAGAACACGTTTTTAATTCATGAAAATGAAAGAAGCACATAATTAATTGGTGTTTCTTGAATTTTACAGGTGCAGACTGATTTTGCTCCTGTATCACAGACTCAGTTTCTCACCACGATTACGGAGGCAGACAATATTAATCACTTGGTCGTATTTTTAACGGGTCTGGCCCCGCTGCCGGCTGGCACCGCAGGAATGGTCTATTGGAGCTGGCCGGACCCCACCGCGCCACCCAACTGGCAGCTTTTGGGACATATATCCAATACCAAACCTTCAGCTATATTTAAAATAGGAAACTTAAAAAAACTGCATGAGTTATCTAGTAAGTTATGTGGATTTACTTACAGTACTTTGTTTATTTGAAACATGGAATTATAATACTCTTATGGTTTTCAGATGAAACTAAATTCATAAGTGCATTTGGCCAACAAAAAATATGTCATAATGCACAGCTCGGCATAGCCATTGAACCAGAGACAAATGTCCAGCTCCTAGCTTCTTCAGTTGTAAGTTATCTTATTGCTACATTGACAATATAGTGTAGAAAGGCCGCGAGAATGAGAAATCCCTGCTATTGATTTAATTGAATTCAGCAGGCAGCCTTTGCTCTGCTCCTAAGTATAAATATAATCCATTCCTATAACTCTTATTGTCCCGAGTTTAATTACATCATAGCTACTGTACTGTGGTTAAAAACAAATCTAAGCCCTTTTCTGACAAGTTTTTTAATTTTTTTTTCCTTAAAAATGTAATTTAAACTAATATGAACATATAAAAGTAAGTATTATTTAAATTCAGCTGTTCTCAAGTGATATGCTTGCCAATAAACAGCATTTTACTTCTATTTATCATATAAAGTTTATCTACAAATTCAAACATTTGTTTCAGGCCCAGCAACAAAACAACTACATAACGTTTGCTCAAAAAATGTTAGAAAATTTGGTGAACTTTGTAGCATCATACTCAGTGACACAGGACCAGATGACCCCCACACCGGGAGTGTTGTATATACCTCTGAACACATTACAAACTTGGTATCAAAACTTCGAGACAAGACTACAACGAAATCCTAATTTCTGGAAAATTAACTGAAATTGTAAAGATAAGTTACACTGCAGTATATTGAAATTATTAATTGCAAATAATTTAGAGATCATTTTAGTTATAATATTTTATGTGAAGTGCAAGTGACTTACAAACTTAAGTGAATTAGCTGTGTCATGAATGCATTTAGAGAACTGCTGGTTGCAGTGGGAAATACTGAGATGAAATATACCATAGATACACAATCTTGTACAAAAATCGCGGCAAATAGTGGCTCTTGATAATTACACATACTTTACGTGCATGGATGCCATCGTAAAATAAACGAGACCATACAATTAATGTTCCTGTGAATAAATTTTATGTTGTAATAGCTTGATACAAAACTGCAAACCGCTTGTGAGTGAAAAGGACAGGTGTGCAAGTTAGGTTTTTCTTTATTTATTTATCTCTTTATTGTACACCTTTTGAGTGAGATACAATCCAAAAAACAATATAAACATTCAGGTATATCAATTGGCGGTCTTATCGCTTACGGCGATCTCATCCAGACAACTTTTGTACGTATATTTCATTTATATATTTCAGGGTAGTCTGTGGTTGCATAAATAATTAACTTTTTAAATTAACATTTGTTTATACTCATCGAAAGTACGACATTTCATCCCTTCTAATTAGGCTTGCAACGAATATTCGGTATTCGGCCTATTCGGCTACTTTCATAGTATTTGGCCAATACCTAATACTACGGTTTTTTTGTTAGTGGCTCCTGTGAGTCGATGCGGGTAGGCTTCGAATGACGTATACTGTCTAGTTTGGTAGTATACTGCAGAGGGGCCAAAAGAGGTCTGATGACAACAATAAGGCGTGAGAGTATATATACCTTATTTGTTATAGTAAAACCTACAAAAATCATAGGGATTGCAAGATCGTATTGATAACCAACTATACTATAACCGCTTAATTCAGTCCTCGCCTGCGGGGGCTGCGGGGTACATGGGCGCGTTGGTAGGACGAGTACGGGGACCGGGAGAGGTACGGGCCACAGGCGCTTGTAGCATAATACACAAGAGGTGAAATGCGCACTGGACAGTTCTTAAGATATGTGATGTCACAGTGGTTAGCAGTGAACAGGTGGTGATTTTTTATTAGAAAATTAATGACTACAATTGTTGAATGAAACAACTATGTGTAGGTAACAAAATAAAATATTAGGTAATAAACTTATGTACTAATGACATATCCAATAGGAATGGGTCGATGTTGCAATGGAATAAAACAAGCTGTGTGTGAGGTATGCCATTATGTGTGGAATATGACATCGTTCAAATGTCCGCCGCGCTTTTCACTGTGGCACGGATCCGAGAGGTCCAATTATCAATGACTGCCGCATAGATCTGGCTGAATTTGAGCAATGGCCTGGGTTATGTTGACTTTGAGGGCTTTGGTCGATTGCGGCCTATTGTCATAGACCTGCGACTTCTTTCTGAAGTCGCAGGTCTATACCCTACAAGAAAAAACTGCCAATTCACGTCACTTCTGCGAGAGATAACCATACCCTCAAATCATTTATTCAGAATGTCCATTGGCGTTCGCTGTGTGGCACGTCGCTGCTGGAATCACATATTGTTCAATTCGGGCCAAAAATATTGGTTATCATTGATCTGTAGCGCTCGCCGTTGACAGCGATGGCCTCATTCATCCAAAAATGTGTCTCGTCGCTAAAGATGATTTTTCGGCAAAAATTGGGGTCCTCTTCCAAACGCTTCGAAGCCCAGTCAGCGAACAAACGGCGTTGTCTATGGTCATTAGCTTTGAGCTCCTGGGTCAGTTGGATCTTGTACGGGTGCAGGCCCAAGTCCCGACGCAAAATTCGCCAAGTTAAAGTCTTCGGGTTCTCCTGCACACTTCTACGGACAGCGGCGATGTTCTTGGTCGATCTGGCGTTCCTTTGACATACGGGTGTCGGTTGATTGTTTACCGAACCGGTCGTCTCAAATTTGGTCACCAATTGGAGACTCGACTTTGAAGGGCCACCACGTCTGCCGTAAAATGGGCGCAACGCGTGCAACGTCTGCACTAATGAACACTCATTTTAAAAATAAAGTTTTATCATTTGGACGTGCTGCTCAATCGTGTAACTAACTTGCCATGGTGATTTGGCATCAGTGACTGAATAATAAACAACAGATTTGACAGACGCCGTCAAAACAACATGGTCGCTCTCGCTACAGCCTGTCAACATCAACCCGTCCCAAATGGATAACCCTATATTCATTATATGCAAGATTTATCAAAATTATAAATCAGTCACCTCCATGTCAATATCACTGGAACTTGATTCTTCACTTTCGAAGCAGCCATCATCAGAATCATCTGAATCGTCCTGCACATTAATAATAAATTATTCTTTAAATTATATTAAACAACATCGTCTAGAACTCAATCATGTTTGCAGTATTCGTCCACGACTTTAGTTACATGGTTATCACAATGCTGCAGAAAAGAAATAAAATGAATGGTAAAAGATTAAGTAGGTAAAACTTTTATTTTTGCAAAGTTGTTTAAAAGGTCTTAAATGTGTAAAGTGAAAGTAAGTTTATGCAGGTAGATTAAGACTAGCAGTAAATTTCTGGCTGAATCTGTCGTTTTTGTTTCACTTACAAATGTATAACTCATCTCACAATTATCTTAGTACCTAGTACAATTCTATTCAAGTAACACTCATAGAAAATTACTATTATTACACTACTAGTATATCTATATGTATGTTACTCTCGTCTCTGATTATACATTCACACATACGATATCTAATATTAAACTTTTGTGGAAAGTGTTCGATATCAAAAAAATCCATGTTTTCAAGCGAAATATTGACAAACATCGATGCTGGGATCCGATGTTTTACATCGAATAATAATGGTCCCGATTCTCTTGTATACTCGACTAAACTAAAACCTGACTTAATTTCTTCATATGAAATCAACCTTGTATTCTACATAATAAGGTCTATTTGTTACTGGCATCTATTTCTCAGCGCCACTAAATTTCACTAAAACCTGTCAACGTATACTCAAATTTATTTCAACGCCGCGAGAGTCTCCATTTATTCAAATGCTGTATAATTGCCGTATAAAAACTTGTTCAAAACGAACTAAGATGACGTTATTTTAATCGACACCTACCAAGACGCTTACTAAAAACACAGAGCAAAAGAGATGGCATTCAACGGATAGCGGCTCTCGCTACGTGGTAGTAAAGTTTATTTAAGCGGATCAGACTTTAGTCGACAAATAAATTGCTTATTTCGATAGCGACATATGTTACCTACTAGTTTCAATTTGAAATAAGACCTTGTTTTGAAGGATACAAGGTTTACATCTTACTTATATGAAGAAAATTTTGTGAATTTTAATTTAGCGACTGAAGTAACAGAATTGGGACCAATATCGGTGCGTTTTTTAAGTGGAGCACTAAACTGAGTTTTGACAAGAATGCGCCTGCCGCCCGCACCTTTCCCAGTCCCCGTTCTCGTTCTACTTCCGCGCCTTTGTACCTCGCAGGCGAGGACTCAATTAAGCGGTCTGCCTATAATGATTGCTGTTGATCTCCTACTTTTTTTTTAAATAAAATGTCACTTAACACATGAAGTTTCATTCGATATCATCTTAGTTCCAAAAATAATCACGATTACACAGTAGTTACCAAGTTATTTGAGAACAAACGAAAATAAATAGCAAAATGTAATTCATATATTTCAAATTACTTGGTTACAGCACTAGTCACGTTCATGACGTAAACCGTGGTCGGTAAATGCCTCTAAAAGTAAATAAGTATATGGATACATAGTAAATTTCATTCATTCGATCTAGAGACGTATCAGCGTGACAAACTACTTATCGTTGATAATTGTAATGGACGAAGAGGGACTGATGAAAGTCGTTTAATATTATTACATAGCTTGAAATCATAAATATAAAAAACATATTAATAAAGGAATAGAGACTGACGAAAGCTCTTAATTTTATTTCAACGTTTGAGAAAATAAATATAAAATATGTATGTAGTAAAGTTTTACGAATACTTATATACATACGATTATTATTCTAGAAAGTGGGTCAAATTTAACTTGCAAGATTTAATAAACCTGGGACAGGGCAAACTAAGTAAAAGCTTAAAAAACATACAATGAATAATAGTTAAGGTAGCAAAATTATTTTTTAAGTAAATTTTTCGATATATATATATATATATAGTATATAGATATAGTTTCCTTTCTTACTCATCATTAGCTGTCGGTTGATGCCGACTGTGGCGTGGTAAGCACGTCAATTACTTAATAGTTTTACCTTCAAATACTAGATTAGGTAGGTATTGGAGTTTTAAAAAATAGCGAAAAAAAGCAAGCTTTTTATGTTTATTTTGTAATGCAAAAAATGTGCTTTTGTCGGTCATCGCCGACGGTGGCGATGTGGTATCGTTTTCGTTTGTCGGCTGCCGACCGTGGCATTCTGAAGGTTAAGCACCATTTTTTGCCAAATCATTTCAATAAATAGCTATTCTTGTTTCGGCACCATAAAGTTGCAATTTAGGTCGCACAAGCGCTAATTACCTACAGCTATATTTACCTAGAAGTTTCCCTTCTTTCTATTGCGTATCTAACTCTTTATCTGATCGGACAACGCCACGACGTTAGGGTTGTCTTTTATTAAAGAATTAATGATTCTGAATATTTAATTACCAGTCAGTTGTGCCTGTTACTCTATTTTTATAAAGAAATAAACCTACGCTAGGTACCAATAACTCGATAATCTAGATTTGAACGGATGAGCCGACGTAGCGCGTGAGTGAGCATCGAACTATCGCGCGGCATCCCACTGAGCTTTATACCTACTCTGTGGAGTGGCCTGACCGAACTAATATCTATGATATATATGATCGAAGGTGCAATATGATAAAGATTAGCAGAGATCTGCTAAGTTGAAATAGATACCAAACTAAGACAAATACAGACAGCTTGCGAGTGATTGTTATCAACTATTCATATTTATTGTATGTTATGGTGATTTCATTGAACTTAAGACATGTTTCTTAGCAGTATAATTTGTTTTTCTGTGGAAACAAGGTCGGAGTCGCATTCCATACCCTGCTTGAGTTGCTTTGACCGCCAGTATTTTAGTGATCAGTTTAAAATTTTGTCAACAATAATTTTGTACATCTACGTTAGTTAGACAAGAAGACTGCTTAAGAAATAACAATTTTCTAATAAAATAATGTATTTTTAAATCTAAATTGTATTTTTATTACCGCATACAGCTCAGTAACAAATGTCTTCAGTCCTACAGAAAAGTAAGTTTTGGGTTTTGTCTGATTTTCACGGCAACTCTCAATTTTTCTCACGCGGAACGTCGCTTCTCTGCTTAAAAAAAGCCTCTTCTTCCCCGTTGGATTCTAAACTAACCGGACATCCTCGAAATACACACAGTGAGTAAAAATTAATATAGGGATATGTGAATAATAGACATTTTATTGAAACTTAGCATTTAATCAATATAATAGCTTGTTAACAATGAGGTAACATAACAACATTCTTCCGAACACAAGCGTAAAGGCACGCGACGTTTTAACATCAATAAATAGTAACATGTGTGGTCAGTACACACAACGATTACACTACTTTGTACTTCATACAATCATGTAACTTAAACTTAACTCTGAGATCCCCCATTACAACTAATCGACAATTATTCATTAACTTACATCAACGCCTAATTTACGCGTGACTCTAGGCTGTGAATACGGGCCTGAGGAAATCAATCCAGAATTTATTTGGCAGTATATTCAGCGAGGCCTTGTCAATTGACCAGACATTACGTTCTAAGGTTCCGAATTCACAGTCATTTACATAAAGATTAGTCAACAGAATAAGGCACTCCATTACTTTTTTTGTCACTTAACAATAATTCTAAAATCAATATAGGTAATTAATGAAGAAGCAACCCCTTTACTTGATGGATGCAGGGTGCATCTGACAATGGAACACTTACATAAATAACTAAAAAGGAAAGACTTTAGAATGCATTTACAAAAAGGTTTGAAAAAACTATCCGTTTAAAAGTTAATGCCGTTTGAATTTCCTGGTATTGTAACCCCTGTTTCTCATAAAAGCAGAAAAAAAGGTGGACGTGTAAAAATATTTGAAATCGAACATATTTTTTATTCTGGAATTATACATTCAGTTCTTAATAAAATCCATATAAAAATAACTTCAAAAATTATTTTTGTACTACATGCTAGTCATACCCATAGTGTTCTAATGCCAGATACAACCTGTATAAATAGCAATAAAGCAGGGTGATTATGCAATTACGGTATTGGCGTAAGCCGTTTGGACCTCAACTTTATACTGACAGTGAGATTTGGTGGGACTCCATTCAACCAGGAATTTGGAAATTATTATTGGTAAGTAACTAATGAAAAAGCTACTGAACTAAAGGCAATTACTAAAACAATAATGAAAAAGTGTCAACATATTTGTGACGAAAATACATGCCCAATAGACTAGAATAGTTTACTTAATGTTTTTAAGCTTGTTACTTAACAGAGAAAGAGCCAATAAGAGGTGAATCACTCTAGTGACAAACATTTGTCGCTTTTCAATTTTTATTTTACAAAATACATTCATATTCTCAAAGTTAACCGGACATATTCAGTTGCATGCCAATTTTTGTTGAGTAAACAAATGACATGCAATAGCTTGCACCTAAACTGAGTACTCTACTCGGTCTTGTCATCATTGCTATAGGTCAATGTATAACTATATCTAAATATGGTATAAGGTTCACAGCCGTCGTGGGTCCTGGCTGTACCTAAGCCATAAGGCATCTTGGTGAAAACATTGTAATTATATATTATCAAAGACCACACAGTTGCACCTGCGTTTGTGGTCACTGCTCCGCTCCTAAGGATCGTAGCGTGATGTCACATAGCGTATTACTTTCCTGAATGAATACTCTATCCAATATAAAATATTTTTTTCAAATCCTACTAGCAGTTCCAGAGATTAGCGCGTTTAAACAAACAAAAAGCTCTTGAACTTTATTACATTAAGTAAAGATAGTGGCAGTAATAATGTCGATGAAAATATTCTAAAACTTCGAATGTATAAGAGAAATAGATATTCACTTATTAATGGATATCGTCATTCTTGTGAATTTGTTCAATTTAAATTTTTCATTAAGTAGATTGAGGTAATAATGTTGGAAAATGACACACGCACACATATACACATCCCCTCATACATACATCATGTTTGGCAAATCCGGGATGGAGAGGGAGAGTTGGAACTCCACTGTTACACAGATACGCACATTATAACTTTGTTTAGCAGTCACTGTTTGGACACCAATCACAAATGGATATTATAGGAAGTTATTAAGAAAATTTGTTGGATTGTAGTACCTGGTCTAGTATTATTGGAGTAGCAGCGGCGTTGTTTTGGTAGTTCTTATAGTTATGGGTTCCCTATCAGGAAACTACACTAACTTAGTTGTACCAAAAATATATAATTTATAAAATCCTCAATACAATACAAGTCGGAAGTTGGCTGGTGACAGTATTATTTCATAATAACCAAATGTTATGGACCTGAAAAAATCTTTTCCTAATAAAACCCTAATTATTTTCCCCGAAAAACATCAAAATACAAGATATTATGCCATTCCCGTGTCCACTCACGACAGAATTATCATCGCGTACAAGGAAATTAAACTACAGACAATCTAAGCTGATGTATATTTTAAATATTTAAAGATTTTTATGTAGCACACCGCGTTCCAATAAACAAAAAACGATTCGTTTTTCTTATAGACGGTAAAATTTCATTGAATTTTCAACAAAAATTTTACCGTCCGTAAGCAAAACGAATCGTTTTTTATTAATTGGAACGCGGCATAACCCGACTTTATATATCTGCTCTTGGCTCGTTGCTGTTAAGATATAAGCTAGTCATGTTGCCTTACCATTGTTGCATTCCAGTCCTGCAGTCCAGCAGAATTAGTACAAGAATGATATACTTGGCCGGTTTACACCAGGCACTGGTTGGAATCCAACATGAGTGCTGTATAAGCTAGATGGGGTTCAACACGAATGTTGTATGTGCAATTGGGGGGTCTAATTTAAAGGTATAATTTAGTTTTAGGGTTTAAGAAAGGGTTTTATAGCGCGGAGGCGGACATTTCAGTTTAGGGTCCACAAGGCGCACCACAAAGTATAAATTGGGATCCAACGCGAAGGTGTCAGGAGTCAGTGCGGCGCGGGGCCTTCGGCGAGGAAGGGGTGCTGCAGGGCGGCGGCCGCGGACACGCGCGTGCGAGGGTTGGGGTCCAGCAGGCGGGCCGCGAGCGCGAAGGCTGCGTCCGGGAAGCCCGCCACGTACAGTCCTGGCTCGAAATCTTCTGCCTGAAGACATACACACAGTACAAGTGAGATAAAATAATACAATTTGCAAATGGTAAGTCCGTACATTTTTCATGCAAACATTAACAGATAACTTACTATTAGGCAAAATGCAGTTACCTTCTTAGTTTCGTCCCGGCAAAGGCACTGAACTTGCGGCAAACGGCAGCGCGTACACGGTTCACAGCTGACTTCCCCGGTCCCGGTCGCGGTCCCGGCCCCGGCCCCCGCCCCCCGCAGGCGCGCGGCCAGCTTGCGCAGACACAGCCCGCGCCGGGTCAGTGATGTCACCACACGACGACCTACGGACATCAATTGATAACTATGGAATCCTCAATATCATTTAAACGGAAAGTGTGACTCCGATATTGATTCGAACAGAAGTAATACTCTTTATACAAGACTTAATTTTTTCGTGATTTAAATATTTCTGTAGGCTATATACAATTACCGAACTGAAGTTTACATACTTATAATTATGTTTAAATATATTTATATCAAGTTCTAACAGTGTTATTTGTGAAATTCGTGCACAACAAAAATGTTGTGCACGGCAGTAACAAGACAAAATGGATAAAAAACGCGCTCTTTTAGCGCACCCGACTTCAATCGCATTAATATAATCTGAAGTGGATAAAATCCGTAAGTCATTCATTTTAATATTATCACGACAACATTCTCGAGCACTATCTTAAATAAATAAAAAGTGTTAAAAAATAATAATTTACCAAAATATTTTGTTTCATCATTATAATTCATAACAATACTTGTGTTGTAAAGCTGTTTGTCCATCAGCTAAAAACATATAGGTATTTCGACGGTTACAGTTACAGGACGGTTACAATTACAGAACGGTTACAATTACAGGACGGTAACAGGATACTTTAATCTTGCAACATTCGATTTTTTGATCGACGTGCATTACTAAAGAAAGTGTGTTTATTTACAAAATATGTATTCAATTGAACAGATATATAGAAAGAATTTTAAATTTATTTTATCAAGTGAGAGTGAGAGTTTTTAAACACTTTAGCTTGTAAACACAATATAAATCGTTTTATAACAATTGCTGCACTAATCGCAGTTGGCATTTTTTTAACTTTCTGAATTTATACTAAATTGTTATAGTTATTTTATGACGGTATCAATTGATATCAATATTTTAAAAACATAACGTTTTATAAAATTAATACCATTCGGCAGTATACTTTATGACAAGTGAGTCCCTTTGCCTACGCCTCGCCTCGTGCGGTTGAGATTCCATACACATATGCACACACTTATCAACTCTAACGTACGCGCGCAGTCCATTCGGGGACGGCGAGTGGACCACTCGGTGACCACCAACTCACCGCGCGTGGACCGCGAGTTGTTAAATGAGTGACGACCTTTAGAGTATCGGCACACACCGAGAGCCTCGGCGGCCTGCTGCAGGGGCCCGGTGCCCACGAGGTCGGCGAGCTCAGCCAGCGCCGCCACGTCGTCCCCGGCGCGGAAGAACGGGTACCGCGCCGTGAGCGCGCTCGCCAGCACCACGCCGCTCGCCCACACGTCCACCGCCGTCGTCTGGTGAGGGTACTTCAGCAACACCTGAAGGACACCCGACTCTTAAATAGGTTACACGCTTCATCGAACAATATGCGTGTCAAACTGGCTAACCTCGGGCGGGCGGAATCCCTGCGTGCCTGCGCGAGGGGCTCTCGGGGCGGGGCGAGCGCTACACGCCGTGCACACGCCCGCCGCGCCCGCGCACGCGCAGCGCGCCTCGCGCGCGCCCGCGGCCTGCCGCCGGGGCGACGCCGCCACGGGCCCGGCGGCCTGCCGCCCGGAGCTCAAGTCCAGCGCCAGGCGCTTCGCACTCGATGCAACCTCCTCCTAAAATTGATATGTTATTTTGATCCTCTATGGTGGTATGGTCCAAATAGCTTAATCAAAATCACGTAGTTAACATCGTTATATAGGTTACACTTTATATGTCTACATTAAAATGCTAAATTTAATATACTTTCTGACTGTACTTAAACTGTGTCTCCTACAATTATTTATTAATCGCTATAAATAACCATTCTTAAAAATCCGACCGAACATTATTACAACTATTAGTGATTATTGATTACCTCTTCCCTCGTCCGCTTGCGAACGCCATTAAAATGAGCGGGTTGCGGCGCTCGGTCCCCGGCCGTGCCCTCCGGTGCGGGACATAGGCGCTGTGCGAGACCGAAGTCGACCAACAAATACCTAGAAAACGCGAATAGACATTTCGAACCTATACCAAAAACATTAAATCGAGGTCAGAAGTTTACTATAAGGGCAACTGGAAATCCTTGACTTAGCTAATCTATCTAATGTGGAAGAGACATGTTTCAGCACGTAAGGCCGGCACGACCGGAGTGAAACCACAGCCTCGCAGAAAACCGGCACTGAAGCTATGCTCGCATTGCTTTTCGCCGAGTGAGTAAGGTTACTAGAGGCCCTAACCCTTACCTCCCCCGTCTTTCCTTACTCCCACCTTAAAGGCCGCAACGCACTTGAGACTCTTGAGTTGCAGGTGCCCATGGGCGGCGGTAGTCATTTACCATCAGGTGAGCTGCTCGTTTGCCTCAATTTTTCTCTACTTATCAGGAAAAAATCTTCTGCGCTAAAGCTATCGCTCTTTTAGTAGGATAAAGATAAATATCTAATATTATTGTATCCAAGCCTATCACAGCGCGTAATGCCAGGCAGATATATAGAATGTCTATATAGGAAACTAATTTCTATTTTAATAGCATTTTTAAATTACTATTAAATGTATTTACAGTTTACTGCACTTTTTCTATAAGCTTAATAAAAATTTTGCTATTTTGATTTATACATGTGTATATTGATGACAAATTAAATTTAAATTGCATAGCAAACTGATAATAGTTACAGATAAAGTTAAAAAACATATATGTACAATACCTTCTATTGTCCCGGTCATATAGGAAGTTGCTGGGCTTGACGTCACGGTGTATGACCCCGAACGAGTGCACATGTCGCAGAGCAACCAGTAGAGCGCGCATGTACTCACGCAACTCTTCCGCATCCATCTCTCCCACATATTCCTAGTAACACAAGCATGCCAATCACACTACATACAGAGAAACAAACAGAATTAAGATTCTCTCAATTGCCACTGCTCTATGTTAGGCCATTTATTGAAGTGAAAACTTCTTTAGGCACTTTGTGCACTTTTTTGCTATGGGGAAATGGTCTGAATACACAATTTCAGGATTCGATACGGTGTTTCTTACACCCTGTATATGTTTGTGGATACTTACAGAAAATTTCTTATGAGGTATATAAGGCATAATGAATACTATAGTATCTAAATTACGAAGGCACAATTCCACTCCTATTACATGGTCCTTGCCTCTGCAACAAAAAGTAAACAATCATGTTTGTCTCTGTCATGAGCCTCTAGTTTTCACTATTTACTTTTACTGCAACACATCTGTGTTCTTGCTTAATCGTAGTCCTTATTTTTTTAGTATGGTCGTTTGTCGGTAGGCGGCGCCAAAGTAACAAATACTCGTACAAAGATCAAATCTTCAAGGCTATTGAGCAAGGTAATACCCTTAAGGTAATATATTACCTGAATCAGGCCTATGTCACTCGATGTACTTGTGCGCGCCAAATACCTACCAGCCGGCGGACTTTATACGCAGTCTCGGGCAGTGGGTTGCCGACAGCTGCATCGCGCGCTCACGCTTTTATTTTTAAAGTACAAAAAACGTAATTCGAGATCTTATTGATATTTTCTTTAAATATTAATATTTAAAGAAAATAAAGGTAGATTTCGAAGAAAAGTCTACCTATTGGTTTTGTACCAGTTGTCGAGTTTTCCAAAAATTTCTTCACAGGAGGTCTAGCTATGATCCCTAGACCCCAAAACAACTGCCAGTTAAAAAGTTTATATGTATATATATTGGAACATTGGAAATGAAAACTAAGCATTAAGTATTTTATTTGCTTAATAATTGTTGTTTTAAAGCCCGGAAAGAGTAGACAATTAAAATGGTAGGTATCAATACTTTTGTAGAGAGTGATTTATCTGTTACGTAGTAACTACTTAGTAATATAATAATAATAATTTTTGTCTGTCTGTTTGTTAACTAATCTCCGGAATGGGTGGAACAATTTCAACAGGACTTTCACTGGCAGATAGCTTTTATTTTGGGTAAAGAATTAGGGTCCTGCCCAAATATATAAATATGTAAATGCGAGCGAAGCCACACGGGAACGGCTAGTAGCTGAATATAAATTACTAGCAGCGGTTTCACCCGCATACGTCCCGATCCCGTGGGAATGTCGAGATAAAAAGTAGCCTATGCGTTAATCCAGGTCTTCAGCTATCTACAAACCAAGTTTTATCAAGCAATTGGCCCAGTAGTTTTTGTGTGAAAACATTACAAAAATACACACAAATGTTTCCTCTTTATAATATAAATTTAGATTGCATTAAATGACATATCTCAGGCTGCCATTCAAGGTAAAAACAAACTAATTTACTTTTTCTCAACCATTTTTTTAATCATTTCTTAATAACTAAACAACATAAAAAAAAAATTGCACTCTTAGCATAATGCAGTATATGGTTGTAAATTGTTGTTGCAATATCCAGACTGCAGGTAGATACCATTGTGATACATATTGACATTGTATACTTACCCCATGTCTCGCAAACAGCGTAATTCATGCTCTATTCTGGCAGGATGTGCAGTAGGCACAAGGTGTTTGATAGCAAACCACCGTTTCTCAGAATCAGATAGTATGGCATGCTGTCTCAATGATCCTAGATACACTGAACTGAATGTGCCTTCACCAATCTTACGGTGAACTTCAAATATCTTGTTCAGCCCTGGGAGTTTGTGCAAAAGCTCTTTTATTTGATGTTCTGAAAAAAATGAATGTTTTCACGAATTTCAAATATGAGGGAAAAACGTTCTTGTGAAACAAAACAATATTTTATTAAAGAATCACTTGCATGTGTTATAAAGTAAAACTGATAAACAAAAGCATACTTAACCTATAAATATTGTTGAATTAATAATCAAGTATCTAGGCAAAATGTACTTAAACCACAGAAATTACCATAATGTACACTTTTTTACTTACTTTCAGCATCATCTTTCGAGTTTGCAGACTGGTCTTCATTCTTCTTTTTAAGAATTTCGTTGAGGCCATATTTACGTGTCTGTAACACATCCTTGTGAACTTTAACTTCTATTCCTCTAATTCTAGACATGACTTATGGGATTATTTCGCATTTTACAACCACTACTCCATTTTTCTATATCTTCCTAAATAAAAAAAAGAACTAAGAAATAACAAGTTACGAAAGACAAACAGAACTACATTAAATCGTACTCTGTGGAATTACAGACATGAAAATATAGGTTTACTTCATTCAAAATAATTTGATTTGGTCCAGACCAGAACTGAATGACTGAATGACAGTGACAGATTGACAAAATCAACATCAGTGCTGCCAACTAAGGGATTACGTCGAAATAAATAGGCCGAATAGGCGATAATATAAGTCTTTCGAGGGTTTATAGGGAAATTTTATACAGATCCATAAGATATTCCTCATTGCAGAAAACAACACAGTTTGCTATGGATGTCTTAAGTTTGTCTGGAGAAGTCGTTTTTTTAATTATTTTTTGCTGTTTCAACTGTTCATTAACTATTCGTCATTGTTAAACCAAATATTTTTTTTTGTTGTTCGGTCTTAGTTTTTTTTTTAAATAAAATAAAACTGTTCTTGCCTTAAACTTGATCCCTCCAACTTGACGGAATCAAGTTGGCGGGGAGATATATATTTTTAGTTTTTTTTTTGCTGTTTTAACTGTTATTCAATTTTTTTTTATTCGTTGTAAGTTTAAAAAAAAAAAATTACCCTCAAGTTGGCGCTTTGACCAAGTACTTCAACGACTTCTCCCTGCCAACTTAAGAAAGCAAATTTTTTATTTTTTTTATTAAAAAAAAAAATAAGATCAAACAATTAAAAATTTTGATCAAACAATGACGAACAGTTAACGAACAGTTGAAGTAGCAAAAAAAAAGGTTAAAAAACGACTTCTCAGATATAATATTTTTATACAGATCGACAGCTCTGTATAAAAATATTGACACCACAGATACCACAGAAAGTTAGAAGTATGTTTAATTATATAATACACACTAGCGATGGGTCGTCGACGTAAAAAATGGTCGACGAAACTAGACGGTCCATTTGCATTCATCAACGAGTTGATCAACTAGTTGAATTCTTCGACTAGTTAAAATTTTCTACTAGTCTACGTGTCAACTTATACTAACTTTCTACGTGAACTCCGTCTGCAACGATGTCGACGCCGTTTAAGCTTGATGACCTTGTCTGTTATACTAGTGTTATTTAAATTTTTGTTTTTAATTTTTTTTAGTACGTAATTTAAAAATAAATGTTGAGTAGATATTTAAATTAGTAAAGTGCAGGTGCACCTAAATATTTTTTGTAAAAATTCATTACGCTATTTATTATTAGTACTTATTTACAATAAATCACAATATTTATATACACATAGTATCCGCTATAATGAAATATACACAAAACCAACAAGTTATAATAAACATTAAAAAGACCTAAAACCTTATAATTAAATTATTTGCGAAATAGATAAAATGAACAGAAAGTTTAATAAAAAATATACCTTTGTACTTCCACACATACATTCCGTACACCTACTTAGTTTTTCACACACTTAAAACTACCATTACGATATAATTATCTTCATTATACTATTCATTCTAAACACTATCTTGCAAAGGTTATAGCTCAAATTCGCTTGCTCAACGTTGTTATTTCAACGGACGAATGAACGATTCGACGACGGTCCACGGTCGTCGCGTTGCAAGTCAACGTGAACGGTTCAACGTATCATTCGTATCAACGTACTAGCTGAGGTGTAGTAGACGCCGTCGAGCGTCGACTAGTCGAATGATTCAACTAGTAGATTGATAGTTGATAAACCGTTGATTCGTTCATTGGACGTCGACGGTCGCATTAACTAGTTCGTTTATTCAACGCCCATCGCTAATATACACATAATTAATAGTGATTTTACTTTTATTAGATATTTGTAACAATAACGCTTGCGTTTTTTTTTCAATATGAATTGTTTCTTCTAAACTTTATTGTACACCAAAAGAATTATTTTATGTGGAAAAACAAAAATAAAAGCAATCTCTTACAGGTATATAGTAGTTATATATTAGTAATATACCAGTACAAATATATATATAATATTCATTAGCAGAATTTTGGCATTTAAAACAAAAACAACTTGCAGACCTTAGCAGATTTTAGCATAGTAGTTAACATATCATTCAATTTAAATCTGGTAACACTACTTTGATTTGATATTGTCATTGTCATAATTTTGTCATTGGATCACATCGCGTTGAATTGGATAATAAATATCGCTCAAAATCGTATATAATACATATTTATAGTCGAAGAAACAGGTTTTGGTTGATAAAATTCCAAACGAAAAAGGAAACGATCACCTGGCGACATATATCGATAATGTTTTTTAGGAATTGTAGTAAAATTGCGAAAAATGCAGTTAGATCGGTAAGGAATTAGTATGAATAACTTTTATCGTCTTATTGCTGTGAAAATCAACGAGTAATAAATAGTTGCAAGGCAATCCGTAAAATGTAATAAACGATTGTCTTAATCTCATATGTATACATTGTTAGTATGTCAAATAAGATAAAAAGAACTACACAACCTATTTATTAAGTATAGTTGACCTAATTTTACAGGCTAATTATGCAACGAAAAGTTCCAAACCTGAAATTCCGAAAAACCCCTTGTCTTCAACCTATACAGCGGCAAGTCAGAAAGATAATGGAGTAGTCTATGATAAGAAACCGTTCAAGCTAACCCTGGAAGCTGGGAAGACATACCACTGGTGTCTCTGTGGAAGATCCAAATCTCAACCACTGTGTGATGGTACACATAAAGATATATACCTTAAAGTTAGTCAAAGGTAACTAAAAGCATTTACTTAACATAAAGATAAAATACTCTTTATTCCATCCATTGTGTTTGTTGTTTTAAAAATGTTTGCTTAATTTGAACTAGATTAAAGGCTTTTAGCCTTTAATCTAGTTCAAATTAAGCACTTTGATTACAATAGATAGCTACTTAGGAGTACAACACATTGTTTGATTCTAATAAATAGTAATTTTAAGAAAACTATAGTTGTTCCAAGCCTAGGTGTATTGTCTAATTTTTTCTATAAAATCCCAAGCCCCACAGACAAAGTTTAGTTGACCCTCCATAGAAAAACATGTTTCATCCATGTCATGTGTCTAAATGTGACATTGTTTCTTAATGACCTTTATATTTTTATTATGGATAAAAATCAGAAGTTGTTTATAGTCTGAGCTGGTACGATTTGATCGATTTGGGTGGGGGGAGGGTTAGTAACCCCCCCTTAAAAGGAAAAATTGCGGAGCCCCCCCTTTTTCGAGATTTTTTAATTTTTAATTCTGAGGAAATTTTCCTCATTTTATGGATTAAAATTAATAACTAGTGTAAAAACAAGGGGAGACCCCTTAAAGGGGAAGGGGGGGTAAACCCCTTTCATCAGGAAAAAATAGCGGGACTCATGCAGAAGGATTTCTGTATCTATTTTCGGACTGCAACGTCTCCGGCGCTGCGGGACGAGCAAACTCTACTCGTATGAAAAATGGCGTGTGTGATTATAATAATATAACCTTTCTATAAAAAAAATATCAACCCCCAACTCGACGGATGTTAAAGGAAAACTGAGCGGTCTGAGCTTTTAACATCTAACCATAGTTAGATATTTTTTTAAATGTTTGTGACATATTATGCTGCAGCCCTTGGAGGTAAGGTATGTTGTGACTGCATGGATGGCGCAGTTTTTTTAAGTGGTCACCTCGCAACTATGTCGCTCCGAGTGTTGTGGGTTCAAGTCCCACACGGGACAAAACTTTGTGTGATCCGTAAACAGATGTCCCATGTCTGTGTACCCCCTGCACCACAGGAATATTCCTGTGGGAGTTGTCTTTAAAAAAATATATTTAACAGGATCTTTTATTTAAATTTAGCTTTTTTTAGTATTAAATTTTTAGATAAAGAGCGTGCTTATAATTATGTTCAGTAAGAACAGTCATTGGTTTTAACTTACATGGAAGTAAGAGTACTATAAGCAATATTTTTAAATTTTTCTGTCTTGGGTGCTTTTACTATCTTAATTTCTTATTTCTATATTATAATTGTTATATATTTTACATAATGTTTACTTAATTGCATTTTTGTCACAGTATATTTTTTTTATATTTGATTTTAAATTACAGACCCGTGAGATTTACTGTAGAAAAAACAAAAGAATTTTGGCTGTGCAATTGTAAGCAGACTAAGAACAGGCCATTCTGTGATGGCACTCACAAGCAGAAGGAAATACAAGAAGCTGGCACTGTCAGACTGTGAAATAGACTGCTGGAAATGTATGTAATGTAAAATAAACACAAAGGTGCTGTTTTCTTAGCAGTTAGTTGTGGCTTTGATTTAAGTGCATGTGCAATAAAAACAGATCATGTGTTAGTAATAACCATGAAATATACTTCAAATGTCATGGTTATGTAGCAAAATGATAATAAAAAATTATAGGAAAAATACTTGTTTTATTATATATCAGCTTTAGTAACTTATATTTGAGTCTGTAAATTAGTTGAAAAGGAATAATATTCTCAGGTTTGTTGTTAGAAAGGAGCATGAACATTCACATTTTCCAACTGATCTGAACTACTCTCACCAGCATAGATAATACACTATATCTATTTACCAGTGTCAGGCCTATGTCAGTCGATTGTACTTACGCGCGCTAAATACCTACCGGCCGCTCGTCCGCCGGCGGACCTTATACGCAATCTCGTGCAGTGGGTTGCCGATACACAGTATGTTATTTGACCTTAGTTGCGGGCATCCTCTGTTTGAGTGTTTTAGATTTAAACATTTATTCAAAATTGCGGCATTATCTACTATAGTTTTAAAGTTATTTAGAAATTCGATAAATATCTATAGAAACGCATTTTCTTTCTCTTTGTAGATGTTATCTTATTTTAAAAAACATGGTATGATCAAATTAAATTAAACGCAACAATATATCTAAAGAAATTCAAATAATCAACTGCACCTAGGGAAAAGAAAAATATTTTCTATTATATCAAAAAAAAGAGCCGAAATTCTCCTGGTTAGCATCTTTTTTCAATGCACATGTATTAATTACAGTAATAAGTAATACCACAAAAAAAAATTTGACGCAACAAGGGCAGGACTTCAAAAATATTTAATTTTAAAGTTTTCGGTCAGGGTTGTCGCTAACCTTCTTTTTATATGACATGTATAACATAAAATGACCGCAATGGTATTTCACTCGAAATCGAGGGTTCATGAGCCTTTAACAAGAAACGTTAGTAGAATCAGACGGTGAAATATTAAGAATTGTCTGTTTCTACCAACGTTTTTTTTAAAGGCTCTTGAACTCGCCCTAGACAAACAGACCTACACAATTGGTTTTAGAACTGATTAGTTTATTTCTACAGCAACGGGATAATGTCACTACCTGTTTATTTCTACAGCAATGGGATTGTCACTACATACAAGATGGCAACAAGTTATCGAACAAATTGGCACATAATGACACATAATGAAACTGACAAAAAAATTTATTGTAAAATATGAAGAAACTTTTTCCAAAACTCTAAATAATAGTTTACTACGGCATATGAAAAAGAAACATACAGACATGTTTTCTTATAGATTATCATTGATACTTGAAATAAATCTATGAACTTTCAGTGACAACCCTATTTCCATAAAAATCATAAAAAAACTTAGAAACGCCATATCTCTGAAGTCCTGTTAGCTAGGCATTTAGATTTTATTCTATTTGTTGGTACATAATTATACTAAGTATATTTGAAAAAATAAAATGCTCATAATATACATATTTTTTTTAATAATTACAAAATAATAATTATTAAGATCCGCTTGCTCCAACGGCCATCGGTCCTTCGGCATACGTGGCCAGCCCATTTCCCCTCAAGCGTGCTTATTCTGCGAGCTATGTCAGTAACTTTAGTTCTTTGTCGGATGACCTCTTTTCGAATTTTATCCTGCAAAGAGACTTCAAGCATAGCTCGCTCCATTGCCCGTTGCACGACTTTTAGTTTATGGACTAGCTCCACCGTTAGTGACCACGTCTCGGCACCGTAGGTCATTACAGGTAGGTAGTTGGAAGGGACTGGATGCGGAAGACCGGGTGCTATAGCGCACATTGGGAGAGGCCTATGTCCAGCAGTGGACTAACTTAGGCTAATTGATGAATTATTAAACTTTCTCGTACAGCTAGGATCTTCAGATTTATAATCCATGTTTGTTTCAAATCAATTTTAATAAATTCAGAAAGGCGTTTTCCTCAATTTCGAGAAATAAAGACAAAATCATGTTTCATGAAGTTCAATGACCTTATATAATAGTGATGATACCTCTGAAACTAAGTGAAATAACTAATCAGGCGTTTTGTGATATAATATATTATAATGAAATCCTTCATATCAAAGCATAAAACTAGTATGTCCACTGCTAAGACAAAATTTAATACTGTGCTATAGCTATAGGCGTATATAGAGGGGGGAGAAGGGTGGGACGTGCCCACCCCAGAGTGGTCTGATGCTGACACCAGGATGTTTGGGGAGTGATTCAAAATTCAGGCAGGACACATACCGGGTGTGAGAGAAACGCTCCCGAAAACGAAGACATATATAGTACTAATGATTCCTTTGAAAATAATAAAATTATGTCGACGGGAAATAACGCGACTAGCAGCAGTATTCAGCCTGTGACCACGACCAGTGCAACCTGGTCGAAAGTTATATTTTGCGCGGAACCCTAATTATTTTTCCAAAATAAAAGTAGCCTATTCAAATTAAAAAAAAAACAAATTCAAATGTATTTATTTGAGAGACAAAGGTACATCAATGGTCTAACAGTACATATAAGATATATAATACAGTTCTAAATGCAATTAATGTATTGGTCTACTACAAAACCTAAAAAGGTTGTGTGATCTACTTTCTCTATTTCCGTGCCATTATATGTTATGTTAAGATTCTCTTGTTTACGTCCGTAATTAAGTGTTAAACTGAATATATTTTGTTTTCAGTATATTAACATGGAAATTATTATCGTCAAGCCATTTAATTATACATTGAATTGCTTTATTAATTGGAAATCTCATGTGGAAAAGATATGCAATAAAGTGAACCGCTTTGTTTACGTTTTAGGTAAACTCAGGCGAACGTCAACCCAAAAAACTGTCCTTAGCGCGTACCATGGCTATGTAGCTTCAGTCTTCAGTGTTAAACTATGGTATTATACTCTGGGGAAATAGTACTGACATAAATAAGGTATTTATTGTTCAAAAAAAGTGTGTAAGAGCAATCTGTGGGGTAGCGCCATGGATTTCATGCAAGCCTTTATTTAAAAAGCTACATTTACTCACTTTCCCCTGCATGTATATATTTGAATGTGCCAAATTTGTAAAACTTAATAAAAACCTGTTTACTTGTGCTAAAGATATTTATCCGAGCACCTCTCGTGATTCAAATAGAATAGTATTACCGAGAATTCCAAGAACTTCATTATATAAAAAGAACTGTGTGGATATATATATAATAAGATTCCAAAAGAAATGCCATATAAGAAATTCATAATAATTCTAAAGGAATGGTTACTTGAGAGATGTTTTTATTCAGTTACAGAATTCTTGACAGCGGCTAAATAATTAAAACCAAAATATTTTATTAATATCATTATTATAGTTATTAATGTCGATAATGTGCTTATTAGTAGTTTAGTAGTGTATTTATTAATGTCAGGGGTGAATTTATTAGTGTCAGTGTTGTAACTACCGTTGTCAATCTTAGTTGTATTGATGTCAGAGAGCGTGTGAATGTCCTTAGTTTTAGATGTGATAATTAACGAAATGTCATCTGCAAATAATGCACATGGATAATTAGTTATGTCAGGAAGGTCATTAATATATAATAAGAATAATAAAGGGCCCAGCACACTACCTTGTGGGACACCCGAACTATTAAACTAAGTTACTCCTTATAACAGTAGCTATTTGCCATTGTAAGTCCCGTGTAAATCGGTCCACTTGTTTCAGAGATTAGCCGGAACAAACAAACGAACAGACAGACAAAAATTAAAAAAACTAATTTTTAGGCATAGGTTTTGTGCAAATATGTATGAGCTTAAGAAAAACTATTGTTACGAATAACTCGCCATCTATTGGCGACTGTGGGAAGTCGTATAGAGCTACAAAATAAAGATACACGCCATCTGTTGAGACAACACGGAACTAAGTAGTAGCCCATTCATGGAATATTCTACGATGTATTAGCGGATTCTGTTGTTTTGCAGGATTTACCAGAGGTGTCGCGATTTTTCCGGAAGTACCGTTTCGCTATATAAAGCGTGGCATTGCGGAGTAGTGAGTTTAGTTTTCAAGTGAGTGTCGAGTGAGTTAGTCTTCAAGTGAGTGTCAAGTGAGTTTAGTTTTCAAGTGAGTGTCAAGTGAATTAACAGCGACTAAAGTGTAAGAGAATTAAGAAGTTTAGTGTAATAATGATAATAAATTATTGTAATTGTGTTGTCGCTAGTTTCCCTGTGTATTTTGTGATCTAATAAAATAAATTGTGTCTGTGTGTGTGTGTGTGTGTGTGTATGTCCATTTCCGGAGAGTGAAGATGGCAACAAGTGTTTCATGGTTGTCATGGATTATTTTACGAAGTGGCCGGAAGTATTTGGCATACCGAACCAAGAGGCGACCACGGTAGCTGATAAGCTGGTCAATGAAGTCTTCTGTCGATTTGGGTTACCTTTGGAGATTCACAGTGATCAGGGGAGGAATTTTGAGTCCCAGTTGTTCCAGGAAACGTGCCGCGTGATGGGTGCTTTTAAAACCCGAACCACCTCTTACCACCCTCAGTTCAGACTGATTAAACCGTTCCACCATTCTATACACAAACAGTAAAAAAACGAGTTCTCCCCGCCAATTTGAGGCAAATTTTTTATTTTATTTAAATTTTTATTATATATATATTTATATTTCGTTCACTACGAGTTGCAATAGCAAAAAAAAAGTTAAAAGGCGACTTCTCCACGCCAACTTAAGAAAGCAATTTTTTTATTTTATTTAAAAAAAAACTAAGATCGAACAAATAAAAATTGATCGGATAATGACGAACAGTTAACGCACAATTGAAATAGCAAAAAAAATGTAAAAAAACGACTTCTCCCCGCCAACTTGAGGGTAATTTTTTATTTTATTTAAAAAAAAAACTAAGATCGAACAAGTAAAAATTTTGATCTAACAGTTAAGAACAGTTGAAAGAGCAAAAAAAAATATAAAAAAAACGACTTCTCCCCGCCAACTTAAGACAGCCGCTGTCTGCGAGGTTGAGCGACGTGTGTGTAAACGCACCATAATATCTGCTTATTTCTTTGAATTTATTTCGTTGGCAACATTGACCACAGAATCTACAGATGACCTGTCAGTTTTGCTGTCTGTCAGGTCGAACAAAAAGTTATTGGAGAGGATTGCTCCATACGTTCGTAAATATATCATTCGATCGCTGATCTTGCTAAGGAGGGTGTGTGTTTACGGTTTTAACACTTACTTAACACGTTGCTACCAAGTTAACGCAACATTGTGCTTATTAGTGTTTCAATAATTAGTGTGTATCGTGGTAGACAGCGGCGGCGACAGCGCAGACAAATTAGCCTTTTGTGTATTTATAAGGGGTGTATTAATAACAGAGAATGGAGGAACAGCCTAAGTTATTCACACGCGAAGAGTTAAAGGCCCGCTGCACGCGCAATGACGCCGTCCTTATCATTCACAACGAAGTGTACGACGTCACGAAGTTCCTTATAGAGGTCAGTGCCGGCTGTTTTTTTTGAGGACCATGTGTTGATTAATATATTAATTCGATTCCGATATCGATAAACTAATAAATTTTTTTTTTTAAGTAACTAACTTGGTAACTACACAAATTTCTGTTACACATAATTTTAAACTTGCATAGAATATCATTTAAAAACAAAACTTTGAGTTACTAGCCAGTGATCATCTTGCTCATTAATTAAAAATAGTAAAATTACTTGTATAGGCACTAGACAGTGTTATCATTATTATCGAATGATACATGATTTATGATAGTTAGTCAGAAATACAATCACTATTATTAGAGCTTTTTCATGACCAAACTGATACTTATATGTCATCATCATATTTAATCATTTAAATGTAGGTAGCACAGGCTTTTGACTGCTATAATTCTGCTCCTTTCTATAATATCATTGACCTATGACATCATTTTCATATAGTAGAGTAGGTAATGTTAGTTCATTAAAATCAATAAATATTCTCTAGCGCTTTGTTTGGTTGTATTTCTATGACATAGCAGATGTTTATTCACTAAGTAATCACTTAGCAATTCTAATTAATGAGTTTACTCTAGTTTATTATCAAGAACTTGGCCCAAGCTAGCATACTTGTATGTAATTACTTAGACTAATGAGAGAACTGTTTCGACATTAATATTACATTACAATGGCTTCACCCATTTGCTAATACTGACCCACTAACATCTTGACATAATTAATAATTTACACAAGAACATGAAACAAATGTAATTAGTAGCCATCCAGAAAACTCTCTCGGAATTAACCATCCTATAGAGGGTTCATCATTTTTGTAAAGTGAAAGTATTTCAAAATGACTCAGTAGTTGTATGTATTTATAAATACTAGAGATGGCCTGGTGATCGAAGTTCAAACATATTTACAACTGTTATTAATATTATCAAGCAATTAATTCCCAGTATAAGCTGAACTGTCATTGTATAAACTTTCTGTTCCATGAACGGTCAACACATATATTATGTATACTGGACATGTGTACCTTAATGTACCTGTTTTCATATAATTGTTAAATGTATTACATATACAGTTCAAATTGTTAACTTTTTACAATTCTTCTTGACCCTAAATTAAAGTATTCCAAACTTGTGTGCGAAATTAGCTTATGTTAGAGGGCTCGGTCTTTCCGGCAACAGACAGTTTGAATTACAGGCTTCTGTGCATCTGGAAGGAGCCAGACTGGCTTAACTAACCGGCGATACCTTGACACATAATGGACCAAGTATGAGTCTAAATACCAATATGAATAGGGCCTAAAGATTGCCTGCAGAAAAACAATTGTACTTGAAGTTTTATTACTCTGACTAAGTAATCAAGTAAACAAACTTTTTAAAGTTAATTGTCAAACTCAAGGTTTTTACCCACATTAAGTATAAATTTGATACTTCATTGTTATCGAAATAAGTTTTAGAGAAGTGTAACATTTGTGGTGCTCTAAGCAACGGCCAAGTAACAAATTTGTGGTACTCTAACTATATTATTTATATTTTAAAATAGGATAATTTCATATCTGTCACTGTCTTAGAATATTAAGTTTATTAATATACCTTACCCATAGCATACTAAGTTGGAAGCTATTAGGAATGTAGAAAAAAATAATTAAGTATATATAGCATAGTTCCTGGTCACAATAGCGTAGATGACTGTCAACTCAAATCAGTATCGTTTTAGTAAATGTCAAAACGGTAGGTTCACATCACGCCTTACTGTTCTCAAATTATAAAATAAATTAAAAACTTTATAATAAAACTGCACGACAGTTTTGTTTGTTAGTCTATTGCCCAACTTGGAGAAATAATTTATTTAGAGCATAGGCACTTAACCCCATTCTTGTATTGTATAAATATTGATCGCTTAAATGTGTGAGGTTAAAAAAAAAAGTGCACAACATGCCTAAAGAAGTTTTCACTTCAAAAACAATAATTTTCTACAAAAATTTACCCTTATTACAATTTTATTGAAAAAGACGAATTTCTACTTCTAGACGAACAGTAGTAGGGATTACCATCGTATACTTTTCTTCTGTCTCAGTGTAATAACTCTGAAAGAAACTTCCTCTAATGGCGCAATTACACTTGGTCGTTAGCTCGTATTCGGGTGCACGAAAGACGTTAGTCGAATTCGGGCACCCGATGCATTAATTACATTGTTCTACTCGAATTCGGTCACTGGAATACGGCCAAACGACTAAGTTATCTCTCTGTTTGAATAAATCTCGAACCCACACTTTTCGTTTCTTTTTTATTCTGCGAGCCAATTCTATCAATAAAATAACACAAACAATATGAATGCTTCTTCGAAGAGCAACACTACTCATTGTGACGACTAGCAAAGCACTGCGTGACAAGTCAATGAAAAAAAAGGAAAACGGCGTCGGGTATTCTGATTCGGGTAACCAAGAAGAAAGCTGGTTTAGATTGTACGAAGACGGGCGTACTCGACTCCGTTCATTTACACTTAGTCGTTTGTCCGAATTCCATAGGCAATCGAATACGAGCTAACGATCAAGTGTAATTGCGCCATAAGTTGCACTCTAGATTTGTGCAAGCGGTGGAGCAGCTACAGGTCCCGCAACAAGTATCTACCGCCAGTTTGCGAACAGAAAATAGCGTGACCTGCGTGACATAGCTTAAAAGACGAAACAAACGTAAAACAATTTACTTATTATCTCTATCCTCATTATATTACGTTGTATTTTAATCTGTGACGGTGTGCAAGGCTTTTGCGTTATCCCTGTTAGATTGTAAACGTTTCAAAATAATACAAACGCAAATAGACCGATTATCCAAATATTATAACTGGCTTTCTTGATGCTTACGCACTAGCTCGCCGCTCGGAATTACGTTAGAAGAGTATGAAATAAATGGTATTCATCCAGTTCTCTGGTTCCACTTTCTTTAATTCTTGAATCTTAACCCCCAAAATACCGACGGGAGGACCCCGTCGATACTCATAAGTGAACTCAGACAGAGGACTCAATTTGTAATCTGGATTTACATTTCGCCGGGACTTAACCATATTGGTTTTATTGAGCGTGAAATAGTGTTTTGGTATATGTACACAAAGAACACTTATTGGCGGACAAAGGTCGAGTATGTTTTATCGCAGTTCTAGGCAGCACACATCCTATATAGTTACTCCGGTTTGACATCAGAGGGTTCACTGACTACCGCGTGACCTGTACTCGAGCTATAGTATAATATCAAAATGTGTTAACACAAATAATGGAGATGATAGATTTGTTAATATAACGAAGTAAAATTAAGCGATTGTAGCGTTATAGGTGTCTAACTCTCGGTCAAGTGGGTGCGGGTTTAAACTTTGACTGCACGGATGGCGCAATGGTTTAAGTGGTCACCTCGCCACTACGCCGCGCCGAGTGTTTTGGGTTCAAATGCCGCGGGACAAAAATTTTGTTTGATCCACAAATAGTGGTTCCGGGTCTGGTAGTTCTTTATGTCCGTTGTTTTAATGTTTGTGAAGCCCCCCGCGACACAAGAATATTCCTAATGCGGAAGTTGCCTTATTATAAAAAAAAAAAAACTTCACCCACTACCTACACTGACACGAACTTAGGTACTCCTAAGCATTTATTAACTTTGCTAGAGCGGTTATTCTATTACTAGTAATTTCAGATACAAGTAATTTGTGATCTACGTTACTACTAGTATGCTTAATAAAAAAAAAATGGTTCAATCCGCATACAGGGTAAATTTATTAATGCGATTAACATACATACTATTATGTACCTAGTCTGGTTGTAATTTGTGGTTGAAACCAAGCGTATATATTTCCCTAATACAGTTTTATATAAATATACATGCGATAACATATATTCTGAGTGTGTGCTTGTACTATTTTGAGGAAAGCTTCCAGAGGTATAGCATGTATTTTCATCTTTTCAATCAATTCCACGATGACGTGACACATCCGCGAGCAGCGCCTCGTGCTCCGACGCTGCGCCGCGCTGACGTGGTTAGTAGCTGACTTCTACGTAGTACGAAGACAAATAAAAAAACCCTTTGTATGGTCAAAACATAATTTGGTGGTGAACTATTGTATATATGAGTTGAGTAGGGAGCTTGTTGCAAATAATGTAGCACTGGTATTACTTTGATAACTTGAATTATCTATCGGAAATAGGTTCCAAAAAAGGATAAATTCGTATGAAGAAGATTATATTTACAGCAATGTTAAAGCTGAATAACTACTATTCTAACGTTAAGGGAAAAAGGATAATGAAAACTAAAATTAAATTTTCGACTTTATCACCACAAAAATAGGTTTTTGTTTTTCTACGTAGAAACAAGATTATTTGCTCGTGCCTTCGGTATTATGCGGTACTTATCAAGCATTTTGAAGCGATTAAGTTTAGCCTCGGTAGGTAATCAAGTTGAAGGTTATTCAATAGATTTTCATAACAGCCGAGTGGCGACAACTACGATTGTTAAAAATCATAGTTCTTTTGTCTGGAAATTGGAAGTTCGACACGCACCTACTGAAGTTGTCGGACATATATAGTGGGATTTATAAAATACCCTGTTCTAGAATTTTGATAAAAGTGACCTATATCAAAATATCACAGTTTGAGGATACACTTAGTCTGTGTATCCTAAAACTGTGTGATATTTTTAAGTAAGTAAGTAAGAGCATAGTGTTTTTTATGGGAAGTAGTGAGTACTGACTTAAAATGGACATTAAAGCTTTCAAATCCGTTTAATAAGCGTATTAAACACTTACATTTTGCCAACTATAATGTGTATCCACTCACGTAAGTAGGTAAGAAGGGAAAGCAATGGAAGGAATATCCCATAAATTGCTATACGGACAGCAGCGGTCGGTCGGCGACGGTCGAGCAGGTCAGGCGCGCGTACCTGTACGTCGAACTGGCTGTTATCTACCGGAAAGTCCGAGCACTCCAACGATTATTGTTAATCCCATTATAACTTATGACAATCACATGAAGCGTTTCTCAAATGGTGCTTGACGTTCGGAGTACCAATCAGAACTTTCTTGTCTAACCCTCTCTTACACCCAATCCCCCCAAAGTCCTCCTCGTTGCCTTTCGACTTGTTGCTTTTATTGTCGTAGGGTGAAAGTTTTTCCAAAGTACTAAGAACTTCTACTAAACAGCACTTTTTGCGTACTGTTTACTTTTGGTAGTAGTATGTAAGTATCATGCAAGGAAGACCTCTGTTCTAAGTTGAAAGGCATAGATAATTACTTAGAATCAGGCAGATCATGTAACAGCTTATTACTCCGGTAGTAATGTAAATAAAAACGAAACTGCTTTTAACAGGCAGACAAAATCATACAAGAAGAAAATGTTTCACTAACATTTTGGCCTGGGCATTTCTCGTCCAAGCTTTTCTCCCGACGTGATGAGTGTACCGACGACGTGTCCCGACGACTGAAAGTACATGTACATGGTAATTTATATTCCTCCCACAGCCAGGAATTTTAATAATCCGATCTCTGTCTCGATGGCATTTCTCATTTCGTACCGTACTGAAGGAATGCACCGCCCGACCCTTCGCTTAATTCTCCATTGTCTGGTTCCATAGGATTGGTGTGGAAACAGGTCGCTTATTACGTCATCTCTAATCATTTCCTACTTTGCGAAAGTTAGCTATGTTGTTAAAGATATGAATGTAAGTGATAACGAGAAGTTACTTAAGTACTTCTAATTCTAATGTTGTCTAAAACCGGCGAGCGATGCTTTGAGAGGTAGAGGATTATGGAAGAAGACACGAAATTATTGAGACGAAACTTTTTAACTACTTTTGTTAATTGACTGAATTTAAAAATACTCCAGCCGCATTTTTTTTTTAACTATATACCAGAAAAAATTAAGTAATCGCGTTGCTTTTTTGTTATACTTCAGCTTCATTAAAATTAATGAAAACCTTGACAACAGTAGATTTTAGGTTTTATGCACATAAAGTATTAAATGCATATTTTAGAGCTTTTTAAAAGCATTTAGTTGTCGGTGCAAGATGTTATATTTTAGACATTGTAATGCCATGCCATTATTGAGTATAAAAGAAAATTTTCATACAGATAAATCTTTCTTTTTTAAATAGTTATTAAAGTTAGTTTCCTGGGCTTTAGACAATAGATCGCCTAGTCTAGTGTCTAATGAAGAAAAAAAATTGGATTCAGAGGGTCGCGTCCTGACAACAAAATTTTGTTCGTACCGCTGAATTTATCACCTACCCAATACATAATTATTATAACATCAAGCAAGATTCATATATACAAGTATCTGTTAATGATATTTTGGGAAGCAATGCGACAACAAACCTTAATGACGGTTATCATTACCGCGTTATCACTCCGTGTATAGAACATGACGCCAATGCGTGCAACCAAACGTTATGCAATATTTAATTTACATGAACTGAACCATTTGTACGTTTATTAATGGTTGACTTACCTGCATTAACATTTAAAAGTATTGTTTTAAGTTGTTCGAATGCAAATAAATAAAGAAAAAAACGGCCTGCAGACCCGCCCTAGTATGGAGTTTCGTAGAGTAAATTATAATCAGTAATGCACACGTTATTTGTAATCTATGTAATATAGATTGGATTAGTAAATAATAAATACCCATACAGTGCCTTCTAAAAGTTAGTTGAAATTTATTCACTTTATCAGTGATATTGATATCACACATATTCGCTGTTGATATTTTTTTTTTCGTTATTTATATTTACTCATGTACGGTTATACTCTTCCAATACGTAGAGTAGGAGTTTCCCGGAATATATGAGGTCTAATTTTAAAATCCGTATTTTTTACTGACTAAGTCAAAAAATCTTTTTAACAAAAAATTATACCGACGAAATCATTTTATTATTTGGCGCCAACTCAAAATAAGTTTATATAAAATTCTTAGACTAATTTTTTTTTGTTTTTTAGTGGTGCACCTTGAATGATTTCTATGTTTAATAGGTTCAAACCTTCAACGGTATCACTGAGTGATTTTTTTTGGTACGTTAGCTTTTGGAGCATTTCAATAAATGAAATTCAGGTGGCAACAGCTTGCATCCTGTTTACCTTTCATGTAACACTAACACTATTGTACCTGAAGATCTGACTTTTAAATGAGTGGCCATGAGTTTCTTGCCCAATATTCTTCTCATAAGGCTCTACGCATTTTGGAAACTGGAAATTATAGATCGACACAAGCAGGCAGTAGATTTTGGTGTTTTCACCTAATTTACCTCGACAATCCAGTACATGCTGGGGCGTCTGTTTGCGTCGATCTATCATATTCAAATGTAGCTTCAATTTAACGTTGATAAATGTCACTTAGTGTCTTAATTGAATAAATGATTTTGAATTTGAGAGAGGAAAAGAGGTCGTTTCGTTTCAGTTTTCACTTCTGTCGGCAGTCCCATGACTGCCTATTTTTTTTGTTTGTATGTTTGGCGCCGACTTAAAATTATTTAGATATTTACATTAGTGTCGGTTTAAGTTAACAAAGTTTATATTAAATTATTTAAAAAACGGATACTAAAAGCTACAGGCGTCTATTAAAAACATGCTACATATTTCTTTTTTTCAGTTTCCAATTTTTTTTTATATCACTAAATCACGTCAGTAGCTATTAACCAAAACGAAATCGGTAGACAAACGGGAGAAAAGAAAAGGATGACATTATAGTCAGTGTATTCTCGAACTGCAAGCGTTTCATTTCTCTCCTTAACTCAAGTCTTCACAGAAGGGTCTTAAATGCTTTGTCTTTGCCTATTTATACATATCACAGATAATATAATACTATACTAGTACAGATACCTCATCCCATACAACAAAACGCGACCCTCCTAACTCGGGCGATTTTGCGGGCTCCGCGCCAATTAAGGCGCTAGATGCCGCTAGCAGCGCGATAGCTATGGATAGCTAGAGCCACCTAGCGACGAAATGGATTTATTTACCTACTAATAAACGCGCAACCAATAGATGGCGATAATTATACTTTATCAAATTTAGGATGATAATTTTGACAGCTCACGGTAGGGATGCGGTAGTGTATAATTGTAAACCTATTCGATTATCGATTGTTATTATCATATATCTTGGAATCGATAGTTGCATGGTTATGCTGTATGGTCGATTATACATTTATAATACAAAATGAAGTCTTTCCTATTCAGTTTAATAAAAAATAATAATATTACTATAAATGATCACAGAAATAAAATGAAACGAGAAACAAGAAGTTTCTCCAGTCATCCGCAGTAACGTTTCCACAGGCATTTTGCAAAATAAAGTCAGTACTTTCTTACTCGTAAATAGTGGAGATATGTTATGTTTGGCTGCATGGCCTAAAAAATATAAAAAAAAAAATAAGAACCTATTTAATAAACTTAGGTACTTTGTATAATTACAAAAAAGAGCACAAATCCGTTTGATGGCTTTGTACATTGACCTACGTATGTTGTACTTATATTGTTTTACGAAATTGAATACTTACTAAAAATACTATGATTTCGATTATTCGGTTGTTCGTTAGGCGTGGCACTTCACTAAGTGGGCGGTCTTACATATTTAATAAAAAAGTAATAATATCACTATAAATGCTCACAAGAGCTAGCCAAGAATAGCAGGGCTGCCTGAGACTCGGGGCCTGGTCATTCTGGTTGCTTTCATTGGGGGCGAAGTCGCAGGCACATAGCTAGTGGCAGGAACATTACGCATTATTAACAATATTTCAAAGGAAGTAAAATAAATAACTTAATAGTGGAAAAAGGATCATGATTGCTGATTCACTACGGTAGCGGCGGCACGGCAATACTATCTATACAATATTGTATCTTTATACAAACGGTCGGATTGCGAGACATACCTACACGCCTCGAGTTCGGTATACACTCGGTACACAAACAGTCGCGAATGCACCGTAGTGACCAACAAACGGTGTGATGGTTTTTTAAGCAGTAAGCGTGCGATTTGTGTATTTCATTGAAATAAATACAAATACTTCCTTTATACGGCAAAGAGTAATTATACACTATATTGTGCTGTTTTTGGTTGCTGGAATTCTTCAAAAACGCACCCAGAGATAACATTTTTTAACCTACCTGGAAACTCCGAAAGTATAAGTAAACTATAAAATATTTTTTATATACCTACTAGAACGTAATTTGTTTCTTTTTTAATAGGTAGGCATTTCGCTTTTTCCACCGAGTAAAATACCTGGATTAATAAATAAATAAGTCGATAGGGTGACAAAAGTGACACACGATAGACCTACCAACGCTCGCGTTAAAAAAAACTAGTAGGTAATTTCCTAGGCTAACTATTTACTCATGTATTTAACTACTTACAAATATTATTATGAAATAATTATGAGAGTAAAAAATGGTAGGTACCTGGTAAGATTTAGAGTGTGTTATTTTATTACATCTAATAATAAAAAATAAGGACATGTATTTTTATTGAATACTTCTCCTTTCATTCACAACGAATTTAATTTTTTTAAATAAAAATTGGTTGTCTGTAAAGTCGGTTTACGGACGATAGTTGACCGTGACAACGTCTTAAGAAAATACTTATGGAATGGTTGTATTTTTCAAAAGAAAATTTTAATTTTATTTGTTTGATAGATATTTTGTATGGATATAGAGAAGGAGGTAAATTTAAATCACAATTGAATTGATCAATTTACATTTATTAGTACGCATAAATACAATAAGTTAAATATCACACATGTTTAAAAGTTGTAAAAAAAGTTGTAAAACAATTGCTCAAAGCACATTCATACTTGTAAAAACTATGTACATTGTATTGCTTAGTAAATATCACACTCCTCCGTACCCGAAATTGCTTTATAAATATCACACTCCTCCGTACCCGAAATTGTTTTATAAATATCACACTCCTCCGTACGCGAAATTGTTTTATAAATATCACACTTCTCCGTACCCGAAATTGCTTTATTAATATTACACTCCTCCGTACCCGAAACTGCTTTACGAGCGGTGCCGAGTGGTGGCGAGTGCACACGAGGCGTGCCGAGCGACGTCATAGTAACGTCTCAGAGCGAGGTAACGTCGGATGAGTCATGTTTTTTCATTCGTGCAGCCGGCTCCATCGAATTATAAGACGTTGTCACGTCAAAAATAAATTAAAATATTTACAATCACAAAACTAGAAAGGAACTCAAGTACGTAGATGAAATTATGGGCAGCCGTATCGCGTGTTTACATACCGCCCGGCTGTAGGTAATTATTTCAAGGACAGGGCAGAGTCACAATTTATTATAGACAACATTGCCGTGGTGTCGGGAACTCGCGAGTTTGACCGAGTCGTCGTGCGTAAATACCTAGTTTTGTAAAATGCTATTATGTGATATAGCTCTTAACGTATAATTACTTAACAGTTTACCACAGACATGATTTATTTTAAGTATCTCTATGTGTATGTTCGTACCTACTTATTACACAATAACATCAGTAATGACATTGTATCCGATTATACAATGCATCTACTATACAAATAGGATACCTACTTATGATTACCGAATTATACGAATTTTGTATCCAATAATACAATCTGGCAGCCCTGCGATCGAGTGAGGTCCGAGGTAAAAGATTCCTATTAGCAATGTGTATGTGTAAATAGATAGTACGTGTAAGTACTTAGTAGGTGGGTTAGTAGGTATCTATTTGCCAAATCATAATGTCGGTTACATAAATACCTAACCTGGTACAGAACAAAGTTGACACATACCATGCGTTTCGTTGTTCACTATTAATTATTGTGTCCTGACAATATGAAAAAAATATGTAAAACATAATGAGAAAAATTAATTCTTAATTTTTTATAGTATCTTTGAAGTTCGAATAAAAATTACAGTGTTAATAATTTAACTACAACATAACGCAACAAAACAGTTCATTATCATTGTCCAACATTGGCCAACTGTCAATAGTCAGTACCTACAAACTATTAAACTACAAACTCAATAACAAAACCGTATCAACCTCAACGTAGTACGAGTAATTGCCGCCAGAGGAACGATGACAATATTGAATTTTGTGAAAACAAGAAAACTGGACTTCAGAAGCTTTTATACAAATTTCCCGTGTTTAGGGTATTTTATAAAATTAGAAAATACGTTTATCAGGACCTAATATTGATTTTCCATACATTTCAATAACAAATCGATACCCGTAACGCCATCTATTGTTATTTATTTGAACCATTTTTGCTTTCTTTGAGATGGGACCCCATGTACATATATAGATACAAACATATTATGCAGAGAAACATCCAGAACAATGTAAAGAGACTTTCGTGCCTACAAATATTTGCACTAAACATTGCGGTTGCATGCTCTAACGGCTCGCGACAGCGCCGCTCTAAACTGACTCGCCTTCTATTGTTTGACATGTCAGAATGAATGATGACGACTAAGGTCATTTACTAAATTAACTAACTAACTACTCAATAAACTACTGTTTGGTCTGTTTCAATACCATATTTAATTACAAATTGTAACAATTTATGCAGTTACAATCGCCGCAGCCGATGAAAAGCGTCGTATTCATGAACATTACTGGCAAAGCTACTCACTAGCAAATTACAACAGTAATCTACATATTATTTTTTTTTTATGGTATAGGGGGCAAATGAGCAGACGGGTCACCTGATAGTAAATGACTACCGCCGCCAACGCACCTGCAACTCAAAAGTCACAAGTGCGTTGCCGGCCTTTAATATGGGAGTAGGGGAAGGCGGGAGGGGTGAAGGGAAGGGTGGAAGAGGGGGAGGGAAGGGTTAGGGCCATTTTTTCTTTTTTTTGTGCGTGTGGAAACTCCCTCGGACCGTCACCCCACCGGGGTTTTCGGTGGGGCGGTGTGTCGGAATCGAACCGACTAAAACCACACGGTGTGCCGTACTGCGCCTCAAATAGGAGGGGTCCGGGGACAGCTTGAAGGGTTAGGGCCTCCGGTAACCTCACTCACTCGGCGAAAAGCAACGAAGCATTGCTTCACTGCCGGTTTTCAGTGAGGCCGTGGTATCACTCCAGTCGAGCCGGCCCATACGTGCCAAAGCATTATTACTACTGCGAACTGAATTCAGCAGAAAATACGCTTCGATTTACCCCATACTATAATAGGCCACGTTTTATTTCTTGTAACAAAGCCAAAGCCTATAATTATAATGTATCCCGCTTGCTCACTTTCGTAAAGAATAAATACAAACACAAACATATAAAAATACTACAGCTCAAGAGGAACCTTTATATAATCTCGTGCCAAAAGCACAACGCAACAACGTGACAAGTAAACATTATAAATTATTCAGCATAATACCTACCTAAGTGAGAATGAACTTTGGTCTTTGCGTCTCACAATCTATAGATATTATACAGACAATGAGAATATCTTTTGATGCATTGTAATGCGAAAATCTTGTCGGTCATGTCATCTGCGTTTTGATCTTGCATTTAACTAATATACTTATCAGCGCTTTTTTAAATTACTTTACCACCACGCCGTCTACACTCAGCGCACGCGTCACCTATACGTGTGTCTATCATTTCGTTTTATCGTGCGACACAGATGCCCATTACCTTTGTACGATTTCCTCCAACACATTAATTTCGTTAATAGAAGATAGTCAGTACTATCTTATTAGTTAATAAAAGAGAAAAGAGCGTACTCCTTTTTCAAAGGTCGGCAACGCACTTGTGACTCTTCGAGTTGCAGGTGTCCATGGGCGACGGTAGTCACATACCATCAGGTGACCCGTCTTCTCGTTTGCTCCCTATAATATAAAAATAAATATATATATATATACATACAAAACTTTTAAATTAAGTACCTATATACAAAGACAAACGCGATACTTTGCAGGCCTGGAACGGGATATGTATTATTTTAATAAAATAATACATATCTTGATTGATCTTGATATACCCTAGGCCCACCTAGGCCTACATAATTTAAAATTAGTTTACTTTTTAGTTTTCTAAAAGAATGTTTTGTTGTATTAAAAAGCGACTAAATTATTTGAATGAGCCTAAATGAAATAGGAATGCCTAGCGATGGACACAACGCTAGTGAAGCGCTAAAAGACACGCACAGAGTAAAATGAAAGTATTTAGTATATAAGTTTAGTTAAACGATAACAGTAACAAACGAAACTGGTTTTAGTTCAGAGGCCTAGGGGTAGGGCTTACGCAGTAACTGGAAAATTGGCGATGCGTTTGCGAATTTCCTGTGTACGTTACCTACTTTATATACAACTAGCCGTTCGCCGCAGTTTCAATTGTGTTTATTATCACTGCTCTGCTCCTAAGGGTCGTAGCGTGATGTTACATTGCCTATAATATTCCTCAGTGACTACTCTATCCAATACAAAAATAATTACTTAAATTCGACTGATAGTTCCAGAGATTAGCTCGTTTAAACAATCAAACAAAAAACTTCTCGGGTAAAATCGCGGGGCTCCGCTAGTACTAAATAAAATCCGTTCTCTTTGTGACAGTGATCAGGTTATATTCTTGTCCTACATTTCTATTTGGGACCGGGACTTTTAACATAAAGAAGGTCACAAGATTATATAATGTATATGAGGACATATATCATCTATTGATAGAGTGTGTTCGGTATGAGTCCATGAGAGTACAGATGAGTGACTATGGCTTGAACAGGTTTGACGTTGGTAGTTTTAACAGTATTCTAGCTCAACCTAACTCTGAGGCAGCTGAAAGCGTGTTTAGGCTAATGTCACTCAAATAAGCTTAATTTTAATTTTATGCATACATAATTTAAGTACAAATATGTAATTAGGGTATGATGGGACAGATGTGCACAAAGTGTAAAAGTCCCTTAAAAATTGAAAAAAAAAAAAAAAAAAAAAAAAGATTATATAACTAATTTAATTGGTATATCAAATAAAGACACGTCTACAATTATTTCGTAAGTTAATAATTATTCTTTATTGTACACTAAAAATACAGAAACATATTTTATTCATATCATGCACAATAAATAAACGAATGCCAAATCTTGTTTACCTGAGAGCCTGAGAGTTCTCAATGATATTGTTAGGTGAGTGAACCTTAACCTCCTTTTGCCAATTCGCTCATGAATTGTTCACTTTTGTATAGAGACCAAGATCCCAGAGCCGCCAGACCTTACTTATTTTCTGACGAATTGTGAAATGTGTCGTATTGAATAATATTAGTAGCAACTCTGAAGGTATGCATACTTGCTAGCTCGGGCCGGCGGCCAATTTTCAGGTCCTTACTCGTTACATAAAAACATTGGTCACTTGTTTTAAATAAAGTACGTAAAGTAGTGTGTACTATAAGTACACAATGTAATTACAAAAATATTATCAATATTGCCAGACAGTTTCCGTGGGCGAGTTGTTTACGTCTGACGCTTGAAAGTTCGAAAAAATAACGTAACTTTACCTATAGTTTTGAATTTTGTATCTGAGACTTGGAGAAATATTTTAATGCTATTTATAAGCAGCCAGACAAATCCTCGGGGTCAAAAATCCTCCAGATTTACACGGCAACATTTTAAATGGGTCTGGGAGATTTTTGGCCCCCATTATTTACCTGGCTGCTTCAATTACATTATTATAGTTGATTTTTAGTTCTACCTTGATACTTATAGCTATTGAATTTATTTAAAAATTTAACATAAATTTTTAATTTAAAATACCCCCAAAATTAAAAAAAAAAGATGTATTGATTTATTCTAATTGCAAGGTCATTTGTCCACAGCATCCCGGTGGCGAGGAAGTCTTACTAGAGAAGGCTGGACAGGACGCCACCGAGCCCTTCGAGGATGTCAGTCACAGCTCCGACGCCAGGTAATCATGAATAATATAAAGCTGACGAGTTTGTTTGTTTAGTTGAACGCGCTAATCTCAGGAAGTACTGGTTCGAATTGAAAAATTATTTTAGTGTTGGATAGCCCATTTATCGAGGAAGTTTATAAGCGTTGATGTTATAGATAACATCACGCTACGACAAATAGGAGCGGATCATCAATGAAAAATGTTGCAAAAACGTGTAAAATTTACAAACGCAGACGAAGTTGCGCGGATCAGCTAATACAATATAAGGAGAAAGAGCGATTTTTGTACTATCTGCCTTTACTGGCAGACATATCAGGCGCGATAGAAATAATCCAAGAACATAATATAACAAAATATTGAATGGAACTATTGCCGTCTGAAATCGCGCTAAAAGTACTGCCAGTATTGTTATATTTATTCACCCCAATATATCCGAATTCTCATAACTCAATATGGACCGTGTTGTGCAGAAATGTTCCAATCCGTGTGGATCCCATACCTACATAAAGTGTCTTTGTGATTAAACAACGGCTTGTACCTACTCTGACTATTCAATTATTTTCTTTTAACAGTTCGATAAGTAGGTAGTCAATTATTATTACTTAGTGATAAACAAAAATGTTGCCGCTTCGGTTAAAAATAAAAATCGATTTTATTTAAGAGGAAGTTTTAATCGATTTGAAAAAAGTATAATTTTAGTTCAAAATACTGAGCTTGTTTAATAAACTATATGAGCCATGTTTTACACAATATTATACATATGAAAAGTGGTTATTAATATTACAAAGGACTCAAGTGGCGTGTGTCATCTTTCATTTGTTCATTAGTTTAAGTTTATACTTGTATTTCAATAATTTTGGATTTTTTTTTTGCAAATATAACTTTACTTTTTATACCTACTACCTAGTATAAACGATAGGCCTTTTAATACGGACTAGAGATCGCGTGGTGGTCGAATTTCGATCATGGTTTATTTCATTGGCCAATATTACTTGACGTGTCATTGTATAGACTTTTGTACCATGACAGGCCAAAATATATACTGGACGCTTATAGCTTTATGTACCCGTTTTTGCATTTCTTTAAACTTTACAGCAAATATTGTTTAAAAATGTTAGCTTTCTGCACTTCTTCTATACATATATAATCTTATTTCCTCGCGAAATTTTCTTAAAAAGGGGTACACACACAGAAATCTAAATAAGGTAATAGAAATGTAGCGCTGGGATCTATCGAGAACGCATGTCTCCAGGGCGCTACATACACAAATAATAACTACACAATTACGTGTACATACGCACCGAGAATGTTATCCAAACTGAACTAAGCCTTATGAATATTCACTAAGATAGATATTACTTCGTATTGGTCCGCTCACTTCACACAAGGATAATAGATTCTGCATTTGTGGTAGTGATTTCGTAATCTACACTAGGGCTTGACTACAGGTAATACCGTAATACCAGGGAACCAAGGCATAATAGAAGAAAGTTATTAGTGGGTCCGTGCTTTATTATAATTTTTTTTTTATGGTATAGGGGGCAAACGAGCAGACGAGTCAACTGATGGTAAATGACTACCGCCGCCCATGGGCACCTGTAACTCAAGTCACAAGTGCGTTGCCGCCGTTTAAGGTGGGAATAGGGGAAGAGGGGAAGAGCGGGAAGACGGGAGAGGGGGATTAGAGGGAAGGAGAGGGGGAGAGGGGAAGGACGGGACTAGGTTAGAGGGAAGGGTAAGGCCCTCCGGTAACCTCACTCACGCGGCGAAAAGCAATGTAAACATTGTTTTACTGCCCTGCACGTGGTTATCAGTCGAGGACTGATTATATTGGTGAAAAGTATGTCATCAAATTTAAAAAAACAAACAAACTTCACGTTATTCTCGCATCCACCATTTTAAAGTATTTATTTACTTTTTTATTAAACCGGTTAAAACAATATAAACCTGAACTTACTACATTGAAACAGCGTACGTCGTTTTGTTGATATATTGAAGTCATCCTCCGTAAAATGAATAGAACAAATCAATCGACAAATTATGTCAGTCGTACTATTTATTGGTAGAGTTATGTTTTAAAATGTACTTTTATCAAAAACATCAATAAAACCAAAAGAAAATACTTACAGATGAAAGTTATCCAAATGTTATCCCTTGATTAGTGTAATTACACGTAGTAGACAAATTGCCGCAGTGGGCAATGCTGCAAAACACGATTTTTACAACTGCACTTGCCGAGACAAAGTTTCACGAGTAACTGAGCGTAACATTGCGCACTGGTGGCGTCTGAGTCACCAGAGCGGCGACAAGTTTACGCATTCATAGCACTTCTATTACCTTATTTAGATTTCTGTGTGTATACAGAATTCTCTTCACGCTTTAATATAATTATTTAGAAATAGTTAATATCGTCCTTGGAATATTATGCAGCAAACATTTGTGCACATGGCACAAAAGTTTCCTGCGTACAATAGAACGTAACTCTTTTTATTGCTTATAACAAAAAAGTTTTTATCCTAAAGGAAATACTACATGTACAGTATCATAATGTCTACGAATTATTATAAATAGACAGAGGCTGTGCAAAGTTTTTGAGTTTATTGACCTCATTGGACGTTCACATTTATATATATATAAAGATAAATTATAAAAGTTACAGGCGTAACAGAATATCTCGCAATCAGCCATAGGTTGATCAATAACTAGAAACTCCAGGGAATATTACAAACCGCAGGTAGAGAATGACTGCAATCTGTTACTATAGGAACGAGAACATCGATGATAAAGAGTAAAGACTTAGGCGTATACAATATATACATTATACATACTAATACATGGCACCTGATAAAACCGGCACGTGTCTATAATCTACGTATCTCAGAAGCGTCGTGATGTAATTATGTCAATTAGGTTCAATTTCGAACAGATAGTATTAGATTTCGGTTGCCGTGTTAGCTAGTTTGATGAATATTTAGTAACATTTAATTATCCATATCTACACATCATGCAACCGCAGGAAATACAAACAATCACTGCTGTTAGGATCTGGAGGTTTCTCGAAGCCATAAGTCTGAGCAGTGAACTGTAAACCAGAAGTGCGCTACAAAAGACCAGAAATGGTCGAGGTAGCACCAGGCACTCAAAACAATAATAATAATATCCATATCTAACAAACAATGAAGGTAAAACAATTTAGTTGATCACAACAATTTTTTGTATGTCTTGGATTTTATTCTGTTTACCGTCTGGTTTATTCATTAAACTTTTAAGTTTAATGTACCTAATATTGTGTTGGGTAATGTAGGTATTCAAAGACTTTTAGCGATTTACAATCAATTACAAAACATAACTGTCAAAGTTGTACATGGAGCGGCCTTATTTTGTTTTTCTTATAGATTTTTCAATGTAATAGTTTTACATATAAACTCACCAAATCTATTCAATTCATTTTACGACACACATTCATTTTAAGGCAACAATATGTAAAATAACACATAAGTGGGTATGAAATAGGTAAAATTGATAAGCCTATTGACCAAAAAGAATTTGAGTTTAGTGTTAATAAATTTTAAATAGCACGTTTAATAACAACATTATCGATCAGTGTTTTTACAGCAAGACTTAATCACCATCGAGTACGAGAATTAAAATAAAAAAAATTTTGTGAGGACAAAACCGTACCGAACTCGAACGCACGTACCTACTCTTACAATTGTTGTTTTATCAGTATTGTTTCTGGTTTCTAGGTCGCTTATGAAAAAGTACAAGATCGGTGATCTGGTAGAGGCTGATCGCATCCAGAGCAAGAACGCGTTCTCGCCCCAATGGAGCAACGACCAGCCACAGGAGCAGGGCAAGTGCGTAGTCGCCTAGTACCGACAAAACATATTACCATTTCACACATTATAACTATTTTATTATCCACGTAAAATATTGTTTCTCAGCTTTTATTAGTGTTGTAGGACTATGCTATAAAGGGAAAGACGTACTTAACTTTAGTACAGTGTGCGTCAAAAAGGGGTCCTTCGCAAGGGGTCACATTAATTGTTGGTACTGTTTCATTAGAAGAACAAGTTATTATTGTGTTCATTTTAATGCCCCATCTATGCCCATTTTTATCCACGTTTTATAACTACTATTGGTACGAAGTCAACAGGTATAGTGCGGTAGACCTTTTTGGTTTCATAAGATAAAGACTGGAACACATACGGTGAAGGTATTTCGTTTCGAAAATGTCATCTAATTTCCAATAACGTTATCTACCTATTCATTATATATTTTTATCTTATTACAAAGTATCATATGAATATAGTCGGTATCAGTAATTAGAATATTTGTGCACAAACAAGACGTCATCAATACACAGAGACACTTAATTGTTTACGGTTGTCTCCTGCTTGGGAATCTGAAGCACTCGCTCTTACATAGGCGTGAAAAAAATTATTAAGTTTTCTTAAGTATTACTATCAAAACTAATATATATTAGGAAGTATTAAATGTTGAAAATATTCTAATTCCTGGTATACGTACGAGGAATTGAACCATATGTTTTAGAAATGAGTATGCAAGGAATGCGCACAAAAAAGTAGATTCAGACACTAACAACCATATAGACCACAACTCATCTCCATCCATATGCTTCCATCTTGCTATAATAAAGTAACTCGACCCCACTTTGACTCCTCCTTATTAATAAAACATGTTCCAGCGTCGATTTAGTATGCATTATGAATGCACATACAATAAAATTCTTATTCGTAATATGTGATGGCATGCGTCCATCTGTAGATCTCGTATATTTGCTTGCGCACACAAGTACCGGCTAATGGCTCTGTGTAACTATTCCACGGCTCAAATGTAGACGCACCCGAAGTACTTAGCAATAAAGTAACCTATTGTGATTATAAAAGATCTGTAAACGCTTATTTATATATAGTTACAACAATATGTGCACAGTATCTGTATATATATGAACTTACTCCATTGTCGCGTAGGAGCCACTAGTTTTACAATATTTTGCTTGTAACACTAGTTATTTAATTTTAATATATTGAAGGTTTTAGGGGGCTTTGACCCAGCACCGGTGCTCTTTATTTTATTATTGTAGTCATGCTAAGTATAATATGTATGGAATTAAATGATAAATAAATGCATAAATATAACTCATGCCTCTCATTATTTAACACACCTTTTTATTTTATTTACTCTTTAGTTACACAGTTCCATGAGCTTATTTTTTTATTATTTTCTTATATTAGAATAATAGCTTCCGTGAGTGGTATTCAGTTATTAAAGATGTACAGTTGTAATCGCTTGTATGTTTGAGGGCAGCGCCGAGATCGCTTCGCCCCTTGACAAAGGATCCCTGTCGGGCCCGGAACTAATCATGTTTCGTGCCCTAAACACACTAATCGTGATCGAAAAAAAACATTCTATCACACACGGGAGTGCAATTGTATATCTTTTATAGCTATAGAAAATATTATATTTTGCTTATTTTTATTTAAATAAATTTGTTATAAATTATGTTACGTAAGATATTAACATGTAAAGCGTAAGTACCTAGATCGTTAGGTTTATAATTTGCATGAATTACAACTAGTTACTGCTGGGATCACTGTTCTTTAACACAGCGTACCTGTGTTAAAGAACTAATAAGTATAATTTATATAATTATTTAAAGCAGTTACAGAGTCAACAGGTTATTACTCTACCATCATTAACACTGAACTTAGTATCACTATTTATAGCAGGGTCAATTTTTAATTATTCTTTTAGAAGTTAAACACGCTTATGGGTGTTCCTTGCAGTGTTCAATTTAAAATTCCTGAATATCTCAAGTGACAAATAACATTTGAAACAATGGAGACCGAGACGGTCACAGGGACAGGGACGGTACCTACCTATAATATATTAACGCCCGACTGCTGTCCACTCACTGTCCAGTGGCGTAACAATAGGGTGGCAGAGCGGGCAAAATGCCACGGGCCCCCGGGCATCAAACGTCCTGAACACAGGAGGCACTAATTACGAAATGTATTAATGAATTAGCCACGGGCCTCAGATGGTATAGTTACGCCACTGCCACTGTCACTGTCACAATCGGAAGGGGACACCCGGTGTGACTAAATAAGCTATTTCGCTATGATATTATATATTTCATTACATCTTATTGACAGTGTGCTAGTCAATTTTATAGGGAGGTTTTTAGGAGGGTTTTGGAGGGAACAATTTTTATGGGTCAGAAAATAGTTCGTTCTCGTTTTGGTTTGCCAATCAGGTACAACTGTTATGATATTTTGCACATAATAAAATTATAAACTACCACTATTATACGATTACAAAATATCAAGAATATTAAAAAAAAAAAAAATATTTTCAAGTTAAACGGTTTTATTGCAAATAAAGATAATAATAATGTACTAAAAGCTAAAAAATAATAATTCGGTAGGTCCTAGGTACCAGTCTCATCAATTTAGGGCATTGATCAGACAAAAAAATTAAATCGTGGGGCGCGTGAAATTTCAATCAACAGTCAACCGCTCATATCATTATGTTGTTTACATATTTACTCTGGTTACGCTACGCCCCACTTTATTTCTTGGAGGACCCATTCCGATGAATTCAGCGGATGGGGTCCTCCAAGAAATAAAGTCACGGGTGTCAGATGCTATAGTTACGCCACTGGGTATTAACCTAGAATCATGAAATTTGGTAAGAAGCAAGGTCTAACAGCACAAGTAAACAAATAAATCCGAAAGTAGTTAATTTGTTGTTATATTATCACATTTATCACATAAGAAAAATAGTTTTTTCTGATAACAAACTTATATTTTGCGGTTAGAAAGTTGACTTTGTCGTACATCGATGAATGGGAGAGTAGTTTTAGAACCGCAAAGTTAAGTTTGTCTTTCAAATAAGACGGGCAAAAACCTTCGAGAATTGATTCCCGAGGTAGACTTACTATCTACATACAAGTTTGTTTGCTTACGGATCCCTCTGTGCGCGAGTCAGACTCGCACTTGTCCGATTTTTTCTATCACATCGCTAGCGCGGGCGCGAAGCGTCTGATAACAAAACTGGGCTTACAATTTAGTTTAGCTGGAGCCATTTTTTGAGCGCCGATCAAACATCTATTGTATAATACAGGGTATAAGCGACACCGTACCGAATCCTGAAATAGTCGAAAATCATTAGAATTATCTGCCGGAAAATTCATATTTTTTTTTTATTTTACATTTTTTTGCTTAAAACTGATATCACAATGAGTAAACAGAACATTTAATAATAAAATGTAATACTGCATACGGCCATTGTAACAACAGCAATGTAATTAATCAAACAACATTTAAACATTTTATGCAATCAGCTGGGTCTTGACGGCGCCGTACGTTGAAGGTCATTCACCGTACCTGACAAAAAGAATACCGCGTACATTGCGTAGCGACAAATGGAACTAATATATACTATAAATCCATAATCTCGCATTTTTATGATGAACTGACTTTTGCATTGTGTTAAGTATAAAGCGAAAGACGTTATTGTAGGTTTTTGCGTAGCTCAAACTTACACGCTGTATATTATCGAAGGCTATATATGTTAATGTTTTCGCCCTTAGGAGTGAATCAGTGGCTATAAACGTAGGTGGAACTGCGGGAAACGGCTAGTTTGATATAAAAATATGTCAAAAAAAAACATGTATTAGACACTCTGTTGGTGACAATTATTGACCGTCGATCTGATCAACTTTAAAAAAAGCTCAATCGGTCTTAAACGTTAATTGGCCACTTGATACTGGATTTTCGGTTACGAGAGGGCAGTACATTTTGACTATATAGGTATCTAGTTCAGTAGTAGTAGTAGATAATCTAGGTCCATGGGACTCGTGACCAGGGGTATGCAACTGCCATACTATCGGGTCAATCAAAAATATGCATTGAAAGTGCTGTCACCTATCGATTACCGTGCCTAAAACTAAAGCTTAGTTTTCAGTTTAAGTTCGTAGATGGCACTTTACTTTTTTTTATAAATTATCGTAAGAAAACACTTAAAATTAAAAAAATCGGGAAATTAAAAGAGAATGGGCAAAATGTATGAGCTTTGGTCTACCTACTCAACACTAACGCCACCTATGCCAAAAAATAGAGAATATTTTAGAGAATCAATAATCAATAGTCAAAAAGTGCTAGGGGCTGGCAATATTTTGAAAAAAAAAAAGAAAACAATAGGTAAAAATACAACACCGGTGACTAAATTAATAATGTTATATTTGTAGTATTACATGATACTGGTCTCTATAATTACATTATTCATGTGCGCAGCAGGCGGATAGCTTCCTGATGGCGTGCCCAGCATAAATACCACAGGATTGATATGACATATGCACATGTCCCAATAGGGAATATGCATGTATTTTTTTTTTATCTTTTATTGACTTGTTCCATCATTCTACTCTAATAAAAAATATAAATAACCTTGGCAATGTTCAAATTAATTTTTAAAATAACATTGAAAACATCGATAAAATTTGATCTGTTTGAACGCCGCCATATTTCGCGGGCCTTGGATGACGTCAGATATCACGCTCAGTGTTTGTTTCATAAACTTAGTATACTTACTGGAAGTGTTATAGTAATTTTATACCGATTTTCAGTTGTAATTACTATGTATTGTAATTAATAGACGATGGATAAAGTTTAAAAAAACATTTTATAAGTATTGACTTGTCCCTAAGTGTAAAAACACTATAAGAAGTACACCCAATACAGTATTTTTTCCTGTACAAAATAATAATGTATAATACGAAAACAATGGTGTACATTAATGAGAAGAGATGAAGTATCTTCAATATCGTGTTTATATTGTTGTGAAGATCACTTTAATGTAAGCATATTACAATTTAATTGCTAGAATAGTGTGAATTAGTCAGCAGTAGGTCATTTATGTTGGTTTTAAATATCAAGCAGAAGGCAACTTGCTTGTCTACTTAAACTAGGTAACAAAAGTCCAATAAAACTTCATGAATATAACTAACTATACATATCTTACCTATCCTTTAGATTTGACCTCAGCAGACGTAAAATCTGGATTTGATGCAAAATATGTAGTCATCATGAATGCATCTATTTTCGGTAGATTGTCCGATTGTTCTTTGACAAAACTACATTCAGTCATCGTCCTAGATAATTTCTAATATCACTAGAACGCTTAAATTGCACTAGCTAAGGGCAAAAACCACGGAAACACCTATCTTTCTCCGTAACACTACGAATATAGGCGCCGATAAATGACAGGACGGGAATTTGACGTCATGTTTTGTTTCGACCAATAGTGAAGCGTTTTGCAAAGTTGAATTTCGCTCCCTTATTTTGCATATTTTAATTAATATTTTTTGCAATTAAAGACGAACTACAGAAAATAATTGTTTAGGCATAATATGTGGACAATAAAGATTCAAGGGAAAATTAATCAAGTAAATTTAAACAACATGCATATTCCCTATTGTTCGACGTCCAGTCAAACACGTACAATAATAGTACTTAAAGCGTCTCTTCCTTCAATCTCTGTGTTTACTAGCACGTATGTGTAGTGTTGCTTGGCTCTTGAATGACGTGATTGTATTCGTCCTCGCAGTAAAAAACTTCTTTATCCCACTTCGATGTTATACTCATTGATATCATCGAGTTCATTGTCTCTGTATAATTCTATCATATACAATCCATCACAGAAATGTTCGGCACAGTAAGAACTGGCTATCTTGATGTGATGTTCCTAGGGCGATTACAATTAGGTGTTCTTCTTCTAATGGAGGAACGTCTTCAAAATCAGGAATATTTGCTGCCATACTGGTAAATACAACGCGTTGCCTATTTAAGTTTTTTTGTATGACATATTCTGCCAGATGGTTTTCAAAATGAATTCTTTCATTAATAATTGTCATTATCGCGTCGGCACACGCATTGTCACGAATAGGCAGGTGAAAAGCATTAATCAATGCTGCAGCAATCCGAAAATGTTCGAACATATGCGGAACAGATCTATTAAAGTTGTCAATCCTTAAAAACTTGAAGTCACGTTTGAACCTTCCGTTTACTACTTTCACTTGTAACTGTTCTTACAATTGTAACCAAACGAGACTTATTTGCTTGGTCTGTGGATAGCTGCGTACTGCTGCTATCCTTGCTGGGCATGTGTGCTTCATAACCGCATGCTTCAAAATCAGGTAAAGTGTCTCTGAAGCCGCGATCCAAAATAAACACGTCATTCGCTGAATAAAACCAATGAAAAGCACTGTCATGATCATTTAAAAGATTGCTCATGATCGTGGAATCTGATGTAGTGGCTGCATAAGGGACTGTTACATCGATAATATAGCCATTGCTACATACGAGTACTATGAGAAACGGCAATTCCTGTACTTATGCAGACTGTACTCGTAACTACGTCTTTGAAAAGGAAATAGCTACTTTTCTGGATGTTAATGTACGTCCCGTCACCAATCGATATTAGTTTCGAATTATTCTGGTCTCCAAAAATGGCATTTGGTATCAACAAATTCTTGTTGCGTGCGTGTTGCGGAGGTAGGGGCCGCAAACAGGTTTTGTGCCTGCGCTTGCGTCGGTAATTCAAAACAACCCCACTCCTTTTCCTCTCCTACGCAAAACCCGACGAACTATAGAACATTAGATGAAAATTCTGTTCCAATTAAAATAAAGTCTGGTCCAGTTATACGAGAAAGCCCATGAGCTACACATTTTGTATGACGGCTATGTCATACAAAAAAATTAAGCACAAGAAATGTCCTTTTCATTTACACATCGCTTGTCGGTGTTGAGTAGGTAGACCGAATTGCCCATTCTCCTTTGAAGAGACACAATATAATTACTTCCATGTAATTTATATATTTTTTTTATAAAATTAACATAATAATATTAAATTAGTCTGTGGGTATTTTTGACAGAGGACTGATTAACGTTGATTCGGTTACCCTCTTTACAAACGGTTTCAAAGTTTAAAAATTTGACAACTGCCTATTGTGGTGTTTTGGTATTTTTACGACGCAATTCTGGACTGTGCTTGTTTCTGTGATATCTCCTTAAAACGTTAAACCTTGTTTATTCCTTGGACTCGTGCTATCCGTCATATACGATCGACTCTGCTATTCTTTACTGGACATTGTTTACGTGTGAATTTGGATATTGAAAGTGCAAGAGGAACCACATACAAACAAATTGAAAAATACTATAATTGAAATAGTAAACTATTTCAATTTTTATTTCCTGTAATGTACTGATCATAAAAACAAACTTTATGCTTATTTAACATAGTTGGTGCACTAACGTTAACAGAATAATTAAGGGTAAATTAAGCTGTGAGCCAACAAAAATGCAAGCCATAAAATATTTTAAGACCCACGATCATAAACTAAAAAAGATTATAATATAATCTTTAGATAGAAATGAAATAAAACTCAAAACGGTCAATGTTATTTTATATTATAAAATTACATTCACCGTTTTATTTCATTTTTATCGAACCTTGTTCTTTAGTGAAGTGGGCTAAGTTTTGCAGTATTTTTATTTTTTCACTTTTCTTGTTTAGTGGATAATGGCATTGCAAAATTTAGCTTATTTGAAAATAAACATTTAAATAATTTTGAAATACTGTGAAGAGCCATCTAGCGGCGCTTAGTTCAAATGAAATGAACTCCATTTATCCGTCATAGTACATAGTTTTAAAACTGATTCAGAGTGGCGTATCTATCTTTAGTGTATAATCTATGCTGTGACAAGTCACATAAAACTCAGGCTTGGTATTCGTTCATAGAGTAAGTATTTAATTATGGATATAGTATTAGCATGTTCTGTTATATAGTTGGAGTTCCTGGCTGACGCCGCTGTTGCTGGGCATCGCGGCTACCATCCTGTACCGGTACCTGTTCTCGCAGTGACCGGCGCGCGCAGTTCCAACCGCCTGCCGCACGCCGACACCCACAAAGCGCCTCAAGCTAGAGTCGTATTGTGCACTGAATTTATTTTATGAATAATATTGTGATGAAACAATTGTATGTATGCAGAAAGATCTTGACTTGACTGACAACTTATTACACAGTTAAATACCTACAGTGCCGGTGTTGTGGGAGCGTTTTAGTTGCTAAAACATGGCGTAACCTACATTTGTGTATAATGTCTAAATTTCATTAGATTTTTCTCTTTTTTATTGCTATAATATTATGTAAACTTATTATACAAGCTCACTTTTCTTGACGACGAACTGTTGTCAAGCAGTATCTACATATTTACGCTGTGTGTAAGTTAGAATTTCTGTATAGGTGCCCTGTAATCATTTAAAAATTTACTACCTCTAAGAGTGGGAGAAAAGAAAGTGCTGTCTTAACTTTTCATGGCCCATAACCTGTCGATACAACTGTTATGAATTTTATCGTTTGGGAAAGAAAAACTCGAGTAACGCTCTCTAACTGAAAAGACTGCTTCTAACCTCTACCTTGCGAAAGTTGTAAGATGGCTGATGCTGCTTCAATAAGCGTGATTACGAGGTCCGCAAAAAGAGGTCCTTGCATTTTGATTTAACATAAATATATTACTACCTACGTACAATGCGTTTGACTACATATTATTGACAGTTAATAACTGCAGCTAAGTCCTTTCAAACCAGTGTTAACCACTCAATAGATAAAATTAGATTTCTAATATATAATTTATAAAGATATATATATATATATATATATATATATATAATATATATATATATATATATATATATATATATATATATATATATATATATATATATATATATATATATATATATATATATAAATAAATAAATCTGTGGGATAATTCTTTTGGGTAAACTTGAATAGATGCTACTTGTACAGACATGTTTTTGTCGGTGCGGTGATAACGCGGTGTTTATAGGTACATCAAATAGCGTGCAAAAGGTTGTCATTTATTATATTTCCTTCAACTCTACGTTGCCATTATATACAGTTAGTAACTATTATTAGCTAAGACTATACTAGATAATTAAGCCTAAGGTGTTATTTTTTTTCTTTTTGTTTACGACGGAAGAAAGTTTAAGGTCACATATATCCCGGGATGTGTCTTATGAGTCACGATTCTTCAAACCAATAATCTATCTAGAAATTAATAAAATCCAGGCAACTACATTACAAAACAATCTTTAATCTAAGTCTAATAATACCAGGTTGATTATATTGTGAATGTTGGTTTATAATCAGCTACATAAAGTCGACTTCCATCGAAACGAAGTTTAGTTTTAAATAAAGGTATCGTGTCGCTTCTATTGAGCTGTATACAAATGTAAGTCATAGCACACATTATTGAATATGCACTACTAAACATGTAGGTAGGTACTCTAAGGGCTGAGGTAATTGAAAATAATAATAATATTGTGTATGATTGGATGAGGGTATATTTAGGTGCTGATATTTCTATAACAAAGAGATGCCCAGCTTATGGAATTGTTTATAATGTCAATTAATTATATATAAATAGTACATATATTACAATGTCCATTTATGTCTAGTTGTTTCATAGTGATCTATGCACAAAATATGTATATTTTGAATATGTTTTTATATTAAGTAGATCTTGTCATGAATGTTTTTTTTAAATCCTTGTTATACGGTTGATGGTTTGGGGGTAGTCAGATTTTTGTTTACATTTAAGTGTTTTTGGATGAGATTTACATTTGTCTGATATGGAACATTGAATGTAAAACGGTAATGAATAATACATAACGTCCGCGCCAAGGAGTGTAGTCAATCATAGATTGATAGAGTTTACCGAGTGTGCTCGGATCCTGGCCAGTGCACCACAGACATTTGTAAGCAATGTAATGTGCTAATTGTTGTTGTTTTTATTATCCTTCATGTGACATCTATTGGGAGCTTTGTAATTTATTCAGAACAATTGATGAAAGTATATATTTTCTTTAGTTGAAGCATAAAATATGTTTTGGTATATAATTATATGTAAAAAAACAAGTATTCTGAATTTTATTTATTAATCTTTGCCAGCCTTTTTCATACTTACCAACTATTTAATATTAAGTTTAGTTCATAACAATTTTTTTAAGAGTATTAAAGATCACAACATTTTTACTTAAATAAGCTACATATTCTAATATTCAACTATAACATGAGACGCATACTTCTGAACCCTCGCACCTGAAACAACAGAAATGGTTGCAATTTTAGACTAGAGCACAAATAAATCACTTGTAAAAAAATGATTAAAATCGTCTTTTATAGAAACTAAGATTTATTTTAAAATTTGATGTTTAAAAAAGTACTCCTCGAGACGAATCAATCGAGCCCAAACTCGATTGTTGCTATGGCCACCTTCCGACTCCATCATCATACCCTGGATATCATATATGATCTCCAAGTTAAAAAAAAAAAGCCGAACTCGATGGGTATATTGTTTAGGTAAGAACTCTATGGCCGTCTTCCGGCTCCATCATCAGAACATCTCAAATGCACCATATTATTGTATTGTCACCGAAAAGACATAAGTACACCAAATTTGAGCACAATCGGACATCGAGAAGTGGTTCTAATTTAGCTTCAAAGATCCGTGCCGAACACGCATACATACTCGTACATACAAACATTGCAAGATAGATAAACGCTTTTGAAAAACATGGAGAGAAACTGCTTGGAGGGGAAAGTACACCTTCAGCTACAGAAGACTACAGTTACACTGGCGTAGTGTTACTGCGAGTGGTTGGGCGATTGACACAATTTGCAGTGGTAAGAAACAACAGAGCACCAATAGGAGTCGTGTGCGTCATGGTGCACTTGCATCGCAAAGCGTAAGTATATTCTTTTTGCTATCGTAGAGATCTAATAGAAAAGGTAGTGGGTAGTTCTGTAGACATTTTATTTTGTTACATAGACATTTGGTTCACCCAATTTCTAACTTCTGGGATGTTATTGTATGTCGTTGGATGGCTGAAAAGTTGTTCATAAATGTTCTGCTTATATTTTGTAGAAATCCACCATTATTGTTATTATCATCTACTTGTTTACACTTTAGTACATAATAATCAACAATAAAATTAAAATATACTGCAATACTTTTTAAATCAGAGGTACAAAACTTTACAATTTTAATGTTTTCAACAGGTTTATTCACTTAAATGGTAGAGTTCTGCAAAAAAACAATACGTGTAACACTCAGTAAATTTTGCGGATACTAATGTTCTATAGACCCAATTTTTTTTATTAAATACTAGCAACCCGCCCCGGCTTCGCACGGGTACAAATTATACACCTGAACCTTCCTCATGAATCACTCTTTCTATTAGTGAAAACCGCATGAAAATCCGTTCAGCAGTTTTTTAGTTTATCGTGAACAGGCCGACGCGACAGGGGACTTTGTTTTATAATATGTAGTTATTAAATATTTTCAAATAACTCTCCACCACTGTTTATGCAAAGTTTCATGCATCTAAACCAATTTTTAATATGCTTTTTCCAATGCGTCTCAGACACTTCCTCCACAGCCTGCTCGAACGCAGCTAGCGCATCTTCCGGCGATTTAACTGTGTCTCGTTGAGTTGATTTTGTATTTTAGGGAATAAAAGAAGTCACACGCTGCCACATCAGGGCTGTAAGAAGGATGACACAGAAATTTGATCGGTGTGCTGTCCAGGAAGTCCCACGTTTTAAGCGCACCATTTTTCCATTTCCATTTTTCAGTGAGACCCGAGAATTACTTATATGTACAAATACTAATTTTGTATTCCTTATCGTAAATTATAATTGTCAGGAGTAGGATTCAGTGAGAAAATTATTTTATTTATTTATTTATTAAAACTTTTTGCACATTAGTACATAGGCAGACTTAATGCCTAAGGCATTCTCTGCCAGTCAACCTTTGGTTGATGCAGAGAAAAGAAGAAGAAAATTAGACAATCAGCATCACCTACTCCTGACACTTCAAAATACCTATCTGTTAAGTTGAACTGAAATAAATGATTTGAGTACAAAGGTAAAAGTTCCTTACACAATAAGAGTGCATGTTGTACAATGAGAACGGTCACAGCGCGCACACACGTGCTGACATGTTAAACATAGCGGCACTTCACAGTATGCACATTTATATTCACCCTCAACGCCACAGGAGCATTCTTTTGTTCCCGGGTTATTGATATTGCACACCTGTAAAATAAGTAATCGGTAAATTGAAAGAATCTGTTGCAAGTGTAGTAAAGTGAAAAATGTCTTTACGGTATCCTGTTGGTTCATATGTATCATATGAACCAACAGGATACCGTAATATAGGATAACCTATTAGGCTCGTAATACCTGAGTGGGCAGACTCCACATTTGAAAGTTTAACCTGGAATTTTTTAGCAAGCCGGCATTATAAAGTGCGGACCTCACCGAATGGAACCGCCATTCAATGATGGCTCAAGGGCCCGAAACTGGTCGGGCACCCATAAATTATACACGTCAGTAAAACCGTATATCCTTCATTAATCTGCGCAGCAAATATATAAAACGCAACTACATACGTACGTATTAAACACTCTCATTTTGCCAATATAGTTTGGTCCCACACACATAAAAGGGGGCAAGGCCATTGCTGCCAACAGGGCACCTTGGGAACTAAAGATGGTAAATTAGGAGTATATTAAAAGGGAAAGTCAAGACGGGAAGGCAATGAGAGGAAACGAATATAGCCCATGTGGATGGATTGAAGAGTGTAAACAATAGCTCAAGAAGTCAGGGTCGCATACCTGTAACCCGAACTGGTTAATGCTGGGCAGTCCCTCTAATGATATCGATTTTATTGCTTGTTTGTTCCACACATTCGTTTTGAAGTTGATTATTATTGACGTTAAATTACAATAAATGCAACGTTACGACAGTAGCGACGCAAACGAGTCACATTGACGAAAATCAAAGCAAGTCTAAGTAATGTCTACTCATGTATTTTGTTAGTGTGAGTAAACAATGTAAACGCAACGCCAACGTAATTTTTTTTTTTTTTTTATGGCATAGGGGGAAACGAGCAGACGGGTCACCTGATGGTAAATGACTACCGCCGCCCATGGGCACCTGTAACTCAAGAGTCACAAGTGCGTTGCCGCCCTTAAGGTGAGAGTAGGAGAAGAGGGGGACGGGGGAAAGCGTGGGAAGAGGGGAGAGGGGAAGGACGTGAATAGGGGAGAGGGAAGAGTTAGGGCCTCTGGTAACCTCACTCACGCGGCGAAATACAATGCAAGCATTGCTTTACTACCGGTTTTCTGTGAGGCGGTGGTATCGAGCGGAGTCGAGCCGTCGAGAGAGATCGCCTGTCATCGCCTGGTAGTCGAAATTGAAACAAAATATTTTTTAATTTTTCTTTTTTTTTATGAGATTGGGGCAAACAAGCAGACGGGTCACCTGATGGTAAGTGAATACCACCGCACATGGGCATCTGCAAATAAGTGTGTTGCCGGCCTTTAAAGTGGGAGTAGGGAAAAAGGGGGATAGGGTAGAGTTAGTTAGGGCATCTGGTAACCCCACTCACTCGGCGAAACACAACCCAAACATTGCTTAGGTGCTGGACAATATATATACTGGAAAGCTTCAGTACAATATATTTCAAGTACACTTTTAAATGCTGTGAAATTCTTCTCTAATGTGTTTATTTTTCTGAATGAAGTTGAATGACAAGAGGTTTGTGTAGATTGATGTAACCATTTTCATGTAATTTTTAATACATTTTCTTTAAAAATATTACCTTTCTGAACTTCTCCTATATTATAAACTTAAGTATTCCAAATTTTTTAAATTTTCCTATAAATATGTACAAAAAATTCTCTTCAAATATTAATATTGGCGTGTGCTACATAAACTAAGTCTACACTACATACATAACTGAATATGAATGTAGTTTTAACTGATTAGTTTATTGTAATTTTTTTTTTATTGCTAGCTTTGTCATGTATGGTAAAGGTTTTATTTTGATATAAACTATGTCATCTTAAGGTTGCTCTCTGGGTTTTTTATTGCTAGCTTTGTCATGTATGGTAAAGGTTTTATTTTGATATAAACTATGTCATCTTAAGGTTGCTCTCTGGGTTTTTTATTGCTAGCTTTGTCATGTATGGTAAAGGTTTTATTTTGATATAAACTATGTCATCTTAAGGTTGCTCTCTGGGTTTTTTATTGCTAGCTTTGTCATGTATGGTAAAGGTTTTATTTTGATATAAACTATGTCATCTTAAGGTTGCTCTCTGGGTTTTTTATTGCTAGCTTTGTCATGTATGGTAAAGGTTTTATTTTGATATAAACTATGTCATCTTAAGGTTGCTCTCTGGGTTTTTTATTGCTAGCTTTGTCATGTATGGTAAAGGTTTTATTTTGATATAAACTATGTCATCTTAAGGTTGCTCTCTGGGTTTTTTATTGCTAGCTTTGTCATGTATGGTAAAGGTTTTATTTTGATATAAACTATGTCATCTTAAGGTTGCTCTCTGGGTTTTTTATTGCTAGCTTTGTCATGTATGGTAAAGGTTTTATTTTGATATAAACTATGTCATCTTAAGGTTGCTCTCTGGGTTTTTTATTGCTAGCTTTGTCATGTATGGTAAAGGTTTTATTTTGATATAAACTATGTCATCTTAAGGTTGCTCTCTGGGTTTTTTATTGCTAGCTTTGTCATGTATGGTAAAGGTTTTATTTTGATATAAACTATGTCATCTTAAGGTTGCTCTCTGGGTTTTTTATTGCTAGCTTTGTCATGTATGGTAAAGGTTTTATTTTGATATAAACTATGTCATCTTAAGGTTGCTCTCTGGGTTTTTTATTGCTAGCTTTGTCATGTATGGTAAAGGTTTTATTTTGATATAAACTATGTCATCTTAAGGTTGCTCTCTGGGTTTTTTATTGCTAGCTTTGTCATGTATGGTAAAGGTTTTATTTTGATATAAACTATGTCATCTTAAGGTTGCTCTCTGGGTTTTTTATTGCTAGCTTTGTCATGTATGGTAAAGGTTTTATTTTGATATAAACTATGTCATCTTAAGGTTGCTCTCTGGGTTTTTTATTGCTAGCTTTGTCATGTATGGTAAAGGTTTTATTTTGATATAAACTATGTCATCTTAAGGTTGCTCTCTGGGTTTTTTATTGCTAGCTTTGTCATGTATGGTAAAGGTTTTATTTTGATATAAACTATGTCATCTTAAGGTTGCTCTCTGGGTTTTTTATTGCTAGCTTTGTCATGTATGGTAAAGGTTTTATTTTGATATAAACTATGTCATCTTAAGGTTGCTCTCTGGGTTTTTTATTGCTAGCTTTGTCATGTATGGTAAAGGTTTTATTTTGATATAAACTATGTCATCTTAAGGTTGCTCTCTGGGTTTTTTATTGCTAGCTTTGTCATGTATGGTAAAGGTTTTATTTTGATATAAACTATGTCATCTTAAGGTTGCTCTCTGGGTTTTTTATTGCTAGCTTTGTCATGTATGGTAAAGGTTTTATTTTGATATAAACTATGTCATCTTAAGGTTGCTCTCTGGGTTTTTTATTGCTAGCTTTGTCATGTATGGTAAAGGTTTTATTTTGATATAAACTATGTCATCTTAAGGTTGCTCTCTGGGTTTTTTATTGCTAGCTTTGTCATGTATGGTAAAGGTTTTATTTTGATATAAACTATGTCATCTTAAGGTTGCTCTCTGGGTTTTTTATTGCTAGCTTTGTCATGTATGGTAAAGGTTTTATTTTGATATAAACTATGTCATCTTAAGGTTGCTCTCTGGGTTTTTTATTGCTAGCTTTGTCATGTATGGTAAAGGTTTTATTTTGATATAAACTATGTCATCTTAAGGTTGCTCTCTGGGTTTTTTATTGCTAGCTTTGTCATGTATGGTAAAGGTTTTATTTTGATATAAACTATGTCATCTTAAGGTTGCTCTCTGGGTTTTTTAAAATTGAACAAGAGACATACGTTTTTAAACTCATAGCCTCCGATCTCTTATTTTTTTTTATAATCAGTAAATTATTGTTATTTTTTTTTTTTTAAAGATAACACAACTATTTGTGGATCACACGAATTTTTGTCCCATGTAGGATTCGAACCCACAACACTCGGCGCTTCGTAGTGGCGAAGTGGCCACTTAAACCATTGCGCCATCTGTGCAGTCAATATTTAGTTGCTTATTGAAATTATACTCTGTTATTACATTTAAGTCAGTGAAATAGTTGTATTATTTAATTTTCATAATGCATTATTCTTGCTTCTTTTGGCAATCACATGCGCAATGACTGACCCACATGACAATGGCACAGCAGATCATTATAAAAGGCATACGGAAATCTGATATACTCCATGATGAAAATCCATGTGGGTTTAGTTGAATTTTCCATGAGGTGGTTGAGGCGGTTTCCATACATAACAAAGAAAGGATGAAAGTACATGGGACAGATTAAGTCAATTAGAGTACATTTTTACAATTTGGTTTAGTTGCAAAGGCAGGGGAAAAAAATTGAGGTGGTGTTAACTACCACTGGCCTCTTTAACTTTAATGATTTGTGGTGGAACTCCACCACAAACTAGCTGTGCTCTACTTAGGTACTTACTTTGGTAGGACAGGGCTGATTTGTAATGGAACTAAACCTATCAAATTAGAGAATACCTATATACTAAAGAAGTAGTGTGTAGTGTAGTGTATCATGATACTTATGAAATATTGATAACAATAGTAATAAAGAAATCTAGTTCACTTAGTCTTTGCTTTCATTTTTCTTTCAAACAAGTTTTGTATGAATATTTAAATGACTGAAATCATGACCCAAAATCACAATTTAGTTTATTAAAAGCAATAAAATATATTTACCATAGTACTGCAATGCAGTAATGTTCCATTTTTGCCAATAAACAGTTGTTTCATTTTATTTCTTTTCTCTATACTTTTCATCGTTTCATTGTCTTTAGAATTGACAATATCTTGAGACGGCAATTTCTTGGCTCCTTTATACAAAAGGTCTAGTGTCTTCACTATTAACAAGTTGAAGAAAATTATTTTTTCAGGTATCACAAAAAAAAAAAGAATAGCATGCGGGATACAGCATGTAATATTTTGAAATATTACCATAAACTTTTTGTAATCGATCTTCATTGTTATTGAATTGCTTCAGACTCACGTGTATTTTACTTTGAGGGATGTAGTCTTCAGTAAAAGGATTTGCTCTTTTGGCCATTCTTTTAAATTTAAATTATATAGAAAATCTAAACAGGTAATATTTTTCAGCGTTTCAGAGTGTCAATCATGCTATGGCAACTTGGAACATAAAAGAATTGCACTTTTTTTATTGAGTCCAGTGCCATCCCAAGGATAGATACCGGAACTAAAATTACTGTGTTACAATATTTAAACTTATAATATGTATGAGGGGAAATTTATTACCCACAAATGTATTACGATTTAAAATTCGCATTTGTAAATACCAAAATATTGCATATTAAATATCTAAAACCACTTCAAATTCTTTACAAACAACAATTTGTTCACCAACACACAATAATATTAATTAAAAATACAATCGTAACAATCAACATTTTTTTTTTATATTTGGAACTTATTAATATTAGGTTGGCAACACTTCACTTATATTGCAAATGGCTGCGTATGAGTACCGATTGCCGGTTTCTTGTGCTTTTCTTTTTGCAATAAAAGTTTTGGTTTGAATATAAAAATCGGAGATTAGTCATAAACATACATTAATTAGCTAAAGTATAAAATTCTCATGTTAGAACCAATAAAACAAGAAACAGGCAACAACAAAACATTCATACACCGTATAAGTAGGTACCTATATATTGTTCAATTGTATATATATATATATATATATACCTATAGATATGTATATTATATTAGTTTTCGGTATCTGACCACTAGGCAGAGTTTTGTGTTGTCAATAAAAAGAAGCAGAGTTGCCTGTCTATATCCTATATACTATTGTAGTCTTTGGTGTCAATGTCATTCATACATAAGATGTAATGGTGGGTTTACACGCTGGCGTTCAAACCGACATTCAACGAGCACATGCACGGGCACACGCATGTGAACAGGCTGTTTGTGCATGCCTGCGTGAATGTGCTCGCGCTTGCCGCCGATCGGGACGACTAATAGTGCGTTTACACGCACGCCGTGCAGCCTGGCAAGCAGCACGGCACGCAGCTCGGCGCGCAGCCTGCCACGCAGCGTGCCAAGCAAGCTTTTTACACCAGGGTTGCCAGTAAGGACAACTTATTTTATGCCGCTAAGACTCGGAAATTATACAAAATCATGTACTATTTTATAAAATCAGTGTTGTACAACTATAAAACGTCACTCTTTGGGGATTTTAGCAAAAGGTGTTTTAACTTTAACATATAAGGATTTAACAGTTTATCACAGACATGATTTGTTTTAAGTATCTCTATGTGTATGTACGTACTTTTTACGCTATAACATCAGCAATGACATTGTATCCAATTATACAATGCAATCTACTATACAAACAGGATACAAAAGATAACCGATATTATACCAATTTTGTATCCAATTTTACAATCTGGCAGCCCTGATTCACACACTTGCAGGCATGGTCCGTAGGGTATTAGCGTTCTGTGGACTGTTCACACTCTCGCGTTCAAACCGACATTCAACGACGCAAGCATGTGAACAGGCTGTTTGTGCATGCTTGCGTGAATGTGCAGGCGCTTGGCGACGATCGGGACGACTGTCGGTTTTTTGACACACTTCAAAGGGTGAATGTGCTTGTGTGCCTGTTTACACACACACACGCGCTCGGCCGCGTTAGTATAGTTAGCATTTTCGTGGCGTACAGACGACGTAACGATCGAAATAAATTTTTGAAGACACCAAATATATCGAAATGGTCTGAACCTTTATCATGCACGAATCGAAAGCAAAAGAAGACTTCAGAAAGATGTTTCTGAACTATTCCTTTAGTAAAAATTATTATTGTTTATCAGGGCCAAAAAATATGAAACAAAATAGTGTCAATAAAAATAGATCAAGCACAAAGCAGTAGCTCCCACGAGATCTACGTCTACATCGTCTCCCATGTTTGCACTGACTACCATACCATATCCACAGAACACTAATACCCTACGGACCATTCCTGCAAGTGTGTGAATCAGGGCTGTAAGATTGTAAAATTGGATACGAAATTGGTATAATATCGGTTATCTTTTGTATCCTGTTTGTATAGTAGATTGCATTGTATAATTGGATACAATGTATTTGCTGATGTTATAGCGTAAAAAGTACGTACATACACATAGAGATACTTAAAACAAATCATGTCTGTGATAAACTGTTAAATCCTTATACGTTAAAGTTAAAACACCTTTTATTAAAATCCCCAAAGAGTGACGTTCTATAGTTGTACAACACTGATTTTGTACATGATTTTGTATAATTTCCGAGTCTGGTGTGAAAAGCTTGCTTGGCACGTTGCGTACCAGTCTGCACGGCGTGCGTGTAAACGCACCATAAGATGACACTTGGGGTATGTTCCGATATACACTGAGAGCACTGTTCAGTGCTCTTAATCGGGAGAAATTCGTTCCGTTTATAGACTGTCAGTATACTGCCCATAGAGGTATTCTAACTAGAGGCGGGAAGGTATTGGATTCCCTGACGTTACCAACCCACATAGGTTTGGTAACATCGGTAGAAAGAGAAAGAAGACAGCGATTTAAATGTGTCTCTCTCGCACCTCTTCGCTGATTGTTGACTCAAAGTATACCTATGAGTAAATGTCATCAGAGGTCCAAAACAGTTGCTGCTAACTAAAGGAACGGCTTCGCAGTCACAGAATAGAAAGATATAGGTAGAAGTGTTATGTGTCATAATTTACAGCGGAACGACTGTCGCCAAACTTAAACAAATAAAAGGACTATTTATTACTGCACACTAATAACGAATTGTTTTGATTTGATTTTTTTATTTTGCTCAAAACTAGCCTACAATCATAAAGTCACACATTTGATAATATATCGGAACGCGTAATTTTAATAGTTATTTTGCCATAGCGTAAGAAGAACTTACAACGTTTCGTAATCTTGAAAGTAAGAATACTTCATTGCAAGCTATTCAAAAACAGGTAGCGTTATTCTAAATGCACACAATCATAACATTAATTTCCTTAAGAATAGATTCGATATTTGTGTCATTCTTTGATATGTACCGCTACTCGTTTAGTGTTGTAGTACATTTTAGAATATTATCAATAATATCGATACCTAACTTCTGGTTGGACGGAGCAGAATAAAAAACATGAATTGAAGGATATAAAAAGGTGAGGAAGCAAAAAAATAAATACTTGCATAATATTGTTTATTAATTTTAAGAATCTGTATTATAATAAAATTGTATATAATAAAGACTGTATAGACACTTAACAAAATTCAAAACAGTGGTTACATAATTAATATTTGGCATAGTATGTATCTCTAGTAGTAGATTTTAGAATAAAATGTATAAAATATTACTATATTCATATTTATTTTTTTAGAAAATACATAGTCTCAATAATCATATTTGATTGCAATGAACAAAAATGTAAAACGTCTAATTGTTGACCCGTTGGTATAGTGTTTATCGATTCTGACTGCTGAATATTTTGCCCTTGATGTGACACCTGACTTCGTGTTTCCAATTTCTCTGGCAATCAATTCTTGAACCTATAACAACCATATAAAAGAAAATCACAATTTAATTATTTGATGCTACCATCACTTATTTCAAGACAACGACAAGGCCACGTAAACAAACAAACAAAATTTTATATTTATAATATTAGAGTAAGTAAATATAACACGTTTAAAAGTATGCATATCGATAAAACCAACATAAACCTACCTGACTACATCACTAATCCAGTAGAATAGAATATTCGAGAATAACATTGAAAACTGATAAGACCCAATCATACCAAATTGAGCTTTATGTGAAAAAGGTAAGGAAGAGTTTAGCTTAAATCTCTAGTCAATTAATCGTTAAATAAAATTTTAAGATTTTATTGAAAAAATATATGAAATTGTACTTACCGATGGTAAGAAACACCTCCATTATTAATGTTTTTCCTTCTGCTATTATTTTTACACTGTAAAACAGAGCAGCTCGGCATTGTGCCGTAAAAAGAACTTTCAATTGACGACCGACTCGACACAGCGTTGTAACACGACTATACCATACAAAATACCTACAACTTACAAAGGTATGCGTTGCAACGCATGGCAGTGGCAAACGCGTCACGCCTACTTGTCATTTCTACCTATTTCTTTCTATTCTGTGTTCGCAGTATACTAAATTGACGTCACACCTTACCGTAAATAGAGAACTCTGTCTACGCACCTCACAGTGCTCGCAGTGCATATCAGAACATTCACATGTATGAGATTCTGTAAACATGTCGAAATATGTTTAACCAGCTGACCCGAGAGAGTTGTTGGTTTTTAGTATTTTTCATTGATGCTCCGCTCCTATTCGTAGCTCCTATTCGGTCGTAGCTTGATGTTATATAGCCTACAGCTACAGCCTTTGGTCCGCGTCACAAGTCACAATACAAAGCCATCATAGTGCAAAGTCGGTCGAGCTGCCCACTAAAATCGGTATTTTTGTACCCAAAATCGGAATATGAGAAAAAAGTACCTACCAAATTCGTTTATTTATCAATAAATATACTAACAGTCTAGTTTACATCCAACACACTTAAATATAATTATTGTTTACGATCTTTAGGATCATACCAATATTTTTTACCAGTCATCTTTGAATTCATTTTCAAGTCATAACAATTAGCGTAATAAATCAAAGAGTCGTTTTGCATCTAATAGACCAGTGAATGACTCATTAGACAGTTTATTTCGCTGTTTTGTTTTCATAAGATTAATATGCGAAAATATGCATTCAACGTTGGCGGATAAATGGGGCACTCACTGATAATTAAAATATAAAAGATACTAATATAAGAAGATAGGAAACATTTGAGTGTCATCGCCACGCTTTACCAAACTTACTTCATCCCAAAATAGTTATACATCATCAAAAAATGTTTTGATTTGATCACAATTTCTAAAAATACGTTACTCTGTATTTCCTGGAAATCATTGCTTTAAACAACATTGGGAAAGAGTCTACTAATAGGAACTATCAAAGGCGCTTTGCCACTTTACAAATATGAACAATTATGTCTAAACCTGTAATTAGATTATTTTTTAATGGAAACCGCGTGGTTATTTGCTTACAAGCTTCAATATAAAAATCTAGGCTTTTGCATTTAAACAAATTTACTTGATCTGGGCTTAGATCTTCCGAACTACTAAGTAGTGTATTAGACGCAGTCGTTGACATTTTAAAGTACGTGAATAATCTGTTCTCATCTTCTCTTAATTTTATAAACTTAAATACAAAATTCTCCTCGCAACAATCTAGACTAAAAGTAAGTTGAGGAAACTTTCTCTATGAAGTTAAGAAAATTAATGAAAAATAAAAACAGAATTCCTGTTTATATAGATAAGTGAATTCAATGAAACCCCTTATAACATCGAGTTGCAGGACTCAATGGTATTCCCCAAAATATATGGAACATTCTGCATTAACTATATACTTATCCATGAAGGTACTATTATCTTATTTGTGTTTATTACTATTGACTTTGAGGGATTCCCAGTAACATAAAACATAAATGAAAAGGGTTGCCAACTTAGAAGTGTAAAATCGATAGAGAAACCGGGATAATTTCCAAGTATTCTCTGAAATCGTTGAAAAATCGTTGCATTTCGGTAGGACAGAGCCCATATCGGTATAAATACCGAGAAATCGGTAGGTTTGAGAAAACTACTGCGATCGATCACTGTGTCGTCGTCGCTGCTAGCAGCGGTTGCATGCTGTGAGACCTGTGAGCCTAGACCAAACGCTGCAATGTCGCTATGCTTATGTGGCTTGCAGTCCGTCTTGGATTTTGTACCTTTATAACTAATATGGCAGATTGCAGATATGTTTTAAGCTGATTCGTGACCACGCTGAATCATCTTTCTACAGGTATCTACTCTAAGGACAGGACATAGCCTATAGACAATTATTACAACTTTTATTTCTTATAAATTTCTTCTAACTTAATATTTTCTCTGAGTATTTATTAAGTAGTATATAAAAAATAATATATTTAGTGTTAAATATAAAAATATTTTCATTCTTTCCTTCTGTTGACATTACATTTAAAAAAATTTGGGTAATTAGAAAACATAAACATGGCTACACTGCCAACAGGGCACCTTCGATCGATGGGCTGCTGTCAACAAATTCTTTATAAAATATTTATAAATTTAATTCTAGAATAGACGCAGTTGCTCCATTACAACAACAGAATATCAGTTGAAGTCAAAGCTGCGTATAAGTGTCATATGTTTAGTGCTCTCATAACATCTGGCACGATAGTGAAAGTGTTGATTGTGTCGTTTCATTCCGGTCCATGATAGTGACGGAGCTGTCGGTCACTAGCGAAGCATATGCAAGCGGAGCCCTGACGAATGTTATGTAAGCGGTAGCGTGAGCCATGTCGTGGACTAAACGGCCGCAGGGCGGCGCGGCACCGCCGTCTGAAGCTGAGCGGCAGCCCTACATCGCGCCTCAGGCCCAGGTGAGCCCTCACAGGTTAAATATTAAAGGACGTAAACAATGACGTGGACCAACCATACCTCTCATCATATGATTGACACATAAACAATTGTTTTTATCCATACACTATATTCGTATGTTTTTTTATAAATTATTGTCACATTATTTTAAAACTATGTTTAGTAGTTGCTCAATAGATTGTTGCATTCAGTGTCTGCATAAATGAAAGTATTCTTGTAACATATGTCAAACTAAAAGTGACAAGTCACTTTATTGGATTATATTATCAAATATACTTTTGTCTTATTACCTTATTTAAAACATCATATTTATGAAATTGCAGCCAGTTGGGAATCAAGAAAACATGTATCCAAATTATCAAGGTGGTGCAGCTGGGACAATGCAGCAACAGCAGCAGTTCTGGCAGATGCCCACTCAGCCGCAGCAGCAACCACAATACAGCCAGCAATATGGTCAAGGGTACCAGCAACCAGACTATCCTACAAATGCTAATCAGTTTTATTCACAACCAAATACATATAATAATATGAATTATGCTAACCAAGGATTCAACAATACTCCACAAGTAAGATATCCACAACAAAATTATTACCAAAATCAAGGACTTGAAAGTCAAGGTGAACAACAAAATTTTTCGCAAGCTAAGCAGAATGTGGATCGCTGGGAGGATAATTGGGACTGGGGGTGGGGGGAGGACTCATCGAAACAAGCTCAGAAGCCACATCAGAATGTAGGCCAACAGCCTCCCCCTCCTCAACAATCTGTTTATAATAATGCCAATATTATAGAAGAAAGTTTTGCCACAACAGACGGTAATTGCTGGAATTGGGCAATGGATGATAAGAAGGGAACTAAAGAACCTAACCCTGTTACTACCAATCATGAACCACCTACATTGCCCATTTCAAACCCTGTGCAAGAAAATAACACTTTGCCTGAGGCTCAAATCCCAGGAAGTGCTAATAATATCCCAACTCAACAAGCTGAGGAAGTAAGAACTTTAAATGATAGAGATGCTGTTAAGGAACGTCTTCCTAATTTAGCTCTAGGTAAACGATTTCATTTAGAAAATTTAACACCGCAGTGGTCCATTGAATCACAAATGTCTCAAGAATCTAGTGATGGTCTGCATACTCAATCAGAAGGAACATATAGAAGTGAGAATCAATCAAGAAATTCTAGTAAGAGCAGTCCAGGTCCGAATATAGACAATTCTAACTTTAATTATTCACAACCTGGATTAGATGAGGGCTTTGCACAAAATAGTGAATGGTCAAGACCTTCCGATGATACTACTTTGGCTGATACCACTCAGAGTAACAGCAGGAGAGAGAGCCATGATGAGTTATCAAGTTCTATGCAAGAAATGAGCTTGGCAAATCATGAGAAGCCTTCAATAGATAGCTCACATCCCCCTCATGAAGTTGCATCTAGGTATGATCAAGAACCACTGCCAGTAACCCAACCACCACCTGCTGCATCACCAGCAAGTTTTCCTGCACCTTTGGCTGCAAATTTTCTGCCTTCAATTACACCAGCTATGCCTCCTCCTCCCCCTGTTTCATCAGTGCCGCCCCCACCTGCAAGTACACCGTCATTGGCTGCAGCGCCACCTTCTTCGAGTACGCCATCATTGACTGCAGCGCCACCACCTTCGTCTTCTGGGATGCTCCCTCCATCATCTTCTGCAATGCCTCCTCCTAATTTTCCGCCTTCGTCAAACTCAAATCCCTTCAAGCATGCAGGACCATTCTCACATAAGACTTTAGCTAAGGGATCTCCAAGTACACCCTCTTTACAAACATTCCCTACACCAATGGGCAGTACAAATTTAACCTCTCCAGCTGCTGTGAGTAAAGTGTCACAGCACAGTAGAGTTTCTGTTGGATTTGAGGCAAATTTAGAGACAACTCCTGATAATTCTGAGCGCCCAGATCAACCACAAGTGTCAGCATTCAGGCCAGCCACTGTCTCACAACAGGTACCAGACAATATGGAAGTGGCACCAAGAAATGACAGAAATGAGTATCTACAAACAGCGCATCTGTCGAGTAGTGACTTTGGCGAAAATACAGACTTCAGTAGAGGTGTCCCCCCTGGTTTGAGGCGAATGGTGGTAGGACAACAGGAACCCGAATATAGTCAAAATTTGAACATTTCTGGTGATGAGCCTCCCCCAGGCTTGGCTAGAATGGTGCCTGGTCAACAGACTGAAGTTGATAATGGTTACAATCAACCAGGTGACAATTATCTAGATCGTCACATTGATGGGCAAACAACTGACAATGGCTCCCGCCCCTATAGGCAAGCTGACGGTCAACAAACACCTGACAATTATACACAGCCAAATCCCAGCAGAGTAATAGACAGAAGACATATTGGACTAGATAGAATGGTACCAGGAGAACCTAGCAATGATGAGTACTCTCAGTACCAAGGTCCGAATTACACAGGTGCAAATGAGCACCGCGTAGTAACCGGCTTGGACCATGATTTTGCGATTCCAGCAGATGCGGGTCCTCCGGACGTGAGAGAACAAAACGTCGACGGTTCTGATTACACAGAACAAAGCTCAAGAAATCCACCAAGAAATGTTATAGGAGCGAGAGAGTCCAGCACCAATGTATCGCCTGATTTTACCGCTCAAGTCGATCACCCCGAGCAGCTGAGGGAAGTTACTATGGATGGGGAAAATTTACAAGATTTGAGTATTATATCATCAACAGACTTGACATTCTCACGGTTTTCGGAGCCAGTCCTCGATGGTGCCAATGTCACTCACACCGACCTCAATAACGACAGGAAAACAGACTTATCTGATTCTATTGACCACCAGGTCTCAAGTTCTAGACGACAATCTGTGATTAGAGTGAATACCTCTGGCGAGGATTCAGAGAGAGACAGGGCGTTCAAATCATCGCCGCGTAGAGATAGAGACAAGCATAAATCGACGAGAGACCGCGAACGGGACAGGGACCGAGAGCGCGACAGAGATAGGGATCGTGACAAGGACGGCAGATATTCTAGAGGAGGTAAAAAGTATGATCCCGATAGAAGGTCTGTGAGGGACGACCGGCGTGTAGAAAAAGACAGGCGGGACAGAGAAGGCTACCGAGATCGCCGGGACCGGGATGAAAGCCCGGAGGCGCGCCGACAGCGTCGTAGCACCCGCAGTCAGCGTTACGAACCAGAGGACACTGACTACTACAGCGATAGGGAGAGAGATCGAAGGTTAGTACCAATTTGAAGTGGTAATATTTTTTTTCTATCTAAATTGTCAAGCGATAATGTTGTCTTGTAAGCTCTGAATTTAAGTCTATCGAATATATATTTAGATATAGGTACCTAAAATTTATATTTATGTTATTTTCTAGGCGTCATCGCGAAGGATCGTACACATCATCTAAACCGCCGCGACCAGAAGAGAAGGACCGGCGGTACGACGAGCGAGACCGCAGTAAGCGATACAATACGATAGAGCGAGAGAGACGATACGACGACGAGCGCGAGGCGCGCCGTCGCAGCGACCGTTACCGCGAGCGGGACCGGTACGAGCGCGCTTACCGGGACATCGACCCCACCAGGAAGTACGGCAACCTGAGGAAGCAGAGGGACAAAGATGAAAGGAGAGGTGAGCAACTACATATAGTAATAGACATTTGCAAACGAAACACTATGAGACCATGCCAACAACTGTACTGATACTGTTTTTCTTGTAGTTTGCCCTTGCAGATCTATTATTTGTTTGTTAGGCTTTATAAAGATTTGCACAGTACTAAAGCATGGCCAATCAAGTCCAACCTTCAATTTAACTTAACCTTAAATGTTATTTGATTGTTTACAAACATAAGACATGACCTTATTATCTTCTCTACATTATATATTGAAACTGCTTATTTATCTATAATTATTGTAAACATATATGTATGACTAACAGACTGACAGATATATTTATATTTATTTTACAGTTGTGACATTCTCGCCAGATGCAAAGACTAATGATAGTTGTGTACAACAAGGTACAAATAGTTACTACTTGTGTGATGCCATGTTTGTCGACACACTGCATGCGCGCCCTGCCCTTTAAGCATTAAATTGATACTAAATTTTAGGACATAACCTGGTTTATTTGTTGGTAAAGGCGTTGAAGAACTCTTAAGATAAAATTCAGTCTTATTCTTAAGGGTGCAAGCTTAAGGACATTGCACATTATCTGGCTTTTGATGTGTCTACTGCAGCAAGAACAAAGTATCTCTTTTACATCATGTTCTTTTACCCCCACCTTACTGGTACACACCAATATGCTCCCCAGATCTTGACCACTACATGACAGAACCACACTCCAATGTGAGATGCCTTCCATACGTCTCTGTCGATATTGTACCGTTACCAACGTGTGCAGTTTCGATCTATCAAGAAACATATCACATGTTGCTGCTCTACTTTATGACAAAGGATTTTTCCTTTCTTCAAATGAATCTGCGTTTATTTATCGATTGATTTAGTTTTATGCAATTTTCTTTTCCTTATTGTTTCATCATCTTAGAAATGGGATGTATACTACAGTTCATGGGGCTTTTGATAATGTGCTACCTTCTTATGCATGGGTTTTCAACCATGTCAACATCTGTCCATCAGTCGTCAGTTCGTCACTCATTCTAATGAGTGGGATGTCCCTCCGCTTTTTAGCTCGTTATTTATATTTCTCATCTATTAAATTGTTACTAGACATGGTCTCTTCCCGTAGTATAAAGAAAGTACAACACTTATGTATAATTATCGTTGTGGTGAACGTTTTTATACTAGTGAACCTAATATTTGTTGGAGCGCGTTTGTAATCGCTTTCGATTCACGTTAGATTACGGAAGCTCGTCGTGACGTGATTGTTAAGTGTTAAGTGTGTGCATAAGATAATGTGCATTCTAAATATTTCTCGTCCACCTATAATATATTTTTATTTAAGTTCAGTCTGTCAGCTAGACTTGCAGCTCGTATAAAACTGTCTGTAATCTTATGAAAGAATGACAGAACTAATACGAAGCTAATAACATTGCCACTGATCAAACCCTCAGTTTTGGTAATTAATGTACAATCTGTAAAATTAATTAAATTTATCTACATAACTCAATTCAGTAAGTTTACAAAATAACGCTGTTAAACGCAGTTATGTTTTTGATGCTGTCTATTTTTCATCTTTTTTTCTTCGGTTTCTTAGCCTTATAACAAAAAATATTAATCTCGTTGAAAATGCTCTCTAGTAAGTACGTATGTGAGAAATTGTTATTGTCCAGGTGTCTCATAAATTAGAACTTTCACTGGCATTCAATAAATACAGAACGTTATGATATAATACATAAAAGTGGATGGTGTTCGCAAGTAGTTTGCATGCGGGTGGCCTAATCCATTGACGAATACTCAAGGGCGCGTGTTCAGGCATGCATGCCACATGTTTGAAAGTGTATTTATAACACAACTTGATCGCTTCATACACAACACATACACTTTAATCACTCAAGACACTGTCGATTTCGTTTGTACAAAGTAATTGTAACATACAATGTAAATATGATTATTTATTTATTGTTGTTGTTTCGGGAGTAAGCATGCCCTAGTGGTTGAACCACTCGTTATCCACAGATAATATGCAGGTACTATTCTAACTAAGACTTATTTCTTTGCCTTGATGAAACCATGGCCGTAATTCTGTATAATAGGGCTATAGGACACGGTAGAATCTGGGTTCAAAGGTTATTGTTAGGAAGTCGATTAGAATATAATAATTGTATTCGTGTTATTGAACCCCGAAATATTTAGTGTCTGTGATTAATAATAACCTTTTCAATTTTTTTTACGCGTGGAAGCCGTGTTCCCGTGTCATGTTGAAAAGGCGCTCGCCGTACCCTTTTAACTCGCTTTTAACGTAAATTTCTACCGCCTTTTTTGTATTAATGTTTTCGTTGTTGCCTCTTAATGTTTTCGAGTGCGCATTACATAAGACATTTTATTTGTTATATTAAATCCTTGCAGCGCAGTAAAGCTGACAAAATTGATGATAATATCATAATAAAATAAAAAAATTACGTCATGCGCGTCACCATCAAACTAATTGACCATGTCTAAAATCTTTAATCTTTTCTGGGGTCTTTAAAAATAACACCAGGAAAGGCACTCGTGTCACTGTTTATTTATTTATGCATATACTATAGTAGTTTTGATTCGATTTGTAACAATCAAGCGATTAGTGTAAAATGTCCGATTGCAATACCTAACGGGCTTCTGTATTAAGTAAACATTAAGTAAACAATGGACAATGTGTCAATGATTCTTGTAGCTTCATTGTTTGTAACTAGCTTTGCCGGACCCCGTTAATATATATTTTGTTAATCAAGTTAGGTGTCAGACTCGCCAACATTACTTTTTTTCTGGATTAAAAGCACCCTTTCACCCCTGACATGCAGAATGTCGTGATGATCGGTCGGTCGAGTAGTTGAAGCGTGCAAGTGTAACAAATAAACAAACGTTGGTCACTAGTTGGCTTGTTATGTACCTACCACGCTATCTAACACAAATACATATATAATTATAATTAATGAGTTTTGTGTTCATGCATATTAAAACAATCACAACGGTGCTTTGGTAATGATGTGTTTGCGAAACATATGTATACTTACTATCTAATATGTTCTATAGTGAATCAGTTTCTACACAGTATGTTTCCAGTTATCTCGATACTATAGACAAGAGATAATGGAATAATCATTATCTTAGTCTTATCAATCTCGCGAGGGTTCAATGATACGCGTTACCATCAGTTTCGTATTTAATAATGTCTATAATGATCTATATAGCTTTAGTATAAGTCTCCAATATTTCTATTTATTGGTTCTATTTCTACATATTACGTCAAATCGTGTAGTTCTTTACAAGATTTTAAATACTGAAATTGCTAATAATATACATGGTGTTACACAAATTTGTGGTCTTATTTTAGGGTTGTATAGTAAATCCAGTGAATAACGATAACGAAAAACTAACGCTTTTAGGAAAAACTTATTTTAATACAGAAACATTATTTAAAAAAAATTACTACAGGTACATATAAACTCGAAAATTTACCGGTAAAGCTCATATTTGGAAAAAAAAAGAAGGCAAGGCTGATGTGTGTGTGAACTATCGGTAATCAATACGAAGGATGATAGAATGTCTGGAAATGCTCGTATAAAATGTAAATAAACTTAATAATTTCACACGTTGTTTGAAAGTGTCGAACTACACGAGAAAAGGATTTGACACAAAAAAAAAATAACTGTATAATTGGCTGGTTCTGGGTCATAAATTATATGATTTAATTAAGGTTTTTGTAACACGTTGTATAAAGGTGAAAAAGTCCCGTCTTGCCATTATTGTTTATTAGTGACTGGCTGACCCACACAACTTCGTCTGCGTCACATAAGAGAGAGATAAGTTAACGTCTTTTTTTTTTGCAACATTTTTCATTGCTGCTCCGCTCCTATTGGTCGTAACGTAATGTTTTATAGCTTATAGCCTTCCTCGATAAATGGGCTATCCAACACTAAACGAATTTTTAAATTCCTGAGATTAGCGCGTTGAACCAAACAAATTCTTCAGTTTTATAATATTAGTATAGATTCATTGCGTGCGTGCGTGCGTGTGTGTGTGTGTGTGTGTGTGTGTGTGTGCGCGCGTGCGTGCGTGTGTCTGTCTCTGTGTTTGTGTGTGTGCGTGCGTGCGTGTGTCTGTCTTTCTCTCTGTGTGTGTGTGTGTGTGCGCGTGTGTGCGTGCGTGTGTGCGGGTGTGTGTGTGTGTGTGTGTGTGTGTGTGTCTGTATGTGTGTGTGGGCGCGCGCGCGTGGAATAAGCACACTTAAGTACTGCTCCCGTCTCAACCTTGTCACGAGATACGTCTAAATAAATTAGAACAAGATCTAGAATTTATTGAACTTGAATCATTTCCTAAACTATTAAGTTTCTTGAGTTGAAAAGATTGAAATAGAATTATATAGGCGTCTTCCTGTTTCCTCGGAAGTTGACTGGGTTCAATGAAATAAAATCGGTGGTGGCTATACTAGACAGATACCTACAGCTAGATGGAAAGAGAGAGTCCGAAAAGGACCGGAAGTGAGACTAAAGCTATTTCATACTTAAACATATGTTAGGAGATCAATTGATTGTAGTATAAAGCCACGATTAGATATCAACCTGTATGTCTCAAGTACGACTGATTATACTCGAGATTAGAATGGACATAAGTTATAAGGCGTTAAATCAATCTTATCTATGTGATTGATTGTTTGATAAAATGCTTCTGTTAACTATATTATAATACAATATTCTGGAACATATGACATTAAATCGTGTATCGTACGCGATTAAAATCCAAATTTACACATCTTACTAATATTATAAAGGCGAAAGTTTGTAAGAATGGAGGCATGGATAAACTGATCATGACGAAATTTGGCATAGAGATAGATTATAGCCTGGAATAGCACATAGGCTACTTTTTATCCCGGAAAAAATGTACAGTTCCCGTGGGATAGATTTCACCAAAATATCAACAACAACAGCTTGTCCAATATGAATGCAAGTTTTTTTTTTTTAATTTAAATCAATAATGTTTATATCATCAAATACAGTGTTTTACATTAGAGCATCTTGAATCCCCTTTTAGGCAAATATTTATCTTATATTAGGAATTTAAAAGCATATTTTCCATAATAAGCAATTATACTTAACCAATACGACACTGTTAGCTTGGACTGTGATCGTCAGAGCATGGATGAGGGTTAGGAAGAGCCACCTATTTCATAAAGTATATAAACAAAAACACCAAAGTTGTAAATAAATGTGTGTAGTTATCTTCTGTTCGTTAAGGTCTTTGTTGAAGCAAGTATAATATGTGCATGCATGATGTCGGACAGGTGAGTTCTCGTCTCCGTCTCGTCCCGACTCCCGCGGCGAGGCAACGGCGACCGACGACGACGGCACGGAGTCGCGCCGACGGGACCGACGATCCAGACGTACTGCGGAACCCTTCTATGATGGTAAGCAACTGCCACACTTACATATCTGTAACTAGCTTGGATGTCGGTTAAATCAATAGCCGACTATATCGATAACTGCACCTGTATTTAAGCGAGAATAATATACCTTTAAATGAATGACTTATTAAAGATATACCTCCTACTATATATGGGTTATGTGTTTCGAGTGTGACGGAGGACACCGACACGACCGGTCAGTTCACCCCTTGGTAAAGGGCGTAAAAAACGTATAGTTTCTGAAATAATTTCCTGTTGTTTATTTCTCTCGGTAGTTACTGCAATATGTGCACTCAAGCTACCTTTAGTATTTAGTAATAGTAGTAAAAAAAAACGGGACATGTGCGAGTTTGAGTCGTTCACCGGTGGTTCCGTAAACAAACTTGTATGTAGACAGTATGCCATCTCAGGAATCAATTCTCGAAGATTGTTGCCCGTCTTTTCCTAAAGCCAAACAACTTTTTATGTGATATAACAACAAATTAACGACTTTCGGATTTTTTCCCTTACTTGTGCTGTGTGAGCTTGCTTCTTACCAAATTTCATGATTCTAGGTCAATGAGAAGTACCCTATAGGTTTTGATTTATCTTTTTTTTTTTATCGTGTGGAAACCCCCACGGGTCATTACCTCACCGAGGGTGAAGTGGTATGTCGGACTCGAACCGACTAAAACCACACGGTGTTCCGTTACAAGTGAGTCTATTGCAGGGTACCCGGGATACCCTAGGAAAGGTTTTGATTTACCTGCGAAATGTTCAAATTTTGTCAAATCTAAGGTTTAAGTGGCTACATCTTTTGATTGCGTTGACTTAGAAGCTTGATTTTTATACAGCTTTAAGGGACCGCAGACTTATGTATTTTTATTCATTTCAAGTTGATACGTCCACGGGTTCTTAAGAAAAAGGGTCTTGACAGACAGACGGACAACATAGTTATCCTTTAAGGAATCCTTTTTTCCTTTTGAAGAACGGAACTCTAAAAATTACGTGGGTAGTTGTATCCAATATTCACGTGTGTGTTTCAGGCCTACCAGTGACTCTTTATCAATTTATGTCTTGTGTTTCAATATATTCATAGTTCGCCAAGTTGAGTTATTATGCAAATGTTGTAGTTTGTGGCTGCGCCCGAGCGGAACTAATCTGGTTAGACTTTTGTCGGTACGTGTTTCATAACTTACAGTGGATACAGTTTCATGTTATTCTCGTATTCAATTAAATTATAATAACATTTCTCTATCTTTTGGGAGATATTTGTATCAGCTTAAATAACCCCCAAATCAATTAGGAGATGCTTTAGCTAAAATTAATCGGTACCTCCCTAACAAGGACATAAACGAAACGTCTATTTCAGAGTCAAACTGATTAAAACCAGATGGTATTTTCAATGTTGACGTGTTCCCGGGAAAGAGGTATACATGCAAGGTGACGGTCCACCACTCCAGGTCAGGACAGGTCCCAGACACTTGAAGGAAAGCGGAACCTACTCTCCTGACGAGAAGCGCGACGAGACACAAACGCACAGCTTTCCCTGACAGTAATCTGATTTAGACGGAGGTTTTTTTCTAGGAGTCCCAAAGTAAGCAGCAACGTTTCGTCTAGAAAAGAGGCATTACTACTTCCATCTCAAGATGCACTGCACTGCGAGGAGTGTATTTATTTGTAGAAGTTGAAACTGACGAAGATGAGATTCCTCGATGTGTATATCATTTTGTTAATTCGGTACATTTACAATGGTTTCGATACAGAGTACGGCGGGGGCGGCGCCTACGCAGACCCGTACCTGGCGCAGCGCCAGCAGTACCAGTACTACGAGCAGCTGCGCCTCACCAACCCCGCCGCCTACATGGCGGTGTACAAGCAGATCATGGCGGGCCACGCCCCTCCAGTGCCGCAGGACTATCGCGCCCCCCTGCAATCCACGCCTATGTATGATGGTAAGTGTCACAATACGGGATTGTATTGATTAATGATAGTAGAGGAAGCACGTGAGGTATGTAGGGAAGAAGCAAGTGATGGGCTCTCTGCCCTCCCTGCAGTATCTCTGCGTACTCAGAAGGTACAAAAGGTGTGAGCTTCTGTATGCATATGGTAACGTCGATCACACAGTACTAGTACTCAGGGTAAACCCCCTCCAGCTAAGTGCTAGTGTTAGGGGTTCACGTGCAACAGCTTGATCACAAGTCTTAGTTATTACGCTATCGCCGCTTCAAGTACTTAGAGAGCGTCTATGGTCTAGGTGTCATGCTCGTGAACAGGCGCTACCTGTGGTGACTGGTAAATTTAGACATGAACTTACAATTTTTTTTGATTATATTATTTGTCGCACATAGTAATGGATCCGTCATAGAGGATAATTTATTATATGCATATAAATTGTATTAAAACCCATTTCCTGTTGTGTACAGAGTTCGGCAGTTTAACGTACGACGGGCGCCAGGAGCGCGGCAGCGTGCACTCGGGCCGCTCCAGCACCACCGGCCTTAAAGGAAATGATACGTAAGTGCACCCTTAATAACGTTCATTTCACATTGACACGCGGGTTCAGAACGATGCGTTGGCAACTATACAGGGTGACTTTAGTGCGTTAAATTTGAGAGCGTTTTTAAAGACGTATGTTGTCACAATAAAAAAATAAGTTTATTTTGCTTACAAATTCTTTCTCTACTATAAAATACTATAAATTTCGCAGCAGCTACACGTTTAAAAACAGCCCTCAAAGTTTGTGCATTGCAATGCTTTTGTTGAAGGCAACATACACACATGTATTGCTGATGTAAAAATTTTTACACGCATTTTCGCTTGCTGTAACATAAAGCCACACTTAGCAGGTCACACAGTTATTAAACTATGTTCCAAAGTATTTTAATCTACATACCTATTTGTATTTTTTCATGCCTTATTGTAAAAATATATTTCAGATTTGTACAATTTACACGGCAATTTGACAAGAAAAACAGCATAATTGATTGTACACTACTTAAAGTGAAATAAAATATTAAACCGTTAGGTATCTGGAGGGTTATTCTCGCGGAATAGAGAATTTGTAGTTGTTTTCACATAATTTAAATAGAAAAATAAGTAATCCAATTTTTCATGTTATTTGTAAATAAATTGATTATTTCAAAAATATCTGTTTTGCTCATGCTACCTAATTGGTTGGAATTGACAGCTATGACATCACAATATGGCGCAAAGCCATTTCTATTCTTATTTGAATCACATATTAAATCACAGAGGTAGATAACAAAATTAAACATTCTAGTACTGGTAGAACTTTCTTACGATATTTTCTGTTTAAGTGCCGTAGTCTGACGATGTTTGCATTAAACGGCTAAGTAAAAGTTTCATGTTTTGTTTTTTTTTCTAATAAAAACTTGATGGCTGAAAGATGTTTGTGAAGGATAATGCAAGCCTTACTATGCTTCCACCATCCTTCTCTCTGTACAAATATGTCACTGCCATCAGAATAACATCCCTCAATCATTACTAATATTGTCATATACATTCCATAGCACGGTTTTACGGACTAACACTTCATTAGTGGCTGAAGCTAAGTCGAACATGAAAAGATTGCATTACGTTTGTACTAAATTGTTTAAAAATGTACACCGCACAGCCGTATTGTCAACCCTGACTACTTTACCTGGGTTCCAGCAGCCTTGCAGGGGTTACCGAAGGCTTCCTTCCTAGGGTATACCCGGGTCCCCTGCAATAGACACTTGTGGCGGAACACCGTGTGGTTTTAGTCGGTTCGATTCCGTCATACCACTTTACCGTTAGCTCCAGTGAGGTGATGATCCGTGGGGGTTTCCACACGATAAGGTTTCTTAGTCTTTCCGAAAAAAATCCGAAATAATTTAACTTCGCCACTTTTTATTTGTGATGTTGATTAATGACAAACTTTGTTAAAAATGTTTAAAAAAATACTTTTAGTTTTCACAACTTACACCAACTGTCATGTGATGAAGAACTTTGTGCTTATACTACACTTAAAAGTAATAATCAATAACTAAATAAATACCATTGATTAAAATTAAACCATATCCTCAATTAATTAAAAAAAAATTAAAATATGTAGTCGGTGAACTCGTATACAATTTAATTATTGCATAGTACAACAGTAAATACGAATATAGTAGAAGTGTTGAGCGATGTTATTTGTGGCGCTTGGTACACGTGAGAGTGAGTTGGTCCCTCCCGTGCGCTAGGTACTACGGCGTGTACCGGCACGACGTCGGCCACGCCGCCTCCCTGAGGGACGCGCCCTCGCTCCGCACTGACCTCTCCGACAGGTATAAACTTCACTCCTCATACTACATCTCTACGGACATTTTAGGGCGCTATGTATTACAACTTTACAACAAAACAATGGTCATACAATAAAAACTAAAGTTTTGTATTGTATTGTAAATGTTAAAGTTTTAAAATTGAAAAATGGACACTATCGTGTTAGTGTGATTAAAAGTTAAAATACACAGCGCTCACAAGTCTAACATACATCATACAAATTTGATTAAATGACCACTAAGATAGTTTCTGTGACCAATTATGATTTCACGTATTTTGTAAAGTGCACTGTTATTTACAAATACAAGATATCATCCATTTCATCATTAGACAACATAATGCTGATGCTTCTGCGTGTTTCGTTATAATTTTATACTTTATTTTGCATCGTTGGTTTATTGTAACGCATTGCATGAGTTCGCTTCACACATTAGTATATCAGAAAATTATTCTAAGCGTTAGAAAAATAATGTGTTCTATGATTACTATAAAGTCCATTCAACAAGGGTTAGTATGATAACATAGCGAGCTGCTTCCACTTCGCTCTCCGCTCTCACTTTGAAACCTAGACTCGCTGTAGTTAAATCATGCATATTTTATCGTGATCAACAGTTCATGATAAAAAACATACACTTTTTATTTAAAACGGACGGCTATTATCGGCGGATTTTAAGCTACTGCTAGCTATTTTTTGCTGTTAGTAAATTTATTTAAAATAATTTGTTTGCTCTGTCTTGATGACCGAGTGTACCATTACTACTAAAAAATCCCCACTACGTTAGTAACACTTAGAATGTTCAAATAGTCGAATAACTCGTATTGTTTTGTCATCTGTTGTTGAATGGACTACCAGAAAAAAAAAACTAAGGAGCACGGTTAATCCATGATATGAAGTTTGTATGTTTATATGTGTTGTCACGTTGTAGGGACCTGAACACTGACATGTCGCTGAATCTTCACCTAGAGGAGTCGACGGTGCGCTCAGAGAGGATGACACCGTTCAGATACTCGACAGCACACATCAAGGTATTTTATACAGAGTGTAAGAAACACCGCCCCAAATACTGAAATAGTGCATTCAGATCATCAATCTGAGTCGAAATGCATTGGAATTTTCTGCCGGAAAAAATCATATTTTTTTATTATAAATTTTTTTAATTTTTTTTGTAAAAGTGATATTACGATGAGTATACAGAACATTTTACCGATTTTTTTAAATAAATACGGCATAATTTCAAAAACTGTAATATAATCAATCAAACAACATTAAAATATTTTATGCAATCAGTTGGCCTTGACGGCCGAACGTTTAAGATCATTCACCGTACTGCACAAAAAGAATACCTACGTTTGTAAGGTTTACATTGTGTAGCGCCAAATAAAACTATAACTATAAATCCTTAATCTCCATTTTTATGATGAACTGACTTTAGTATTGTGATAAGTGTCCATAAAAAGACATTTTTGTAAATTTTTGGCGTAGGTCAAACTTACACGCTGTATGTTTGATGGTTTTATTTTACAAATAAAAATAAATAATAATAATAAGTCCACACATCTCATAAATAAATACCAAATCTTCAAGATAAAGCCGGCTCTACGGCGCATTTCACGGCTTTTGCGCCGTGAAAGGCGCCGTAGAGCCGGCTATATGAGTATAGATGGTTTCGCGGATTCGCGTTCGCACTTATCGGCTTTCCCCAATCAGTGTCGATTTTTAGTTCCGAGACATAGGTTGGCGCTGGGCATGCATTCGCGCTCACTTCGTGAACGGCACGTGAGCGCGAATGCATTATTAATCGCAGTGTTTTCGCAGTAGCGTGCAAGACGTGATGAGAAACGGACTTTGTAAATCGATTCAGATATCCTTCGGGAACAGTATTTTTGGGATGTCAGGTACATAGAGTACCTGACATCCCAAAATCCTTATCTTTACATCTAACAATATGTAAAGTGTAACACACAAATAAACAAACTCACTGTCGCATTTATTATATTACTTAGGATTAAGTATAGTCTGGTCGATATAGGCTAATAAATGTGGTGTGTCTATGCAGGGCAGCATATCGTCCCGCGACGTGGTAGTGGTCCGTCCTTCGTACCCGGTGGACGGCGTGCCCGCCACAGTGCACATCGTGTCGCTGGCGGCGGCGCTAGCGCACCACCCTCTCACGGCCGAGCTCAGCGCCTTCCCCGGACCACTCGTCAAAGGTACATACAGTTACATTATACATATCGTCCCGCGACGTGGTGTGGTCCGTCCGTCGTACCCGGTGGACGGCGTGCCCGCCACCGTGCACATCGTGTACCATCATCCAAGTGATGAAGCGAATCAATATTAAATGCATCGGTAATGTTGCTTGATCAGTTGTCATAATGTAATTAAATATAAACACCATAATTATTTATCGTCTTACTGTAACTTACACTAAGTTAGAATTATTTTTTTAAAGACAACACTAAGTAACGTGTATTTTTATGTATTACAGGTGTGACCCACAAAAAAAGTGTAATCGACTACTGCGGTGTGCGCGTGCGCAGCGCCAGGCAGGAAGGGGTGCGTGACGTCACGGGCTACGTGCTCGTGTGGGACCTGCTTGCGCTTATGCTGCGACAAAACGGGGTGAGTCAACTTTATACAAAGAGATAAATTATTGTACTCTCTTAGCGAAGTTACTAAGAATATTATTGTTGCGGTCACCTAAATTAAAACGCATGGTGCCATCTGTTATAAGGGAGTGGCGGAACTAATTGAATATTTCAAGAAAACTTTCAAACATTCCAGAATGTTCCACTATGTTCGCAACCGGTGTGGATACATTTAAGTTCTGCTATACAAGGAGTAAACAAGCGAAGTATAATTAACAATACAAGCGAGTATCCGTGTGAAAATTGTTGTTAATTGAGGATTATTGTGTTTGTTGTAAATTATTTAAATAAATTGTGTTTACTACATAGCAAATTGGAAAAAAAATTTGATCAATATATCAAATTTTTTTTTTCGACGTCTCGTAACATTAATTATTTATTCATTTGATGGAATGCCTCTATGGTGTTTGATTACAGGTAGTAGTCGGATCGGATATAGCGGAGTTGTTGATGAAGAATACACGGGAATATGAATATAAACCGACTGGCAATAAGGCACATAATGGTATACTAACTTTTAAACTTTCGCGTTCCATGATATAATATTATCTACGTATTAACGGGAATTAACGCGATCACGAAAAGGTATTACATTCCTCTGAATTGCCTGACGTTTCGACCAGGTTGCACTGGCCGTGGTCACAGGCTGACTGGCTCAGCGGTGCACGCCCTCCGTCGTCGACATCGTGAGGTAGAAGGTTCTTCATCCACCTCCACTTTTTTGATATTTTTGATATTTTTGATATTTTCGTTTCGCCATGTACCGTCACATACTATACTAACAGTGTCCCTATTCTGTAAGCAAACCGATGTGGCCCTATTCTGGTGTTCACCCGACTGCGCATAAAAGCGAGGTGGCATGTTTTTTATCACTGGATTCCACGCTGTAGATAATTTGAAACCATCTTCCCGATTGAAAGTTTTGTGTTTTTTAATTTCAATCGCTTCACGTACAACTCTTGAGTAAAAGTGACGTTCCGTGGAGAGGACTTGCGTACGGTGAAATTCAATCCAGTGATTGGTGCCCGCTTCGAGTGCATGTTCTGCAATCGCTGATTTGCTAATCTGTCGGTTCTTCACAGCAGCGATGTGTTCTTTGACCCTTTCAGCAATAGTGATCGCGTTAATTCCCGTTAATACGTAGATAATATTATACACATAATGGTATGTTTTATATTTTTTTTCGCTTTTCAACATTTCAAGTATTGAATACGGAATTTATATTGTAACTGTTTGAGTAACGAGTTCTTTAAATTTATCTTATACATCTTTGACTGCAAATTGGTTATCATACATTGGTGCCGATTCTCTTGTACACTCGACTAAACTAAAACCTGACTTAATTTCTTCATATGAAATCAACCTCGTGTTCTTCGCAATAAGGTCTATTTGTTACTGGCATCTATTTCTCAGCGCCACTAAATTTCACTAAAACCTGTCAACGTATACTCAACTTTATTTCCACGTAGCGAGAGTCTCCATTTATTCAAATGCTGTATAATTGCCGTATAAAAATTTGTTCAAAACGAACTAAGATGACGTTGTTTTAATCTACACCTACGAAGACGCTTACTAAAAACACAGAGCAAAAGAGATGGCATTCAACGGATAGCGGCTCTCGCTACGTGGTATTAAAGTTTATTTAAGCGGATCAGACTTTAGTCGACAAATAAATTGCTAATTTCGATAGCGACATGTTACCTACTTGTTTCAATTTGAAATAAGACCTTTTTTGAAGTGTACAAGGTTTACATCTTATATGAAGAAAATTTGGTGAATTTTAATTTAGCGAGTGAAGTAACAAAATTGGGATCATTGTCAGATACACTAATACTAAATTTATTCGTCCAGAAACTGCGTTACCACTTACAAACTGATAATTAACGAAAAAAAAATTTGAATTAGGCTTTTAAACTAATATTTATTTTGTGTTAAAAATCATACTTTTAACTTATGATACTATACCACTTGCAGTGTAAACTCTTCCTAACCTTATTGTCTGTGTGACAGAGAGTCGACGCGGCTCGTCGGAGTCGTGCTCGGGGCGGGAGGGTCGGGAGGGCCGGGAGGACGAGCGCGTCTCCTCTCCCGAGCAGCCCTCGCTCTCCGTGTCCGAGAACATAAGTACGTCATATACATTATGTCTCATATTTATAATAACTAATAATTTCACACATCTCATACTCGGCCGTTTGATCCTAAACTAGACAAAGCCTGTACTATGGTAACCAGACTGCTGATAAACATACTTATATATTTCTAAGTACATACATATTATAGATAAATACACCCAGACACAGAATAAATGATCATGGTCCATAACACGATTATTTGTTCCGAGTAGAAAGCGAACCCACTAGACCAACAGGTCAGTTAACTGTTTTTATACACTTGATTTTAACTTTATATGTACAATAGATGGTGTTGTTAGTTTCCTAAATTTCGATCTTAAGTTTTTTAATCTAAGTATTACTTAAAAAAAAAAGATTTTTTTAATAAATGTGCAACTTGTTTTATGTATTGCAAAGAAAATGCATAATTAATAATGATAATAAATTTTTAGAAAGGATCAGGAAGTACTCTTAAAAAATGATGTGGACAAATACTTATAATAATCAAACCAATATAATACTATCATAAAATCGTACTCGAAGTGATCAGTCACTTCAATTATAATTACTTGTACATACTTATAACAGTCCCCACAGATGGTTTGAATTAGTTCGTTTGTTTGTATAGTTAAAAGTAGCAGAGATTAAATGTGGTGCCGTATGTTGTAGACCCGGAGTCGGCGAGCGCGTGCTCGGGCGCGCTGGACCAGCTGCGCGAGCTGCTCACCTACGGCAACCGGCAGGAGGCGCTCGGTATGTACACGTACTGTCCACAGCTCGTTACCTCTCATACAACTCAGTGGCCTTTGTTATAAACACTATGTTGTTTATTGTATTTATCAAAGATATACAGATGTGCTAATAAATGTATTTCGATTTTGACTGGTGCACTTCATCAACCGGTGAAGCGGCCTGTCGCGTCCGTGCAAGGCGATACACTTCGAAATCTTTAATGTAATCAGTAACTCCTCACGGAAGTTTTTGAACTGTTGTTTTTTGTCAGCTCTTTATTAATTAATGTTACCAACAGCAAAGTTATTGAGGCACGTTGTACACTTCTTCTACGGGGAAAAAAGTATTGAATTCGCATCGTCACGCTAATAATACATATATAGATCTACTAGGGGGCGCTAATTTAAATATTGAGTTTTGTCAGTTTCTTATTAATTAATCTTTTGAAATGAAAACTTTTTTAGGTACATTGGGTACTTTTGGTATGGGGAAAAGTATTGAACTCGCGTGACCGTCACAGGTGTGTTAATTATGTTTTCATTTTTGACGTGCAGTCTTATCACTGACAGTTTTTTTTCATTACATACACATATAATATAGTGAGTTTATTCATAACTAGCAGCGACTCGCGATTTCACCCGCGTAAGTCCCGATCCTGTGGGAATGTCGGGATAAAAGTTGTCTATGCGTTAATCCAGGTCTTCCAGTTATCTACATTCCAAGTTTAATCGGTCCAGTAGTTTTTGTGTGAAAACATTACAAACATACACATAAATGTTTCTTTTTTATAATAATAATATTAGTTTAGATCATTATCGTCGAAGTAAATTTTTGCGTACACAATTCGAAATACTGATTGCATTTAATCGATAGAATACTTAATTATTGCAAAGCAGTCGTGAAAATAAACGTTCTCATAGACGTGAAATGTATTTTTAGTAATTTTTGATTATAAAGCTATACTCGTCCCACAGAGTGCGCGATGAGCAACCACCTGTGGGGCCACGCGCTGGCGCTGGCGGCGCACGGCGACCGGCGCGCGCGCGCGGCCGCCGCGGCGCGCTTCGTCAACGCGCTGCCCCGCGCCGACCCGCTGCACACGCTCTACGCCGCGCTCGGCGCCGGCGCGCCGCCCGCCGCCACGGTCAGTACCCCTCTATACCCCCTCATATACACGCGCTGCCCCGCGCCGACCCGCTGCACACGCTCTACGCCGCGCCCGCCGCCACGGTCAGTACCCCTCTATACCCCCTCATATACACGCGCTGCCCCGCGCCGACCCGCTGCACACGCTCTACGCCGCGCCCGCCGCCACGGTCAGTACCCCTCTATACCCCCTCATATACACGCGCTGCCCCGCGCCGACCCGCTGCACACACTCTACGCCGCGCTCGGCGCCGGCGCGCCGCCCGCCGCCACGGTCAGTACCCCTCTATACCCCCTCATATACACGCGCTGCCCCGCGCCGACCCGCTGCACACGCTCTACGCCGCGCCCGCCGCCACGGTCAGTACCCCTCTATACCCCCTCATATACACGCGCTGCCCCGCGCCGACCCGCTGCACACGCTCTACGCCGCGCCCGCCGCCACGGTCAGTACCCCTCTATACCCCCTCATATACACGCGCTGCCCCGCGCCGACCCGCTGCACACACTCTACGCCGCGCTCGGCGCCGGCGCGCCGCCCGCCGCCACGGTCAGTACCCCTCTATACCCCCTCATATACACGCGCTGCCCCGCGCCGACCCGCTGCACACGCTCTACGCCGCGCCCGCCGCCACGGTCAGTACCCCTCTATACCCCCTCATATACACGCGCTGCCCCGCGCCGACCCGCTGCACACGCTCTACGCCGCGCCCGCCGCCACGGTCAGTACCCCTCTATACCCCCTCATATACAAGCGCTGCCCCGCGCCGACCCGCTGCACACGCTCTACGCCGTGCTGGCGCCGGCGCGCCGCCCGCCGCCACGGTCAGTACCCCTCTATACCCCCTCATATACACGCGCTGCCCCGCGCCGACCCGCTGCACACGCTCTACGCCGCGCCCACCGCCACGGTCAGTACCCCTCTATACCCCCTCATATACAAGCGCTGCCCCGCGCCACCCGCTGCACCCTCACACAATAAAATGGTGGATTTAAATCTTCATACGAAATTCTAAATCGTTTTTTATTGATATTATTTATAATTTTATACTTTTCTGGTTTAAAACTAGTACTCAACATAATGAGTGAACCAATCGTTTTACTAAAATATATCAATACATACCACATACTGCCAAAAACTGAAATCTAATAATGTCGTTAAACGACATTCAAATATTCATGCGATCGGCTGTTGCTGGGACAAAATTCCTCTTTACACTTACTTCAATAAATTATCACGAGTCTGAGCCGATAATACATCGATAGTTGTGAGTTTTGCGTTACGTCGCGTCGTCGCGTCGTCGCGTCGTCGCGTCGTCGCGTCGTCGCTCACACCCTATACGCATGGATGACCGTGCGGCCGACCACCGACGTGTGAGTTGACACGTTTCATTACTTTGCTATAAACATCGTTCTCTTTGACTTGGCCGATGAAACGAGTCGACGAAACCGAGATTGTTAACTGAAGGCGTTTGTCCACTCGGCAGTGTGTAGCGGACGAGCGCTGGGGCGACTGGCGACCCCACGCAGCTATCGTCCTGTCCAACCCGTCCACTAAACCTGAACAAGACCGACGAACTCTCACGCAAATGGGTAAGTTCAATACTAATTATTATATATACTTCTAAATTCTATGAAAAAAGTATTGCGTGTTATTAAATGAAACAGTTTTATTTTTATCTAAATAGTTGTTATCGTTCATAATATTGTTGTTTACAAATCCATTTGACATAATATACATTTTTTTTGTTATTGTGGAAAAAGCTTTTTTGTAGAGCTCTTAAACTTTTTAACTAATTTTCTTATATAAAATTGATTTGTTTAAAACATACACTAAGAAGTAATAATTAGTCTAGAAAAAGATGAAATAGCGAAACAAGAAATCAATATGTTAGTCATATTTTTTTATTCAAATATTTATTCAAAAAGAATTAGAATATGTTGTAAAATCGTAGACGAACACACACAAAGTTATCGCAACAATAAGTTGCTTTGTAAAATGTAAAATTATAAAATTTAAATAAATGGACAACAGATAATACCGCATCTGCCAATGTCAATCTATAAAATCTATTAAACTAGCTGAGTCTCGCGGTTTCACCCGCGTAAGTCCCGATGCCGTGCGAATATCGGGATAGAAAGTATAAGCTTAAGTGTTAATCCAGGTCTCCAGCTATCTACATACCAAGTTTCATCGCAATCGATTCGGTAGTTTTTTCGTATTTTTTATAATATTAGTAGGATATAATATATATGTCGTCAGAGATAGCAGATAGCCGTTTAAGCTTCACTTTTACACATATTGGTGGATGCGGAAGCCGGTAGTTAAATAACATATTATTGAGAGATATAATATTTGAAAATTAACAAACCTGAAAAAGGAGGTAGGTACACTTAACGAAATGTGGAACAGTTCCGAGCACTCGTTGGTAGCTCGAAGTCTCATAAGAAACAAAACATTTAAACACGCACGTAGCCCTTTCATCGATTCGAGCGAACGTCATGTCAGACTATCGAAGTGCACCAAATTCACACTTTCGTTTCGTTCAATTGACGTCTCGTATTAATAGCTGTTAAGAACAGTTACAGCCCCAACACCGACATATATATATATATATCTATACATTTTCCAAATTGTTAAGCCTCGTGAGAAGAAATCGGGCACACAAACTCACGGCCACTTCTTCAAATCACGATGAGTAGATTCATATATAATCTCTGTATGATGCATGTTTACACATAGTATGTTGTTAGGTGACAGCCTGAACTCGCGGGGGCTGCTGTACTCGGCGCAGTTCTGCTACCTGTCGGCGGGGGTGCAGTTCTCGCGCCACCCCATGGCGCCGCTGCAGGCGCCGGGCGAGGGGGGCGGGGGGGGCGAGGCTTGCGCCAACATCTCGCCGCCGCGCCTGGCGCTGCTGCTGGCCGACTCGCGCGCCGCCACGCTGCAGCAGCTCGCCACCAGCCGGGCGTTGTTCGCCACCGAGGTGTACGAGTACGCGCTGTCGCTCACTCAGGACGACTTTGTCATCACCGAGTTACAGGTGAATTACCCAGAGGACTACGGATCTAATCGTTCAGAGAAAAGTCAGGCACATGTTCGCACTCTTAAGTTCAGATTTTTCGAAAGCAGTTCCTATGTCAATCCTATGTTTCGGATTCAAATCAGTAGAATTACTACATTATAGTATGCTTTCACAGTTCATTATTTAAAAAAAAAAATTCTATGTGTTCGAATGCAATACGTTTATAAATGCTACCAATTTCATTAAGTGTAATTCTATTGTTCAGACAACAAATAGCGGCTATTTACCGAATGTGATGTGATGATACATGTGCGTGGTTGTTGCAGGCGTACAAGCTGTTGCTGGCGTGTCGCCTGGCGGACTGCGGGCTGTACGAGCGCGCGCTGGCCTACACCGAGGCCGCGGCCCGCGCCGTCACGCGCCAGCCCCGGCTCTACGCGCCCGCGCTCATCGCGCACCTCGCCACTCTCGCTGACAGGTACTATGCGCTCTAGAACACACATATACATACATATATAAAACATTTTGTGAATATATACATAAAACGAAGTTCGTTCGGATCGGTTTTCGTGTTAACGCGCAACCTCGAGCTAGTCACGTCGCCGCGAATCGCGGCACAAACAAAAAGTCTAGGAACTGTACTACGATTTGGTGAACCTCATTAAATCTGTAGTGTGATTTGCAATTGCCAATTCATTGTCCTTGTCCCATACAAAACTCAGATCGGCCTCTTCATCTGACAGTCGGACACATATTATATAGGACTAGCTGCGCCCTGCGGTTTCACCTCCGTAAGTCCCGATGCCGTGGGAATATCGGAATAAAAAGTAGTCTATGTGTTAATCCAGATCTCCAGCTATCTACATACCAAGTTTTATCGCAATCGGTTCAGTAGTTTTTGCGTGAAAGAGTAACATACATCCATACATCCATGCATCCACACATCCATATATTCTCACAAACATTCACGTTTATAATATTAGTAGGATGTTACAGAAAGATGTTGTCAAATCTTAGGAGCGTTTTGCGAAGCCTACAAATAGTTGATTTATCCTGAAAAAAAAATGAATTAATAAAAAAAACTTTTTTCCTGAATCTTTTTTTAAAAATTCTAAAATATTAATAAATAGCCTTTGAGTTTTTAACGAAAAACTAAATATATTTTCTTTCATCTTATTTTGTTAATAACAATTGCAATTTTTTTTTGTGCCAATAAATGCTCGAGATACCTTTTTTTAGACGTCATTCCGAATCGAATGAGCTATCGCACATATTTTTAGTACCGGGAACATGAATTAACACGGTACGAATTTAAATGGTATTTATATGGTACCAAATGATATTGGTAATTTTGAATCAAATTATTTTAATTATTCATGTTTGATGATACGTCTGTATCATTAAACATCAATAGTTAAAATACTTAAAAGTAATACTCTTAAAAATACAACTCTACAACACAATTCACATTGTAATTGAGTTAGACTGATCATTTGTCGTTTCTTACAGATTCAATCACTTACACCTCCTTTTAAAAGCCAATTATATTTTTCATTGTTTTGTTTTTGTTGATTAATATTATAATAATAATAATAACTTCACACATCTCACACACGGCCGTCTGATCTCAAACTAGGCAGATGTACTATGGTTACCAGACTGCTGATAAACATACTTATATATTTCTAAATACATACATATTATAGATAAATTACACCCAGACACAGAACAAATTATCGTGCTCATCACACAATTATTTGTCCTGGGTGGGAATCGAACCCACGACCTCTGGCTTAGCAGTCAGGGTCACTAACCACTAGACCAACAGGCAACAGGCAGATAAAATTTATTTTCTTTTAAACCATTATTTTATTTAACCTTCATCTTATGACATAATGCAAGAAGGTAGGTATATAATTAAGAGCAGACATCCCTAAACACGCACACAGTGATAATTTGTTGACAACACGGTCGTATTTACACATAATTCGTAATTGGATCCCGTTTTATGCCGCATCATTTGTTAGAGTTACTCTATCTATCTATGACATAACATTTTTAATAACAATTCATTAACAATAAAAAAAATATTTATATCCTGCATCTTGTGTCAAATTTTCGTCCTGTCGTTGCTTTATATTTTAGTGAAAATACTAATACCACAATATATCTCGATAACCTAGTGTTGTTGTTTCAGGCTGAAGTACCACGACCCTGCGCTGCAGGAGGTCCAGCCGCTGGTGGAGGAGCCGGACAGCGGGGAACCGTCCCCAAGACACCACCAGCAGTGGCTCGATGACGTCAAGAATGTGGCGCATATGCTCACCGTATGTATATGTTGCTTGTTTTTATTTTGGCATGTAATGTGTTAAAATGTATCATAATAAGTAAAATTAAAAGAAAAGACTTACGAAAATAAGTGTTTATTTTCTGTTATGAGGCATCTTCTTTTTTTGGTTTTCCGATGTGACAATTTATAATGTTACACAAATAATTGAACCAAAAATAATTACTCTAATTTAATAGAATTTTAGTCGAGATGCAAATTAACTTACATACAAATTAGTTTAGATAATTAAAAGATTTTGTGTGACTCACTCAAGGTATGAGTTAAGTCTATTTCTTATTATTTGTAATCGATTTATATTGCCTGTAATTGACTTATTATTTTTATTTAAAATACATATTCAGATTACATATAATTGTGTGTGTGTGTGTGTGTGTGTAAGTAACGCTAGTGTGTGTGTACACGTGGCGCAGGCGGAGGGCGCGGCGCACGCGTCGGCGCAGGGCTCGCCCGCGCGCGGCGAGTACTTCGCGCCGCAACCCCCTCAGCCCCCTCAGCACCCTCAGCACCCTCAGCCCACGCCACAACAGTACGGCTGGGGGGACCAGCAGCAGGTCAGTCGCATAACTAATGCATAACGGTTGAGAAAATATATTATGTTAAAACGAAAATGGTTCTAAGAACAACTACTTTACGTTCTACGATCTAGTAATATTTTACTAGCACTTCCCGCAACATTACTCTCGTAAAAGTTATTTTGCTGTCCATTGCAAAAAATATTTTTTTTTTTATTGAAAGACACCCTATGTCCTTTTCTATACTCTCTATGCTGTTAAAGCTTAATTCAATTGTGCCACAAATACTGATTACCTGTCAACAGTTACTCTGATGGAAAGTTAGCTTAATCTGTTTTTTAATATACTATTGCATGCTGTGTCTGCCTTTAAGTAATTGTTACATTACGTTCGAAATTATGGAATGTGTAATATTTAAGTATAAATGTAAACAATTGTTGGTGGACCTAAATAAATAAATAAAAAAAAAAATTGCAATGCAATTGCCCTTTTATATCCGAACGTTATTTAGTAGAAACATCGCGATATCTTCCGAAAACTACTCTGGAATTTTCTTAGGCCATATTCTATGAATAGACTTCTTACTTCCGTGTTGTATCAAAAGATGGCGGGCATCTCAATTTAGTTAAACGTAACCCTCTATGACTTCCTATACTCGACAATAGACGGCGCCCACGAGTTCTTCGTAACATTATTATATTATGTTGTTGTTGTTCAATTCAATTCTTTATTATGCATTCCTTAAAATGTTTACAAAGGTGTAAAAGAACTTAAAAATAGAATAGTCTCAATTTTGGACCCTGACGGTCATAGCATGTTCATAAAGTAATAACTAATTTAACAAATATTTACTCTAATATAAATATTTTCAGATAAAAAAATACTTATTTTTGGACATTTATTATTATAAATAAAATGAACTGTTAAGTATATTGTAATAAAGTATTATAATATGTATATATATATATAGACAAATATTTAGATCTGTTATTTTTAAAATTTGTCATTTAAGTACTCATCTATGCTAGAATGTGTAGAAATATTGATCAGCATCAACACAAACAATTCAGATCCTCATACCAGCAAAACATTATGGAGTCCCGCAGGGGACTATTCCAGCTCCCCTTCTGTTCCTACTTTATATTAACGACCTTCCAGAAGCAGTTAACCAAGAATGCATCTTATTCCCTAACGACACGACACTAATAATTAAAAGCAAAGACGTAAAACCACTAGAAACAGAAGTTAACATAACTATTGATAAATCCATGACTTGGCTAAAACAGAATAACCTACAGATAAATTTCACAAAAACAAATCTCATTTAGTTTCAAACATATAAAGCGAATATACGAAATTTAGTTATAAAATACAATAATTACGACATAAATAATGTTAAGGAGTGTCCTTTTCTAGGCATAACCGTGGATAAATTCTGTAACTGGAAGCCACATATCAACAAAACTCTTAAAAAATAGATCGATTTATATTCGTACTTAAGAAGATACGAGAAACAGTATATATACAGACTGCAATAATTACTTACCACGCATATGTGGCTTGCACTCTCCGTTATGGTATTATCGTATGGGGCAATTCAGTAGAAATTATTAAATTGTTCAGAGGACAAAAGAAATGCATTCGAGCAATGATTGGAGCCGATTACACTGATAGTTGTAAACCGTTATTCAGAAAATATAAAATTCTTCCATTACCATGCTTATATATATTTGAATCTTGTATATTTGTTAAAAGACATCCAAAATTATTTAAGAGATACGGAGATATGGAAAATAGTCGAACTAGACACAAGAACAGACTAATAATACCTAAAATTAACTTAGAGCTATTTAGAAGAAACTCTTATTGTATGGCCATAAAATTATATGACCACATACCAGATACTATGAAAATGCTGCCTCTAACACAGTTTCGCAGACATTTATATGAAGAACTTCAAAAAATATTTATTTTACAATTAATGAATACTTAGAAGACAAATTTTAAATATTTAGGTACACAAATCTTATTCATGTAATGATGTTGTATTTTCTGCAGTGTGAGTAAAAGTTGTTTAGTATTACTAGCGTCTACTAAATTGTCTGTAACACATATTTAGTAACATTAATATTGTATAATGCACTATATTTGCACGCCACAAGTGGCAGAACATGCTGCACCAAGCTATTTATACCAACACCTATGTATCTTTTTGACCGTGTTCTTGGAAATAAAGATTTATTATTATTATTATTATTCTCTTTATTTATTTAATATACATATAAATTACATTTTTAAATACATTTACAATAAAAAAAAATACAAATATATTTAAAAATATAAAAAATAGTGTCCCACCGGTATCGGGTACAGGGACCAAGCTACCGGTGGTTAGGGTTGCAGAGACAGAAACCTCCTCACTATGCGTGCCGTGTCGAGAAGGACTGCCTTCTGCATTAGGCTCTTAATCCAGCTGCCTAACGTTATTATTATTATTATTATTCTCTTTATTCATCTTTTACCATATAAATTATATTTTTAAATATGTACATAAAAAAATTTATATTTAAAAATATAAAAATAGTAGACCACCGACATCATTATTAATAACTTTTATTTATTAGAGAGACGTAAGTTTATTCATAAATCTATTATATTTATAGATGATTTTATGAGTTCTGGAAGCTTATTATATATTTTGATTGACATAACAAAAGCACTGGACGAATGCATTGTTAGTCGTGAAGTAGGGTAGTTAAGCCTGTTAGTGTGTCTTAATGTTATACTTGTTTGTATGCCTTCACTTTCAGTATAAAAACCTGGATGTTGTCGAACGAATTTGCATATTTCAAAAATATAGACACATGGAAGGGTAAGTATTTTTACTGCCTGGAAATGAGGTTAAAAACTATCAATTTGTGCAATATTTACAAGAATTCTAATTATTTTTTTTCTGTGACGTGAATAATATAGATACATCTGTGCTATGGCCCTATAGGAGAAGTCATCATGTGAGAACTGTGTAGTCACTTATTTAGTTCAATTTCCTATGTTGGTTGGCAGTTCGGAGTATGTCATGCTCGCCTTAGTAGTCGGTCGGCTCCCTTCAATATGGTTGATCTGTAGGATGGCTGGCGTGTGCGTCATGCTCGTGAACGGGTGCAATGCAAAAAAAGGACGGGAATAGGGGAGAGGGAAGGGTTAGGGCCTCCGGTAACCTTACTCACGCGGTGAAATGCAATGCAAGGATTGCTTTACTGCCGGTTTTCTGTGAGGCCGTGGTATCGAGCGGAGTCGAGCCGGCCCATACGTGCCGAAGCATGGCTCTCCCACGTTAAACATTTGAAGTAAAAACCATATTTAAGCCATGCATAAGCATAATATATAACCAGTGCAGTTTTAATATCTGTACTTTTCTTGATCTCATAAAAGCCATTTTTGTATATATGCCTTCCAATTAATTTGTGAATCCGAATCTAAACGTAAATAGGGTTAAGTTATATAGATAAGTCTCAACAGCGTAGCATTAAATGTTGTAGATAGTTTTAGGTACCTCGGACATATTGTTACAAGCGACCTAAGGGATGACGGAGATATAGAGAGGGAGCGCAGGGCATTGTCTGTGAGGAGCAATATGCTTGCCCGCAGGTTCGCTCGTTGTAGCGAGGATGTCAAAGTAACACTTTTTAAGGCGTTCTGTCAGTCTTTCTACACGAGCGGTCTGTGGGTGTCATACACGCGCCGAGCCTACAATGTCCTGCGTGTACAATATAATAACGCTTTCAGGATGCTGTTGGGACTGCCGTGGCGCTATAACGCGTCGGGTATGTTTGCGGAGGCTCGCATAGATGATTTCTACGCAATTATGCGAAAGAAAGCGGCCTCCTTACTACAGCGCCTGCATAGCAGTGACAACAGCATTCTGAAAATGATCGCTGCCAGACCGGACTGCCCCTTCCAGAAGCACTGGGTGGGGACAGTCTTTGGTACAAATAAATAAATAAATTACAATAAAATAAAATAATGTAATAACTAAAAAAACACTAACCTATTAACTTAAGCACTACTTTCACTAACACAAAAATACTAACAAAAATATGGACATAAGTCTGAAATAAAAAGTTATTATTATTCTCTTTATTTACTTAATATACATATAAATTACATTTTTAAATACATTCACTATAAAAAAATAAAAACAAATATATTTAAAAATATAAAAAATAGTGTCCCACCGGTATCGGGTACAGGGACCAAGCTACCGGTGGTTAGGGTTCCAGAGATAGAAACCTCCTCACAATGCGTGCCGTATCAAGGAGGACTGCCTTCTGCATCAGGCTCTTAATCCAGCTGCCTAACGTGAGCCTCTGAAGGTGTTGGTCGAGGCTCTTAGCAATTAACCCATGGGCCGAAATGACTATCGGCACAATGATTGCTGAATCTACATCCCACATGTCGACAGTCTCGGTCCAAATATTTTATTTCTTTATCTTTTTCGGCTTTTAAGAGATTGTCGTCATGCGGAATTGTGATGTCAATAATCATTGCTCGGCGCTCTAATCGGTCTATCACCACTATATCAGGCTTATTGGCAACAATAGTCCTGTCAGTGATGATAGATCGATCCCAGTACAATGTTGCACGACCATTTTCATTTTATTATTATTATTATGTTACTAACTGCCTCTAGTTTATGATCTTGGAATTTATATTTGCCGGTGGTTTTTGGCGAGGATGAAACGTAATTATTTCAGTTTTTTTTTAATTGATTTCTAGATTATTTTGAACGGCGTAATAAGGACATAGAGTTCAGTATATAATTTAGATTTTCATTTCTTTTGTTTTCACAAAAGGTTAGTATTGTAACATCTGCGTACAGGACACATGACTGACACGTTGTTAACGTTTGATGTCAATGAAATGGAATCTGTGTATTCAAAAATAAACAATTATTTGAATTTTATATGTCGTTAGAAAAGTCGCAAGGGTAGAATGGTTCATGCCTAAACATACGTTTAATGGAATTTTCTTCGATTACCTGTTTGTAAAACCGAGCACAATCGTAGTGGTACCCTCAAAGCCCGGTAGTTTGCAATAAAAATCAACTTCTCTTAGAGCAAGATAATTTATTCAATAAATATCGACATATTTATAATAGCCCCCTTAACGAAACCATAGTGCGATACTATTTATAATAGCCCCCGTAACGAAACCATAGTGCGATACTATTTATAATAGCCCCCGTAACGAAACCATAGTGCGATACTATTTTACCACTAACGTCACCTAGGGAGGAAGACGGAAGTTACAAATTCTAGTTAGCTATAATTACTAGTTACAAATTACACACAGTTGATAACACAATCTCTAAAATTTGAAACTCAAATATCTTAACATTTTACTTCATTTAACTGTAAATGAAAGGTCAGAGCCTGGAACTCGTTTTTTCGTATAGGTACCTACCAAAAAAATATTTTTCACGCAACGGAGACTAATTTTTTTTAAGTTAAAAAGAATTTAGTGCTTTAAGAATGTTTAAGATATACTATTTTAGGTATAAAAGGAAAAGATTATAATTAATGCTATAACTCTAAATGGTTATGTATCCCTTCATATCAAGCGTAAGAAATGGCTTTAATTTACTTAAAATAATGTAATGTTTCAAAATTTAAAAAAGGTGGCATATAATATGTGTAGTGTACTCTTTAAAAGATTTAGTAGCAGTGATATATTTTGCACATAGGTGCCTCAGTACCAACAAGACCAACAGCCTGTACCGACGTACACCGAGCCTCCACTCGAGGACAAGACTGACTACTCCGTCCAGTACTACACGCAGCAGCCTCAGCAACAGCAGCCTCAGCAACAGCAGCAACAGCACCAACAACAGCAACAGCACCAACAACAGCAACAGGCGCCCGTCGACGACCAACACCAGTACGGACAGTACGAGGAGTGGCCGAGGGCCGAGGAGCAACACCAACAGTATGCCGACCCCTACTGGCACAACGAACACACCTACGGAGGATATGGAGAGGTACGTACCATGGGAAAGGTCCTGGTGGTGGATACACGTCAATTACAGAATTAGTACATTTTATGCTGTCGTTATTTAGTGAACACGCTTCTTATTAAAAAGTTTTAAATCGAAACCTAAATCGGAGGCACATCGTACATTGAGCGAAAATATTAGAGCGGATTGCGTCTATTTATTTATTTGTCGGACAGTATGAGATAATCCGTGAGTAGCGCGCTCAGTAGCTCGCTAGTAGTCGACCGTGCAGCGCGTGGTGAGCCGAGTGTAGCGCAGTGCGTCAGTCCCCTACTAACGCTGTGTTGTGGGCGCGTGTGCAGCGCGCCCCGCCGGGCCTGCGCCGCCGCCTGCCGCCCGCCCGCGCCGGCCTGGCCCCCGCCGCACCCGCGCCCTGCCCGCGGCCCGGCGCCGGGCCGCTGTCCGACCTGGACGTGCACATCGCGCACCGCCCGGGGCCCGCCCCGCCCCGGGCGCCGGCCGGCCCGCCGACGCCGGCGCCGTTCGGCCGCGCGCCCGCCGCCGGCCGACTCATCTGTGACACGGTGGACTCGTGGGCGCGGCGGGCCGTGGTGCGGGAGGGTGCGTACAAGCCCCTGGTGTTCGGCGGCACGTACCCCATCGACGAGCCGGCCTCGCCGCCCGAGGAGCGCGCGCCGCTCGCCGGCGAGGAGCACGGGCGCCGGCTCCGGAGGACCATCGAGCGGAGCCTGGACAGGTTCGAGGCGATCCTGGCGCGGCGCCGGGCGGCCGACACCTTCGACATCGACGAGCCCGTGGCGCGTGGGGAGCCGCTGCCCGTCGTCCACGAGCGAGATGCCACGTACTGCCTGTCGGGCCCGAAGACCTTCGACATCGACGAGCCCGTGTCCTTCCTCTAGTTCCGCTTCAGTAGTAGTGTCACGTTTGCGGTGCAGGTGGCGCCACCCCTCGTTTTGAGTTTAAAGCTTCTAATGTATTATTTTTCCATCCTAAAACCACGCTGTGATATTTATTGATCTGATGATTATTTTATTACGAGTTGCATTATATGAAATGTTATTATGTTAACCACTAAAATGTATTGTAACCGATCTCTCATTTAACGTACAGTTCGGTTATTATTTATTACATACGCTTGTAACGCATTAGTTTGTTACTGTTGTGACGTAGGAGCCTCTCACAGTTCACTATATTCCTATATCTTGATTATAAGATAGCGCCATGACTATAGAAAGTTGTTATTGCAATTAAATGTTCAGTAAAATAAGGAGTGGTTTTACTAACACCGTCCACGCCCTTGTCCTCTACAAACCACTCGACGTCCTGTGACGTGCTCGCGCTCTGCTGGAACGTTACCCTCCGTATATTATTCAATTACCGGAGCTAACCGCTCTTTGCCGTCTGAGGCGCCGGCTGAGTTGTAGTAATTGGAAAACTATTTATAACTTTACAGTTCGTTGAACACGAATTTACTGTAAGATGAGCAAACTATAAATAAGCAGAATGTTGTAGCTGGTTTACGCAATCCCCTCGTTCAATATACACGAACAGCCGTACAGCCTAATCTATCGTTTATATGGTAAAGTTATACCAACAAGAAACATTTTATATAAATTTAAAGTAATTATAAAAATGTATTACTATCAGAAGGTATCGCCACCTATTTTATATACTCGGTTTATGCACGACTCGTTATTCAATCTTAAAATGAATAGACTGTTATACTGTTGCAAAAGAATGAATCGACGCAGGCTCACACTAAATGTGTGCTTATATATGCTTTCTAGTTTAAATTATCAAATAATCATTGGAAAACACAAATGTTTTGACGAAGACAATGTCACTAGATGGAGACAGTGGGCGACTATCTACACTAAACATTTATGTTTTGAATGTTGTGCACTTCATATTTTTATTTGCACTCGAATGTCCTGCTGTAATAATATTAATTTCCCTTAAATATTGATAAAATATCCATTGATGTAATTATGTTTGTCGAAAGGCACTTGTCTCACCACCGACGGATAACATCGACCCGACTTGGACTCTGTACAATCATCAAATCAATTTTTCAATCAAAATTCAATTTTAAATACTTAGTTTTTTATGAATGAAAGTAGATCATAACAAAAAAACCTCATTCGAATCTGTTCAGTAGTTCTCAAGATTTCGCCGAACATACAGACACTGACTGAGATCTTTTTTTTTAATAATTAACATACTATGTAAGACTGTTGTTTTCACTAATCATTATCGGTATACTATTCTACAACTACATGCAAATGTAAACATAAAACTATAATAGTTTCGGGGAGTTTGTTTGTTACTCTTCCGCGTTGCAACTACTGGATAGATTTGGATGAAATTTAGAATATAGATAGAACGATTCTTTGAGTAACACAGGCTTATTTAAATTAAAATGTACGTGATCAGAGCCAAGAGCGCGGGCTAGTATTCAAATTGCCGACTTTAGGTGCTCGTTTATAGAAGTGACATAAACTATAGCAGTGAGTATTCAATCGTCAAATTATATGCTAGATGTGACGACACGAAGAGATGCGGATGATGTGTATTTGCGATGATAGTAGTACACACTAGTGTTGGTGAGACAATTGCTAAGGAGATGTAAACAGTGTTGGCCGTTCGAGTGTATACGCAGTAGCTTGTGTGCGTACGGTTGCGTATATGTGTGTGCGTGCAGGGCTCGGCGGGTTCGGGGGCGGGGGTGGGCGCGGGGGTGGGGGCCGGCGCGGAGGAGGCGCGGCCCAGCATCACCATGCCGGGGACCAACAAGCCCCGCGCGACCGTCTACGACTACGACGACGACAGACCCCCCAGTGCTGATGTGAGTTTCCACTTACATATAAGTGGTAGATTATATTCTAACTTTTTACCTCTTTACTTAGCTACAAGATAAATAAATAAATGACGATGCTTTTTTAAAGGTTAAAATAAATAATTTTTGTTTATAAAATATTTTTTTTTTTTTAAATGCTCACGAGGGGGTGGGCTGATGTATATATTTCAAAGTTATTAGTGAAATACGGTTATACACATGCAAGTGTTTCGGAGAAGTCTAAGTCCCAGGAGTAAATTGGCTTCCCGAAACACAAACATGAGTGCAATCGTATATCTTTAATAACTATATGAATACCACTCGGAAGAAATTATATTAACTCTGTATTTTTAGTTTATTGTAAAAAGGTGAGCCTAGTGCCGTCGGCCAGGCACGATCCTAGATTCGCTACTATTACTGAGAATTCCCTAACCTAAACGCCGCAAACTTAACTGGTAAAATTATTTACTTATTGCAAACTCGGTCATATAACAACTAAGCTGGATAACAATGGCTTCTTTGTGTTAGCGGCGAGATGAAAATCAGTGCGGAGCGAAGCATCAGCGTTTAAGACCGTGTGATTTATTGCCGAGTCTGCAGCGAGTAAATAATTTTAATATAGCCAATGACATGCTCTATTACGAATAAGGATATGATTGAGACTATTTTGCCATTGATTTGGCCTAAAAATTGCTGACCAGTAACAGTATTGTTTTTTACAATTGGCAGCAGAACGATCGCGATACAGACACTCCGAAGACAGCGGCGAAGAAACAAGAGTCCAAGTCAAAAGAGGACAGCAACAGGAGTGACTCCAAGAACAACAAGAGTGGCGGCTGGCTCGGTGGTATACTCAACAAGTTGTCCCTCCGAGCGCCCAACCAGATGATCCTGCCCGACGACAAGAACCCCTCTGTGAGTGACGCTAGACCATCCAAATATAATATACCTACGCTTATGTGAAAAAGTAGGGTAGGAGAAGAGAGGTGACAGTTAAATTTTATCGATAAATTCAAATTCGGAATGTCAAAAAAAAAATTAAATATGTTGTACAAGATTTTAAATTTATGATATCAAATTTGAACTTAAATTTGGGAAAGCATTCATCTTAGTGTTCAGTTGCTTATGAAGCGACTAAAATCTGTTGAAGCGGGGACGAGTACTTTGGGCTCGCCAAGATACAGACATCATTTATTTGTTTCTTTGTATGACATAAAGATTCGTGACGTCATACTTCTCTACTGTCATGTAATTTGTTTGGTTTGATAATAAAAAAATAAGAACACACTTTGAAAATTGTGTGGAATCTAATAACAGTTAACTTCATGAAGACTTGAATCATTAATTCAGTAAGGAAACTATTATAATATTAGGAAATAAAAAAATGTTTTATAATGATGGTAGAAATTTAGCTGAACAAATACTTTATTCTTTTAGAACCTTCTATTGGTTTAGTATTGATTTCGAGTGCCCAGGATTCTTGTTCATGATCTCATGTCTGTATCAACGACTTTAATAGCGTGTAGATTATACAATTTGAATAACATTTTGATTTGTAGAATTTGAGAATAACCAACCAAGTTATGTTCTTTTTTTGCCTAAACCATATTTATTATATATATATTTATCTAATAAATATTTTTTGCCTTTTCTGTCTTTTATTACAACTAACATTTACTTTTGATATAATACAAATACTACATAATGTATCTATACTAATATTAATTATACGAAAGTTTGAGAAGGTGAATGGATGTCTGTTGTTACTCTTACACGCAAAACGGTAGAACCGATTTGCTTGAAATTTGTTCATTCTACTTATAACTCTTAATATTACTGCTTTGTCGTTGCGAAAAGCCCGAATCCATTCTACATAATATATTGAATAAACTTGTTGATAATAAATCATGTACACTTGGAGTTAAAAATTCCATTTAACCCTAAAATGAAAACGTGGCACAAAACCCCCATGCTGGTGCGTTTGAGGTACATTTGAAATAATCACACATTGTGTTGTATCTATTACTGATTCTGACACAGTATCGCATTGAAATATTTTAAAGGTATCGAGAATCTACTGCAGCCATTTATACTTTACTATTTTCCAGATTTGCTAGTAACCAACAATGTTGCCAACATTATGAATATTGCAACTTTTGTAATAATTCTTTTATTTTTTTGAATCTTTGAATTTACTATTTTATAGCCAGTACCTATCATAAGGTTCTGTAAAAAATCGAACCAAATCCTATTTAATAAAACAAAAAAAAATATGGAAATCGGACTACCCTGTAAAAAGTTATGCGTGGTCATTAGGGTGTCCCAAAAAAATCAAAGTTGTTTTTTTTAACGCGGTATGCGTTAAAAAAAACAACTCTTAATTTTTAACCCGTGCCGACTCACATCAATACTTGTTAGTACTTGCTCTCTGGCTGCCGTGACCTAACGTGTCGATGTGCTTGTGATTACTCGTTATTTAGTTATAGAACTCGCATCGTTTTCCATCAGTCAACATGTCAATGCAATTACACAGTTCTAAAAGGGGTATATTTTTAATACGTGACGTAAAACATCAAATAACGGGTTCAAAACTTCCGTCTAATGGACAAGTTCTTGCAGTTTTATTTTACAATATCCGTGAAGTGAATTTAACTATCAATGAAAGCGCGAGTCTCACTATTCACTAGTGTATTATCTATTGGGAAAAGGCGCGTATTCCTACTAAATCTTTGCCTAATTGTGTGAAAAAACTCATATCAAGTTTGGAGGGACTTGCAAAAAAGTGCACAAAAGACACGAAGACGTATTTAAGCAGGCGCCGTCAAGACTTTGTCAACAATTTAGATAATGTGTTTAGCGCATCGGCGTGTGCAATGTGCACACGCCGATGCGCTTCAATTAATAAAAATTAATGAGGATAGAATCTTTCTGCAGCGTCAAAGAGACACTTAGCAGGAGTGGATAAAACATTTACTGATAGAGAGGATAGAGCGCGCCTCAGAACTATCGAAGACGAAAAACGACATGCTAAATATTTGTCTGAGCCGACTCCTTCGACATCATTCGAGATTTTATTACTCCAAAATAAGGTACCGGAAGTTTTGACTGTTCAGCGGGACGGCAAGCTTGAGCCAATGATGATGCCTGCTTTAAATGCTCTTAAATCAAAAGAAGAACGTCTTCCTTCCTATAGTTATTTCTTATGAAAACAAGGAACAACTTATTGCTGTACCAAGACTAGAAAGTTCTACAGGAAGTAAATTAGCACAGGCAGTTTGGAACGCGATTGTAGACTGGAATTTAGAAGATAAAGTGCAAATCTTGAACAAAAACTGAACAGAGAAATGCTTATTTTCGCTTGTCGACATCACGTTGTCGTGTATGAATTGGTCTTAAAAGAGGTACTTGAAGCAAAAATCAGTCAAGTAACTACAAGCCCTGATATTCCGCTCTTTAAAAAATTCCGAGAAAACTGGAAAAGTATTAATGCTGATAAAATACAGACCTATAGAGAAAAACTTACACAGCAGCTGACTGACTCCGAAATTGAGAACTTGCTAGAGTTTTACTGAACTTAACTGACAAAAGAAATAGTCAGAGATGATTATCGAGAGTAAATAGAGCTTTCTGTGATATTTTTTGGTTAAATATAGTATAAAAAATTCAAATCCGACCTCCAGGTGCCATGCACCAAGCTCGATGGATGACGAGAGCGATTTATTCCATGAAAATATCGTTACTTAGTGCTCAATTCAAGATCACAAGCAAAGACAAGGCGGCATTGATTTACGTTTGCTTGTTCATCGTAATATCCTACGTTAAACCATGGCTTCAATGCACTTCAGCAATAAAATCACCATACCAAGATTTCTGCTTTTTTTCAAAGATTTTCATGGATTAATCACTGTTGTGAAGGAACACAAATAATTTTTATTACGTTGCGTACAAAAACACCTGAAAATTTATCCTAACTCTAAAAAACAAACGTTAAAAAGAAAATTTGAACAATAATAATATTTTTTTTTATGTAAATGAATGAATAATATTCTATTTGGGTGTATTGAAGTTTTAATTAGTAATAAAGTACAGTAAGTCAGTACAAATTTTCATGTCAAAAGTTTGGCATCAAGTCGGCATGGGTTGTCGTTGTCCAATTGCAATAATAGTTATTATTTGAGTCAACGAGGTCAATCCGAATAAAAATAGAGGGTATGCGTATCTGATTTCGCGAAAAAAAATTTTTCCCTTATGTCTTGGGACACCCTAGTGGTCATACATAAAAAAATAGACGGGTTGACTTGAGAACCTCCTCCGTTTTTTCGTTGGTTAAAAAGCCTAGAGTAGTTGAAACACTGGAGAGATCTATACTCATGAAATTTGACAATCATGAAAATCGAAAAATTATACAAACTATTACCGACTATAATCTTAATTTTTTCCATTACAATGTTAACTTTGTTCCTTAGTTACAATATAATTAATAATAGTCACTTAATTATAAAATTCAGTAAGTTAATTATAGTGTACTCTCTTATGTATGAACTATGCCTGTACCTACACATTATGGAATCGTCCGATCGCGACAACTACTTCACTACTTCTTATTAACCCTAATTTATGTAAACATTATACACTTAAAAAAGTAATATATTACTTTTGTTATATATATACTAGTGATGTGCCGGATAACCTTATCCGCGGATATCCGAGGGAGAAAAAAGATCTGTATCCTGTCCGTATCCCTTATTTTTGGCTTATCTTGTGACGGATCGTTTACGTTATTATATTTTATTACGTTTATGACATTCTAAATTTATTTGCTAAAATTAAATATTAAATATCTGATGTAGTCAGTTACTAATACTATCGTCAGTTATAAGGTACCATTTGACTATCTTTATAACGAGATCAATCCCTAAATCTTTGTGATATGTGTATTAAAAAAATACGTGCAAGTTGAAATATTTCGTGTTATTAGTCCTCAACGTCAACTATCGTGTCAAGGTCACGTGTAGCTGCATCAACTGAGAAAAAAATACTAGAGGTCCGTATCCGTATTCGCGGATCTAGACATTAATAATCCGTAATAATCCGCGGACATACATTTTTGCGATCCTGCATATCACCAATTAATACTTTACGTATATTTATACATATGTTTATGTATTTATGTTTATACTATTCAGGGAAACATCATTTGTGAAGGTGATATCAATACGTTGTCGGAGATCCTTCGGCATGTGTGAATATGTTTGTATGTGAACAGATCGTGTGGGACCCGGACACGAAGCGCTGGCTTAACGTGGACGGCGATGGCAACGAGCCCGACCTGCCGCCGCCCCCCCCGCCCAAGACCGCCGACCTGCCGCACGTTCTGCAGTCAGTATACACACGCGCTATACTACACACTCACTTACACACGACAACTGTTATGGCTATGGATATATGAATAATATTTTACCGGTTTCAGATCTTTTTTGTTTGGTGGACTTTTTCGTATTACAATCACACCAAAAATTGCTTAAAAATTTATCTAGGTACTTGAAAATGCTAAAACATCATTATATAAATAAATATATATATAAATAAATAACCACTTCAGCCACATAGAAATAATAAAAATTGTCATAACGTGCCTCATTTAGACTCCGCCCTATCCAAAATTTTTACATGAGTTTCGGTTGCGGTTATATTTTTATTTCGGATATCCCGTAGATTTAGTTACGGTGACATCCCTGGTATATACGCACACACACTCGCATAGGCATACAATATTTATTTATATTAGCGGGTTCGGTTCCTGAGAACACACATATATGTCGCAGAGTATGGACGAGCCGGACTGAACACTAAGTGTAGAGAGAATTGCAACAAAATTCTTAAAGATTTGATTATCATTGCAGGAGTGCTTCGCCCCCGCTCTCGGCAGCGGTCCCAACGGCGGGCGCTCCGCCCCCGGCCGCGCCGGCGGCTCCGCAGGCGCCTGTCTCTAATATATTCAAGATGCAGAAAGGAAGACGTAAGTGCATAGATATTATGATGTATTATATTACTTTGCCGCACAAGGTTTCCGCGATCTGACAAAAATCTTTGTGCTTTTTCTGTATTTAAGCAGACTGTATTTAACACCAACCGTTCCCCGCAGTCCTAAGGCTCGTAGTGTGATATTACATACATATCCTTGCTCAATGTTTACTCTATCCAATACAAAAATATTTTTTCAAATCCGTCTGGAAGTTGCAGAGATGAAACAAACAACTAAATAAAAAACTCTTTACCTTTGTTATATGGATTAGTCTAAAAGACAATACTAGAATTATATTACATTGAATAATTAACGATGACTTTGAATTTGAGTAATTTAATGTTTGTTGAAATAACTACATGTAATGTATATAAATGTTCTTTGTATATCGATACGTTTCGGGATGCTGTGGGTTTTCGGGTGTCAATCTAATCAGTATATTGTTGAAAATTCGATAAAAAAATATAGTCTAGACGTACAAATAGTAAAGTAAAATGTAGGTGTACCTTTTGACTATAGAGCGAATATTGTATATTATATTGTCTCACACACACACAAACAAGATTAACATAATTAGGATGCTTGCGGATAACAGTTGTGTGTGTACCATGAGTAACAGCGATTATTACGGATTAACCAATCCGTAATAACCGTTTTATCCAATTATGGGCAAAGAAGCGCTGTAAGAAGACACGTTACACATACATAGCCAGACATAAGACATGTATAAAAACTGTATATGAGTTTAACTATGTGAGATTGCACATTTGAAACATGTATTTTCTTTAATTTCTTATTATTTTGAAGGAATAGTTGAAGTTGAATCTTAAACAGTTTTGTCAGAAATTGTGTTTATAAGCAATAGCAAAAAACACATAAAATATAAAAAATTACAACATAATCGATCATTATAACTAATCTAACAGCGATAGTTACAAGAGACACGTTCGTTCGTTTATTTTCTGTTTAATAGTTGCTTGAGAACGTAACTGTACAGTTGTGATGTTGTAAAATTAACCTTTAGAACGGGTCGTTAGAAAAAAAAAAAAACTATTTTTCATTTGATTATATTATACTATTACAAGTAATTAAGTTAATTACTTGTTACTTTATTCAAAATCCATTACAACTTTATCTTACCTAAAATTGATTGTCATTTTTATCAAATCGGTAACATATTTGGTCATCTATAATTGACTACTTATTGTACCGTCGAAAAGAAAATAAATGAACAGACGAAGTATAGTAGAATTATGGACATTCACAAAAAAATATATGTTTGTGAACAAATCTTGTCAGGTTCTTTTTAATAATGAAACTACAGTCGGTATCGTCGGTTCTTACATGAACGTATAACGTATTTTGTAGATATAAAGAAGTCGTACGTGGACGTGTTCAATCCCCGCGGCGCGGCCCCGCGCGCGCTGCCCCCCGCCGCCGAGGTGCTTGGCCCCCCGCCCCCGCCCCCCCCCACCGACTACTTCGTGCCAGCGCCGCTGCCGCAGGTATTCGAAATTTTAATTTTGCATTTACAATATTAGTTAGTAAGCTAAGACACTTAAGACCTTACTGGGCCGATTTTCATTAAAATTATACTATTTTGAAGCTTAGAAACTTGGATTTGAATGTGTAAAATATTATAATATATAAATAGCTAAATTAATAAAATTTGAAGAAAAATCAACTATCAACAACGTTAATTGTCTCGCTTGCAAATGTAGGCTAATGTAAATGTCTTATCAATTATTATTTATCCGCATAATGTCTGCTACTCGTTAAATATAAGTAATTATCAGAAAAAATTAACTTCAATTCTCTTAGTGCTCCTTTAACCTCTTATCTGCTCCCTTTCCTGTTGTATCCTAATAATCCTGCACATTTCATTTACCGACCAAACAGGATCTCCCACATGACGACCTCCCGGACGCGATAGAAGTATCCATTCCTCCTTTTCTCTCTGGAACGACCTCTAAACCAAATATAAGCACAGAGAAGGTAATACAATATACATCTTATAACAATCTTCTTGTCTCCTGGATTTAGAACATCACATACACACTTACACTCACGGCTGTCCCCGAAGGCGTATTGAACACCCACATTTTGCCAAGTATAATTACTTATGTCTTATGTAATAGGGGGCAAGCCCATAACACTAATACAAATACAATGCAGTGACTACCACCGCCATAGCTGTAACAAATATCAGCGAGCGATAAAACCTTGCGCTGTCCAACTCACACTCTTGCACCATATCATACCAACAACACTTATCCAAAAATTAATCGAGTGTTCCTTCCACAACTAACTTATCACCCAAAAGTGTAATAAAGCGTTTGCACACACGTTATAAATTAAAAATATAGAAAAAAAAGCCTTATATCATTATTTTACAATATTAAAAATTAATTTATGAGTTTTGTTACTTTTTTTTTTAACCCCTGAGGTTAAGGCGTCCTTCAGAGAAAGCCAAGTTTCTCTTTCGCTACGTGTTGCCATCACATTATTCTACCTTTATTCATGTAGCTAGTGTTTAGTTTGTTATTAAATAGTTTGTTGTTCCCACACGCCGCCAGGACGCAAGCTTACCTAACGGACATTGACAGGTGGTAAAATAGCTATTCGACACATTTTGAAATAGTTACAGTAATTCATAAAGTACTGCTAAAGAATATTCTATTTGGACATTATACGAACGACAATTTGAATTAATAATATTTAAAAAAATACTTTAATCAAATAATATTATTAGCACTAATTTGTATCAACACGTGTATGGATAATAATTTAGTAAGAAATATAGCTCTGATACAGTTACTATTTCAATTTTGGACCCATTAACGTATACTAACAGAGAGTTATACAATGAAACACTAACTCAACATGATTTGCGTTAGTGCAAAACTACGCACTTAAAAAAAATATATGCATACTGTTGGTCACGTCAGGTTGTGGTACAGTTTCTTGACATAATTTATTATTAGTAGTTATAGTTTTTAAAATGTATATGTAATTTATATTTCAGAACAGCATGTACGACCCATCCCGACTGGACAACGCCGAGGAGACGTACCGCAGCGGAATATAACCAACCGACCACTCAACTGACGACACAGAATATTTCAGAAATTTTTATATTTCAGAAATGTTCATGTAACATAATAAAACCTTAACAGTGTCCCACTTTTTGTTGAAAATCGCTTGCAAGTATCCAAGTACCTATATTATTATGTATTAGTACACTTCTAAGTGTAAGCAGTTCTCGCTCTAAAGCGGCACATCGTAAAGGTTATCGATCATCAATTGAAAATAATATGAAGTGTAAATCGAGTCGCCAAACAATATTGAAAACCAAAAGGCGTTAGACGCGGGCATCGCTGCTATTGACTGGCTTTGGAACAAGGATTATGTATGTTCTATTGATAAGATATTTTTCATGTAGACTCCGGCCAGCAAGAGACTCGGCATAAGTGTGGCAGTCCTGGCCTCTACCCCTTGGTAATGTTTATATACGGTCTGAATTTGAACTCAATTGATTACTTTAAACCACGTGTTCTGTTGTTTGATCTAGTTAGAAGTTTGCTCAACTTTTCTTCATAATTTTTATTTATATATTTATTTATTTACTATTATTTTTTGTTATTTTTATTTCATTTCCTTTCTTTTTTCATTCAAATGCACATAGTACAGATTATTTATGACCATAGACGACCCACGACTGGTAATGATTTTTTTATTGAAAAGAAAAAAAAACAACATCAGAAAGCGATCTTTCATATAAGACTTAGTATGAAGTAATTATTGCAATTCAAATTCACACTAAATAATATTAACTAAATTATGTGATAACAGCAATATACATAATTATAGAAAAATATATATAATGATTATAATAATTAATAGTAAGACGACCTACTTGCCAACTAAGAAGTTAGTTGTGTATAGTGACGAACTCCGAGCCCTCGCGCCCGGGACTCCGTCGACAACACCGGGGCAGTGCATGGGACTTAACATTGTTGAAATTAAGTGTACTGTAATTATTTTACACACATCTTACGCCTTCAAGACTATCAAACGTGAGACTCCACGTAAGTTGTGTGTGAAAATCAGGGCTCGAGACAAACAACAGATAACGAATACGTTTTGTTAAAGATAAATCCTATAGTTAGTACTACATTCTCTACTGTAAAGTGACTCATTCGCTCCTCTCCATCTCTTACTTTCTCATTCTTTATACTTATTTTTTTAGTAAAAATTAAATATTTTAGAATAAAAAAAATCTGTGAGGTAGTATTCATATTTATTGAAGACGGACGGTTGTACTCACTGAGTTAGTTCCGGGCTCCGCAGGGCCCTGCCACTTTAATGTCAGGCCCCTGCGCTACACTCGCACTACACACAGTGCAACCGTATATCTTTAATAAAAATGGAGTATTTGTTAAATTAAAGAAGGGTAAACCTATGGTAATCCATCAATTGTGAAAAAAAAATGTATTATTTAAATTTATAATTTCTATGTTATATTTATCAATTATGTTATGTCATTACTTTTTAGATAAAATGTGGGCTTAGATTGCGATTCAAAATCGGGTGCAATTGATACGTTTAGTTTTATCTACTGACGACTGCGGGTAGTCAGTGACGGTGTCGTCACGTTTCGTTATTTCCACACGCGTATGTGTATGTAATATAAGCATCGTGTATAGTTAGCGAATGGTTTGTGTGGAGGCGACAGGTTGTATAAAATGTTAAATGCCTTAGTAACTCTGTAGCGATAGTTTCAGACGTGTTTGTAAAAAGCAGCATAATGTCGGTATATATGTATATTGGAGGGAGGTTCAACGGCGACATGTCTAGTTTGCATTGTATTATATGATGATTCAAAACTTATTGAAAATATTTAAATAAATGTTTATGTTATGCTTATTATGTATGTGTTTTACTTTATGACGTTCTGAAGTGTGCGTTACTCCATCAGGAAAGTGGATCCTAGACTCCTAGAGTGATATGAGTGGACCGTATAATTAGTACGTAATCTGCAGTGAATGTGCGCCGCATAAAAAATTTGTGCATGTTGTAGAAAAAAATGGAAAAAACGATTCCAGCTGGAGTAACGTTGTTCCAGCAGGAAAATTATAAACAATTTTTACTGTTTTTATGCTTTACGACAACATGCCTAAATGTCATAATATTTTATGCGGCGCACATTCACAGCAGATTACGCACTAGTTATACATACCACTCATATCACTCTAGAAGCCACTTTCCTGCTGGAGTAACATACACCGCTCTGAAGGGTGCATTCAGTATATTGGATTAGTTCTGATCAACACTGTTCAGTTCAGTCGTGCACAAATAATATCTATTTAACAAGTTTATAGCAACTGAATGACTCTTTTATTTCGAGAATGGCCGACAAGTTTCGGACCCGACGGGGAACCTTTTTTTTTTTAATGAGTGAAGCGACCTGTTGCATTTTTTAATACTGGCTAATATCTTAACAGAATAAAAGAAGTATCTTTGGGATATAGATAGAAACGTAGCAAATTAATTATAACGATCGTTAAAAATCGAAATTGTTTATTTTTCCAACACGAGTTCTGTCTCGGCTCCAACGCAGCACAGATGACATATAATATCAACGATGAGTATTGATCAAGTACGGCAAGGAAGGGATCCTGCGTTCGCGTCTGCGTTGAATAAGATCGAAAATCATCGTGACATCTGTCGGGTCAGCTTTTATATCGGTGGACAACTACTACTATTTAGGTCGACGTTACTTGGCTTGTTTAAACCATTTTTTCCCTGGCTTAAACACAGGGAAGCGACGCTCACAATATTCAAGCAGGACCTGAACGTCCTTTTTTATGTCATTAAAGAACTTTCGAGTCACTCTACACTTTGCTACTGACCAATAAACGTGTCATTACGAGTTAACACAGTTTTTTTATTTTAAATTTGAATAACCGGGATTCAAGTAATCCACATCCTTAACATTGGTCCTATACGATCCGGATTTATTAAAAGCAGCAAAAAAAGGAATATTATCTCAAGATATAAAATAAGTGCACTTTGGAGTGAGAGCTACGTGACTACGTGCTGGTAAAAGTGAGATTATCTTGGACATTAAATAAAACGGCGTTCGAGTATAATAGCATTTATTATAATTAGCCCAACACTCTAAGGTTCAGGTAATATTTCAAAATAAAACATCGGTTAGTTCAATACTTTTCAAGGTCAGTAGCATTATTTTTCTACTGTATAATTAATTTATAACGTATGTGCATTTAATGTAATTGGCATTATTTACATGTTACAGGTTGAAATATGTATAAAATATAGGGAATACGTAGATAACAGTGCTTATTCAATATAGTACAGTAACGTTAAAGTTACATTAGTTACCTGCGTATCTACCTACTTATAATTAATTTTGTACAAATTACTTAAAAACCTTTAATATTCGTATTGTAAATTATTAGTTAACCTAGCAATCTAACTTTTCAGCCTACTTTATACATAATTACATTACATTTACACATAAATTGTAACAGATTAGATAAATTTGATCAGTAATTCATTTGAAAAATTGCAATTGACAAACACAACTGTATTACAATTATAACCATATAATAATATAACCATAAGATAGGTACTTAACCTATCTTATGTGTCTAAAAACAATAATTTACAGTTTTTAAATATATTTACAAAAAGTGTCATAAAAATATAAAACTTAGTTTAAAACTTTACAATACAAATTACATACATTATTTTAGCAATATAATTGTCACGTTACAGGTCTATTAATACTCGCTTCCCAAGATGACTGACCCTAAGGAAGTTTCACTTCCCAAGGTGACTGATAATAAGGAGCTTAAGAAAAAGCGAGAATTAATCGACAAATATTAGGAATCGACATAATACATAGTTAGAGTGCTGGGACATTGTACCATGACCTACGAGGAATTAAGCAGTTTAAATCAAGGCGATACTTAATTCGACGCCACTCACTTCTTTCTCATCGAAGCCTGAAGACCTCTCACTCCAGATCACTTTTTAGAAGATCACTTACTGCCCTTCCTGTCAAGGTTATTTGAAACTTACCTCCATTTAGCTCGTCATCAGAGGATCGATTAGTTGCGACAGCCCTTTTGGTCGAGATGGAGTAAGGAGTACGTGTTCGAGCTCCAGCTTCGTGTAAAATAGCGAGCTTCCAAGGACTCCCTGAAGCCAAATTCTCTCGTCAGTATAAGAGATGACAACCTGCCGCCCTTTAAGTGAAAGCTGGGACGTGTTGCCGCTCTTCACCAAGGCCAAGATGGTATTACGCGAGTTGCTGAAGTCAGGACTGCGATCGGCGTCTTGCGAAGGGCGTGTTCTAAATATGTTCATTACTGGCAGATTTCTGTTGAATGCAAGCATTCAACAGAAATGTTCACGCCTACTACAATAATGGAAGCAATCCACAGGGAAGCGACGCTCACAATATTCAAGCAGGACCTGAACGTCCTTTTTTATGTCATTAAATAATTTTCGAGTCACTCGGCACTTTGCTACTGACCAATTAACGTGTCATTACGAGTTAACACAGTTTTTTTATTTTAAATTTGAATAACCGGGATTCAAGTAATCCACATCCTTAACTCCCTCCAAATCCTACTCTGCATCTTTACCATAGGCCGCCTCGAACTTCTTCGAAAGTGTAAATGAATCAGCTTTGTAATTTTATTAAAGATATACGTGAGCTTTATAGTGTAATATTAAGGACGAATTCGTGAATTTCAAAAAAAAAATCTGCTTACTGTTTTGCTCAACTGCGTCGTCTGCTCAGCATAAACTTGTACAGACAGACAACAACTACATTATTTTAACAACACCAATATATATACGTATATGTTACATACGTGTATCATCCATAACATATACCTTACGCATACGTAACGTTACAAAGGAACAGCTAAGCATCCGCGCCATGGCAGAAAGCATCCGCGCCATGGCAGAATTTGTCACCGGTCAAGGCATCACTGTGGAAGTGTTACGGAGATCTTTGTTCGATGAGTTAATGATGAATGGGATGTTTACGAAAGCGGGAAGTAAATAACAAAAGTAAAGATATTTTGTATATTGTATTCAAAAGAAATTTAAAAAGATTTTATATAACTAGTTAAAGTCATCAAGATTAATGGTGTCGTTGTTGTCCCCTTCTTCGATGACTGCTATAATTTGGATGACGGCCGCGCCGATGGTGCACACTATGAATGCCGCCATCACCAGCGAGATCACCACCAGGGCTTTGTTGGCACACACTGTGACGAGCTGAACCAGTCTTCTCTTGTCTTAATGATCTCATATGCGAGATGTGCTATCATTTAGTTTGGGAAACTTTATTAGTAAGTTTAATTTAAGTATATATAAAACAATATATACCTAATTATCAACTAGCTACTTTAACTTCAATTTTTTATTAAATTGCTATAAACGTTCTAACTTCATACTTTTGTACCGACTTTTCGACTTTTGTTGTCACTTCTGACATTTATTTTTATTTTCTCCTTGTCTGTGGTTGTCGAAAATGCCTGGTAGGTAGAAGTTAAATCCTTATTACAAAATAGTGACGGATTAGGTTATGTTTTATATTGTTCCCATTTATATTTATAATTTACCTAGATAGATTTATCGGTCCACACACACACCTCAGGAGCACCACAGCAGTTTTAATTGTCAATAATCCAGTACAGAAGAAATCTGGAATGCAACGCACAATGCAAAATAAATACTTATTTATGTTGATATGACTGAATCCAACCAATCCTTTAATGCAGCCACATTGACGTAGAGCGTGGGCTCGCAGGCCACACCACAGTGTCGATTTTGGGCCATGATACCAAACAATTTCCCTCCGCGCAGTAGTGGTGTTCCGCCGCAGTAGGAGCAGGGTGCGGCGCGAGAGTACAACGAGCCCGCGCACAGTGCGTGAGCCATGCACGCGCCCCCGCCGGTGGCTCCGCACGAGCCCGCCGTCATAGCACCGCCCCGTGAAAGGTGGCGCGGCGTCCACACGTCTTGGCCCTCCGCCGAGCATTGTGCTAGCGACACAGTATACGTTGAAACTTCACGTAATCGGCGACTTCTTGGGCTCCTATCCATTGACCTGAAAAGGTGCAAACAGTAACTTAAATTAGCTTTGTAATCTACCTAATTTAAGGCTAACCTTATCGTAATGATTAGAGTAGGTACCTAACACTGAGATGCAGGTGACGGAGTTTGGCACAAAGCGGAGTAGTTCTGGGCCGGTTTTGAAAAGTATGAAAAGTCGGCTTGTAATGGATATAGGTACCTTCATTGAATAGGTAGGAATTTAAATTGGTTTTGATGCGTTCGCATACCGCGTACTTCTAACAAAGCATCATACGTCTGCTCTAGACGAAAGCAACAGCGGAATGGCCACGTTTCGCGGCGCACTTTAATTTTATGCCGTGCCGTACCCGTACCGTTTTATTATATAGTCACGGAAGGAACTCGCGTAATATAGTGTAATTTGTCTGATTGGTCAATCCACGTATTACATATACGTGGATTGACCAATCAGACGGAATATGATGTATACAAATTGTGTGACCGAAATTGTAATATAACAAGCATAGATTTCATCAAATATAAGTTCGATGCCAACCTACTCTGGTGTTTTACTTCATGGTAGCTACGGATCAAAAGCACAGCTTGACCGGTCTAGTCCAAAGTGCCTACCTCTTCTAGCTACAAGTGATACCTACTTAACTACGGTGCAAACGCTGATCATATCAGCTGGGTCAGTTAAGTACGTACCCTGACTCCTGATCAGCCAGCTGGCACAGACATTAGGGCAAGTACATACACTGCAACTCATCGGGTCAGCTGCCTCGAACGGATGACCCGAAAGTTTTAATAAATTGACGACATTTGGACAATTGATGACGATTGGACGACATCCAGTCCACAATGCTGTACAACTAGTGGATGTGTAGGTACAAGAGTACCTAAACACTTACCTATATCCTCCATAGCCAAGTAAAGTGAATCTTTCCCCAACGGCCACAACGAAATACTCCAGCAGGGTAGGCACTTGCAACAGGAGCTGTCTACTGGAAATCAAAACATTCTCGCTGCGCAATGCAGCAAGATCATAGCTGCGATTGACGCCTTGGTACAGCGGATGAATCTGCACGTCCATCACCGCGTGGCTGCGTCCTTCCTTCATCAATCCATACGAATCCATTATAAAGAACAAGTCCAGTGACTCCACCTCCTCAATAGATTCAATACAACTGGCTGCCGTCAGTGTCCAGTGTCGTGTCACTTTAGTGAGGATGCAGCCGAACGTCACATCCTCAGGAGGCTTCAACTTAACCAGAGCCGCGACATAATTCTTATATGTCGTCGAGGCATCGTATCCGTCTGAATCCCTGTCATATATGACATTATAATCGTCAGGTACTTTGGAGAATTTTGAGTATTTAAGTGTTATTTTCTGATCAGTGGCATATTTTTGTCCGGGGATCCAATAATAGTGTGTAGTTGCCTTGGTTTTTTGAGAGGGTGTCCAAGTACACTCGATGTCAGGAGACAAAGTGGTGGTGCTGAAACCTAAACTTGTTGTTGTTATACTCTTATGTGATGTGGGGCGTGTAGTGAGTGCATCAAATGGATCAGTTGCCCCAGGAGTCTTTGATGATGAAGGCGCCGGTGTCGTGGGTACATGTGTTGGGTTGGTGGTATCTGGTATTACTTTGTCGAGTTTCTCCAGTTCAATCGAACAAACTATCAAATGAAGTGACGAGAAAGCCACTAATCCTATAAGCACAAGTACCAACACAACCTCTAAAGCCGTGAGATACGCCTCTATACGCGTGAAGGACTTACACCAACCCTTGAATTCCTTGCAGCACACATAACACATTATTTCACATCATCTGTCATTTTGTATCTTTACTAAATGTCTGTCGGACACGGCCAATGTGATCATATGTCATACGTTAATGTAATAATTAACAATAAACTACTGTTTATAAAGTCCACCCAAGACCGAACGCAAAACTCGTCGGTTTTTTTTTTATAAAGTACTTAACAAAAAACAACTTATGCCGCGTTCCAATAAACAAAAAACGATTCGTTTTGCTTACGAACGGTAAAATTTTGCTACTTTATTTAGGCTGTGTAGTGTGTATATTACATACACATTAGTTGTTCGAGTATCATAACATATTATTTTTATGTTTTACACTTATACATACACAGATGCACGTCTGTATCCCCAAAGGGGCAGACAGGCGTATTGAACACCGATATTTTGCCAACTATAATTTGAGCCCACACACGTAATAGGGAATTATAGATGGGAACGGGAATTCAAGACGGGAACGAGAATTAAAGATGGAACTATAATGTTTTAAGTTGACACTATTTACTTTTTTATAACTGTAGTTAACAACGGTTTAGTCTTTGTTCGTTTTAGTAGTAGGTAATTTAGTAGACGCGGAGGGAGAGGATCAGTCACGTTTTTAGATAAGTATGCAGATTTTTTGCTATAAAAAAAACAATAAATACTGTGTTTAATTTTTTTTAATCGGATTAACAATGACCAAGATACAGAGATTTTAGTGAAAGACCGTGGAGGCTGTGACGTCATTCATCGCGTATCGGCAAAAGTGGCGGGTCGCCGCGCCGCGGCCGCCAGCTTGGGAATAGCGCAGTTAGTGCAACGACCTGACGATTGCTGATTTTTTAGATTATTTTTTAAAGTGATAATGCCGTCAAATAAGTATTGCATTGTGCCAAAATGCAAAAATACAAGCGTTAATGCACCTAATAAGCTTTTTTTAACTGTGCCGGAAGATGCACAAATAATAAAAAAAATGGTGTAAAGCAATGCGGAGAGATGAAAAAACTCCTCTGTCAAGCCGAAGTGGTTTATCAGTACCTGCAGTATCCTAGCTAGAGTATCTACCTAATATCAGTAGGTACAAAATAGTCCACGGATCTAGTGCTAATCATTCGAAAAGTTAGCAGTTTCGATGCGCAGTAGAGAATTTAGTATGAAATGCTGCACTGCGCATGTCAAACAGCTAAAATTCACAATTAGATCCACTGACCGTATAGATTTTATTATAATATACCTATTGTGCATCGTTTCTATCATTTCTTAATAACAATTGATATTCCGCGGATAGCTAAGATGTTCGCTCACACAGATGATGTTCGTTCGTTCATGCCTAATGCCTGCCTACTCAAGTAAACCATGGAACACAAGGATATTCGAGCCAGGGCTGTACCCAGACCACGGGAGAGCCATGCTTCGGCACGTATGGTGGGCTCCCCTATTCGTAACCTTCCTCTGTCCCAGTCCAGCCTCTTCCCACTCGTCCCCTACTATGACTCTTGAGTTACAGGTGCCCATGGGCGGCGGTAGTCATTAACCATCAGGTGACCCGTCTGCTCGTTTGCCTCCTATACAATAAAAAAAAAGAGGTCCCTTGAGCGGGTGGGTGATTTTGTCATGTGATAAACGCAATCTGTGATTATGTGTAAAAGAGCGCCTGCCGCCGGGCGCCCGATACCTTACTGTTGAGTATTGTTTTATTTGTATCCTATGATATACAGTCAGAGGCGAATGTTTGTTGTACCAAATTTTTTAAATACATATTTTTCCAAAATGCATTCAACTTCGTGTATAGCTAAAGATTTATCTTGTTCAAATTGAGGGCTCAGTTGGGTTTGTGCTTTGCACTTGTTAGAAATAATATTTGAATGATTTAAATAATCCAGAAAAATCTCATCCTCAGAACACGCAGTTAAAGTGGGTAAGTAAAACCTACTCCTACTAAGTACCTCAAATAGGTACCATTTGAGGTACTTAGTAGGAGTATGTATGTATAGACTTACTTACTTTTTCATTTTATCCCTACAAAACCGACCTCCATAATAGGTAACTACCTACTCGTATCTATTTAGATTTCAATAGATACTCAATATCAATAAAAATACTGTTATACTAATAATATAACATCAAATTATAGTAAAAACTAAATAATTTACATGCCACGACATGAGTGAAACAGTGAATAATCTGAACCAAAACTAGCGATTTTGCACGGGTGGCGGGCGCGATACGCGACGTGTGACGTCATCATACCAAGCGCGGCTCCGAGCAAGCGTTTCGAAATAGCCGAAAAGAAAACTTTAATAACTTTGTCATTTCTTGTTAGATTTGAATTATTAAAAAAACTAAATGATCAGAATGTTATAGGCTGTTATAGCGCATAAGCTTATTTAGAAATATAATATTTCGTTATGTGACTGATCCTCAGTTACGGAGTCGTACAGTTAATTCTCAAACTTAAGCGCATTGATTTTTTATCTACAGCCTCTATATTCATGTCCTGGTCGAAAGTTTGTTCGCAAAGTGCCAGGAAGTACAATATAAAATAATGATTTTAGATTTTTTTCAATAACTTTTTTTTAGATTATATTATGTAGGTACCTGATTATATGGTTCAAATCCATTTAATTAATCTACGCACACGTAATGAGATGAAAATGTGGCTGCTTCTACGTATGGCACCACAAGGTCGATATTTGCCCTTACGTGTAAGTAAACTCGGTTCGAGTTGGACATAACAAGCTTTTCAGTTATTGTTTTTGCACCAAACTTTGTTTTCTTTTTTTTGACGAACAAACATTAGGCCTAATGGTAAACCTTCTTACTAGCGGAAAAAACAGCACTGAGCCTGTGTGGTGTAGTGTAGTGCTATTTTTTCAAACGTACAGTTCTTACCACGTAGTGCGACTCCAATTCGAATAGAAAGCTGCTTATAATGATGAACAAATCTGACGCTTATGCACGCTTACATTATTACTTTACAAATAAAACAAAATGGCACTAAAATACTTAACAACATTTATTATCTTTTAATATCACGTTCTATTTTCGGTGCTATAATGAATGGTTTTCTAAAAGGTCTATCCTGGCATCCAAAACGAAGTTGGCCGGACTCTTTCTTTCCGCCGAAGCCGCCGCCGAGTCGGCGTGGCCGCCAGCCGATCAGCCTCCGTCCTGCCTCTCGCTCCACAATTATTTCCGAACCATCTATGTATTCTTTATGCATGTCTTTCAAAGCCCTCTCCAAACTGCCAATGTTTTCGTACTCAACAAATGCATATTGTTTGGATTTCCCTGTCACGATGTCTCTCACCAGGCGACATTTAACTATTCTTCCGAATGGTGAAAAATCTGATTTTATTGTGTCCTGTGGAATTAAATGTAAGTTAAAGAATCTAAACGCCTTTCTTTTGAGGCTGTTAAGTTCTACCTCTTTAGTCTCATTATAGGTTAGAGCATCTTGATGCCTTGAATTCTGGAAAATCCGTATTGGGTTATCAAGTCAAATAAAATATCAAATAAACAGGACAGAACTACGAGTTGTTGAACGGAGTTCATCACAACCCATGTCCCGCAATGTTTGCGCCTCTTCACGATTTCTGCCTTCTGCTAATGAGATAGCAGCCCAAGATTTTACCCTCCCGACTCGCTAAAAAATAGTCGATAAACCAACAACGTCTCCCCAAGAAGGAGAGAGCTGCCGCTTCCTTTCGCTCGAGGTACACGCTTCGTAGAGGCTTGATACCAATGTGTAATAATGTTACTACAATGCAAAGATAAGTTGTCTATAAATACAAGTAATGGCAAGGTAATAAATACACTAATGCACTTGTTCCTTAACAAACTGAACCAATTATTAATGACATCATATATTAATTGTGATTTGTCAGCGTTAGCTACATATTAGTATAATATTAATTTGTGATGTACATTTAAGTAGAAATAGTGTTTTAAGTAAAAAAGTCCATTTAACTGATATACAACATATTGGGAACGACGTTCCTTTTCGCACGTTACACTTCAGATGCTCGGCGGCCGGCCAGCAAAAAAAAAGTGTTAGCGCAACGAAAAATGCTGACCATCTGTGGATTCTGCGCGATACTACTGTAATATCTTGTTTACTAATTATTATCTGTATAATAGTCAGGGCAACTTTCACAGATGGCGCAAATTTAATTTCGAGTTTAGAATAGATCTTTATTGTATACCAACGACATATACAATACAATACAATACAATATTCTTTATTGTACACCATAGAAAAGTTACAACATAAATGAAAAACATTGAATAATGGTACAATCGGCGGTCTTATCGCTAGTTGCGATTTCTTCCAGAAAACCTTAAGATGGACAAGTGTGATGGATTAGTGCATAGGGCAGTTTGCAGGTGTACAAACTCAGTTCAGTAGCTTATTGAACTATACATTCGTATAGTTCAATAAGCTACTGAACTGAGTTTAGTGAAAATAGTTACATAATAATCATATATACCTTAAATACATTTTATAGGTTCAAACACAAATAAATATAAAACAGCTATTAACACATACATATACACATTCTAATATTAAATAAATATGTATATACATATATCAACATTGTCAGTGACTAACTATGAGGACAGATAGTGATCAGTTACCATTTTTTTTTAAATGTTTAGTGATTGAGCACGTCTCACAGTTTCAGGCAATGCATTCCACAGGCGAGATGCATGGACTTTAAAAGATTTGTGGAGAAAATTCGTGGTGTGCAGTGGTATTTTCAGGCGCTGGTTTTCTGATGACCGCAGGAGCCTCGCGTGTGTTTCATTTAGGAACTCGAAGCGTTCTTTAAGATAGATGGGAGTAGAAGGATTAAACAAAATATTGTAAAATAGTGCGAGAATATGAGCATTCCGGCGAAGTCGTATAGGGAACCACTTGAGCCTAATTCGAAATTCAGAAATGTGGTCATATTTGCGTAAGCCAAATATAAACCTGATACAGACGTTTTGTAGATGCTCAAGTTTATTAAGTTAGTCCTCAGTGAGATCAAGATAGCGGGCATCGGCGTAATCGAAGATCGGTAATAGGAGAGATTGAACCAGTGCAATTTTAGTGTCAATGGGAAGAAAGTTACGTAATCTTGTCAGGGATCCTATTGATGCAAACACTTTACGACTAACTTCCTGTAGCTTGTTCCCCAGGACAATGTTTTGTCAATGTGAAGCCCCTGGTTTTTTACCGTTTCACAAAAAGGTAAAATCTTGCCATTAAAATTCACCTGTGGGAGGCTCGACCATACAATTTTTGAAATTAATCTAAAGCTTCCAACTATAATAACCTGGTTTTTTTCAGGATTCACGGTGAGTCCATGTTCAGAACCCAATCAGATATGTGCGCTAAATCTTTATTTATACTATCAATGGCTGCGGATAGCTGTCCAAGAGGAACGTGTGTTTAAATTTGCAAATCATCAGCATATAGGTGGTACGATGAAATAAGCTTAGAGGAGATAGTACTAATAAATATTGTGAAGAGTAATGGGGATAACACGCCACCCTGAGGCACACCGACAGAGGTATTGCACCACGAAGAAAAGGTTTCTCCGATTCGAATACGTTGACGGCGGCCAGACAGGTAACTATGAAACCAATCCAGCACCGTTGGAGATATGTTAAGAGAGCGGAGCATGGCTAATAGTATGTCAAAATCGACAGTGTTAAATGCATTGCTGAAGTCATTGCTAATGTCATCCGTAATATTGACAAGGGTTGTGGTAGTACTATGTCCAGGACGGAAGCCAGACTGGAAAGGATTTAAAAGGTTGTTTATGTTAAGAAACGTACTAATTTGTTTATATACAAGGCGTTCCATTACTTTTGAAAGGAAGGGTAGTATGGAGATTGGACGGTATTCAGTAAAGGAAGCAGGGTTAGGCTTTTTTGGCAAGGGAATGATTTGAGCATCCTTCCACCTGGATGGATAGGAGTTACAAGTTAAGGAAAAGTTGAAAATGTGGGTTAAAATGGGAAGAATCGAGTCTAAAATGGGGAGAACCATATTACGGCTGACACAGTCATTTCCAACAGCGTTGGAAGTTATTGATAATATGCTCTGTTTAACATCACAAGCGGTGACTTGATTAAAAGTAAATGGAACGTAATCTGGAGTTGGCAGTGTTGAAAGATATTCCAAAGTCTTTGCGTTGGTTGTCCTGTTAAAATTAGACGAAGGTGTGAAATGTTGATTTAGTAAATCAATATTAATTGTTTTAGGGACTGTTTCTTGCTTTGATTTTCCGACTCCAAGTGATTTAAGGAAATTCCAGACTTTAGCTGGATCACCGTTTTGAACGGATTTGTGAATGTGTTGGCGTTGGGATTTCCTACACACTTGCTGCAGTGATTGCGGATAGATAAGTACTTATCTAGGACATATATTGTATACCAACGACATATATTGCTTAAAAAACACAAAGTGGATACTATCGCTAAGAGTTATTACATTATCTATATATATAAAATCCTTTGTCCTGACTGACGGATCAACGCACAGCCGTCACCCCACCGGGGTTTTCGGTGGGGCGGCCACCGAAAACCCCGGTGGGGTGACGGCCCGAGGGGGTATCCACACCTACAAAAATAAAAAAAAAGGGACCGTGACCAGTGCAACCTGCCAACCAAATTAATGTAAGGCAAATCAAAGAAATGTTAATGTGTGTGAAATGTTAACCTGTTAAATATGTGATCACGTTAATAACCCTTAACATAGCATGGAACTCGAAAGTTTAAAAGTTAGTCAGCCAAGTCTGTTCATTGCCTTAAAATATTCTTTGAAAGCAATGTTAAATTAATAAAACTGTCATAAAAAAAAAAACTTAATTCTATGTTCGAAATTTTGCACAGCCTGCCAACGTGTACTAGATCTGAATCCTCTTTTACATTGAGGAGACAGATGCCAAGCATGGGACAGCTTATAAACAAGACTGTGACACAATAGTAGTATAATATGCTGTAGTAGGGGTTGAAAAAATCTATAGTGATAAAACATTTATCTTTACTTTTTTATTTTATACATTTTTGAATAATTTATTTTAAAACTTTTTATTTCTTTAAAATTTTATGTAAAAACAGTAGTGGAGTGGTGGATAATTGGACAGTAATCCTACAGGTCATTAATACTGCGTGCAAAGAACGGTGTGTCCCTGAACCACCAGCCAATACCAGACCATCTGCAAGCATCTTAAAGTGCTTGTCCCCCTCCTCATAGGCAGGAGTCACTGTAAGCAGAGTTCTATAATTAACATTTCCAAAGCTGGGAATAGTTATAGGTCACTGCTCAGGTTTATAGAATTAAGTATGTACAGTCGCCATCAGATATATTATAGCAGACAAGGTGACCAAATACTTCTGAACAGTTTAAAATGTCAATAAGTTCCATTCACTACAAGTTACCATTAATATCTGAACATTCATTACCGCCTTAATATCTGAGCAGATCCTTGTCAATAATTTCTATACAAACTACTAACCAAAAATATCTGAACACTTACAACGTCAAGTGTATCTACGCAGATGGGGTAGTCTTAGAAATCTGAGCAGTTGAGGAAAAATTGCAGTAGGAAGTGCTTCCAACTTTACTATAAATACAACAATATATATAGGAACTCTTTTGCTAATTTATATATTATGATGACCGGCAGTTTATAACATTTTGTAGTTTTGAGTCATGGCATGTCATGTTCAATGTGTCATGCAATGGCAAGCAACGTATTATAGATATTGGATTATTGATTTTAATTAATGTAATATGAGTTCATACCGTATAGATGCTGGATTAAAATATAAAATAATTCAGTTAAAGGATGATGCTCTATCCATAACAGACATCGCCGATGAGCTAGGGATAGCCATAAGTATTATGGCGATGAATGGTAAAAACATTTAACACAGTTACTATCAAACAACTAATACACATTATGACTGTTAATGTAAAACTATTTATTTCAGAGAAATACCGTATATTTATGGCTGGGAAGATGGCAGCAAGAGGGTACTTTGAATAATCATGTTTCATTTGGTCGTCCGCATGCAACAACAAGAAATCAAGACATGGCTATTCTAGACAAGGCCCGAAGTGAAAGATTTATTAATACTACACAGTTTTCAAGTACGTTTCAAGTGTCCAGTAGCACCGTAAGAAGACGATTAAAAGAAGGAGGTTTACAAAATAGAGTACCAGCAAGAAAGCCAACTCTCACCCCAAGGCACAAAATGCAGCGGCTGCAATTTGCGGCCAATTATTTAAATCACAATTTCAATAAAGTTATCTTTATGGACGAGAAAGTTTTCTGTTCATCAAATAATGGCAGAATGAGTTCGTGGAGACCAGAAAATACACGGTACTTGGAACAAAATGTGCTGCCTAATCGTCGGAGTGGTCGTATTACGATTGGATTCTGGGGATGGATGTGCAAAAATGGCCCTGGTGAGCTTGTAGAAATAAGTGGACGAATGAATTCAATGAATTACAAGGAACTTTTTGAAGATACATTTCTTCCAACTGCTAAAGTATTTTATCAAGATGAACACATAACGTTCATTCAAGACAATAGCTCAGTGCATAAGTGCATAATGCTCGTACTGTACAAGCATGGATTAATGGACAAAGAGAGCTTACTTTAATCAAACTACCGCCAAAAAGTCCAGACCTCAATCCCATTGAGAACTTATTGGGTAATATGGTGCAAGAGTGGGATGGAAATCAATGTTGAACAAAGGAAGCATTAAGACAACATGCAAATAATGTTTGGGAATCTTTCAGAGGACGAAATTTTTGTGAAAACGTTGTTGGTTCCATGCGAAAACGGTTAAAAGACGTATTGAATGCAGAAGGAGGTTAAACAAAATACTAATATTTTATCTACTTATGTTGTCACAAATAAAAAAATATTTCAATAATTTTTAATTTAATTACAAAAACATGATCTATTTTCTATCAATAATTTGAGATTAACATAAAATATCAGTTGCATCTTAAACAAATGATAGTCAAGTCGATAGTCGTTTTTGGTTCCTCCTTTATATCATGCAGTAACGAATTAAGCTCAGCGTTTGCTGCGTAGATACACTTGACGTTGTAAGTGTTCAGATATTTTTGGTTAGTAGTTTGTATAGAAATTATTGACAAGGATCTGCTCAGATATTAAGGTGGTAATGAATGTTCAGATATTAATGGTAACTTGTAGTGAATGGAACTTATTGACATTTTAAACTGTTCAGAAGTATTTGGTCACCTTGTCTGCTACAATATATCTGATGGCGACTGTACATGTTTGACAACTTGGTTAAAAAAAAAAATCGAAATACTAAACATCGCCTAACAAAGCTTCTACAACTTATAGCAAGGTCGTTACATAGAGATAATATTCCTAGTATAATAACAACAGTAAGTAGTTGTAAGCAATATTTTCATTCAATAAAACTCGTAAAGGCACTTACTTCTGCAGTTCTAGGGTTGAGTCTCCCAACAAAAAGAGTGTGGTTTGGATTTCCTTTTGCAAGCTTGCTAGGATTGTACTCGGAGTGCAATGCGCGGAGAATTGCACGATCGTGCGGTTCCGTGTCCGTACCTGAATATCAATATCCCGTTACCTATAATTAGCGTAGGTGCATAAATACTTAAGAGATTATATTAGAACTTTATGAGGGGTTAATTGAAAAAGATAAGTAGGTAATCTTATTCTTACAAGAAATGCACTTACCATCAATGGAACCAACTTTAATGGGATCATATTCTGTGGCATACTTTTTAAATTCTATATCTTCTCTAGCCATTTTCGAGCTATTTATAAGTATACTTTTACCCTAGTAATTAATATTTTTACCCCAATAGGAACTATTGCATCAATAAAACAAAACTTCAGTTTGACAAGTATAATGTTGATAAACAAAACTAGTGTTGCAGAACGTAACGAACCGGTTATTACAGGAAAAGAACCGGTAAATCTAAAATATTCTTTTATACTCATTGTTAATAATGCTTCTTTCATAATGTTTATATAAATATATATTCCAGATAATGTCTTTATTATTTGACAGACTTAGGAATTCCTTAATAAATAAGTTCAGTACCTGGGAGACCGAGCTTCACTCGTTAGCTTTTTGTAAAATCGTAATTTTAAACTTAAAATGAAAAAATATCTGTATGTACTTTACAACATTTCTCAGATTATTATTTTATATACCTACATCTAAACAAGAATTGCTCGTTTAAAAACTAGTATAAAGGTATTAGATATAAAGATTATGCGTGAGGTCTGTTGTAATGTTTAGGACTTGATTCCTAGGTTATGATTTGCGAGGTTCCTTTTTTAGAAAACATTGTATTTAAAATGCATTTTCTATCAAATGTGAGAGGATAAGAAGTACACGTAGAATGAGTAGTTGTTCACCTTAGGCTGACAACAAAACTTCACCCCCCTGGGCCGATAAAAGAAAATTTTGCTCTACTGGGCCAAAAGCTGAGTACGCCCATGAGCAGAGAGTAGAAGTTGTATATGCGGTTTCGAATTTACTTTCTTTTATTATCTGAAGTTGTTGTTTTAATTGTTGGAACGTTATTTCAGAAATCGTATTGTATATAACTACAAAGTAAAATCACAAAAAGGTCCAGAAAAAGTCATAAACAAAATAAAACCCACATATTGTAATTAAAAAAGCATGTTACACTATTTATGACTAACTGAAAATATCTTTCAATATACTCTTTATAATGCGACACTAATGTGCACAGCTATTTTACATGAATCTGACAAAAATACGAATATAATCACTACAATTAAATTATAATCAAAGGTAGAGCTACATGTTCCATGCTGAGAGAATGAGGCAGTGGAAATGACTACCCACCTCGATAATGACAGACATGATCTCACTTGTGCAACACTGGTATTCAACAGTCTGCTAATCAATAGCTATCATAGTTAGCATCATGTCTTTGAACAAATGTAGTTAAAATTTCAGCTATAATATAAATTAAATTATAAAAAATGTATACAAAATGTATGAATCAAGTCAAAAATCAACCAACATAGTCAACAACAGAATCCTTCCCAGAGGAATCCCACACGACATCAGTCACCTACTGGTTCACATAAATAAAAACTTCACTTTTAATACATACAAAAAATATTTAGAATGCTTCCATATTCTACAAGCTGACTCGATTCAGGTACATTAGGTTCATTCAACACAACCCGATAGCTAATTCAATGCACATCAGGTCTGAAAGCATTTTGATGTTACTAAATACATAAAAATACTGAAAAATCTTTCAGAATTATTGAAAAATACTCTATATAAATCAAATACAGTATAATACAGTATTGGCGAGATATTTACTAGCTCTCCACCAAAATATTTAAAATATGGGATGGCTTGTCACAATTAAGTCTAATAGTTTAACAGTACATGAAACATTTCTCATAATGTATCAATAGTAAAATGAAAGCTCATGTTTTGGAACAATAACATCTGTGAGTGGTACTTATAGTAGTTGAACAATATATGAATTTGCTCCCAAGTGTGTTTCAGGGAACATGCATGTAAATGAAATCATAAATCACAATAACAAAGACAATGTGTTTAAAGCAATGTATGACAGACAAGTGCCAGTGTGTGGGCGACCTTTATACTTGTAGTGTGTTGACTGTGTACAAAGTAAGCAAACACATAGATCACTGCAAATGTTGCCTAGAAATTAATCTGTTGGTATTACCTCCTATATGTAGGTAATTAGAACATCTAGAGCAACTTTAGTCACACCTAATCTTAATATGAAAATAGATTTGTCAGTAACGGTCCAAATTTATAAAACAATTATCCCTTTAACACAAAAATAGAGCATTGTAAAATTATATTTTACGCTATCTTTTAAACTCTCTCTAAAGCTTATTGCTTAATTTATCAGATCACTCATATATACAAGTAGCTTGGAGCTATTCTCACAGCAAGATAGTACTGATACTATTATTATTAAGTGCCAGCTCTCACAAAAGGTTGAGTGAGCCACAATGATGCCGTGATGTCATAATGCCACCCCATGGACTGGCATCTCCAGGATGACAAATTAATGCAAAATAGCTGTCTATATCAGTGCGAGACACATCCATGTGGAGCCTCAATGCAATCCATCCAATACAATTTTTTATACATAAGTTAATACAATAAAGTAATGGAATTTTTCAGCGACATATTTTAACATATCTAAAGGTACTTTTGACGCATTCTTCACTGAGTCACAGTATGAGTTCCGAGCAAGGGGTCATCAGGTTTTGGCTCCTGCTAGTTAAGTGACGGAGACTGTCCATCATCCCATACAACATCAATGCTAGGCCACTTAGTCTGCAGACACGTCAGCATGGCGTCGGTACTGGCGGCGCGCATTGGACACTCAAGTAGCGCAGCACGTCCAGTTTGATACAAGACACGGGCACCAGGGTTGCTGCGGAGCAGGCCATTGTAATGGTGAAGCGTGAAGGTGTCAGGTGCACCACGCTCACATCCTGGGAAGAATTCATCCATGAATGCACTAAGAAGTATAATGCCCAAATTTTCAGAATCTAATTTCCTTCTCATCAGTTCTACATACTCAGGTTCACTAACAAGGTCAGCAGCACATAACACATCTTGAAGTGCAGCTGAAGGAATAAAATTGTTTCCCTCAGGATCAAAGGAGCGAAAAATTCGCTCTGCTGATTCCCCAACTGTTTCAGGTGCAGCTAATCGTCGCTCAAGAGAAAACAATACCGTAAGGTGTGTGTCGGAGGCTAAAACCCACACCGGGTGCTTGGGATTCTTATAAAATGAACCAACAGTACAATATTGCATGTGTTCCATAATTGTGAGGAATCCAATGTCATTTTGTCTTTCAATGCCACGGAGTCTAAGACCTCCCACTACTTGATCATGATCCCAGACATGTGCCACTGCTCTTCCAGTAAGCATTAAATTAATGAGTCCTTGTGAACCATAGCCATATGTTGAATGAATGAGGGGATCAGACAGTTCAGAAAGCTCCGCCTCCACTACAGAGATCCCCTTGCTGAGAATAACACTATACAACAGAAGTAGAACACCATACTTGTCCTTCAGTATTCTAATATTCCTTGTGTAGAATGATTCCACTTCCGATAGAGACTGAAATGGATGAACTTCTATCCGCCGATGGAATTGTTCTATGGTATCATACACTGTGTTGGATTGTTCCTCCAGATTATTGCCACCGCTGGTTTCAGCATCAGGTTCATTCTTCCTGTACACGGCAACATTGTACTTAGGAGCTAGACACTGACTTAATATTGTACACACAGCCCTAACTAGTAGAGAATTGCACTTCTCTGACGTTAAGTCATGAAAACTGTGTCCTGGTGTCTCAGATAACAATATTTTTAGCAGAAAGCCCTGGACGGGCGCAATAGCTGCACAAGGGCCTCCTTCTAGCTGAATGAGGGCACTAGGCTCGTCCGGACTGAACTGGAAGCCCTGCGCCCACCGCCGGAATACATCGTCCTTCACTTGATCGCCCCACAGTAGACGACGCGTGCTCGCCAGCTCACGGTCTAACGTCACACTGCCAGCGCTCATGTTATCTTTATTCACTTTACTCAATGAAGTACTCTTCTTGTTCGTTTTCAATCCGTTAAACATTTGCATATGTAGCCCGAGGTTTACTCCACCTAAAATAAAAACATTGTACAGAAAGGACACAGATGTATGCTAGAAATTGTAAGCGAATGTACGGTTAGTATTTTAGTATACGTAAATTAATTTAACAAATCTGCAATTGCAAGAAGAATCACAACCACGTAGTACTCACAGCCGATATGAAGTACATGACTCACGGCAATTAATAGCTATATAACTTTTTCAGAAAATTGAATAACCATCTGGATCACTTGAAATAGCATTATAATTCCTCAGTAAATTGATGTTATAAACTTTTCATTTGTAGAAAAGAAAAGAAAAGCTTACGACATGAAGGCTGCCATTTTTTTATGAAAAAATAGCAACATTTACTTTGTAATGTCATTTTATTTTTATTACGACATAATTTTATTTATGTGTAATTTATTCAAACTTATTGTATAAATTATATTTATTTATTTAAATAGAATTTATTAATAAGTAAAAGTTAAAATAATAAAAGTAGAAGCTACATTTTATTAATTGAATATTTCATAAAAAATAAATATTCATTTTAATTTCAAATTCATTTAATAATTATTTATAGAACATAAATCACCCCCAACATATATTTGTTGAAGATGTTAGAATAATTACAAATATTTTCATACATATTTAAAAAGGAATTTTTTTCAAGATTCCAACTTTACCATACTAAGACAGTTCCCTAATTTGTTTACTGGCGACCCTGAAATTAAAAGTGAGTGTGGCTAGCTTTACTGATATTTCTACTACTTATAACTTTTAAACTAATTATTCAGTTTTGGTCTTTGTTGTAAAGATTATTTGTTGTAACTTTTAGCTAAAGAAAATAATCATAGAAGTATTCCGGATAATTATTAAGTATCCTCAATTGAATTTGTCAATACTACATAAGTGATTTATGTTGGGAATCCTACAAATCTACCATTGTTAGTAAAACGTATACAATCTTCAGAAAACCGTCAGTCAATGGGTGATGCTCGGTGGTGATGTTATTTTTTATTTTTTTATTTTTGTGACATTAAAAGCTTTATGTTTTTCTCGTGAGGTTTTGTTTAATTTAAGTAACGTTTAATTATTTGTAACAAGTGAATTATGAATTAATTAATCTGTTAACGTAGTGTAGGTGAATAGTTTTTTGTGTTTTGTTATTTCAACATAATGAAGGTAGTAGACGTTTGGAGGCGACACGGCGCTGTGGAACTAGCAGGTTGGTGTAAATTCGTTTGCCCGTAAATTTTGTTTAGGTAACAAATATTACGGGAGAATTAACATGCTTTATTTGATCACAAATACGTGAGCCGTAAACATGTACTGTGAAATATTGTAATGTGACTGTGAAAGGCTTAAAAATATCAGGCTTTGTAGGAAACGTCATAGCGTTCGTCACACGAACATAATTTTATGTTGGTCTTTACCTTTGTTGGGGGCAGGGTAGGTGCGGACTTCCTTTTCACAATTTTTAAAAGTAATTTATTTTATTTACTAAATGTTTTGTTAATCAATACAAAATTTTAGAGACAACCTTGTACTAATTGTTGAAATTAATAAAGTAAATAAATTAGAGCGCTATTTGCTTTATTCATTAAAAAGGCATAACCCAATTATTAAAAAAATATTAATGAATCCTATTGTGCTATTTTGTTAGTTGGAACACACCAATAATATTAATAATACATATAATAATAATAAAAAGAAATGTGGTGTTTATATGACACATTCAGCACTGAAAGGTATCATTAAAAGCTTGTTTTGGTTCCAACACATTTCCTTGAGGTACCCCAGACCAGAGCTGGAGCTTTTAAACAAATATGTTTAAAGAAAATGTTCTTGCTTGCCTTTTAACTCTGATAAATAATGATATACTTAATTAGATATATTTAAAATATGCATAAGCATATGATATATTTATAAATGATTAATTTATATTATTATTATTTCAATTACAATGAGTTATCTTACTTGGATAACATAACACATTGTGAGCTTTTTAAATACATCTCTTAGATTTAGAATTTATAATGCTTTACAAAATTTTAATATTAAAATTTTATAAAACTAAATCATTTTCAAGTACAGAGAAACTTACTTTTTACCTTCAAAGTACAAATGCCTTTGAAGAGTCAACTTTATAAATTCATATTACTTAATGGTATTTTTATTGTTACTTTCAATTCTATTTTTTATATAAATTTGTGTCTCTTTAAATTTTTGCTAACATTTGTATGTAAAGCACTTAATCATGCACTTATTGTCTATAACTCTGTTTTAATATCACAAAGACAGTCTCCTTCATAGACAAAACCAAAGCAGGAGGCTACATTATCAATTAAAAATAAACTACCTAAATTATATTTTCAAATTTAGAATACAATTTAATATAGGTTAAACTACAATTTTAAAATTTGTATGTACTTTACTTGTCTTGTAAAAGTTACACCTTCACCTATTTAGTTGTGAGTTAAATATGTGAAAAATGTGGAACGTCTGTCAATGAATAGTCATCAGTTTATCTTTGGCCTTGGTATAACATAGGCAGTTAAATAAAAACTAAGCAGCCTTGACTGTAAAATTAAATAGTTGCATATTTACATACATTATGTAACAATATTTTGTAGTGTAACAGATTTGCTCTGACATAAATGAGTAATATGTAGTTGTATTTGTACAGTTATATACAAAGGTGTTGACAGTTAATGGAACATGTTAAGTAGATATCTTATAAAGAGACGTTTTCTTAAAGTAATGCAAGGAGTCTATATAAGGTGTAAAAATCATACAATGTACTTTTCTAGTTCCTAGCCCTTGACCTTGGCCACCTAAAGATAAACCTGATGAAAACTAATTAACTCAATTAATTAAGAACACTCTTGTGCAAAACATACATACAATAGGTATTGTTAACATTTGGAAATTCTTCAGAATTTTCAACATCACCTTGCAGGGGTTTTAGTCTTGCATTTATGTAACACTAGCAGCGCCCCGCGGTTTCACCCGCGTAAGCCCCAATCCCGTGGGAATATCGGGATAAAAGTAGCCTATATGTTAATCAAGGTCTCCAGATATCTACATACCAAGTTTCATCACAATCGGTTCAGTAGTTTTGGCCTGAAAGAGTAACAAACATCCATCCATCCATCCAAACTTTCACATTTATAATATTAGTGGGATGAAGTAATCTAAAAATAACCCTTATACTAATAATTTTTCATATATGATAATCATATTTGAATAAAAACTTTCGTAAGAGGTGTTCATATAAATTATAGATATACGGTTTTATTTATGTGTATATTTCGAGGATGCCTAACTAGGTTCCGGCCCCATCGGGGAACTTTGTCAAGGAGTCAAGCGACCGGACCGTCGGTGTCAGGTGCCACACTCGTCGAAATACACACGTAATATGATAATCATTTTAAAAGAAGGCAGGATGTTCCTTTCCTTTTGACTGATGACGCTCACGGTACCTTACTACCATGGCACCCCTTACTGGCGTACCATCTAACCCTCGTACTTTAAAACCCGAATGCTTGCTTACTACGCTTAACTACCATAGACTCCAAAAAAGGTGTTTACTGAGGCGGCACTATTCTTAGCCAAGCGCCCTAATGCTTACCATGAATAAGGCTACTTGGTGTTAAAAAAAAACGTTGAGTCGTACAACAGATATATAAAATTATTTTAAAAAAGAGCGCTTAAAAGTTAGTAATTGCTCTCTTGAGCGCATCCTCGTATCTTAGTATGTATGTTTGTTTTGGTGAGTAAAATGAGTAGTGTCAAAGAGAAACTACAGTTTGGGCGCGGACGCCGCTCTCGAAGGAAAGCAGCGGACATGATTGTTTGTGTGCCGTATTTTAACGTGCTTCTCTTAAAGAAAGTACTTACTAGCTTTCATGTTTAGTTAATTGTTTTTGGTCGGCAATTGGAATGCATTATCGTAACTAAGCCATACATTTGACTTTCAACAAAGGGACGAGATGTAGAACCCAAAGCCCTCAAATTACTTGAAGGGAAAGTGCCTGCGCGAAATATTTACGTAAAAGGCTTTTGATAAGCTTTTAATTATATTGATAGCATATTTGGCAAATGCTGAGAATACAATGTGATGTCTCAATAGTAACATCTATTCAAAAACGGCCCACAACATACTTTATAGCTCTCTGGTTTTGTTAGCGACCATAGGCGCAAGTTTGCCTCTTCGCTACGCGTTGCATGATATACGGTAGGAATTAACGTGATGGTTTATGTATGTAAATGTACATAGTAAGTACATACCTTTTAAGCTTATTCCCGTGTATGTAATCGTCCATCACACTGGCCTTATTCGGGTAGGGGACCCTTAGAAAACATTGTCGAAGTCATAAACATTAATATCTAATACACACATTAACATTTCTCTTAAATACTTGACAGAACTTAAAAAAAATCATGGTGTATGGCTCTACCATTACTACTTTAATGTGCTACAGATACATTAGGCATCAATATGGTACTCAAATTATAAAATGATAGAAAGCTTTGCCCTAATGACTTGCGCTAATTTTTCATCCCTCGGGAACAGTACTATTTTTCTGGATGGAAGGCACCCTATTTTCTTCTCAGTATCCCTGGCAAGGTATATGTAAAATTTCATGATGACCGGATGAAAGGTACGGCAGCGCATAAAATACGATCAAATAAACATTGACTTATGTATCCAAAGACACCAGAGAGAATGATGTAGTCTGTGGTAAAAATTAAGGGACATATTGTTTGGATAGCAATTCGATTTGGTTTAGTAGATAGATACACAATGCACACATTAGTCATATCGGCTATTCGCAATTTAGGCCCTCTAAGCACGTTTTCAAACATTAGCAAACAGATAACTGAAGTTTCTAGTATAGGTATTATACCTGGCACCTTTAATTACCTATGCTCGTAGAGATGACTAACCTCATTCTTGGTATTCATTACAATATTATGGAATTCATTAGAGTTCATACACTATTTAAAGACGTCTTCAATATTAGTGTAATTTTTGAGGAATGTGATTCTTTAATTACACATCTATATTTTTCTACCTAACAAAAAGCTCTTTTTACAAGCTTTTTTTAGGGTTCCGTTCCTCAAAGAAAAAAAGGAACCCGTATAGAATCACTTTGTTGTCCGTCTGTCTGACAAGATTTTTTTTGTCAGGAACCCTTATTGGAATCTTATTGCGGTGCAAGTTGCCTTTATCGTAAATCGATGTATGGGAGAGTAATTTTAGAACTGCAAAGTTAAGTTTCTTTCTCGGAAAAAAACACCCAAAAATCTTCAAGAATTGATTCCCGAGATGGGCGTACTATATATATACAAGTTTATTTGCTTACGGAACCATCGGTGCGCGAGTCAGACTCGCACTTGTTCGGTTTTTGGCTGGGCTTAAATATAATAAAAAGCGCAGGCAACCATTGGATGTCGTTGATGCGATGTGTTATGTTTTTTCAACAAGAATACTAACAATAAAACTTGACACCTCATACACGGCCGTCTGATCCCGAACTAGGCAATGCCCATACTATGGCCACTTACTGTCGGTAAACACACTTGTATATTACTAAATATATACTTAATATATAAAACAAAGTCGGGTCTGTTCGAACACTTATAACTGGAGAACAGCTGGACCGATTTCATGTATTTGTCTCCGTCACGAATAGCAGAGTAACTATTAAAAACATTGGAAAATTTACGAAAAAAATAAATAAAGGAAAAAACATTTTCCCATACAAAATGTTCATGGGTTTCGTAACTGTCAAATATTGAATGTTCATCTCGTCGACACAGTAAACTCGCCCCTCAAATTAAAGAACGTATTTAAATAAAGGTTTCGAATCGACAAGATATATCCACAATATTCGGATCATGGCGTATTTTAGAATAATGTCAGTAATGAAAAAGGATTGACATCTATCGGTTGCTAAATATTTATGCGTGCGTTCAGAAATTTATTGTGTGTAAACTAAGGAAAATATATCAAGCTACTTAAATAGAGAAAAAATTACAAATGAACAAATGACTTAATTAAAAAACAAAAAGAAATTGTCAGCAAAGGAAAAGACGCTAATGGCGAGCCGGGTGATTCAAATTACGTACTGATAACAACTATATAATGCAAGAGAAAGAAATCAATGTTTGTTTGTTTGTCCTCTATGCGTTTCGAAACCATTGATCAGATTGTGATGAAACTTTGGTAGGGTGGTAAGTTATGAAAAAGGCATTGCAACGCATGCCGGGTGCGTCTAGTTATAGATAATTTACACCCAGGCTTAGCAAATGATCGGTGCTCATCCCACAATTATTTATCCTGGGTGGGAATCGAAGCCACGACCTACGACTCAGCAGTCAGGATCACTAACCACTAGACCAACAGGCCCGTCAACTAACAAACAAGTATACGATCCGCCGGTATGTATTAATATATAATATACTCGGCAAAATCCTCTTACTCTCTTCAGTATGGTGCAGGATTCATTCCTCACGCATCATTGCCTTGTCCTTCCACGAAGGTCTGCACACTTACGGTGAAAATATCATTGTTTCGCGTTAATTACTCTGTCGTGTTTACCAGCTTTTAACCTCTTTTACGTGATTGGAATCTTTAAAATTATTTTCCTGTTGTCTTCGCACAGAAGAACAAAAATTAACTAAACATCTATGGGAACGTGCATCACCCCACCGCCACGAATAGGAGTTTAATTCGCGCATTTTGTAGCACGGTGTAAAGACCTTTCTCTCGAACTATGACGTGGCAATTCAATTCTTTCTTGCAATAGTCTTTCCAAAAGAATTTAATATCGAGCTTTTAATAATCTTTATAAAAATGTATCACCGACTTCAATGTGCTTTTTAGTGTAAAGTAGATGTATTTAGTTTAAATATAATATGGGTAGGCCAACTAAATGCACTGCTACAATGAGACAGCGAGGTTTCGGAGTAATATGATCGATGTATACAATTTTCAGATATATGTTGATTTTTCAAAAACTGCTCGACTGATTTCGATAAAATTTAAATGGGACCACCTGGAAAGTATAATATGAAACTAAAAAGAATTTTCCAAATTGGTTCAGGCGTCTTCGAGTAATCGGTAAACATACATAAAAAAAAAGATTCCGACGCTTTTTTGAAGTCGGTTAAAAAAGTCTTCATAGGGTTCTTTCAGGGTTTTTATCGGTTTATGGTTGTTATTAGTTCTTGTATGTCACAATACCTCAAGCATCTATAAGCTACATGCACTCTAGAGTTGGATACAGGCTTGTAATTAATGTTTTTAAACTTGTATGCATATATTAGTCGTGTGAATCCGGGATTTCATCTGGTCACGGGTGGACAACAGGGACTGCGATCGAAACGTCGCATCGGGCAAATAAAAGGCATTGTACCTTATAAATATTACCGCATTCAGTCCTATTTTACACATCTAATATTAATACAGGCTTTTGAACTTGAGGTTGCACGTATGTTGACAACCCTGAGTTTTTCTAAGCCTTTTCTTGACAGCGCTATCTATTGTAGTTTGAACCTAGCACAAAATGTAAATTTAATATGTGCGATCTATTGAGATAAATAAATATAAATTTTATTGCAACCACTTTATTTTATAAATTTATAACAACAATTACAATTTTATGTTACTACCGAATAAATAAAACGAGTTTATTTTGTTATCGAGTTGGTGTTCGGGCACTTTCAACTAATATCGCATGATTCGTTAACAAATTTATTGAATTTTGTCGTTTTAAATAAATTTAGAAAGAACTAAAACTACTTTCACGGCTACGTTTCCGTTTGAGCACGTCTTAACGTTTAAAAATATAGAAGATAAGGAAACAAATTGAATTACCGCTGTTATTTATCTATAGCTATTTTAAGAAAACAGCACTGCAAGCAATAGAATTATTTCTCTAGCAGCTTTCGCCCGCGCGGTTGTCGGTACCAGCGTACCAATATGTTAGTCTAAGATATATTATATCTATCGCAAAGCCAAAGTAAAGTCTCGTCTACTAATCAATAACAAAATGGTGTGTTCCGTTAACTATTGTAGCGTAGAACCGATCGCATTGCAAGTTGTGTCTGTAATTATTGGGTCGCGGGGTGCAGGCAATGCAGGTGGCTTTTGAATACGCTTATCGATCCACCTACATTCTTGCGTCTATTTATGAATATTCCGTCCGTTCCGTGAAGATTTCGTCTTATTTTTTGCTTGAAATACTTAAATGGTAGTTAGGCATCTATTAATTACGTGTTGTTTTCCTATGTGTGGACTCTTCCCTCTTCCTAATTTATGGATGAGTCAAAAGGAATTACCTTACGCAGAGGCAATAGGTGTTCTTAATTTTTTACCTTAATCATCTGAAATCCGTTTTCTCGTGGGAATCTTCAACATATGTAGATACAAAATAACTTTTAGGGTACGTTCCACCGATAGAAAAAAGAATCAATATTTGTTCAATGCAACATTTTACCTGAGTCCCCATAACTTTCCTCTTAATAAAATTCAAAAAGATGTGAGTTTTGTGTGTCACATCTCTTTGAATTTTTTTTTTGAAGCTTTCGATAAATTTTATGATTCTAGGTCATTGTGAAGTATCTAAAAGGTTTTGATTTACCTGCGAAATGATAAAATATAAGGCTTAAATGACCGCATCTTTTGATGGCGTTTACTTAGAAGCTTGATGAGCTCTCTTGTACATAAACATATTTAATGTTAATTTTAACTTAATACCTCTACGCGTTCCCGAGAAAAAGGGTCTTGCCAGACAGATAGACAAGGGATGATCTTTTAAGGTTCCTTTTTAGGAACGGAATCCTAAAAATAGTTTTTGTAACTTTGTTTGTTTTAAAATTCGTAAACACAAAATAACCTTCAATTCTAAATAAACGCTCTTAAGAAGCAAAAACGATGATATACTATACGAAATTATTAATGTTCTTTTGTTCTGAAATAAAAAAATAACCACTTAATAATAATTGTTAGCTTTTTAAAATAAAACACGTAAGTTACGTGTAATAGAACATTTTAAATATTGCTTTGTCCCTAACAAGAGAATCAAATATAGATAATGGTCTATTCACTATTGCATTACATATCAGTAGTCTATGGAAGGGACAGGTTGCAGTATCGAAGGGTGCGGCTGGGGCACAGGTGGCAGGTGTCCCCGCGCCGGCCGTGCGCTTGACTCGCCGGGGAGCGCCCGGTACTACGACGCACCATCAATATATGTTACAGCTGTTCCACTTGTTTGTTGTGAATTAAATGGTTTCTATAGATACCTTCTAGTTGCTTACATAGTTTCCCGGTCGTGTACCTCTCACTTTTCGTAGGTCATGTGCGTGTTAGAAATTAATTATCATTTATTTTAAAGTGTAATTACTGTACTTTAGTGTTCATGTAGAGGCTTTGTGAAGATTCGATAACCGAAAAAAGTCGGATATAAGGAGACTTTGTACCTCGAAACCATCACTAGGTCTACTGTTGATTCTCCATCTGGCACAAGCACACGTCCGTCCCGGTCTAGAATACTGCTTTGACCTTTACTATAGAACCGCTAAGATGAGGATCTTGAAAACCTTGAGTCAATTGAGAGAATACCCAATCAGCTTATCAACAGCGTTGACTTAAAGCTCCAAAGTCGTGAGGTTTCTAATTTACTGATCTGTTTTTATCTAATCTACCGATTATAAATAGGCCGAATACTGGTCTCTATAAGTGCCCTATTTCGTGTAGTATTCGTTTTTTTATATGATCAAGTATAGTTAAGATATTGTTAATGAACATAGATACATTTTCATTTAAGTAATAACAGTTGATTTTATATTAATAAACATTTAACCTATAGTTGTAGAATATTCACATTTGCACTAAAAAGCTGATTACTGAGTTTAAATCTCCCTATCATTTCGTAAGCAATATAAATAAATGACTATGCTTTGTAACATGCGGGCCTAGTATATGGAGGACAACGTTTGACAGGTTCAGCGAAGACGTGGACATAGACATAGGATTCGTGTGATACATTGATAACATACATTGATACTTTTTTTTTCAAGTCTGGCTATACTTAAAATCCCGTCAAGACGTAGCACAAGCTAGTGTGGCCTTCTGAAACATATTTTCCAATTTCATATTATAAAATGATAACAGTTTATTAGTATTCATTAAGCGGGCCCTGGCAAATACCGAGTCCTGTTATACATTAACCCGATTCGGTGTCTTCGGAGCATTGAACCGACACTCTTGACGGAACACGGCACACTCACAATTTTATTCAAACGAGCGGTCTAGTGCACGCGAATAATTTTACAAAACTTACACCATCTATGTCCCTATAGAATTTTATTAAAAAGTTTCTTAAACATTATAAACTCAATCGAGTGTAATGTTTATTATAAAGTAAGAATCGAAATTCTAGAGAGAGAGAGTAACATATTTTAGCTGATAGATTCTTCTCGGATCGGAAGTGCGATTTGTGTCCACTGCATTTAACAATCAAGCAAACAACAAACATGTTTGAATAAAATTGAGGTTTTCAATTAAAGAGAGATATATAAAGGTTGTTTACCCGTAGTTTGTTCATGACTACTCTTAGTTCTTCTGCCACAATGGTTATAGTTGATAACGGATTTATTTCGTGCAGAAACGACTAAAACAACACTGTGTCCGACATCAGATTTACAAGCCTATGCAATTGAAGTATACCGATTTATTTTAAGAGCATATCTAGATTATAGGTAACTGTGGCAGAATAACGGCGTAAAGTCACTGGTTAGATTTTCCCTCGTCGTTTTTTTGGCGGTAATATACATTCCTCGAAAATAGCAGATCACCTGCTTAACATTTTTTTTTGTTTGTGTGAAAACCTCGGGTGTTTATGTTGGAGTCTTGCCTACTAAAAGCACACGGTATCTCTGTCATCAGACCTATTGCTAGGAGGAGATGGTTTACTTACAACTCGATGTCTAATCCATTTACTCTCACATAGGTCGTTTTGCACCATTTCCTTTGCCCCTTCCATTTGGAAGACATCAGACCCTACTCCTTTCTGTATAAGCTAGCACGAGATACGAGCTCGCATGAGTAGTTTGTGTGTGTTGTCGCCACATTAAAAACTCTTATTTATTTTATTAAAAATAGGGACAAACTATAATAGATGTTATCACAGTTCACTATTTAATAAAAATAAGTTAATAGATATTATTTTGACTGGTTATACCGGTAACGCAATACTATTGGTCGATGGATAAATATTAACAAATTGTGGGATTATAAAAGGGTAGGAATATGTTTAAAACGATGGACTTTAGTGCAAACAGAGGTACGAACAACTTGGCAGTTGCTGTTAGTTAGTGATTTTCATAGTTTATATCAGTGGTTTTGAGACTGTTTCTAACATGTGTAACCCTTAATGACTACGCTACTGTTTAATGGCGGTTTTTGGCAGGAGCGACGTGCTTGCTTCCCCAGTCTTCAAGATCATCGGTACCATATCTCTAAAATGTACTTAAGTATTGTTTTTAGAAAAAAACAAATTCAAATTTAAATTCAGCTTTATTTACTTATCAACGCTCTTGGTTTGTTGTTATAGCAATTCCCTTATTTTGTATTATGAAAAAAATAAAACCTCAAGTTAATTGAGCTATGTTTTTTGCTCTGAAAATTAACCTATGCACCCAAGTCACATAATCAACAGACTAACCCTCGTCTAAACCAAAAAAATAAATATAAACGTATCTTATAAAAATATATATTAAAGTGATTAATACCTGATTTACACATCTAATATGCATACACGTCGCGAAAGTTTAAAGACGATTACAATTAATTTAGATTATTGTGAAGTATTTAATTAAAATTTAAACATAAATGAAATAAAATGTCTGTAGAAAGAGGACCTTGTATTGTTGGATTCTAAAGAAACAATACACGTGACCTTTATTTTTATCGGCCAATTCTTTCGTTGAATATAAGTGGATTGAAATAATGTTATCTGTTCATAATTTTATTTCTATAACACTTGCTCAGTATATACGGACACAGAATATATTATGATCTTTAACGAACGAACTTCAGGTCAAGGCTAATAAACAACAGGATAAAGAGATATATAATCATAAATTGAAAATAGACTTGAAAATCCGTTCCACGATTACAAAAGAGCTGATGATCTTCGAACGACTGAACAGATTTTCTTGAATTATATCTAAGAACACTCTCGATCAAGTCACCTTTCAAACAAAAAAAACCGCACTCGAACCGGTTGATCGATTTGGGAGCTATGATGTCACAGACACGTCAAACTTATAACACCCCTCTTTTTGCGTCGGGGGTTAATAAGATAAGAATAAAAAACAAATTGGCAATAGGTTAAACTAGTCCCTCAAGCTGTCAAAGCCTTAATACATTATACGTCGTCCTTGTATTCCATTCCATCCATTTCAAATCATTACTCGTACTTAACTACTTATCTTGACTCTCACTTATAAATTAATAAGTTCACTTACAAACCTTGTAAAAAATACACGTAATATTAATTTCCAATGTCTCTGCCAGCTCGAACCAATTTGTTACTGTTCGTACCTAGTTACGTGATACTATGTTGTTAATTTCAAATAAGTACGTATTTTATGGTTATTATCTACACCCAATTTTGTATCACTAAAGTGATAGCATAAATTGGTGAGTATGATCCAAAACCTTTACATTTAATGCAACACTATTCTCAGAACCAAACACTGGCTCTTTATAATGTACTAGTATGTATTCTGTGCTATAAGTAATTACGGTTTTGCGACGTTTGAGACCGAAACGCTTTGACGATGGTATGCGAGAGCTCACTTTATCTATAGACAAGATTTAATTAACCTCTAGGACCAAACGACTGGATATCTAACGTAAAATCAGCATTGTTATTTAGGTAAGTAGATTACCAGTTGATAGCGATGCTGAGGAACTGAATGAATTGTCCCTTAGATTAGAATATAGAAATAATAAATAACATGAGTTTAATTTATAAATTATACTTATATATATAGGTTAAAGCAATTTGGAGTCGGATTCTGTCCACGATACGACGCTTTCAATATCATTGACAACCTCTGTGGCGCGGCGGTAGTACATTCGACCGCCGGGGTCGCGGGTTTGATTCCCGCTCAGTGCAAATATTTGTATGCATGAATATGTCTATTTACATAGAGTTGGTTGTTTTTATCTATGTATGTTTATCTTTTTTTTTTTTATTGTGTGGAAACCCCCTCGGGTTATCACCTGTATATTCTGTGTCCGTATATACTGAGCAAGTGTTATAGAAATAAAATTATGAACAGATAACATTATTTCAATCCACTTATATTCAACGAAAGAATTGGCCGATAAAAATAAAGGTCACGTGTATTGTTTCTTTAGAATCCAACAATACAAGGTCCTCTTTCTACAGACATTTTATTTCATTTACGTTTAAATTTTAATTAAAAACTTCACAATAATCTAAATTAATTGTAATCGTCTTTAAACTTTCGCGACGTGTATGCATATTAGATGTGTAAATCAGGTATTAATCACTTTAATATATATTTTTATAAGATACGTTTATATTTATTTTTTTGGTTTAGACACGGGTTAGTCTGTTGATTATGTGTCTTAGGTGCATAGGTTAATTTTCAGAGCAAAAAACATAGCTCAGAGTCAGCCTGTGCCCACGGCCAGTGCAACCTGGTCAAAATGTCAGGAAATCCAGAGGTATGTAATACCTATTTCGTGATCGCGTTAATTCCCGTGTAAAAACAAATTCATATCAGTTAAATAAAACAATACATATATTTATGATCATATTTAAATATAGCAATCAACTTTGACATTCTATTAGTAGGAATTTTTTGGATTTACTCCTGCGCGGCAGATTATTATAAGGGGGGTTAATTACATGCTGACAAGTGTACATTTTGATAATCTGACGATTTGAGTGTGACGCAAGGCAGTGGGAAGGTTACAAACTTGCAAAAAAAATGGTCGATTTTTTTTTATTTTGAAGGAAATAATTCAAGAATAACAGAAAACATATAATTTGCCCATTTCTACAAGCCGAAATTACAAAAATCGTAAAGAAAGTTTAATACATACAGCTGCAGTGAAGCATGTATTTCCCACTCCACGCCTCTTTTTCCTTTTCCATTCTCTCTATCTCTCACTCTCTCATACCATCCCCACACTATACTCTCCATTTGTTCTTTTTGAAAGTTGCTGGAGAGCTTGCGTGTAAACCGATCTCGATTATTTTATTACTTCATCTTCATCATAATTTACTCTTATTTAGACTAAACCGTATGAGTACAAACTTTTAAATTATGCTATTTCGATGATAGTGGTTCGTTGGTTTAACGTTAACAACTTTCTAATGGAGAAAAGAATAAATGTATCCAATTCACTACTTCAAACGTTAAATAGGTGGAAAACACTATAATGGTTAAATAAGACGAATTGAAACTAGTTCTTATTAATTAAAATAAAGAAATATTATCGAATAGACTCAGCTCAGCAGCATACGCAGTTAGAAAAATTCGTGAACTGACTGATATTGAAACAGTCCGATTACTCTATTTTAGTTATTTTTATGGTATAATGTCGCATAAAACTATATTCGTGCTGCAGAAGAAGACTATCTGAGCAATTTATTAATTTATATAACTCAGGTAGTTGTGATTCACTAGGGCAGAAATATAAAGAAATAAACATCCTGACTGTGGCTTATTTATGAAAACCTACTTTACCTTCATAAAAACACAGATCAGTTCTGTAAAAAAAGCGGTATACATTCTTTCACACACGTAATAAAAACAACTTGTACCTGCTACTATACGACTATTTTTTTTTTTTCCCGAGATTTATACGCTTAATATATTGATTTATCTAAACAATTCACTTTGGTGTGTTACAATATGCTTTTCAAGAAATTTGGAATTTAAATGGTATTCTTAAGTAACAAAATTGGTTTTAGCTCTGAATCATTCCTTAGCTGACTTCTCTTACTCATAAACTACCTCCCTGCCAAGTTTCATTTTCATAGGTCAAGTAGTTTTCCAGATTTCGTGATTAGTCAGTAGATGAGTGAGTGAGTGAGTGAGTGAGTATCTTTTCGCTTTTATATATGTATGTAAATAGTTAAATCTATTTGTATTTGCATGCTATTTTCCGTGCACATTTGACACATTTAATAATAAAAATACATGTATTATTTTTTTCAAATCGTCAGATTAAGAGAATCCCTATAAGTAACCGTCAGATTAACTAATACTGCTTAGAGTACATTAACGTGACTCTAAGCAGTATTAGTTATAATATATAAGAAAGCATCGTTTACACATATACAAATTTAGTTGTAGCAAGCTTGCATTGTCTCTTAATGAGCGCAGCTGGCTTTACCAGAGAAATGCAGTCTCGCAAAGGTCAAACTGCGGCGTGACCATGCCAGGTCATTCTGAGGACAGTTGCATAAATTATATAATTCCAATAGTGTATTTTAATTAGAAAAATTGCTATATTCTATGCTTCTAATGCACTTGATACATGATTATAAGGTGCTCCTACATTACATTTATTACATTTATATTAGATTGCGTATTTATAAGATTCATTGAAAAAAACATACATTTATAAGATAGTTCGATATTCAGAAATAGTTAGTTGGTATAATATATCCAAAGAGTATTGAGAAATTGAGGAACTAATGTTATTATTTAAAATATACGGTTTTACTCACGTGTATATTTCGAAATATACACGTGAGTAAAACCGTATATTTTAAATAATATGAATACCACTCACGAAAGTTTTTATTCGAGTATAACTAATGTTATATTTATTAAGTCTTTATATATAATAAATTTGAATTTGCTATAGAATCTGTTGTTAATGTTATTATTGATAGTTAGAAGCCTCATTGACCATTTTTGCTGTGTATAAAGGTTGTGCTGAAGCAGAATGACTAAAATAATCATAATAATAAAATAATATTTTTTTTTAAATTTAAGTTTCAATATCTAAAATATTTAATATTACCCCTATATCCACAATATTATAAAGAAAACCGTGAAGAAAAGTCTGACTCGCACACCGAGGTTTCCGTAAGCAAACAAACTTCCATATCAAAGACATTTGCCGGTCTTTTTCGAAAGACAAACTTAACTTTGCGGTTGCGATGTACGACAAAGTCAACAATCCAACCGCAAAATATAAGTTTGTAATCACCAAAACTTTTTTTTATGTGATATAATAACAAATTAACGACTTTAGGATTTTTTCCTTCACTTGTGCTGTCAGACCTTGCCTCGCACCAAATTTCATGATTCTAGCTAAATGGGAAGTACCCTACAGGTTTTCGACCCCAATCTATAGGGTACTTCCGGTGGATTGCTCACATTGTCGTACATCGCAACCGCAAAGTTAAGTTTGTCGTGCGAAAAAGACGGGCAAAAGTCTTTGAGAATTGATTCCCGAGATGGACGTTCACAAGTTTTTACATGTTTAGACAATTGGTCATCTCTGAATTCTCTGATAAAAGTTCCAATTGGTCAAGGTCCTAAGACCGCTCCTAAGCAGCGTAACTTGCACGGCGCGGCGTTGTAGTGGTCCCACACCATTAAATCACTTGTTAGTATAGAAAAATATGTAAAAATTACATCTCATAGGAATTAATACAACTACACAGTACGTGCCTAAATGTTAAAATTCTTGATTCTGTAACTTACGAGTGTTTTTGAAGATTTGCTTAATTACTTCCCGGTTCATTTATTTATTATTAATTACATTATTGTATAAATACAATAATGTAATTAATAAATCAATGTAAAACACAGCTGATAAGTAAATCATAAAAAGTATTTATGTTATTAAGGATAACTATTATCAATAGGAAAATCTGAATGTCCTATTGAGCTACAATTTATTATTTTAAGGCAAATGCCCAGTGCTATTAATTAACTTCTTAGATATAATAATTATGTATATGAATAAAAAAGGTGATTAGGTTTTTTTAGAATGATATCACCTGCATCATTTAACATGACCATGACAAGCGTGTAAGAACCAGTGAATATGTGAACACTTTTTATCTTAAAAGGTTATGAAATGATGACACATTACATCGCAATAGGTTATTGAGGACATAAAATGTCAAAGTTGATCGATATATTATATGACCACAGAGTGAATTGTAGAAATAACCTATCCAGAATGTAAATTTTTAAAATTGTTTTGTTAAGGAATATATAATAAATTTTACATAAATGTTACTTATATACCGCCTCTTGTACAATAATGATTATTACGAATGTTACTTACACTATTGCAACGTCTTTACCGTATTAACCTAGGGTTGCACATCATGCAACCGCAGGAAATACAAACAATCACTGCTGAAAGGATCTAGAGGTTTCTCGAAGTCCAGAGCATGAGTCTGAACTAATAAATATATAAACCCATTTAATAAATATGTTTGTTTATTTTTTGCTGTGTTTAAGTATACTGGTTCATCAAGGACAATAGTCATCTCGTCCAGTTCATCGGTCATCTAATACCTTAACGCCTCTTGTTCTCTAAAGAACCTCTCCAAGCCCGGGTTGCGTGTACCTATGGTTATAGTATACAAATGTAATGTCGGCACTTAATGAATAATGAGTAGTTATGTAATTATTTTCAAAATACGTCTATAATAATAAACGCTCCCTTATATGCAGTTATTTGTTTGGCTTTGACGTAGCACAATGCGGTATCTCCACTGATTGTAAACCTACTTTGCTTTCTTCTTCTGCGTCTTGAATGGGGTTCGGCCTTAGGTTAGTCCTAATAAAATAAACACATTTAGGGTTAAAAATTAATATTCATATTCCCTACATTTCTTACGGTGTTTACTAATCGGTAACCATGGTTAAATGTTCCCAACGAACTGATTTGGTTATTCACTGCAATCAACTCCCTTTTAACGAGCACGATTCATATGGAACCCCTTGTGAAATCATTGTTGTTTTCTTATCTGATCTAAATAATAAATATAGATATAGGGTGATTTGATTACTGCACAAATTAAAAATATTTATAAAATGAAATGCTTGCCATGATACCAATTGATCTAATATATCGGTTGTCTCAGTCCTTTTTTTCAATAACTCTTACACTAGGTACCGAATGTATTGAATTCAATGTAAGAAGAGCTATTGTACGGGGGCTTTCCGAATATATGAATAACGAAGGCAGGTGCATTAAAGTCAGGCTGTTAGCAATCGTATGTAAATCATAATCATAAATGTCAAAACGGTACTTTCCAACTATGACGTCATACTTTACTATCGTCAAAGAATTTATTTTAATTTTGGTATTTGATTTGATAAATAATATATAAAGTAAACTTAAATAAATGATTTCTTTTTAAGTTTCGTTTGATTTTGGGGGGCCTATGATCTACAACCTGCCCGCTGCTGCCGCTGCCTGCTGCATGCCCTTACACCTTACTTCTGTTTGTTTTTATTTGTTACAGAAGAACATATTCTTCTCTCACACTTTACTATATAACTCTACTAAACTATTTAAACCGTATATCTTCAATAAATATGTACTCACGATAGTTTTTATTTGAATGTTTTCCTTGTACATCAGGTCTGTAAATATAATATGAAGCGTGTAAAAACCAGTGAATATGTAAAGACTTTATGTTAAAAGGTAAAAAAACGACGACACATTTATATCGTAATGGGTCAATGGGGACATATCATAGGGGAGCCCACGATGCTAAATGTGTATTTACTCCAGCGTCGATGGGACCTATTGGATTTTGAAGATTAGATGGTAGAAAGAAAAAGAGTTCAGGCGATGTATCCGTTTCATTGGTGGGGGGAGCTTCTACAGGCTTTCAAAGATGTAAAAAAAAATAGTAAAATGGACTTACTCTAGCGTGTCACGATATTAATAGTGTAGATACCCCACATGTCTCTGATAATGGGGGTAGGTTAATCTGCCCATTTGCATGGTGGGGGTGGCCGTATGGAAGGGCAGAAAATGGGAAAAAAAAATTATTCGAGCGCGTCAGATACTAAGAGGGGATGTTAAGTACACCCGAAAGAAAACCCCATTCAATAATCTGACGATTTGGAAGTGACTCAGGCTTTTTGGAAATGCAAAAAAAATCGCCGTTTTGACCAAGTTGAGCGCGTCAGATTTTCATACAGATGGTTCAGCTTAATGTCCTAGACAAGCTGACCAATAATCTGACGATTATTTATAGGGATTCTCTTAATCTGACGATTTGAAAAAAAAATACATGTATTTTTATCATTAAATGTGTCAAATGTGCACGGAAAATAGCATGCAAATACAATACAATACATATATAAAAGCGAAAAGATACTCACTCACTCATCTACTGACTAATCACGAAATCTGGAAAACTACTTGACCTATGCAAATGAAACTTGACAGGGAGGTAGTTTATGAGTAAGAGAGGTCAGCTAAGGAATGATTCTAAGCTAAAACCACTTTTGTTAATTAAGAATACCATTTAAATTCCAAATTTCTTGAAAAACATATTCCGAAGTGAATTGTTTAGATAAATCAATATATTAAGCGTATAAAATCTCAGGCAAAAAAAATATAGTCGTATAGTAGCAGGTACAAGTTGTTTTTATTACGTGTGTGAAAGAATGTCTACCGCTTTTTTTACAGAACTGATGTGTGTTTTTATTAAGTCAGGATGTTTATTTCTTTATATTTCTGCCCTAGTGGATCACAACTACCTGAGTTATATAAATATATAAATTGCTCAGATAGTCTTCTTCTGCAGCACGAATATAGTTTTATGCGACATTATACTATAAAAATAACTAAAATAGAGTAATCGGACTGTTTCAATATCAGTCAGTTCACGAATTTTTCTAACTGCGTTTGCTGCTGAGCTGAGTCTATTCGATAATATTTATTTATTTTAATTAATAAGAACTAGTTTCAATTCGTCTTATTTAACCATTATAGTGTTTTCCACCTATTTAACGTTTGGAGTAGTGAATTGGATACATTTATTATTTTCCTCATTAGAAAGTTGTTAACGTTACACTAACGAGCCACTATCGAAATAGCATCATTTAAAAGTTTGTACTCATACGGTTTAGTCTAAATAAGAGTAAATTATGATGAAGATGAAGTAATGAAATAATCGAGATCGGTTTACACGCAAGCTCTCCAGCAACTTTCAAAAAGAACAAATGGAGAGTATAGTGTGGGGATGGTATGAGAGAGTGAGAGATAGAGAGAATGGAAAAGGAAAAAGAGGCGTGGAGTGGGAAATACATGCTTCACTGCAGCTGTATGTATTAAACTTTCTTTACGATTTTTGTAATTTCGGCTTGTGGAAATGGGCAAATTATATGTTTTCTGTTATTTTTGAATTATTTCCTTCAAAATAAAAAAAATCTACAATTTTTTTTTGCAAGTTTGTAACCTTCCCACTGCCTTGCGTCACACTCAAATCGTCAGATTATCAAAATGTACACTTGTTAGCATGTAATTAACCCCCCTTATAATAATCTGCCCCGCAGGAGTAAATCCAAAAAATCCCTACTAATAGAATGTCAAAGTTGATTGCTATATTTAAATATGATCATAAATATATGTATTGTTTTATTTAACTGATATGATTATGTTTTTACACGGGAATTAACGCGATCACGAAATAGGTATTGCATACCTCTGGATTGCCTGACGTTTTGACCAGGTTGCACTGGCCGTGGGCACAGGCTGACTCGATTTTATTTATATAATTATTTATCTGATGTTTTGAAATGAAAGTAACACCTGTACGCGACGCAGACCGTTTAGTAGTGTATATATTATTTTCAGAAACTACTATACTCATATGTATTTTAGCTTTTCGTCAAAGTCAATATGACAATTTTCGCGAATTGTATGCATTTCAGATGTGTTAATAAGGACTTAATCACGTTTTATATTGCTATCTTTCACTCTCTGTTACCCGTTATATGATGGGTGCAATTCGATCAAAACCTCGCGTGTACAAAAAAGATATCGTAGCTAAAGTATTATCGCGTTTAAGTTAAGATTTATATATCTAGTATAAAATAGTAAATCGTGGACTTTTAAAATAAGACTTTTTTCATTGCTTTATTTGCCTGGAAAACCTTAAGTCACGGTTTGACCTCGTGTTTAGGATCCTAAAAGAACATTTCCACAATGCTTAGGTCAAATTAAAATAACAGCTTAATTATCAGATGATTTCATGTGGAATGACTGTGTTATAAATTAGGTATTTTAATATTTTTCGACTATATTTTTGTTTTCTATTTTGTAAGTAATCAAGTTACATGATGGTTATAGCGTTTGACTGAATTTGGCCGCACCTTTTGTGTACTAGGTACAGATATTGTACATATATCTACACATGTATGGGTCGTTGCATACTTGGCTCTATTGTTAAACATTATTTCAGTTTCTTTTTGCCGCTTGTTAAAGCGGTACATATTACTTCTATATTTGTTAGCATGTTTTTTTTTGTGTTCTTGTTAGCAGTAAAGCATTGTTAGCAAAATTTTCTTTGTATGTAAGGTTTATTTTTAAGCGAACGTTAGTAGGTATTTCGGTGTTTATCACTTTGATTTTCTGTAAGAGACTTAAATTCAACCATAATTAATTGAATTATACACTACGCGCTTCCTCGAAGGTACTTCGGATAAAAAAAGTTTTTATGTTTCTATATTTTATATTGATAACACTCAAGCTTGTCATTAATTAAAAATTCAAAATACCCCTGACTAAAAAGAGCTGATGAACTCATTTTCTTGAATTATAGCTAGGAACATTCGATGAGGACACCTTTCAAACAAATAAAACCAAATCGAAACCCGTCGAACCGTTTACGAGATATGATGCCACAGATACACATGTTAAACTTATAACCCCCCTCATTTTTACGTCGGGGGTTAAAAAAATAAATTCGATTGAGAAAAAGAGAAGAAAAAGCCACTGTTGTATATGTAGTAGAACTAGCCTAGTGGTCCAGTTTTGACCATAATTCATTAACTTTGAACGTTTTGTTTTATATTGGTGACCAGTATAATATAAACTGTCATTGCATAGACCTCCTGTACCTACCTCAGGTCAACATCATCATACTGAATCCCTGTAGTTTTCTGGAGCCATTTTAGAATAATTACTAAATGTGCACATATTTATTAAAAAAATTAGCTTTTTGCCCTTCTTCTACATACAAACTTCACAAAATGTCACGTTCATAAATATCTATATATTTTTGAATGTGAAATTGACTACCTACCTACCTACTTTAATACCTACATCAATACAAATAAATAAAATTGAAGTGTCTGTTTGTAGTGTCGAAATAATAGTTTTTTAAGCTCATTGAGTTACTTGCACAATAAATGTGCCCAAAAATCAGTTTTTAAAATGTTTGTCTATTTGTTCCTGGACTGATAGTCACGGGACTTTCACTGATAGATAGCTGGTGTTATAAAGAGTAACTAAGGTTACTTTTATTTCGGAAAAAGAAATAGTATTCCGCGCAAAATATATAAATGTGTACGCGAGGGAAGCCGCGCGGAAACTGCTAGTCTATGATAAACAACAGATGTTGCCTCATGAATGAACAGTAGTATGTAACACCTGATTACCTTCGGCGCAAACCAAATTGATTACCACAATCGCTAAAAACCATTAACTCTATTGGTTGGTATTCTGCTATACTCTATTGGTAGCACCTGAGAGATTCTATCAACTTATGCCTAAAGTGTAAAGAATTGAGGAGCTTGGAAACAGCCCATTTCAAGCTCAACTTGAATCTGACCGATTGAAGAAGCACTTTCTGCGGTAAAAGGGCACTACTAGCATAGGCAGAGATCACTAAGTAGTTACTACGTAAGCATAGGTGGGTTTGGGAAAGTTCCTTGGGGTATGTTTAGAAGCATGCTTAAAGTTCTACCACCATTGTTGACAGCATATTTTAAGAACCGTTTTGTGGTCGATTTCGACCATAATTCATTAATTCGTTATAAATATTTTGTTTAATGTCATTGACCAGTATAACTTGAACTATCATTGTATAGACTTTCCGTACCATGACAGATCAACATAATATATATACTGGACCCCTGTAACTTTTTGTAGCCGTTTTCGCAAACTCTTTAAATTAATGACACATATTGATAACATTTTTGGGCTTTTTGCACTTCTTCTACAGATAAACTTTTAACTTCCAAATTTCACATTCCTCCGTCCCTGAAGTTTGCTTAAAAAGGGGTATAAAGAACTATCTTCACGTATTAATTAATATATGTATGTATAGACTTTCATCTAACTGATTATTTTCCTAAGTAACAAGACTATTTAATGCTTTAAATTGTTTCTGTTAACGCTATTCTATGTTTTTATACATAATATGTATGTGTTGCAGGCGTGTCTGATTGGGTGAATGTTAATCATTTGTAATAACAACATTACAGAGTAACTTCATGACAACTCAAAGATTGTTTTCGAAAGATCGCAATGCATGCTTTTTTAGAAAACCCTTTATTATCCTACCATAATTGTAATCACTACTTACCTGATATTTTTTTTGCGCATTTCTATCTCCACATTTATGAAATTTGTAATTTAGGATATTATTAGCACTGATGAACAGTTACCTCCTGAGATACAGTCTCAACTAGTTCAGAAGGTACGGAACTACATTGCTGAACTTAATTTTAGTGGAGACACCATATTTTTAATTAATAATGAACATTTGTGCAACCACTTTTATAAATTTATTTATAAGGCCTATTTGGATTTGATTTGATAGTCTGTAACGGGTGGGGCGACGACTCTTTTCTTTCGCGATGCTAGTACATCTTTCGATCCCGTTCAACAGCTAGTAATTTATGTGTCTGTGTCGTAGTAAATCATCAAGCCGTTAAGACTATACTAAACCGTTAAGACTAAGATATATATTAACTTGTTATTGTTATGTATATGTTAGCATGTACTTGGCGTCCTAACAAACACCTGTTATAACAAATGTTATTAATTTGTCACAGATTGTTGTTTGACTGTATTGTCCTTTGCTCACATGAAATGAGCCGACCCTTAAAGTGATATTTTGATTTATCTTTTCGATATATTTTTTTTCATATTTGTTCTTTCGTAGAAATGTCGAAGAAGTTTTCTATTGGTGCATAACTCATCGCATGACCACGTCATTTGTCGCAAAAGCAATCTTAACTTCGCTTTTTCCTTCTTTCGTTCTTTAAGCAACAACTCCTGGCATAATACTCGCGTAAACCCTGATCATTTCACAAATGGACCGTCAGCAGATAATAGTTTCTTTCGAATAGCATAGTACTAACCTGATAAAATGGATAGAACACAGAGATCGTGGGCTCGTCTTTGTACCGATTCAATAAACTCTTGTTGGTATTCAAGCCCACCTGTTCAGGAGTGGTAACATAAAGTATCATACCAGCTTTACCTTATCTTTTTAAGTGACTAACTTATTTTATCATTATTGATCTCGTCTGTTGAGTTAGGAATGTCATTGTCGTGCGGCACTGGTCATTAACTTAAAGTAATAATTTGCGTGAGTGGTATTCCGAGTTACTAAAAATGCAAGTGTATATTTCGGGGCACACAATGATTTCACTTATTAATAACGACTTTCGGACCAGAAACTAGTCGTGCTTCTCCGATTTGACTAGCGTTTAGTACTACCTCTCATCTTTGATAATGATTATTATTAATTATTAAGCGATTACAAAAACCACCTGTGAAAGATTCAACGACACTCATGACCCCCAAAGCAGACGAATAACGACAAAGCGTTGATTAATCAGCCATCCTTTTATATTGACCTTGACGATTGTGTTTGAATGGCTCATCAAAACTCGCTTAGCACATTACTTGCACGTATTAAAAGACACATTACCTACGTGTAGTGGAATTTGAGAACGACCGTTTACGATGGCCAATGAGGATTTAGATTTGAAGTAGGCATGTAATTGTTCATTTTAAAGTAGCACGCAGAAGATGAGACGAAGCTTGGAATGTCATCTTAAGCTCTGCGTTATCCTAGAGCACCTTTTCCTGTAAATTCCGTACGATGTATAATTGAAAGTAGATAAGTTTAAAACTACTGTACATGTCAGTGGTCAATTAGCCCAGTTTCCGGTATGTATTTTAGAACATGAACAATGTTGATGTTAAAATAGTATATACATTATGTACAATCTGCCATAACAACTGTAAACATGTCCAGTGTCATTGCATTCTTTACAGCTACACAAAACAATAAATAAACTAAAACTGCAGTGGTTATGATTTTAAACAAACTCAACAAATGAAAAAAATATTTTATACACATGTAAATATTTTCAATCTTATACTTGAAGCATTTTGTGCAAAAAAATAAATCTCTGAAATATGTGCACTCTTGGATTTTCGGCTCCGGAACTAACTTCTAGTGACCGTAGTGTAAAACCAGTTCTTTTATAAGATGTCATCGCCAAGTAGGTTAGAAGCTAGGTAAATTTGCAAGAAGCTGCAGTTAGCCGTAATACCATAATAATAATGTTCGCATATCGCGGCAGTCACGATGTGCCGTATACTCGTAACATGGTTGTAACGGTACTCGTTTCCCGCGGCGCGCCATGAAAGCTGAACCGTGAAGCGACGGGAACTTGCCTCAAGTACTGCTAAAGACGAAACTAACTTCAGTTATTTTATATAAAGATTTGTCATATTAGTCTTAACGAGTACTTGAGGTGTAGTCTTTCAAATTCTGAAGGTGTTTCTCTCCTTGTGTAATAACATAATTCACAAAGCAAAAAGTGTCCAATGTCTGAGCTTACGAATTATATCGACAAATAATAGATTAAAGTCTTGATGATCTCTGTGGCGCAGCGGTGGAGCATTCGACTTCACCGCGGGTTCGATTTCCGTTCCGTGTATTTGTCAGTTTGACAGTTTGTATTGCTCTAGCTGTTTCTATGTATAGGTGAACATTTTTCCAAAAAAAAAATCGGTTTCTAAGTATATTTCTCTGTGTTCAAGAACCCGTAGTATAAGCTGTGCTTAAGGTCTAGAAAGCTCTCTGTAATAATGTTCCATGATGCTTTATTGTATGTTTGAGATATAGAGTAATGAGTGTCCACTTTGATATAAAGACAGTATTCAACTCGCCAAAACAAAGTTGCTGCGCCAAGGTCCATTAGGAAAATTACGCTATGTCACGACAAATAGGACAAATGTATGCACGTCACTACTTTGAGGAGTTCTGATGGGTATCATTGTCTCAAATGGGATTTTACTTGTTATAAAAGTTCGTCATCCTTTGGCCGCTCTTTAAATCGCATCGCACAGTATGTCGGTAAACCAGCTAATGAGTTTGTAACGGTGTGACAGCATTAGCCGAGTTCTATATTATTTTTATGAAAGTTAACACCGTTTGGGACCATTGGATTGTAGGTGTACAGTGTAGGTTAAATTAAATTTTAATCGATTTACAGGTGTTGTGCCAGCCTCGTTTGATTGTTGACGAATTTCCCTAAAACGGTTGAATCAATCAATGTACATGATGTTACACCAGCGCAGCGTAATAAATATATTCAAAGAAAATGTTTGGAAAAAAAAAGAATAACACATAAAGTTGTCATTCTTATTCAAGAGTTTCATTACTTTTATTCAACTTATCTTGCTAAAATCGTATCAGATATTTTAAAGGGCTTAACCCTTCCCCCCTCCCCCCGAAATAAATGAATAATCTTTATAGTCCACGAGCCAGGTACAAATTTCGTCAGTCATTATTCGTAAAATTCAATCAGAAAGTGTATCATGAAGCCTCGTGATTGTCAGCCGCGGTTTCCTCGGGGAATTGAGGAGCAACAGCCTCCATCGCAAAATATATTTTTAGTAATTTCCTCCTGATTGAGAGTTGTATCAAATTATAGTGGGAGAGCATGCTTCAGCACGTATGGGCCGGCTCGACCGGAGTGATACCACGGCCTCACAGAAAGCCGGCATTGAAGCAATGGTTACATTGCTTTTCGCCGAGTGAGTGAGGTTACCGGAGGCCCTAACCCTTCCCCTTCCCCCTCTTCCCCTCTCCCCTCCTCTCCCCCTCTTCCCCTACTCCCACCTTAAAGACCGGCAACGCACTTGTGACTCTTGAGTTGCAAGTGCCCTTGGGCGGCGGTAGTCACTTACCATCAGGTGACCCGTCTGCTCGTTTGCCCGCTATACCATAAAAAAAAAATCTAATGATAGAGCCAGGAGGTGGATAGTGGAACTTCAGTGGCTACTAGTAAACCCCTCAAGTTTGGGCTCATATGGTTGTTCGATCATCGTTTAGACGAGTCCAACAGATTGGGCTTGGATTGGTGGATAGTGGAACTATCTTTTACTTTTTAATTCGGTTTGTGTGTTTTTTTTTAGTTTTACTAAACTATACTTATTAGACTACAGTCACCTCCATCATTAATTTAATTTGAGTATCAATTATCACCAGTTGACGTATGGCGTGGTCATAGCCTCTCACTTCTCACCATTACCAAGTTATTTTGTCCAAAATCTACTTTATTCATCTATAAAACATAAGTCATGTAGAAATTGAGATTGTGAATTGCATGCGTTACAAAGTGATAGCGATCAGACGGTACGGGGTTAATTATATTATTTAAGTAGTGCTTAACAAGCTCCTACTACATTGGTGTGCAGGTGCTATCGTATTTGTGCAATCGGACCACAAAGTGTGATAACATACTTGCGTGCGCGCATACGCATGCGTGCGGAACCTTAAAGTCTATACTTTTAAGGTTCCGCACACAAAGGGTAATGAGGAATCCTATTTCTAATTGGCCCGTCCACCTGTCTATCACAGAGATGTATCTGTAGAAGCATTAGTCAGTTGTAATTTCCTCAAAATACCTGTAACTACGGCCGCAGATATACCGCGACAAACATAATATAAAAACGTTCAAACCTCATAACTATAACAAAGAGTCATTTCTTCACGCTTATTTAAATAACGAAATTACAAACATTCAACTTGTTACAATAAAGGTAACAAGTGTGAAACTTAAAACAATCTGACAAAACATCGACTCTTACTTTACCGAACTTACTTTTTACCTGAACTTAATTTTTTCAACACCTAGTTGCCAGTAGTAGTGGAATGTGGTCAGTAGCGTGGTACAAGCCCTGCTCTCCCTATGGAAATCTAACACTTGCTCACTACCAGAAATACAACACAGCTCTGGCTAGTTGGTAGCGGCAATCCTCCATACTGTGGAGATACTTCGTCAGACAACAGCAAATTATACAAATAGATAAACTGAAACAAATGGTTTTGCAAGAACCTTGCTGCTACGGTACGTTCATTTGCTGAGATTAAGGCACTGGCGATACTTAGGTTTGTTCTAACTGTTGTGTATTTAAATGTCGTTTAACTAAGTGCAAAATGTAAACTAAAAATTCCATGAAGTTTCTTCATCCGTCTTCTATTAAAAGAGCCAAAATCAAGATATAAAATCAAAATTTTGATTTCTCTAGACCACGGTAAAAGATCCGACCCACATCTGAGTGCCAAGTGATTGCCTGAATTATCTCATTGTTCAGGTCTTAACTTACCGGACTTAACTGGAGGATCGAGATTTAAGGCTAAAACCGTCAGTGTTCAGAGTATGTGGTGTACAGAATCTGCAGTCATAGGCATTTCGTGTCATCATCGTTAATGACCCTTTGTTGATACACTCATCTTGTAGTCGTTTCGTTCGTGTATTTATTGATACCCATATAATAACTGTTTTTAGAGATTGATCTTAAAACACTAAGTAAACAACACCAGTTCACCAGCATCTTGATGTTTTTACCTATCTCTTACATAATTAGAAAACAAACATGAACGCATAAACTTGACATAACATGGCGTGTTCATCACAACAAACGTTTTTGTTAAACATAGCTGGGCGCCAGAGGGTGACGCTGTCTCGTGACGAGACGAAAACCACCGTTATGTTAAGAAGGCAGAATCTTATCTGTTGGAGAGTTTCTGGAAATAAGTACCAGAAATATGTCACTAGCCATTTGCTATGCCATTTTTTAATAAATAATCTGAATCGGGGTTTTGATTTAGTATTGATGAATTTTATCGGTTCTAAATGTGAAGGAACGGAAATTTAACAAATACTAGGTCATCTGAACCCAAAAATTTACTTATCTTCAACTTAAAACGCTAAGGACTCAAGCCTGGATATTTTATGGTTCAAATCATAAGCGTTGCTTAGACCTTTGACAGTGCTGTGTAGGAATGAAACGGGAGTTGTAATTGTTTTTATTAAAAATTAGCTTTGACTTTGTTATCATTTCCAATGTAATATACTTTTTGGTTGGTAATGTACGTAAGTTTTGGAGTAAGTAGAATAAATAAATTGTTTAAGATTTCGCTTGTTTCAAAGCTAATTCAAACCCTAACAATTACCGGTCCACAGCTGTTGATAGAATGTCATAAATCATGGGAAGCATTTTACTGTTTAGATTATTTACGGATTATGCTGAACTACAAGCTATGTTCTCACAAAAACAATGTATGATAGGTGTATAATATAATAGATGTGTGCGTGTCGTCTTGAGTTACGCAGTGTTCGTGTTCATGGCTTCCATTAAAACAATCGGACGAGTATATCGCACATGGCTTTAGAAAGGTGTTGGAAATTCTGTTGGAGAAGCCCGTTTCTAAGTATTGCTTGCTTTGTAGCTATGGGAATGATACTTTCCCGAAATAGCTATTGTTTAAAACAAAGCTATGATTATATAAAAGTAATAATATGTAGATTCTTCTTATAAGGTTTTAGAATTCTCGATAATATCTGTATTAACAAGTTGACTAATTGCTAATATTAATTTCAAACTTCAGGTAAAAACACTTAGAATAAAAGATTAATATTTTTCAATTTGGACGACTGCGACTATTCGACTTTCTAAAACTTCTACACACTGTTGAATTTAATGTCGCTCAAATTCGCGGTGTGACTTTAGCATTGCTGGACATTTTAAAACGTGTATTTGTTATCCAGTGTTGTGATGTTGGGTAACAAGTTTGACAGCCAATCGAAACGAAATTCGTTGAAATCAATGAATGCTTGCGTGCTGTCTGGTAATATTGAATTTTGTTAAATTTTCTCCATGCTTGTCAAGAATAGGTTTTACTATATCAGTTTCATCTCCCATTTACTTGAATCTTTTATATTCTCCATGGTTATGAAGCTGTGAGATTTCACAAAATCAGCAGAGAGCACACGTTTATTGCTTTATCTGTGCCATTATCACGACTTTCCATCCAACTGTTCGGTGTAATTAGTCACAGTGTATCAGATATCGTTCGCGGTGCGGCCAGTGCGTGATTAGCTCTGCCGAAGGCCGTTATGTCAATCGCTTACTATAGTTCGTTACGAAACTGGATAACTCCTAAACGTGCCATGTCAAGTAGAAAGTTCTTTTGTTTATTATTTAGTACAACGCCCCTCGCGAGAAACTGTTACGAATTTAGAACAAGTCGCCATGTTTACGTCACGTACCACCGTCGAAAATACAAAGAATTTGTAAATTGGAACACGTTTGTTGTTTAACATTGATGTTTCCAACGGTTTCTTTATTATGGCCGGTTCTGTAAGTAGCTTAAAAAGTAAACCCATGTTGTAAAACTCTTTTGAATGAAAGTGCTTTACAACTTGACTCATCTGTTCTCTACTGGGGACTACTTCCGTGAAGGTTGATTCCCGGAAAGCAAAGGACTATGACTTTATGACTCACCGATTGGTGGTCGTTACCTGTGCGGTGACGTCACCGAGCCGCTATGCGCACGCGCATTGATCGACGCCCCGTGCCCACGTTTGTTTATGGTGCGTTATGAATTGCTGATCGATGTCTCAGTTGTGTTTGCTCGCCAAATGACAGGAATTTCTCATTGTTCTACAATATTACTGCAAATGTAGTATCAATTGTTAACTAAACAGTACAGTGCAGGTACAGGCGTTTACACACTTTCTGTTCTACAAAGTCTACAAGCACGATTCTTGTATGTGTAAACTATATAAGTTTATTTCGTTTATTATTATACCGGATCTTATGCTTGTTACATAGATAAACTCAAATAACGGTCATTACTAAATAAATACAGATTAAGTAAAGTGCCATTTGAAATTGACATACAATCTGCGCTACGTGCGCTCGAATTGAGGAATCATATATGTAGTTGTTATGTGGATTTACCAAACATAAAAACCCTTTTTTTTACCTATACCAGGCAAGCCGTAAAAACGCTCACTACTTTAGTAGAATAAATCGTTTTCCACGGACACCTCAATAGTAATACAACATACATAATATAAATTCAAGGTACATAAACACACACTAAGTTTGCAGTTTGGATGGCCATTGAAATCACACCGTAACAGTCTATTGTTTAGCCACCGATAAATACAGTAGGACCCTGATGGCTGATGATAGATGCCACTTTAGCTTGGAGGCTGCGCTGTGAATCTCAGCCAGTGGGATAGTGTCGCAAGATTAACCTCGACGCCCACGCATTGTCTCTATGAGTTACGTGGATTAGTATAATACTGTCATTTATTGTTCCACGAACTGGAACATCATGATCTATCCGATGATATTTATCTATGTTATGAAAAAAGTAACATGAACTTGTGTTGCCTCCCACGATAGCTGTTTATGGGATATCTCGACTGGGAAACTACCAACATTAGCTATATTTCCATAGCGTCATCTTCCTGATGATCAGTTAAATTTGGTGAACATACGTGTGAAACCTCCGGTCAATGTTGCCAATTCTTGAAATCGTTTGTGCTCTAAAATCATTTACTATCGAAACATTGATGATGGTTATAACCGTGATATAGTTATATATGCTTAATACCGTATATATTATATGCTTAATATCTGTTCTGTGTAAGTCTTAGTTCACACTAATATGACTTTTTCCTGATCTCATTAATCGTAGTTGACAGTGAATTAGACCGGCCCACTGTCAAAGACCAGTTATACCCACAGGGATATAATTATATACCGTAAGACAGTTACATGAAAGCGGTTCATAATATTATCTTGCTAGGGTTATTATAACTAAGATACGAGAACGATCTAATAATAATAATATTTATATGTCTATTAAGTAAATAAAGAGAATAATAATAATAAATAAATAATAACTGGACACATCTCACACACGGCCGTCCGATCCCAAACTAGGCAGAACCTGTACTATGGGAACCAGACTGCTGATAAACATACTTATATATTTCTAAATACATACATATTATAGATAAATTACACCCAGACACAGAACAAATTATCGTGCTCATCACACAATTATTTGTCCTGGGTGGGAATCGAACCCACGACCTCTGGCTTAGCAGTCAGGGTCACTAACCACTAGACCAACAGGCCAGTCTGATTATCTTAGTAGACTAATGTAATGAAATGATTTTAAAATTAAATGTTAATTTAAATGATTGATTGAATTTGATTGATTGACTACTTTTAACATTATTTCTTTTGGTTGTGATCATTCCAAAATAGCTAAAGATTAAAGGAAAATACAAGTGTTGTACTACTTGATGTAGGTACTTTGGTTGATTCTATATCTAAATATAAAACAGATTGTTTTTATTAATGTTCATTATTTAAACGACTTCTTATAATATAACGTAGTTTGTTTTGGTTGTGACGATTGAGTAATAAAAAAAGTAATTTCATCGGACCATTTTATTTAAAATGAGGAACCAGTTGTGCAAATTTCACTACATTAATCTAGTAAGATTTATATCACGTATCGTATCATAGGTATACTAAGTGTGTGATAGTTATAAACTGCTTTCATATAACTATCTTATGGTATATGTATAATTATATCTCTAGGGATGTAAGTATATCACGGTTTCAGCCATATCATAATATAATCAATTCTCTAATACCCTAAAACATCGAATGGACTGGATATTTTTGGTCTACAAATGAACTCTTTTAAAGTTAATTATGATATTTGTCGAACAGCTTGTCTTCGACATAAACCCCTAATACTTCTAAAGTAAAACCAAAACCCTAACTCTAAACCTAAATATTATATCCAGATCAAAAACCCCGGTCGCATTTAATTGGTCCTAATTATTATTTTCACTTTAATGATCTACCGCTTTTTGAATGCATTAATGTATTATGTATTTAGTTAGGTACCAAACGTAGACAATGTAACTAAAAAGAATGATTAAGGCTGGCAACAACTTCCTGAACTCTGTCTATCCATTGCGAGTCGAAATAATAGTCCCACGGTTTTGGTGGCGGCCTACTCGCGGATGTTGCGCAATTGTCACAGAGTATACTAGCTTTTTAAATAAATAAACGAAAATGTATAACTGGCCCAGAACCTTATTATACAAAGCTCGTCTATAAATTTGTTACCATTGATTTTAATAAAGAGTTCGACTAATGCCGCGTTCCAATAAACAAAAAAAGGTTCGTTTTGCTTACGGACGGTAAAGTTTTCGTTGAAAATTCAACGAAATTTTACCGTCCGTTTAAGCAAAACGAATCGTTTCTTGTTTATTGGAACGCGGCATTAATCAACTTTTCGAAACGTTACTTAAGTATGAAAATGCTTTTCAGTAATTAAAAAGCTCTGGTTAAACTCGAGACTCTTACCAGCATTATATTTTACACAGGAGCTCCTTCTGAATGAAAGCGTTTTTTAAAATCATACCTTATGTTGGAACTTGCGGAGTGAAACTGCTCTGCGAACAGTTTTCTATAATTTAAGTTATACAATGTGGGATAATGCCCCTAGGAAGGAATATTGTAAAACATTATTTCAGGCATAGACTTTACACTGCTGGACATACGCCTTCCCGAAACACTTCCACAATTTGTGCTCATGCAGCCTTTGACGCTCTTGACTCTGTTCGTACTCACCCAGTGGTCGCAAGTCTGAGGACTGCATTTTTCAGAGGAAGGTCACATCTCTGTCTATATCACCCAATTGTCAGATTTCTATATATGGTTACATAACAAGCCCTATAGTTAACGGCCGTGTCCCAGTGCCGTAGACTATGGGTTCACAGACTGGTTACAAACTAGTCTGAAAGCACTGTTGCAAATCGGCTGCTTGAGTTAAATAGACCGGGGACTCAGAAACTGCCTTTTATCCAGAACAAGTAGTAAATTCAGTCGTGAATCAGCAAAGAATCTAGTAGCTAAGTAGCATAAATATTGTTTTTCTATCTTTAGAAACTATTTTGTGTTTATTTTATCACAATTCTTAATTATGTTTCGTCTGCGGATTATGCAGTAGTTTGCATCTGATAAAAGCTATGAAAGAGATAGTAATTCTTAATAATATGTATGATCTACATACATATTATTTAGAATACATACATTTAAATAATAATGACGAAGAAAGTAACCTCGAGGCGGAACTCCAATCGAATAGTACCGAACAATCTTTCACATGAGCCAGTCGACTCTTGCACTTTTGCCTCAATTAATTTTTTTTTTTAGACTTTTTACCCAAAATTGTATCATGTTTTTGCACAAAAAAAAATAAACAGGTATATATATAAGTAAGCTATTACTTATCTGTTTTTTAGGGTTCCGTTCCTCAAAAGGAAAAATGGATACCTTATAGGATCACTGTTTTCTGACTGTCTGTCAAGGCTCTTTTTCTCAGGAACCCGTGGACGCATCATGTTAAAATTAATACCAAACACATAAGTCTGCGTCCCCTTAAAGCTGTAAAAAAAAACAAGCTTTTAAGTCAACGCAATCGCAAGTTATGGTCACTTAACCTTATATTTGACCAAATTTGAACATTTCGCAGGTAAATCAAAACCTATAGGGTACTTCCCATTGACCTAGAATCATGAAATTTGGTAAGAAGCAAGGTCTAACAGCACAAGTAAAGGAAAAATGCGAAAGTCGTTAATTTGTTGTTATATCACATAAAAAAGGATTGTTGACTTTGTCGTACATCGCAACCGCAAAGTTAAGTTTGTCTTTTGAAAAAGACCGGCAAAAGTCTTCGAGAATTGATTCCCGAGATGGACGTATCATCTACATACAAGTTTGCTTGCTACTACTAGGAATGCTATACTGTCACTAGGGGAACTGTTTGTGTATTTTAGGTTGCCAGAACAACTAAAATTTTAATACCTAAAGTAAAGTAGTTAATACCTAAAGTTTTAATGTTTTAGCGTATTGTGGAAGCCATACACCATGTTTTGCCAGTAGTCTGAAAATTTGAGAAATCCAATTTAAAAGCACATCTTGATATTAATGTATTTACGCTTCTTCTCACGTGAGCGCTAGACTTTATAATTCGCAACTAGATTTGTCCAACATGATGCTTTATTAAATACATTTTTTTTTAAATGAAATAAGTAAAGTGAGTAGTTAACGTGCTCTCGCAAGATATTAGAAGCACATACATATTTCATTTCATTTTATATTGTCTAACAAGTTTCACCATCATCCAGATGATCATAATTTCTCGTCAACATTTGCTTCAACAAAATTACAGTCATTGTTTGAATTATAAAACATTACCAAGTGTTTGTTTGCACATTTTTTTTTTATATCGTAGTTATTCGTGTGTTGTTACGATAACGGCCATTAGATGTGCATATCCGTTGCGCAGACGCATGCAACGCGCCAATTGCATAACGCGTTTTATTGGATAAAAAGTACAATATGATGTTGGCAACAGTCAACATTACTTCATAAACTGGATTTTTTTATTATCTGAATTATGTCTTGTTGTAGGCATTTTATATTAATTTCAGATGGAATCCATTATAATATGACTTCTGTACGTATAGTGAATTCTTTTGTTCCTTATTAGGTTAGTATGACTATATTACAAGTGCTTGTATCTTAAAAAAATAGGTGGATCTATACCAATATTATAAAGCTGAAGAGTTTGTTTGGTTGAACGCGCTAATCTCAGGAACTACTGGTTCGAATTGAAAAATTATTTTAGTGTTGGATAGCCCATTTATCGAGGAAGGCTATATAAAAGCTACAACCAAAAAGAGCGGCGCATTAATGAAAAATGTTGCAAAAGCAGGGAAAATTTACAAACGCGAAGTTGCGCAGGTCAGCTCGTAGCTTAGTTCTGTGTAAAATTAAACCATTTACAACTTAATGTGCTTAGTAAAAGTCAATACGTACAGAAAGGTTTTTGACTTTGCCCACTATCTATTTCGCCTAAGTATGGTATACCATTTAGCCAACCTGTTTTGGACTTAGTGCTACTTGGACCATTTCTGGTCTTTTGTAGCGCGCTTACCCCTAACCGCAACGTGCCAATTCACTCGCGACTTCACTTACCCACGTTATACGTATCATGAATCAGTGTTTAAGTCAAGAAGCATAAGTAAATATTTCTTCTTAGCTAAATGGTCTGAGTAGAATTCTAATCTTGAACCTACTTATTGGTAATCCTACAATGTAATCGTATACATATAATTGAACGCATAAGTTTAAAAAATATTTAAGACTATCCAATTTATCGCAATACTCAAACCAAACATGCACTAATATTGCTTTAGGTAGCTAGCGCAAGTGTTGAAATGCTTTTAATACTAACCATTTAATAGTTGTTTTACTAAATTAGCTTTCAATTTAGGTGAGACGATAAGGCACCGGGCCAATTGCGCTATATCGTGGACTTAACTGAATTAGCTACGGTGCCTATTGTAAAGTATTTAATGTAAATGTCTTATGAAATTCCTTTCTACTTCTCGGTTTTGAAATCACCTTTCATATCGTTCATGAACCTTCGAGTATAAACATTGTTGATTTATTTGGAGCTTAAAATTACACATGATGTGACCAAGATTTCCCCTTTGGATATACTCCAGAAGCGCAAGATTGCGTGGTTTGTCCCTGTTGGTTGCTCCTGGTTCATAGAAATTTAACGTAGTTTGCACGTCTAATTGAGGAAATGAAGAAACAATAGAATCTGTTACTGCTGAACGATTACTCCGTCGAAAAAACAACTTGTTATTAACAAAATACCTTTCAACTCTCGGAAAACCGCAAAGCCAACGGTTTCCAAACCTACTTTCGATAGAGATTTCTCATAATGTGTTCAATGTTTTTGATCTTGCTCGATTGTCGGCTGACTAATAAAAGCCGGTCATTACTGGTGGCTGGCGTTAATCGATCTCGTGACGAATCGATTCTAACTCGATTAGGTAGAGAGCGCAGCGCGTGCCGTGCTGTTCGCGATAGACCGTCACCCACACCAGTCCACACGTACATTATTTATCTATCTATAAAAGTTCTGAAGAAGAACAGAATTCATAGAATATCCTAATCTTAACCTAAAACTATCTAACTAACTTGCCAGCAGGGCAAACATTTTAACCTAGTTTTATTCAACAATATCTCTTAACAAAAGTATGCAAAAATATGGAAATATCACAACATTTAAGTCGTGAACATGAACAACTAAGCAGTTCCTAATGCTTGCAACGTTGTTAAACGTTTATCATTTTGGCAGTAAGACCTTGAACGTCCAATACAATACGTCCAAGTAGTTGTAATAAAAGTCGATTAAAATCTGTAATTGAAAGACAACTGCAAAATCCCGTTTAAATACTATGCTCTAAACAACTACAGTGGCAATGAAACGGAAACTTGTAGTTGTATGGGAGACAGAATCCGTCTCTTCCCGTTCAGTTCTCTTGAAAAGTGGTAAAAACCATGCGATAACCACGATGCTTGACGCGTAGCGCATGTTTTTTTTTTTTTTTCACATTAATGGAGCGATGTTCACTAATTGGATTGGTGTATTCACGATAGTATAATAGGTCAAAGAACTCTGCGACATTGGACTATCTACTAGCTTTACTACAACAGTCATAAGGCTTCTTTACTTTGTTTCGTGCATCGCTATTAGTAACTTCGATAAAATAAGTGTTGTGTTTTAACTTTAGACAGCACTTTCCTCGTATATGTGAAATGATTGCCACTCATCGAGACATATAATCTCGATGATGCCACTTGAAATGTCGATCGAAAATAGTTTTACTACCATATTTTGCTGCTTACACAAAAACGTATTTCTCTGCAGCCCTAGACAAGTGCCAAACGTTTTCTATTTCTAAAAACGTTGACGCCCTAACGAAAACAGTATTAGATTGGTAGATAAATGTACTTTGATTTATCTAACACTAATTATATTCAATCTTTCTTTATGGAGCAGGTTGTTGTCTATGGCTTCTTTCACAAACGTTAAATTATTTGGCGCGTATTATTTAAGGGGGCGTCTATTAATTATTATGTGAGGCCTTTAGAAGGGGAGAGGATCGATCCCGATGAAACTGAAAAGTTAGTCTTGACACTTCTTATGAGTTGCTGTGGATTAGAATAACTATTATTTTACGACTTTTATGTAAGTATGTTATTGTTCGATTTTCCATGTGCTGTTCGATGTAATGTTTTAAATAGTAGTGTTCAATCAATCAAAGACAGGCAGATCATTACACGATATAATGTTGAAAGCCTTGCCTTGCCATTCGGAGATCATTCTGGAACAAGCTTGAAAGGTGTTACTAATAAGTTTAAAACTCAGATAGGGTAAGTAGACGGCGACCATGTGGTTTGTTTCTTCGATTGACTTATGTAGGTGAAACAGCGTGACTCACACGCATTAGGTACTTAAATGGCGTCGCTATAAACGTTTAAAAGCAACTCACTAGCAGCTTTATCTTAATGGTTAACAGTTGTGGCTCGCCTTATCGTTATTCAGATTCAGCAATGATTTCAACTGATTTTGTGGTTTATTTTTTACATTTTCATTTGTGTCAATATCGTACACAATCACTTTCGTTACGTGATGGGTTATAGATCAAACTACGTCTTTATTATTAAAAAGTTTTGATTCCTTCTCCATTATTGCTATCTGTGTCTTGGAAACTTAAATTTTAGCGGATTTAAAAACTTACAAAGATATGTAATTGTTGAATGTTATACCCGCCTAATAACAGACGCTCCTGTAACTCCTCATATTTACGAGTATGGTCGCGGTTTAGCATACCAAGTGGTTTTAGTTGGTTCACCGTCTCACGGAAAACCCCGGCGCAGCAGTGGAGACGGCCCATGGAGATTTCCACACCCAAAAAACATACCTTTTGAGCTCCGTTCATAAGTCAATTAATAGAAAAAAAAAACCTTTTCTGCGCTGTTTGTCATCTCACTGACAACGCTTTGACAACCAAGAGTGATCTAATGTTTACTTATTTCTATCCGTATATGTATAAGCAAAAGGCTAAACCTTCGACATAAGTTGATCTCCTCTTTAGAATATTCTATATGGAATATTTAAAGTTTATATATTGAAGAAGTGCTAGCTAAAATTTTTAAATAATATGTAACAAATTTAAAAATTACGGGAAAAGGCTATATCAAACTACACGTGTCCAGTAAATAAGTTGACCTACCACTTACGGCAAGTCTATACAATGGCAGTTCAAATTATACTGGCCAATGAAATAAACAAAAAAAATTAATTACGATGATGAAAGAAAGCGATGTTTAATATTACCTAGATGTATATGTCGAGACTTAATCGTGATAGTATTTCCAAGGTACGATACATTTTGTTTTCCCGACATTTCGATCGAACTGTACCAATGGTGGTCACAGATATAAAAAGTACACACTACTACACCATACACTGTCTTTAACTTAATCACAAAAAGTCTAACCTCAATTTTTCTGATATGTGAACAAATTGTATGATACTATAAGAGTGACCAGTTGACCACACACATGTACATATAGGTAGGTATATCAAAAGAACAATGAACTTTAATCAATTAAAAAATATTTGTTTGCAACACTAGGGGCGTTGCAAAATAATAAAAAATAATAAATTTCGTATAAGCACTTTCTATCACACGAAAACTACTTTCATTTTTTTAAGAAATTAATTAATTTAAATTAAATTTTTGTTGGAACTAAATCCAACACGCGACTTTTAATGTGGGACGAGAGGTTTACTAACATATTGTTTGCTGGTTAGTTTTAAGTGATTTACTACTGCTGTCGCCTTCGAGTTGCGCCGCTTGCAATGACCTGGTTTAGTTGGAACTATGCACTTATATGCAACACAGCATTTATTCCGTGGTATCGAACTGTTTGCCCAACTCGCGGCCCAATGTTACCGGCGGCGACCACACTGACTGCGGTATTGGCGATATTGATTTGACGGGCGGCGGCCTGTTTGCAACTGTCACGCACGAGATTTTTCCATTGTTCCATAGTTTTTAATTATTGGATGACATTTCAAAGAGTTCCGTATACTTTTTATGTTTATCATACACTAAGCTGCCCAGGAAAAAAATACTACTTCCTTGTAAAGGATAATATCAAATCAAATCAAATCCATTTATTTCAATTAAATTAATAATAGGTATTTTTGAATTGTCAGGAGTAGTCAGTCAGACTAAGTCAGTCGTGAAGCTAGTTACCTGTTCCAATACGTAGGTCCTATGGAGAAGAACAGGCAAGAAACTCCAAGTACACTCTTTTTCAAAATGTTTTTTATAAATGTGAGGACAATGTAATATACCTATTATTCTAGAATATAAATAGACGTGCTAATTATTACTGTACATATTTAAGTAATAAATCTTAATTATCTTCATGCATATATACATTTTTTAACTGTCTAATCTAATATAATGTAGAAGTACTCATGTTCTTATTTTCTTTGTTGTAGCATGCTGGTTGTTGTTGGCAACCTGCGCGCTGCTGTGGCCCAGCGCACGCGCCGCGGGCCCTCTCGGCCCCTCCGACCGACCGGAGGCCTATTTCAATGGCAGCTCCTACATCCGTCTTTCCCGGCCCATTTCACTCAAACAACTTGTTGGACTCAATTTCAGAACCTGTGTCGGTAAGTCGCCTATTATTTATTTAAAAAAACTCTCTGTTAGTAAATATAAATGCGATCCAAAAAGGCTTAGAACACATTTTTTTTAATCAGACTTTTTTTTTTTTATTATTTATTATCAAGATACAATGTAAGTTTATTTATACATAGTATACCTCTCCAAACTTTGACGTTTAACGTCATCTAGTGAGAGATTTAAGCGAGAGCCGATTAGGCCGACGCACACGTTTGAGACGTCTGTGTGCATCTAAAATCGACGCAACGCGTGTCGCGCATTTTACGCTGGTTTTCGACTCTGTTATCAGTTACTTAAAAATGAATGAATTGAATTTGAAGACTTACTTTTTTTAATGGCTTTAAATCGCTTTAGAGTATTAATGAGAAAAAATACAACATACAATAAAATACGAAATACTGTCAGACGCGTGGGTTATCCTCTCCACCATCCGATGAAAATCTGTGATTACTGGATCGGCGTCGCGTAGGGAGCGTTGCGTCGTATATCGTGGATCTAATGTAGTTCTACAAAACTAGTTGCCACATATATGGGGTCCAACGCGTCCAGATAGGCGTACGTGGCCCACGTCAGCCTCATGTAGACCTTTAGAATTCATTGACTACGTATGGGTCAGAGTATGTACGTTTCTTATTGTACTTTTATCCGGCAAAGATGCCAATATCCATTACAAGTTAACGCAGGAGGTTTTACTGGACAGCAACCACCCTCCCTCTACTTTAAACACACAATAATTTATGGATACCCATTGTTTATCAAAGTTCAATGATCACATTATTCAGCCTTTTCGGGCCAGTATCCTAAAGCAATTCTCCTTAAGACATGTTGTAGATGTTGCTCAAAAAATTAAGTAATTCATACTGTAAAAACTTTGTGATGTAGAGGCAGACAGGCATCAATCAAAATCATCCCATCATTACTGTCTTCAGTCGTTACTCGTTTTTGCCGGCTATTACGCGATGTGTACGCATTACCGATTGCGTTGCTGCATGCTCCGTGATTCCCAGAACCACTGACATAAGCAGTACTGCCCAAGTATACTCGTATGTATATGATGTTATTTGTCAAAACATTCACATACTTGATTGTAAATTTAGTCTCTGAAACGTTTGTAACCGAATCCAGCATTATTTGGACGATAAATACTACTTACATTTTTATGAAGAGCCGTTCCCCTCAGTTTCACCCGCGTTTGTGATCACTGTTCCACTCTTAAGGGTCGTACCATGTTGTTGGCTAGCCTATAATGAAATACAAAAATATTTTTTCAAATGCATCTGATAGTTAGAGAGAACGGCGCGTTCAACCAAAAAAATCAACTGTTCAACTTTAATTAATTAGTATAGATTTCCGTTTTCCGTAAAGCCATCTTCATACATTATAAAACATCGTAAGTCTTCGCAGCTCGGATTAAAATTCAAGGTTGAATTGTCGAAACATTTTCGAAGTTCTTGTTTTTTTTTGCGATATCGTCACATATAATGATCTGTAAATTCATAAGCGCGTTTTTCCTTCACATGGAGTTATATTTTTGATCTAACTGCATGTTAGTATTCAGCTTATGATCGGTGTGATTTTGCGGAGACTGCGTGGCCATTGCCGCGACAGTTACGTCAGAGAGATCACGCACGCAGGCCGCACGCTTGAACCGGTTACTGTAATAAACATGTTGTAATATCATTATGATTAAGAGAAAGGTATGCATTTATTAACTACCACAGAACAGACGAAGCTGAATACTCAATAATATATGAGGTATTTTTTTTGTACCTACTCAATTTCTTATGCGTTTTTGCGAAAAAATCGGTTGTAATGATTTTCCTAGATTTGTAGTTGTATTAGGTTTAAGCGCAACTTCAGGTCAAAGCGCTAGGTTAGATAGCCTTGGCAGCGGTTAGCAGCATTTTGTTGTTAAAGAATTCACCACACTACAAGACCGTGCGTATGCAGATTTGTCCACGGCATCGTATAAGAATCGTGAATCTTTCCAAATTTTTCTCGGTTTTCTGTTCTCCATCTGCGAAGCGTATCCGGGTGTACAAAATATTTACGCGCTGCATGAAAATAGGAAAATTAAAGTGCTACTGGGATGAATGACGTCATCTACCAGCTCTATTGTCTTTCCTTTAATGTTGCCTAAATTGTGTATAGAAAAAAAGCGATGAAGCAACTTCAAAAGTCCATATCAGTCCAACTAAGACGTATCTGCTACGAATCATTGAGTGTCCATCTCCGTGTACATAATATATAATGCTGCGTAATACAAACTGTCATTCATACAGTATGAGTAGAGCCTTAGTGCGATCGTGAAGGCAGCGAGTAGATAATCTAGCTACTCAGTTTTGGAGGTCTCCTGTGTTATTTTCTTTTTTTTAGAAAACAATGTCGTAATAAACTTGACCAATAAGACCATTGGAAATGGCAAGGTATTTTAATTAACTCTTGGCATTGGTCAAGGCAGAAATATGACTCACTATATTTCTTTATGCGAATTATAATTTAATCAGCACACTTTAAGAATCTAGAAACAGCACCAATGGTCGCACTTGTGCTTTGACTAGGCCTGCCATCACTTTAATTGCCGACGCCGAACAGGTTCTTCAAAAATCGACACATGTGTGTAACCGAGATTCTTTCCCGGACACCTTTAAAAAAAGATTCCGATTCCATTTTCTTTATTTAATTAAACGGCTTCTTCATCTAATAATTATAAGTTGCCCCTAGGACAGTGTCCGGGTTTTAGCCGCCCGCCCGACTCGCCCGGACGCTCCCCGGACGCCCTCTAAACTAGGACAAATCCGGGGAAACCCGGATGGATGGCAACCCCAGCTTTGACCATACTATTCCCCCCATAGAGCACTAAGCTTCTCCCCCTTCCGTCCATTGCTTGGAAACTATAACTATTTAAAAAACAATATTAAAATTATGAAGCTGATAACTATCTGAATGCATTCCTGTATAATTTTAACATGAATCGTAAAAGGAACGTAGTTACAATATCATACTGTTTTAGCTTTTAGTAAATATACAAGGTTTATACTATTTAAGCAACATTGATTTATAAACAGTAACCCCACCATTTCCTTCATTAAAATTCACCCCTTCTGTTTCATTCATAAAGCTGGCACCAGGAACTCGGCGTGTGAACCACTAGGTATTTCATACATAATATCATCTCACAGTAGAGGCTAGATCTATCACAAATTAGGTAACACCTAATATATAATCGTGCTACGCCATTCAAATGGGCTAAATATGTAGGCTAATATCGCGTTACCCAATTAGAAATGCGACCAACAAAATGTCAAGTGACAACCAAGATTAGCCCCAAAGATTTGGTTACCACTCGACTCGATTCATAGACTACGTCTATGTAGATCTAAGTTTTCGGTTTCCGTATACAGGTCCCTCCGTAACCATGATCAGTGCAATTGGATCGCAACGTCGGATCGGCTGATGGTAATGGTATTGTACCTGATAAATATTACCATTAAGATTAAGATACCAGAATTATAGATCTAATATGCACTTAAATTTGATTTACAAAACTTAGATCTACACGTGATGAGATGTATCACAGCAATTTTGTAAGAAAAACAAGAGAGAATGAAAGCAGAGGCTAAATGAAGTCAGGCAGGAATTTATGGAATAAGAATAGATATTTCACTGACCCTGAGAAAGGTGCAGTGAGATTAGGAAAATTGTATACAAACCAGAGGAACAAATTTTTTTCCCTTCTGCAATCCATTTTGTCTGCTGATTTTCGCGAGACTTACAAAGTAACTATTATCTATCTGCGAAATAATCCTTCACTGAGTATTAATATAATGTAGAGTAGTAGCGTGTGTACAAATTAGGTTGGCCGTGGTAATATATTGAGTGCTGATTGCTATTTGGTTAGGTGTTATTGCTATTTTTCAGTGACAAAATGACATGACAAAATGAAATGACACATGGGGGTTTTGTTGATGAACTTGATTGGGTGAACTTGCGGGTTGGAGGTCACACACGACCGCGCATTCGGGACTTGAGATGAGAGATTTCATATTTTATCGTGTGTATTAACCGTTGAAAATGTGTTAGAGAAATTCTATGCGTAAAATTCTGTGCTTGTATTAAGTATTTTTATCTATATTATATACATATAAATATTTAATGTGAGTGTTCAAAATCGCAAATTTGCTTCGACAGGAGTAATACCACGGCCTCACAGAAAACCGGCGTGAACCTAACAGAAACACTAATTAAAGTACAAAAGTAATTTCAATTAACTGAACGTTAGAGCATGGAAATATCTATCTATGCATTCAACAAGAATCATTAAAATCGGGTCACAATTTGCGAATATATCGCACATCACGCAAGAAATATATATTCAAATTCAAAACCTCCTCTTTTTAAGTCTGATAAAAATAGATTATATTTCTATACAATCGTTTATACGAATAACGAAACTGACATATTTTTCAGATATAAAATATTGTATAGATAGTTGAGAGCTACAACTTTTGCTTTAATTACCAACCAAGTGCTTCTTTAAGAATAAGAATTGCCTTACAAAATGTGTTTTTGTTCATCACCATATGAGGGACACCGTGTGGTGACAAAGCCGATAATTTTATATAATCTATGGCATTTGTTATAAATAGTCAAATATCTAGCTAAACCTCTAATATTTGTGTTACAGGAGGTGAACTATTCTCTCAGCGTTTCGAGGGCTACACGCTGCGCGTGACAGCTCTCTTTGAACAAGTGGTAGTGCAGTGGGCGCGGCCGAACCAGCCCCAACGCGAGGTCGGCCTGGAGAAAGAAACGCTCGACAACCACTGGCACTGGGTTGCGCTGCGCTATCGACCCAACCCGCCCTCACTTCTGCTAGAAGTCGACAAGGATACACAGGTACCGATGAAAAAGACAGATACGCCACAATTTTGCATCTTGTTCCAAGGATCCTACCTTTACCCTTTGATAGTAAGTTAGTAAAAACATACATACATATAGTGATGCCTAGGTCTAGACAGAGATGTATTAACACCACACGTGGTTTCACTCACGTAGGGTGACGTCAACCGGGTACTTTGGGAATTAAAGATGGGAAAATTGGAAGTTGGCAAAAAAGAAGATAAAGTGAGGCTCGAGTGAGACGTACGATAGTGTAGATCGAAAGCGTGATTTTCATAAACTTTCAGTATACAGTATTACAAAACTAAATAATATACCGATATAATATAATGATATTGATAGGTTTTCATTAAAAAAATCAAAACTCCTATAGGTTGAATGACCCTTTTGTTCGTTATACAGGGGTCATTCAAATATTTTACATCCATTAATCTGGCTTTATTTATTTTTTTCTCACGGCTCAGTATCCTTTAGAAAAGTAATTTCTACATCGATAAGGCGTTCTTATAAGAAGAATTTAAAGCTATTATGAGTAAGTTCTTCATATACCTTTCTCTCTCCTCTAATGAGAGAAGTGAAGGCATAGAAACTGCCGGTATATGACGTACCATTATCTATAACTAATCCAACGACTGTAAGTTGTAATTTCCATGTCCATTCGAGTAAATCATACCATCAACTCAGTGTCAATGTTACAAGAAAGTCGTAACTGACCTTGTGACGTCATTATATTTTGCATTGCCAATCGATTTATTCTTTGTTCTCTCTTATTGTTTTCAACAACCACGTGCAAACTGCAGCTTGCTGTAAACACATACAATATTAACACTTTTTCCGATCTGTACAAGCTGTAACATTTGAATGATTAAAATCATGTAACTAGTGTTCTGCTGTCAGATATTGTCGATATGGGACTTATATTTATTATAAGCCAATAGTTGACAAATCAATTAACATAAAACATTAGTCCCATTAATAGATAACGCAAATGTTAATAATAGGTATCTATAAATTAACACACCAATATGAGAATTCACCACTAAACAAGTCTCTATCTCAGTTTTTTCGGAAAAAAACGAAAATATGTACGCTTCTTGCCATCTCAAAAAATATTTGCTTGGCTAAGATGTTTTTTCACAGTTATAAAATGTCATTGGTTTTTGGTGTCGAAAAGTCAAGTGCCTTCCAGTATCGCAGTCACGTAACAAAATACTATTAAGCCCTTTAAAAACTACTTCCTGCGCGACTGACGTTTTTTTAACACGCTTTTATTAGGTACTTGTAACTAACTATTTAAACGACCACTAAAAGATTGTCGTACCGAAATGAACCTTTGTATGTATAATATGTAGTTTGGATAACAATCCTATAATTGGGCATATTGTAGCCGATCAGTTTGTGGAGCCAAGAGGTAAATACTGAAACTCTGCAGTGGCTACTAAAAAACCACGTGAGTTTGGGTTCATATTGGTTTTGACGAGTGCAACAGATTGTGCTTCGTAACGATAGTCTGATGTTGAAACCAGGAGGTGGATAGTGCAACTCTTTTTAATTCGGTTCGCCATTAAAGCGTGATTTTTAGTTTAACTAAACTATAATTATATAAGTTGCGGATTCTGAAATGCTGAATGGACCTCGCAAGTCGCTGCGGTAGCCCAATGGAGGTATTATTTGCGATCAAATGGTTGCGGGTTCAAATCCCACCTAATACACCACCGACGCGACGTGAACCCATTCCTATCAAAAGCATTTAGCTTAGCAGCTTAGCGGAAGGGGTAACCAAGAACACTACTTTAACTACCAAGCATTTGACCCACGTTACTGGAAGTCTTTGTGGTGGTTTAATGCTGGCTCTCGCGTACACTGGGGGTCCCGTCGTCTCTATATGATGATACACTCCATGCTTTGGTATCTCCTTATATGAAACAGGTTTAGGTAAAACAGGGAACTTACTTAATAAATCATAATATGGACATTTTCCTACAATTGTTTTTACCGTCGGCTCAGTGGAGTTTGGAAATGGTACCTATAACACATAAATTAGTGACCTGATCAATTAATCTACGTCCGTTTAAATCAATTAATAACTTATAACTAGCTAAGAGGTCCGCACCTAATATTGGTTGCTTTACATCTGCTAGTATAAACATCCAACGGAATTCTCTACGTAGATTTAAATCTAAAAACATACAATGCATACCATACGTTTCGATTTCTGTACCATTTGCAGCATATAACTCATATCGTTCACTTTCAGAGGTATCACTATTTGACTTAATACGCACAACACGCGGTAACACTGATACATTTGCCCCACTGTCCACTAAAAAGTTTAAGCCTGATTTTTTGTCCCTGATGCTTAGACGTGATTGGTGAATGCAAGGTCACATCTTTGAAAAAAATCATAGTTTTCTCTAGACCTCAAAATCACACGATTCCATTCGTAGTTAAAATGTTTTTCACAATTTTGTTTTTCCTTAGGTGATATCTAACGTGACCTGGAACCCTGAGCTCCTATCTCCTGGCGCCCTAGAGTCAGACGGCGCGGTGCTGGTTGTGGGCGGTGTGTTTAGCGGCTGCATCCTCGAGGGTCCGCAGCTCGAGTTCCACGCCATCGGCTCGCAGACCCTGAACGTGCAGTTTGGGCACTGCCCCCTAACTACCGATGATTGTAAGCATACCTTAATATGATGTTTGTAAAGTAGGTGAATAATATTAGACTTAGGTAACATAAAAAATGTACGCAGTTTTGCAATAAATTATATTTTCTTCCTTTCTTTCTTCTACCTTCGAGGTTACATGTCTTCCTTTTGATTCAAAAACCTAATCGGCCATAAAAAACATGATGTTAGATCTCAATATAAATATAATTTAAATTTACCAGCTGTTCACAATGCAATCTGTTATGAATAAGAGGTAGTATTTAAACAAGTGACCAATATGTATAACAGTACATATGTAACCGCATTCAGAGCCTGCAATCATCTACCGGCCGAACTCAAGAAACTAGATATAAAAAAATGGTTGTTTTTTTACAACGCACAAGTTTTTTTAGGGTTCCGTTCCTCAAAAGAAAAAAAAAAGGAACCCGTTGTCCGTCTGTCTATCTGCCAAAACCTTTTTTTTCAGGAACCCTTGGAGGGATGAAGTTAAAATTAATACCAAATATTTCTCTCTGTAGTTGGAGCTTGGAGCTTCAAAGTCAACGCAATGAAAAGACACGGCCATTTAGGTTTTGATTGATTTGACCAAATTACTTGGAAGTTCCTCCTGCACTGAAACTCAATGGGTATGGAAGAAGAGTGGCAATGAAAGCTCTCGGTTTACGACTGTTTATGGGCAAAGTGTTTGTTTGCTACCGTAGTAATGGACTGCCGAGAGTGTAGTATCTCGTGGGCATTGCTAATTTGAACAATAACAAGGTTCCTCCGCTCATACTTGAAAACTAAGGCTGACAGATTGGTTGTGTGTACATATATGTTACTGTAGAAGGATATGTAAAGCATAGGATTTATTAGGAAATCTTCGAATTTACTGACAAGTATTAAATATAAGATATTTTAAGGTGATCTGCTGTTTTTATATGTATCTGTGTATGGGAATAAGACAAAGTTTGAAGAGTTTTTATGAATCATTCCATTATAATTTATTAGCAAAGGAATGAAATAAAGACAACTTTACTTGAAATAACTAAGGAGAATTAACTTATCTTTTTACAGCACTAACGCCTAAGTTCGCGATAAGCGATCCTAATATTTACTGTGTGTCTAAATTAATACATATTAGGTTGGTGAATATTATTGAAAGTTCGTAATTAACGAACAGTACAGTTCAGGTCTCAGGTCAACCATTATGATTTATTATTAGGAAATTTTAGTTTTTACTAGTGACATGTGTATATATTTAGCTCTTCCCCCCAGTAATGACATCGGTTGACTATGTAGAGACATCCATTTGACTGTCTCTCTATCGCCGAAGTAAGTGTAAACAACTTTGGCAATATATACCTATTTGTTTTCTTTTGTATAAAGGGTAACATAATTATTTGTATGTATGTATATTATAAACGTATAATTTGGTATATGATATAAAAAAACTGTTAAGAAATATTTCGACGTTAAAAATTACTTTAAAAAAAGTTTATATTGAAAACTATTCTCCATTTAAATATAGAAAATATAAATAAAATACAGACGTAATGAAAGACTTCGACCAATGAGATTTCTGTAAACTTAACTTTATCATTACAGAACTGTCATTGGTCAAAATGCGAGGGCGGTACCATGATAAGTAACAATGAGTCACTTTAGTGTTAGGCGAAGGTACAGGCAATGACTTACATTAGGTAATGTTATCTGTCAGGAAGAGGGGTAATCAAGTCCCTCCCATTATTGTCATAATAATAATAATACTGGATTGATATCAAACATCGATATAGCTTATGCAGTTCGTTTGTTGCCGAATTGGAAATCAGCGGGATCGGACGGACTGCATAACTTTTGGTTAAAGTGGCTCCGTAGCTCACAGGTATGTTTGGCATCTCAATTTCAATCATGCTTAGAATCGGGTTCGCTTCCAACTTTTATGACCACAGGCGTGACTCACCTGCTCTATAAATCTGGTTGTGCCACGGATCCCAAGAACTACAGACCTATCACCTGTCTACCAACAGTATATAAATTACTGACGTCCATTCTGAGAGTAAGGATATCATCTCATGTTACCAACAACTCTTTTATGTTTCTTACTCTCAGAATGGATGTAGAAGTGGGGTTCGTGGCACTAAAGAGCTCCTTATTATTGACACGACCATTAACCAACAAGTTCGCCGTAACCGAAAAGTCTTTTCGGCATGTTGGATAGATTATAAGAAAGCTTATGATTCTGTGCCGCATACGTGGCTCCTGAGGGTGATGGAGTTGTATAAGATTGATACAACTCTATGCACTTTCTTGGAGGCATGTATGCAGCAATGGAGAACGGTTCTTTGCTATCCAGGATGTCGACAATCTCAGGGTGACGGCGAGTATATAAAGATCAGGCGGGGTATATTTCAGGGTGACAGTTTGAGTCCCTTGTGGTTCTGCCTAGCTTTAAATCCTCTCAGCACTATGTTGGAGGGTTCAGGACTAGGCTATCGTTTGCGGAGAGGAGGTCAGGTTATATCCCACCTTCTTTTCATGGATGATTTGAAACTTTTTGCCTGCAGCAATTTCCAACTGATAAAATTACTAGAGGTAACTGAAAACTTTAGTAAATGTATCAGGATGGAATTTGGTGTGGATAAATTTGCAATCATGCATGTAAAAAGAGGCAGGATTGTGGAATCTGAAGGGATGGAACTCTCGGATTCTACACACCTTAGATGTCATTCCGCGAACGATACTTACAAGTATCTAGGAATGTCACAGGCGTTAGGTTTCAATGAATTGACTATGAAGCAATCGTTACAGGAACGCTTCTATGGCCGCCTGTAAAAAGTATTAAAAAGTCTTTTGTCAGGTGGTAATAAGGTGCGGGCCTATAACGATTGGGTCATACCAGTCCTAACCTACTCCTTTGGCATACTTAGATGGACTCAGACGGAACTTGATGCCCTGGATAGAAGAGTCCGTACATTACTAACCGCGTACCGAATGCACCATCCACGTTCATCGGTAATGAGATTGTATATCCCGCGGAAATGTGGGGGTCGTGGTTTTTTAAATGCCAGGACACTACATAACCGCGAGATATGCAATCTTAGAGATTACTTCCTCTCTGTTGACGTGGAGTTGCATCGGGATGTTGTGGTAGTTGACAACGGACTCACTCTGCTTGCTCTAGGTAGAGAGAACTGGCGCAAACCTGCAGTGCTCAATATTACAGATCGCATGGAAATATGGAAGAGCAAAGAGCTACATTGTCGTTTTTATCGGGACTTAAATGGGCCCGAAGTAGATATATTATCGTCTGTGTCCTGGCTACGTTTCGGTGACCTCTTTGGGGAAACTGAAGGTTTTATCTGTGCAATTACTGATGAAGTTGTTATGACGAACAACTATCGGAAACATATCCTGAAGGACGGCACGATTGACATTTGTCGGGCATGTCATCGTCCCGGAGAAAGCCTCAGGCATATAATTTCCGGTTGTTCTCGTCTTGCCAACGGCGAGTACTTGCATAGACATAACCAAGTGGCCAGGATAGTCCATCAGCAACTTGCTCTTAAATATAATCTTGTGACTATGGAATTACCGTACTACAAGTATGTGCCCGACCCCGTTCTTGAAAATGATCGTGTAACATTGTACTGGGATCGGTCTATTATCATCTGACAGGACTATTGTTGCCAATAAGCCTGATATAGTGGTAATAGACCGATTAGAGCGCCGAGCAATGATTATTGATATCACCATTCCCCATGACGACAACCTCTTAAGGGCTGGAACAGAAAAACAAATAAAATATTTGGATTTGGCCCACGAGGTGGTCGACATGTGGGATGTGGATTCACCAATCATTGTGCCGATAGTCATATCAGCCCATGGGTTGATTGCAAAGAGCCTCGACCAACACCTTCAGAGGCTCACGTTAGGCAGCTGGGTTAAGGGCCTGATGCAGAATGTGGTCCTTCTTGATACGGCACGTATTGTGAGGAGGTTTCTGTCTCTGGAACCCTAACCACCAGTAGCTTGGTCCCTGTACCCGATACCGGTGGGGCACTATTTTTTATATTTTTAAATGTATTTTTGATATAATCTGAATGTATTTAAAAATGTAATTTTTATGTATATTTAAATGAATAAAGAGAAAAATACTGGCTGGTTTTGCATAGTAGTATCAAAACAAGTTCTATTCTAAGACAGTTTTCTTTCTTTGGGACTCTCCGAGTCATGGTCGGGGTTTTAAATTTTTTACACGCTTTATTTTTCCCAAAATATGTGTAGTGTTATCTGATTCTTAATTTTAGTTGAAGATAATTAAATGTGGGTGTTTTATTATGTAACTAATTACTAGAGATGAACCTTATACTTGTTAGGCCGGGATATCCGACAAACCTTGAAGCCAGATTTACGGATTGTAATCCTCGACGCAAGATTGAAGACAAACTACGAACTCGACAGACGATTCTATTGGAATTTGTAAAGACATCTTGCGAAGAGTCCTTCAGTAGCAATTAGTTTCCAAGACCAGCTAGAAAAGTAATCCTTTGATTACCATCGACATTAACATCACCAATTTGATCGTAGTATGTTTGCCTTATATGTATATACATAATTGTTCTGTCACTCGTTCCGTACTCATTCTTTCTATGTGTCCAAACCAGCTTATACCCTTTTAAATCACTGACACTGCGTCCTTTTTCAAGCCACTCTGCTCTCGAATATTTATTTTTGTATCAGCCCATTTAATTAACCAATGTTTCACCATACAAGGACTTAATCAAGTTTGCATCCTCAACATTGAAACAGCTGTACAACGGAATACTTTTTTATTAGCTGGCCTTGTCTATGAAAGCGATAACTTTATTTACAAAAATTGGTATTCATTCACCATAATTTGCCCTATTAGGTACTATTACAAGTTCCTACTATTCATTTTGTTGTAAATTAAAATATGGCGATAGTATTTGTTGTGCGGCTTAAAAAAGTACCTAAATTTAATATCTGGCATCAGGCCGGATAATTGCTTACTATCCGGCCGGATAGGCTGGACACCGGATATCCGTTTCATCTTTACTGAATATCATAATGACACAACTTTTTTTTAAATGAATTCGAGATTTAATCATAATTACTTAATCACAAGAAAAATACATTATTTCCTCGGCTAGTAATTGCTCTGACTCCATTTGTTTACACTTTGGGCCCAATATATTCAAGTCACATAGCATTAATCCGATTGTTTCTTTATCAGGCATAGATAGAAAGGACGTGCTGCGGATCCCGCCAAAAGACCATTGCTACAACGAGCCGTGCATGCGACATGGCACTTGTATATCGCGACACGACAGGTAACGGTTATTCTTATTGTATAACAATTACTAAAAAACGATTTGAGTAAAAGGGTTAGTTTCCATATGTTTTTGGCAAGTTTGTAAAGTCTCGGATTATACCGTTACTCGAAAGTTATCTGTTTACCTCGAAAGTTTTACTCACGAAAGCAAATTTTTTTAGTTTCAATTTTTTTTTTTAAATTAATATTTTATAGCAGGAAATTCTTCGATTATATTGCATTAATATTTTGATCACCACTAACGCAAAGACGCAGTACACATAATCTTGAACTAAATTTGATAAGTATTAAAACATTAACCAACACCAGTTCACGAGCATGACGGATAGAAAATCAATACTCCCTCTATTGAAGAATAAAAATATTAGTTATTTAATCAACTAAGGATTGCAGCAAACATTGGCGTACGGCGTAAGCCCAAATATTTCATACAATGTCATTTTTGGGCTGTCCATTGTCTTTATAATTCTTCAGCCACATATAGACATGTGCGTCACTGGAATATTGTTGTGCTTGATATTGACGGTGTGTTGCATAACGTCAACGTAATATTAAAAGCTTTCATACCTTTTTAGCATTACCCTTGTACTTATTATCAACGTATGTTATTGATCCAGAGTCATATGCGAATTTATATTTACGTGTGTTCGTGAGGTCCAAGGTGGTTTTGCTGTCTTCTATAATTCTATTCGGTTCATTTTCAATCTAAGTATGACCGTGTCTGCTATTCGTCAGCGCAGAAATCTGCGAGTACTAAATTCTCTTTTTCTAACGCTCCATCTCCACCTTCTTATTTTAGCTCCTTACTTTCGGTTCTTTATGATAGAAATCTTCGTTCTACAACCAATCTGCTTCTCTTATGTCGATTTCATCAATTCTTCATTCTACGTCAAACCAGTTCTTCTCTGGAATGCTCTCTCACTCGAAATCAGGATATCCACTAACCGGTCTTTATCTAAGAGGTAGGTATGTAATCTCCTCCACAATGAGTTGGCAGAATTGTCCCAGTGCTAGTTCAGGACTCTGACTTGATATATTACAAAACCTTAATTCATATCTTTGGTTTTTTATCAAACCTCTCTCTTGTTCTTCGCACTTACCAAATTTACTTCTGCTTCGTCTGAAGGTTAACTGGCAGATATAATGCTTTAGGTATTAATTCCGCCTTCTATATGTGCATGATGTTTTAATAAAGTAATTATTGCCAAGGAAATTGGTAAGTCAGGATACGTGCAGTAAATTTTTAGTTAGGGTAAAAAAATAGTTGTGCAAATTTGGAACGTAATATTCCACTACCCTTTCTGATGTTATCAATCGTGAATGTATATAACTAATAGTAAGGTTCATAACAATCTCGTCCTAATAAACGTGATTTTTGGAGGGTTGCGTAAAGTCACAATTAAATTATTAACGGTGGAACAACGTCACTCGAAGTCACTTTATTGAAGTGATTAATATGTTGTATGTGTAGATATGAGTGCCTCTGCACGGCGCGCTACAGGGGCAACAACTGCGAGGTGGACGCGGGTGACCCCTGCGCCTCGGCGCCCTGCCAGAACGGCGCGCGGTGCGTCGAGGACGTGCGGGGCGACTACTCGTGCGACTGTCCGCGGAATTACCATGGTAATTAACATTTAGTCTTTTAAAAAAAGTGATCTTGTAGTGTAGAGGGAATGTATGTAGTACATATAGGATATAGTATGTATTCCTTAGTTGTAAACATTATATGTTCGGTTACATATCAATTAATAGGCAGTACTAATATTCCATTATTCAAATCTACTAGTACTTCAGACTCAACCAACTTTAGACCTATTTCGGTACTACCAGTATTTTTGTTTTAATTTTGAAAGATAAATTTAAGATCAAATGCAAAGTTTCGTTGTTCATGAAATTCTGATCAGACATTTAAATCACTACGGCATCAAAAACATGGCAAGCTTTCTCCAGGATCTGTGGTAAAAAAAAAATGGGAGTTGCACAAGGTATTATTCTCGGCCCATTCTTGTTAATGCCATTTGCATTAATGACTGAACTCATCTTGTTAAGGACAATCACGAGATAGTGTAGTTTGCAGGTGATACTTCACATTTATTTAGATTGAAACGTATGACGATGTAAAATTATTTACACATACAAACATATTTCGAAAGTGGTAAAATTTTTTAATGTTAACAACTTACTTCTTCGTGGAGAAAAGACTACGTTTACCAATCCAAACATGAAAACATGAAACAGATGAAAACCTGAAAATTGAAATATAAATAAATAAAATCTTCTCCAAAGAGTCAGTTAAAACAAACTTTAAGCAACATAAGTGTTCAAAATTAGAAATTTTATTTTAAAGTATCTATTTAAAAGTGCATATCTTGAAAATAACATTTTCATACTGTCTACAGAAAATTAACTTAATAAAAATTATGTTATGTAGGTCCTTATTGCGAATTGGAAGTGTCCCTGGACCCACTGTGCGTGGCGGGGCCCTGCATCAACAACGGCAGCTGCACCGTGCCGCCCGACGCTGACACTTATGTATGCGACTGCCCTCCAGGTAAATGACCCTTACAAAAGTGCCTTATAAATAAACCTCATAAAACATTATTGCTTTCTGATCCTCTTTCACGATTCTCTTTATATCTCTTGGTTGCGTAAAGCCAGAACAGGTAGTTACTTTTCAAGTAAAACTAATAACAGCTATGAAAATGTCAATAATATGAAATGAAAAAAAAAAACCCATTTAAGTCTTCTGATCTACACGTGGTAGGCGTAATATCATAATTGTTTTTGCTCAAATATTGAATTAATCGCAAAATCTATGCTGTATATTATGCAGTGCAAAACTGGTTCTCTTTCCTTTATTCTTAATACAAATCGTAGAACATAATCTTAATTATGCCTAATTACCATTCTTTGCTACTTAACTTTACTACTTACAAATATCGATAAACTCATCACATACATAGAATATTGAATACTTATCTAAATATGTCATGTAGAGTTAGTGTAGAGTGTGCTAAGTGTGTGAGTGTACGTAGGCTACATGGGTCGCAACTGCGAGACCGACGTTGACGAGTGTGCGGCGGCGGCCGGCGCCTGCCTCAACGGCGGCAAGTGCGTCGATGCTGTCAACAACTTCACCTGCGACTGCTCTGGCACAGGTACGCTTTATAACTATAGTGTGCTGTGAGGAACTTGATGCAGGTATACTGACCCTGCTCATATAACGTTTGCGTTGGGTGGGGTGGGGGCAGTATAAACAAATACGTAGTCGTGAGGAGGAGAGGGCCAATAGTGTGACTGTATTTAAACTACATGAGTTTAAATTGCTAGACTGGTAAGAAACTCTAGGTTCTGATGAAGATCTAGAACAGTCAATATTTCGGTTACTTACTATTTGGACATAATCCGAAGAACCCAAATACCTCTCACTAACAACTTTTGTTACGAAAAAGAGTAAAACGAATGTATAAAAAATATTCAAAGAATCCGAAAAACATCTTTTTATGTACATGTGAGAAGCATTCGACCTTGCTGGTATGCTATCAAATATTTTTTTCAATTAGAAAATGGAGAATTAGGGTATAAGGGACACTATACTTGCTTGATTTATAACATAAATATATATATATATATATTAGTCATATTTTTATTGGGTATAAAATTACCCATACTTCCACACTACGATCACCTAAGGTTGGCGTACCACAAGGTAGCAGTCTGGAACCTTTGTTATTCTTAGCATAGAAAAGAAGCAACCTTTAAAGCAAATTATACTAAAACCATTAAAGTTTATTTATAATAAACTTTATATTTATTTGGCTTAAAAGTAATCTATTGAAAATAGCACCACGTAACAATGTTTGATAAAAAACTTTGATTAGAGGTAAAATTAAAGTGTATTTATAGTTGATAAAATATTTTTGACAGGTATGTACATTTATTTTATGTTTTTCTTTATTAGGATACACTGGCGCTCGTTGTGAAATAAACGTAAACGAATGTGAAGAGGACATAAATATTTGTGGTCATGGATACTGCTACGATACGTACGGCAGCTTCGTGTGTGCTTGTCAGCCTGGATATACCGGCGAGAGGTGTCACGATGTGAGTACTCACTCTCTACTTAACAAAGGTTACCGTGCACTTTGAAAGAACAATATAAAAGTGGAAATTCTTCGATCTCTCTTCTCATTTAGATACAATAGACTGCAATTATTTTCTACAGATTTAAACGTGGTCATTATAAACAAGGAAAACAATAAGATCGATAGTGTATAGTCTACTTCTTCGTCGCAGATGTCGGCGTGTGCGTCGGGTCCGTGCGGCGCAGGCGGCGCGTGCGTGGAGGAGGCGGGCGGCGCGGGCTTCCGCTGCGTGTGCGCGCGCGGCTGGGCCCCGCCGCTCTGCACCGCGCCGCTGCCGCCGCCCCCCGCTCCCGCGCACGCCCCCGCCCCCGCGCCCGCCCCCTGCGCCGACGTCGTGTGCCCGCCGCGCTCGCACTGTGAGTCACATAATACACATCGCTATCTCACTCGCACTCGAAACTAAGCTAGGCTTTTACTGTGGGATCTAGACATTACATAGCTCTTTTTTTTTGTAAACACTAATGAGATGCCGGATATCCGTTATTATATTTCATTATGTTTATGAAATTCATTTTTTTTGTACTAAAATCTGATATCAGTTACTAATATTATTGACAGTTATAAAGTACTATTTGACTATCTTTATAACGAGATCAAATCCCTAATCTTTGTGATAAGTGTATTCGTATTATTATTTAATAAACGCGCAGTGCAAGTTGAAACACGTCGTGTCATTAGTCCTCAACTGTCGTCTCATTAGTCCTCAATGTTAACTGTCGTGTCAAGGTCACGGCATCAACTGAGAAAAAACTTGAGGTTCGCGAATCTAAACACTAATAATCCGTATTCGTATCCGTAGATATACATTTTTAATCTGGCACATAGTTACATATACAGGGTATTTTGTAAACGCTCCCGAAAACGAACGACAGACGATAGTACTAATGACACCTTTGATAATGGGTCAGATATCTCTCTCTCCCTCTCTCTCTCTCTCTCTCTCTCTCTCTCTCTCCCTCTCCCTCTCCCTTCCTCCCTCCCTAACTCCCTCCCTCCCTCTATATATTCTGTTTATATTTACACATATATATAACATAAAGGTATACACATATCTACTTACATGCGTCGAGAATAAGGAGTAAACTCCAATAAAGCATAAAAAGCACAATTAAGCGTTACGCTGCCCTCCGATCACTAAATTTTTTTCATACCGGGCGCCTTATATGCAAATCGATTCTTAAGGAGTAAACTCCAAAAAAAATTTACGTTTTAATAAGACTTAGATTATATTTGTTGCATAACTGTGTACATAGTTGTTATTGTATAAAAACCATTACAGTTTTTGGGCCCAACAGTCTACCCATATCGGATATGCAATAATTGATAATTTCTTAAAACTAATTATACAAAACAAATTATTTTTACGGAAATTTTCATACAGCATTACTAGTATTATTCACACTCCATCATGTTAGTATAGCTAAATGAAACGATAAGTTCACGCGCCACCAAACGATGGCTAGCTGCGGGCCGGCGGCGTTTACCTAACACCCTGTATATTCTGCAGCGTGATTTTGAATCGGTTTTGGAAAAGAAAATTTTATACTCTATATCAATCACATAATCCATACAAAGTATTTGTTTCGTAAAATACAATTTTTATTTTATAAATTTCACAATTTCTGTCGTTTGCGATAAAATCAGAATGCGAATAAATCAGAACTCGTGGTATGGGCACTCATTACTCACACTACGGTCACTATACGTTTGGCTACGATCAACTTCATTTAATGTTTTACACATTAGGTAACTAAGCTGCAAATCATTTTAAAATAAAAATTGTAGGCTTCACAATGGCGAGACACGCTAACTAAGCAGCAAATCATTTTAAAATAAAGAATTGTAGGCGTTATAATGGCGAGACACGCTGGCACCACTCGTGCGCAACCGCGCTCCCGCCCGCGTTTAGTTCGCCGGCGACCGCAACGCGATAATGTTCATCATATATTGTATTGGTGTTTACTTGCCCACGAGAAAGTAATCGTCAATACGAATATGCGAATACAGAGTGTAGCAATGATGAACTGTAAGCTGTTGCCTGTTTATATTCCATTCACCATCCATCTTAGATGCAGCCCGGCAGTTCATGCGCAAAGTCGAAGCCGCCTGAGTGACTCGCCGCAGATCAAAGATTTTTAGCAGACTGAAAGACTTGTTTATTACCGTGAATACATAGTTATATTACTTATCACAACATATTGTTGTGATAAGTCATCCATTGCAATAGTGAACGTTTTTGAAAAAGGGAAAAGTCAGCGAAACGTGAGGGGTCCGTAGACTTAATTCAGTTTGGCTAATTCACCCAGGATAATTAAGTATACTATTTAGTAGACTTTATTGATCTGCTTGCGTAGGTGATTTAGGTATACCGTTTAGTAGACTTAATTAACCTGGACTAATTCACCTAGGGTAATCCAGTTTACTAATAAGTAGACTTAATTCGCAGTGTTGTCTCCACAGTATAATTTATGCACTCAGGTAAATTAAGGAAAATGTGTAAAATATTAAAATTGTATTAATAAAATACAACCTGTTCTCGTATAACTAATGTAATTGAGCGTTTGTGTATCGGACCTGGCAGACTCGTTTTTGAACAGTTGTTTTGGTTTAAGGAAGTGATAAATTAAAATTTCAATAGGCACGTAACTTAATTATTTTGAAAATACATAAAGTCCGTTCATATTTTTATGATTAACATAATCAATAAAGTTATTTATTTTAAAATATTGTTGGAATCAATGAAGGTCCTAAGTTCCTAACTTGTCCTAACAAACTGCCCCCATGGCGCGTACCAAAGCTTGGATGGCTTGTGAATGAATGAATTGTTGGAGCGCTACTACGGTTAAACTAGAACGAGTGATAAATACTATTCGAATTCCAACTTTTTATTATTTATTTATTTATTTATTTATTTAAAACTTCATGCACATTTGTACAAAGGCGGACTTAATGCCTAGGGCATTCTCTACCAGTCAACCTTAGGGTGGTATAGAACTGCTATAAGGTAGGTGCAAAGATACATTTGAAATTATTTATAAAACAAACTAACATTTATATTACTTACATGTACAATTTTCTAAATATCATTACTACATAATATACACAGTTTCATATACTTATACATAAACATACATAAGTATTTATATTATGCCTATACAGAGTACACATATATTCACACATATCATACATATACATATCACATATATAAGTAAATACACTACAAATACCATTATAAAGTCGTGTACTATCGTTGAGGCTATTCTGCTAACTCATTGTGGAGGAGCTCTCGTACTTTCTTTTTAAACGTGAAGCGGTTTGTGGACATCCTGACTTCGAGAGGGAGCGCATTCCAGAGAAGGACTGATTGTACATAGAAAGAAGAGTTGATGAAGTCGGAGCTGTGAGAGGGACATAAAAGAAGCAAATTATTGGTGGAACGAAGATTCCTGTCATGAGTAGAGTATAAGTATTGGAAGTGGGAAACTAAGTAAGAAGGTGGCGATGGGGAGTTTAAAAAGGAGAACAGAGAAGTTAGAGCCCGCAAATTGCGACGTTGGCGAATAGGAAGCCATTTTAATTGTGAACGTAAAGCAGACACATGGTCATATTTGCGAAGATTGAAAATGAATCGAATGCAGTTATTGAGAAGGCGATCTAGTTTGTTGAGGAGGTCTGCATTCAGGTCGAAATAACACACATCACCATAGTCAATTATAGGAACGATTAGGGACTGCATTAAGGAAGTTTTTGTCTTAGTGGGGAGGATATTCTTCAGGCGGTATAAAGTTCGGAGAGCTCCAGTGACTCGCTGACTCACGTGAGTAACTTGGGCCCGCCAATCGAGTGTGGAGTCAATATATAAGCCCAGGTCTTTAACTACTGAACTTATAGATATATTTGATCCGTCAAAGACAATCGGTGTGGAAGAAGTAGTGTCTAACCTGCTCATCATTTGTTTGCTCCCTATGACAATCGCCTGACATTTATTAGGATTTACTGATAAGCCGAATCTTGTCGACCAGGATCTTATGAATTCTAAATCCTTATTGACCTTATTAATGGCTTGCGATATATCTTCAACCCTGGCCTGTGTATAAAGCTGCAAGTCATCGGCATATAGGTGAGACGTACACTGAAGGTCGTGGGTTATCAGATTAATAAATAATGAAAATAATAAAGGAGATAATATACCGCCTTGAGGGACGCCGGTGCAGAGATCACTCCAACTCGATGACACGTCTTCAACACGAACACACTGCTGACGTCCCTGAAGATAAGTGGAGAACCATTCCAGTGCTTCTGAGGAGATCATAAGATATGAAAGGATAGATAGTAGGACCTCGTGACTGACGGTATTGAAGGCATTCGAAAAGTCAACCAGGACTAACACAGTAACTTTAGTGTTTTCCATGGCCTCCCTAATATCGCCAGTCACTTTGAGGAGAGCGGAAATAGTGCTGTGGCCGGGCCTGAAGCCAGATTGCAGTGGACTTAGGAGATTGTTTCGGTATACAAACTGCGAAAGCTGCTTATGTACACAAGCCTCGAGCACCTTAGATAGAAAAGGAAGAATAGAGATAGGTCGAAAGTGTTGTGGTAGACTAGGGTTATTTGTCTTGGGCAAGGGTATGATGTAAGCCTTACGCCAGAGAGAGGGAAAGGTTCCAGAGTCAAGGGAAAAGTTAATAATATGGGCTATCACTTGAAGAACATGATCCAGAACAGTGACAATCATGCGACGACTAATGCCATCGTAGCCCACGGCATTGGAACGAATAGATAGGATAATCTTTTTGATATCCTCAGGAGGCACTGGAGAAAATTGAAAGAAGTCAATAACTGGACTAGTTAGACTTTGTATATAGCCCAAGGTCTGACATTTGGTTTGATGATCCAGCTGAGTTGCAGATGTGAAATGTAGGTTGATATCATTCAAACCAATTGTCTTCTGAAACTCGGGACGTTGATGTTTTCCAATACCCAGTGTACTGAGAAACTTCCAGATACTTGTAGGAGATGAAGCCTCTATATTTTCCAGAATGTATCGGCGTTTTGCGTTACGTACCACCTGATTACACCGATTTCTAGCCGCCTTGAAAAGGTTCCACGTGTCTTCAGAACGATGATTCCTAAACCTATGGAAAGTTCGGTCCCTCCGTCTCATTGCAATTTTCACTTCCTCCGTCATCCAAGGTGCCGGCGGACGCTTTAATTTCACTTTCCTAACAGGAGCGTTGGTGTCGTATAAACTAAGTAAGGTGTCATTAAAGATGCTGACCTTATCATTCACGTCGGTAACAGCTGCCACACTGCTCCAGTCTATTTCGGAGGCATCAGCACATAATTTTTTGACATCCATACATTTATAGCTGCGAACATGAAGAATTTTTTGGAGGGGATTTAGGTGGTTTCAAGATATAGGAAAGGAAGAGCAAGTCGTGATGGGAAAATCCAGGAGCAGGATATTGACCATAGGAGGAGACAAGGTTTGGAGCAGAGGTAAGCATTAGGTCAAGCCAGGTATCCTGGTGTTCAATGTTGTGATGAGTTGCTTGAAGGGGCAGGACATGGAGACTGGTAGATTGGACGATCTGAAGGAGATTACGTGTTCGAGGAGAGCTGAGTGCGAGGAGGTCCGTGTATTATAACCAGTACAATTATTTTAGTATTGTTTTTTGGTAGTACTAATTATAAGTTATCTCGCTTCGTTTCAAAAACGACTAAAATATCATGAATATAAAAACAAATAGACATGTTCATCATGTGTATAAATATTTGCAGTGAGCGGGATAGAACCCGCAGTACCTGGCGTGGCAGTCGAATGCAATATTGCCCCGCCATAGAGCTCGTCACTACCCCAGTATATATATACATTATACTGTTAAGGCCTACCCTTCTCCTAATAATATCTGGGGTGGGCTCAATATGTTTTCTGACTGCGTGCTATCCTCTATAGGATCCATCTTTCCTGTACTCTCTCTTCTACCCATCTCTTTTCATACATACAATCCTCGTCACCATATTTTGCTCATCGCTCCGCATCACGTGTCCATAACATAATTTATTGCTCTTAAAATTTTCATCCACTGATGCCACTATCAGCTCTCCATTTTAAACGAACGATAAATTTTAATTTCCATTCAAATATTCAAACACGGAACGTCTTTCACGCTTCAACTCAAAAATAATTCGATTTCGTAAACTTTGATCTATTTTTCTTGACATCATGAAGTCATATTTTATAAACTATACTAGTTTCATTTCTTATCATTATTACTTAATAAAAATTATAAATGTGTTTTGTTTATATTTTAACAGGCCTACCAAATCAAATGGTAGTGACTGGTGTCATTGCTAAGCAAGTCATGTGCGTTTGCGACGTGGGCTACTACGGTACGTATTACCGCCTTAAATATTTCAATTTATAGGAATTTTTGTTTAGGAGCACTAGCTTTTCATATATGAAATACTACATCTTCCAACACGGACAGTGTTATTACAAATGTAATATTATTATCCATTACTTTCACAAACATAGTGATTTCAATTACAGGAATGGTTCCGAGTTCACTCACATGTATGGGGCATCCTCATTAGAGAATCGTTCATACATCATCCCGAGTGACACTGGCTATAAATTTTTGAAAAATAAAATCAATATGGCAGCTGTATATTCGTGTTTCGTAAGTTGTTTAAATGAATGTCTTTCTACGTAGGTGCACCTGGTCCTTCACCAAACTGTACGACGTTAGAAGCAGCGTGCGAAGTGGGCGTCTGTCAGAACGGCGCCACGTGCACCCTGGCGGCCGACCACTTCAACTGTACCTGCGCGCCAGGGTACAAAGGTACCCACATATTTACATTATATGTATAACCTATTTATGTCCTTTGATGTTCGTGTTAAATATACTTCAGTAGAATCTAATCCATGCTAAACACTTGATCCAATATTAACAATATAAGTCGATTTCCTTTAGCGAAAAAAACATTTGGAACTCGCCATAGCAGTTACTTAATTTAACAGCCGAGGATAACGCTATCGAATTACGAAAGAAACTTCGGTTTATAGACCGCATTCCGTTTTTTATTTTATTAAATACTATTTACCAGAATAGTACGGCACGACCACTATATACTTCAGTGTGATGCCAATTGGTTGTAGGCGGCCTATATTTAGTGAGTTAAAATTTCTACTTGCTTTGACGAACCGAAGGATTAGTGGGTTTCTATACTTAACTATATTTCAAAACTTTTATATTTTTAAATAAAACCCTGTCCATTGCAAGATACTCGGTTGCCTTTACTTTTTATGCAGCTATCAAACATAGGTACTTGTTTTCAAAATCGTTCCTGTAGTGTGCATTAGATCTAACTTGAAAATATTTTTGCCTGTTTTCATAATAAATATTTGATGTTTAAAATATTTTCTTGAGCTTAAATGCATAGTGTATGTAGTCCTGTAACTACATAAAAATTATGAGTCATTTAAACCAGAGTCAACAAAATCCATCCACGATGCATGGTCCGGTCATCTGGTCAGTGTTGTGTAGATGTGTCTGTGTTTATGTGTGCGTGCATGTGGTCGTGTGTAGGCGTGTACTGCGAGCTGTCGGCCGGCAAGGCGCTGTCCGACCTGAAGGCGGCCGAGCGCTGCGCCGCCGGGCCCTGCCTGCACGCGAAGGCCTGCCAGGACTTGGTGAGTAGAACACTCTAGCAATGCTTGCCATGCCTTTGTTTGTAGCGCAAATATATATATTATAGACGCCATCGGAAAATTGTAAAGAAAAAAAACAGTTTTAACTGGTTTTTGTTAAGTAGTTTAAAATTATAACATATTGAATTAATGTTTAGGGGAGTTTTGTTCTTCGGATTTCGGAAATTCTAAAGGCGGAAGTTAGAGAAAACTAAAAAATTTAAACATATTATATGATATAATTTTCCGTTATTGATTTTATGTTTTAGATGGTTCTGCATTTTTTAAATATCTATCACTTATTATAGTTATTATTTATGGCTTTTTATTTCTAACTTATTATACTTTATATACACAATTTACACCACTGCAAGCACTTCAAGTGGGATTAACTTTTTAATGAAGATAGGGAAGGAAAACACACAGTTTTACATCCAAGTATTTTGTATAAAGCATTTTTAATTTGATTTCCACATGAATGCTTGTAGAATAACAAAATCATTATTAGTTGAGGTAAGTTAAGACGTGTCCGTAGGCCGTGGGTTTCCGTTGCGAGTGTGAGGCGGGCTGGGGCGGGCCCCGCTGTGACACAGCGCTGGCGGCGGGCGGCGGGCCGGAGGGCTGCGCGCGCTGCGCCAACGGCGGCGTGTGCCGCGACTCGGGCGAGTGCGAGTGCCGCGGTGGCTGGGCCGGGCCCACGTGCGAACTGGCGGCCGACTGCCGCGCAGCCGTGGCGGCTTGCCCGCCGCACCACGAGTGCGTGGAGCTGGCCGGCGTCTGGCGCTGCGCCCCCGCCGCGCCCGACTCGGCCTGCGCCTCCTCGCCCTGCCACAACGGCACGTGCCTCGCCTTAGAGAACGGCTTGTTTCGCTGCCAGTGCCCCCCGAGCAGTACCGGTGAGTATTCTTTGTTCACCAAATAACTTCTTCCGTAACCTATCTATAATTTACCAGCGGCGCCCCGCTGTTTCAACCTCGTAAGTCCCGATCCAGTGGGAATGTCGGGATAAAAAGTAGCCTATATGTTAATCCAACTCTCCAGTTATCTACATACCAAATTTCATAGCAATTGGTTCAGTAGTTTTGGCTTGAAAGAGTAACAAACATCCATCCATCCATACTTTAACATACATTTATGATATTAGTGGGATTTGAAGAGTAACCACCAAAAATTGTTCATTTTTAGGACATTGTTATTAAATCAATGACAAAAAGATAAATTTTAAGGTAGTGTAGGTATATTTATAAAAAAAAAAACATTTTTAAGGTTCCGTTCCTCAAAAGGAAACTGTTGTCCGTCTGTCTGTCAAGACCCTTTTTCTCAGGACCCCGTGGACGCATCAAGTTGAAATTAATACCAAATACGTCATACGACGACGTAAATTAATAAATCGCAAACGCAAAGTTAAGTTTGTCTTTCAGAAAAGATGTGCAAAAATTCAAGAATTGATTCCCGAGATGGACGTACTATCTACATACAAGTTTGTTTGCTTACGGAACCTTCGGTGCGCGGGTCAGACTCGCGCTCGTCCGGTTTTTTATTAAGTATTGAATTTTCCAAAAAAATCGACATAAAATAATGTTATTATTAGTATATTATGCTACCAAACATAGACTTTTTTAGTCAAATCATAGAAATAATATTTCACTAGCAAGGCATTAGTATAAGGTTAGTGTTTAGTTTATTCTAAAATGTATTTAAATTGTAAACTTATACTTGGCAATAAAAAAAAACAAACTCATAACTGCACATCTTACATTTTATTAGTCTGCTATTTGATTTATAGAAGAGATTTATAAAGTTATTCTTTATCAGAGTAATAATTGCCTATCATGTAAGCGGGTGTATCACGGATTCTTTTTCCCTTCAAATTAATCGAATATGGCAACACTGAAGGGTACCGTCTGTATATACCCCGGCCTTCAGGCGTCCACGCATATACACTACAAACTGTTTCTTTCTTCGACGTCACACCCACCCAGGCCACTGAAGACAACACTATGTCACCACAACAAAATTTTGGCCCCTCTCCTGAGAACTCCAACAAATTATTGCATCTCTTTAACCCTGGCCAACTCTTCAATCTTTCTTCACCTCCACTAGGCACTGCAAATAACTCTGTACCTAAAAACTTGCTATAAATCTCTGCAGCGTCTTTTGTCTGAGTCACTGTGATTGGTAAACTTTCCGAACAAAATACAGTAAAGCGACAAGGTTGAGCACAGTCTACAAAGTCGATTCTCGCCAAACCACCAATGAAAATTGTCTCGCCTTTTTGTAGGTAATAGGTTTGTGGTCGAATCATCTGTTTAGGAATGGTTATAAGCAACTCCTCAGTGCTAAGTAACGACAACACCTGGTCAGGATGAATGACCCCGGGAGTATCATATACCCACTTGCTATTAGCAAATATCGGATTCCTCTCGTCAAATACCACCATCTTCTTTTGGCCTACCTCATGACTTTCAGTTAAATCTGTAAAAGATCTACCGATATGACCAATCAAAGCAGGTGCTTCAATTGGCGCCTTCCCTTGCAATTGAGCATTTTTTATTTCTTTTTCAATTTTCATGAGTCTACGTTCCGAATTCAGTCTTTTCGACCTCTGATATATTTTCCACCCTGATGGTCTATTTATAGGGAATTTGAGAAGATTGAGAGTGGTCCCTGGCCAACGACTGACTGTTGCCCTTTTGATAATGTCAATTGCGTGAACTTTGCAGTAGTCTGATTGTAAGAAAGCATTGAATAGGGAACTTTTGCCAACATTAGTGCACCCAACGAGGAATACGTCGCCCTTGTATAGCCACAACTTGAAGAGAGCAGAGATGAGCTCCTCAACACCATATCCATTTTTGGCAGATATTAGAGAAATGTGTTTTATATTGGCTTCACTTAGTCTAGTCTTGTTTAGTTCTGTCTTTAAACTTTCCTTTATACGCTTTATGTAACCAATACTGTCACCAGGTAACAGGTCCACCTGGAAAGAAAGTGAAACAAATTGTATTAATATTACAATTACGAAAGTTTCATGAGTGTGTGTAAGTTAGAATGTTTGTAATTCCTTCTCCCTGAAAGGGCTGGACAAAAATATATTGTATATTGGATAAGAAAAAAACCTTGTGCTTGTATGAGAGTTAGTTTGTTAGTTATGCCTTGCCTCTGTAACTGCTAGACTAAATATATATTTATGAAATTACTAATGGAGAGAACTCTCTCTCATACCCTGAATTAATATCTATATCCAAGCAGACCGAAACTTGGTTTAATAATTATTTTAACAGTTGAAAAGTTAGGAAATATTATACACACCTTATTGCCAACAACTATGATGGGTCTGTCCTTTCCTATAATATCCACAATGCCTGGCCATATTGAACAGGGGAAGTCCAGCAGGTCTACCATGAGCAGCACTAGAGATTTGATATGTCTGAAAATATAAAAATGTTCCAACTTACCTAAAGAGTCTTGCACACATACTCGGTATGTGACTCGGTATATAAGTCTACTTAAATAACTATTACTGGCGTAAGAAATGAAATGATAGTTTATTTTGGGAAGACATGGATAGTATTTCATTTGGTGATGAAGCACAAGATGACACAACTTTTAACTGCAAGTGGAATGTAAAAATTTAATTGTTCAACAACAATTCTTAATCTTCAAATATACAATTACTAATACTACAATAGAAATATAAATATAAAATTGAGGAAATTGTTGAATAGGTATGTAAAATTAAAAATGTCAAAAAAGTTTATTTTGTAGTGTAGTCTAGAACTTTTTAATGAATAGCATCCCTCATTTACCCACAAGTGATGCTCAGTTCACTGGGTTTTTTTTTTGGTTTAAGTTTCCGTAAATTCTCCCGGATGTTCAATTGTCCATGATGCAGTAACAATTACTCTGATAATAATGAGTGTTTGATATAATAATATTTGGTTGTAAAAGCCTAAACAAACAGCTCCTGTTTAAGCTACAATTGTCTGCATCAGTTTTAATTTTTTTTTTTTGCAAATAAATTAGAAGTGTCAGAATAATAATATTATTGGACTTTTATTAATATTAACTTCTATTTAGGATAATAGAAGAGCATTTACTTACAAAAGAGTGAATCCATAATGTGATGAAATTTTGTTCTTAATAAATAACCACAAAAAATATGTATGTCATCAATATCTGCTATATATTCATCATAAAAATACAAGACATATTCCCTGCAGTTGATTAATTTATTGAATTTTTGTTCATAAAATATCTTAGTTCTATTCATAGCTTGGAATGTAGGGTGCAATTAACCAATGAGGATTATGAAATAATTTGTTCAGCTTACCCGAAATAATTTTGTCAATATTAAAGTTGTAGCAAGCCTCTAATATGCATTGCAATATAAACACTGAATTTAAGTAAGAATCTCAATTTTTTTACCTGATGGACTGCAGCAGCTTTTCATATTCTTCAGGCTGCACTCTAACATCCAGTGCTACATTATATTCCTTGAGGAAGTGACATCGCTGACATTCAATATTCTTTAACTCATATTCAGCTCTGTTTTTGAAGATCTCACTAGGCAAGTAGCCTGGTATAGAAGGGTCACTGCAGTGGAGTAGTGCACCACACCCTCCGCAAGGGACTCTGCTCACATATGCATTAGGGTCTGCAGTACCATAGTATCTTGACCAACTTGTATTTGACTCGTCATCTGTATCAACATCTGATGTGATTTTACTATCATCAAAATATTCATAGTTTGTCATCCATTTTTGTATATTGGAACGGTCGAAATCCTCTAAATCAACATTAGTGTTTGTTTTGGATGGCTCACTTTTATCGTAATCCACTTTAGTAGGACTACCAAATGGTAATTGAAATTCATTAGGTTGTTCAACATTATCAATGACATTTTCTTGTTTGAGCAATCTCTCTTTATCAACATAGTATCGTAACGAGATTGGCAGTGGTGGTAAACTCTTCTCTGCGTATTCGTTTTGCAACGAAGTCTTTCTTTTTTTCAAACGTCTGAGGAAGTACTTGTAATAACCTAAATCCAACTTTTCATGTTCTAAGTACGAATTGAATGTGATTTTGTCATTGTATTTATGTAATAATGCTGAGAAATATTTTCTATTGTGTTGTATTTTCTCTTTTTCTTCACTAACGACATCAGTCGATGTCCGTACTTGGTTGAAACACTTATTTTGTAAACTTAATTGTCTCTGACATAACCTCAAAACTCTGTGTATTGAGTATAACATGGCGATGATTCACGACAAATCTATTCATTACATTTTAACGTATGTTTCGATGAATACAAATTGTATTTTATTTCACATACTATACTCGTACATGACTTAAATAAAAACAGACCATCAGACTGAAACAATTTTAAACTCCGGGAGCTTGACACTTTACCATGTTGGACAGATCACTAATGCTAGTGATGTATATGTGATATATTAATCGGTTTGTATCGTAAAGTTTCGTAACCGGTTCTTCGCATAATAAATTATAATTGTCATTATGAATCATTGCTGGGATTTATTTGATAGGCTTGTAGGCTAAGAACAATGTAAAAATGTAACTATTTGAATTAAATTAGTTTTTTTTTTCATTGAATCCAGTAGGTCGTTATTATGTAGTTACATCTATACTGGTACTGATTCAATATTTAGTTTCGCGTGTTAGTCCTCTCGGCTAATACACCTGTACAAACGAAGTTAATACTACTAATTATGTTACTCATTTTAGTTCCTCAATATAATGTATATTTCTTACACGTGATTTAAATTCTTAATATCTGTTCATGGTTAATTTTTGTGCATACAATTTATTATGTCATTTCAATTATTTTTATTTCTACTATATATTACTGGTAAGAATGGGAAGCATTATCTGCTGGTGTATTTAATGATGCATATATGAATATTCATCGTTTTATTTTCAGGTCGTTTATGTGAACTGGACGTTGATGAATGTGCATTGAAACCAAAAATATGCCACCATGGAGTTTGTTTCAACCTTCCCGGCTCCTATGAGTGTTATTGCCGACCAGGTGATCTCATTTCCAACGTTTTGTGCGCTCATTAGCAAACCAATTAGCATTCTAAATAATGTATTGATATGCAGGTTATACGGGCGACAGATGCGATCAGGACATTGACGAATGTTTATCGTCACCGTGTAAGAATGGTGGCACCTGCCAGAACTTGGAGAATAATTATGAATGTACTTGTATGGAGGGTTTCGAAGGTCAGTGCTCAATTATTTTTAATCTATTCACAATTCATTGGCACTTATTGTTTTTAATTGTTTCTTTTCGTGTCAGGCAAGGACTGTTCGATTAATATTAACGAATGCGAGAAGAATCCATGCGCGGCTGGCTCTACTTGCATGGACGGCATCGCTAGCTACACGTGCGTCTGTCAGGACGGACTGACGGGGCCTAATTGCGAAACGGATATTGACGACTGTCAGGTAACTGATTCGTTACACTCACGAACCGATTATAGCCCAGTGATATGTGTAATTAACTTTGTAAACTGATTTTCAGTATTGGTGTTTTTTATCGCGGTATAATTTAAATATAAGTCTTTACTTAACGTTGTGAGCTCCATAGTCATACATACATACAGTTACCACATAGGTCTCGGTGTGCTGACATTCCTCACATGAATAATGACAATATTTATCTGATCGATTGAACATTGCAGAGCCAACCGTGCCTGCACGGCGGGCGCTGCGCGGACGGGCTGAACAGCTACTCGTGCGAGTGCGCGGGCACGGGCTACGCGGGCGAGGACTGCGCCACTAACATCGACGAGTGCGCGCCCGAGCCCTGCCGCCACGGCGGCACGTGCGTGGACGAGGTCAACGACTACCACTGCGCCTGCCACACTGCCTACACTGGTATTGAGATACCTTTCAACTATTTTTCTCGTTAGACGTATTCGATTCATATTTCCGTTAAATAATCTTCTAATGCTAAATTTGACAAGATCGAGGAATAGATGCTCGGAATTATTATCTTTTTCACATTGCATACATCTGTATGATTTTGTAATTATTTTGGCGTATATCATATATGCTATATGTTGTTTTAGTAAGTGAAAGTATTAGGTTGCTTTTATACTTTTAGTATTTTTTTAAAATTAATTCTACATAATATATTTTATCTTTTATATATATTTTTTTAGTATAAGTCATAAGAATATTGCACATCCGATTCGGATAAATTGTTGATACTCAAATTAATAATTATATGAGCTTATGTACACAACTTTTGCAATAAGTAGCTATTCTATTCTATCTCAATCGAAAAAACAAGCATATAGCTAACAACACGTTAAACCTTTACAAAAATATATAATTTGCATTTTATTATTGTGTTTACTTAATTACACTTCCTTAACTAATGACATTAGCATTAATAAAATTATAATTAGCATGCTAATCTATGGTAATTCGCATTTCTGTAAAAACGTTATCACCCAACCAGTCAAATGTTATAACATTGGTACAACAATCGAATAATTTTTTTCTATTTTTGTACAATAAATGTATTGGTTATGAAACTCAAATAATAGATAAGTTTATTCTATCATCTGTTATTCATCCTTACTGAGAGGTACGTCCATACCATCAAAACCTACCACCGAAACAAAAAAAAAATATTGTTAATACTGTATACTTGGTAATTCGTAGGCAAGAACTGCGAGGTGGACATAAGCGATTGCGAGCACGAGCCGTGCAAGTTCGGCGGGGTGTGCCTGGAGCGGTCCAACGCCAGCCTCTTCATGCCGGAGGGCGCGGCCAGCGTCCAGGTGGGACACCAACCCCAGATGTTGCTCCCTGAATTCTTCTACCAGCCTTTCTCATATGAAAATGCAGCAGGGTGAGTACCTACCAGTATAATGTATGTGAACCCAAGCCTAACACATGTATTCAGCTTAGCTAGTCGGGTTAACAAGCACAGTAATAGTGTGAGACCCACATTGCTAGTATTCTTTAAAAAAATAATAAAGACGAGTAGGGTTGTCACCTATGTCAGGCCTATGTCCCTCGATGTACTTGCGCGCGCTATTGCCGTCGGATCTTATACGCAGTCTCGCGCAGTGCATCTGCATCGCGTGCACACGCGCATATTTATAAATGACCAAAAACGAGATTCGAAATCAATAGATATATTCTTTAAATACTGTAAAATTCATAGTGAAAATTGACATGGTTGTTTAGTATAAGAATGTAGATAAAAAAAAGAAAAAATAATACATACAAACTTTTTGTAAGATTTAGAATAGTAAGAAGTAAGATTTTTGTATACTGAAACATGGGAAATGAAAAATAAGCGTTAATTACTTAATTCATATAATAATCTTATACAAAAAATTATTGAAGAGGTAACTCTACACGTTTTAAAGTCCGGAAAGATTTGGCAATTAAAACGGTAGATATCGATATTTTTGTAGGGAGTGATTTATCTGTTACGTAGTAACTACTTGGTAATCTGTGCCTATGTTTGTAAGCATTATTATTGGTTTCACTAGCATACTAGGTCACCTAATTAGCAGCGAACCCAATATTGTTTCTGTATACATTATTTATATTCCGTATATCAGTATATTCCGGGTGAAGACAACGCAGTCGCGGACGCACTCTCAAGAATAGAGGAAATTAGCTTCCCTAGTTTTATAAACTACCAGGAATTGTCTGCGGATCAACAACAGAGCAAGGAGATCCCAGACTTATTAAAAAAATCGCAAGTTGACCTTCAAGAGGTACACACTACCCGGCTGCGTCCAACAAATAGTTTACGGGACTTCCTCAGGCACGTTTCGACCCTATTTACCACTGCAGTACCGTCACCAAGCTTTCAACGCAGTACACGGTCTCAGTCACCCAGGGGTACGAAGCACTAGGAAGATGATAACAGAGAGATTCTTTTGGCCAGGAATAAACTAAGACGTTGGAACATGGGCCAAAACATGCATACACTGTCAAAGGTCGAAGATCAACAGACATACCGTCTCACAGTTGAGCGAGTTTCCCCGCGCAGAAACATTCGAGCACGTTCACATCGACATTGTCGGATCACTGCCGATATCTCAAGAGTTCCGGTACTGCGTGACTATGATAAACCGGAAAACAAAATGGCCTGAAGCAATACCCGTGGCAAATATCACCGCTGAAACTGTAGCTACAGCATTTATTAGCAGTTGGATTGCGCGATTCGGCTGTCCCGTTACAATCACAACGGATCAAGGACGCCAATTCGAGTCGGATCTTTTCCTCCAGCTGACAAGGCGATTAGGAATCAACAAGATCCACACGACTCCGTATCATCCGCAAGCTAACGGGCAAATAGAAAGATGGCACAGATGCCTGAAAGCAGCCCTAAAGTAACGGGCAAATAGAAAGTAACTGGATTACCTTTAGTAATGCTCGGACTTCGTACAACAGTCCGCGAAAAAACCGGAGTAAACGCCGCGCAAATGACGTACGGTTCGTCATTACGATTACCAGCTGACTTTTTCGCCGACAATAGCAAAACGTCAGTCAGCGACGCCGATCACGTCACGCAAGTATCAAATTTCATGCGAGCTTTACGAACAGAACCAGAGAAGCAAAACACGACTCGGAAATGTTTTGTACACAAAGCGCTACAAACATGCGATTACGTTTTTCTCAGAAGAGACACAACAAAAGGGTCACTGACTGCTCCATACGAAGGTCTTTTCAGAGTCCTGAAACGAGAAGGAAAGTGCTACACGATTCAACTCACGGACAGGGACGCCGTCGTATCCGTGGATCGTCTAAAGCCTGCGTTCATCCTTAACAGTACAGATGAAACAAACAACGTACACCATACGTCACCCACAAGAATGACGTCATCCGCACTGGCGCTCACATCTGATACTCGTGCATCTGCAGAAACGACCACGCTCCGACATGTCACACGATATGGCCGTGAAATTCGACCAACCATGCGATTTGCAAGCTAAGCACTAGTTGCAATCAATTAGTTAATTGTCTGTTAATTATTAATTATTTTGTAAATTTTAGGTTCTTTACACCTTCATAGCTTTACTGTTATTTATGTAATTTCGACTTTTTTTCAATGGGGGAGTATTGTAAGCATTATTATTGGTTTCACTAGCATACTAGTCACCTGAATAGCAGCGACCCCAATATTGTTTTCGTATACATTATTTACTTTTAATATGTCTACTACTTAGTAAGCGAAATGCTAGTTCCATGTGTGCATAAATGTTAGCTCACACACGTTTAATATTAAGGTATAAATACTAATACAACACAATGTAAGAAAGAGTATTAAAGAGATACTGAACACGCCACCACAGTAGTTTCCCTACATGTTGAATACAGAATTTACTAAATTTAACAAATGTAAAGGATAATTAATTAAATAAAAATTGCTTACGCTCTCATCGCTTATGTTATCAAAAGTAAGCAATGCAACCCAATCCTCCCTTCCCCCATCGCCATTTGGCGCTTACGTAATACTTGAACGGCCCCATCGAGAAAAATATAAAATAAACGTTATCATGTTGATATTGTGCATTGAGAAGACTGCGTGTATTAATAGGTTCGAGTGCGTCTGCGTGCAAGGCACCAACGGCTCCCGGTGCGAGGTCAACATCGACGAGTGCCAGACGTCTCAGTGCGGGCAGAACGGGAAGTGCATCGACGGCATCGGCGGGTACACGTGCGACTGCTTCGCCGGCTACGAGGGCAAGCACTGCGAGAACGAGATCGACGAGTGCGCCAGGTACGCGGGCACATCCCTAGTCATGTCACTAATGTGTTATCGATGTTTCTGTAAACGAAACACTGTTTGTCTCGGTTTTTTTTTGCTTAAACTCATTTTATCAAATAACTTGTTATTTGTGTTCATTGGTATTTACTACTAGGTAGGTAAGTACTTCATTATCATATTTCAGTGTAAATTTTATCATAATTAATTTTTTTTTAAATTTTCTGGCTAGAACAGTTACGATATTCCCTAGCAGGTTATTCACTAAACACGACACATAGAGTTTGCTCGCTTCTAACTTGCTTTGTTTGTTTGCGTGTATTTACTTTTGCTCAGTACAGCACTTTAATATTTACCTAGAAGAAGGTTATTAAAAAAAACAATATTTTCATAGTATATTTAATGAAAAAAAAGATAATTTCCTTAAAGTTTTAATTTGTGGACGTCACGGTCAGGTACTCCCCGTGCGCTCACGGCAAGTGCATAGACGGTCGCGCGACGTACTTCTGCCTGTGCGCGGCGGGCTGGGGGGGGCAGAACTGCTCCGTGGTGCTGCAGGGCTGCCGCGACGCGCCCTGCCGCAATAACGGCACGTGCCACCCCTGGCTCTACGACGAGACGGAGCACCGGTTCAACTGCTCCTGCACGCCCGGCCACTACGGCACCACCTGCGAGAAGGTGAACACGATTAAACACATCCCGTGCCGACTAAGTTAATATAATGCGTGTGCTCACAAACAGACTTATAATCAATTTAACATTCTGGGTTGTATTTCACCATATTGTACTGACCATAATTGAGCATAGCTGTCTGTGGGCTCTAAAACGAATACATAATATATATTATACCTACATAGAAACACCCACCAATGGAAATGGACATATTCATATGAAAGTGTTTTTATTGGCTCTCAAGTACCTACTCAATCAAAATTTAAAACTAATAAATTAGCTATCATGGCGTACTTATGTATGTGATGTGTAATACCTAATTAACATTTGAATTATGTATTGCATTCTGAGTAAAGATCTCGTTAAACTATCTGTTAATTAATCTGTGGTAGTTTGGAGTTAGAGCGGCTAATTGCCTTGTTGAGAGTTGTTTCGTTTCCGTTCAATTGCTATTTACTTATGTCATGTCTTGTGCTGCACCTCTTCTCTTAGATCCAAGAAACATTACTAAATTCTTTAACTTACTTGAAAATTGACTTTTTTGGCTGACGACACTTGTAACTTTACCTAAAATCATGTGTGTTTGTCTTCATCTTTTTATCCCATACGTAAAACGTAGGCTAACGGTGATCCCTAATACGTCAAGATCTAGTTAAGCGATTTAAATTAATTATCATTGTAATTTTTATTCAATTTCAGATAACGACAATGTCTCTAGAAAAAAATAGCTACGCCGAAGTGAACACATCTCGCGAAGAAGGATACGACATCTCCTTCCGTTTCAAAACAACCCTCAGCAACGGTCTCCTGGCTATGGGCCGAGGGCTCACCTACTTCTTTTTAGAACTGTCCAACGGGAGACTTAACCTGCATTCAAGTCTACTCAATAAGTGGGAAGGAGTCTTCATCGGATCCAACTTGAACGACAGTTTTTGGCAAAAAGTGTTCGTCACGATAAATTCCTCCCACCTGGTATTGGCTGCGAATGAAGAACAGACTATTTACCCCATCAGTCAGAACGAGGCGTACAATTCATCGGTGACGTCATTCCCTACCACCAGACTCGGCACGGCGGGCTCCTCGTACGCGACGGTCACCCACGGACCTAATTTCTTTGTGGGGTGCTTCCAGGATGTGGTCGTGAACGGGCAGTGGGTGAGTTTATTTGCGTTTGTCCTCTATAACAAAACTTATCGAGTTTATTAAAACTTTTATGCGTATTCATTGATTTATGAAATGAATGTATCTATCCAATAACTCCAAAAGAGCAATTCCTGTATATATATAATATGTAAATATTCTAATATTTTGGATCAAATTTATATTTAAATAACGTTTTGTTTTTAGGTGTTCCCTAGGTGTTTACTTAAAAAAAAACAATTAAAAGATAATGTTAGAGCATTAGTAGCCCAGTCAAGGAAATAAAATACCTAAATTTTGCATTGCCACGGATTTTTATTTTTGGATAAATAGTAACAAAATGCGCCGATTGAGAATTTCGATATCCGCAGTCTGGACAAGTGGGGCTTTATTTTTTTTAACGAAAAATAAAGAGTTTTTTTAACATTTCGTGTTATATCTCGTTTCCAGTACGTTTTTCGCCTTACGTTCCCTAAGTGTTTTTGTTTTCCATTAAATTACCTGCAAAATGAGACCTGGACAAAGTCGCTAAGTGCTTTTGTTTAAAAGTACTTGAAGGTTTAAACTTATAAAAGGGTTTTTTTGTTCAACATTTAATAACTTTGCAAGGAACGTACGTAGAAGTCTGAAACTTTCTGTAGCTTGTGATGATATTAAAAAGTGCTATAAACTTTAGCGAGATTGGTTTCAATCTTTTTAAATTATTAACTATCTTTACGTCTTATACTCCGATGACCACCGGTTCCACGCACGAAAAAGCATGACTCATTGTCACGTTCCGCCTGAGCCGAGCGTGCAAGAGAGCGCGGAACAAGTGATAGAGAGGCACGATCGGTGACGTTATTACGTAAAATTATCGTCCGTAAACCGACTTTACAGACAATCAATTTTTCTTTTTTTGTCTTAGTTGTAAAATGTGCATTTTTTTTTTATTGCTAAAATTAGTCGGACCAGTTTAGAAAATTTTAAAAACCTTTTAGACACATAGGCTTGAGACTTATTAGATAATTATAGTGAAGACACGACGTTGATTAGATAATTGGAATCGCCAGGTACTACCGGAGGACTCTTCGGCGACGGGCGCGGAGAACACGACGGAGCCGGGCGAGTCGGAGAGCGCGGACGAGGGGGAGGGGGAGGGCTCGGGCGAGGCGCGCGGGGCGGGGCGCGCGCGCGCAGTGTTGCGCGGCGTGCTGGCGTCGTGCCCGCGCCGCGCGCAGTGCGCGCCCAACCCCTGCCGCTCCGGCGGCACGTGCCTGGACGCCTGGACCAGCTTCGTGTGTACCTGCCCGCGCCCGCATCTCGGCGCCACGTGCCAGTACAACTACACGCCCGCCACCTTCGGACAGGTATCACCCTCATTCCTATCTGACCGGTTCTATTTTGAATACAATAAATATAAATTTTCAAGTAAAAAATGCTTAATACAATTATTGGAATACTGATTATGATGTGACGCCACACACTTTACAGATTAAATGTCTAAAATACAATGATTTAAATGAAACTAAAGGGGCTTCTAAACGGGCAATATTTTTACTGCAATGTATGGCTGCAATACAATAATAGTTGTCGGCAACATTATCAGTAATTACAGTCAGGCTATATAATATACAACAATATTTTAAGTGTGATCGGTCATATTGTCACATATTTTTGGTACTGATCGATGTATTTCTATGTCTTGCCGGAAGGTTGCAGAACGATAGCATGGGAACCGAAAATATTGTAATATTGCCCGACTAGCTTTGTTCTCGCCTCGTTCTTTCTTTTTATTCTGGGTCCAGATTTATTTTAAAACGAATCCACATTCTTAGACACTTTGTAAAGTTTTTGAATAATTGGTCATCAAAGCTTATTTCTTTTCTTAGTGTATCTAAAGTATCATGCCTATTAAAGTAAGGTAAAGGTCACAATTTGTTTTTTTTCATTGGTTTTGCATTTTCTTTCAAAATAATATAAGCCGCTGCGACCCAAATGATTTCGTCAGTCATTTTGTTTTCGTAGCCCATTTAGAGACAAAGATATTGAGCCTTACCGGTTTAGACATATCGTTCTAATATATTCCTTAAAAATGTTTTTGTGACGGCCGGAAACATCGTAGCCACATATTGCAGTAAAAATATTGCTCGTTTAGAAGTGCCAGAACATTATTTTTCAGACTCGTGTTCCGCGGTTAATAAAATTGAAATAAACTATTGACTAAATATAAAGAATTGTTTTTGAATGATTAATAAATATAAGGATGGTTCATCAGGAGGCCGCCCGGCCGCAGTCCGTGGTGCGCGTGGGCGTGGCTGACAGCGCGCGCCGGGCCGTGCGCGCCGCGCTCGACATCTCCATGTTCGTGCGCACGCACAAGCCCACCGGCCAGATCTTCTACCTCGGCTCCATCCCCAGGTCTCACTGCTATAACAACATTCTGCACTATGTCGTCTGCTATCGCTTCTGAGCGAAGAAAACGATCCCAAATTGTTTATTTTCAATAATATCAATACTTTGTCATACTTTTCTTGTAAACTAATAGCGCTGCGAGTTTAATATAAATCTTCTTTTATATTACGTCGAGCACGATTACATCGACTATCGAGTTAGTATATATCGGTCGTGCGAATGTATAGATACGGGGCCACGGACGAGACGCTGGTGGGCGCGTCCCTGGAGGGCGGCGAGCTGCTGGTGCACCTGCGGTTCAACCAGACTCCGGAGAACTACACGGTGGGCGGCACGCGCCTCGACAACGGCTACCTGCACCTCATCGAGGTGGTGCGCAACTCCACCCTCGTGCAGGTCAAGCTCAACGGCACCGAGTATTTCCGCAAGTCCATCTCCGCCGCCAAGCAGATCGATGCTCAGGTAATGCACGCTCTCAAATATATGTGTAGTGATGGAAATTATTTTCAATAGATGGTCATATACTGAATACTACAAAAATGTGCAGTCGTATTTAAAGTCGTATAGTTGACCCCTTGTATAACATAAAGCACTAATAATTTCAGAAAAACTCGATTTTTTAGGGTTCTGTACCTAAAGTGTAAATTCTATTACTGAGCCTCACCTATCTGTATCTCAAGAACCGTAATAGTAAGCAATTTAAATTTCTTACTATATACCTATTTCACCAAGTTTATATTTCTATTGCCGCCATATTTAAAAAAAAATTCAACTAGGCTTTTTCGGCAATTTTTTTGTTAAATCTTGTAAATAGTATAGAACACGTGCGACAACGACACTAACTATTGTATATTGGGGATTTCGATAGAATATCCGGATTCGTACGACAATATTCCTAAAAAAAAATAAACACAAAATCCTTACATTGGACTTAAAATAACAAGTTGTTTCTATGTTCATTTACTCGAGAAAAATCATTTACCGTAGGAAATGGGAAAGGTTTTATTTATATACCTAATATACTTTTTGAAGTGATAACTTATGAGAGGGTAAACCGCTTCGTTACGTAACGCGTTACGACGCCAGTTTGTCTGGCGTTTAAGTTATCACTTCTGTCGGGCGTCCCGAAAGCACGCGTTTTTTATTTAGCTGACTTAACTATTTATCGGCTATACATAATTCATGTGATGTACGATACGATGTGCGTGCTCAGGTGCTGTACCTGGGCGGGCCGCCGCCAGCGCCGACGCCCCCCACGGCCGAGCCCGCGCTGCCCCCCACGGCCGCGCTGGCCGGCCCGGGCGCACCCACCCCCGCGGCCACCACCCCGGCACAGCCTGCTCCCGACACGCCGCCTAACGAGGCCGATGACTCCGCCTACTTCAAGGGCATCATACAGGACGTGCAGGTATTATCGTACTTCTCTTTCGATTTCAGAAAACTTTTTAACCGATGTTTTTTATTAAAAAATAAAACACATTTTAAATTCACTAGTACCATAAAATGCATAATAGTACTACAGGTAAAGAAGTTTCACTCCGCAATATCATTTAAGTAAATAGCGACTCTTGCTCCGACGCAATGAAGTCGCAATTTAGGTAGCACAGCGCTAATTACCTATATTCACCTAGAAGTTGCTTCTCTTTCTATCGCGGAACTCTTATCTGTTTTGACAATGCCGCGACGAGGGTTGTCTTTTTTTAAAGAATTATTAAACCTGATAATTTTTAGTAACGATTAGTTGGGTCCGCTGCGTACTTGTAACTTTATACTAAAGTGCGGAGTGGCCCTGGCCTGATAGTTTGTTGTATGTAGTAATTTGTTGTCTCACGATTGAACTTTTTATAATCGCGTTTGTTATTTAAGTTTTTTGGCTTGTTTAAAATAAAATTATTAGAAGAGAGTGCCTTTGTTATTCTATTGCCAGACTATATTCACAAAGAATTATCGCAATTAACGATTGCAATCGCTATCAGATATCAAACGGCGTAAACGTGACGATCGTGGAGTTCTTCCCTTTGCGCGTGGAGGGTCTGCAGCTGCCGCCCCCCTTCGGGGTGGTGTCACTGGACCCCCAGGGGGTGCTACGTGGGATCGTCACTGACGACGTGTGTGCACGTGCGCCCTGCCACCACAACGCCACTTGCACCAACACCTGGAACGATTATATGTAAGTCCCACTGGACCCACAATTTAATATAAAAGGCGATGCTATTCCTATCACCTTAATTTGTATCAAATATGGTAAATGTCATCTGTAGATTATTTAGAAAATATGAACGAAATATATTCAGTAGTTTAGCTACATAAGTTTATATTGTAAGGTAATGTATATGTTCCTTGGCCAGTTGATGTCCAGAGGGACATCCTAGTGGCTTCTCAGGTACGCAACCCGGGCCTACTACTTCGAGCTACTGCAGTCTCAGTCACGTTCCCCATCTGAGACTAGCGGTATCCGTTACCCTAGCTCTATCCGTTACCCTAGCTCTATCCGTTTCCGTTACCCAATTCACCTTCTTCCTTTGTCCCGTCTGAAAAGGACTACATTCCCAAGGATGGTTGGCGTCAAGCAGACGGCCGGCCATAAAAGAAACCAGCTAAAATTCTTTGCTATGTTACATATTGCGCCGACCCCTATTAAAATTGGGAAAAGGGCAGCAAGATAATGAGATGATGATGTATGTGTTCCTTAGATGCCAGTGCCCCCGCGGCTACAAGGGCAAGCAGTGCTCCGAGGTGGAGTTCTGTCAGCTGCAGGGCTGTCCGCTCAACTCGCACTGCCGCAATTTGGACGCTGGGTAAGTGAGTGGAGAGACAGTTGTGTCGCGATGCTAGCTAGGCTACTGTTTCACCGTAGATACGTGTCACTGGCAACCAGAGGTACCTGATAAACTGTGACCTTATTCTTCTTTATTATATGTATATATACAACGTATTTCAGAGTCAGCTTAAAACAATCATGTTAAAAAAAAATCGAAATAAATGTTTTGTCTATGAGAACGGACATAAAGCATATTGAAGGTTGGACGTATACGTAAGCACATTATTATTAGTTGCCAATACACGACTATGTATTATGTATTTCAATAGAAGCGACCCAATAACAAATAGTTTTTTTATAAATAATATTTATACTAGTCAGTTAAATCTCTGTAATCTCTGTTTGAAAGTGTGTATGGATGTTAGCTCACACACGACTAATATTAGGCTATAAATATGAACACAATTTACTAACAACCAGAGTAATAAAATAGTAACTGAACACGCCATAGTAGTTCCACTACATGTACGTTGGGTGTTCGCAGGTACGAGTGCGTGTCGAACGCGACGTTCGATGGCACGAACACGACGCTGACGTACCGCCTGCGCGTGCCGGCGCGCGCGCCGCCGCTGGGCGCGCCGCTCGCCGCGCCCGCCGCGCCGCGCGACCTGCCCGAGTCGCTCACCATCACCTACAGGTATTACTTGTACTGCCTTCACTATATATACACGAGCACGACGCTGACGTGCCGCCTGCGCGTACCGGCGCGCGCGCCGCCGCTGGGCGCGCCGCTCGCCGCGCCCGCCGCGTCGCGCGACCTGCCCGAGTAGCTCACCATCACCTACAGGTATTACTTGTACTGCCTTCACTATATATACACGAGCACGACGCTGACGTGCTGCCTGCGCGTGCCGGCCCGCTCGCCGCGCCCGCCGCGCCGCGCGATCTGCCCGAGTCGCTCACCATCACTTACAGGTATTACTTGTACTGCCTTCACTATATATACACGAGCACGACGCTGACGTGCCGCCTGCACGTGCCGGCGCGCGCGCCGCCGCTGGTCGCGCCGCTCGCCGCGCCCGCCGCGTCGCGCGACCTGCCCGAGTCGCTCACCATCACCTACAGGTATGACTTGTACTGCCTTCACTATATATACACGAGCACGACGCTGACGTGCCGCCTGCGCGTGCCGGCGCGCGCGCCGCCGCTGGGCGCGCCGCACGCCGCGCCCGCCGCGCCGCGCGACCTGCCCGAGTCGCTCACCATCACCTACAGGTATTACTTGTACTGCCTTCACTATATATACACGAGCACGACGCTGGCGTGCCGCTGCGCGTGCCGTACTGTACTGATGTATATGAATGTGTAATCTGTAGGAGCAAGACGGGCGGCACGCTGTTCCACGCGGAGAGCGGGTCGGCCGGCAACGCGGAGTGGTTCACGGTGGGCGTGTTCAAGGAGCAGGTGACGGTGCAGTGGCGCCTGGGCTCGGCGCCCGTGCCCAGCCTGCGGCGCCTGCGCGCCTCGCACTCGCACCTGTACTGGACCACGCTGCGGTTTAACTTCGCCAGGGACACGCTCAGAGGTCTATATTGTCTTACCCTTCCCTGGACCTCATTATTCTAACCTAATATAAATTAGTACTTTTTTTTTTAGAGTTTTCTTTAATTTCTTAAATTTTTTTTTATTAATCATTGTCGCTAAAGTCAATATTTTGCCTTAACACAAGTTTTTCATTAGAGTTTTTAATTTTAATTATAAAAAACAAAATGAACTAAAAGGGAATGAAGATTATGGTGAGAGTTTTTATAACAAATAGCATAATTAATTACAGGTGCATTCATCGAACCGAGCGGGCACGAGGACAACTCGCTGAGCGCACCCATCGACACGCGCGCGTGGCAGACGCTGGTCATGGACGGGCGCGTGCACCTCGGGGGCATCCAGCACTCGCGCGCGGCTGTCACCACCACACCCAACTCTGTGGCCACTGCTATGGTACCTCATTATTATATGTTATGTGCTAATATTATTAATACTAATATTATGTGCACCGTCTAAAATTTTATTCTTCTACTTTCCAGGACAGTATTTTTTTCTGGATTAAAAATACTCTGTTCTTTCTGTATCCCCAAAAAGTGTATGCAAAATTTCATAATGAAACAAACACACATTCGTATTTATTTTTGGCCATTGCACATTACTAGGCTCTTATATTGAATGCGTAATATCATACAAAGGCATTGGTCTGCTACACAGATGGAGAGTTCGACCGACCCCAACGTGTGGGAGTACTCTGAGGGCGAAGAGGTTATCGGTGATAATCTAGCTGGAGAATTCTTCAAGGTAACGTTTTTGGTCAATTCTTTCTTCAAACTTTGGTCCAACAACCCTAAAACAAGTATATATAAAACAAAAATGTGGTATGACTAAACTTGCTGCGTGCGAGGAATGTCCGGATGTATCCAGATATTCTACTAACAGCCTTAGTGTTTGTTACCTATAGTTTCGTTCATGACAGCATTCTGTCTCACAGATCTTTGGCAGTACAATTTTAGGCTCTTATTTTCAGTTACAAAATGTATTAGAGAAACGTTATAAAAGATTTTTTTTTAATTATAAGCATCTATTACACGATCCTAAAAACCCTTAATTATAACTACATTTACTTACAACAAGTTGTTAAACATACAAAATAACGTATTATATTTTATGTACTGTGTAAAGTGAGGTGACGCGATAAGTGTAATTTACACATATTTAGTAATTTAAAATTAGCGAAGTGTATGTTGTTATGGCCAGGGTTGCATGGGCGCGGTGCACGTGGGCGGGCTGCTGCTGCCGTTCTTCACGGAGGAGGAGCTGTTCGTGGGGAACACCGCCGCGCTGCTCGCCGCGCAGCCGCACTACGCGCTGCTGTACGTACCACCGCCACTATCACCACGTTTTACTTGCGAGACGATTACAACCTTAATGTGTGGTTATAAGCCAACGGAAAGCAGTCAATGCAGAAGAATGAAAAAACACTACTTTGACAAATGGTTTTAACAAGAATAGTTGCCTATTGAAACCTAACACACCCTCTAACCCCTCCCCCTCGCCTCCTTTTTAGGTCAAAAAAACTTGCAACAAATTGAATATTAAATTGAAAATTACGTACATACTGTTACGATCCAGGGTTCGGCGGGATTAGATAGGTGGACCAACTTATAACAATTAACACAATTTTTTTTTTTTTTATTTATTTTTTTTTTTTTTACAAGTCACAGATACAATTTTCACTATTTCCGCTCACAATTCTATTGTACTATTCGCTATACTTCGCACTTGTTATTCGCAGTATTGCTCAACTAAAACTGAATGTCTATACCGCCAGTAAACTTTCTTATATTGCTCGAAAATATAAAAACATCTCATAGAAAGTTCGTGAACTTGCAAAAACATTTCGTACAATCTACTTGACTCGACCGCTGTTCGAACTTCTAGAACTTAATAGAACTTTCTTATTGATATACAGATTAGTTCCATTATTTGTCAAAAGATAACGGAGGGACTAGATGGCGCCCGCGCATCTATTTAGGCTTCCGTAACCAGACTCTTAGATCTTGACTTACGCATACCTCTAAAATGGCCGTTTCTTGTCAATACAAGAGCAATCGTAAAACTCAAATTTTGAGGATAAAGTATGTGGTCGCTGAAAGAAGTGTGGTTCCGTCAGGTCTGGTCGTCCGTACGGCGCGACGACGGGCGTGGGCTGCGTGCTGTGCCTCGAGAGCGACTGCGCCAACGGCGGCCACTGCGTCAACGTCATGACGTCGTACGCCTGCTCCTGCCCGCCCGGCTACGAGGGCGACTACTGCCAGGTACCTACTACTACCCAAGCGGGTCAAACAACAACACAACTCACAATTGCATTTATAAAATTATTTAGGAGTAAGAAGTTAGGAAAAGTATATATTTATTATATAAGAGTGTACTCGTCGCAGATCGACGTGGACGAGTGCGCCACACACCAGTGCCAGAACGGTGCGACCTGCAAGGACGGTGTGGCCAGCTACACCTGCATCTGTCCAGTCGGCTTCTCTGGAGAACGGTGAGCTGACTCTCTTATTCATTCACAATTAGTTTATACAATATGTCACAAAATAGTGCGGTTCTATATTAGGGTGCGTCTAAACGGGCGATAGTTTTACTACAATGTATAGCTGAAATACTGTTGCCGGCAATATTGCTAGCAATTACGGCTAGACTATGCAACATACGACAATATTTTGAGTGTTGCCATATATCCACACATTCTTAGTATGAAAGATGAATCTATCATTGTTAGGTGCGAGTACGACATCGACGAGTGCTTGTCTGCGCCGTGCCAGCACGGCGGCACGTGCACGGACGGCGCGGGCGCGTTTACGTGCACGTGCACGGGCGCGTGGCGCGGGGACACGTGCGCGTTGCCCCGGGACCGCACGTGCGCGCACCAGCCCTGCGCCAGGGGCGCCAGCGCCTGCCTCAACCTACCACCTGGTACGTTACACAGCACAAATACAGTTATTCATTTATAAATTAAATCTAAGATTCTACTACTTCGCCCTCACGGGCCTCGTTTACCACGGTAATGAGTATCCGGTATTAATCCCCAAATTTCCTCTAAATCCGTTCAGCCGATTTTGCGTGAAAGAGTAACAAACATTCATCCATCGTCACAAACATTCGCGTTTATAATATTAGTAAGATGCGTGGAGTTAAATTGGTTGACACAAAGAGGAATGTGATATTGGAGAGCAGTAACTTGAAAGAGGACATAGTCATAGTAACGAATATTAAGGAATATACTGAGAGCTTCGACGTGGAAATAATGCCAGAACAAACTTAGGCAAATATATCACGGCAAAATATACCCTGATCCACAGAAATCTAAATAAGGTAATAGAAATGGCATGTAGCGCTGGGATCCATCGAGAACGCATGTCGCCAGGGCGGGGCTACATCTACATACACAAATAATAACTACACAATCACGCGTACATATGCACCGAGAATGTTATTCAAACTGAACTAAGCCTTATGAATATTCACTAAGATGGATATTACTTCGTATTGGTCCGCTCACTTCACACAAGGATAATAGATTCTGCATTCGTGGTAGTGATTGCGTAATCTACACTAGGGCTTGACTACAGGTAATACGAAGAAAGTTATTAGTGGGTCCGTGCTTTATTGTTAAATATAATTTATTCTTTACAAAAATTATAAAAAGATGAAGTATTCAAAATTACTGTCTTGTAAAATGAAGATATTTATTAAATAACTGTCTTTTTCAAACAATTTCAAATGCATTTTTGCGTAACAATTAAGGCGGATATCACATTTAATTAAATCAATGACGTGTGATTATCAGTCGTGGACTGATCATATTGGTGAAAATGTATGTCATCAAATATTAAAAAAACTTCACGTTAATCTGGCATTGCAAAGTATTTATTAACTTTTTTATTAAATCGGTTAAAACAATATAAACCTGAACTTACTTACATTGAACAAGTTCATTATGTTATTTGTAGGTACCTACTGCAGATTTTAACAGAGTACGTCGTTTTGTTCATATTGTGTAGTCATCCTCCGTAAAATGAATCGCACAAATCAATCAACAAATAAGTTATATCCACTTGTCTTTCGTATCTGCATTCTACGGGAATCTAAAATAAACGAAATAAACCAATAAAATAATATATTCTCTTAAGAAAACAATTTTTCATGTTTCATTTTTATCTTTTAATGTAAAATGTACAGTTTGAGAGTACTACTGTAGGTATCCTAATATCGTTTAGCACATCTCTAGCTCGCGATGATTCTGTGTGACCGTGCCACTAGAAATGCTAAAGCCAACACTATTATTCATTGCGTTATACATTTCTTTTTGTAAAACCAAACTGTCGGATAACATCCAACACAACGGGTAATGTAAGTAGTAAGTAGAAATAAAGCCCCAACTTATGCCAGTTGTACTATTTATTGGTAGAGTTATGTTTTAAAATGTACTTTTATCAACAACATCAATAAAACCAAAAGGAAACACTTACCGATGAAAGTTATCCAAATGTTATCCCTTGATTAGTGTAATTACACGTAGTAGACAAATTGCCGCAGTGGGCAATGCTGCAAAACACCATTTTTACAACTGCACTTGCTGAGACAAAGTTTCACGCGTAACTGACCGTAACATTGCTCACTGGTGGCGTCTGAGTCACCAGCGCGGCGACAAGTTTACGCGTTCATAGCACTTCTATTACCTTATTTAGATTTCTGTGTCCTGATCTAATCGATAATGACTAAAAAGTACCTGAAACCAGCCGTGTTGTAGGAAAGAAAGATTTAACGACATCAGAGGAAACTTGTGATGTGATAGAAGCAAATGGTGGGCTGTTGTAGCAAAGGGCGAAAGGCGTGAGTTTATTATTCGTACAGAGTGAATGAATAAACCCTTCCATTCCGACGTATGTTTTGTACGTAATGAAATGTGTATTTTCGTCTCAGACCCACCGACCGGTAACAACTTCACATGCCAGTGCCAGGAGGGATTCGAGGGCGTGTACTGCGAGTACGCGTTCTGCGAGGTGACGCCCTGCGTGCACGGACACTGCGACAATGAGGTAACTCAATATGCATTGCATGCATTAAGTTGTGTATTGTGCTAATATGATTAGAAATTGTACCTAGAGGGGTTCAACTATAAAATTGTTGTTTTAACCTAAGAGACACCTTTTCTTTGCGGTAGCGTATTAGTTAAGTCGTCACAATTGCGATCAAGTGGCCGAGTTCAAATCCCAACTAGTGTTGTATCGACGCGAACCCACTCCTAACACTTTTAATTTAGCTGGACCACGTGCTTACGACGTCACCGTCGGTAATGAATGACCGACAACAACACAACATTTTTGCAATATAAAATAAACATATAACAAGAACTTTTCTATGTCGCTTTTATTTTTACGATAATATATTATTTGTATAGCATTCAAAGGTAGTCGATAAACGATAATTAAAAACATTATGTCGAAATGCAGAATTTGATGTGCCCACCATGTCACAGTCGGCAATAACTGACAGCTAGGTATTAAAAGAAATTATATCTAAATATTATTAAAAAAATTCTTTAAAAAAAGTAGTTTGCGATCTTGTTGTTCAAACTAATTTTTATTATATGTTTTTTAACTTTCATTGAGTTTTACCTGTGCCGGTGACTTTAATCAAATCTTGCAAAATAAAATTGATCCAGTTCCTAGAATAATAATCGTATGAAAATAATTATTCGTGAAATTTCAAAACCTAATTTAATACATGTTTTATATTTATTTTATCAAATAATGAATACTTTCGTCAGTCTCTCTTCGTTCATTCCAATTAACATCCATACTTTTGGATGTATGTCAACGCTGCTACAGCTCGAACTGGAATGCGTTAAATTTCGTACATGTCGAACCCACCACGCCCTAGTCGTCATTCATCGACAGAGGATGACGTCACGAACGAAGTGTTGTGATTAAGTTATTTGAGATATATGAATAACTTGTTGTTATTTTTTTGTTCGCTCTTGCATAACTGGGTAATTACTGTCTAATCGTAATGATTTTGGGAAACGAAGATAATATTGAATGAGATATCATGCTGTAAGTGACATTTTATTGTAAAAAATGAGAGAAAAATAGCAGTAATTAGTTGGTTATCGATATCATCTCGGAATCCCTACAATTTTTGTAGGTATTCGAGGAGAACATATGACTCTGGTTGTCAAAGGGTTGACTAGTCACACTGCATACGTACGGTCGTTCGCAGACGGCGCGGTGCTCGTGCGCGGCGGGCTTCGGCGGGCGGCGCTGCGAGGCGGCGCGCGACGCGTGCGCCGAGGCGGGCGCGGGCGAGGCGTGCCTGCACGCCGGCCGCTGCCTCGACGCGCACGGCGCCTTCCTCTGCGACTGCGCCGGCACGGGTGAGACGTGACACAATACTTCTAGTACAGAACTTCCACTAAGTAAAATTATTAATAAAAATAGCGACAGCGCTGTTCACGTGCAGCTATACAGGATATATCTGACAATGGAACGACTATCATATCGATAATGATATCCGGAAATTCAGAAGGTCAAACTCCTAAACGGATGGTTTTTTTTAATTCTTTTTGTAACTGCATGTCAAAGTCGTCTACTTTCCTTGCAGTGATTTAATTAAGCATTCCATTTATTTATTATTCATTAAAACTTGCCTCTCTTTCTATCCCGCAACTCTTATATCTTCTGACGACGGTATAGTTATATTTCTTTACCTTCCGATGTCCTTTGGAATTGTAAAAAAACAATACTTTTAGTTCGAGTTCTTGTTATTTAAGCAGCCGAATACGCCGCCATATGCTCATGTCTTCATTATAGTTGAGTAATATCTATCGGTCCTGAGCTCATATCGAACTGCTGTACTCGCCACGTGTTCGCCGGCCGGCGCTCATACTTTAATGCAATCTATAAATCCTGTATCGTGTAAATTACCAGTTAGAGTATACATTGCTTTATTGAAATAATTAAAACTATTTTTAAACTTTCGCGACTAATACATGTTAGTTGTGTAATTCGGAACTAGCAATTACAAGGCACAATACCTTTTTTGGTTATCCGACAACGTTTCGATCGGATTGCACTGATCGTGGTCGCAGGCGGGAATTCGGCGACGCTCCGTGAAATACGAATGTCAGCAACTACCCGCACTTGGTCTTCATTATTTTTATTTTTGTTCGTACTGTCGTCACTTCAACACACTTTACTAACGACGTCCCTTGAATACTGTCGAGTGTGGAGTGCACAATATATTGATAAGCGGTACCCATCTTCTCAATTGACATTTTTAAATTTTTTGATTTCAACTACTTCTGGAGAAATAGTGACGGTCGGTGGAAAGGACCCATGGTTGGTGTAGTTCAATCCAGTGGTTTGGGCCAGACTTCAGCAAGTGCTCCGCGATACCTGACTTTTAATTTTACGTGATTTGTAGTTGATCGCGCTAATCTCTAAAGCTATCGGTTGGACTTAAAAAATGTTTTTGCATGTGATAGCCTGATTCTTAATAAAGTTATAAACTAGTTAACATCACGCTTCGACCTTCAAGAGCGGAGTAGTCATCGTAAACGCGGATGAAACTTTAGTATACTTATGATACATTTGCAGAGCTTCAATGTTTTTTAATGTTGTCATAGTATATGTACTATACTCTCTCGCATGAGTCAGTCGCGTCATGGTTGCTCTGACGTCACTATCGTAAAAGAAACCGCAGTATTATACATGTATCCATGTTTCTACAAATGTGTGACTCATACATAAATGATTATTTTGCAATAATTATTTTAATTGTGGCGACCGACGTACTAGGGAGCTACATAAATTTTGTCATACTCTGTGAAATATCCTCTCCTCCCCTCTAATCCCCTTCTCCCGTCTTCCTGCTCTTCCCCCCTCTCCCCCTCTTCCCCTCACACCTTAAAGGGCGGCAATGCACTTGTGACTCTTAAGTTACAGGTGCCCATGGGCGGCGATAGTAATTTACTATCAGGTGACCCGTCTGCTCGTTTGCCTCCTATACCATAAAAAAAAAATAGGATAGGAGTTCCCTCGATCTGTCGATATATCATACGTCGGCCTTCCTCCAACATATTATTTCGTACAGTCTCAATGTTCTTATCGGTAGTCACTTCTATCGGCCTGTCGGACCTTCATCATCCTCCGAGTTAAAATTGCCACAATTTAATTGAATAAATTACCGTTATATGGTCCTAACAAATGGACAAGTGGCCCTCAGAAACATTTTTGTTTAGTTAAGCCATGCTTACATTATAGAAAACTAGCAGCTCCCAGCGGTTTCTACGAGCGTAAGTCCCGATCCCGTAGGAATATCGAAATATAACCTATATATTAATCCAGGTCTCCAGCTATCTACATACCAAGGCGTGAAAGAGTAGCAAACATCCATACATCCACACATCAATACATCCTCACAAACTTTCACGTTTATAATATTAGTAGGATAATTACACGAATTTCATAACGAGAGAAGCCTGCCATTTTTATTTAGAAAATAAATAAAAAAATCGAACAAACATTTCCTTGCACCCAAATTAGTTTTTTGTTTATGACTTTATGACTTGTAACTAAAGTAATCTATTAATCATTTAATGCTTATAATTTTCCACTGATATCATCGTGACCCAATATGTTGTTTGATTTGGAACGTCGCCGCGACGGCCGAATATTATATCTATCCTATCTATTTTGTTGAACGCGCTTATCTCAGGAACTACCAATAGGATTTAAAAAATCTTTTTACATTTGATAGTCCAATCCTTGAAGATGGTATTGGGGTATTTAACATCACGCAATGACTCTTAGGAGCGGAACAGTTACTATAAACGCACAGGAATCTATATAATAACTAGCTACCCTGCTACGGGCGCTGTGGCTAAGTAATTTGCAATAAAAAAATATTGTGGCGTTGTGGCTATAAATTGAGATAAAAACTATCCTATCTCTCAAGTTCGACGAAACTGCACAGTGTCCAAAAATTCATTAAATCGGTTCATTAATTTAGGGTTCATGGCGGACAAACAACGTGACACGAAATTATTATATATAAAGATATGGTCACATCCATGGGCGTACCCAGCTTTTGACCCAGAGACCTTAAATTATTTTTACCGGCCCGGGAGGCCAAATAAAAAAAATTTATTTAATACTACGTAAACCAGCCTCAGAACCTCTCCCCTTCCCCCTTTGTTAGTACATTGTCTCTATAGATGTGTGAATGTGTGTGAAACAACTACATCTGTATCTTATCGCGTGCGTATGCGATCACGTTATCAGTAGTTGATAACATCGATACTGATAACAGTACACTGGTTCACAAACTTATTCGGATTGATGAGGTAATTAAATAAAAACTGTAACTGTTTTGCAATAACATTCGAAATTACTTTATTCTTTTATTTTAAATTTACAAATAAATATATTTTTTAAATAAATACGGTAGGGAAAGGTACAATTAATGTATTTGATTTTGGCAGCAATAATATTGACACCACGTAATTAGAGACAAATCATCTGTCGTTTTTGGGCAACAAACTCTTTGTTTATGGACTTATCCAGCTTTTACCACAGGGGGAGGAGAGGGAGGGTCCAGGGGCAAATAAAAAATTTAATTTAAAATTGCTTTGCTTGCTAAAGCCGAGGGCTAAAAGAGATAGAGTGAGAGAGAGAGAGAACGTAACAACAGTTAACTAATAAGGGAATAACCAAGGGCTACCAATAAGCATTCACTAAACATTCATCAAATCAAGCATAAGCAAACATAAGCGCTAAGTTATATAAGGAGACCAAATCTAAACAAGCAATCGTTATAATAAAATGTAAACGTTAAACAAATGCAGTTGACGTTAACACATTTACTAGTTTCACAAGTTCATTATTTTAAAATTAATTATATACGCCTCCGGTTATTTCTTCGGATGATTACCAGCGCGACAGTCGATAGGTACTTACTTACAGCGGCGTGAAGAGAATCTATGCAACACAATGTATCTGCACTTATTCCATTAGAAAGATTTTTTTAACTTTTGGAAATCCCCATATGTATCACTCATACCTCACAGGGTATCGGTGAGGCCATATGTCGACATTAAACCTCTAAAACTCCTAAAAGGAGTAGACCGTCGTTGCTGCGATGTTATGTTCTCGACGGTCACACTATAAAAAATCTATTTTATCCAGAAATAAAATAGGCTATAATTTATTTCAGTAATGGGTGAAGGCAAACACGAGTCGAAGCCGTGGCACAGCTCGTATAAAAGACAAAGTCAGATATTTAGTACTCTTAAAAAAACAAACTGACAATTAAACTAAGGCGATTGTAAAGACAACATTACAACATGATTTTGAAAAACAAACCAAATAGAAGTACAACATATTGCGTGTACTCTATAGTAAACAGTTTACACATCACTATTACAAGCGCTTCAGAAAACAATAACTCGACTCCAATAGGTATTTTAGTACGTGGGAGGCTAGCACACAGCTTACATTCAATAAATAATAATTATAACAATACATTCATCCTTGTAATTGCCGAAGGGACAACAGATGCTAGAAAACAACTCATCACCGCAGTTTGTGAATCACTGACCGCGAAAATCGCACTTGCGCGAACGTCGCGACTCGGACGACGTTTAAACAACTCTGTGCTCAATTATTAAATATATTATCACTTCTAGTGGACGCGGGGTAGTGATGATGTGTATTTTTACGTGGTGATGTGTATTGTGTTATGGTGATGACAGTGCTTTCGAGACAATGATGCGAGTGATATTAGTATTGTTAATAGGTATCATTAATCAGTTTTAATTTCGTTATCAATTTTGTATAATGTTTACTGAGGCCTCAAATATATGAGGCGAATAGGGCTTTTTGTGAACATTAAATGGAGGTATAGCACAGTAGTTTTTGCTCTAAGTGGAGCAGACCGAGTGTGGAAGTACCTCTACCCACTAGGAAACCGAGATTAACTCCATAGTGGGAGATACACTTGGTGTTGCGCGTACCGACTTACCATCAGACGGGCTTTGTGATTGCATCATCAACATCTCATTACTAATATTGTGACTACAATTCTCCGCGCCTTTTCCCAACTAAGTTGGGTTCGGCTTTCAGTCTAACTATGATACGGCTGAACATTGATATTTTACGTGAAGCGACTGCCATCAGACCTCCACAACCCAAATACTATATCGAAGTTCTGTAATTAGACCAGGTGACTTTTTAGGGCTCCAACTACCCCTACGGAATGCCACAGATTTTTGTATGGCACCCGGGACCGACGGTTTAGCGTGCTCTCCGAGGCACAGAGGGGTCTCAATGTGTTAAGAATGGTCATCCATCCTAGACTGACTTGGCTAATATTACTTAACTTTGTAGGTTAGCACAACCTACTCGGTTACCACTTAGCCACGAGCCCCTCAATATTGTGACTATAAATTGAGATAAAAACTATCCTATCTCTCAAGTTGTACCGAACTGCACACACATTGTGCAATATTTCATTAAAATCGGTTCATTAGTTTAGGAATTCATCTTCTTATTATATTAAATGGTCGACTATTTTCCTCTAAATGAACGTCATTGACCGTATTTTACATATCCGCAGATTTACCTCTTAGCTACTAGCATTATATAGATTTATTATTGTAGTATAATGAACATGAAATTAGTTTAGAATAGGAGGAAATAAAGGAGTCATTTATTAATTACTATTCAAGTAGAACAAGTACTATGGGCTCTACCACGGAAAACCTACATATTTATGTAGTTACTATTTTCTTTAATAATAGTAAGAGCGGGAATCGAATTAACTAATAATAATAATACCTTTACACATCTCACACACGTTCTACTGATCCCAAACTAGGCAGAGCCTGTACTATGGTTACCAGACTGCTGATAAACGTAACTTATATATTTCTAAATACATATTATAGATAAATTACACCTAGACACAGAACAAATTATCGCGCTCATCACACAATTATTTGTCCTGGATGGGAATCGCACCCACGACCTCTGGCTTAGCAGTCAGGGTCACTAACCACTAGACCAACAGCGCTCATATTATTATGTTGTCGAATAATAATTATGTTGTCTAAATTAATTTACGTGCTAATATCTAATGATATCTGATCACAGTGCAGCTGTAACCGGCGCTCAGACGTTCGCAAGTATCTAGAAGGAAAACGTGCACAAATGAAACGACCTTTACGTCATCGGTAGCGTGTAAAAACTGTCCTTGTTATCATTTTCCTGATCTTGTCATTGTCATCGCACAAAAAATATGTGGAAGTAACTATCGGAACAAGATTGCACTGGTCGGCAATCGAACCCGTGAACTTTGACCTTGCAATCGAATGCTAGGCCTAGGATTCTTATTACAGAACTTGACTTAAGTCACGCACAAGCTGTGCTGAACTACCGAATTATTGTTTGATTAAAAAAAAATTCAACTGAATCCACGTGATTCATCACAGAACCATCTTCAAACTAAAATAAAACGAAAAGATGCTTGTATCTTCATCCCATTTCTTCAGCTTGTGTCTGTAGGCTGTTCATGTGTTTAGTAACAATAATTATCACCTGGGTAATGATCTGACTGTGGGAGAGCCATGCTTCGATCTCTGATGGCTCGATCGGAGTGATACCAGAGAAAACCGACAGTTAAGCAATGCCTGCATTGTATTTCCGAGAGTGGAGTGAGTGAGGTTACCGGAGGCCCTAACCCTTTTCCCTCTTTCTCCTCCTTCCCCTACTTCGACCTTAAAGGCCGGCAACGCACTTGTAACTCTTGAGTTGCAGGTGCCCATGGGCGGCGGTAGTCACTTACTATCAGGTGACCCGTCTGCTCGTTTGCCCTCTATTCCATAAAAAAAAGACCACTCAGGTGATTCACGTGTTTCTACTCAAGTAGAGTTTTAAAATTCAAACTATCTGAAACTAATTTTAAAAACTGTCAAGTCTTGAGTAAGGGTCTGTAAACCGTTATGAAACACAATCTAAATATGAATACGCCATAATTCTTTGTACGCATTTTTAAGAAAATATCGCGAACACAGGGACGTGAAATTTGTAATACTTCAAGTTTATGTAAGGAAGAAGTTCAGAAAATTAAAATGTTTAAACAATATGTGTTACAAATTTAAAAAATTCATTCATTTAAAAATCTCAGGTGCACGATACCTTTCCTCAGCCTCATTTTTCGAGAAGGTGATGTACGCCAAAGAGGCGGCAGAAAGGGAACGGAAGAGGACTAGCGCTCTCCCGTCCTGCAGAGGACGCAACAGGCGCCGTAGAGCACCTAATGACCTAAGGCCTCCTTGAGTGCTGGCCTTAAGGCGTCGGGCAGGGTAACCCGGCACCGAAACAGAAGGAAATAGGCCTGAGACGGTGGTGAGACGTGTTCCACCCTCGCCTTTCTAAACTGAAGAGGGACACGGCTCCCATTTGAGACTGCGAGACTACCTTTTTTGTGGACAGGTAGCCAAGTCTTTTGGGGGTCCAGGGAGTTTTTTCCTATGTTCCTGAACCCCTGGCCGTAGACACCCGTGACGGAACACCGTGTGGTTTTAGTCGGTTCGATTCCGATAACTACTTCGCCGAGTACTCGGCGAGGTGGTTTTCGAAGGGGTTTCCACAGGTAGAAAAAGCAGGTGCATGACAACAGCTGTAGAAGATCACCGAGTCACGAGACTTAGACAAGTAGTTGACCGTCTGTACACCGTAAGGTGGGCCTTAACATTGTTTAGGTACTGATAACGTTATCGCGATGGGACTATTATAATGGTAAACATCCTTGAACACACAAAAGGTATGAACTAATTATAACACGATTGTGTTGTGAAAGTGACGTTCATTGAATATTAATGGGGTGCAGTAATTAATATGATATGATGTCACCCACACATCACAGAGTGGGTTACGACATCACTTACGAGATTCTCGTCTGACTAACCTCGCGAATAACGAGAGAAATTTTGTAAGAAATCTGTGTAAAATGAACTGTCTCTTGTTCCACCGGTTTTATTGAGTAGATGGTGGTTAATACGAGTCGCACCTCTAAATTGAATAAAAACTGTTTATAGAATATACAAAACAGTTTCAATTAAACGTGACGCAATGAAAGTGATAAAAAGTTGGCCATAAATAAAGAAATATTTTATTATTGACTGCGACGTTTTGTGTCATATAGACAAACGAAGTCTATCAATAATAATGACTCATGCGAAGACTTGATAACTAGGTTTTGTATTATGTATACGGCATGATTTGGATTGATTTGAAATAAAATTTCCTTTTTGGTGTTCAACTCGCTCTCCGAATTACAATACAGTACTGAAATACACAGTAGTATACGACAGACAATGACAAATCTCTTCTTGAAATTATTTTGGTACATCAAATAATTCTTTCTAGAAATTTACGCTTTATTCATTTACAGTTTTTGAATTGAAATAGTTTTCTCAAGTACCAATTCTTTCATTTCACTCCGGGAGTCCCAGGTTTTTCAAGTAACGAATTTTAGCTACAGCTTTATAGTTGATCAGAATGTATAATCCTAATGAACCGTCGAGCTGTTAAATGTTGCCTACCAGCCAAACCTATGAAATAAGACTACTGTAGAATAAAAGTAGCAAAGAGACGGCTTTTGTTTGGTTACTAACCGACGAAAAAAAGGAGGTTCTCTATTCGACCGTATATATACGAGTATATATATATACTTTATTTTTATGTATGTTCAGCCCTCTCTCCGTTATTTACGATCCGATTTTGATTATTCTTTTTTGTTAGATAGAGTATACCTCAAGGGTGGTCCCATGTCAAGGAAGTCAGGATCTGATGATAGGATCCTGATAAACTTGAGAGAAACCCTCGAAAATTGTAGGAACGAATAGTGTTTCTCTTTACTTTTCATAATTTTATCAGGTATTAGCGTTTAGAAATCATCACATCATGCAGCTGAGCTGATGATGAAAAATAATCATAAAATAAAAATCTTTTTAACAAAAAATTAAACCAACGAAAAGAATACTTAAGACTTAAAAGGTTTATAATTTTTTTGCTTTTTAGTTCTTATCGTCGGTTTAATTTTTAGTTAAAAAGATTTTTATTGTTATTGTATCTCTATGAAGAGGTTAAAGAAAGAGGTCCACGAATGTTACCCTGTGGTACACTATTTTTAATTCAATGCACTGTAGTCTCAGTTAGATAACAAGTGACACAAGTGTAACTAGGAGAACTATTGAAGCGCTTTTTTCTTTAATGCCAAATATTCTATTTTCTTATGTTAGGAATACTCCAAGACAGCGTCCTCACAAGTTTTGGGTTATAATATTTTATGGGGATTAATGTCAAGAAGTAAGAGCAGCGGTAACAGGCGTTATCCTTTGTGACAGGATGGACGGGTGCGCGCTGCGAGGTGGACGTGGACGAGTGCGCCACGGGCGTGGTGTCGTGCCTGCCGGGCGACTGCCTCAACCTGAACGGCTCGTACACGTGCCTGTGCGCCGAGGGGTTCTGCGGCAACGAGTGCTCGCTGAAGGACCCGTGCTTCGCGGTGGAGGGCGGAGCGCCCAACCGCACGGGCCCGTGCCTGCACGGCGCGCGCTGCGAGCAGCGCTGCGCCGCCACCGTCGACTACATCTGCCACTGCGTCGACGGCTGGGGCGGCAAGAACTGCTCGCAACAGGTGATTTTAATTTATCATTATATGTAAACATTGTAATTTATTTTTATACAGATAACTTCACAACCCGCATAACAGTAGGTACCTAAGCGGTTACCGTGCCTTATAAAGACTCGCAACACTGACGTTGTCATTCACTGTCAGTTGCAGAGCGGACATAAAAAATGAAACGGTTTTTACGATTATTATTTTGACGGTGATGCCACGGGTGAATTTGCCTTCAAATGAAATATGTTAACTGTGACGTTATTATCTAACAAATAAATAAAACCGACTATCTCCATTAAAGTAGCGAGTGTGCCACAGATAAGATAATAGTTACTTCGTAACAGATACATCACTCCCATACTAAACTCAAAATACCTACGTTATAATAGCCTACAAAATTTAAATAATAATATCTCGCGTTAGCTGCGACCAGAAATATATCTTATTTACGCTTTTCGAAAGTTGAGAACGCCTTGCCCACGGCGCGACCTTCGTCTGTGCGTGTGTGTAGACGAACTGCCGGACACTCTAGGGTTGTACGAAGTACACAAATAATGAAATAATTTATTTATTTGGGGTATGTCCCGATATACAGTGCGAGCACTGTTCAGTGCTCTTACTGGGGGATAATTTCGTTCCGTTATGGACTGACAATATAATGCCGCAATATCCTAGGGAAGTATATGACGTCATAAATCGTCGCCATTTTTGTACTCGTACTGTGAGCACTGGCGTTTTCGAGGAAAGGTGCTCTCAGTGCTTTTATCATGTGATCAACTACAATTTTTTTCCAGTTAAATAATAAACAATTATTTGTTGAAATGTGTTCATCACTTTTACCGTACATAGCCCCATTTAAATAATTCGGTTATAACGTTATTATGCATTCGGTTACTTAAAAAACGATATTTTCTTTTATTAAAAAGTAAACTTACTTTTATTATGCGAGTAATTGGCAATTGACAATTATAATGAATATTAAATTTTTAAATATAACTACATTCAAACAATTTTTTCTTATTGAACAGATAACTTGTACATATAAATGATAATTATTTTCACGTCAAAACAGCGCCAAAAACATAGATGGCAATATAGTGGACTGTGTTCCGTATTAAACAGTAACCAGTAAAGCTAATTATAAAGGAACGGCTTCGCAGTATACTAAATTAACGTCAGTCCTTATAGTGGTCGCAGTACATATCGGAACACACACTTGATAATAAAATTTATGGGTTTTGAGTTTTATATAATGATAAATAAAATTATTTCCCCTATGAAATTTAATCTTCTTCTTTTTTCTTTAATTTTTATAAATATCCTTAAACCTTCGATAGTAACATAAAATGTTGATGCTGTAGACTTATACATCACTATCACTACATCACTACATTTTACACCGCCGCGTTTGTCTGTCTATCTGTTCACGATAATCTCGAAAACTACTCAACGGATTTTCATGCGGTTTTCATCAACAGATAGAGCTATGTATGAGGAAGGTTTAGGTATGTAATTTGTTAAGGTTTTGTGTAAATTGGTTAAAATATGATTATGATTGTTGAAGATGTCTCTGCTACCCGTGCTAAGCTGGGGCGGGTTGCTAGTAATGGCTGTTGCATAGACTAGAGAAAGATACTCTTATAATTTAAAACTTTTGTATTACATATTATGTTACACAAAAGTATTAAATCCTACTAATATTATAAACGTGAAAGTTTGTTAGGATGTATGGATGTATGGATGTTTGTTACTCTTTCACGCAAAAACTACTGATCCGATTGCGATGAAATTTGGTATGTAGATAGTGGGAGACCTAGATTAACACATAGGCTACTTTTTATCCCGATATTCCCACGGTACCGGGACTTACGCGGGTGAAACCGCGGGGAGCTGCTAGTAACAAATAACTACCTACTCAAATAAAAACCTCAATCCGTGGCGCTCTCAATATGTTTTACATTTCAGTAGCTCTTATTATTATTTTCACTATATTTTTAACTATACTCGTATTACATATTGTGTGAGAGAAGCAGCCGTGAGTTCGCCTTGCCTACAAGTTACAACAAATGAATACGCTGGCAGTCCACACCTATTAAGTTCGTCACCTTTCGTAGAAATTATGGGTTTATTATTGACGGTTTAATAGACTACATTTATTACAACTTCACTCTGGCCAATCACTCAAAACCTGATTTAGTACAACATTGTATAGAATATATATATATAAGTAACATTTATTTTTTTGTTGAGAAGATAACTAAAAATCAAATCAAATTCATTTATTGCAATTAAATCATTATGGGTATTTTTGAATTGTCAGGAGTAGTAGTCAGTCAGACTAAGTCAGTCGTGAAGCTAGTTGTAGTAGAACTATTATTTATTATTAGCCACGCGGCAATGGCGAGTAAAAAACACCTAAAGTATTATTACATTATATTGACAAAAAATTAGTAGCTAAAATCATTGTTGCAACTTATTTTTAAAGGATTTTACAGATCACTAACATCTAGCAATAACGCAATTTAACATCATAAATACATTTAGCAATAACAAAACATCTCCACTTCATAATAAGTTCGATTTGACATTTTGTTTTTATTTACGGAGAATACCGTTCTGCCGTGCGTGCGTGCTCTTTTTACCGTGGACGGTGAGCTAAATTGGTAGGTATATAAAACGTGACCTCGAGCGAGTGATGTAGCCCTGAGTGTGCTAATACTAATACGTGTGCGTGGCAGGTGGTGGCGCAGGGCGCGGAGGGCGCGGAGGGCGGCGACAGCTCGTCCACGGTGCTGATCGGCGTGGGCGCGGCGCTGGTGGGGCTGGCGCTGGGCGCGGCGGCGCTTGGCGGGCTGGGCGCGCAGGCCCGGCGCAAGCGCGCCACGCGCGGCACCTACTCGCCCTCGGGCCAGGAGTACTGCAACCCGCGCGCCGAGAAGATGCAGCACGCGCTCAAGCCGCCGCCCGAGGAGCGGCTCATCTAGCGCCTCGAGTGAGTATACACTGACTGTAGATTGCGCTTTGTTTACCTCGTCGTCTTCACTCGATAAACGAATACTCTCTTAATAAATCCCATTCCTGAACATTGCCACTGAGCCACGAGTATAGCATCATCCAGAACTCGTCCCCTATTCACACTTCGCAGCGATTCTTCAGCCTCCAACATTAATTCAATGGTCTTTATCTTCGACACGACCACACATAAAATTCAAATAGTGTTTCATTAACATTTTAAAGCCGTAAGTGAGTTAACTTGGCCAAAAATTGGGGGTAAAAGATAATACAATTAACAGCATAGCTAATCTTCATACTAACTGCGCCTACCCGACCAGCATGGATATTTCGTTTTATTTAGAAGAAATTTATCAAAACAATAATCAAACTTCCAAGTGATACATTTAATTAAACTATTGAAATTGGTGCATATTTTTGATACTAATAAAACTAATAAAAACCACCGTAAGCCTAGTTATATAATTATTGCCTTTTAATTATTTCAGATCGCGAAGGAGATAGAAAAGAAAACCGAACAAAATAATATAAATTACAACAAATAAAGAAACTCATCGTGTTCTTCAATATGTTTGTGTATCTGTGCGCATGCGCGTGTATGACTTGATGTTATAAGAGTGAGGAGGGCCGGGAGGGACTGAACGAGCCTCGGCGACGCTACCTCCGCGTCCCGTACTGTGTACGAATTATTAACTAATTGTGTAACTGTTGTGTGAGAGGGGACTGTGCGTCCGAGGTCTACTATCTGCGGCTAATTAAATACAAACGAGCTCCAAATGTACGGGTTTTAATATAGGAGCTGGCGTTCTTTATATGTTCTTAACGTGACCTCCGACGACAGTGGCGCCCCCACAACCGACAGATGTACATTTTTTATAAAAATGACAAATTTATATTTAATTATATTGTAGATTAAGAGCTCATCTATTTTGATATGAAGTGTTTAGGCAATGTCGGTCTAAAGTTTTGGGAGCGACTTTGATTATGATAATATTAACTTAGTGGAATTATATTGACAAATTGAAACTTAGTGCCTGAGATTGAGAAATATGAATTTATATATATAAAAGTGTTCTAGAACGTTGTAAGCAAATCTTGGAATAAATGTACTTACATATAATATCGGTAATATAATGTCGATCTAGTATTATTGAGATGTGGCTGGGACATTGCCACGAAGTCGACTGTCCACGTACTGTATTCACATTGTGTAGATGTATAAGAGGAAAATATTTATTATTGAACAGTCAACCGCGCCGCTGCGAGCGACGCCAGCGGATAGCACTAGCTATAGTTTAGTTTGTAAGTGCGGCACTGTGCTGGTTCTCACATCGTTTCTATATCTCTAAAAGTGTATCGAGGTTCTAGTATGTTCGGTATATAGTTTTAAAAGTAAATTTTTCATTATCTATTGTACACTTGAAGTATGTCGTGAATACCTAGAAAATGAAACATGTTCACTTATTGATCTAAGTCCACGGGAGAATGTATTAAAATATGAGAAACACAGAGATGATGGGAGTGCAGCCAGCGCAGTGTCTACCTCGCCGGCAGATCTGTTGCGCGTACACTTGTAGTATGTAGTTATATTGAAATTATGCACTGTGATAACATACTGAAATCAATTTAATATATTTATTATATAACGGAACCGACTACCGTGGGACGTATGTACTTAATGGTTGGCTCGACGTCACAGAGTCCGGCGCCGATCTGCCGGCACTTTTGTATCTAGATGTAAGTGTACACTATATTATGGACAAGCGTGCAACATTCTAAATTACATTGTAGTGAAGACGTGCCTCGATCCGCCACAGGAGCCCCTCCCCACCCCGGCACACCCTCTGCGTGTTGCCAACATACTCGACTCATATCTAACTGTACTTATATACCGTAAATACTAATATATCAGCAACACGTAGATTTAGGCAGCTTTTACTTTGATTGTGATTAGTTTCAAGTTTATCGTAGGCTTAATGTATGGAGATATACACATATATATGTATTGTACAGTAGCGGCGGTGCGCGGCGGTGGGCGGGCCGCGGCGAGCCGTCCGTGCCTTACCCACGAGTCTGTATGTCTTTATATCTGTGTACCGCGCCCTAGGGACGGAACATATTCGTGTACTACGTAGGTTATAAGTACATGTAATTTAAGTGTATCATACTAGCGTTAGTGACGTACGATGGTGGTCCCCGTCTACTCATTCAGTGCTCAACAATCACTTACCCTGGCTCTCGTTGCCTTGTTTATAAGATGTTTAACGATACGTGTTCGTCGCATTCGCGAATTTGTAGCACGACCCATGTGCTTCACTAAAAGAGACGATTGATATTCGTACATGTTATTAGTCAATGTCTCCTCTGTGCTGTAGAGCGCTGCATTTTCGCAAACTGCGGACACGCCTTTATGTAACTTAATAATTCCATTTTTGTGATAATTTTGTTTTAAATATTAGTATCATTTTACATTGTTTTATTTTTTATATGTTTGTTTGCGACCTGTAAAGTGTTCCAAAATTAGAATTATGTATTTCGACCGTCCGTTAAGCGTATTCAATGTTATTGTTTTAGATAAGTATTCTACCCTTTTATCGAAGTCTTGTACATTTTGTATTATGGAATTATATTATTATAAGAATTCTTATAACTACGACACGATACGAAGTGAATATGAAATATTGTCTTGCAATCTATATACACAAACTAGCATAATATATATTAGCAATGCCCTATTATTAAATGAGCAATATTGTCACAGATCACTGCCTCGCCGTCACCGGTTCATATTCACTCGGTCGTTTGTTCTACTTACATATTGAATACTGGCGTATTAGCAGTGTCACGTACATATGTCGTATGTGTCACGTTCATATACTTATAGAGCAGGAGGGGGCGGCAGGTCCCGCCGGGTCGGTGTGAGGTGGGATCCTCGAGTGCCGCTCGCTCCTGTACAGCACCATAGCCTTATTGGCTTTACTCAATAAACAAACATTGTATAATACTTTTTGTTTCATTTATGAACCATGTGACGCGTCATCCTGCGTTCTCCCACCGAAATCTTGCCCACACTCCCCACTAAGCCCTCAGACGACCTATATATTGCCACGGCGCACGAGGATTCGGTGTGCGTTCGCGCAACGGAATGTTGTTGAATTTAAAGATTTTAATTATGCAGATATTTAGTGTATGACGTCGTATAATTGTGTATGGTAAAAAAAAAGTTGTGCATGCAGCCATTGTGGTGAAGGTTGTCCTGGCGGAACTTTTTTTAATCCATGGACTTAGAAGAAAAAAATGTGTCCAAAAATTAGTGTGTAATTGTGTATGTATGAATAAAATTAGTTCATGCATAAACTTCGGAGAAATTCAAGTTTCCGCTACGCGAACGTTTGGCCATTAGCTAGTTTTCATATAAAGCGCTTATATAGAGAGCTGTAGATTTTTACATACGTTGTTTTGAATTTGTTTATATTTGTTTAAAAAACAGATTTAGAAAAAATCGTAGGGTTTAAAAGATAAAAATATAAACGTAAAATACGATTATTAGGTATTAGTTCGTAAAGTATGCACTTTGGGGACTAGATTTTCACGTTTATACAAACCTTGTAAGTGCCTGCAATATGCTGCCAAGTATCAATGATGTTCCGTTAGTAATTAAAGAGTTATAGGACAATTTACCATGAATAGACCGTGTGCGTTCGCGCAGCGGAATGTTGTTGAATTTAAAGATTTTAATTGTGCAGATATTTAGTGTACGACGTCGTGTAATTGTGTATGGTAAAAAAAAATTTGTGCATGCAGCTATTGTGGAAAAATTCGCTATAAGCTGATTCCGCTGGGCGAACGTTGTCCTGGCGGAACTTTTTTTAATCCATGGACTTAGAAGAAACAAAATGTGTCCAAAAATTAGTGTGTATTTGTGTGTAATTGTGTATGTATGAATAAAATTAGTTCATGCATAAACTTCGGAGAAATTCAAGTTTCCGCTACGCGAACGTTTGGCCATTAGCTAGTTTTCATATAAAGCGCTTATATAGAGAGCTGTAGATTTTTACATACGTTGTTTTGAATTTGTTTATATTTGTTTAAAAAACAGATTTAGAAAAAATCGTAGTGTTTAAAAGATAAAATTATAAACGTAAAATACGCTTATTAGGTCTTAGTTCGTAAAGTATGCACTTTAGGGTCTAGATTTTCACGTTTATACAAACCTTGTAAGAGTGTCTGCAACATGTTGCCAAGTATCAATTATGTTCCGTTAGTAATTAAAGAGTTATAGGACAATTTACCATGAATAGACCACTGTTTACAAAGCAGTCAAATATCACGACGTTCTAAAGGAATTGCATAGTAAAATGTATTCCAATAATTAGTGTATTAATTCAACTACTCACATGCAAAATTTCATCTAATTAAATTCAGTAATTAAAGAGAAACAATTAAAATACTGACAAAGCATCGAAAACCTACATAACCCGACCAAGTTCGGATGGCTACAAAAAAGCGGCCGTGCCATATATAAGTAACGTTCTTAACCTTCCAGTATAGTATTTATTAATATGGTACAGTTGCGTACACAAGCGTTAGGAAAAATAAAACAATTGTATTTCTTGAATAATTTTTTTTTATATATGCGCTTTATATGAAAACTAGCTAATGGCCAAACGTTCGCGTAGCGGAAACTTGAATTTCTACGAAGTTCATGCATGCACTACTTTTACACACTAATTTTTGGACACATTTTTTTTCTTCTAAGTCCATGGATTAAAAAAAGTTCTGCCAGAACAACGTTCGCCACAATGGCTGCATGCACAATTTTTTTTACCATACACAATTACACGACGTTATACACTAAATATCTGCATAATTAAAATCTTAAAATTCAACAACATTCCGCTGCGCGAACGCACACGAGGATTCGCTCTCTTACGACCTACGAAGACCTCCTAGTTAAGTACTCCACATACGCCCAAAGCCTCTGAAGACCTTCACCCTGAGCCTAATGTCTTAATTCCTCTAAATATTTGTATTACAAGTGCAATTATTATAATCTGTAAAAGCGTTTCTCGTCTATAATTCCTCTCCTAACTTCAATTTAACCACGGGGGAGCACGTGCAGACCACGAGGCCACCCTCCACGTTACAACCACTAGCTTTTGCCCGCGGCTTCGCTTAGGGTGAATATAGATCGGGAATAGTGCTTTTTTTGAGTTATAGTGTACAAACCCGTATTCATATTAAATCTATAAGAAAGTTGATGACATTGTTGTTAACATCAGCGGTAGCTCAACATCAAAGTCCGAATGTTCGACTACTGTAAAATCCCTCATTACCCTTCCATATAAATCAATATCAACCTTCGATCGAAACGAAGAGATCTGAATCCATCTGAATTTACTTTGATTGTTTTTAAATAATCGTGTCTGGAAGCGAACATATCAATATGGGTACAAATTGTTTGATGCGGATTTGTACCTCATAATTAAGTTAAAACCTGTTCATCCAATAGTTGAGGTTCAAATCTTTTTGTTACATGATGTTGTAAAATATAAAATTAAACACACAGTAGCTCTAGACACGTCCTTTATTCAAATACTGTACAGGCTTTATAGAATATTATACAATAACAACGCGCGCCGCTGCTATCGCGGGACGACAGCGCCGTCAGCCCGCGGCCAGCAGCGACCGCACTCGCGGCAACACCTCACATTTGATGCGCGGTTGCAGGTAAATTACAAACTCGTCCGGCTCTGTCCCTGCGCCCGAGTCAGGCCAGGGACAGCGCCGCCGAGATGGACGTTGACGTGCTGTCCCGAACCTTCCATTTTTAATTGTAAATAAAAAATCTAAAGAAAAAGTATTGTCATGCTTTAATCAGGTTGTTAAGTAGACCGGTCGCCGGCCCCGACAGCACGCCGAGCGCCCGCACACGATCGCATGTCTGACGGCAAGCCACGCTCGAGCTACGCAAAGGAATGACTTAGATTTACCTCCTCGCACTATTGATTCCTATCTGTTCCCCCTCACGAGCGGCCCGCGACCCTCGTTTGGCACCACGACTAAATAATTTATACAACATTCACAATGAAAATATAATATGGAGGGATTCGGAAGTACTGCGTTGATTACACGACGTCACTCGTACGGCGACGAATCTCTAATCAATTATATCATATTTATCGGTACATCGATAAAGTGAGCGCGCTGAGCCAGCACTTAGCACCACTAGTGAGCACTGCGACGCGACTTCGCTAGAGAACGTCCAGTGGAGGAAGCACAGACGCTACGCACAATATAGGAACGATCAGTCGTCGAGTAGGTCGTCACGAATTGAAAAGATTCCTACTTACATTAAATAAGAAATAAAAATAATGTAAATCATACAAAACTGTCAGATTGCACGAACACAACCATTCTCGTAGAACTGCTACCGAATAATAATAATTAACATTAAATTACAAATCGTAAAACAATTATGGCATAATTTATATTAGATAAAACAATAAATATATATGCATTGGTCTCGGCAGCACGCAGCCACAGCGGAGCGTACGCGCGTAGCACGAGCACGGGCACGGGCACGGGCACGGGCACGTGCACGCGCACGTCTAATACTGTCCACACAACACCTCGCCGGCTCGGACGCTTGGGCTACCTGGTGCAAAAACAAACATAACAAAAATAAAATATCTGCAAAATTACTTTATTTCAATTGTTGTTATTATTAGTGACAATACGATATGAACATTTGTCTAAAACACTTCCAAGACCCTACAGGAAAGCTTTAGGCAGCCTGGCGAAACTCTTATACACAAAACAAATGTATGAAACGGGCGCCACAATTAATGGTAGCTATTTCGGCTACATATGGCAAATATTTCTTTTAGACAAAGAAAGGATAGTACAATTTGCTTATAGTCGCTAAAAAAATACAATTTCTTTGCAAAAAACAAGGATTTTTAGGTGGATCTATAAGCTAATGGTGTTGTTGTTAGGTACAACTATCGATCGATGTAGCTATCAATATCCACAGGTTGTTAATGTTTTTTCTGTAACATGTGTTCAGGTGCAAGCAATGGGTCCAAGTTACTGGAAAACAACATTTAGTTTATGTACCCATGATTGCGGTTGACATTTTGCTGCAAATAATATAATAAAAGAAAAGGGTTGTGTAAAAAAAATGCTGGTGACATTGTATTGATCTATAATTCTTTATATGATTGTTAAGCAATTTTATAAAATAAAGATATTGGATTTGAATTGAAATCGAAAGTTCGACAGACCGGACATGTTCAAGCAGTAAGTGCTCGTGAGCTCGTACCTATTGTCGTGCGGGTGCAGCACGACGCGCTAGTATTCGCACGTTATGTACAGCTGCAGACCGGACATGTTCAAGCAGTAAGTGCTCGTGAGCTCGTACCTATTGTCGTGCGGGTGCAGCACGACGCGCTAGTAGTCGCACGTTATGTACAGCTGCAGACCGGACATGTTCAAGCAGTAAGTGCTCGTGAGCTCGTACCTATTGTCGTGCGGGTGCAGCACGACGCGCTAGTAGTCGCACGTTATGTACAGCTGCAGACCGGACATGTTCAAGCAGTAAGTGCTCGTGAGCTCGTACCTATTGTCGTGCGGGTGCAGCACGACGCGCTAGTAGTCGCACGTTATGTACAGCTGCAGACCGGACATGTTCAAGCAGTAAGTGCTCGTGAGCTCGTACCTATTGTCGTGCGGGTGCAGCACGACGCGCTAGTAGTCGCACGTTATGTACAGCTGCAGACCGGACATGTTCAAGCAGTAAGTGCTCGTGAGCTCGTACCTATTGTCGTGCGGGTGCAGCACGACGCGCTAGTAGTCGCACGTTATGTACAGCTGCAGACCGGACATGTTCAAGCAGTAAGTGCTCGTGAGCTCGTACCTATTGTCGTGCGGGTGCAGCACGACGCGCTAGTAGTCGCACGTTATGTACAGCTGCAGACCGGACATGTTCAAGCAGTAAGTGCTCGTGAGCTCGTACCTATTGTCGTGCGGGTGCAGCACGACGCGCTAGTAGTCGCACGTTATGTACAGCTGCAGACCGGACATGTTCAAGCAGTAAGTGCTCGTGAGCTCGTACCTATTGTCGTGCGGGTGCAGCACGACGCGCTAGTAGTCGCACGTTATGTACAGCTGCAGACCGGACATGTTCAAGCAGTAAGTGCTCGTGAGCTCGTACCTATTGTCGTGCGGGTGCAGCACGACGCGCTAGTAGTCGCACGTTATGTACAGCTGCAGACCGGACATGTTCAAGCAGTAAGTGCTCGTGAGCTCGTACCTATTGTCGTGTGGGTGCAGCACGACGCGGTAGTAGTCGCACGTTATGTACAGCTGCAGACCGGACATGTTCAAGCAGTAAGTGCTCGTGAGCTCGTACCTATTGTCGTGCGGGTGCAGCACGACGCGCTAGTAGTCGCACGTTATGTACAGCTGCAGACCGGACATGTTCAAGCAGTAAGTGCTCGTGAGCTCGTACCTATTGTCGTGCGGGTGCAGCACGACGCGCTAGTAGTCGCACGTTATGTACAGCTGCAGACCGGACATGTTCAAGCAGTAAGTGCTCGTGAGCTCGTACCTATTATCGTGCGGGTGCAGCACGACGCGCTAGTAGTCGCACGTTATGTACAGCTGCAGACCGGACATGTTCAAGCAGTAAGTGCTCGTGAGCTCGTACCTATTGTCGTGCGGGTGCAGCACGACGCGCTAGTAGTCGCACGTTATGTACAGCTGCAGACCGGACATGTTCAAGCAGTAAGTGCTCGTGAGCTCGTACCTATTGTCGTGCGGGTGCAGCACGACGCGCTGGTAGTCGCGCCGCGCGAGCTGCTGCTGGCGCTGGCGCGTGCCCAGCTCCGCCGTGCCGTCCCGCGTTATGTACAGCTGCAGACCGGACGCTGCAACAGAACAAACACTCATAGAAATGGTAAACTTGGCTCGTTAGCACAGATAATGCCCGTTTTAAATATTTATTCCAAACGAATCATTTTACAAATATAAAACCAGTAAGAAACTATATACATAGATTATCTGTTCTTTTTATTTTCATCTTAATATACAATATTCTAGAAATGAAAGTTGACTCTTATTTAATGCACTTTAAGCAATGCATTTTTATTAAAATTTCAATAATTCTAGAATGAATTGATCTATCTATGATTCTTGATCTAGCCTTAAAGTTCTAAAGGTGTGACAGACAGACAACAAATTTTAGAACTTTACTTTTGAATTTGAACTCTAAAAATCATATAATAAAAGATCAATGTTGAGTTCTTTACATATTAGAAAAAGTTTTTAGTATACAAAGTAAAAAACCAAATAATTGTTTTTTTTCTTTATCAAAAACCTATAGGTGATACATTGGTACAGTGACATTAATTCCCTATTTGAGTTAGTAAGTGTAAAGTTAAACATGATATCGATTGATCTAAATACGAGTTCCTATCCCATGGTCACAAGTATACAATACAAATAAAGTTAAGTCGTAACACTCACTCTCGGCGGAGTCCTCGACCGCCTGCTTGAGGTCGGTGGCGGCGAGCAGCTCGTCGATGAGGTGGTCCGGGTTCACGCGCGTGTTGCCCACTCGACTGGACACCACGTGCTGGAATCGGCAAAATTACTGTGTTATTGTTTTCGATTTGATCATTCTGAAAGGCGTATTCCTATCTATTTATATTAAATTCAGTCTGTCATTGTCAGTCAAAAGTATATATTATTATTTCTGTAAGTTTAAGTTCGTAATTTATAGACACTTAATTTGGAATACTAAATTTTTTAAACAATGTGTTAAAATTAAAAAATTATGTAAAACAGCTCGTTTGTGTGTAGTGTGTGTATGTGTAGACGTACCGGCGCATCGTCAGGCGGTGCCGCGGGCGCAGGCTGCGCGAGGAGCACGGCTCGTTTGTGTGTAGTGTGTGCGTATGTGTGGACGTACCGGCGCATCGTCAGGCGGTGGCGCGGGCGCAGGCTGCGCGAGGAGCACGGCTCGTTTGTGTGTAGTGTGTGTGTATGTGTGGACGTACCGGCGCATCGTCAGGCGGTGGCGCGGGCGCAGGCTGCGCGAGGAGCACGGCTCGTTTGTGTGTAGTGTGTGTGTATGTGTGGACGTACCGGCGCATCGTCAGGCGGTGCCGCGGGCGCAGGCTGCGCGAGGAGCACGGCTCGTTTGTGTGTAGTGTGTGCGTATGTGTGGACGTACCGGCGCATCGTCAGGCGGTGGCGCGGGCGCAGGCTGCGCGAGGAGCACGGCTCGTTTGTGTGTAGTGTGTGTGTATGTGTGGACGTACCGGCGCATCGTCAGGCGGTGGCGCGGGCGCAGGCTGCGCGAGGAGCACGGCTCGTTTGTGTGTAGTGTGTGTGTATGTGTGGACGTACCGGCGCATCGTCAGGCGGTGCCGCGGGCGCAGGCTGCGCGAGGAGCACGGCTCGTTTGTGTGTAGTGTGTGTGTATGTGTGGACGTACCGGCGCATCGTCAGGCGGTGGCGCGGGCGCAGGCTGCGCGAGGAGCACGGCTCGTTTGTGTGTAGTGTGTGTGTATGTGTGGACGTACCGGCGCATCGTCAGTCGGTGGCGCGGGCGCAGGCTGCGCGAGGAGCACGGCTCGTTTGTGTGTAGTGTGTGTGTATGTGTGAACGTACCGGCGCATCGTCAGGCGGTGGCGCGGGCGCAGGCTGCGCGAGGAGCACGGCTCGTTTCCGTCGCTCGTGCGCGGCCCGCGCTCTCTCCAGCGATCCGCCCTCGGATGCTGACGCTGTCAAGGAGCCGGATGAAGGATTCCTGCCACACACAAATATTTATCCTTATTGTAACATGTCACAAAGAACACCTTGCTCGACTATTTACCTCAGAACCGCCGCAGATTAATATTTTGTTAGAATACTAAAAAGGATAAATTGATATCTTGTGGATTCCATTTTCAAATTTTCATTTTCAATTAAGACCCTACACGCAAGATTTAAAAATAAAATGATAATTACAATAATATAAGGAGCATTGGGCTTTTTAGAAGAGAGCCAATCGTGATTAAATAGTTCCATGAACACATTGGCATACCATATATTATTAAAACCTGTTTCTTTTACACGATTCAGACCTGAATCTTATAAATTTACTTTCTAATTGATTCATTTTTAAATGAGTTTCAAGCGCTATTGAATTTATTCAACCAGTGGCGGTTTTGGGAAATCAATTTATTAATCTCAACGCACAAATACATATTATAAAATTACTTTTGTGTTGTGTGTTACAATGTTTTTTTTATTGCTTAAAATATATTCATTGTGGGTCACACATTACTAATATTCTTGTTCACTCCTCTAAACTTGCTAAATGCTTGTGTTAGGAGGGGGATGTACTGGGTAAGGTATGAACCCACAACCACTCGATCGCGAGCCATTACGTAACCGTCATTTTACTAAGTTATTCAGTTTGTGCGTTGAGATTAACATAATAGTTACGTTACACTTTGTATACATCAACTCTATCGATATGATTGTCTATTGACATATCGATAATGATTATAACAACTAAGTGCATTAAAATATTCAGCCTTGTCATATGTTTACTGCCTGATTACGTCTAGTATATTTATAAAGCACCTGAACACAAACATTAATATGCAATCCAAGCAATGTTATTTACACCTTCCTACATGCAAACCAGGTTTCATATCAAGCGTATAACATACATAATAGATTGAAAAACGGCCATGCATCCATCTTGTACCATCAATTAATTATATTTAAAAATATTTTTTGTATACAAAACATATAGAATATAATAAAATACATTAAAGAAATATACACAATTTAAAAAATTTCATTAATTTGTATATCATCTATTCTAGAATAAATTACAAACATATCATTTAAAATCTTGACTTTTATAATTGCATTACTAACAACATTAAAAAAACAACAGACTGACATAAAGCTATAGAAATACATAAACGATATTTCGACAATAACATCGACACGAGACAACAACTAGAAACACTTCGATGCACACGCGAATAGCTCTGCACTTAATGACATCGCGTAGCAGTCGACATGCGACGTGTGCATGGAGTGTGAGTACGTGACTAACAGCGCCGAGCTGGGGCGGCGCGGGAGCGAGCCGGCGGGAGCCGCGCAGCCCCCGCCCCCACCCCCGACCCCCGCCGGGGCCGCCCCCGGCGTCGTGACCTCACGCAGCGCCCCGCACGCACCGCACGCGCCGCACTCGCCTGCACCCCGTCTGCGTTCACCCCCACATACACTGATATCACTTTGGTCGTATCGAATTTATATTATTATATTTAAATTAACTTACTTACTAGTTAGATATTAATCGAAAGAAACATTGGCACACAAACAAAGAGCATTCCAGTTTAGGACAGTACAGGAGAAATAAAAGAAACCATAGAACCCTCCGAAACCACGCCCGCAACCGAGTTTAGTACGCTTACAACGTTACCGGACAGTAACACGAAGGAGGGAGGGAGAGGGGCGGAGGGGCGCGGTGACTCACCTCACGTGGTCGGTGTAGCTGTGGCGCAACGTGGTGGCCGCGTCCAGCCGCCGCCCGCGACCTAGCTTCTCCCCGCACATCTCCTCTGTGAACTCATTCTTAGGTGTGGAAGTGAGAATTTTATCTTCGTTGAGCGCCTGGTTCGACAGACTCCTGAACCGATGTCTGATGTCCACGCACTCCGATGAGCCGAGATCAACTTCAGGGTCGGACGGTACGCAGTAGAACTCGTCTTCTATGCAGCCCGACAGTCTGTGCGCGTTGGAGACTAAAGAATTCTTTCTGTGAGCCAGGGGCGTCAGGAATGGAAAGTTATTGAACAGCTCCTCGTTCTTCTTATTCTTCTCGAGTAACGCGGGGATGGTGTTGAGTGACTTTTGCTTGAATATTTGGAAATTGGTAAGAGGTTCCACCGCTGCGCTGATGATGGTCGCCGCTACCTTTTTCTTCTGGTCGAAGTATGTGGGCATGGCGAAAGAGTTCTCATGTCCGTTCTCCGTGATGAGCGTTGCGTCCGGCGTCTTATACTCCTCGATGGAAGGTGACTGGATGGCATGGCGTGGGATGACGTCAGGGGGTCCAGTGAGGGTATTGTTGGGTGTCAGGAAGACATCAGACGTCTCGCTCACTATGGTCTTCTCCAGCAGGAGCTTGGCTAGAGTTCGGCCCGTGTGCTTGCAATTCTGGGAGGGGACGTATAACGTGGTGGTGGTGGTCGTGGTCCGCTCTAAGCGTACACTGCGTGCGGCGGGGTGCGGGAGTTGAGAGAAAACAAAAACATAAAAAATAAATTATTAAAGCAAAAATAAATTAAAAGTTGCGGTACAAATATATTGTTAGTGACCGTGCCGCAGTTGTTAATGAGTACGAAGCTCGGCGGTGGGTACTGTACAGGGCTTGTCACGTGTTGTGTGAGTATGTGTGTTCGTGTCACTCATGCGACGACATTTTGTTGCGTGAATTTATATACACTTATCTGCTTGCTGTTGCAGCAACATATTATTCTTGTCATTCTTACTTTTTTATACACGCAGTGCACAAACAAAAAAAATAAAAAAACAAAAGGGCCCGGATCCACTGAAACGGATCATAAGAATCATCTCTATGAAACCAATCAAACTTAATCTACATATTTACATATATTTACTATATGAATAAATGAAATCCTGTTTGGAGATGTTTCGTATCTCCTCTGTTTCAAGTATAAGGAAGTGGAGCGGTATATAAGAATGAAGAGTACCACACATGTGTGCCACCTAAGACCGAGGTTAACAGAGTATACATCCACACCGCTAACCACCACACTTAGCGAGCGTACACAATGCACTTCTAAACTTCTTAGTCCAGATAGTATGTAATTTATTTATCTGACATTTTGGAACATGCCAACATGATAATATACACCTATGTCCTTTTATTAAATCCACAATTTCTGTCTGCATTGAATTACTTTACTGTACCTATTGTGATGCGGTCGCGACGAGTCCCCTGCTGAATCCCCCTCGGAACTTTGTCGTGAGTGTGCTGAAGCTGCTGATGAGCTGCCATAGCCGGACGCCTAAGGACACAAATATTAGGTTACATCCGAGACATCTGACAAGTAAATATATGTTATGTGAACCTATAGGCTAGAAAGTTATTGGACATCTTATGGTACTAGAAGACACCTTATTATTATTTTTATTATTTTCAGTGCCTAGTGCTACCTCGACAGTTTCTGGTCTTTTGTAGCGCACTTTTGATTTACAGTTCACTGCTCAGACTTATGGCTTGGAGAAACCTCCAGATCCTATCAACAGTGATTGTTTGTATTTTCTGCGGTTGCATGATGTGCAACCATTATGATTAGGGGCACCTGCAAGTTGCAAGCGCACATAGGTTACTATGTACGCTTGCAACATCGGGGTCACACAATTTAGTCGATATATGAAGTTCCAAGATGTATGTGAGTGGTGATGTGGTGTGATGGTACTGACCTTACTGCTCATGTCCCCGGAGGTGTTGGAGGAGTTCCTGGAGTGCGTGTGCTGCTGCTGCTGCATGCACGAGGCGCACGACACCGGCACGCTCGCCGCGCCCACGCCCGCCAGCGTTAGGCCTGCATTCACAATGTACCACTCACTTAACTTATCAATAATAGGTGTTTGATTTATGATCTTGCTCGAAATTATCTAAACAAACAAATATCTCTCTCGTCTCGGGACGCCCGACAGAAGTGTAACTTAAACGCCAGACTGTCGCCGTAAAGCGTTACGTAAAAAAAGCGGATTACCCTCCCATAAGAAGTTATCACATCAAAAAACAAACAGCCCACAAATAAAGATTCCAAGCTCAAATTTGACTGTATCTCGTGTCGATATCGAATGAACATAAGTTCATCGCTAATATTAATCAATTTCGCGTATTATTTAATCGGAAAATAAATGCGTTTTATTTCAATATAATTCAATTCGTTTATTTGCTGAAATGTGGTAATACAAAGTTGGTAAATGTACTACATAAATACATCCATTACAAATATGTAACTTAAATTACTAATTATTATGCTGGTACTAATAAACAGACCAATAATATTATTTTTATTTATATTTTAAATATTCGTTAACAGAGTAGAAACGTCTGTCAACAAGCATCTGAACAGTTGTCTCTTAAACTTATTAATAGATAGACGTCTAGCATCTTCGGGTAGGTTTATTGTAGATGCGCACTGCATAACATTGCATAACTATTTCGACTACATACTTCAGTTTTTATTGGGGGAAGCACAAGATTATTTGGATATCGTGTATTGAATTTGAATATATCTTGCTTTAAAATAAATAAGTTATTATTATTTTTAACGAAAATACATGTTTCATATATATAAAGACACGGTAGAGTTAACAATGAAAGTTTACGGAACAGAGGTTTACAGGTTATCCAGGGTGCTACATTGCAAATCGCTCTAACGCATTGCTTGTGAGCAGTAAATGCTCTATTTATATTTACCGAGTTGCCCCAAAGCACAATGCAATACTATCCAATTTAGATACCACAAATGCATGATAGGCCTCAAGTGCTGTTTGTTTGTTAGCAATTCTTGTTAGTTTCCATAAAACATAAACAAACCTATTAATTTTATTGCAAATATTGTCTATATGTGTTTGCCAATTACATGTATAATCCAACATGTTTAATTAAAAATTATTGTTTAATAATTAATTTCATAGTTTCATTCGGTTTAATTTATTATAATTTCTACTAAAAAACTGTCGTATTTAATACCTACTCGAATTGGTGTGTTTTCGATTAATATGATAAATAAATTAATCAACTCATATCAGTATTTACTTAAAATCATGATTGATTGATGTGTAATCATGAGACGTGATTAATAAAACAACACTTTCCATATGGCTTGTTTTAATTAACGGGTACACCCTATATACTACTGCCTCTTACCTGGGTGGTCAGGCGCTGAGGTGCCGAGTGGCGAGTCTTCATCATCGGGGGTCGACAGCTCGCAGGAGGGTACCAACGTTAGAGACTGCCCGATGTTCCCATCTGCAAATACAAATGTAAAGAGAATAAAACAATTATGTTCTGCTAACCCCTGGAAGCAAGTTATTAATACAAACAATCTAAAAATACCTATGCTTATTTATTTTAGGCAAATAAAATAAATATTATATATACTTTTAAGAGTGTATCTACATTAAAAATAAATAGTCGGTAGTCGTCTCAAAAACTTTTTATTTTTGCAATAAACAGCTTTTTTATTAAAGAACATAAGATTATTAAGATACATAGAACTCAAAAAATTAACTCCTTAAGTTTTTTATTTGCTTATTTTAGATAACATGCTAAAATACCAAACTGTAAAATAAGTAACCTCCTTCAATAAATATAAAAAAAAATTAAAATTCCCTACCCTTTCAACGCCATTGTCACACATATATGACAAACGAAAATAATGTTTTTTTTTTATGCAAAAGTAATCCTACCCCCGTGAGTGGTCGAGTCGGTGCGGATAGGCCCCGAAAGACGTACTGTTCAGATCGGCAGTATATTGAAAAAGGGCCAAGTAAAAAGTACCCGTTACCGGCGAGCGTGTATTTCCGATCTGACAAATGTGGAAGCTGATGTCAGGATTGTGGTAAATGGTGCTCTATTGTTTCTACCTACCGCGGATCAAGAAAGGGCGAGAATATACGAGTATGTATTTATGTACTAAAGTAATGGTTTAATAGTTTACTTCCTCCTTATCTTGCCTCATATGGATATGTGGCAATGGCTTTCAAAAGGATAAAGTAAAATGTGTCGATGAATGTAGTCTTACCTCCAACCAAAGTGCTATTATAACTTTTCTTCTTCGTAAGGGACCCGAAGCCGGAGCTGGCGGTCGAAGACGCGCAGTCGTCGTCGGGTGCGGTGGTACCCGCCGTCTCCGAGCCGCTGTCGCCCGCCGCCATGCACTCCACCGCCTCCTGCTTGCGCTCCGGACTGTAACACATATTTATGTTACACAGCTTGAGTCAACTAGGTATAAAAAAATCCGCTTGATACATATCAATGACGACTTATAGGGCGGGGCGGTAGAGCATTCGTTTCCCACGTCGGAAGTCGTAGGTTCGATTACCGATCAGTACAAATATTTGTATGCATGAATGTGTTTGTTTGCATTGATTTGGTTCTTTCTATGTATAATATATAAGTATTTAAATAATAGATACATCTACGTATGGTTTTTAGTGCCCTATAAAAGTGCACGTGAAGGAGTATCGAACTAACATCTGTGCGCTAGCCCGCTGAGTTAGTCCGACCGGTCGAGCGACGCCCGAACGTAATTGTAACTTCATACCCATAGTGCGGAGTGGAACTGACGTGACGTTTCATATCAAGTCAAATAAGTAGAAAGATCTACATTACTTTTCTATACAGAAAAACAACAGTTTTTGCCAAAATAAAAGTGAGTAACGTTTTTTTTATAGCGTCTTTTTTACTCAAATATGTATTATAAATTATAACACAATGGCCCCAATTCTGTTACTTCACTCGCTAAAGTAAAATTCACTAAATTTTCTTCATATAAGAAGTAAACCTTGTACACTTAGAAACAAGGTCTTATTTTAAATTGAAAGAAGTAGGTAACATATGTCGCTATCGAAATAAGCAATTTATTTGTCGACTAAAGTCTGATACGCTTAAATAAACTTTAATACCACGTAGCAAAAGCCGCTATCCGTTGAATGCCATCTCTTTTGCTCTGTGTTTTTATTAAGCGTCTTCGTAGGTGTAGATTAAAAACACGTCATCCTTGTTCGTTTTGAACAAGTTTTTATACGGCAATTATACAGCGTTTGAATAAATGAAGACTCTCCCTGCGTGGAAATAAAGTTGAGTATACGTTGACAGGTTTTATTGAAATTTAGCGGCGCTGAGAAATAGATGCTAGTAACAAATAGACCTTATTACGAATAACACTAGGTTGATTTCATATGAAGAAATTCAGTCAGGTTTTAGTTTAGTCGAGTGTACAATAGAATCGGCACCAATAACTTTAGATACTGCTTAAGTAGCCGCTGCTAATTCGAGTTTTGGTAGGACCGAAGATTTAGTTTCGTCCTTATCAATACGAACTCAATATAAATAAATGCACTTCAGTGTACTGTCAATACCGTAATCTCGAAAATTTCTTTATATATGTATACATTACATTAACATGTAACATTTTACCTGAACTATGTGTAGTCTTCTTGTGCCGTGTATCAAAAGGCAATAGTTAAAAAGAATTTTACTTTTCATGAATAAAAAGGAAAGACGTATAATAAGTGTGTACTTACACTTTAAATAGCGGGTCACCCGAGATCATATTCATCTTGATGCGCAGCCGCAGCACGGAGTTGTCTTGTCGGCGGCGCGGGTCGTAGCCCTCCAGGAGGCACCGCCGCGTCGTCTCGCCCGCGCCCGCCAACTCCGCCAGGTTCACGTCACAGAAGCCCAGCTTCTGGTATGACCTGCCGCCTTTAAATGTACACACACAAACTCCTCGTAAGTTTATTATTGTGAAATAACTAAAAACTACCATCCATGATTCAAAAGAAATACTTCACAAGGTTATCTAGTAATAGAATGTCTCATATTCTAAAGACACATACGGACGTTCTGCTCTTGTATTTGTTATATTATAACTAGCAACCCGCCACGGCTTCGCACGGGTAGCAGGGACATCTTCAACAATCATCAACATATTTCAATCAATTTACACAAAATCTTAACAAATTCTACACCCTAAACCTTCATCATGATCTATTAGTGAAAACCGAATGAAAATCCGTTCAGTAGTTTTCCAGTTTATCACGGACTTTGTTTTATTGTTGTTGTTGTAGTGATACTTAGAAGTTATTAATTTTAGAGACTTATTTAAGACATCGGTTTTTACAGAACAGAACCTTGTTTAAATTTAGTTCTTATTGTTATAGTATACTATAGTATATAGTAAGACAGAATCAGGCAATGAACAGTCCCGTAGCAAACTTCCCCGTTTTTGGCCTTCAAATGGCAAAAAAAAAATTTTTTCATAAGATTGATTAATGAACGTTAGATACTAAGTTCTAAGTATTCTTACAGAATATATAATAATGGCAAAGGAAACTGATTTCTCAAGTAAGGAAAGCACAAGGGTGACATTTAAAGGCTACGGGGCCCTACGAGGGTGAATGGACTAACCCAAGTTACAGTTCAAAATACTTGCTTCAGTTCAAAGCGGGATGGCTTTGAGTCGCTCCAAGCTGCAAAGTTTGTCCCGGTACGTCCGCACACTGACAAACGAGCTCTCAATGGTGAGTATCTCGACGGTGAACTTCATTTGAAAATATTTAAACGACTTAAAAGCGAACGTTGGAAGTATTTCAAGTTATTTATGCATCACTTTATACCTTTAAAATTGTTTTAAATGGAAAACTTTAACGTGGGAAATATGATGAAAGACGTCTGGTACATAAAGGATAATGTATTTATGCTCTGTGCGTTTATTTTATGATTTGTGCCGCACTGCTATTGTGAGGTAATGAGGGAGACAGACATATGTGAAGTCGACGAGAAACGCACAGATACTATAACAAAATTGTGGCAGTAGCAGAGAACGAAAACTAAAAAGTATTTGATAATATCGTTTAGATTTGATAGGGTTATATTGTCCATAGCGATCATTTAGGGCCATGCCATATTGATCCCCTTTGCCCTTTATGGATTCCAAAAGAACCTGTTATCGTTGACCCTGTTACATAGTAATTATATTTTCATGACGATAGGAAAAATATTTTCTTAAAAATATGGTAGGAAAAGAATTATTTAAAAAATATTCCAAATGGGTTTTAAATAATAAAGTGATATTTATACTAAATTTAAACATAAACTGAAAAAAATATTTGAGGGACTTTTGTATGTGGGACATAATTTTGTGAGATGCCTTGACTTTGGTAGTAAAGTAATCTTGCGAGAGAAACAACCCCTACCAGCAGGCCTGATAGTCACTTCCTATCTCGCTTTAAGCGGAACCTGTAGACTCATGTATTAATTAGTGCAAACTTCAATGAATAGGTGAAAGTAACAGTCTTTTAAAATCTACTCAAGAAGAAATTTTAGCCTTACAACTATATGAGCTAAGTATTTAATGTCACCTTTAAGTTCTTTGCGCACGGAGACCCTGAGGTGCGCTGGCTCCAACACGCCGGTGCTCGCGTTGGCGCACATCTTGCACACGAACGAGAACTGAGCGTTCCACAACACCGCGTGGTTCCGAACCTCCTCCCTGTAACAAACAATAAGTTCTCATTACAGTCCTATTTTATTTTAATTAATTTACAATCATTTTTCCGTTTAACAACATCTCTTCATAAATACAGACAATTAATGAATCTACAGATGTCTTTTTATAGCACCTTTCTTCTAAACTAACACATAACTAGGCAACAAATATTATTAAAAAACAACAGGTTGCTATCGTTAAAGTATACGCTTAAAATTCCACAAACATTACAATACTTGTGGTTGTTAAGTAACGTATGACATGAGAATCAAAGGGGGTCGTCGGCGTCGTGGAAGTCACGCCAGATAGACACGTAGCGCATTCGGTTTTACTTGATTTGAGTCGCACTTTGTAGTGCAATAATAGTACTATGTCTGTAAAAACACGTAAAGCATAATTAGTGCCGTTATTTTCAATCGTTCTTCTTGTGTTATATAGATTAAAATATAAAAATCGTGATCCAAAATATATCCATTTTGTATCCTAATCTATTGCGTATCCTAACGTATTGCGTATCCTAATCTACTGCGTATCCTAATCTATTGAGCATCATAATCTATTGCATATTCTAATCTATTGCGTATCCTAAACTATTGCGTATCCTAATCTATTGAGTTTCATAATCTATTGCATATCGTAATCTATTGCGTATCATAATCTATTGCATATCCTAATATATTGCGTTTCCTAAATATTTATTCCGACAATACCAGGTAAATGTTTAGCATACGCAAAAGATTAATGTGTAAATAGTAAAAGTTCTATAAAATATAGATTATAAAAATCATTATACAGTTCCACCTACTCTCAAGGTTATCTCAAGGATCCTAAAGGTCGTAGCGTGATGTTAAAGAGCTTTTAACGCATACAACAACAAAAACAATTTTCAGTTCAGTACGATTAAATGTAATGCTTACATTTATGGAAGACGGACATAACCAGACGAACAGTCCAAACGGATACCGTCAGACAGACAGATAATATTCGAAAATAACATCATAATCTGAAGTAATCCAGTATGCAAGGAGAGCTAGTCTCATTGTAGCATACGTCTGAATTCGGATGTGCAAAGATTAAGACTATTTCAATTTACCTAGTTTAGTTAGTCCGTTTGTAATTAGAACGTTTAAGTCAGACTGGATTTTGCCTAACAACGATCTTATTGAGTACCCCAATTTAACTTAGTGTTTCGACCCTCAAGCACGGGTTATCTAATGGTTTCTATATAATCTATACAAATTGCTTATTGCAATGCATGCATAATGTAGCGCTTTGAAATGATACCATCTAACTGTACTTTGTTCAGTCAACACAGTGATTATAAGAAATTAGATCATGTATTTTTTTTTAAAATAAATCAATAAATTGGAGAATCTTTCAGGTTCTATTTTTTTTTTATGGGATGGGGGGGGGGGGGGAATTACCAGTCGGGGCACCTGATTGTAAGTGACTACCGCCAGCCATGGACGTCACAAGTGCGTTGCCGGCCTTTAACTCACTCTCGTCGCTCTAGGGTTTGGTAGAACATGTCGAGTATTTTATAAACACGTACCTTTGGTCCTTCTGAAATTGCGGATATTATAGCGCAGTACTAGGATGTTGTATATAAAAATGGGGCTAATCTTACGATGCAGCAGAATCATGTGTAATGGAAGGAAGTGGTTTATCGCTGGAGCAAATGGACTGAGAGACAAGAGTTATGACGGTCTCATAAAACTAACCGCTACTAACATTATACGAGTATATTGTTTTCGTATTTTCTAAGGCGGGGTTTTAAGACAAAAGTCAGTTCAACAATTTTACTATCAACTGAAATACTATTCTTTAAGTCAAAGAAATGGAGGAGACGGGTTAAGAAATACGTTTGCTTTTGCCAGCAGCATCTGGGAACTTTACACATTTGGGAGCAGTAATCTTTCTGGATGATAGGTACCTACCCCATGACCCCATGTCCTTTTCAGTATCCCTGACTACATATGTGAAAAATTTAATGATGAGCGGTTGAGTAGTTAAAACATGAACACATCAAACAAACAAACTTACTTCCGCCTTTATAATATTAGTTACACTTAATATTTATCTCTAGGCTTAATATTTAAATATTTGAAATCTATAAGATTGAATATTCAGGGCACAAAAATGCAAGATTCTCAAAGCAGAACTATTTAAAAGAATTAGAAGATGTCTCTGCCGGTGAAAAGGTACGCTAAACTTGCAGCCTGAGGAGGAATAGGGATCCCAACTGATCTTGCGAATGTGAAGCGTCCAATAACAGTTAAAGCTAGGTTCGGCGCACACTATGAGTTTTTGACCGCGCGGCGCCGCACTGCAAATGAGTTGTAACTAGTTACAGACTTTCGGCCGGTACTTCCACTTTGAGGTCAAGTGTTGAAAACTCTGTCAAAACCTTTACAGCGCAACATTCTGCCGCAGCAGTTTATTTACAGTGCGACTCAAAACTAGTAAAAACCATTAGTGCGCGCCTAGCCATACACAAAATAGAGTTCACGAGCTGCACCTGCTTGTGACAGGCTGTTGATTGACTTTAACCTCTTCATTTAGGAAATGAAACAGTATTAACATAATAGATAAAATGGTCACCATAAGCACATAAAAGATTATCGCCAAGCTTTCTATCTCAAAGAGGTTGCAGCATTAAGAGCGCCTCGGCCACTCATGCGGATAGATTAAATGCATCCACTTAACTCTTCAACCTTTTATTTTACTAGTGGTCAAACAGAGATCGAAATTTGACCATAATTTATTAAATTAATTATTGATAACAAAAGACCTCCGTCGAAGGCATGGAAAAAAAATGTTTTAATTTTTTTCTATTTCTAATCTAGTCAATAAGTAGTTAACAACAAGAAAATCGGTTATAAAACAGGGGAAAAATGGTACCTACTGAACTGTTTTGTCACTTCCTATTTTTATATGTATAGAATAACCCACATAAATGAATGATAAGCTCTTATGTTTTGAGATAACACGGTGATAGACAATCGTTATAAAATTAATTGTTATACTTAGATAAAAAATATATTTACATATTGACATATATCACGTGTTTTATCAAACACAAAATGACTAATTTGTGTCGGGGTAAATCGTTTCAATCACGCACGCAGCTGGTTACTTCGTGTACCCTAAATAAATATCGATCTAATGGAATCTATATATTACAAACGGTACAAAGTGTTGCAGTAATGTGTAAACCACGATGAAATAATATTATAGATGGGCGGCATTCTATTGTAATGAAACCTAGTGTTGACAAAATTCCGTGGAAATCGAAGTGGAGCTATCTAATATTGACGCTAAGAGTACATATTATTGTTTGGTCGAATAATGAACATAGGCTTATAAAGGTTTTCTGCTTGAAATTGTAACACGTATTGAATCTATGTCCGCGAGTAACAACTGGAATGAAGTTGAATGATTATGTGAGACTTAGTGAGCTCAAAATTTAGAAAACAGCTACACTACCTATTACTTCATACTTCATGATCGATATAAATCAACTCCTTAGCGACAAAATACAAGTAGTTAGTCTGAAACAGCATGCTAGACGTCAGGGAGTGGGGTACGCAGCTGGGACCAAATAAAAGCTCTCAAAGATTTATCGCCGCCGCATGTAGCGACTTAAGTGCCGCAGCCTTCGGACAGTACGACTTAGTGATAAAACTAACAGACGCTATTTACGAGAAAGATATCGTCGTGAATAGAATACTTAGCTTATTTACGTTTGTGTTGAGACGGGTAAGCTAAAATCAGAGTTTACCGACAAGGATACCTCAAATATCATTAGACATAGAGATTATGGGGATGGGATTAGAAGTTTAGAAGGATTTACATCATACAATATTACAATGAAATGATATTAGATTTAATTAAAAGAGCAAACAAAACCCAAAACCATACATAACCAGTCAATATCATGCATGTGTCGATTAGTTGCAATTCTAACGGTATACGGCCAAAGTTTGTGTGATGTATTCGGAACAAAAGTGCCACTGTCCCACATTATCGAAACTGTCCCAATTCCGGACCTGTAAATGGTAATGAGAATTGTTCGTCGTGGACTCGCGTGCCGGACCGCACTTCCGTTCCTTAATGGCCCTTTTGACGATACACCTCTGGCCGTAGTTAAGATAATGAGAATTTTTATTTCGTTAACGTTCTACGGGCTTTGTCCTCCACCAGCACATAGAGATTTTATCTTCACGATGAATAAAGTTGAGGGGATAGGACGGGTAAAAAGCAGGCTCGTTTCTGAATAAAAATAGATTTTCTACTCAGATCTGGCTTGTGATATAACCATTAATTCATTATTCAGGCATTTTTTTATCTGCTGTAGTTAGTGAAAGCAAAGTGACGTCTAATTATAAGATTTTCAGTTAGACGTTGACGGGGTTTTCTTCTAATTCTAATGTAATGTAAAACAATTGTGGAATGACCTTAATTTCTTAGCGAGAGAGATGGAGTATTGTGTTTTTCAAACATGCCAATAAAAGCTTTTTGGAAGGTCTGCAAAGTGCCTGGTGTTAAAAATATCCATTCGCTATGTTGACATGGATTCAGGACCCTTTTATTGGCACCTTAGAAATATAAAAAAAAAGTTATATTGGTACAATATCTAGCGATAGTACCTACGTTACTTTAATTAGTGAATAAAGTAAATGTAATTCACGAAATGTTTGATTTTTCTGTTAGATTTTTAGCCACGACTAATTTGTATTTACAACTTAATTCGTATCTACACAATCCACACACTAAAGTAATATTAAATACGTTCCACGTTTTGTTTCATTTTGTCTTTGGCATTTACTAATAATATGTTAGTTACGCACTTTTGCACCATTACTACCCAATATGGCAAATTCAACGGTATTTAATCGATTTGAAATGTAATTTTATTTGAAAAAGTAGCTTTTAAAATTACCTTTCAAATTGATTAATTTTTAGATTTTGTTTTATTCCTTGACTCGTGTCAAATAAAGTAGAAAATGCAGAATTACAAAAAAAGGGTTAAACAGGGGTTATGCTACACTAATAGTTTATTAGCGATCTAGTGGTATTTTCTTTCTGCTAGTGGCTCTGATGAGTGTTTACAATTAGAGATTAACGTTGGGAGGGGGGGAAATAGTGATGTCAGTACACAAGCGACATCTGGACACTGGTATTGCGACTGTGTATAGGTAGGCGCAGTGAAATGCGCCTAAACATGTTATAGAGTTTCCAACTATCCAAATTCATGATAATTCCTCACCGCGTATTCTTTAGCTATAAGAACAGTGTCCGGTTGTACGTAAACATTTACGAGGTAGTTTTACGAAGTAGTGGAGGCCGCCATGGGGCTCTTTTTACTCTTATCGTGATTAATATCACTGCTTCTCCTAAGTGAACAATGAACCTTTATTCAACTACCGCTCGCCAGGGTTACCACACTTAGTACCGCGAGTTTTATTCTTACTTAAGTAAGAGTAGAGAATATTCCAAAACAAATGTTTAGCAAAACATATTTAAAGTAGGTAGTTGATCTTGACGAGTGCCTTATTTATGTATAAAAGAAGTATTTTTGAACCTATATTACCCTTAAATATCATAAATCGTGTATGTACTACCCTGTTGTTTTGGTATCCTGCTGTGCCCTGCTTCTCATAATCTGCACATGACCACGAACTTTGCAAATTCTGCCATTGATTAGTTTCTGATTAGTTGAGGGGTAATAAACAGAAAATAAAACCACTTATTTCGTCTCATATTTCAAATGGAAATGCCGTTTACTCCGTGCTGTATTGTAAAACACATAAGTCAGAGGTAATTAACGTACTTCAAACCAGACTGTTTATAATTTAGCTGCTTTAATTAACACATAGTATATAATTAGTATCGCAAGGTTAAGGAATTTTGCTTGAAAGATTTGAAGCAAGTTAATTAATGTAATTAGTGCCGTATTATAAAAATACCAAACAAAATCATGTACTGTTTATTCGTGCTTTGTATTGGCAAATGGGCTCCTTTTACGCGCTTGGGCTTTCACAAATATTAGACTGGGAACCTGAGGCCGTCTTTGAGGAGGAACTCCCCATGTGTTCTGTCATAACTTAAGCATTGGAGAAATGAAGCGACGCCTTTGAGACCTGCTAGTTTCTGTCGCTGTCGCTTAGATTGACGCGGATACGGTACTCGGTCGACTAAACCACTTCGTGGCATAGGGTATAAAGTTCGTATTAGCGTCTCTACTGTGGCGTGTATAACCTCTTTTTAGGATTGTCTAGCAGGATCGACAATAAATACTGAGTAGACCGTCATTACAATAAAGTGAGTGACTGTATTACAGTCTGATTTTCGTTATTTATAAATATGTACCGTATATAAATATGTAACAACTAACTTTTGGTAGGCTGTCTGTCTAGTGGTTAGTGACCCTGACTGCTGAGCCGGAGGTCGTGGGTTCGTTTCCCACGCAAAACAAATAATTGTGTGATGAGCATGATCATTTGTTCTGTGTCTAGGTGTAATTTATTTATAATATGTATGTATTTACAAATATATAAGTATGTTTATCAGCAGTCTGGTTACCATAGTACAGGCTCTACCTAGTTTGGGATCAGACGGCCGTGTGAGGTGTGTGAAGTTATTATTATTATGTAGGAATGACCGTTTATGCTAAAGCCACTTGAGACAAAACCGCCATCTCAAGTCCATACTCACAAGTCTTGAGATGTGCTGGACATTTTTCTGTTAATTCCCGATTCTATGAAACTGAGAGTCAAATACTGTTTTAGGGGTAAAACAAATTTAATATATTGCTGTTGTATTAATGCCATGTAGATAGTTTGGAAGAGCATTTTAGATATCCTTAGGCATTAGATAGATTAGACAACCGTAGATTTCTGCAGGAATTGAAGCCTAAGGAAAGAAAGACTAAGGAAGTATGTTCACCCTAAAGAGTTATTATTGGGAGAATCGTCAAGAAAACTATGCGTGTGACAGGGGCTGTATGTAAATTTGCGGAGGCGCGAGTAACAATTGTGCTGTTGCGAACTTGCGAGTGTTCATGGGTATAGTGGAAGAATACCTATGTAATGATGTCATGCTATACCTAGATTCTAAGAGTATATTAAATTATGTAAGTATCGATTATGGCAGAGTAATAAATGATATTCGTTGCTAAAAGGACGTGTTCTATTTCTCTCCCGAATCGAACCTTTATATGGCGACCCTGCCAGCGCAGTGGAATGTCCCATAAAAGGCGACGTTATTATAAACATTGAGTGCTTTGGACAGTTTTGAAGACTTATTACAATGGCACTATTTTTATTCGTTGCGTTACGTAGTGACGGTTTTCTTGTACTGTGAACTCAATTTGACAAACAACAATCTAAGACCCAGGAAGTTATAATGCACAGAACGGCCAGGAAATTCGGCTGGGGCCAAACAGATGTTGCAGCATACAAATGTGATAGCTTATATATTGATCACTATCGCCCTTGTACTGATTATTGGAGGCGCTATATGGCTATTGCGCTACTACAGGAAATGCCATGGAAAATGGATTGAAAGAGGTGTTCGTGATTTCGATCTGCGAAGATCGATGAGCTTGTTCCGTCGTCAGCAACGGGAGGCCAATTTTGCAGCCTCTACAGGACCTTCACCGGTGTGAGTGTTGTGATTAAATAATAAAAAGTGCGGTCACCCCGAGATAAAGTGTAAAACGGCATGGCAAAAGATACGGTAATGATACAAATATAAGGTACAACATGTATATCTTAATTATTATACATGTATTTACTCGCTTTTTAAAGTTTAATAAATACGGTAATACTAGTGTGTTATTTTAAATGATGTTGTCATATTTTTGTGTATAATTATGATGACTAATATAATAATAATCATACGCAACTTTATGTAATGATGTTATGGCTAGTGAGGTTAAAGAGATATTTGATAAATTGAAGTATATTAAAGATTACCTTACAAAGTTAGGTCCAAGTAGAAGGTCAATTAATGTAAGACAAGCCAAACTTACTGAAGTAAATATTTTATATAAACAATTTTGTTCCTTACAAATAGCTATTGAGATTAGAATAAAAAAATAAAGAAATTAATGATAGTGAAATTCAGATAATTACAAACTTATTCGATGGTATTAATAAATTGTATTCGAAAATAATTCAACTTTGTTCTGATAGTACAGAGGATACGAAAAGCACCATGGAAAAGTACGAGTTGCAAACTGCGATTGCTTTGTTACCAGTGATGACGGGTGATGGAAATATCACCAAACAATCCATTTCAAACATCGAGATGTATGAGTCTATGATAGATGATACGGGTAAAAAGCAACTCATTCAATTTGTTTTAAAGTCACGGTTATCCGAAAGCGCTAAGCTGCGCATGCGTAATACTTATTCGTCTGTTGCAGATTTGATTCTAGACATGCGTGGTATCTTACTGCCAAAAAAATCTGATACTGCGATCCACAGTAAGCTGCAGAATATGAAACAGAACGACAAGAGTATCGAGAATTACGGTAAGGAATTAGAACAGTTATTCGTCGATCTGACTATTACTCAGGCCAACGGAAACACTGATCTTTACCAAACTTTGAAGCCAATAAACGAGCGGATAGCTATAAAACGATTTTCTGATGGTCTGAGGAATAGTCGTCTTAGCACAATAATTGAAGCTAGGAACTAAATCACATTGAGGGACGCGATCCAGGGTGCATTGGACGAGAAGCTATCGAGTGGAGGTGAAGAGCGAGTGATGAGTTTTCATCATAACAGAGGTAGGTCAAACCGCGGTCATCGTAATTATAATAATCATTTTAACAGGGGTGCGTCTAGAGTATTTTCTAATTCTCAAAATTATAATAGTCCCAGTCGTGGTTATTACAATTATTCCAGTCGTGTACGTAACTTTAATAATTCATCAAATTATCGCGGTCGCGCTGGTTTTCGTGGCCACACAACGTTTCGTCGCCCGGCTCGACAACACCAAATTCTCGTATCGTGATTACATCCGATGAATTAAAAAATATAAATCAGAATGTCTTAAACGTCATGACACGAAGTATGGCAAAAAAGAAATTAGATGACAATTCTTCGGTCGATAAGAACAAAACAGACGGTCGGTCTGATCAGCCGAAAATCGTTGAAATTCTTAAAAAGCCGAATAATTGTACTGAATTAATATTTTCTCAGTGTATACTAAAACATAACACTAAATATATTAAAGTAAAAGACTTTATTTATGTACCATCTAAATTGACTATTTATTTAGACCCAATTTCTCGATCATGCTCAGCGCGTGACGCTTTCGTGAGAGATTTGGAATCTATCTGTAAAAGAATATCAGTTGATGAAATTTATATCATTAAAAATGAGATGAGTGAGAAATATATAAAATGGTTAACCAAATATTGTAGAAATCATGATTGGATCGGTCCACGAATTTTAATATTGAAGAATTTAATAAGAATAACAAATGACGACGATAAGCGAGTAATATTAAATGATTTTCACTTGCTTCCCACTAGCGGGCATGCAGGTATTAAACGTATGACAAATAATATAAAGCGTTATTACTTTTGGCCAAACATGGTAGAAGACATTATAGGATTTGTGAAGAAATGTGACAAATGTCAAAAACAAAAGCATTCGTTGCATACAAAACAACCAATGGTAATAACCACGACTGCGCAGTCAGCATTTAATAAAATATATTTAGATATAGTTGGGCCCTTAGATAAGGATTATCATAGTTACACATATATTCTCACATTGCAATGTGAATTAAGTAAGTATGTAGAAGCATATCCATTAGTAAGAAAAGATAGCGTAAGTGTAGCACGAGCATTCGTCGACAACTTTATACTCAGGTATGGTATCCCTCGTGAGATCGCGACTGACAGGGGAACCGAGTTCATCTCTAGTACTATGACTGAGGTATGTAAGTTGCTAAATATTAAACAAACATTTGCTAGTGCTTATCATTATGAATCGATAGGTTCACTTGAGAACTCGCATAAGTCACTTAATGCTTATTTGAGAATTCAGACAGACAACAACAGTAGATATTGGAGTGAATGGCTTCCTTATTGGTGCTTCTCGTACAATACCTCTGTACACTCGGAAACAAAATATACTCCCTACGAACTAGTTTTCGGAAAGTCATGTAATATACCTAGTAATTTTCAAAATTGTACTGTTGATCCTTTATATAGCTACCCTTTAGAATTAAAATTTAAATTACAAAAAGCACAATGTGAAGCACAACAAAATTTAATCAAAAGTAAATTAAAAAGGAAATGTAAATTTGATGAGTATTTAAAACCAGTGATGTATGACAAAGATGACTTATTATTAGTTAAGAATGAAACAGGAAATAAATTTGATGATGTATACCATGGTCCTTTTAGAGTTTTAGAAGATCTTGATCCAAATGTTAAAATTTTACGAAATAGTAAAGCCGAAATTGTACATAAAACAGGACAAAACTGTATTTTAAATGATATTAGATTAATATTGTATACTACATAGCTATGTATAAAAAAAAAAAAAAACATACCTAGCGTATTTTTTTTTTCTGTTTTTGTTGGGCGTATAGTGGAAGAATACCTATGTAATGATGTCATGCTATACCTAGATTCTAAGAGTACTCGTATATTAAATTATGTAAGTATCGATTATGGCAGAGTAATAAATGATATTCGTCGCTAAAAGGACGTGTTCTATTTCTCTCCCGAATCGAACCTTTATATGGGAGCATGGATCATCATCCCCAACTAAGTTGCGGTCGGCTTTCAGTCCAACTACGATACGGCCGAACTTTGATATTTTACGTGAAACGACTGCCATCAGACCTCCACAGCCCAAGTACTAGGCGAAGTCGATGTTCTCTAACTAGACCAGGTTTTCGGACTTTTTGGGGCTCCAACTACCCGCAACGAATGCCACAGACGTTCGTATGGCACCCGAGACCGACAGTTTTACGTGCTCTCCGAGGCACGTTCATAGGAGCATGGATCTGCTTATATTTAAACTGATCTTGGGCTCATTATGAATAAAATGAACATAATTTTAGTGGAGACACCATACTTTTCATTAATAACCGCTTGTATAAATGTATTTATAAAAGACCTATTTGGAAATAAAGAATTTGATTTGATTTGATTATCCGAGTTCTTAGAATTAAATCTTTCCTAGTCTAAAACGTTCTTAATAGAAATAATAATATTGCCCTTTTTAAGACTGTTTTTGACAAATAATAAATACTATCTTGTCCATTTTTAACCGACTTCATAAAAGGAGGAGGTTCTCAATTCATCGGATTTTTTTTTATGTATGTTCACCGATTACTCGAAGACGTCTGAACCAATTTGAGGTATACTTCCCAGATGGTCCCATTTAAATTTTATCGAAATCAGTCGAGCGGTTTTTAAAAAATCAAACATCGATGTTATTTTCGTTTGCTCCGAAACATCGCTGTCTCATTGGAGCAGTGCGTTTAGTTTGGCCTACCCATTTTATATTTAAACAAAATACATCTATTTTCCACTAAAAAGCACATTGAAGTCGGTGATACTTTTGTTTAAAAGATAATTATTAGTATTCATGTTGTCATAGCTTAATTTTAGATTACTTACTTAGAATCTTAATAAGAGAATAGCGCACAACAAACAAAATGCTGTAATACATTTCACTAAATATTGTACAACTATTTGGTGTTTTAAAAGAGTGGCCGTGAGTATGTTTGCCCGATTTCTTCTCACAAGGCTCTATATTTGGAAACGGGCGGTTACAATCGACACTGGCAGATAGCTATATATATTTGCTAACTATTTGCAATACGGTATTATTTGTTATTTATTGTTATAATAATTTTACTTTCGACCAAGCAACCTATTGTTGCCGTGAAATTGTGTTGATCTATAATTGTTTTGTGAAAAAAAAGTCAATTTCAAGCAATGTTTAAAGAATTTTATAACATTAAGATAATTATGACTTTGTCGGAGATTAAACTATTATGTTTTCTGCCATTGCTTAGCGATTAGCTCCATAATTCAAATTTAATGGCGTCCCCGTTAAATTTGAGTGATTTCATAGCAAAAAAAAAAGAAGAGTGGGCTGATTAGCGTTGTCAGCATGTCTCCTATTCATGTTGCGCCGAGGTGCGATACATATCTAAATGACGGACGGTAGTCACGGTGAACAACAATGGCCCTTGCTGTAACTAAGGCTGAGTCAGACGTCATGGTCGGTTAAAACCGTACAACGCACCTCATAGCTAATTAGTTTATTATATTAGGGGTACTTTATACTATGCGTACATTTTGCGGCTAACTGTTAGACTTATAATATAACAGGTAAAGAGAATAAGAATTAGTCAACATTATTTGTTCCCTAGGGGTATTTTAACAGTGCTTTTTTAACCACCTACCCTATAGACAGAATAAAATTGTCAAACTTTAGTAATATTTTGAAGTCAAGTTTATTTGAAACTTCCTATTAATAATAATGAAATACGCATTTAGGTAATTTTTTAAGTGAAACTTCTACGAAGAGGATGCTAATGTAAAGTTTGGTATGGTCAGTAATATTTTTATGGTACGGTTTTATTTATGATTTATTGGATGGTTTTGTCTAACATCGATTCGCCCAATTATAAAGAGTACGTGTGAATGAGTGTTTAGATGTATATACATTATATATTTGCTACGTTATGAAAGGACAAAAGAATCAAATTAAAAAAAAAGCATAGTTTAGGTGAGCGAAGCAGAGAGCGAAAGCATAAAATACGCGGACGGCACTCATCGTAACCCAACGTTCCACGTTACTGCTTGAGTTGCATGATTTTTGCAATATATTATAAGACAAGTAGTTAGTACATTCAGTGCCAGTTTACTTTTACTTTTTTCCTCATATACGTTGTTTAACTGTTATTATTGTGTATAGCTATAATTGGACTTGTGTATATTGTAGAACTATGTAATACTTCATCTGTTTTCTGTATCTATTATATAAAAAAAAATCGAATCTAGCCCACAGTGTGTTTACAAATAGTCAGCTACTAACTATTTGCTTAGTCAGTGCGACCCCTAATAATTTTAGTTGACCACAACACGGTTACATCGTGTGGTATACTTGGTTTTTTACCTGTGAGCTTGAAGTAAGTTTTGTAGAATTTCTGTGGTCAGCGAACTGGCGTTTTATAGCACCTCATTAATGACCGCAGTAGCGTCGAGTAATAACTGTTCATAGAAAATAATTAAGTGTAATTAATACCCAGAACAGACAAAGAGAATCATAGACAAAGCCTAGTTATATACTGCATTGAACCACAGTTTGCACATGAACAATACTGTGACATGAGTGAGTGTTTCGGGTGCATTGACAGATGTCTACGTTGAATTGTCGAAAACGCCACTGAACTGTGTATACTGTATAGAATATTATAGAAGATGCACGCGTTTGTCTGTCTGCAAGCATTACGAATGGTCTGTGTCTTATACATACACAATACAATTATGTTATAACGATACAAGCCTTAACGTAATCTTTAAATGATAACTTATTAATTATAAGCCTTTTAAAATCATGTGTTATTATAGTCCAGTTTGGACTTCACTCACGGTTTTATATTAAGCTAAATGCTGTGATATATATAGAGGTATTTCTTCTTTTATAATGTCGTGTAATTTATTTTTGACGTGATAACTTCTTATGGGAGGGTAAACCGCTTCGTTACGTAACGCGTTACGGCGCCAGTCTGTCTGGCGTTTAAGTTATCACTTCTGTGGGGCGTCCCGAGACGCACACGTTTTTTTTTTCAACCAAAACAATATGACACGGAACTCTTGGCAGTAAAATAACAGTACTGTAGAAGCCAAAGTTGTTAGCGGTTTTCTGTAGGGTTGGTACTACAATGTTTTTTCTATTCGGTCAGCTCCAGCGGAAATGCAGGCCTACCTCCTACACTTTTATTTGACTCGACTAGGACTGTTAGTTTTAAAAGTCTAAAATAACGAATGTATATAAAACAAAAACCGGCCAAGTGCGAGCCGGACTCGCGCACCGAGGGTTAAGTAAAATATTTTTATTATATGATGTACCTAACTAAAAATTTACGGTTTTCGCAATTTTTCCTTTATCTGTTCTATAGGACGTTGCTTCGTACCAAATTTCAAGATTCTGAGTTCACGGGAAGTACCCTGTAGGTTTTGATTCCCTTGCTGGTGTCGAAAATTTGTGGATATTTGCGGTATAAACGGTTGTACCTTTTGATTGTGTTGGCTTAGAAGTTTGATTTTTTCACAGCTCTAAGGGACAATAGATTCGAGTATTTGATATAAATTTCAGCTTGATACCTCCACACGTTCCTGAGAAAAAGGGTCTTGACAGACAGACAGACCTTCGGACGGACGGACAACAAAGTGATCCTTTAAGGGTTCCGTTTTTTCCTTTTGAGGTACGGAACCCTAAAAAGAGATAAGTGGCCTGTAACAAATCAGTTAGCAGGTTTTAAAAAGAACAAACGAAACAAGTTTTTTCACCAAAAAACTTAACTGCAAAATATAAAATAAAATATAATGCAAAACAAATTAGTTGTCTACCAATAAAATACACAGCAATAACACGAATAAATAAGCCTTTATCTGTTCACGTCCGTTTGAATATTATTAAAACAATCACATATTCCGGTAATTGGTTAGCCAGCGCCGACGGTTGTATTGTATCGGATTTCTGAACGTTCCACGCAGTATTTTATATTTGAGTGCTAATATTTGAAACATACCATAATGACTTTCGGTAGAGTATTAACGTTCAAGGAAATATTAAACATACCATTATCATGTAAATAATTACCTTTATTTTGAAAATACAAACATATACATTCATACGTTCCCGCAAAAAACCAAAGGATTAGGTACAACTTGTACAATTGTATAAGTCCGCCACAAAGGACATTCGATTAGCTTTTAGCGAAGGTAATGTTGTTAATTTTTTGTCTGGTAAGTAAGGTCCACTACTGGAGTAGTGAGTGTCTATGGGCAGCGAAAACAGCGTGCCATCAGCCGAGTAGTTCGGTTCTTACGTGAAGTAAGATGAAATATAAAGATAGTAATCAAGAATTTATAAAACTCAATGTCCATAAAAAATGGAACAAACGGGAAAACGAAAAGTAAGTAAAATTAGCTAATGATAGTTGTCTATAAAAAAAAACAAGAAAAGCAAAAACTATGTCATTAATATTTGCACAATACAAATTAATTGCACGTAATAAATGAGTGAAACCGCATTTCTTCATACGAAATTGTTTATAATAAACCATTAGTGTTGCCATTACGCGCGAGAGTACGCATTAATGTAAATAAAACTGACAATAAGTGCCGCGTGCGCAGTGACATCGTAATTGCGCCGCGTATTTTATTAACCCGCGCATACTCGTATCGCGATGGGCAATATTACCGCTTATACCATTATTTATTTAACTGGATACATTACCTACATGTCATGATAAAGTCCGACGAAGTGCGGAACTAGTACTTTAGTAGGATGACTTTCGAATAATTGTCACCGTTAGAAGAGCGCCGGTTTTTATCTTATTTCCATTGACATTAATCTGTAATGCACATTTTTTTACTCCGACGTACAAATAATGAAAACAAATATATAAAACATTTATTTTAAGACGCCTTTCATAAACACTAAATAAAACAAACGAATAATATTTTACATAACGAACTAGAAATTTGCGACGTCTACGTTTCGCGCATTATTCTTAATAATAGAAGAATTTGTTTAATTTTTTGTACTAATATATAACATGTTATAGCGCACGATCTAATACGCCTTTGTCTACCCCTTCGGGGATAAAGGCATGAATGTATGTATATAGCATGTATGTATACACACAAAAAGGGAAAAAGGTCCCAGCGAATCGGTAAACGGAAGGTAGGACGCCACCCAGCCAGATGGACTAACAACCTGAAGAATGTAGGCGGGATGGACTGGTTGTTGAAGGCGGAGAATCGGGTGCTATGGCACACATTGGGGAAGGCCTATGTCCAGAAGTGGACTTCCAAAAGGCTGATAGATTCTCAACAAAAAACCGTTTCTTATTTTGTTTATCTTCTAGAACCGTTAGGCAGTTAGGTCTTTACCATCGGAAATGAGAGACGTGCCTGAATAAAGGCGCTAGCAATGACGGAACAGGTTACAGTCCGGCCCCATTCCGCGATTTTATGAGCCACACGCATTGTCGCGGACACAGCTGGCGGTCGCGCCGGTCTCTGAGAAGCGCAGGCGCATGTTTAAAGCACACGAACTCAAAGTGCGACTGCCTCGCGATGTACGAATTTATAGCTGTAGTAAACCACAGCGAGCTAGAATACCTGCGGTAGCTTAGAGATGGATAGCTTTACTGATTAGTTTATTGTTACGAGTTACGAGGAGAACTGCAAGTGATTTATCAGTACAGAGTGTAAGTGAGATTGTGATGATATACTCGTATTTATCGTTTAAGTTAAATTAGTAGACCGCAATAAATATCTTAATGGCTTTAGAATGACAAGTGGATGTACCACATGTTTTTATCGCGAAAATTATCGTTTGTTACCCCTGACGTAAAAAAGGTGGGGTGTTATAATTTTACCTTCTCGAATGGACCGATTTTGTTTTTTTTTAAAGGTGACTCGATCAAGATTGTCTTGGCATATGACTCAAGAAAGTCTGTTCCGGTAGGCTGTGGAATTCTGTAGCATAAACTTTGTAAAATAGACCATTTTAAGATCATCAGTCCTTTTCTAATCCTTGAAGGGGTGTGAGTGACTTCTACTGGTATGACCGATTTGAAACTTAGTATCCTGTCTCTTCAATAATATTAAAATAACAAGGTAACTTTGTCTTGATGCTTTTGGTTCAACTCCACACCAATTATAACATAGGTTTACTATTTGTGTTTATTAAAATAGTCGCAACGATTAGGTTATAGATAGATGTTCTTTTTTAACTTTTCTGAGTATTGTTTTTGAGTAATAAAGAAAATTGAAAGGAAAAGGTAGGCAAGAAGGGAAGGCAACAGGTGGCTTGGGGAGTGTAAGCAATAGTACAAGTTGGTCGGGGTCAAATACCTGTCACTAGAACTGGCTGTGGCCGGTCGCAAAAACAATACAAAGTTAAATTGTTAGCTTTATCGTTTCTTTATTTTTAGTAATTAATTTATACTATTAAACATTTATAATGTTCTATTCTAAGTGTTGTCTGTCCACGATCAATCGTGTCTGCTGCGTGCAATCAGAGCAAGGTCGACAGATGTCGCAGTATCGGATGACGGCAGATGTCCACCGCACACGGGGCTGGCCACACTGACCAATACAGTCATCGGCCACTCATCACTGGGTCCAGCCAGATACGTGATTGCAGAATAAATTGAAGTTGTACATGCACGTTCATCAAGCAAAATTGATTTATAAAAAAATGCCATATATAATGAATTAAATTAAAATTGAATTAAAGTAAAAAAACTCAAGTGTTGGAATTGTAATTTGGAACTCGTTAATTGTGTTATGTTATGATTAATAACGAGCGGCTTCCGCAGTTTTCTCACAGTGTTTCTTATTATGACACAAGCTAAATCCGGTCACACTTCGCGTGTGTATGTGCCTTTTTTGTTTGTCTTATGTTTTATGAACGTTTTTTTAAGTTTTGAATAAAAGCTAATGCTAGCTAGTAAAGTTGTTTCAAAACTTCAAATCAATCGATATTTTAGGGTGTTGCGAGCACAAACATACTCCGGCTAGATTTTTATGTACTACTATGGGTATATTGGGTATAGATATGGCCGTCGGTTATCGGTCATACTATTTACCTAGACTGCCCGCGACTCACACTGAGCTGACTTGACATCATCGTTTAGAGTTTTATACATTACGTGTAAAATATTTTTTTTCTCTAATACGATTAAAGGTACGATGAATATTTAAGATGGGGTAGATAAGATCACTGCTTTTATTGGAGCTGTCTGACTACTCCCTAAAATTCACTTTACAGAAAGGATAAAAACGTTTTTCGAAGTATGTTATTAGACTGCCCTAACAACTGATTGTAGTTGTACTATCAAATTATTTGAACTCAATCTGAAGAAAGTAAGACTGAACAATAAAACCTCAAACATAAGACGGAAATTCTTAGAAAATAACATAAATATAAATCAATACAAACAAATAAAATTAAAGTGTCTGTTTGTAATGACAGAATAACAGATTTTTTTAAGCTCATAGTTATTTGCACGATACCTATGCTTTAAAGTCAGTTTTTTAAATTTTTGTCTGTCTGTTTGTTCCGGCTAATCTCCGGAACTCGTGGACCGTTTGCCACGGGACTTTCACGGGCAGATAGCTGGTCTTATAAGGAGTAACTTGGGCTATTTTATTTAAAAAATGAACAAAATAAATACACGCGAGCGAAGCTAGTAGTTTACGTACGTTTGAACATCGTAAGACAATATAAGTTTAGTATAAGTGTAAGACTCGACAAGTAGGTACAATGTATTATAATTTTATAAATTAATAATAGAATTTCAGTAATAATATATTTACCTCAAAGCAACAGGATTTTAGAAGAAAAAGAATCAGCATAAAGGGTTGCTTTAGTCATCGAAATAGAATTTATATAAATTCCACGAGTACAAGTTTCAACAACACAAATAGAGCTATCATCATATTCCACTAATAAAATAACTCTCACACTAATATAATTAAACTAGTGCATAAAGTATTATTAACAACTAGCAGCGCCCCGCGGTTTCACCCGCGTAAGTCCCGAACCCGTAGGAATGTCGGGATAAAAAGTAGCCTATATGTTAATCCCAGCTATCTCTCCAGCTATCTACATACCAAGTTTCATCTTAATCGGTTCAGTCGTTTTGGCGTGAAAGAGTAACAAACATCCATACATCATCCAAACATTCTAACAAACTTTCACGTTTATAATATTAGTAGGATGGTTGGAATAGGAACGTCATGCTCATGATGCAAGGACAATACTTACAATAATTTTACAGTATTTTCGATATTATATTATATATTAAAGTAAATTATATAATTTAATTTAGTTATTTCAAAATACCGAAATCTCGAAAGCCTGTCCATATTAAAATATATTATATACATTTGAGTTCATTCACCCTAAATCATTCTACCTTTTCCGTCTTGTGATTATTATTTGGCGCCGACTCAAAAATAGTTTATATAAAATTTGATAGTTTGTGTAACAATACTCAAGACTTAAAAGGTTTATTTATTTTTTGCTTTTTCGTCGGTTTAATTTTTTGTGAAAAGTTTTTTATTTTATGATATTTTGTGGCTTGTGTCATCTTTAATTATTCTGACAACTACTATCTTTTAATATATTTAATATTAAATACTTCAAAACGCTATCAAAGTCTTTTCTTTAAAGCATATTAAGTGGTTTCTGTCACTAAAACTACTGTTTTTATATCTAACTTCTGATTGTTTAGGAAAGGTATGGTTTCCATCATCAACTCAGCTACATGATGTGATGATTCCTAAACGCAAATACCTGATTAAGTTATAAAAAGTAAACGGAAACACTATTCGTTTCTACAATTTTCGAGGGTTTCTCTCAATTTTATCAGAATCCCATCATCAGATGCTGACTTCCTTGATGCCGACCCTTGAGGTATACCCTAGTTAACAAAAAAGGATCATCAAAATCGGTTCATAAATAAAGGAGTGAGGACTGAACATACATAAAAAAGAATCGAATCGAGAACCTCCTTTTTTTCGTCGGTTAAAAAAAATAACGAGATAAGTTCGAGTCTGACTCGCGCACCGAGGGTTATGTAAGCAGATAAACTTGTATTTAGATAGTACGTCCATCAGGGGAATCTTGTGACTCACATGTAGGTGGTCTTCTGCGCATACGCAGTGAGTAAACTGACCGACAGCGTCGACTTATTCGATGACGTAGTGCGCCTCCCACAAGTGCAACAATTATAACATCATTTTTATTTAAATAAACGTGACGAGTTATAGGAAATACATCTTTATTCTTGTGGCTCTGAAATTAACCAATAGATATAGAATTGCAATTTAGTATTTTCTGTTACATTTAATTAGCGACAATTTTAAACGTGGTGGAGTACTGTTAAATTGTGGTAAATAGGTAAAGTACCTACTGTTTACAAGGAACTATATGTACCTACATATAAGTCGAATTTGTCATTAATACACCTGGGATTGCAAGTCCGCATTAACAAAAGTAACTGGTTCTTTAAGGGCAAAGGTATGGGTTTTGCAATCTTTGTGAAATCACGAATGGATGATTTGTTTTTTGCGGAAAGTTTGACTGCATGGAGTTAAACGAAAGAAGAAATAAAATTGCTATACCTACGAGTGATACCTAGACCTTTACATACAAGTCCAAAGATGACAAGGGCACACTAACCCATGTGTGCGCAGCACATGCCTAGATAATGGCATAGTTCCAGTTGCGTAAACTAAATAATTGAATATCAATCATGAATTATTTGCTTCCGAAGTTCGAATTTATATACAGACTTCAACATTTCTCGTAAGATGAGAAGTTTTAACAAAACTTTATGCACAAAAATAACAGCTAGTTTACCGAGTAACCAAGAGAATATTTCTATTATTGACTAAACAAATACAAATCACTACAAATGAATGAAGGTAATAAAAGAACACATCAACTTCAACATGTTACTAGTGCAGTTCCGTAATCCATCAAAACGAATGATTTTAAACGAACTTGGAGCTAAACACAGTGTTCACTACACTCATGTTTCCGCATTGGCGGCGCGCACGACAGCAAGTGCCGAACAACGTCAACAAACAATATTGTGTTCACCGATCACAATGCACTGCACAGAAACTACACAACACAAAAAGAGTTTATGTTCTCTGCACTATGACTACATACTAACTATTACTTTATTATATTTGTAAGAAACAGTCTCAAAACCACTGATATAAACTATGAAAATCACTAACTAACAGCAACAAAAAAGCGGCGGTAGCGTAATGGCTAAGGCGTCGGACTTGCGATCAAGTGGTTGCGGGTTCGAACCCCACCCAGTGCACTACCGGCGTGAACCCACTCCTAATACAAGCATTTAGCTTAGCTGGAGGGGTTAACAAGAATACTAGTAATGTGTGACCTACGTTACTAGTAGTCTTTTTCTAAAAAAAAAAAAATAAAAAAAAAAAAAAAAAAAAAAAACTGCCAAGTTGTTCTTACCTCTGTTTGCACTCAAGTGAACTGTGTTTATCATACTTATCATCTATTATAGTTTGTCCCTATTTTTAATAAAATAAATAAGAGTTTTTAATGTGGCGACAATATATTCTAGCAACATGTTTACATAAAAATGAAATCGTAGACATGAAATCGACTGTACATGGAGACTTTTCGAAAACCAGCTAGGAACACTAAAAGTTAGGCCAGAGAAACTGTGTTGTCATATTTTAGAATTCCTGACTGTCTGTCTGTGTCTTACTTCATTACGCGAAGATAGTTATTTAAAAGCAATAATTAATATTCTAATGACAGTAGTCAACTAAAACGTAGTTTTGACCTGCAGTCAAAGCGACCAAAATGTTCACGTCATCAACAACAAATTACCTAGATAATGTACCTACTCCTTATTAAGAAACTGTGTGCAAAAAAAAACTGATAGCTAAATAGAACAACATAGCTGCAGTTACATAGGGATCGTGCTGGAAACGGTCAATAAATACTAGCGGAATAGGGTCGAAGCTGTGAGGAATCATTGCACTAGCAGGATGTGCCATTATTGGTTTATTACCCATCTAGTACACAGATATAGTAGTATGCGGTCGTATAATGAACCTAAGACAAGGTGTATATGTTTGCGTGCACAAATTAGAGCATAAGATCAATCAGAAAGTCCTTCAATGTAAGCTAAATTTAAAGAGTCCAGCCGTCTCCAACGTGTTTTTGCTACTCTTTAGTTGCCAAAACCGAACGGAATGTTCTGTACCTTGACTATGGAAATCCTCCGATTCTTTGCTAATTTGGGTGTCTAAAAAAAACTTCCGGTATAAAGGACGTGTATTCTTACAAAGAAATTAAAAACGTGCAATTAAAGAACACGAAGTTTTTCCAGACCCAAAAAGCAAAACAAAACTGTGAATCCCTTAATTTTTCTATGACGCATAGTGATTATTATTAGTGAGAGCCGAGTAGGTGACTATGAGAGACTTGATCATAATACCCATGTTCTGTAACTAAAAAATATAAATATTAAAAAATCCGTACTCCGTATTTGTAATTCAATGTTCGTTTCAGTTGCTGAAATTAAAATTCATATTAATGTCAAATAATCAACAACGTACTGCTCTAGAAATATTTCACATAAACTTGTTTGTTGCTATACTTCTCCTACTTAATCATAAAATTGCACAAGCGCACAGTAAGTTTCATTATTTTCTCTCATATTTCAGTTTCAAGAGAATGTTGTGATGCAACCGGCTCTTTCCTTATTACCGCTCCAAATTATATAGTATTCGGTGCGGCAATAACAGTGAAGTAAATCATGATTAACTGCCTGCTTACCAAACTGTACAGGTTTATAATCCGGCCATACTTTCCGGGGGAACTCACTAGTTGTTAAATCTTAACTCACATTCCAATGGTTCACTAGAAATAAACCTATTGCGGTTATTACATTTACTGAGTAGTTGTAAAAGATGCGTAATTAAACTAGGTTAGTGTTATAACTACTGTCTAAAATTGAGATAAAGGGTGTGTCACAGAGGCAAGAAAGATGTCATGGAACATATTTACGACATAGAAGTATTCGGTGAGCGTGCCAGAATAAAACAAAGTTGAGCTCACGAGTTTCAGTAACACAATTTGCAGCGACTCGCCACTGGCACACCGGGGCAGAGTCGTGACGGAACCGTAATTACATTAACACATTTATAACAAACAAAGTTTAGCGATTGCACTCTGTGTTTTGTGTCAAGTGTCCGATGCATCGCGGGTGTCAGTGCCACGCCAGGATGTGGCGCAATGCCAACAATTCCGCGCTTCCGATCCAATCATAATATACAAATCCAATCGATGAGCATGCTTGAAGTTCTTTCGATGTTCTTGGGTCACGTTTACAACATTAACAAATTAATAAAGAAAAACATATGGTAAATGATAACTTGAGACACCCCACACAGTCGTCTGACCCTAAACTAGGCTACTGTACTACGGTACTTAAATTACACCCAAATACAGAACAAGTGATCGTGCTCATCACACAATTATTTGTCTTAAAATTATTTGAAATGAAACAATATAAAGTCGTTAGCTGCGAGTGAAAATCTAATTTAACAGCAGACTGTTGTTGCAATGAAGATAAAACCAGTTGTTCGAACTAGTTGGAGTATCGTTTGCATTTCAAACAATGTAATTATATTCGGCATTAGTTTGTCTGTCTACTTACACTATTAGCGCTAGTGGCCCACGCAACCTCAATTTAGATGTTAATTAAACTTTAGAATTGTGTAAAGGATAATCTTGTAAATTATTGTGTATAAAATTAACATAAAAAACGTTGAGTTTTATCATTTTAACGAAATAGCTGTTAAATGACAAGTTTTGGGTAAGAAATGAAAACGAAAGAAGTCAAACTCATTTAACTTCTAAATATGTGTTAGGTAAATATATCTTATAAGCAATTATAAGCAAGAAAATCTATTAAGCATCCAATTAAATAACTATAAGATCTCACATTACAATAAAGTGTATCTTAATTTGCCGTAAAACTGTATTATATTTAAATACTCTTGTGTTTTGTTCTTTGTGTATAATATTATTGTAATAAAACTAAAGAGATTTACTTTTGGAGATTACACATCCAAAAGTTATTTTTAGCCGAAACTTAATTTAATGTTAAAATATGAGTCTTTGTAGACAACTCCCTACAATTCTATTTCCGAACATATATTAATAATAACAATATAAAACGATATCACGCTAATCTTTGGACGTACGATCTCAAACATTTAAGTAAGTAAGTAAGTTTCTAAAGTTTGTAATAAATAAATACATGCAAAACTATAAAATCTTATCAAATCGATGCAAGGTCCAAAAAAACAATACCCACGGGTGTACCGGCAGTGACATCGTCAATATAAACAGATGACTGCGCTCTGATGTCACTACCTTCAGCACATGATGCCCTCGGAAACGAGGCGTTTTGCCAAATGATCGCATCTTCTGGGTGATTCCGATTATTCTTAAACGATTTCCATGCATTTTTGTAGAATGAGTAGATATTTTACAGTAGACGTTTCTTGGAAGTAATGTTATGTTGATATGAAAATAAGACTGTGATGATTTGACACAAGAGTTATTTAAGATTGTGACGATAATTGCTTTTAAATGTCAGTAGGTACGACGAAATGACAGAAGGTATTGTCTATACAATTGGTATTTCCAAACAACGTGTTTCTGAAAGATTAACAAGTGTTATGGGGGATCGTTCTGTAAACTCCGGATAATAGTTGCGTCTGAGTTTTATTTAAGCTTTGAACTATTTATTAGACCATGAATCATGAAGGTTCAAATTTTTAAACCTTTATGTCCTTAACAATTTTTTGCAAATTTCAATTATTTTCCTAATCTTTATTTTACACTATGTATCTAGATAATTTATGCATTAGATAACAAAATGTCTATTATTCATGCGTCTATAATATAATCTACCTTTAAACCACATATGGCTAGGCTCGCAAACAGCTGTTATAATATAGTTTGATGTTGAACACTTTTGAAGTAGAGATGCAATTTATTTATTACGTAATTTCAAAAATTGGATAACATTGGGCAACACAGTAGTAGAACAATAAACAATAAATGAAAAGCTTATATATTTCTATTCCTTTCCTATTATGTCTTAGGTTATAATTATGTATTTACAGGGGAATTAACGCGAGCACGAAAAGGTATTACATGCCACTGAATTGCCAGACGTTTCGACCAGGTTGAACGCGAAAGTTATTCGAAATAATCGTGGAAAATTAGGTTCACTTTAGATTCTAATATTGCTCGTAACATACTGAGATCATCATAACCGCCGAGCGAACACTGCAGATACCAAACATACAACGACAGTAAATATAACTTACTTCCACGTGTACGCAACAGAGTTTGCCACTTGGCACGTTAATACATTTGTGTATATGGTGTGAGAATTTTGTATTCTACCGTTGTACTGTGATACTGACCTTCCCGACTGTTAGATTCCACTAAATAGGTTAGGTAGTTACATGTTAACTTCTGGTAACTGGTAAAGTTCTCCGTACCTGTAAGAAAAGAAAAAAAAAACTAAGATTTGTTTATTACAAAAGGCGGCATTACAAAAGGTCCAGTTATTTACTTAGTCAATCATTTGCCAAGCACTCCGATATCCGGTATTAATTTGCCCAATAAATTGATAATGTTTGATAGTGACTAGTGTAAACATGAAGTATATAAGATACGAATTAATGCCCAAGTCGCTCCAGGTTCTTTTAAAATAACTTTTCTTGTTAAAGAACGGGATATGATACCCCTAAAACGAAGCGAGAATCCTCCGCTGTGGATATATTATGATCATGCGTGAAGGGTCACGATCCAACTATTTATGTTGGGAAGAAGCAGGATTGCGCATGAGGATCGGTAGGATCAATAAACTTTATTGTAAAGCAATACAAATGACGCTTAGAATGAATACATTTGAAGAGAATTTGTACAACAAAGAAATTATTAATTGCAATTTTTTACAGATAACTTTGGATGGACATAAAATAAAAATCGAAATAGACGAAAGCGCCAGACACCGGCGCGGCAGATCCCTTCAGCCCTTGCTTCGGGCATCCTAAAAATACACTTACAATCGAAATTGCCATATTTACGAATACGAGTTTACGAGTTTTGTAGCGGTACCAACGCATGCTTCCCTGATTATTACGCCAGTACTTAATCTATACTCACAATATGGTAATTTAAATATGTAATAGTGCATATTTATGAGAATGATCAAGAATAAACCGTTTCACAAGACACGACTTTCAATAATATGAAACTATACTATGTTGAAAGTGTGACCTCAATCAGAATACGCTATGAAAATTTAAAACATACATAAACATAAACGAAGATAGGGCGTTGATATTAAACATCTGTTGATCTCATGAAATATGACATAGATTTATTCAAAGAGGACCAGTTTTGTTAAGTAGATGTTAATTTATACTAGCCTTTCTCTCTGAAATCAATTAACAAATTGTAAGCGCAAGTTTAAACCGAGTTTCCCTCGCGCAATACGCACTTGCGAATTGTCTAATTGCACCTCACTTTCTCGTACAAATAAAACTGCGGTGAAGTAGAAACTCAAGAGGCCTTTATTAAGAAATAACCATAATACGTATTGTATTTAGCACAACCACAGCTTTGCACCAACACACAATCAAATTATTCATAGTTACATATTATGTGTATTGCGTGTTGCCGACCACAAACTTTAATCATCGCATACCAGACAGATATGACCGAAACTGGACAGACAGATGAATAAAGACGCTGAATTTTTTATACATCAAAAGTTTTTTCTAAAATAAATAGTTTATTGTTAAAAAAAAAACATGGATTTATAAAAAAAACATGGATTTTAGAAAAAAAACATCGATTGCCTGACTGATACTTAAAAAACTAATTTTGGCTTTCAGATATACTTAAAATAATACTAAAACTTACGAGGCTACACGTAACGTGATTACGGAAAGACTGACTATTTTCGGGTTTGACAGGAGTCATTTCTTAAGTGAAGCCATTGATATATAAGTGAAGCGAAACTAATCATACACCGAAACAAACACGTACATTTATCTTTACTAACTATAAATACAAATCACGTAAGTTATTATTTTAATAACAAAATAGTAGACAGCGTTTTCAGCATTAAGCGCTTATTATACTTGGCTGAATTCAGTCGTCTGAATTCAGTCGTTACTGAATTCAGTCAAGTGTAATCGCATTTAGCAAGTTAGGATCCTAAATTCAGAAGCCAGGATGGTTTCTGACTGACTAAATCATTTCAGTCGCTGCATGGATCTCCGTGCGTAAGGACGTGAATTCCCGAATAAAAAAGTGACGAATATTAAAGAATATTCCCGAATACTTATTAAATAACTGAATTTAGAATCTTGATATGAGTTCTACGCGCCCCACGATTTTTTTTTTGTCTCATCAATGCCCTAAATTGATCAGGAGAGCGGTGGGATGATAGCTACCTACCGAATTATTTTTTAGCTTTTAGTACATTATCAACATCATTATTATCTTTATTTTCAATAAAACCGTTTTACTTAAAAAAAAAATACTTATTTTATTTCTATTTTAATTGAACCAGTGGCCAAGGCTACAAATTTTTTGGTGTTTTATAATACTGGAGTCATCCTTGTACACGCACCATACGTCCAACTTCGGCGCGCTTTAGTCGGTAGGTAATTGAATTTAGGACAGTGTGATCAGTAAACTACTGAATTCAGACGACTGAATTCAGCCAAGTGTAATAAGCGCATTATGGGCAAGCCGTTGCAATGGAAGAGGTTGTAGGTCGGAACCTCACCTAATACGCTACCGAAGCGGCGTGAACTCGACGTGCACTTAGTTTACTTGAATGGGTTAACGACATTACTAGGCAAGTGTGACTCCAAGATGCTCGTAGTCATCACTAACCATAAGGTGCGAGTCATGTCAATGTTGTGTCATGTTCAATACGCCAAAAAAAAATGTTCGTGATTATTTTCGGGCCAGACAAATGCCTTGAAAATTGTTATAGCACTTTGTTCAGTACATTACGCTTAATTGTTTTAACTGTCGTAATTTATCTTAATTGTAAGAACTGAACTACAAGCTGTTTTAATAATTATCATTGTATATAAGCCTGACCGAGTCTCATTTAACATATGTTTTACATATTTTACTCTCGAAACCTTGATATTTAAAGATGGTAGGTACATCTTATTGTGTGACGAAATCCACGCACAAGCAAAACATACTTCAGCGTCATCTAGCGAAGACAACCTAGTCAACATAGTAACTACTGGTTCCTGAATCGCGCAGTAAAAATTCTCGCGCTGATTAGTATATATACAACTTCCCCACATTAACCGTTGGGCCCCGTATAGCTAGATTTGATCACCTAGCCTGGTGGGAGGATACTTATTTTATTTGGTTCCGACGTGATATTAACACGCCATCTTCTGATACTATTTTAACGAATATTATCTTTCATCCAACGACATAATAAAATAAAACATGAATACTTGGTATATTTTGCTAAAGGAAGCGCGCTAGATTTTACCATGATTTGCTATCGATAAACATAATCCAAATGTTATTTTTTCTATACAATACATAAATTTACCACGAATCAATATAATTTGTTGTTCTTACTTTTTAGATACGTTCTAGATTTTGCCAGATTTGTTTGGGAATACTTTCCGGTGTAAATCAGCTTAAGTTAACATTTGGTTGCATGAAGCCGGGTTTGATCTCAATAACAGTATAATTAATATTCTTTGAGTTCTAAGCTATTATCGGATAATTGTCCGTGTTATAGAGACGGGTATAAGTAAAGGCTTTAAGAAATATATTACTTTATAAAATGCAAAAGTCAAAGACGATTGCATCGCATTGAGATTTTTTTTTCTCAACAAAAATTTCTGAGAAAACTCTATTCTCTTGTCGACCTTAAAGAACGGCTATTTTCCTGTTGAATATTCCGAGTAATACAAGTATTGTAATCGCTCCATCAATACCGCCGATTAAGCTTAAATTGATGTATGTATCTTTATCTCTATTCGTACATGATAAATTAGTAACTCCAATATTGCAGGGGTTTAATTCGATATTAGTTGTTTTATTTGAAGGTCTCAGCAAATGATTATGTTCTGTACAAACCGAATTATTCTGACCAATTTGACAAAAAAGCACGGTGTTATGTCAAATGGGTCAGAATAATTTTAACAATTAGATAATTCATAAAACACGTAATGGTTACCAGTTGTCTAATAATACTTTAAGGAAAAATAGTTGATCAAGACATCTGTCACTAAATTGTAATGCTTGCGTTACTTAAAACCTTTGTTTATCTTAGTTCACAGTAATCTACACTAATCTATACAAATACCAATATAATAAAAGATTTTTTTTGTTGGACGCGTAATCTCATAAGCAGTCAGATTTACGAAATTATTTTTGAGTTTGATAAACTAAACTTCTTGAAAAAAGTTTTAGGCTATTAAACATCAGCGCAATGGCCATAAACGCGGGAGAATTCGCGGGGAAGGCAGGCCAATGAATGTTTCCGTGTTCGTTTTGTATGCGTACCGTGCATTCTATTGTTAACTTATTGTTGACACTAACGCGAAAGGTTTTCTTACATAATAATATTAACGCCAATACCACACATTTTTCCATCTCTTTCGTGGCATTAAAACACATGCCGGGTACAACCAGTATTGTAGATAAACACCACAAAAATCGTTACAAATATGGGAGCTACAAGTGTCATCTATGTCGACGTCATTGTGTCCACGAGCGACCGTTACGATTTGATGGGCGCGCGGGTCATGGCCTTGTCTGGGGTTAGACAATAATAAGCGGCAGCGCCCACGACCGTTTGTACCCGATTCTGCTGTAGCTATGTTTAGGAAAAAAATCTGAGATTATCTCGTCTACCTGTTTGCCTGCAATCTGTCTGTTATGTATTAGTAACCAATCTTCGATATGGTCATGAGGCCAAATTGAATTCGGCGTCTCACTGCTTACTTTTACATATTCAACATTTGATGGCGTAAGGACCTTCTTTACATCTCGGTTGGTGCCAGTGTTGTTTTATACTGATTAAGTGCTTCCTAACACTGAAGGTATGTACTACTTATCTATACTTATACTATCTACTTAATAATTGAGCCAATTAAAGTGGAAACCGACGTAACAACGGTCAAAGTTAAAATCTCACTCCGTGATAAGGTCATTCTCCCAATCCTCCTATCGCTTTAATTTCCCAAAAATCAATACATTCGTCAAACGCGTAAACATGTACCGGTGTCCTTTTAAACATTCGCAGTAGGTACAGGGCTTTGTGTAAAATGTTCGCGTTTTTTAATTTTCGTATATCGCCAGCACTCCCATCAAGTATTATCTCTTACTGCCTTTGATGTTGGGCCCTCATTTCCTCTCTGACCGCAGCTGAAAGGAAATTAGCTCATTTTACTTTAATATTCCTCCACAACATAGAAGTTTATTACTGTTTATTTACCATAAAATAAATTTGGTTTGAGTTATATTTAAATTATTTTTTCCTTTTGAAGTAGGTTATTTCATCACAAAACCACAGCGTACCAGTCCACTCAAAAAGTGTTTTTGTATAGCACATTGGCAAATAATACTTTATTTTAAAAATAAGGTCATTTACGATACGAAACAAAAAGTTGGATCTTCAAATTTCCCTCCACGAACAGGGTGACGAACGTTCCAGTGAGGCAACCCTCGAGAACATTTTCGCGCGAGGATATTAAGTGATTTCATATGTGTGTGACAGTCCTTCTAAGGCAACTGTGTACCGATTTTACAGCGAAATTAAAATGAAGTGATTGAAAACGCAGAAAAGCTTGATCGCTAGTTTTTTCACTATGACAGGATATGGTGTCAATACCTTTACGGGATCAAAGAAGTATTACTACCAAATGTTTGCCAGAAATTTTGACTCCTGTTACCAGCGAGTGATCGAAGGTACTTCAAACTTCAAAGCTGGTGCTTCACCACAACAATGCGCCCGCGCACTCGGTGCTCAAAACGATGGACTTTTTGGACAGCAAACCGGTCAACAGCGGCAGCAGCGTAAGACTTCTTTTTATACTTTTTATAGTTTTCATCGCCGGAAGATGCGCTAGCTGCATTCGAGCAGGCTGTAGAGGAAGAGTCTGAGGCGCTTTGGAAAAAAATTATTGAAAAATATTTAATTAAAAAAATGGTTCTATATACATATTTTTTTTTAGGTTTCGCAAAATTTACTGAGAGTCCCACGTATTTATTAAGTACATTCGTTTTTGTTGGGCTTTATACAAACACTTTGTTGAAATATGAAGCCTTACTTAAGCGCTCAAAGTAACTATTTAATAACATCAAAGCGTGGGTTTTACTCAAACTCCACAAAGTCTATGTAGAGTATGAAACGGTAAGGTAAGGGCTTATAGCTGTACTATCTCTTGCCCGCGACTTCGTTCCGTGAAATTTTGATCGGTGCTATTCCAGATTATAATCTATATCTGTGCTAAATTTCATCAAGATCTGGTCAGTCGTTCTGGTGTGATTGAGCAACAAACATCAAACATTCGCATTTATAATAGTAAAACAAGATAAATAGGTCATTAATGTTTTTATTGGAAACGAGTTCAAAAAGAAAACTCGTGTCGAGAACGGACTTTCAAACGAACCTTATTTTATATGAACCTACGTAAGTAATTAATCATTTTATTATTTGGCGCCGACCCAAAATAAGTTTATATGAAATTTGATAGTTTATTTAAATTAATTAAGACTTAAGATTTATTTATTTTTTGCTTTTTAGTTCTTTTCATCGGTTTAATTTTTTGTTAAAAAGATTTTTATTTTATGGTTTTTTTCATCATCAGCACAGCTACATGATGTGATGATTTCTAAACGCAAATACCTGATAAAGTAATGAAAAGTAAACAGAAACACTATTCGTTCCTACAATTTTCGAGGGTTTCTCTCAATTTTATCGGAGTGAGGGCTGAACAGACATTTAAATATATATATATTTTTTTTTTAACAAAAAATTAAACCCATGTCATGACAATATATAATACGGTCGAATTGAGAACCTCCTTTTTTTTCGTCGGTTAAAAAGCAACGAATACAGTGATAATTACTAGCGCGACTGCTTACTGTAGACCGACAACTGTTGACCTGTTGTTGTTAGGACTTACTGTCTCGGGTAATGTCACCCATTCGAGTCTTGTCCTGAAGTGAAACCTTATTTATTACCCAAACCTGTCCTTTAACAACCTTTACCGCCATTTACTATAGTACATTTATGTCATTATAAATACCGTACGACGGAAGTGGTAATTGGATTTAAGGGCATGACATTGACGCCGAGGGCTCTGTGTTACTGACATGTTTCCAAACTGGAAAGTATTAAGTGCCATTAAACTATTACATATTGTCTATTATATTTATTTCTTCCGGTAATTATCTTTTCATACAATGACGTTATGTTAAGGTAATGGAACTGACGTAATGGTCAGCTCTCAATATATTAGATTGGTCTGGATGTTTATCAAAGAGAGATGCAGAGACAACCACACTTCCCTCACTTTCTCTTCATTTGATGGCTTATTAACAGTCTAGTTTTATTTTCATAATTATTATCTAGCAAAAATTAAATTTAATATTCGATGTTGTCAATTTGTAAGAGGCCGACATAGTTAACATTTTAACTAAACTCAAATAAGGAAATTACTTACATTCGATGACTTACAATCTGTGCAATTTTCCAATTTCTGGAAAACTTTCGGATTCGGAAAAGATAAGGATAAAATATTTAATTTCTGCACAAAGAATTAACATTGGCCATCAGCGTGGCAATGTTGCCAGCCTTCTGGAAATTACGTGCAGGAATTTTATAACGCATGCATGTAAAAAGTATAGGTAAATATTTTCAAGTTGTATTTAATTGCATTTGCAATAAAGATTTTTTTTAAACTGAATAATAAGATGTCATAAAAAACAAATGTGAAAAATCAACATTGCTTAAGTAATCGTCCAGTATTTTATAATAGACCAGTATATTACAAAAAAAAAACAATGTCAAATCAATTGTTAACTTGATATTGTAATGTAATTGATGAATAGAACACCGCTTCTAGAAACTATCGGCACATGTAACAGATGAAGTAACAAAATGAATACAGCATCTTAACTCCCATCTCATTGTTTGTGCTAATATTTGGTGTCTGTACATGGTGCGTATGTAGGCGCCGTACGTGGGGTCCCATCCGCGTCTTGACTAATTGATTGAGGCGAAGGACGATTCTTTTGTTAATTTAGGGTTGTTACGCGTCAAAAATATACATCTGATTTTCTGTAATTTTACCTACATTACAGAAAAGTGCCTATATTTTTATAACATGACATCGGTCAGTCGGTCAGCTTGTATATATATATATATATATCAAGCTATCTTGGGGCAGGCATCACTGTAGCACATCCAGAGACGGCCGGAGAACGACAGAGACCTTTGACGGAACTCTTAACGTGAGACATTACTGAGCTCAGACGACTGTGTCGAGGCTGTACACAATTAGACACCCCCGAAGCTTATTGTGCATCAACGAGTATTCAGTAATCAGTAATAATTGCAGCAATAACATACTCCAGTGAAGACTCCACTCCACACATTAGTGAAGTCTCGTCGAAATACGAAGTAACTGCCGATCCTATATCGCATAATGAATGTTCTTGTATCGATTAGTTACCTTCCAGGCATCACCTGCAGTGTTGCGCCAGGTATGATCACCTAACCTGATCGGAGGAACGAATGTTATTTTCCGCCCACACAAATGAGTTGGAGTAACATAACATGTGTTCTTCCGTATGAGTTGGAGTAACATAACATGTGTTCCTCCGTATGAGTTGGAGTAACATAACATGTGTTCCTCCGTATGAGTTGGAGTAACATAACATGTGTTCCTCCGTATGAGTTGGAGTAACATAACATGTGTTCCTCCGTATAGCCAATTGGTTAAAAGTTAGGGGTGCAATAAAATATTTTCTTTCGATACAATCTGCTCGTGCAAGAGATAATTAACAAGCAGTTTATTGATATACGTTGATAACTTGAAAGATTTCGTATGACATGAAGGAAATGCGCGTGATGTTACATAAGGAGAAGTTATCTACTGCAAGTAAGAGTAATGGTTCAAGTTATACAGTTGCTGTGATAAGCATCATAAGCACATTTACTTCCTAGTGTTACTGAAACAAGTGCATAAGAAAAGGAAAGTGTACATACATTTCTTAATTGTGCTTATCTCCCAAACTTACATCACCGCAGCTTTTTGGAAGGCACGATCGACAGTGGTGACCCACGAAAACAAAGAGCGTGAATGAGATAAATGATAAGTGTTATCTTTGAGATTATGATTGGAAAAATGGGATGTCAATAACATAATCGCACAGTGTGACGACTACACTCCTACGTATGTACCGCTGCCATACTTTTCCCACCGATACATTACAGTCATTTGAATTTATTATATTGATCCTAAGTTTTTGTTACTTACAATGTGAAAGTTTGCTGGAAGAATTGCGTTTTAGCGATAAGGCCGCCGATGTTCATGTCACGATGGTCCATGTTCTTAAGTCTCTATTACTTTTGATCTAAGTACAAGTTAATAATTACATCTACTAACTTTAACGATAATTTCTTCTCTTCTTTTTTTAAAAAAATTAAAGGAATCACACAACATTTAGCCAAAATTATTTTATATACAATTTGAAGAAGGCTATTGCCGGCTAGAACATTAAAAAAAAAATTGAATTTTATTACATGACATACATCTTTTATAAATAAATACATATGTCTATAACAGACTAAAGGTAAACTTGAAATGCTCACACAAAAACAACACAAACAAGTTCAAAGACCCTGTCGTCAAACCATGAAATTAGAAACTAATTTGAGAATTTTCCTATACGAACTAATATAAAAAGTAATATGTATTTCAGAAAATGTAAGTGACATATTGGACAAATTCGAACAGTGAGTAGGGGTGACTTTTAATCCTATTTCTTAGAAATTATTTTCTAAAGTTGGCAGCCCTGTGCGTGCCAACTGTAATCAACTATTAATAGCAGATGAGTAGATGACAGAGGAATAATCGTCGATAGATATTTTAGTAAAGCGTGGGATCCAATGATTCACTCACGAATATTTATAATGTCTGTTGAAATAAACATTCTCTCGTTTGATAACAAATACATATGTTAACAGTCTTGTGCGGGTGATGTACTGAGCTAGTCAACTATTTGTGCAACGATCCCGATATGTAAACATCTTATACATGAAACATAATAAACGATATCGTTATATGTATTTTAACATGTACTTACTGTAACATTATAATGGAACAATCGATTTGAAGTCCAGCCCATTTGCCATTTAGTTATCACTGCATATTATGGAACAAAGTCCCCCACCGCGTCTGTCTGTCTGTCTGTTCGCAATAAACTGAAAAACTACTGAACGGATTTCATGCAGTTTTCACCAATAGACAGAGTGATTCATGAGGAAGGTTTAGGTGTATAATTTGTTAACGTTTTGTGCAAATTGGTTGAAATATGATGATGATTGTTAAAGATGTCTCTACTACCCGTGCGAAGCCGGGGCGGGTTGCTAATACGTGATAATTCCGTCAGCGTTTTGACACTTCTTGTTTACATCAAATATAAGTTTAGACATTTAAAGTTACGCTCTTAGCAGCATAATTATACTGGTATTGGGCCTATAATTTCACACTTACTTTGTAAATTTGACTACCTCATTGCTCCAATCATCAAAAAGAGTACCCTTAGGTTTCGTATTTATCGTTATTAATTGGACAATTGTCATAGCAGCACGGAGTCTGCAAACAAAACAAAAAATAGGATCGCCCTCCATTACGTTACAAAAAAGATAGCTGGTAAAATGTGCGTGTGCCTTTGCATGTGCTTGGAAAAATAAAAAGAAAAAAAAAATTGAAAAATTGTTCAAGAAAAATATTTGCAGACATGTACACGTATAAAAGGGCATCACTTGTCTGTAAAGCGGTCGCACATTAAGTAATGTTGCACCTGATTGCTTGAGGCGAGGTCATGGAAGGCCGTTGAATGCGTGCGCGCCATTTTATAAATCACGACAGAGAAAAGTTACATCAATAAAAAGTATAAACACATTTTACTTTTCATTTAAACACAAAATGGATTATTAATTACTGTTTTCTATTACATAACTTCATTACGTAAGTTACTGTTTGCTCAAATACTAAAACGTAACGATTCGCGTAAATAGCGAGCTAAATCAATTAGTTCAGTGGTCGTGACAAGAGTCGATAACTAGACGACGTCTAATCTGTCATAGCTTGTAGGTTAAAGGTGAACGTAAGAATTCGTAAACAATAATAAAGCTATCAGTGAATAAACCGTTACAGACAAATACATATAGTACTAATTAACAATATAAATAGGAAAAGGATAAGTAAACGTTTTTCCCTAACACATTTGTATAAATTAGATTTCAGAAACAGCAAACAGCAAAAAGAAACTGTATAATTCGGACACAGTGGAGCTATCAAAAATCTTTTTAAGAAAAAATGAAACCGACGAAAAGAACTAAAAAACAAAAAATAAATAAACATTTTAAGTCTTAAGTATTGAGCTTATTTACATAAGCTATAATTTTTTTATAAACTAATTTTGAGTCGACGCCAAACAACAAACTGATTAATTATATCTAAATTTTATATGTACCTACGTAGAAATGGACATGGCTCTACGTAGGTAAATGAATCATTTTATTATTTGGCGCCGACTTAAAATAAGTTTACCTATATAAAATTTCATAGTTTAGGTAAATAAGCTCAATACTTAATTAAGATTTAAAATGTTTATTTATTTTTTAGTTCTTTTCGTCGGTTTAATTTTCTGTTAAAAAGCTTTTATTTTATGATTTTTTTTCATCATCAGCTACATGATGAGATGATTCCTAAACGCAAATACCTGATAAAGTAATGAAAAGTAAATAGAAACACTAACGGAGAGGGCTGAACATACATAAAAAAAAGAACGAGAGAACTTCCTTTTTTTTTTCGTCAATTAATAAAAAAAAAAAAAATTAAAAAAGGAATCAAGCGACAGAGATAAAGACCTAAAATCCCTGGTCAAGTCCATATTAATACATAATCATCGTTCGCGCCTTTTCCCAACTAAGTTGGGGTCGGCTTTCAATCTAACTACGATACGGCCGAACTTTGATATTTAGATTAATACTTAATATATAATAAAATTATTTTCTGATTGGAGTTCCGGAGTGTCATTAGAGTCACCTTGGGGTGCGGAACTTGGGGCGGGTGAACGGCCGGACGTCTCCTCGTTAATGCAATCTACCCTCCCAAGCCTGACGTGCCTCCGGCTTGAACGCTTCCCCGTAATTGTTCATTAAGAGTTTCCATCGATATATGTATAAATTAGTTAGTACCTGGGAGACCGAGCTTCACTCGGTAATACATACATATAAGAATTGCTCGTTTAAAGTAATAAGATTCATAATAACAGGTAAAGATTTTGTAGAAACAAATAAATTTTAAGAGTAAGGTCGCTTTGGATGTCACTACAGTAACAATGTCCAAACTTATAATATTAACTAAAAAAAAACTAAACTCTTCAACCAAAATCTCCACATGTCTTCGAGATTCCACAAACGGACATAAAGTACACCCAGACTCACAATACATGACTTACACAAACGATTATCGTATGTTGGGATCACAACACTTGACGTGGTAAAAGTGGGCGAGTTTGGGAAAAAAGGCGTCTTACACAAAACCAGGAACTTGAACACGTTTCTGTTTTTTTGTGTCATTTGCAATGGTGGCTATGGTTTGAGTATCCTAGTGTAAGTTGACTACTTTTAATCGAGCACGTCAGGGGTATTTTTTTTTTATTGAAAAAAGGTTCGTTTACACCTAAGTGCTAAGTAGTTTTGGAATGTACATTAGAAGAACTAATTAACATAAACCCTATAACCATGGTTAACCGTGGTTTCCTGTATAGTGGAGATACATTATCAACCCAAACGACTTAACTCCTGCTATGCCTCTATCACAAAGAGGAAAAATAATGATGATAAACGTGATCTTTGGCAATTGCTCTGTCCAGCCCGTTGAACGTAAACAATGGTCAATTTGGCGCGGTCGATTATCTCAAGGCGGCCAGCACTAAGCACCGAGCGAGCTCAGTCACAATGGAGATCACGCGGCTGTTACAACGCACTAATTGAGCGAACGAGACACAATTTCAATTTATCGGTTTATACGCACCGACACAATGGACCAGTACCTTTTAAAACTACGGTATAATGACTTTGTTTGAGAACACTAGTGCTTAATTATTTTATAATTAATATGTTTATGTACGTACACTTTATATATATTTTATTTAAAGGTTCCAGTTAAACATCAGCGCCCGATTCTCATCTGGCACTAAGCTGAACTGGACACCTATTTTGGTGCTAACGCAAGATACGTTATTGTTCCTCCACTGTTTCCTTTAATGTACTACCTACTTACTGTATTTCAGTTTCCGATTTCTGTTTTTTTTTTAAATAGATATACTTATAGATATAGGTATATTAATTGGTATAACTTGTGTCTCGGCACCAAATTAAACGGATTTTTTTCTTTCTTAAAGAGAATTTTTACAATGGCGCCTACCTTAATCATCGAGTCCACAATCTCACTGTAAAACTAGAGAAACCATGGTAGGAACTTCATTCCTGTACTTAATACAAAGAAAGTGTCCTACCATGGTTTAGTCAAAAGACTAAAGTATACGTCTCTAAGTATATTCCATTAAATTAATTGCGGTTCCAAGAGAGCTTACCTTTCATTGGCACTCACTGTGGGCCACCGTTGTTGATGTGTTTGAGTGTAGGTCGGGTTTTTACATTTAGAATGTAGTTAATAAAGCAAAGTAGATAAACTTCAATATATATTTGAATATTGGAATCTGACTTAAAATATATATTACTATTAAAAACATAAAAAAAGCAATGTTTCCAAGACATTTAACTCACAGGAGAAAGTCGGCAAGTTGTATAATATACCACAATTTGTATAAGGGTTATCAATAAGAGATAACCTAGTATTCATTTTATATGAAAACAAGTTGTTTCATCGATATCTATTTAGATAAGACCGTCTCAAGTTCAACAGACAGACAGTTGGTCTCGAGACTTGACTCTCGAGCGACTGGTCATTCACTTGAACTGTACCAATTTCATCCTTAGTTCATCAACCCTGCCACCATCACACCAAATTAGGCCTTATCCTCCCAAGTTGTCCCAGAAGTTTGCAGGAAGCAATAAAACACAATTTGCAGGGATTCTTTCTTCTGAGCGTCGAATCACAATGACTACTCGTTTATTGTGAAAACGTCTCGTGAATTAGGGTTAATTGGTTCAACCAGACTTTAATCACAGTTTTGTGGCGGTTCAGATAAACAACAGGCGTTTGAACAACAAGAATAATAAATTTATGAGTACAGCTTTGGAATATATAGCCGTTACTGGGTTTGGTTATGAAACAGTTAACGGGCGCCACTGTTACAGCTGAAAGCTTACCATGTGGGTAAATAGGACAGATAAACACAGTTTCACACATGATGTCTTATGGAACTGTGTTTATCTGTTCCCTTGAAATATGAGTACATTCCATGAAAAGGAAAAGTTATTTTCGTCTACGAAAACATATATGCAAGTTAAAATATACATTTACCGACTATAGACTCGATACACCACGGCAAATAAAATGGCGTCCCAAGTTCCAAAGAACGGACTCATTCTCTCTTGAGTTCAAAACTGATCCTGACAGAGGCCAATAAGCCTCAAATATCCGTGGATAATGTTTTTATATAATTATATAGAGAGAGAGATTTCATAAAAAAGTATTAATTACGCAGAATCGCGCAACCAGTTGTGGGTCAGCTATTTTATGGGGTTGCTGTCCCGCAAACCTCTGAATACTTTTTTGAACATCTCATACATTGAAATGTGCTCTATCAACGTGTTGTGAAATCACTTTTAATACAAGAAAACATCATGCTGAATCTGAGGAGTTACTCAGAATAATAGGATATGTTGACCAATGTTACTGGACTATTAAAATGAAGAGTTTTCATTACACTAATGGACGATTATCGTGCGATGGACCTTAGTTTTCCATAATTTGTTGTACAACTGGGTCCATTGACGTTGGTATCTGACGGTTTAATTTCCGTATTGCATTCAGGTTCGTCGTCCGTCGTTCCGTCGGCGTCCAGTACCCACAGATACACAGACACGACAGATCCACTTTCTCTCGTATGACTATATGTATACCTCACGGTAGCTTAAACCATTCAAATGGAAACAAAACATATCGATATCAAACATTGATACGGTTAAACACGCCTGACGTGGCGTCATTCACGATGAAATGCTTTTGATAACGTCTTGGATCAGCCAATATATTACAAACCGCTGAAAGCCGCGTCATATAAATCAATCCGTAAATATTAATTTAGGTACTTTTTTTGCGGTGGATGTAGCGTTAAAGACCTATCTGTTCTTCAACGAAACGTGCAATCACAATGTCCACCATGTGCTCTTTAGGACATCGTAACGTCGCGGATAAGTTTATACGGTCAAAGGATGCCTTAACCAGCCGAGAAAAAGTGCCAAAGATGACTTAATTGAGTGCACATTTAACACTGGACACTCAAAGTAAATAAGAATGATTAAGAAAACGGAAGTAACAGAAAAAGATTATCTCTCCTGCAATTCGTAGTGTCACGTTTCAAAATGTACATTCATACAAATGTATGTTATAATACAAAATATACAATCTCATTGATCATCATACTTTAGGACACATTACATAAGTTATGCGCGTACGCACGCTCAAGCCTGCTCACACGCATTGCGCACGTGCCCGCACCTTGTCTCAAGGGCTTCAGATATAATCAGACCATTATATACTTACATACATATACTGTACAAGTCGGAAACCGCTCGCATATTAATTGCACACTATCAGTCAATGGGTTTCATTTATTTATGATTTTGTTGTTTAAAATTATTACACTTTTATTAATTCAGATAACAACATCCGTGCAGTTTTTTAAAATAAACTATTGTCTGGCTTCAAAGCGCGCGAGTTTTGTAAACATTTCCGCAATCATTTGAACATTTTAGTGCCTCAGGGTTAACGACTAGGTATATCATTACTCATAGTTTAGTAATATCACGTATTTGAATGTTATTTCTATACGTATAACAACATACTAACATGCCATTCGATATTACTTCAACAGAGGTAATAAATATTACGCGTATTATGCATCATTTTCCTGAAAAACATTAAAGCCATTTGAAGAATTAAACGCAAGTGGGCGTGACTGCAATAACGATATAATAAATCGCCAACATTTTAATTTCGCAACATCCTCGTTGAGATTTATATGGTATGTGCATCGTTGCCGACGGCGTTTATAAAAACACACATAGATGCATAATGTAACGGATGTTATCTAAAATAAACCAGCTCCCAAATGTGACGGAAGAATGAAACCGCCGAAGCTTTGATGAACTCCACGAAGATTATCATAGAAATGAAACATATTAGATTTCTTTGGAGTAGAAGAAGAGATTACTGACATTTTAAGAAATGAAATGACTCCTCGAAGTTAGTTTGAGGTTTAGACTACACAGCAGTCCGAAAGATGTATTTTGGAAGTACATTTACATAGATGCACATCATGAATCCCATGAGGTATTGGTCCGGCCACTTTTACTTAAACATCTAGGTAATTTTAAACAAAATTAAAAAATTCCAAAATGGATTAATAAAACGCTAGGCTTCCGTTGCCTGGGTGATTGAGGCATGGTAACATTTTCTAGCGAAGCACTCATGGATTATTTATGGATAATTTCTACGATTTGAATTAATTAGTACATCCTCTTCTAAATTGATATACGAAGAACATCTTGCTTTAAAATGACACACTAGAAACATAAGCTAAACGATTACAGAATCAAATCTTTGAATCGGAACAGTTTATTCATTTTAAACTATTCATAGAACTAAAAAAACCATCAACCATGGCTATCCCACTAAGATACAAACCCGTTTGCCCAAAAAACCCTTTGATGTAATATCAACTTCCTTAATCAATGATTAATAGGATGTCACACGTCTATTAAAGCGACGTTAAAATTATTTATGTGCTTATAAAATATTATCAGATCTATCTTAAGTAAGATATGTATTATAAATGCATTAACTCTTTGTGGATATTATTCTTGTATATACTTGTACTCTTCTTGTTATTTCCATACAACAAATATGATTAAAAGTGTATAAAATTTGTCTCTAAACTCTACCAAGGTGTTTAGACATTATGTTCTATTTCCTTATAGACATTTATTGAAAATAGTTTTTAACTAAAAGCAAAGATCAGAAGAACGAAGTAAACAAAATCGATATTGGAATAGATCCGAATCACTTATTTATACAGTCATCGACGCACAAAGGAGGGCTGGGCTAAGTTAAACGTATGTCTGTGGTAGCATAGCTCCTAAAAGGGTGGACCGATTTTGATTTAGTTTTTTTGGTTGTGAAGTGACTTGAGCGAGAGTGTTCTTAGCTATAATTCAAGCAAATTTGTTCAGCCGTTCAAAAATCATCAGCTCTTTTCCAATCTTTGAAGAGATTTTTGAGTCGGGGTATATTACATTTTTAATTTATACTTGTTGATACTACTTTTACGAGCTTTGTGGTACCTAAGCATGTATCTATAAACACATGCAGTAACAGATGTTTCAACAGTTATAAAACTTCTCCCCCTCCCTCCCGCTGGAAAATAGCTGCTCTGATGGAACTTTGTAATCTTAAATAGGTACGTACATAAACAGTCAAATACTTAGTTAATCTCCTTATAACACATTTGCAAGAACACACATGTATCAGAATTATGAATATATGTAGACACGTTATTCAGGTCAATAACGACATTATCTTAATGTAGTACCATAAAGTTGATAAGGGCGCAAATTGATTCATCAAGTGACTCTTTACGAGTTGTACTTAACCCTGTTAGTAAAATTATTATGTTTATGCCCCTTAACTATAAGTTAAGTTGTTCGTTTTCAAAGAAAGAGAGGACGGTTTGAAAATGTACCGCGAAATATCCCAAGCACTACGTACTTTATGAGACAGAGCGTATCATGTTCTGAGTACCTGCTAAGACGTGATAGCGTAGTGCCGAAGCAAGTACCTGATGCAAAACGAAGTCACCGGGCCGCGATTCAACGATATAATGTTCATATATTTTTAACTATATTTAGGAATCGTAATAAATCGATACTTGCATGTGAATCGTGGTATCCTGGTCGAGTATCCTTATTCCATACACCTAAGATTGATTATGGTATTATTATATACATTATTATACATCATTGACTATGGCTGTCCAGTTAATGCTTACTGATATGAGTTTTAAGTATAATCTGTTCCGTTGCATGTCTGGCGGGCCACAATTATATTAAATATGTAACTAACTTCAGATTTTATCTAAAGGCTGGTCACATTTAATTAGAAATAGCTCATTCCTAGGACTATGTGTAGGCCAAGCCGCCAGGGCTAAACGAGATAGCCAAGGAAAGGAAGAATGGAATTATCCTATTCGTAGTTATTTACTTCACAATGAGACTTAGACCTATTTAATGTTCATATACTTGGTTGCATTAAGTTTAAGTAAATTTTTAATTAAATACTGAGTGAATAATAATGAAATACTTTTTATGTGTACCTATTAATTAATAAAATATTCACGAAATAAAAAAAAAAATCTTTATTTTTACAATGCGTTGAGACTGTTATAGATATCTTATTTTATATATGTTTACTTTATTATAGCCATATTGAAATCATTTGTAATAAATTCCTAAGCAGAACTGAAAAACTTTATTGAAGTTCCTTTTAGCAAAGGATTTGGGCAGCAGTATGTACAATTCATTCAGTTGTGCAATTCTAGAAGCACGCACACACACAAGCTCGAAGACCAAATTAGTGATAGTAAGACCGACTGTATTGTGCACGTAGTGCATCATTATCAATAAAGTGAGAACGTGCTCGCAGGCTTCGCGGCTATGAGTCGATGACCTTTGGTTAGTAGTTAGTGCCACGGCGCTTCCTGTTTGTCTTGTTTATTTGAACAACCTTAAATAATATTCATTTGAAGATAAACTAAAAAGGCATTTTATAATAATATTTTAGGACATATTATACAGGGATTTTTAGACTCAAACTATGCATAGCTTATATAGAAACAACAAGACAAAAGCAAATTAACATATATTATTCCTGCATACTAATATTTTGCGTTAAGCGGGTATCGAACCCGTACCAATGCTCTATCGCCGCATCATATACCTTGCATCATATACCTTATCAATGTACGTGTCGTCGTTATTTATAGAGAGCAATATTGGTATGAATACATAATTATGTACCTTTAAGATATTTTTCTTTTGAGAACCACGTCTCACTTCATTGTAGCAGTTGTTTCCTACTATAGTATTGTAGACCTGGCTGCTAATCTAAACTTAGTTTTTAATATTCATTAGGGCACAGCGGAATCCCCGCAGAAAACCAAACGACTCTACTTGGGAATTACCGTAACCCACAGAAGGTCACGACCGTAATAAATTTAGCTCTCTGCTTTTTTGCCTGTCTTTATAGGTTTTATCCACATTTACAACACTACTTTTAATTAAGTTACAAAAAATTTGTCTGAAATATTTTATGTTAGGCTTTCGTTTTAATATTTATTATTTAAATGAAAAAAATAAGTTTTATTGCGGTACAAAAAAGGTATTGTGACTGTAGTACGTCACGAGACGTAGTTTCGTAGTGATTCTTATGATCCTTATAACTTTGGAAATGGGTTTTCGTGCACATTTAGATTAATAAGTACTAATCAAAACTGATATGTCAAATCTACTCAACATTTAGAGAATAAAAAGGAAAATACAAAGACAGCGATACCTACGTTTAATGGTCTTTCTCAACGACAAGAACAATGACATCATTATTTATAACATGATAGAGGTTGGCGGGTTATTACAGATACGTGGCGAATGAAGAAGTGATTACGTAGTAGTGTTTGTTAGGTCACAATTCAGGCTTTAAGGTAAACAGTAGATATTAGTAGAAACGCATCACGTGTTCGTGACTAGCGAATTACAAAACGTTGGCTGTAGCACTATTAAATCAGGATACTGAAGTAAGAATGTGTAAAACGCCCATTACATTACATGGTAGGTTTTGCTACAATCAAAACGATGATTGACGAATAACCTATCGTCTATCGCAGTGATTGACGGTTGCATGATGAGATTTTAATGTCGATATTATTTCATCAATCACCAACGAACATCAGTCAATCATGATTTTTGGTAATGATTGACGTTTGCATGAGGGTCTAATGGACGCCTAACTACATACTACATTATAAGTATGGTTGCACAACTAGTATGGCTTGTGTCATATCTGGTCATGGTGATCTTATGCTAAAGGTCGTTACTTGTCATAGCATTCTATGATTTACGATTACATTAACGGGAATGCAGTAGTAGACTGTCAAGTCTGTAACTCTTTATTAAACTTTAAAACTGTTCACCCGTAGAAACTTGTATGAAATAAGTGTTACTCGTCATACCATGCAACTGTCAAATCATTTTCTCTTAATATTTTACAATAAAAAAAATAACTTAAAAACGAAAGGGTAACTAAATTAACGTGACCATTTGACCACATCTAAAGTAACCTATTCAAAACGGCTAAAGGAGCTACATACCCAAACCATTTCCCGTTAATGTAATCGTACGTGAAGGTCAGCGGGTCTAGGTGCCCGCTAGTAAATGAGTTTAAGATCAGAGACTGATCACTAGAGATCGGATAATCGGATGCATATTAACCTAAAGTTATTTTTTGGATAACAAATTATGGAAGCGGCTTCTAAGTATATTTTTATTTACGAATGCAGTTGTATTGTCGCGTCGCTACTTGCGCCCAATCAAGTATAATTTGCCGTCTCACTCGCACTCTTACAAAATGCTTACATTTCCTGGGGTTTAATAGGCCCGATTTGACACTTGTTACAACGTAATAAGGTTGTTTTTGCTTCGTCTAAAATCACTGACAATAAAAGTAGGGAAAAGCAACTATTATACGTTGTAACAGAGCAAGTGTCATTTGTGTCAAACTGGGGTTTATTACATCTCACGGAGTACGGGTACACTAAAATTTTAATTTCCTGGAATCGCGGGATTCTTTCGATAAAAAAGTGCTTTCCATAATAGCCAACATCTCAACTTTAGGTAAATATGCATCCGAATATCCGATCTCTACTGATCACGCATTATAATATAATACAATATTATTATCTCAGTTCTTAAGTAGATGCGCAATGAAACGATGTTGGTTGAGAAAGAGTGATCGTGAAGTCACCCGGTCCCAACAAGATAAGAGATGTGTGATGGACATATATGAGCTACGTTGATCGCTTCCTGACAGACATGTGGTATAAAAAAGGGAATACATTAATATATTTACAGTGCAGTGCAGTGTATACTGCAGAATCTTTCCAACTTCACTAAATCGAATGTAACAAACACAGTAGCCATTCCTTAATGACCGTGGCGTAAACTGTTCCAATTTTTTTTTCCTGTTTCACAAGAGCTTCTTGAGGTCGTACCCAAATTATTGGTAAAATAAGGGAGGCAAAATAGCCAATAAAAAAAATCGAGTGGCATAGACATGGCGTATGAGAATCAAATTAAATCCATTACCAACAGTCAAAGTTCAAAGCGTGATAAAAATAAACTTTGATATTAAAAGAGATATGAGAGTATGTGTAAGCAAACTTCCAGTTAACACTACAAAGAGAGTGTTATCGTTGATTAGGCAATCCGGCTACGTTACTAGATGCCAAACGGTGGCATCATTGCGACATGTAAACTAGTGCACGATGCCGTTGGCTTGGCGATTACCTGGCATGCACAACACGAGATATCTCACACGTACATATATGTATGTGTATTAAGATGGAAAGTTATAGATACTATTTCTGGGACAATTGGCATGTTGCTCTTGGAACACTGAATGTGTTGCTGTTCATACATTAAGGCCGTACCTAATTAACTTAAGCAATAAGGAAAGAATTGCAAGTGCATGTTTGAGTAATTAAAAAAGTAATAAAACTGTTTGGAACAGTCATAATCGCATTATACACTTAGGTACACAGTTGGATGATTAAATATTAAACGGCGGCAAATTCTATCCCCACTTAGTGAGCCAAGTGCTATCTATCTAACTAATAACTCCCAAGTATATAATTTTAGTAGTGTTAAAAGGAACCATGCAGTTGTAGTTGACTCCCACGGAGATGTTCAAACGAACATCTCCGTGGCACTCATCTTCAACATAAAATAAAAACCATACGCAATAATACTACTCTTTTAACTAAAAGTATTCTCTGCATGACAGCAAGCGTCTTTGACAAATCTTAGTGGGGCAAAGTGGAATAATTCTGATTTGTGCATTTCTCAAAATCTACATGAGCTTAAAGTAGACTAAAACTATTTTATTAAAAAAGCATACTACACACAGTGTAAAAGAGTATCTGAAAGATAAAAGTGTTCAATGTCATTCTGAAAGTTAATATTGTGTGATTCTAAGTTTGGTAATTCTAATCATATAACCTTACAAAGTTTAGACATATTTGCGTGCTCTTAGGTGGTTGGTAGAATGTAGGTGCACATTGGTGCTCATGATTATGATTAACGTAACAAATCTGAAGAGATTTTTGTTTGATTGTTTGTTTGTTTAAACGCGCTAATCTCTGGAACTACTAGTCGGATTCGATAAATTATTTTTGTATTGGATAGTTTAATTGAGGAAGACTAAGTAACATTAGGGGCGGAGCAATGATAATAAACGCGGGTGAAACTGAACCGCTAGTTTGAATATAAAAGTTGGTACCCATTTCAGTTTATACATATATTTTCTTATTACGCTCACACGCACACCTACACTATACATAGCTGTAATACGGACATATGCATGTGTGCCTGTTGCGAACTTCAAAGCTCGGCGTGCGCAACTGCCGTTCAGCGTGCGCTTTCGCATGTTTATCAAACACGATGTGAATAGACGCGTTGTATACGGCAGTCTGATTATTATTGGCAGAATTACGCCAGATGTTTTGCCATACGGTAAGTAGGTTACGTAAATTGTACATTAATTAGTGGTTGTCAGAAAGACGTTTTGTTTGTCTAACACCGCCGTATAATCTCCAGTGTGGCCAGCCAAACTTGAAGAAGGAATAGAATATACCTAATTATAATCAACATGTCAGTCAATATACGTGACGCGGCGGTAGAACATTCGTCGTCTCTGGTTGATTCCGTAAGGGCCTAAGAATATATATTTATGTATTGATAATGTATGTATGGGTGTTTGTATGAATCAACAAAATACAACGTGTCGGTGTATGTTTGTTCTTCTTCTAGAACCCATAATACAAGGCTACGCTTAGTTTGGGTCTAAATAATGTAATATATTATTAACTAGCACCCTAAAGTAAAACATTAAAAACTAGTTATAGTTAACGCGAACATGCGTGTTCTGGCCACTCGGCCATTTGGGCCGTGTTCACGCATGAGCGACAATAGGGCAGAGCAGAATGCCGTCCAACCGGTGAAGCAGCTGCGGCCGCGAATCACTGCCAGATTTACTTTACGCGCCTATTTGGTGGCGCTAACGGGGCATTGGAACGTACCTACCGTAATCTCCGGCCAGTTGACATGGTAACATTGACGAAGTGGTGACGGCTAGGGCGACAACCTGTCGGGTTATTAAAATACTTTACGATTATCGCTAATATATTCTGAATGGGGACATTCATTATTCTTATTATTATTCTAGGGTAGCCGCTAAGTAGATACCGATGATGACACGGGTTTCAGCAGTGGTCCTGCATGTAGTCCTGGTTTTAGTCTCGCATTTTAACAAGATTACTTTGCGTGAAGAACATTTTATACATAGTACAACAAATAGGAATGAGTTGATATAGGTAGCATATCAGGTACCTGAAGTTACTGAAATTCTTTAAGACTACGGTAACCGCTCACCTCGTAAGGCTTGCAGGTAATTAGCAAGAAAAAATGGCGACAATTCGGAACACCAACTAAGGCTGCAAAACCTATTTTTGGTGTCTTTAGCAGAGGTATACCTATGTGAAATGATGTTGATTTTTAATTCCTTAGTATAACAACTGTAAATTAACCACTAAACGAATAACATTTATTTGGATAATATATCCAGTTTTGTTTTAGGGATAATAATACAAATCCTTTTGAGGGCTCAGATACTGCTAGTCCCTCACAAATTCGCTAAAGGAAAATACTCCTAAATCCGGCCTGTTTTAAGTTTAAAGGAACATTCACCCCTAACAAAACCAATACGCCGAGCTAAACAGAAATTCAGCCTCTTTACATATAAAATCACATATTTGCGCTACAGCTCAAAGAATTTTTATTTATATTGTTGAAACGGTTCTACCCTCGGAACATTATGGTCGTTTGTGGTACATATTTACTGTTTATGTTGTCGTGACATTGCTAGGAGTGTTTGTTCAGGATTGTGCTGAGCTGTCACTATTCCGCATTGTTTCCTCCGCTACAATGTACCGTTTAAATTTACTGTTTGACAATATTTATTGGATGTATAATTCTTACGTCAGTCTACGTCTACGTCTCTTATTGATGCTGAAACATAAGTTAGTTGTCCATTTGTTAAATATAATACAGTAGTAATGAAATCTAAATAATAAGATAACACATTAAGAATGTCAAATTTAGATCTTATCTTGCTTATCTCACGCTGCAGCTATGTATGAAACATGGAATCGCTCACCTGATTGACGGTTGTGTAATATCGGATTGATATTTACATAATCATAAACTAAAAAATTAAAATACACAGATTACTCTTTTTGCGTCGGGGGTTAATAAAATACTCTCCTTAATAAATGCTTAATAAAAATGTCCTTATTGTTCCATGGTTAGCGGTTATATTGACTTATATTGAGTACACGCCGAGAAGATTCTCAAGTTAATCTGACAAGTGATACGCATCCATTGTAAATACTGTTTCAAACAAATCTTGAAAGTCAATTTTAACCTACTCCTAATAAACTGTCGTATCGACATGAATCTTTTGGATGTATATTGTATATGTAGGTTGGATAACAATATTATAATTTGGCATCTTGGAGCTGATCTGATGATGGAGGAGGTGGATAGTGGAACTCTTCAGTGGCTACTAGTAAACCCTTTGAGTTTAGGCTCGGCTCAATTGATTCGTGTTGACGAGTCCAACAGATTGGGCTCCGTAACGATGGTCTGATGATGGAGCCAGGAGGTGGATAGTGGAACTCCTTTTTGTTTTTAATTTGGTTCGCTATTAAAGTGTTTTTTTTTTTAGTATTTCTAAACAATACTTAATTTATTTTTTCATATCTCCTTTAGTTTTTACCTATAAAATTGCTCATGTTTAATACTGGCTGGTATGAAGCTCGGTAATTGATTTGTTTACCCCGCGAGGAAGTAACTTACTTAAAAAACATTAGTAACATTATCTAGTGTGCCTGAGGCGTACGCTAAGCATCCAGTTCGTATGTATTGCATATTAAGATCTGCATCCCCGGAAGTAGGAAGAACTCATACATCAAGCGAGCTATTAGCGACGCTTCGAATCACCGCGTGTGTTTGCTATTGAAATACGTAGATACAAGCCGGTTGTATAGACATACTACATACAACTAGTCTAGGCAGCTTCCTACTGCGGATTAATGACAGTCCGTACGGAAATTTCTAGTAGCATACTCAATTTTTTACAGTATGGATTAATATTTATGTAATACAAATTGCATACGAAATTAGTTAGTTATGTAAACTAACACTGTACCGCGCAGGATTTAGAACTGACCTTTCTATGAAAGAGGAACTTAACTTAGTAATGGTGTTTTTTTCTAAGGGTAGCACCAAAACCATGTGAATCATACGAATGACAGAATTTACTTTAAATGCCTGGTTTCCAAAGCAACAGGCAAAACCTTTGGCAAAAGAGACAGGTAAAAACACACGGCCCCTACATTTGAGTGCCCAAATTATAGGATTGCACTTTCTTATGCGGATATGTATGCAAATACTGGTTCCAGACGATAAAGCACAGCACAATTTTCAATTTCTCAAGTATAGCCCCTGGCCCGAGAAAGCATCGAGGTGATGGTTAAATTTTATTCATAAACAAAATTTTAAACAATCAAAGGCTTCTCCGCATCAAAGTTAACAACGTTCACGTCAATGAAGAGGAGCGGGGAGGGGAGGGAGATGAAAATTTCACTTTTCCCGAGAGCGGTGGCCGCACGTCGCCGGTTACTTAACGACGTTAACGATCAATTATTAAGCGCTAATGAGTGCGCGTGCGCAAAAGTGACGACAAACGCTAGCGACGGACGTGTAATATTATGCTTAAAAGATTTATTAGATGCCAATTTTTTTCCTGGTAGAATGTTACAGTAATATAAAAGTAATTTCTGCATACGTGGGTAAGATTGTAAATATCAACACAAACCAGGATTTTTGATTACTTGAGGCGGTAGCGAGCTTTGATACAAATGGACGATCTATCGGCCAGGCTAGGAGATCATGCCTGGCGGACTGCGGCCCAACGGTTGACGTTGGGAAGTTGTATATACATATACTACTTGCACGTCACCAGTTGCTATCGCTAGGTGAAGTTTTACTAAGTTTTGTTGTACCTAGGTGGATATCCCCACAAGACTATCGCACCGCACTCGTAGCATAACAAGCAAAACTAAATGTACATTTCAATTTCCTTAAAGTAGAAACTCCGTTATCAATCCACTGTTTCCCATTCAAACTCCGTAACCGAATAACACATAAATAATGTCAATACATGATATTTAATAAAAGACTTCATTGGGAAGGTAATCTGACACAAGCAGACACAATAAATAACACATAAATAATGTCAATACATGATATTTAATAAAAGACTTCATTGGGAAGGTAATCTGACACAAGCAGACACAATAAATAACACATAAATAATGTCAATACATGATATTTAATAAAAGACTTCATTGGGAAGGTAATCTGACACAAGCAGACACAATAAATAAAGAAGAAGAATAAGTTACTCCCTTTAGACTAAAATAAAGTAATGCTTGGAATAATTAATGTGATGCTCACTTGTTTTCGTTGATTTTTTTAATACTTTATGTATTTTTTATGACGAAACACCAGTGTTTCTTATGCGACGCCAACGTCGTCTTCCTTCTAATATAGAGCCATAGCTACCCTACTTACAATCGAAAAAACTGAACTACGCCACTTCTGCAGTTGAGTAATCGCAGTTTTCTGTGGGGTTGATCATGTTCTGCTGTTTACTCAGATGGTTTATTTCCAGACATTAAGTAAAGTTAATGTGGTATATGTGTTAGGTTAGGAAAATCATGACGAAGGACACGGACGGCATAGCGAACTCTCATCCAACGCGACGCGATTTTTCGATGTCAAAAAGAATGACTTGGGATAAATCTGTCTTTCAGAATAAATGATTTATTATTTTCATAATATTGTGGACCACTTGCTATATGGAGTTTACACCGACCATAATTCATCAAACATATCTTGTGGAGGCATCCAGTGTATTGCCAGGCTTGCTATGGAAACTAAAGAAAGTCGATTGGAATAGTTTGTAGTGTAACCACGGGTATGTTACTAAAGTGTTTTAATAATGTAATTATTACTTTACAGCGTAATACTAATACTATTATACTCTGAGAATAAATGTTTGAGTATTCCTGATTTTAAAGGCAATATCCAGTTAACGTTAAAATAAAAGCCTTATAAAACCAAATACAAAAAAAATCTTTTCGTTTTCAATACACTTGATATAATCTAGTGCAATAGTTGCAGTAATAAAAACAGTGAGTCCGTCAACTGGCGACCAATGAACCAGTTACTACAATTTTACTCAACGACTCGTTATTGCGTATAATTGCCTTGCTATCAACACACAGGTTGACGTGCCACGCTTTTCAATATTTATTTTTGTTTTTATCTAGGATACAATAAACCAAGATATAATCGACAATGTTGCACTAACTCGAACCTTTCCTGGAAACTCTTTTAACTTCGGGACTATTTGTACCTTTTTGCATTGATCTGAGTGTATCTATGTATTACAATAAATATCTAAGTATGTGTATCCGTGTTGTTCAGCCCATAGCACAAGCTATGCTTAGTTGGGGTCCAGAGAGTGCTGTGTGATTTATCTCAGAATATTATTATTATAACATTTATTAAGTTTAGTCCATCAGTCCCAAGCAATTAAGCTTTAGTGCTTAACGACTACTAAGTTCTTTAAAATCTTTGCAATATAGAATGACAAACATTGAAAGATGTGTAATAAAACAGGCAATCTGCTCTCTGTTCTATTAATCCAATAAACAGCCATTTCTAAAAGACGTTTCCCTGAACTCAATTTAAAAGCAATGAGAAATATAATTGAAGTGGTGAAATAAAATTACTGTATAGAGACATGCAATTAGTTCAATGCGCAGGGAAAGCACGGAGGCTCCACACGAGACGAACTTTCTTCTGTCGACGACCTGCCGCTATGTGATGACAACCACTTAAATAATAACACGAGTATCTACAATCATTCTTCTCCTTGATAGATTTTTCCAGTACGCATTATTTTCAGTGACTTTCAACAAACATATATCTATAACTACAACTACTACTTCACAGCGAACCCCGATATGGAGTGGTTAAGTCAGAATCGAACTAACTAAAACCACACAGTGTTCTGTCAGGTATCACCTGAGAAGGAAATCCCTGGAAACCCTAGGAACCCTGGGATTTACTTGCGATAAATATTCAAATTGATATGTACTTAATCTATTGTAAGGCCAATGTGTGGCGACGGAAATGCACGAGTGTCACCGCCCTGGTGTGGCAAACGCGTATAGGATACAGGTACATTTCCGGTGATATTAAAGGCAGCAGTAAAGTATGTACATATTTGGAAAACCTGTGTAGGTTTAACAAATTTTATCGACAAACAGAATTAATTATAGTACTAGATAGTAAATTACATATATGTCGCATAAACTATTTATTATATGTTGAATCTCTACACTCAAGTTTAATTTTTTTTTTTTCAATTCTAAATTACTACAATAATCAAATATACAATGATCTTCGATTATAAATATTAAAATTGAAGTGAATATTATAAATATATTCTTTTATAAGATACAAGAACAAATATCATTTTTAAAATATGTGGTAGTTAGTGTAATTGCGCGCGCCTCAGGAAACCGATTCAAGACGTCCGAAGCGCTTGCTATTGAAGGCGGGTGTGAGCCACGCCTCTAGTCCACTGTCATCTAGTCAATAAATTACAATAATGATGGCTGACTACTCTGTTGGCTCAGTGACACGAGGATGTAACCATAGATTAATGATAGTAGGCAACAGGTGTCAGACAGGGCGCGACCTCCGAACTTATTCAATCTTTGCACCACTGCTAGCTCACCGAGCGACGCACAATGACAATTTAGATTACTATCACTGACGACACGTAGACATTAGTAACATCATTGTTGAAAGGTCGAAGAAGCAGACGGGTTATGTAAGACCGGGTCGTCTTACATAACCCGACGACGAGAAGTTTAACATTTGTGACCCGTAGCGGTATAATCGTGGACTGTTAATAGACTACTATAGCGTTAAATACATAGTTTTATTTTAAGTTAATCCCCAATCCATCCGTATAAACAATATAAATTTCCTTCAATTGCCTCCCCTTCTTAAAGGAAAGGAAAGGTAGGCAACACTTAAAGGAAAGATGGGAATATTAGGTGTATATTGAGGGAAACCCTCAATATACACGTAATTTTCCCATCTTTAATTCCCAAAGTGCCCGGTTTGCCCCCTATTACGTAAATGGGGAAAAAATATAGTTGGCAAAATCTAGGTTTTTAATACGCCTCTGCTTACCCCTTCGGAGATGCAGGCGTGAGTAAATAAGTAGCTTTATTTTGGAAAAAGGTAGAGCATAGTAGATTTTCTTCGAGTTAGTGCAACTTGAAGAAAACCTAGTAGTAGTAGGGTAGGCAGAATCCAATCAGTTAGGCAAGGTGCAAGTGCCATCACTGGCGTTCATACGTAACTGCGTATTATGAGATAGACGGGCGTTATGCTTATGCTGGCTAATAATTACAAAATTGAACGTCTATCTTGAGACTAAATCTAGCAGTTATTTTAAGATTTGTTTTCTTGCTGATAGGTCAGCTTTATTGGAATCTCATTACTTGTTACTGTTATTTTCAGTTTTTAGTTTGTGGTGGAGTGGACTTGACCTTTGGGAGTTACAATGACAATACATCAGCCTTTTATGTGCAATACGTATAGCAGTTATATAAACTACGGCATCGTCATAGTTGCAAAAAGAATAATCAAAATAAGTCCAGTATTGTATGTCATTCTCGAACAAACCCGTTTGGCGGTTATGCTGTCACGCGCGTATAAACACTCACAACGCCAGTGACGTCACTCGATTGTCTCAACTTTATCTCACCTTAACCTCTATGGAACTCTCTGGCGGCACTTGTTATTGGTGTAAATACAATAATACGCTACATAATATACTCATATAACATTCTGGGGCATAGTACACAGCGCTTACCTAGACCAAAACAAAACATACATTGTACTGTGGGTACTAGAACACAAAATGACCATTCTTAAATTTTTTGTTAATACAAACATATTATATGTACTTTGAAAATGACAAAGCAATGCAAATAGACAAATTCAGGCACACACATATTTACACTGAATCGTACCCGCGATCGACGTTACAGACGAATGCTCTACAGCCGCGTTACATAAGTTCTCTATGTATATCATTGGTCTATATATTACCTAGGAACGTTGCGTTCTTGTGAACCCCTCCAACCTCCCAGCTAAGCCAAATGCCTGTGGGTTCACGTGGAACGTGGATAGTGTACTTACTGGGTGGGGTTTGATATCACAATCACTTGATCGCAAGTCCACTAATATAAAAAGAAATGATATCTATCACTCTGATTTCTGCAATATTGCTCAACATTGTATCAGTTGTGGAAAAGATTGTTGATTATTAAAAGAGCCTTTAACAAAGAAAAGTTTTAACTGCAAATACTTAATACGTAGGTGTGTTTATCAGCAACACTATAAATACACTCATTACCGTCATATCTGTGATGTTTACATGGTCGCGTGACTCTTCACTATTTTAATATAGATCTTATCATTTGTGTATACATACAATAAATGTAGCATATGTGGAGCTAGAAACTATTGTTAATACTGCGTATAAAACCTAGTCGTATCTAGGTATTGCGATGGCGCCTGGCGTTCGGCCACAGTAGGTGACCTTGCCCCTGGTGCAATGCAGGCACCATCGCCTTGGCCAACTTGGCGACAAAAGTTCCTTACAAAATGGCGATGATACACTGGCTTCATCGACTATTTTTAGAAAAGCAGAGGTAATCGAAATAGAATTTTAAATGTGAAAGTTTATTTTATAACACTAAGGTGGCAAAGAAGCATACGGCACGCCTGACCGTAAGCGGCCACAATAGTCAAGCTAGCAACGCGATGGATCTCATACACACGTAGTCGACACAAAAAAAAACTACTGTCCTTTCTCCCTATCTACTAGTCACCCGGAGTAGATAGGTTCGCAGCCGGAAGGCGAAAGCTGTCAGATACCGATTTTGGAGTTGGACTCGTGGGGGTATTGTGGTTAGCTGCAGAGAACGGGCACGTACGTCTGCTCCACTATTGTCGGTGGAGCGTCGGTTCTCGCGCGCAGCGAGCAGCGGAATTAACCGGTCTAAGGCGAAGGGCTCCTTGGTTTTCCGCTGCGAGGCTTGGAGCGTCCTTTAGCAGAGGTCCCGTCGGACCGATGCAGCTCGGGTACTTGCCTGCTTAGCAAGTAGAAAGGTGACTAGACACTGATCCGGACACCCGACCGTAGGCCAGGGTAGACCTGCACTTGATTGTAGATCGGGATGTGTGCGTGCTGACAGCTCCGGTACCAGCTGGATACTGGTAGTCGGCTTCTCTGACGAATTTAGCGGTGTTACCGCGAGCATATGCAAATATGCGGGAAGTGAGCGTGCCTTACAGCTCCGGTACCTATCTAGACAATAGGGAGTTTGCTGGTTGCGAATGGGGGGTCGCTGCGAGTGTGGTTTCACGAGTGGCTATCTTCTGTGACCGATAGGCATACGGGTAACTAGCCTTAATTAGTACCGTCGCCATGGCGTTGGAGGTAAGACCTGCCGTATAAAGGTCCCTGCGTCTCAGGACCTTGGTTTGGGGAACTTGATGCACGTATACTGACCCTGCTCATATAACGTAAAGTTGGGTGGGGTGGGGGCAGTATAAACAAATACGTAGTCGTGAGGAGGAGAGGGCCTGTCCTTTCTGGAGAGACCCATAGAGGTCATGCTAGAATTGTCTAGACGAACACGTATAGAGAGAAGACAATGAGATTTGTATTCATGGGATCTGCCCATATGAAGGCGAGTTTGCGATGGTGACTTTACAGGTGCCAAATTCACCATATCTTCTGGATGACTACGGTACTCCTAGTCCTAGTCATTTGAGATATAAAAAAATGGTTGAAAAAATAGTAAATACTGGATAGTAGACGGGGTGTCTTACAAATGGTGTTCTTAGGGCTGAAAACACATAAATTGGACTCAGTTTGTCATTATCCTGTTGGAAACTAGTAATATCTCTCGATTGCAGACACAAGATGTTGATATCAACGTCACTGTCATCGCATAGCAATGAATAATAAATAATAATAACTTGACACATCTCACACACGGCCGCCTGATCCCAAATTAGGAAGAGCCTGTACGGTAACCAGACTGCAAAAAAATATTCTTATATATTTCTAAATATATACATAATTATTGCAGAAAAAATAACACCCAGACACAGAACAAATGATCATGCTCATTCCACAATTATTTGTCCTATGTGGGAATCGAACTCACGACCTCTGGCTAAGCAGTCAGGATCACTAACCATTAGACCAACTGGCAAGTCAAGCGACAGTAACTCATAAGTTACTGAAAGCTTACTAATAGCGACGTCAGCACTTGTTTGTTTATACCCTGGGGATGGATATCACTGTTTACCGATATTGAACTGACATCCATGCTGCTTGAGTCGGGGGCTTAGACAAGTTGTAAATAAAACCTTTTGTTTTCACGTTACCTACCTTCTTAGAATGTTTAGCAATAACTTTTTACAAAACTAGAGCAAAAAAAAAAGGTGTAAAGTTGATTTATGGAACCGTTTGTAAATAATGACGAGAGGTAAACACTATAAAATTTACGATTCATTAAGATGAAAGTTTTTGGTGCTAAAAGATATGGTGAAATTGTGGTTTTATATTTACGGTGTTAGAAGTTAGTTCACAACTTAAATGTATAAAGTGGAGGTCTTCAGCTCAGTAAATGAACTAAGTATGCATTTATATCAAAATAACAGGTGCATAATATAAATATTATTCATTACTAGGTCTGTGGTCTTAATAGTGCTACACCGTATTATACGTACGTAGGTAACTCTTTGTAAATAAAAAACAATTATAAAATAAAACGACAATTAAAAACAATGCCACTTTATAATGAAGATTTAGAAATAAATCCTGAATTAAAGTACGGAAGTACCTACTACACCTAAATTAATACGCTTCGTAAATAATTGAGGTCATTTACTTCTAAAATACTCATTCGTGACTTGATTTTTGTTGATCATTTTTTATTGGTGGCGTTTGTTTGTTCGTGGGAGAGCCATGCTTCGGCACGTAGGATACCATGGCTTTACAGAAAACCGGCAGTGAAGCAATGTTTGTATTGCTTTTCGCCGCGTGACTGGGGTTACTGGAGGCCCTAACCCTTTCCTCCTCTTCCACCACTCTCACCTTAAAGGCCAGTAACGGCCTTGTGACTCTTCGAGTTGCAGGTGCCCATGGGCGGCAGTAGTCATTTACCATCAGGTGACCCTCTGCTCGTTTGCCCCCTGTTTATACCATAAAGAAGAATTGCTTTCTTCTTCGTCTAGGACATGACCTAACAGATTAAACTAAAAAAATATCGTTTTAAGATTTTTTTGTTTTTCTATTCATCTGTTTTGTCCTGTCCTAGACGAAGAAGAAAGCAATAAAAGTCCCGATCCCCTGGGAATATCGGGATAAAAAGTAGCCTATATGTTAATCCAGGTCTCCAGCTATCTACATACCAAGTATCATCGCAATCGGTTTAGTGGTTTTTGCGTGAAAGAGACAAACATCCATACATACATCCATACATCCTCACAAACTTTCACGTTTATAATATTAGTAGGATACTACTTGATACCCAAACACATGGCCAGCCTGATGGTAAATGTTTTACCGATGGCCATAGACCCTCTTAACACCAGCGATCACCTCTCATATAGTTTGTTTGACTAATCTCACCACCAAAAAAACAGAGCACTTCCCCGGTAGTACCGTCTAACCTCAACCTCTCCTATTGTAGGTTCTATCATATTACGGCCGCTAACATTCAAGCAGTAAAATATGTTGCACCTTAACTTTTAATTAAGGTACACTGTGTACCCTAATATAAAGTGTAGGTTATTTAAAACTAGTTTAAAATTCAAATAGACAAACTTGAAACTTCAATTTTAACCGTCAAGCACTTTGTCTAGTATAATTTCTCACTTTAAAGAAATACCAGCTCTGAATTGATTGGTGTACACGTTGATTTTGGTCAAAAGTAGTTCTGCCATTGCATAAGGCACTCATTGCACACTAAAATAGACTTAATTATACATATGACACGTGCGTTTGCTTTTGTACGGACTTAGGGCAAACGAGGCACGTGATTGGTCATTTAGCCAGTTTAAATAATTAAATAGGCATGTGCAATATATCTACGTGTATGAATTAACAAGCAACCATAAAACGTGTGCAGTAAAACGTACAATTCAATAGACTGTGTTGAAAATATTGTCATGGAAGCACAGTGAGCTTTAATATAACCAACATCCGTTATTTTTTCCATGTAAAAACCTTATTAATGTCGAGATGATACGAGAATTTAAGAAAGTAAATAAACCAGAATTAGTATGTCATGAACTTTGAAAATCTTTGTTTTGAGTATAGAGATGTTTCACTTCCTTATGGTGACTTACAAATGAAAAATATTTTTTTTCAATTTCTGAAATGTAAAAATAATCTATGATTATTTCAAATTAAATTTCGTTCTATTTGACCTTTTAAGGATAAAACTACGATCCCACAACAAAAAATTAATTATCTGGATATTACAGTTACGCACCCTAAAGACATATTAAGAATTCGGGCGTCCTTTAATTACGTGAGGCCACATTAGCGATTTCGACCCTCCCTGAAGAGATGTTGTAAGATTTGGCTTGACCCCTCATCTTTGTATTATTGAAAATACGTTAATCTATGCTGGATTGCGTTGGATGTAATAAAAAAATAAAATATAATTTCAAAACAAGTATTTAATACAGAACCTAGTCTGAAATCATAGTGAGAAAATCGAATAATGAAATACTTGAATATCAACTACTAAAATTCGTAAAATAATACTCATTCTAATCCACGGCGATTCATGTGTGGTCTTAAGAGTGACTTTTACACTGTTTCCGGAAATAAATTACGTGATATGGGCCGAGACTCCCGTCTGCCCCACATGAGGTTGGCTGAGATTCGGGTCGACCCCCTCCCCCCTAAACGCCTCACGTAATTAATGGACGCCCCCATATGTGTTAAATTGTAGCTAGGACTACTACAATACTGCTGTTACGTTTCTGTAGTAATCAATCGAATTCAGAATCGTTGACCTCAAAATCTTGCAGTTTACAAAGCCAGCCAGCTGTTCTATCACAAAGCATTGATAACAATACAAATTACAATACAGAACAAATGATAATTTGTTAAGAACAAAAGACGGTCATCAAAGCGAAATATCTGTTGACACGTCGACTGTAAGCAATTAGCGAAACGTGGTATAAATAAATAATGTAATGACCTATTATGAGATAAACTCACGTAAGTGATTGGACAGTAGAGCTGAGAAGCATGCGCTGATACAGATCTTCAACATCTTTCACTTTAACTGTATAGAGTTAAGTCTACGCATTCGAAATTTTAATATAAAATTAAATTTTGCAAAGTATAAAACATGTTTTAGTCGATTTAATTGTCATAAAAACCTATTATTATTATTATTTTGATAATATAATAGGAAATAATTGTCAATTCAAAAGTCAGAAAACCTTTTAACTTAGGTCTTCAGAGCCGCGGAAAAATGTTTCTTCTCCACCTGATTCATAATCTAATATAAAATCAAATAAAACATTGATCATATCTTAGACTAAGTGTGATTTTCTGGAACTTGTTAAACGAATCAGCCGTTGAGCAGTTTACACGGCCGGGGAATAGAGGAACTAGCCCCGAGGATGAGGATGAAGAAGAGGAATGACGAAGCGGATGCAGGGGCGTTATACGGACACGAGGATATCTAGCGGGTGCTTGAAACTCTTTTTTAAATGTTTAATAAACATGTTATTGTTTCTATACCGCTAGTAAATCTTGAAAAAAAAAAATAAAAAAATGTTAGAATACCAATGTAAATTCATTCCTGAGCTCTTATTACAAAAACATACATAATGTCGAGTTAACACAAAGCGTTTAATTAGAAGGAATTTTAAAAACCTTAGCATTGAAACAGGAAGTATATTTATCAGAAAAAGAAAATGAATGCGGGTGAAGGTGTTCCAAGCATATGGTTAAAAGGTTTTTTCGCTACCTGCATGTCTTTGTAAAAGACACGTGTAAAACAAATAACAGTTTTTGCTGGTAGATAAATTGCTCTAACTTAAGAGCACTGTGCAACATCCATCACCATAGACACTCCCAACGTTGCCAGATGCCAACCGGAACACTTCGTTTTTAGCACTCTCGGTGCACATCCTGCTGACATGACGTCCTGCATAAAAGGCGGGATTTTAGAATCCCATCTCTTTTTCTTCTCAATACAAAATTATTAAAATAAAATATATTTAAAATATAATTGAAGAACAGTTTTGTGCATAATTGTTTTTAAACTTTCAAGACTTTGATACATATTAAATGTGTAATTCGGGATTTAATCGCGATAATATTTAAAAAGTAAAATACCTCTTGGTTTCCCGACGTTTCGATCGAATTGCACCGATCGTTTTGTGCATAATATATTTCCTTCCATTCGTCTGTTATTTAGTCCAGAATATTAAAAAAATGGGTATAGTAACACTAAAAAGTGTGTTGTGCCATAAACCCTGACAACATATTGTAGCACATAAATTTAGAATCCATTTCAATGTCATAATGAACTTGAAGGGTAAAATAAAAACGTACATAATTACAAGAGCAACGGTGTTATCTAAGAGAACTATGTATGTATATCGGCTAATTTTATTAATATTTTCATAATTTCATAGTCAATTGTGTTTTTGTTTGAAAGCGTGACGTTCTTAAACCAGTGTCCAAACACAGACGTAAAACATAGCCAATGTTTGGCTTCTGTCTCGTTTACACAAAGGCTAAAAAGTTTCGAGAACTCTGCAGTTTCCTCTGACTTGCAAACAAGTTTCTATCGGTTGTCTAATAAACTCGGGTTATCGCATCTTGAGTAATCGGACCGTAGTCAAGGACAGACGAGATAAAAAAACAATTCATAAAAAGTATGCTTACTAAAACTATTAGCTCAATAAAAAATACTTCTTATTTTTTTATTCCCAACCAATTCATATAGGGTTTGATAGACTTCTGAAACCACTTATCCTAGTATAGTTTTGTCACCTTTTTATCCTAGTATAGTTTTGTCACCTTTTTATCCCAGTATAGTTATTGTCACCTTTTATTTTCAGTAGCTCCATTCACATTTAAGACACTGTGATTAACGTATACCAAGATGGACCTACACAAGAGAAAGGTTAAGCACTTAGACCTTAACAATGATGTACAAGACAAACCAACCCATATCATTATTAATGGGTGCAAACGAGCAGACGGTTCACCTGATGGTAAGTGACTATCTCCGCTCATGAACACTTGCAACTCAAGAGTCAAAAGTGCGTTGCCGGCCTTTCCGGCCTTTAAGATGGGAGTAGGGAAAGGACGGGACGGGGGTTGGACCTCTGGTAACCTCACTCACTCAGCGAAACACAACGGCAATCATGGCTTCACTGCCGGTTTTCTGTGAGGTCATGGTATCACTCCGGTCGAGCAGGCCCATGCGTGAAAAAGCATGGCTCTCCCACATAAACATAAATTATAATATAACCAATAATATTACACACGAACAAACCAAACGTATTTATTTGCATGTCGTATGAATTAAATATTGCTTATATAAAAGTTGCAACGTTTACATCTCAGTGTTAGCCATCGTTACGAAAACAAAGTCATTAAACTCCTGCTAGCGTGGCTTTCAATTCTAGTGTACAAATTACTTATGTGCGCGCTATTTATTTTTTACACACATCATTTTCGAAGGCTGTATGTTAATGATTTCAAAATGTAATAATAATAATCTAAGAGGTAGATGGTTCATCTCCAAAAAAGTTTTGAAAAAAAAAAATGGAATATACGTTTTTAATACTGTTATTTTTTTTTAAGAATACTAGTTACCCTGTTAAACCTACAGCTAAGCTAAATGCTTGTGTTAGGAGTGGGTTCACGTCGGTAATGTACTGCGTGTAGTTCGCCACACCATTAATTAAGTGGTTGTAACCACTTAATTGTCCGACGCCTTACTGCAATTACTTTTAATATAAGTAAATAATTTTACATTACACATTTATACATGTATAATTTATATAACTAATGCCTTAATATATACAACAATTGAAAATAGTGTGCAATAAAACATTTAATTATAATTAAAAACATACTTTTGAAAATTTTGCAATATCGAATGTTCTTCCATGTAATTAAAAAAATACTTATTTAGCGCCATACGCGTACCAATGCTTAAATATATTAATTTCTTTATTAAACTTAAACAAAAGTTATAATATTCGAGTCCTACACTATTCATAAACAATAAAAATTACAAACCTAATAAAGTTACTCAGTCTAAGTGAAACTACATGTTAAATTTTAACTCTGAATTTAAATCTAAAGCTTGACGCAAAGCTGTCAGTCAGCCACGAGCTGTTACCGGCAAGTCGCTGATTGGCTTCGACAATTGTTCGGCGGAGACGACTGATCGGACGCCTCCGCATTCCACGCTCCCCTCTCCCGATAACTGCTCACTTCCCTCATAGGGTTGACACAAATGGGAATCAGGCTAGGTAGGTATACAAGATAAACCCTGAAACTGCATGCACGCACGCATACATATTTACTTTAATAATAAATTCACTTGAGACCGACATGAGTTTGACAGGTAAACAGATCGTTGCCAAAAAATTACGCGATTTTTCAAACATCATTTACTAAGAAATTTGTATCTATGTATTTCCTTATTCCTTGGTGTGAACCTTCTCACCTGACTGTTCTAAAGAAATATAGATTTGACTTAAGTGCAGTTTCTGGAGGATTGCTTTGACCATTTTTACTTATTAAAAGCACACGTACGACGTATAAATTTATATCAAATCAAAATGTATATATACAGAAAAACTTAAAAAAGCACACTGCCACATTTGAATCAATCACATTGTTAATCAATCTTTCTTTATATTAGAAACGTCGTAACGCTTAATCCCATATGTCCATGAAGAGTTATCTAACCAACTTGTCAACCCTGTTGCGATCTGGTTTTGACCTACATCCACAGATAACAATTAATCAAGAACCCTGCGGACGGAACTCATTATAAATGGACCCAATGGATTTGAGACCGTTTCCCGATTAAATTTATTGTTTGCAACGGAAAATGTACTACTGGTGTTCCTCTCGGGGGAGCATATAAGGTCCACTTCTCTTTTTATTGCACATAAATGTGACCTTCCAAAGGTGACAAAATTTACAATGGCTCTTTTTGCAAACGACAGCACTGTGACTGGGACAAATAAACTATGATTATGACCTAACCTAAACTGGAACCTAAACTGGAAACGTAACTCAAAACAGTTAATTAAAAGAGTACTCATCCGTGTATGCCTTATACAAACTTGCCGTTATTAATAATATTATGTACTTGTAATGGCATACCATACTATGCCATCACAAGTTCAAGTCCATCCTAATCTTTGGAATCTTATTTAGGGCTATTCCACCAATAAGGAAATAGTATTTAAGTCTCAGAATCTGTATTTGAACTTGATTCACTTGTTAGCTGACCCTTTTGAATGAATGCACAAAAGTATATTCTGTATCTGTATGACATCCATAATCTACAATGAGATATCTAAACAGCTTGAACAACTAATTATCAACCCAGTATCACTGAGTTTTTGATTAGATTATTAGATAGATTTCACTTGAAGTAACCAATTGTTACTTCCACGCGGTTTTCATAAAGATTAAGACATTAGATTATTAAGATTAACTAATTTTATAATTTTATTAATTATATTTTTTATTCTACTCATTAATTATATTTTGTTTTGTATTAAATTAATTATATTTAACCCGTTATATGATTAAATTTATTGCATGCATTTTATTCCACATAAATAAACTTATTATTAATTATTGTTTCGTTGATTTTTCAGCTATTTTGTTAAATTTATGTACGCCATAGTAGGCAAAACATGTAACACTCGCAGAAACCGACCAAGCTCGTTATCTTGTTATATGTTTACATGTTTATACAAAATAAATGTCAATGTCTATAGAAGACATATCACATATCTACACGTGTAGGTGTAGTGTGATATTGGTGGTTGACGAATTTTATTTATATACGAACAATGATAATGAATGATAACAATATTATCAACATAATTTAAAAAAGGAGAGGTTTTCACTGTACTTTTTACTGTTTATGTGAGATATATCTTCGCCAATTGCAAAAACAAATTTTAATTATATTTTTTTTATTGGATAAGTTACACATTTGTAAAGGAAAGTGACCTTCACTCCAGACCTTCCTTCAGCTCCATCATCAGATCGGCTCCAAGATACCAAATTATAGTATTGTCATTAAACCAATATATAATATTATATATACAAAGTTTCATTTTGTTACGACAATTAGAAGCAGGTTATAACTGACTTGCTAGATTTGTTTACATAGTTACAAGAGAAGCTAATAAAAGCGTGTTAAAAAAACTAGCCACATGTGACAGTTGCCTAACGGAGGCCCTCTAATAAGTTACAAGTAAAGTATACTTAACTTATGACTCTTAGAGGGCCTTCGAGAACCTTCGAGGGCCTTAGAGGGCTTATAAAGGACAGAGACAGACAGATAATAGTAATTACCTAATCGTTATCAATGGTAAGTAAGTGAGTAGACTCATATCGGAAATGTTCAGGGTCACTTGCGCATATATTCCACGACTCGGAAATCGCTAAACTGATACGGTTACCACATCACAAAAGGAAGTATGTTATAATATTTTTGTCCTCTCATATCATGTGAACTAGTTATCGAGAGTATAAAAAAATGTTAAAAAGTTGTAGGTACTACAATTGATGCAATAAATTATATATATAGTTAAATGTATTTTATCTAACTCGAAACAACACGGTTTGCACTAACATGCGATTTTCAATCAGTAATTTCACTTGTCGCATCGAGTTACCTCTTTAAACGACTGGAGTTTTTCCGTCCTTTTAAAATGAGAAAAATATTTACTAACTAAACATTTCCGTTGAAGGTTTAACCTCAAATTAACTATGTATCATGTGTTCATGTTTAAGCGATCGACAAAACGCTAATACCAGAGATTACTAAGTAGTTACTACGTAACAGATAAATCACTCCCTACAAAAACGTCCATACCTACCGTTTTAATTACCTACTCTTTCCGAGCGCCGACCGCTGCATGCGAAAATCATCTTAAATGTTCTTAAAACACGATTGTTATTGCCTCGCAATAGCGCATGGTTGCATTGCCGTAAGTGAGTTTAGGGTTACCTCCTTTTCTGTAATATTCAATATCTATATTTTTATAAAAAAAGGCTAGGTGTTACCTGACTTAGAAAAGTGCAACACAGAATACCACGTCCCCGTAAGTTTACTAATGCGAAACACTTAACAACGAATGCACGCTACCAACGCCGTAGCCATGCGACCTCGCTTAACCAACGACTCCTACGAGAAACATCCATAAATTATTAGAACAATTAAATTCACAGTCTCACGAAACCAAAAGAGCAAAGAAAATAGAGAAGAAAAATTAAAAATAATTTGGGAAAAAAAGGAAACAATGGACTTAACCACATTTTTAGATGGTCTTGTATACTTGTGCTATTTAAACGATGACTGAACTCATATTGACATATTTTCATTAGAAGGTAAATAATTTATTGATGTTTAATATAATAATAATTTTTCATGCTTTTGCAACATTTTTCATTGTTGCTCTGTTCCTATTTATGGTAGCGTGATGTTATATAGCTTATAGCCTTCCTCGATAAATGGACTATCCTACACAAAATTTTAAGAATTTTTCAATTTGAACCAGTAGTTCCTGAGATTAGCGCGTTCAACTAAACACACAAACAAACAAACTCTTCTGCTTTATAATATTCATATAGATATGATGTAGTGATAAATGTAAAGAAGAATATATTGCATAGGTATGTATATTGTTAAAATTCCTTAATAAATAAATTAAAAATATTCAATAATTTATGGGAAGAAATATAAATACATATATAACGCTTCATATAAATAATGGTTCAATACTTTAATTAAAGTTGCGTACATCCAAATCTTTTCCCAATCAAACGAGTGGAATTCACTACACGACTACACGAGTAAATGCGTCGTTGTCTTTGACGTCAATAGTTCCAAGATTTAGCCGGCTGGCCGCACCACTAGCGCGGTGGCGTTTAGAATAAAACAATAAGGTACCTAGGTACTCTATTTCTTGTAGTTATGGCATTGTTATAAATATAAACTAATAGAGTATAATTAACTTAAAAATTATAAAGATCTGGTATTTAATACTTACCTAAGTATTTTTTTTTTTCATAAATAGAATCTTAAAACCGTTTCAAAATTACGTATTTTTACTTTACTTTACTATATAAATATTTAATAAGAATGGTAAACCATTATTAATTACTTTTATTACAGAATTAACTATTTGCATTCGAAATAAATCTTGATTCGAATGGTTTAAACTACTAGAAACCATGTCAATTTTTTCCGTGAATTTGACTGTATTTAAAGTATATTATAAGTATATCAATACGACTTCGAATTACGTTTTTGTACTTTATAATTTTAAAATAAAAGCGTGAGCGCGCAATGCATCTGTCGGCAACCCACTGCGCGAGACTGCGTATAAGGGCCGCCAGCGGCCGGGCGGCCAGTAGTTGTTTAGCGCACGTAAGAACATCTAGTGGCATAGGCCTGCTAATACTTTCTCTATCAGATCTTTATTTAGTTACTTTTCAAATCAAATCAATTTATTTACCGTTTGTTACAGGTAGACATATAATAGTTGTTATAATTTAGTATTAGTACAACCGTAACATGCCTGATTAGGCGTACAATGAGATATATAAATCACTTAAACTTTTCTACATATTATGTAAAAATGTATAGCAAATTAGACATCAAATCAGATGTGGACATGGCCTCCTCCAACGTGCATCCGTCTGCCGCATCTTCATATCCCTACCTTCTCTACCTATCTACCTTCTTCAGGTGGTCGGTCCATCTGGCTAGGGCTTGTCCTACCTTCTGTTTACCGATTCGCGGTCTCCACTCTAATTGCCACTTCAGCGTGCTGATTCTGCTAGCTCTATAACTATAGTTCTTTATCGGATGACCTCTTCACGAATTTTATCATTCAAAGAAACTCCAAGCATAGGGTCTTTTCCAGGAAATAATAAATATAAGGTACAAAACCTTTTTGTTTACCCTACGTTTGGGAACACATTGGAATGGGCTTTTTTAGATTACTCCTGGTATTTGTTAAAACCCTTAACATATTTCAGCAACACTAATTGAACGATTGCCGATACTTCGACACATTACACTTACGAGTACGACGCTTTTTTTCGATGACGACTGTATCTGATGAATGAATATTATTGCGATTAAGTCTCGATTTACACATCTAGTATGCATACGAGTCGAAGAACTGTAGAAATAATTGGAAACCAAATTGTCGCAACAGAAGGATCACTGCCAACCTAGCTTATAAAAAAGTCTTGGGAGTAGGAAACGCCACTCAAACCCTGCTGCCGTTATGCACATCAAGTCATGTCGGAGGCTAAATGTGCATGAGATAGCGCTGCTAAACGTGATCGTATGTCCGACGGTGCCGATTGGATAACGAGCGAGCGTCCGGTGTCCGCTCACGGTCACCGAGACAAACGCCTCAATGTTATTGAATTTATCGCAATTTGTTTTGATTTGTAATTAATTGATCATCGTTGTATGTTGAATAACAGCCGCATTTAGTTCTTACACCTCGTTTGAAAGGCCTTTTAATCTAAAACATCGTTAAAGGTCTCAATGCGAAAATTGAGATGGAATGTCTTTGTAACCTGAATGCTACAGTTTGAGTCAATTATTGCAGTGTACTGCGATCGTAGTTCAATTACATTAGTTGTATTTTGGTTTTTACTTCTTCAAGAGATATTTTAGTTGGTGGAAATAATAGTTATTGAACGATCGAACGTCAATGTGATAAGCATCGGCTTATATCCAACTTAAAGATTCTTATAAGCAGATAAATTTATTTTATATTATCAGAGATCCGGTGTCATAATTCCGGTGCTATTCATTAAGTAGAACTAAAAAAGAACAAGTCTGTTTAATTCGATAGTTTCCTATGTTGAATTTTTTTTCTAAGTCAGTCAATAGAATATCTTGAAATAATCTGAAATTTATCGTCTCTTTTATTTTAGGATTACGTTGCGTAATATTTGTAAGACCATTAAAATAATATAAGTATTTTTTGTAGCTTAACAACAAGAATACCATCTATTCTATTCATCTACCATCCATTTCAATTTAGGAAAAAGACTTTAATTGCAAATGGCGTGCACGCGAAAATTGTAAACAGCCTAACGATTTGCGATGCGTGGGCACGATAGATTGTACCTAGACGGGGTTTACGTATACGTATTGGTAATGGATATATATCATGACGCGAAGTGTTTCAAGTAAGTGGGTGTTACAAGTGTGTTGAATCTTCGGACTTTGTATAGTGCAGAATAGATAATCATAGTACTTATATGGGGCTTACTCATGAAAGAATGCAATCAAGTAAAAACTTTCTCGAAATAACGCAAATTCAAAGAATTGATTCGAATTTGGAAATTTCGTAATTCCATTTTAAAAAAAACCCCTAAATATATTTAAATTAAGCGGCTTATATACATATACTAGCAACCTGCCTCGGCTTCGCATGGGTAGCAGAGTCATCTTCAACAATCATCATCATATTTGAATCAATTTACAAAAAACTTAACAAATTATACGCCTGAACGTTTCTCGTGAATCACTCTGTCTATTGGTGAAAACCGCATGAAAATCGGCTCCATAGTTTTTCTGTTTATCGCGAACAGGCAGACAGACAGACGCGGCGGGGGACTTTGTTTTATAATATGTAGTGAAATGACAATAGCACAAGATTGTTAAACTGAAATCAGCGTCTGCGGTTATTTTGCAGTTTGCGCCTTAGCCTGATCTTTGTAACAAATCTATTTAAGTAATAACCGCGAACAATTTGACCTACTTACGAAGAGGATGGATATTTTGATAGTTGTGTTAGTAATTAAAGAAGGAAATAAATCAAATAATCTCAAAGGTGACCACCAAAAATGTCACAAAGCATCAATATGGATAGATACCGATCGTAATGCTTTTTACGATTATATTATATTTGAAGACCAAGCATATTTCCACTACCCAGTATGACGTCACACTAACTATTTAGTGTTGCTCGTTTTCCTCCGTGATTCAACGATATTATTACATGCTAGCTGTTGCCCACGACATTGTTCGCGTGGAAATTATTGTGAAATCTATCGCACGGGACCCGCACACTTTTCCGGGATAAAAGCAGCTTATTTGCTATTCCAGACTATAACCTATCTCTGTGCCAAATATCATCCAGATTCATTCAGCCGTTTTTGCGTGAAAGACTAACAAACAAACATCCATTCATCCTCACAAACTTTCGTTTTTATAACATTAGTAAGATTGAATCAATTCCTTCATCTATTTTGTGATAGACGGGGAAAAATATAAATCTTATTTATTCTCACTAGGGCGGCTTACCTCTATACACTGAGGGGACACCCAGCAGATGGATACTTTACAAATGGCTAATTTCGATCGATTGATATCGAATTAAAATAAAACCAAAACCTCTGTATATTTATCAATAAACTAGGTTCCTACTTGTTTGTGAACTTCAATGTGTCCTACTGAAGTTCTTGTAGGTATAATGAATACCTTTCTTGCTCACCACAATGTTACATAGTTATTATAAAAGTAGGTATTACAGTTCACTATGGCCTCCGTCGGACACGGCGACGTAGGAGAGGAACCAGTACAAAACCAGTTCTTATTATCGGTCGCATCAATTTTATTTTAATTTTTAAAAGTAAGCAACTAAAGTAAACTTATTTCTTAATAAGAAAAGGACAAATAACTTTAACACAAGTGAAGCCACGGCAAAGCCAGAAAGGTAAAAAAAGATAGTTGTAATAAGGTACAAGGACTTTTTACTCTCCCATTTTGGATTGGCAACCTTAGTGATCATAGCTTCAAGATGTTGTGGATTGCGTCTGGTGTTACGTCACGTTAACAATAGGAGGTTGTACTTCTTGCCATGATGCTTTTTGGAGAAATACTATGAATTTAAAAAAATTAGAAGATACGCTTGTTTATAACTGCGAGCTACATACCAACACATAAAAGACTGCACGGATGGCGCAATAGTATAGTGGTCGCCTCGCCATTACGCCCTTTATAGGGGTGAAGTGTCCTACGGTCGGTTGTTTTTTTTTTTTTATTTCAATATATAAATTTATTGTCTCAGTGTAGCGCCTGCCTCCGCCGCCGAAACTAGGTAACTCTATCAAACTCGAATCATAGTATATTTTGAAACTAAATCTTATCCAGGAGTGGTTTCACGTTACCAGTGGTTTGAGTAGCTACTACCAAATCAGTCTTGGTCAATCTCGTGTGGCTTAGTCAAAGTCCAAAGGTAATTTTTTATTCAACGGCAAACGACGAAAACGGAAATAAGGGCGACATTATAATAATTACGATATTACAGTGCTATTTACTTAGTTAATTAGTATACAATTCAGAAGGATATTAACCCGACGGGCGTGATAAAATGAATTCAGTGGTCGTTTGAATTTCACGCTCAATGGCTTCGAGCCACGACACGGACGGTGCTCCAAGGTGTAATTGCTCTGCGGACACGATCTACGGCTTTTTGTTCATCGAACCAGAAAAAAATATCGTAAAATTGATTTTGAATTACCATATGGTTTGGCAGACTTCTTGTACCAGGACACAGAAGAGGTGTAAATGCAGTGTTTCTTTTTGTTTATTTCTAAAAGTGTTAAGAGAAGAAAGAAAATGTGATGATTGTCTACAATACATATCATATTAAAGTTGCACGTACAAATTTGACGAGATCCTTTTCAACTGTAGTGACTTATTTTTGATACAGATAATGACTCCAGAAATTTACTAGTTAATGTTAACCCGTCTATATAGTATTTACAAACAAGAGAAATAACAGCAGGAGAAGTCGATAAATAGCGTGTTATGTTTTTTGCAAAAAAACTAATGATGTTATACACTTCTGTTTGAATATTTTTATTGTCCCAAACCAGACACGATTACTTTTACTTTACGAAACAAAAGCATACAATGTAAATCTTTTTTTTTTTTCGTGTGGAAACCCCCACGGGTCATCACCTCACCATGGCTATCGGTGATACAATGTAAGTATAAAAGTGATATAAAATCATGTTATTTGTTGCGTTTGCGTAAATTTTAAAAACTTATAATATGAGGTTATCATAATATAAATTAACAAACGATAATAACGATTATTCTAGATTTGAAATGAGTTTGCCGCGTCTCGCTCAGTGTCAATTTAAACCCGAGCCCTTGTCTTAATTAACATCAACGTCAAATATCTACTGAATGTTACGTTAACAAAGTAATAAAATACTAGTGAATTAATATAAAGAAAAATGTGTATATCTCACAAATGTATCCACCGTACACCTAATGACAGGCTACATTAATATAATATCTCGACTCCTGAAGAACCGGCTTGCGTCAACAAAACGAACAACACCGCCGGCTGTCCGCCGTATTTTGTAACTTAGCGCAATTATGTTGTAAGCGACCATCGTTGAGCAAGCACTTGCAACTAATCCGAAAACGTTTATTTGAATAATGAGCTGATGTCCTAATAAATTCGTTAAGAAAATGGCTATAGATGGAGATAATAAAATAAAGTCTTAAACGTTCTCTAAGTCTACACTACTCGCGAAGTTGCCCGAAGTTAAACGAATACGAGAGTGTAGACAACCTCGCCTCGCCTTTACAAGGTGTTCTAACACCCTGTATACTAACACCCCCTCTACACTACTCGTGAAGTTGCTTCCACGAAGTACTAGTCGATGTTGACCGAAGTCAGAATTATAAGTATATAATGTAACTTGTATGACTTCGGTCAACTTCGACAAGTACTGCGTCGATGCAACTTCGCGAGTAGTGTAGAGGGGGTGTTACTTTGTTTCATTTACATTGTATTTTTGTCTTTATACTCCATCAATTCGAAATAGTGAGATAAGGTTCTTGTGTAGATGATATTTATCCAATTATTTCAGTTCACCTAAAATTATTATATTATTTTTATTCGCCGCACAAAGAAATGATAACATGACGTAATAAAATAAAAAACCGACACAACAATATCATTGCTAATCTTAAAACGACAGAACAGATTTTTTTATCATAGCTATGATATTCAAACAATCACCTTTCATATAAAAAGATATAAAATAGGAATCTCGAAACTCCGATCTTTGCAACACGCCTAACATTTGTCCATGTTAACTTATATTATATCTTTAATCTACTTTGTGACTACTGACTGACTACTACTGACTGACTACTGACTACTGACTTTGTGTCCGTTGTTTGTATGTTTGTAAAGTCCCCCGCGACACAGGAGTAATTCCAAATGCGGGAGTTGTCTTTTAAAAAAAAAAAAAAAATTAAAAATCTCTCCTTAATTTGATTTAAATGAACCCTTTTTAGTCATCACTTCGTTTCTTTTAAACAAAATGTTTTATGTAATAAATCTCAATTAGTATTAGTCATATAACAACGATATAATTATCAGTATGTGAAGACAAATAAGGCACATGCCATTTGTCTTATTCCAGGCACGTGACGAGTTCAGTAGGGGTTAGGGCAACAATAGTTCCATTTATTGGATATAGCTTTTATCATAGGTGTAGACAATTTTTAGGAATTCCTTTGATAATAGACACATAATTAATATATTACATATATTTAAAACGTAAACTTGAGGGTTCCCCTTGGCAGGGAAGAATAAACGAGACACATACGCAAAGGAAATGCCATCAGTCATCAAGGTGACTGTGTGATTGTTTGGAATTCAGATGTATGAAAATGGCTGAAAATATTTCGAAAGCGTATAAAAAGGAGATGAATTCGAGTTATTCAAGGACCGCCATTTTAACATAAGTTTACCGTAAAGTAATCCACAAACTGATATTTTATAACAAACTGGTTATGAAAATTATAATATACCAGTCATGCGAGTAAACAGCCATAACCCATAATAATATTCAAAGGTCACTAGTTTTGAAGAATCTGCACTTTCATGTCTGATAAGTCGTGTCTGATGGGCATTGTAACACCTAATGTCAGGGCAATAAAAATGTATCACCTATTAAACCATTTGAACTGACCTGCTAGAATGGTCCTGGAAATTACCACCGTCGAGCAAGCGGACCTTGGCGAAAAGCACCGCGGAGACGAAAGGTACCTCGGTGAGCTCCTCCAAGCAGCACTGCACCCCAAACTTGTATCGCTTTTTCTTTGTCATGAAGGCCATGACGCCAACATCGGGCCCCGCGCCGCTGGCCCGCACTGTGACAGACAACACCTCACAACACTATTCAGTCACTTCACTTGCACTACACTTCACATGAGTAAAGAACGGACGTGTAAATGATGTATTAAAAAGTAAAAATATTATCCTATCTAAGTTGACTGTTTATTTTGGCATAGGCGTAGTCTTCGCTGCGGAATATCGGTGGCCGACTATCACTCGCATAGCTGCCGGAGTCATTAGTCTGGAATAGAAAATTGATGGGTCAGTAAATTAAGATAAGGCAGAAAAAAGGTTGGACAATGCGACCGACCGTAATGGGTGATGACTTCTGATAGCGCGCTATTTTCAGCAGCGTAACTTGTATGAGGTTTTTTAGGCGGAATAAAAAGTAGTATGGTTTGACTTTATCTGCGACTCATGCGTTGAAGGTCAAGCAGTACCTTCGAGTTTTGTAAAAAAGATACTGTTTTAATACATCTTTACATGTAATAAATAACGTAATACTCTTTAGGCTATATTCAGATGACGGGCGTTGAGCGCGCGTTAAAGCGCGTTATGAATTACACATATTATGAATTTGGTTGAATAACTATCAAAAAGGAGCTGTGCTGTGACCTCTAATCTAATGCAGTTTCATAATTTAACAAAATATCATACTTACAAAGCAATTAATTTGCATGTAAATTGCATACTCTTGGGTAGAAGTTATGCGTTTCTACTGACATATTAAATAATGCGCTTATAAATTAACGGCATTCAGTAGAGATAAGTCTAAATTTTAAGATGTTAAAAAATTTCAAATAAATTAATATTACATTCGGCACATTACGAAATATTTCAATAAATTCTAATTGGCTGTCTGGCTACTGGCGCATTGGTTTAAGTGGTCCTCCACACCGACTGCCATCACGTCGAGGGTAGTGGATTCGATTCTGTCATGACCGCATATCCCCTAATGGCTATGTGTATTCGTAACAAGGGGGAATGAGTCTATTGCCATCTACAGGAGAAGTATCCAGACTATGCTATTAATAATTTGCCAACACAAAAATCTGAAAAAGAAGTGTAAGGAACAACACAATATTTGATGAATGTTAAGCGGGTAAGAGTTGCTTCACTGATAGCACAACTCAGCACAGGGTGCAATGGCGATTTGCGTGAATGTTTGAAGATTGCATTTAGGAAGCCAATACTAATAATATATTTAGTTTTGTTGCTATATTTGTAGCTTGTCGATAGTTCAATTGTCTACTTGTTCGTCTGCCAAGGTTTAGAGCCAGGGTCCTACTCCCCCTTACCTTTAAGTTATAAGTTTAGAAATGGATTGACAATTGACTATATAATTAAAATTAACTTATTATTATATATTATAATTATTTATTAAGTGACCATTCTTAACACATTGAGACCCCTCCGCGCCTCGGAGAGCACGTTAAACCGTCGGTCCCGGGTGCCATACAAACATCTGTGGCATTCGTTACGGGTAGTTGGAGCCCTAAAAAGTCCGACAACCTGGTCTAACTACAGAACTTCGATATCGCCTAGTACTCGGGTTGTGGAGGTCTGATGGCAGTCGCTTCACGTAAAATATCAAAGTTCGGCTGTATCGTAGTTAGACTTAAAGCCGACCCCAACTTAGTTGGGAAAAGGCGCGGAGGATGAGGATGATGATTAATTATTTGAATGGTGGACGTATTTCCAAAACATTGTCATCTGGTGTCTGAGGCGCAACAACTTTACAACATCTGTGTTGTCGGCACTGGACATGTTTATGAACTAAAACTTTATAGAAACCATAAAAAACTAATTCGAACTGCACCATAGCAGAGATCTGTAGGATTATCTGGCTATAAAGAAGCCTTATTATGGTACTCATTTGCCACACAATACTCGTGTTTTCAAACGTGAACCGATCATTAAACACTCATAAACTTGCGATAAAACACTTATCAGAATTTGTAAGACACACAACTTGCAGAAATGTAAAATAAAATACTAACGGGTGTAAAAAGTCACAGTAGAGAAACCAATATTAAAAAAAATCAATAATCCATTTAAACTTCGTCACAATTAAATGTATTACGAACTGTTATCGCCGTGAGCGCATCGAATTCGAAACGTGTGCGCACGAGCACGGCTCCCGCGTGACTGTCAGAAGTTTGCAACGCGCAAGGACACTTTACACTGTACAAAACTCATATCAAAAGCGGTTCAACTAAATTATAAGATTATCCATCTTCAAGATTAGGCAAGAATATGGGAGATTAGTTATTAACACTAGGCTATATTTTGTGTATTTATCACTCAGAGGTGGTGACGTCAGATAAGAGACACAGGGTACTTGTCAGAGACAAAAACAAACGGAATTATGTGCTTAACGGAAATATCAGCTGTCAAATAAAATGACGCAAGGTGTACTCAGGCCGATTAGGTACAAACATACCAACTAGGCGTAGTTTAGATGCTGTACGCATAACAGCATCAGAGACATAGGTTAACTGCACGATGATTTCTGTTATTGCTATAAGTGTGGCACAGTTAACCTGCCAAAATGCTGACACTCATGACGCTACAGAGCAATTTGTAAAATTAACAAGTTTTTAAAAGAAACAAAAACCGCGTTTTAAAAATACTTACTAAAAAGTGATATAATATACACTATGTTGCTCCCACAACTAAGACTAATTTAATGACACTCCATATCTCGAAATACGTCAAACGTTTTAGGCTGCAGAGCTTGCCAAAGAATTAGATATCTACACATACATGTACATAGGAAGAAGTACATACGCCCGAAATATCTACCCTTAAACAGTAGCTGTATCAATAAATCATCTAGCATTAGTGATTAGTAATTACCTATCAAATTGTGTACGGAGATCGTACATAAGTGATCCGTCTCGAAGGACCGACGACAGAATTACACAGGACGAATTACAAATAATGTTATACGATATATATGGTTCTAAATGCTTTCAGTACAGTCCCACTGCTACACGTGCACTGACAATAAATTAGTCCATACTTCATATTGTTAGTTAATTTGCTGACCGAGCGCAATGTACGGTCATTAGCCCGTACATAATATAAATAAAAGTACAACTCACATGTTTGGCAAGGGGCCGGACGATCGCAGGATGTAACATTGCCAGTTCCGAAAACCTCCACTAAGAATCAAACTTCTTACATTCCCTGAAACAAAAAGAAACGTCATATTAAAGATAACAGCATATACATATAGCAATAATAAAGTTTACTTTGATTTCGTTTAAACAGGCTTTTTGATAAGTTGTTTTAAAGACTTGTGTATTTGTTTGGGGAATTAAGCGACATATAATTAAGAATAGTTGGTTTATAAACTGTAAAAATAATATTTTTTAATTCTTTTATCTATTTCTTACGGTCGGGTTTGCAGTATCCATACGGTTCAGAGCTTGGCGCATATATATATCACTACATAGTATAAAACAAAGTTGCTTTCCCTGTCCCTATATCCCTATGTATGCTTAAATCTTTAAAACTACGCAACGGATTTTGACGCGGTTTTTTTTAATAGATAGAGTGATTGAAGAGGAAGGTTTATATGTATAATAACATCCATTAAATAGTGGAGAAATACTGTTAATTTTGAGGTTTCTAATGTGATGTCGTAAATAATTACATAACTACTGGATCGATTTTAATCATTGTTTCAGTGAATGACATAGGCTATATATTTGATACCCGTGCGAAGCCGGAGCGGGCCGCTAGTATATATATATATGAATGATTTCTATGTTTAATAGGTTCAAACCTTCAACGGTATCACTGAGTGATTTTTATTTTTTAGTACGTTAGCTTTTGGAGCATTTCAAGAAAATGAAATTCAGGTGGCATCAGCTTGCATCCTGTTTATCTCTCGTGTAACACTAACACTATTGTACCTGAAGATCTGACTTTTAAAAGAGTGGCCATGAGTTTCTTTGCCAGTATTCTTCTCATAAGGCCCTACGCATTTTGGAAACTGGAAGTTATAGATCGACACAAGCAGGCAGTAGATTTTGGTGTTTTCACCTAATTTACCTTGACAATCCAGTACATGCTGTGGCGTCTGTTTGTGCCGATCTATGATTTTAACTCTAGCTTCAATTTAACGTTCATAAATGTCACTTAGTGTCTTAATTGAATAAATGATTTTGAATTTTGAATTAATTTACTGTATGTATACGTTCCTTGTTCCTCTCAAGAACACGCCCAAACCAATGACCACGCATTAACCAGTGGTATACAATCATCACTCCTTTTCACATACTTTAGTCTAGAACTCCTTTTTTAATTAAAAATGAATTGCATGGCCCTCAACACCATTTTCAACTTTCAACCTTACTTGTTTCTAGGATTTGTTAAGGACGTACTCGCAGGATGTTGCTGATTAGATAAAAAAAAATCCGGGCCCGCAGCAGACCCGCAGAGGTAGATTTCGTCTTTTTTTAATTTTTATCTCCAAAAATATAAATCGCATTAAAAACTTTAAATAAAATTTAAAAACTTTTTGATAGAATACATACATATGTGTACACTCTGCTTTAATTCTAGTTCGAACCGACTCTCCAGAGCATTAAATTCACAGAAACCGTCGACCTTGACTCAGGTATGCGAGCTCTCAATAGCAATCTGTGTTCAAATAAACTGGTCCAATAGAAAACGTCGGCTTTTATTTTAATTTACTACTTCCGTTAAAGCTTACAGAAGTCTAATGCGAGAATAGTACATACAGTACCTAACCTTAAAAATCGTATAGAGTAATATCTAATATAATTACAGCACTTGAAAACTACATTAAGGCAATTTTGTGGCCTTAGCGTGCCCCTTATTGACCTGCTGCGCACGCGCCCATTCGCAGTTCGCACCAATCTCAACCCACACAGTATACAATTAATCTGACGTCTCACCTCTGAACCTGTACTAATTTTGGACCTTTTTAATTAAAAAGATCAAGGTAAAATATTAGTCTCATTTGCAGATTCTGCTATTGTTCTAAATATAGTTTTCCCTGTTCATGATCTCATAGCATATCAATACTGACGAAATATGTTTACGCATGCCGATATATATTGAAGGGAGCAATAAAAGTAGACTGAGAAACAGCTGGAGATAAAACAGCAATCTGTTATAGTCGTGTTAGTACGTAGCAATCTGGCCTGGTGCCAACATTGAGGCTTCTTCAAATCACCTTGACGCTTAAACGCACCTGTAATATTATGCCTGTGGGGAAAACAAATATATCTACATGTATCTATTATGATTAATAACCTAAAACCAATTTTGAAGATGATAAATTCTGAAATCATAACAACGTACAAAACATATCTGCTAACATCCATTTGAAAAGGGTTAATTAAGTCTAAAAAACGTTTTTAGCCTTCGATTAGTGTTTATCGTCAGAGGTATTTTTTGTATATTTGTTAATTTGCATAAACATGTTCGTACATACATATATACAAGTCTAAGTACATATGTGGGTGTCGGTGTCGTCGGCGCCATGTCGAGTCAGATAATATGCAAATGTGCGTCAGCGCCGAAATACCAACTAATTCGTAAGTACCATTGTTAAGCAAATACCGCAACTAACAAACAGACTGAGAACATACATACGTTCAAGAATATATCTCTCGTCCTGGGGAAATCCATATGGTTACTACCGCATCAGGCGAGACAAACTGACTTGAATCAGATGGTATTTCACATGCCAGATATATATAGGATCCAGGAATGTTGGGAATCTCTTGATCTAATTAATATATTTATGGCTGACTTCTGGAATTTCTACACCTTTCGGCAATATTTTTTGTAGTTTTGTTGATTTCCCAGAACTGACAAAAGAATTACCACTTGCTCTTCTGTCTTATAGCCTCGTACCGCAACCTCCACCATCAACCTAATAAATATGAGGTTGGGTGATTTACTCCGTCCACTAAAACTGGAACTGGCGAAAAGAACCTCCAATATTTTATGACTACGGATTTCTAACTGCAATAACATAATGTGAATGTTGACTACGCAAAATTTGAATTTTCCAAATCAACAAAAAAAAACTAGTTATTTGAATATGTTTTCTTAGCCACTAGCTAGCGTTAAACATATTATCATTGCTGGACTATGTACTCGTGTATAAATTCTTTGTTTCAATTGAGAGCTTTACCTATTAATCCCCCCGGGAAACATTTAAAGGCAAATGCATCACGTTTCCTTTAGTTATATCTTCTCGTTAACATACGGGCTTCCGATTATTAAAATTCAATTTAATTATTGGCCATCACGTAATGGGGGGCAGCTGAATTACTGGGAGAATCTCAATCTATCACTAATAACTTCGAACTTGCCAGGATACTGCGTTAGATACTGTTTAAATACATTATACATTTTTACTTAGCTTTAAGTTGTCTTTATAAAACATGTTACACTACTATTCATATTAAAACCAATTTGGATTACGTCGGTTATGGACTCATGGGCTATTGATCAATCTATCAGACATTGAATCGATTTTCTATAGCACAAAAGTTAATTAAGTAAGGTTAGTTTTTTTTCTATCTCTGACCTCTAGACCGTAGTAGTTTTAACTTTAATGATATCTCATGATTATTTTAATGATCACGTTTCTTATAAGTAATTCAACTTTGACATCTGGTTACTATCATTGAATGGATTGTCACTGACAAGCATTCTTGATTTACGTTAACTTTACGAAATACAAGTCAAAAATAACATCTGTAACAAACATTATATCTTTCATCTAAAGATTTTGGATTTAATATTGGTCGTAACATAGAATGACGTAATAAACATTGGTAAAGTGTTCATTAGCATTGTGATCTACTTGACGACAGTACAGCGTGACGCAATCAGCGGTGCGTGGCGAGGTGGGGCAAATCGATTCCGTGCTTTACCGAGCCGGGCTCAAAGAACGTTGACTACGCATAGGACGATCTATGAGACAACTTAAAATCGTTTTCATCGTACAACCTTTTGCAAGAATAGTAGTGTCGATACTGTAACGGTACTTAGTTATCTAAACAGAGTGGACTATGATAGTAATGTTGACATTAGTTCCTAATTTTGACATGTCGCATGTCCAATACGTTTATAGTTTTTTTTGTGAGTGAGCCCGTTATTTATATTTAATTCCGCTTCATAGTGTTATTTCGCATACTATCGTTAATATTGACTAAACACCTTTTTGTTTAACTAGCGTTATTAATAGTATCAACTTGTTTTCAGTCATAACAGTCTTCATTCATATATATAGACTGTTCTTAAAGACAGCAATAGTCGTTTAGCATCAAAAAGTTAATTTATTACACATGTAAATCACTGTTGCTTACTTACACAGCTATGTTCTATTCCATCAACAACCAACGCTTATTAGAAACTCGAACACAACGCTATTAATTTACATCAACCTCTACCTATTTTCATTATCAGGTTGCGTGCATGTACGTTTGATTACAATAATTACCTCACTGATTGAGACGACGACAAACAGGCTAAAGGCAAGCATGTATCGTTATTTTAAACAATATGCTAACTACACTAGGCACGAAATACATCTGTTTTTACCTAACAACGACCAACTGAAACATCCAAAAGTCACTGAATAATTGTAAAAGGGTACAGAAGAGACTTGACTATTGCTTCCATCCTTGCACAAAGTGCCAAATACAGTCGACGCGAAGGCGCAAAGGTGGCACCACCGGTCACGACTAACCCCTTGCATTAATAGCACACTTTTTGTATGAAACATAAATTGAGGGGAGCCGAAGTAATCCAAGCGCGAATAATAATAAGATACACCTGGCCACATGCTTGTTATATAGGTACACGTATTTATCGAGCTTGCAACACACGACATTGCGTTTCAAAACTGTGTGGCAACATTTAGACCGGTTCTTTAGCTAAAGAACATTCGTCGATTGAAGAGGTTCATATTTGTGTTCCAACAAAAGAAAATTTGAGAAAAATAGATACTGATAAAACACTAAACATTACACGACGCAAAAGGTGAGGCAAACACATTACCATCGCTATAATATTATTGTAATGACAAAAAGCATAGCAAAAACGCGCCTGAACCAACCATTGGTGTACAATCACGCAGTTTTGGTCTCAAATTGGTTTCATTACAAGGTAAAAAATTACATCAATCTTGCAGAGCCGGTCGAGCGATAAGCTGTTTTTGCAAACTGGATGACTGAGTACCAAATAATGGATGGTCACCGACAGCCACCATAGAGATAATGATCGCAATAGACGATGACTCTCACAAAAATAACAATGTACTGTTAACCACACAAATGCTGTGTCTTTATTTGATTTGTTTTTATGATGTCATACATGAGATCAGTAGGAGATATCGCTATCCATAGATAATGCATATAAATTGAACTAATGAAAAACTGAGGTCGTATGTAGAAGTCAGGGAATATATGAAGTGCTCTAGCATGTTAATGACTAACAATCTGGAGACCGGGATGTAAATCCCTATTATCCCTGGAGCTAAATAAATTATAAAGATATTATTGGGTAAAGCGAACGGAGCGGTAACAGTTTCGAAATCTTACTTTTATTCGCCAAAGCAATCTGTAAAGCTCAGTTTAATGATAATATAATCTGCAAATACACTATTCAATTCTCTTTTAAAATTAGTTTTAAGATAATTTGTTGCCTATATCTAACCTTTACATTAATGTCTAGTCACGACAGCACGATCTGAAAATGTATCTTGTGATAAATAAGACGTCCAAAAGAACAAAAGATATAAGTTGAGCTTCATTCCCACACAGCGATCGCGGAAACACGATCCACTTTATTTTCTTAACCTAATTTTATGATATATAGGACAGTCGAGGGCGACGATTCCTAGGGTCCTGAATCAATGCATATCGCGAACAAAACAAGAATAACGAGCGCCTTTTTTATTTGCCAAAGCCAGCAGTATCTTATGTAGCTGTTATCTCAGCAACTCATAAAAGAAAGTGCCTGGTGTTGTATTACACGTCCACGCCAAATGTGTATAGAATCTGGTGTTGTATTGAAATCTTCCGGTCGGCTATACATATAATGTCATTAAATTGAATGTACCTGGTTTAATTAATTTTAAGTTTTATTTAGTGAATCATTATTCCCTGCTCTTATTCGAAGTTTGCTTACACACACTTATCAGATGTAATTTCTGTGCTCACTCTTTTTCTGGAGATATCACCTTTCATATGTTTTCAGGTGACTTCCTTTACTTGTATAGACAGAAGGTCTCTATTTCCAATATTCCTTCCCCATTTGTCATCACATGTCCACTTCAAGAAAAGCACTGGTAATGTAGAAGTGTTTTATACACACTTCATATATTTAATATTACATCTCGAAATTTAGAGTTGCACGACAAACTTACACTTCTAGAATATGAGCTACATATATATGTTTAACATAGTACATGTGTCTGTGTGTATGTTGTAGGTTACATAATCTAATCTGATATCTGAATGACGTTTGTTATGCAAAGTCAAACATATTGATGATGTTCTAAACAAACATAAATTCAAAAGTTGACATCTATAACGAATAGCATTACTTTAATCTAGAAGATTTCTCAATGTATGAAGGTTTTCATATTTCCGGACCCTAGCTCTGGTCACAAACCCGAAAACCGCAATTAGACTGGAATATATTGCGAAATTTCTACAGCCTACTAGAACTCCACGGTGAGACGATGGCGACAAGGTTTGAAATGCACACATATGTAAGTTTTGCGAGTCTTTCAGTATGGCCACAGGTAACAGCTTATTATAATATATTTAAGTATAAGTGTCTCTTAAAATACGTATGTCATATTTTAATACAGTGATAGATGCCTTAAGCGGGAATTGAATTCCGAGTCTCCCAGGACCGTTGTGATCAATATAAAGAGTTTTGAACACGATGGTACCTCACTGCGTAATATTTGTATATCTAACAATTACGAAACGCGACTACCAGTTGTTTAAAATCATGTAAATGTATCCGTTTATCATACTTTTGGTTCTGCAGTTACTCGTAGGAAAAATAGAAAAAAATTGGTGAATAATTTATACATAATGAAAATTTTGACCTTAACTTGTGTATCATTTAATACATATAATTTGACGTGATACTATATCTATATATTATATAGCAGTTATTAAAAAAAAAGGATTTATTGTTTAAGGCACAGCTGGAGCTGGAGCCCCTTACTGGGACAGCACCTTCATTAATAATTCCGCGGTTTCCGCACTACCATTATAGAATTAATATAGTCACCAAATCCCCATTGGATGTAGGTATGCGGTTGATAACCACCAGACCAGCAGTTAATAATTTATTTACGAAATAAATAAGCTGCAATGTGCCGATATCCAATACTTGCATTGTTCACCACGTCTATTCGAATAAAAAAACAATACTGTCCATGTACGCTTTATAATTAAGTTACGTCGCACAAGTGTCAGTTAAATGTTAATAACACCTACACAATGTATTGTTGTCTAAAGACTATTACACACGGTCGCTGTGCAATTTCTACATCAAATCCTGTAGATTGTGTAACCAAGTGTGGGTGATTGATCTGAATCTATTATTTACCTATAGGACATAGGTATGGCGAGGGGTCCGTAGGCAGCTCCGTGAGTCATGTTCGTAAAGGAACGCTACTCGTGGTGACTTGTTAACGTAATAAATACAATGTCTATTTCCACATCACAAACAGAAAGAAAAGCTGACGCTTACATTTCAAACAAGCCTTTCCCCGCAGTTTACCTGCGTTTGTGATCACTTTTCCGCTCGTAAACCCTTAGAGAGTGATATTAATTAGCCTTCCTCAAGAATTGAGCTATCATTTCTAACAAAACAATTACAGGCATTAGCGCATTCAACCAAAAACACGTCAGCTTTATAATTGTATCACCCGCGTGGGCACTGCTCCGCCCGCCCGCGTGTTAACTGTCGTAGCGTGATTTTACACAGCCTATAACCTTTCTCAATAAATACTCCATCCAATACAAAAAGAAATATTCAAATCTAACTGATAGTTCCAGAGATTAGCGCCTTCAAACAAACAAAAAAAAATAACTCTGGTTTAGAGACTACGAGACTAAAATAATGGTTTTATTTCATTCAATTATTATCCGAGAGGTTCCTTTCATGAGCTATGTATTAGTGATAGCATCTTATTTACTTGTATATAACTTTGTAAACACAACCATTACAATTACTAGTGATTGGAAAAGAGCGACCCCGAATTTTTATTGCCAGTTTGTTTCACGAACCTTGCACTGAATGTAGAAGCAATCAAGCAGGACGTTAGATGTCTTGTGGCCTAAATGGTACAATAGCAAAAAATATACCTGCCTGGCTTCAACATTTAACATCATCGCCTAATGAATTACAAGATGTTTGGACTTGTTCTAACAGTCTTAGTAATTTTATCGGAGAAATAGTACAAGTAATGATTTATGTATAGATATTATCTCTTTTTATATCACGTAGCGCCGGCGTTAGAGCAATCAAAACTTGCATTTATAGTTTCATTTCCTTACTTTAATGATGTACTTATCTATGATTTACTCAATGACAGTTTTGAAAACCAATTCTAATTGTAATCGTTTGGGGTGCGATGGTTTAATATATTTGAGTGGATGGTAGACGTTCTAAAGACGTCGTGTCAATTCTTATGTTTAACCGTCAAGTTGACTTCACTCCATCTAATAGAAAGCCTGAATAAAGTCAAATTAGACGGCCTTGTGAGATGCCTTTTCGCGCCTGGCGCGGGATATTTAACAGGAGGACACATTCGTGTAGGGCCTACAAAATGAAAGGTGACTTCCAATGAAATACCTATCTTAATTTTGCTAGTCGTTCTTCTAATGTTTATGACACGAACTTTTTAGAGGATCGAACTTTTTAGAGGATACTTACACTCCCGCCACCAGAACTTTAACACAGAATTAAAACCGCGCCCGCAGTAGGTATTCTGAATTGAATGTTGCCATGATCGTACTAATGAGTTAAAGCGCAACATCTTTAGAATTTGCTTATATTTCGTACAAACATGTTGATAATGTGTATGTATGCTTTGCTGGCAAGTACTTTTACAATAAGATGGTGGGTAAGCAGTTAGTAGCCGTGTGGTTGTGGTGAAGGCTAGGAGAGAAAGCGAAAAGGAAATGATCTGTGACCGAGCCGCTGCGGTTGACCAGGACTTTCATGTGAAGCCGTGATGGCCGCTTTCAATATTTAATTTTTATAGTTGAATGCAAATTGAACATTCGAGTAATACAGCGACGGAAATTGTAAATTATTTTGTTTAAGCTTGCGTAAAATGCTTATAATAATAAAAATAGGTATTGTATATTTTTAGGCTACCGTTACTGTTGTATACTTGTTCACTTCGGTTTCAAATTCCAGCAACTAAATGTTTTAGGACTACAATAAATGTACAGAGTGACATGTGTGTCGGATTTGCGGCGTAGGCTTTGTAATAGGTTCCATTTGTCCTCCTTGACGCTTTGGTTTCGGAACTCTAATAATATTGACAACTCCAGAATCCCATTCTTTCTTTCTCATGATTTTTCGTCCATGAAATTGACCCCGTTGTCTTTATAATCAACAACATAAATACGATTACGCTGAACAACATAATTTACAAGGTATGTTCCTCAATCTGAAGGTAAAAATAATTTTCCTGTCGATGTGTATCTACAACTAATCCAACATTTCTCACATTAACATTTCGCAATGATTACTAAAAAAACGATTTATGAACGGAACTGCACGCATTTTAATCATAATTGAAACATCCGCCGGTGTCTTATAACCATGAATGGAAAACTCACGAATACCACGAACATGCTATAAAACATTAACGTATGCAATCGATTCAAGGGAAAGTGAACTTTACGAAAAATAACAACAACGAGATACAATAAATAATTCTTGAATCATATTTATTAAACATACATTATATTCGGGGATGTTCGACTTGTTTTTCGAGCCCAAAGGTGGCCGTTTATCCAGGGGTGAAGAGAATAGCCGGCGGCGCGGTGTGAGTAGAATCGTATTTATTAGGTAATATAAATAAAATACATTGTTCATTAAAGCGCATAACTTGAGTATGGCTGGACGGGTTATAGTCAATTTAGTTATAAAATATTCATACTCGTACGAAAGACAAAGGAAAATTGGAAAACTATACCAGAAAATCGGAAAATAGGTATGGTAAAAATTTGAAATGCTATTTTCTGCGGATCGCAAAAGGGGATTACGGAATTTCGAACAGGACGTCTGTGGGATCAGCTAATCTTATAACAATATCGTAAAATACGCTAGTGTAGACCGATTTCAATTCCAGCAAAAATCGGATGTGCCCTACCTCCTCAGCCATCGATCTTACTCACGTTTTGCAAAACACACACCATCATAAGTAGCACTTAGGTACGCGTAGGTAGGTGTGACGTCACAATGCACTCACACTACACTTATCTTTTGTTTCTTTTATAATATAGCAGCACGATTTTAAAAACTTTTATTTTATTAAAAGTTAATATTTAAGTACCTTGAAACCATCTTGAATAAAGAAAACCAGATAAATTTCCTTGAACGACATATAAGTGTATATCTGCTAAGTGTATATTTTTCATTTAATCTATCATATACAGACACAGAATCACATCACTATTGTTAAGTGACGCACACTATCACATAAACATATACACACACGCGCACACACAATACATTGACAAACAAAACCGGGTGTGAATCCTGGAGTCCTGAAATACAGGTCTTGGCCTAATTTAGGCTCCAGTCCACCCCAAACTACAACTTTTACCTTTGTACAAAAATATTTATGAATCATTGTGTGTACATTGTGTTGTTAGTGGTGGAAATAAACATATTTTTACTATTTATTTGATATGCCTCTTATGCTTTTTTCTTTTCCAATATAATTAAATAGGCTTATAATCACTGAATGCAAATAATACAATTACCTACACAAATTCACCCGTTGCAGGAAATAAAAAAACTAGACTCGTTACTACGTTTTTAAGTTCAAATTAGCTTGAAAATAATAAAATCAACAATTTATAAAACGATCGAGATTCCAAGCCAGGAAGGACCACGGCCGTTGCATCTTCTACCGTTGCACCACATAGGTCGTCATAACTCATATTCATTTTCTTCAAGTTATGCAATACAATATAAAAATCTAAATGCATCATAAGGCAATCACATGATAGATAAAGTGGGCATCCTCTTGAAGAACTGACGAGAAACGCAATTTAATATTTATATCGATTTAGATAAACTAAGTACTAATATGAACAACAATACGGATAACATTGTTGGTTTTTTATAGAATAATAAATGCACTTTGTCGAAATTACATTTATTAACCGTGGAGGAGGGAAGCCTCGAATTGAGGCATCCATAATTCCACATCCGATACAAGACCGTTGTTTACCAACGCTACAAACGAAATCCACATTTTATACTTATAAACTTAGTAGTAGTAATACTCAACACAAATGGATACCTCCGGATATTAGATATCTGTCTTTAGTCAGCTAAACAAATTGAATTTGCATTAACGAAAACACAAAGCATAATACCACATAAATGTATGTATATTATACAATACATTCTCATCCATGCTCTATTTAACATCAAAAAATGATTAACATTCATTTACATTACTTTAAATATTGCGATGATTGTCAAACAAATGACAGAAGACCTTTTAAAAGATGGTCTAGGTATCTAATGAACTCCTTTGGATCCCGTTGCATCCTTAATCCTAATCTGAATATTACATTTATCACGGAAAATTTATTCGTCAGACTGCAATCAGATAGATAGAGAACAATTAAAAAATGATTACACAAAGTCACAGTACAAATTTAGTTTTAAAAACATCGATTGGTTCTGACATTGATTGATTCGATCGTGTACGTAAATGCTTAACAGTTCTAAAACTCGTATGTTTACCGTGACTCAATTCTGGAACACGATTCGATTCAATAAATTACTACTAAGATAATCGTTTATAGGTTTAACGCTCCGTATTTCGACACATTTTAACATACATACATTAATTAGCATGGCGTTAGTACCGAAAAATAACAAATATAAATTCTCTAGGGTTATCTAAATCGCCCCGCACGGCACAGCATATATTTTATACGCTGGTGATAAGACACAGAGCCAGGAACTTAAAAAGTTCCAGAGCCAGGAACTTAAAAAGTTACTGGCTCTGGAACTTTTACCATGGGTATTATAGCTGCACTTTCTACCACTGTTGAATAACTCCGCGACACAACCATTATCGAGCTAGGCTCTTCCCTTTAACGTTTTTTTTTACCACTGACGTATATATAATATAATATAAATATAATAAAGGACACCTAGATACTATTAGTGATCCCTGCGGATAAGACCTTGGTGGAAAATATATAGGTGTAGTAGCAGGAGTCTGCCGGAGGATACCGCATTACACGCTTTGACAGAGTGCCCTGCGTGGGCGTAGCAGCGAACTGACTTCACGAGCCATGGGGGTGGGTAGCCGGAGCTGCCGGAGATAAATCAAAACCATATAATTATGTTTCAGAGCTAGAGTGCATTCTGCGAGATAGTGATGCATTAGAAGCGACGAAAAGGGAAAGGGAGAGAACTAGTAATCACCCGTTATGGGAAGACAGTGGACTGCAAAACGACCTCCAGCGTCTATAACCGCTTGCCTGACGGCGTCAGACAGATTTATTAGTCGCCCTAGCAGAAACAGGCAGTGGGGTCGACTGTTGCTCAACAGGTCGCCAAGTCTGCCTGAGGTCACACGGATTTCCTGTCTAGGGTACACCTGAGGCCCCGGCTATAAGTGTGGTTTTAGTCGGTTCGAGTCGATCATACCACCTTGCCGTTTAGCACACTTCAAAAACAAGGTGTACCAGGTTTATTTCAGATTTTTATTTTACTTAAATTCACAAACGATAAGAGAGTATTTAAGCTTATAGTGTGCTCCTAATTTCCATAAGCGGAATGGTCATCTGTAGGTTGTACAGATACTTGCACGTCGGACAAACTCAACTTGGAACGTGTGTCGATTTAATGCTTAACTTGCATAATGAACTTAATTTACTAAAATACAGGATGAATTGTGATACTATTATCATATTCATATTCTTCTACATTCAGCTTTGATTAAGACTACATTTCGAACCCACGCAATAATTTAAGTTGAAATTAGCCCCAGCTAACAAAACCAGTCAGTCTTGTCGAATATTAAATAAAAAAATACAATGTTAATGTAAAATTCTGCTTGACATGACAAAAACGCCACTTAATGTCAAGAAATAAAGTATATTATTGTATAAAAAAGAAAATGTAGTGAAAGAATGTTCAAAAAGTGTTTGCAGACGGTAGTTTAGACTAACGCGAGTGCTAGAGGCACTCTACTGCCAGAACTGAGTTCATTGACACAGACGACGCCATTTAATTGTGAACAAGACCACGCATACCTACCAGACCAACACCGATAGTCGTGATCGCTTAAATTATACTTTTTTATGCGACCACATAACTACATAATTCTGAATTGCACAAAATGAGATAATAAAATATTCATTTTGGTGTCAAAAACAGAACTATGCATACGCAACAATCAAGTGCTGTTTTTTTGGTAAGTAGATATTTCTTTAGATGGCTGCTTTAAATTGATTATACACGTCACTCTCTCATATTCCAGTTGTCAAAATGATTGTCTATTGAAGCTTCTGTTGAAGGCTGAGTACCTATTGCGCGTGTCACAAGCGCGACGTGTTCCGCTCGCGCTAATCTCACACTCACACACACACACGCACACGAACACACACACACACGCACACGAACACACACACACACACACACACACACACACACACACACACACACACACACTCAACCTCAAGCGTACCTAGCGTCTTCACTTCCACTTATAAGTAGAATATGTATTTAACCCCCCGCGGCGACCTAAGATACAGGCACTGCGTAGTTTAGGAGATAGGGTTCAATATCTTTTACTTACTTGTAAGCAGCTGATTTGATGATGAAGCCAGGATGTGGATAGTGAAGCTCTTCAGTGGCTACTATCAAACCCCTCGAGTTTGGCTCATATGATTCGTTTTGACAAGTTCAACAGATTGAGCTTAGTAGCGATGGTCTGATGATGAAGTCAGAGGGTGGAGATGGATAGTGGAACTCTTTTTACTGTTTTACTAAACTATAACTATTTTTATAAAATCAAGTTCAGGTGGTATTTTAATACTTTAGATTTTGAAATGTGATCATACGAAGGTTATGACCTCCCCCTGCCCCTTGTCTCATAATGTCACACTTGGTAGACTCCCTCACCTGATCTGGCTTGATCAATAGTTATTACTTATTTTGTATAAATGACTCCTGTGTAATGTTTTATTCTTAAGTAAATCTTACTTACTACTATAGATAAATCATATCACATAAAGAGAAAAAAAAAAGTAAAACAAAAATCTATGGCGAGGCTGCTTGTTTCTTGATGAGGGGCCAAGGACCCGTTACATAACCATCTCTTCGTTGAGGTGCTAACCGAGGGTTGCGTGTGTAGGTTTATGCTGGTATGTATCAAATGTTGGATGATCAGTTGGTTATTTACCAGAACTAACATAGAGAGGAGGTGACCTGTTATCACTTAATAATTAATATAATTCTACGTTCTACATTTTATATTAACCTGGCCTGTAACTGCATAAAATGAAATCTGCCAATAAAAGTTGGTCACACATACGGACGGATTCAAACGTGAGATGTTTTCAATTTACAATTATATGACTTACCTATGCAAAAAGATAGGTTTAGAAATGAAAAAAGTTCAGTTAACAAATCAAAAGTTTTGTTAGTTTTTAATAGTAAAAAGGATTTCCATTATATCTCAAGTTCCATAGACAAGTTATATGATAAGGATGTTTAAATAACATCGGTAAAATCTTCGCATCCTTAAGCATCTTGTCCCGTTCTCATCAGCGATGCATGCAGCGGTTCCCAAACAATACAACATTTCCATTTACAACCATAAGGTTACTCTCAGGCGGGACAAGGTCGAGCAGAGCGCAGCTAGTGACATAGATAAAGCTGTCAATATAACAACTAACTTAAATGTTATCATGGCGTCCTCGATTCCAGAAAGTTTCCAAACTAACGAGACTTTTGAAACTTCCGAAACACAATAATGATACCTTGTTAACATGTGGAAAACAATTCGGATGCCACCTCACTGAATGCCCTGGCGAAGTTGTTATGGCAAAATCGAATCGACTAAAACCACACAGTGTTCCATCACTTGTGTCTATGGCCGGGGGCTTAGCTATAAACTAGAAAGGACATCTGTGAACATCCTTATGCCTTCAAAGTGGTGCCTAAAGATGACACTATAAATGACAAATCAATCAATAAGATGAGCTATTTTGGAGACTATTAAAAAGCTTTCGCATACAATATACTCCTAATTTTCCCATTAATTCCCATGGTGCCCGATAGACGGCAATAGATTTGCCCCCTATTACGTAAGTGGGACTTAACTATAGTCGCAAAATGTGGGAGTTTAATACGCCTCTACATACCACTTCGGGGATACAGGTGTGAGTGTATATGTAATATGTTTGTATTAAAAATGTTATAATACTTTTGCTCCACCCAGCTGAGTTTCCTCGGGCGTGTCGTGTGAGTGAGATGGAACTTAGGCGTCCATTAAACAGTAGGTTTTCCTGTCAGTTTTACAACAATTAAGATTGTGACTGACAGATAACCAATCGTCATATCTTACATACATAATACACATAGAAACGAAGATACCTATGCAAATCATGCATACATATATTAGCACTGTCCTCAGTGCAAATGCAGTACAATGGAATCGAACCTCCGACCTCTGACGTTGCAGATGAATGTATTGAAAAACTATTAGACATAATGTGTCGAGACTAGCTAAAATTAGTTCCGTTTCTTTTTAAATAAACGGTATAGTTGAGGACATTGGAATATAGTAATTAGAAAAGTTGGAGCATAAAAGATATGATCTAGACGTATCGAGGTCGAACGTTGTGGGTCAGATACGGACGGTCGCCGGCGCCGGCCGCGGTGCCTCGGATAACGGATCGCATGCACACGCTGATCTCCTTGACCCGTGAAATTGTATTACAATCTATCTCTAAAGCGAGGAAAGATTTTGGCAACTAAATAACTTGGCAGAAACTTAGAATATAATGAGTTTACATAATTTTACATTTATGTTATTCATCAATAACTTGGTAATATAATAATTAAAATAATAATCTGTGATAAATGTCTTATACAGCGCTGTCTAGACCCAAACCAAGCATAGTTTGTACTATGGGGTCTGGAACACTGAAAACAATTGGAAAGATCAGGCAACTAAAATTTTATTTAAATTACATTAATTCGTTCATTTCAGTCATAGGACGTCCACTGCGTAGGCCTCCCTCAATGACTTCCAAGAAGATAAATAACAATATAAAAAAACCATCTGTCGTTTTGACTTTTATGCGAACTTCTTTCCTCAGGAAATAGTCTAGCTATATATTCTGTAAACTCTGCCCAACACCGGGAGACGTTACAGTCTTCTATCAGCGAATTGAGTTCTAACCAATAACCAGCACAGAACCAAAAGGTCCTGTATGTTTTTTTTTTTCAATTTAAAGCAATGAACTCTGTGCTCCGCCTACTGCATTTAGTCTATTCAATGGGTTTTACTAACGTTTAAGGTATTAAAGTGACCTTACCGAAATCCTAACTAATATTATAAATGCAAATATGAATTCATTTGTTACGCTTTCTTGCCTCAAATACTCATCACCATTATGAAATTTTCAATAGGTACACGTTGCTAAGGAGTACACAATTTTTTTTTTATTTTTTTTTAAAGACAACTCCCGCATTAGGAATTACTCCTGTGTCGCGGGGGACTTTACAAACATACAAACAACGGACACAAATAACACCCAGACTCAGGTGGGAATCGAACCCACGACCACTAGACCTACAGGCCAGTCATACAATATACAGTCAGACCAATAGGCTTATCTTCTTTTCTAGCAACGTCTAGCTATGTTTTTTTTTCTATACCTTTCATCCAGAAAAACTAGCTACTGTTCCAGAGATATTGAAAAAAACCTTTATGCGAAAGAAATCATGAACAAAGCTAGTATGTAATAAACTGCTATCATCACTGATCACAATATTTTTGATAAGATCTGGTATCTTCCAAAGCTAAAAGGTTCTGTACAATGCAGGAAATATACAAAGATAAGTAAAATAATTTTACATTACCAACATAGCCCTTTGTTAAACATTGAAAATAAATATAACTATGAGTAATCCGATAATTTTATCGTAATTAAAATTTTGCGTCATTATAACAATACACTATCAGTTCTAAACTCAACAACTGTATAATGAATTAAACTCAATCCGTAGGTATATATGTATTTTTTATTTAAAATGAAATGAAAGTTGATTGTCTACTCCAACAGTGGTAGACAGATACAGCCCGCGCTTTCGCTTCTAAAATAATAATAGCGCAGTGACAACAATATGGAGAAAATAATAAACATCACAAAACAATGGTTATTTGTTTTTCAATAGCTAATCACATGTTGTCATGTCTCCGTTACCTGCTAGTTATTTTTCTTCCATAATCAATATTATTATTTAGAAAATTCATGTTATTTGTTATAATAGTATCGACCTGATTACATGAATTAATATAATTATTTTATGAAGCTAAGCTAAGCGCTACACTAGCACCTGATACGATGCGACCGGTTGCTTTAGCCCATAATAAAGAGCCTCAGTAAGTTGCTGCATCTTCGAAGCACACACGTGAACACATCGTTATATCTTTAATCTATGTGAGTACCACTGACATATATTTTAACAAACATGGTTACATTTCTGTGTTTCGAAAAACTTTACTTTTATAAAATAACTTTGCAGGCAAAGTAACATATTGAAGATAATTTTCCTAAAAAACAATTAAGTATGCATTTTCCGATGCTTGTGGTTGATATCGCATGTTTGTTGATTGCGATGAAACTTGGTATGTAGATAGCCGGAGACCTGGACTAACACAGGCTACTTTTTATCCCGATATTCCCACGGCATCGGGACTTACGCGGATGAAACCGCGGGGCGCAGCTAGTAGGAAAATAAAACATTGCGCAAATGTTGACCACGATGACTCAATATGGTTAAATACTTTTTATCGCGGTATCAAGCACGGTGATAAACATCCAATGATTTAAATCTATTGTAAAACTTTATAACATAATTATACTCGAAAACTAACGAAACAAATTACTGTTTGTTTTCGGAGCTTTCGTTACCTACAGAATTTACAAATTTTGTTTCAATAAACATTCCGTAGAAAGACATGTATAAATCAATGTGGGTGGATCCCTCAATGCAAATAGACGCCTACCGTCCGTCATAAATGACTTCATTCGGAAAACCAAGAACCGACAACACAATGCTAATCACAAGAATAAAATGTAAATGTACGGTAAAATTACGAGAAAACACAAAACTAGAACCGATCAATTCTCATCTGTTTGCAATATTAAAAAAGTAGGCAATCTGTTCTGTCTATTTGCGGGTTGGCATTTCCATCAATGGTTTACAAATACCGAAGCCACGCCAACGCCCGAACGAACGGTCTAATATGGACGTTTCAAAAGATATGTTTAAACAAGTATGTATTTTATTGTTATTACTAGGTACTAGATTAAGGAAGGAAATAGCATATAAATACAATAATCATCTAGCTATCCTCTAAATAATAAATAATTTAAATGGGAGAGCCAGCATGAATAAATAAAATAAAAAAATTAAAAAACGCACGTATGGGCCTGGCTCGACCGCAGTGACACCACGGCCTCACAGAAAACCGGCGTGAAGCAATGCGTTTCACCGAGCGAGTGAAGTTGTCCTAGGCCCCCCACCCCCTTCCCCTACTTAGACCTTAAGGTGGGTGCTTAAAATATTGATCTTATCTCATTTAAAATAGACCTGAAAATCGTATGCAATTACAATGCAGTCTCGTCCTTAAGGGTCAATCCATATTTGTTACTTTGTGCTGTTGCACTACTTTGACTGACCAAAGATAAGATACGAAAATCAATCCTTTTCTAAATACAATACTTTTATTTTTGCTCTATTTATCATTACACAAACCAACATCATGCTGATATTTATACAGCACAACATAACTTTGTATAATATATAATTATGTTTCTTAATTTAAGCATAAGTACAAAAAGTATAATCTGTATTCGACGCTCGAATCAATAAAATAAAATTGTGACGTACGTTCGAAAACCAAAATTATCAGATTTTCCTCTAAAGAGTTGACTATAGGTAGCTGGTATTCCCTGTCAAATTTAGTATAATAGAAATACACTTCAGTCTGACCATGAAGGTTCTGTATTCTAAAACAAAAAGGTAAGATTGACTGCGTGTAATTTATAAACATGTCACAGGTACTCAGCACACAGTTGGCACGTTGGCAGTGACTTTGACCAGCGCGCGACGCCGCGTCTGCCGCACGATCGCAAGGCCATGCTAATTGGTACACTCTTCCTAGCACTTTTCATTTTTACTTCCGTATCTCTTATAGCCTTTCTTTCTCTAACTTATATTGTCATAAAAGAGGAATAAAATGGCTTTTAGATGCAATAAATGCAGTAGCAAAATAACAATAATAATCATCGTTCCTGAAGATACCTCTTGTGGAGGTGAAACACTTGTCGAAATATTATTTCATCGGTTTGGATTCCCAGTCTATGGCAATTCGTTGAGGTTCATCCTTGGCTGTTGTGTTGTGTTTCCAGTCGTCCATTAAAATCATATAAATGAGAGCATTTAAAAACCATAATTCTGGATATTTTTTTATACATAGTATGATTATATGGCTATCTAATATCTTTGTAAACCATTTAACTGGTATAATTCGTACGCGTCGTCCATGACAGTGAAACGGTATAATTTTCACACGACTCGACGAGACGGACATTGTCGTGGGTGCTACGACGGCAGTTAGTGAACGAGTGGGTGGGATGCCACTAAGGGAGACATAATATCAGTGAGTCTCTACACATAATGCACGACCGTATTAGAGATAGTTTCCAAACTTATCTAACTAAGGAAATAGTTTTGTGAAACTAGCACTTTGTATACACAATGCCAAACTAGAAACCCTCTGACTTTTACTGAAACTAAAGTAAACTACATAACAATATTTTTAACCGACTTGAAAAAAGGAGGTTCTGTATTCAATTTGTATGTATGTATGTTGGTATGACCGTGGTTTTCTTAAAAAGTAATATACATATTCATGATATTTTTTAGATTTAGATACATTTTCATGGTTGTTTCACTAACGGATTTTACATAATAATATTTTCAGAAAGTTTTCATTACTAGTACAATTTTTTTTCAATCAATTTCGTTCAGTCTGTTCAATTTTTTTTTAAACAACCTTAGAACAGAGTTGGTCACTATCTAATAATATGTTTCTTCTACTAATCAATTTAATTATTTTCTTCTTAAGGCCAAAGATATCGATAAGGTTCATTGGTTTTTCCGTACAAATACGATTATTAATTGATAAAGTAACTTAACGTATTCAAATAATTGCCCTATACGGTTTTGCCGAATTGCCCTATAATATATAAATAAATTGGAAAGTCCTATAACATGACTAATAGGAACGCACCAGCTGTTTAATTAGTCACTGCAAGTGTACGACCCCGTGCAATGAGGTCGGTCAATCATTTACTAACATTACTTATATGCACAATGCAAATCATTTTTAGTGTTTCATTTTTAATAATTTAATTGCTTTTATCCGTACCATTTTACATTAAAACAATAATTTCACTAGTAGTTAAAAAATGTAACTTAAGAAATTGTACTTCCTCAAACCCGCCATGGCAAGGAACAAGGAAGTACTGAGCGGTAATCGCATCACAACTTATAGCATTAGGTGCCTTTGTCACAATAAACTATGGTAATTAGATAGCATTGTGTTCAGGTAGCATTCAATGGCGCACCGATTCAGGAACTGTAGTTACAATTATAAGGATACTAGTGCAGGTACTAGTGGGATATAGTCGTGTGGCATAAATGTGAAATATATTATACTAGCTTTTGACCGCGACTTCGCTCGCCTAAAAGTAATTTTTTCTATCATCGAAAACCCTATGTCCTTTTCTTACCCCCGACAACGTTTATATATTATTTCACGGTGATCGGTTGAGTAGTTGAGGCGGGAAAGCGTAACAAACAAACAAACTCACTTTCGTATTAAATAAGTTAGGACTAGCCGAGACTTCCAGACTGTCGACCGCAAACCTTATTACAGTATGATCTTTGATGGTTTTTTAAACTAAATACGTCATTTATTGCTACGGTTATGGGTAAAGTCCAATTAGAAACAATATTCATTTTATTCCAGGATAGAAAGACATTCACAGAAAGACGACGGCGACGTGCCAATTATGATTAATCGAAGCAAGACTTAAAAAGATTGTTGTTTCTATCTTAATTTCAACTAAATATGTCTGTTTTAATAAAAAAAAACACTAACTTTCGAACCACCACTCCCTAAAACAGCCTAAGTTTTTTTTAAATATTAGATACTATCTCATCTAGGTTATTATAACGAAGTACTTGCACTTACTCAGTCACCTTTTCTGGCTTAAATACATCCTTGTAATTATCAGCTAACATTAAAACAAGAAATTTTAATTGGAAATTAAAAATGTGTAAGTAATCACACTGTCAAAAGTCACATTTCATCTCTTGATTGTCAAAACTAACAAATTATACTTTTCATCTAAAAAATAGTTAGCAGCTGGAATTTACCTCTTTTCGTTGTAGTACTCATATCGGCCATAGACAGCGCTTTAATCGACTATTCTCTACAGTTTTGTTGTTTTAGTTCCAGTCAATATCACACGTGAAATAGCAAGAGTATCGAATGATGCGGCGCATGAATGGCGCGCCATCCGCACTGCAATCCGATCAATTGTTGTCAAAAACCATCCAACAATTGTTCGGTGTACGTATTTAATGGTGTCTGGTGACAGACGTCACAATGGACTGTTTTGCACAAAGTTTGCTCAAATGTCCGTTGGACAATCGATATGAAATGGCGATACGTGTGAGCAATGAGCATAGACACATTGTTTTACGATAATATGATTACAACTACTCATGTTGTTTTTTTTTCTTTTGCTTATAAATTGAACGAGTTGTATAATAACCAGTCTGGTTCCTAATATTATAAACACAAATATAGCCAAACTATGAGGCGCGGCGATACGTAGAGCATTCGATTCGACAATCGTCATTTCTTTGTATAATGATTGATTATGAAAATAACTAAGTCTGTTTATTTATGTTCTTGAACCCATTATATAAGCTTGCTAGCATTCTAAACCCAAACTAAGAAACTTTGGGTTTAGAAAGCGCTGTGTAATAATGTCCCAGCTAGAGTATATTTTTTTTATTATTTAACCCTGTTAAACTATGATATACTATTTATATCAAACTTGATTAAATCTTATCGTATATTAATGAAATGAAACAATAAAGATAAAGTTATAATTATATTTTAACTTGAGCTACCAACGGCAACAACAATATAATTAAGACTGCAACAGTAAGTTTAATTTGAAATTGTACAGTTATTTCATGTTAAAACTTGGAGGCTTAGCCATCGCCTAAAACATCGTTATGTACCTTTGGTAACTTTATATTGGGACTCTCAGGAATGTTGCCCATTTTCTTAAGATAGGCAATGTCATCATCATGAGTTGAATCTGTATGCAAATGATTGTATACCTTGTTAGTTACTTGCAATATGAGGCAGTGCGTTGCATGCAAAGTCGAGTATTCTCCTATTGGGAATCGTAGTTTTCATGTGTAAGTTGATAAAATCTTAACCTATAAATTTGTATATCTGTGTAGTGTTACTTTTGTAGATTACTAAATGACGTGAATTTGAGATATAAATTAATAAAATTTTGTAAAATTTCATAAATAAAATTAGTGTATAATAATAATTGTACTTTATTCAACGATGGATTTTTTTTAAAGAGACAAAAAAAAACACTCGGGAGCCATCTCTCTCTTTGCCTTTATCGCAGAATTCAGCCTCTTGCTCACTCTATTCTTATATCTCATGTTTATATCATACAAGGAACTGTTACTAATACTGCTATTAAAGTTTTTGGTAGATAAACAAGCGAATAATCATTTTAAAATACAGACATATTATATAGTATTTAATCCTACTATTTAATCCCCTAACTCCTATTTACCTTAAGAAACCGTTTAGCTTCTTACACGACACTCATTCCCGATCTTTGAGATCGTCGGATAACCTGATATTAAAACTACCTGGATATTCTACGAAATTCGTCGACAATTCCTTCTCTGTCCAAGCCGTTCGTTTATGGAATAACCTACCTTTGACAGTAAGACGTGCACAGTCACTGCCTGCTGTTAAGAAACTGGTAAAAGAACATTACCTGGGTGATATCAACATATTATAATTGCCTAGTTATCTTCTTATTTGACTTAATGTAGTATAGTCCTATATTTGTATGTTTTATTCGATTTATATGTGAATCTTTATACCTATGTTTGCTTATGTATTTATTTGTTTGTTGCTCTCTTGTATGTATATTCTTACACTATATGTAAGATACGTCATCTTTATTTAACTCATATTATATACCTACTGAGCGTACACCATACTGCCCTAAAATCAATATCCTATGTTCGCTCCATCCCATGGTTGCCTATAAGAGATTGCCTCAGTGCGATAAGGCCGCCAATTGTATCTACCACAAAACATTGCTGTGCTTCTACTCTTCAAAATCATTTTGGTATACAATAAAGAGATATATTATTATTATAGTTATAAAGTTATAAATAATCTTCCGTCCCTTTGAAGAACCTACTCAGTGCACAAAACAGAGTTTTAAGATTAAGAAATTCATTGACTCAACAGGAATCTTAAACATTACTTAGCTAGCGCCCATTTTTTAAATGTAAAAATAAAACAAAACTAAGTAAAAATTAGATTAAAAATCACTTATGATAAGTGTAAAAAATACCAGAACTAATTGTTCCAACACAAATGTTATCAGTAGACGTTACCGACGACATTTTCCGCCGATAGCAACTGTACAAGCGTACCTATGCATTTCAGTTTGTGTAAGTAAAAGAGTGCATTCTTAATTTGTTGCTCGATAAGTGCTGTGCCAAGGCTCCGGCCGTGTCCCGCTTGCGGCGGATAACACAGAACCTATTACTTAATTGTTGAGAAAACGAAAACGTTAAACATATTAATTAAGTAGTTTAGCAATTTAGCACACTTGTTGGAATTAATTAACTTGATAACTATTGCTCGGAGAAGAATGCGTATCACAACTATATGTATATCGCACTGCTATTACGAGACTGTATCAACTCAAAATAGGGTAAATTTGAGATAATTCATTTTTCATACGTAAATATCAATTCCCTACGCGTCAATAAATATAAAATAATAATAGTAAGTTGTAATAAGCCAAATTTTTCAACAAAACAACTAAAAATTATTCATATTTTTTTTTTATTTGTTCAGATATTAGAGTATTAACTCAAAAATTCGAAATAACTTGATAACCTGCAATCATTTAAATAATTCATTAATACAGAAATTCCTTAATTTTATCAATAATCTATATACAGAGTTCACTTTTTATAATCTTTAACAGGAAGCGACTAATCAGTTTTCTGTCGTTTCTGAAAAAAGCTACATTTTGAGTTGATACACTCTTGTAATAGCAGTAAAATAATAATAATAACTTAACACATCTCACACACGACCGTCTGGTCCCAAACTAGGCAGAGCCTGTACTATGGTAACCAGACTGCTGATAAACATACTTATATATTTCTAAATACATACATATTATAGATAAATTACACCCAGACACAAAACAAATTATCATGCTCATCACACAATTATTTGTCCTGGGTGGGAATCAAACCCACGACCTCTGGCTTAGCAGTCTTGGTCACTAACCACTTGACCAATAGGCCAGTCAATAGTTCTATTAGTTATTAGTTAGATGACTGGCCTGTTGGTCTAGTGGTTAGTGACCCTGACTGCTAAGCCAGAGGTCGTGGGTTCGATTCCCACCCAGGACAAATAATTGTGTGATGAGCACGATAATTTGTTCTGTGTCTGGATGTAATTTATCTATAATATGTATGTATTTAGAAATATATAAGTATGTTTATCAGCAGTCTGGTTACCATAGTACAGGCTCTGCCTAGTTTGGGACCAGACGGTCGTGTGTGAGATGTGTTAAGTTATTATTATTATTGGCTAGCTCTAATGTTATTAATAAACAAAAGAAACTATAATTAAAAAGCTTTAGTGTTATTATTAATTTAATAAATAACGGTCGAATTTTGATCTCGGAGCTACTACTAGCAGATAGTAAATAATAAATAAAAATAAGTGTTTAGTTGTACTTAGAATATATTGTAAGGTGGTGTAAAATAGGAGGTCGCCGACAAGTCACGATTGAGCTGAGCAGAGGGGGCGGCTTCGCTCTATGACCTCACACGATGCGCAAGCTCCGTGACGTAAACGTCAGATCTTTAGAAATACAAACATAACTCAATAACTGAATCACTACATCAGATGCCTAAGGACTTAGGGGTGGTCCATTAAACACGTGAGGCTTGAAAAGAGGGGTTACCCTTTTGGGAGAAATTACGAAATATCACAAGGGGAAGATAAGATAAGATAACTTTATTTGTCTCAACATGTGTACAGATGGTGTTACAGTAGGTATAACATTTATTTCAACATGCTTAGTCCATTAATTTTAGACATACAAATATAATATAATTGTTTTACATCGATTTGAATAAAATTATACTAAATTACAATAAAATATTCATAATTGCAGCAACAAAATTACAACTTTATTTCAAGATATCTAATTATGGAATTTAATGAAATTAATTTAATAATCATAATAATAGTAATAATGTAGGTAGTTACTAGGTACATGTATCACAAGAAACTTACAGTAAAGGTAACATATTAAAGTTTGTCATTGAGGTATGCATTTATAGTGTAGTAGCATTTGCTTAACAATAAATTTGATAAATTATTTTTAAACATATTTGTATTCAAGTCTTTGTCTGAGTTCGGAGCCTTATTATACATTTTTGGAGCCATACATAGGATACTTTTCGTCAGTAGAGCAGTACTTGCAGGATATATACATAGCCTCTTATTATCACGTCTATTTCGTACTGTAACATCAGATAGACGAGGAAACAGCTGAGGATTGGTTTTAACAAAAAGGGCTGTTTCAAGTATGTATAGTGAAGGAAGAGTTAATATTTTATATTTTTTGAAATATGGCATACAACTATCAGTTCCCTGTAGTCCAAACATTGCCCTTATGCAACGTTTTTGCTGTTCGAATGCAAGGTCCTTATCCACAGAGTTACCCCAAAAAATGATGCCATATCTTAACACTTAACTCTTAAGAGGGAGGTGTAGTAAAATTTTACGTGTATTCGTTTTTTCGCGATTTCCAAACCGAAAAGCCGTCTCCTTTGTACTTACACTAGACATATTACGTAACATAACATCTGTTCTTAATTTGCAGAAAATGTTAATTGAGTATTATTATTGCAATTTTAATACCGGTCGTGTGAACGAGAATTATAAAAAAAAAATCCTTAGCAACGTGACCATATAACAAACTGTATAATAAAAACATTGATATTCATATTGTTTTAGCAAAGAACTCATAGAAGCTTCTCACTGCTATAGAATCTTCGCACAAAACATAGATAAAAAAAAACCGTTCACGTTTTACTTTGACTAAGCTATACGCCGCGTAACTATTGTTATGGACACACATAACACAAAACCTTGAACATCATAGGTATTGTATATTTCTTTATACTGTACATATTCTCATGTAAATCGTTAACCGAAATCCAGCACTTTTGATGCCAAAGCCCTATGTACGGATTTGTGTAGTATTTTATGACAGACAAGACGCAGACGCACGTTTTCCTCTTCGCCGGAGCCGTGATAACGGTACCCATCCCATCATGGCTCCATTACACAGAAACGACTTCACAACATAAAATATTTTATTCTACGAGATTATTTCTACGAGACCACGATCAAGCGATCAAGTTCTCATATAGATTCAGACAGATCTTTGTAACCAACATAAAAACCGGCCAAGTGCGAGTCGGACTCGCGCACCGATGTTTCCGTAAAATATTTTTATTATATATTATGATGTAAAAATTTACGGTTTTCGCAATTTTTCCTTTATATGTGCATTTCAAGATTCTGAGTTCACGGGAAGTACCCTGTAGGTTTTGATTCCCTTGAGAGTGTCGAAAATTTGCGGCATAAGCGGCTGTATCTTGACTTTTCACAGCTTAAAGGGACAGTAGACCTGAGTATTTGATATAAATTCCAGCTTGATTACTCCACGCGTTCCTGAGAAAAAGGGTCTTGACAGACAGACGGACGAACGGACAACAAAGTGATCCTATAAGGGTTCCGTTTTTTCCTTTCGAGGTACGGAACCCTAAAAAGTGCCAACGAAGGTCGAATTATTCAATCGTAAGGAAAACTACGTGCGAGTTAAGTTTTAAAGCAGTTAGTTAATAGCTCACAAGTGGCAAGTATATCATGGGGTACTTCAAGGCGACTCGACGCAAGAAATTCGCGATTTATTAAGAATATTCGAGCAAGTGGCACCGTCTGATGAACGACAATAAATGAACAATCGTACCTCGTTAACGTTATATTGGACATGGAGAAGCAATCAAAATGGCACTCGGCTTTATATTCGTTACGTAAATAAGTGCATGAGCAGAAATAGAATATTCTAGTCCTCCATTATAATTAAGGCATACAAGGAAGTACTTTAAACCACGGTGAACGTAATCACTCTTTCAGTCTTGCCTTTGTTTTAGGCGTCTTCAATATTTACATGGTCATATTACTTTACGAATAGATAGAAACGGACAATGCTAATAGCACGCTGAACGACAGCAATTGTAAGTCACCAATATAATAAACACTGCTAAATACGCAATTACGAAATCGTATGACAATCCTCGGAGTGATTTGTATGATAGGTAGGTAGGGCCAGCAGCACAGTCCACCGACGACCTTGGCTGATGAAACTTTGCGACCTTGACGTGTTTTCCTTGTAAGTACGTTGGTGACCTTCTAGATCACTGTTGGTTCGGCGCTCCGTTTTTAGCAATTCAAACGATTTAAGCACGAGCGTCCAACCGACCCAAATATAATTACTGGAGGAGCAAATCTGAATTCGAAATGTTTTAAAAAGAGCTTTAAAACATTTTAAGTACTTATTACAAGTTGAGAAGAGATAGAAGGGACCCTAAGAGATGTTTAAATTACTAAAACATTTAAACGACTGAAGACGAGTGACTTTCGCGGTGATTAAGTCTTCATCAAAGTTATTTACGCTTTTCTAAATGTTTAACTCATGGGATAAGGTAACTGCGATGTTTGGAGTTCTACACAGTTCGAATATAGCTTGGCTGTTTATCGCCGGAAATATATGCCCTGTTTAAAACAGAAGCCATTTTATGCTTGCAACTAATCCCTAGCATTTATTTGTATTTGGTGTGAAGCTTTGAGCATTTATATAATCCACAGAATACCTTCAAGTAAGGACACATGTAAAACTAGTAAATACTTCTGCCTATCTTTTCAATAAACTATTATAATGTTTTTTATACAAAGTGTAAAATTACGTAGTTAAGTGAAATACGAATAAAAGTAATTATTTGTCCAGTTCACATGATCATGCTAAATACATAGCGTTGAGCAATATTACATCCTATATTACCGTTTTTAAGCATGAGGTCAGCCCCCTTCGCGTTATGGAAACACGTGATTATCGCGAGCAACCGGATGATTTCTTCGAATGTTTTACTTTCGAACAGTAATAAGGAACACCTTCGAGCAAGTGTAAGTGTTTTAAACAGGAAGTTTTCTCCGCGGCAGATGCCCAACTGAGATATACAGTCACGTAGTACCTCGCAAGGCGAGGTCGTGAACATTCTGAGATAATGTTGTCGTCTTTCCAAGGAAACACGCCTAGGAAAATCTTAATACATAAAATGCTGCCTCAGATTTTCAGTTTCATTAGGAAGTATATTTTCTATGTTAAATACTGATTGCTTAACTAATTAAATTGTTTTCTTTCGGAACGTATAAATAAATTTAATTAAAATTGATTATTGACTGCCCTGTTGGTCTAATGGTTAGTGACCCTGACTGCTAAGCCAGAGGTCAAGGGTTCGATTCCCACCTAGGACAAATAATTGTGATGAGCACGATCATTTGTTCTGTGTCTGGGTGTAATTTATCTATAATATGTATGTATTGAGAAATATATAAGTATGTTTATCAGCAGTCTGGTTACCATAATACAGGCTCTGCCTAGTTTGGGATCAGACGGCCGTGTGTATCTCAGCCGTGTGGAGTTATTATTATTATTATTATGATTCAAAAATGATGTGAACACAGACAAATAATCTTAAACGAGGGTCCTTCCAAATAGTTTAATAATCAAAGGTATTGGATGCTGTTGCCACTAAGCCGCACTTTGTGCAACTTTGTGTTCTATTCAGTAAAGTTCTACACAGTGTAGAAGGTTCGAACATCTAATAGTCTATCAATGCAGTGAATAGTCTAAATATCTTAGTAACTCACTGAACTTTCAAGGGGGGCACAGAACATAACTCACGCAAAGGTTAGTCCAATAGACAAACTTAACTATGCATTGGATATCTCACCTATACTTTGGTCCTTACTCTTTATCTATATTAATTGCAATTATCATTATGACATCGCACAAAAGCCTCGCTTCTTACCAAATTTCATGGTCAATGGGAAACAAGGGTAAAGACGTCAAAACTTATAGGGTTATAGGTTATGACGATACCGTTTGCGAGTTTTAAAACATGTGAAATAAAACGTTAGGTAATATCTTCTAATTGCGTTAACTTGTAGCTTCAAATTTTAACGTCTTCATGGGTCGTAGATTTTAGTATTAGGTCTTCTTGAATCTTGAGGAAGAGGATCTTGAAAGATCGGACAGATGGACAACAAAGTAATCCTATAAGAGCTTTTTCTTTTGAGGTGAAGAGTAGTAGTAAAATTAGGATGTCTAAGACATGGGCAGGGGGGGGCTTAATGCAGATAGTCTACTAATTACGCGAGTCGAATAAGGATAGGGTACGTTCAATATTATATCCTTGCTCCCGATGGCTGAATGCTTTTTTAAAATGAATACTTCTCTTCCTCTTTGCCTATCAACATAGCAACTGAAGTCATAATAACGACCTATAATTATATATAGGTACTAGATATTTTACATAGACAACTCTCTTACTCTTTAAGTAGTCGCGTCGCGAGTGTATATAATAAATTGGTGACGACTTATGCGTACATGGTGCCTGTCTTCTTAACTTAATCCGCTTACGTAAAAAGATCCTTTCTTCCGAATAAAATCTAACAAGATCAAAGGTCGTATTAGGAGGCGGAAGGCGGTGTCTCCGTAATTGTGTCGTGTAAGCTTTCAGTAACGTTGAGCCAGTGAAAGTTTGGTAAGGTATATGGGGTATGAAGTTGACATTTATTGTGCCTATAGCTGTGACTATGGACTCATAGTGTTCTGATCGCTACTTTAACCTTTACCTAAGGGTTTCGCCGGTTTTGTATAATGCTCGACAAGAAATGTGTAGTGAGAACTATAAAATCAAAACTTTGCCAATATCTCTTCTTGGCGTGCCAGAGATGCTTACAATTAAGCAACTTAAGTACGATATGGGGAGGAGGTGGCCTGAACTGGAGGTATAAGATTTGTGATTAGTGAACGCTCTCAGGTACAAGCTCTCCATTACGCAAGAGAAATCAAACAATAATCAGCAAGATATTGTAAAACGATTCGAATCGACATTATTGCCGAGAACTCGAGAATTAACCTTGTACGAACGTTTTAACATACCAACAAGCTAACACGCAAATTGGGCGGCTCTTGAATCACAAGTGGCCGAGCTAACGAGTGAGCCAATGATTGAAACCGTGTTGCGTGTATAATACCGTCTGCCTTGTAGTTAGCATTAAACGAGGATACCTCTAATTATTTGCCAACTAACCGCTCGCTGCAGTTTCACCAGCGTTTATGGCCACTGCTCCGTCAGGGGGCTGTATCTCATGATCCGTAATAGGTGGATAGTTGAAATTTTCAAAGAATGAGTATGTCTGTTGCCGCTATAACAACAAATAATAAAAATAAATTAAAGGTCCCTACTCTACATAGTATTAAATCTTGTACGATGGTGCGGAACCCTTCATGCGCGAGGCCGACTCGCACTTGGCCAAGTTTGGCAAGTATTTTGTAATTTTTTTCAAGATTAGGTAGGTATTTTAATTACCGGTAGAGTCGTATTCTTAGATACGTAAAGGCTATAATTTAGTTGCGACGGCGACGCACCAGTTTAACACTAGGAAATTTGATTCCTTCTGACCCAATCAGTTTGGCAATCTAGTTTGGTCACGAAACACATGTGTAACGTGGCAAGTCATTTATTTAAAAGTTACTACAAGAATCCATATTTCCAACACTGATTTTCACGGAAATAGAGATCGCTCTCGTTTTACAAAGAAAAAACCGGCCAAGTGCGAGTTGGACCGAGGGTTCCGTAAAATATTTTTATTATATGATGTAACTAAAAATTTACGGTTTCCGCAATTTTTCCTTTATCTGTGCTATAAGACGTTGCTTCGTACCCAATTTCAAGATTCTGAGTTCACGGGAAGTACCCTGTAGGTTTTGATTCCCTTGCGAGTTCTAGAAATACTCGATATACGTAGCAGTAAATTTTCTAATTGCAAAATATAAATTCGTAAAGTAAACATAGGTACTACAAAGGAGATTGACAAAACGAAAAGGAGCTACTAATTGATTGAGATTTTTTTAAACTTATTTTTTTTTTATTTTTTCTAGTGTTAGATGACCTCTTGTAAAGGTAACATGGTAGGCGGCGGCGTTTACTTTTTTTAGTTATCGAAACTGCTCTGTGTGAAACAGATTAAGGTATTAAGGTAAAATTTCTTTGATATATCAATTTTATAATGTATTTCATGAAGTTAACTTGTTTGTTACCTACGCCTGCGTCACTGACACCAGCCACCGCACACACGCACACATTTCTTGAAAGGTGAATATTAAATAATACCTGAAGTTAGCAAAACAGATGTGTTTATGTAATACCTATTTATAAATTTATGTCTACCAAGCTGTAAAACAAATAGTAATACTGTACTAAAAACCGCTTATCTATTGCACATTTCTTTTTTTAATATTATGTATATTTTTTAAGTTTTTCTTTTTTACTATTATATTTTAATGTGTACATTTAACTACAGGTAAATGTTTATTGTGTGACAATAAAATTGTTTGTTTTATTTTCATTTCTCTTTCACAGCTAATGGAATATTTTGTGTGATAAATATTGACTTTATTATTCATTATCAGTGGAAGCAACTAAAGAAACATGTTGACTAATGTAATAATCATTAACACAATTTGTATAGCAGCCACATAAAGTTAGATTAGGTATATAATTTGAACAATTGTTTAACAAATTAAGTTCTACAATAATTATAATTAGAGATCCGATATTCGGATGCATATTTACCTAAAGTTGAGATGTTGGCTATTATGGAAAGCACTTTTTTATCGAAAGAATCCCGCGCCCATGTACAACTTTTCTATCTTTCATTTCTCTTCTATGTAGTTTCTGTGTGTACAACATAAAAATATTATGTGATGTAATGAATAAATAAGTTTATATTAATTTATGTTTTCTTATTTACCACACCACCATTTCTCTTACACCTTACATACGTACATACTCTAATGGGAAACACCTTAATTTAAAAAGAATTAACTTAAAGTAAATATACATCCCATTAGTTATGCGATCCCGGAATTTTATTTTAAATAAAAATATACTTAGAAGCCGCTTCCATAATTTGTTATCCAAAAAATAACTTTAGGTAAATATGCATCGTATTATCCAATCTCTAATTATACTTCAAGGATTGTTCCTATTATAATTTTTTATGTTTTTATAACATTAGCTTCCTACCTGCTGCTTTAAAGCTAATTACTACTAACTATAATGACTTATTGTAATAGTTAGTATAAAAGTGACTGTTTCAAAATGGTGCAGTTCAAGACAGATGTGAACACTTTAATATGAAAGGGCTGAACAAATTAACACACTTATCTTACAAAATATCTATTTTGATAAAATATTGATTGATGAACCATTGACATCAGATTCATTTACATAATTTCATCAATGTTATATTAATATTATATATGAATTTATGTTGCAAACAAAATTCAGTCTATTTGTACTGACAGTTGAAGCTATAAGATTTGCTCTAGTATGAATATAATATTTCTAATATACTTGTTTCATTTGTAATGATTATTTTCTTATTAGATTTTATAACGGATGTATAGTGAGATTATTATTTATCTCATAAATTTGCATTTGGTATTCTATTCTTATTGAGTTTTATAACTTTTGATTTTTATTTATAAAGGCACCTAGAGGCAATTCTGTACAGTGAGTGAGGGAACCATAAAAATGTTTATCTTTACCATTGCTGATGAAATGAACAACCAAGATCATATCATGATTTATTCATACCACTAATCTTACAAAAAATATCATTCTAAGTAGATTCAACTATCCATTATCAAATTTATAATTCAAAAGTCAATGCAAACTGCAAATGCAAATACTTTCTGGTTTGACAGTACACTGTGCACTAAGTAAACAGAAAGTTCCAATAGATTAGGAAGTAAACAGTAACGACACACGCAATGAATTGGTACAATACAAGTACATTCCCATGGAGTGAACAGCGGAAAAGAGGTAACCGTCCAGCGGTGCCACGGCGGTCTTCAAAGCGATATGAGCGTGTCATCACCCTAATAAACTCTCTAAGGCAATATTAGGATATTTAATTATCGAACAGTTACAGATAAGTATCACTTACCAACAAGTTTCACACGAATTACACCGATAGAGTTTGATGGTATGCATAAAACGCCTACACAAAAATTATGTTCCACTCATTCAAAACTGTAAAAAATTAAACACTAAACTGGCACTACATTATACAATGCTCGAAGGAAGATATGATTTCATAATGAACACAACCAAATCGTACACGGATGCAGTCTGTCGCGATTAGCCAACGAATATTGTTCTATGAAACGGCCATTGCACGATGCCACAGACTAAACTAATTTATCGTCATCGGTAGCTGCCTTGCCTTTCCTTTTCCTTGCTAGAATTAATATTTGCATTTCTACTATATAAGTTGCGAAAACTTTCTTCTCACAAGGCTCAACCATTTGGAAACGGGCGGTTATAGATCGAAACAGGCAGATGTGATATTATGTTATCCATTTTTTTTTTTAATCATTTGACGAAGCAAACTATTGTTGCGGTGACTCTGTGTGTTGATCTATAATTTTTAATTATAGTAATTATTTATTTAATCGTCGATTTCGAATAATTGATGGTCAATTTTATGAAATAAAGTTTTTTTTTTTTAATTGAATTTGGGAACACAAATTTTCTGCAGCTGACACAACCTACACTAGTTATTTTATTATTGCTTACTGCTCTCTTGTTTTATAATATTATATTAGTCTAAAGCGCTCCCTAGCTAAATCTCTGTTTATCTCTGTCTAATAACCGGTAAGACTTACGCACTGAAAGAGCTGCATAATAATATGTTAAAACATGCAGTTTTCCCAGCGTGTGATTCACCTTTATATATAATATATCATTGATATTAGTAAACAACATATATAATAAAGTATTCAAAAAAGAAATGAAGTTTCTCTGCTTATACCACCCTCAAGAGTCTTATTTTTTTGATTTTGGTTTACTACCAGCGAAGATATCGCGTAATGTAGACATAACGAAAAACTGCTGAACTAAGAAGCTGATTATTTTTTCCTCGTGTTCCTCTTTAAGTAAGCTAATTGTGAATACCCAAAATTCTATACATTTCGGTGTATGCATCCCCAAATCAGGTTATAAGTGGGTTTACCCCACTGAACGTTGTGTAACTCATTAATAAAACAATTTACATGTAAAGTAATATATTTACTGCTTTTCGAAGTATTTTCCATTAAATTTTAAAGACTTTTTCATTCGGTCAAACCATTTTTAAAAACAAGAAGACCATTGGTCTAAAGGCATGTTTTTCACGTGCTGGTTGAAAACTATCACGGGCTCTTCCGCCCAATTAAATATCATACCTATCATAAAATCTTTAATTTTTGGAAAAATAAAGAAATGGCATGGTGCCAGATCTGGACTATGTGCGGGATGGGTCACTAGACTCACTAGCTCTACCTTTTCAGAAGGAAATAATTACTTTGTCTTTTTCGCGGTGTGCGCCGAAACATTATCATGGTGCAATAAGATGCAATTTCTTGGTCGTTTTTCCCTAACTTTTTCTAAGACACTGGGCAAACAAATGGTGGTTTACCGCACTCAGCATTAACTGTCTTTTGTTCTGCAAGTGGGATCTCCTGATGGTAAATGACTACCGCCGCCCATGGGCACCTGTAACTCAAGAATCACAAGTGCGTTGCCGCCCTTTAAGGTATAGGGGAAGAGGGGGAGAGGGGGGAAGAGCTTGAAGACGGGAGAGGAGGATTAGAGGGGAGGAGAGGGGGAGAGGGTAAGGACGGGAATAGGTGAGAGGAAAGGGTTAGGGCCTCCGGTAACCTCACTCACACGGCGAAAAGCAATGGAATCATTGTTTCACTGCCGGTCTTCTTTGAGGCCGTGGTATCGAGCGGAGTTGAGCCGGCCCATACGCGCTGAAGCATCGCTTTCCCACGTACAAAGTTTACCTACACATAGATTTATTAGTATTGCACATGTGTTTTTCTTTATTTCTTGCAATTGCCATTTTTAAGGTTTGATTATATTTACTTATGGAATTAAACCATTAAGGAAAGAAATATTTATTCAAATCGATCACAAAGATACACTTACAAACATAATGGGTAGAACAAAGAAAAGTACGTTGCAATAAAAATTAGTGACACCTCGTTCTTAATTACCATTAATTACAACTTTTACGATAACAAATTGTAGGTATAAGGGTATAAGACAGTAAGTTGCTGTGACATTGGTAACAAGAACAATAATTAGCTAATTAGTTGAATAAATTGCATCCTGAAAATATTTAAGTCTTTACTAGTAAGTTATAATGGGATCAATCACTTACATTAACTTAAAGTAAAATAAGAAATTATAGCCTCTGCTTGAACAACGTGTAAACCATATCAAAACTGAATAAATAGCTAAAACATACTTATCCAATAAGTAAATCCATACAACTAGGCCAACCAGTGATAAGAAGTAAGTGATACCTACTTTTAGTAGTGATAAGGCAGCCGATCACCAGAGTGATGTGATGATCAGCCATGACATCCCTCACTATTTTAGAAAAAGGCTAATGACTCTGTCAATGTGTCAATGTCAAACTATTATGCTGTGCAGGCAAATTCATCTCAAAAGATTTAGGAAATAGCAAAAACTTTTAACGTAAGTGATAAAACGATACTGATTCAATTACGTCAAACTGGTCAAAATAGAAATTTTATTTTATAAGAGGACAATTTCACAGGTAAAGATCCATGCAATGTTATAAAAAACATGCACCGAATCCACCGTGTTAAACACTTGGTGTGTGTCAAGGACTCTTTTAAGCGACGTGAGTCTTAGTCGTTTCTTTACTGCTGAAATATTCCATTACCATCGTGACATAAAAGTAATTAATATAATTACATTAATTTTTAGGCTAGGCCTTAGGATTTATTTTAATGTTATCATTATAAATAGGTTTTGTACTTTTGGTCCAGAGGGAAGGTGGGGCAAAAATTTCTCCCACGCTCCCACGATTGGACTGATTAAGTTGAAATTTGGTAAACATATCAATTCGTGTGACCCAAACACACAATTTTGAATATTCGGTTCACTTTTCGAGGAAAATTAGATATAAAAAAATTGCGCTATGCCATGTGATATGTCGAATGAAAGCCTAAAGGGCTTGTTGTGAGGGAATAAAACATATTATTTGATAATTTTAAGATTATTATTTATAAAGTTATTTAGGAAAATAGATGACATTTGACAATTTTCAAATATAGAAAATAGTTCTTTACTTATAGATTACAGGAAAACCTACAGGCATTATAGGTCTTAAAATAACATTGTAAATTTCTCAATATTGTGGGTTAACAAACTTACCTTTGCAGTTGAAATGTATATGGAAGAACTTGCTCTTCGATTACAATGTTAAGTTTATTCCTTGGGATAAATATTTGGTGAATTAATATTCACCTTAAGGAACCCTCGAGTTCAATTCGCGCTTGGCCGGTTTTTTTATTGGCTACTGACTTCAGTTACTAAACAGACATTTTATATCATCTTCAGGAGTAAGTGTCGTCTACGTATTTTTCTAAAACTATTAGTTATATCCACAAAAAATTAAGATTTAGTGACTTATTTGTGCTTTAAATAGTTTGTTACATGAGTTACCATGACAAAATGCAATATTTAAGGTATTTGCTGTTTCATGCAAATATTATTATACTAGATCCAGGGTGTAGGCTGCCCTCCCTTGCACCCTCTCCCTTTGGTTTGCACATGACTTGTCTGTATGTATCTAAAGAGCTTATTATACTTGGCAAAATTTAGTCGTCTAAATTCAGTCGTTACTGAATTTAGTCAAGTATAATCGTATTTAGCAAGTTAGCATCCTTAATTCAGAAGCTAGGATGGTTTCTGACTGACTAAATCATTTAGAAGCCTAAATTTAGAAAGGTGTTATAGCATTTAGTGACTGATTTAAGTTATCTTTAACTCAAGTGCTTTTTGCACTTAAAGATAACTTATTTACTCTGCAGCTTAAAATAACTGTTATCTTGGAATTCTTTCCTTGATATGGCAACATGATATATTTTTTCGATAGTTTGTAGTTTGACATTAAATACGAATTTACGAGACTTGCTATGTATGTAACACACATGCTAATAAAACTGTTTTTTTATTACTTGCGATAAAATATAGTGTATTGCAATATTAAATGGTTTAGAATATTTACTAAGTGTATAAGTAAATAAACTAAAAGCCTTATTCTCTAATTACGGTTTTGGTTAAGCTTAACATTATAACATGGATATTTGACTTGTTAGACAAACCGCGAACGTAAACGTATCCTTCTGCTATTGCATTGAAAGACATTGTGAGAAATTTCCCAAACAAAAACAAACATGGTTAAATTTAAGAATGCCGCATTAGCTTTTAAAGGATTAAATGGGGTTATATGCGTTTATAAACCTTCATGTGTATCAGTAAAACAAGTTCAACATATAATTAAAACCAATCTTTGCAGAGGTTAGTTTCTATTTCTTTTTAATAAAATTAGTTTAATATTATTGTCTGTTCATCTACCTCTTAATTCTCAAATAGTAGCAATTCTATATCGCTATTCGTAGATTACAACGTATATGAAATTTTATCTTTTACAGACTTAAATGCTTTACCAGATAGAGCAATAGAACAGAGGGTAGAAATAATAGGAGCAACAAATGCGCCCATGCAAGTAAAGTTGGTGCCGAACTATGCCGATAATCCTCTTGTGTGTGGTCCACGGTACATAAACAACGATTTCCAATGCAGTGTTGCTAGTCATTTAGGCCTATTTAGTAGTGGAGTGCTATGTGAGTTTTAAGAATATTGCTTTCATATATTGGAAGTTTTATGAGGTTAAATGGGAAATATATTTTTCTTTTATCACATGTAGGTGGCCAATACATGGCTTGCCTAAATTGCTTACTTATCTCTCCTTGGGAGATCCTAAATGCGAACCTGATAAATCACAACACTGCAAGCATTGTGATTTATCGGAGTATTTTTATTAGGATGCAACAGTTTCTCATATTTGAATTTGGGATTCCACTATGGTCAACCATCTTAAAAAAATGTCTCTACTGCAGTTACTTCATGATCATCCTATACATTTTATTAACTATAATTTTCAGTATTAGGTTTAAATGAAGGCACAAAATTGACCTATCACATACATGTCGCTAGACCTACCAGAGCTTTCAAAGTCCATGGCCAGCTGGGCAAGGCTACAGATACTTACTTTTGGAATGGCAAAACTGTAGAAAGGACCACATACAACCATGTGAACAGAGAGAAGATAGATAGAGTTGTGGCGCATATACAGGCTGCACATCAGAGAACTATGTTTGAGTTAGTATTTCACTGTATAATATTATCATAATTTTTTTTTTTTAAACTTTCCCGTTCCATGATATAATACTATCTACGCATCAACGGGAATACCTTTTCGTGATCGCGTTATTTCCCGTTGATGCGTAGATAGTATTATCATAACAATAGTTCAGTAGTGATGAGAGTTGATAACTGTATGTTTAGTTGGTTAAGGCATGCTTTCTAATTTCAGATTAACAATACTTTTTTGTATTATTAAGTGTTACATAAAAACATGCCAGCACTAGTTTGAGCCTAAATAGGAAAAGAACATGGCAATAAATTCATAGCCTTTTTATTAAAATTTTTGTGTTTACAGCGATATCTAGTTTTCTAGTTACCAAGGCTATATTTTTTTTTGTTTACTTATTATTTACTTATTTAGCTCTCTTTCTATTTATAACTTTATTGGGTAAAGCAAGATTGACTTTCCCTCTTTGGTTTTCACTTGAAGTGAATTGTAATTCAGTTTTATTCTTACCCTAACTATAATATTACTTTTGCCTGCGGCTTCACTCTTGTTAATGTAGATTATGTTAATCAATTAAAAAGTATTCCTCAGGGACAGTACTTGTTTCAGGATTAAAGGTACCCTTAAGTTCTTTTTCTGTACCGCTGAAAACTTCTATGGAAAATTCCATGATAATCACTTGCGTAAACAATGTGTGAAATTGTAACAAACATACAAATAAATTAACAAACTGGGCATAAAAGCAGCTTACTGGCTTACACGCAGGCCCGTAGAGCTCTGGGTGTAAGGTATCTTTTTTTATAAGTCCAATCCTAGTTTCTATGGAGATATTCAGATTAAAAATGTGTATTTCATTACAGATTATCTGGTCTTCACATGGAGTCTCAGACCACATATGACCTGGCATCGAAGGGTCTTATCAGGCCTGCTGATAGCAAACTGCCTGTTGTTTATGGTATCAAATGTGTCTCCTTTGAACCTCCTAACTTTACATTAGGTAATCATTTTCTTTATTATCTTATTTACCACATACATTAATGGCAAGAAGTTAAGTAAACAAAATAATTAAGTCACGGTTAAATAAAATTATGTTTATTTTAATTCTAATTGAGTTTAACTGTGGGTATGTTTAAAACACAATTAAAAAGTTTGTCTTAAAGTACTTCAGCACTAATTACTGGATCGTTACGTAGTAAACTCAGCATTCGGCACTACGCAGAAACTGTATATAATAGTTTTCATTTAAATAATTATTCTATTAGTACTCAAACTGTTACAGAAATACAATCAGTCAATGAATATGACAAGTACCTGTGGACTTTAGTTCATGATCTTGGCATCCAACTGAAGTCTACCGCTTACTGTACTGGAGTCCAGTGCATTAGACAAGGCAAATTTGACCTGGAGCTGGCTTTGTTGAGGAAGCATTGGACCTTGGAACATCTTACAAACAATATGAAAATATGTCACAAGTTGCTTGAAGAGAACCAGCAGCTATTGGAACCTGATTCTGCCATCTTGACTGCATAAATCTGTGTATTGTGTACATAATAGATAAATATGTTATAATTAACAATTTTTTTTTTCTTTTAAGTATCACAAACATTCCTTAATAATATAATAACTTGAGTCTCAAACCTAACATTAGTAATAATGCATATTACGCCTGTCTTTACTTATCCAGCTTAGTTGTAAACTGTACTGTACTGAAGAGAGTGGTAGTAGGACTCTCAATATGGTGCATTAGAGGTAGTTGAAATTATATTGGACTCATCACATGCAGTCAGGTTTTGGTATTTCATTTAAACATAAGTTTTTTCAAACAAGTATGTCTTCCAGATAACTTGGTAGTTTAGTAAAAACCCAAAGGGAATTATTAAAGGTGAACTTGTATTGAAACTAGAATAACAACATAATTACTAATTTATTCTTTGAAACATTTTGTCTTCCCCCAGCCAAAAGCCTGTACTTTCTCAAGCAGGACCCTTGAAATACCTCTTGGATTATGACAATGATGAATATCCTCAATGTCTGACAACAGTAAACTTGATCAAATGTTTTAACTTCACATTTTATTTTAGAAAATTTCCTGAATGATATGTACATTAAATTAGTACCCTCAAGCACCTGATGCAATATGATTGTGTTGTCTTTAAAATTTTGTGTATTTTAATTAATTAGATGGGGTAGTTCCGATTTGTTCTATGGAACATGATGTGATCAGACAGAGAAATTTTTTTTTTTTCCTTTTTTGTACTATGCAACATAATACTTTTACTTCTCAAATTGTTCTATAGGACAAGGCAAATAAGACCTCTTTGCCTGGCCTCATTCATTCTTCTTGTGTTCTTTTTCTTTGACACAGTCAGAACAGTTCACTTCTATCTCCGGTGTTGTTTCTTCAGGTTCATATATTGGTGATGGTTGTCGTTTATGATTTTTCTGAACTGGTGGTACTGGAATGCTCTGAGACTGATAATTTTGTATATAATCTTGAGAGACCTCCCGCCATTTCTTGTCACGAATATCCATAAATTATTTTTTTTACATATATAGGTAAAATATTAAAAAAAAAAATATTATGGACTCTATCCCGTGAAGAACCAGCACAAGAATTCCGCCAATGTCAAGTGTTTTATAACAGTCATATCAGGACTTTCATTTTCATAGTAAGTTAATGTATTAAAAAGAGTAGGTACCTAAAAGATATACATTCCTTTTACTAAGTAAAGGGTGAACACACTTTTGAATACATACAACCCTGGATATTGTGCTGAGTACATACACATAATGTCAAGAGCAACAGCAAGCAATGGTTCCATAAAAGTAACCATTTACTGTATCTAGAAATCACCTCTGGAATTCAGAATGCAAGAGACTCCCATACTAATCTTATTTCAGCTACCACTGGAAGATGGTGTGGAAGATGTGTTAGCTTGTTTCTCCATCTGCTCTATTCTTTTATGCCTTATCATATTGGATAAAATACCATCAAACGATGTAGTTTTCTTCTTTGCTGAGCCTCTCAATGTATCTTCTCCTTCTCTACGTACTCGCAAACGCAATGAATTCACTTCGTCCATGAAATCGAAGTCAGACTTTTCTTCTCTGATTGGTGACGCTGGAAGTTCCGGTTGGTTTTCCTTGCTTATAGGTATAGGAGACGGTGGTCGTCTGCCCGGGCACTTCCACTCCAGTTGCAGGGTCCCACTTTTATCCAAAGCTTTGTAAAGTTCTTCAAGTTCAGCCGGGTCTGGCATCCAGTGTTTGCCAATAAAAATACCAGATTTCGATATTTCATCATCTGAACATGGCAAGTCCCAGTCATCCCCTTGCAATTCTGACGAACCCATTGCTTTTTAAAAAAACAAATACAAGGAAAACGGCTTTGATCGATCAACTAAACAAGTTTGAAGACACATAGACACATTCTCAAAATTTTGTAGGATTTTTACTTTTGACTTGATTTTTGACACTTGTTTTTAGTACTGCCAACACTTGAACCTATTTCCCCCGTAGTAATAAATTTAGTGTGGTTTTCTAAAATCATATTATGGAATCATAATAAGTGTAGATAGAGGACGACAAAAGAAAAGATAAATGGACTGCGTGAAAGAGGATATCCACCTTTGGAGCACATTATAATTCAGACAATTTAATTTTTGTGAAGTTATAAAAATTCAATATTGATATTATGTTTAGGGCAAAAAAAAAGATATAGAGTAGTATAATAAATGGTTTGTAGTCTTTGGCCCAATCAAAAAAAATGACATCAGTTGTCAGAAAACACGTGAAATTGACATCACAAGTATATCGTGCTATTGTAATTTGTATTGTCTAAAGTTTCAAACGATTGAAACGATGTGCAAGACATTACTGTAGGTACTTACTATCAATGTCTTCTTCGTCGGACAGCGAATCTGAAGAGAAGCATGATAATTACAGGTAAACACACTGGCTTTGTTGGTTATGTGTGTATTACTATATTTGATATAAAGTAATAAACCCTAACTTCTTTTCAGACTGGGCGACTGTGAGGTTTGTGGATCGAAAAAAGCTCTATACACATGCCCAAAATGCGAAGTTAAAACGTGTTGCTTAGCCTGCGTGAGAATACACAAGAAAGAATTAGAGTGCGATGGAATTCGAGATCGCACAAAGTTTATAAGGGTTAAAGATTTCACCGCCACCGACTTGTTGAGCGACTACAGATTGCTTGAAGAATGCGCTCGATTTGTTTATGGCGTCAAAAGAGATGAGAAGAAAAAATATACAAGGATTGATAAGGACTTACCTATTGTATGTTAAGTTTATAAACCCATAATTTAAATATTAAACTTACTTTTGTGGTGTTATGCCGCGTCCAAACGCTTGCCAAACCTCAACAAGCAGTCACAAATCCAATCGTGTGCATAGTGTTTGCTCGATTTGCCAAATGTTTGGCTTGGCTTGCCGTCAATCCGAACTCTGTCGGTTTTTGACGCCCAAATCAAACAATTATGGAAAGCATAACTTAACTTTTAGGGGAGCACAGATTTATAACAGACTTCCAACAGATGTAAAAGAAGCGACTTCTCTCAAAATATTTAAAAATAGATTATTCACTTACATATACAATGAAAAATTTCAATACTAATGAAACAGCAACATCTTTTAACTTAGACCACCGCCTTAACGCAGGAATTCAGAGAACTCGCTCCTTAGTTATTGACTGGTGATGATTATTTCATTTTTGGTCTACCCGCACCGGGATAATATGAATATTGTTCTCATGTAAGTGCAGATTGTCTTAATGGGAAAGTTTTTTTAAACCGAAATCAAAGGAAGCTTGTGGCAAGCGCTTGTGATGCATCCACATGTTTGTACGTTTGTAGAGGTTTGTAGTTTGTGGCAAGTGGCAAACGTGTGCCTGTCTGTGGCATCATAGCTCCCAAATGAATGGACCAATTTAAGTGCGTTTTTTTGTTTGAAATGTGATTTGATTGAGTGTCCTTAGATATAGTTCAAGAAAATCTGTTCAACCGTCTGTCAAAGCAAAGCCGGGGAGTATTTTAAATTTACTAGTTACATCTGCGAAACTAGTGTTCTTTTTTTTAGTACTCAGGTGGTTAAATAAATTTAAACTAGTAAACCATAAGTACATTACTAAAAATAATGACCTAACATATCTGGTTGGTCAAGATAACATAGTAAAATTGCATTCATTAGAGTTGCTGCTATTATTGACCAAAATGAAAAGAAATGCGGAGAGTGAAAATTATGGTAAAATGTTTCAGAATAAATTTTCTATAATGTCTGTTACAGCATCTATACAAATTAAAAATGGCAGCGAGACAAAGAGGTATAGTTTTACAGTTTTTAGCTCAAAACTTTACAAGACATAAAACAAACAGCACTCGGTACAATTATAAAACAAATGTAATAAACTGGAGAGTGGAGTGGCTATTTCCTAATGCCGAATCAGGCCTGCTGAAGTTTGTTGATGAAAAGTGTTCAGAGCAAAAGAGACTATCAGAGCTGTTAGACAAGTATTTAAATCCAGATGCCATTGCATTTGAAGGGTCAAAAGCTTTGACTTATTATAAATCAGTGGGATTTAGTGGAGTTAAAATCTTAATAAGAGGTAATTAGAAATGTATACTACTCAATCCCAATACAAGTTATTTTTGTGTATATCTATTTGATATTTATTGTTTATTTTAGCCGAGAAAGTCAAAGGCTCTGCAAGGAAGTTTTTTGAGTTGGACCCAACAGAATCTTTAGCTGAGAATCTATCAGGGAAGTGCATAGTTGAGTTCCCTATTATATTTGTTGTACTCAAAGACCATGCTTACAATTTTGAGATTATTACACCAGGTAATTAATTTTTTGACTTATTTATATGTATATAATAAAATTCTATTATTATACCCATAGACACCTTCATGTAAACCACTAGTGTAGAAATGGAAGTGGAAGCATTCAGAAGGGTCAATAGACAAGAGAATTCTCTTTAAACTGAGTCTTGCAAGCAATAACATTCTAGTACTAAACTTAAAATTTTACACAATTCTTCAAACAAAATTCCTGTATTTCTGTCTAAAAGCTATTATACATCCCATGTTTTGTCTATTGTATTTGATACCATATTAGTATTATAGCAGGTGAGCGTATTATCATCAAAATAACACATTTGCATACTGAGTCACTAATGAATATTAAAAAAAGAACTATAATAATTAGCTTGACCTGTGAATTGTGCTTTGTGTTGAGACAGAGAAGATTGTTTAAATTTATAATTATACATGTTTATTTGCAGAAGATGAATTTGAAGCAGAAGAAATATCTGGCCTTAATAAAGATAAGAACAAAAACATGAATGAGGTAATAGAAAAATCTGTCACCAATGGTACTACCTCAAATGGCCCAACAACAAAAGAAAACCAAGGAGTACAGGAAGAGCCCAATGAGCATACTTCTTATAGAAAGAGACCGAGACAATTGTTGACAGAGAAAATAGCCAAAGAAAAGAAGTTGGAAATTGAAAAGGAGTTGAAAGCTGAGAGAAAGAAAAAGCCTAAGAATCTCCTTTTCACTACTGGTTATTCATCTGAAGAAAGTTTAGATATTGAAAGTGACAATGAATAAGATATTCAAGTATATCAAGATAAATCACACACTAGACTACTAGCTTACAAATTAAATTAACATTCACTCAAGAGAATCACTGAAATATGTAAATCCCATTAAAAAAAGAAAATGTATATTAAGGACATTCACATAGTTTGTCAACTGCAATGATGGCTACAGATAACTCTCTGACACAGTTGGCTGCAAATGAGGTGTTTGTGCTGTCCTTTTAAGTAAGTTAGGTATAGGGCAAATATTTTTTAATAAAAATATATTTTTATACTTGTAACATTTTTATTTCACTATAGCTCTATAGCTATTAATTTTGTTTCTGTTAGTATAAATAAGTATTCATTGGTAGCATTTATTCCTAGTACTTCTCCATACTTATCAATATTAAATACATGCTGTTGACCAACTTTTACATTTTTCATAGCACCCCCTGTTCTTTTCCTTAGCTGGCAGTCATTGTTACTGGCGCTCTGGTATATGAAAATATGTTTAGAAGCTTCGCAGACAACACTATATGAAAAATTAGGTGGACATGTAACAAATTTACGGTTCTGCTTTGACGACTGTACATAACCAAATGCACTTAGGGTCCCTTGGTGTTTAAGCGGCCATGTCTCTGAGTTAATTAGTTGTGCATAAGGCTGCCAAATACAGGCATCTACATCATGACGTAAAGCCAACACAGGTACTTCTTGGATTTCTATTCTAATGCTGAAGAGGAATTGATGCACACTCAGTGGGGCTCTATGTGTTACTTTGTGTGTTGCCGCGTCCAACCTCACTGAAATTAATAACAATTATCTTTTAAAAAAAAGTATCACAATTTCAATGTGCTTTTTAGTGGAAAGTAGATGTATTTTTTAAATATAATATGGGTAGATCAACTAAAAGCATTTGCTCCAATGAGACAGCGATATTTTGAAGCAAACAAAAATATCATAGATGTATGAAATTTTTAGATTTTTTTAAAACCTTTCCATTGATTGGGATAAAATTAAAACCTGGGAAGTTATACCCTTTGAAACAAAAAAATAATTTTCCAAATTGGTTCAGGCGTCTTCGAGTAATCGGTGAACATACATAAAAAAAAATTGAGAACCTTTTTTGAAGTCAGTTAAACAGAATACTCTATAGAGCATCCACATAAAATACACAGACTTATTTTGAGTAGAAAATATTGGTATAAGTGAAGTAGTAATAACTGTCAATGCATAGACCTGAGTTGGTTAATGAGAAAAGCTCAAAAAACTCAAGTTGCCAGATTTCCAGGTATAACCTCTTCAGTAACTTAAACACTTACCTAATACAGTATCTTCTTCTGATGCTACATCACACTCCTCTAGATCTTGCGTAGAAAACCCGGGGACGGATTGATCAGTAGTGACTTCTGTTTCTGCACACAAGTGTGCTAGTCTCCTGTGTACCTCTTCCACCAGGCTAGCATCCATGATCTGCTCTCCATTTCGATCACCACCTTCTACTAGTTCATCCCACAACATGCTCTCAGATTTTGTAAGTAAAATATCAACCTGACCGTTCTCTTGAACATTCCATGTAGTTAATTCACTATCAATATTGTGTTTTAGTCTCCCATCAATAAATACTTTCCCAGCATAACTCACTTTAATTAACAATGGACTTACACTTACAATGAGAAGTTTTTTGTCAAAATTTTGTTCTAATTTCAATGTTATAGTAATGTCTTCAGTTGTTTGCAACCATGTGTAAATTATGGTTCTTGGTGCATCTTTCACTTCTTCTTTAACTTCCCTTTCAGAATCAGATGTAAACTCAAATAAATGATCTGAAGCAATATAGAGGGCTGTACAACTTGTTTCTATTGCTGCATAATGAACAATACCTTTACCTTGAACTTGTCTTATAATTGTTTGCTTCCAACCTTGCCCATCATTGTTAAATGTTACCCATGTCAGTACTGAGTTGAAATGTGATGCATTCTGTTCAACGGATTGAAGAAGGCAATGCATTGTTTCAATGCTATCATTCTCTAGCAGCCTTGCATCTACTATAATGAAATACTTTCCTTCCCCCAAAATGAGACTTGATTCCAGGGTTTGCCATGGTCTACATTTTGCAAATGGTTGTGTTCTAGAGCCAGTATCAACTATGTGCAAATACCCAGTACCATCACTGACCAAAGCTAGTTTAGGTGAAGGAAATGCTAAGCACAGGTTAAAATGACCAGATCGTCTCTCTTCATGTGCTGGGACATCGTAAACTACATTGCTTTGGAATTTTTTGCTACTGCTTTCAAATGTAACGTAGCGAACTTGTTGTTGTTTATCGATGTAGTAATAGTTAAATGAATAGTCCCAGTAGTCGAGTACTAGGTGATTATGAAGGGCAAAGAGCTTAGCGTGAATGAAGGAGTACTGTACCTCGTCAGGGTACACTTTATCTACTAGAGCAGGCAGATCGTAAGTGTAATGTGGCAGAGCTTGGAGATTCAGTTTGTAACCTTCAAAATCGTAGTCCAACAGACGCCGGTTTGGCCGTAGTTCAACAAGGGAAGACATTTTATTTCAAATATTTTCAAGTTTTTGTAAAAATACCGTCAAGCTACCCTAGAAACTCAAAATTCTATCCCCCCGCATAAAATTCCTACATAGATCACACATCACAATATTCACAAGCTCAATCAACAACTTGTCAACTTTTGACGTTTATATAGTGGTGACTCTGGTCTGGTATATTAAATTTGATATTATTATGAGACTACTAATTCAATAAATTTTATTGATTGTTGCTACATTGCGATCTATATATCTCCACTAAACCATTAGTATTTCCGTAATGTTTAATTTACAAATTTTACAATCAATGGATCGTACAGCTTGACCAGTAAATTGACACTATTAGTTATATCGTCGGAGTTTCGCCATATTTGAGAAACTTTTGATTTCAGATCACGTGACTATGACGATATTCCTATCTTCTCCTCTTCTTTTATCCATGGTAGAAAGTATATAATTATTCTAGTATACGTTTTCTGTGGGTCTAACGTAGTGTTTGTATACTCTTTGTCTCTGGGTTTTGATTTGACATTGACATGTTGTGAAAATTGATAACTTGAGCGGGAAGTTGTTACGACGTAGTGTTTGTATATATACTCTTTGCGAATAACTATAGATTGAATTTGAATAAAATTACAGACTTATCATGCCTTATATGCACAACAATTCATATCGTGAAATACCGTTTTGTTTCGAGACTCCTTATGTAATAATAATTAAATATGATCTATTGACTTCTTACTTTATGGTGTAAAGCTATGTCATTTGTATTTTTTTCGTGATATCTGTTAATTATTTTTTAGAATGATTTCTATACTTATGTAGATTTAAAGGATATACCTGATAAATGTGAAAATCATTTGGACGAAATTGTGAGATGCAGAACTATTGGTATACTACAAAGCCTAAATGGACGGTATTATTTAACTGACGTGAGTCGCCTACTACCTTGAAGACTATTATTATAAGTGAAGAGTTGCAGGAATCACTGATATTAAATTTTTCTTTTCAGTTTAATTCTTCAGGTGTAGATTCAACACCCCTCGTACAGGTATCGGTGGTGTACCTGCAGTCACCACCACAATCAACGGTGTTTCCTTACCCTGTACAGATATTTGGTTTACTGCAATGGAAAAATCGACCCGTTATATTTGCTAAAATTTTACAGGTATTTAATTTCAAAATCTCGACTAATATTATACAGGGTGTTTTGTAATCGCTCCCGAAGACACGCGATCGGCTGCGGGCCGCGCGATATCGGCGCCCGCGCGAGGTCATTATAGCTATTTATAGGTTTCTTGTTTCACACACATTACAAAATTAAACCTTTCATTGTTGTTGTACTCTTGTAACTTTATTTTACAGGTATTATATGCACCAACAGCTATAAGACTAAAGAATGCATTGAGTGGCATTACTTCTGCACATTTAGCTAAGAAAACATCAATTCAAGATGAGAATGAAGCAACTTGATTGTAACTTAAGAAAAAAAAATTGTTATTGAATTTTGAAGATATTGAAGATGTACATTCAGAAAAAATAAAAACTAGTTGAATAGTTTCATGTGCGTGCCATGAGGATAAAGGGTCTGAAAACTGCTTTCTAAGTGAGAAAAGTGCAACTCTCAATACAGCTTTGTTTAAAATAATAATAACTTCATACATCTCACACACGGCCGTCTGACACCAAACTATGCAGAGCCTGTACTATTGTATCCAGACTTCCAGACTAAATGAAGCAACATTTGTAAGGAAACCAAAAAGAATAATTAAACTTAGTGAATTAATAAAAGCATGTTAAAAGAATGCATATTTATTAAATCTTAAATAAATACATTAATTAACAATATGTGATAAAATTTACAACATTCCATCACCAAGCACTCCCGCGCTTTTTAATTAAAAAAATAATATTGGGCATAGAGTGAGTCTGCTTTATGCAGATTACATAGTGTTGCAAGCTTTAAGTATATAATTTGTATATAAATTCTATTAAACCCCGTCTAAACACTACATTAGTTGTTAATAATATTACATTTTTGGTACATACATCTCAAACTATACATGGTTTGGAATGCATATTCACTTGTTTAGTATTATATTGTTAATTTTTATTTAGTCTATTGCATTGAGTATGCTACAAAGAATTGAGAACCCAGAAGTACATTTTGATGGACATAAATGTCTTAAAACTAATATTGCAGACTGAAACTGAAATCGAATACTCAAATTATTTAAATAGCATCAGCACTTATTTCTAGTCAATTGCTATTTATCTAGTACAAAACTATTGTAGTTAACAACATAGAAAATATGAAATCTTGCCATGGCTTCCTTATAGATTAATAATCCCAAATGTGTACTATTATAGTTTCAAAAGGCAGTTTCACTATAAAGAATAGTTATCACATTGATGGGTACCTACTGAAACTCTGCAATATCATAACTAAGCTGCATAGATTTTTGTATCATTAGTAACACAGAAAAAAAGCCTTGCATTCTATATTTTATAATAACTTGTGGTTCAAAATTGTAATGATCGTAACTTGGATCTCAGGAGGTGGTGAAAAACCCAACTGATATTAGTCTGGATATTATAAATGTCAAAGTATCAGTTTCTGTTAAGTTTTCTTTTCAATTGTAATAAGATTTGACAATGATGTTAACTGTGTTGTAAGAATGCTTCTTTTTTTGGTAAAAAAAACACCATGTAAAGGTGTCTATTATTTTGAGGTAATAGCTAAACTAGCGATGGTAACAAGGTATAGTTGCTGGCAAACAACTTGGATAATGCCCTTGAATGCGCAGAAACGTATTTCAGGTTAGGTCGGTGGTGCGATGCGGGGCGCGACGGCGGGATACATAGTTTCGATCGTGCTATCGATATAAATATATAGTCCCGTTGACTTCCGAGTACACTCCCGTGCATTGGTTGCTTGTTATTCATTTATTGTTGAGTTTTTCTTTTTGTTTGTTGTTTATAAAATACACACACTATGCCACGACAAACTAACGTAGTTTTGAAAAGACAGAAAAAAGTAGTTTATCATAATTTTTAACAACAAATTTTAATGTACTTTGGAGTGTAATTTAGTAGTCATTTAATATTACATATTAAATAAAGTAATTTAATGCCTTTGTTTTTTACGCATTCAAAGAAATATAATACATACAACAAAAGAGAGATTTACAATTACATTAATTCAAGATGAGAATGAGGCTACTTGATTGTTATTTAAGAAAAAAAAATAATTAAGCAACATTTGTAGGAAACCAAAAAAATAATTAAATTTAACGGATTAATAAAAGCATGCATATTCATATTTGGGTACTAATTTTTGCTTGCAGGTGTACATGCGCAAACTGTCCCCCACTACGTGACCTAATGTTGAAGTTGTTTGCCGGCAATTATAGTATCCATATAATGATTTTGAAATTATTCATCCCTTGGTATTACAAGCCTAGTAGCAAATGATTTATTGCGCGAAGAATCAAATAATAAATAAAGGAATCCGAATATTGTTATTTAAAAAACAAAATCACCCTAAAAAGAAATCAGTATATTGAAAGCAGTACCCTAAGAGTAAAGTATAAAAAGACAGAATGACACTTTTCTAGAGGTAAGAAAAGTGTGAATAGTTTTGGCAACTGTCTTAATATGAAATGATATTGCAGAGTCCACAGTTGCCATAGTATGGTACTGGCGCTCCAATGAGCACATTAAAGTACCCAGAAATAAAGTACGAAAACCAGGAGTAGGACAGCTCCAGCTGTCACCTTCACCAGCATTGACTTGGTATTGAGGTATGTCGCGTCCTTCTTGTACTTTTGCGTCAGCATCGACAGATTCTGCGTTTTTGTGTCGAGCTCTGTAAAAATTTAACGAGTGTTGAAATTATCAAAGTATATTGATTAGCGCGCCATCTGTCAGCAAGAATTTAGACTGTTAAATCAGGGGAAATATAACAATTGGTACCTAGGGTGTCAGACAGTAATAACTAATGGAGAATTAACTATAATAATGGGTTGATTTTACAGATTAGTTTTTTTCAGTTCACAACAAGCATTTATAAAACAACTTCAGCTCTAGAACGCATAGAACTATGGGAATCTTCCTTGATTCTGTTGAAATAAAAGCGCCATCTATGAGAGGGATCGCGTACTAAGTACTAATAGTAAAAGAACTATAGTTACAACTAGATATTATAGATATGGAAATACAGCTAAGCTTATTAGTTTTGCTTGTTTTTATGTAACTTTTGTAAGGATTACAATTTTTTTGATGCAGTCCTTTGTCTACATTATATTATCTTATATATAAAATTCTCGTGTCACAATGTTAGTTACCGTACTCCTCCGAAATGGCTTGACCGATTCTCATGAAATTTTGTGTGCATATTAGGTAGGTCTGAGAATCGGCTCTTATTTATTTTTCATCCCCCTAAATGTTAGGGGTAGTCTACCCCTAATAAATTTTTTTTTTTATGATACAGCATTAGAAAATACATACAACCCTGAATTTTCAAATCTCTACGATCAACCCCTGTTTTTTTATAGCGATATTAGTATTTTTACTTTCATTGGTACAATTTTTTTAAAGTATTTAACCCAGTGAAAATAGAAAGTGCGATTGTTTTAATCGATTTTTTTTATGGAATAGGGGGTTAACGAGCAGACGGGTCACCTGATGGTAAGTGACTACCGCCGCCCATGGGCACCTGCAACTCGAGAGTCACAAGTGCCTTGCCGGCCTTTAAGGTGGGAGTAGGAGAGGAGGGGAGATGGAGAGATGGGGGGGGGGGGATGGAGAGGGGGAAGGGTTAGGGCCACCGATAACCTCACTCGCTCGGCGAAACACAACGAAGCATTGCTTTATCGATATGCCGATCAAGCCGGCCCATACGTGCCGAAGCATTGTTCTCCCGCTGTTAAACTTTAAATATGTCAGTTAAGTTAATGAAGTACTTTGAATTAAGAAAATGAATGGTTGGTGTTTTGTTATTTTTATAGTCATCACATATTTTATAATCCCACAATAAGTTAGTTATTTTTTGACTACCAAAATATTCATTAAAAATAATTAATATGGCAAAACAACGTGTGCCGGGTCAGCTAGTATGATTTAACAAATACTTTGATGACAGTCATATTTCGGTTGCGGTTCAGTCGTCATAGTATTACAAATGCACAGTTACCGGAGAGGATAGCTCCCCGCTGTAACACGTCGTCGATGTTCTGCATCATGATGCGCTGCACGTCCCCGAGCTGCCCGCCGAGTTGCGCGGTGGCGCCGGCGCGCCGGGCGCGCGCCCCCCCCTCCGCATACTGTCGCCGCACGCGCTGCATCCACGTGTCGAACTCAATGAACGTGTAAGGACGGGTTACTGTGTTCACCTGAAAACAACATCACATCAACCCTTCATCTTTTAAAGAATTTAACGTATATTTTCAGCGTTACCATACATAATTAAAATAAAATAGGAGTAAACTGTAGTAGATGATAAAACAGTTTGCTATTTAATAATAATGGAGTGACTTCACGCTATTGGTCTGTTTGACAAATAGCGGGCAATGTAGTGGTGATAAAAAGGGTAGGCGTGCAATATAAGATATATAATGGTCACTTGAGTGCTGATTGAAATCTGAACAACATTGTGGTTACGGTTATTTAGTGTATTTGATAATTTGTAGCAATAATGGTATGGATGGAGGGTGGAGGATGTTGCTAACATGGACAATCAGAATCAAAGTCCCAACTTCTTGCAGCTCATGATTTATTCTTGAGTTTCAAAACGTCACAAATGTTAACATTAGAAACAGGATTAACTAGTACTCTGAGTGAGTTTGTTTGTTAGTCACACTTTTTCACCTATATAACCAATCATCATGATATTCTGCATACACATTATCAGGGTTAATGATACAAAAATAGCAATGCTTCTTATATAGAACAACAACTTGAATTGATCGATGAAATTAGTTAATCATATGTGCTATTGCATCACCGCAGTGTGATGCATAAGTGTTCCAATTAATTATCAAGATTTTAGTTCTTACTCTTTAACTACTTATAATATAAAAAGACACTACTTTTAATAATCATTAAAAGTTTACTGAATACTAGTTATTCTGAGCCAAAAATGTTGCTCAAAAAAAAATCATTATTTCATAAAATTGACCATCAATTATTCCAAATCGTCGATTTATTATTATAATAATTCAAAATTATAGATCAACACACACAGAGTCACCGCAACAATAGTTTGCTTCGTCAAATGTAAAATGATTAAAGAAAAAAAAAGGGATAACATAATATCACATCTGCCTGTTTCGATCTATAACCGCCCGTGTCCAAATAGTTGTGCCTTGTGAGAAGAAATCAGACAAACAAACTCACGGCCACTCTTTTAAAAAAGAAAAACCAGACAGTTTCAACAATATTCAGTAAATATCACATCATTTTGTTGTGTGCTACTATGTTTTTAAAATTAAAAGTGAATAAACTAGAAAAAGGATATGACAATAGGGAAACAGAAAATTAAGGAAAAAATTAAAAAGAAGAAAAGAAAAACATGAGAGATGGAAAATAAGAAACATATTAGCTCAGATTAGATTTCTATTACAATTCCATCCCAAGCGTTTTTATCCTGTATGTAATCGCCTACTGAGTAATAGCCCTTAAGGCATAGCTGTTGTTTTACTGTAGACTTAAACTTGTTTATACTTAGCATTTGAATGTTATCTGGGATTTTATTATTGATATTGACCTTGAAACGACTTGTAAATTTTTTGGAGCCTAGAGGCAGGTACAACAAGTTTATGTTTATTACGCATGTTAAAAGAGTGTATATCACTTTTTTTACAGAAGTGATCTTTATTTTTATGAAGGGAAATTAGATTTTCATAAATATATTGGCACGCTACCGTCATTATGTTAATTTCTTTAAATTTCTGCCTCAGTGAATCACGATTGCCTAAGTTATAAATTGCTCAAATAGCCCTCTTCTGCAGCACGAAGATAGATTGAATATCCACTAATATCTTACTATCATTAGGAAATTCATAATTAGATTTAAACCTCACCCTCTTCCCGTATTGCTGATAAAACTCTTGAGCTATTTCTTCTAAATAGCCGAAGGCAAGTCTTTTGCTGTAATTTCGTTCGCACAGCACTAGGTAGCAAATCTCTTGCTCAATTAAATAGCTGAAACATATTTGACCAAAGTTCACCATCAGACACTACCAGCTAATGTAAGGGGATCTGTAACCAACACTCAAAATAACTGGTATGCTATTACATACACCTACTGCAATAATTTTTTTTTTTTTGTTTCAAAATATACAAGTTTGGTTACAGCTCTACATTTTTTTTACTTATATTTACATACTTACTGTATGTAAATAGTAGTTTGAACTGTTAGTTGTTGCATACATTATATTATTACATGTGTCATTAATAAGAGAGCTTGATAAATAAAAAAAAATAAGTGACAGTATACAAATGAAATTATATTAAATATACAAAACAAAAACAAAAGCTACAAAATGTTGATTGAACAAATAAAACTATTCCACAAATATTTTTAATATATTTGTTGATTTGCTTTTTCAAGCTTTTGACACAAATTGTATTTCATAAAAAAATAAAAAAATCAAGCCTTAAATTGAATCAGGGTATAATTATTATTATTATTTATTGACTGACTTATCTTTCTAGTATATTCAACATAACTTAAACACCTTATATTGTAGAATGGCTACAAATTAGCAGTTTATTTACATAATGTAATGATGTGATGAAAATCATTTACTTGAAATAAACAGTTAAGATATAATGCCAACAAAACAATAAAAAAAAAAGGAAAAGGCATTGCTCTATGATGTCAAAATTAAAAAGCGGTAAACAGCAGGAAAAAACTTAAAAAGACTAAGCGGTAGAACTCACTGGAAGAGATAGGGCCCAGTTTCGATGGAGCACCGCGTCGGCGACTGAGGGCCTAATTTTCTAAACAGCATTTTAGCCTGATTTTGGTACTCCAGAACATTGCACCCACTCTGCGAACCACCATGGCAAATTAAATTATAAAATTAAAATAATGTTAAGAAAATGAAATAAAACAATGTCGACAACTCATCGGAATATGGACGCATACGTAAACTTATAAGGTTGAAAGTATTAAATACATTTGACATTCTTAGAATGAGTAAAGTGCATAAAAGTGTTATAAAGTAGCTTTTACTGTGATTCCTGCAATAGACAGTAAGTTACCTGCTCATCTTCTTGCATAGTGGCGGCCAGAGGGAGGCCGTCTACAACCCTCGCGATCATAGTCATTAGAACCATTTTGATTAATTATAATAGTCTCTCACATAAACATATAAACAAATGTACGTTTTAGTAAGATTTTCACATAACTTTTACAATTTTTTCCTTCTCATTATGGGCAAGTTCGAAAACAGAAATGTGAATTGACAGCTGTATATACACGTCAAAGCAACTGACATCACAACAACACGTCACGTCAGATCAATTGTTCATGGTTACAGCCCATAGTGAATAGAAGAATATACGTTCTATAACAACAAAATCAAACCGAAAAAGTAGTCGTTTGATTTGTTAGGTAGATTTCGAAGAAAAGTCTTCCTATTGGTTTTGTACCAGTTGTCGAGTCTTCCAAAAAAATCTTCACAGGAGGTCTAGTTATGTTCCCTAGAACCCAAAACAACCGCCAGTTAAAAAGTTTATATATGCGCCGATTGCTTTCAAACTTGGACGACAAATCAACAGGCCAAAAATTAAGGTTAAGTTCGTGAATGGGGGAAATTCCCCTAAAAGGGAGGACTGGGGGGCAGATTTTCATAAAATAAAATTAAATGAACACGAATTCTACCTCTGCGGGCCTGCTGCGGGCCCGAATAAAATGCGGTTGTACTTACTACGCCTAAAACATGGCATTGACGTAGGTAATTGACTGGCCTGTTGGTCTAGTGGTTAGTGACCCTGACTGCTAAGTCGGAGGTTGTGGGTTCGATTCCCACACAGGACAAATTATTGTGTGATGAGCATGATTATTTGTTCTGTGTCTGGGTGTAATTTATCTATAATATGTATGTATTTAGAAATATATTAGTATGTTTATCAGTAGTTTGGTTACCATAGTACAGGCTCTGCCTAGTTTGGGATCAGCCTTGGCAAAAATTTTGCCAAATTTGTTAATATCTTTTAAAAATTTAAAGCATTAACCCCACTATATTCCACTAATCCCACTATTTAACATTATAAATGTGAAAGTTTGGATGGATGTTTTAATGCCAAAACTACTGAATCGGTTTAGTAGTTTTGCGATGAATCTTGATATGTAGATAGCTGGAGACGTGGATTAGCATATAGGCTACTTTTTATCCCGATATTCCCACGGCAACGGGACTTACGCGGGTGAAACCGCGGGGCGTTGCTAGTATTTATATTTACCTATGTTATTAGGTTCAAAAACATACTTACTTAGTATATTTCACAACTTAGATAAATAATTTTTCTACAATTTCTTTAATTTGGGCCGAGAAAGTTCGGCTGACAGAAGCTTTTCTTGCTTAAAAGTATTGAAAAATTATCTAAGATCTATTCACATCACATATGTATTGCTGTTCTGGAGTCATGTCGTTTGAATTCGGAAGGCTTATTAGTTAGTACTCCATTTAAGAGTAAAGTCAGAAACCTTTCTGAAATATACCTACAGGGTTATAATGACATGTGTATATTGTGTAGCATAAACTGTGAAACCTACATAGGTGTTGTTTTATTTATTACTATTTTTCAGTGATATTTGCACTGAAATTGGGTGTATTTATTGTCATCAAATTAGTTTCTGTTGTATTGATTACTTACGTTTTGGAAACAAAGATGCTCACTTAGGCCCACAAACACTACCGAACTCATTACAAAGTGTAATGATTTCTGTAGTGCCCTCTCCTTTTTACACACGTCTTCTGTCTTCCGCCTTGCTAAGTAGAGAAGTAGAATCATTATAATATTTTTAACTCCTCCAATATTCTTCTGATTAATTTTGTTGCGGGTTCCAAGACCTTTCCAGGGACTTGCCGAGTGTCAATCTTGATGTTTTCGTGAGTCTCTGCTTGTGTACAGAAGTCACAGTATTGGGAATGTCGGTAGGATTCGTTTTTTTCTACGGAGTTTTTTTTTTACCTATTTGGAACCAATTCGTTCCGTTTTACACGTAAGTGTGACTACGTGGATTTTCTTAAATTTAAACTATTGGATGTGTAATTCAGGAACTCGGCTACCCGACTTTTTAATTGAATTGCACCGATTATGGTCACGGGTGGTCAGTCAGTCAGTCCATATCTAATATGTATCAAAGTCGCGAAAGTTTAGAAACAATTTCAAAATATTGACTGACTGACTACTTTTAAAAGGAAGAAAGTCCAAGTAGTAGTACATATATATGTGTAGACCAACGTAGCAATATTTTTCTAACTGGTTCATGTAAGGGGTTTATGGAGTAAGTGACTCAATTAAAAAGTTTCCAAGGTCTCGTTGCCCATGCTGGTTTATCACTTAAGTATCTCATTTAGTCAAATTGTTATAAGTGTACAGTTCCCGTAAATACTACTACTAGTTTTTACAGTTTACGCTTTCGAAATTTAATCTCCTTGTGCAATAAGGAGTTTCGACAGTAAATAATGGTCGAGGTTTGATTCCCAACGAAGTGTCTCAAGTTGTTATTATTATTATTTTCGCTACAGGCTGTCGGCAAATTTATGAAAAAGTCTAAGAGAAGTAAAAACTAATAGACCAGGACTACGTGCCAACGTGGTACAATTGCGTCGTTGTCGTTTATAACGTCGTGGGGGGGGGGGGGGGGCAGGTACGAAAACAAATTTGTGATTTTATTGTGGATATTTTATTAACATTATCATCATGCATCAAATTTATGTGCTAATTCATTTACACTTATAACTAACTATACATAGAAAAATAACTTAACTAGGGGCAGAAAATACAGTATTTTGTAAAATTAACAACTAAAATTACAAGTAAAATATCGGACTTTAACTGCATACAACTAAAAGCAATTATAACGCAAAATCACTGTATCGCACGCAACTCTCAGAATAAAAACAATTTTGCAAAAACTAAAGCGACATCTTGTAACGAGTAGCTGAAACAAAGCTTTATACGTTCATACGGAACTCGTTGTCGACACAGACGTTACACACCACACTCACCGGAATGAATTACGTATTCAAATATTGGACATTAATTTATCAAAGAACAGGAATACGTACATTGAAATAGTAATGAACAATAAAACATGCTCGATGTGCTGCGCCTCCCGCGCCCGCAGCGCCCCCCTCTATCACCGAATTCACTAACCTTTCATTGCTTTCGCGCTATATATCCTCATATTTCACCTATCTACACCAATAACTCGTATGGATCGTGAGGGTGTGCGTTTGGATTATTACATTAATACAGTTGTATTTACAATAATTTTTTCGTGCAATCGTTTGCGGTCACAACAGACAGACCACTAACGACGCCACGTATCGATGCGGCGTCCGAAGTTAATTAATTTAAATCAAATTATGATACTAAGACTAGGTTCAATTTAAAATAATTTCATTAACCGTAATTTTCGAGGTGCCTTTAAAATTTACATTGAAAATTTAAGTACATTAGTAATTAGAAACTTTGATTTTTAATTCAACAACATCAATTCGACTAAAATTATTTTATCTCCCCGAGCATCTTTTTAAATGCTTGCTCAAACATTTTGCCTACTAACCGGTAACTAGTATCTCACAATGTCGATTAGCATCTCACACTAGCCGAATTATAAATTCTGAGAGCGTTCACCTTCCATCCCGTGGTCCATGCATTACCTACTAATTTAATGATAAAGATATATTACAATAAAATTTGTAACCTACCAAACGAAATTTCCTAAAAAAGGAAACAAGTGAACGCTTGCATGGCGGCGCCACGCCTCTCGCGTTACAGACGAAAATAAATTAATTAAAACCTACAGTTATATTTACAAAAGCATACGAAGTATTGCCGAAACGAAAGTTATTGAGAATTCCATCTAGCTATATAAAAATACCATTAAAAATTCCACAATTTTGGTTATAATATATATAAATTTTAATCACATGAAACGGCCACTGGTTTTGTTCAAAGAAGTTTGGATACTGAGATCTTTCACCTATATAGAGTGACTTAATCCACTGGTCTATTAAATATATCTCTAAACCTGTATTCTGGTTGGACTGGAGTCATATATTATTGTATGTGTGCGAGTCTACCCCGAGCGTGCTGCCGCCTGTCGGTCCCTCGTCATAGCACCCATTGTACACTCGTCCCGCCGACACTCGTCTCTTACCTAAGGCTCCTCTGACCCTCACAGTTTCACGAGCCCACGCACAGTCCGTTCATTGAACGCTATCTTGACAAGTCTTATGCACTAACGTCTAATTTGACATAATTTATTTCAATTATAAAAATATTGCGTATCTATTCATAAGGAAACTAAGTTTAGGGGCGAACTGGGCGTGCGCTCAACATACTTATATAATATTTACGACGCCATCTAACAATTCCTTCACTTACGTACATTTAACATTTATTATCAAATTGAGTGTATACATAGAAGGATCTTGTCTTTGCATTGAATGAAATGTTAATAAACTGTCGATATCTCGCAGTGAACTAGGCTACACCTTAATCGATCGCTCTTTTACAACTATCTATTTAAAAGTATTATGATTCATCAACATTGGACCACAAATCGTAATTAATTATTAATAATATTTATTCAGGTAACAAAAAATGGAGGCCGCACCGCTGTCCGACATAGGAAAAATATACAAGCGGCCTGATATGCAGAGAAAACAGGATGCAACGTGTGAATATAGCATACTATGTTGTAAATAATTGTCTCTGAGTGATATGTGTGGTCGGGCCGGAGACGAGCGTGCGGCCTCCGGCAACATGCTTAATATAATTTAAATAAACGAAATAAACTAGATCATGTCCACATAAACAGCTCACTTACAGTAAACATATATTTATAATTAACGCACAAAAATCATACCTTATCTATTCATTATGTCAGTTTTTCTATGAGAAGTTGGCAGTAAATTCATCAGTACATGCGTAGTGTTACGTCAAAACATTTAATATATACGAATGTTTGCAAATTTAATATCCATTTCCTAATTCAATTCGAAATCTAAAACAATTGAGATAGACTATGCGAAGATAAGGGCGAGTTCAGACCTGAGCGCTCGATCGAGACTGTGTCTGAACGCACCCTTAATTCAAGTAAACATTACAGCTAGAATAGACAATTACAGAGTGTTCATATATTTTGATATATAGATATATAGTTATATATAGACAACAGCATTGTGGTTGATCACGTGTAACAAGGTGTAAATATGCGAATGCCCGTTAAGCACCAAAGAAATGAATATGATACTTCTTCTGGAGATAATAATACGATATTTTTGTTATATAAACATTTTACGTAAATATTTCTTTATAATAAACTCTTATTTAGACTATATATGCTTATTGCGTATTGTAAATGGTTTCGAACAATGTAAATTGTATATTCATATGAATCATTTGTTACTTTTGAGGTTTGAGGTAGGAGGTTCAGATGTCGTAGTCGTACGGCTGTCGTACGCGCGTGGCCGAGGAGGTTCGGCCGACGTAAACATACAATATATAGAAACTTCATTTACAAACATTTAAAAATTCGTTTCAACATTATACAAAAATCACTCCGACCCATATAACATCTAGCAAATTTAGTTCCTCTTCTGAAATACCCTAAAAATAGGTACCTATATAAACATTTGAGCAATCAATTTCGTCTCTCCTCTATTTTTGTATAAATATTAAATTCAATGATAAGTTAATATTAGTTCGATTTGAGAGTAATATTTATATTAATAACATTATATAGAAGCGATCTGAAAAACGTAATGCATGATGACTTGAAAAATAGACGAATTTTAACTATTAGTGAAAAACTATTAATGTAAGAGCGAAATGAATATGCTTTCTCAACACCGCGCTTACGTATCGACCATAGTTCTGGCACAAGCCACTAGCCGCGAGCACTGGCACCGATCCCTTTACGCCAGCGAGCAGTCGATCTCGACGATGTCCTTGGGCACGTCAACGAACTGGTACACGAGCCGCTGGCCGTCCACCTTGGCGAGGATGCCGCGCTGGTAGTAGTAGCGCAGCGCGCGGCCCATCGTCTCGTAGTTCATGTCCGGCTTGTTCTTGTGCAGCCCCCACAGACGCGACACCGCCTTCGAGTCCACCAGCTTGAACACGCCCTTCTCGCGGTTCGTCCACTTGATGAAGCGGGGACAGTACTCTCGATCTTGCAACAGTTTCAGCAAGAACTCCCACAGGTAGGTAGTGGATCCCTCGCGCGACTTGCGCTTCACGCCGGGCGTGGGGGGCGCGTCCGTGCGTGGCCTCTTCTTGGGTTTGAGTTTGTTGTGGTGGTGATGTCGCTGGTAGTCGCCGAAGTCGAACACGGAGTACGGCAGCTCGTCGTGCGGCAGCGGCGGCGGCGCGGGCGCCGCGAAGTGGTGCGCGCCGCCTCCGCCGCCGCCGTAGCCGTAAGCGTACGCGTCGCGCTCGCTCACCGCGCCCACTGCAAACAAACAGACACTACATTACATACTATGCTCAACGTCGCGTTTCATTAAAGCGCCAAAAATGAGGTAACTGTCGTCAAAAGTTTTCAGGAAAATGATATTAAGTCAAAAATCGATCGATTATCCCATTTAACTTTAACAGGACACTTGTAAAAGTGCACAAAAACGTTTTAACCGGGTAAGTACTGCAATAGTTTGAACTGAAAATTAATGCTTCTCTTACTAATACTAATATTATGTTACAGGCAGTCCATGACTAATTAAGAAATTACTATTTATAATCTCAATGTTTAGCGGTTAATCAATGTTTATTCAATGGCCAAAATAGTTGCACTAAACAATTGTGAGACTAATCCGTGTCTCAAGTCCCATGCGATTAGAACACTGTTGTTTATACTTATTCAAATATTTTGATAACATTATTTTAGTTTACTTTCCATTCTACAGGCGTGATTAAAAGCTATCATATCTCTTCTCCATTTATAGAAGTACATTCTAAAATTGTTATATTTACAGCTCACTCATGATTATAACCGAACAACAGCCATTTCAGATAAAGCATCAATAATTTATAACAATTACAAGTATCGCAGACATATGACAATCATTACAATAACAAGATATAATATATATGTAGTATCATAATTGTGGCAATACTTCTAGACTTCATCGAAATTGGTAATAATACTTGTGTGTGTCAACCTTTAATTATAATGATATTTATTGATGTGTTATTCTGCTTTTGAAATCAGCATTAATCAAAAGTATTGTAGGATAAGCACACCTGAACGTTTCATAGGAGAAATAACGCTAGTGTTACCATAGATTATTAAAAAATGTAGAGCTTTTTTGCGATCGTTCTATGGTGGCATCTTAGTTTCCACACCCGCGTCCAAACAATGTAAATGCTCGGCGATAATACTGATAGCGAGGATTGCGTCAAAGCGCCGGCATCGCCGCCTTGACCCGAATGCCTGCGCCGCCGGCCCACTCGCTGACAACATTTTCCTCGTTTAAAAAAAAGAGCTTCTGCTAAAGTCTTGTTGCGAGCTTCAAAGAGTTGACAGATAGATGATTGAGACATACTGTCTTTATTGACAAACATAATATATCTATGTAGTGAACATAAACATGTTGATTCCTATGCGGGGTGGGTCACTAAAATCTATGATTAGGCTTTTACGGGGCTGTTACTTGTAGCTTGATGGTGTGATTGGCACGTTGTCAATCCTAGGCTTTCTCCAGTACAGTTCCGGTACTGGATATGTGTGTTGGACTTCTATATAGACTTGCAAATAGCGCGACTGGCGAAAACGTTATATCATTTAAAAGTATATGTAAACTTATCGTGAATGAAAAAACTCATATTAGGAGTCAGGCAGCTCCAACCTACTGTACCAACAAAACCACTTACCACTAAGTGGACCTTAGTGTGTGTGTATAGTTTTCCTCACAACTTGCTTCTGGTCGTCCATTTTACACTCTTGTATAACATCAAAACAAACATTTCCCAGGAAACGAAATAAAAAAAATATCTTTTAAGTCTCCAGACACCGCTATAAAATTCATCTGGCCAGTTCAATAAAACAGTTGTTGTTCGGTTGGGCTATTACCCCCATTTGCGAAATGATTTAGATACAATATAATCTTTACAAAATGTGTTTTTGTGAATTCTAATATATGTACAGACATTCGAAAGGCCGTCTACTGGATATTTTTGTTACGCGTTCCATTTATAAGTTCTATTTTTAACTAAATATTCGAACTGTTGATCTATGGTTTGCTCCGCTTTTTAAATGTGAAGTCACTTTGCCCGCCAAAAGAAACTTGGAACTTGTTTAATTTTTGTTTAATTCGTTGTTTTTATGACAACTGATCCGTCAATTAGAGTGTAAATGTAGTTAGTTAATTCCAAATCTAATGTTTTTTTTAACTGGAATTTGGTTCTAGATTCGTGTGAGTTTTATGGTAGCATAATTCAGTAGAAGACATTTTAGTGTTGCCGCAACAGGGTTGCGTAAATTGTGCCAAATTATGTGTTGTAGAAAATTCAAAAGCTTGTTTTTTAATGTTAACAGCTCAAGTTTACTACGTACTAGTACATTTCTTTATTTCTTGGTATTCAATCAATTAAGAGTGTTTGTTTAAGTCTGAATGTTTTCTACTAAAATGTTACCACAGATAATGACCACAGAGTCTGATGATGAAGCGTATTTTACCCTAAGTTGAGTGTAACGTTTGAATGAGATAAGCTACGAATGTGGTTAGCAATACAGTTGTAAAAATACTTATTATTGGTTCAAATTCAAACAGGGGAAGACCCTAAATGTAAAGTATTTGTTAAGACAAAGTTAGAGTCACCATAAACAAACTGTTATAAGTTTAGTAGGTGTAATAAGTAATAGGGATGTGACTAACGGGCTAATATCAAGTATTCAATAATATTAGATATGCAATGTCAAGTTTATAGTTCGTATATTTATAGGTTTTTGGTGCGTAGTCGGAAGTCGTCTAAGATAAAGTGTGATACATAGGTATATATTTAAATATAGTTGGTCTGTTTGGCGCGGTTCGCCATTTTCTAATATTATCTAACTGGTGGTATGTATTTTCGCCCGGCTTATCTGTCGGTCATTGACCTACCGTCTGCTGAACGACACGTGTGTCCAACACACACATAAACAAGTCTCGACTAGGTGCCTAAAGATTTTTGTAAGATAAACAAGTTTTTTATCATGTTCTATAATTGAAAATCCATTTTGAATTACGAATATTTTGACAGTAGTTAACATCTAAAATAGTAACATAGCCATATTTTCATTTCATTATTGAATTCTGCCAAATTCAGAATAGTATAATATCACATTTGTGACAGACATATATAAAAAAAGATTAAATAAAAAACAGATAACGCAAGTAATTTTTCTCTACAAAACCAGAATTTTCCAGTTATAGGCTGTACAAAAGCAATGTCAGTGATAAATAGGTATAGTTTAAAACAATATAATTGCACAACAGACTGAATTTTCTCTTATTTAATTTTTAATCCTTTATTCTATTAATATTATATCAGACATACCATGATACCGTATACCGTTATAATACCGAACATCGCCTATATGTTCACTACATTGCGTTGCTTGTTATTTATTTAAAAAGTTACGAGTATGAAGAAACGTGTATGCGGGATACGAAAAATCAATGTTATCACCTGAGTCACCTATTCCAACCAGGCATCGGACATAATGACGCCGCAACCGTTTGTACCTAGTACCTACATATACCAACGTTAAACACTATCTATGAATGAATGTATGTATGAATTATGATATTTTAATGAGTACCTAGATATTCAAAAGCTGAATCTTCAAGCAAGAATAACGGCAAAAATGACACTGGCAGTGAACATAGATACCTGTTATTTATAATGTTCAACGAACACGTACGCTCATAAAAATCCCTCGCGATCATGGGAAGCTAACAAGACGGCGCGTAAAAAACCCGCATTTTATGCGCCGGCGACTCTATTTTTAGCGCTTGCGCTGGACGCATCCTACTGGCTGCACTGCAAGATCAAGGTTACGTCGGTTTGTACGCCTGCTGCAGTCTTAGAATGTCATCTTCACTTGGCTAGTTAGCAGTCCCTCGATGCGAAAAGAAAATTTCTCAACCCAACGATCATTTGATAGTGAACTTTGCTCGGTACATACTGAGTGCTTTTTACAGCGGCGCACTGATGAAGACGGATTGTTTCGGATGCAAGTATGCGAACGTTTTGGTTGATGTAAAAGGTAGTGGGGGAGGGGAAACCGGTCGCAGGCGCGCTTCACACTCGCGATAAATGGGTTACCCCACAAACCTCTTGCGATAGAAACAGGCCGTGTTTACTGAGTTAGTGGTCTGCACTCTGCACGCTCCCTTCGCGATGTCTTTCCTAGTTTTTGTTCTGTTTGCGCCGCTAGGGCAAGTGGGAAACTATGTTCATGTATAATTAGCCGTGTCTAGATACTGTACGATTGTTAAATTAACATGTATGGTTTACCTTTGTATTGCTGTTTAAAAATTAAACGCATCCCTTGTTTCAGATGCTTGTATATAATAAGGAAGCATGCGTCGTATTTTGCGTATGTATTTTTAAATATCGTCCTCTTTTCTGCTTGTGAAAAAGTAAGGAACTGTCGAGCTAGCGGCAGAGTTATAGCATTAGTTACATTCCACTGACGTCAATGTGCTGATTTAAACACTTACGGCGATTTATCAGTTTGCAAATTTGCTATTTTTACTGGCGATAAAAGTATTAGCTAGATAAGATACGCGCTGAGAACATTTCCTCAAAGCAACTGTGAACGTGGCCGAATATTATGTGCAAAACAATATGCGTACAGTTCATGCGGAAGAGATAGCGCCACCGATTGTACGATTGTGTATTTCGAATATAGTAATGGTAGTTTTATTCAAAGTAATTTCATTCAATATTGCTGGACATAAAGGTAGGTATAGTTTTCCTGTGCGACCGGAAAGCGTGCGTGTGTCTAAGATTGGTCGCGGGCGAAGCGGGGAGGTATTGCATGCGCGAGCGCCGTCGGCGGGACGGCAGGCGGCGCGTAGGATGCGACGCCAGGCAATGACCAGGAAATGACGCCGCCAGTTGACCTTCACATACACACACTAGCAGCGCTCGCTCCATCCCTATCCACCTGCAAGCTAACACCCGCCCCTACCCAATTTTTTTGCAAATAACATTATAAACCTCCAATAAGTCGATAACTAATAACTTTCATTCTTTTAGATTAACTTACACGTGAGCTTATCAATTGTTTTAATTTCTTCATTAAACGGTTGACCCGGTACATGTCTGATTGCATTAGGGCAAAGAGGAAAGGTGGTTCAACGATAAACGCTTTAAACATAATCAAGGTGACATTGATTCGATACTGTACAATTACATAATATAATACAATAATATTGTAGTACATTTTGTTTGTGATAAATTCAAATTGCGAATTCAAAGATGGCGCATACTATTTAGTTGCGCGTGCGCTGAACTAGCGCTACGTTAAGTAAGGTCAGCGCTGCAGAGGCGAGCGGCTACACTCCACTGCCCCTTATGTAACGGCGCGCGATAAGCGCCGACTGGAGCTCATGCTCATGCATCGAGGTCACGTGGACGAAGACCCTTAAACAACATTTCAGATTCTTCATAATGTTTACTACATGACTGCATAACAGTTACATGACAATCATTGTATTCTGAATTTTGAAGTGTTACGAGTTTACGGCAATAACAAATAACACTTTAATTTTAAATATAAGTGTAAATTATTTTATTTACGTCTATACTGTCGTCGTTATCTTATTAGTGAACATAATATATATTTGTTATTCTGTTGAAAATTGTATTGTGTTTACTCGTGTTCAATTAGTTCCAAATTTATATTTTATAGTTGTATAATATGTGGATAACGCAGCGGGTTATACATATATGTAATATATAATTGTATTACCTTAATTAAGATTAGTGTATAACTATTTGTTTTTCCTAAATAAATAAATATATGGGTATATTATGTAGTATGTAGGCTTCTAAAAAATTTCTTTTCTTCAATGGCTACCCTGTCATTTTGAAAAGGTCGTCAGCCTATATAGAGATGTTATTTTTATTGGTGTTTTATTAATCAGAGAGCAGGTCTAAGACTCACTAGTTTATTTTTCTACTTGAGATTTTTTTGGAAACGGCTCCAACGATTTTCATGAAATTTTGTATGTAGGGGGTTTCAAGGACGATAAATCGATCTAGCTCGGTTTCATTTATAGAAAACGTAAAAAAAAAAAAGAAACCTCGGTCATCCAGGTACTAATTTATAACATAACATATATATATTTATAATATGACGTATACCATTTAGAATTTCAGCGAAGTTAGGCTTCCATCATACATAATACAATCATGTTGACAATAGAGAGAATACAAAGAAATTCGATTTATTTTAGTTTTTAATTTAGGCTAAAATAGGAAATTGTATAATATAACACATAACGTGTGTGTGTGTAGTAGTAGTTTTATCACCTTTATGTAATTGGATGTGTCTTTTTTACTGTTATAAAAACTCATTGAATATAATTATCAAGTTCAATAAAGTTATTTGAAGTGTAACGTCGCTAAATGCTTCTAATCCTGTTATATTCATTAAAATTCAACAAAATTTCTGGTTCGTTTTGCGTAAACCGCTCTGGACCTAAAGATTTGCATTCGAATGTCGTTTAAACCACGCTTCAGTGTTGTACCTACATGTTTAAGCTCTACCGGTTACTTGTCCACATTTCCTTGCGTAATGTATGTTATAGTTTGTCGTAAGATTTCTTAATATGCTGTTAACTTTTTTATCATCACAACGCACCGGGACACTTCGTAATATTAGTAACAACCGTAAACACTTCGATGCAGCAATGTAATTAGTATTCACTGTATGTATGATGAGAATGAATATCTTTGGATGGATCATCACCAGCCATCTTTCAATTTCAAATTCCATTATCATCTAATTCACCACCAGCATACCTTTATGTATTCTGTGCCACCAGCAAGCATACATGATAATATTTTATTATATTTATTATGTTTTATTATATATTGGCGTGACGTTAACATACAATTTTTTAGCAAAAATCTTTGTTAAAATTGTAAAAATTTTTGCAAAATCTAAGGTAAATAAATGATTTACAATAAAGATAAAAATAACGGTAAAATATAAAAGTTGGAATAAAATTTTTATAACTTTAATTGTAAATTGCTTGATATTTTATTATTTATAAATCATAACCATTAATAAGTTGCTTACATTTTTGTGATATTTAAATATATGGATCGAAAAAATATTTTTTCAAATTAAAGAAATGATTATTGATCTGGCTAGAGAAGCGTTATGTAGTTTTAACAATAATTTATCAATTTTAATATGTAGATATGATTAGAAATATTTCTGTTTTATATGCCGTTTAAATTGTATTAGTGACGATGATGTCAGCATGTAAATAAAAAAAAATCGTTTTTGATGTGTACAAATAGAATAATGGGTTTGGATTGTAGTAAAAACGTTAAAGAGGTGTTACGTATCTACCCTGCGACCAGTTTTGGTTCAAGGCTTATAGGTTAAAGAATGGTTGATGATAAGTTCAACTTGATTGTCATTATTTGCATTAATAACTAGAAATTATTACAATTGATAGATTATGCAAATATAATATATGTGTATGTTACCAAATTCTTTTCAAACAATATTAGTATATAAGAAACAACTCTTGTTATTTTTAGCATTCATTGTTATAACTCATACGGGTTTATAGCGGAACAGTCTAACATTTTAAAATGCTGAACAAACACGGAATATACGCATTTAGACATCCATGAAATACCATCTGTACAATTAATGATATTCTTATGTCATCATATTCATATATCCGTTTTTGCGTGGAAGAGTAACAAATATCCATCCATCCTGGAGCGTACAAAACAATATTGTTCTGACTGTTTACACGCTAAATAACTACATAAGTGGGAAAAGCTACCATTCTTTTCGTGTGGAATTGCACCTCACCGGGCTACTGGTGAGGCCGTATATCAGACTTAAACCGATGAAAACCATATCGTGTGCCTCACAGCGCCTGAAGGAATGGACTCTCGGTACTGCGACGTTATGCCTCCAATGGTCCACCCAACGCCGGGTGGGCGATGAAATGGGCGACATCCAGACACACTCTTCACGGGTGAATCTACTGCGGGTGAAGGACCTAAAACCCGTCTCATCCACCCGCGGCCACTTTTAGGGTACACACGTGAGCATGAGTGAAACCGTTCTGCCTGGAGACTTGCTGTAGTTAGTGAGTCAGTGCGGCTTTCTAGAAACTATGACCTCTAGGGCCGTCACCAACATGTCCTCGGTATACCTAACAGATTATTCCCAGCCAATACTAAGGTCCACCTCCGCCACAAATTAATTTTGGCTCTGAGCTTTGTTTATACTCACGGAGTTACATAAGATTTCACACTAATATAATAATAATAATCATTTATTTCAGGCTGCATACAACCGAATGGAAAATGAATGGTCTAGAAATGTAAAAACTTCACCGGCTATCTTTTAATATTTCATGTTAGATGTAATTGTGTTGGAAATATTTATTTAACATTATTGTTTCATGAGTAAAATAACAGTCGTGTGTATTCGTTCATATTAATTTGGGCAAATAACGGAATGTATCGACATCTACTGGTGTAATCTAAAGTAATACTAACTGTATTGTAATGATGTCTTTTCTGGAACATTTTAAATGCTTATATTTTCTAGGGATAGAGTGAATTACGTACAATAAATTGTTTTGCAGAAAAAGTTTCCACGTTTGTTTTGTACTTTTTACATGTTGCATGCACAACTAAACAGATAAACAGACACAAATTCCAAAAATGGTTTCAGTTGGTTGTCCTCTAACGCTCCTACAATTGTTTTTTTAAATATGTTTGGTGTACCTACAGAAGCACAATCTCTACAGATTTATTATTATTTTGTATATATTATGTAGTGTATTAATTTCTATTAAATTATTGTGAATATTTACTTAAAGTTAAAATGTATATAATTATGTTTATATTACACACGGATGGCGCAATGGTTAAAGTGGTCGCCTCGCCACTACGCCACGCCGAATGTTATGGGTTCAAATCTCACACGGGACAAAAAAAATGTGGATTCCACAATTTTTAATTCCCTTTCTTTAAGAAACCCGCCCTGAATTTCGGGATAAAAAGTATCCTATATCCTACCTCGTAGTATGAACTCAAATCATGCCAAGTTTCATGTGTGTCCGTTCAGTAGTTTCAGCGTGATGTGCGGCCATGATACAGACAGACAAGCAGAAAGACAGAGAAACAGACAAAAATAAAAAAAAATAGTTTTGGCTTCAGTATCGATTATAGAGTGCCCCCAAAATAAAATTTCAAAATATCTTCAAAATTGAACCTATAGTTTTATTATTAGTATAGATGACTGTAATATATAAAAAATGGACAACTTGTAAAAAAATTATAAACGAGAAATACGAGTATTGTAGAGAAATATTTATATTTCAATGTAAATTAACCGCGTGGAGTTATGGACATGTGTTCATTCCACGTGCAAGGTAAGGTGTTGGCTGAGGTGAGTTTTAGGTCAATTGATAGTGTATGTTATCTGTAATACATAGAAGCACTTTGCTTTTGTCATTCGACTTTTATTTTTGTTTGAACCTTTTACAAATGCTTCCTATAATTACCGTAGACGTAGTAAGTTGTATCCGCTATTCGATACAACATACTGAAATACCATAGTGTAGATACCTATTTGTTTTTCAATCTAGGGTAAGAGTATCATTTGTAGGGCTTAAAAGAGTTCCTCTGTTATAGGGATTGGAATTAAGTACAATCAAAAATAGTTTTCAATCTGATGTGTTATTTCTCTTTTTTATGTTATGCTACATTTAATGGTCTAAAATATTTTTCAAAAACAATAAAAGTCTACTTACTAGTCTATTCTCTTGTAATTGTAAAGTTGCAGTTTATGGTCATTGGTACAAAAAAAAATATAATACCTTTCGTGTTTAGCACTATTTGGACTGATCATTATACTTAAAAACATTTGTTAAATACGCCAACAGTCGTTCATTATCTAAATGGGAAGTTCCTACTTATCTAAGTGACATTTTTGTATCCTACGCTTACGCCACGCAGCCGTGGCAAGTTTACAGTTTTCGGAGCTAACATAACAAAAATATGTTTATGGTATGGTTTAATCCAAATTCGAGAATAATTAAGGTAAAACTTAATAATTCCTGTAAGATTATGTCATATGACATATATGGCATTATTATTATTCTGTGCAATGTCATTCTTATTTACACGGAATTGTATAAGACTGGTGTTTAAAGAGGTAGGTAAGTTGAGAGATAGCGTTATCGTCTTTAATATGTATTTTTGTGTAGTCCCGACGGATGCCGTTATCAGTGCACAAAGCTCCAGTTCAACTATCTGTTTATTTAGGCCGGTAATGCGAGTGCAACTCGATATTGTGTAAGGTCAGTTAAAACGTGTTGACATTTGTAATGCTGTAAATTTGACATGACATTCGACTGTACTTTATTAAGTTACCGTTTTAACGGACTATTTTAAACCTTTGGTAGACATTGATGATTTGATAAGTAAAATAAAATGTATAGTTATTTTGCTTCATGCTACGAAATATGCGACGATATTCTTCAAAATATTTTATACAATAATTATATTTTTAATTATGACAGCAAAACTATCATTATTTTTTTGCTAATTAATAAAGTATTTTATTATTTCAACGACTGTTTAGTATTACCTGTCTATCGTGCCTACTGCCCTATACTACATTGTTGCACAGTAAGTGTCTCCTTTGCAATTTGAGAACGTACTTTTTGACATTTTTCGACTTTTCCGCGCTGATGCTAGCGTGCATGTAAAAGACATCGTTCCTTCGCTCATCTTGTTTGCGGTGCGATTCTATCGATAACTATTATTGCTGATACGACCTCAACCTATAGTTTGGGACACGACGAAGGTGATCTGGTGTAGAGTTCATACACCCCACGCTTACGTAAATGCATGCAACTGTGAAAATATTTGTTATTTTAATATTGATATAATGTAGGGGCGCGATTCGCTTCAAGTGTTAAGTGCTGACGTTTTGAATGATGATTGTTTTTACGTTAAGATGGAACACAGCCAAACAATGTTTTACGTCGACATTTCAAAATTGATATTTATATTTTTGTAAATACCTGCTAAGCGACACCTACTATAAAATTCTTAAAAACGTCAATTTGTTTGTGTGTTATATCTCCTTTTATTTAAAAATGTGACTGCACTAGACTGTCAACTTAAAATTTTAATTTGCTTTAAATGACAAGGAGCCGGGTTTTCTTCAGCTTTCTACCAAGATGCCATTTTACGCATCAAGTTTATTTTTATTTTTACTGTGTAAGTAGTTTTACTGTTTTATCAGGTTGTTTGTAATATATTTTTTTATTATTAAGAAATTTAATTCCAAAATTATTGATGCCTTATGTTTAGTACGACACGATATGTTTTATTCGTTTTTTTATTCGGTCGCGTACATTGACGTCGCGGTTAAGAACCTTAGATTGAATTTTCCTGTTCCTCATTTAAGAATTGTATCCGACTTCTAAATGCAAACGGGAGGATATCGTAAAACCGGCAAAAGTTTTGCAGTGCACGCTTACTCAGAGAGAGGGGGAGGTAGGAGGAGGGGCGATAGACGTCGTCGGGTGGACAAGGAACGAGGGGCGCGCGCGTGGGGGCGGGAGGGACGCGTAGCTGCAACTGTTTGCGCGCGGCGCAGCGTGGTCAATGACACGGCGACATTGCATCAACGCGCGAAGGTCACCCTCGTCGCCCGCGCGCCGTGCACCCGCGACCGCCCCCGCGGCCCCACCGCCACTACCCGCGCGCCCTCTAACGCGTCTCGCAAATTCCTACACTTCCTTGCAAAAGGACGCCATGTTGGATCAATCATTCTAGTGCAACTCTTTGTTTACCGAATGAGATTGATTTATTACCAATGTTATTTCTTGTCGGAACTGATTTCTTGTAAAAAAAATAGTGAAAGATAAATTGGAATAAACTTACTCTTTTTGGAATCATTACATTTGGAACGTCATCGTCAGTTCTATTCATTGACGGTATTTGCAAAGTGTGAACGTTGGTTTTACAACACCACAATGTGCATAACAAAATAGATATTATATATTGTGTATAGGTAGACGTTTCTTACATATAGGTACTATATATATATATTGTGTTAGTATTATTCATTTTTGTGCCCGTTTCCTTCCCGAGTTGACTCATATACCTACCTCACAGTTAGGTAGTTAAAGTTATGTAAATGTGTTGGATGTGAGTTTATAAATTCATAGCGGTCCGCGTAGTCGTTCATAAAAAAAAAACTTTTGAAATTTGGAACTTGTTCTATATTTAATCATTATTTTTTTATTTTCGAAAGAAGTTTTCCTTGTTGACTTAGGACGTTTTATCTAAATAGGACCTCTTTCGTTTTGTTTACATGCTTTTGCTTGCAATGTTTTTTTTATTATTGCCATTAATTTCACGGACGGCTCAGACGTTAAAGTCGCCATCTTACTAGCTGGTAGTCAGTCGTATGTTCTGACGTTCGATCTTCTACATAGGACGAGACAAGACAGTTCTGTATAGGTATATAACTTTATATCCTTTATTTGAATGCTTCTAAACTTCGCTTTGATAATTAACTGATTAAAAACAAATAAATACATTCGGGTGCCAAGAAAATGCAAAAAAATATATTCAGTAGGTATCCATACCTTTAATTTTAGTTTTCTTACTTTTAATCTAAATAACATAATAGCGCACGATAAAACAGTGTTGTATTATATTACATATATCACTAAATATGTATAGTATGTACTATCATCATCCTCCTCCGCGCCTTTTCCCAACTAAGTTGGGGTCGGCTTTCAATCTAACTACGATATGGCCGAACTTTGATATTTTACGTGAAGCGACTGCCATCAGACCTCCACAACCCAAGTACTAGGCGATATCAAAGTTCTGTAGTTAGACCAGGTTGTCGGACTTTTTAGGGCTCCAACTACCCGTAACGCATGCCACAGATGTTTGTATGGCACCCGGGACCGACGGTTTATCGTGCTCTCCGAGGCACGGAGGGGTCTCAATGTGTTAAGAATGGTCACTCATCCTAGACTGACCTGGTTAGAATTACTTAACTTTGTAATGTGCTAGCCTACTCGGTTACCACATAGCCACGAGCCCCTATGTATTTTATGTACTATCTGGTGATGTAAAAGAGTTGCTGTGAGTTTGTTTGTCCGATTTCTTTTCACAAGGCTCAACTACTTGGAAACGGGTGGAGATCGAAATTGGCAGACAGCGATCTTACTAATTGCAACGCGGTAAAATATATTTATATATCATCAACCTACGAAAAAAAGAGTTTTTAAGTCATTTTTATTTTTAACCGACTTCCAAAATGGAGGAGGTTCTCAATTCGTCGGTTTTTTTTTTATGTATGTTCCCCGATTACTCGAAGACGCCCGAACCAATTTTGAAAATTCTTTATTTGTATCAAATGGTATACTTCCCAGGTGGTCCCATTTAAATTTTGTCGAAATCAGTCGAGCGGTTTCTTAAAAATCAACAAATATCTAAACTGTATACATCGATGATGTTTTTTTTTTTAAAGAAAATTATATTTGTTTTACTATTCACAAACATTGTGTTGATCTATAAGTAATTATTAAATTTTAGTTTAAAAAGAAGAGGTTTCCAAAAATGTTTTAAAGAATTTTATTAACAAAATAATAATAATGAAAACGATTCTTGACCTTGACTTTATGCATATGTATTTATTTACCATATGGATTTTTTTTAGTAATTCCAATGTATTACGAATCGCAAACATGCTATTAATGACTTAATTATAAAATAAAATATAAAATTTTGAAGTACCAATAAACTTTATCCGTACATTTTATCTCTACACTAGCAACCCGCCCCGGCTTCGCACGGGTAGCAGAGACATCTTCAACAATCATCAACATGTTTCGATCAATTTACACAAAAACTTAACAAATTATATATGTGTATAATTTGTTAAGTTGATTGAACCTTCCTCATTAATCACTCTTTCCATTAGTGAAAACCGCATGAAAATCCATTTAGTAGTTTTTCAGTTTATCGCGAACAGACAGAACAGATTTTCATACGGTTTTCACCATTAGACGGAGTAATTAATGAGGAAGGTTTACGTGTATAATTCATTAAGGTTTTGTGTAAAATGGCTGAAATATGACGATGAATGCCGATGACGTCGGAAAAAATCAATAAGTATAATGCTTTGCTATCCGTGCGAAGCCTGGGCGGGTTGCTAGTGATAGTATAAAACAAAATCGCTTAGATTTTTTAAACTACGCAACGGATTTAATTCGGTTTTCACCAATAGATAGAGCGATTCAAGAGAAAGGTTTATACTTAAAGTTTAATATTGGTTTGTGTTAATTTGTATAATGATATGACGATAATAAAATTGGTCACCACCATTGGTATCTACATTACACCCGTGCGAAGCCGGGGCGGGTCGCTAGTGTAAAATAAAGTACCTATATAAAGATAGTGCAAACGACATTGTAGTTTTTGACCCAAGTCTGTTTGTTTTTAAATCTTAAGTGTCGAAAATTCTTATCTTGTCATTGCAAAGGTGAAGTGATTTTAACAATGGAAATTAAAAACTATCCTTTAACTCAACAACAAAATGAAATGATTCCTTAAACAAAGTGGCCAATTGTTATATATCTACCTATTAATTATAATTACATTATGTATCTTCTATGTTACCACCGGTTTCATCCTGATCTTATTAAAAAAAAAAAAAACAAGTTATCTGCTTGTGATCAACTACCTAATCATCGAGACATCCACGGTAAACAATATCGATATTATTCTTTTATTATCTGTAAACAAAAGTAGCCCGCGGATATTGCGTGATGCCAAAGAATTTTCGCCTTCCGCTCATCTCTAATATCGATTTCCGCTTATGATGTACACATCCGGCAACGGCCTGAATACATATTAAAGTAAATTTTATTGTCCTATTCAGTTAAATAATATTTAGGGTAAATGGTGTGCATTTTAATATTTCAAATATATTTGTAATTAATCTAATTGTACTGAGAAATATTCGTCTTGATACTCGATATTATTTACTTCATATTCATTTCGTCTATACTGTTAAAAAAAGCGAAAATGAAGTAGTTAAATATTGTATTCGGTGAAAGAAACAAAACGCCGACGAAATATCGCTTCCGTTCCGTTCATATCTCTAACATAATTCGTTATGAAATATTATCGTATAATTATGTGTTATAAACATTTTGTCGTCAAGACGATGGCCATAAAAAGCGGGTTGAGGGGCGTACGCGGCGGTCAAGGCCCCACTGATTTCCATCAAACGTGTTACTCAATCCGACCCTGACTCCTGGCCAATCAGGCCGGAACGATTTTTTCACTTAATTTATCGATTTGTATTGTCGCTACTACAAAAGTTTAGTGACTAGTAATTGATCAGTTTCAATACGAGGAGATAGGTAATTAATTGCAGAGCCGATAGAAATTCGTAATACGAGTGTACCCGGTTGCGTGGGTACAGTACCGACGTAAGTGATAGTGAGTTATTATGTCACTTCGGTTATCACCACCAAGAATTATACATAATTCTGAGGCACGTTTTAGCAACAGATAATATTAAGACTGTTTATTCGCAACAGTAATCGATCAGGAAGTAGGCACAGCTTGTGAGTTGTGTAACTAAGTACGTTGTCGATGGAGTCTTTCGACGTAATCCAAACTCTCAGAGTATTTCGGAAAGGTTCACGAACTAAATTTATAAATTTAGCTGTCCTATATTCTCCACGGTGTCGGCTTCATGTGACACCGGTGTTATCTGAAAACTATGATTTTGCAACGCCACTATTCTGTGGAATCCGTGAGTTTGGCACGGGACTGCGGGCGCGCGTAAACACATTGCGAAACTCTCGATATGGGCCACTCAGAGGAGCGGTGCACCGGGGAGCGACGCATCTATTTATGCAGCGCTATGCGACCTAACACTGACCCGGTTAGGTTTGCGACGCATAAACACAAGGATAGCGAGTGTGAGCGGCACGATATCCACTCGCTACACCCGCCACACATAATCGACCCGGTTATGGAGTTATGCTATTTAGAGTGGCAGCGGCAGGGGCAGCCGTGGTCCGTGAAGGGCGAGCCTTTTGCCGCTTCGCCGGGAACGAGCGGATAATTTTAAATAGCCAGGAAACCATCGGAGCGAGATGTAGGCCGCCTGGACACGTTCCCCTTCTGTTTATATACCTATCGTAAAAGAATCGAGCGAGGTTTCCGGATAACTGGACCGTCGAGATTTCATCGTGCTAAATTGGGTGGGGTAATTTTTTTAAGTACACGAGTCTTCGTTGGTGGCTATTTCGCGTTGTGAGTTAGTATTTCGGAAGCGGGAAGATGGCAACTATTGCGCCACTCACCGCTAGATGTACGTTGCGAAACTTGCACAGGAAACCGCATGTGAAACGGAACGCGCGGAGGTGACGCACTGTGCGATGGTGCTCATCTAGCCAGCTTTAAATTGCGCTGATTCATTGCTTCTCATCTATAAATTGTGGTCATGCTGAAACATAGAGTGCAGCGACAGTTCGGAGGTCACGTACGCACAACGGGGAATTTATGATGGTGAATTTTGGTATCGTAAGTGACTCCTTTCGCTTTCGGCGACGTGTGCGCTGCGCAACACTCAAGGTCGCGGGCCGTTCAACTCGGATGCGACCGCGCTGTTGCAACACCGAAATATGTAATTGTAGAGGAGTCGAGGCGCGTTTGGCAGCGACCGCGGCGCGCAACTGGGTCGCCGACGGTTGCGCAATTGTTTTTCGTACGACAGATGGCGTGCGTCGCGTCTTCCTTATACGGCGACAGAACACAAAACAAAGAAACCATTTTTTTTGAACTGTTGTTTTGTTCTGTATTTAGAATAAGACTAAACCGCAATCGCGTCGTACCTAATAATTGTAACCATGATCACATAAACAAGTTATTAGCCTCGGTAGCCGCTGCTTAGGATTTATACGACGACGCCTCGAGCGACACAAGCAGCAGGAACGGTGGGAGAATTGAAACTAATTGTTATCTAATTGAGGAAAGGATAACGACAAGCGACATACATAATATACTGCATTAAAGACTAGGTTAAGTCATCGACAAACCTTAATCAATGCATTTGTGAGTTAAAACAATAAAATGACAGTTCTTCTAAAACATAGTATACATACAACGAATATTGACTATGCTGATAGTTTTTATCAGATCGTAATAGTGAATAAATAATAAAGATCATTATATTGACATTATTTAGTCATTTGTTTAAGTGATATTAGGAACGAGATTGAAATAAAGGATCTTAAATTAAATAAAGCTCATGTGTGTTATGAAGGCGACAGTGTCTTGCGTTGTGCATGTGTCACCGCATGGTAGCGTGATGTAAGCTAGCAAATCCATTTTGGAAGTTCGCGAATGTCAATAATAACGTTCCGGTCCCCCCAGCGGTCGGTGAGGCGAAAATAGTCGCCAACTATTAATACGAGGCGAGCGCTAGCGCTGCAGTGCCCTTGAATCGGGACGATCACCTCGCGCACACTCCCGCGCACGAGCACACACGTGCGCGCCTTTGTGAGCACACGTTAGACGCGCGCACACTCACACATATAGCGCTTATCGCGATGCAGCGCGCTGCATAATACACAGCGCCATCATTTTAATTTCCATTTCGTTTGCAAATGTCACATTGACATCTCTGTATGTTTACTATGTGCACTGAATATTTGAATAGATCTATTCAATGCAGCTATTAAAAACAATATCATGTTATTTTAGATTTTTTTAATTTATTATCAGGTAGTGTAGAAATAGAAGAAAATATAGAATTGGGATTTATATAAAAACAAATCAATAATTTATTTAAATTGCTTATTATTATTATTAACGTTATTAATAATAATAACGTTAATTAAACTGAGTTTTATTGTCATAAAGAGTTAATATATGTATTATCATATCCTGCCTTAGATCGTGATCTTGTGGCGGGGAACGGATACGTCGAGTTCGTATGGCCACGAAGCGTCCCAGATTAAAGTTATCTATTTAATTTCTGATTGAATATTCCAGCTAGAAGCTGAAGCTATTCTTGACGAAACCTTTTAAACACTTGCTTAAATATACATACGGTTGATGGCACAAGGATACATGTTCTAGCTGGTGTTGTGTATGAGGTGTACGCTACGCCACCCGCATAATGTGACGCAACCGGCGCAACTGAATCGCATTCAAAAATCAACTCTCGATATTCGCACGCATACAGAAAACGGTTTCGTGCTACCTACATCTCTACAATTTGGCAATTGGCAACATCCACTCAAGGTTCCTTTTGTTATATCTAAGCTCGCTTTATCAAAGTTTAAGCATGAAGATTCTCGGAAGGCTTACTCAATAAAGTGTCTGCAAATTAGAAAAAAATATAGTTTAATACTGAGTTTGAAATCTGAATAGTAGCAATAGTAAGCTTGAATGTAATAGTTAAGATGAGACACGCAATTAGGATATATATTTTGTAAAGGTTTATGTAATGAAACGTGACATTCCAGTATGGTCCTATTGCTGTTATATATTTGCAGAAACTGGTTGATGTAAATCGAACACGCGGCCACATACTCACACAATCAGGTTTGCTGCCCAATCCGAGTAGGAAGGTCGCGTTCGTTTCGCCAGAGGCTGACAATGGCGCCGGCACCGCCGCTCTTGCCCAATATTCACGTTTGCAACACCGAAATTTCGTGTGTGCCGCATTACAGCAATGGCCGATTTACGGCTCACACCTACCTCTGGCATCATAGGTACTACTTCAGTTATAGTCTGTTTTCCTTTTGGCACAAGGAATATATCACATCATAGCTAATGAGCCCTATTTTCAGGATGTATTCTTGTTAATTATGAATCATTCAGATTGCATGAGGTAAAATTAGACGTATTAGACTGGCTGAGTTCTCATTCATGTCCAGTTATCCGTCTTGATTTTATTGTAATAACAAATTAGTCAATGTTAGGTACATATAGGAGGATTTTCTTATGTGGTTTCGTGTTTTTGTATACATTTATCCTTATTGTACTTTAGGGTAAATGTAAATAAATAGCCTGTGACGTTTGCAATCTTTGATCCTCTGTTTGTTTGTCTACACGTTTTCAAAAGGTGTCTACTTAGCAAGATATTTTTTTTTCAATACATGATATAATTGTCATATTGGAATTGTTTCTTACTAGAATTGCGCAGAATGTGTCGCATGATCATCAGTAGAACATGATAATAAAATGTGTTTATTGCTGCTTTCCGTTCCTATATTGATTTCTACTATCTTTAGCTTCCAACGCCCCTTTAATTTAAAGTTATTGGTTATTTCATTGAACTCAAACATCCTAGATGTATATTTCGGTACATCCGTTCTACAGACAAAGGGAGCTAGGCGGTGTATTCGCCATGTACCTCAAGGCATTTTTAAAATGCGCCGCAATCGAAAGTGTCGCTTCGCATGCGCTGGCAGTCTTCACTGGCGACGCGTCTCGCATACGTTTTGACGGTAGTATAGTTTTTTGCATTTTTATATTAGGAGCACTGACCTTGCGCAATGTCGAATAGCTCAGAACGAGCGTGGAGCTCCAACTCGCGATAAATGCTCGATACAACGCCATGCCAACTGGTTCCGTCCGTCCGGCATTCGTTTCTTTCGTTTTGTGTCATGGAAACCGGCATCTCTACACATCTATCGATTATAAACATTCATACTTCTCAGAACGGGTGCGTCGGTATCCGAGGAGGAAGTTAGCTTAAAGAGGATATTTAACCTACCGCAGTATGGCTGTTGATAACGTAATGCATCATATTATTCGCAATAACAAATAACTCTGACTAAGCTGTAGTTCCCATATTTTTCTGACGTAGCGAATAAAAGACTAGATGGTAAAATGGGAGGGTAAGCAAACGTTGACATTGATAGGCGAAAGCAACTTGCAATTAATTGTTTTTTTTTTTCAGAAACAATTAACACGCCTTGCACAAAAGAATTTCTCCGTTTTTCTTGAGACTTGAAACAATTGTGAGAGTTAGTTATTGGTGTACATAAAAATAATATGTACATTTAACGATACTGTTTAAAGAAAGAAGGCCAGTTGGCCGTGGGCCAGGGCTCAGTAAACACGCCCCCGGAAGCGCTCTGATAAAGCCATGCACCGCATACAGTAATTTCATTGGCATTATTTGTCACAAGCATCGCAAACGAACACTTAATTATACGGTTTCGCTCGTTCATCTGGATTAATAAACTATGCAACTCATGCAGCTCAACGGTGATTTTTAATTGATATGCTGTAATTACTACGCCATATTGTCTGCGCAGATGCAGTTTCGTCTTCGTCATCTAGTTTGAATGAATTAGAATTTATTACTGTCAAGTTGTTTATTTCCTCTATAAATATTACAAAACACATGGGATTTTACGGAGTCCATGGCGATAGTCGTAACCACCGACTGTTTATAACATTCAGTAATTGATAAATACGAGCAATAAATAAAAGTTGTTAATAAACCTGCGGTAATATTATTCAATGAATTTCTTACGACATAAATTCAGAGAAATACATTGTTGGTTTGTAGATTGGAGCTAAATATAAATCTGAAGTCCTCGTGAGTGCAGTATTTGTAGAACTCGCCCGTTGTTTACGAACTATTTTCTAACAAATATTACTCGGAAAATATAAACATTACACGTTTATTGTAAAATATTCAAGTTATACCTTGAATGAACAAATGGTAATAATAAAAATGTTTACATATCTAAGTGTCAAGACTATTTGGTCGCAGTTCCTCCAAATTCCCTGCGCTCGCGCTTTACGAAAGGTGACCTTCCGGGAGGGGCGTTAACCGCACGGTCACCTACAGAACTTAGCTGATAACAATAATGCATACCAGAACTACAACTATTAGTCTATTTGTATTAAATAAGTATTTTTCTCTTTGTATGTGATGATAAAGTATTGTTGTTTTTACGACGCGAGATTTTTTGTTCGGTTTTATTTTAAAACTAGCCGCTTCCTGCAGTGTCACCTGCGTTTATGGTCACTACTCCTACCTACTCCTAAGGGTCGTAGCGTGATGTTACATAGCTTATAACCTTCTTCAATGAATACTCTATCCAATACAAAAAGAAATATCCAATTCTAACTGCTAGTTTTAGAGATTAGCGCGTTTAAACAAACACATAAATACTTTTCAGCTATTATATTATAAATAAAATATTTTTCTGTTTCTCGGGAACAGTACTTTTTTCCTGCATGAAAGGTATATAGTCCTTTTCTATTATAATTTAATGATATTCTGTTGAGTAGTTAAGGCGTGAAAGTGCAACAAACAAACTTACGCGTTTATAATATTAGTTAAGTTTAGTGGTTTAAATTCCAACTAAAGTATTAACTAAACGATGATAATGTACCTAATATACTATTATCAATGTATGAGTAACATTATTATGTAAATAAAACTATTCTCAATATTATCAGTATCATTTTCGTTACCAAGGTTTAATTACCATACGAGTTACGACGTTAAAATCGGTATTTAAAGTATAAGTTTTAACTAAACCGTACAAGATTATGTCTACATTCCTTTGCCTCTTATTTCTTTATAAATAATAGAAAGAAAAGAAAGAAACATATTTATATTGCACTCATACAATGGCACAAGACATTCGAGGAAGAGTGTCACAATAAATATAAATAATAAGCACCTCTGCATGAGCTAAAAATGGTCGTTAGCTCAGCATTGTGCTACTTCCTCAGAAGCATCGCTGGTATTATGCTAACACCTAGAATGATATTCACGAACAGTGAGCTATCGTCAAGTTCTGAGAGAGAAATAGAAAAATATCTGATAATAGTAATGATAAGATAATAGGTACTAGAGATCGCCCGATAATAATTCATTAAGTTTTAAGTGTCATTGTGTAGACGTACCGTACCAGGCCAGGTCAACATACATATGATACTGGAAGTGGACGCATGTAGTAATACATAGTGATAAAACATTTTAGATTTCTACACTTAGAAGAAGTGCACAAATTATAAATTATAAGTAGGTATTACAAATTTCACATTTCTAAGTGCGCGAATTATGCTTAAAAAGGAGGTAGGTACAAAGAAATCTCATCACGTATTAGAAAAGATTAATCAAGATCCACACAACACACTACAGTCCTATTAGAAAAACTCTTTTAGCATTCTATATTCCAATACTTGAAGAAGGTATTGGCATTTAACATCACGCTACGACACCTAGCTTCGCAGCAGTAACTAGTGTTTGATGTAATGGTTGTGTACAATTAAAGAAAACAATTCTGACTCGTTTTCGATTCGCAGCTCGTGTAAATGGTTTCCGGTTTTTCCGTTTGGAAATTCTTAGTACTTACGGATAGACCGAAGACATATACAGACGATAAGAAACTATATTACTACATTACTTACTCATGTTTATGAGCTGATATCATTACTAAATTGCTTACTGAGGTTGATAAGTTGATGCTGTTGATGTGTAAAGTATCTAAATGTTACCTGGTGGTCGTGGATGCGCCGTGGCGTGGTGCTGCAGCGTGTTGGCGATCTGGTGGTGTTGGTAGAAGGGCAGGAAAGGTGCGTGGAAGGGCGCTGGTGGGGGCGGCTGCAGGCGCGCCTTGAGCTCCTCGGCTGACCCGGCACCTGATGAGGACGACTCTACGTCCGAGACACCGCTGTCAGCTGGCGAGGGGGGAAGGGATCCTACGACAATAAAAACAAAACATATTATTTACTTGTTCGAAGACTGTTTTGGTTTGACCTTTATTTGTTTGACTTTGATTTGTTTGTGTAACAAGTTCTACGTAACATTTACAAATAAATGTTTTACTAATTTGTTTATTCATATTAAATAATATATTAGGTAGCTTTTTACATTTCGAAATAAAAGAAGAAGACTGAATTGACAATAATACTAATATTTAATATTAGTATTATTGTTAATTAACTATGAAATAATGTTTTGATGTGGTTCTGTGTATTACAAAGAAAATTATAATTATCATTCACATTCTAGTAAACAATAAACAACATGCTTGATAATATATTCAAAATTCGCTTCTTCATCATTTAACTTCCTATTGTTTAAGGTATAAATTTTGAAGTTTTTTTTTAGTTTTGAACAATACTTGCGTATTTAATTGATTATTTTTTCTAGACCTTGTTTCGAAATATCACCTTTAATGTTCACAACAGCGAATTGTTCAGAAAATGTCTTAAAATGAAGAAAATAAGTTGGATTCGTGAACAATTTATTTTTAAAATATCAAGTGTAATGATAGACTACAGACTCGGAGCTTGTGCGTTAATCTTACTTGATAACACTTACATTTTAATAACTTCATTCTTTATACCCCTTAAATGATAAAAATGTATTTTATAATGTTTGATTATAATTATAATACAAATGCATCTCCGAGAGAAACTATACATAATTGTATAATGAGCTTCAACTTATTATAGACCCTCACGGTCTTGAAGCGCATATATTTGCATCTTGCAACCCTGCAAATGCAATTACTTGCGGGGCCATTGAGACCCAACGGTCACTTTATGAGATTAACCGTTAGAAAGCGAATTTCTCAGATGCATCGGCCTCCACCTGCTTCGGTGAGTCCTTTATGTGGGAATGTCCACTGCAGGGATTGTCGCAAACACACCGCTTTTAGATAATTTAGAATTATGCAAATTTTTACTGTTTACGAGCTCGGGTAGATGGAGGGATGCAAATAGTTTTTATACAAAGGGTAAATTATGGCCGCAATTTTTGTATTTTGATATGTTCTCTGGTAATTATTATCTTAGAATAATTTATTCTGAAATGTTATTGTTAAAAAAGTAGCAGAGCAGCTACTTACAGTTGACCGTTGCAACTGAAATTGCTGATAAAATTAAAATGTATGGTAATTTCTAGATATTTAATTATTAAAAAAAACAACCTAAGTTCATAAATAGAATACTTTTAAGATTTTTTTTTCTATCGAGACATTGCTTTGCTTTGCACAAAATAGAAAAAAGTTGATTGACAAAGTTTTTAATCTGACCATCTGATCGAAGGGACAAACTTTCTCATGTCAAGCCCTATGTTTGACGCGTAACGGTTGTCCGGTATTTAAATAATATAATCAGCGAACAAGTAATAGTAGAAAGCAATGTATTCATATTTCCTTGACCATTGAAACTATGACGGGTATAAAGTGACCATTTGACCGGTGTGTGCGAGCCGCTGTCCACACCCTTTTGTGCCTATTGTTAACCCTTCAATGCTATAATGCATGGGAATCGGGAAGCGGAGGCCCTTGGTCACTTTGACCATTTAAATTGAGAACGCTTGAAATAGGATAAACAACTGCTATTAAACATTTCGTTGGATTATTTATTAAGTTGATTTTGTTCCATACAGTTTCTTTTGGTGGTGTTTTATTTATACTACGAGTATTCTGATGATGTGTTGATATTAATTAGTATTTTCTTAAACCAATAAATAAAGTGTTTATCAGTGCATTTCTTCTGTTTTTTTTTAATGAACTCAGTAATCAATGAAGGAGCACATACCTCGCCTGATGTTAAGCGGGTAAAGGTGCTTCTAAACAATTGCAACACTAATTGTATATCCATAAATCTTTGTGTAAAGAACGAATTCAAAACGGAGTATATCTGTAAATTTCCTCATATAAAAATTATTTTGTTAATATCATATTTATAAACATATATCGTAATTAATTCAGTGGCATGCGCGTTCGCACCTCGCAGTAGTCTTTCGTTCCCAAGCCATAAACAAAGCGCATTTGGCACCCCATCCCGTCCGGTTGTCACGTCGGACACACGGACTGACCAACGGCCATATATCGAACACGGAACGCCATTGTGTCAACCCTTTCATCTCGCGTATCAAAATAATAATAAATTAACTATAAATAATGACCGGGTCCTATAGACCCGGGGGTAGCAATTGTCCGAAATCTGGTCTACTGGTCGGTGCGGAATGTGGTCCCATTAGTAAAATATCATAATGATGACCCTTCCTTAATCGTCCCATCTTTATAGAGTGAGCCCTCTTCATGGTCTTTGTCCAGTGCCGCGTTAGACCATAATCCAACGAGCCCGGTCTAAGATATCGCGATTTTTTTTGCATATGAATTATATTGTGTGGTTCTTATGTAACGGATTGTGTTACACGTGGAGACCGGGTACTTCCCTGGTGTCAAAATTTATGTAAGGTTACAAATACAATAGATTATCGTAAATTTAATAGTGAATAATAAGTGATCTATCTACGTTGATGATTCACTATGGAAAGCGACAATTTTTTTTTAATTGTATACCTGTTGAATAAACTATGAAAATAGGCTACCGGTTGTGTTCTTTTAATTTTGTAGTAGTTGATTGTTTGTTAGAGGAAGAATAATGCTTTAAACATACACACTGACAACGGGTTTACCAAAAGCCAGAACTTGAAAAAAGTGTTGGAACATTTACCTCAAACTCCATAGAACTTAACCAAATGTTACTTTTTCCTTTAGGTACATCACTTTTGTTCTTCACAAATATCGTCCGCTTTTTGAAGTATAAAATCAGTTATTACATTTTTTATCAAATAAGCCAATCGTTTAAGGTAATAACTTCCATCCTTATGGCTTTTGTGGATATATTTCTTTTTTTCAACCAGAGACAACATTGAAAGTTTTTTGAAGTATCATTTTAAATTACGAACTGGCATTCTAACTAGTTTTAGGTCTTCTCCGTCCATTCACGTGCAACTAAATTTATCAAACGTCACCCTTAGAATAAAACTTGAGAGTCGTACAGAGTATCTCTTAGTGTCCCTTTGTAAATCTGCCATTGTCATACATCTCCTTTAAAATGGTAATTCAGCTTAGAATAACATCACAATGACCGTATACTGTACGCTTAACCCGTTGGTCACCGCAGTACATTATATAGTCCAATAATACCCAGCACATAGCTGTTGAGAAGTCTATTGTTAGAAGTTATTACTAAGCGGAAATGATACTGTATATCATTGGTTATGCGCGATAAAATTGAATAAAATATTATCTCAATCATGCTTGGTATGATTAATATACTAGATAATTCATTCGCAATTTTTTTGCGTGTAATGTAAATGAATTAGAGTTTTAGTGTTTTGATTTATCACAGGCAGTGTTAAACAGCAGCATTAGAGTGAGGTTCTACGACCGGGCAAATATAGGCAGATGATGACAATAGACATACATCCTTTGTCGTATGCAAGCTATTATAATTAACCCTTACAATATTCGCCGATTGCAAATCGAGTCCATACACAATACTAATACCGACAATGGGTTGCGTTCGCGCACCCACGCGTGACATTCTAATTTCAAAGAGTGTCAATAGCTCCGGAAAGCCGCTGGGTCGAATTGAAAAGACGAAAGGGATGACGCTATATGTCAAAAAGGGACGGCTGCACGAGATTAGCGCTTATTGTGATGGATGACGTGGCGATTTCACAGTGCAAGGTGCAATATAACCCATTTTTGCGTAAAAACTTGGCATTTGGAAATGTGGATAAGGAATGAGTGGCGCAACGTGCGCAAGCATCTGCGCTGTTCAATTGTTTGGTTAGGACGTTGCATGTTTAGATAGATGGGTCTCAGTGACCTGGTAGCGGCTTTGCAAGGGTTGCTCTTTAAAAGGTGCCGAATTGAAGACCGATTTATGGATTGGGTATTTTTTTCTTCATGTGCTTATTATTATTACTGCCTGCGAAATCACCAGTTCGGTGCATTTGTAGATGCAATGATATTTAGTTTTGATGTAAATTTAACACTTTGAATATCAGAGACACTGAATATTCAGAATATGCAGTCTTCTTTGTCAGTAAAATCGAACACTAAAGATTTAGTTGCGAAATTAAACTAATAGTTAAGAGAAATGTAACTAATGTTATATATTATTAGAAAATATAGGTCAGCTTTAAATACAATAACATAATTTAGTCTTACTTAAAAACAAGCAACTCGCCCCAGCTTCGCACGGGTGCAAATTATACACCTAAACCTTCCTCATGAATCACTCTGTCTATTAGTGAAAACCACATGAAAATTTGTTCCGTAGTTTTTCAGTTTATCGCGAACAAACAGATAGACAGACGCGGTGGGAGACTTTGTTTTATAATATGTAGTGATAATCTATTACCAAATATTTGCATTACATGCAAGCGTTATTGTATTTCTTAGTTTAATAAGTTTACAATTAAATTTAATCAAAATCAAAACCAATTATTTAAATTAAACCAATAATAGGTATTTTTGTATTGTCAGGAGTAGGAGTCAGTCAGACTAATACAGTCGTGAAGTTAGTTAAAACTACAATAAATGAATATGGACATAAAACACTTATCAAAAACGAAGAAATGACGGAGCAGTGTTCTGTTTTACAATGTGTAAGAAATGACAGAATACTGAATTGAGCTATTTTTATATTCAAAACAATTGAATAATGAATTCATCTCACACAAACTGTTACTCATAATCTGTTCAAAGTGGACTGTCATGAATGCCATATATATGAAATTGAATTTGTGCAATTGAGTGACCGAATCATGACATAATCCGTCAAAAACAGCACATTGCGTAATAACACTGCTTTCGTTACCCTTTCAATGAATAGTGTATTACTATATTGTTAGGGTACAATCCACCCGCACGCATTGGGGGGTTAAGTGCACATTGGGTCAAATGTGCCCATGAGATTTGGACATCTGCGCGGAATGATGCAAAGGGGTGAAAGATTAAAGTTCTGTGTTTAAAATGTTACATTTTGTTTATGAGAGGGTACCTAACTACCTACATATACATAGGGTATCACAATCACAAACAATAACTAAATTGTTTCTTTTATATATTAACTAGCTGTGGACTGGGGCTTGTGTAGACTTTGTATCAAAAAACAAGATGTAGTGGTTTTCATATTAAGAAAGGTGCCATTAAAATTAGATAATTAGTTCTGTAGTTATAAGCACGCAAACGGCAGACGTTTTTAAACGTAAATGTTATTCTGTAGCTTCTATATAGGAGTTTTCTTTAAGTTAATTTAATTCGAGATTTATCCATAACCAGAAATTATGCATTGAATAGAAATTACTTTTCCGTGTCTGAAAGTTTACTTAGTTCGCAAAACCATGATTGTGTAATAATTTATTATAACTTTATAAGTACAGAAACTAAACCAATCAACACAATCACATTTGTTATTTACTTTTAGGTAGATTTTTCGAAGAAAAGTCTACCTATTGGTTTTGTACCAGTAGTCGAGTTTTCCAAAAAATTCTTTACAGGAGGTCTAGTTATGATTTCTAAACCCCAAAACAACCGCCAGTTAAAAAAATCCGTGCCCGCAACAGGCTAGCAGAGGTAGATTGTTTTTTTAATTTTTATCTCTAAATATATGTCGCATTAAAAACTTTAAATGTCTACATTGTAGAGTAAAATAAAAAATTAGCTTTCATTTAAAAAAATTACCGATTGTAAAAAGGTTTACAGTTTCGGAGCTATGAATTTCTTGCCAACAAATTTTGGTTTTCCCCCTCCCAAGTTAAGGATGGAACCATTTAGGTTTCATATTAAAAAAATGTTCGTATTTCCTATGAGCATGCTAAACGGTCCAAACATTTTCCATAGGAAAAAAGTTATGTTAAAAAAACTGATTAATCTGAAACTAATTAGAATTACTTGAAATCGATTGAAGTCATTCCTAAGCTTTATGCGACAAATTGTGTTAATGTTGTGCCTCGTTACTTTAAACTTTGATCTTGTTAATGAAGCTTACTTGCTATCTGTATAATATGTGGACATTTTAAAACACATAAACAGTGTAAAACTTGTCTTAGGAATATCTAAAATATCTGCCCTGAATCTAAACTTGCTTCAAGAACTTCATGCGATCACAATTAGGAGCCGTTAAAAAAGAAAACAAAGAATTACTGTTCATCGTTAACATATTTTAGGGCGAAATTATTATCTAATCAACCTATCTAAAATGTGTAGATTCAAGATTAGATTCTAAATTTATCTAAAAATTTATAATTTTAATAATAGTCTTGAGATATCATATATTATATAATTTATTTGTTTCATCTTTATCGCCTAATCTTCTCAATTATTTTAATACCTTTCTCACGCCGTAGTTACTAGACATTTTAAACTAAATTAGATTTTTGTATCCCTTTTCAGACAATCTTTGAGTTTAAAACACTTAAAGTTTCTAAGGATTAGCTATCTGCACATCTTCTACTTATAAACATTAAGTATTCCAAAATTGACATTACTCTGTGAGCGATATTTGCTTAAAAAGGGGAACAAAGAATTACGCTCACGTATAATATATAGCCAATTTGCCTACATATTCCATATTACTGAATTTCGTGTGACCAGTTCGTCCCTGGAGCGATCGTCACTACGGTAAGTACATCCTTATGAGTCTGGCGCGCACACCTGCACAAATACTCGACTGTTGTAATTGTAGGCTGTACGTGGCTGTAAGTATGGCTATAGGCTTTCAGTGTGCGTGTCTGCGACTGTCGTCGGGGGCACGCAGTGCGGGCGGAGGCAGTCTCGCCTGCCGGTCATGACATTGGGCGGGCGGGCGGATCAGCTGACGGCAGTATCGATTGCCAGGCCACTTCCTCTTTGTTCTTTATGAATTTTTCATAGCAAGCCTCTAAGTTTTGTTATGACGCCCTCAACCGACACTACAAATATGGTGTTATCTATACTAATGTAATGAAGTAGAAGAGTTTTCTTTTGGTTGAACGCGTTTATCTTTAGAACGGCGGATATTAAAACATGTTTTAGCATTTGATACCACAACTTATGAATAGGCTGTTTTACTTCACGCTACGATCCTTAGGGGCGGTTAAACGCATGTGAAACTGGGGGAACAATTAGTGTTTTTTACGTAATAATTTTAAGATTTAAACGTACATATGTTTTTATCCAAATAATACCTTCAAACCAACGATAGGTACCCTATGTTCAGCCTTGGCGATAAAATATTACTTCGTATATAAGTTAATATTCACAGCATACTACTAGGAGCACGTAAACACATACCTGTGTTACATATACGAGTGTATCTTACCCAAGTCTTCATGTATCGTTGCTGAATCCTATATGTTCTCATTTTCATGTTCGCTTAGTACCTAGACTTAGCACACACGCGAACACTGCTAACATGGTTTGTACTTGTACCTAAAGTTCTCTCTGTAGACCTAAACGGAATACTTGAACAGTGTCTGATACATAATAAATGTTGGCCAAATATTTCAATGAATATGCCCCAAATTTCACGAACTAAGTCATTAAAGGTGTTCTTGTCTGTTAATCCCTAGCGACGAACTGTGCTATGTATACGATATACCTACTAGAAAGTTCCTTGTTGTTTGGAAGAGATTTCATATTATACAGTAATACATATTATCGAACTGCCCGGCAACAGCCAGCTTGAACTACAGTTATGCGCTCCTGGCTTGCTCAAGCTCACACGATCCAATCCATCCATATAAGCTTCCTTCAATTGCCTTTCATTCTTACCTACCTTCCTGTCTCAAAGTGCCCAGTTAACGATATTACGTGAGTGGGTCTATATTCTAGTTGGCAAAATGTGGGTGTTTAGGTGATACACTTCTGCCTACCCCTTCGGGGTGAGTGGATGTACATATGTATACTATAAGGAGGCCAGCCGATTTTTGATTGATTACAGCTACCCTACTGTGGAAAACTTACCCTGTAGAAGACTGCAAGCCTTTTAAAAGTGGTGTTGATTATTTTTTGCTTTTGAATGAGATCGTCACAGCTTCATAAACACTAACTTAACGCACAAATGACAAGGTGTTGCGATTGTTTATCTACTAGTTACCACCCTAAATCAGACGGTCTGTGTCCTTGTTTGCCACGTCAATTGAATAAAAAAAAACAACATTTAATGTCATTACGTGACTTTGAACGCATCACACATGTTATCTTCATAATAACACTGTATTATCATCCATATAGAAAATGATATTCCAAACATGTATTGGACATTCTTTTGTTGTTGTTGTCATCGAATCAACACGTCACGTAATATAGATTTTTTTTCTTTGGATAAAATAATACTAGTAACATGGGTCACACATTACTAGTATTCTTGTTAACCCCTCCAGCTAAGCTAAATGCTTGTGTTAGGAGTGGGTTCACGCCGGTAGTGCAAGCTAAATGCTTGTGTTAGGAGTGGGTTCACGTCGGTAGTGCACTGGGTGGGGTTCGAACCCGCAACCACTTGATCGCAATTCAGACGCCTTAGCCATTACGCTACTGCCGTTTAGTTACTATGCCACAACTAAATTTAATTAATTATTATGTTTATAGAACTATTATTTATATATATATATATATAACGATAGCGTAACGGCAATGGCGGTGGACTGGCGATCGAGTGGTTGCGAGTTCAATCACCACTTGGTACATTACATCTATCACCACACCGGGTTTTTCGGTGGGGCGATGTGTCAGAATGAAACCTACTAAAACCACACGGTGTGCAATGAAATAAACCATACTGTGCTTTTCATTTCTTCAAATTTAAATTTTTGAGGAAGGTATAAGGTAAGGTCAGAAGTGGAGCAGGGAGCATAAACGCGTGTAAAACAAGCTAGGTTTATGTATATGAGCGTATGAGGAACCTTATATTTCCTGTGTATTAAGTTACGTCAGTAGGATTATTTATAGGCATACGATTAGATTAGATCTTCAACGTCAAATCACCCGATATCTGGTGATATATGTTGACTGATAAACCAAGAGTGCAAGTACTAATTTGAATATAAATACAAATATCAAACATAGACTATAATGCTGAACTATAGACTTATCTGTTCGTCATAAAATATTAAAATATCTAGCATATCAATGTGTTTTTAAATCCATTTCACTACACCGATTAGTATTTTAAATTACCAAATACACCGAACGTTTTAATGTATACAAAAGTCATGAAAATATTGCGCTCATAAAACATACATATGCAGAGACAATTTAATTAAAATGTGGTAAAGGAAACGATTTTTTTACATTGAAGATAGCCGCGTCCGGAAATTATTTTCAATTTTCGACGGATCTGTTCACAACGTATCTGTGCAAAAAATACATGTAAATAGTTGAGTTTGGATTATATTATAATAAAGATGTTTGATAATTAAAAACTCATTTGTTGTAGAAAAAATAATCAAATGTTATTCCTTTTCTTTTTCAATTATTTGAAATTGGAATCCAATATTTGATTCATACATTCGCTCATAAGCAAACAATTTATTTCGATAACTTATAATTTTTTTACGGCTTTTTTTTAATACTAATATAACATATGTTATCTTATATCGGATGTTGTAACATTGGGCTCCGATCGTCTGAGTAATCCTGTTTAATATCCAGTATGGCAAGCTGTAATTTCCGTTGCCTGTCAATACAAAATGTCTGCCTAGTAGAACAGTGGATAATGCTGTAATTCACCAAATATTCACAGCGTGTTATCGTCGAGTTTTACTAACGTTTCATTACTAGACGTACGTGAAAAAGTCGGGTTACTTCTGACGGAATGATTATGATCGTGAATGTAGTGAGTAATTTCTTTTTATTGCTCGTAAAACCTGGTATTTCTATTCATTTATTACAACTAAGTATTAATTTCTTCAGTAAAGTCGGGTAGGGTAAGAAGAACTTTGGCACGACACTTTCAGCTGAATGCTAAACAGTTCACAATGTAGTTCTTAAGCCATGTTTATGTTATTAATTTCCTTTCATGGCTCAGAATATATTAAGTAGTGCCAAAGGATATTCTCTCTTTTTCACTCGTGATATCTCTGTTTAATGCCATGGGTGCTGTTGAATATAATATGTGAGTTATAAACCTGTTTTAAAATCTGAATATTATTGTATAGTTCGTGAAGGTGAAGTCATCACCATTATTAACACCGTCACTAAGTGATGCGGAGGTGATTACCCACCTGTGTTAGGAGTGGAGTAGAGGTGATGCCGGGGTCCAGGTCCTGGCGCCAGCAGCAGCAGCGCCCGGCTAAGTGAGCTTCGCGCCAGCGGCAGACCGGTGGTCTCACCGTCTACTGCAACAAAGAGATTCAACTGTTATTTCGCAGTCTGCTTTACGTAATTTGATATTTGTAAAGTGTACACTGAGGTAGAAAGACGGAAAGGTCAGTGGAAAGAGTTTCTATTTTACTGTAGAAAGAAATATTTTAACAATTTAGCAAAGCAATAGTATACCTTTAAATTCAATGTGTTCTCCGGGCAGGTGCCACACAATGACATTTTTGAATTTACTTTTAATTTAAAGGTTTTTTGAAAGTATATTCGATACCAATCTTGCTATACATATAACATATAATTACTGGTATACATTATGTAGAGATTTTATTGTTAATACAAGGCAAAAGCTTTTATTGTCCTGGTCTAGTTACATTTAATTTACTGTGTTTGTCTTTTTACAAAGTTTTATTGGAACAGTAAGTAATAAAGCTTCCAATCTTCAACTTGTGGCATAACCTCTGGCGTCCCCCAAGGATCTCACCTGGCCACCATACTTTTCAACGTCTATATTAATGACCTCGCCCTATGAAAACATAGGGCATACTGCATAAGAAAACACCCAGAAAAATGAAAACATTTTTCTGGGTGTTTTCTTATGCAGATGATTTAAAATTGCTAGAAGAATTGATTCACTGTGTGATACCGCGCTCCTGCAAGACGATCTAAACAGTCTTAATCGATGGTGTAAATGTATGCAGCCAAACTCAATTAAATGTTCTATTTGAAATATACTAGGAAGTCTCACCATCTCATTTAAGATTTCAAGAAGTAAATTCCATTAACGACTTGCGAATACTTTTCGATTGTAAATTCACATTTATTTATATTTAAACTCATATTTTACCTCACATAGAACATATATAACTATATGTTCTATGTGAGCAAATAAAATGTTAGCCTTCGTGATGTGAAGTACCAAAGGCTTTCAAATTCTCCAAAAATATTGTAATACAATGTCAATACTGTAGATTTGTATGGAGACCTAACTACGCGCCACACATATTGCGTGTAGAACGCATATACAAACGGTTATTGTGGCACCTGACGATAACTACAGTAAAAGATAAACTTTTGGCCATGTATAGCAGCCGGTTGCAATGCTTTAGGATGCACACACTATCGTTACGCAGAAATGTAGCTCGCGCATTATTTTTGTTTAAACTGGTGAAAAAGAATATTGATGCCCGGAGTCTCTTTAGGTTCCGTGCCCCCTCTAAATATCCTCGAAATTGTGTAGTAGTAGTACTAGTGAAGAACGATATCAGGTTCTAACTCAATTATTCTTAGATCTTTTAAAATTTTGAACAGTTGTAGTGATTTGATAGATTTACACCTGGACAGTGTCGGCAAATTTTACATAACTGTTTTTGAAATCAACTTGCACATTAAAATACCTAATAATTTCAATCCTTATTTTGAATTATTCTAACTTATAAATGTTTAATGATTAATTTTGTTGTTATTTATATTTTTCGAATTATTTTATTTATTTTTTTAGATATTTGTTATTTTTTTTTAATATATGTATGTTATTGTTGTTAATATATATGTATGTAATTAATTTTGTTGTTAGCCTGTAAGTGATTGTTACATTTACACATGCTTAGTTTATATTGTATTAATAATGGTAATGTTTAGTGTAATATTTGTTGGCCAATCTAACAATTAAATAAAAAATACTTTGGTTGTAATATACATTTACTATAAGTGTTAACTTGAGTTGTTTTAGCAGAACTAACACGCCGTTTGCCGTAGACAAAAAATCTTCATTTGGCACAAATATTAATCATTATTGGCACTAACGCGTGAACAGTGTCAATCTTTTGAGAGGACGTAAATATTATCTATTTGGCTATTATATTTATTGGGAATTTTGTATGTGTATACAATAAAAATGTATTTTAAAATGTGTTAGATAACATAGGTGATAGGATTGTAAGCTAAATCATAAGACAGGTATTTACTTAGCTTAAATAATTAAGCATAGCTTTCAAGTATATTTCAATATTAAGACTAAGTTGCTTTATGAGCCGTCAGCTTTGACACCAAAGGACTTAAAGCTTTCATTGAAACCAAAGACTTAGGCAAGTCGTTAATCAACTTTTACACAAGGGAACTTCGTACAACCGTTAGCTGAATGAAACTACAAGTTGGTTGAGAACGGTTATTGGACATAAATAGGCATTTATAACACCAAGGACATCGCTCAAGTGTGCCAACATATAAAAACGTTTCAAAGTTATGTCACTCGTCAACTTTAATCTGACTACGAGTTTATGGCAAGTAGCAACGTAAAACCAAGACGACCGAGACCCACTGCCACCTAAAATATCCATTTACATCCAACTTGGATCACTAAAGAACACTCCAAAACTTGACGGGTGCCGTGTACCTTGAAAATTACCGCAAAATCAATATATATTCTATACAATCTGGAAACATCTTCGCCAGACGCTTCCGTGCGCCGACCTTGTACCACCACTCTCCCTAAAATATTCAACTACCCACCTGTTGTCTCCTTCTGCCCCCGAGTGTATACGTTGCGCAGGTTTGACGCATAGAGCGGGACGGGTGGATTTCCCCTTTCGTTTTTTCAGGTCGATGTGTCTAGACGTATTTTGAACTCTTTACAGCGTCCACATTTGGTGTTTGATACCCGTTATCAGTAACTATGCAAATGGGTGTGATCGTCACGCGAACTGCACCATGCAACCACATTTGTTGAAAAAAGAAATACTGACTTTAAAAAATAATTGTATATTTTTTGCTTTTGAAATTCATAATTAGGTAGAATGGAGTTTGATATATCGTGATATGAGGTTGTTTTAGTCAACTAGTAGTTAGTGTACTATTTCTTTAAACAAAACGTTGCTGAACTAACACGCAATATGAAGTCAATTATGCTAAGTAAAATTAAAATCTTTAAAAAAAAATATATCGATTTCACAATCTCTAATGATGCTACTATAAAATATTTCAATTCAATATCTACTTTTTCTTCCCCTTCTATCTTTATTAATTATCTACAATATTTTCAATGAAAACTGATAGTCAACTTAAGTAGTTTAACATACATGTAAAAACCTTTGGAGGACTTTAGAACTCTCTCCTTCGCTTGCGATAAATTAAAAAAAAAACCGTAACTATATTATATACACAGATGAATAAACAATACAGTATAAAACATCTTGATTAAAGGTTCTATTTAATCACACATTTAAAACAGAATACATTCCGTATTATTCACGCAAGCAAACTGAATTTATCACAGTTTTCTAGTGAATTTCAAATCAATTTGAAGTTGCATTTGAATTACTAAAACTTAAAAACAGACGCGAAAATGGGGACAATGTTTGAGTGGATAAGACTCCCCTCCTGGCTTTAGTGGGAGTTTAATATCTTCTAGTATCAGATTGGAAAATACGACCTGGATACATATTGTATTCCTACAAATAACATTTTAGTTGCATCCCATTCAGGCGGTAATACACCAATGTTTTACCTCATGCTATGTGCAGTAAACCATTTGAAACAGAAAATAAATTTAATATCAGTTACCAGGTGATACACACTGAAATTACTGTGTACTTTATGGTTCATAACAATACTACAAAAATATGCAGGATCTATCCGAAAATTGTCAAACAAAGAAAAAAGCTAGAAAATTTTCCGCTGGCTTGCTTTAACTCTTTCTAGAAAATATTTGTAAAACTATGCTGACACAAGGAGGATTTTTCACATTTTAGTCATGATTCAATTTCGCTTGCAGTGTCTCTGAAAGCTTCTAAAGGCATTCAAGTTCTATTCTATAATACATATATGAGTTTCGTAGTGCAAGCGAGTTGCCATTGTGAATTATTCAGCACTAGGAAGGAAGGCAGTGCATACTTTAGTCATTCGATTCACGAGTTCAAGGAACTCGAAGAACATTTTTACGTAGAAAACTAAAATAAACTCACTTTAATTATATATGAAATAGGTCAAACTGAAGTCTTACAAATTTGTCTATTGATAAAAAAATATGAAATGAATTTCTTTTTAACTGAATTTTCTGTTACATGGCGCTTTGGTAATGAAGAGAAATATTTATAAATTATAACTTGTTTTGAAAGTTCAATCGCAAAACGGTCTCATTATTATGTGTTCTACATCTCATTTTAAATTTCACAGTGGCTGCTTACTTTTTTAAAGTAATATTTTAGATGTGATAAAAATGAGATTTAAAACATTTACTATTATGAGTATGACACTATTGTTTTTGAATTAAATGAATGTATATATATATATATATATATATATATATATATAGTAAATGATTATAAATTAACAAGGCAGTAATCAATATGATTCGCCTTTACCCAGCCGATGGTGACTTCCTCAGACAAAGACTCTTCGATAAATAACAATTTGGGTTATACGGGTTGAACCTAACGTTTTTGTCATTCAGGCCGACTAACACTCGCCAAGAATAGGAAGTAACCTAGAATAAAACTTAGGCTTTGTGGCTCATTATCGTCGAACGCGATTATCAATATTCATAAAGACACGTACATACGTGTGTTCTCACATTGTACACTTACTATGCGGTAGGTACAGGCGGGTAAGTTTGTCCCGAAGCTCGTTTTATTACAAATACAAAAATGTTCACTATAAAAGATTTAATCATAAAACTAAGTAGTAACATGTATTCGTCGGGTCACAAGCTCCTTCCTACAAAAAGACCGCTACGAAAGCTAAAGCGAGCATTGCACCGAACAACACACCGACCATATTTCGCGTGTATTACCAGCTCAAAATAATAGAGCTGCAGGAAGGGGGTGCCGCCCCGTGCATTCACCTGGCCACCCCAACCTCTGCATAACTTATGCAAGTTTGTTAATATTTCAGCTCAGCAGGAAAGTAAAAGTTGTTTTCAGTTAGATTACACTGAAGCTGTGTCTGAAACTGACTCTTTATGCATAGACTAAGGTCCCTGTGGCTCTGGTGATTATACATCTAATTTGCTGAAATTAGTTCAGTTTTATAATATAAAAACGAGATATTCCCGTGGTGACGCTATTACGACAAGTCTGCACATGAATACATTAAGCTCACCGATCCGATTAGGCATATCGTAAGTGACTTCCGTGGCAAAAAAAAAGAAAGACACTGGTCATGGTGATTTGAAACCTGTTTTTAACATTCTTTAATAATTTAATATTAGATGATCAGATAAATAATTTACGCCTCTCGTAAAGTGTCTCCAAACGCGCAAGTTCAAAGCGCATATTTCTTAAATGAACGTAAATCGCCGTTTTAATTATTTCCTGTCGCTTTTTTTAAGAATAATTGAAATCTTCGCCCGGCAAATGTGCGAACTCTTTGTCTTGTTGTAAAAATAAGATTGCTAAAATTATAATTGTTGTATGCAGATGAGAGAAGACGTCACAGTGCACTGCAGCCAATAAAGTAAGGTTTGTTAAAATAATGGATTTCACGCGATAATGTCGTGTTCGGGGACGAAACGCATTGGAAAATGAGAGTTTCAATTGGCATACCTCTTTAGAACAGGTGTTTGACGCAATTGCCATCTACAATGAGGATGTTTGTTACTTCTTAATAATAACGGATGCAGACAGATGTTTTTAAAGTCGAAAACGAATGACCAATTATGCAAAAAAAACCGCTTATGTGTAGGTATATAATAATAATAATAATAACTCCACACATCTCACACACGGCCGTCTGACCCCAAACTAGGCAGAGCCTGTACTATGGTAGCCAGACTGCTGATGAACATACTTATATATTTCTAAATACATACAGATTATAGATAAATTACACCCAGACACAGAACAAATGATCGTGCTCATCACACAATTATTTGTCCTGGTTGGGAATCGAACCCACGATCTGTGGCTTAGTAGTCAGGGTCACTAACCACTAGACCAACAGGCTAGTCGAATGTATGATGATGTATGTATATATGAGTCGTATATGAATGAATCTATAAATAGTTATATTGTTAAAGTATGAAGTAATCTTGTATTAAGCATTCATAGATATATTTTTGCAGTTCTCCATATGTCGATCCGGATTTCCCCTGGCCTTTCCTAACTGGGTATTACCGTAACTATCTTCGTAATGGCCGCTTGCCAGATTTTTAGTTTACACGGGCTCATGGACAGGACGTCTAGGCTTTACGAAGCATAGATAGGAACCTATTTACTTTTTAAATTTGATTTAGGATTCGGGTAAATCTGTAGGTACTTTAGTATTGAAGTTTAGGAAGGTATTCTTCATTTGAAAACTTAAAAAAAAAACAATCTTTATTTCAATATTCTTATTTTAAAATATTTTTGTATTCGAATGGTAAGGCGAGTATTGTTAGCAAAGTCATAAAGTTCTTTTGAATGATTTAAAAAGGAAACAAAATTCTCTTAGTTCCTGAGCTGTGGCCGCTTATATGGCAGTGTGATGCTCATGATCCAATAATGGTCATCGGCTGGAAGTGGTTAGGACACAATAAGCGAATACACGTTTAAATTCAACGAAGAACGATGTCCGAGCGAAAGGCGGTCAGTCAATGATCCAAACACACGTTTTGGTATTTTGACATTTTTTTCTAGAAAATTAGTCCCTTATTTCGAATAAAAACTTTAGATTAAAGATAAATATTACATAAGAATATAATATATATATCTATTATTTATGGTAAAAAGCTAATTTTGGTTTGAAATTACTTTTATTGATTTTAACTGCCTGTACAACATTTCACTTGACACACTTTTCGAGAATATTCCCTTGTTAATTTTTGTCAGTAAACGCTTGTCGCTTGTGGCCTGTGGCTTGTTATAAACAGATTGAGGAAAATGGTTTCAAATATAGTGAATTCAAGCGATGCGGTGATGCCGTTCTGACAAGACTTTAATTGATGCACATAAATGTAATTTCTTTATGGTTTAAAACGAGAATTAATTGTCGATGATGATCTATTGTGAGTTGTATTGTATGTCATCTTCATTTAGTCGAATCATGATTATTTCGATGATAATGTAAATCTATGAAATTAAAAAAGTCGAAATGTATTATAATTATTTTTTCAGGCTTACTCGTATAGATATTTCTTCAGTCTCCGTAGATGATTTTACTGTACTACAGATTTTCTCGGTGTAAGTATGGGGAATTCGTTTACACTCTTACAGAATTTGAATTTTTAAAATAAAAATAAAAAAGTTGCTGCTGAGAAACTGGTGGACATACAAGCAAAAAAAATATACGGTAGAGATAGACTACCACCTTTATTTTCGAAGACGGTTAAAATATACCTATCTTAAGTTAGGGGTGTACATTATGCTGTCATTTGAAGGTTCAAGGAGAAACATCCATGACTGTAAGGATTCCGTCTGAAAATTTACTTGTAAATTTGATGATATTTAGCAAAGGCAGCTCGTATCAAGAGCAATGGAATTGACGCTCTTTGCACCTGAACATAAGGCCAATTCAAGATTGACAATCGCTTTCGGCAAATCTCTAGCGAGATGTTTGACGTCAGACTGTTACATCCGGGAAGCTATGCTATTTCGAACGCGAATCTGCGTCCAGAGTTGTGACCCCTGATCGAATAGAAATATAATATTTTAGAGGCTTCAAGTATTAGTGGTCGGTTGTGTAGCAAGTATTGCTCAAAGAGTGAGTGTGTGCGCGTGTGTTGACTACTCGTGTATGTGTGTGTGCGTGTGAATAATGTAATCACTCTTTTAATGTTCGCCTGAACTTAAATATGTTGCCGGTATTGGTCAATGTTGTACAGTGGATATGCTCACATATGTGGCAATATATAGATTAAATCATGTTTATAAAAGTAATAGGTCTCTAGTTTATTAGTTCTTAGATTAAGAACAGAGAACGCGTAATAAATATCTTTATATACTTATTAATACCGTTAGAGTGAGGAGTGACATATAAAATGAGATGCAGCAATATGTCTTTTGTCAGTCAGCGCGTTTGTTCTTAGATTGAATTCAGCCACACTTTTATGCTTGTGGAAAGCCTATAAGAGGTATAAAATACTATTAAATTAACTCCGAAACACAAAATATATGTATAGATAGTTCTTTATTGAAATGCGGGTAGGTAAACACATTTATCCAGTCTACCATTAATAGCTGTCAAAAGACGTGACATATGGCACCAAATAAAAAATGAAATAACCGTGTTTTTTAACATAGTAAAGCAAACCTAAAATAACGAAAAAGACTAAAGATTCTGTTGGTTTTTTTGTTGTTGCCAATAAGATATCTCTGAAAGATTGTGACAAAAGTATTTACGTTTTAGATAAAGATGCTGACATCGCACTCTAGGCTACATAATAATCAGAATCGAATTTCTCGCCATAAAATAGATTTAGGTGTAGTTGGCAAGCATACCAAAGATCCTTGATGATCATGTTAAATTTCCGATCACGGATATGCGCAAGCGCACGTACGCGCGACTGCTTGTAATTGATAGAATACTCGTATGTAATACCAATATACCAAAATTAGATATATTTCAAAAAGAAACAAAATAATTATAAAATGTAATCAGCTATGTAGGTAAATTATTCTAAATTACAAATTATATACCTAACAACTATAAAACAAATACATCCCTAAAAAAAGCTATGCATCTAAATGTAATATGAAAATTACTTTATTTGCAAAAAGTTGGCATGATACAGCATAGACATCGCGTGGAAGGGAGTTTCAATATGGCGGCGGAAAAGCGTGGGCACTTTCCCCGCGGGAAACGTAAGAAAGTGGCGTTAGCGGCCGCGAAATGGAAACTGTCGCGATTAATGCTGATAACATATTTATCTACCGGCTTTAATAACCGGCTGCTGTGTAAAACAATGTGGAGGAGCATACAGATATGAACTACAATCAGGTTTGAGTATAAATAACGCGGGAAAGTTGCACATCACACAATTATTTTAATTTTATGCTCAGAATTAAATGACATTCCATTTTTAAATATTGACAACTTTTTATGATGTAATTTACCAGACGTATTTAATATATTATATACAACTAGACTTTTTAATAATGTTTCTTTATAAAGGACATTTCGGCGAACTACTTGCAAACTTGTTTTTTATTACTTTTATTTATGTTCAGTTCTATCGAAGTTACCTTAATTTACTTCTGATTACTTTTGTGAATCTCTAATATTTAAACACAGTAGTAGTAAAGTAGTAAGTTCGCGCGTCTAACGTTTTAGTGAACTTTTTTATTGTTTATGAGTATGAGCTGTGTTGACAGCTCAGCCAGTGAAGGGCACTTAATATATAGTTTTTCTTAAATGAAGACGTAAATGATGAATATTACCAAGCCATTTGCAATATATTACTAGAAATAAGCATGCGGCAAACGTATGTCTTGTGTAACAGACGCGTGCCTCACGAAGGTAAGAATTAACGATGGGATATTTGTCAGACCAAATATGTTACCTTTACAGTTGATAATTTCAGTTTGTCGCTTTTAAATTACCTAGACAATGATGAAGAAGAAAATATCAATTACCTGTCAAACTGTTTATGGTGTTATCCCACAAAAAAACGCTAAATCATAGACAACATTACATTTTAAAAGTCTTGTTTTTATTTTTCAACATAACATGATATGATATCAAGAATGAAGGCACGGTTATCAGTAAAAACATGGAGTAGCCAGTCACTATAGCGGTGGCTTGTGATACGATCACAACATTGCTTTATATTTGTGTAGAGCATGTAGTGTGTAAGTGGGTCAGGCAGGCGCGAAGGGCGAGATGCGCCTGCGCTTCCTACGCGCCGTTCACCGCTCTATCGTCTAGTGCTGAGACACGACTTGCTCTAAATATAATCAGTTCTTTATTTTCACAGAAAATATCCATAAGACTGTACGATATTTATTTGTTGTTTGTTTTGAAAATTTGACCGAGGACATAACACTTTCATGATCTTTATTAGAATCGTCACAGTCTATTTATACTTCATCGGTTGAGCCAAAAGTAATTTTCAGATAATTCTCTACAATAATAGATCTTGATATGTATTCTTTTGATTGTTGTACAATATTGTTTAAACAGGCGGGCTATTTCGCAAGCTATTGTACATTCGTCATGTCCTAAAAGTGTTACGTTGCAATTGGTTTTTTTTTTGGGCCAACCTTGTTGGAGGAAACAACAGGTTGGAGTACGTGCAGCCTCGAACTAACGTTAATTTGATTCACGGTCGCCCGTAAGATGTAAACAAGCTTTATAATTTGTTCTTTTTTTGTTTCGGAAATGTCACATTCTCTATGAATATCATAGACCATAGACATATTCTAAAATTGAAGTAGCTGACTCCAGTGTCAATGTCATTAGACTTAGGTTTAACCACAATATTTAGCTTAAAAGTTAATTTTCTATAGCCAATCATTTATATAGCATAAATACACACAATATTTAATTGGGACAAAGTTGATGACACGTGCCTACAGTAGCTGATGTTCACGAGTGACTCAGCCTTAAAATCGAATTTCGTAACAAGAGATGCGGACGTCAGTTGAAATAGTCGATTAATACAGTTCGATTCATAAAAGTTCAATTTTACGTTACCAGTTTATTGTCACAATGATTTCCAGACCAGTCAATTATTTCATTAAATTAATTCAAGTTATTTATTCCTTTCTTTCATTTAAGGCTATTGTGGTTAAGTTTAGAAGGGCTGTCTCTATCAAGTAAATATAGAATGAAAATGTCTAAAATTCGGTGTACTTCACGATTTTGGATAGTCATTGTAGTACAACTGTAGATTAGTATGAGGTTTTGCAGTTTATGTAAACAATGTACCTACATACCTTGTCTATTCTCTCCATACATTATTTTACCTAGATACCAATAAAGTATTTGGTAAATGGATGATCTCTGTACATATCGAAATAATGTCAATATAAAAACAAATAATAACCAGTTGTTTATCATATTCAACAGTGTATTGCATTATAGTAGTAGGTTGATAAGATGCCGATAAGCTTACTATCTCGATTACGTACGATACTCGACGTAGGAAATAAGAAATAGGGACAAGGATACTGGGTCGTTGTAGATATAATTTTATTTGTTTGTTTCGTCAATTATATTACACGTGTAAAACGTTACAACACATATATGTGACCTGATTTAGCGACCGGAGCGGTAAAAAGGAAAACCGTAAAATGTGTCATCGAGAACGAAACTGCGCGTCACTACGTCCGCCATGTTTAGTGGTGCAGCGCGCGAAAGTGAGATTTAACGCGAACGGTGCATCGGAGCTCCCTTGACCCGGTTGCGCCGCCCGCGCCACCCCGCGCCCCGCACTACGATAGTAAACTGAACACATAGATACTTCGTCTAGGCGCTAGGCGTGAACTGCATCATATTTACACGCAGCAACAATACGTGTGTGCACCTTACGGGCATGTGTGCGTATTAATAGAGCGTTCTGTTACCAATGGACGTTTTTCAGTGATTCGATTAAGTCTGTTATCAACTCAAATTACGATGTTTTTAGGTGAAAATATTGTGTCATTGATATGTGATTTAAATGTTTTTTTAGGTTACGAAATTGGTTAGTGAAGTAGTCGCTAGGTCATGATAATCTAGAGGAAATGATTTCAAGCCGGATCCATTAGTGTAGAATGGATGTGTGACGTCAGCATAAGGCTTAGGTACTTAGTTTGATTTATCGATTTCACATAGAAAATATTGCTTATTATTTGTTTTTATGACATAATAGAACATTATGTTTACGACAGAAAACGTTTGACGCACAACCACAAATACAATACATCAATTCATAATTTTCCCTGTTTTAATCCAAACTAAAGTAATCAAAACCGCAAATTCATGAACATTTCCATTACTATTTAGATAGATATGTGGAAGCGCTACAAAAGGCCAGAAATGGTCGAGGTAGCACCAGGCACCCAAATCAATAATAAATATGTGGATAGAAACAAAGAAAAACAAACATTTAAATAAGTCTTAAAACACAAAAAGGCCTCAGCAAGTCTCAGGTTTTGTAAAACCGATGACATAATTTATCCTACAAAAACAGAGGCAAGAAAACCGGTAAAGAGTTGATAACCGGAAACGTTTGCCAATCAATACAGGTAGGTGGTCGGATACCACTGTGCCGCTACGAAATAGTTGCTTCATTGTACGTCACTCAGATTTACTCTATGACTTTTCTATTGCATCACTCATAAAATAAACTAGGATATTAAAACTTAAATATTTATGCAATTTGACGCTCTGTACCTAACTATGTTAAAAAAGTTTTTAGTACCTATACTTAAAAATCTTTTTTTTTTTAATATATTCGTCAAAAAAATTACAGACCAGAGAGAAGATAAAAGAGTAAACGAATTCTGTTGAAGGCACAGGATACAAGTACAAATAGTGTTCAAAATTGAATAGTTATACATCTATACAAATAAATAATATTGAAGTGTCTGTTTGTAATATCATAATGACAGCTTTTTACTAAATGCATCCTAATTACACAAAAAATCTATTTTAAACATTTTGTTTGTCTATCGTCTGTTATTCCGGCTAATCTCTTGGACGGGAGAACCGATTTCCACGTTTTATTTCACTGGCAGGAAAATAATTAGGGTACCGCGCAAAACACAAATATGTAGCTAGTTTATAATAAACTCCTAAACAAAATACTACAGCTGTTTTTTGCATTGCCTCAAAAATAAGTTTATTTTCACTTGACTTTTAAGGCATGTGGAGATCGCTTCTAATCCCAATTTAGCGTCGTTCCGACCATGTAGTGGGTGGCAAAGTTGGCTGGCCAGTACACGGTAAGTTAGTGTTTTAATTTTAGCTCAAACTCTCGCCGGAGCTTTCGCGTTATTGTAAGTCACGAGATAACTTCAGCTTTTACGAAGTACCAGTTTTCTTGGAGCATGAAAACAGTACCGATAAAAAGTCTGTGTGTAGTGCTCTGTTCGGAAAAAAAAAATACTAGAACAATTTTGTTATTGACAGAGATTTTCTCTGAAGTGACTGAATAATGATTCACAATAAATTATAGAAATGGGAACGTAATAATGATTAAAAAATAAAACTTATACTCTGATTGAGCTTTTCGACAGACGTTTTCCTGTTTACTTGCGCCCGCGCACAGTTGTAGGTCGCTCGCGTACACGTCGTATTGCGCAACACAGACATATCCTTCTTGACAATCTTGACTCAGTATTACGCGACACTAACTAGTTTTTAGCCATCTTTCGCCGAGTTGTCAACTGTCGTAACACAGGACTAACCCTTTGAAGTTAAATGTTACTGTAGCGGGTGTTATTCTCCGGAAACAGTAAAATACCGGCATTGCGCGCGCGCCGCCATCGGCACACAAACAAACAAATACGGAGATATTGCAAACATCCACGAGCACATTGTTGTTGGCTAGGCCGCACGGACGCTTCCTTTGCCTGTTTTGATAATATAATAAACTTACACACGTAGTATTTGTGATCTCTACTACAGATTACCTTGACCAATGTTTTGTACTTATCTCATTAACCAAGATAATGTAGGAACATTCTAAACCACTGGTTTCTAAAAGAGATATTATTACGTTCGTTTTTTAATTTTTAAAGTGTTTTTCCGACTACTTAAACGACTAGGAACCGGCACGGTTGTTTTTTGGCCTGTTACGCGCTCGCCGGTCGGCGGAAACTTGGGCGACATTGACATACATGCGTGTTTCGTAATAAGCGTGATGTTTGCAGTGATTGTCTACTGGCTTTTTATTTCGTGGAAATACACGATTTTTGGTCACCGTTTAATTTAAATGTCGCATATTTAAAAAACAAAGTAAATTTAATTCGTTGTAAACTTGTTTAGGACTCGTAACTTATTCAACTTAATTTTAAAAAAGTCAAACAATAAATTTTTATTACGTAAATAATATCCAAAAATTACTGAGTAACATAAAATGGCCAATGGAATCCGTCTGTATTAATAAATAGTTCAACAACATATAAATATGTAGTATAAAACTCCTTTGAAATAGCGATGCGACTAAGATATTTTGGCGAGTTGTTAATCGGAACTCTACGGTTGCCATGTTGTGAAACTACACTTTAACGTTAATACACCGCGTTTCTGGTTATTTCTTCGATTTTTTTTTTATATTTCAACAGCTTCAACAAAAACATATTAAGCGGATTTTAGTTTAGTAGTATTACCATTTCTTTGTTGTCCAAAGGTTAAGCCAAAAGCACGTGATATGGTGCTTGATGTTTTCCCAAAAGTAAGGAGATTTTATTAACTGGTAACCTTAAGGTCACACTAAGGTAACATTGACATAATATTATGTTTTTATTGACTTCTTTTTCATGGTAGGTTAACTTTAGCCATTTCGAAAAATATTTATCTTGAAATTTATTCATTTACAAAAAATATCTGTTTTAATTTATTTGTTGTATTTTAAAATCTGTCTTTTATGAAGGATGTAGGTATAATTATTGTTATACGACGGAACGTCATTGTGAGAAGAGCAACTTGGTCAAGTCATGCCTACACGTAGTACGTACCTACTTAAGGAAAAATATACTTTTTCTTTGACGTAGTACATTTTTGTGGTTAATTGTGTCTATACAGTCCTTGCCGGTTTCAAATTAGTTAGTACTTGCATGAGTTTATTATTCAATTCTGCTCAAGTAGGTAAGTTAGTAAATCCTGGTTTTGTTCTTCCATATTTCAAATAAACCTTGAACAGATGGCGTACCTTTGTAAGAGTTGCGTGATATCGTAAAATTTGAGTAACAAACATGAGATTTTATAGTCAATCTCAATATTTGAGTTGGTATAATGGCAGCTTTAGATCAGTGCGGAACAATAATCGAGAGTTCATGTAAAAAATATTTTGAAACCACGGCGTGGGTTCTCAAGGTGTACAGTAAGCATCGCAGCAGCGCCGGTCGGTACATTGCACAACGCACTGAGTGATGCAATGTGTGGTGTGTTGTAAAAACGCTGTCGGTCGCACGAAAAAGCCCTGCGAAAGTACAACACTTTGCGGTTGAATACTCCCTTATCAATAGGTCTTAGGAGCTATTCTTGTGTAGCGACGAGCTTAACGTTGTCTGTTTTTTATTGTGACAGAGCTAAAAGCGGCAAAGGAATCAATTTCACTGGAACTTTAAAGATAATGTTTAATATTGGTAATGAGCATGACCTAATCTATATTACTGGCCAGCTGTAAGTGAAACGTGGTCTTGTATCGTTCATAGTACACAGGATCTTGCGAGCTTCTAATTTGTATAGCCAATGTATAAACACCAATTTAATTAACATTTTAAAAGTAATAACACTCGATTTCCTGCACAATAAAATGTCAGTTGCATGTCGTAATATCCGCCGACCGAATGCCAATAAAACGGACAAGCACGAGTGGTGTTTGGTAATACAGATATTATTTTTTTACTGCCACGTAAAAAGTATTAAGTACATTATTCCGACCAAGCCTTCTTTTGTTCCAAGGACATATATACGGTAACTGTAGATAAACAATGTTGTAAGAATTTAAAGCAAAATCAGACTTACCTATATATAATCAAAATTTTAAGATATAGTGTCAACCACTGACCTAGAATTTAGGCTAATTAATAGATCATAGGCGAAAGGAGAATTTTTTTTTTATATTACACTAAAACTGGTTTAATATTTTGAAATAATACAATACCTGTTAAATTTGTGTTCAATAACTTTTTTTTTTATATTATTTACTTTCAAATTTAAAATATTTTGTTGTTAATTTCAAGTTCTTTGTTTGAATATTTCTTTTTTATTTCGTTTCGAGAACCTTCCCTTCTTTTCTTAACAATGCATATGTGCATATTTGTTAACTTGAAAAAAAAAACAAAAGGGAATTGGCGCGAAGAATTGTAATCTTCACGAATGAGTTATATATTAGCATTATGGCTAAACCAAAATAAATCAGTTTTTATTTATAAATTGTGAGTTACTTTATGACCGGTTAATAAGTAAACAATGACTTATAATTAGGATAAGGCCGTTTAATAGTGAACGGTGTTACCAGTAGGCCTCAATTCGATTTGATTTCTAGAAATTTATGACGACTATACTTAAAAATCGCCAATTGAGAACGGTATACTGTTTAGGTTTGTGAAAAGTAGGTTAGCTATGGTTCTTAGTGAATTAATTACACGCCAATTATGCTTAATTTTGAGTGAATAAATGTAGTATTTGAGTTGGAAACACGCCAGACTAGACTATATCCAAACAATGTAAATTGATGAGATACCCGCCAATAGTAAGTTATTATCAACATACCGGTTTTACTCCGAATTTACCAATTCTGTGTTAGGCTGTTGTACTATGGAGAGCTATACCGAAGCCACCGATACGGCTTATATAATTTATCAGGCACGTTACATACAATGTGTTCGAGGGCTCGGACTTCCCAGCTACAGCCAGTTCGAGCTACAGGTACCCGACCCTGACCAGCTGGAGCTATGGCTTACATTTCCCTATCCATTCGTATAAGCAGGTATCCTCATGGGCGTATCCAGCTTTAAGTCCAGAGGGGGCTAACTTTGATTTTGTCGGTCCAGGGGGGGGGGCAAAGTACTACGTAAGCTTGCTAAAGCTCGGGGGGGGGGGGCAGAGTGGGTGTTTAATACGCCTCGGAGTACGGAGTAGTGACCGTAGCCTGTTTATAACTGTTACTGTTATTTGAATTGGGATTATCAACAGTGTAATTATTTATATGGTAACTATAAAGGTTATTGTGTGAATAAATGATCATTTTTGTGACACAATTCTTAAAAAAAGAAAGACATTTACGAAAGTAAACATTCTTAAACACAATTTAAAAATAAGAAATATACTAATGGCATTTGTTCGCTTTTAGATGAACGCGGGCCCTAGCAACCTTTAGGTACAGCAAATGGAAACATTATTCTGTACGTCTAGTTCCCTTGAAAGAACTTATGATATTAGTCTGGCTGTCCCACGGCGAAACCCGCCCGTCCCCCCTTCAAAGGGTGGCCGTCGGGGCAAGTAAAAAGTGTTTGACAAAAAACGTAGGTACCTCAGGTTACATGTTGCCAAACTATCCAGGCTAGACTACACGGAATTGGTATTTATGACTCATCTATTATCTATTTGCCGGTACACAGTTCAGTAAATAACAAATTATTTAGCAGTGTTACGATAAAGTTTTGTAGTTATCACTACATATTATAAAACTAAGTCCCCCGCCGCGTCTGTCTGTCTTTCGTTCGCGATAACCTCAAACACTACTGAACGGATTTTAATGCGGTTTTCACCAATAGATAGAGCGATTCATGAGGAAGGTAACTTGGTTGAAATATGTTGATGATTGTTGAATATGTCTCTGCTACCCGTGTGAAGCTTGCTAGTTTATACTAAAAAAATCTTACTTTTTTTCAATTAGTCTATGGTTGTGATACATGTTATAATTTGTGATCGTATCAGGATATCGGTGCCACAACACAGCTTTAAAAACTATTGTTTTTTTTTTCAATTACATTCAGTCTTTGTTATGAAAAAGGTTTTATTTCCAACAACGCCATTTGGAATATTGATCGTGTGGTTTTATGAAAAAATAAAAATGATGATATTATTGTCCTACTTACAGGAAGTTATTATGTATTGAGGCTAGTGTTATTTATACATTACATTATACGATAAAATATAAAAGTCACAATCGTAATGAAGAACGTTTAGAAATGTATGTACAGTTTTTCTAAGGCCACGCTTCTGCTCTTTATTTCTTTTATAACTTCGATTGTATAAGAAAGTACAATCGAAGTTATAAACAACACCATGACCGACCCGATAATTCAACACAAAAATGTCACTACAATGTCAATTGCACAACCAAAACCAAATCTTTAGATAATTAATTTAAAGTTTTAGTGTGATTCCTTACACACCTGTCATTGAAAGTCAACACGTGTAGCAAAATTTCCTGTAGACATAGTTTTGGAGGGTGGTGACATTGCGTACGTTAGTCGAATCCATATTTAAGCGATGATATCAGGTCAAAGTGCTGTAAAGTCAAACATTCAAATAACTGTTTGCATTGTATGTAGAGTGTACTCGTAGTACTGCTAATATTTTAGTACTATTTACTTCCTCGTTGTGACGTAAATGAAGTCTAATAATGTCTATCTATAGAATGTTAAAGATTATCTAAATTTTAACCTCTTTCGCTGTCGCAAGTACTAACTTGTAATTAAGCCAAATAATTTTTCTTAGTAGGTTTAGGTGAGTGTAGCATTATTATGATAATACAAATAATATAATTATGTTATCAAGATGACTTAGATTGAGTTAAAAAATAAAGAAAAAGGGTTTTTATTGCTTTTGGTGCTTTAGATTACGCCTTGATTTTCCGATGTTTATATAAATGCACATCGATTATGGTTACTGATAGTTTATTTTTATTTTGGTTCAATCAACATAATAAACTGAGGGACCATAATGCTAATAGATTTTTTTTTATGATTGAAGGCTCTCAATAATTAGTTTTTTTTAAATTGCAGACTCAGGAATCAGTAGACGAAGTTTGTCGATGCAAATAAACTAATTATTTGCATAGACAATAATTTTGCTCCCAGCCGGTCCGGTGTCGATGGTTAATTGTCCGCACGTGCTTGTGTAAACGTTTATATACATATTTATAAGTGTGTGTGTGTGTGTGTGTGTGTGTTATGTGTCTGTCTGAGTGCGTGGGCGCAGGCCGGAAGCCACGGCGGCGGCGCTGACATCACACACCGCTGTCTCATTGACGCACTTACTTTATCTCTATCGATTTTCGCAATTGTCTTCTTTGACTTTCTGCTCTGGCATTTAAGCTTAATTTATTTTCTTAGTCCCAGTTTCTGTTTTAATCCCTTACGGTAGTCCCAAGTTATTCTCGAGACCTTAACTTGCTAATAAAAATGACATGATAAGCATAGCTCGTTTTAAGAAAATAGTTTATAGACAGACATAATTGGAAAGATAGTAAGAAAAATGTTTGTTTGGGATGAAAAATAATAACGGAAACGTTTTAGACGCTAAGCTAATCCTACTAAAAAAATATTTGACAGTGTGACGTGTAAATGATTAAAATGAATGAAAAAAGACTTGACTTAAAGGTCCTAGTAACTAGATCATAAAATCACAAAACAAAAACAAAAAAATATTTAGTGATGTGTTGTCTAATCAGAGATCAGGGTAATGATAAATGATAACATTAAAAAACCTGAGTATTTAGGTATACTAGGATATGATGTTCTCAAAATTTACTCCATGACAACACATCAATGACAGATGATTCTTACTTATAGCATGCATGTACCATAGATAAGGACCACGTAGTTTAGCACATGTTGTCAAACGTATTGGTTAATGAACAGTGTGCACACCGTTTTGGCTGATAAAGTATGATCCTTCAACTTTAAGAGATATAAAAAAATTAATTACAGTGTTTTTTGTGAATCTGAAGCACGTGATTACTATTATTATCTTTTTTAATATAGTGCGTTAGATACGCATTTAGTATAATTGCGTGACATATATATATATATATTATATGACATATTAATATTAGTTGAAATTACTAATTAGTGACGAAGAATCTTTCGCCTATTTCTGAGTCATTTGAGTGAAATTCCCCCCACTTTTAATGAGTAATGCCTATGTTATATAAAACATCGGGTATTAATATTGCTGTGATTATGTTCCGAATTAAAACTTAATGGGCATGGATGCTCTAATTAATAACCCACACATACATATTATATACTTGAATAACCTATTTATATCTTAAAGATTTTTAACAAAAAATTAAACCGACAAAAAGAACTAAAAAGCAAAAATTAAATAAACCTTTTAAGTCTTGAGTATTGAGCTTATTTACATAAATTATCAAATTTATATAAACTAGTTTTGTTTTAGATCTAAACATAAATGTACTTAGAAATGGAGAAGACTCTACTTAAGTAATTAATCATTTTATTATTTGACGCCGACTCAAAATTCGTTTATATAAATGTGATAATTTATGAAAATAAGCTCAATACTCAAGATTTAAAAGGTTTATTTATTTTTACTTTTTCGTTTTTTTCGTCGGAAATTTGAAACAAGCCTTCATTCCAGTAAGTAAGTATATAAAAAGTAACTGAGGTGCAGGAAGTGCTTTGCTGGCAGGAAATAATGCTGATAAGTATTATTTCCACCGATGTTTATCTTACTATTCGTTAGTTTTAGACATCAAAACTTCTTTGAACATTTTACTGTGTTGAGTCGTTTTTTTGGTGCTTGATGTTCTAGCAATTCTTGCAAAATTCTCGATTGTTTGTTTAAAAATACAGGGTTAAGATGTTTTTAAACTAAAGAGAAAGACGAACAAAGGTTACTAAAACGATTCACGAGGAAGTTGAAACTGCAGAACCATTATTCGTGATAAAAAAACATCTGCAATGCAATTATAGACAAAGAGCGTGGCGGTACCGTTGCGAAAATCGAACGCGCCCGTAAATTTGGCAATAAAAAACATTTTTTGTGTTCGACGTTCAAAAAAAAGCCGCGAAAAAGTTCCATTCGCCACTTCATTATTCGAATACGAGCTTTACAGTTAACTTTTTTATTGTCGAGGGTGTACACCCGCTACTGGCAGGTATATGTTTTTTGACGCACTTTTAAAAAATTGGGTTAACTTTTTTTCTTGTGACAGATGAAACGGGCAAGGTGAGCAGTGTACTGTTACGGAAACCACATTTTTTTACACACACTACTACCCTACTAAACTGGGTTTTTACATCAACTAATAATTGGTTTAAATGTTTAATAAAAATATACATATTCTGCGCTGGAGTTATTAGCTCTGAGTAATAAAAAAAAAAATGAAGGGGTTTTAAAAAAATCGTGGTGGTACAGGTCACTGTCTGCTTGTCTGTATGTGTTGTGAAACCTAATAGCCTTGCGTTGCGAGTGAAGGCCGGCCAAAAACTGCGCACGCGGTCCCACGCCCAGATGTGCCCGATTTAAAGAGCGTTGCACGCATAAATACATAACAGATAAGATTATACGGTAGATAAAAACATATCGATACAGATACCAAGAAATGTGTGCGTTAATATTTATTAAGCCAATTTGCCATCGATACTCATCCATATAGAATACTAAAGGTCCACTTGCTGACATATCAGTGCTAATATTCTAAACGGTAAAAAATAAAACGTCTGGTTAGTTAGGATGTCATAAAACAGTTTGTTCTATCAATAGCCTCTGTAAAGTTCGGCTCGTTTATTTATTTTCGTATTTCTAAAAACGGATGCGATCACGCTATTTGAATACTAAAACTGCATTTTTTTCAAATCAAGTTGCGAGCCGAAATCTGATTTATTATTGGCATCCTTTTCCGACTTCTGTATCAGCCTTAGCACGAAAGGGATGGGTAGCTTGCAGGAAGCTATTCAAAAAAAGGACAACCCTTCCTCACCCTTTCGGGACATTCTATTGTTTACAATAGAATAAAACGTCATATATTTTTTTGTTGGTCATTAATTTTGGACTCAATGACTACAATTTTAGAGTTTACTTTATAGTAACATCAGTGGTGCTATAGTATAATTCAGATCGAAAGGAATTAATAAAACTCAAAATAGTTTTTTTTTACTTTGTTTTAAATTTCTGAGAACAGGTAGCTGGCCAGTGTTTTGATTAGAGGTAATAATATTATTATTATGTATTTGAATAAATGTATATTGGACGCGGTTGTCTAAAATAAAATTTTCTTTTAGATGTAATGTATGCCAATATTTATAAGAACAACGACCTTTGCCATCGTCGTATGGCGTTACCAGTTACGCAAGTTCAACAATTTTTTTAAATAATATTAATACCTAAGTAATAAACGAATTACAATCGTGCCTTTTTTTATAATTTAATTCCTAGACATCCAGGATTGATGGAGGCGGTTGATTGACATTAAAATACTAAATATGTATAAAAAGAGTTGTGCCTTCCAACCCGATCACGTTTGCGTATTGTTTAGCGGTGGATGCACGCATCCGGCGTCGTCGATCGCGTATAAATAAGATTTTTTACGCACCTTTCACTTCCGACCTGCGTATGCGCAGGTATCACACATTTCACCGGGAAGGACACAGATAACCAATATGATTGGGCAGCTGTTTAATAAATATCTACACAGATTACATATCCTGGTGCATCCTTTCTTTTTGAATATTCATGGGAAAGTAGGTGTAACAGGGTCATATTTTTTTTTCTTATTTCGATCGCAATGTGCATTCAGATGTACTTCCGTATCAAACCTACTTAATCTGATATAAAATTAAGTAGACGATGAGACATTGCTAATTCACATTCCTCTGAAACCATTCAGGCAATAAGAATCCATAGACAGATAATAATCTTTTTTTAATAATATGTTTGAGCAAACGGCAGTACTTTCGGCCTATTTCCTCATTATATTTATGATGGTAGGTTGGTAGCAATTCCAAGGTAGAAAGACATATATTTGGCGTAATAACCTCATTCGGATTTAATCTTGAAATAAGTGCCAATTTCGCCGATAGATGTGAACTATAGGAGGTATTAATTGATTGTATCTATGATAACATATATATGTTTAGTGAACCTGTATTTTTCTTTTATATTTGATTGATATTTTTTAACAATATCTATTTTTAAATAGTTCTTATTTGGTATTATTAAGGTTAAATAGAGCCTAGTATGGTTTACCTAAACCATTAAAAAATAAGTTCTTTATGGTTGAACGTGTTACATTAGATGATTTATGGGAAGGTTCCTCTCTCAAAACTCAATATGATGGTAAAAAAAACAGAAGAGCTGACCGAATATGGACCCACTTATCGAAGACCGCGGTGAAACAACACTACTATTGTATTTCTCTCTATCAGTGAAGGAGGCCCTAACACCAGAGGTTCTAGGATAGCCAGCTCCGAAATGAAAACAGTATGATGCAAGTGTTTTGTAGGTATCCGCTTGCTATAAGACGTTACATATGCAACCGTAATGCATAATTTAGTACACCCCGTGTTCGTCGATCTACAATATCATCGTACAAAGGACATTGAACTCAAAAACATTACATCACAATTAAATTTCAATTAAATAAGTATTGTTTGAAATATACTCGTATGTACATAACTGGTGTCAGCGCGTCAAGCCGCAGTCGGAAGCGCGGGCATCGAACTCATTTAACGCGAATTGAAGTGATGAGCTAGCAATCCGCGTTTTTTGATGACACAAACTGTGACATATTAGTCCTAATATGACTTGTTTATATTACACTACTTCCCTTTAAGTAAAAGAGTAAGTAAGCAAAGTCGTATTTGATTAGTTTTTGATTTCACCGCGTCTGAATTAGCGAGAAAATTGTTTCGTTTGCATATCGATTACAAAGAGGTGTGATGTGAACTGTAAAAAAAATTATAGGTTATTTTTTTATGAAATAATTTAATGACGATGGTCTAGAAATCTTTTTACTTTTTATTTGGTTTTGCTATTAAAGCGTGTTTTTTAGTTTTTCTAAAGTATAATTTGTTTACTTTTTTTCTTACAATAATGATAACATTGTAAGAGAATGCTACTTATTTTGTTTAAGACGGTCTATGTGATGATAGGTGGTAGCGTCATTCGCGAGTTTTGATTGAGTCTTTTCCTCAATTTTAGTTCGTGCCTTTGTATAATGATTTGTGTACTGAGGGATTGTTTCAGATAATATACTCGGCTACAGCCTTTCACACTAAATACAGAATTATCGCAATCAGCGATTTGAAGAGAAATTCTTCGTTAATGTTCAAATTAGAGAATGATTACTAACAGTAAGGCCATAAAAACGTTTACCAATAAACTTGTGTATTTGTAGTTTCTTACCACAGCAGACCCTTCTTTTAAAACCAGCCAGAACCAACCAGAACTCCCTAATCAGCAATGAATTAGTTATTAATTTAATTATGACAAACAATACATAAGTACTTTTAGCTTCGCAGCAAAATTCATTTGACAATAACACAAGCAATGCATATAACACATATAGAGGTCGTTGACATTTTGCGGAAAACATCCAAGTGCAATATTGCACATTTTGATATGCATATTATATATTGCATCAAACTAAAATTAGCCGTGTGCTACTTTGATACCTGCATAATAAAATATATGGCGATTACTCTTTGAATTATAACAAAACCATGGTCACGAATACTGCTTTGTTTTTGTACGACAAACAAGCCGCTTGATGGCTAGTGTTAACCGATGAATTTAAGATGCGGAGAACTAGCATTTCTAGCAACGTATTGCAGGCCTGCTGGTGATCGCCAGACTTTTATGAGAAGATGGGTAGAGGTGACATCGTACAGGTGTCATATAAAATGTGTGTTTAAAGGACACATCACATCTAATATATATATATTTTTTTTATGTCATAAGGGGCAAACGAGCAGACGGATCACCTGACGGTAAGTGACTACCGCCTCCCATAGGCACCTGCAGCTCAAAAGTCACAAGTGCGTTGCCGGCCGTTAACGGCCGTTAAGTTGGGAGTAGAGGAAGGGGGGGGGGGGGCAAGAAGGGGAGAGAGAGGGGGGGGCAAGGATGGGTTAGGGCCTCCGGTAACCTCATTCACTCGGCGAAATGCATTGCTTCACTACAGGTTTTCTGTAAGGCCGTGGTATCACTCCGGTCAAGCCGGCCGATACGTGCCGAAGCATGGCATTCCCACTTTTATATATTACTAGCAACCCCGGCTTCGCACGGGTATACATTATACAGCAAAGTCTTCCTCATGAATCACTCTGTCTATTAGTGAAAACCGCATAAAAATCCGTTGAGTAGTTTTTCAGTTTATCGCGAACAGACAGACAAACGCGGCGCGGGACTTTGTTTTATAATAGTAGTGATAATATGTTTAAAGAAAACTCTAACCAGTCACTATCAGACAAACCATGTGTTCGTCTTCAATCCGGGTCGTATAAAAACTTTGTCAATAATAAGAGGGTTACCAAAACATCTGATATTGATTAAATAATTTTTCAAACAAAAAGGAACTAAATTAAAATCGTTACATCCGGTTAGAATTTTAGAAGCTATGATACCACAGACAGAAACATAGATACAAACAATTATAACATCGCTTTTTTGCGACGGGGGTTAAAAAGTCTACTACGCGAAAGGGTTAGAATTAAGAGTATATCTATTAGCTGAGATTCAGTCTTCATGTAACTCAATTGATCTAAATTTCACACCGAATTGTATTAATTTGAATTTGGTTAAAACATGGTATAGTTAGCGATAGTAAACATTGGACAATACACTATTGTTAAAAAAGAATGCGTACGATCAATACATGTATGAAAGTGTTTTTATTCACACGACAGTGGCTACTATGAGGCAAGCAAACTGCGACACAAGTGTAAGCACCTTAAAAAGGTACCCGTAGACTTGCATGTGATGAACACTTTAGAAAATCGATCGGAATCAATATTGGTTTCTCTAGAAATATTATTACTATTAAAATATCTTCGACAACAGCACAAACAATTAAATATCTCGTCAAAAGACATTTTCCTAATCTGTACTCTTTACAAAATCATTCGTAATGCGCTCCCGACACGTCAAAATGAGGGCTTAATGTGTAACTTATTCTAAAATGTAAGGAGGTTTTACTAATTAGCAATCAAAAGGTCACACTTCTACTGTAGACGTCAGAAAACTTTGTTGTATTATAATAATTAAACCCTTTATATAAATAACCACGACCAATTTGTTTTGGTTTCATTATAAAATGTCCCGCAGTTCAGCTCGCCTCTTGGCATAGGTCTCTTCTTACATTTTCCACTGGGTTCTGTCTGCCACCTTTCTCTTCTCCAAAGCTGTTCAGCCGTGAGTTTTAGATCATCTTCCCATCTCTTTTGTTAGCATCCTCTATTGCATTAAATAAATATGTGTAAAATGAAAGTCTTCGTCTACCCTTTCATGTCATCGAAACTTGTTCCTCGATAATTGCAATTTAATTTGCTCTAAAATACATTGCTCGCAATTATTTAAACCGTCTACATATTTAATCTCTTTAGTGTACGACAACATCAAACAGGGTATATAATAGAAATAGTTCTGTATTTTGGATTACTCAGGATCATTGAATTATGATTAATCTTATGCAAAGCCACCAACAGACGTCACATTATCCTACACTCTCGTTATCCAACTAACCTAAATATGAAAAAAATAAAACATTAAATAACATAAAAGCAACTTTAACAAAACATAATTTTGCCAGACAGTTTCTTGTGTAACCTTTAGAGAAACATGTCGGGGAAATTCTTAGACATAAATAAGATGTACTTGAGAAATGAGTCGAGACTTGTGCCTGGGGAAAAGCGGTGTCGATCACGAGCTGAGTGACAGGGTCTATGTTCGAGCCTAAAGCAGTCTTACATTTGACATCTAGATGAAAAGGTTTCTTCATTTTCCTTCTGTGGAAAATTAAGAACTCATTTCTTGGTAATATAATTATACACTTATAATAGCTTTATAATAATAAATAGGGTATAATAGCTTTGGTGAGTTTAATCTTTGTTTGCCGTTAAAAAGGTTGCCTTGTCCAGTACATTTGTTTTTCTATTCTAAATACGTCGTATATTATCTGTGGAAGTTCTAAATACAAAAAGAATATTACAGTCTATGGACTGGGAGAAGGAAATAATAGATATGAGTTCAGTGTTCGATGTTCGATAAATTTTCCTGGTGACAGTTGTAACCTTAAATTATATATAGGTTGTAACATTAACATGATATTGTTTGTAATTAGCACTCAATGTGAGGAATAATTTGTAACAATTATGAGGCAAATATGTTATATTTCATAAGCTATATCTGATAGCAAAATTATAACTCAATAATTTTACATAATAACACTGTGATTATGTCAAAATAAACATTCATCTATTTACTCAGCTTTTATTTATTTGTTTGTACCTGGAAATCCACTAATCAAATAAATCTCCATATTAAGACAAATAAAAAAAATTACGATTTCAAAGAGAGAGAATATTTTTCTTTCAAACCATTTACGGAGAATCAAAAAAATTATTTAAAACGTAATATTTTAAGTAGTAACCATTCCAAATGATATTATCCGGTTCCATGGGTTCGATTGACACAGGATATCTGTTAAAACAGTTTAATAAATGCTTTGTGCATACCATTTCCTTTACAAATGTTAAGGAAATTTGAACATAAAAATAAGTATATTTTGCTAGATGTAGTCGCTTCCCGCCTTACGCGATGCAAGTTGGGCTAGGTCAGGGCGCCGTACAACTGCTTCACTTACATAAACTATTTAAACATTAACTATTCTATAAAAAAGAAAATGCTTCGCTTCGTAGCGAGGTCCGTAGCATGCTGTAGACACCGCTACGCATAGTAGCTCGTAGCACTTTCTTTCATGGCTGTAGTGACGTTTCAAATAAACATTTTCTTTTATATACAAATTAAGTTTTTATATCAAAATAAAGGGTGTTACATAATACATCTGTGACTCAATACAATAAACAATTCTAAAATATGTTGTAATTTATAACAGACGTTTCGAAATAATTTTATTTATGTATTTTGATTTATGACTGTAAAACGATTATGATATTTCATTATCTTTAACCATTTGTATTATAATTTAATCATAGCAAAACCAGTAAATAATAGCAAGTCTTACTGGTTCTTGCGAAATGTTTTATTTTTGAGCCAGTTATAGAATGTACTTATCAATGCTAAAACTTACTGTATCTTTTCATGAGGGACTTTTTGTAGGCTTTCCCTGAGACAGCGTCATCTCCAGGGCTGAGGCGCCCGGCGGAGTCGTCTGATTCAGTGCCAGAGTCTCGGCCGGACGCCAGGTAATCCTGAGACTGCCTTAGGATCAGTTGTGTCCTCACGTAGTCTGATGGGTCGGCAAACGCCGAGTGTCTTGCGAAATCGCATACAGTAATCTCTTTACGAACAGTCAAGTCCAATGGAGCTTCGTCATCCTCATGTTCACGTTTAGGAGACATCGGATTCTCAGGGTAAGCTTTCCTAGCAGCCAATGTGCGAGGTTCGGTATCAGCACTGAGCGCCCTACGGTCGGCGGCCGGCGACCGGCGTGGTTCCGGACCGGCGCTTGCCGAACGCGCTTCCACAGCCATCATATTTAATTATTAACACCAAAACACCATAATCACAAGCCCACGGTTTTCAGTTATGTCATAGAGCGTAATGTGTTGTGTTGCAACCGCGCGCCGCGTCCACCGGCGTTCGCGTCGTGTTACGGACTGATGTCCCAGTTTCGACGATGAGTTCCACTGACTTCGTGAGCTCGCTTCGGGCGCGATCGGCGCCGCTCGGACACTTTCGTTTTCGTACTCCTGTGGTTGTGTGCGTAAGCTCGCACACAAACAACTTGCAGTCTGTGCTGTTGCGGTGTGTGCGTGTTTTTGAATGGGTGTGTGTTTGGAGCTTTTCCACTTTCATCGTGAAGCTTTTCTTCATTTCCCGAGTTATCCAACAGGTTTTTCGCTGTTTGATCATGTTGATTGATTAGAATTACTCGTTAGACGTTCGGACCTATTTGTTTGGGATTTCATACAAAAAATGAGTTGATAGAAAAAATTAAATTGATAACTAATATTGCTTTGTTTTAAAGAAATCAATAATTATTTGGAAATAGTATGTTAACATTTGAAATATACTTATTTGATAATATTATGACATAAATTATAAGTTAAATAAGAATTTATAATATTTATCATCAACCGGAACGCGAGGGACAATCGGCAGAGTTTGCGTAACCGGCCGCGTAAACAAATTGTGTTTTTTATCTAACGCTCGGGCATTGACCTGCTTTACAAATAAAGTTGCGCGCGCGCCGACCACGTGACACACTGACAACGCCACTATAACGAGCTCTACGGCCGCACGGGCATTTGGAACATTGGTTCAGCAACACGGGGGTCTATGTATAATGGTTTAGTGGCAAGATATGCTGGTCTATAGATAGGGTAGCTACCTACTATGAATTTAGAGCCAATGTCATACGTTCGTCCGAAACAGATAATGTTGGTTGTTGTGGCCAACCTGGAAGTGAGTCGTATTTTTGGCATAGGTAATTATTAAGATGCGCGCGAGTGGAAATGTATTTATTCCAACGATGTATTGTTATTGGCATTAAAATAGAACCTTAGTAAATAGAAAAGAAACGTTCTTTTTTGATAATTTAACAAATATACAAGGTAGGGCACAGCACATGTCAGTTTGAATTAGAGCCACCTAATTGAATTAGAAGTTCCTCTGAAGATTAGGCTTGGCAATTCATAAATAATACTACCGTTATTGTAAGTATTTATGGATATCGCTAAGTGCTTCCCAATAGATGATACGTGTGCTTATTTGCCCACTTAGGTGCATAATAAATAACATTATTAAAAAGTATCACCGACTTTAATGCGCCTGAAATCTTTATCATGTGTAATAAGCTGTATTATTTCTTAATTCTCCACCCTCAGAAGATAGAATATTTACTTCAAATTCAAATAGGACTAACCTTGAGTATAACCAATTCAAATGCATTTTTTTATTGAAATCGGTTCACAAATCGCCAAGATATCTCGCAATAAACACACACAAATGAATAATATTCAGTCTAATTAAGAACCTACTCCTTTTCGAAGTCGGTTATAAACGGCCATAACATAGACTTCAATTAATTCCCTAAGTTACATTTTGTGCATTATATATCTCATAACATTCTTAAGATGAGTGCACTTTAAACCAATAATTATTTAACTATATAATTAACTACATAAAATATTTAACTATATAACATAGTAAGGATTAATAAGATTAAAAAACATCCCTGTAAGAGCGTCCCCAAATATTTGATAAATAAATCATTTGTGCAAACTCCCCACAGAGCTACAAGTACTGTAGGTAACATCATAAACAGTTTATTGGTAGTCAATATTCCTTAATTTAGTCTCCTTTGCCTTGTCGAGGCTGCGAATGCCCAATAACTGAATTAAAAACAGGGTACGCCTTACCTCGACCACAGGTAATTAAGTTATGTAATGTTGCTGGCTGATATATGCAAGACGCAGAATATAAATAAAAATGTTTGTTTTAGAAATAAATGCTTATTTTTCTAAAGATTTTCAAATAAGGAACTCTTTAATTGTCTTTGTCCATTTAAAAACTGTATATTTTAAGTGCATATAAAATTTTAGAAACTGTTGCGTTTCCCGATCACGTTAAAGAGTAACAGCATATTAATTCAAATGCGCATTTATCTGTTTACTGATATAGTGCAACACCGTACGTATTTACTTATTGAAAACCTGTCATAATATTATTGTGAAACTTCGCTACACCGCTTTTCCATTGTAGTGTACCCGCCTGTCACAGCTGTCACTACAGACATTGGCCATTCTGTTTTTCTCAACTTCTAAGCGTGACATTTACTTTTAAATATATTGTAAGGTAAAATGATTTGTAAAACAGTAAGGAACAGTAAGATGGTAATCACTACTATACTTTATTACTCGCAACTTACAGTATTTTAAGAGAATAGAGATTTCATTAACTGGCGGCCATTAAGTCAAACTATTTTTTTTGTTAAATAGCATTTTTACAAGAAATACAACATACAGTTGAACTTAAAATGCAAAACTGTATCTGTATACAAAATTACATCAAAATCGTCACAGCCGTTTCTGAGATACCCGAAATATAAAGAAATACATACATACAAGAATTGCTTGTTTAAATTAATCAGATAATACGTACATGTAACACTATGCTATGTGCCTGTCTAATTCCTGGTTTTTTTTGTTATTAGTTTTATGTAGCTTCCACGTTTAGGTTTCCACGTGTAGTATTTTCTATTTTGTTTAAAAGAACAACTTTTATATTTAAAACAATATAATGTTTAAAAAACTAAAATTCAAAACTTGATATATATTATCGTTTTTGATTTTGATTTTTTAAATTCCGAAACAAAGAATATCTGGCTCTAAAAGCGTACAACATTAATATATCTAATATCAGTTTAAAGTAAATTTCCCAGATATTAACTTATCAGTGCCAGTGAGGCGTAATAACATTATAATGTCTGCAGTAGGTAATATCAAATTCATTCACTTTAGAGTGTTTATATAACACTGAAACTAACAATAATAAAATATTAACTATTTTATTTATCAGTTTTAAAAATAGCACGTGTATGTAAAAAAAAAATAACAGATAATTCGAACAGATTTTGTCTGTGATAATTGAAGCTAATAATGTTAGTAAGAATAAAGTTTCTTCTCAACATTGTTATATTAACGTGATGAAATTCTCATCACACATGTTGATCTTATTCTACTAGTAACAAGAGTCAAGTCGCCAGAACACTGGAGAAGAGTTGGAGAACAAGATGCGTTAGAGAGTGACGTTATTAGTTTGGTAAGTTGCATACCTAGGTGCCGTTAACCGTTTGCCATCAAGTAATAACTACCATATTTATGTGAAAAAAATTAGGAACACAAAAATATAGTAATTATAATAACCTTATTTTTAACCGACTTTAAAAAGAAGAAGGTTCTCAGTTCGTCGAAATCTTTTTTTTATGTATGTTCACCGATTACTCGAAGACGCCTGAACCAATTTGGAAATTCTTTTTTTGTTTCAAAAGGTTATACTCACAGGTGGTCCCATTTAAATTTTATCGAAATCGGTTGAGCGGATTTTGAAAAATCAACAAATATCTAAAAAATTTATACATCGATGATGTTTCCGTTTACTCAAAAACATCGCTGTCTCATTGGAGCAGTGCGTTTAGTTGGCATACCCAATATTATATTCAAATAAACAAAATACATCTACTTTTCACTAAAAAGCACTTTGCAGTCGGTGATACTTTTTTTTAAAAGATAATATAATTATTACATAGTATTTATTAAGCTATTTGTTATTAGATGATAATTTTAACTGTAACAAAATGATCATTTATACTTCCTGTTGTCTAGACACTAACGTAAAATAACATACGGAAATAAATAGTTATATTAGTCAGAATAATATTTATGTTGAAATAGAAATCCCAGATATAAATTCATATTAATTTGCGGTATTGTGATTGCGTATTGTAATACTGAAACACGTACACCCTAGTCATAACGTATGAGTTTGTCTAATTTACGCAAGTGTTTGTCAGAAACAAATTGGCAATGACAACGCAATTGACAATTTTACTTAATTTTTATAAAATAAAACATTAATGTCCGACATCAAGCGTTTAAAATTTCGAAAGCCGCTACAATTTATAGGAGCTACATTTATCTTAAACTTTTACATTATCAAATCAAATCAAAATCATTTATATCAATTAAACCAATTATATGTATTTTAAGTAGTCAATCGTGAAGTAAGTTTCTGTTCCAATACGTAGATCATATGGAGAAGAACGGGCAAGAAACTCCATGGACACTCTATTTCAGCACTTTTTTTAAATTTCTGGTAACGTTGCTCATAAGCGCAAATAAAATTGATTGAGGTGAGTGAGGATATTGTTGTTCTAAAATATAAACAAAATTACTACTATATTCAAGTGAATGTTGTTTTGTTTTGGTCAAACGCGCCGATTTCTAAAACCACCAATCGTTTTTAACTAAATATTTTTGCATTTTCAATTGTGTAGGAAGCACTTATCAGTAGGGTAGATAGTGATGGGTGAAACTTCGGGAAATAGCATACAAACGGGTGATACTTTAACAATAAAACAATGAAAAACTATCAATAAAAATATAATATGTAGATATATAGATAGCAAGGGTAATTAGCATAAAGAGAATGCAAAATATTAAGTAATTTAGTATTTACAGTAATGTCAAAAGTATATGTCAGATACGCGACCTTATTAGGTATTGGTGATCTTTCTAACAGACAGGAAGGTATCCGCATATTTTGCAGCAAAGTCACAATTATCGAATAATAAATGTTTGTCCTCCATCTTGTCGATTGTCATGTATCATGGTCTTCCTCGTCTTGTCTGTTAGAGGGTCTCAAGAGTTTACAAGATACAAATATTTTTCACCAAGGATCTACTCAATTAAATTTGTAGATGAATTCATTATCGAGTTATTCTGATAAACCCAGTGATTTAGCAGATATTAAATTTATCAAAATCTGCTATTTTTCATTATTTTTCAAATTCCTTATCCTAGCTAATATTATAAATGCTAACTATGAGTTTGTTTGTTAAGTTTACATACCATAACTGCAAAAATCATCATCATGAAATTTTCCCTACAGTCACGGGTACAAAAAAGGGAGTAGGGGGGGTACCTTTTGGCCACAGGCAAAAGTTAGTAATCTATAAACGATATCCCAAAAACTGAAAATAGGTTATTACTTTATTTACATTGTACGGTAGTAGTTATCGTGATTTGAAGACAATAAATGGCTATATGTATTACATAAGATGGGTTGTTGACCGACGACGATTAGTGATAATAATATAATCGTAGACCCCCGACCTGAGCGATAACACCGTTCATTTCACCATCTTAGATCCACATTAAGACCCTTGTTTACATGCTTACAAAAGAGGTATTATTATAACATGTCAATTTTAAGATTGCTATTTTAACGTGTTTGATTAGTACCTCCGTAATCGTACAACAATATACCGTCATTTGTTCTAACACCGAAGACATCAAAATCGGTAACTATTCTGGAGAATATAACTGAAATAAAACTGTTTCGTTTTGTATCGAACAGTTTTTTTAAGATAGGTTTATTCCATATAGGTACAATTTGAAATAATATAATCATATGTGTTCAAATCGTGGTGTTTGACTTGTCAAACAATACGGTTTTCGATTTCTTACCGAATGACATATTTTACTACTACTATTACTAATGCAAAACTTGGAAATGGATTTTGTTTGCCACAATGGCTGAGCGGATCTGGATGAAATTTAGCACAGAGACAGATTATAGTCAGGAATAGCATATAGGTTATGTAAAGGTTCCAGCGGATAGAACATATTTTGTTAAGAAATGACTTCCGCGATGTTAAAACTTATGGTAAAGAGACAAAGTAAAGACTAATTGATATTACTAAGTTATTAGACAAGTATGTTATTCCATGGGATGTCCATTGCTTATCCTAAAGACTTCGACAAAGGCTTAAAGGATTTTGCGTTAGTAAGAATTGACCGTGCCATTATGGTGCCTAGGTTGAATTATTAACTGATATATGTAAGTATATTATTGTTTGCAATTTTAATGGTATATAAATAGTCTTCCTTCCGTTACTAGAATGACGTGAATCTAGAAACTAACTATAAACAACTGCAACAAGGAAACCGGGTAATTTATTTATTTAAACTGCTTCCTATTCAAATGAGTCCAAGGCGATTATTATTGCTAATTATATTAATACGTGCATCATCTAACACGCGAGGAAGCTGTTTCCGGATGCATTTACGTCTTCAATACTTTTTGATTAATTTACCCAACACTCCTATTACTGTGACTTCTTTTCGCCAAGAACAACAAAAGTGAAACACGAGAACACGGAGCGGGACAACTGACTCGGAAGCGAAATGAAATTAATACAAGGAATTAGAAACATTATGCTTTTTATCAGCAAGCTAAAGGTAAATAAATAAAATAGATGGATATTATGTAACAATAACCACAGATTTTTTTTATGATATTGGGGGCAAACGAGCAGACGGGTCACCTGATGGTAAATGACTACCGCCGCCCATGGGCGCCTGCAGCTTAAGAATCACAAGTGCGTTGCCAGCCTTTAAGGTGGGTGTAGGGGAAGGAGAAAAGAGGGGAAGAGGAGGGTAGGGGAGGGGAGAGGGGGAGATTAAAGGGTTAGGGCCTCCGGTAACCTCACTCACTCTGCGAAAAGCAATGCTAACATTGCTTCAGTGCTGGTTTTCTGTGAGGCCGTGGTATCACTCCGGTCGAGCCGGCCCATACGTGCCGAAGCATGGCTCTCCCTCGAAAATGTAGATAGATAGATAGATAACTCTTTACTTGGACACTATTTTTACAATACCTTTACATAATAAAATTATATCAAGGATAATATAATGTACAAAGGGCGGCCTTATTGCTAGATGCAATCTCTTCCAGGCAACCTTAGGATGGATCAAAATGAATCGGAGAGACAGTGGTAGTTGATGGTGTATTTACAAAGAACAAAAAATAAAATAAAATTTATTTGTCATTTCTAATAAATATTAAAATATACAGATGTTCTACATTAACCTACTTAACTTACTATAAATACCAATACACATATATATAACAAATATACATACATAAACCATAAACTATATTATATACAATACATACACATACAGTATAACTAAAGTGAAAGGTAATGTTCATAAACCATTTTTTTTAAAACAGTTATTAATTGTGCTCGCCTAATGGTAATTGGTAATGCATTCCACAAGCGTACACCTTGAACAGTAAAAGAATGATCAAAAAATTTTGTGGAATGCTGTGGCATCTCCAGTCTCAAATTTTCAGATGACCTTAGATATTTTTCATGTGTGTCATGAAGGAATGTAATATGTACTATGAACTTGTACTATGAACATGGATATATACATTATCCATAACTAGATGTTTTTTTTTGTGAATCGAGAAGAACCATATTATACCCAGAAAGACCGTAAAACTGAAGGGAAGGCAGATTTGTTCTATAGACTTACATTTGCCGAGGGAGTCTACTACCGTCTTGCGGGTATGTTTTCTATCTCTTTCCTGCTACTAATTATTAGTTAATTATTTTAAAATCTGCTATGTAGGTTGACGAATAAAGTAAAGTGGTTATAGTAATTTAATACCGATGTAAAATTTAAATATCTTAAGTCACTCACAGAGTGAGCCTTGTCGCATCCGCCTTCGCGTTGTACAGGATGTCTTGCATTGTGGTCAACACCGTTCAATATACCCTAAGAATTTTCATTTTTGTATTAAATGTGGGTCAACAAGGACGAAGTTGTAAAAGACACAGTGTACGTGAAGCAAATTTACAATTGTAAACGCCAACCCCTAAATTTGGGAGGTCAGACGAACTCGTTAGCGGTTGTAATGGCGGCGCGTCAAAGGTAAATTGGGAGGGATCATATTTATAATAAGCGAGGTTCTGAGATACTCCCGGGCTAATCTGCGGCCTTGCCTCCACGTTCCACGAACTCTATACATTTTTGATAATCCAGTTGGTATTTTCTAGAAGTATCTTCTATGAGAGACTCGGAATTATGTTCATGATTCATGTTCGATTCTAATTGTCAGTTCAATCGCTTTGCCAGATTCTATTAAGACTTGTTACCACATTTTCTCTTTATTATTACATGATAAGCAACAAATTTAATATGTTATGTATTTAGAATCATGTTTAAGCCTGTTTGACGAAGCTATACATTAGTATAGCTCGCTAAAATAAAACTGAATTTTTTTTGTTACTTGCGCTAATATAGAGAAATTAATATTAAAAATAAAAGCTGAATGTTTAGGGCACGTTGTAAGCTATTAAACTTAACACTATGCCCCTTAGAAGCGAAGCAGTAACCCTGTGAAACTGTAGCGAACGGCTACTCGACTAAGAAAATGACAAGAAATCTGTCACCTTCCTCATTTTGGTCCCAATTATTAGGTGTCTGCTTATACAAACGTCAGCTGTTATATTATATGATAGTGATGTTGATAATAAATAAATAAATAAATTATCTCCATTTATTATTATAGGCATGTCATCCTTCACACAGTCTGTCTATCTTTACACTTGTCTTTCTTCATCATCCTCCTTTTTCTCCCAACTAAGTTGAGGTCGGCTTTCATACCATACTACTAATATTATAAACGTGAAAGTTTGTGAGGATGTATGGATGTATGGATGGATGTTTGTTACTCTTTCACGCAAAAACCACTAAACCGATTGCGATGAAACTTGGTATGTAGATAGCTGGAGACCTGGATTAACATATAGGCTACTTGTTATCCCGATATTTCCACGGGATCGGGACTTACAAGGGTGAAACCTCGGGGTGCTGCTAGTACTATATATAAACGTATTTACGATACGCCCGAACCTCGATATTTCACGTGAAGCGACTGCCATTCTTGAAACTGGTTAGTATTCTCTTTTACACTCATTTCATCCTTTTTCATAAATTTAATTTTGTTCTCGAGCGTCGTCTAATGTGGGTATTCTACTTAAGGTGGGATGATACTAATTATTTTATGAACAATGTATAATAAAATCCTATTGTATTCGAAGCATAAGTTTATAAGAGCATAGAAAAACTGTTAGTCGTAGAACTGCACGCCAGAAGTGAAAACACATATAGTGTGCGTTCCGATATACACTGAGAGCACTGTAAGGTATGACGTCAATTCAGTATACTGCGAAGCCGTTTCTTTGTAGTTAGCTAAACTGGTTAACGTTTATAACGGAACGCAGTCCAGTATACTGTCAGTTGTCAATTTAAGTCAATTGTCAAATCGCATAATAAAAGTGACAGTGTGAGAACTATTTGAGACCACCTTACCTCGAAAACTCCAGTGCTCAAAGTACAAAAATGGCTACATCTATGACGTCATATATTTCCCTACGATACTGCGGGAGTATACTGTCAGTCTATATCGGAACAAAGTTCTCCCCAGTACGAGCACTGAACAGCGCTCTCATTGTATATCGGAACATACCCATAACCACACATCTATATGTCATCATGACAATATATGTCAAATGAGCGTGATGATCACGCGAGTTTAGTGCTTTTTTTCCCCGTACAAAAAGTGCCCAATGTGCCTAAAGAAGTTTTAACTTCAAAAATGTTGGTGGTTTTTGGCAAAAAGTTAATTAATAGAAATCATAAACATAAGGATATCAGTTTTGTAATTATTGTGCTACATTGGATATCAAAAGTTCTTATTTGCAAATACTGAAAATATATGACACTAGCAATCCGCCCCGTCTTTGCACGGGTACAAATTATACACCTAAACCTTCATCACTCTGTCTATTAGTGAAAACCGCATGAAATCCGTTCAGTAGTTTTTCAGTTTATCGTGAACAGGCAGAAGCGACAGGGGACTTTGTTTTATAATATGTAATGATATACTTACTCCAATTTTATGTTTGGAATTGGAAATTATGTCTCTATCCGGTGGGACCAACGATGGCCACCAGCGTATAATGTGTTTGATGCATTACATAATTACGTGGGAGAGTCATGCTTCGGCACGTGTGAGCCGACTCGACTCGATACCACGGCCTCACAGAAAACCGGCAGTGAAACAATGTTTGCATTGCTTTTCGCCGCGTGAGTAAGGTTACTGGAGGCCCTAACCCTTCCCTCTCCCCTATTCCCGTCCTTCTATAATGTATGTCTAGTGACGCTCAATAAGGTAGTGGTAACTAGCTAAAACATTGAAAAAATATATGTATGAACTTTGTCAGAAAAATATTATATATTATTATATTAATCGCTGTATTTAAAACATATTCGATCCCCATAATTTATTGTTGCGGTGACTCTGTGTGTGTTGATCTATAATTTTTAATTATAATAATTATTTATTAAATCGACGATTTCGAATAATTGATGGTCAATTTTATGAAATAAAGATTTTTTTGAATTGAAAAACATCTTTAAAAACTCAGTGGTTTGTGTCTGGGAAGCTTCACGTGTTGCTATTTTATAGAGCAAAATAATGTTGATTCACATAGAAACATGCAGCCAATGTACAAGACAAAGACAACCTCCTTTCACAAAAGAAAAATGACTTCTTATAAGATTATATAGTCTTCTATTAGTATTTAATCTACACCCGGAATTATACAAGTAAGAGTATTTTTTTCTATTTTGTCGAAAGACTTGTGCTAAAAACTGGCTTTTCAACTCCCGGCCATAAAATAACCAACGGAACTTACAATAAGGAGAAAATAATAAAAAAGATAACGATGCGGTTTAGATCATCAATCTCTCTGCGCTTCCTCCGGCGCAAATTATGCGCGTGAGACGATGAGAGGGCAGTGTATGGGCGGCGTGAGTGTGAAGGAGATGCAGTTGAGGAACGAGATGCTTGAGTAAGGGACCGAGGTGTTGCTGATCTTGGTACGTTTGCAGCTGGCTGCAAGTAGTTTTTATTTAATATTTATTCAAATCTAAATGAAATTCTACATCGCTTCAAAAATCTTTAAAATAAATAAAAATAACGAATGTCACAAAAGTCATAGACATTTTTTGTATTAGATAATTAGGTTCATATTGAAATTTTTTTAAATATCAAATGTATTTCACTCTTAGATAACTGTATCTATATTACACTTAAAAAAATAATGTACTAGAAAATAAATATAATTATTGTATATTTCCGAACTGTTATCGTCGTACAAATGCAGTCGTTGTACGAATTCAAGGCTACGTTGTCGCTGCGCCCGCGCTGCACTCACACACACACACACTCACAAAATTAGCACACAGCAACACAAACATACAAACACAATTGCAATGTACGTCATGGATGCGCTAACGGCAGCACAATCAAGGGTTATGAATAGTAAACTAGTCCGTCCTCGTTCCACTAAACTGTTTTTGTGTGAGTGTGAGGGAGATAGAGTCAACGCTTTGCGTTCCGCAATACTAATCGTTTTTACATCCAGATATTTGTATATTAGGTTTAGGGTAACTACTTTTGAACTGTTTATTTAGGATATATTTAAAAAAATACTCACCACTCTATAATAGACATTTAAGACTATTGTAAACAAATTATGTTATATTAAAACTTGTTTTATCTAATAAGCTTAAATTAGTTTAAGTGTTGGTTTAAGGTTTCTCAATATCCTTATAAAATTCAAATAATTAAAATCATTATAGAAGTAACATCAATAATTAAAAACTTATTGACACAGATCATAGGCAAAACTAATAAAGTGTTTTGAAACTATTACCTACCATAGACAAGGTACAGTGATTCCAATATAAAAGCTGTATATTACCTTAAAATGTTTCTTTAAATACTTAACATGGAGCATGGCGATCCTACTTATAATCGGCATCGATTAGCACAGGAAGACTGGTCTATGGAGTGTTTTTTTTTTTATTAAATTATTTTTAGCTTGTGTCCGGCGACGCGGGAGTGTTGTCCTAGGTCTTGTGAGAACATGTATGTATTTAAATGCTTTGGAATATTTATCTATGGCAATGTGTGTATTGGTGAAATCAAAATGTATCAATTTTGCTCATAAAAAGTTAAATAATTTCTTTTTGGTTTTTTTTTGTTACATTAATAATATTGTACAATAATATGTTGTTATTACATTATGGTAAGCGTTTCATTTGCGCGTTGGCATCTCTAAGGCGGGTTCTTGGATTGTTTTTTAATGATGATTAAGAATTAGGGACCTTGAAGTAGGTACTATAGCTACTGTTCCCGGATCCCACCTACTTAAGGCGCAGTATGGTGGCACTGTGTGGTTTTAGTAGGTTCGATTCCGACACACCCCGATGGGGTGACAGCCCGAGGGGGTTTCCACACGTGCAAAAAACAATAGGTACTATAGCTACTATAATATACCCAATACCTACTAATCTAATTCTAATGGTATTTTTTTTAAACACAAAAACGTGTTTTTTTTTAATTAACAATATAAGCAAAATACAAGTAATAACATAAAAATTAGCATAATATCCAACATATTATATACACTACATATCACAAAGTACAGTCAGCCGAAAAGAACTGCATAAACCGACTTTATTTAACATTACATCCGTTCCAAAATTAAATCTGTCTGTTGATATACAGGTCACATACAAAAAGTTTAATAAAAAAGCTGTTGTGGAGTATTCCTCAACTTTTCCCCCATTATCAATGCCAGGATCCGAGAGCATTGTCTCTTAATCCTTACAAGGTACTGGTATCGACTGATAACTCCGAGTGTTTACTGCAAGGCGACTACACAAACACTCTCGATGTTTGCACAACGTACTCCACTCTATTTGCTTTGTACTTCTTTGTCAGCTGTCAAGGAAAACCAGCTGTTGTGCCTTCTTGATATTAAAAAATAAAATGTTAATGTTTTCTTAGCTTTGTAGATTAATTTGTCTTTAGAAAAATAAAACTGATCAGAATCGAGTCATAATTCTTTTTAAGTCGGTTAAATCATTTACCTTAATTTTATGTTTAAGCACTACGCTCTAACCTTGACGCATAAGATTTAAAAAGGTTACAGTAAATAAAGTCCTCATCACTATATCATAAAATATCAAAGTAATCGAAGGAAAATAGCGTATGATAGTACACTCGTAACTAGATGCAGAAGATTTTCAAGTAAAAGTTCTCCAGCATAAAGCATGAACATAAGACAGCTTCCAAGGAAACGGGGTTTCTCAAATCACCAGTTTTTTTGTGCATATGATACGCGATATTTTCGACAATTATGAATAGATATTAATGTTTGTAGATTAGTTATACCTCCATTGTAAATCCATGATAATTTTTAAAAGATTCCAACACTGATGCCGACAAAATATGCTACTAAAAGTTTTAAGTGTCATATAAATGTTGAGCGATGACCGTACCTCACTGTAATACGAGTGAGTGGTATGTGAAAAACTAAATGGGATTTCCGAGATATAGCTGAGCTGTGCGAGTAAGCGTAGCGAAGCTAGAAGATACACAAATTTTACTAATGTAATTAAAATATAATAGTCATTGATTTTATTACGTAAAAACCTATTAAATTTCTTTTCATATTTTGGTACATTTTGCATTGCTAAATGTCGTTTCTACTTAGTCTTCGTACCTATGTTTTCTTGCTTCTATTTTAGCATATTTTATAGAGGTAATTTTATAATTTTTTTAATATGTACGTTTGAACGTTTGACAAAAACACAGGTGTCGAAATTTAGGTGTACATAGTACAATAGACATCTGCTTACCTCTTCTAGATGAACAAAGCACAAAAAAAAACTGAGATGAATTCTTTACTTTAACTTCCACCGAATGATGTATTACATATGTAGGTATAAGTAGGTATAATTATTGACTATTGTATGTATGTAATAGATGATAAGCATTGACAATCTTTAAATTTATCGTCAAGGATTACCACCTGTTTAATAAAATAACTCCAGTCTATCCTATAGTTGCCTGGAAGAGATTGCTTTAAGCGATAAGGCCCTTTGTACTCTATTGATAAGATATATCTCCTGTTGCATATTCCTTGTAAAACCCTGGTGTACAAACAATCTTCTATCTATACGTCATTATATTTAAAGAGCGTAGCCAATAATTTCCTCTGTAGTCATAAAACCCGCTGTTCACTATAAGTATTAAATTAAAAAAGCTGGTGCGATCTACTAATCTCATTACGTGTTGGCAAAAAAGATTCGCACGCATCCTCGCCTGTTCGCCGGTGAGCGGTGGCGCGGCGCGGGAGTTTTCACTCACGAGAAAAATATAGAGAGTGAAAACCTTAAAACAAACGACACCGCATTGTACGGTGTGCATAGGAATCATACATACAACATTGTTTTTAGTAGAGCCGAAAGCTGACAGTAGGTAATAGGTTGTTACGAATGAGGTAATTGAAATAATTTTTAGCTTATAACGTGGTGTACGGTGAGATTTTATTAGTAGCAGTAGATCCGAGTAACACTATTTATCAATGTGTCTTCAATGAGACATTTGAGAACAAATTATACTTTAGCGAACTACCATGTAATAGAGTAATCTATACATATATACAAATAAATAAAATTGAAGTGTCTGTTTGTAAAAGTGTCAAAATAACAGTTTTTCACGGTACCCACTTATACAAAAAAAAAACATTTTTTCAAATTTCTGTCCGTATTATCCGTCCGTCCGGCTAATTTCATGAACCGATTTACTGTTTTCTACGGAGCTCTCACTGGCAGATAGCTATTGTTCTAAGGAGTAGCTTAGACTCCTTTTGTTTTGGAAAAAGAATTAGGGTGCCGCGCAAGAAATATGTATACGCGGGCAAAGCCTTGTCAGCACAGGTGGTTGAAAATAAAAATATGATCACCAAAGAGAATCTATGTGGTAATTTAAGCCGGCCGGTCCATTACCTCTGTGTACCGTTTAATCCATGACACCGCAGAATGACCCCCCCCCCTTAACTTGTGACGTAATTTACGGATGGCCCCTTGTCAAAGATACAGAGAAGAACATAGGATACCATTAATCCAGAAAAAAGTACAATTCCCGAGGAAAAAACTACTTTTATGCGGCCGTTAAAAGCTAGTAAAACAATAAAAGTGTAAGATGCATCCAGTACAGCACAGTGTCGTGTAATAGCGGTTGTGTTTTTGCTGCACCGCGCATCGGATCAGCGTCCATCAGCGAAAACGAAAGTGGAAACTATGACGACATTGTTCGCATTAAAACGCGAGCGTGCGAAGAACTGGGGAAAAGCATCTACCGCCGGTAATTGGCGGAGTTAGACACGACACTGGTGTTGTTTAGACGTGGAGGCTGCGTGTTACAAGAACGTTGTTTGATCAATAAATATACTGTTGAACATTAGTTATAACAGAATTCTATGATAGCTAAAACCTCTGTATAAAAGTCCAGGGTTAGACAGCGCAGCAGTTTTCTTTTGCTGATGATTAGGATTACTAGACTACCATGGGAAGGTTAACCGAGTAGTTGTTTACTGATTTAAAAAATATCACCTCACAACTTCCGCAAAGGTCCGCACAGTCTAATACCGAAGAGATTCCATCCGGGAAACTTAATTTTTTAATTATTCACGTAGTTGACAACCTGAGTCATTAACTAACGGTCCTTATTCATTCAAACGCTCACAAATATGAGAAGGATGATTGGCGCCCAATTGACAGCATTAGATTAGCTCCATGAAGGTATTATTTGCCTTGGATGTTACCACGGATAGACGAAATAAGTTATGGATATTGCAACGCACTCCAATCAAAATGCGAAGGAAAACATAGACTGGTTTGTCCTGCATTTTTTTTAGGGTTCCGTTCCTCTAAAGGAAAAAAGGAACCTTTATAGGACCAGTTCGTTGTGTGTCTGTCTATCTGTCAAGTCTGAGAAAGGGTTCTCAGGAACGCGTGGAGGTATCAAGTCGAAATTAACATCAAATATTTATGTCTGCGGTTCCTTGAACTGTAAAAAAATCAAGCTTCTTAGTCAACGCAATCAAATGATTATGGCAGTTTAAGCCATATATTTTAACATTTCTCAGGTAAATCAATAGCTATAAGGTACTTCCCATTGACCTAGAATCATACAATTTGGGGAGAAGCAATGTCTCATAGCACAAGAAAACAAAAATCTGAAAGGCGTTAATTTGTGGTTATATCACATAAAAAAATGATTTTTTGAATTACAAACTTACAAAATTGACTGTGGCGTACAACGATGTGTGGGAGTGTGTTATTACAAAAGCAAAGTTAAGTTTCTCACTCAGAAAAAACGGGCAAAGATCTTCGAGAATCGATTTCCCAGATGGATGAATACATCCAACGATTTGTACTGAACCCTCGGTGCGTGAGTTAATTACTCTCTATCGAATACCGCTAAAACTATTTAAATAAAGAATAAAATCTACAAAGGTAATAAAATATCTGTGGTATTACAATTCGCGGTCTTATTACTTACAGCGACCGCCTCTTTGCTCACTCTTTCTAAGGTTTGTGGTAGGCTGTGGTTTACTAATTTGACAATCGTTAATTATAATAATGGTAGTAGTAATTCGACATATTACGATTATCATAAATACGTTTATGTTTAACTAAACTATTATATTAAAAATACCTCTTTTTGTATCAAAGCATAATTGTAGGTTCTATTAATGACTTAACTACAAACAGACCAAATTATTATGTGTATTTATTAAGTCAACGTCTCAACAATTCTCTGTTTCTAGATTTTGCTCCAAGGTCCTTGTCAAGGCCTCAGTCTAGACTTCTCAGGCCAGGTCTAGGACTATTAGACACCTAATTACTGTTAAAGCCCGAGTTCTTTTGCGGGCGATGTTTGAATTTCAAAGAAATTATGTTTCTACTATATTTCTTAGACACGAAAACAAGAAATTTAATTTATAAAGAGTCGCTATATTATGTTTTCTTATGTGAAATACTTAATAACGATGGGTAACAGTATATTTATAACCCTAAATAGCTTTTTAGCCGGCTTTGCCCGAGTTAAAGTAGATTTCGTTTTTATGTGCCCCGGATTACTGAATGGCATCAGTTTAATAGGACAATAGCAATACATTATGTGTGTGTTCCGATATGCACTGCGAGCACTGTAAGGTGTGACGTCAATTTAGTATACTGCGAAGTCGTTCCTTTATAGTTAGCTATGTTGGTTACTGTTTAAAACGGAACGCAATCCAGTATACTGTCAGTTGTCAATTCAAGTCAATTGTCAAATCGTATAATAAAAGTGACAGTGTGACAGTGTGACAGCACTGAGAGCACCTTACCTCGAAAACTCGAATGCTCACAGTAAAAAAATGGCGACGTTTATGACGTCATATATTTCCCTACGATACTGCGGCAGTATACTGTCAGTCCATAACGGAACGATCTACCCAGTACAAGCACGGAACAGTGCTCGCAGTGTATATCGGAACATACCCGATATCTATAGGAATTGATATTAAGTTAATAGTTGCGCTGAAAGAGAAGTTAATTCATCAAATGTAATTTTAAATTATTATAAAATTGATTTATTCATTTCTCTACAAATTCCCATTAACAGTTAATGTTAATCTAATCCTAGACTATAATGTGGGTTTATTGCTTGTTTTTATGGCAATATAAGAGAAAAGAAATTGATTGAATGGTGAACGAGAATGTCGGTGCCAACATCTTGATTACTAAGCTTTGGTATTATATGGAAACTAGGTTAGATTCCTTTTAAAATACATTTACAGTCCTCATGAAATAACGTCTTAAATACATATATTTAAAAACATTGTGTGGAAATCTACACTAAATAAAATAAAAGTATTTTTTTTTCATAATTGTCCTTAAGTATAATAATATTACTAGCAGGTACCTGGGAGATCGAGTTTTGCTCGGTGGCTTTTTGTAAAATAAATTGCGAACTTAACTGTAAAATTGTGTTTTTACAGGAAATATATGCAGTTGAACTTAAAATGCAAAACTGTATCTATATACAAAATTTCATCAAAATCGTTAGAGCCATTTCCGAGATACCCGAAATATAATATACTAAAGTCATATCATACATTTCTATATAATGTTTTTTTAAACAAATTGAGTCTACACAATAAAGAGATCGCTGGAACGTTATTGCTAAAGTAACATAATAAGTTAGAAGCCAGACCCCTCCGTGAAAGGGAAACGTAATAACAGCGCAGAACTGTTTCAAGTTTACTAGTGCAAGTGCAGTGGGCTGCGCGGGCGCAGCACCGACGCACACAAGAGATTGCGCCGCCCGGATACCACCCCGAGATAAAATAGATGATATCGCTGCATGTGTGTGTATTCGCTTTATGCTGTTTTGTTTTTAAAAAGATAAATAACGCTTTTTGATTGTGATTTTTTTTCTTCTATTTCAGATGTGATACAAATATGCAATTATTAATTATTATGCTATCACGTCTTAACCTATATTGTAAACGTCAGAAAGGACTTAGCATATTTTTTTTTATTTTCTTAATAGTCGGCATAAGGGATTAAGAAAAATAAAAATATGGAAAAAAATAAAGAAATATTTGGCAAACGGAAAAGATTCAATCACGCGCACACGGTTTCGGATTAAATTTGGTATATGGATAGATTGTATCCTGGATTAACAATAACATGACTGTAGAACAAGTACATTAAAAACCGCAACGAAGGGTAAGTTAAAAAAAAACTGAATAAAAGAAACAACACAATAACTAAATAAACACAGTTTTAAAAATCAACAGTCTTCAATGTTGAAATAAATTGAAAGTCCATCTAAATATTGATGCCAATATCCCAGGATACATTTTATATAACCATCACTCCTGTGTGGCGTGTACTATAATGTCAAGTTTCCCTCTAGAAGAATGCACTTTCTTCCTACACACACACAGGAGTAAACACTACACATACAAGCCACTGTACAAGCAAGCAAGTGTGTGTAACAGAGATATTGCATACTGTTGTTTGCACACTGTTGCAATGTGTGTGAGTGTTCGTAAGTTGTGCTAAACGAAAGTTTGAATGGAGTCATTCTCTAAGTTTTATTACTGTCTCTATTGGTAAAATATTTATCGTTTGTTTCAGGGGGAAATTGTTGGAAAAGTACGAGAAACTTTTGTTGCGAATGGCGAGGATGTTTTACTTAATTTGTGTAGCTCTCTTTGTTTATATGAGAAGAGTTTTATACAAGAACGCTGTCTGTTTATTGGTCAGCCATTACTGCCGTTTATAAACGATGTGATGTGACCTGATAAAGTAATGAAAAGTAAACAGAAACACTATTCGTTTCTACAATTTTCGAGGCTTTCTCTTAATTTTATCAGAATTCCATCATCAGATCCTGACTTCCTTGACATGGGACCACCCTTGAGGTATACCCTTCCTAACAAAAAAGAATAATCAAAATCGGTTCATAAATAACGGAGAGGGCTGAACATACATAAAAAAAAAGTAGAAATATGTATATAAATGGTCGAATTGAGAACCTCCTTTTTTTCGTCGGTTAAAAACGATACCTAATTAACAAAAGTAAATTAGTTTATATATTAAAAAAAAGTGCAAAAAAAGAAAAAGGGTCAAAGAAAGATTCGATCCGGCACCCAATTTAATGGAAATCGTACTCTATATCAGATAGGCTAAACGTTCGCTGAAGTGAAATTTGAAATAAGTATATACATTCTACTAACGTTACAATGTTATTACAGCTTTCATTGATTTTCCTGTGGGAACCAAAGTTTAACCCGAGATAAAAAGTAGCCTATAACCTGCGTAGGCACTCAGACTATTATCATACTAAGTTGCAAGCATATCCCTTCAGTAACTTCCGAGTTTATCGTGAACATACAAACAGACAGACAGAAAGACAGACAGACAGACAGACAAAAATAGTTTGGATAGCATATTCGGCATCAGTATCAATATCTTGATACCCCTCAGTCGATTTTTTTAAATATATTCAATGTACAGAATTCATCGCGCTACAGATTTATTATAAGTATAGATTACAATACAGCGCAAATTCCGCCCTCAATAACACCTGTAGCGCCAATATAAGCTTATAACATGATTTGAAAGCGTGCAGTGGCCTATTTAGCTGGTGCATCGTGTCCTTGGCTACCTTCCCACGCCTCCACTCTGTTTATAACTATAACACTGAGCGGTATTCTCGATATTCAAAGCGAATTTCTTCAGTAAATAACAGTGGGAAAATTTGTTACAAGTTTGAAGAATATAATATATGTTTATTTTTTTGTACGTGTTTTAGGTTCGAGTAATTAATATTTAAGTCAAGTGATAGAGTCTAGGTTATATTGTATAAAAGCTAAGTAACTATTTACACAGCTAGGAACAGCTTCGAAACGTTTTAATAGATGAATCAAGTGGAGGCGAAACACGTGTCGAAGTATCAAAGCGGAAGTTGGAGGATACGCCTTCAAACCGCAACTGGAGCAGGTATTAGAGATACTGGTTGTTAAGATTTATACTTAGATGTACTAAATTGCAAGGGCAAAATACCCCGTTAAAAAGACCATGTTTTTGTAAACAAATAGTGATTGAATTTACAGTCGTGCTATATTAAATTCCAACGCAGTTTCTATTTATATGTGTATAGTGTAAGGCGTGTTATACTTATGTTTATGTCTATGAGTCCTATGTCCAGCGCGCATGCTATCCACTGGAACTTACCTGTGGACAAACAAACAAAAACATTAATACAAAGATTTATATTCAATTTATGTTAGAGGGCTCGGACATCCCATTAACAGACAGTTCGAGTTACACTCCCCAATCTATCCCTTTAAGGAATATCCCTTCTTTCTTACCTACCCCACCCTTTCAATATAATATCAATTTTCCCGTCTTAAATTCCCAAAGTGCCCGGTTGACGGCAATAGGCTTGGCCCCTGTGACGTGACTGGGACCAAATTATATTTGGCTTAATGAGTATGCTTAATACGCCTCTGTCTACCCTTTTGGAAATACAGGCGTTGGTGTATGTTTGTATATTTAATGTTGGAGACAAAAAAAAAACACAATTTTTAAAAGATTCAGATAGATAAAACTATATTTTTAGTTTACAAAGCGGGAAAAATAATCAAAGTTGACATTGAGTTTTAATATCGATTAGTAATGTCGAAGAATCGATACAAAATGCTGTCTATATTGATTTTTTGGTGCTAAACTCAAATTTTGACGTTGTTTATTTGTAAAATTAATAGAATTAAACAAAAAAAAAGTATTATTAAAATAATATTATAAAAAAAAAACCTAAAAATTACGTATTCCGCTTAGATGTGTGTACAAAGTTTAATTTAAAACTATATTTTATATCATCCTTTATACCCAGTTGTCATCTTAAAAATCGTTGTGATACTTTACATTTTTGTTAAATAATTTGTGACTTGTACTGTAAAATAATTGTTGACTTAAACAAACTTTTAAATTTGTCCTTACAGTATATGAATGTTTTAAAGTGACTATTACAGGTGTTAAAACATCAATGATTCAATAACGAAACTAATTGTTGGGATGTTTATTAATAGATTCGTAAACAGGCTGACCTAACGGTGAAACAAGGTAAAAAATACCTTTTTAATAGTTATAGGTCCTACTAAAAACTGTAAAACATTTCCTAAGAACAATCAATTTGCACAAGCAGAATTGCGTGACCGTCAGTGAAAACTGCATTTCTTTAGTGAAAGAGACGTAATATTTACGTTAAGTACGTACAAAAGAGAGAAAAGATATGCACGCCAATGCAATTTACTATCTAAAAACGAATGTTTTTCTCACTGTAAACAATACAGGCGAGATCTGTCTAGTGTTGGTTGACCTACAAAAGAGCAGGTTGGGTTGAGCGGAGAGGTCTGCTTATGATGGACAGACAATGTCGAATTTAATAAAAGCTTTACCGTGGTTACAGTTAGTTTTAATTCATTATTCATTTTATCATATTTCCCTTTTCATGTTATACAGAAAATAACCGATTTAACATATTATTATCTACATATCTATTAATACTTGAAGAGATTCTTTTGATTTCGGGCACTTTTGAAATGTGAAATGTGGAACACTTATAGTTTGTATGTAGAAGAAGTGCAGAAAGTTAACATTTTTAATCATTACTAGCAACCCGCCCCGGCTTTACTGCACGGGTAGTAGAGGCATCTTCAACAATCATCATCATATTTCAACCAATTAACGCAAAACGTGAACAAATTATACACCTAAACTTTCCTCATAAATCACTCCGTCTATTGGTAAAAACCGCATGAAAATCCGTTCAGTAGTTTTTCAGTTTATCGCGAACAGACAGACAGACGCGGTGGGGGACTTTGTTTGATTTTGATTTTGAGTTTTGGGCTACAAGAAGCTATAGACGTTCAATACAAATATGTGTTGATACGTCATCGGCAAGTCTAATAAAAGTTCAAGTTCAAGTTGGGAAAACTTAATGAGTTATGGTGGAAATACGACCACCGGGTAAATAAGGGTATAAAAGGTAAATCCAAAACATTTCAGTACCTTTTTCTTCAATTCCTAGACGAGCTTTTGATTGTTATTGTATAGCCATGTCATGCGGAGAACAGAGGACAACATGAAAAAAAGTGCTGCATCTCGAGTTGGGACCAAAAAGTCCAGTAGCAGACTCAGACTCCTAAGGCGAAGGACGACTAATGCCGCGTTCCAATAAACAATAAACGATTCGTTTTGCTTACGGACGGTTAAATTTCCTTGAATTTTCAACGCAAATTTTACCGTCCGTAAGCAAAACGAATCGTTTTTTGTTTATTGGAACTTGGCACAGGAGGGCCCATCCCAACTACTGCAACTATTTTTAAACTCATATTTTCGAGGGATTTCTGTATCATTTGAGATACTATAATAATAGTCTTTCTGTAAAACAATTATTATTATAGTTGTCTAGAGGTACTTTCGTATGATACCGACATGTTTTCCTATAAAATAAAACCTACTTGTCAATATATCTTTGAAATTTCGCTAAAATGAAAACAATTTCTTGTGACATCTATTTTTCTTGCGAACGTCTTTGTTTTACAATGGACTTTATTCGTACGAAATATTCTTTAAGTTATCTGATTTTATGCTACAGGTGTATCTGAAAATGGATCATTTACTTAAATACAAAAATAATTTTTTGAAAAAAAAAATATCCGTTTACAAGTTAAGACCGTTTGAATTATTTTTAATTATTTTTACCCCAGTTTCTCATAAAAACAAGTGGAACGATAGATAGATAGAACCTTCTTTGTTGTACACCACGGTTGGACAGAAATTAAATATAGTTAGTAACAGTTTAGCTTAGGTGGTCTTATCGCTAGAAGCGATGTCTTCCAGACAACCTTTGTATGGAAACAACAGAGGAAAATAATCGGTAGCTGGTGGCGTACCAAAAATATTTAGAACGGGAACAATGAAATAATAAATATAGTATCTAGGTAAAGCGAATGATATTACGACTTATATTGATATATTGAGAGTAAAAAATGGGATGAAAAGGAATACGTGGAGTATCTACATATATATACACACACAAACATAAACATACATAAATGTATATATAAAACACATACATATATGTATAGTGAAATAAATATAATAATTAGTAAGACAGTTTAGTGGAGTTACTTATTATGGAGTCTATTGCACAACGTGAGAGAGTCGTACACCACTTATTAGTGCTTTAAAAGAGGTTAAGGTTTGAGCTCCTCTAATGTTTACAGGTAATACATTCCATAATCGGATTGCAGGCATTTTCAGTTGCAAATTTTCTGATAATCTTAGAGATCGCGGATGTGGGAACTCGAATCCTTCTTTGAGATAGGAAGGTAGCGAAGGGTTGAACAGTATATTGTATAGAAGGAAAAGAATGTGAGTATTCCGGCGAAGGCGCATAGGTAACCACTTGTATAAATGTGTAAAGTTAAAGATTTTAAATTTTACTTTTTTTTAATCCATAAAAACTAATTTAAAAAGTTTTCGTAGTTAGTTTATATGGATTTTCTTAGTAATGGAATGAAAAATTTCAGTGGTTTAAGTAAGCATTCCATTTGCAGACACATACTGTCTTAACATGAATTTTATGAGCTTACGCAGGTCGTGATCAGAGACTGACTCGAAACGTCTGGCAGTTCAAAGCTATATGCCACATATCAGAACCTTCGGCGGTAATGCCTGTTATTGTAATCGTATAAACAATAGAACGCGAACATTTTTTAAGTTATCATTAGATAAAGAAATGATTATATTAACGACGACGGATACTATTTGTAACTTGATGGTTTTATGGATTGGTTTTGCCACTAGAAAGCATTTTTTTGTCGAAGGTAATCTTGTGAAAAAGTGTCAAATTGTCTTCTTTCCCTCTGGCGTTTAATATTATAACTTAACTAAAAATAAAACGGAATGCCCGGAAATTGGTTCTTGGAATATCAAAAGCTCCAACAAAATATAATTTATATAAGGAAATGTTGTATACGTTCTGACGTGATTCTACTAAAACCAAAAATAACTTATTATAAATTTACTTCACATTTTTGTTTGCATAAAATAATTAGAAAATTAAACAAAAAGAGTGCTGACGTAAGTCTAGCACTCTTTTGTTAACACTTTCAACTAAGTTATGTATGTATGGTATGTTCGAGGGCCCGCACTTCCCGGTAACAGCTAGTTCAAGGTACAGCTACGCGACGCTAATTCTTTCCTACCATTGCCTTCTCTTGGTACCTACGTTGCTTTTTCAATATACCCCAATTATAACTTCTTTAATTCCGAAAGTGCTCGGTTGACGGCTATATGTCGGCCCCCTATTACGTGAGTAGGGTAAATTATAGTAAGCATAATATGTGTGTTTAATACATCTCTGCCTACCCCTTTGGGGATATAGTCATGAGTTTAAATTAAGCTAAATGTCTGTGTAAGGAATGGGTTCAATGTGGTTAATGTACTGGATGGGATTCAACCCTGCAACTTTTACTCGTAACTGATCTTGAAACCAAAAAAGATTCACCAAAATTTCTCACTTCGATTTATTTTATTTATATAAAAACTACTTGGAATTTTAACATTCTTTGTTGACAGCACGTATCCGTGAACGCTTGCCGATGTGGGAATTGACAGGGGAACTGTCATCGTCCTGTCAAAGGAATGACGTTTGACAGTTTGAGAGCGGTTATACGTCTGCGTAACAGATGATTTTAAATTTGGAAGATATTCTATAAAAAATTGTAAGTAAATTAGAACTTGAACAGTACCAATCATCATTCTTTTTATAATACATGAAAAAATGTATTACAGTGTTTTCTACCATTAGGGTGTCAAACAGGCATACGGTTTGTCAGATGTCAGTTTGGAAGCTGACAGCTCATCATCCGGTAACATTAGGTGACAGCTATAGACGACTAGTATTACTCGATTCTTTTTGTAAGTATTAATTAACTTAATAATTAATTAAATTTCGTTTCGTCATAATTTAATGTTTTCAGCCAACAGCTAACCCTTTACGTATCGTTATCATAAGCGGTTGTCTGCGCTTATTTAACGATACGTGATCTAGTTTATCTTCTGAGTTATGTATGGTAAGAAATAAATAGGTTAGTCAGTATAGTAGTAAATAATTACAGAGAGAGATCGTGTAATTACTTTCTAATAATTCAGTCTAGACGGGTCTTTATTATTTCAATCTTAGCACATTCATGAGCCTCGGCACTAAATTATTCATCAGTACCACATACGGAACGTACTAGACAAAATACATGGGTGATAAGGGTTGAGGTTCTTTTGTGCGAACATATTTTTTTGTGCTCAGAGTTTAACAGAATTTAAAACCAGCAAGTATGGAGGATTATTAAAAATTTTGACGGCTCGGACTGTGCGGCAATAGCTAGTTCGAGTTACAGGCGTGCGACACTTTCAATATACTCCTAGAATCCTAATTTTCCCAACTTAGGTTCCCAAAGTGCCCGGTCACGTGAGCACGACCAAATTATGGGTGTATAATACGACTTTCACCTCTGCCTACCCCTTCTAATACAGGTTTAAATGTATGGATGTATAACAGCTAGTACACAGTAGATTATCACTACATATTATAAAACAAAGTTCCCCGCCGCGTCTGTCTGTCTGTCTGTTTGCGATAAACTAAAAAAAAACTACTGAACGGATCTTCATGCGGATTTCACCAATAGACAGAGCGATTCATGGGAAAGGTTTAGGTATATAAATTGTTAAGGTTTTGTGAAAATTGGTTCAAATATGATGATGATTGTTGAAGATGTCTCTGCTACCCGTGCGAAGCAGGGGCGGGTTGCTAGTTACTTATATTGTTTTACTTTAGAAGTCAAATTAGCATCAAACATGAATGATTTGACTGCGGCAAGGTGACGTCATGTCTTAGTATTTCAGACAAAAATGTACCTAACCTGCCGTTTTGACGTTGACTAAATAGATACTGATTTGACTTGACAGTCATCTAACTATTTAATTATATTAGTTTAAAAGAGTCTCCACTTGATGGTAGCCATTTTTGATTTGTTGCTTACGCGCAACTGATTACATTCGTTGCCAGTTCCGCAACAATCTCATTAAGAAGAAAAAAGCGCTAGTTATCAAGTCCAGTTTATCATAATGTTGTAGAACATAAGTAAAACGCACGCATAAAAGAAACTCAGGTGTAAATACACTCGTATAAATTGTAAGTGTATATGTTTCTTCGACTAGTCCTACCCCGGGGACAACAACGAGTTCTGTTTTTATATATGGCTACCCTCGGCAAATGTATGCTGTCCTTCACGCGTCAGCTAACTAATTCTTTACATTGGAATTCTAGAATTTTCTTTGTGGAACTCGAAGTTGGGTCTCAGTTCTAGTCTCTCTGTGTCTGTCTTAATTATGTTTTTTTTTTATTTGTAGTAAAGACGCGTAAAGGTATCAAGAAAACAAGTAAACAAGATGAAAGAATTTACTCATCTTACTTGTGATCAAGCAGTTTGAACTCTATTTAGTACACGACGTGAACTCATTCCTAACGCAAGTATTTATAACGACTAGAGATCGCGTGGTGGTCGAATTTCGATCATGGTTTTTTCATTGGCCAGTATAACTTGAGCTGTCATTGTATAGACTTACTTACCATGACAGGTAATGACAGATATTGGACGTGTGTAATTTCATTAATCCATTTTCACGTCATTTTTAAAGTTGTAAGACATATTCTTTAAAATGTTTAGCTTTCTGCACTTCTTCTATATTATATAAACTGTAAGTATTCCAAAATTCACGTTCGCGAAATGTTCTTAAAAAGGGGCACACAAAATTCTCTTCACGTACCTATTAATATAATGATAACTAGGACAGGAATTCATTCGCAAAAAAAAGCGTATCTTCATGTGTCAAGTATAATTCAAAAAGATAATACTGATATTATAAAGCTGATGACTGCTTGTTTGGTTGAACGCGCTAATTTCGGGAACTACTGGTTCGAATTAGAAAAAATCTGTTAGTGTTGGATAGCTCATTTATCAAGGAACGCTATAGGCTTTATAACATTTTTATCCCGAAACTATGTACGGTTCCCGTGGGATAGATTTCATTAAAATTTCGAACAAATTAAGAACGAAGTCGCGATCAAAAGCTTGCTTTTTATATAAAAGCTTGTACTAAACATAAAAGTTTGTTTGTTTGTCTTTTCCGCAACAATTAACGTCTTGCAATGTGAAGTATAGAAATACTTTTTTAACCCAAAATATGCGAAATTCCTGCAGACAATTATTTATTCTTTGCATGGATATTACGAGCCTATCCAAAGGCTCGTGATACCCTAGTATTAACAAAAACCCTGACATTGACTGTCTTGCAGTGTCGGATCATTCAAATGGAAATTTTCAGTACTGTTGGCCGTGTGGAGGAACGGATGGTATGTCCCTCCAACACAAAGGGAGGATCCTCCGACCAGACGAGGTGGCCACGCCTGGCGGACCGCGGCCCAACGGTTGATGTAGAAGTAAGAACTTTAATTGCGCGATGCAGCATTAGTAGTTACTCTGTAGTTCGGTGTGTCTTCGTTAGATGACGTTGCAGTATGTTTTCACAGTATAGAGCGTGAATATTTATTATTAAATATACGTCAAATAGAGTTTTTGTTGGTATATGTAGGATCATGTTATATAATTTCGACGTGAACCTTAAATAATATGATAACTAAAGGTCACGTTGTTTATCATATCGCCGTCTTGATATTTATTAATTAATTATCAATATTACGTACTTTGGTACCGTTAGAAAATAATAAGAATGTTTTTTTTGTCACCTATGTTATCAAAACCCAGATGCCTAATGCCCTAGTTGATTGTTAAGTGAAATCGGTTTTTTTTTCTTTAAACGCCTAAACAATGTAGAACACTTGTGCGCAATAACAACTTGTGACGTCATACTTTGGTATTGTTAAATCATTTACGTTCAATGTTCGATTTAAAATTAAAAATAATAACGAACTTAAGAATTACAATGAATCAAATGTTCAGTCTTGGGAAAGACTTAATTTAATGAAAAACTACCCTATTTGGGAAATACCTAAACCACAGAGAAGTCGACGGTTGAATAATCGCGTATTGTTTTATTTTTGATGGTAAGAAGACCAGAGCCTTTTGGACCCCCCCCCCTCTCCACAAGGCTCTGGTCTTCTTACTCCCCAGTATACTTCCCTCACGGGGACGGTAAGACCAGAGCCTTGTCGAGGGAGGCTCTGGTCTACTTACCATCAAAAATAGTGAGGGGAGTATTAATATATGAAATAACATAATGGTTTATTTTTACCATTACTCAAAATTCCTATCTTGCAGAATATAAAAGAGGCTGGCAGTTAAGATAATGCAGTTTTCTAATAGTGAAAGAATTTTAAAAATCAAATCAGTAATGCCGGAGATTATACTTTATATACAAACTCACAAACGTTACCTCTTTATAATGTTAGTGTAGACAAGTAGGCTTGTATTTATCATGTTAAACATTAAACAACAAAATTAATGAGGCCTATAATATTAGTTTCACAGTTAATAATGTACTCTGAATGTAGGGCTTTTGAGATATTGTATACATATATACACACAAGTAGGTAAATATTATATACCTACTTGTCTTTTATAATAATGTGTAAGATTTGATGTCTTTCGATAAATGACTTTAATGGTAAGGTGTTTAAGGGTAGGTTTTTTGAAGTGAAAACTTCTTTAGGCACTTCTGTGCACTTTTGCTATACGGAAAAGCACTGAACGCGTTACCGTCACGCTAATAGTACACATATAAACCCACTAGAGGGCGCTAATCTAAACATTGAGGTTTGTCAGCTCCTATATATATATATATATATATGTTTTCACTTGCAGTCCTACGACTGACAGTTTTTTTTTTAAATTATAAACCTTCATAAAAATTCCAGCACCTCTTTTATTCTCCTGACTTTAAAGGGAAAATAACCGAATTGGTCACACTGCATGTTCATATTTCAGTTGACTATGCAATGTTGAGTCTAACTAAAAAGTTTTGTATTAGAAACTGTTTTACCCAGAGGTATTTAATAACATCGCTATCCCCAAAGTAAACAGCTGCTTGCTTTTTTTTTTACTTTTATAGTGAAAACTAAATTTTCTTATTAGAACCTTTAGAAAATTGTAACGATGACCTGGTAGTGGAATTTCAAACATATTCATTAAGTTTTAACTGTTTTGCTTTACACGTTGGCCAGTATAACTGGAACTGAACATTATGTAGACTATCCGTAGCATAACAGTTCAACATATATGTATACTGGACGCCTTTAATAATTTCAAATTTCACATTTTGTGCTCGAAATTTGCTTAAAAATGAATAGGTAGTGTAGGTACAAAGAAACCCCTTCACGTATTAATATTTAGCAGACCAGCAGCGCCCCGCGGTTTCACCTACGTAAATCCCGATCCCGTAGGAATATCGAGACGAAAAGTAGCCTATATGTATCCAGGTCTATAGCTACCTGCATACCAAGTTTCATCGCAATCGGTTCAGTAGTTTTGGCGTGAAAGAGTAACAAACATCCATAAATACATCCAAACTTTCACATTTATAATATTAGTGGGATTAGATGATTGTATAACAAAAATAAATTATAAATTCAGAGAGTGCAGAATATATTACTACTTGCTTTGTGCCGTACAGGGAACGAAGCGTTATAATTGATTAAACGACCGATATAAACAGCTAACATACACATATTATAAGGAATCAACCAAATATAACTACTAAACTCAATAATATCACATATTAAATAAACAATATCTGTTACAATTTCATATATCTATTTTCAAACAGACGCAAAAATAAAAAAACCTTTTTATACAGTTATGTAACGATCACACTAAAATATATATTTTCATAAAATTCCATATTAATACATAATTCTTAAACAGGGTAATTAAATCACACGGATTATTAAAAAAACGGCCTAATAATACACCTGAAAAGTAATTCGCGCACACAAACACACTCAACAAACCCCAAAAGCGTTCGAACACACACACACACATGCGCAATGTTCCGTAAAACGTCGGCTCGTTGTATACTATTTGAGTTTGTGTGCGTCAGGGGTGTGGGGTTTGTCTGCGGGTGAACGCCTCGACCTTCAGACGCGCTGGGCGTTGAGGGGGTGTCTAGGAAGCTCCCCACAATAGGCTACGTTGTAATTAATACGTAATACCCGCTCATGTTCGAGATTCTCTCAACTGCCTTGTCGTAACGAGACATGCCGGTAAGCTTTCAGCCTGGTTTGGTGTTAATACTCGTAAGCTAAATTATTCCATTCGAAGAATATATTTAAATATAATAACATATTGTCTAAAAGGAGTGAAAACTGTAAGCTGGTTGGCTAAATCACCCGCATTTGTTTGTATGTAGTAGAAGAGATGTCAATTAAGAACTAGACATTGTTTTTAAATGGTTAGTTATATATATTTCTAGCGGTTGTAAGTCTTTATAGCCAGAATCTTTGATCACAGTTTCGTGTGAGTCAAAAGTAAGTCAACCGAGTCAAAAGTATGAAGTTAAGAAATGCTTAACTATTGGTTACATAGTAGACAGAAGTCTAGAGAGCCTATAGAAGAAAACTTTGAAAAAAAAAACTTCAAACTAATATTTAAATAAATAAAAACTTATCACCGTCATCAGAATTAAAATATAAAATAATTTTTTAAAACTTAAAAAAAGTAAGATTAAGGTATCAAGGTAACGCATTCTATAACCGAATAGCATGATTTCCCATATACCTACTACTAACAGACTTGTGGATTGCAGTGACTTAATTCTTGATGGTCTTAATAATCTTTAATTCCTGTACTCTAAAGTAAAATAGGTAAGTATATCATCCTAGGAAAACGTAAAGCAAACCCTACGATAGCGTAAACTCTCTTAAACCTTTTTTTATTTAAAGTGTATTTGTAAGGTGCAATAAAAGTAAGGCCAAAAAGTCCCGATGTTGACATTTTTTGGTTATTTTGTTAATCGAGTGCTTTCAAAACAATTAGGTTTACAGCCCGCTGTAAGTACTATCACGGCTAGCAATTTTTAATTAAACCAAACTACCCACCAGCCATTTTCGTCGGCAAAATTTAAAAACTAGAATTTAGGAACAGAATTTGTTTGTCTATTGGGTATTAAAAGCAATTTTTGAATAGTTTTTTTTTGTAGTTCCTTTAGAAAGAACATGTGTACCTATACATTGTTTAATTTAGTAGTTTAATTTAGGTTTATTATGCAAATAATCAATCGAAATCGAAATGAATGGAATCGAATAAGCCCATACGCAGACGAACAAAGGACACCAACATAGCCGAACAGGTCAGCAAATTGAAGTGGCAATGGTCAAGGCACTTAAGACGCAGACCGGATGGTCGATGGGCCCTTAAAATTCTCTAATGGAGACCACGGACCGGAACAAGGTGGACAGATGACCTAGTAAAGATCGCGGGCCGTCGGTGGATGCAGGTTTCCAACTGGTCTTCTTGGAAGCCGTTAAGGTAGGCCATGTCTAACAGTGGATGTCTTATGGCGGCAATGATGATGTAGGTTTGAATTCTATACTGTCGCCGTCGGCCTAATAAGGTTGTTTCCTAAAGTTAAAATAAATTATATAAAGTCCTCACGGAATTAAGTGTTTTATAAACAGCAAAGTATGACGTCACAAGTTGTTGTTCCACACAATAAATGCCATTTGTACGGTTACTAAAAATACAATGATTTGACTTGACAGTTGACTACGCCCTACGGTATCACGCTTAACTCCATAGGGCAAATTTCTACAGTGGGAAAAATACAGTTTCATTTATAAATAAGTGGTTAACTTATTAATTAAACTCAATTTATTATTATTTATTTTAAACTAGCAGTTGCCGCCCGGCTTCGCTCGCGTGTCATGTGTAAATATTTTGCGGAGAACCCTAATTCTTTTTCCAAAATAAAAGTGGCCTAAGTTACTCCTTATAACACCAGCTACCTGACAGTGAAAGTCCCACCCGTTGCGGAGATTAGGTCAACAAACAGACAGACAGACAAAAAAAAAAACGATTTTAATTTTATTCAGACTTCAATTGTATTGTATGATATTATGTTTTGCTTTCGTAATGTCAAGGGCTATTCTGGTTGCTTCTATTATTTAACTCCGTTCTTTATTCTAAAACAGTAACTTACAGTGAATTAATGAGCTATACCTACCCACATTTTAATACAATTCAAAACCTGGATATAATAACAAGCTTTTATTAGTAACGGTAATTTAAAAGTAGTCATAATTTTGTCGTAAACATTTAGTTTTACAGACTATCAAAAGACTATAGGCTAAGTTTTATGTCACGAATACAATAGACATTTTCTCTACACCGTGACCCTTCGCGACTGCCCCAGTTGAAATTATCATTAATGCTAATAGGTGTGATGTGTGGTCTTGGCCACCACCATCGACCCTCCTGCTACCGTATTTAAACCATTCGGTATTAAACTCTGTAGTTTCAATATGGTAGCAAGATTTCGTGTCATTTTGTTTGTTATGGTGTGCAGTTTGGTCCAACTTGATAGATAGCACAGTTTTTTTTTATTGCAACTTACCTAGCCACAGCAACGCATGGTCAGGTACGTCAGGTAGCTATTATATTTTGTTATTGTAACTGTGTTCTATTTTCAAATACACAATATTTGAAAATAGAACACAGGTACAATAACAATTTAAAAAAAAACTCCCCGTTTACAAGTTATGATCGTTTGCATTTCCAGGTATTTTGCCTCCGTTTTTCATATAAACGTATGTGTAAAGTTAAAGATTTTAAATGGTACATATTTTTTTATTTTGGATTTTTTTATTCCGTTAATAAGAAAATCTATAAAAACTAACTTCGAAATTTTTATTAATACGTGAAGAGAATTCAAGAACGCAGGGACTTGAAATTTTGAAATACTTAAAGTTTTTATATAGAAGAAGAGCAGAAAGCTAAAAAAAATTAATAATATGTGTTACAAATTTTAAAATTACGTGAAAACGGGTACATCAAGCTACACGCTCCAACCTAGGTAACCTAGGTAACCAAGGTGACCTGTCATGGTACGTATATTAGACAATAAAATAAAGCAACAACTAATTATGATCGAAATTTTAAAACCATACGATCTCTAATTTTTCTATTTTAGCGATTAGGACAGACATATTTTTACAACCGACGCAAAAACCGGGAGCGATTTTGAATAAGGGTTTTTTTTATTTGTTAGGCGCCTTGATCGAGAGCGTTCTTCGCTATAATTCAGGAAAACCTGTTCGACCGTTTGAAGAACATCAGCTCTCTTCGTTGAAGGATTTTTTGAGCCAGGGGTATTTTAATATTTTAATTCATATATGTTGGATAATGTAATTTTGTGTTTGAATTATTATAAGACCAAAAAATACACAACAAAATAAAACAAGGACGACCAATTACATGCGTGTTCATATGTAGTATTGTCAGTAACTAGACGCGTACCTTCATTCTATAATTGACTACTTTCCTATGTTTAAAATCAATAACATCTACATACAAACACACATTGTATAGGTATATTCAAGCCTGAATCCCATTAGAGGTAGGCAGAAGCGAGACAGGCACCAAGATTTGACGTCAACCTGGCAGTTTGGAAATTTAAGAGTAAGTTGGAAGAATATTGAAAGGCACAGGTAGGTAAGAACGGAAAGGGAGAAAGGGAAGTTAAGCAATAGTAGCATACCTGTTAATCGGAATATCTGTTGCCTGGAAGTCCAAGCCCTTTAACGAATCTATTTTTTTTTTATAATATAGGGGCAAACGAGCAGACGGGTCACCTGATGGTAAGTGACTACAACTCAAGAGTCACAAGTGCGTTGCCGGCCTTAGAGATAGGAGTACGCACTCTCACACTATTATTTTGTCGTATAAAGCGTCTAATCGATAGCCTATTCCTACCGTCGCGTCGGTTCAAATGCTTGTCCTAAAGACTACAATAAGAGGTATTTCGCTGCTTCAGTCTTACGATTTCCAGTCCTTTGTTAAGTTTCCTTTCTTTGTCTTTCTTTATTCTAATAGAACTCACGTGGCTGATGATTACTCCGTCAATAATTAACTTAAACAAGTATCACCGACTTAAATGCCTCTAAATCATAATATATTGCAATAAGCTATATTCTTTATCTTTAATGAACCGACTTTACATACAACCATTCAATAAATAATTATTGAAATCGGTTCACAAATAGCAAAGATAAATAGCACACTCAAAAAACCTTCTCGTTATTTAAGTCGGTTATAACACCGGATTAAGTCGGTGTTTCTGACCATTCTTACCCGACTGTCGAAGATTAAAAGATAATTAAATTAAATATAGTAATTTAGGTTACTAAAACAAACTATCTTTGGAAGTAGAATCGATTCAAGTATGTTCTCTTCCAGTTTATATGAATTATTGATTTAGTGCCTAACTTAGTCACTTTCAATTTAGGTCTGGTGACTCTATTCACCAGTAAAAATACAATACACAGCATTTCTTTAGCTACAATTTAGGTATAGAAACGGCGCCCCAGTTATGTAGCTATTGCTACCTCTTTAAGTAGCAATATTTACAATCAGAAAGATACTGTATGGTGTCTTTGTGGGAAAACTACTTCTCAGAAAATATTATACTATGGTATGATATATATATCAAAAATATAATGTTATAACTAAAGCACTAGATTTTATGATTGAAGGTCTCGTTCAAATATATTATGTCTAAGCAACAAAGACTAGAACTAGCTTCGTTATATACAAGTCTATGTACATGTATGTACGAACATTTACATAAATTATTATTCCCAAGACTAATTCGTCCTGACCGACCAAGGACGCATCGACGGGAGACCTGGAAGGACCAACTAATTCATCAACAAATTTAACCCTTTTCCTTAATAAATAGAATTCAATTTCATATAATATTTGTAAGCAGTTATTACCTTATAGATACTAGGGCAACTGAGCTTTGAAAGCGAAATTTATACCTGAATGTACATCGGAACAAAAGAGGCCTTAACGCCACGGAATAAGGTCGAAATTTAAGTGTAGAGGCTTAGTCTTTTGTTGGAAAGGGATGGTTGTATCTGTTGAAACGTGACAGCAATGTCCTTGGTGGTCCGTGACCTATCCTACTGACGAATGTCGAGCCCCGGAACATCGCATTTTAACAAGTTGTCTAGACAGTTGTGCGTGTGGGCGCGGGACTGTGTTTGTGTGCGTGAGTCAGATAACATAATTGTTTATGTTTGGGTGCGTCTGTGAATAACCGTTTTGTATATACAGGGTGCGTGTATATGTGTGAACAATAAAGCTATGACTGATTCCTTGCGGATGGTGCTTTGTAAGTTTTTAGTCCAAAGGATGTTAGTTTAATATTTCCTAAGTATTTTATCATCGCTTGTGTAAAGGAAAACCATCTGGAAATGAAGAACCAAATTGTTATTTAAGTTGCTACATAATGAAGTAAGTGTTAAATAATCACACGGACTGCGGTAAGCGGTTAGTCGCTCACTTGTTGCTAACCATAACTCGCTCGAGGTGCTCAGGTAACTGTAGTCACCGTGTTGAATATTATACTATGGTGGCTACTATTACCTCAGTAGGCGTTTTTTAGAGTTTTAGTATATAACATAATTAAATAAACCTAAAAGTGGTATAAGATTTTTCTAATTCCATCTGTTTTGCTGAGGTTATGGTAACTATAGTAACCATGACGGACATGGCCGCTGTTTGGCGTAATCTAATAAATAATTTGGATTTTTATTAACGACAAATACTTTTATTTATTAGTACGCGACCCTGATCTGCTTCAGCTATTGCTAACACTCCCCAATAATAATATAGTAACTTGCCACACTTCACACACGGCCGTCTGATCCCAAACTAGGCAGAGCCTGTACTATGGCAACCAGACTGCTGATAAACATACTTATATATTACTAAATACATACATATTATAGATAAATTACACCCAGACACAGAACAAATTATCGTGCTCATCACACAATTATTTGTCCTGGGTGGGCATCGAACCCACGTCCTCTGGCTCAGCAGTCAGGATCACTAACCACCAGACCTACAGGCCAATCCATCCGTATAACCAATGTCGCTTTCCTTCCATTATCTTCCATTCTTACCTGCCTTCCTCTTTCAATTCTCCTCTCACATGTTTCTCATCTTTAATTATACACGGTTGACGAGAATAGGCTTGCCCCCTTTTTACATGAGTAGGGCCAACTATATTTGGCAACATTTGATGTTCAATATGCCTCTGCTCTCTGAGGTGGATAGTGGCACTCTCCAGTGGCTGGTGGCTATTAGTAAACCCGAATTTGGGCTCATATGATTCGCTTTGATGAGCCCAATAGATTGAGCTTGGTAATGATAATCTGATGATGAAGCCTGGAGATGGATCGTGGACGTCTTTTTAATTCAGTTTGCGTGTTTTTTGTCGTAACACCGGAAAAGTTACTTGGCAAAGCCCTGCCAAGGCTATCCCCCTTCTTAAAGGTCTAGTTACCTAGCTCAAAAGAAAAAAAAAATACCACCCCTGACTCAAACATCCTTTCAACGATTGGAAGAGCTCATGAACAAACCTTGCACAAAAAAAAGCTAATATACTCATAGACAATAAAACTTATATTCATTTACACAAATACAGGGAGAAAAACGCACACACACAAAACCCCATCGTCACTGGACATAAAATACAAGAACACACACACGCGCACCGCAAGGGATGGTTTATGCAATATGCCCTTGTAGGGGTGGTGCGTTGAACTTCGTCCGGAACGTCTGTCTGTGCAGTAAGGTGAAAGGGGGGTGGGATCGACTCCCGACCACACAATTTTGGATTATATTCTTGTTTTGTTGCATAGTATAGGTAATTGCGGTCGGTTTACGAGTTGGTATAAGCAGGTTTGGTCGTAACGATATAAAAATGTACTTACAGTGCAAATATATTTATATTGCATACTAGAATTTCTCGGGACGAATATGCATATGCATAAAAAATACATGATAATAACTTTCTGGGAAATATTATATAGAGGTATCTAGACCGAAACTAAGCATAGCTTGTACTATGGGCTCTAGAACACGGATACACGTAAGATCTACGGAGTTCTCGGGTACTTCCTCCCTAGGATATATCCGAGTCCCTTGTAATAGACCTATTTGTGTTGGAACGCCGTGTGGTTTTAGTTCGATTCCGATTTACCACTTCACTGCTGGTCCCGGTGAGGTGGTTACCCGTCGGGGTTTCCACACGATAAAAGAAACTCGTGGTATTTACATACATATTGTACTTACTTAAAAACACCGAGATACAGTAACGAGTACATCAAATCCGTGGCTGGCGTGATTATGTTGACATATCTAAAACTGCTGTTTGGCCATTTTTAAGTTTTGACGGTTATATGTACGAGTATATGTTGCGATTTCAAATAACGAATATATTATTTTGGTGACTGAGTGTAGGTTGACATAAAATAATATCAATGTTCATTCACAAAATCATGTGAATCGTTAATTTGACATGAGGATTTGTCAAGTTAGACATGTTAAAATGCGAGATGTCAACATATTTCCAAAGTCGATTGCTCCAAAATTTATGTATATTTGAAACTGTACATTTTTTTCATATTAATTCTTAATGCGTAGGAAGTATTACGCCAATAAAAAAAAACATACAAGTCGAAATGTCAATGTGTTCACGCCAGTCACGGAAATATTTTCATGCATATTTGCACTGAGCTTCAATCGAACCCGCGATTCCCAACGTCGTAGTCAAAAGCCTTATTGCCTGTAACTATTTTCAGCAAGTAAAATAGACTTGGTCACCCTAGACTTATGTGAAGTTACTATACTTTTACATAAGTCTGTAGTGACCCAATAGTATACTAGATAATGTGCAGGATTACGAGAGGCTTTCAGAGGAAGAGATGATGGGGGGAAATGGCCTAGAGAAAAGACGGGAAAATATGGTGTTGTTTGCCAGTAAAAGTATTGAATTATTATAAAGCTGCTCCTAGTAGAGACTTTCATATTGAAATTACGTACATAATTTTATGTGGGAGAGCCATACTTTTGCACGTATGGGACGGCTCGATTCCGCTCGATACCACGGCCTCACAGAAAACCGGCAGTGAAACAATGCTCGCATTGCTTTTCACCGCGTGAGTGAGGTTACCGGAGGCCCTAACCCTTCCCTCTCCCCTATTTCCGCTCTTCCCCTCTCTCCCCCTCTTCCCCTATTCCCACTTTAAAGGGCGGCAACGCACTTGTGACTCTCGAGTTACAGGTGCCCATGGGCGGCGGTAGTCATTTACCATAAGGTGACCCATCTGCGCGTTTGCCCCCTATACCATAAAAAAAAAATTAAAACGCTTTTGCAGATAAAAATTATTGTACCTTACATTGATATCAGATTTTGTTTAATAAAGCAACAGTACATTCAAAATGAGCAATATTATTTAAATTGATATGAATCTAGATAAGATGTCGAGAAATGTACGCATAAACCCACATTTAGAACATACAATACAATACAATACTCTTCATTGTATACCATTAAGAACAGCTTAAAACATTTACAAACAAATAACTTTACAAATGGCGGTATTATCGCTAGTTGCGATTCTATACAGACAACATTTGGATGGACTTTTAAAATTATTTTAGTTTGCGACTGTCTAATATAGACAACAAACAAACATACACAACAACAACATACTTCTGTTTAACCCCCTCCTTTCGTCTCTCTTTTCTTCTCCCTCTTTTCTCCTATTCGCTAAACTATGTAATTGTGTTTTAATGTAAAATATTCATTGACTATCGCTTCTACTATAAACAAATAAAAATTGATTTGATAAAATAAAATTTGATTTTTAAAGGCCGGCAATGCACTTGTGACTCTTGAGTTGCGAGTGCCCATGGTGGCGGTAGTAATTTACCATCAGGTGACAAGTCTGCTCGTTTGCCTTTCTTACGATAAAAAAAATAGCTTTAAAAAAACTATTATTTAGACATTACAAACAGACGATTTTAGTATTGATGACTAACTGCTGCCCATGTGTCGATTTTATGCTCAATTTTCTTAACTTTTCTTTCCGTAAGAACCTTCTACGAAGTGTTACAAAACATAAAAAAAATATGAATGAAATCGGTTAAGTCGTTCTCAAGCTATTGCGTGACCAAGGGAAATAGGTATTAATTTTTATATATATAAATTACGATAACACTCCGTTGAACACGTAATACAAAACAAAACCGATCAAGAAACGTAAATCTGTTTAATATTGAACGTCCGCAAGGTCGAAGTTTCGTAGACCTTTCGTAGCAGCTTGTAGAGGTGTCCTCTACGCGTCTACGAAAGGCTCCGATCCCGGGAGGAAGGTGACGGAGGTTGAGAGTTCAATGGCGAGGTCACCGCTTTGATGGTAGGTTCTGGAGTTTGACATACCGATTTATATCTTCTCCGACGTAATAATACTTAGATTTTGTAACATGGTTCTGTACAAGACGGGTATTGTTTGATTACGTGGGTAGGGTTACCCCATCTGTACCAATATTATAAATGCAAAAATAATTCTGTCTGTCTGTTTGTTACATTTTCACACCTATATTGCTTAACCAATTTTAATGAATTTCTCTATAAAGATAGACAAGATCTTAGAGAGAGATGGGCTACTTTTTGTCGCGAAATGAATACTTGAAATTAAGAGAATAAAAGTTTGTATAACAAGCCAATCATTTCTCAAGTGTAGCGATATAAAAAATTATCATACGTTTTCATCTACCCAGGCAAAATCACGGGCACCAGCTAGTATTATAAATGTGACTTTGTCACTTGTTTGTTTGTTGCGCTTTCACGTCTCAATAACTAATCAACCGATCATGGACTTTTGCATACACCTTGTCAGATATACATAAAGGGATTCTTTACATCTAGAAAAAGCGCTATTCTCGAAGGACAGGGCAATTATTTTTTTTATATCTCATGGATATATATATATTTTTATATATACCTGAAAGAAAGAGATAGGTAGAGGTGTGTTAGACCGAGATACTGTTAGGTATATTTTTTGCCAAACTTAATCGTGGGCGAGCTTGATATTGTCGCCTATTTGTATTTTTCCAGACTACGTGGAAGTTTCCAGTTATTTTGATTGACCTTAAATCGAAGTGTTAAAGATCATAATCTTAAAACACAGTTAGAAAGTGGGATTGTTTTGTTAATTAGAGCATAGCCACTATCTACTACTTTGACTGGCCTGTTGGTTTAGTGGTTAGTGACCCTGACTGCTAAGCCAGAAATCATGGGTTCGATTCCCACCTAAGACAAATGATTGTGAGATGAGCACGATAATTTATTCTGTGTCTGGGTGTAATTTATCTATAATATGTATGTATTTAGAAATATATAACTATGTTTATCAGCAGTCTGGTTACCATAGTACAGGCTCTGCCTAGTTTGGGATCAGACGGCCGTGTGTGAGACGTGTGGAGTTATTATTATTATTATTATTACTTCCTGGCCCAATTATCAGACCACCGTTACTAAGTCCAATCTGTTGGACTCGTCGACATGAATCAAATGAGCCCAAACGCGAGGGGTTTACCAGTAGCCACTGAAGAGGTCCGCTATCCACCACCCGGCTCCATCAACAGATCAGCTTCAAATTGCCAAATTATAGTATTTTCATCCGAGCTACATACATACGAAGTTCCATTTCAATACAATTGGAAGTAGGTTAAATTTGACTTCCAAAATTTCTTTACATGTTTACAAGTACAAGCGTTTTAAAAATAATCATTAAAAACCATTCGTAATTAGCCCAAATATCGTAAATAAAACATACACAAAAAAGACTTTCTTGCTTGATAATCAATGAACAACTTCTCCAATCTGAAATTGCGACAAATGCTCTTAAATATTATATTGTGTCATACAATAGAAGGTACGTAATAAACACCGAAGGCTGCTAGTACGAAAGGGCAAGTGGAAAGACGTGACGGGCGACGTGTCCTTCCGAGGGCGAACAACAACCCTACGCAGTAAAGGCCTGAATGTCCCTCTCACATTGAGTCTGCTTTCTGGCTATCAAACCAAACCATTTCATAATTTATTTACACTTTCGGTATAATATGTTCACATAATGAAAAAGAAGGCGTATTATAAAATTCAAGATGTTATTACAATTATAAAATGTTATAGATAATAATCTTTACATAGTATAAAACAAAGTTGCTTCCGCTGTTTGTACGCTTAGACTTTTAAACTACGCAACGGATTTTAATTCGGTTTTCACCAATAGATAGAGCGATTCAAGAGAAAGGTTTATACTTATAGTTTAATATTGTTTTGTGTTAGTTAGTATAATCATATGACGATAATTGTTCACCACATTAGTATCTACATTACACCCGTGGGAAGCTGGGGCGGGTCGCTAGTATAAAATAAAATGGGAAGGAAATAGTGAAAATTTTCAACAAACAAAAATTAATAATTAAGAATGTCATCAGATAACATTTTTATTTTACTGTGTATGGTAATATTGACACTAAACAGTTTACAATATGTTGATTGAATATTCACTCTTAGCCAGAACTGTCTACATAGTATAAAACAAAGTTAGAACAATAATTTGTATAATGATATGACGACAATTGTTCACCACATTAGTATCGACATTGCACCCGTGGGAAGCAAATAAAAAACGATAACACGTTGTTGATAACATGTTGTTTAGAAAAGCACAATGCACCCTACCCTACATGTACGAGGAGAAATATATTTAAACAAAATCTTTTCACTTATAACTATAACTGTGTAAACAAATCTTGAAACTCAATTTTAGCGTTGTTCTAATAATGTATGTATACTAACTTTTAAACTTTCGCATTTTTCTTATATAGTTATGTATTTACACGGGAATTAACGCGATCACGAAAAGCGACGTATCAGCCTATAACCACGGCCAGTGCAACCTGGTCGAAACGTCGGGCAATTCAGAGATGTGTAATACCTTTTCGTGAACGCGTTAATTCCCGTGTAAATACGTAATTTTGTACGTATATATTATGTAGTTCGGATGATAATAATATAATTTAGCATCTTGGAGCCGGTCAAGAGGAGTTTGAGCTCATATGATTTGATGTTAACGAGTGGTATGATGATGAAGCCGGAGGTGGTGGATAGTGGTATTTTTACTTTTTAATTTAGTTTGCCATTAAAGCATGTGTTTTTAGTTTTAGTAAACTATGAATATTATTGATTTTTTATCTATTTATCTGCCATACATAAATATAATAATATATAATCACACTTTACTAAGGCGTTTTAAACAATGTTAATATAACTTTTTAAAACTGTTTACACCTTCAGGTCGTTTATAGCAAACAATGAGACGAGTGTAAGCTAGGGCGGGCGGCGCGTCCTTCCTAGGGCGGACGTCAACCTTCGTCTGACGCCCGGGCTTAGACAAATTACCCATAATAGGTGTTGATGTGACAAATGACTTCAATTGTGATTTATTTGGATACACAACTGTCTATAATGAATAGGTGTTTTTTAAAGAATCGGATGAGAAAAATAAATAAATTGGTAGACTTGCATAGCATAAGTTTTCGAGTTCAATTCTCCGGTCGGGCAAATCCTTACTGTTAAAATCTCTGTCTCCTATCAAAATATCTCACGTCCTCCATTTTGGGTGAATAACACAGGCAGATTGAGGTGAAATAGCAAGTTTTTTTGTACTTAATTTTTTTTATTAATAACGTATTAAAAATAGAAGCCCCTAGACCATTGACAGTAGATATATTCATACATAAACAACTTTCCACTGAGCAGGAATCAAACACGCACCATCTAAAGTTGCACTAGAATGCACACCACCACACCACATAGATCGTCAATATATACTCGTATATAATTATAAATTATTTTTAATTTTGATATGAAAGTGAATAAAAGAAAGGCCGAATAGTCCCCACAAATATAACTCAAACCTAGACAAATAAAATGTCTAATATACGCAGCTAACCAAGAACCAACGGAACCCAGACAGGAGCTTGCATTCGTTCTGAGAGCAAGGGCGGTCGGCGCGTCCTGAGGTCTTTGACTTCTACTTGCAACCCACCCTCTGCACGGAACACCCACAGGGCTGTTTCAGCCCTGGAAGGCTAGGACGTCCCACGGTCGCAGCGTCTCTGGGTCTTTGACCGTCTTTGAATTCAGGACGGAACACCCAAGTTGGCCCGCTATGCCTGGACTTCGTAGGACGTCCTAAGGTAGATGCCCTCTAAATGCGTAACGCTCAAACGTTTACATCTATCTAGAATTTTCGTAATATCGTGTTTATACAATACGTGCAATAATACATTAGTGAAGTTATTCCAAGAATGTTTTTAAGCTTAATTTGGTTTTTATTTATTTCGCAACCTATACTAATATAATAACGCTGAAGAGTTATTTTTTGTTTGTTTGTTTAAAAGGGCTAATGTCTAGAACTATCTGTCAGATTTGAATAATTGTTTTTGTGTTGGATAGAGTGTTCACTGAGGAATGAAATAGGCTGTGTTGTTACATAGCCTCACGATGTTTCATGCTATGAGACTTAGGAGCGGAGCAGTAACCATAAACGCTGCTAAAACTGCAGGGAACACCTGCTAGTTATAAAGGAACTACTTGTGTGCAAACTGGGACTAAATGCCGGTATTATTATTAAGTTATAAGACCTTTTAATAACCCGACGTTTGAATCGAATGGCACCGGTTGTGGTCGTTGGCGTAGTAACCACTCGTGACCACGATCGTATATCAATACAAATAATTAAAATTAAAGTGTCTGTTTGTAATGTCAAAATATTAGTTTTTATTAAGCTCATACAGGTATTTGCACGATATCCATGCCTAATTTTTTTTTTAATTTCTGTGTCTGTCTGTCTGTTTGTTCAAGCTAATCTCAAGAACGGGTGAACCGATTACCACGGGACTTTCACTGGCAGATAGCTGGTATTATAAGCAGTCACTGAGGCAACTTTTGTTTTGGAAAAAGAATTAGGGTTCCGCGCAAAATATATAAATATGTATACACGCGAGCTAAACCGCGCGGGAACTGCTAGTTATAAATATTAGTTAGAAAACGCGATACATACATACACTCGCGTCTATATTCCTGAATGGGTAGGCTGTAGTTTGTTCCCACTCACGTAACATTTATATGTTAACGTTATACTTTTAAGGTAAAAGTAAAAGGAGCTCTTAGTCAAGGAATTGGCAGAATCAACTCGTCAAAAGTTCGAACCAGTAATTTCGTTATATGTATTCATAATAGTATATGTATTCTATAACTATGTTTGTATTTGTGTATGTATCTGTGTATGTGTGTATATATGTATAATATATGGTACACTAAAGTTATGAGTATTTGTGTATAATTTGTGTTATATATTTGTATCGAATCTTGTATCTAGTCACATTCTTTTTTTTCTATTGTAAATTTTTTACAAGATTTTTAATTGCACCTACTTCTTCTTTTCTCTGCATAACCCAAAGGTTGACTGGCAGAGAATGCCTTAGGCATTAAGTCCGCCTATGTACTAATGTGCAAAAAGTTTTAATAAATAAATAAATAACAGGTGGCAACCTATTGTTCCCAAACGAGCAATTTAGAATTAAAGATGGGAAAACTAAAAATACATTGATAGGGAAAAATTGCCATCCATTCTTAGGCAAGAACGCAGGGAGGGAATGGAAGAAAAAGAATATTGCTATGACTGGCCTGTTGGTCTAGTGGTTAGTGACCCCTGACTGCTAAGCCAGAGGTCGTGGGTTCGATTCCCACCCAGGACAAATAATTGTGTGATGAGCACGATCATTTGTTCTGTGTCTGGGTGTAATTTATCTATAATATGTATGTATTTAGTTATATATTCTCTGGAATTTCGACTTCTCTGGAATTGCAACTCAACAGCGCGTGGTGGACACCGTGGTCGGGAACAATGTTAATAGATGTTTTTTATTTCTACTAATGTTAAAAAGATGAATATTATAAGTTTGGATGTAATCTCGGAAAGTACTGTTCCGATTTTGAATACGCTATGCGATACATTGAAATGAAATTCCGATTTGCCATATAAAATTCCGTTTCAACCCCTATATAGGACACTTATTTGTATTATTGATATATGGCAAGATTTGCCTTTAAAAAAACTAAAGTAAATATGATCCATACAAGAAATGTGTCCATATTCTCCTTCAAAAATATTCATATTTTCAGGGTAACCTTCCATTGGAAGTATAGTAGGTGACTTCAAGGGCTTACCCTATTACGTTGTGTGTGCGAGTGTTGTGTTATTTTTGTAACACTCCTTATTTCATTTATTTAGCTGCGTTTCTGCATATGTGCATGAGAATAGTTTTTAACATGCTTATATATACTTCACGAGTAACTTAACGAATCTTGAAAGTAAATTTTAACCTACTTCCTAATTTATTGTCGTATCGATGATAAAAATTGTATGTAAGTACGAGTATATGTAGTTCGAATGACAATGATATAATTTGGCATCTTGGAGCTGATCTGATGATAGAGCCAGGATGTGGATAGTGGAACTCTCCTGTGACTAGTAAATATCACGAGTCTGGACTCAAATGACAAATCCAGCAGAATGGGTTTTGGTAACGATGGTCTGATGATGAATATAGGTGGTGGATATATTTAAACTTTTTCATTCGGTTCGCCATTAATGCGTGTTTTTTTTTAAGTTTTACCAAACTATAATTAGTATACGTCAAATCGTTGCTTTGTGTTTTATAACCCACTTGCATGGAATGACAACTTGTGACGTCTATTATCGTACTGTAGATGATTTTAATGTAGGTAGGTACATTATTTTTTTCACTGGGTAGCACTGGAATCCATCCTAATATAAGGTTGTCTGGTAGGGATCGCTCTTAGCGATAAGACCGCCCATTGTGTTGTTGTTGACTGGTTTGACTGGACTGATGTTGACTGGCCTGTTGGTCTAGTGGTTAGTGACTCTGACTGCTAAGCCAGAGGTCGTGGGTTCGATTCCCACCCAGGACAAATAATTGTGTGATGAGCACGATAATTTGTTCTGTGTCTCGGTGTATTTTATCTAAATATAATATGTATGTATTTAGAAATATATAAGTATGTTTATCAGCAGTCTGGTTACAAAAGCACAGGCTCTGCCTAGTTTGGGATCAGACGGCCGTGTGTGAGATGTGTGGAGTTAAAAAAAAAAATAAACTGCCGGACTGATTTTGATGATTTTTTTAATGCATGAGCATTTTCGCCGCCATCAAAATATGATCAGAAATCTCTTCAGGTTTATTTCCTGGGAATGACTGGTGATAAAATCAAACAGCATTGTGCTTGTGACTGAACTCCTTCTAAACCACTGGACCTATTTTGATGAAATGTGTGTGAGTTTAAATGGGTCCCTGAAAGGTTTAGATTCGCGATTGGACCCGGTAGATGGCGCTGCACCCAAGTCCTAGAAATGTATTTTTTTAAACAGTATCTTTGTGTGTTTGTGTAAATAAGACTGTAATTAACATAAATTGTTCATATTATGAAAGACAATTTCACAATTATGATAAACTCATGTATTAATTGATATCTATAAATAAATGTACTAAGTAATACCAAGTAGATAATACATTATTAACTCATAATTATTTTACAATGAATGTGATAAATATGTCATATGGCTAAGTAGTATATTTATAATATCTGATTCCTCAAGATATAAAGGATAATAAACTAATGACAGTCTTTATTATACCACCGATGTGGCAAAGAAGTACAAGGGTCTTTTGATGGCACATTCAAGTATTCCTGTTAACAATTCTTACTAACCTAAATGCTTGTGTTAGGATTGCAGCAGGTGGGTTTCGAATTAGCAGCCATTCGTCTGAGGATGACGCCGTTTAAATATTTATTTTAATTACTAGCAAACCCCCCCGGCTTCGGACGGGAAGCAGAGACATCTTCAACAATCATCGACATATTTCAATCAATTTACACACAATATTAACAAATTATACACCTAAACCTTCCTCTTTAATCACTCTGTCTATTAGTGAAAACCGCATGAAAATGAGTTCAGTAGTTTTTCAGTTTATCGTGAACAGACGCGGCGGGGGACTTTGTTTTATAATATGTAGTGATTGTAACAGAAAAATAGTTAATTATACACCTGAAGAATAATCCGAACGTGAAACGCAATAATGTCAAATAGGGTTAAGGGCATAAAAAGAACGTCCTTCAGACAGTGAAGGAACCGTTACCCTTGGGACGTAGAACGCCCCCTACACAGACGCACCTTAATAAAGATGCACTTAAATGTACACGCAATGAGTTTGTGTGCGTAAGATTATGTGTCAGAAAAGTGCGTGTGTGTGTGATGTTAGACTTGTGTTGAAATATTTGGTAATGCTAGCATTATCTGCTTTGTTTTATGAATTTATTTCGATATTGTTGAGTAGTTGAATAAATGTGTGTGTATGTGTAATTGTTTGTTTTTTAGTTTCAGTTTCGTAGAGGAATGATAAAAATTGTAGTATGTGATGTGGTTATTTTAAAGTTTTAGATAAGTTTTAGACGCAGTTGTAATGCGATTAATAAATGTGATTACAGATATTTTGTTTTTATTGTCATACATACTAGAGATGTTGCGGATATAACATTTCGGATCTGGTTATTATACCGGGCTATTTGACTAGAATCTTGTTACTTAAGTGCCAGCATGTGCAAGCTACTTTGATACTATATTTAGAGCCTTCCAAAAATATTTCGTAACACTTTGCACGAAAATCTTAACTTAATATTATAAATGAGAGAGAGAAAGTGAGTTTGTTTGTTTGTTACGCTTTCGCACCTTAACTGCTTAACCGATCACCATGAAATTTTGCACACACGTTTTCAGGGATACGGGAAAGGACATGGTACCTCTCATTCAGAACAGAACAGAAGTACCTACTGTTCCTACTGTTCTAAGAAGTAAGTGAGGAAGAAGGTTTGAAATAGTTACAGTTTAGTAAAACTAAAAAAACACGGTTTAGTGGCGAACAGAAATGAAACGTAAAACAGAGTTCCAGTATGTAAGAAACAGTCTCACAACCACTGATATAAACTATGAAAATCACTAACTAACAGTAACTGCCATATTGTTCGTACCTCTATTCGCACTCAAGTCAATAGATCTCCACTTATTTCTACCCTTTTATAATCCCACTATTCGTTAACATTTATCAATCGACCAATAGTATTGCGTTACCGGTATAACCAGTCAGAATAATGTCTATTCACTTATTTTTATTAAATAGTGAACTGTGTTATCATCTATTATAGTTTGGCCCTGTTTTTAATAAAATAAATAAGAGTTTTTGATGTGGCGACAACAAGTATCCATCATCAGATCAGCTCCAAGATGCCGAATTATAGTATTGTTATCCAAACTACTACTGTACGACAATTAGAAGTAGGTTGAAATTTAGTTCCTAGATTTGTTTACATTAGTGATGCGCCGGATATCCGTATCTATGATGATATGAAAATCAAATTTATTATGCAAAAAATTAAATATCTAATGTAGTGAGTTACTAATATTATTGTCAATTATAAGGTACTATTTGACTATCTTTATAACGAGATCAAACCCCAAACCTTTATGGTATGTGTATTAAAAAAAATATTAAAAAAACGCGCAATGCAAGTTAGGGAACCTACCCATACTACATGACCCGTTCTGGGGGAGAAGGGGGTCTTCAAAATACCACGCTTGGTCACAGCGTCGGAGTATCCTCTATGGAAATGTCGTGCTTTTTCGAGTTATATTCAAATATAACGCGCAGCGTTTAGCGCTTTTTAACTTTCCGAAATGGATTTCAAACCATATTTATAAATGACTACATGAAAACTAGAGGGGAAGGGGGGGGGGGGTCTAGGCATATACTACTGGTGGTCACCGAGGGGGGAGATATAAAAAATTGTAAAAAATGGGTCACGTAGTATGGGTACGTTCCCTTAGTAGTTATTAATCCTCAACGTCAACTGTCGTGTCAAGGTCACGCGTATCGGCATCAACTGAGAAAAAAACTTGAGATCCGTATGTGCGGATCTAGACACTTATACCATCCGGCACATCACTAGTTTACATACTTACAAGTGTGGCTAATGAAAGAAAATAAAAACTTTTACGTAAGCGAAGCCGCGGACAAATGATAATAATTTATAGTCTTGTTAGAAATAGAATTACATGTATGTCTTTGTCAATAAAACATGACGCTATACAAACATAAATTCCATTTTCAACGATCTCATTCTTTGATCAATGGCGACACTAAAAAGAAAACGTCATCTGATAATACAGATTCGCTGTGAAGACTCACAAGCAAGCGGAGGCGTTTAAAGTTATTATCTATGTGGCCGACCTCACTCGGGTATCGAACCCGGCTCAACTAGGTCAATGCAGCACGCGATGTCCCTACTACTGCCGACTGACTTGGCGACGTAGACCTACTAATGATCTGAAGGTGACGCTCCGGTGATAAATATAATGAAATATCGTTTGTAAATACGCGTTCTGCGTTCCTAATTCAAACGCTTTTTTACTCGAACTTGTTTTATTTTTTATAATATTACGTTTTATAATTGGGTAAAGTGCAAAAAGGTTTTATACTTTTGATTTGACAGATAATATTAAAATTGTTGCCAAGATTACATAAAGTAACTCTGTTTGTTTGTTATCTTTTCACGAGTAAACGGCTGAACGGATCGTAATCAAATTCGGCAAGAAGATATATTATATCTTGGGAAAGGATATAGGCTACTTTTTATCTCAGAAAAATATATATGGTTCCCGTGGGATAAATCTGAATTTTCACGCGAACGAAGTCACGGGCAACAACTAGTAAGTTTATAAAATAAAGTATAAATATTAGCAATATTCTGCTATGCAGCAACATATAATCTTTAATACTACATATTTCTGCATTCTCCATTGTCCTTCATGTTATGACATTGAAATGAGAACCAGTTATTTAACGTTCCTTCTGAGTTTATCTCATCGAAAATTAATATATAATAACGAAATATAAAGTTAAATTTAGTTTTCGACGTCTATATCTTTCTGTTGGACTACACATATAAACATTATTACGTACAGTTAACTCATAAAGTTATTTAGGGCATATTACCCAGCCTAACAGACATTGAGATCAATATTCACGAGCGCGTGGATCGAGACAAGATCTATCAGGAAGCCTGTACACGCATTAGAAAATTGAGTCAAGGTGAGTCGGAGCGCGCCAGATTATAAAACAGGACTTACAGAATTGGTGTAACGACGAATATATATATTCTTAGATATGTAAGGTACAGACGATATCTGTTTAAATCGAAGACGACCGATTGGGAAAATTCTTTACACTGTTTGGGGGTGAGTGTTAAGGACAGGTAACCATTTATCTTCAAATGTATGACGTTATTTGCCATCTTATAAGTACATACGTTTAGTGTTTGTAGTAAGTGTTCTTGGCGGGCTTTAATTAATGATGATTGTGTAAATATTAATGGGCCATTTTGAATGTGCGTGCGGTATTGGATAGATTTGTTTCCATGGGCATCGCTTAGTTCACCTCACGAACAACAATGCATCGATAATATTATACAACCGGTTATTTTGGAAAGTATTAAAAAAAAACTTAAAAAAAGAACTCAGACAATCGGCGGTAGCGTAATGGCTAAGGCGTCGGACTGGCTATCAAGTAGTTGCGGGTTCGAACCCCACCTAGTGCAGTAGTACACACAGTAAAACCCCACCCAGTGCACTACCGACGTAAACCCACTTCTAACACAAGCATTTAGCTTAGCTGGACGGGTTAACAAGAATACTAGTAATGTGTGACCCACGTTGCCTTGCCTGCCACCTTAACCTGCACCTACAGCCATTTACAACATGTGATTTATCCACCGCGCATCGAAGACCTCGCCAAAGCCTTTCTGAAGTAATAAACCAAAGAAACGGAAGTACTTTAATCTATTATTAGTAATTTTTATATTTATATTTTATATTATTAGACAACAATTAAAAGATAATTATTCATAACTGACCTCACCGGGAGAGCCTTATTTTTTTTGCAATTTTTATATCACCTCCGTTTTTAACGACTCCACGTCTTTCCTTTTACATCGTCGAGGAAAACATCACTTTAATGATCACAAATACCTATGTAATAAGTGGCGTAGAATAATAGCGCAACAGTTACTGCTCTCGGAGCTGTGAATTGTAAGTATTATTAAGCTGTAATAGTTTATTATACATACATACATACACTCATGCCTGTGTCCCCGAAGGAGTAAGCAGATGCGCCGTCAACCGGGCATCTTGGAATTAAAAGAGAAGAAAAGAAAACCGGAAAAGGCATTGAACTGTTTTAATATATTATTGTTTATTATGTGCTTATTATATCCTATTTATCTCATTAGTCATAACAATTTTAATATTTTGTTAGGTATTATTTATTTTCTCCTTTCTCTCTCATTGTAATAACCTGGCTGTTCTCCGTCCGTGTACATCATCTCTATTTTATGTACATCGATTTGTCTGTTTATTACTTCGAAATGGCTAAACATATAAGAATTAGACTTTTAGATCGATTCTCTAAATATATAGGCATAAGGAAACTAAGATTCACATAAACCCATTCCAGACTATTTATATCTGACTTATTTTGTCTACTGGGTGTCGTGACCGGTCAGCTCAAAACTGAACAAAAACACGCCGGACATGGCACTTCCACACTTTGAATTTATGTGGACTTACTTGAGTTTGTACCGGCGTTTCTTCTCAAGGCTAGTCATAGAAAATGCCGGCACCATCTAGCTTTAAAGAAGAAATCGACGTGTAAAAGTGTCTAAAACGACTTATTTTTAAATTAACTTATCATTGACGATATTCGCCAACATAAATAGTTTAAATGGATTCTCTATAATATAAAGAGCTCATCCATTTTTAGTTTGCCACCAGTTTCCTAAAATATGATTTACGCTGACGTGAACTCCAAATGCATTCGTGACCTTATCTCGTTTGTAATCTATGGTAGGTACTCGGTCGGGTTACCACGGTGAGGTACCTGTGGATGGTGAAATATTTTATGGTAGTGCTATGGAAATATGGGGTTTTCTTATGGAACAGGAAAGATATACAATCTATGTTAAGTTACAGTTTTAGTTTTTGCATTTGATTAAACATAAACTGATAGATATATATATATTTGACTGGCCTGTTGGTCTAGTACTAAGTGACCCTGACTGCTGCCGGTCATGGGTTCAATTCTCACCCAGGATAAATAATTGTGTGATGAGCATGATCATTTGTTCTGAGTCTAGGTGCTATTTATTTACAATACGTATGTATTTAGGAATATATAAGTATGTTTAACAGTTGTCTGGTTACCATAGTACAGGCTCTGCCTAGTTTGGGATCAGACGGCCTTGTGTGAGATGTGTGGAGTTATTATTAATATTATTATATATTTTTAGAAACCTTTAAATTGTCATACTAGAATAAACACATGTGAGTGGTGTTTATATTTATGAAAGAGTAGCTTTCGCTCGCGGTTTCACTTTGTAAAAGTTTTTTTTCTATCGTTCAGGAACAGTCCCGTTGCCCGTGACTGCGTTTGTGTGAAAATTTTGCTATAATCTATACCATGGGAACCGTAAAATTTTCTGGCATGAAAAACCTATGTGCTATTTCAGACTATAATCTCTCACAGTTCAAAATTTCACCCAGATCCGTTCAGCCCTTTTTGCGTGAAATAGTAACAAACAGACATCCATCCATTCTAAGTAAGATTAGTAAGATGAGTTATACAGTTTTAGATGAGTTATTCAGTTTTAGTAAGATGAGTTATACAGTTTTAGATGAGTTATACAGTTTTAGATGAGTTATACAGTAGTAGTTAGTTTACGTGGGTACTTCGAGATGTAAACAATTTTAAGAAAATTCACGATTTTTACTACACGCACCTTATTTTGAAACCGGCAAATTGAATATGAAAATGCCCCGAAAATAACTCATATACTTATTTAAATATTTGTAAGAGAGAATTGACATTAATGATAGGTACCAAGAATTTTGATGAAATATTCGGTTTCGTTCGAAAACGTAATAAAAGAAACAAAAGTAATTGAAATTTACAGGAAAATGTTTAATATCTTGTTTAGAACTGTGCACATATGCCAGAAAAAACAGACAAGCATATTTCGAAAAAAAATATTTTGTTTTGTGTTTAATTCTACTCTTTCTTGGTCATTTATAATGACCACACCTTTCTGTAACCCTTAGTACATGCCACATCGGTATCTTTCTAAACACACAAAAAAATATTTTATTCTACCCATCAGCTTCAGCTTAAAGCTACATTACTCGTGAACAAAGAAACAACAGTGCTAAGTAAGCACAACTCCTTCAAAGCTTTTGCCAAGTTCTAAAAATTATACCTTAATTGCTTCCAACTAGTCCCGAGACGAAACCATCCAACAAACTAGACAAAATTATGTCTGGTTTTCCAAATAACCTATTTTCCTAACGCGACAATAAAAAACCGTCTGAAATATCTGGGGTTCAACACTGAAAATAAGAAAAATATTCTCTAGAAAAATATCATAATTGTTAAAATATATAGATCTCTCAATTCGTGACAGCGGCACACGTCTGGTAACTATGGTGACCGAATGTAGTCTAGTTATCTAGATAAATTGGTGTCATTACCAGTAACTATTGGGAAACCAATAGAAAATAATTGGCAACACAGTTTTGTTTTTAACTTTATAATAGGCTCGACGGAGTAGGTAGGTAAGTTACAATTAAAGTCGCATGATTAATAATTATGTATACGGGAATTAACGCGATCAATAGGTATTACATACCTTTGAGTTACCCGACGTTTCGACCAGGTAGCACTGGCCGTGATCACAAGCTGACATATCGCGTCGCCCAGTGCCAGTAATAACTATTGACCGCGTTAATTTATATCTTTATAAACACCCATTACTGATCTGACTATAAAATTTATCTTTTTTAATCCCACTAATATTATAAATGTGAAAATTTGGATGGATGGATGGATGGATGTTTGTTACTCTTACAGGCCAAAACTACTGAACCGATTGCGATGAAACTTGGTATGTAGATAGCTGAAGACCTGGATTAACATAAAGGCTACTTTTTATCCCAATATTCCCACGGGACTTACGCGGGTGAAACCGCGGGGCCCTGCTAGTTATAATATAGTTTTTCTTCTTGATCTTCTATAGTGCAAATTATGATTAGTTTGTGTTTAGATAGAATTATTTATACAGTGTTCGTATGACGACGTCATGTCTCCGTAGTGAGTCTTTTGCTGGTATTGATGAAACAGCCCCTCTGTGTGTCTCCTCTTATATTTCTCACTTAATCTAGAACTTTTCGTTATTGTAAACGTTTGCCCTATCTTCCCACTCTATGGTGTAGATTTTACTAGTTCCTAATTAGGTCTTGCCCGCATCATTTTGTCAATCAATTCAGGTTTACGATAGTCTAAATGTTATTTTTCTATGCCTCAGCCAATTAGTTTCATGAAAATCAGTTTAGTAGTTACGGTGAACAAACTTATTATATATTATTTATAATATTATACTAGCTTTTCCCGAACAAATGCAACGCGTGTGCCAAAATTCGTGAAAATCGATTCAGTAGTTAAAGGTAACAAACAAACATGTTAGCACTAGCAGTCCCGATCCCGTGGGAATATCAGAATAAAAAGTAGCCTATATGTTAATCCAATTCTCAAGCTATCTACATACCAAGTTTCATCGCAATCGGTTCAGTAGTTTTGGCGTCAAAGAGTAACAAACATCCATCCATCCATCCATCCATCGATCTATCCAAACTTTCACATTTATAATATTAGTTGGGAAGATGCGTGTGACTTCTCTAATGTTGCGATCGCTGATAACCGTTTTTCCACTTCCCTAAAGCCTGAATAATATGAAAAAAGGGCTTTAAAGGAATTTACAACCGACTGTCCTCCAGACAATGTTAACATCGGTGTATTTATTAGGTTCTAGGAAACGCAACCAACAGACGATTTGGCATTCGGTAGGGGTACCATGCGTCAGGAAAACAATGGACATGCCATTGTCAAGGTTGCACTATGTTTGTATATTTTACACATTAATATGCGTAAATATAGCTTTCATTTTCGTTCGAAGAATAGTTCATTTACTACCTTTGAATTTAAATTAGTTTCTATAACATATTGTTTTGTTATTAGATTTTAAAATCCTATAGTGCCGTAAAAAAATGTTTTTGTAATAAAATAAGGTTGTGTAACTATGGCAATTATTTTTCATATTATTGTAATGTAAATTTTGAAACTAATAGTTACAAACTGTATTTGATTTTTGTCTAGAGACTCGCATAATGGCAGGTCAAGTTACAGTCCAGCGGATACCATTGTATCCGCTAACCTGGACTGTCGTATGTAAAGAAAAGAAAGAAAGAAAATCCTTTTATTTTGGTGCTGAGATACAAGTTATATCAATTAATATACCTATATCTATATCTATAAATATATCTATATAAAAGAAAGAAAAACCAGAAATCGGGAATTAAAATACAGTAAGTAGGTACATTAAAAGAAACAGTGGAGGAACAATAACGTGGCTTAGTGGCTTGAAAATTGTATTTTACAGTAATAATAATAATAATAAAGTTTATTTTTCTCACCACAATACAGTAGAACTACATGATATTTTGATTTACATTGTTTTTTTTTTTTTTAATTTAGATGTACTGTGGGAGACTGGTGCCTAAACTAGACGGAGAGTCTATATTTCAGGACACCAGGTCCCCACCCCTCGGACAAGTAATGTACATACAGTAACATTTCTTGCATTCCGAACAAACGATCGAACGACAATAAAAGACATTAGGTCACTGTTTGAGGCTACTGTTGAAGTCCAATGCCTCACGTAGGTCAAAAAGCACAAGGCAAAAAATTGTATTCTTATTTTGAATGTACCATTCTACCTAAGAATGAGATCCAAGTTATTTTTTGCACAAAACAATTCGAAACAGGAACCGTTTGATTATCTCTTTTCGGATTTTAATACTCTCAGAATAGTTGGTGACCCCACACATGATCGATTCGTGTACATGTAAGTAAGAACTTCTCGGAACGTCCCAAAATGTTCTCTCGAATATTTCAGTACAGGGAGCTATATAAATAGTATTATGGCTAGACTTTACTTTGGAGTACTTAAAAAGCTTTTTTATGACCTATATTTTTTAGTGTAATTGGTCTTTTTAGAGGTCTTCATTTGTTATTTTATGTTACGAGAGAAATGTTTTCAAATTGCTTACGAATTGAATTTGAACATATAGCCCACTGATAGTAGAGGGAGAAATTACAATTCTTATATATTATTATAGTATTAGTTGACGACGACCTATATAGAGGCGAAACACGTCCAAGTTTCACTTTGTGTGTGATACCTATATGTCTATAGTCGTTTATGCACTGTCTCCCTCCTGTCTCCAACCTCTTATCATGAGGTGATCCGTGTGCCTCTAATGTTTAGATATTATAAAAAAGTCTTATGAGCCTCGGTTGTAAAAAAAAGACTCGTACCTTGACCGTAAAAAAACACACTCAAATATGGCTTGTACTCGTATCTTCGTACGACAATAGAGGTCATTGGTTAACTACAATAAATCGTTTAAGTCTCTCGCGTTTCATTTAACACGTGCTTAAATTTGAGACTAGATATAAACTTCTCAGACAGTGATCATCATTAGTACAGTCTGTATGTAATCTGTTCGCTTTAACACGAAAATATAATGTACTTGCTGACCCTGTTTTACCTACGTCACTATTGTACTCGTATATTCTTGCTCACTATCGCGATTCTTAACCGACTTTTTTTGTGTTTTTACGCGATATCTATCTATACATTGAAAATTAAATAACAATTATGTTCTTTTAAACATGTGATCATTGGTCATGCAAGGCGGAAAATAAATGTCACAGTACTTTTTACTTCCATTCAATATAACTTCGCCCAGTATCGGTGCCAAAAATAAACAGTTTTAAGCTTAGGCACAATTGCTTATGTGACTGACCATTCATGCTATGTTAATTCCATATCAAATATGGCGGCAAATGAATATTTAATGAAGAACCATTAACACTTTGCAAATGATTATCCTCGTATAAACATTATTCATTATTAACTTTTAAACTTTTGGGTTCCATGATATAGTTGCGATTAAATTAAGGGGAATTAACGCCATGCTGGTTTGGGTATATATATAATTCTGAACTGTCTGAAGTTTCGACTATTTTTCATCATCTCTTTAAACGTAGTTTGTTTCTCTTTATTTTCTAGCTAATATCTGGGTTTTCACGTCACGGCCATAGACACCCGTTATGGTGAACAATGAGGTTTTGTACTACTATTTCGCCCAACCCTGCGTAGGTAGACTCATGTGGATTTTGTTCGGGTATTAGGATTTAGATAATTATAATTTAATGGCATATGACCAATTTCTATATGAGATGATTGAAGTTTAAACTCCAAGAAGTTGTCCTGAAAATAGCAAAACTATCTTGTATAAATCGATTCAAGTCATTCACTCGAGAACCCCGAAGGTAGACAAACCAGAAATAGAAAAAAAAAAACGGCAAAGTGCGAGTCTGACTTGCGCACCGAGGGTTCTGTAAGTAAACAAACGTGTATGTAGATAGTACGTCCATCTCGGGAATCTGTAAATTTAAGTTTGAACTTTGCAGTTCTAAAAATACTCTCCCCTACATCGATTAACGATAAAGACAACTTTCCGCAAACAAAACCGCAAAGTATTAGTTTGTAATAACAAAAACTATTTTTAATTGTGATATAACAACTAATTAACGACTTTATTCTTTACTTGTGATGTCAGACCTTGCTTTTTACCACATTTCATGATTGAGGTAAGTGGGAAATATCCTATACGTTTTGATTTACCTGCGAAGTGTTCAAATTTATTAAAATCTAAGGCTAAGGGCGTATGTTTTGATTGCGTTGACTTAGAAGCTTTTTTTATAGCTTCAAGGAACCGCTGACACAAGTATTGATGTTCATTTCAAACTTGGTGTCTTTCCTGAGGTAATGGGTCTTGACAACAGACAGATATAATTTTCACCTTACTTGGGCTATAAGACCTTGCATCCTACTAATTTTCATGATTCTAGGTCAATGGGAAGTACCCTATAGGTTTGAGTAACTTGCCAAATGTTCAAATTTGTTAAAATCTAAGGCTCAAATGGCCTTATCTTTTGATTGCATTGACTATGCTTGATTTTTTTACCGCTTCAAGAAACTGCAGACGTAAATATTTGGTATTAAATTCAATTTCGTCTACGGGTTCCTGAGAAAAGGGGTCTTGACAGACAGACAAACAATTAAGTGATCCTATAATGGTTCCTTTTTAGGAACGGAACCATAAAAAGAGACAGCCCTAGTTGTTCGGCAACGTCTCTAAAGGAAATTGATGGGATCATCATTTATCATTTGACCTATGAAAATCCTTTACAGTAGTGTTAGGCAGTCTGTCAAAGAGTTGGTGCTTTTACATCCCAAATGAAACATTCATCTATTTACCGTTTTTGACGAGTAAAACAAATATGTTATTCATCAACAAGAGGAAGTTTACTATTAGTTTGCAAAACGTAATCAGAATATTCAAGATGTGAATTGTATTGGAAGGTCGTAAATAATTCTCGTCACAATCTGACATAGAAATAAGTTTGAATGATGCTTTAGTAAGTAAGGGCTAAAGTGAGATGTACTCAAACTGTACGACACACGGGAGATGAAATCCCAAGCATCCAATCATTATCTCACTAATGCCAAATGAAGTAAAGAGTGTGGCCAATTATTTATTTTTTGCAAATGATTTAACTAACCAGGACCGCGTTCGTGTCGCCGTCTCCGTCCGATCGCTCTTAACTACACAACCTTAAAGCCCCATAAACATAAGCAAAAACGAACCGTATTGTTTACACTTTAAAACTCACTTTAGCCGCAATTATGGATTGCAGTCGCAACTTTAATTATGCAGCTGTTGGAATTGAAATTAGACTTTAGTGTATCGTGATAAGGTTGAAGGTGATTGTAATATATAGTTGTTTGCGGCGTAACTAGGGCGGGTGCCTTGAGAGCCGCATTTACATGACATGGCCTCGTGCGGTCGGTGCTCCCCTGGCCTTAGCGCTATAGCATTGCACGCCGAGTGCGCGCCGCAGTTTCCTTCCTCGGTATTATCTATATTTCCTATGCCAACAAACAACTAATCCTTGACGTTGTTGATTAGCTCTGAATCTAAGACGAGTTTCGGTTGCGCAAGAGTTCACAATGACGAATGGTCGTAGATCGTAGAGACGATCGCTGCAAAAAAAAACCTCGTGATTGCAAAATACGTTTGGGAATGTATATAGTGGTTGTGAAATGTGTTGACAACCTTATAAAACTGGGGGAAAGAACTCGTGGTTTGAGCGTCACAGTTAACTGATGCTGAAAGTGATTAGATGAAATCGTGTAGACTTTAAGCAATAGATGAATTTCCATGATAACAAATCAAGCTTTAAGTCCCCTTACCATTTTTATATACAGGAATGATCTTTACCAAGCATTTGCGAGGCATTGCCTGTTGCGGATGGTAAAATTGTGGAATAATCTAACCATGGCTGCACTGTCAGGCAACCGAGTGATGGGGGTTCGATCCAATCATGAGACATTTGTTCGTGTGATTAATATATATTGATCTGAGTCTAGGTTCACTTTGTGTGCTTTAGATGTACCTAAAGTCCCCTGTATCACCATTATTTAAAATATATTTATATCCGCGTTGAACTCCGTTACCGTATGCCTTTATGTCGATCAGGGGTACAATTTATCTCTATGATCAATTAAATCAAAATCCGTTTACAGATTTTGACTTAACTTTCTAGATTTTCGACATTGTTTTAAAAAAGTGTGTTCCAAACAACCTTATTCAGACTTTTACAAACATGAAAAAAAAATAACTAGGCAAATCAGTCATGCCCTTCTCAAGTCCTGCGCTTACCACACCACATCGATTCCGGAGAATGTGTTAAAGAGAGGGGTAGTGAGGGAGGGTTTTTGGATCAATCGGAAGATCACGTCGCTGGCAATTAGCAAGGTTTGTGCAATATTCGAGAGTTGTATGTTGTGAAACATCGTCAAAGACCTTGAGCCACACATACGTTCGCCTCTTGATCGATCACCATTTATGTATGTGACTTGTTTCCATTGATGGGAATTAAAATGTTAAACTAGGCAATTGAATAAACTCTTTAAGCCATAGTTAGTTCTAAAAGTAACGACGCGTCCTGGAGTGAAAGCAATGTTAGTTATTTTTTTAGGAGTGAATTATGTAGTCAATATGTATTTGAATCATTACCGACTGTCGAAGGAGGGTGTGTTTTTCAAGCGTATATGTATATATGTGTGTATGTATAATTCTTTGGAATTGTCTACAGTTTGAAAACCGGATTTAAACAAAGAGGGTGTCATTAGATTAATCTCAGTTGTGGCAGTGTCATAGGGTCGATTATTTTTCTTCCACCTTCGACAATCATTCATCACTCATAACGTTCTCGGATTGTAATCAGACGTACGAAACTTCAATAGGACCACAATCCTTCATGCAAGTCGTCACTCATCGTGTTTTCATCAAATCTCAGTCATGAGATGTCAACTAAATACTGGTATAAATGAGGCATGGTATTGAAAATAGTTTTTTGGACTTTGGGAATTGAGACAACACTTACATAGAATCTTGAGTAATAAACCAATCAATCACCGAAAACATAAGAAATAGATCTCTCTCAAAGACAACTACGGTCTTGCGCCTTACGGCCTACGGTCTTTAACTCCACCAGTTTCCTTAATAGGATATAAAACCCTTCTTTAAAAAGCGTTTTAATTTGATTCTAAGGCCAGTTAACAACCAGAAAATTTACTAAAATTTTATTCAATCGATAAGTGGCATTAAAAATCGTTTCAATATTAAAATCTTTATGCGTTTTTGCTATGTATATTATTATTACCCTACAATATACATTTAAATTCTCATTTATTCGTAAAATCTAGCGATACAACAAAATTTAATATAAAATCTAACATATAGGAGAATACGAAGTATTATCTGCACAAATTATTCAATGTTAATTTTAGTTGAAACCGGCATGAGCCAAGCTTGTATGGCCTTCTACGCCCATATGTGGTACATTTAGAGTGCATGGCGAATTCTTGTACCTAGATAGTGAGTGACTGGTGTCATTACGTCTGTATATCTAGGGACAAGGCTGTATAGATACTTGCAAATAAAGTACTGGGTGCTAGATCATACATATACTCATACATGTGCACCTGAAGGAGAAGGGGTATTAAGCACCTACATTTTGCCAAATGCTGACTATAATTTGACTCCATGCGCGTAATAAGGGGGCAAGCCGTCAACCGGGCACAACCGGTAATTAGAGTGCATTGAAAATGAGAGTGCTTTGAGAGTGCTTTGAAAGTTAGGTAAGAAGGGAAGGGATATTGTTTATTACAGATGGATTAGGGAGTGAAAGCAATAGACCTGGAGCTGAACTGCCTGTTGTCAGGAATTCCGAGTCCGCTTAACATATAATGAAATATCGTAATTAATTAATAATTATTGCAAACTAGCAACCCGCCCCGGTTTCGCACGGGTAGCAGAGACATCTTCAACAATCATCATCATATTTCAACCAATTTACACAAAACCGAAACAAATTATACACCTAAATCTTCCTCATGAATCGCTCTATCTATAGGTGAAAACCACATGAAAATCCATTCAGTAGTTTTTGAGTTTATCGCGAACAGACAGATAGACAGACGCGGCGGGGGACTTTATTTTATAATATGTAGAGATATATTTCTTTCTTCAGGTAAATAATGATATACAGGGTGTATTTAAACAAGGAACAATTACCTAAACCACTGAAAGGGCATGACTGTAGCATGCAGTAACAATTAGAATTTGTGAAAAAGAAATTATCCGTTATTTTATTTTTAACTCCGTTTCTCATTAAAACAAGTGGAACGTGTAAAAATAAAGATTTTAAATCGTACGTATTTTTTTTAATATAATTTAATAACTTAAGTAAAATAATTTTCCATTGAACCCTAACTAATCTAGCCAATTCTTATTTTTCACCATAGCTAAGATCCATACATCGACTAGTTCACCTTACTAAGTGGGACAGGATACTGAATGCGTATGCGCACCCTATACACATATAAGCACACACATAAACACAGAGTGTGTATACCTGTGTGCGTATGTGTGTTATATAACATTTAATGATACGGTTTCCGAGCCTTTACTGACACGATTAAGTCGATAAATGCATAATAATGTATATAACGAAACACAGTGTGCTGTACTGATTAATAGGCACACTTTGATCCGGTTGTTTTAGTTTAATTTTAGTTCAAATAGTGTCTTTTATTTCTATTGATGAGAGTGACGTTATCGAATCGGTATCGCACCATCTCTAATTTACTGGTAGTGATGTAATTGTAATCGATTAAAACCGATCGAATATTGTTTTATTTGTGAACTGTTATTGCTGTGATAGTTCATGTAATACTTTTATTGTATTTTAATTAGTTTATGTTCTTAACCTTAATTCATCTATTTCGTTCATTTTTATTCAAGTCTTTGAAGGGGGCGTATGTTCAGCAGTCTAAATCCTAAAAAAAAATAGGTACGACGTGAAAAAATTCACACATTTGATCCGCCATGATATTTTTTCATGTTGAAGTTGTAAATCATACTTTGAATAATTTTGATAAAATGCAAAACGTTTAAAATAATTTTTAAAGCACATTTAGTTACAAAACTGCTTTAATAATAAATACAAAGAAGTGCATCAAGGTGAAAACGTAAAAAACTATGAAAAGACTAGTTGGTTAGTTGTGCGCTTTCCGCGGCGCGCGCGCAGCCGTGACCCAGATCGCACGTAACCAAGTGCAATGTTCAGCACTGCTGAGACAAACACATCTGATAGTGGAACTTTCGTTTACGCGCCAAAATCGCGGAATGACGCAAACTTCGCGGTCAACGTTAACGATAATTACGCGTAATACTGTGGCGTAATTGTTATTGATGTAAAATCATGGCAAGACACAAAATGTACACCTATTTGTTTGTTGTAGTGCACTGGGTGGGGTTCGAACCCGCAACCACTTGATCGCAAGTCCGACGCCTTAGCCATTACGCTACCGCCACTTGATGTATAATTATTATATATATATATATATATATATACCGGCGTGAACCCACTCCTAACACAAGCACTTAGCTTAACTGGAGGGGTTAACAAGAATACTAGTAATGTGTGACCACGTTACTAGTATTCTCTTAAAAAAAAAAGGAAAATGTAGTTTGGATGACAATACTATAATTTGGCATTTTTGAGCTGAGCTGATGATGGAGGAGGTGGATAGTGGAACTCTTCAGTAGCTACTAGTAAACCCTTGGAGTTTGGACTCATATACGAGTCCAATAGATTGGGTTCGGTAACGATGGTCTAATGATGAAGAAGATGAAGGTGGACAGTACATCTCTTTTTACTTGTGAATTCGGTTCTTCATTAAATCGTGTTTTTTGGTTTTTGAAGTGAAAACTTCTTTAGCCACGTAGGACACTTTTGGTACGGGAAAAAAACACGGAACTCGCATGACCGTCACGCTCAGATGACAGATGTGTCAGTGTTGTTTTCACTTCTGACGTGCAGTCCTACGACTGACAGTGTTTTTTTTCGTTGTGTTATATATTGGGAATAGTATTCGGGACATATTAAGCATTTTTTTAGTTCTATTTCAAAACAGGATACAGATCTTCTGTAGGCTGAAGTTTAACCCCGAAAATCTGTTTAATACTGTATTTATTTAGTACCTCATAATATACGTTCAACCTTCAAAATAACGGTGGTAAACCCGAACTTTCCGATAATAATCAGGTTATTTCCTCAGTCATTCGGCTGTGCGTGAAACACTGCCATTTTTTCTACCCATACCGCAACATACTCCATCTTAGCCCATTACACCTATTAAATATAGCGAGAGACCGAAATATATTTTTCGAGTTATTTTAATTGTCGACTCACCGTCATGAAGGAAATGGTCCAAATACCACGAATTCGTCAACTTACCTGAAACATAAATTATTTGTATTACTAAGTGGAAATGCGATAATTATATAATTCATTAGGTTAAAGGCTTTTTGGTTCTTCTGCAATACTTAATTTAAATACAACCTTGCTATTACTCAAAAACCAGATTACCCTTTACATTTTTGCGTTAAATATATATACGCAATATAATCTATATACTAAGTTCATGATATATACAGACACCTCACACACGGCCGTCTATTCCCAAACTAGACAGAGCCTGTACAATGGTAATCAGACTGCTAAATACGTACTTATTATAGATTAATTACACTCAGACACAAAATTAATGATAGTCCTCACCGCACAAGTATTTGTCCTGTGTGGGATCGATTCCCTAGGAGTCAGGATCACTAACCACTATACCAACAGGCCAGTACCATTGATAACACTAGCCAGTGATAACGCTGGCACTGAGCTGAAAGTATTTAAAACAACCGATTGCAATTATATGACTACCAACTGCCACGTAGTCTTAGATTTTAGAGAAAAAATTATCTAAGTTTGTATGTCTGTGTTTTAGAACTCATGGTAAAAATTCTTCTTAGTTTCCGTCTAGATGGCGCTGAAAAATATATCCTACTATCCTACTAATATTATAAACGTGAAAGTTTGTGAGGATGTATGGATGTTTGTTACTCTTTCACGCAAAAACTACTGAACCGATTGCGATAAAACTTCGTATGTAGATAGCTGGAGACCTGGATTAACAAATAGGCATCCTATTTATTGTACCGGCACTTACGCGGTAGAAACCACGGGGTAAAGCTAGTTAAAAATGCTTCAAGTAGGATGCCCACTACTGTTACGTAAATTGAGGCGCTGTGGTGGTGAGAATGGTGAGAGGTGTGTTTCAATAAGGGACCATGCTTGCGCCTTGCAAAGGTAAGTCTCCCATGGTTTATTTGTCTTATTTGTGACTTATTTGTGAAGAATGTCATGTCCATATCAGGTATCGCTATTACTATTAATTTATATATTTTCTCATAGATCTATTTAATCATCTATTTTCATTTGAGATATTTAAAAGGTTGGTCAAACTTAAGTTACATACACTGCGTTGAGTTAAATGCGATTCATCTAAATACGGTAATGTTTTAATAAAGATGTTTTTGATATAAAACCTTGAACAGACGACTCATCTAAAGTATTCTAAAGTTATAAATCTTTTTAACAAATAATTAAACCGACGAAAAGAAACTAAAAAGCAATAAATAAATAAACCTTAAGTCTTAAGTATTGAGCTTATTTACATAAACTATCAAATTTTATATAAACTTATTTTGAGTCGGCGCCAAACAACAAACTGATTACTTATCAAAATTTTATGGTTTATTTATTTTTTGCTTTTTAGTTCTTTTCGTCGGTTTTATTTTTTGTTAAATAGATTTTATTTTATGATTTTTTTTCATCATCATGATGATGATGATGAAAAATGATGATGATTTCTAAACGCAATACCTGATAAAGTAATGAAAAGTAAACAGAAACACTATTCGTTCCTACAATTTTCGAGGGTTTCTCTCAATTTTTTCAGGATCCCATCATCAGATCCTGACTTCCTTGACATGGGACCACCCTTGAGGTATACCCTATCTAACAAAAAAAGAATAATCAAAATCGGTTTATAAATAACGGAGTGAGGGCTGAACAGACATAAAAAAAAAAGAAAAAAATATTATACGGTCGAATTGAGAACCTCCTTTTCTTTCGTCGGTTAATAAAAATAACAAAAAGGCTAAAGACTTATAAAAGATGAACGAATATTAGGTCGTATTGGAACAGCCCTGTCTTCTAGAAGATATGTAATGTTAACCGAAGTCATAAATAGGCTCCTAGTATGTGTAGCACAGAACAGCCTGATCTTTGATCAGCGACCATTATAGGTCAGAGTGCCACGAATATGTTTTCCAACTAACTAGCAATCGAACACGAGACTATGGTAATACTAAGATCCGAGGGCTCAGTTAGACGAGAAGACAGACAGTTGAAGTTGTTGACGCAATTGCCGCGTTTCATGTTATGTTTTATGAATTAAGACGAATGTGAATTTTATTTACTTGGCAACAACATTAAAATTCGAAAGGCGGCAGAAGTCGCACGGCTGCTGCCGCACTTTGACCACGTGGTCGCTGCGAAGACTGCATTGCTCTTTCTAGTTTAAAGTGTAGTTGCGGAAAAATTTATCGCAATTTCCTGTTACAACGTGGTCTCTAGACAGGCATATAACACGCGGTTGCCATGCGGTCATCGCGTGGTGAACGTGTTGTGTTCGCGCGAATAAATATAAACGCGCCCTTAGTATTACCATATTTAAGCATTATCACGTAACAATGACCATTACTTTTTCCTTCAGAACCACCAAACTATTTCGTTTATATAAATTGTTCTAACAAAGCATTCAAACAATACCAACAAAATATTATGTCGATTATTTAATAGGAGGAATAATATTAAACCGTCTATTATCGGCTTTAGCGAAAAAGAGATTGTAGCAAGTGAACGTCGGCCTGCTTTGCTAATGAACCAAACCATGTAGACGATAAGTAGTTCTTTAGCTATGCTAAGGGCTTAGAAGATAAACAGATCAGACCTTATTTTGAAGGTCAAAGGTCAGGGGAAAGGGACATTGAGCACTATTAGATGTGTGAAGGATACTTTCACCACCCATTGCGATTTTATGATATATTAGCTATTGACGGCGACTTCGTTCACGTGGAAATTTCGGTGAAATCTATCCCGGATATGTATCGGGATAGTGTAAATGTGCTATTCCAGACTATAATCTACCTCTGTGTAAAATAAATAGGGTTGTCAATGTACAACTGACGTCACTGCTATTACGAGAGCAGGTACATTAAACAGCTTACTATCAAACAGACCGTGTACTTGTTTGCAAACTTAGCTGTAAATTAAGAATAACTAATATTATAAACGCGAAGTGAGTTTGTTTGTTTGTAACGTTTTCACTCCTTAACTACTCAACTGATAATAGTGCTACCCAATGTTAGGTTTACAGAAAAGGACGGAAGGCACCTTTCATATTAAAAAAAGTACTGTTCCCGATATAAATAAAAATAAATATTACTATTTAAATTTTTTAATTTTAATTTCGAGGTAATTATTCCTTCTCTTCTTTTTCTGGCAAAATAGTGTGACCTACCACTCTACCGTAAGCCCAGGTAAAGCGATGACCCGTGAGGGTTTCCACAAGAGACAAAAAAAGGTAATGAACCAACCACAAATCATACAAAAAAAGAATTAAATCGTCGCAGTCGTACACAATCGGCGGTTTTATTTTTTTTGACGATTTTAGTTTTTGACATGAGCCTACTGACAACATTATACTTTATCAGAAAACAAAACATTTTTCAAAACACACAGTAACATTTGCAGATTTTATTAACAGAAACAGCCATTTTCAAAATATTACGTAGAAATTAATTTGAAAGCTTTAAAGTTCAGCGCTCATGTGAAGTTACTAAAAATCAAATCTGTCGTTTTACTACGACGATGACGAAATTTAAAAATACTATTTCTTTTTTTTTTCTTTTTTATAAAAAGACAACTCCCGCATTAGGAATTACTACTGAGTCGCGGGGGACTTTACAAACATACAAACAACTTACACAAAGAACACCCAGATTCAGATGCTAATCGAACCCACGACCTGTAGCATAGCAGTCAGGGTCACTAAACACTAGGCCAACAAGCCAGTCAAAGCCAGTTCTATATAATTCTATATCAAAACAAAAAAAGCACATCATTAGTACAAATAATGTCTGATTTCGTCTACAACTCTTATACACATAAATATTTTAAAAACCTTAACGCGTATTTAAAATTCCACTAATTCGTTAGCGTGAAATTCATTTAGAGTGTATTTGACACCCCTGACTGATAGTGACACCCCTGGGCGTGCGCGGCAGAGCGTGACGGACAAACTTGCGCCCGCGCACATTGCACGTGTTCTTCGTGTCAAGTGCACGGATTTTATTGAGGTTCCGTATGAGTTTATTGTTAATAGGATTTGTTTTTAGATTTTTTTTACTATATAAGTGTAGTTTCTAAACATTGACATAGCCGTATATAAAACAACAACAGACTAAAAATAAATTATCATCAGATTCATTATTTAAATTATTGGAATTCCACTTCTATCCGTCTGCTTATTAAAACGTCATCTTGGTGATGACATAGCAAGAGAGTGGTACAATCCTACTAATATTATAAACGTGAAAGTTTGTGAGGATGTATGGATGTATGGATGTGTGGATGTATGGATGTTTGTTACTCTTTCACGCCAAAACTACTGAACCGATTGCCATGAAACTTGGTTTGTAGATAGCTGGAGACCTGGATTAACATATAGGCTACTTTTTATCTCGATATTCCCGCGGGATCGTGACTTACGCGGGTGAAACCGCGGGGCGCTGCTAGTTACAATCATAAATCAAACATTCAAGATACCCCCCGACTCGGTAATCCCTTCAACGATTACAAAAGAGCTAATGATCTTCGAACGGCTGAACAGATTTTCTTGAATCATATCTAAGAACACTCTCTATCAAGTCATTCGTCTTCGCTGGTATGGCCACGTTTTGCGACAACCGGCTACTTACGTGGGGAACAAAAGTCGGAAGGCGGACCCCGGGCACCGAAGCGGAAGTTTCGGTTGTAACCGGGAAGCAACGCCGTTTATCCGTTTGTGAGCTACGATGCCACAGACAGACACGCACCTCCTTTTGCGTCGGGGGTTAAAAAGTAATAAAACACGCTTAAAGATGTAAGAATAAGACAATACATCGTTTTTTTAAGTAATTTTTTCTTTATTCTAATACTAGCCGATTCCGTAGTTTTCACTTGCGTTTATGGTCACTGCTCCTCTCCTTTTGGTCGTAGCGTGATGTTATATAGCCTATAGCCTTCCTCGATAAATGGGCTATCCAACACTAAAATATTTTTTCAATTCCAACCAATCCTGAGATTAGCGTGTTAAACCTAACAAACAAACTCTTCAGCTTTATAATGATAGAATAGATTACATTATAGCATATACTAATTTTGATATTATTCTTAGGTTTTATTTTTACGACACAAGGAACCCAAAACGACTATTCCTACTATAACGGTATTTCATGCGGAACCCTGACGATAAATCCTACTCATCCGGGACGTAGAAGGGCCCGCCCACATCACTGATGTTGTTTATTAATGACAACCCATTTAATGGCGCCTACCATATGACAACAAAGCGTTTTTGTGTCAAATCACGACCTTTTTTCTACCTACCCTCATTTATATTGCACGGGATAATGGCCTAGTGTCAACATCTGCATAACTATGTCTTTACTTAAAATTTTTAAAATTATTAAATCCTAGCAGCGCCAAGCGGTTTCTCCCGCGTAAGTCTCTATCCCGTGGGAATACCGGGATAAAAAGTAGCCTATGCGTTAGTCCAGGTCTCCAGCTATCTATATAACAAGTTTCATCGCAATCGGTTTAGTGGTTTTTGCGTGAAAGAGTAACAAACATCCATCCATCCATCCATCCAAACATTTACATTTATAATAATATTTAGTGGGATTTATATGAACAAGGACACAAAGAACATCCAGTCCATTACTTTCCCTTCTTATCACGTTTCCGTTTGAATATAATCACAATTTTCTCATTAATTCCCAAAGTGCCTAGATGACGACAATAGGCTTGCCCCCCATTACGTAAAGGGTACTAAATTATAGCAGGTAAAATGTGGGCGTTTATTACATCTCTGCTTACCCCTTCGGGAGTGTACGTACAAAATTTTAGGACGTTACGTAGAGGCGAGGCGACCAGTTTTAACATTGCGATACTTGTGCAGTAATTTTTACTGATATACGCGTTATAAAAAACAATAAAGGCCATCTGTGCAAAGATACGACCTCGCTAACTATATCTAGGAATGTTACGAAACGGAATTGTTACATCGAGACATAAGGACAATTACACTACAAGTGGTTTGTATTATCTGGGGGTCATTTTGATAACTAATTACAAATGAAAAGTACACTAGATTGATCAAGTCTATTTATGTATATATATATTATATACAATACGTTACATATTTAACTTGCGTATATAAGCAATGTAACCAGTGATTTGTAATAATCTTGTTGAAAAAGAGTGTCCTTGGAGTTTCTTGCCTGTTCTTCTCCACTAGATCTACGAATTGGAACAGGCAACTAGCTTCACGACTGACTTAGTCTGACTGACTACTACTCCTGACAATTCAAAAATACCCATAATGGTTTAATTGAAATAAATGATTTTGATTTGATTTGGTTTGATCTGATCCTTGTTGTTAATATATACTTTAGCGCCATCTAGTGAAGACAAGTCAAACTACATAGCAACTACTAATCCTGTATCGCGCAATGAAAGTTCCTACGCCGATTATTATGTTATGTACACCTACACCCATTACCCACAAACATTAACCGCTGGCATGAACTAGTCGGAAGGATCTCCTTAGTGATGTATGGACTCGATACGTGTTGCTTCTACACACAGACCTTCACACGACACAGAGATTCTTTACGTGCGAGAGCCATGTTTCGGCACGTAGGCCCTAACCCTTCCCTCTCCCCTATTCCCGTCCTGCCCCTCTCCCTCTCTCCTCCCCTCCAATCCCCCTCTCCCGTCTTACCGCTCTTCCCCTATTCCCTTCTTAAAGGGCGGCAACGCACTTGTGACTCTTGAGTTACAGGTGCTCATGGACGGCGGTAATCATTTACCATCAGGTGACCCGTCTGCTCGTTTGCCCCCTATACCATAAAAAAAGACTCCAAGAAACAACCCAAAAACCTGATCGTTAATTGTAAAAAAATTGGTTGTCTGTAAAGTCGGTTTACTGACGATAGTTGAACGTGACAATGTCATAGGAACGCCTCAGAGCGAGGTAACGCCGCATGAGTCATGTTTTTTCGTGCGTGCAGCCGGCTCCATCGAATTATAAGATGTTGTCACGTCAAAAATCAAAGTGAACTTCATGCATCAGCACAAACTTCATAGAATTAAGAATCATTGTACAGCAATTAAAAAAGTTAACTACTCTACCGAGGCGTTTCGGCGAAATACACAAATAGCAGTGCCTACTCAAATCCTCACCACATTACTGTTATAAATGCCAATGTGAGTTTGTTTGTTACGCTTCCACGCTCTAACTACTTAAACGATCATCATGCAACTTTGAATACACAATGTGTTAGGAGCTTAGAAAAGGACATAGAACAAAAGGTACTGTGGCGACTTCCACATACAGCAACAAGAAACATCTACAACCTCCACTGTGGAGGGACGGGGTTGCTTCCAATCACGTCGGGGTCACCACTGTGGAGGAACGGGTGTCATGTCCCTCCAACACAAAGGGAGAATCCTCCGACTAGGCGAGGTGATCATGCCTGGCGGGCTGCGACCCAAAGGTTGATGTTGGGAAGTTGTTTATATACTAATCGGCGCGAGAACTCTCATAGCGCGATGCAGGATTAGTAGGTTGTAGATGTTTCTTGTTGCTGTATGTGGAAGTCGCCACAGTATATTGACACAAGCGAAGTCGTGGTCAAAAAGTCGTGTTAATATAAATGGCAGGGATCAGCCACGCTCAGTTTGGTAACGTCCGGTTTCCGAGGCTCATTTAGGACACCTATCTCGGTCTATGTTTCCTAAGGCTTATGCCTTCCTGCGTTGTTTAGGTACAGCTTTAATAAATGCCTTCTGGGTCGTACACTAATGTAGATATATTGCGTACAAAGTTGCGTAGATGTTTTTGATTTTTTGCGTACTGAAATAGCATGAAACGGCTTATGTCGATGTAATAGTGCCTGGCGTAATGCTATTTGTAAGAATAACTTAAAAGCGTACTTAATATATAATATTTGCCATCTCCTAACATGAAATCGTATTGTCGCTCTGTATAATTTTCAAAGTCGAATCTTAATATATAGTTCATTGGGTGCATATTTGATTTTCATTCCGAGATCCGTTATTGACGCAACAGACTCACATTCCACTTTAATATTAATTTTAAATATGGCACGCTTATTGTAATTTCAATTTTTTGGCCTAAACTCTCAGTGAGTAAATGTAACTCAACATCTCTCATAGGAATAAACTCATTTCCCATTATACTCGCATATAACATCTTTGTTATCATAGGGTTTCCAGAATCTAATGCTTACACACACTCGCCTTATGAATGACGTCAAACGCATTTTGGCAAAACACACTATTCACAAGTTTTTTGTTCTACCAGCTTTAATTAAAGCAGAAATCTACTATACCTTACCTACTTGTAATTTGGAGATCATATAATTATGTATTATGTTATTGAGCGACATTGTCAAATATGACAAAGCTCATTAAATAAAGAGAAAAAAAAAATTGGAGAAATAGATAGACTTTTAAACTCATCCATTAACGAAACATCCTAACTACCTTAACAAATATTATAAAAGCAGAAGTGAGTTACTACTCACTTCATTATATTTAGATTTATTATATTTACGTCATCTGTGAATCCACAGATGACGTAAATATAATAAATCAGTATTTTTTGTTGCGTTAACACTTTTTTCCGTCTAGCCCATATTCGCCCGTCGTCCTTAGTGTTACGTGCGATAAGGAACTTTGTTCCGAAAAAGTACTGTTCCCGATGGATAAAATATATTTCAATGCGAGCGAAGCCGCGTGCAAAAGCTAGTAATTAATAAATGCGAATGTTTGTTTGCTTGTCCATCTTTCACTTCTTAACTACTCACCTTATCGTCACGAAATTCTGCTTACATGGGTACCTTACGAGTACATCCAGAAAAAAAAACTGTCCCTGAGGGATACCGGAATCGATTGACAAAATACATACATATAAACACTCACGTTTTTCTCCTTTCGGGGGAGGCAGAGACAACACGCCACTTGCTTCTTCGTTACATACCTCACTCACTTAATCTACTGTCATAAAACCTTTCACACATACTCGTAAGCCCGCTGGCTTCGAGTGCCTCTGACCTGCCCTCTCTTCTAAACCAAAATAAACCTAGTATTTAAATCATCAATCTCATAGTTAGTAATTGTCAATATGTTCCTGTACCAGTTGCCCCCAAAAACTATGATTAGTAATGTATTTAAGCAAACACGTCCCAGATCATAATGGGTTGCGAAACACCCGTGCGCGCGCTCGGCCCTGTGTCGTACTCCTAACTTGTTTATGCAACGGGCACACTATTAATGTCACGTGGCTGAACCCAGGATCAACCACAATTGGGAATAACTTCAGATAAGCTATTTCAAGGTCTAAGTGCTGGGCGTTGTTTTCAAATTCAAATAATTTCGGACAACTTGATCCAATATGATTGTTAATAATACAGATCGGTAGGTAGTTACATACCCACCAAACCGCATGAGATAAATATTTTATCGCCAAGCTCAGTTCATAAGGTATCAGATCATCATTATATTTCAGACATCATCATCGGCAAGTCCCAAATAAAGAATAATTGCTTGAAGAACAAGAATCTTGCGGAAGACATTTGATCCTTATTCCACTATCCGAAACATAATTATACATTTGTAAAATTGATGCCCTGTGGGTTCGACGGTAAAATACCAGCTGATTTTAAAATCCATGTCGTTCGACTAATCGAACTACAAAATCGAAAAACGCGTTGCAAAAGTATCACAAGTATGGCTACACTGCATTCTTTGTTTTTTTTTTTGTCTAAAATTATAAATTGTATGTTGTATGGAGAAATAGGAAGAGACTCATCGTAGACGTAAATTTTAAATAATCAGAAGGGAATTAGAGAAGTAAGTTCTCTTTGGTACGGACTACAGTACATTAATATGGCAGTTTACCTAGAATTAAATCATTCCATACAACATTTTAGATGTCAGGTAATTTAAGGAGAACACTCTAGTTTATAGAAGTATCAAACAGACCACATTATTGTTAGTTCTAGGAATATCTAAAAATATAAGCTTCGCAATATTTTTTTCCTTTGCCATTAAATAAACTCGTCATTGGTGACTACTTATTTTTTTTTGTTTATTTTCACACTGATGTTATGTAAAAAAAACAACTACCTACGTCATACAGTATGTGCTATTGTGCATTAAATAAATAACAAATTGCTTCAAGTTAAATAGACAATAAAAATATCCATGACAAACAATGTTTAGTGTACTCTCTGTACGTCATTTCTTACAATTAAATACTTGTATATAAAACGAAGAAAGCAAGCCAGTAAGACAGAAAAAAGTGTTTCATTTATATATTTAAACCCCGTTGGTCACCGGGGCTAACGATCAAATATGTCGCACTCAAACCGACTGAAGCCATCCGGTTCCAGTTCCATCACAACCGTGTCTGAGGAACTTCGTATTACTTAGGTGGCTGGGTAACACGAGGGTTTTTAGCAACAGATTTTAATTTGAGATCAGTCGTTGAATTATTCGTTAAAAAGTTTTACATAATCATTTACAGGCGCGCCAGCGTCTGTATGTGGTTCAATGTAAAATCTATTTATTGGATATAAATGAATATGATCATGACAAGATTTCACTGTGGATGGACCACGGGACAATAGGTTATTTACTACATAAATTTAAATATTATTTCGAATAATTCAGATGAATTCATTGCCGCCTATCTAAAGCCGTAAAGTATATTAGATGGCTTTAAACTCCCTCCGCAAAGATATATCACATCTATCGCCTGTTTAATTGCTGCGTTGGGAAAAATATGGAGGAAGATCAATGCTGAAAAATATTATCAGCTCAGACACATCTACTGCCCGGTACTGTCGGTTACTACCCGGTATCCGGCCTATCCATTTACTATCCAGCCGGATACCGGATAATAAGAAAGATAATAAAAAACCAAATATAAGGTTGAACGATTGCTATAAATTCAAACCGACATCGAGTAAAAATCAATTGCACATGAACTTGCAATTTTTCGTCATCATGATACTGATTTCTTTCTTGTTTTCGTTTGCTACCTTATGTAAGCAATAGCGGAACGTGTCGAAAACTTCGCGAGATCCATCCGACTCTTACAGTTACAGACTCTTCTTAGCTCTTACAGTAGAAGAAGAACTGCTACTGATGTACTCGACGCAAGACATTTTTTTTAATTCCAATAGAGTCTGTCGAGCTCTTCCTGCTTCAACAGCCCTCTTTTAGGCATTGCTGCCGTGTGGTATTACTTCCGTCATGCAAGACAGGCAATCGACAATGTTTAGTGGGATATTCGGCAGCCGAATATCCGGTATACAGTATATATCTAGATCATCTAAACAAAAGAAGACTTATTTATGCAGTAATAAAAAAAAAAAACCAACGTTACAAACAAACATTCATCTGTAACTATAACAAAACACGCAGGAGAGCGGTGTCGCGTGCACTTGCGTTGCGCAGGATACGCGCCATTTATGTGCACGCGCATTATACGTGTGTGTGTGTGGCCGGTCCGTCGTCATTGACACTATTAAGGTTGTCGTACTGATTCAAGGAGTGCTTAGATTCAAGTGTAATATCGAGCTGCGAAACGTTATCGAGAATTCTAGACTAAACTGTGAATATATATTTATTTAATTCAAAGTGGACTGTAATATCCACTTATTTGTGGTTTAGGATTAAGTGGTATGGGATTGGGAAAACCTTATTTTCAACATGCTTTATTAGCTTCACGTATAGCAAACAATGTAAGCAAATCTTGGAAGTCAATTTTAATCAACTTCTAATCGTGGTATCGACAGGCAACATATGCAGTTCGGATGATAACACTATAATTCGGCATCTTAGAGCTGATCTGATGAGAGAGAGAGGAGGTGGATAGTGGAATTCTTTAGTTGCTACTAGTAAACCCCTCGAATTTGTGAACATATGATTTGGGTCCAACAGACTGTGTTTGGTAATGACGGTCTGATGATGAAACCAGGAGCTGGATAATTGAACTATTATTTTTTAATTGAGTTCGCCATTAACGCATGTTTTTTAGTTTTACTTAATTATAATTATTATACAGGTTCTTTAAGGGTCTTTCAAATACCACGCTTGGTCACATAGGCGGAGGGGGTCTTAGGTTTTCGTCACGTAGTCAATATCCTCTGGGAAATCTCGTGATTTTTCGAGCTCTATTCAAATATGGCGTGCCGCGTTTAACGCTTTTTAAACTCACAACAAGCAAGGGTTTAGTAGCACTTTTTAACATTCTGTCGCTTAAAAATCATTTAAAACCATATTTATAAATTACTACGTGAAAACTAGAGGAGGGGTTTTTGGCATATACTACGGGTGGTCACCGAGTGGGATAGCGGGGTATAAAAATTGTAAAAAAATGGGTCACGTAGTATGGGTACATTCCCTAAAGTGTCAAACAATATGTTGGTCGGGTCTGAAAGTACTTGTACTAGCTCTGGAAGTTGGGAGTCCCAGATTTTGGATTATTCTCTCCGTAACTATCTATAACCTCGACATTATAACACAGGACCTCACATAAGCTGGCTAAAATAAGGGTAGCATGCAATTCTAACAATTCCTTTGGCGAAAACGGCGTATGTAGTAGGTATTACAAATAAATATTGTTGATTCAACCTGCACTTGCCTGCGTAACTGTACTTGACATATAATTAAAGTTATATAGTTATAAGTTTCCTAAGTTTCCGTTGGTTTGTCCGTCACACTACTAAGTCAACGTATTATTTTTATGCAAATGGGCGTGAGACGGCATCGCAATCTTATATTAAGCTGTCATGATGGATGCAATGTCAAAAAAATAAACAAAATCCGCGGATAATTTGTCCGATCTGTATATATGTATATGTAGTCCAAGACAACTGTTCATATAGTGCTACGAGGATGTTTTGGCGCGTAAATGCCATTGCTAGAGGACGCAGGTGTGACTTCATAGTTACCAGCTAATAAAATCTTCTTACTTTCAGGGAATACTATAATTCATTAGTCCCATAATTTGTCTTCACATTTGGACATGGATGTTTTTTTTTTGGTTTATAAATGAAGTGATTTGTCTGTGTTATAAAATTTATTGTTAACGTAGTTAAATGTTGCCTGGGCTAAAATTTAACTGGAAGTGGTTAATTCGTAATATTTTTTATTGGTTAAATAAATATCTTAGACATCGGATGCTGAACAACGTGAATTATGTGATTATTTTAGTATAAGCATGAAGTAGTTCATAGTTCATTGGGAAAGAGAGTCATTAAGAATACCGACACAAATTAGAAAGGGTCAGGATCAAGCCGATCGAATAGAAAACTCTTCACCTGATAGAAGACCGCAATAAGCAGGGTTGCCACATCTGCTGTGGGTTGCAAATGCGAGAGTTACTAGTGTAGTCGCCATTGGTTACCACTGATAATAAGGTTCTCTGTGCATGTGCACATTTAAAACTTTGTATATTAACTAAAAATGCAGTTGCATTATGTATGAAGTATACATTTCATATTTCTATCCTTCTATATCACTCACCGCGAGTCTAAACGACCGCCTGTTTATTTACGTATTGTGGTTCGATTCTGGGTCAAGGGGAGCGGAACAGAGAAATATGACGATATATGATTCCGGGAAAACAACGTTATAATTTTTATTGGAACAGTGGATAAATTGTGGATTTTCCTCTGTAGTCACGGTAAAAAAATGGGGACAGCGGACTTTAACATTAAACAGTAATCATTGATAATTAATAATCTTCTGGGATTTATTACTCAGCTTTATCTAGACCCAAACAACACAAAACTTGTACTTTGGATTCTTAACCATCTCACGCCTGTATCCCCGAAGAGGTAAGCAGAGGCGTATTAAATAGCCATATTTTGCTAACTGTAATGTGGCCCCCGTCAACCGGGCACTTTGGGAATTAAAGATGGGGAAATTAGGAGTATATTGAAAGAGAAGAAGGCAAACTAAAGGAATACTGTTTATACGGATGAATTGGGGAGGATAAGCAATAGGTCGAGCAATAATTATAAAGAAATATTTTACACTAGCAGCGCCCCGTGGTTTCACCAGCGTAAGTCCCGATTCTGTTTGAATATTGGGATAAAAAGTAGCCTATATGTTGAGCCAGGTCTCCAACTATCTACATACCAAGTTCAGTAGTTTTTGCGTGAAAGAGTAACAAAGCTCCATACATCCATACTCACAAACTTTCACGTTTATAATATTAGTAGGATAGTAAGTAACACACAAAGCAATGCAAAAAGACCTACTCGTGCCCTTTAAGCATACAAATGTTTACACTGAGTCGGAATCGAATCAGCGACCTTTGCCGTTCCTATCGAACGGTCTACTTCGAGCCACATAGATCGTCAAAGTTTCATTGGTATTCGATTTACATTTTTTTTTATCATCCATGTTACTTTTATCAAAGGACATTTTAAGGATACTAAAACATATTCAAGCAAGACATGTTTTTTACTTGTACTTTAAGTATGAAAATAGAGAAGAGAACAAGAAGTTTTCAAGAGACCACCGGGGCAGTGAAACAATTCTAGCGTTGCTTTTCGCCTCTTGAATGAGGCTACCGGAGGCCCTAACCCTTCCCTCTCCCCTATTCCCGTCCTTCCCTTCTCCCAACTTTCCTCCCCTCCAATCCCTCTCTCCTGTCTTCCCGCTCTTCCCCCCTCTCCCCCTCTTCCTCTACTTCCACCTCAAAGGGCGCAACGCACTTGTGACTCTTCAGTTACAGGTGTCCATGGGTGGCGGTAGTCATTTACCATCAGGTGACCCGTCTGCTCGTTTGCCCCCCATATACCCGCAGGTTCCATAGTATAACTTGGGGTTTGACTTTTGACTGTGATGCGTCACGTCATCATCGGACAAATTGCAATATGTTTCTTTTCGTTAAACTACTTCCGATCGCAGTAGAGTAAATTTATCTAAACTAATATTATAAACAGGAAACATTTGTGTGTATGTTTGTTTTCACACAAAAACTACTGGACCGATTGCTATGAAACTTGGTATGTAGATAGCTGGAGACCTGGATTAACGCATGGACTACTTTTTATCCCGGCATTCCCACGGGACTTACGTGGGTGAAACCGTGAGACGCTGCTATATCTAATAACATCAGTATTTTTCTGGATAATATGAATGGTACAGATTAATTAAAAATAATTTTTATTATCCTCTAAATCTTTTAGTAAAGATTAATTCTTAGCAGATAACTTGTCATGCGTTCCACCAACATGTTTCCAACTGATTCCAACATGATTCCACAATGCACTTAGACCAATTATTTATGTGAGAGCTAAGATTTCAACTTACTTAAACAAATCATTGATTGGATGTCGCGTCGTGTTAGAAAATTATCGCTGAACATACAAAAAAAACTACCGATTGAAACTCCTTCGTTTCTTAAGTTGGTTAAAATAAATATAAAATAGTCTAATTGGCAGCCGAACTATTGGCTCATATGTGTCCATGTTAACAGTTCTCAAGGCGAAGTACCCACGGATGCGCTTGCGTAACTGGGACGAGTCCGAACTGCGCTCAATTTTGCTATAGATTTGTTATTAATAGCCGGATATCCGGAGTTTAATCGATTCACATGTATAATTAATATGTGATCTTCGCTACTCGATACAGACCTTGAAGTATAAACAAGAGATGTTGATTTATTATTATTATTATTATTTACTGTGATTATAAGACGAATTAAAAAAAATATATATATACGGGCTATTTACATGCATGCGTCATAAAATTCGTCGCCTACTGGCAGTGTTCCCAGAAGGCTGGCATTCAACGTAGCAATGCGCCTCGTTGAATGGCAATGCTAATTCTCTGTGCAAGAAAAAGGCCCGCCTTCTGGTCACGAGAAGTGTAAGTGTTGATTTATTGTAACATAGGAAATGTGTTATTGATTTTTAATTTTATTTTAAAAACTTCAATCCATAATTAAAATTTAAAAAAAGTATAACTGATTCGATTGTGTCTACAACTTGGCTATTTTTCTTTCGAGTATTTTTTTTTTTTTAATTTTCATAGGGCCTCTTTCGAGGTACCCAAATACACATGTATTTAAAAACTATGTAGAAAATAAAAAAGCATTTTAATAAGATTAAGATAGGTTGGTTTGAAATTTCGCCAATGTTCAGTGATTTAAAAGTTCATTACGTTCTTATAATTTGATCTAGAAACTTCTATGGAACCACTTCTGAGATAGAACGTGCTAAGCATAAAAAAACATTGCAATGACACTAATCACACTCATTATGTGCCTTCTCCCAATTGTATTTGGGGTCGACACATAAAATTTACTTCTGCCCTGCTCTTCCTAGTCACATCCTCACGGTCACAGTAACCTAACACTAAACACAATACAAATTTATTAAAAAAAATTATAACCTCCTTCTTTTTTTAAGTCGGTTAAATACGGTAACTATAAAAAATATTCCTTTCAAGACAAATATCATTACCTACACCGCACACTCTATCTTGTGTGACATAACACAAGCACATGTTATGCTCACAAACACGCAAACACGCACACACAGGCATGTACTTTGTATAATACGATACACGCCCACATGCGCGGTGTTTGCGCGCGCGCAGTGAAAACGAGGTCATGGTTGTACGCGCACACGCAAGTGTGTGACGCACTATGCCGAGTGCAAGATTGCGGATGCTGTTCCATGCGTTATTTCACTAAACGGTGGCAAATGAGGACTTGACTTTAAAAAGTTGATACTTGGCAATTTATGTAAGTAAGTATAATATGTGCTTTTAGTAACATATTGCATCTGTATTCTTTGCTTTTTTTATACTTTCAAGGTGGCAAAAAGCTTACGATGCGCCTGATTGTTAGCACTGAAAGCTAGGGACATTTGCAATACCAGGGTTGCTGACAAACGCTGTAAAAGTCGACTTCACCGACGGTAGATAGGATAATATAACAAAGCTGAAGTGTTTTTTGTTTGATTGTTTAAACTTGATAATCTCTAGAACTACGAGTAGGATTCGAAAAATTATTTTTGTATTGGATAGAGTATTCATTGACGAAGGTTATAGGCTATGTAACATCACGCTACGACCCTAAGGAGTGAAGCAGTGACAATAAACGTCGGTGAAACTGCGGGGAACGTTAAGATGTTAATCCGAATATTCCAAACGTATAGTACCTACACTTGACTATAAGTTAACAAATATAGAACTATTAGTATATTAAACTGTAATTAGTATATACTTTAAATCATTAAATAATGGCAGACAAATCACGGGTCAACTGTAGCGGTTATTTGGTCGTGACAACCGACTAGAATCACGCGTCTGCACGCCCGGCTCGAGACTGTAACCCTTTTCATATGGCTCATAAAACTACAACAATATTTAATGTAGGGCAAATATCTAGTAAAACTTAAGACACAACAGATGTCTACTCCAATTCGAGCCTAGACTGTAGTAGCTACAGAAGACAGTAGCAGTACCCCAGCACCACAAGAAAGGTCTCCATAAATATAGGAAGAGAAAAGAAAGATAAGGTTGGTAATATATCATGGGTTGGTAATCTCTATTTAAAGCGTGTGATTGAATTTTCATTAAAGTTTAACAAAAAACTGGTGATTATATCGCACACCTAGATCTAAACGGAGTTAACTCAAAAACTTCAATTTGCATACCATCTAATTCCTCATCTCAATACCTACCGACCAATAAAACACAGATTTAAAACTATCACCACTATTCGACGCTAGACGCTAAATTCACCAACACGGGCTGAACTCAAAATAATAAAACAAATATAATATAATATAATAATAACTTCAAACTAGGCAAAGCCTGTACTATGGTAACCAGACTGCTGATAAACATACTTATATATTTCTAAATACATACATATTATAGATAAATTACACCCAGACACAGAACAAAAAATCGTGCTCATCAAACAATTATTTGTCCTGGGTGGGAATCGAACCCACGACCTCTGGCTTAGCAGGACCACTAACCACTAGACCAACAGGCATGCTGGCCTATACTGTAACCATTTGGAAACGGGCGGTTATAGATCGAAACAGGCAGATATGATATTATGTTATCCATTGTTTTCTTTAATAATTTTACATTTGACAAAGCAGACTATTGTTGCGGTGACTCTGTGTGTGTTGATTCTTAATTATAATAATTATTTATTAAATCGACGATTTCGAATAATCGATGATCAATTTTATGAAATAAAGATATTAAATTCGAATTTGAAATTTGATAGGTTAGTACTTTTCGTGTAGGACATACCTACTTACAAATCATTACATGTCAGACAGAACCGCCAGTTTCATAGAATAATTGGCTAGTGTTGGTGAAACTTAGCGATCTATCGATCTACTTACACGATCGTAATATAAACCTATTTGAAGTAACCTTTTCTAAACTGTTCTACTTTTTTTTTAACAGGCTCGAACTAGGCATAGCTTGAACTGTTGGTTGTGGAACATTGATAAACATATATAGATACATTTTTTTGTAAATACATACATTAGAATAAAGTTTTATGAGTGGTAATCATATTTATTAAGGACACCGACGTGAAAACTCGCTTGACCCCTTGAAAATAGGGTCCGAAACTTGTCGGTCATTCCCGAAATATAAACGTGAGTACAACCATATATTTATCCTAAATCCGTCCTATACTGTATGTCCGTAATACCTACATACATAAAAATACAAGAATAATGTAAACAGACATTCTAGCGCATATAACTATCTGGGTGGGGATTGAACTCGCAATCTCTGAGGTTGGAGACGGATACTCTACCACATTTTTGAATTGGAGTTAAAAATGTCCGATGTGATACATTTTGTGGTAACTTTAAACGAAGTAGTGGTAGCCATCTTTAAAAATAAATGACATATTTTTAACTCGCACTCCAAATATACAGAAATAACTGACATACAAAGGTATATGTTACTCAATATCTTTTTACTTTGTAATTTAGGACAAATCTGTTGCAGCAGAAGTGGCGGATGAAAAATATATTAAGTAATTGTCCAGTTTATTCAATATTGTTTTCTACAGGTTAGTAGACAAACACACGGCCTGAATTTTACTTAAAGATTATTTCGTGGGCCTGTGTGTGTGACCTGACACTGACGCGACAGGTCGCTTCACACATTGATATAGGACCCGAAACTAGTCGCGCATCCTCGACCATAACCATATATCTATTCTTATCTTTAACTGACACACTCGCAAGATAAACATGTCAATCCGCTAGTTGGTCCTATCAGTCCACAGAGCTCTGGTCAATGTTCTCCATTGGGGTATTTTGGGGCTGTAAATTGGATTTTTATTTAATAAATAATTATTATAATTAAAAATCAACACACACAGAGTCACCGCAACAATAGTCTGTTTTGTCAAATGTAAAATTATTAAAGAAAACAATGGATAACATAATATCATATCTGCCTGTTTCGATCTATAACCGCCCGTTTCCAAATGGTTACAGTATAGGCCAGCAGGCCTGTTGGTCTAGTGGTTAGTGGTCCTGACTACTGAGTCAGAGGTCGTGTGTTCGATTCCCATCCAGGACAAACAATTGTGTGTCAAGCAAAATTTGTTCTGTGTCTGAGTGTAGATTATCTATAAAGTATATTTAATAACATACTATAGGTATGTTTATCAGCAGTCTGGTTACCAAAGTACAGGGTCTGCCTAGTAAGGGATCAAACAGCCGTGTGTGAGGTGTCTCTAGTTATTACTATTGGTGTTGTGTTCATGAGATCGCGGGGTTACACCATTGGTTTTTTTGAGTTTTAATAAGAACAGGTCAAAAGGTAGGCCGTGCCCTTGTGTGGTATCTTAGGTGTCGAAATATGAACTCTTTTAATTATTATGTAACGGTACTTATTGCTATAGGGGAAAAAAGTGAACAGTCAATATGCGAAATATGTTCTATTCTGACAACTACTTTAATTTGAGAGTATTCTTATATCTTAGGTTAGATGCCACTAATTTAATATTAGAGTTATCGGTTACAGTATCGGTCGTTTCTCTTTTTCGGATTATACGTATGTCGGCGGGGATTTTCCAAATATAACGGACAAAAATTACACCAAGAATAAACAATATTATTAATAACGAATAACACAAATAATCGTTACATTTTCGACCAATAAAATATCTACTAACTTACCTTAGTCATTTTTAAATTAAACTAGTTAGTTTCTACACTCGCCTCCGCCCGTCTGAAAACCTTTATTTTGATTATTTTAAGCGATCAAGTTAGTACTTCTTCTAAAAGTAGTCGTACAACGAGTTTGAACAAATAACAAAATTACTTTATGACTTTATGACTTTATATGCACATTTAATTCACATACTGACTGAAACTTCATTAGAATTAACGTAGTGATAATTGCTATCATTCATAGCAAAAAAAAAAGGGCCGGAAGTGAATTAACTAGGAAACATACCTATGTATACATATATGATCACTCGGAAACATTGATAACCTAAAAACATTGAATTTGAATAACCTAAAAACGAAAGGCATATCACATGGTGTTTACCATCGTAATAGCTTCATACTCTTGATACAAGGCATTGCGAAAGCAATAAAAATAATTGGTTGTCTGTAAAGTCGGTTTACGGACGATAATTTTACGTGATAACGACATAAGAAAACAATGGAAGAGAGATAGATGCGTTACAAGCCGAACGCTTAGGCCGATCGTACCTCTCTATCACATTGCACGCTCGGCTCATTCGGAACGTGACAATGAGTCATGCTTTTTCGTGCGTGCAGCCGCCGGTCATCGATTTATAAAACGTTATCATGTCAAAAAATAAAAAAAAAACATTAGACATTAGATGGCCCTGGTTTTTCAAATCCTTAGTTTCACTTGACACCCGGCTATGGACAAGCGGCTTATTTGTTACCGATTCGTTGGAGATGCCTCGTGTAAAGGCGAAACAGGTGTCGATATAAAAGGTGTGATTTAAAATTCTAAGATATTAATTGATTAGGGATACTTATCACCACAATGAAACATCAACCCGTTTTATAACTTTCACTAGCAGAGTGCTGAGGCTGACGAATTTCGAACCTTATTTACTGAACAGCGCAAAATCACTGACCTAATTATTTCTTCCGTGAATTGCCGCCAGTATGCCTAATTACCTTTTATGTTCTATGTCACACAAGTGACGTCACACGTGACCAACAAACACTGTCACCTTGACACACAGCCCTGTATCCCTTACTAGGAAATAATAAATAAATAATAAATAAACGACTGCACGGATGGCGCAATGGTTTAAGTGGTCACCTCGCCACTGCCGAGTGTTGCGGGTTCGAATCCCACACGGGACAAAAATTTGTGTGATCCACAAATAGTTGTCCCGAGTCTGGGTGTTCTTTGTGTCCGTTGTTTAAATGTTTGTGAAGATCTCCGCGACACAGGAATATTCCTAATGCGGGGTTGTCTTTAAAAAAAAAATAGCATTGTTTATGTAAAACTTTTACCGGTGTATTCCTGTTGTTCCCATTACCCGTGTCTCCATTAATGGGGACAACGGGATTCCTATTGTAGGTAACTATTTTTCGAGCAATTCGGACAAATTAATTTATTTGGGGAAGTCGTATGATGAATAAATTTTCCTCAATTCCAAATATTATTATTTCCTGTTTTGTTTCCTTTAAATTGTGTAGATCGTACCATATGGTTTATTAAATAATATTAAATAGAAAATATTAGCATTCACAAGTATTAGCGTATATGTACATACATTGTAATACACAAGGATTAATATAACAAATTTTCAATAACATCAGCGGTAGTAGTAGTGTTTGTTGCTTTTTTAATTACCTATTATAAATTACGCTTATTTGTTTACACTTAGCCTATACTTGGTTTTAAACTTCGCGACTGTCCAGTTGTCACCAAGATCGGTACAATTCGATCATACCCTCTGGTAATCGAACAGATATAGTATCTTTATTACCGTTATTAAGTTCGGATTTATTTCGCCTAAAGTTGTGTCTACTAATGATATTAGTAGTCGAATTATTTTAGAAAACAAACTAGACACTTATATATTAAAACATGTTTTAAAACGTTACCGTACGTATGTAAGAAGTTTTTTTCTTTTGAAGGTATCTGAGAACAAACGATACGACAGTTGCTTAGGGCGAACTATAAGTGGCTTACTGATTGGGAGACGTCCGCGTCGCGGCTCTGTGTGTGTTAAAAGAATGTGTAATAAATAATTAAAACGCACAAATGGGACAGTTGTTATCCCTGTCCTAAAGGCCTCTTCAATCACAGAATGGACATACGGGTACACAATCGCGGCCTCTTCGAGCTACTGCATTCTGAGTCCCGTTTCCCCATCCAAATCTTGCGGTATCCCTTACCCCGTTTTCCTTACCCCAATTTACCAATTTACCCACTTACTTTGTCCCGTCTGAAAACTACTAGATTCCCAAGGAGGGTTGGCGTCAGGCAGGCGGGCCATAAAAAATGCAATGTTACAGATTGAGCCGATCCTAAATAAAATTAGGAAAAGGGCAAGAAAATGATGATGATGTGAATAACTCATAAAAACGTATCATTTATCACGAGCCGTAAAATTCTTTTATACCTAGCTACAGAGAAACGAAAGGAAACCTTCCTTTGAAAGGTAAGACAAGTTTATTTTCAGGTGTACAGAAATAATAACGCGTAATGTACATATGTACATATATGTTACAAAGCGTTGGACTTGTGTTTATTGGATTTATCAGAAAATATATAAAATTTCCTAACAAAGAATAATTGATTTATATACAATAAATTCAATGAATGTTTACGAAAGGACCCGTGCAGCTCCGCGGTGTTGATTGCATTGATAATGTAATTAAAAAATAACGCTCTTGTAACCTAACCTACGTAGAAAACAGGGTGGGAAAAATTATAAACATGATAGGTCTAAAACCTATCTTCTAATTTGAAACGCATAATGAAAGTCAAGTTGAATGTTCACACCTAGCTTTCCTCCAACTCAACCAATTTAAGTAAGCAAGGAAGCTTATGAACGAGCTCCAGCGAGTGTTCTTAGACCAAGACAAACCGCGTATCTCAATTGGAACCAAACATATAGAGAAAGAAAGCTTAGGAAACATAAGAAATATACAGGAACAACTCGCGTTTGAAGTTAGATGATCTGTGATACAGATCAGTTTCTGGATAACTTAATTGAATGTTAAAAACCAAATTATAGCTACGAGTATGTCGCGTTTCCGTGCGATTGTGAGGTCCTGTTAGATTCCTTGCCCGGAGATATTGTTATTTGGCTTCTCTGTAATTTTCAAGATTCAAGTTTAATACACCTCTACCTACTGCTTCGAGAAAATACTACCGGTATCGATATCTATAGTATAGAGTCATTATATTTTCTTGTAAACTTTCCTAATAAACATCATGTGCCAAGTTAGAGCCACGTTAGGTTATTAAACCTGTAGAAAGCTGTTAGCTAGATGCTGTCCAGCTCGTATCGCTTTCGCTTCCGCCCGCGTGGGGGCGCCACTAACCTACTCACGAGATATATGATATTAGACGATCAATTTGGCGGAGCTGTCTAGTAATCATTGCAACGTCAGTTGTGCGTTCTGAGATTCGATTTCCGCTAAGTGTAAATATTTCGCTATTGTATCCTCTACGTAATTTTTACTTAGTTTTGAAAAGTGAGTTTAGAGCAAAGCGAGATACATTTACCTAGTAATGAAGATAATTGAGAGACAAAAATGTACTTCAGTACATGTGTTTGTTACTATTCTTGACCCCGTAATTTAAGCTATAGGTATTAAGCTCTGGGTCTATGCGCAATATCACCTAAAATATTAATATTGTAGGTGGTAATATTGGACCAGAAATGTAACACATTTCCGGTCTAACAACGGACGTGACTGATGATGTGACTATTTAGGTAGGTATACTTTTTGAGAGTAAATATTTATAGTCACTGAGAGCCACTTATATAACTCAGTATTATACTAAAACGCTAATAATCGTAAATTTAATATACCTCGACTCGAAAATTCTTCAACGATTAGAAAAGAGTTGACGATCTGCGAACGGCTGAAGAGATTTTCATGAATTATATTTAAGAACGAACGAAAGTCAACTTTCAAACAAAAATAAACCGCACTCAAATCGGTTCATCCGTTTGGGAGCTACGATGCCACAGACACATAGACACGTCAAACTTATAACACCCCTCTTTTTGCGCCGAGGGCTAAAAGAGGGAAACCTAGTTACAATGGGCATTGTTTTACAATTTTGTGTTAGGATAGAATCAACACTTTATCTAAAAGAATTAAACTGTGAGGAAAATTATTACATTCGTCAGTAAACACGGAAATGCTTAGGAATTTATCGAGTGATATTATCAAATTCATAAAAATGTCCAATAACCCTTTAAATAATAGTAGGTAATATAAATCATTTCTCATGTACCTAAATATTAAAATGTATGACCAGCTTACAATGCCATTGATATTATTTACCATTACCAACTTAAACTTTGAAAGACAACAGAGAAGCTAACAGATAGCAGGCGATGGCCTAGAGGCCTAGACCTCAAAGCTAAGCTTACACAATACAATGCTGTTTTACTTATGAATTGAAGAATTACGATATCGGTATTAAGTAAACGGTTTTGAACAGTTTTCTCAAGCTAATTTTCAAGACATTATTTTTTTGCATTATGTATTTGTAAGCGGAAATAATATTGGTGTCATAAATGATCTCTGAACGACTATAGAAAATATAGTAGCAAATTTCTTTCAATCGACCAAGGAGTAGGTATCTTATAAATTATATAGTAATCAATGCTAGAAGTAAGTAGTATTGGTTGCTTACAATAAAACTTTCTCGAAGCCCGCCGGTCTAAACGTTTTACGGAGTAAAAGCGGCAAATCGTGAAAGGAAAATTGCCGGCACTTCCTCGAGCGAAAATCGAAAGTGGATTGTGATCTCGAGGAGAAAACTGCATAGTGGGTAATGCATCCAGACATGTTGCAAACTGAAATTGCATTCGACTAAGTAGTGACATCTGTAGACTATGTCACAAACTACTTCGGGTTTAAACTTGTAATAGTGACATCTAGTAGCGAATACTAAAATTATTTAATCAACATGCATAAGCTGTATGTTCATAATTTGCCAATAGATGTCACTAAACAAACCTTATAAACTAACAAATAATAAAACGTACCTTTACCTCCACCAGCATCATGCACCTGCGGCTTCCCACTCGGCATTCTCTGCATCGGCGACGCGTTCCCGTAGTTCATACTCGATGTGTTGTAGTCCGAACTAATTGGTTCTTGCTTTATACCGCTAGAGGTCGCTGATAACTTCTCAGCCAGTAAGGGATTCGCTGACGCGATGTTATATCGTCCATTATTGATGGTATTAGTGACGGCATTATTGATGGCGCTAGTGCCAGATCTTAACAGTTGCTGTAACCGTTGTTGGCCGTTGTTTGGCAGTGATAATTGACTGTTTTGTTGATAGTAGCCCTGTAGTTGGCTACTCGATGCTGGCGATGATATGTTGTTGTTTTCTTCTTGCTGAAATTGTGAAATAACTACTCTTAGTAAATCTATGCATCATTATACGAATCTTAGAAGAAGTAAGTGTGAAGCAGACTTTTGCTCGAAGGAGAACACCTCCAAGTGTATTATTTTTCTTCTGAGTAGAGTTATTACAAATCTCTTTTGAGGATAGACATGGCGCCAGGCCTAGTCCTAAATTAGGGTGGAGCGAAATCATTGTCTTTCAGCGTCCTTGATCGACGCTTTCAGTTAACGTAAATTGTATTTAGGTTTTCTGAATAATATCAACTTTTATAGAACTTCAAACATCAACACTTATAGAACTTAATTTAATTATTATTTATTGTTAATTTAGATCAGTTATTAAATAATTAAACCTGTTACCTACGGGGCTATTGTAATAACTTATTAAAAGCCGCGTATCTCAAAAGGCGCCGTCAAAATTTTACTACTTTTTGGAATTTGATTTTCCTAGAGCGACCGCTCATCTCACTTTACCTCAGAGCCAGCGCTAGTAGTCGGATAGAATTATCCAAAAATCGTTCAAAAACGGGAAAAATTGACATATTCTTATTCGTCAGATAAAAACGTCACGATTTAACTAATTAAAATAAAAAAGCGGCTATCTCAATTAAAGTTGCGAATATGCTAATTCTATCCGACTATAGGTAGACATCACAGTTATTGCGACTTTGTATACGTACTATGAAACTGCTTGTCATTACCACCCCTGGCATGAGTTATTAGTTATTACATACCTATACACTGTAATAACTCATCTGATCAAGGTTTGCTGTTCTTTTGATACATTATCTAGTTCATTACCATTGTCTTCATGGCATTTACTTCACTTTACACTCCTTTACAATGGCGATCTATGAAATCAAACAAATATCGGTAGTTCGCGAACTTTGTTCTTCTAAAAGACAATATTATGCCTTTCTTTCAATTTAATCTTTTACTTTATTTAGGAGAAACAAATTTGCGTTTATTGCTCTCTACTTTTACTTCTAGTGAATATTTTCCAAGCATTAAAGCATGCTTACCTTTATCTCAATCGGTGGTACAACCGAAGCAGTGGCATTAGTTAGGTCGGTGAAAAAAGTTTCAAAATTATCAAAGGCTGTCTCTCCTAATTGTTTGAGGATGTCGTCTGGGTCAGCCGCCTCCCCAGTGTCGGGTTCGAGAGTTAGGCCTCCGACGATGTTTGAGAGCTCGGCCTGCGAGAGGTCGCCGAGAGATGTCGCCATTTGTTGCAATTGAGCGGCCGCTTGGCCACCGGCTGCTACTACTGCGTCCTGGAACTGACGAATGTTTATGTATGACTATTCTTTCTTTAGAGGCTAGTTTATTACTTTAGACAGTAGGTATGCCGATTTTGCAAATTACTAAAATAACACGGCTTATAACAGTCCGTCTCAAGCAAAAATCGCGAGGGTCACAAGAATTTGTGTAAAAAAAAAATATACATTATTAGCTGTGCCAGCGATTTCGTTCGCGTGAATGTCGGAACGATTGATAATCTTCCAAGAACCTAACATTTTCCAGGATAAAAAGTATGCTATTTGTTAATCCAGGTAATAAATTTCATTTAAATCTGTTCAGCCGTTGTTGCGTTGAGTATTAATATACAAACTTTTACATTAATAATATTAATCAGATCAAGTGTTTTATAGAAGTCGAGCTCTTGACATCTGTAATCAATTTACTGGGAAATGTCTCATATTAAGATGCAGTATTCATCAATTTTTAAAATATATGTCGTAGACCGATCGTTGAATTGGGCCGATCGAGATCTGCCTGGACACACCATGATACGCCGGCTTTTTGTTCAAAGTTTAATGTTTGCCGATTTGCCCGACCACGCTTGGGCAAATCGATTCTGTAGGGTAACCAAAGTACTGTATCTTAAAAATTAAATATGGGTCGTTTGGCAAGCACAGTTTCAAAATAACCATAATAGTATGAGCTAGATTTTTAGGAAAATGTGTGAAAAGTCCTCTTTCCATAAACTCAAAACGATAACAAACAAAGTTATTGTCGGATCAACTAGTAGCAAATAAAATAAAATTTAAATACTAAGATTTACCCGGCCATACTTGATAAATACAGTATGTAGAAGAATTTTGTAAAATAATTTTTTTTTTACATTATTTTTATTTAGAACTTCGAGGAATCCATTTTGACGCCACCATCTTTTTACACATAAATACACAGCTGACAGAGCGCAAAACAGTGCCACCAGCGTCGCAAAACGGAACTATATTGGGCAAGTGGCCAAGTGACTAGTTCAGCAAATCGACAAATAGGTTACTTCTATTGATCTGCCCAACTTTAAACTGGGTATATCATGAAATACTCAGCCAAATCATTAAATCAGCCTATAATCAGCCCTGATCAGATCTGCCCAGGTGTTCACGCCTGCTGTAATAATAGGAGCAGCAGAGAAGCGACGCAGCATATAAACTCAGAATAATTAAGCATGACTTTCACGTCATTTTTTAATGTCATTCAAAGACATACACACTGTGACACTCTGCACTTTGCTACTGACCACTAAATGTGTCACAAAAGGTAACACAATTTTAATTTTCACTTTTGACAAACCGGGATAAAGGTGATTACTTTAATCCCGGTTTCAGGACATCCTTAAAACCAGGTATATCTCGATCGGCTCAAGGCAACGATCGGCCTACGACATATACATACAAAGAGCTAATACTATATAAGTATTTAATTGAATCTAATTTGATCTTGCTTTCTGCAGTTTCCATACTAGTCATGTTACGATTCTGATAGTGAACAGATGTGGTTACCTGCAGGCAATTGGAGAGGTCAACCATTCTGCCCTCATTCTCCGCAGACCACCATTCGTCTTCAATAAATGGCATCGCCAGCGCCGGTCCAGATGGCGCATGCGTTCCCGCCACCTTTGTCAGTTTTAAAAACTAGGTGGCGCTGTTCACACCACACTACACACGCGACACTCGCGAACTATACACAATATATTATTATAAAGTCTAAAAATGTATTTACACTAATAAATTCGTTCAAAATGTTTGGCAGCTTTTTGGACGGAACGTACATTATTCGATGTATTATTACGCGAAACTTAGGTACTTAGTTGCGGGGGAACACATGTCGGTATGTTTGTTTGTTGCCGTTACACGACAGATGGCTCTGTTCTGTTCTCTTCAGCAGTGCTTGTCCTCCCGGCCAGGTTACCTCACTCCTCGTATACCACTCCTCTTCAGCAGCAACCTGTTAAGATTACGAGCGTAGGCTTTCACGTTTCTTAGCAAATGCTTAATACTAATTTATGAGAGTGTTAGATAGTGTGATTTCTATTAGTTACAGTTGCGAAAACTATCTTAGAAACGCATTTTTTTAATTTTAAATTGGCAATGGTGAATAAAACATTTGAATTTAGAATGTTAGTTTTCGTTTCATGTTCTAGTTCTCACCACTAGATGGCAGAACCTGTAGTAAGTAAAAATATGGTTACATTAAATTTTGAGCTATGTTTTCTTTTTTCCTCGGGCTAATAGGATGAACAATTGTTTTTCTAAGTGTGATAGCGGCGATGCATCGAGATCACCTGGCGACGTCCCGATGTATGTCGAATCTGCGTCGATACAGCATAGATGCAGCGCGGCGCTCACTCACTTGCGCACACGCTCGCGCTGCTCTGGAAACAAAAAAAACGAACATTTTTAAATTGTTTACTACTTTAATTTAAAGCAAAGTTGAAATTTTCATTAAATTTCACATAACAAGGGAATGTGGGTTCGCTTTAATACCAGTCGCATTATGCAGGCAAAATAAATTTTAATAGCGACTGACATGGACATTATTTGCCGCTTTTTGGTTTTATAATTTCAAAACCAATGTAGAATATTTACGGGAATAAAGGCATTGTTTTTATTACAATACATATGTAATTATATATTACATAGAGACGTTCAATTTGGCTATAAATGTTTTGACTTTGGTTGGAAAGGTCGCCAAAATACACTAATAAATTGTCCTTTACTTGCCAAAGTCTCGGCTTAGTACTATCTAATTATTATTAAGATTGTCACAAATGTGATAATATGGTTTAGCTTCTTCTTTTTGATTTCTGCAAAGCGAATTCCTAAAAATTAATAATAAATGAAATTATATTGTGGTCATAAGGACTTAATTATAGGCCGACGACTTATACTCGTTGAAAACTGTTTAAAAGGAAAAGTTTAAACTATAAATAAGTTTTTATCATCACAATTTGTGGTTTACACCTGTTAGGCGTTACATAATTTTTATCATAAAATTAACTGACCATAAAATACAGCTACTAGAATAAAACAAAAGAAAAAAAGTTATTAACGTAACAAACATAAGACGTTCTCGTAATCATATTATGCGGGGACGTACAATGCACGGAAGGCTGCGCTTGCGCCGCGAAACAAAGAAATGCTGCCAATCAACGCCAGCCGTTTGTAAAAAACGAACAATGCTAGCTCAACTCTTTCACTATAATTGTCGTGTGCGAAGTAAAAAGAATTACTTTGCTTTTCTATATGCTTCCTTGTACCGCTTTCTTCGTTAGCAGTTTGTTGTCAAAATTAAAGTTAATTTTGTAAAATATGTGCACGCGTATTATGTAATTACTGTGCCAACGATTTTGTTGGTTGATTAAAATTAAGCGATATATTATGTGGATGTATCTACATTTTTTTTTGATTTGCCAAAATTAATGTGTTAATTTATTATTATTGTAAAACAAATTATGTTTTTAATAATAATAATGTCCAATTATACATCATAAAAACATCTAACAGTTGTTTCAGCGGTTCACAGATTATTTTTGAAAAAATATCATAATCTGTTAATATATTTATGTTTACTAATCTATCTCTTAAAAATAGATCAAGAATTATTCGCTTATTGTAAATTTTGTCATATAATTGTAAATTACTGAGCTAACTCCTCGCCTATACTTCTTTTCTCTACGGAACTGTCGACCACAATTACCAGCAGAAACATACAAACATACTATTAAACATAATAAGCGGTGGTAGCGTAACGGCTAAGGCGTCGGACTTGCGATCAAGTCGTTGCGGGTTCGAACCTCGCCCACTCCTAACACAAGCACTTAGGTGGAGGGGTTAACAAATTGTTCATCGAACAACTGGACGCAGGTAGAAGTTATATTAATTCATTGTCGACACACCAAAAAGTCGAACTAAGCGCTTTGACAGATCCTTTTTGATTCGAGTCGCCAAAGTCTGGAATGTTCTGCCTGTGTCTATTTTTCCAGACAAATATAGTTCTGTCCTGGAACGTTCAAAAGTAGAGTTAGTGGGTTGCTTTTGGATAGGCGTGTAGGTACTAGCTTCATCTTCATCGCCACTACTCATCAGGTGAAATGGCGGTAAAAAACCGACGAAAAAGAACTAAATGGTAAAAAAATGAATAACCTTTTACGTCTTGAGTATTGAGCTTATTTACACAAACTATTAAATTTTATATCAACAAATTTTGTGTCGGCGCCAATCAGCAAACTGGTTAATTATCTTAATATGTACATAGAAATGGAGAAGGCTCTACTTTATTTGGCGCCGAATCATCAATGTATAGGATTATCAAAAACTTCAAAAGTATAAAATTTTACTAGTATGTATTGTCATGTAATAATGGCACGGTATTTTTTAGTTTCTATATATGCCGCAAGATGTCACCTTATTTAGACAACAACGCAGACTTGTTTATCTTTTTAAATTACTATTAATATGAGTCACTACAGCACAGATTACTAAGTAGTTACTGAAGCTACAGTATCTATCTTCATGTCGTTTACTTCACGTTACATTATTCATGTATTAGGTATAAATAAGTCAATTAATAATCTAACCAAAGCACGAACCAACGGTCGTGGATTACAGACGAGTATTACAATATACTTACATTTATTTGTAATATAATCAAAGTTTGTAAAAAAAAGGAAAAAAAGAAGAAGGATACATTATTTTGTTGCCCATAATTACATTTACCTCATTTTTACTATAGCGCCATCTACAAATGAGTCTTTGAAGCAAGTTGATGAAGAATTTTATATTTATACTACTCAACCTAAATTACTTGAGAAATCATTATAAATTTAAATAAATAAGTTACATTTTGTATTTTTATTTCCTAATGATAGAAGTTTAAAATGTATAACGTCAATTTTATTGCTTGTATATAGGAAACGAAACCTATTTAACGAAATATAAAATCTTGTATTAATTAAGGCTACTATTTTTTCCATTTTGTTGTAAATAAATATAAATTATCCTATAATTACTATTTGAAAGATTTATATACTTCAGGGGGACACAACCTTGGATTACTAACTTCCTATTGCATATTGCTCGGAGGACCTTGCATTGAGTTGGCGTAATTACCAGTGAGACTGAGCTAGCATCTTGCTTGCTAATCCTTCACTTGTTTACAAACCAGTTATTATTTAAATGTTATTAAATAGATTATAACTATGAAAACATTGTTATTGTAACGTAGTGCTAAAGTAATAAAAATGGAATATAATGAATATTATTAAATTTCTAACAGTGTTTCTTTTACGCTTTGTTATATTAAGTTAATTATATTGGAGTATAAGGAAGAACCTTCAGCATGCTACCACGCGATCAATATGAATTGCAAAGTTAATAAAAAGTGCAATTATAACAATTTACTATAGAGTAATTAAATTACTATTATTTCCAAAATGATTTCCGTATCGCACCCATTGTTGAAAATGATAAATAAATAATATTTTCTGTATGTTTACTATTATTTTAGTTTCTGCTAACTGCCAACTGTATGCATACAACGAAACGTAATGAAGGACAACAACTACGACCACAGACTATACTATACATACAAAATATGTATGGTAAAGTCTGTGGTCGTATTTTGATTTTCTGTTTATTGTTTTGGCTAAGACGTCGTTATGTCAGAAAAAGAGAATTCTGATTCTTCCACTTCTGAGTCAGAAGTTAGTGCTTGTAGTTCTACCTTTAATCCTATTAAAGCTCTTTACTCTAAAAAGACAAAAGTTCCTGTAGAAAATGCTCCAATGTATGAAAATGTTAGTCATTATGAGTCGGCACAGAAAATGAAGGATGTTAAGGTAATTCCTTTTGGACACAGTGATTTGGTTAAGAAAAGAGAAGAAGACAAAGAGAAGAAAAGAATCGAACAAGAGGAACAAATACTAGAAAAGAATAGGCAACGGTTCGCACAATATCAAGGTATGCGTTTTGAGGTTATGTTTTGTTTCTTTTTTCTTTTGGTCAAACGTTAGCTATGGATACAGTGGTTACTCAATAGAGTAACGTCAACATAATTAAATATGACAATTTTATTTAAGTTTCTTCAATTTTAACTTTAAAAAAGTGCATATTTCATGAAATCTATCTCAAGTCCTATTTTGTGAACAAAAAAGACTTAATTTTTTGCAATTTCAAGAAATTTGATTAATGTTAAGTACAAAACATTATATGGTTATGGCGGCAAAATAAAAAAACCTTATTGACTTTCCAGTGTCGGAATAAAGAAAAATATGCCCAACATTTGCCATTGAACTGTCTATATGGAACACCAGTAGTTGAAATGTTCAGCTCACCAACTGCCACTGTATCATATTGTGGGTTCAAACCCAGAAAGAGAAGTTTACAGACATAATCTAGATTCTGTCTGTAAATTGCCCACCATATAAAGTATTTATTTTATTTATTATATGTTTACTTGCATATTATGTACTGCAATAAATCCGTGGCTAGCGTGATTACGTTGACATGTCGAAAATTGCTATTTTTCAGGGTGGCCATTTTAAGTTTTGACGGTTATATGTCATCATCCTCTGCGCCTTTTCCCAGCTAAGTTGGGGTCGGCTTTCAATCTACCTACGATACGGCCGAACTTTGATATTTTACGTAAAGCGACTGCCATCAGACCTCCACAACCCGAGTACTAGGCGATATCGAAGTTCTGTAGTTAGACCAGGTTGTCGGACTTTTTAGGGCTCCAACTACCCGTAACGAATGCCACAGACGTTTGTATGGCACCCGGGACCGACGGTTTAACGTGCTCTCCGAGGCACGGAGGGGTCTCAATGTGTTAAGAATGGTCACCAATCCTAGACTGACTTGGCTAGCATTACTTAACTTTGTAATGTGTTAACCTACTCGGTTACCACTTAGCCACGAGCCCCTCTGACGGTTATATGTATATGTTGAGATTTTAAATAACAATTATTATTTTGGTGACTGAGTGTAAGTTGATATAAGAAAATATCAATGAATCATTAATTTGACATGAGGTTTTGTCAAGTTAGACGTTAAAATGCAAGATGGTCAACATATTTAAAAAGTAGATTGCTCCAAAATGTATGTAAATTTGAAACTGTAAATTTTTTTTCACATAAATTCCTAATGCATAGAGTATTACGCAAATAAAAAAAAAAACATAAGTCGACAAGACAATGAACATGACAGTGTCCCCAGCCATGGAAATAGTAGTTAAGAGTAAATAGTTGTAACACCTAAGTGACTTCCAAAGACAATATATTGACAATTAACAACAATCTAAACTTTTTTTAAATTATTTATACTATTTTTGTTGAATTTTGGATGCTTTTGTTTTTTAATTTTATTTTAATTTTTAATATTTATAATAAACATACCGCGCTCCAGGTCAGTGCGTTATTAATTTATTTACTTTTTGTTTTTCTAATTATATTATGTTTATCTACGATAGCATAAATTTTAAGACAATTTTCTGTATTAACGCCATCTGTTGTCTGTGAACGCCATTACATCCGGTCTTAGCAGAATATCAGTGCCACCTCTTAATTATTCACATTGTAATATTTATAATTTTCTGTTTAAACATTTACTATGCTCACTTATGTTACATAGGAATACAAAATAAATTCATTTCTGTCTTTCTTTCTTTCTAATTATTATTATTTAGAAGAAAAATTATTTAGCTTTGTTAAAGTTAAAGTCAACCAAGCTTATTCATCTAAGTTATGACATTTCACTTTTATGAATATTAGCACGGGGCTAAACGGGCCTATTGCTAGTGGTTAGTGATCCGGACTGTTGAGCCAGAGGTAGTGGGTTTCATTCTCACCCATGACAAATCATTGTATGATGAGCACAATCATTTGTTCTGTGGGTGTAATGAATCTCTAATTTGTATGTGTTTAGTAATATATAAGTATGTTTATCAGCAGTCTGGTTACCATGCAGGTGGCATGGCCTTTTTGTATACACATAATGTAATTAAATAAACTGATAAAAAACATTATGTTAATAGCTCTTGGAGTGAGAAGGTTCTCAACAGTATGTTTAAATTATCTTTGGGGATGGATACTTATGGGGGGGGGGGGGGGATTTATTATGAAAACGTATACTGTCTTGCAAATCTAAACTAATATTATAAAGCTGAAGAGTTTGTTTGTTTGGTTGAACACCCTAATCTCAGGAACTACTGGGTGGAATTGTAAAATTCTTTTTGTGTTAAATAGTCCATTTATCGAGAAAGGCTATAGGCTATATAACATCACGCTACGATAAATAGGAGCAGCGAATCAATAAAAAAATGTAGCAATAATGGGTAAAATTATTCCTTTTGAGAACTTCCGTTGCCTGCGCTGCGTAAACGGTTAAAGTTACGCATAAAACGTGTACGAGTATAAATTGTTCCCCTTTAAAAGTTCTAAAAAAAAAAACGCGACGGCATATATCTGTCGTCTAAGGTTGACTGACTAAAATTATTTATAATGTTTATCCATGTTTTAGAACCCATAGTACAAGCTCTGCTTAGTTTTAGGGTCCAGATAGCGATGTGTAATAGGGCCCATGCATCTGTTCAAAGACATAAAAATATTAATAAAAAAAAAAAAAAAATTGGAACATAAAATGATATTTGATTCACAAAAGTCATTAATATGGTGTTATTGTCATTTTGATATTCTTCTTAACTTCTAAAAGAGACCGGCCATCCATCCAACACGCCAGGTCGAACCATGAGGTCAGTCTAGGCCGTTCAACGCACGCGGTTCTATGTCAACCGAGGGCGATGACCTTCCCCCTCGCCCCACAAGTCGACTACCCATACAACCCCCCTTGGATTATCTACGCAGGCCACCCAAGCAGCTGTATGGCTTCGATTCAAGGATCAACGTTTACGTCGTAATTGACCCCGAACTGATTAAAAATGAAGATGGATTATCGAAATGAGTGATGTTGACTGTATTTTTAGCGATTTTACGATGGCCAGTTACGTTTAGGAGCCAAAAGGCGAACATTTTTTTTATTGTACGATAGACCGTAGGTCTCTTTTAAAATTGATTTATTTGATTGATTAACGAATTTTACACATCATTGCCACTTTATTTAGTTCAAGAAAACATCAATAAAACTGATTAAACAATTTAACATAGTTAATCAATCACATCTAGGTTATAACGATTTTATTCGACGATGAACTCTGTGACCAAAGACTAAATATAGGTTTTTAAAAATAGAACCTCGCTTTCCTAAAGGGTCGTATGAAGTACTTATGTATGTATACCTACATTTTTTACGGACATAACGTAACCAGCTCCGGTTGTGAATGACTTGCTATCAACAATGGCATCAGCTCATTTGCATCGCCCGTGACCTGCTGGCCCGGCGGCCTTGCTTATGTGTATGAACCTTTTTTTCCACAATCCGTTTTGACTTAGAACTCTGACGAACGTTACGTCACAGCAGATGATTATGGTGTTGCGAATTTGGTAATACAAGTATCCTAGATTATGCAAAATGTTATTTAAATATTAACGTTCGTTAAGAATACCCGACAGTGGTGGAATATTATGGACTAACTGGGAATGTCAGAGTAGTAGTGGGTAGTAATTAGTCTTACAGTAAGCGTCACTCCTTGTAGAACGAGAAGACAGTCCGTTAGTTCTCAATGCACGTTTACTTATGACGAAAAGAGACAGAGAATAGTCAGGTCATGTCATACATATATCTATTACGCAGAGCAGTAATATCTTTGAGACTAAAACGTCACTGTGACTTCAATAATTGTTTGTTGCTATTTTCAGAATATTCTCTAAGATAAATTAGGTCTAAGTTTATCACCATGTTCCCATTTTTATAGTAAAACTTACTCTTTCTAAACCTTTCTTATTGGAGTTAAAACCTATTTGATTCTTTACACATTAATTTACGTTTTTTTTTTATAAAATAGCTATCCAGTACCCTTGAAAGTTAATTGTTTTAATCAACAAACTACATAGAAGTTAAACACGCGATCGCGTGACAATATTACCAATTATTTTCCTGCCAAATCGACAAAAATGGCGATGGAAAGTGACAGGTACGTAGGTACCATAGATTAAATGCAGCTGGCTAGTTAGCTCCTTGTTTCGGTATTATTATCGGCAACTTTTGTGCAATCGGTAAGCCTAATATATAAGCGTAATGGTAGATTCTAGAGTATAATTGCGGTCGCCATATTGTTTTGCAATACTGAAACACGGCCTGAACAATCGTGCGCATTTACATCTATTGAGTTTATCTAAGAAAGTGTTTGTTCGAAAGCCGTTTAACATGGACGTGAATGTTGCTAAGTATAATTCTTAAAACTATAAATTAAATTCAATTTGCTGAATGAATGAAATGAATGATGTTCGATGTGATTCAGTGTCGTATTTCATCGTAAATGTCAAATAGAAAACTGTCTGTCACAGATTTGAGTACCATTTTAAATTGATGACGGTTGTCGAGAGTATCAGAATAAATAGCAATGCGTTCATCTAAATGCATCGTTGTGCGAACGTAACATCGCTCGCTAGACTTTCGCGTGTACAATTGTTGCATAACCGCTTTCCACATGAGTGGCGCTCGCCGTCTCACTCGGCCTGGAGTCTCGGTCGTTGACATGCTATCCAGAGATTTTGCGCTTAGGGTTGTTGGCACTGCACGAAAATTGTGTCTGGATTTTTAGCCATAGTCAAAGGGATTGAACTTTCGGAATTTTGACCGCTATAGTTTAAGTTTCTGTTTTTTATTGCATAGGAGTGGTTAACTACTTAATAACTCACTATTCTTGAAATACGTATAATCAAGCCTTTTAATAGAAACAATATAACATGTTTATATAAGCATCTTCAAAATTGGTTGCCTATTAATAACAAATCAGATTAGAAGTTTACTTGGACTTTGTAACCAGCTAATTTCTAGCTAGCTAATAATCACCGAATAAAAAGAGTACGTAGTTATACATTTCTTAAGGAATGCGATTATGTGCGTGAATGTTATCTTCACACAAGTAAACACCAGTCAAAGAGATAAAAGAAATCTGTAAATGGTGTCTTCGCTCTCTACGTTGAAAGGAATGTCAATGAATCATAATAAATTACTTCTTATGGCAACCTTGTAGCTCGTTGATGAAAAATTAATGTGATCTTAAAAAACGGTGTTACCAATCGAAATTATTTTTAATTTTACAATGCCCGTTAAGGAGCAACGATAAATAAATTATGTCATCCGAGATAAAAGGGAATAAAATTAAGATTATATGTTTCGTCTTGTACTTTTTTATGTAAATTAAATATTCATTCGCTTATCAACAATAAAGTTTATGACAAATAAATATTTTAACGTAATAGACCATGTGGAGAAGCGAAGTGGAAGAGCCATGCTTCGGCACGTATTATGGGCCGGCTCGACCGGAGTGATACCACTGCCTCACAGAAAAGCGGCAGTTAAGCAATGGTTGCATTGTATTTCGGCGAGTGATTGATGTTACTAGAGGCCCTTTTCTCTCCCCCTCTTCCCCTCTTCTCCCCATCACCGTACACTCCCTCTTTCCCTACTTCCACCTTAAAGGCCTGCAACGCACTTGTGACTCGAGTTGCAGGTGCCCATGGGCGGCGGTAGTCACCTACCATCTGGTGACTCGTCAGCTCGTTTGGCACCCTATACCATAAAAAAATAGACCATCTATTACGTTGAAATATTGATTTTTCATTAACCAATTTAAACTTAAAATAATACTTGACTACTAGTATAAATATTTTAACCCTAATTGTTTAAAAGAAAGAAAGGTAACAACAATGATAATAAATAAATTTATTTGTTAAAGAAATCATGAAAGTGACTTTATCTAAATAGATGACCGTCATGCATTTATTTCGTTTTTTAGAATTGAATAGAATAATCTTTATTGCATAGATTGTGTACAGAAGTTATTATATTATTTTTTGAGTGTCAACAATTTATCTATTTTATTGATGAGTCTAGAATATTTAAAAGCAGATTGATTTTATTCATAATTAAAAAAGAAAATGCCACGACGTGTGGTAAATAAATTCGAATTATAAAATAAGATAATGAATAGTTGCGTGTTCTGTTATCTATAACGCTAAGCCGGCGGGGTGCGCGTGCGCACGGTGCCCGACACCGCCGTTCTCACTATTATCATCGTAAATTATCTATTTGTGTTATTTCATCTTAAAATTAGGTATTGAAGACATTGGCATGTTGAGTTAAAGATACATGTGTATTAGCAGAAAGAACCGACAAGCCTTTCCTTCCACTTTTAATACCAAGAATAATGCATCTACGGTTGTAGTAAAGATTCAAACAAGATTACGCAATAAAATTGTGTTAAACGCATAAAAGTAAATCGGTACGTCGTCAATAAGCGGCGAAACGGAACGCAAACGGAAGTGATGCAACGGCACGCGTTTCGGCGCGCATCTGTGTAAACATGGCGAGCTTTTCTGAATGGCGCGATGGCGGGTGGCGTTTCCCGCGCTCGCTCGCGGCCGACGACCCCGGCCGCGCGGTCAGCGCCCGGGGATAGTCGAGTGAAAGTAATTCGCGATCGGCGACCGCTCGCGAGCCATGCCTCCCTGGTACCTTGCACCGCGCCGCTGCATACATTTGTTGTTTAGTTTACGAGTTTTTTTTTTAAATTATGATGATAAATTGATGAGTTTGCATAATGGATTTTGTTTACTCTCTGTTGATGTTAGATTTCCAGGTCCATTAACCACACGTTTTCACTAAGCAATTTCTTTTTCTAAGCAGGTTTCAATTTCAATGATTGCTTAATTCGAATCAATGTCTCGTTTACATATTCTTTATCGATTATTATTTATTATGTCGGCGACAATCATGTCATATCTCGGTTTTTGTATCTACTTGCGATTTTACAATTTCTTGTGTATCTGTAATCTTGTTACTAACTTGGTTTTAGTTCTAATGAACAAACCCGTTTTGTGCAGCCGCTTTTGATTTCATTTAGATTGTCTATATTTAGAAACTATTTTATCAATATATCGTAACAGCAATAATTTAGTTCTTTATGAATATTTATTTTTTGCTGGTGCAATAATTGGCAAGAAATTGAAATGAATTTACAGTAAATAATTTGAAATTTCAGGCCAAGTTTCATATCGGATTCGAACTAATATAACAGTGTTGCACGCGATAACAAATTGATGCGCGCTTTTTCCCAATTAAGTTGGAGTCGGCTTTCAGTCCAACTAGAAATACGGCTGAACTTTGATATTTTATGTGAAGCGACTGCCATCAGACCTCCACAACCCAAGTACTTTTTTGGACTTTTTATCGCTCCAACTACCGTAACGAATGCCACATATGTTCGTATGGCACCCGGGACCGACGGTTTAACGTGCTCTCCAGGCACGGAGGTATCTCAATGTGTTAAGAATGGTCACCCATCCTAGACTGCCCTGGCTAGTATTACTTAACATTGTAATGTGCTAACCTACTCGGTTACCACTTAGCCACGAACCCCTTTGGGCCTTATAATAAATCTCTTTGGTATATCTGTGCTCCTAGTATACTATTTTTAAAGTTTTGGTGTTGCTAGTTTTATTAAATACATTTTGTTAAAGTTATGTACACAATTATAGTTAGTATAAGCACAGAATATTAGATAATATTTTAGAAGTATGGACGATATATAGTGTTATTCGTTTCAAAGTACATTTATGAAAAAAACCCCTTTGCCTCGTCTGGGCGCCTAGTATGCCTCAGAATATCTTTATTTTTTTTTATTTCAATGTAGAAAGTTTGGTGTGGTTTTATTCATCAAACTAATGATTAAATTTAAAATTCAGAAACTAAGTACAACTTATGTCTCGTACTAGTTGCAAACATAACAAAATGGAAATAATACGCGTAGTTAAGTTGTCACTGCCCCTTAGCTCTTACGTTTGCTCGAGATAATGAGTTGGTTCGATTACCGGGCCACGCAATTTGTTAAGGAGTTTTTCTGTTTGAAATTTGTAGGTATATACATATTGGAAATATTTATATTTTTCGACCTTTGAAGTTAGATTTTGTTAGATAGTTATATTTCTTTATTTCAAACAAGAATTGGTAAAATCGGAACGGTAATGTGTTTATCGCTACAACATTTATGAAATTCTTCATTTTTTAAATCGGTTAAAGCCAATGAGCTACCATCGGATTTAACTAACACAAATAGTACATTTACTTCATTATTAATTATTCTTCAATTACATTTTAATAACATTCAGTCGTTCAACAAAAGCGCAGCCAATGACCGAGGTGGCCGTAGGGTGACTGGACGTATCTTCGCCCACGCATTACGACGTCGCAAATGTACTTGCGATATTTTAACAGGTGTCATATGTATGCCACTGTGATAACAGCCACCCGGGGGCGTTGACCTTCGACATTGTTATCACAATAGACTTACAATTAGTTGTAATTTTTAATTGCTGAACGCTCGAGATTCTGTTGCTATTTTCGTCCGTTTATTTTTTTGTTTGGTATACGGTCGTTCACAGCCAGAGTTCACCAGATGTCTTTGGAACATAAATTATCAAGTATTTTATCCGAGGAAATGTATGACGTTGTGCAAAGGCCGTATTGTGTTACCCTTGCTTGATTGATTTTGACAAATATATTTTGACTAAAAAAATTAAAAGTAAAAAATTTACGAACGTAAAAAAAATCATTCAAAACAATTTGAGACTCGCGAATGATCGAATAAAATTTTGAAAAAATGATCTTCAGATGTGATCTTCTATTAAATATTTAAAATAGCTTAGAACTCTCTTTTTTTTTTAAGCTTCAATGCCAACAAAACAGCCATGGAAGACGAAAAACGTTCTAACGCGCATGGAGAAGATGGAGGGACCTCTCGGAGTGCTTAAAGAGTGTGTGGACAAGAGATTGAGGGTCAAGGTGAGGTCAGCCATTTAACTCCTAATATCAGTCTTCATATAAAATTACATTCATTGAGATCAACAGGGTTGCCGAAGGAAAGTAAGTGCCGTACTTTAATGCTGTTTTATATCTACTTATATATAATAGATATCTAGTACCTGGGAGACCGAGCTGGGCTCGGTAGCTTTTTGTAAAATCGTCTTTTTTTTTTTTGCTAAATTGCGTTTTTACAGGAAATACAACTATGCAGTTGAACTTAAAATGCGAAACTGTATCTGTATACAAAATTTATCAAAATCGTTAGAGCCGTTTCCGAGATACCCGAAATATAAATACATACATAAATAAATACATACATACAGAAATTGCTCGTTTAAAGTAATAAGATAAAACAAAAGCAGATCCGCATCTTTGTTTATCATAATGAAAAAGTGCATTAAAATTAATTTCAGACCATTATTTTAGTACATCTCTTGTTTGATTTTGTTAACACTCAGCGTCCCTTGTAACTAACTAACTATGTAAACGAATCTTGGAAGTAAATTTTAACCTACTTCTAATACAACTTGATGATGGAGATCCTGGCTCCTGGAATGAACCCCTCGAGATTGGGGTCATATGATTCGTTTTCCCGAGTCCAACAGATGGAAGGTGGATACTAGAACTCTGTTTTACTTTTCATTATCGCAAAATCGCCGTTAAAGGGTGTTTTTTTTAGTTTTACTAAAGTTTCAAATTTCCTCCGCGCTTTTTCCCAACAAAGTTAGGGTTTACGATACGGCTGAACTTCGATATTTTACGTGTACACACAACCCAAGTACTAGGCGATATCGTAGTTAGACCAGGTTGTCGGATATTTTAGGGCTCCAACTACCCGTAACGAATGCCACAGATGTTCGTATGGCAACCAGGACCGACCGCCTAACGTGCTATCCGAGGCACGAAGGGGTTTCGAAGAATTGTCACCCATCCCAAGACTGACTTGGCTAGTATTACTTAACATAAACCAATTATTACAACTAAGCTTGCAAGCTCATTGTTATCTAAAAAAAGGAATTTGACATATTACACAGCGCTAGAACCAAATTAAGCATAGCTCGTAACAATAAGACTTGGTCACCCAAAGTCAAGCCGGGGTGGCTTGACTTGGGTCACCCCAAGTCAAGCCACCCCGGCTTGATTACTAATTCCCAAGTTGATTACTAATTCTTAAACTACTTTCTGCTTTTATGTATACTAAAAATAATATTATATAAAACGATTTTACATATTTATTACTGAAGAAACCATAAACCAGGTAATTGTGAAGTAGGACGGTACACGAAAATGCCTATCCAATGCGTGTTTAGAAGTGCATGTCATAATTCTGGGCCCTTAATGCATCCTTTGTGCATCGCTGGCGCGTTGCCAACGCGGAAGCTACTGACGCTTTGATGACTGATGGCTTGCCCAAAACCAAAATAGTACAAAGCCCTTTCTACTTGAAATTGCCAGGCATTAACTAGAGAAATCTAGGTGAAATGCTGGTGTTCGAATGTTCTGTTCGAATGTTCCAGAATTGATGATTGTAGATATACGAGTACATATGTTTGGATTACAGATAGTTGGCAAAGGAAACATAGTAAGTCAGCCTATGAAAGCAACATATAACTTTTTTTTAATATTAGCTGACCCGACAAACGTTGTTCAGTCGAAAGCGCAAATCGATCTTTACGTCCCCAAAAAATCGATTCTTCGATTCGAGATAGGACTAGTTTTAATGGGAAATAGAAAAATATAGTTTTTGCGTTTTTCTCTATTTTTTATCTTCATAAGAAAATTCCTCGGACAGCAACGAATATTTGAAAATAAAATTTCCGAATTGGCCAGCCGATCTGGAGTTTTGCGCTTAGCAGATATGATATTATGCTATCCATTTTTTTTTCTTTAATCATTTTAAATTTAACAAGGCAAACTATTGTTGCGGTGACTCTGTGTGTGTTGATCTATGATTTTTAATTATAATAGTTATTTATTAAACCGACGATTTCGAATAATTGATGATCAATTTTATGAAATAAAGATATTGAATTTGAACACACTCTTTAGCAACACACTTAGCCATTTATTTTTATTTATAATATATATTATACATAAATATGTGCTTACTAAAATATAGATATATTTAGAAAAACTCATTACTAGGAGTTGTAAAATGTTCACCTACTTACTATCTTATTATAGAAATGCATGAATATTTGTGATAAAACAATAATTTCATACGCTTATACTTATTGTCTTTTTATGTAAAGTTATTTCCATAAAAAAACCCATAAGTCAATGTTTGTAGAAAAGATACTTAAGAGAAAATGCTGATTTTATTTTGTATTTCATATTCAGCCGAAGTTACCTTTTATTAGTGTTGAGAACCGGGTCTCTGTGTCAACTTTTAAAGCACTTTTTATTGTGATATTCTCTATGTATTTAAACAACTAGATAATTTTTTTATCCTGCTCTACTTATGACGTACGATATCAACTACCTCAAAATTTGCTAGAGAAGTTCGACAGAAATACCGGTTGTTTTAGTAAGCTAAAGTAATCCGCCATACCATTTAAAACTGAAATTTATCAGAAGCTTCGATTTTTTTAAACTTTAATTATAGTGCTCGTTATTACGCTGCCCAATTGGTGGTAACAAGTTCGTTTTTTTTTACTTTTAAAGTTCCCTCATGCTCGAACAAATTAACCTTTGTCTACTTGTATATTACTGCGCAGTAGCTGATTTCAGACGCAAATTAATTAGATAGGGTTATTAGGAGTTATGCGTTTCTCGTTTTAAATTAGGTTATGAGATTATATTAAGTCCATGCTTATTCGAAATATTATTTGTGTTATTGAACCATGTTGTTAAGGGTTATGAAGTTGCAATATTGGATATCTGAATTAACCGGAAAAAAGATTTTTGTATTTTACCAAAAAGATGTGGGTTATGAGTATGAGTTTCATGTGCGTATTCATGGAAAACCTGCCGATCCCTAACTCTTAGAATCTTTTATTAAAGACGTTCATTGCAAACAATTAGATAATATCTAATTGTTTGACACACATGACGACATATTACGTCGTCACGTGCGCTCTATTGTGGTATTCACAAAAAAGCGCACGCGATGGTCTACTTTATGAGCGTTTATGCCTTTTTGAGTGTTTCTTTTTATGAAACTCGCTGACTTAAGTTACAAAACTTAGTCCTTTTCTAATAATTATATTCTATAGATCGTCGATCACTCTTTCATGCTTTTGCTCGAGACAATTATGTTGTGAACACAACTTTTATTGTTTTATTTTTTGAATATAAGTAACTTTTAAAAAGATAAGTTGTGTTTTATTAATTTCAGCATAGACACAAGAAAGTATGTTTGAATCCGTATCTAAGAAAAACATTGCTTGTCATTGTAACTTAAGTGAGCAAAATACACAAATACACAAAAAAATAAACATTTCTGTGCACAAACTGCAAGGTCTTATTAACATCGGTATCGTACAGCCGAATTCCTTCATTTTTCAACCCTGTAATTATTGCAATTAACTTATAAAGTTATATGGGCAAATTATCTGAACATAATCTTATAAACACAAAGTTAGCCTCACAGCTTACGGCCGAATGAACAATCCCGCTAGTCACTGATCCGTGTATAATCTGACGATAAATACGCCCCATAAATAGCACAATAAACGCTAAAGCGATAAGTGCGAGTAGAAATTTCTAGAAATATAGAGCTATATTACGTTTTAGCTGACTCACTCGCGCCTAGGAAGAGCCTTCAGCGGCGTGCGTCCGGTGTCGCCGTCTGCGTCTGCGCAGTTTTGTAAACGGCTATATCTGGATGGTGTATTGCTGTGCTGAGTGCACTTTGATGTAGCTAGTGAATTAGTTTAGAGCTTTATTGTTTCGTCTTGAGAATGTTGCGATATTTTGTAAATAGTACAACCGACTTCCATGCGTCGTCACTGGGCACTTTGGGAATTAAAGATAGGCAAATACTGCGAGTATATTGAAAGGGAAAGGTAGGCAAGAAGGGGAGGCTATGGAAGGAAAAGGATGTTGCTTAGGGATCATCCATAAATTACGTCACACGTTAAGGGGGAGAGGGTCAACGAAGTGTGATATTGTGTGACAAGGAGTGGGGTGGGGACGTCATAAGCTTCGTGACAAAAAACACACTTTCTACTAAAAAAAATATTTAGAACTGCTCTTTTCAGTTCTGGGTGTAAAATTGCAAAACATGTGACGTCACACCAGGTAGGGGGTGTTCCACAAATGTGACCACCTGTGACAAGGACGGGGGGGGGAGATAAAAAAATCAAGAAATTCATATGACGTAATTTATGGATGGCCCCTAATATACGGAAGGATTAGGGAGTGTAAGCAATAGCACGAACAGGGTCAGGATCGCATACCTGTCACTCGAACTCGCTAGTGCCGGGAAGTACGAACCTTCGTACTTTTTTGTATTATCACTACATCACTACATATTATAAAACAAAGGCCCCCGCCGCGTCTGTCTGTCTATTCGCGATAAACTGAAAAACTACTGAACGAATTTCCATGCGGTTTTCACTAATAGATAGAGTCATTTATTAGGAAGGTTTTAGGTGTATAATTTATTAAGATATTGTGTAAATTGATTGAAATATGTTGATGATTGTTGAAGATGTCTCTGCTACCTGTCTCTGTGCGAAGCCGGGGCGGGTTGCTAGTATTATATTATTTTATGAGGACTTCTAATATTTTTTTTTTTGTTAAACAATCGCTCCATGAAATTATTAAAGAGGATAGTGCTTTTATTCTTCATTAAAGCTTTCAGACAAGATAAAAAAGCATTAGTGATTTAAATATAAATGACTAGCAGCGCCTCGCGGTTTCACCCGCGTAAGTCCCGATCCCGTGTGAATGTCAGGATAAAAAGTAGCCTATGCGTTAATCCAGGTCTCCAGCTATCTACATACCAAGTTTCATCGCAATCGGTCCAGTACTTTTTGAGCCAATTCGTTACAAACATACTTATATACAAATCTTTCCTCTTTATAATATTAGTAAAGATTCATTTCCTTATTTTGAATCATAAGCATAAGGCTTGACTTACAATTTTATATCGCAATATATTTTTATTACATACAATCCGATAATTTTATATTTAATTTGTAATTGTGTGTTTTATATATAGCGGTGATTGGTTTTGTTTGTCACGTTAAATAATAGTGTAATTAGTGTGATATTCGTGGGGCCCTTGGAGACCTTCGTCTAATGTTTGTTTGTGAGTTGATTTCACGTTTCCTTGTTTAGTTTAAAATACATGCAAACGAATTGTAATCATCAACACTTTGAGCCCTAGTTACCTTGAATAATGATTATGCGGTTTGTGTAACTAGTTCTTTGTTTACTTGGATTTGATTTTTTTTTCTATATTCACGCCTGCGTATCCCCCAAGCGGTAGGCAGATATAATGTGTATATATATATTCCTAAGGGACTTGTGGCAAGTTATATTTAAGTCTTAATAAAATAACCTATTGCTGTCTATCGTTCAGATATCATGACTGCTGCAGAGAATAGAAACGGAAAAATGATAACTCAATGTGCTTGAAAGGGGAGTCGAACCCTGGAACTCATTATCGTACGCTTGTAATATTTCAATGTCAACTTTATCCCTTATTAACATATAGCGTAGTAAAATATGCGGTTTTTTTAATCCGCCAAAGTGGCAAATTGGCATCCATCCTTAAGCGGAGTGAGAGGGCGGCCGTCAGTACAATGGTGTACTATACCCACTGTAATTGTTCTAAAGGTGATTTGGTCACCTCAAATTCATTGTCAACTGGTAACTAAATTTGGTTCAACTATATGCAAGAATGAAAGAGTTTGTCAGTGCGTGGGCCCTACGTTAAAAATATTCATCGGTCCGGGTCTGAAGGTCGCCGGCTGTCGCCGCACAAACACTGTCATTACTATATGTTACGCAGCATGCGTGATGCACGTGGGGGTAGCGATAACAAATAAATTTGAACTGACTGTACTACAATTAAAAAAATACCGCGGACCATTGATGTCTATGCTATTGCAATGAATAATCCTTAGATGGCTCCACTTTCCACTTCCCCTGTGTTTTTTTTACAAATTACATATTAGTAATCTATACTAATATATAAAGCTGAAGAATTTGTTTGTTTGCTTGAATGCGCTAATCTCAAGAACTACCGGTCCGACTTGAAAAATTCTTTCAGTGTTAGATAGCCCATTTATCGAGGAAGGCGATAGGCTATATATCATCACGCTACGACCAATAGGAGCGGAGCATTGACCATAAACGCAAGTGAAACTGCGGGCACATCTAGTAAAAGTAATAATAGGCTAATCTTCTATATTTAACGTAAATAAATTTATTGCCCAACTCGAAAGAAGACAGACCTAAGAAGACTCGAGTTTTGAAAGACCTTGGAAAGTTATACGAGTTTACATTTACTATATTTTACATATTAAGTATATCTTTTTATCGCGTTTTAAACAAAACACTAATTAAATAAAATTATGCAATTAAAGAATGACATCATGACTATTTTAACAAAATGTATCATTTGACATTTTATAAAAATAAATTAAATATCCTTGAGTGGCGTATTATTAACAAATCTAACAAAATGATAAAAAAAAAGAAAGAAAAGATAAATAGGTGGCATCGACGTCAGTTAAACGTGTTTAAAGTCTAAAAATAATTGTGTTTGTATCAATTACAGCTACTTTAAACATCAACAAAAATACGACGTTTGGCATGATATGTACAGGTTAACAATGTCCAATTAGATAATGAATACTAAAACTACAAGAATATTTAAATCGACACACAAAATATTCAAATTATCTTTTGTAGATGCGGCTATAAAATGCACAAATCTTCATCTTTTCAAAAAAGTTCAAGGTTTAATACAAAGTTTAATAGGAATAAATGATGTCACACGTCGTGATCTGTTACGTTTTAATTCAACCAATCATAATGAGATGCTGCATACACTTGTACAGGAAAGAACGTTCGAGAACGAAGAGTGTTCGAGGAATGCCTAAATTTATTGACAAAATCAACGTTAACGCCGATCAAGCCGCGGGCAAAAGCTATTAACTAATATATTTAAGTAACGAAAATTGTTTTGTTAACCGTACCGGCCGGCGGGACCTTGCTGTGATGTCAGTTATCTCATGGTCATTTTTCTTGTCGTGTGTGCGTGTGCGATACATGTATGGGTGCGATCACAACGTATGCGTGTTAACCAAGGGCTGGCTAGGACGAATCAGACACGACACTTCCTAGTCGATTTAAGACATTTATCAGTCATGATTCGATTTCGGTGTAGCTCGCCTTGAACGTAGCACTTCAATATGTTATTGATTACTAGTTCCACCCGCTACCATGAAAGGTTCGGAGAGTAAAGACCGACTATATTTGGAACACGTTTTTTGTATGTGTATAGTTTTTATTGGAGTTTTTCTGGTATACGCCTCAGATAATTTTCGGTGTATTAATATGCAAGATTCTGTACCCACTTACCGTCAATATATAATCCAAGTATGATAATATTAGAGTATCGCATAGAATTAACTGAGGCTTGAGTTATCGCGATAGAGAGCAATCTCCGTTCAAGTGTAGAAATAAAACTTAAAAAATTAATATTTTCATACCATTAAACATAAGACTTACGAAGAAAACAAACGCGAAATTAATAACAAATCCAATTTTTCAAATTCTCTTATCATTATATTAATAGGCGAAGAGAATTCTTTGTACCCCTTTTTAAGAAAATTTCGCGAATGTAGTAACGTGAAATTTGGAATATTTACAGTTTATATATAGAAGAAGTGCAAAAAGTTTAAATTTTTAAACAATATGTCTTACAATGTACAGTATATGTGATTACCTGTCATGGCAAGTAAGTCTATACAATGACAGCTCAAGTTATGCTGGCCAATGAAAAAACCATGGTCGAAATTCGAACATCACGGGATCTCTAGTAAGTCTTAATTTCATAAAGATTATGAAATAATTGTCTTTAGAAAAATATTTTAAACATGGGCAACTAGAACAATTCCAGCCAGTAGCCATTTGGAGTTAGAGGTTTCAGGAGCAATTGCTAACACTTCCCAATCCATCAGTATTAGCAATATCCTTTTTCATCTATCGCTTTCTTTCCCTAGCTTTCCGGTTCAAATACTCTCAATTTTGTCCTCTCAAAGTGCCCGGTTTGCAGCAGCGTGAATGGGACCAAATTGTACTAGCAAAATAGAGATGTTCAAATACTACTTTACCTTCCCCTTTATGGGGATACAGGCGGGATCGTGTGTATTATAAAAATATTTTACAAGTGGGCTAGTAGTATATTTCTTATTCTCGAGGAAAAACGGTAAAAAAATCATTCATTAACTATGGATGATGTCTTAGACGTTGTTTGATGCGAGGGGAGTATCATAGATTTCCGTCTTATTATAGTTATCAATAGCATAGGTCAAGATAATAAATTAATAATAGAAAAAATGATAAAGATAGTTAAGTAACTAATGTATTCATCAACCAATTAATGTGTAGGGACAACGTTCATGGCTGAACATCGTGTTTGTTTTTCCTGAAAGTCGGTGATGTCATATTTAAAAATAGTTAACTTTAGAAGAATTTTATGGCAAAGTCTTGTTGATTGTAGAGCCTTTTACGTAACATTTAAAGTTGAATGTAAAGTACGTACTCATGGAATGTATTTAGATACACTTTGTAACAGTTAGTAGAATTTATAAAAAAAAATAAATAAACACAAACTGCTTCAAGAAAGGTAAGGCTACTAATTTGATTATATTTTTAACGCGTGTGCTTAATGTGTAAATCTTAATATTCATATATCAAAAGATTTCTTTGTTCGCATTTTTAGCTAATTTTACGAAATTAAGAATGTGAAATTTGGAATACTGAAAGTTGGTATGTAGAATTGCAGAAGGCTAAACATTATTAATAATTATTTATTTTCAGTAAAATTCCATACTTTAATATGGTTTCAATTAAGTTTTATATAATAATAATTGATCCCAAACTAGACAGAGCCTGTAGGTACTATGGTTACCAGACTGCTGATAAACATACAAAACAATAGTAGACAATTCTAATTTAACAAGACTCATATTTGTCTGCAATGATCTTAAGAAAGCTATTAGTGCTGTCTTGCACACGTCCTATAAGCTTCTTTTTTGAAAACGCAGCTTTTAAAAGAAGCTGCCGTCGTCCAGTATATATGTTGACCTGTTATGGTTTACAGTACCTATAGGTATAGGGTCATGTTATACTGGTAAATTATGTATAACAAAACAGTAAAAAACTTAATAAATTATGGTCGAAATTCGACCACCAGGCGTACTCTATTTCTTTTTATTACTTTAAAAGGAATATCAATAAGTTATAATTATAATTTATTGACATCAGATTTATGCCAGGATTACGACCGCTTGACTAAGGGACTATTTCTGTTGCTACATACTAATAAATATCTACATAATTTGTATAGATTTGCATATTACTTGTTTGCCAACTTTGGAATAAATAAACAAAATATATTATAAATAAAAACTAAATAAATAATAAGACGCATTTAGGTAACGAGTTGAATGATGAAATACTTATAACTTATTCTGTACAGATTATAATTTTTTTTTTACGAGCATAATCTAAGGTTATTTAAATGTTAAAAAAACAATTTTATTGCGGAAGGTAAAGTAAGATAAAGTAATTGTAGTCATAATATTAACAAATGCATAATGAATGGTTAGAATAAATAATAACTTTTATGAGCAGCCACTTTTGTGATTTCGAGAAATGCCTTTACTACTTGTGCCCGGTTCTCACTATTTCAGGGCTTTGGCGGGACTAACGGTAAAGGGTTACTTTGGAATCAAAAATATCAAAACCAAACGTTTCATCACGGTTGAGTCTATTGCCCCAAAGCCACGAGTAGAACTTAAGAGTTTAAGTCCTGGAAAACTAGTTACAAATTAGTGTATCTGCTGATGACATGGAAAAGCATCTTCAATATTCATTTTTATGCTAGTTCCGACAGATGTGTTTGTCGTAAGGTGAATATTTTTTTCTGCTACATCATAGGTTTCCGTGGAAATATCTAACATCATGTCATGGTACAAAAATCTATACAATGACAAGTCGAGTAATATCAATATTAATGAAAAAAAAAACCAATGAAATAAACCATGGTCGTTATTCGACCACCACGTGCTCTCTAGTACAAATAAGTTTGCAAAGAACCGGTACCTATAAACACTCCCAAACAACAGTTATGTAACCTGCTTAATGCCAACTCTTTCCTTTTTCTTAACCAACAGACCCTTCTCCAAATATTGTTTACACTCTTCAATACACCCATAAAGGCAATACCTATTCTTGTCCTTTCATTAACTCCTAAAGTGCCAAAAAACCCCGTAAATAAATAAAGGTTTAAAAAAAGTCCTAAACTGCCTGATTGGCAGAAATAGGCTTGCCCTCTATTACGTGAGTGGGACGAATTATAGTTCTTTCTTACCCCTTCAGGGATAAAGACGTGAGTATATATATGTATCTATAGTATATCGTATCACTCCATTCCTACATGTTGTCCTGCAGCTGTTTATTGGTTTATGAAGTCTTCCAATCTTCATTAGTCTAACCCGACGTAATAATAACCTAACCCCTCTTAAAATAGGAGAGGAAGTCAGTGCTCAGATGTGGGATAGTTTCCATATAGGAGTGATATGATTAATAAGTCTGATTTTTCTGCCCATTGTATTTTTTTTTGATGATTTTATCACGACTAATTACTCTGCTGACGTTTTTTTGTTGTCGGTAGCGGTTCACCCCGAATTGTGAGCAGAGACAAGGTCGCCTACATTCGAATTGAGGTTAAAAAATTGCCTTACTACACAAGTTGTCGACGGGACAAAGGTTGAGCGAAATCACTAAGGTTTCCTTTCATTAACAACAAAATACTGCATTTTAATAATTCTTACATCGTTTTAGCAGAGCAAACATTGAATCTTTTGCCAAACCTCTATTGATTCAACTTAATTGACTTGGTACTGATTGAGATATAATGACAGCTAAACGGCACTGAATTTATTACTTTTTTTTCACACATTTTTTTATACTATCGTCATTAGCACCATCACCATCTGAGTTCTAGTGAGACTTCCAGTAGAAATGTATTTTTTTGTAATTGTTTTGCTGGTAACCCACTTTTTTTTCGTGTGTTTGTGAGTTGTTTTCTCGTTTGTGTTGTGACCCTACTCGTGAGTATATTCGGCGGTCGCCGGAGTACTTTAGGGAACATTATTAATCTGATGTTGAATACGACTGTTTATAAACGCGGGTGACCACTTAACATAAGACCGTTTTTTTCTACATATTTATATAACCCATTTTCAATTCATACTGTAACAGATACGCAAGCATTTGTTTACAGTCCTATAGCGCGTAATTTTCCGCTTGTATTGAAATAGATAAAAATACTTACATCTTTTTAATAGCTCCCACAGGATCATACAATCGACGCGATCATGTAAGTCGCGCCATATCTGAAAATAACATAAATAACATTACTAACAATACAAAAAAGAAACTAAACAAGAAGTATAACACATTATAAAAGTATACATAGCACAGAGCCCCAGTTGAAAAACATCAGTACCTTGTTTCATTATCACTCAATTTATCTACAAGGTTTCTCTTCGAAAAGCAACGTACACCCTAACGATAAATGTATGGTTTCAATAATCATTTAGTACTCAAGTACGCGCCAAGCAAAGGTATGATGCATTCGGCCTCGCGGGTAAACAGACGTTAGATAGCGCTAGACAAAGACGGTGCGAGGTCATGAGCGTAGCCTTGCGCGGGTGCGCGCGCGCACGCTTCCGCCTGTCGACGGCTGCGGCGCACGCAAAGCGCAGTCGCCGCCCGACCGCCGACGGTGACGGATGGTAAACATACAGCACAACTAATGATTTTATTAAATATTTTAATTTATAGACCTGTAACTTTTAATTTATTAGCGCTTTAAATTCGCAATAGAATTACTACAGCTATGACAATAATTTTTTTTCAACATTCTACCATACCACCATGTATTGCCTTCAATAAAAAAAAACATAAATAGTTTCGTAATAAATGTAAGAAGGGGAAACTAACTTACAAATCGTTCATAGTCATAATATCTATAACGTGCGTATCATCTTCCCACGCGCATGCGTATACGCGTGCGCAGACGCATGTAGAGACAAAGACCTATGTTTCCAACTAATAAATATAAAGCTATGTTATAACAACTGGTAAGACGAGGCTGTTCTGATGGGGCGTATGATTTATAAATCTATTGTTTCGTAAAGGCCTAGAGAGATTCAAGTGTTGAGAGTTTAGTTTCTTGCTTGAACCAAGACTTATTTCGTTGAGTGCAAGTCTCAGGTACCCACCTAAACATAAGCTAAGTTGTTCAACCTTTTTTTATTGATAAATTGGAAGTGATGACGAGGACGAAGATGGGACACGCTTATCCAAGAGAAACGTATGAAAACCCTGTTTTTTATGTAAAATATATTCGTAAGAACTTTGAGTCACTGTAGTATCTTACATTTCAAATTAACTTCAGAGTTAACTTGTTACCTTTCCTGCTACGAGTTTTCCTCGATTCTGAGTATCATGCAATCCATTTTGACCTTTAAGCACTACTACTTACTATTTAGACAAGAGCTTAATCGTTCTTATCAGTTATGGAAGATGTCTAGATCTGTGTGGAGGATTACTCGTCGTTTTAGTATTAATGGTCCCAATTCTGTTACTTCACTCGCTAAATTAAAATTCACTAAATTTTCTTTATATATAAGATGTAAACCTTGTAGACTTCGAAACAAGATCTTATTTCAAATTGAAACAAGTAGGTAACATAATTATGTCGCTATCGAAATAAGCAATTTGTTTGTCGACTAAAGTCTGATCCGCTTAAATAAACTTTAATACCAGTAGCGAGAGCCGCTATCCGTTGAATGCCATCTCTTTTGCTCTGTGTTTTTAGTAAGCGTCTTCGTAGGTGTCGATTAAAATAACGTCATCTTAGTTCGTTTTGAACAAGTTTTTATACGGCATTTGAATAAATGGGGACCCTCGCTGCGTGGAAATAAAGTTGAGTATACGTTGACAGGTTTTAGTGAAATTTAGGGGCACTGAGAAATAGATGCCAGTAACAAATAGACCTTATTACGAAAAACACAAGGTTGATTTCATATGAAGAAATTAAGTGAGGTTTTAGTTTAGTCGAGTATACAATAGAATCTGCACCAATATCTCATTCTTTGTTTAGCCAGTTCTTAGTAGAGAGCTAAATATGCGGCACGGTAACGAACGAATTTCGGTTGATGTGTTTGAACAGTATGAAAGTATATGATTAAATTGCCAGTTTAAAATTTGAGGTTTTTAATTAGGAATTTATTTAGGCGTCAAGTTTTACACTTTCCAATTTTGATTGAGTCCTTGACTTTGTTTAACCTGGCGTTTCGAACGACAAATTGTATCTATGAACTTAGTTTTAACTTATAGCGAAGATATTATGTAAGCACACGGCCTATCTAATAATGAGAGGTTATCTCTACTTCTCCAAGAAGTTTAGACATCTATAATATTTAGCAGAAACAAAAATATATAATCTTCTTCTAGTCTTCTGTACAATGATGATTCAAAAACTTTCATTTCCTTTTAATCCTATATTAACTACAAAGAGAGAACGAGAGGCCTCAGTGAAAATACATTGATGCAGTTAGAATTATGTACGATAGCACTGATTCACCGATGATTGGCGCAATTTGCATCTGCGCTGCGCACAACCATGCCTCGAGAAAGTTCAACATTGTGACTGCATGAACACTATAGTAAGAGAGTTTTGCCTTTTACATAACTTCTAAGTAAGTTTTTGCCGGCAATTTTCCTCACGTTAATGTTGTTTTATCAATTAATTCGATTACTTTTTCTTGGATGAAAGTGTATGTCCTCTGAAAAGATGCGAATGTCATGGTGATCGGTTGGTATGAAACAAACGCATTTATAATATCAGTTAGGATTAGATCACTACATATTATAAAACAAAGTCCCCTGCCACGTCTGTCTATCAGTTTGTTCGCGATAAACTCAAAAACTACTGAACGGATTTTCGTGCGGTTTTCACCAATAGATAGAGCTATTCATGAGGAAGGTTTAAGTGTATAATTTGTTAAGGTTTTGTGTAAATCGGTTGTAATATGACGATGGTTGTTGAAGATGTCTCTGCTACCGGGTTGCTAGTTTTTATGATATAACGTACCTAACTATAACAGTAATGGTTCCCTACTTGGCACTTGGTGCTAATAAATTAATGGCGTCGGCTATCACTATTTGACCATTGTTTTTTGTATCTGACTGTTGTACTGTGTATATTTGCAAGTTTTTTTATTTTTCCTACGTCACTAATATTTATATAAAACGAGTAACAAATATTATGCAAAACGCGTCAGAATTACGTTGTTGTTGGCGCGGCCTCGCTGCGCGGCTGTCACGGCCGGCGCCTGCGCATGCTTCCTGCTCGATGCTATGCACTTCTAGGGCCGATAATATTGTTTTGATTGCGATAATAATATGGGTTAGTGTGTGTGCGATTGTTTATCGACAGTTGCATAATTGATGTGAAAATTATGAGTGTTTCAGTGATATTTAGTAATGTGTACTTCTTATACGTGGGAGAGGGAAGGAAACTAATTTGTATTCAATTCGTTTGCAGGATATGGACAGGGTGATTTAATAGATTATTGTTTGAATTCCCGTAGTTCCCTAACTACTTTTATTTGTGTGCTAGTGATCAATGTCACCATATCTATTTTAGGTTAGAGTTATCAAGTTTTCATCAACGCCACGTAGTGACGTTGCAAATTCTAGACCTTTCCACAAAACTTCCTAAATAAAAGGGTGACACTAAATGTGTGTAGTTGGCAAAGCCTTACTTGATGAAGTATAAAGCGATCTTTACATTCATCTAGGTTACAAAGTAATATTTATGAGTTATAGAAGATACACTTACATTAAGCGACATATTCACAATGTACCAACCAGCGGAAAAAAACAGGCAATAAAAAAAAGTTTATTTCCCAATCATTTTTAAACCGTGTTAATACTAATCTGAAATTAATTTTATTTATCTATTCTATGTGCAAATATTATCAAATTATGTCTTTTTTTTCCTGAAGCATGAAGGCCAATGCATTATTTCCTTAATGCATTAGCCAGGAATTAGCATAAACAAGCCATCACATTTTTATTCAAAAATGTTTGTTCTTGATATTGAACATAATTTAAAATTAGAATATCATTTGTATCCTTTAAATTGACCTCAAGAATTTGGTCCAAAAAAGGCGTATTGTTATACCTTGTTAAAATATGGCGTGCGATCGTTTGTCATTTCTATATGGTCATGTTGATAATGACATATTATGGATTTGTACTAGATATGCGTGTCCTTGTTTGTGACCCTGGTAGAGTAAAACAAATATGGAAAAGTCAAGTCGCAGGTCAGGACTCGAACCCGTGATACTCCTTAACTATCTGAGCATGTATGTCCGTCTAACGGTCGATATTGATAATATTTGGAATCCAACAACTTTAGTTTAAAGATATTTTGTTAGCTATAAGATGACATTTCTTTATTTGTATTTTGAACAAATTTAAACATTTGATAAAAATAAAAACGCAATTAGCAAACATCAAAATTGACATAAAAGACATCTTGTGTTTCGGTGAAATAAAATATTTATAATTGAAATATTAACAAATTGGTAGACGTGACTTTTATACCCCGATCGCTATGTCGACCAGAGTAGCATTTTTTTATATATGTATAGACGTACCAGTGGATGTCCCATGGCAATGACTGATGATGATATGATAAAATATTAAATATTAATTAGTTTTATGCAAGTCACCGCGGCGTTATCACCTGCCTGTTAAACAAATGTAAGCCTCGAAGAACCTTCATAAATTTCATTTTGTTTTACTTAAAAATAACAGGAGTCTTTTACTCTTACACTATTAAAAACCATTACATTGTAACTTCCTTAAAAATATTTGAAAAGAAGCAACTTTTTACTGTAGCATGTTTTTCTCATAGAATACTTTTTCTTTTAATTTTCTGTAAGAAAATTTTCGATTTCTTTTTTAAGTCGTAAATAAATTAATAACTAATTAATAGTATACGTGAACTTATAATAAGACCATTTATTAAACCTATTTACGCAATCTAATAACAACGCGGAAACGTTGAAATATACCTACGTTATTTATTTCACGTGAATCAAAACAATTTTTATTAAGGCCACGAGAATTCATAAAATTGAAAATTAGCATTTATTGACAAGGGCATTCCTTGCGTTCTCAGTTTTAACCTTTCGAGCAATTAATAAAAATAAAAACGGAAATAAAGCAACACGGAATTGGTTCCAGATCATTAAGTTGATGGCTTACTCATCGACCACACAAAGGTTAACTTTGATTTATAGATAATCCACATAATTTTAAACATCAAATGCAATGTGAAGTTTAAAATTATAAATATTTTCATTAGATTCTTCTTCATGTGTTCTGAAACCAATGTAAAACAACTTGACTTCAGCTTAAAATGTCAAACATTTGACGGTGGGTGTAATTTAGAAATATGTAAGTATGTTTATTAGCCGTCTGGTTACTATATTACTGGCTCTGCCTAGTTTGGGATCAGATGGCCTTGTATCATGTGTCTTAAGTTATTATTATTATATAAAAAAAGAAATAGATTCAAGTAAAAAACTGAAATAGTTCTGCACTAGCACTGGAAAGTGCTGGCGAGGGCATCAAAACACTTCATTCATTCAGGCGGTTGAAGACCGATTGTAGAACTCATTAGGAGAGGCTTATATCCAGCTCTGGATTTCCTATGACTGAGATGAGAATATTTATCGTTCAGTAAAACTAAATAAACACGCTTTAATTGCGAACCGATCGTATGAGCGCAAGTTTATTGGATTTATTATTAGCCACTGAAGAGTTTCACTATCTACCTCCTGGATCCATCATCATGTCAACTCCAAGATGCCAAGTTATAGTATTGAAATCCAAATTACTTACACATACAAAATTTCATTTCGATAAGTCAATTACAAGTAGATACAATTTTTCTTCCAAGATTTGTTCACATAGTTCGTTACAAGTGAAGTTAATAAAAGGTTGTTATCCCACTGATATTATAAATGTGAAAGTTTGGATGGATGGATGTTCGTTACTCTTTCACTCAAAAACTACGGAATCGATTGCGATTAAACTTGGTATGTAGATAGCTGGAAACCTGGATTAACGCATAGGCTACTTTTTATCCCGATATTCCATCGGGATCGGGACTTACGCGGGTGAAACCGCGGGGCGCTGCTAATCATTTGTAAATGTATGTTTAAATAATGGTTCTATTATGGTTTTACCAGGACACTGCAGTACACGGGTCTAAAAAAAGGACATATAAAGATTATATTTTTTTTTTTTTTTAAAACTACTAGTAACGTGGGTCACACATTACTAGTATTCTTGGTAACCCCTCTAGCTAAGTTAAATGCTTAACGCGTGAGTGACACCCCTGGGGTCTTAAACGTCCACGCTGTCTGTATATTGGTTTGTCAACTTGTATATTTTTAATCCTCATTTTATGAATACTATTGGAGTTAAAAATGTAAGTACCAATAGAGTACACATTTTTTTTTTTTCTTAAAAAGACAACTCCCGCATTAGGAATATTCCTGTGTCGCGGGGGGCTTCACAAACATTCAAACAACGGACACAAAGAACACCCAGACTCGGGACAAATATTTGTGGATCACACAAATTTTTGTCCTGTGTGGGATTTGAACCCACAACACTCGGCGGGGCGTAGTGGCGAGGTGACTACTTAAACCATTGCGCCATCCGTGCAGTCAAGTATTCTTATGTAAAAGAGTAAATTTAACTACAAAATGGTTAGAAAGTGCGTCAGTGGCGCTCTAGTTGTGTTAACAGATAATTGCGTGTGCGCATCAGATTAGAAATATTAATCATCACTCTTGGAGGAGAAGTTTGTTGTCCGAGAAAATACGCTGAGATTAATGTATGAATCAGAATTAGCATAATGAGTTCTAGTGAGAGCCAAAGTCAATAATCTTAGTTTAAACCAAATTCTCCAAAGATAAGTTTCTCTAAGCATGTAAGAATGACGAGTAGCAATACTTACAAGCAAAAAATCATTATCACGACTTTACACAAGGAAAGTTTAAAAATCAGTCAAAAAAATCCCTTATAATTTTGTCTCCACGCGGAGGAAACAGTCAGCTACGTTATGCTTGAGTGCGCAGGAGTGGAAACTACTAATTATTCAATTTATAATACACATCGATTAAAAATTGTATTATTAACTTTAAGTAACAGTAAGTAACTGTATTATTAACTGTCTTAAGTGCAGTTTAATTATAAAAAAAATGTACTTATTGATTATCAACAGTGAAGCTTCGCCCAAAACAGTTAAGTGCATGATTGAATGCTTTTATAATTAATGTCTATTATATTGTGGCACTCCCTATGTCGAGTTTGTTCCTCGTGAGTTAGGATTATCATAATGAGTGCCGCTCGTGCAATCCACAAGGACGCACGGATGTTATAATCGACGTAAAGCAGCGTTTGGAAACTCCACAGCATGTTGTCTTTAAAATTTCCTCAGTGCCTAAAACAAAGGTTTTCGGCCAGTGTGTGTTACCAGTGATGACATGTGAATCCGAAACATGGTCTCTTACCTACTATGGGTTTAATAAACATGCTTAGAGTCGCCTAACGAGCTATGGAGAGGGGGAGTTATTCTCGGGGTTTCCCTGCGGGATCGAATCAGAAATGAGGAGATACGCAGTCAAACGAAGATTACCGACATAGCCCAACGGATCAGCAAGTTGAAGTGGCAGTGGGCAGGGCACTTAGCTTGCAGAACAAATGGCCGATGGGGCCGAAGGTTATGGAGTGGAGACTACAGACCGGAAAGCGACCTTATAAAGACCGCTTTCAACTGGTCTTCTTGAAGTGAGCGTGCCTTACAGCTCCGGTACCTATCTGGACAATAGGGAGTGTGCCGGTTGCGAATGGGGGGTCGCTGCGAGTGTGGTTTCACGAGTGGCGATTTCCTGTGAACGATAAACATACGGGGAACGAGATGCAGGTATACTGACCCTACTTTTATAACGAATGCAATGGTGAGGTGGGGGCGGTGTAAAACAAATACGTAGAGAGGAGAGGGAGCTGTCTTCTTGAAGGTTATTGAGGGAGGCCTATGTCCAGAGTAGTGGACGACCTATGGCTGAAATGATGACGATGGTGATGATGTTTAAGTGGCACGATTTATAGATCGCATCGAATAATTCGCTGTTTACTTAGTAATACTATCGTATCACTATTCCATTTTTTACAAGCATTTTATATACTTACCCATTTTGCACACACAAGAAGCAAAAACAGCGTAAATCAGAATTCTTGTGATTTCCTCAAACTACGATCGATCAGCTGCCCTGACCGAGTATATCCGAGTGGATTTTCTTCTAGTAGTTTGATTTTTAACAATTTACTTTCGGTTTTCATATATAAAATGATTATATCATATATATATATATATATATATATTAATATTGTAGAACACAGCGCTATCTATACCTAAACTTAGCATATTTTGTACTGTACTAGAACACGGATAAACATACATCTATATAAGGGGTTCGTGGCTAAGGGGGGTTGTGGAGGTCTGATGGCAGTCGCTTCACGTAAAATATCGTACTTCGGCCGTGTCGTAGTTAGATTGAAGCCGACCCCAACTTAGTTGGGAAAAGGCGCGGAGGAAGTAGGTACATCTATATTATTTGTATCAATTTTGTATTGTATGTACCAAAGTAAATAGACATTTATATGCACACAAATATTGCACTAGAACTACAAACATTTAAAGTTTCAAACAAGAAGTTTTTTTGTATAAGTTTCTGTTAATTCGCTTACCGTAGATCGCACAATAAAGTTCCGAGAGGTGTGAAGGCAAACAAAGTATAAGGTTGCATAACAGCACGTTTTGACATTGACAATGTATTTGTCAAATAATACGTGACATTGGCATAGTACGGTATGGTGCAAAATATTTGCGAATAGGCCTTGTTGCTCGGCCTTCAGTTTACCTTTGACCGGTGATGTGAACACGCCCTTAACTTGTAATGAATTGCTTTCCGATAGTGAACTTATTCCGAATTTGTCTTACAAAATAGAATACAAACAACTACCATAACTATTAATTTAAAAAATATGCTATGCCATGACTGGATTTCTCAATGAAAACATATAGCCTTATCAAAATAAAAAGTAGCCTATATTATTTAGGAATAATCTAGCTTTATATTAGTAAATTTTTTTTAACAATTAGATAAAGTTTTAAAAAATTACACCCAAACTCACAATTACTATACTAACTTACATTGTGAGAGCAATAAGCTATTAAATAAAATAGATGTGTTGTATATTTATATTACTATTTATACTGATTAGAAGCACGTGCCCCTCATTCATGCAGGTTCAGTTATATACAACATATCCATAAATAAATAAGATGAATAGAACAACGGAAAAAACCTTAAAGGCCAATATACAAATTAAGAAACAAATACACCTCGACCTTTACCCAGCGCGTTAGGACCGAGACCTTGATAGTCGTTTAGTTATCAGTTTGTTTGTAAGTTTTTTATCAGTTGATAAAGGGCTAGCCTTGACGGGTATTGAAGAAGGCCAGTTGCTTGATTCCGGACTTTTTTTTTTGGCGACGTCTTTATGCATGATCGGAGTTTCCGTCTGCATTTTCCTTCCTTACCGCTACAATGCAAATTGTCTTGAAGGTTGGAGTTTTTCGAAGGGTTTTAAATATCGAATGGTTTTGTTTGAGTTTTTTTTTTCAATTTGTGCCAGTTTTCCGGTAGCATGTTGTTGTTGAATATTTTGTTTTTTATAGCGTAGGATGAATGCTTACAAAAGGTTTTTAAAATAAAAAAATAAATTTCTATTTTAAATGCCGCTGATAAGTTTTATTTGTACATTAATAAAACTTTTAAAAGTTAGAATCAGTGGCAAATTATCAATATTTTAAATAGCAATATACTCATTTGCTAAAGTTTAAAAAAATTAACTGAAGTTATTTTTTATTTATTTATTTTAAATTTGTAATGTGTCGAATACTGGAATGTCGAATATGCCGTGGATCTCGAGCGATTTAAGCGCAGCTTCCCAACGAAACGAATCGATATAGTTAAGTAGGAACAAAAAAAAATATTAATAGCAATAAAAAGTGCTCGTAGCCACTTATTGTAGTTTTAAGACCAATTTAAATGATCTTGATAATGTTTTTGTACCTTCACGCCGGCCAGTGGAGCGTGAATTTCGAAAGAAATAACCATGAATTCTCAAAAAAAAAATAGATGCTTATTGGCACAGATTAATCCGATATTTTTTTTTAAATTCAAATATCAAGTGGACAGAAGTGCGGAAGAGCAGACAACAACAAAATATTTTCTTAAGAATTAAACTAAAACTAGGTCTTTATTATTGGTTTTTCCTCTCTATTGTATAGTGTATATAGTATACAGTCTATGATATTACATAACACATGACAATTGTTTAAAAGAAATACAAGCGACTTAAATGCACCTAAATGTTAGGTTGGGATCTTTTTTTTTATTTTTATAGTACCACTGTAGAAGTATTACATGTCAAATAATGGATCAATATTATGACATGGTACAAAATATTCGTTGAACATCAAACCGTTGAACGTATATAAAAAATATTATTTGATTTTTATTAATTTTGTAATAACTTAACTTATTGTAACATAAAAAAACAATGTCATAAAATTGTAACTGAAAAGTAAATAACCTAAAGGCAGGTGTTCACTAAAGTGTGACGTCACAGATGGCGCTCACAAAACAAAACAGTCGCGTCAGGTGTCCGTGACCGTGGCAGCCGAAATCGAGAGTGAATCTGGAGCGTTTGCGCAACCAACACGGCCGCGTTAACTTTCGCGACTGCCGGAATTTGTGGTAGGTTATTTTTTTTAATTAAGCTGTTTAGGACACCAGAACAACAGATATGATGACGTAGGGACCATCTGATGTGAGACCTTTAAGCTAAAATAACATACGATCGGAATAAAGTCGTAATGATAGAATAAAAATTTACGGGCTCTTTAGCAAAAGGTGAAACGACTTGCCGCGTTATACTCAGAGAAAATGGTTCTAAATCTCGTTAAAGGTTATTTCGGTCAACCCCGTAACGTAACGTATATATTTATATAACGAATAGGATTTTGCTGTGTAGAAAGGAGATAGTTCTCCACCGTCCACACATACTTAGTCCCATAGGCGCCCTTTACAGATTGTGTTGGTAATTTTATTACTAACGGAACTGTAAGCCTTGTAATTTATCACGAATGTGTATGGTGTATGAACTATGAATTAACTTATTCCCTAAAAAAAGTAAAATGAATTGTACTCTGGTTAATACGAACCCTTTTTGTAATGAATTCCTTAGAAAAAACGTCTTATGTGAGGAAGCTAATATATTTGCTATGGAAATTAGTATGTTTAGTATAGTAATAGTAAATTATGACTGATATTAAAATGAACGGAGCTGACTTATGTTGTAATGGGCTCCATACTGAGGTACCTAGTCTTTACAAGCTACAAGCAAGAAAACCATTGCGATTGGCCAAGACATGGTCTTTTCATTTAAAAAACCTGTCATCCACGTTATTATCAAAAAACCTCAGACTTGGTTGCAAACAATACGCCAAATCTGTTGTCAGATGAGCGCAATTGCAAAAGTAAAGCATTTTTCTGATACACTTAAGTGTGCATGAAATCTTACATACTCGTACATAGAGACGTATTACAAAATTTAAGACTGTTACGCAATTTGTTACTACTTTTTAAGTGTTTTTTTAACGTTATGTCACTATCCGGTTCATTAGAAAAAGTGTTCGACATCTTGCATTTTGACTTTGACACTGACCTTGTAAAGGGGATATCCGTTTCGTATATTGGTATCATAAAAAAACCAGATTCGATACAGATCTGATATTTCTCGTTACACTTGTTATTGTACTTATTGTATTAATTACTTTCAGATAGTAAAAGTTTCAGAACGTAGGGTACACAGAACTATTATTTTAAGATTTTCTTCGACTAACTAGACACTTGTCATTTGGCCAATTTATTCAATATATTTTGCATAATCTATATTGTACAATATATACAAAATATATTATGCATTATTCTCCGATTTTGATAAATCTGTAGTTTTATCAAAATCGGTTTAGTAGTTTTAAAAGAGTTCCGTTGTAAACTTTCACATTTATAACACTAGCAACCCGCCCCGGCTTCGCACTGGTAGCAGATCCATCTTCAACAATCATCATCATATTTCAACCAATTAACCCAATACACCTGAACCTTCCTCATGAATCACTCTGTCTATTGGTGAAAACCGAATGAAAATTTATTCAGTAGTTTTTCAGTTTATCGCGAACAGACAGATTGTGTCACTATGACATCTTATCTCGCGATCAAAAGTAATTTCTCAATCGCTTGTATTTTACGTCCTATTCTCTGTCTGATGTTGGTTTGTCACAAAAAAGAGCACGATATACATATATCGAGGTTGCCTTGAAGCTGTTGCGATCCCTATAAATAAAAAACATACCGACAAACGGCATTCTTGAGTCTCATTTACAATGTATGGCCGCTTAGTATCAAGCTGTACAGATAATCAGCATTGTAATGAAATACTGTAAAAAAATTACAAGAAAAAAGACGAACTTATCCATGAATAACTCCTTCGAGATCATAGATGAAAAACCAAAAACAAAAGATGGATTAAAATATCACAAAATGAGAGGTGTAAATTGTGCATAGTAGGCAGAACGTAAATAGACGTATAGTTATGAGTTGTAGAATGAGAGGGTCCTATTTAGGACGTTGTTGGTACGCTCATGTTTTGCTGTTAATATCGTATACTCGTATTACCTATTGTAACCAAATCTGTAAGGGCTGATAAAGACAAAGGGCTGCTTTTTATAATGCTGCTGTTCTGGTTTTCAATCTAAGCTCGGATCTTTATAGACGCTAACTACAGGAATGTTAATATTTTGAGATTACCGCTCGTGACGAAACTCTTCCGCAAGCTTATTCTAATTTTCTGGTCATAGACTGTAACAAATACAGTCATTTTAACGGGTCCGATTCTGACATACCCTACCCTATATTAAAAAGGGCATCTCTACTATGAATGTTTACAACCCATAACAATTTACCAGGGTATCGTATTATCCACTATGTTGCTGCTGATTCGAATCAATAGTTTTAGTTGCTTAGTAAAATGTATTCAACTTGTAATCGTTGCAAGTACATATTAACGCTGCCGTTGTAATAATATCGATATCGAGGCATCACTGATGCGCCTAACATTTTTATGTCTCAAGAAATGGCGCGCGCTTGTAGAACCACTTTCTTATCGCGAGCTGTCAAAACGCGACCACAACCTAGTCCAACTACTATAAATAAACAGTTTTATAATCCAGTATTACTTGAACGAGCATGCGAGTAAATACTAATCATATTATCATACCTTCACCTTAGCTACCGTGTTACGCTTCCGTATCTACGTCAACATTCACTTTCACTTGCTGTAATACGACCGAAAACATACTGTATCTACGTGTATTAAAGTGCAATTCTCAAGGATGTTAGTGTTTTTTTTCGAATACTTAGTTGTGTGACAGACGAGTTTGAATTTAATTCATTCGAAACTAAGTCTTGTTTTATTTGTACGCTGCCGGGTGACGGCCTCGCCAAGGCCGCACGTCTGTGTTTACTTTCTCTAGCGGTCAACGGTCATAAGTTTGAAAATGGCAGCTTATTTAGGAGTCCCTTCAAGGTCGGGCACTATTTTTACCAACATGAGGTTAAGTATGGGCATATCCTGATTTGTTTTTGTTTATAAATTTTGTTGTTATTAAAAACTAAATAAATTACGACGTTATTAAACGTTTCCGTGTTTTTAGTCTTTCAGTCTATTCTATTTGTGTAAAAGTGAAAAAAAAAAAATACTTATAGCTTCTTATTAGTTAGTATCTTTAACGAATGAGTATCGCAATTGTTTTATAACTAAGTCCAAGGCAACACTTCTAGCCTTGGTCATTTCATACTGCTGATTACTTAATCTTCTCATAAAATTAAATAACATTTTACAAAATCCTAGCCATTGAACTTGAAACTGCAAGAATAACAGTTGAGGCTATACGAACAAGGCTAAACAATTTTATGTTTATTCAAAACGTAAGCAAATTGAAACAGTAATCGGCATTCAAAAACTCGATGGCCCTTAATGCCAAACATATCAGCATCTGAATATAGTCACTAAGGATATCTACTAATATGAGAATAGTGACCTTATTTTGAGTGTCATTATAATATTAGCCTCAAACGGCGACCTCTTTAAACATTTTAAACTGTTTGTCATATATTTCATAAGAGATTTTTGATCGCTGTACGTGTTTTTGGGGATATATCCGATATACCTATTAAATATATATATATATATATATATATATATATAATTTTTTCTAAGCATTTAGTTATAAGTTTATATTCGATCACTTAAAATTACCAAGCGCTTTTTCATTCTTATAATCGAACATCGTTTGTGAAAACTGAAGATGTTTTCAGCTGTTTGTTTTCTTGCGGGCAAATAAATACCTGTACGGCCCTTATACACGTTAATATTCTTCGCCGTGGAATAAGTAATTTCACAAATAGCTAACAGGCAACTGTGTACTTTTAATACACTTAACATTCAGATACTGATCGCAATTATTTCCATATTTGGCACCACTAACAGATCTAATGACGCATATTTATAATAAATTAATACACGGTGTCTTACTTTGCTTCTGGTTTATTACATTTAAAGCGACTAAGCCGTTTCCTAGATTCCCCAGGGTATAAACTTAATAATACCATTTATTTAAAATAAATTAACAACAAAAAATTTGCTTAATTTTTCATTTATTCATATTCAGTCCTTTTCAAGATTTGCAATAGGAAAAAGGCGCTCACTGAGACTTCTTATTCAATACGTTACAATTCTATGTAATTTGCGATTACAATGCAACTAAACCACCACGACGTGTATTAACGTTCAGAAAGTACGTTCGGATAGCGTACATAACATCTGCTATATGGGATGTTAATTATAACTGACAAGCATTTAGATTCGTTAATTCACACTTTTTTTTTATTGATGAGGTGGAAGATCCTACATGGATGTCTATGGAGGGGTCTTTCGCACTCTTACCGATTAAAAACCACCCCGGTGTTCCGCTACTTGCCTATCCTATTATTTATTGCATTCTTCCGCAACCCCCGGCAGACATTGACCCGTCTCACCCTAGACCGTTCCCGTCACCCGGTGCTACTATCATCCGTCGGCCCCACCCCTCTGAGTGCCACTGAACACTGCTTACCACAATGGTGGCACCGTGACGTCGGCTCCCAGCCGATCCGATACAGGTACTTGTCGAAGAAACCGTGTCCGGAAAGCACCTGTGTCATCCGAAAGGTGATAGCCCCGTGCTCTCTCCAGACACTCGTAGGACGGGTCTTCCACAGCTATAGCGGCGTGCGCCTTCGTTAATTTCCACTAGAGTAAGTACAAATACCTACGCTTAGTTTTTATCATGGACTTGTGATGATTCAGACATATCATATACAAAAGTATGTCTTAATGAATAGATATAATATGTATTTCAAATAGTTTTCCTCTTTTATTTAAAAACTCATATTTTTACAAATGGGTAATAATAATAAGTACCAATAAGTTTTCACATTGTAACAAATAAGATAATGTCATTGTCTTATTTGTTACAATGTGAAGTCTTATTATTATTATTACCCATTTGTTTTATTTATAAGTAAGTAATCTACTGTAAATCTTATTAAATATTATGTAAAACCACACTGCTGATAAAAATACTATGTGTTACAATGTTTTAAATACCCATTTAAATGTGATCTAATACAATTATTATTATTGTTTTTAATAAGATAAATACATGACACTGGCCGAAAAGATACCTCACATAATTATTTTAATCTTACCGAATGAAAATATAAACATGTAGATTCTTAAATCATAAGTTGATCATTGTGTCTGATAGATGGCGTTGGAGTAGTTTTCTATATCGCGCTAGTGTTCCGTTACTGGAGTTAATACTTCAGCAGGCTAGAAACCCAAAAACTTCAGAACACAGCTGTTTGTTCTTCTTTTGAAGGTATATTTCAATGAGTTTAGACTCTCACCATCTCTAAACTGGTACCTTGTCTTGGAGATTACAGTAATTTTAGTTATACTTCTCAATATTTAAGGAATAACTAGGAGTATGGTCATGTCAACTTCTTGATTTCAGTCAGTCAATGTAAAAAATATCGGTGCCCGTATCCTTGTTTTTTGCCACTCTAGTGGCAGTGGTATACAAAAGCCTTCAATCGCGGAGATGAGCATTGGATATGAGGAGAAACGTGCGGGCAGAGGTGCTGCCGCGCATATTTTGTACACTTTCACTGGCCTTTCATTATATATGTTACCCTGCGCTGCTAAGGACAGATTTATCTTACTCTACTTTGTTAAAGAATAGTTAAATTATATAAAATACGTCACAATTCGTCGACTTTTTTTAATTTATGTCAAATACTTTTTTAAAGCGTTACGTAAGATTTAATAATTCAAAAATGTACAAGAACAAGCTATGATGCGACGTTAAATATAAATTTGTATTCTGCCCAAAGACTTACATACATACGTTCTAAAGGGTTGCATTATGTTAAGCAGACAAAAAAAAATGGCTACAGCTCCTATAATAACAACGATGTTACCTATCGACCGTAACATTACGCAATTTGACCTACGCTACGATGAGTAATAATTACACGAACAGACATAATTACTAGTAACATATTACCCAATTGAACATCCCCAAATACGATCACGACCTCACAACACTAGTCTTCAAGTTCGAGTTACGATATATAGCCTTTTCCTTCCGTTACCGACTATTGTAGTATGTAACGTGATAGGAAAAGTAATGCGTATTCAGTCAGTTCTATGTTGAATATTTGAGGGTCTATGGTCGCAATTCGACCAAAAATATGGTGTGCACTATCCCCTCCAAAAGAAACCTTACCAAAAACCGAACTATAATAACTATAACAATGTGCTTACATTCAACGAAACGTAATACATATATATATATATATATATATATATATATATAAGTTTGTATTTTATATATTAAAATATTATCTTTATAAACATTCAATATTAATTGCAAACATTTCTAAAATAGTCTCTTGCCAGCTGTGAAGGGCCTCATAAATTACGCCACAATTATCTAGTCGACCGATTATACACAGCCACTGGATTCCTGCAATTCACACACACTTTGTATGAAAATAGATATTTACGTAATACTGACCGGTAGCAGTGCCCAATGCCCTTCGCCTTGGTGAGACAGAGCCAAATGTCTTCGACCATGGCTGCGGTTAGTTTCATTATATCGACTTTATTTACTTCCTCTGTTATAGCGTGATTATACGATATCAAGAATATCCATCTAATGTGTTTATTCCAGTTTCCGAATGCCAAAATACTCGTAATATTCGTTTAGTTTCATATCGGAAGTCATACGAACATAAGAATTCTATATCTATATAATATATACACAAATTAATCCCTATTTCCCTTCGTCACGGCATCGCGCGTGAACGGCTGGACTGATTTCGCTAAGTATTTAGGTTGTTATGAAACACAAAAATAAGAAAGTTGCGCAGAAAATTAGAAAATTTAAGAAAACTTAACGAGGGACACAAGCGAGTGAAACTAGTATGCAGCTAGTATAGTATACAAGAGTCTCGGGACATCTTTCTAATTATAATCTCGTACGTAACAATATCTTCCTCGTCGTCACGGTCGTTTCTACAAATGTAAATAACAGTTACAACCACATAATATGTCTCCAATACAAAGAAATTCCATCGACCAGTTTTTAGGTTTATAAAATCAGATGCGACAGACCGCTGCAGGTTGAACTCGAATTTAACCATATAAGTGATACAGGATCAGTTCACCTGATTAACTAGTAAAACTTAGTGAAAACCCTACGCTGGTAAGTACTCTGTAGATAGATAATACTTCATTTGTACCCAGGGGAAATTTGTAGCATCGATAATGTACAAAGGAAGGCCTCATGTTTCTCTTCAGGTAACCTTAGGTTGGACTAGAATAATTTTAAACAACTTTTGGTAATTGTAAGCGTATACTGAACCTCTTGACAAACTGTATATATATTACTCATGTTCGAGTTATTTGCAATAAAAAAATATTGTCACTATAAATTTAGATAAAAAGTATCCATCTCTCAAGTTGGACCTAACTGCTGCATAACTAACTGCATAACTTCATTTAAATCCGTTCATTCGTTTAGGAGTTAATCGCGCACAAACAATGTGACACGATTTTTTTATAAATCAAGATATAGGTATATACATAAAAACAAATTTATCAAAAGCTAAGGTATGACTTCAGGCATTTTAATTGTGTGGCAAGCAAGAACGAAGGAATAAAGAATTAAACCGTTAATTAAAATTTCATAATTATACAAGTTAGCTTCATAGACATCTTCAGATATATCCATGTCGTGGATTTAAACGGCATCGCAACGATTGCCAACAATAGCACGACACATTCCTAACAGTTAGCAAGAAAACATTCCTTGAATAGTCGATATTATATGAGTGTTCTCCATATTATCTACATCAGCATCAAAGCGTGCAATCAACATTTTCCGCTGAATGAATGTAGGCGAGGTCCCTTTACCTACACGTGATGCAATTGCTTCTTCTGATTGGTAAATTGCTGGGCTTGCATTAACTCTGGTATAGTTTGCACCGGGTTGTACAATGTACGTCTCATGTGTCGGCTATGGAGGTCATAACCCTTCTTCCTTCATGTACCTAAGTTACAAAAAATATATATTTTTTTAATCATGAACTCTTCGTTCCGACATCTTCACCAAAATTTATGTAATTTAGAAAAAAAACGTTTATTGGTAATTGAGTCACATTGCTTGTAATTAATGCACTATATTGAGGATCTGTATTTGGATTTGTTGAAATTCTAGCCAAAATTAAAAATGCGTGTGTAAGACAGTCAAAATTAGGTTCACTAAATCGTGGATCAAAATTTTAAATGAAGTATACTACGATGCTGATGTAGACGATTCAATGCTCCAGTGCCCTAGTATTTATATTATACAATTGATTTGAGGTCAGACCACCATTGTCAATGTCAGGTCCAAGGTATCTTGCAATTGCATTTGTCAACTATGATTGCTCAATTGCACTCAATGTTCTTCCTAGCACGTTTCCTTGTTACATTGATCCTGCCTAAAATCCAGGATCTATCTAGACTATACCATGTTTAACATCAAAAGTGACAATCATTTCTGGACGTTCATTCTTTTTTTCTGATCTTTCGACTACACGTGGACAACGAGAATCTTTTCTACGAGGGAAACTCTTAATTTATTTTAAAACTAGCTGCGCCCCGCGGTTTCACCCGCGTAAGTCCCGATCCCGTGGGAATATCGGGATAAAAAGTAGCCTATAGGTTAATCCAGGTCTCCAGCTATCTACATACCAAGTTTCATCGCAATCGGTTCAGTAGTTTTGGCGTGAAAGAGTAACAAACATCCATACATCCATACTCACTAACTTTCACGTTTATAATATTAGTAGGATGAAATGTGTTATCGATTTTATTTAGACTCGAATGTAGATTGTACAAAAGATCCGTGAATCGAGTAGTGCCAATTTATGTTGACCTTGTCTGAAGTAAAAATAATATATACAAGTGGAAAAATCAGACTCATTGTTACTGTACCTAAAATTCTGTAATAAAAGTTAGTCAATGGGGTCCACCAAACGAAAAAGTAATCACCCTCAAAAAAATTACTTGTGACGGTATTAAATAGTTTATTTCTGAAAATTCAGAACGTTTATTGTCACAAAATGACTTTATTACATTTAGAAATGTATAAAAATGTTTTCGCAAAGCGATATTATGTACTATGTATTATGTGTATTTATAATGTATAGTATAATGGCAGGTGCAGCAGGACCTTGCGATGGGTGCACCTGTTAACTATATCAGTTGTTAACAAAATACACAACTTTTTATATCCAAACATTATAAGATTATGTTGGCTGGTAGACACTTGCTATTTTTAATTTAGACCAATTTACGACCCTGATGGGCAAGCAATTAAAAGCCATTAATAAAATACAAGAGACATTCTGCAAAGTGACTGATTATTATTAATATTCTGTCACATTGAAAAGATAGGGCAGGGCATAGGTTGAAATGATTTTGATATTTTTTTTATTTCCTTGGAAATTCGGATGATGAAATCAATCAGCATTATGCTCTTTATATTCATAAGTCTTCTGTACGTGTATTTGCGACAAAACGGCTGGAACTATTTAAAGGATTTGTGTGTACTAGTAGGTCCCTGGATTTTTTATTAGATTCACAATTGAACTCGGTAGGTGACGCTCGCAATCATGGTCTAGGAATCTTATTTATCATTTTTTTGTGTGGGTTTAAGTAGGTCCTTGGAAGGTTTAGATTCGCCATTGGATAGGTAGTGCTGCAACCGGGTTTAGAAATTATATTTTCGGTCTTGATTTTAGTGTCAACACTAATTGTGACTCTAAAAAAAAATGCTACGTTTGAGCAGGACAACGCCGGTACTAAAATATAAAAATAAACCCAGCTCATAAGGTCGCTTTGGCAGGTGACGTAAGCTCCTGCAGCGGAGCAGTGCCCTCTGACGCTGAGCTACAGACCTTGGATCAAAAGCAACTTTCAACCCGGAAGGCACCTTCTAGCTGTCACACTGACAATTTTATATACATTGCCCTTATATGGTGTAATCTCAACAAATGGCTGCATGCAAGCAGTAATGGATATTTAAATGTGTTTAATGTATGAAAGTTCGCGCCCTTTGTATTTGAGTTTAACCTTCGTCACTTGTAAGGTGTATTCCAATTTAATGTCATGGCTAATATCTTTTTTAAATGTGTTTGTAGATGTAGCAGATTTGTTTTTTTTTATTGGTTTGTTAGCGGTTATTTGTTCTCTACTCTCGCAGCACGAGGTAAGTGTAATTTCATTTAAACATACATACATACGTTTACTTACGCCTATATCCCCGAAGGGTTAGGCACAAGTTTATTAAAATACCCACATTTTGCCAACTATAATTTGACTCATAATAGGGGGCCAGCCTATTGCCCATAAACAGGCACTTTGGGAACCCAAGTTATGAAAACTATATTGAAAGGGAAATGTTAACAACCTTTCCCTTTCAATGTACTCTCCAACCTCCTCCTCTTCCTTGCGTCGTGTATCTTCAATGCCGAGGGTCGTGACCTCGTTGCAATACTCTTTCGTGGACAATTTTTCGCCATCTCGTCCTGTCTTAAGCAGCGTGAATAGCATCGTGGACTATGGTACACAGGGTGGAGCTGAACTGGTGTAACCACCGAATGGGGCAAAATATATGGAGAAAAACAAACAAACAAACGGAAAAACACACCGAGGCAGAACCTCGGTGTGTTTTTCCGTGTACTTTACCTCTCTTTCTTGCAATGGTGGTCAGTCACATAGATATTTTGAGTTCAGCCAATATCGATTCGTTGGTTCGATGTTCTGTCCAGTGGATTCCGAGCATTTTTCGGAAGAAAAGAGCCAGGTATTGCTTAATCGGATGGATCCTGATATCAGGGTCGCGTACCTGTACTTCGAACTGTATATTGCCGGAAAGTATAAGCCTTTTAACGTATATATCATAAATGCACAGATAATATAACTATATCCATCCCTTACTGAATATAAGTACACTACAGGCTACCCTAAGTGATATCACACCATTACCGCAAATGTTGTCCGGAAGAGTTCGTCGTGAGTCATAAGACCGCTAATTGTAATGTAATGTTTGAAGCTCCCGTTTTAAGACCCCTAATTGTAATGTAATGTTTGAAGCCCCCGTTTTAAGACCGCTAATTGTAATGTAATGTTTGAAGCCCCCGTTTTAAGACCGCTAATTGTAATGTAATGTTTGAAGCCCCCGTTTTAAGACCGCTAATTGTAATGTAATGTTTGAAGCCCCCGTTTTAAGACCGCTAATTGTAATGTAATGTTTGAAGCCCCCGTTTTGCAATTTAATTCGTTTAGTTTACCTTAGACTGTTGTCATCGTTGGGGCTCATAAACCGAGGCTGAGTGGTGGGTTTTCTCTCCTCAGTTACTATTTAACCATGGATTTTCTTCCCGTACCTAACGCCAAATTCAATTATTTAAATTGTCATCATATCTAGAGTTTTTAATGTCAATTCCTTTACACACAAGTTTTCGAACATGGCGCTATATATAAATTTAGCTTCTGACCTTCATGAAATTTTATTGAATACCGCGGGAGTTTTTGAAGTTTTGTTTTGTATGACAAAACGCGGACAGTGTTTTTTAAATTAAATATATATATTCGTCTATCATTTTAAATGAAAGACGTAGTTTGTTATCATTATTTATGCATATTTACTTAAATAGTTATACCAAAGAACCAAATATTATCTACTATTTTAAATGTTTTAAGAGTTTAAGTGTTTAAAGTTTTGCAGAGTTGGTTACGAGACTGGTTTTTTCGAATATATATACGTTACAAATACCAAAATGTCAAACTTTGATCCACATTATTCGTTTTTTTTTTTTCACCAGACAAACACGGCCGTCTGATCACAAAACTAGGCAAAGCCTATACTATGGTAATCAGACCGCTGATAAACATACTTTTACTAAATACATACACATTATATATGAATTACACCCAGACACGGAACAAATGATCATGCTAAACATACCATTATTTATCCTGGGTAGGAATCGAACCCACGAACTCAGGTTCTGCAATCAGGATCGCTAACCACTTGACCAACAGGCCAGTCATCTTCCTTTACCAACACATCACATTGGTGTGAGCAAAACGGATGAAACATCACACTTTTATGAATTGAAGCCGCCATCTAAATATAAATAGATTATAAAAATTTACAATCTTTAAAGTTACATCCATAGCTATATCTTAGTATGTTTATTGTCCCCTTAGTTTTGGTGGTAATAAAATCTGTTCTATTAAAAACCCAAGCTATTATTATCCTTTCGCTGTTCCGTAAATTTCCACTATATAAAAATATTTATACTGTGATCACATCACTAGCCTTGTTGTTGTCGCTTACAATCTTCTTCTGGCTATTTGTCTATCATATGGAGATTAAACTATTATTGCTTCTTGATAAACAGGCGCTGTGGAGGTAGGGTACTATAGGTATTGGACTGACTTGTAATATGTACGTGTAATAATTAGAAGGTACAATACCTTTTTTTGGTTAACCGACGTTTCGATCGAATTTCATCGATTGTGGTCACGGGTCGACTGGTCTAATACCGCGATTAAGTCCCGATTTACACATCCAATATGTATAATCGCGAAAGTTTAAAAACAATTATTGGTCTCACTCTTTAAATAGTATAATCTTGAAACAAAAATGGTATTACAAGCGAATTTTGTTGCTAATCTTAACGGCGACCTTATACAGCTTAAATGCAATAAACTACGCTATAAAAAATCTATCAATGACCTTTTTTAGTTAATTCAAGGGCAAAGTCTCAAATCTATTTAAAGAAATTCCTTCTGAAACGTGGCTTGGCTTAAATAGCTTTTTCCTTGCATAAATAGCTTCGAGTTCCTTACCTACCTGTTATTTTGTAATTCATCCTCCGTACTACCTTCGCCTTGCTATAGAAAACCCAATAACCACAGATAAGGAACAATCCAAAAAGTTTCCATCCACTCAGCGTTGGAGAGGCGTGGGACCTTGACGCGGTACTTACGAATTGAATCGGCCTCCGTCGAGGTCGCTTCGCCTTCCAACCAGATCGTTTCGAACTTACTGAATTAAATCGCTGCGATGTGCATCTATGCTCTTGTGTATTATGATTTGGCTAATGTGCCGATAAAGAATAATGAATCACTTGCAATTTGAGATGTCTTAGTAATATTAATAACTTCACACATATAACACACGGCGCGGCGGTCTGATCCCAAACTAGGCAGAACCTGTACTACGGTAACCAGACTGCTGATAAACATACTTATATATTTCTAAATACATACATATTATTGATAAATTATACCCAGACACAGAACAAATGATCTTGCTCATCACACAATGATTTGTCCTAGGTGAGAATCGAACCCGCGACCTCGGGGTCAGCATTCAGGGTCACTAATCACTAGACAGGCCAGTCTCAGTAATCTATACTAATATAATAAAACTGAAGAGTTTTGGAGTTTACTCCTTAAGAATAAATTTTCATATAATATATGGCTGCTGTGGTATGGAAATTTCGTGATCGTTAAATCAAGTCCTGGTTTTCTGTCACTTTGAAATCATGTTTGTGTATATAAGTGTGTGTGTATAAATTGTATTGTAAACTCCAGTCGTGCTGACACAAACACACTTTTGTTTGTTTGTTTGTTATCTCTTAAGTATGTCAGATTTGAATAACGGTGCAAATTATATTTGTATTAGTTGTGGTTGCCTATAATTAAGTGAGCACAACGCATGTATCTGTAATTTCTTTTGTCATATTGGTTACTAGCAATGTCGGGATAAAAAGTAGCCTATGCGTTAATCCAGGTCTCTAGCTATCTACATACCAAGTTTCATAGCAATCGGTCCAGTAGCTTTTGTGTGAAAACATTACAAACATACACACAAATGTTTCCTCTTTATAATATTAGTTTAGATGTGTATCATTCGATGGTAACCCTAATAAATAAAGAATGAAAATAATTTTGTGTATTTATACATTGAGGAAGGTTATAGGCAGTGAACATAAACGCAGGTAAAACTCGATACAAACAGATAAACATACTTAGGTACAATTTTGTAATACTTCTTGTACATAGATACACCCAGACTAATTCATATATACAAATATATGAACTGTGCGGGAATCGAATCCACGACCTCTCACGTTGCAATCGAATGCCGTATCGCCTCGCCACATCATAAAATCATTCTCTCTGAACTTCGATTAATTCCATTTAACTAGTACATGCATTTTAAATCATCCAGTAATATGAAATGACACTTAAAAATCCCTTCAACTATTACAAACGTGCTGATGATCGGCCCAACAGATTTTCTATATTTATTGGCTAAGAACACTCGATTAATTCACTTTTCAAAGAAGAAAAACCTAAATCAAAATCGGTTCATCGGTTTAGGAGCTATGATGCCACAGACATACACACAGATACACAAGTTAAACTTATAATTACATTTTTGCGTCAGGGGTTAAAAATGCAATGAGAAAACGTCACAGTGGAACATACTAGTAGCAATCATCGCGGAAATTTCGATTGGCACGTAGCCAGCGAAATGTAACCAGACAAGAGCAACGTAACGTCTTCCTAGATCTATAAATGATACTTGTGACGTCAGCCACAGCCTCCTAGACTACCATCCCTATATTTATCGAAGATATTACAGCTATCTTGTCGATCGATACAAATAACTATTCGTTCTACTAATATAACTACGGGGGGGGGGTCACACTAAAACTTCAAAAAACAACTATAATTGCTTTTTGAAGTAGATTTCGTTCCTTTCTAAGCACCGTCGCATGCGATGGAACCATTCACTGAAGCAGTGAGCCCACTCTTCTGTAGGGATCTCTTCCATGCCTTTTTCAAACGCAGCGCCTCATCTTCAGGGTTCAATAATAAGGGACAAATATTCGATAGTCCGTCCGGCGGAGTGAGCTGGAGCGTTGTCGTGGTGGTGGAGAATCCTACTTGGCGCTGCTGTCTAACATTTTCTAAGACAACTGGTAAACAATGACTGACATACCAATCTGAAGTAACAGTCCTTTTATCTTCTAGAATGATTATTGTGAAATGACCGGTCCGTCCAAAGAATGAGGCAATCATCTATTTTCCTTGACTTCGGCTTTACTTTTGTTGGCAAATCTCGAATGGAAACATCCATGGCGCAGATTGTCTTTTGGTTTCGGGTTCGTAACAATATATCCAGCTTTCATCACCTGTGACGATGTCAATGTAGCATTTGAGTCACCTCCGTCATACTTTTCAAGCATTGAGCGGCACCAATCCAAACGACGGCGTTTTTGATCTTCCGTCAATTTATGAGGTATCCATCAAGTACGAAGCTTTCTGACGCCTTCATTTAAGACTTTTTGTACTTGACTCATACCAATAAGCTGCCCGAATCTGTTGATATATCACCCTTCTATCAGCTTCTATCATTAGCCGCACAGCATTCACGTTATCTTCAGTAGTCGCCGTAGAAGGACGTCCTTCTCGAGAATCATCAATGAGTTTGCTTCGATCACGTTAAAACTCATTAAGCCGGTTGTAAACAGTGGCACGAGATAGGGCTTCGTAATGAAATGCCAATCGTAGTCTATCGTAACATTATTGTTGAGTAAGACCGCAACGAAAGTCGTAATAAATTATTGACCGAAAATTTTCTCTAGTCAAATCCATTTCGATGCACGTAAATTGTCGCCATTTTGTAAAAACAAAGTACATATGAAATCATTAGACATCTATGGATTCCCAAAGAGTTCCTAGTTCGAAATTCAAATAAATTTTCATCGGCTGCTTTTCTTACTGGCCTATTCTAAAAACTTTCTGTGTGATCCACGTACCTATATCCTCAAGCATTAAGTTATCAAATGAAAAATGTTTGTATTACAAAATATTAAAACATTGATGATATATTGGACTATGGAATCGTATAATGTGATTATTTTTGTTAAAAATTATAATATTAATTTGCATGTCAAAATAAAATGTACTAAAGCCGCATGTGTTAGAATGCCATGTAATCTTTTCTGCAAATAAATTAATTTGAATTTGTGGACTGGATGAAGACCTAGGCTGATTGATTGACGTTTAATGTTATCTTGTAAACTTTCCAATGAAGCGGGATGGGTAACATTGCAAGATGATTTACGCGAAGTTCGTAATATGAGCTCACTTAATAATTAGGCTTCTGATAACTGTAACTCTCCAACTGAGTTAGTCCCTCCACCCTATAGAAGACCGTGAAACAGACATAGCGAAGAGAGAGTGAGATAAAAACTTACCATTGAGAGACTAGGTGGTATATTGCTGTATTGGAAGACAGATGTGAACACATCAGTTTGGGACTCCGTCCGCGTCATGCAACACACTGTAGTTCTGTAACAAACAAATATCAATATTATGAAAAGTATTAGCTATTTTTTAAACTATAGTGGCAAACAAGTATACAGATAATGGCGGTGCCTATATGACAACAACATAGGCGTGAACTACGCCGGTCACTGTTCACCAACACAACAATACTAATGTAAATTGGTTGGAAAATACGAGTTTATGTGTTGGCGTCTGACACTGAAGTGACAGATCACCTCACCCCTTCACAAAGAGGGTCTTGTCGGCATACCCGATATATACACGCATAGAGAATAAATATTGATTTATATTTGGATGAACACCACTGCCAAAATTTTTATTCTACTATGAGATGCAGTTACTGTAGGATCTTAACGATGTTTATTGATCTGTTGATCTGTACGATGGCTGGCGTGTGCGTCATACTCGTGAACGGGTTCCGTTGGTCGGGGCTGGTCATCTCTGGACTGCTATTACTTAAACATGTATAGTAGTAATTAGCGCGTCTATTTATATTTTAGAATAATAGGTACGTTACATTGTACTCACATTTCATTTACGCTTATAAGCAATGTAACCAGAAATTTGTAAAAACATTTTCCTTGGAGTTTCTTGCCTGTTCTTCTCGCTAGGATCTACGCATTGGAACAGGCAACTAGCTTCACGACTGACTTAGTCTGACTGACTCCTACTCCTGACAATTCAAAAATACCTATTATTGGTTTAATTGAAATAAATGGTTTTGATTTTGATTACCTCTGCTGCCTATACAGTATACTTTAGACAGTAATATTTATTTTGTTCGCAGATAATAACTCGTAAAGACACAGGTATTAGAGGAGTCCTACACGCAACTGTCATTGCTTTCGATAAGCAATGGAACATGGCACTCAGTGACATCATAGAGGTTTGGAAGAAGAAGAGTGTCAAGAAAAGGAAAATACCTCCCGGATTGGGTATGTCTCTTTGCAACTGTGTTTACTTAGGTAGTACACGAGTGTTTTTTTTTGGAATTGAGGAGAAACAGGAGGGATTGTAAAGGGGGGTGAAAAATACTCTATGACCTATTCTCATACCTACCAAATATACAAAAAAAATCATTAAAATCGGTCGAGCCGTTTCGGAGGTGTTCCACTACAATATTTTTATATATTAGATAGATGTACGTGTATATAAATGTGTGCAAATATTTGATGCTAGCGGGAATCGAACTTATGAACTATACGTTCGACGCGTCAAATGGATAGTTCTATATACTCGATTGCACCCTGGCGCAAGCGCCTACAGTGAATTATTGCAGCGTACCAGGATAGAATATCAAAAGTGTTCGATCTTTTATTTACATCGAATAGAAATTCGATATATCAATCGATTAAATTCACTGGCCTGTTGGTCTAGTGGTTAGTGACCCTGACTGCTGAGCCAGAGGTCGTGGGTTCGATTCCCACCCAGGACAAAGAATTGTGTGATGAGCATGATCATTTGTTCCGTGTCTTTGTGTAATTTATCTATAAAATGTATGTACTTAGAAATATATAAGTATGTTTATCAGCAGTCTGGTTACCATAGTACAGGCTCTGCCTAGTTTGGGATCAGACAGCCGTGTGTGAGATGTGTGAAGTTATTATTATTATTAAAAAATAGATAATCCATTAATCTACTGCTTAAGTGATTTTGTTTAGTATGTATATGTTTTCTAAGATATTGAAGCTATAACTCGATATAATATCATGTGCCCTTCCCTCTCCCCTCTTCCCGCTCTTCCCCCCTCTCCCCCTCTTCCCCTACTCCCACCTTAAAGGGCGGCAACGCACTTGTGACTCTTGAGTTACAGGTGCCCATGGGCGGCGGTAGTCATTTACCATCAGGTGACCCGTCTGCTCGTTTTCCCACAATACCATAAAAAAAAGAAGAGTTTTGCATAAATATTTACGCCTCGTTTCACCCATGGCATTTGTTTACGCTAATGATTGCGTGCGATCGTGAGGGTCTGGGTTCAATTACCGGGTCAGACAAATTGTTAATGAGGTTTTCCGTTAGGAAATTTTACAGTTAACTGCATGGGCCAGGGCCTTATTACGTATTACCAATAATGTTTCGAGAATTGTACAATACTTCTTAATATTTTTATAAAACTTTATCGAACGTCTGCAAATGACCAACTAAATAAAATACAATTTTTAAGGTACGCCGGTCCCAAAAGGTTCAGCTGCGAAGATATCTAAGGTGCCTGAGGTGTTGGAAACACCTATTGGAAACGGTATATGGGAATGTTCGAGGCACGTACCACAGCTGATGGTAAGAGGCGAACATATTGTTCTAATCAATGTGGTTGAGCGATGAATCTCTTTGAATGGTCTGCTCTCCTGGTACTTTCAAGAAATTTGGGACTGCGTTTTTTGTCTTACTATTTAAGATTTGTTGAGTACTGCAACATACAAAAGCTGAGCTTTTTGTCTTTTTCTAACTCCTGTATTCTCACACGCAATGAAGGGAGAAAGATGGATTTGTCGCATGCAGTATTGGTTGTTGTTTTATGCTATGTAATCAAATTACTTAGTATGTACAATGTGTTAGATCTAAGTTGTTAAATTGTACTTTATTTTTGTTAAGCATATAATTGTTTCATGAACCTGTTATCCTAGTAACATACTCATATATTAGTATAAGTTAAAAAAGCGATTAAAAACTTTAGTTTTTAAACACATTCTATCTTACTATCATTTTAATAACAATCTAAACTTTAGTTTAGCTACTGCCATTATTTTGTCAGTTTATGTATCTGATAATAATCCTCCGTATACTTTGCCCATGAATCGAACACGGGATATCAGGATACACTAGTTAAAAATAAGCATCAGTTACGGGATTCCCCGAAACACAATCGTGTATCTTATATGGTTGTATGTATCGGGGAATCCCGTATAGTTTAGGACTCAACCGGGATTCTTTATCAAGGATCGAAGCGACCTGTCGCATAGATCTCAGGCGCTACACTGCCTGACGTTTATAAAACAAACAAACATCAGTCATTATTCTAAAATAATCTCAAGTGTAACACAAACGACTGTTTGAGTTTGTTTTTTGTCCTGGTCTTCCTTAAACCCTTCGTTCTATTAAATTATCACTACAAGTATTTTATATTATCACTAAAATATTATATGTGAGGCAGATACAATGCATCAAAATATAGTTAAATCTGACAAAAATATTATAATACAAATTTTACATAAATATGTTGTAATGTACTTAATCGATTATCAATATATGACATTGTTCTAGTGGTTAGTGACACTGACTGCTGAGCCAGAGGTCTTGGGTTTCATTCCCACCCAGGACAAATAATTGTGTCATAAGCATGATCATTCGTTCTGTGTCTGGGTGTAACTTATCTATAATATGTATGTATTTAGTAATGCAGTATGTTTATCAACAGTCTGTACCATGTCTGTATACCTGTCTGTACAGGCTCTGCCTAGTTTGGGATCAGACGGCCGTGTGTGTTTCAAGTTATTATTAATGTAACATCTATGGGCTCAGAAACAATGTCTAACCTATCAAAATACATAAATTGCATAAATCTATTTCACTTGATTAATATTAAAATTAATATTATTATTTATCTTACTCAAGAATACGAGTTTTATCTGTCGCTCCTCGTATCGCGTACTCGCTTTTATTGAAACAACTAAATCAATATTTAAAAGGATAAACATTTTAAATTCCACAACAAAATTATTTTTATCCGCCAAAAAGTATGTATCAAAACAATACGAAGTTTCTACAGCAACATTCCCAGGCGTTTCTTATATCTCAGTATTGTCACCTAAAAAAATAAAATAAATCTGCACAATGCCTTGTTTTGGGGAACTCATTCGGTTTTTTTTTATACGTTCATGAGAACTGCTGCCATTGATTTGGCAATATACTAATTACTTACTATTTTTTAGTTTCCTTTTTGTGAAACTTATGGATTTTTATAAATAAATTGTATGTCAGACTGATAGTGTTTGATTTTCCTAGAGTTCAATCATTGATTAATTTGAATGATTGGTTAATTTTGCGTGGACTGTCGAAGTATATTGTATTAAACTCTATTAATAAAAATATTAAAAACCATCGAATGTGACATCTTAAGATTTCCTTTTTTGTTAATAACAGGCTTCCGTTCGTTCACTGTCTCTCGTGATACCTTATTCTCTAAGGAAACTTGTCTAATCACAGTTGTGTGGCGTATAATTCTGTAGACATTATTGGTTAATGCACAAAAAGGAAATAGGTAGCTTAGCAGTGCGAGGATGAGTAACGAAGCCGTGAAACTATGTGAGCGTTTCCACCAGAGATGTGAAACGGTGAGCAAAATGAGCGGCGCGAGGATGTGTACAATACACGTCGACCTCTAACAAACCCCGTCTAGCACACATCTCTCGCTTGTTTTGTACGTACAAAAACCTCGTTCCGCTAAGCCGTTTCCACAGGAGCTGCGCTGAGCGAGGCTAGGTAAATGAAGCGATTCTATTGGTTCTTAACGTACACATCCCTCGCTACGCATCTTCGCAGATCTCTGGTGGAAACGCATCCTAGAGGTTGAATTTGCGTACAGCTCATAAGGGTCATAGTGGTGAAAATAGCCTTCGTTTCTTAAGAATTGGGTTATCAAATACATGAAGACAGTTTTAAATCCGACTGCTACGTCCAGAGATTAGCTCGTCTAAGCAAACAAACAAACTACAGCGTATTATATTAGTAAAGACTTATGAGAATAGCTCAACTTATAACAGTACAACATAACAGAGAACAAACAAGTTAATGATTGCACAGTTATCAACCAAGTGAAACGCAGGACATGTATGTAAATATATGTATGTATTGCTTGGGTGAAGTTCGCGTACTGTGGAAAACGGTAATTTGTGACGATGTTTCTTCGTTATATGTAATTGTTCATATTACAAAAGTAACTAATTATCATATGGTTCTAGCTTTAAAGTATTTTTCTTATTTTAGACTAGCTGGTTCAAGCGTGGCTTCGCTCGCGTGTACATAATTATATATATTGCACGGAACCCTAATTCTTTTTTTAAAATAAAAGTATAACTTGCTCCTTATAACACCAGCTGTCTGCCAGTGAAAGTCTCGTGGAAATTGGTCCACCTGTTCCGGAGATTAGTCGGAACAAACAGTCAGCCAAAAAATAACAAAAATGTTTTTTTGTTATATGTACCGTGTAAACATTCGGATGAATTTAGTAAAACGCTGTGAATATGACATTACAAACAGACACTTCAATTTTATTTATTTGTATATATAGGATATAATTTGGGACTGCCACAAAGTGAAAAAAAAACTTCAAAAAACCAATCAATAGTATAAGGTATTAGTAGGTATATGGTGTAATGCAATCAAGACTCAAATATGTTTTATACGTGTATTTTAAGACTTGTAAATTAATGGGTATTTGCTTTTAAACTGTAAAATTATGTGTAGCCATTGTTTAATTTAAAGTGATATTTTTAAGATTTCCTGAAATCGGTATTCGTATGAAAGCTTTTATCATTTACTTACCGATGCGTTATGAAGAGATTTACAGATAATATTTGTACTAAGTGTACCAATAGTGACAGAACATTCACTCATAATAAAACTTCTGCAGAAGGTAGGTACGTTGCTCCTTGCCCACTACAATATTTATTTTAATCCAGTTACATACACGCCCAGTTACATACCTATCCACAACCAGAGATTGAGTTTCAGCACGACCGCTTCAATTTCAGCATTCCCAAGGAACATGTACTAGGCTCCCATAAGTTCATAGGATGTACAACGGTAATTCGCGGCTTGCATCCTTGGTTGCGACACGGAAGTGTAACATGCACGCATTGTGGGCAACTAATGCAACAATAGTTTTCCCATTTTCCCGCGCGCCCGGCCGGTGACCGCGGAGCGTGCGTTCACCCCGGGACGACGCGCTTTTCTTGCGCATACGCCGCCCAAACGCCAGGATAGCTTTATACGTCACTTGAGGAATTTATTAGTCAGCCTATTGATCTAAACGACCAAATTTGAATCTTTTACTACTATATAAAGTCATAATACTCATAATGGAATCAGATATTTTCAACACAATATTTAAAAATAATTTTACCCTGTTTATAAATTCCTACACTGCTCGGCAGGGTATCATCTCAGAAGGTATGAGAGAGGGTCCTGGCCACGACGCGGCGACGTTGCCAGGTTTCAGACTACGAACATTCGAGAATATGTTGAACTCTCGGGTACATGTATATTCCTTACGAACCACAATGTTGTTCCTTCACCGTTAAAACAAGGGATTTTAGTTTTCAACTTTCCCGATTAGTATGATTAGACGTATATTCGGGACCTAAGCAGTCCACCTGTAGCCCCGGCAGGTGCAATTCGATCGGAACGTCAGGTGAACAAAAAGGTGCCTTATAAATTTTACTTCGATTAATTCCCGATTTACACATCTAATAACTGATAAATTATTTAAAAATATAGTCTTTAGTAGTAAACTAAATTACATTTAGTAACTTAAAGGCAAAGTATTTTTTATAGTAGCGTGTTGGATTAATTAAAAATTTCTGGAAATTATGTAAATTGATTACCTGTCTCTGCATGTCTAAATTATACACTGAATTAGATCTTTAATAATGACCACTTTTGACTCAATGGATATATTTATAAATAAAAAAAGTTAGTATAACTAACTTCTGCTGCCGACTTCGCTTGCGTTAGTGTAGATATCGTCAAATTTACTGTCTGGAACTTTTATTCTGGATGAAACTTACATAACTTTTCTGGTAAGTTAATATTTTTTTGGTTTTAGTGTGAAACTTAATCGTAAAATAATACATTTTTAACTATGGCAACAGAACTCAAAAAAGGTCGAACCTCCTCCTTTTAAAGTTTAACTTCTATCTTTTTAGGTAAATATTGGAAATGCATCTACGTTATTATAACATACATAACAAAGAGTATACAGACACTATGTACCTATACATAAAACACACATATACATAGTAGTAGTTTATGTGTCCATGTGTCCGTGGGCCACACTACCCTGGCTATAGAATACACACAACTTTTTACATGTATCATAAAAACTTTGATGTTTAACAAATATATAACTCAATATGTGGGTCTATTTTTGTGAATGATCGATGAGACAATGGCCGCGGGGGCGACGCACCCTGGATTGTCGCCAGCAACCACGCGAGGGTGAAAACCAACAGCGCGAGATGACGACCGGACAACAACATGGCCTGCTTTGCCTAACTACCTAATAAATAATAACATATTATTTATCAATGTAATAATAAGATAATATAAAAAAAATATGTAATGCTTTATGCAGCAATAAAAAATAAAGGAAATGTAACAGAATATGAAAAAGGTTTGAGAATTTGAAGTGATGTTGTTCTTACCTATAACTAAACGAATTTTTACCAACCAGTTTTATGTTTAGTTATAGATATAGGTACTTAGATTGTTATAAAAAAAAACGTGTGCGTCTCGGGACGCCCGTCAGAAGTGATAACTTAAACGCCAGACAGACTAGCGCCGTAACGCGTTACGTAACGAAGCGGTTTACCCTCCCATAAGAAGTTATAACTTCAAAAAAACAGGTAAATGCGTCCTTTAAGTTTTCTGTTAATGTGTCATTAATTAACATAGACCATTATTTTCCAATAAACCTTGAACTAATAGGTGAGTTTCGTAAATCATTGTCACCAAAGAACCTTCAAGGAGACCTCTTTTGACGAAAAATTTAAATATAACACGGAAATGGCCCGTTGTTTACACAATATATTAATGTAAATAATGTTGTTTATTAATACGCGAGGACACCTCTACAAGTCTACAATAATAACAGTTACATAATAATGTAGGTATATTTGTTACGCCTGTGACCTTCTTTTCGGTTTTTGGGTTATTTATTTTAGTATACCAACATCATACATACTCTTTGGATGTGAATGGGTCTTCTTTTTTTGTTAAGAATAAAACTCCCGCTCTAGAAATGTGTCGCAGGAATAATAATAGTAATATCTCTGGTATGCATGCCCTCTATGCTCTGGCATACAGGTACACACAACATTTACCTTGATATACAACACGTGATAGGTGAATAATATGATTTTACGCATGTATTAGGCAATCATGAATAAAACCTATAAATAAATTGTACAAAAAATAATCAGTAGATATTGTTTAAGACATGTGTAAAACAAAAGTACCTAAGTAAGTATATAAAATTAAAATATAACTTTGCAGTGGAAATAAGCATTTTTTTATTAATTGGTTGATTGATAATTTAGCTTCTGGAGCATTTCAATAAAATGAAATTCAGGTGGCATCAGCTTGCATCCTGTTTACCTTTCATGTAACACTTGTACCTGAAGATCTGACTTTTAAAACGAGTGGCCATGAGTTTCTTTGCCAGTATTCTTCTCATAAGGCTCTACGCATTTTGGAAACTGGAAGTTATAGATCGACACAAGCAGGCAGTAGATTTTGGTGTTTTCACCTAATTTATTTGTATTGTCTGTTTGCGCCGATCTATGATTTTAACTCTAGCTTCAATTTAACGTTCATAAATGTCACTTAGTGTCTTAATTGAATAAATGATTTTGAATTGAATTGAATTGAATTATAAATAAGTTACTTATTTAAAATTCTTAATTACCATTATCCTACTAATCCTACTAATATTATAAACGTGAAAGTTTGTGAGGATGTATGGATGTATGGATGTATGGATGTTTGTTTCTCTTTCACGCAAAAACTACTGAACCGATTGCGATAAAACTTGGTGTGTAGATAGCTGGAGATCTGGATTAACACAAAGGCTTCTATTCATTACGATATTCCCACGGCATCAGGGCTTACGCGGGTGAAACCGCGGGGCGCATGTAATGTATAATATAATTACCTACTTTAACTATTCCTTGTTATCTATATATATATAAAATGAATCCCTATTTCTCTTGGTCACGCGTGATCGGCTGGACCGATTCGCTAATTCTTTTTTTGTAATTGTTATTGTCAGGAGAAGGTTTTTATGAATGAAAAAATAAAAAAAAATGTGCGGTAAATTAGAAAATTTAAGTAAACTTAACGACTATATTAACTTTTCTAATGTAAACTTAGCGCTTTTGACATTATATGTAATATTGTAATACATTGTGTACAATTGCGGAAACTGTCAGTCGTTTGACAGTTTCCGCAATTGTACAATATTCATTAATACAGGACAACGCCTGTCTGGTCAGCTAGTTTGTTATAAATATTTGAATATTTTACAATCTTTTAGGTTCTAGGTTTATAGTTTTCATTAACCTGTAAAAAGGTTACATAAAAAGAATATACGGGTTGCCTTAAGAACCTCCTCCGTTTTTTCGTCTGTTAAAAATGTGTTATTAGGAGATGTAGGACGCAGATTACTTCTCGATATTTGACTGGGGTAATATGGGGGTGAAATAATTTACTATTGTATCCTATTTTGTCGGCTCCGTTCGCGTAAAAGTTATTTTGTCTATCTCTTAAGAACAGGAACAAAAGTAAATGATAGTCGGTTTAGTAGTTAAGACGTTAAGCGTACCAAACAAATAAACTTTCACATTTATAATATTCGTTAGGATATAGAAACAAAACTCTTCGGGAATTTTCTCATTTAAACACCGTGACGACTTTCTATGGTATATTTTTTTTTTTTTAAATCATTTATTTGAGTCAAATGCGATTTAAAATATTTACATAAACAAAATGTGATTAGCTTTTAGAATTAACGGAAAATACATCAAACAAGACTTATAGTGATCTATTCCATTGCACAAGTATTAGTAATAAGTGTAATAACCATAGATGTTTTACGCATAGATAGAATGGTATTAACGGACTACTTTTTAAATTGTCACTTTGACAAGAGTTTTTGGCCTATGGTTTTGGCGGGCATATAAAATCGAAACTATGGCTGCCGTTTTGTCATAACGTCACTTCAGCGTTGCATAATATTCCGCTTTTTTTTAAAATCCAGCAGTTTTTGTAGTGGATTTGCCGTCCGCTTCAGACGAAGTACGATTTCGCTTTTCTGAAATCTCCTGGTAACATCTTTCTCTTATTAATCAGCAAAATTTCTTACATGTATGTGAAGGGTAATTACAACGTGAAATAGACTATTTCCCTTACGAACTGAAAATTTTCAAGGTCGTAAATACTGGAAATGGAATCTTGACTTCAGGCCAGCAATTGTATGAAATACACAGCGCTGCAGAGACGGTTCATATACTAATAATTATAATTTCCCATAATAATGCAAATATTAACGAATAATATAAGTATTAGGTACGAGAATAAAGTGCGAACTTTCACCGGTGTTCCGGCGATGCGTTAGGCGAGGGCGTATTAATAGCGTTGTTGCGCAACGCGGCCGATGCACCGTGCCGCAGGCACATGCCACCGAGCCGCGCTTAAACCGAGATTAAACTAAATCACAGATTATAAACTACAAATTTTGAGATTTAAGTCGAGATTTAATTTTGTGCCTAAGAAAATAGCAGATTTTTGCTGTTCACTCTGCAGTTAACCATGAATACTAAAGTAGTGTTGTATATTTGTTGTTTGGAAGAGACGTCAAAGATTCTCTGGAAAAAGTAAGTTAGCAAAATTAGTAAGTGTCATCACTAGTGTAAGGAGCGTTAATACTTAGGCACTGGCAACCGGAACATACGGCCAATCTAATGGTAAATAGTAGGAAAGTTTTCTAATAAAATGACTGAATAGTGCAATGTAACAGGTGGATTCTTAGGAGGTTATGACATCTACACATCGCTTGAAGAAATAATTTAGTACCAGTGAAACAAAAACGTCTACAGAAATCCCTAAATGTAGCTTGGCATTCCATCTTCCATTCACAATCATCATCTTGGCCGTAGGACATCAACTGCTAGACATAAACTCTCTTCGAAACACTTCCACGACGCATTGTCTTCCGCGTGTCTGAATTGAGCGGCTCACTGACACTTGGAACAAGTATTTAGTTCGTCTAGTGAGGTCTTACGCTAGAGTAGTGCCGTACTGTGCCTTAATTAGGAGGGAACCGGGAACAGCTTTTATTAAGACATCCCCTGGCATAAAAAAAAAAAAACTACAGGGCCTGCTCTTTTCCAGGTCTTTCTTTCGGATACTTTAGTTCTCTTTGTCGATTCATTTGTTTTAACCCTTAATCTTTTTTATTTTAAATCAGAATGTATATTTATTTATTAGCTGATCAATAACAAATATTATGTCATGTTAGATTGCTAGTAGTTATTTATTCAAGCACTGAGAATGTCAGTATATGTTTACACGTTCAAAAACAAGTCGGTCGGTATCATATACAGCAATATTAAACATATTGGCGCGAGTCGTAAGGCGAACGGGTCGACAAGGCAACACTTCCGCCTCCTGCGACTTATATTATAAATGTATATGTTTGCAGCAGTCCAATGCCATCCACTATTATTTTTTTCAACCTCGCTAGAGATAAATACGAGTACATGTGTAAATTAATTGTTCGTATGAACGAGTTTCAAGTTACATTGCATGATTATGAAAGGTATATGAACTAATATTGTACGCAAGAATTTCTATTTAAACGATTGAGCCTTATGTTTGTTATTCATGTGATAGATTTTGCTGTAATTTTTCCACAATCATAGCTAAGACTGACAGGTAAATGACCGTGTAATGGGATGACTGATGAAGAAAGCTGAAATATTTTACCCGCTTTACATACCTACCTCGCACAAATTTTAGGAAAATAAGTTGTGTGGGGTTCTAGGGATTATGTTAAGGAGATAAAATGTTTACGTATATTATTATTTGGAAGTTTAATTTAGTTTGTTTTGTTGTTTAGTTGATTTTATGACTGATCCAAAATGACATGACAGGAAATACGTTTGTTCGTAGCGGCTTCCTACTCGTGAATGATTTCAGTCGGCATTACCAAAACCATCACCATGATGGTTTTGGTAAAGTCACGTTTCACCGTAAAAATACATTGAAACATGACTTATGTTTAAAAAAACAAAACAAAATTAGGAGCCCCGAACTACGTATCCGATTTGTTGATTTGATTGCGATTGATTGATCTTTTATCGTCCGATCCGCGTTTATTGAGGAAGCCTTTAAATAACTAGACGCTAGGACGGAACCCTTGCTACATAAAATTTAGGAAAACTACATGTAATATACTAAAGAAGCTATATCGGTCGAACTTTGAACGAAAAAAATTCAGCCAACAAGACAGGTACCTACTGATTGTCAAATAACGCAACTCAAGAGCAATACTGACATCTTAAAAATAGTGTGTCGAAGTACCGATAGTACGAACAAAAATAATAAAGACCAAGTGCAGGAAGTTGTCGAAATTCACATTTCACGGAGACATCCCTGCACTCTCGATCATCAGTCCACCTGTGATCACGATCGGAACAATTCGATCGAAACTTGGGGTACACAATAAAGCACTGTAACATATAAATGTTATAGGAAGTCACGGCGGAAAATAACTCTTAATGCTATTGCTATTATTCTATTAAAGTTAATAAGCGTTTATACCCAATTATTTATTTATTTATGCAATATAGATAAATATTAACAATATGCAGTAAATTAAAGTGTCATTAAATGCCAATTTTTACTTCCTTTGCGACGTTCGATATGAGATTATGCATTCTGAATTACGACACTCATTAATCTAACCGTCAGTTTTTGGTTGGTGTATTATGGTAAAAACCTTAATTGGTTTTTAGCAGATTGGATTATTACTATATATTATCTTACTAATAAAACAAATAAAACTAACTGGCGGGAAAACTCGCAACCTAAATCCCACTAATACCCTACTAATCCTACTTCCTACTAATATTATAAATGTGAAAGTTTGGATGAATGGATGTTTGTTACTCTTTCACGCAAAAACCACTGAACCGATTGTGATGAAACTTGGTGTGTAGATAGCTGGAGACCTGGATTACGCATAGGCTACTTTTTATCCCGATACGCGTTACTTACGCGTTTGAAACCGCGTGGTGCTCCCCCCGTCCCCAATCAACCAATTGTCTTGAGCCGCAGAAATTCAGCACTCATAGTCTACAGGCGAACCACTGCGATTCGAACAAAAATCTACTGTGCCTTGACCCCTATTTAACATTAATCTTATAATTAACAAGAACTAATACTAAAACAAGCAAACAAAACTTAAAACACTTAACTGTAGTTAAACTCGCTAACCGTGCGCATACACATCCGTCGCTCCTCACTTTACTCTTTTTGTATTCGTTCTTGCAGCTAAGTTGGGATTGGCTTGACCCATTTACCGCAAATAGACGCAGCCGGGACTCGAACGAGCACCAAGCGGCACGTGCCCAAGATTAAGGCAGACGTTTAAAATGCTCGGATACTTGATGACTCAAGCCCTTGTGGTTTGTGTGGAATTTTTGATGGAACTTCTAACTATGCGAGTGGCAGTTCTATGTCGGGTGCTTGTAATGGAATTCTGTTAATGTTTGTTATTTTTTTGTTGATTTAGTGTTTTGTTTTTCTTACGTCAACTTTATTAAGTGTAGCAGAAAGTGGTAACAGTTTCAAATTTTAAAGCATCTCTTTGTAAAAGTGTTTAGGTGAATAACGTCAAGCGCTGAAGCTTTAAGTATATTGAAAACGAGAATATGGACTTGAAAATGTATTAATAACAGGAATATTTAGTTAGAAAAATACGTTAATTAAACTGTATATTTTAATGTTTAAACTATGGAATGACTGTATCTCTTCAAATATATCCGTTGGAAAAAATAAATAAGCGTTATCGGACGAGAGTGAATATCGAATATGAAAAAAAAGTGAGATGTCGCCCAGTTTAAGGAATTCTGACTCATCATACATACACTTACGCCTGTATCTGCGAAGAGGGTAGGTAGACACCCATTAAGCACCCACATTTTATCAACTATAATTTAGTCCCGCGCACGTAATAGGGGGCAAGCCTTTTGTCGTAAAACGACAAAGACGAAAGAATGAAAGATGGGAAAATTTATAGTATATTGAAAGGGAAAGGTAGGTAACAAGGAAGGTATTTGTACACAACTATCTAAAATATGAAAACATTGTATGCCACATATTGTTTAAGTGAGTTTTATTCGAATGAAAATTAAATGATAGATGTATAAATCTCGGAACTTGAATCTCAATCACGGAAATTGATTACTCGACGCGACGTTTAGTTCGATCGAATTGCATTGATCGTAATCACAGGTGGACTGTAGAGAGTGAATCCGACTCTTTTGAATTGCACTTGATTTACATTTTTATTAATTGTTGGTAATGGTGAGATTTCTATTTTTTAACAAGCTTTTATTAGCTTTACTTGTAACTGACTCTGTAAACAAATCTTGGCAGTCAATTTTAACCTATTTCTAATTGTTGTATCGAAATTAAATTTTGTATTTATATCTGGTTTGGATGACGATAGTACGATACTATAATTTGGCATGTTGGAGTTTGGGCTCATACGATTCATTTTGATGAGTCCGACAAATTGGGCTTGGTAACAGTGATCTGATGATCGTTTCGCCATTAAGGCGTGATTTAGTTATACTAAACTATAATTATTTTTACTATAAATAAACGCCTTTAGTAAATATTGCAGTTACGTGACTTGTGCTTTATAAAGAGAATATAATAAATATGACGTTTAGGCACCACTCGCGCTGCAAAGTCGCAAGCTTTCTAAAATTTGCAGCATAGACCACTTAACAATAACATTGTACTGGAGAGAAATATCTTTTGAACTGAATAAGTCCCACAATATGACCATTAATATTCATTTTAGCTTTCTTCATACATAGTTATTATATATACTAAATATTCACATTGGTTATTTCCATAGTTTTATTGTCCAAGCAAGTCAACGATGACAGATTTTATGATTAATATTTAATTTAAAGGAAGCCTTAATTTAAGGGAAGTTGCTGTGTAAGTCACTAAAATGGCTGTCATAGCCTGCCTATTGGTGAACTCTCACTGTATCTTGTTTCTGGAACATTTTATAAGTAGTGTGCTCGGCAAGATTTGATGCTGCTACATTTTCATCTTACGTCCAAAATCTTAACCATTATGGTACCGGTGCCATAATCATTATAATACGGACTTAATCGCGACATTTGGATTGACACCTTATCCCATGATCACGATCACTTAAATTAGATCGAAATATCGCGTAAACAAAATGTTTAAATGTCTGCCAACAGCTACAATTTTAAGTGCAAGTGTCACTTATTACGCGCTTCTATTATTACGTAAAAGCAATGTTAAGCTCAAATCTAAAGTCGTCAATTACGAAAGAGTTATAATTGTCACTTTTACTTGAAGAAGGAAATAAAAGCGCTAGATTATGCCAGTTTGTATTACATTCACCGCAACTTGACAATTATGTGAGAATTTCATAAAACAAAAGTGAATTGTAACGCGGTGTGCACCTCACACAACAATATGGCGGTTAAGTTTAATTCGTAAGAATTTTTAATAAAAAAAAAAGTTGATGCTAGAAGATGATATAGTTGTTTTGACTTAGCATAGCAGTCGTTAATTTTAAAATTGTTTTTATTTTTCCAAAAAGGAATGTATAATATATTTTTTGTTTGCTATAAAACAAAATAGGTTTTGACGCTCGTAATTTTACCAAGCATTAGAATATCTTTTGGTAAACTTTAATTTATATATTTTTTTAAATAAACAAAAACGGCATCATATTGTTTTCTATTCCTACTATAAAACAAGATTGTCGATACTTATAGTTTTTAACCGTCTTATTTATACTTCCAAATATAAAGGATAATCGATAATGTCAAGTATCATAATAACAAAAAATATATTCATTAGTTTTAGCTACGAAGTACTTTCTAGATAATAATAAAATTGTAAAGCTTATAAAAACCTTATCCCAACCGTGGCGGTTAGGCGCTTGCATCAATCTGTGAAGAATTGTGATTATTAAAATTGAAATTTCACTTTTCATTCAACAATAGAATTTTTAAATCTTGGCAGTATTTTTGCAATATCTCAATCCAGACAGACATTCGGCAACTGTTGTGCGAAAAAGATTAAGCGACACATTTAAAAATCGAATCCTACTCAAACCACCACTACTCACAAGGTATATTTTTACACTATTCAGATATCAATGTTAAACTTTGATGAATTATACACAAAAAAAATACTGAAAGACCTTTAATTTTATACGAGTTTCATATTCTATTAGAAAAGTATGGAAAACTTTGTCCATATATTACCTTCATGGTTGAACCAAGCAGTAGCACAAATTACTAATATTAAAGGTAATTGCGAATATGGATTTGTTGGTCTGTTTCGCTCTTACGCATTAACTACTCAACGAAGCATAATTAAATTATGCATACACGTTTTAAGGGATCAGACAGAGCCTTTCATGCAGAAAAAAATACTATTACGTTATGTCTAAATTGATTGACAAAATGTACATTAACGACAGGGAAGGCGCGGGCCAAAGGCAATTTATAATATTAATTATGTAGTTTGGATTTAATATAAATCATTGAATTTCGACCTCTCATCGAGTTCTGATACAAATCTGTACCTAACAGATATTTCTCGATCTATGTCTGAATCTAAATCGTTGCATTGTGCACTTCGGTTAGTGTAGCTGCTCGTGCGCTGCGTGACAGAAAGCCTTGCTTTCACTCCGGCTTCCTACTAGGATTGATATACAACACGACATCGCGATTATGTGCTATTTGTTGTTTTTAAGCGAAAAAAGTGACTTTTTGTCATGAAGTAATTAGTGTTATAAAAAAAAATGAGTTTAATAATCGATTTATATTCTGTTGTTACACACAATGATATACGATTGTTAATTAATGTATTATTGAATAGGTTATAAACTGGAGCTTCTATTTAAAAGAAAACAAAGACAATAAAATTACAGTTGTTTTGTAGTTGCATTACCTACTTAGGTTAATTAAAGTATATTTTCTTTTTATTAATATTTAATAAAAATAATCTATATTCAATTATTTTGTCATTTTGAAATAGCTTAGAATACCAGTGGAGCAAAAAATAAACCTTGATTTTTATGGTGAGCCGAAAAATAACCGGTATAATATTAGTACTGATTAATTATGATCTGCCGAAGGGTAACTTTAATTCGAGGAGAAATCTACCATGCCCTAGCTCCTATTAAAGAGATTGTTATTCAATATGCCTATTATATAGAGTAGGGAATAAATAAAGCACTCTTGAAGCGACAGATAACAAAGTACAAAGACATTATTGTCTATAGTCGAGTCGGAAAGAGCAAAGCTTGCACACGATAGACAAGTTGCATTCCTAGATGAATTACAAGTGGTTAACAACTAAACAGTTGTGGGCTCGCAAAAACACCAAAGGCCATTTCTCCGAGCTCGGCATGTTATCTACAATCTACAGAAGAAAACTCTATGTTATAAAGACGCAAACTCGCGCGTAACAACAGACGGGCGTTAGAGACTCACATGCGCCGGCGCAGTGAAAGTACTTTCGCGCGCTCGTTGCCCCGGTCGTCGAACTTGGCGTAAGAGCGGGACAACAATATAGGTGGGAGGGGGACAGATATAGTTTTCTGAGGAAAGCCGTGAAAAGCGAGCGGGTGCGGCGGGGTGTGCGAAAGTGGCCACCATCAGGAAATCGGTTCGCTCGTAAATGCCCAAGTTAAATGATTTTTATGCGTTCACCTTTACGATGTCAATAAAAGTTTTATTGTTCGAGCACTATTATTCGCCGTGGTGGCGGTGAACTCGATATTTTTTCAGGAATTTTCCGTATACGTCTTTCAGGGGTATCTCGTAGCCCATGTAGGGGAGAATAAAAAGAAATCTTTACAATATCCTGTTGTATACAGAATGTTAAAGAAAGGTGTAGACATTTTTAAGCGTCGTATAGTAGACCCTGTGAGTAAAGTAGCACTCTGTATAATAGTTAGTCCAATCGCCTTGAATTAGGGGCTCGGAGTTTCCGGCAATAGCCTGTCCAAGATACATATAAACCTCGCTGACCTTCTCGAGCTACTAATAACAGAGCGATATCCTTCTCCATCCATTACCTTTCTTTCTTCCCTAGAATATACTCCTAATTTTCCTATCTTTAATGCCCAAAGTACCCGGTTGGTGCCAATAGGCCTTCCCCCTTCCTGTTACATGCGTGGGACCAAATTCTAATTGACAAAATCTGGGTGTTTAGTACACCTCTGCCTACCCAATAGGGGATACAGGCGTATGTGTGAATGAGTGTATGTATGTAGATGCATTGTTTCATACATAAACTGTGCTTCAGTTGCATGACTGAAAAACAGCAACAGAGAATCTAAAAATAAGACTTCTACACTTTTGTCGGTTTTCAAGAGTCTATAGAAAAATAGCCATATGCTAATGTGATCACTTTCTATACAGTGGGCAGATGCTTGTGCTTGACTGTGTGCCGTATGCTTCCAGGATAATATACTATCATCTTTCAAACAGACTAAAATTACTACTGTTACTGTTTTGTAGAAGTAATAATTAACTGCTTACAAACCACACGGTCCTTTTTATGGGATAGGTTGCAAACGAGCAGACGGGTCACCTGATGGTAAGTGACTACTCAAGAGTTGCATGTGCGTTACCGATCTTTTACGTCGTCCTGAATTCAAGCAGTCTTTAAAAAAATCATTGGTATCAATTGTGTGTGGCCAATCTTATCCCCCAGCCTTTTCTCTAAGTACTCTGGTGACCAAACTCACCATCATTTCACCCTTTAAATATAATCGTAATATGGTCCTTCGAGCCGGATATGCACAACGATTGTACTGTACAAACATGAAATTTGAAAATATTGCTTTCTATGCACAAACTGAATGTTATAAATATATTCATAAACTACACTTCTGATAGTTAATTACTTTCAGCTGCAAAACTATCTCCGTATAAGCCTGTTACTTCGTGATTTCTGGCATTAAACAACTGACAGATCTTATCAGAACGTACTGGAGTGTGGTCTAAGTGTAAATAGCTAAGTGACGAATTGTGTTGACGTTTATACGGAGCACTAATCACTTCCTCGTACACATTCCCTGGTCTCGTAATAATTTATCTATCAAATAATATCATTATGATCCGGAAGACGGAATTTGACCTTTAATGTATATTTATTTATCTTAAAGTTATTTCTTGTGTCACTTAATAATATGGAAGCCTGTATATAAGCAAATGTGTCAGCACACCTATATTCGGTATTGCGCTAATAAACATACAATTTATGAACCTAATAAAAACGAAATTAAAATAAAACTGCTACCTAGTAGACTGCTGATGAAGGTCGTGTAATCTATATCATATATTAATGACAAATATTCTTACGCCAATAGGGTTGCAATCAAGCACACAGCGCCTCGCGATGGTAGGCTTTACTGAGGCTCGCAGGTACTTGTACTACCAGTAAATTCACTTTTACGTTGTCAACCAACTAAATGCGAAAAGACTTGGGAATTCAAAAGCAAGATTAAAATAGTTTCCAAGCATAAGTTTTCTCAAGGATTTCAGCTAATGTAATTAAGTCAAAAGTATTCCTTTTTTCAATATTTTCGTCTTCTTTATGGCGTCTTGAAGTATTTGCCGGTGTTATATTCGTCCTCAAATCATAAAATCTCTTCCGCTTGTCACTTGTACCAAAGCAATGACTCGCACACTCACACTCAGCTAATTGTTGGCGCGAGAGTGAAAGTTTATATACGAATTAGTTTTGTTTTCGTTCTCATCTACGTACGGATTTAATTAATTAGTTTTTTGTTAGCTCTGATAAAATGGTGATTATAGATGTTTGTTAAGGCAACCCTTTCCTTTTTTAATCTTTCAGAGCTTTTAGGCATCATAAGTGATGGTAACGGCTTACTACAGGGCGAGCAGTGTACCTACTTATTTGTTGTTACAAGCAACTCGCTCAGACTTCGTCAGGATACAAATTTTAATATTATATATTATTTCAATATCTTTTGGGTTAATCTTAAAATACATGATCAACAGAAATTGCATTCGAATCCATTCAGTAGTTCTCAAGATTACGCTCAACATATACACCGACTGCCTTCTTTCGATATTATGTAATGATAAAAACATATCCTAAATAATATTATAAACGAAAATGTGAGTTTATTTGTTACGCTTTAACGCCTTCACTGCTAAACCGATCATCATAAACTTTTACATACACGTTGACAGAAAAAACATATTTACAAAAACATCCAGGAAAACAGTACTAGGCAAAATCTACATTCACGCGTACGAAGCCACAGCTAAAATCTTGTACACAATAAAAATATCATAATATAATATCGCCATTCCTCTCACTATATTCCCACCTTTACCTCCCTGATACGCTATGGTACGCGTACTCCCAGCCTTGAAGCAGCCTAGTATCGATCGGGAGTACCTACGTACGGCGTAGTACTACGCGGTTTTGTGACGCAAAATAATACGTAGTCTGAGGTAGGTACCTCATTCACGTTACATTGAGTTCAGACAGAGACAATATGCTTACTTTTAAACTTTCGCGTTCCATGATAGTATTATGTATATGTACGGGAATTAACGCCTTCAAGTAATAGGTATTACGTACCTGAATTGCCTGACGTTTCGACCAAGTTGCGCTAGACGTGGTCACAGGCTGAGTCAGGCTGTCACCGCGGCCAGCACTCCACTATCACGGAGTGCCAGGGTACCTGAGGCGGCTAGTGGCAGACTATTCAGAGGAGCGTACCGTCATGTATAGAGGACCGAGATGGAGTTTTGAGTCGTCGGCCCATGTCGTGCGGTGTTCCGCAGGGGTCTGTCCTTGGACCACTCCTGTGGAACATGGGCTACGACTGGGACCTTCGAGGCGACTTTACCCCCCGGGCTCGGCGTAATCTGTTACGCCGATGACACGTTGGTCACAGCCCGGGGGGTGAACTTTCAGGAGGCGGCGCGCCTGGCCACCAGGGGAGTCTCTCTGGTGGTCGGGCGTATAGAGGCGCTGGGTTTGCGGGTGGCCCTGGATAAGACGGAGGCCCTTTTATTTCATGGGCCCCGTCGTGGTTCACCCCCTGGCGCCTCCATCGAGGTCAACTCGGTCCTCGTACCGGTTCAGGCCCACATAAAATATCTGGGCCTGATCCTTGACGGAAGGTGGCGCCTCGACGAGCACTTCCGGCAGCTTGCTCCCAGGCTGGTCGGTGCTGCGTCCGCCCTTGTGCGACTTTTACCCAATTTGGGCGGGCCCAGCATCGCTACGAGACGGTTATACACGGGGGTTGTCCGGTCAATGGCACTTTACGGTGCACCGGTGTGGGCGGAGGCTCTGACCGCCCAGAATAGGGCACGCCTCTGGCGCCCTCAGAGGGTTATGGCGGTTAGAGCCATACGCGGATACCGCACCGTGTCGACGGAGGCGGCGTGCGCGTTGGCTGGGACACCCCCGTGGGATCTGAAGGCGGAAGTGCTCGCCGAAGTGTATCGGCGAACGGCTGATTTCCGGGCGGGAAGCGGCAGTCGGCCCCCGCCCGAAGAGGTACGCTAGTGGCCTGAGGCCGCTCGCCGAGCCACCATGGCTTGTTGGTCGTCCCGGCTGGAGGCTCCACGTGCTGGCTTTGCCGCCGTTTAGGTGCTCCAGCCGGTCATCATCGAGTGGGCAGGGCGGTAGCACGGGACCCTTTCTTTCCGACTGACGCAGGTTCTTTCCGGGCACGGTTGCTTCGGGAAGTACCTGCACTCGGTCGCTAGGAGAGAATTGAGTCCCGCCTGTCACCACTGCGACTGCAGTGAGGACTCGGCTCAGCATACGCTGGCGGTCTGCTCCGCCTGGGCGACACAGCGTCGGGCCCTCACTGCAGTCATCGGAGGGGATCTCTCGCTACCGGCCGTCATACGCTCCATGGCCGGTAGCGACAGGAATTTTTCCGCGGTCGCGACCTTCTGTGAGGACGTCATCTCGCAGAAGGAGGCGGCGGAAAGGGTCCGGGAGGACGATCTCCACTCGGACCTAATTGAGGAAAGTGGCGCGCTTACCAGCGCCTCATGCCGCCTTGAGTGTGGCCGCGGGTGGATGGGACGGGTTTTCCCCTCCACCCGCTATAGTGGCCCCCCGCGAGGAGGCGGCGTCCGTGTGTGCCTGGACGTCGCCTAATTAAGAGATTCTTTACCCGGAGGTGGTGCCCGCGCTTTAGCGGGCAGGCGCTAGGGGGGATCCGGATGTCTTAATAAAAGCTGTTCCCGGATCCCTCCTATTTAAGGCGCAGTACGGCACACCGTGTGATTTTAGTCGGTTCGATTCCGACACACCGCCCCACCAAAACCCCGGTGGGGTTACGGCCCGAGGGGGTTTCCACACGCACAAAAAAAAAAAGAACTGCGACCACAACCGCATTCTATTGTAAAATCACAAATTTTTGTTACAAACATTTGATATTTGGACACTCGATGTATTGAGTTAGCTTAAGAACTCAAATTGCTGCCATCAGTAATTTTGATTAGGATTGGGTTTTTTTTTATAATAAAAATATTTTATATCTCTATCCGTTATTTAACCCAATAGGGTAGGGGTAGGTTGTACAGATAAACTAGTGCGTAGGAAGGGCCGGAACATTTTCCCATAAGAAAATGGCGCATTGCAGAAACGAGTTTCGCATTGCGTTGGTGTATTTTTGGAGATAACATGGCCATCGTTGTGTTTCAGCTAATGTCCCCCATTGGGCGTTGTTTGTTGTACTTTTAAATATAAATATCCTTATCTTTAAATTACTCGTTATGTTGTAGAATCGAAGTGGAATTTCGGGAGTGCTTTTTGTCAAACAGATGGACTACAAAAACACTGTCTTCGTCCGAATAAATGAGTACATTAGGAACTTAGGGTTGGAGGAACTTAGAACGCTTATCTTGGATTAGGCGTGAGCTAGGGCTTTTAGATAGTAAATTAAAAGATCTTGAAAAGTGTTCAATGTAGGTATTTTGCTAATTTGTCGCGATAAGATAAATTTAAGTTTGCTTTTAAAAAAACTTATTTAACACATTTTAGAGTACTTAGTTTTCAGACTTCTTATTATATATATATTTTTTTGTATTTTTATTTTATATATTTTTTATTTCTTCGCAAATTAGACGATGAGCATTTATTTGTACTAATTTGTTTGTTAGAAGAGTTTTAGCACCTAAAGAGATCTATGAAATGTTGATTCTGGAAACCCTATTAACTGTCTTAAAATACTAGCATTTTAGTATAAAAGTGCTAATTTCGTAATAAAGAGCCAAAAAAAACATGTACCACCTCCACCAATATTTATTCCATATCTAAGTAATTTTCCGTATTTTATAAATTTGTAAAGCCTGTAGCGATTATTGCATTAAACTGTGACGTAAAGATTGACGTCAATCACATTTTGTCCACGGAGTGTGAAATGGTAATAAACCATTATGAATCGAGATATGCAAGGTCTTAAGAAAATCGGTTGATAAAGATTTACAACCAGCTGCAGTTTGTGATATTAATTTTTTGTTTGTCTACTCCCCGTAGCACAGGATAGTTCCATAGAGCGGGTTTTATCTTTGTTTTAAGATTTATTAGTTAGCAACACTTCTAGTGAACAATAATATTTCACAACCAATACGAGATCCACTAAACTGATATAAAGCGTTTTCATGTCTCCTTTTAGATACAAATCTACATTCTTAGATCGTGTAGATAAACTCTTCTATTTAGTTAACAAGTCTGTTAAATGTTACATCGGGTTGTTTTAAGTGATGACAAAAATAGACAGACTATAAAAATGTTGAAATGCAGCTCCACCTACCTATATTGAGAGAGAAACTATAGGGTCCATTAAGATTTTTTTTAACTAAGTTCGAATAAATAAAGTCATTATTCTACAACAGCATAACAATTGATTGAATTTGGAACAAGAGCAGTTCGTTCGTTATTGAATCGTAGAAGGTGTATTGCTTCGTGACTAACACGCTGCTGATTATAACACATTCCATAATACATATAATGTATTAGTGTTGATCACTGGAATTGCTTTGAAATTACTTAACCACATAATATTATTTATAACTCAATTATCCCCCTTCATTCTTAGGAACTTGTAAAACCCACCCGTACAAACTTATTACTTTTTAAATATAGAACAAATTTAATGTACATTCGCGAATCTATTTGTTATCTATCTAATACAAAGTTACAAAAGAATATTTAATATTCCTTTAGAGGAATTAAATATTTCGATGGGATGAGGAGAGGGTGTTTTACACGTGGAACTAAAGCTGCCCGCCTCACCCGTAGCGCGATTTCGTATCATTAGTTGAAATAAAGTTATCCTGTGTAGGAATGAATTTTGTTGCCATGTATTGGAGCTTTGGAGGTAGTGTCTACGTCAGTTCTAGCAGAAGAACCATAAACGATGAGCGAAGACGTTTGAAATCTTCACGACTTTATATTGTTTAGCCATGTGACTTTGTGGTGACCATACGTCAGTAACTACATCCTTAACCTAACCTAACTTTTAAACTTTCGCGTTCCATAATATTTGATAGTATGTTGTTGACGGCAATTAATGCGATCACCTATTTTTTAATAGGTGAACCTCTAACGTAGTGTTTGTCTACTCTTTGGGTGAATTGCCTGATGTGACGAGGTTGCAACGACAGTGTCAAAGGCTGACTGTCAGCCTGTGACCACGGCTAGTTATATATAATATATAAAATGTCATTGTTACAAATTTGTTTAAGTACATACTAGCAAAACGTACACTTCAGGTTTCACGTAACTCTAAAAAGTTTTTAAAGGGTTTCTTATTTGAAATTATATTTTGTTGTTTGAAATGAACAAAACGTGACTTTTCCGAAAAGTTTAAAAGTTTGGAACTCGTGCAGGTTTTTTATATACCCGTGTTTCAAGGCGCATGTTTTTAAGTAACAGTCTCTCTATTACATACTTATATACAACCACGCCTGTATCTCCGAAGGGGTAGGCAAAGGTGTATTGTTCACCCACATTTTGTCAACTGTAATTTGGTCCCTGGCACGTATAAATAGCAAACCTATTGCCGTCAATCAGGCTTCTTGGAGAGAAAATTAGGCGTAAATGGAAAGAAAATAAGGCTATCGAAGGAGAGGGTCTCCATTAGATACAACAATCCCAACTAGAACCAAACGGTTCAGCACCTCCTTTCTTTGCCGCGCTATTAAAATGTGGAATGCATTACCAGCACACGTTTTCCCTTCGACATATAATCCCGGGTCCTCTAAGCGGGGCGTGAAGAAGCATCTCTCGAGGCCGTCAAGCTGAGGGCCACCATTATAGTATCATCCGTATCTATAATGGTGGTCCTCAGTCTTTGGACCTCACTCTAGCTTTCCATCAGGCGGGTTGAGGTCACATTGTGACGTGTCACAATAAAAAAACAACAATCTAGATTTACAACATGGAGTTTAACAATAATCTTTGAATATAACTTAAGTCAGCAAAGAGAGAAAAATATATACAAAATTTCAAAGATGTTTTTAACTTTCGATTAAATAAAACGTATTTCATTACAACTTTAGTCTTATCTGGAAACTTTACTATTTAAGTTACACAACCAAACTCACATTGGCATTTATAATTTTAGTTAGGGCGTCTCTGGGGTCTCACGGTGTAGTCATAATTCATGGTAGTAAATGATATGTACAAAATGTACTTTGACAAAAAATAACATTTTTATTTTTGAAATAGGTACGTACTCAACAAACCAATCTTTATGTCCATTTGTATGATGTTGCAATGTTTCATTTTACAACTACCCACCAATGTAAATACTATGTCAACGTGCAATTATTTTATAGTCGATAGTTTCACTCATGTCAGCCCTCTCGCTTACGTAATAATAGCTTTGTTGTGATTTTCAACTGCATACTATCGAGTTTATAATAATATATTAAATTCAAGTACTTAAGAAAAACAGACGACTGCCACTGGTCGTATGACACAAAAGTTAGACTACACACCACATAAATCCTACTAATATTATAAACGTGAAAGTTTATGAGGATGTGTGGATGTTTGTTACTATTTCACGCAAAAACTACTGAACCGATGGCGAGGAAACTTAGTTTGTAGATAGCTGGAGACCTGGATTAACACATAGGCTACTTTTTATCCCGACATTCCCACGGCACCGGTACTTACGCGGGTGAAACCGCGAGGCACAGTTAGGTATACGTATTTCATGTTTTGTCATAGCATGTAGGTAAGAAGCGCTTAATGTCCTTGATTTAATAACAGCCGTATTCAGTACCTTCCCCTACTAAAATGTTTAGGTAAGATTTAAATTGAAGTCACAGAGAAGGTCAAAGTTGTAATCTCCCGCTTCCGCTTTCAACGACACCTCACCCTGACTAGGGGTTCATTCTTCATTGATACACGTGCCCGCCCCGCCCGCCTCCACAGCTGGGCGTGGGTGTCAAAGAACTCGATAGTTTAAAATTCAAGTTTGGTCAGTTAATAGGGAGGAAATATATCAGTAAATATAATAAAAAATATGATTGAGTGAAATTGTGCCTAAAACATTTGGAATTAAGATTTTTATGAAGATTTGTACGTATTAGACCTAATGGAACCTCTGAGGGTGATGGGATGGGTTACCCGTCGCCCTAGCAGAAGCAGGCCCGAGACGGCGGCGCGACGTGTTCCACGCGCACCTCTCTAAATCGGAGGGGGCAAGGCCCCCGCACGAAATTGTGAGGTCGCCTGTTGTCGAGCAGGCGGCCAAGTCTGCCGGGGCTCACAGGGACTTCCTTTCTAGGGTACACCTGAGTCCCCGGCAATAGGACCCTGTGACGGAACACTGTGTGGTTTTAGTCGGTTCGAGTCCGACATACCACCTTACCGTTAGCCCCGGTGAGGTGATGACCCGTGGGGGTTTCCACACGAAAAAAAAAAAAAAGACCTAATTTACGCGGGAATGCTTTTCGCACCATACCCTCCGTCGGGGATACGAAGGGCGTGTTTGGGACTCCCGGCGAACCGGTCTACCCACTAAACCACCGCGGCGGCCTACCTCGGCAGTCGGGAGGAGCTCCAGGAACGCATCGGCGGCTTCTGGAGTCCCCCCTGCCGTAGCTCATGGCTGAGGTACATCCCGGGGTGACCAGAGTCACCCCCGTGGCAGGTCGGTGTCACGCCTCTCACCGCTTTACACGTTAAGACGCGGAAAACCGACCCGCCTTGGACGACACCCCCCGGCCGCACCAGGGTGTCACCGTTCTCGGGTCGCCTACAGCGGTCACATCTTCCCCAGGTGTGGCCACAAACGACCCTTAGGCGACGATTGGGGAGCTAGCGGCCTCTACCGCGTCCCCTTCGTCGCCTTCTTCGAGCGGGATCGGCCCTTTCCCGATCCCGCTCTGCGGACTCCTTCTGGAGCATAACGTCCTCACAGAAGGAGACCGCGGCTTCCCAACCCTCACTACTCGCCAGCATTGCTGCAATGAATGCTGGCGGTGAAAGGTTTCGTCCGATTTGTCCGACCAGGACTCGACAGTCCTCCAGCGTGTGCGGGGCGGAGTCCCGGTCGGATCCGCAGTGGTGGCATTGTGCCGTAGCCTCACGTCCGATCCTGTTCAGGTACTCACCGAAGCAACCGTGCCCGGTGAGGACCTGAGTTAATCGGTAGGTGACACAGTCGGTCCAAGCTTCGAAGTTCGAGCCTGGATTTCGAGCCGTGCCCGCCAAGCCTGCAGGGCTTGCGTGTGTGCATTCCGCCGTAGCATTCCGAGCTCGTGATCCGGCGCTGCCCCTTCGTCACTCTGACCGACAGAACGAATTTGGTCGTAGACCATCGTGTCCATGTTGGCCAGAATGTCGAACGGCGGAGACCGCGCCAGAACCAACGCTGCCTCGTACGAGATCGTGCGGTAGCCCCGTGCGATCCGTATAGCCATCAGCCGCTGCAGACTCCCGAGTTGAGCCTTACAGCGGGAGGAGCCCGCCAGGTCCTTTGACCAGACGGGCGCCCCATAGAGGACCATGGATCGCACGACGCCCATGTAGAGACAGCGAACTTCTTCCCGTGGTCCCCCGAGATTGGGCAGCAGACGATGTAACGCCCCTGCTACCCGTCTTACTCGAGGGACTAGTCGCCCGAAATGCTCTTCGAAGCTCCACCGACTGTCCAGGATGAGGCCTAGGTACTTCATGTACTTGCCCACCTGGACTTCAGTGTCATCCACCCGGAGGCATGAGCTGGGTGGTTCCTGGCGCTTACGTAGGCCATGGAACCATATCGCCTCAGTTTTCTGAGGCGCTACCCTCAGGCCCAGCTCACGAATCTTTTCCACGACACAAGCCACCCCTTGCTCGGCGAGCCTAAGCACATCCTCAAAGCGTGACCCTCTAGCCAGTATTAGGGTATCGTTCGCATAGCAGACGACACTTAGGCCAGAGGACAGACTAGTGCGAAGGACAGCGTCGTATGCGAGGTTCCATAACAGTGGGCCCAATACGGACCCCTGAGAAACCCCGCAACACACCTCCCTTCGATTCTCCACCCCGTTCCGATCGACAAACTTCACCGTCCTGTCGCGCAGATAGGCCTCTATGACGGCACGCAGGTAGGGCGGCACCTCGTGATATTCAAGGGCCGCCCTAATTGTCCGCCAGGGGAGGGTGCCGAAAGCGTTGACGATATCAAGGCTAACTGTCAACGCCAACCCCCCCGATCGGACTGCCGACTCCGACAGGGAGCGAACACACCTAATAGCGTCTACTGTCGAGTGTCCCCGTCGGAATCCAAACTGGCAGCCCGATAGATTGCCGATACGGTCCGAGATAACTCTCTCAAAGAGTTTTCGTGACTCGTTCAGCAGGCATATCGGTCGGAACGCAGAGGGAGAATCTGCAGCCCTTCCTTCCTTTTTTAGGAGCACCAGTCTCGCTTCTTTCCAGCCGAAGGGGAAGACACCGAGGCCGAAACACTCAGTAAATATCTGCCTCAGTTTGTCTCCCAGCACCGATAGAGCTATCACCAGCCGCTGGCCGGGCTATCACCGGCCTGGAATACCACCAGGTCCAGGTGCGGTGTTGCGGGAAGCCAGCCGCCGTACAGCCCGATCCAGCTCTCCCTCCGTCACCTCACAATCGTCAGACCAGAATAACCGGTCCGATTGTATCGGAGCGATCGGGGGACTATCCTGGACACTCTTCCTGCAAACTCCGGGTCCAGGGTTTCTGTCAACGGAGGAACCCATGGTCTGAGCTTGCCCAACACCATTCTATATGGTCGCCCCCATGGGTCCCTATCCAGTCCCGCGATGATCTCTCTCCAGGACCGAGCCTTGGCCTCGGCGATTGCATCGCTGAGAGACTTTACGGCAGCTCCATATTCCCGCCGTGCTCCGTCGATCTCCTCGACTGTGGCTCGCCGTCTTCTCCGGGCTCGAAGGTAGAGGCGGCGCAATCTAGCGACTGTCATTCTCAGCCGCGAGATCTCTGCGCTCCACCAATACGCCGAGCCCTTCCTGACTGGCATGACCCGGGGCATTGAGGCGTCACATATGGACGCCATACTGCTCCCAAACCAGGCCGCCAGTTCCTCCGGATCGGACGAAACCCTTTCCTCTGACCAATCCGCGACGTGGGATGCGGCTACGACCGTGCGGTGGCAGGGGGAGTCGATTGTCGACCTATCGTGGGCGACTCCTTCTGCAGTACACATGGTATCGTGAGTGGCCAGGGCGGCAGAGCGACACATCAAATAAGATGTGCCGGTGGTCAGAGAGACTAACCACTTCCTCCGCCACCCGCCATCCCGATACCATGTGTACTGCAGAAGGAGTCGCCCACGATAGGTCGACAATCGACTCCCCCTGCCACCGCACACAGGTACTGACTGAACCCCGATTTAGAAGTCGAAGGTCCAGTCTAGCCGACCACTTCAGGATAGCTTCTCCCCTCGCGTCGTCCCGGGTGTCACCCCACTCCCTTGAGTGGGCGTTGAAGTCACCCAGGACGAATACCGGACGGGAAGCGTAAGTGCGGGTACACTTCCCCAACCCGTGCAGGTATGCCTCATATTCGGCTAGGCCGCGATTAGGGGAGAGGTAACAGCTCACTACCAATCCTTCCGGCCTTCCCCTCCCGACCGAATAAATAGCCGCAGAGCCATCGACACCTAATGGAACCTAACATAATTTGTTTATTGAGCATCTACTCGTCAAGAGGGATTTGTTTATAATGACGAGAAAGCAAAGAAATAAAGGCCGTATTTAAAACAATTTTTTTTTCTCTTACGTATAGTTAATTATTCAATAAATTAATAGATTATATACGCTGATGATAGTAATATATTATTGGCAAGAAATGAGAGTAGGGTTTTCATCAATTTTGATGGATAGTTATCTGTACACAAGTTTATTAACCTGTTCTTTTTTATGACTTAGCTTCGCACGGCTTGTACTTTTGTTATTAATAAAATATAAAATTAGGGAAACATTTACACGGAAAAAAATAAGGTACGGAATTTTGAATAGGATCAAATGGGTTTGCTAAAAAGGCGTGGAATAATGCAAAGAAACATGTATATAATATTATATTACAGACTTATTTATAGAAAACTCGGAAGTAGGGAGGGGGAGGGAGAGACATGGAAAAATATTTACACAGAATATTATATTATCTAATTATATAAAACGAATCTACTTAAATTTTTATGCTACTATTTACAAGAAATTCAGAAAGTGCTTTATAAATATTTATATTAAAATCTGATAAAATACAGGAGATTAAGTAAAGAAAAGGAACTTTGAAAGTGTGATATAGGGAACAGGTAAAGATTATATGATTTAGGTCAGAGATCTCAGCCCCATAGGCACACACAGGTCTCTGTAGAATGCCCAATTTAGCCAGGTCTGCTGGAGTAAAAACATTACTTAAACGCATACGTACCAGCAAGAGATAATTTTCTTATTACCTTTGTACTTCCAAAACCACGGTTTGTATGGAACATGGGGTTGGATTTTCCTATAAAAATGCCTTTATCTGAATGCTCCGTCTAGAGCAGAGCTCACTCCAGGAATACCTCAAGTAAACCCGAGAGCAGGCAAGTCCTGGTAACTATGTTTGTATGGATAAAGTTCACCACACTTCACAGCATCTTTAGACAAAAGATCGTATTTTACATTTCCTGAAATACCACAATGAGAAGGCATGCAAAATGCACAGATAACACCCCCCCCCCCCTCTCATGGAGCTGAGCACTTCAGGAGTAGTTTTCGAGTTTCAAAAATTATGTACGTTAAGTTGTTAGAATTGAAGAAAATTTTGAAACAAGAGATTTATAACTGCAATGAAATATTGCCAAAATGGAATTTATGGGAAGGAACATCTATTGCATTGTTTTTTCATGGTTTTAACTAAAGGACTTTATGTCTTCCATAAGCGCCTGTATTAACTGAAATAGAAAGATCAATAGTTCTTTGTCTTAAAGCGGTCTTCAAACATAAAAGGAATTGTCGTCGTAAATGAAGTGGATGTTGTCCACACTCTACCTGCAGGCAATTAGGGCTGGATCTCATTGCACCTGTTATCACCCTAAGAGCTTTCGACTGTATGTCATCAAGTTTTTTAAAGCCAGCAGCACTGCCGGGTTCTAAAAAAATGTTTCATAGTCTAATACACTGTGAATAAGTTTATTGTCTTATAATATAAATGAGTTTTAATGAAAATTTAAAATTTTGACCCATCATCAAGGTATAAATTGTAATTTAGTCTGTCTGTAAGCATGTTAATAGTAAAGTATGTCAACATTGATAGAACATTAAATAAATATAATTACTGTTTCAGAACTGAAACTAGAACTTTTAGAAAAAGCTAAACGGATGTCAGTTGTGAAAATACTAAGACTGTCTAATGTCCCCTTGCCTTTTCTAAAACCATACTGACTAGGAGTTAACAGACTTTTACTTTCCTTTAATGTACCACTCTAAGCGATTTTGAATAAGACGTTCAATAATTGGTAGTCTTGTATAAGAAGAATCATTAAAAGCTGATCTAAACCTTCTAATATTACGCCGTACAGTTGAAGGACACACTTCAGGGGAAATGGCAGCACAACATCTTTTCCAGCCTTCAAATTTCTTTGTCTTTAAAAGCATTCGTGTTTCCCTGGCAACTTTTAGGTAAGTTTCAAAATTATCTGAAGTCATGTTCCCATTGTAATGTTTCTCTGCTAATTTTCTTTTCTTCACAGAATTGCTGCACTCAGCATCACACCAAGGAGGAGAAGGAATTTTACCTGAGGTTGCATTTTTGAGAGTAAAACTATTAGTATTTTAGAAAGCATCTGTATCCATACTAGATTCATTGTCTAGCATGGAAACTGTAATATTTTCTCCTACTGATGGGATTGTCCCCCTGGGGTCAGGAGGTTTCTTACCCATAATTAACTATAAATGAAAAACTTACCAAAAATACAGCTATCATATAATAAACTAACTAAATGAATACTAAAATATATACACATTGACCCAATGGATCATTATTTACAATGTGAAGTTTTCCCGCCTCTCAACCTGTTCTTTAAACACCCTTCTTACCGACGCCGTCGCTTTACTAAAAGTACAACAAGTCCTCGTTTTTCAAAAATGGAACAGTTTTTTTATTGTTGTTTAATATTAAAGCCTACTTTTAATAAAAGATAATATAACGTTTAACCTAATTAATAAATAAGACATTTTTGTCAACGATTATTTTATTACAGGTAAAAGATAATAAACTGTCAATCTTAAGTGATAGATGCTATCAGACAATTTTAGTGAAATACTTTATGTCCATGAGTGTGTGTGTTGTTTAAATGTCTGATAAAAGTAATGTTTGTGAACGTGATAACATTAAACGTTTAAAAGCATTATTGTATATATATATATATATATATATAGTCGCTTTTATGAGTTTCTAAGTAGTAGCTACTTGGAAATTGAAATATACTTAACTAAAAATAAATATATAATACATCCGAGTAACATAGATTCTTTAAAATAGAATTATGATTTTCATTTTTCTTTCTATAGATTTTAACGCATAGATAATATTCTAAGACCTACGGGTATTTTCTGAGATTTAATAACAAAGTGTTCAGCATTATATAAATAAACGCTTTTGCTTAAAGCCTTAAAAAACAGCCATTGAACAAAAAAACTAATAATAAAGGAATCTTAACCAGAAGGCTTAAAGGCTCCGAATGAACTGCTATGTTTCCTTTGCCTCCCTTCGACTACGTGTAACGTCGCTTAGCAACTAATACTATGCCGCCATCTTGAAATCTTTCTATTAAAATAAGATTCCTGATATCATTTTGTGAATATAATTTTAATAGAGAGATCTTAGCTATGACTTTGAAATTAATGCTTACCCAAACTATTTCTTATTTAAGCGTACAATGCTTACGGATGCTTACAGTACTGTGGTTATCATCCACGCATCGCTAATATAATAAAAAAATAAATCATTATACTAACAGTCTATTGAATTAAACAATATCCTCCAGATACTATATTACATAATGCGGTAGTTGATTGACTATCAAGTCAAATCAGTCAAGTTTAAATGTCAGATCGGTACGTTCTATTTAAGAAATCGAAAGCGCCGCTTATGCTGTTCTATCTCACGATTTTTTCCTTTCCTAGGCCGAGTCAGGCCCTCCTCCCCTTACCTTCCAAAGTTCAAACTATTATGGTCAGATATATTCCGTGAAAAAATAAATTTCGAAATCTCAAGTAAACGTGCCAATAGATGGACCTGTTACCCGTTACCCCTAGGTGAGCGACGCGACAACGAGGCGTAACGCGAAGCTACATGAAAATATCAAATATTTATTCTATATCTGTGTCACTGTGTGTCTTACGTTATCGCGTTAATCAGTTTGCGACGCAACGCGACGAAATGTGTATTTGTTTTTTTGGCGACGAGATGCTAAGCACTAGAGTGACGACTTGAAGGTATGCATTTGCAATGGCGTTTTAAAGCACATTGATACTGTAGTGGGTAAGGGATTGAAGGGAACGACTATAAACACCTGGATTGAGTAACGTGTCCTTCTTGACGTGCAGTAGTTCTGACATGGTACTCTCTGAAGTAGGTCTGACGCTAACACTCTTTTCCTTTTTTCTTTCTTCTTTAATCTTCCTTAAACTTTTACTGCCTGCGGGCAACACCGCGGGTCCTTAGCGTCCTAACATAGCGGGTCCTTAAATACCCCTATCGACCCTACTGTACTCGTAAGGTTGATAGTCTTTTCGATCTTATTTTCGTTCTTCAACCAGTTTGCGCATGTCAGGTATTATTTCAAATTAAATATCGCCTGGTGGTTTATTTCTTTATTTTTGTTTATTTCAATGCCCAGTTATAGCTTGAAATGTCATTGTATAGACTTTCGTGCCATGACAGGTCGACACAGGTACTGGACGTGTGTCGTCACGTGGCGCGGTACGTCGCTTACCTAGGACTACGGCTAAGACACGTCGCGTGAAGTATTGGCCGCTTTATGTCGCATAGCATCGCGTCGCTTCATGTCGCGTTGCGTCGCTCACCTAGGACTACGGGTTTGTGATATTGACTGCCGATCCAGAGGTCGTGGGTTCGATTCCCACCCAGGACAAATAATTGTCTGATGAGCACGATCATTTGTTTTTTTTTTTAAATAAGAATGCTAGCACTGTGGGTCACACATCACTAATATTCTGGTTAACCCCTCCAGCTAAGCTAAATATGCTTGTGTTAGGAGTAGGTTCACGTTTGTTCTGTATTTGATTGTAATTTATATATAATATGTAGGTCTGTATTTAATAACACATAAGTATAGTACAGGCTCTACCTACCTAGTTTGGGATCAGGCTGCCGTGTGTAAGGTGATCTTTAAAAAAAAACCATTAAAATTTTGAAGGTTGTTAAATTTCATAATTGGTCACTCATCCATGGATTTACCGCGGTACTGTTTCGTACACAGGACCAGTACACCAGAACTTCGACCAATCTCTAGTTATTTAAAATATAGTAAGTTAATTTAATTTACCGCTGCCGCGGAAGACGCCAGCTTAAAGAAGAGGCTTAAGTACGCCGATTTGGAGCCGATGTACCACTTCGTGCCGGTAGCAGTGGAGACCCCGGGGAGCTGGAGCAAGGAGGCCAAAATCGTTGTAAAGGAGATTGGACAAAGCCTCATAGAGGCGACTGGTGACTCTCGATCCGGATCGTTCCTGGTGCAGAGGCTGGCCATTGCAATCCAGCGTGGAAACGCGGCGTGTGATGGGCACTTTTGTGCCGGGAACGGTCAGGGGCGGGTTTTTTGATTATTTTAGTTAAGTTTATTGTAATTTGGACATTTATTATTATTATTTATTGATTTGTAATTGTTTTATAAAATTTAATTTACACTTAGTTAAGTAGACGTATGTTTTTTATGTAGTTCACTTTCGGAGGCTTTCATCTATACCCGAGACCTTTGCAACAGACCCACTTAACACCGGCACCGTTTGGTTTTGGTCAGTTCGATTTCGACATACCACTTTGCCGTTGATCCGTGGGATTTCCACGCGAAAAAAAGAAACAGACGCGTAGCAAGAGCTTTGAAAAGCCGCTACGAGTTAGCTACGCACTCGTCCTATCGTACCAAAGAGTTTTAAGATATTAAATAATATTTATGTATAATTTTCAATAGTATTACTTATGATAGGTTTCGGCGGAAAAAGACGTTGTAATAAAGTCAATTCAGGTAAAAATCTGCTGTGGTCTTATCTCAAATTGTCACAAATCTAGGTCGTTAGACTATGTTTATGGTCGTTAGGTTATTTATGTCGCGCCATAAAGTTTTTATTTTATTCATGATTACAAAACTGGAAAGAAGGCAATGAAACCTACCCTCACCTGTATCAGGTCAACAATTTTTTTGGGAGTACTCACTATTTTTATCAATTTTACAAAAGCATTATAATTATTTTTAAATAAATAAAACTCCTAAAAATAAAGCTTAAACTTGTTCTTATTAGTGTATAGAAAAGTTACTAAAGTGTGATACAAGATGGCGTTGTATCGGCAAATTGAAAAAAAAAAACAGTAGTTTGAAGGCCTTAATGCGGTACACCTTTGCAGTGCCAACCAAGGAGAAAAAAGGAACAATTGGTTTAAAATACAGGACGCCATTATTCTTCTCAAAAGTTATGTTAAAGTGATATAAACATTACATCCAATGCTTTCTGTAGAAAGCGCGAATTTGTATACGTTAGAACAGAATACGTTTCTAATGAATCACTTTCATTTTAGTTTCAATCGTGTTTATTATGATGTATATATTACTATGTATTTATACGGTTTCTTCTATTTATTGTTAATGCATTTCATCTTATGATAAGCGACGTTATTTATGAACTTAATAAATTAGTATTACGGTTATTATATAAATATTAAATATTTCGTTCTCTTCGATCTGGTGTTGAATAAGCAAGGAAAAAAGAGAGAGAAGTATTATTTTATATTATAAAGCACATACAGAGGTAAGGACTGGTGCCAACTTCATTTTAATCAGGAATTCTTTTTTATCTTCAGTAGAGCACAGGTGTAATATCCCTGTATTATTTTCTTGCGGTAAATTTTATTGTACTGTGAACGCGAGAACTATCTTTATTAAATTATTCTTAAACTAGGTACCTAGGTGCTCATTTTTTTTTCACTGCGTCGATTTTTTTTATTAGGTTGCCAATCAAATGCTAGAGTGGATATTGGCGCTAAGTCTTTGGTATTCGGCTAAGGTAATCACTGTTAGACGGAATAATATAGTTGTATAAAAATTTTAACTTTAAAAAGTATTTTAGCATCATCGTATCTTAAGAATTACATTAAACCTTCGTAAATGTTTTTTTTTTATAACAGTGGTATGACATTTTAATCTGTATATATGTACCATACACGTATGTACAGGAAAACGTCGAGTGCAAGAGGAATATGACGTAACTCGCCAAGCGTCACACATACAGACCTCAGCGCATGCAACGGAGACCTTACGAGTTACCAGGGTGAAGCGAAACAGTTACGTTCAATATTAACACAGATACCTTGACATCTGTCAAAAAATTAGACATTATTCAATGAAATATACTTGTTCCTCATGCACTTATGCTACATACCTGTGAAGTAACTTCTATATCTTTTAAGTTTTTCTAGGTTGGCAACGAATGGTAGATTTTATGAACCTCTATAGGCTTAGATAGTGGCTTGCTGAAAAAAAAATTATGAGTATAATATTCGAAAAATCATCAAATTTAAAATATATGAACCTTTCTATTCGTTTTACAAATGAGTGATGCCACAGGCAAAGGCTGAATAGCCCGTAATTTAATATATACACACACGTGTATGACCTCCCTTTACATAAGTATAAATAGATAGGTAGGTAATTAAGTGTTTGACAATAGAGCACTTGTCCATGCATAGTAATGCTACTTAGATTTTATTGTCCCGTAATTTACATTAACTAGTAGATAAGTAAAATTTTAAATATACAAGGCCTTTTAAACGAGTTATATTTACTTTAAAGATTTACTCTTCGACGTAATCAACAATGGCGCCTAATTCTTAAAAAAAGCCTATTCCAAATTTAAGAAAAACTTTGAATTGTACATACGATCTGTCAAAAAATGATGAAATGTTTCAAAGCGGTGCGGTGTTTTATTTTTAAACTGGCAACGCGCGACCTCTGCGCATGAATGTAGTGCCAATGTCACAGTAACTGGGTCTATGTCAGCGAGCGTGGCCTTACCGCCGCGGGGATATGTCTGCACGTTTTGTGGCCTTATTTGGCGCTTTCGACGGGGTCACTAGGTTTTTGGTGATCGCATTCTGTTATACAACTTCACTTGTCACGTGAAAAAGTCACGTATTTCCATGTATTTCATTCCAGAGCAATCAGACGATGTAGGCTTTCGCAGCGTTGATATGGTATTGGCTACAAAGAGGTCAAGAATACTTTATTTTAAAATTAATAATTATTATAAAACTATAGCGTTCATATTAAAATTAAAGTACGTTAAGCCGTCAGTCCCGGTCGACATATGCACATCTGTGACATTCGTTACGGGTACGGTTGGAGCTGTAAAATTTCCGACAACCTGGTCTAACTACAGAACTTCGATATCGCCTAGTATTTGGGTTGTTTAGATCTGATGGTAGTAACTTCACATAAAATAAAATATGGAACTACATTCTAGTGAATAAATGATTTATAATTATTATTATTAAATATCGAAGTTCTGCCGTATCGTAGTTAGACTGAAAGCCGACCTCAAACTTAGTTGGGAAAATATCATTGTTATTCAATATTTTTTTTAATACCAATGCTCCTCAAGGACCACAGCCATTTGTCATATTCAATCATGAATCATGACCTTATAGTAATACACTATAAATAATAATTAATTAGTGAGATATTTATAAATAAACAAGAATATATAGACATGCTAGTTGTGGTAAAACATTACAATGTAATAACATGAATTTGTGTATTGGTATAGCCCATCAAAAACATAAATGTGAAAATGAGAGCCAAGTTCAATATGAATAATAAGCATGGTTGTCTACTTCGCCGACAAAAGAATTGAGATCTAAATGGGTGCCAAGTTCTGTGGATAATCCTGTAACTTATTTATGTATATTATACTATAAGAACATATAACATTCTTAAATAAATTAAAAACACAAATTCTTGTTTCTTTTACTGTTACAACAATATATGCTATTTAAAAATATAACTTTTTAAATTTGAATAGTCGGTTTGTTTCCACAAATCAAACTTACGTAAAATTTAAGCTCAAGATTTGACTTGGCTAGTTTTTACCAACAAGTTTTTTTTTTTCTCACACAAGGCCGTCTGATTCCAAACTAGGCAGAGCCTGTACTATGGTAACCAGACTGCTGATAAACATACTTATATATTTCTAAATACATACATATAGATAAATTACACCCAGACACAGAACAAATGATCATGCTCATGACACAATTATTTGTCCTGGGTGGGAATCGAACCCACGAGCTCTGGCTTAGCAGTCAGGGTCACTAACCACTAGACCAACAGGCTAATCAATTTGGCTAATCAAATTATCCCCTTTAGTTTATATGCAAGTTACTGTTTTTATATTGTAAGGTCAACATTATCTTACTCTTCTAAAAGTTTGGTTTGCTGATAAAAACTCTGATATCATTACTTTTGCAAAGATATTATTATTATTCAGCATTCAAGTGCTCTGTAACATTTATCTATTTTCTTGCGTTTACACTGAATAGTTTTATTTTTTGTGCTATTTTATGCATTTTCCTGAACGTTAGAAATATTTGAGCGCATTGCCCAATTATTGATGAATTCTTCCTTACCTTCCTTCCTACATTTTTTGTAGTGATTCTGTACATTTTCAATGTGTCTATTAAACGCTTATAGACAACAGAAATTTGTTCGAATCTGGGCTTTTGTAAACCATTGGCTTATTTATACAAAGTAGCAAGATTGTGTAAGAATGTATTACTTTTGTAACACAATTGTTTGCAATGACGCAATAATGTCAAATCGCTCTGAGCGGGTGGCGCTGGCAGTTGCAGTTTGTGTTATTATTGGTTGTCTAAGTTTTATAAACAATCTGGTATGCAAAATTATGATAAAAGCGATCTTTCATCATGGAACGTACCCTTCTGCGATAGAAAACAAATGCTATTATATATAATTTTGAAAGGGGCTAGGTGTTAATAAAAATCGATTGCTTGGAAAATATTTCAATCGTAAAAATTTAGTGTTTTCTGATTTTTTTCTTTAAATACACACAACAACTAATTATAATTTTTTTACAATTAATTAATTATTTATTAGCTGGACGTCAAATTTCAACTTCCTAGGTCATCTGGAAGATGGTTAGGTTTCTGATCTATATGTCAGTCAGTCAGTGATAAAAGTGCTGATTTTTTTATGTTAATATCTCAATTACCGTTAGAGTTATATTTATGAAATTTCAGGTTCTAGTTTATTAAATGGGTTTAAATGAATAAACCAAATTTCATGTGTTAATATTAATAGGTTTTAAGTTATTAAGGCGTCAAAAGTGGCTCCAAATGGTTTGTGTGATATAACACACGGCTACTGCGTCGCCAGTTCCTTTTTCGCGTGTCTAGATATAGATTGATTAGATGGTACTTGAATGTCGATCGTAAACTGGAATGGCTTTATCAAGAAAAAAAGACAAAACTTATTACGTGGTATTAATATTAATTCTAAAAGAGAACTTTGTTTATTTTTTTATCGAATGGCGATTAGTAGCGGTCCAATACTTGAAGCCAAGTAAATAAAATTAGCATGTTTTTGTAGTTAATGTATTACTTTATTATTTTTTGCCCACGCGTTATTACCTGAACATACTTAGTTATTAAACTTTGGCGTTGGTTGTAGAACATCAGTTGTCTAATACCAGTAGTTCGCCGACGCAATTTTATAACGAGAAGGTGAGGCAGAATGTCGCATCAATTTGAAACAATATATTTAATCTTTTTTTGTTGTATTAAAGAACCTTTTGTTCCTACTAGAAATCTAGGTCTAACATGTGGTATTTAAAGAGAAAAAAGACTATGACTGGCCATTTCCGCATAGCTGTCATATCTGTCAAAATATTAATGCTAAAAAGATAATTTTCTATAGAAAGATCAGTATAAATTGTAAGTTAACTTAATAAATTTGGGATTAAGAATAATAATAAAGTATGTACCCGTTTGCCTTCGTTTTTATTAACGAGTGCTTAATAAACCGTAAAAACATAACATTTATTTTAACCACCGTTATTAACTGGAGTTTATCTTAATTTTTCCTTATCATCGTTTCTGTCTCGTTATTTACAGCTTACCTATTATCCAGAACATAGCAATATTCTCAATACATTTTGATGTCGATGCCATCATTGTGGTATAAAACTCTTATTTTTATTAGGAATACCTATATTATTCTGTTGTTATTCATATCTTTAGAGCGGTCGGTCCCGGCAGTAGCCAGCTCGAGCTACAGGTAGGTATGCAATACTCTCGAGCCTGCTCGAGCTTACACAACCCACCTACCATTGCCTTTTTTAACTATCTTTCCCTTTCAATATTCTTCCAATGTTCCCATCTTTAATTCCCACAGTGCGCGGTTGACGGAAATAGGCTTGCCCCCTATTACGTGATTGGAGCCAAATGATGGTTGGCTAAGTGGGTATTTAATACACCTCTTCTATATTATTCTATCCAACTCAATTAGGCCAGACATAATAGTTGCACGATGATATTTCCAGATTCCGTTTTTTTTTTTCTACCTTGTAATGTAATAATAAACCATATCCCTAAACTTAAAGACATCATCAAGAATGAATATACAATATTGCAGTTATATAATATAATCGCATACATTTCACAAATTACAAACATAGCAGTGATGTGTTGCTAAAAGTTTTCGTAAATCTGACGCGGCGATTTATTGTATATCAATTTCCTTGCAATAGTATTGTGAAATAAATTACTAAGCCAATGCTAAGGTCACTATATTCTGCGTAAATATACATATACTAGAAGTAACATAGATATTTACTAATAATATAAATGAAATAAAGACAAACACTTTAGTATAGATTTTCAGTATATTATATTATTTTCTGTTTTTTGTTTAATAAATATTCACGAACTTTAATGTTACTAATAGAAAAAAAAATTAAGACTTTTTTTCTGCCTAAGAAGTAGCTTTAATAGTAGTTATTGATTTAATCAATTATGATCAAATTTCAAGCTCTGGGTAACTACAGTTTTTCATAAAATTGTGTGATGTCTGAAGGTAGAGTAGAAAAAGCATTTGAAATATTGTATTGGAAATAGAAAAGATACAGACAGAGAAGTTTACGAACGATGAAGAAATCAAACTATTATAGAAAAAGGGGTTCTGTTTCATGAGTCTATATATTAATATAAGGAATGCTTGGGTATATTTTCCATCATCACGACCTCCTGAAGAACATCATAGAAGGAAAGCGAAGAAGGTGAAGAGAGAGGATAAGTTACATCAGCCCAAGAAAACAGGTCAGCGTCATGTCATAGGGAAGGTTAAAATGGAGAAAGTTGTAGTCATTACCCCAAAGAGAAATCAATTCCTTAATTTGAAGGAAACTCAATATATGTATGTAAAATTGTTCATATATAATATGTATGTCATTAGTCAATTTGTTCTCAAAGCGCCCGTCGACGGCCATTTTAAAAACGAAGCTTAATAATTTGAAAATATCACTTAAAGTATTTGCTTACTAATTAAGTCTGCAAATATAAGCATAACGTAAGCAGTTCATGTCTAAACCTACGTCTGTCTTAGACCAAATTACTCCAAAACTATACCAAAGGAATTTACATTAAGCTTTAAGAATTTTGTTAATCATAAGGAAGATGAAAATATATTCATGAAAATGTTATAAAAATGTAAAAGAATGGTCACTGTAAAGTTTTTATTATAGTTAATACTGTTTTGTTAATTATTAATTATCTCTACTGATAACTATAAATAAAAAAAAATTGAAAAACCCCCGACACAGAAAATAACAAAAATGCCATACATCATTTTGGAAAAGAGCCGATACTCTTACACTGCTGGGCCGATATTAACCATACATAGCTTAGAACCACCGCAAGGAAACTGGCTTTCAAATAAAAAAAACAGCATCGAAATCGGTCCATCCGTTTTAAAGGTACGACGCCACAGACAGACACACACACACAGACATCGACGTCAAACTTAAAACACCCCTCTTTTTGCGTCTAGGGTTAATTATATATCATTAATATGATTTCCACAGCCAAACATCAAAGTGGTTCACCATAGTGGTTTGAATAAGGATAACTCATAAGGCTCTAGTTATATAACTGCTATATTAATTATGTATATCTGGCACAGGCACAGACAGCACAAACTTGATATATAGATATATTTACATGTACAAAACTGATATGTTTGCAGGAATAGAAGAATCACATGTTTTTCCTTCTGTCAAAGTAGAAGGACACATTGACACAAAACATAAATCAACACGACTTTTTCTTAGAACATTAGTGGTGGCATTGTTATGACTACCTAATGTTGATGGACGTTCAGGATGGTACATTTAAATAGATTACAGTGCATTATGTACTTAAAAAAGTATTTATGCAAGTCAACGAAACGACGAAGAAGTATTAATGACCAATGACAGACACGAGTGACGTCATCGGCACTGGAAGTCTGTTTTCGCGCCGTAAATTTAAACCGTGAGCTTAAAATTTAAACAAAAAAAATATTGACAAACTAATCGTATAGTGCTTTCTTTGAAAGTGTTTATCCCCCTTTTCAGTATTATTATGCTTTTTTTAAGAAAAATAAATACTGGCTTATGTTATAAAATCAGTAGGTACCTATTACATTCTAAGTATACGGGAGATACTATTTTTAAAAGCTTTTATTGTAAATACCTACGCTCAAACTCACAAACATTACAAGTCTACTTTTTTTTTATGGTATAGGGGGCAAACCAGCAGACGGGTCACCTGATGGTAAATGGCTACCACCGCCCATGGGCACCTGTAACTCAAGAGTCACAAGTGCGTTGCGGCCTTTAAGGTGGGAGTAGAAGAAGAGGGGGACGGGGGAAGAGTGGGAAGAGGGGGAGAGGGGAAGGACGCGAATAGGGGAGAGGGAAGGGTTAGGGCCTCCGGTAACCTCATTCACGCGGCGAAATGCAATGAAAGTATTGCTTCACTACCGGTTTTCTGTGAGGCCGTGGTATCGAGCGGAGTCGAGCCGGCCCATACGTGCCGAAGCATGGCTCTCCCACGTATAAATATATAAATGTTAAAGGACGCTATTGTTCATAAAAAAATAAGTTATTTTTTTAAATATCATTATGAAATACGGGAATACTATCGTATTAATAATTATGTAGGTACTTTTGAACTTCCTAAGGTTTTGACTAGGCTTGCAACGGGTATTCGGCAAATATTCGGTATTCGGCATAATACCGAATATCTTAGTACTATTCGGCCAATAAATACTCATACATAATTAACTTCCATAATGTGAAAAATCAACGTCTGTTCATGCATTTCAATTGTAATAAAAAATTAGCAGTGGAGAATTGTGCTGCAGGGAACTAATATTTTATATTATTTTTAATAGAATTTTAAACTGATTTGCAACCGAGTTTTATCTTTCGATATCTCAATATGGGCTATGCTGTTTCTGCAGAATACTACTCGTAGCAATCCATAAAAGAAGATAATGGGATGATCTGCATGGTCAAAAAAATAAATAAAAACAAAAACGTTATATCTGGACAATTTAAAAAAAAACGATTAAGAATTTTGATAAATAAATGCTATTATTCACTAAAGGACTATTTGGATTGTACATCACTCCACTCATTTTGATGATTTTGAATTTTGTTTAACATTAGCATTAATATGACATGTAACTTAATCTATTTGACATTTACTAAAATAAATTGTATTTTAAATTGGTATTGATATGCATGTGGCTATTAGTATTGACTTTATTACTGATGTGAAAGTTTACATAATTCTACCGCTTTATGATATTTTGAAAGTTAAATGTGTGCTAAAAAGTCAAAAAATGGCATTGTTAATTAAAGATAAACATAGAGGACCTACCTATCTGAAACATCTCACAACCTGTTGTAATTTGACCTATGTTTACGTCTAGTTTTGACCAAATTAGACATCCTGTTTCTCAAGCTGATTGTCCAAACCTAGTATATTACTGCGTTAATTTCCAGTATTTATTAATAGAATATATGATGGAACGCGAAAATTTAAAAGTGAATCCTACTGTATTTAAACTAAACTAGCTGCGCCCTACGGTTTCACCTGCGTAAGTCCCTCGTTAAATTTTCTAATTTTCCGCGCAACTTTCTTAAATTTTTCTTTCACAAGTACCTTCTAACAATAACAAAAACACAAAAATAAAGAATTAGCGACCAAGGGAAACGGATAAATTTTTATATACATAGACATGCTCTGCGAATTTAAGCATAGATACAAGCTTTCATCTGTGATCGAAGGATACAAAATATAATCCGTATTCTATGGAATCCTTTAAAAAACATTATGTTTTCTAATATGAACCAGGAAAATTCGCGCGGGAAAACTCATTTAAACACTTCCTATTTTTTCTTTGTCAACGTCACATGGACATAGTAGCTAATGTATTTCAAGGTAACATGTATCCTAATTAGAATGTACCACAAACACTAAATGCATTACCATAGACAACAAAATATTCCTGAGACCCAATTTTTAATGTCATTAACACGCTATGAAGATAAACACTCGATACAAAGTACTTGCATAGAGACCATGTTCTTGTGACGTTCGGCCCTGACGGTAACCTTGTCGCTGTCTCGCTCGCACGCGTCTTTGTAAGAGTGCTTTTATCTCTCTCTAGCTCAATGTTTGCAGTGATAACTACCGGATTCCGTGCGCGTGCGCAACGATCGAAATGTATTTGATATTTCTTTAAGTTTGATGAAAGGACTGTTTGTGTTGGCGGGAGAATTTATATATAATTATGTAGGTATATGTATAAAATAAATTAAATTTATAATGAGATGACACTTTATACATACATATATGTATAATTTTTATATTATTATACATTCTGTTAACTGCACAACGCGGGCAATCTTTTGACAACTATATGTTTCTCTCAAAAACAAATTCCGATAGGTACTCCTAAACAATATAAAGACAATTGCTACAAAACATATGTTCCCGGTTCGAACCCCACTATTGTTTTTAATTTAAATTTTTACTTAATTACTGTTTTGTGCTCAATCCATTTTATAACTATACAAATATGTATACCATCTCAATATGTATATTCCTGAAGGTAAAACTATTCCAAGGTACAAGGTAATTATAATTAATATAACCTAATATGTATAAATAAATCAATTTATTTTTACATAAAAGACACACATAAAGGAAAATGAGCAAAAATTGGCATTATTTACCACACAACACCACACCTATTTACAATAACATTATCGTACTATATTCAGTTTTTACATAATACTCTTACAATATGTTTTACATTCCGTATTTCAACACAATACAGTATAGCTAATTAAAATAAAATTAATCATTTACAAACATCCCTTTAAGAAAATAAATCTTGACTCCATTTTGAATAATGAATGAAACTCGCCGCTACGAGAACAGGAATACATACCAAGGCATTCGATGAGTCGGTGGTATATTTTTTAACCTCACGATAAATTAAAAGAGCAATTTGGTGGATTCCTATACTCAAAATAAATGTGTGTGTGTACCAGAGTACACAGGTAAGAAGTGAAACTTCTTTACAACATATCATTTTTCTACTATTTGCAACTTCACGAAAATGGGGTAGATAAGGCTTAAGCCTTAAGAAATTATAAAACGAAATATATAATCACTCTCACTTTTCTTGTAAATTCACTTAAATTTGAATAAGTCTTTTTATTTTATCACTTTCAAATTAATATATTGTTATTCTTATTTCAAACCAAACTTCAAAACTAATATATTGTTGTTATTATTATAATATATTACATTATATTCTTTACTATACTAAACTTTGATAAAAAAAGCAACATAGCGCGTAACCGAAAAACGTGACGATTGCTACAAAAATTTCTCCCATACGTCGATAAAGAAGTTTCACTTCAATAAATTATTTTGCCAAGTCCAGCAATAACATACGTTAACATACTGTGAAAATTGTCATTCAGTTTTACTTTAATGTTTTCAATTTATTTTATAAGTGAATGATTAGACAATAGCAGGTCGTGACGACATGCCTTAGTATTTCATATAGAAATGTACCGATCCTACATTCCTACCGTTTTGGCGTTTAGTTACAAAATTGAAAGCATAAATTAACTTTTCTCAGCAAACACAATGACATGTTATGTAAGTTTGCTTGGATTTCACTAAACGTAAGACACGTTTAGTTAAATCCTAGTCAAGAACAAAAAGAGATAATTCGTTAAAATAAATGATTATATATTCTGGTACACAAACTAAGCAAAGCGTGTATTATGAACTACTACCAGCGCCTCGCGGTTTCACCCGCGTAAATCCTGATCCCGTGGGAGTATCGGAATAAAAAGTACCCTATGCGGTAATCCAGGTCTCCAGCTATCTACATACCAAGTTTCATCGCAATCGGTTCAGTGGTTTTTGCGTGAAAGAGTAACAAACATCCATCCAAACTTTCACATTTATAATATAAGTGGGATAAAACACATACTTTTTGTATGGATTTTTGACAAACAGATATTTTTCTTTGCTGATCGGTGACCGCGACCTTTGACGTTTCCGTCGAATTCACAACCGCCGCGCCACCAGTCGTGAAAAAAATTCTACTACGATTCTAAACGAGAAGCTTAGAGAGCGCATGCAACATTAAATGATTAAAATATGTATGTAATGTAATAATAACACATGATCAAACAAGTAATGATATTTTTTTTTCGTTCGCCCCGGTAACCTGCTTCCCTCATTAGCATAATGTTATGCAATTAATTAATTGCAGCTGATTAATAAAATAACATGTCATCGATGCCACAGTATATTGTCGCTGCTAAAACGTCTTCTTTAATGCAGAACATGAATAACATTACATTTATGTGTATATAATGAGACAAAGTTACCCTCCTTAACTTTGTTATTTTTGTTTTACAAAAATAATACTTGTTTAATATACAATTAATAATTTAATAATAATAAATTTACTGTTTGGACCGTTTTTTTTTCGTCGCTAGCGTAAAATACTTAATCTGATCGGAAGGGTTAGATCAGCACTCACAAAAGAAACCGCGACACGAAGGTACCCTCTTCTATTAATTACTTTTATATATATCTTACATAATAATATAAACGTGATAGTTTGTGATGATAGACAGACGTTTGTTACTCTTTCACGCAAATACTGCTGAAGGGATTTGTAGGAAACTTTAAAGTAACAGCTTACACATCAGAATAACCATCCCACTAATATTATAAACATGAAAGTTTGGACGGATGGATGGATGGATGGATATTTGTTACTCTTTCACGCAAAAACCACTGAACCGATTGCGATGAAACTTGGTATGTAGATTGCTGGAGACCTAGATTAACGCATAGGCTTTTTTACTTTTTATCCCGATATTCCCACGAGATCGGGACTTAGGTGAAACCGCGGGGCGCTGCTAGTAGGCTTACAAAGATATTAAGCATTTTCTTTATTCCACGCGGGCAGAGCCGCGGCAGCTAATAAGTAAGTAATAATTTGTGTAGGCATTACGCCATTTACACCAATATTTTATTCTAACCTTTCTAAAGTGCAAGTAAATCTAAGTATAGTTATTTTTTAAATAATTGAAATATATATATAGAATGGCTTTTGAAAGATGAAAACTTCTACACTCTATAAATATCTATTCCTTGTTCTTTATATAGTTAAATAAGCCTTTCCATGGTGGCATTCAAAGGAATTAGGACGACCAATTATCTACCGGCATACCCGAATTGGATCAAGGTTCGGCCTCCGTTTGCGACAGATAATTATGTGTGTACTCTTTAAATATGTACATGGTCGTCATTTTATAGATAATATGCCTGGACATTACAAAGGCAGGTAATTTGGTAACCAGCAACCCCTTTCAAGTAAAAAGAGAAATTAAAAAAAATTAGTACCACTTTTGATTGAGATCGTAAACAGTTCAGGTATCCCTCAACAACAATAATTTTGAGAAGAATAGATGAGAGGTACTCCATGTTCTGGACCGCTAACAACGTGTATGAGTCGTGGCCAGATATTAGAATTGACCACTGCGCGAAGTGTCCGACCATTTCATGAAATGGTCGTATTTCATGATATAGCCAGCTAAAACTGACCCCGTATATTTACGTCAACGTTTGATGATATGTCAATCCACGTATTGGTCATATTATTAATGTAGGCCCTCCATGATATAAACGCAGAAGGAACTTCCACATTGAGTTGCTGTTTTAAGTTATGACGACATTTCACTGCACTTTTTTCTTATGGCCACGACATAATATGAGTACCTAGTTAAGGCGGGAAAGCCTAACGAAACAACAAACACACACTCGCATTTATAATATTAGTTGGGATAAGTCATCTTACAGCACATGCAAATATATATAATCAACTAAACTGACATTATTACCAATCGCACACTGTATCTAGGGCGATTGGGTAACATGTCGCGTATTGTTTAAAAGCAAGACGCCGAAATGCGCAGACGCAGCGTGCATGATGTCGCAATTCGCGCCCTAAATTATGCTTTCTGCAAGTGTAGCACTATACTGCTTCATAGCAATGCGATGACTAATATTATAACTTATTAACATTGTAAAACTATTGATATTATTCAGGTCCATTAAGACCAATTGAAGTTAGCATCGAAAGTGTACAAACATGTCTAGACTTGCAGAACACATTTGTTTGAACGACAATATATATTTCTTTTTTCATTGCACTAGATATAGTGCAGTAAACTACTTAATTTGTACCCATTTCAGAAAAAAAAATTTTTTTTATGGCAATCTTTTTACTTAGCTGTCAGTCAACACATATTTTGTTCTTAGCTTAGATCTCGGGATGGTTTCAAATGGACCCTACGTGAGCTTTAAACAACATTTATTATGTTTCACGAATTCACTTGATAGTTTAAAAGCAGACATGAGGATGACACAAAGCGGACATCTTAAAATTTCCATTTCAATTCCTTCTAGTTTTGTTTTGGTGCTAAGGTACTCTTTTTTTTTTGTTTATGGTATTCACTAGTGATGAACTGAAAGATCCAAATGTTACTACATACTAGTGATGCCCCGAATAGTTATTTACGTAAATAACCGAATATCGAATATTATTCGGTTTGATTCTCATCGATTCGAGCATTCAACAGAATTATCCAATCAAACAATCAATTAGCCTAGTCCACTGCTGGACAAATGCCTCTCCCAATGTGCGCCATAACATCCAGTCCTCTGCCTTCCGCATCCAGTCTCTCTCAGCTACGTTCCTCAGGTCGTCCTACCTTCCGTTTACTGATTCGCGGTCTCTACTCCAAGACCTGTATGTAGGATCACCAAACCACGAAAGTTGAATAGGATTGATACAAATGATACCAGTCACCACTGCTCATTAAAAGGCACCGCTAACTCCATACCATTAGGTGGAAAGTGGGTCTTGAAAATAATGTTGTACTAGGTTTTGCCTGCAGCTTTGCTCGCGTTAATGTAGGGTTTGTCAAACAATTTACTTTCCTTTGGGACCAGTTTTTTTTTCGGCATGAAATATCTTATGTCGTTTTGTGTACATCTGACAACGTACAAAAGTTCATGATGATCGGTTGACTTTATTAGGCGTAAAAATGCAACAAACAAACATAGTAACTCACTTTTGCATTTATAATATTACTTATTAGTAAGGATTAAAATTTACTTATATGATATGAATGATGAATTACCCGAGGAAATAACACAATATATAAACAGAAATACATACATACATACATACAAGATGAGTACTTATTTTCATTTCCGAGTATCAGGCGTTTAAGTCCAATATTCCGTGTGACGCGGTACCAGGAACCCAGAAATATGAAAGAGCTCCTTACCCTGCAAAAAAAAGAAAGTATAATTTTAGTACAAGTTGCAAGGCGTTTTCGTAAACACGCTGAAGTTAAAACTGACTATATATAATTGGAATTTAAAATCCGGTTACTGTGGGCAAAACCACACAGATATTTACTAAAATCTACGTCAAGTATATTTCTTTATAGTTTAAACTGCAGTGATATGAATCAGTTGAACACGAAATCATCATCATAAATACTCAATACAAATAAATAAAATTGAAGAAACTTTGGCTACTTTTATTTTGGAAAAGGAAATAGGATTCCGAGCAAAATATATGTATGTGTGCATCTTAGTTTTGAGCTGACCAGTCACGACACCCTAGACTAGATAAGTCAGTAGGAATGGTAGGAAACGGCCGCCCACGTTATCCTGGAGTGCGAAGGAGTGGCCATACAACGGGCAAATATCCTTGCAGGTGCGAAGTCGCTCCTAGAAGTCAGTGAACGCCCCCTTCTGTGCTTCTGGAAGGAGCTAGGCTGGCTCAACTAGTCAGCCTCATCTGAACGCATAATGAACCGCATGAGTCTAAATGCGGAAACAGAGCCCAGATGGGTCTGTAATCACGGAACTCTACTACAACTTAGGGAGAACAATGACTCCGACCAGCCTGCCAACGCAGTCCGACTTTCTGTCTGACACCGCAGTCGATTCTGACATACTATTTTAACAAAATCCATTTTTCGGTTTACATTAAACAAAATCCATAAGTACTATTGACTCCAAAATCTCTCAATATTATCTTAAAGACGCTTTAAATCATACGAAAAAAAAATATTTCAGACTCATCATCAGGCTTTTCTCAAATATTAAAGTTGAGCTAAATTCGTATAAAATACAAGAAGTATCCTACATACTATATACTATTTTTTTTTTGAAGACAACTTCCGCATTAGGATGACTCCTGCGTCGCGGGGGACTTTACAAATATACAAACAACGGACACAAAGAACACCCAGACTCAGATGGGAATCAAACCCATGACCTCTGGCTCAGCAGTCAGGGTCACTAACCACTAGACCAACAGGCCAGTCTACTATATATATATATACAAGTATACGTACTATACTACCTACATAATATAATATATAATATATAAATAAATACCCTCGACTTTAAAATCCCTTCTACGATTAGAAAAGAATTGATGATCTTCAACCCGCTGAACAGATTTTCTTGAATCATAGCTAAGAACACTCAATCCGTTTAGGAGCTATGATGCGACCGACAGTCATACAGATACACAGGTTAAACTCATAACACCTCTCTTTTTGCGTCGGAGGTTAAAAATAACTAAAATTGGAATAAGACCTATGTTCAAATACTTTTATTTAAGTGGCTCCTAACCGACCGTTACATCGCATGACATCTGTAAACACCTATCTTGTGAACAAACGTATTGAAGATTGGTTAAGGAAGACCTGAACCAATATTAAATATGTACTACTATACGTGCGTCCTACCTGTTATGACATACGGCGCCGAGACGTGGACACTAACGATGGGGCTAGTCCACAAATTTAAAGTCACGCAGCGGGCTATGGAGCGAGCTATGCTTGGAGTCTCTTCGAAGGATACATTTCGTAATGAGATCATCCGACAAAGAACCAAAGTTACCGACATAGCTCGCAGGATAAGCATGCTGAAGTGGCAATGGGCTGGCCATGTATGCCGAAGGACCGATGGCCGTTGGAGCAGACGGGTCCTAGAGTGGAGATCGCGACTCGGCAAACGGAAGGTAGGACGCCCCCCAGCCAGATGGACCGACGACCTGAAGAAGGTAGCAGGGATGGACTGGTTGCGGAAGGCGGAGGACCGGGTGCTGTGGCGCACATTGGGAGAGGCCTATGTCCAGCAGTGGACTATGATAGGCTGATTGATTGATTGATTGACTATACGTGATTCGCTAATTCTCTTCGATGATTTTTTTAAGTTCTGACACGTTTTCTTCCGTAACTGCCGTCAAAGGGCCACCACAATTTTCTTCATCGACCAAAGTTTGCCGACCTCACTGAATTTCGCTGAAAAATCGGTACACAGTAGCCTTAGAAGGGCCTTCGTCTACAAATGCAATTTAAAGTTACATAACGCGATTCTTTTCTATTGGCATTCCACTTCCTTCATCTATTCCCATACTTTTATCTTCCAATACTCCTGATGTATTTAATATTTTAGCCTCTTATAAAACAACGTATGACTCTTTTAAAATCTAAATATGTATATTAATTTGTTCCTTATCTCCTTTTGATCCAGATCCTATCCAAATTCAAAATTTCCTTTTATTTTTTCATATTGTTTCCCTACCTTTTACTTGTTTGTGGCGATACGAACCGTGAGCCATATCAGAAAGAAAAAAAAAACGCGATTCTTCCGGTTAAGACTGTTGATTTCGAAAATTAGCGCGAAAATCTTTATTATGGATCCCATGGGTATTGTGGATCCCATCGCATAATTGTGTCTCTAGTCGCTACCTGCGCTTTTTTAATCTATTGTGTTTTTTTTTTTCGACTTTACAGAGTTTATATATAGAGTGTACTATTTCATTCTTAGTTTCATAAAAAATATTAGCCGAGTTTATTCACTTACCATTGATATAAAAATTTTTGAATGTTTTAGTAGTTCATTTTCTCTTAGTAACTCTATAGATTATGGTTAGTATACTTTAATGGCCTTTATAAAGTACAGCTTGAATTGTGTATAATTACGATAGCAAGCATTTTAATGCAGCCAATAAAACGCAATGTTAAACATTTTGTTACAAGGTCCCTGATTCGGCTCGTTAATATTTAAACTAAGATTTTGTTTTATTGATGTGTTTATTCAATACGTATTCATCAGATTCAGAAAAATAAAAGAGAATAGACAATCTAGAACATTAATAAAATTATAGTCTGAGAACATCTAGAAATAGAGAGATATCAAAGTACAGAAGAATTATTAGTCCAGCTAACGTGGTTTAACTAACTATGGCCATAAACCTACTCAATACTCTCAATAGTAATATCAGGTGTTGTAGTAGTTTTGTGTCAATATAAACAAAATATGTATCCGTGAATATTTACTTACTTGAACATTAAACTTTAGTAAAAGGAAATAATCAACATCAAAAGGAAGATTATGTTAGTTTCCATGTAATATTGTTTGATCTCTATTATTAATACATGTGTCACAAAGACTGAAAGTTAAAGCAGGTGGGGGTTTATTAATAATTCGCAAAATAAGTGTCTATTTCCATCTTGCTCATTAAAAACTGTGTCAAAGCAAGGCCTATATTTTTATTGAAAAATAGTCGTCAGATCTGTAAAAAGATCAGTACAAAAATAATCTATATTCTAGATTGGTTGTAACCTGTGGAACAAAAAATAATATGCGCCAATGCCAGCACAATCACGTGGCGTAGTAGTGAATAGAAGTGGTTAATGTGATTTAAAGTGTTTATAAAAGTTTTGAATATTTTACATAACTAGGAATCTGTAAAAAATCATGAATCTTACATTTGCTATTATATCAAAATTTGATTTTGGCAGAAATAATCTCCTATCTTATTTAACAGGTGCCTACACAGATAATTTGTGCTTTTGTATTTTTATACGATAACCTATTTCATTAAATAAATCGTTCCATTTTTTAAATTTAGAATATGATTCGATGTATAAAAAATACTTGTATATTATTTGGGAATGGCCTTGATTTTGCCAATGAATCTTTTTTAATTGAAAGACGGAAAAGAATTCGCATGGAGGTGTTAATGTTGCGAAAGAATTGACCTTAAATTATGACATGGTGGTGTGCAAACTCCCGCCACGCCGCTTCCTCGCTAAAACCTTCAGTTGGAACATTTAAACTTAACCTAGTGATCATGACACACTTTTAGTGATTACGTATGGCCGTGTGTGCACATGAGCAGCACAATTCGTACACGAATTTTCGCCAGCCTTTTTGCGTTTACTTTTTAAAATAGGTTAATGCTGTAGGGCGGTAAGCCCTATTTATATAGATGAATAATTTTCAATTGAGAAGCGAAATCAAAAGTCGATGTTATTTCACGTAAAATACCCCGATTTTTATATATTTATATACTACACCTTGAACAGATACAAGGCCATCACAGCAGTTACCAATTACAAATCATACAAAGAAAATGTTATAAAGTTTTATAGTTACTTTAAATTTATTGATTTAAATTATACAAACGAAATACGTAATGTACTTACACAATAAATTATAGATAAATTTAAACATATGTAAAGAAAAAATAACAAAGGTATTTTTAAATAACTCAATAAAAATAATAATGTTTAAATTGATTCGGCGAAGGCGGAAAGAACGGACGCCAGATAGAGGCAAGGCCAGCCGTCAAGGTCCCGAAAAGAAGTAATTATACAAATTTAAACTTTAAGTAATGCAAGTAGAGTTTTTAATTGAATGGCCGGTGTATGTAATGCAAGACAATAAGTTGGGTGTTTTTAATGCAACATTTTTCAGTAATAGGTAGAGATCAAGGTTGTATAATGTAGACGTGTTGTATGTACCTAGTACCTACGTAGAGGCCAGCGCGCGCAGCGTGAGCTGTAGAGTGGGGGGGATTGAACTGAGTGGGCTAGTGATTTCCCAAAGTTTACGGAGTCATACCAAGTTGGCAAATGCTTGGCTATGACTAATGCACTTAGCCATTCCAAAGATAAGCCCAAAAAAGAGAATAGTTTGCAAGGGCAATACACCAATTAATTTTCTTTGGAAAAAACCGTAATTTAAAAATTAAACCATTCTTATTCGAATTACATAATGACTGCTTTATAATACATATAATTCTATATCGTTATTTATAAACTAAAGTACTTACGACAAAAGTGGGGCGCGTGCCAATTTGTTTTTTTTTATAATTCGCTCACGCTATTTTATATTTTTATATTCGTGTTTGAATTAAGAACAAAAAGTTACTGTTTACATGTGGTGTGTCTATGTCTATTCTAATCGCATTTTTTTTTGTTTTTAGAACGCATATTCAGCTGTCTACTTAATCCAAAGTTTAACAAAAAACCAATATACATGCATTGTAGGTACATTTATAGAGTAGATCTCTACATAAAACTACAAGTCGATTTAAGAGAAAAGTAGACGCTAAAATAAAATAATATTTAGTATTCACTCATTTGTAATAATGAAGCACTTTTATAATGAACCTTTTAGAATCTATATATGTATAGTACCTATATATTTTAAGTAGTCAAGATACCAGAAAATTATTTACTTACAATAGAAGGAGGAAAAACTACTAAATTGTATGTTATAGGTACTAACTAGAAAATTCAAAAGTTTAGCGTGTTACGATCATATTCGTGGTAATGCATTATCGTAGACTAGCTCTTGCCTGCGGCTTCGCTCCTGTTAAGGTAGAGTTTGTCCATCTATTCAGGTTTCACTCAGGAACTACTTTATTCTTGATCAAAGGTACCCTATGTGCTTTTCTGTACGCCTGACGTGTATGCGAAATTTCATGTTGATCGGTCGAGTAGTTATAGCGTTTCACGCTATAACTACGCGTAAGAAACAAAAAATCTCACTTTCTAATTTATAAAAATTAATATTAATTAGGATATTATTAAAATACATCTCTACTTCGGCAAAGGTATCAATACAAAGTCAAATGAGCGACGTCTGTCTTTAAAAAGACATAGCTACTCTATATGATAAAGTGGGTCATGGATGTCCCCGAATTCATTGCAGTCATTAATGAATAAATGGTTTTAGCAGTGACGAATGACGAAACGTGAGGGAAAGAGACAGAAGAGTGCGGCTTGTGATCGCAAGTTGATAATATGTTACGGAATTTAAGCAGGTTTTAATAGATATTCCAATGTGGTTTGCTGAAAGCGACTATTGTCTATGGAAGGAGCTGATGTTTTTTTTAAATGTGAGACATTGTGTTGTTAAAAACACTGTCGTATCGCATTTTCCATTTTCATTTTCATCTATTTTTGTAAATTGTTTTGCTATAAATCCAGAATAATGACGTTACGCCATAAATGCTGTGTAGTTGTGTGTACCATTAGGAAGTGAATTATCGCAGCTATCTGAGTAACAGCTGCGAGGCGCACAGCTAAAGCCACTAGCCACTATCAAACTAGGCCAAGGCTATCGAGACAAGCGCGGATGTCCGCGGACCACCCTAACTTGACCTCCAAGATAGCACAGCCAAGCCCCCTCACAGATCTAAATGACATGCATAGTTTTCGCATCCGCGGGGGGATATAGATCTAGTAAGGACGGTTGCGCATCACGACATTTTTGCACCGAGTAAAGCCGAAAATTACCGAAGGTTAACGAACGACTGTGAACGTTTCGCGCGTATCGACTGACATGACGTTTGTTTATGTTGTCAAATGCGTAACACTATAGCATAGTAATCTAATAGTAATATAGTAATGAACTTTCTTTTGTTTTTCGAGTTGCCAAAGACACTTTTTGTAACATTAGACTTTTCGACATTTCATGCAACTTTGTCCTGAGTAGGTACCTAAGTTTTGGCACATTTATAAAATATGTGAGTTTGTTGGTAACATGTTTAGAATAATTTATATGCTTAATGTAATTTATGAAATGCAGAATAGGTATAACAAAAGAGCATTTTCCGTCGAAATTTAAATATTTATTACTTCCCTATATTATGGCTTATATTCTCGACATTGGAATCGATGTTTTTAGTTGAAATTACGAATAGACCCTGGCGTTTGAAGCAGATTATTTCTCACTAATATTGCATATTAATTAGGATAAATACGGTTTTACTCACGTGTATATTTAAAACCGATACTTATCCTAACTAATATGAATACGACTAACGAAAGGTTGTATTCGAATATAACAAATATTGCAGTTATAATTGCATTCTTTTAAAAACATAGTGATAGTCCAACTATTTATTATAAACATTGAAACTGGAAACGGCTTCCTGCATAATTAAATAGATTTAAATTTACATATGTTTAAATTTGTTGCGGTTTCTAAGACAGTTTAACTTGGAACTTGCTAGCTTGTCATGCTTACCAACTTTTTTTTAGACATACCTACTTGCTTTTTTATGACTTTTCTTCGCACAGTTTGAGCTTTTGCTTTCGCCATTCTATATAATATATCCTATACATATATTATATCTATGTATAGGAGTTGCAGCAGTGAGAGGAGAATATTGTATTCAGATTTACCCACCAGCTGCTGCAGTCAATTTATCTTTCTATTAGAGTTTGTGCGGAAAAAGAACCGGCGTGGCGTTTATGCGAACTAATAATATGATTTTGACATGGTGACTCAACTCAGACAACTGTCAAAAGTGTCAAATGTAGAACTTGTTTTCGTGTTGATATTGTCGTGTTGTTTTCTTGTGATTTTATTAATAAATCATGTCGAAAAGAGGTAGAACGCTACGCAGTTCCACAAGGGGCATAATATTCAATACTACGCAGTTTTGCCAAAGAGAAAAAGCGGCAAAACACCCTATTATTGACTTCCAAAGTGTATCAAAAGCGATTTTTCTCTGTGAAAGATATATTATGGGATTATAGGATTTGTTGAAAATTGTTTACTTTCTTTTAAAACTAAAAGTATTTCAGCGGATTATCACCATGATATGAATCTTGACAATTTTACCAAATGGGTAAAAGAAGGCTTGCCAAACCTACATCAACCATCTGTTATTGTGCTAGATAATGCATCATATCGCAGTGTACGCATAAACAAGCCTCTAAATAGCAATGACAAGAAAGACACTTTAAAGAAGCGGCGGTAGCGTAATGGCTAAGGCGTCGGACTTGCGATCAAGTGGTTGCGGGTTAGAACCCACCCCAGTGCACTACCGACGTGAACCCACTCCTAACACAAGCATTTAGCTTAGCTGGAGGGGTTAACAAGAATAATAGTAATGTGTGAAGCACGTTGCTAGTATTCTTTAAAAAGAATGCTGAAAGATAATGAAATATCATATCCAGATAATGCACTAAAGGCTGAACTTCTAAGTTTAGTAAAAAGTTACAAAAAAGAACCAATATATGAAATCGATCTATTGCTTGAGGCACATGGACACACTGTCGTCAGATGCGATCTTAACGCCAAACAACTAATGTGGACTTTAGTAAAAAGATAAGTGGCAGCTAAAAATGTGAATGGATCAGCTAAAGAATTATGGCCAATAATAAATGAATGCTTCAATAATATTACTGCAGAACACTGAAAAAAGAATGTGATCATGTTTATAAATATTGGGAACAAGACCGTTTGACAGAAGATATGCAAGAATTTATTATCAATGTAACAGATTCAAGCACATCGGATTCAGAAGAAGATACTTAATTGGACCTCAGTTAGTTCCATAGCCAGCTCAACCATAATTGACATTGAGTATTTCGAATCAGACTTTGATTATAATGAATACATAAATGAGTACTACGTATTTTGAATAAAAGTGTATTCTCTATCTTAAATGTTCCTCCTAAATCCTTACACACAACACTAATTAAGTTCCTTTATTACGGTGCAACATAGCGTCTTGACACAGTAAATCTTATTTGCTACGCGTCATTTCCCCGAAAGGCAGACGTCAGTAGGTACAACCTATATCTTTAATAATATCTTAAAGTCACATTAAGAGATTGGACTTGGAGATAAGGCCGCCCAATATAAAATGTGTGCTACACTTACTAACCATCAAATATTTAGGTAGGTACTTCCTAAAATATGGCGTTATCTTATTTATCTATCTACCTTTAATATTATATCTTCAACAATTTTCCATTCATATCCAAACATGTAAGTACGCAGTAATTTACTACTAAAACTGTCTACATTTTTTTTTCCACCACAGGGCAATGAAATATACGATGACTATAAAATATAACAGCGTTATTTTATTCTGTCCACAGCTCACAAAAAGTTCTTTACGGGGGAGTATTGATAGAAAAAAATCTTTTTTTTTTAACATAGAACAGTACCCATACACAGTAACCATAAAATTATGTCATAAATAGTTGGCACAATGCCGTCAACCCTTTAGGGATGGAGATAAAACAATCACTAAATTACAATGCACACCGTAAAAAATAACTTTAAAACTTTCTTTTTGTTACGGTACTTTTTAACTCTGTCATGGTTTCTTTTCAAAAAAAAATGTAACAACTGATGCAGCTAATAAGGGAAACAGGGAGAGAAAAAAGCATATTTGTAAAGTATCTGTTTTCTGTTCAATATATGGAGCTTTACCTTCTTAAAACAAAATTTAATCACTAATGACACATTAGTTCTATGGTGCTGATGAAGTAATAACACATAGAAAATTTTAAGGTCTCCTATTTCATGTTCTTTTTTTTATATTCTATCATTTCAGATTTAAAAACTACCACAGCTAAAAAACATTTTATCTTTACTACAAGGGATCGGTTTAATTCTAATTTCAAACACATAAGTGTGTGACGATCAGTTACATACACAATACACAAATGCAATTTTGTTGAATTTTATCATTTATCATTACCAGTAATCGTAAATGTATATAAGTGGAGTTGTATAAGGTGACACAATACCATTAGCTGATACTGTATCGGACTATCAGTTTCCATCTAAAAGATAACAATACTAGTAGCCCTCACAAAGGGCATTTTAAACCAAACGTAAGGTGTAAATAACGAGTTTATAAATATCATTTTGATCTCATTTCTTTAAATGAATTTCTTCCAGAATGGAATACTGTTAGTATTTTAGTAGCTCTAAACTATACAAACCCTACTGAACAACGCTTGTTAAGATCTTGTTTACATTTTAATGAGTGCACTTGTATATTTCTTACTTTCTTCGAATGTTAACCAACCAGAAATGTACTCTTATAGGTCGTGAGCAGGTAGCGAAGGTCCTATAAGGCCGAACTTCGATATTCTACGTGAAGCGACTGCCATCAGAAATCCACAACCCAAGTAGATAGCGATAGATATCGAAGTTCTGTAGTTAGACTAGGGCTCCAATTACCCGTAACGAATGCCACAGATGTTCATAAGGCCACCGGAACCGACGGCTTAACGTGCTTTCCGAGAGGTCTCAATGTGTTAAGAATGCCACCCATCCTAAGACTGACCTGACTAGTCTTACTTAGCCTTGTAATGTGCTAATCTACTCGGTTACCACTTAGCCACGAGCCACACAAAATACGATAAACATCTAGTAAAATTAAAATAAGCGTGAAATATTAAAAATACTTGAGGTTTTCGATTAACACGGTGACCCTGTCTCGCCCTGAATACCATCTTTTATCGTCGAAACAAAAAACAATCTCATAAATCGACGCCAAGTCCCGACTCTCGCGAATTTCTAGCGACAATTGAAATGTGCCAGGGCCAAGATTGTCGCTATGGCATCGTCTGTTAAGTACAATTGAGCTAAGTTGACGAATAGCGTGAACTTCGCTTTTAAGTTGGTAATTACATTATATTTTTGTTGACAGTATTAAAAAGAAAAAAAGTTGAATCTGTCCCTAACTTTTCATCTAAATCATAATTATCCAAAAAGGCTACATAAACAGAAAAAAATATACGAAGCGATGGGACACTTGTAAGGACAATAGGCAGAAATGCCATGAAACCGAATTAAAATAATTCGATTTTTCTCAATTGCGTCAAGATTTCTTAACTCCTTTCTGATAAAGGGTTGCCATAAACATTATATTCTTAGTTGGGTAGTACTATTACCACTTTTTACTATCATTAGTAAAATGTTACAGGTAAATGCAATGTTGCTATGTAAACAAATTCGTTTGAATTTAGACGGATTTTGAATTTCCAAGTATTCCTTTTTTAACATAGCTACCTATCATCAAGAAGATATCTTTATCGCTAAGGACTCTCATGTCCACTGATATAACGCGATCCAATCTGCCATATCTTCAAGATTTATATGTTCAGGGTCATCCATCCTATACGTAATAAGACACTGTTTTTAAATAGACATTCGAAATCTTATCTCGACCGCGTTTTATTTACATACTGAAAAATTACGTGCACCAACACGTTATCAGACAATGATTTAGAGGCTAGTTTTTATCCGCGCCATTTTTATGCGCATGCGTGGCTCGGGCGGCGCGCGCGCTCATCAGCGAGCAATGTGTGTCAAGGAGACAAGTGTATTGGAGAAAAATTTGCGAACCTTGAGAATGTTAGATTAGAATTAGGACTGTCAGACTTTATTTATTTTATAGTCTTATTAAAAAAGAAAATAAGTGTTGTGGGTGACTGGAATAGATATCCAACGAAGGTCAAGCGGAACGATTGAAGTTTTATTACGTGTGATGTATCTGATGTGAGAGTGTTACTTTGACTAAAATCGATTACACTTTTTATATTAACCCGACCGAATAGGTACATAGATATATAGATAGATAACACTTTATTTGTACACCATTGCTACTGTAAAAGTATCGTGCATACATGTGTCAGACAGATAATGCAAAAAGGGCGACCTTATTGCTAAGTGCAATCTCTTCCAGACAACCTTAGATCAAAATGATTCGGAAAGACAGTGATAGTTGATGGTGTATTTCAATTTGAAAAATATACAGATTTTCTGTGTATTTAGTCTAGTTTACACAAACATAAATATACTAGAATGTGTAATTATGTGTAAATGCAAAAGAATCTTTCAATTCATTTTTCACCGACGAATTTATTTAAAAATTTGCACACATAAACTTACCGCTTACAATACAATAATTTAAACAAAATGTAAGTCTTGTTTGTCCAGTAGCATACATTTGCGTTTATGTTTTGCGTGAATATTATTCTCTATTATAAGTATTATAACTTCTTCATAGGAATTCTTAGTACCTACCAGCGAAACGAAGTCTGAAGACGCACCCCGAGAAACACACCAGGATTTGATTCTGTTTATTTGAGATGCAAACTGTGGGTGTAAAAACTATTTGTGAATAAAATATGCTTGATTTAGTGTATGTGACTTTTAATTTTAATTTCTTTAAATGTATGATCATATTGAGTCTTAAAATTTTAAGATTTAAAAGGTAAAGAAATTTCCATTGTACATTGTACGCCATGTTGATGACGTTTTTTTCACGTCATTAGTTTTATTTTTAGATGACTCGCGTATCGTATCGCCACACACGCCAAACTTGTCTGTTTTACCAAACTAAGTTGCAAAAGTGTACAAGTATTCGATTTGCTTAATGGTAGCTGCAATCAGCGCAACTAATGGAATCTGGGATATATCATAAAGTTGCCATCAAGCATACGGCCGGTTAGATGGTTACCCTTGCCAATAAACGCCACAGTTTGTCATTTGCTCTTGCCTTTAAAAAGTCCACTGTTTAAAAAAAAAAGTGTCTTTTGTCGACTTAAAAAAAAGGAACCTGTTTTCTTTTTGATATACAGCTTGATAAGCAATGGGGATGTTATTATATGAACACTTTTCTTTTTAAAGTACCTACATATTCAAATTCTAGTGGTTGCAGAGTGTTTAAAATGTAACCGCAATTTATAAATTTTATTCAAGTTCTATTGGTCAAAGAGCAACCGCGTGGCTCTGTAATCATTTCATATTTTTATGTTACAATTAGCTGCGGGAGCTTACAAATACCTACGTAATAAGGAAATTAATTTGGTTTAAAAGTTGAATTTTGGGCTTCTTATGCCCCCGCTCCAATAATTAAAAATAGATTTCTATCATATATATAAGTGACACTTAAATTATCTGTTCTTTGATATGATTTGTATATTAATATATCTCCTATTTGTTTTCGTTACATTTCAATTCTGAGTACCTACTCAAAAACATAACAATAACCACGTACAAGTAAATACGAGCCCGTAATTTTCCTCGAACTGTCACGAACACAGGCCCTCGAGGAGGAGGAGGAGGGCGCAAAGTTTTATGACCTTTGAGTTTTGGAGAGCTCTTCCTACACACTATGCCTTGTTGAAGGCGGGACTCCAATACTTGTTTTACGACAAAACAAAACTTCTTCATTTATTTTAAGAAAAATGTCTTATTCACGTCATCCTTTTATTAATATCTAGCGGTCCATCCCAACTTCGTCAATCAACAATCATCCTTAATTTTGTCCATCTGAAATAACTTTTTAATAGAAAGAGTTCATTTTTAAAAATAAAGGTGTTTAGTTCCGGATATAAGCGTATATTTATTTATTATTAGGTTTTTTTGGCATAGGGGGCAAACGAGTAGACGGGTCAGATGACGGTAAGTGACTACTACCGCCCATGGACATCTGCAACTCAAGAGTCACAAGTACGTTGCTGGAGTAGGGAAGGGTGGGAGTAGAGGAAGAGGGGAGGGGGTTAGGGCCCCCGATAACCTCACTCACTCAGCGAAATACAACGAAGACATTGCTTCACTGCCGGTTTTTATGTGAGGCCGTGGTATCACTCCGGTTGAGCCGGTCCATACGTGCCGAAGCATGGCTTTCCCACGGGAAATACCAACTAAATAAATACATGCTACTAACAATAAATACTTTTAAATTTTCGAACTAGTATGCATGTAATTAAAGGTGAACATAGCAACGCTATTGTCATTTACATTGTTAAGTTCAAATTGATATTAGTTTAGGCATATCTAAAACTATGTGGTTTGGAAGGGTTTACACCAAAAAAGGAAACAATACACAAACAAGTTATACACAAAATGCACAATCGGCGGCCTTATCGCTAGAAGCAATATCTTCCAGGCAACCTTAGAATAACATAATAGCTAGTTTTACTATTATAACATAATAGCTGCGCCCGAACGAAAATCGGAAAATAAAAAGTAGCCTATGTGTTAATCCAGGTCTCTAGCTATCTACGTACCAAGTTTCATCGCAATCCGTTCAGTAGTTTTTGCGTGAAAGAGTAACAAACATTCCTACAAACTCACAAACTTTCACGTTTATAATATTAGTATGATTTCACTGACCACAACCGTCTGCACTTCTTCGAAAACATTTGGTAGGTATATTTATAGCCCATGGGAATTGCTAAATAAAAGCTTTATTACACCCATCACCTGTTCGTTGAACTCTGTACTATGGGAATTGAAATATACGAATATATATCTCGTTATTTTGATTATTTTATTATTTTTACGTGGGAGAGCCATGCTTCGGCACGTATGGGCCGGATCGACTCCGCTCGATACCACGAGCTCACAGAAAACCGGCAGTGAAACAATGCTTGCATTGCTTTTCGCCGCGTGAGTGAGGTTGCCGGAGGCCCTATTCCTTCCCTTTCCCCCCTCTAAGCCCCCTCTCCTCCTCTTCCCCTACTACCACCTTAAAGGGTAGCAACGCACTTGTGACTCTTGAGTTACAGGTGCCCATGGGCGCCGGTAGTCATTTACCATCAGGTGACCCGTCTGCTCGTTTGCCCCCTAGTACCATAAAAAAAAAAAATTGCGTTATATGGTCACTAAAATATACAACTACTGGTTTTGGCTCGCGATAATTTAGATTTTGTTTAATAACAATGATATAATGTACATGATAAAGAGCCTATTAAAATAAAATCTAGCGTGAGTAGTATTTATATTAAAGTGATAATGTTACCCACGTGTGTATTGCGGATATGGGGTTGCCCGACTAATTTTCAGCTCAAAGGAGACCCTTTAACAAGGTTTAAAGCGGCCTTGCGGTTTCGGGCGCCACATTTATAGGTATCCTCGAAATATTAACGTAAGTAAAATCTAATTTTTGAATAGATAGCTCTGTTTGGACCCTGAAACAAAACTTGCTAACATTGACATTTTGGGGGCTCTCTCCTTCGACATGTCGGTCGAGATATTGTCGCCAAAGTTGATCTGAATACGACGTCAGATTTCTAGCAAAATTTATAATTTTAAGAATGTAGGATCATCACTGCATATTATAAAACAAAGTCAGAGTGATTCATGAGGAAAGTTCAGATGTATAATTTGTTAAGATTTTGTGTATATTGATTGAACAGTATATTACACAACAGTATATTGATTGAATTGTTTATGATTGGTGAAGATGTCTCTGCTACCCTTGCGAAGCCGGAGCGGGTTGCTAGTGTTTAGTAATTGAGAATCGAACAGCAGAGCAGAGAATTTAAGTAGGTAGTTAAAAGAAGTTACACGATATAAAACTAGGTGTTGCTTGCGGCTTCGTCGAAAACAGTTTTTTTTTCCAGATAAATTTACCGTATGTCCTTTTCTGTGACCCTGATAAAGTGTGTGCAAATAATTTTCATGATGATCAATTAACTTTTAAACTTGCTCGTTCCATAATAATATTTTTTTTTTTAAAGACAACTCCCGCATTAGGAATTACTCCTGTGTCGTGGGGGACTTTACAAACATACAAATAACGGACACAAAGAACACCCAGACTAAGGTGGGAATCGAACCCACGACCTCTAGCTCAGCAGTCAGGGTCACTAACCACTAGACCAACAGACCAGTCAATATATATATATAATTAAGTTGACGGGAATTAACGCGATCACGTATTTAAAAGGTATTACGTATTTATAGGGCAGTCATGCCTACTACCCACGGCCAGTGCAACCTGGTCGAAACGTCATGCAAATCAAAGGTATGCTTTTAAATATGTTATTGCGTTAATTCTAACAACGTACTTATATTGTGATCAGTTGTGTGGTTAACGCGTATATGCGTAACAAATTCACATTCCTATTTATTTTAGTGAAGGGTCTTATGTAAAGGGTTTTTGTGACAAAGTGTTTGCTATTCTCAGAATGGACATGCACGGGTTGGTGCGTTCATCATTTCCTCTCAATGTTTTTCACCGGTGTCTTTATCAGTATCTCTCGTTACTAACCCAATCTCGTCAATAGAGCTTTTTCGACTAAGGTTACCACCGGTAAATATAAGACAATGCTGATTGAGCTGCTAAACTACAGTTTTCAGAAAGGTTCGACACGGTATACGGCCAAAAGGTTTTTTATTTAAGGTAAGCTAGACTATAAAAACCTTAGTCTATAGGCGATAGAATCGTTACCCGCTTACTATGAGAAAATAATGCATACTCAAGAAAGACTTACAGAATTTTCTAGTAATAACTATTACTTTACAATTATCAACATCGACGTAATCTCAGTGACGTTAATTTTAAACTATACTTTCACTCTCAGCGCAATCCGAGTCGCGTGCGCGTCTATGCGGAAGCCTCCACGCGCATTGATTTATATCGTATCTTATGAATGCTACTGAAATGTTCGCCTATTATTTATGAGACTGCCCTTTCAATTACCAAACATGATTCTATATTCCTAAAATTGTACATTTTGCTAGAAATCTGAGGTCTTATTCAGAACAACTTTGTCGACAATATCTCGACCGATATGTCGAAGGAGAAAGTCCACAAAATGTCACCGTTTGCAAGCATTACTCCTGTCGTAAATAAGTATGTAGGTATGTCAGTGGGTTAGACCCTTAGAAAATATTCAAAGAAACTAGACGAAGACGAAAACAATATTGTTTTATGTGAGTTTGTTAGTCAAACAAGCTAAATTTTGTGGTAAATAATATAAAAGAAAAAACAATATTTACCACATTCATTACTCAGTAGGTGTATTTTCAATAGTTGATATTTTAAATATATATGCATCATTTCCGAAGCACGGTTAAAAACTGAAGGGAAAACGATCGCCTAAGCAAAATGTTCACTAACGTTGTTGTAATGAGCAATTTCGTGTAAATATGAGTAAAATCTCTTAAGTGTTTTAAACGTAAGCTGTATACATCCTTACATATCATATATTAACTATTAGATATCAAAAAATGACACACACATATAATAATAGGGTAATGTTAATACAGAATAAAAACATTTTTAAGAAAAATGTACTATTCTCTAAGTTTACTATAGGAAAAAAATTGTGACTCAAATGGTGATATTACTCTATTAATGATACCTTATTTATTATATTATCATTAAGAAAAAAGAAAGATCAAATCAACTTGTAAAGTAAGTTGATTGTCAGTAACACAATTTAAACTTTAATATATCACAGTTAAGTTGCTTGTTCACTCATCCTAAAAAACCTAATTCATCTTATGACTTTTATCTAATGAAAGAAATAACTCATATAGTCATCTCTTTCTACCACACGTTGCAACACCATTAGCTAGAGAAATACAGTAAGCCGTTTAATGTTCGAATAATATTTGAGATACATATTATACAAGTTCGAAATCATTCAAAAAGTTCGCGTGTCATTTCAACCATCATTAAGATTTGGCACTATTGCACCCATAACTGCGGCACGCGATACATACTTGTATAAAATAGATGTCAGGATTCAAATTCGACTGGCAAAATGTGTACTTTCAAACACTGCACAAACGATGGGATCACATGTTCGTTCAGAATGGAGAAATAGCTTTCTCTTGTTAACAATATTTTTTTTTTAATTTCGTTAGCTCATCTATTGCGAAATGAGAGTTTGTAACACGAACGTTGGCGTGTCAACGATGATTTAAAAAAAATCATTTACGTCGCTCAACCACCCGCTGAAATGAAATAACGATCTAATCTTAGATTTGAGATCGATCGATATGAGTATTATAATTAATATCGATCAATCGTTAACTTATTGAGTTTTGATTCTTATTTAAAATGTTAACAGATTTAAAAAGTAACCTTGTTTGCCACCTTAGTGGTACATAAATAACAAGTTTATGTAGGCGTGATCCATAAATAACTATCTATACTAAGATCATAAAGTTGAAGAGGTTGTATGTTTCAACGTACTTATCCGAGGTTCGACGAATACTTAGGCGACTGACACTACCTACGTAAAGTCCACAGTGTCAATACAAAAGATGTTTTAAAAAAACAAAACTTTGTATTCGACTTTTGTTAAATAAATTAACGACACCTTTAAAGCTTACGCATTGAAAAGTTCACGCCTTGTTTAGTTTGTATACTTTAGCTTTTGTTTCATTTACTATATTTTCCCGCGGCGATGAAACTGACAGGGGCGGTAAAAGTAACTTTATTGTTAACTGTGAAAAAAATACGGTGTCAAGTGTCAAGTTTTATAATTTACTTTTTCTGCCTTCACAAACTTCAAGTAAGTCATAATATGTATTGTAAAAAAGTATTTAATTATAAAGGGTGAAAAACAGAACTGCGAATGTGTAAAGTGCAGACAGACTGCGGTAATAATAAGGTAACAGCGGAGTTTCTGTCCAAACTGAACTTCACTATATTTCTTATTATGTAGAAATATAGCGAAGTGACGCTTCACTACATGTCTACATAATAAGATATTATTTTAAAACAAGATTATTAAAAAAAACCCAAATGTTCAATCATGACTAAATGCATGACGTATTTCCTGAAAGTAAGAAGATTTTACTGGCCAATGTCATCTTCGCGTTCAAAAAAAATGCGCCTTGCCGGACTATAAATATACCCTTGCCTTTAATTTTTTTATATCGTCGATAGTGTTGAAAAAACTTAGATTTTTTTTAAAGTTTGGGAAAATGCAATGCCTTCATAAGTATCTATTTATTTCTTTTTTCTAGTACCTACATATTTTGTAGGCATAATATCCTTGCAGTATCATGCCTTAATTATTCCGAGAATGTACGGATTATTGCTGCGGAAGCAGGAAGTGGTTAGCGGTGAGCACTTAAATATGGTTTACGAGAGGCCACGGACTGCAGCATACTGTAACTTGCCAAGGAGATACATAGGGCTGCTTATGTCTGTAACGTGTTTATTTTATAGCATCGCGGTGGCAAACAATCGAAGGAGCTGTAATGACCACACACCCAGTAGGTACACAACTCTACGAGTAATTTGGTTATTGGTTGGCTTTTACTATATGAACTATTCAGATGTCCCTAAATACAGCTTAACCATTTATTTCTACATATCTATTTATTTAAAAAAATAGCTTTTTATCAATCACCTTACAATTTTTTAGTCAAATCAGCAACACTGTTAACTTAATCAGGTCCTACAAAAAGTTTTCAAATGAATAAAAAAAAGTAAGGTTATCAAATGTTTAACACTTAAAAGCAATTTTAAACCAAAACTTAACCAATTTTATTTTTCACGTTCTTATTTATAAGTGTTGCCAACTATTACAAAATGATTGTCCCAGAATATTGTCATACACCTCCACATTTTAGATGCATTCGAAAGTACTACACGACGGGTTCTGGACATTTAATAAAACTAAGATTACCCACTGGTTACCATGTCTAAACCTTAGACACAAACATGCTAAAAGCACTTTATAACTAGTTTATTACCCACGAAGTATTTAATTCGCTGCTTATTACTTTCCAATAGACTCTAAGAGAGATACTGCTGATTTCATAAATTATTCGTTTAAATACGTAATAATTTTATTAAAGTGCTGTCACATGTATTTTTTACGCTCACAACTCAAAACGTTCTAAATTAGAGTTGTTCTAAATTGAAAAGTAACATAACTAAGCTTATTAATAATGTCATCAAACAATTAATTGTTTGATACGGTCGTGCTTCAGAATAGTAATAACTAAAACAATGACTCAAGAGCTCTAGAAAATTGTTGTTATTCGTAGTAAGAAAACTCAGGAAGGTATGAAAATAAGGATCATTGAATAAGGCACACTTCACTCAGACCTTCATGTGATAGATTAGATAATTATTGCCTGATTATCTGATACAGTTTTCTACTTTATTATATTTTTTAAGGATAAAAGCATATTATGTTGGACTGTTACTAGTGTATGTTAATACAACCACCAGAAATAAAGAAAATATAGTTATTCAAAACCCGTAATACACAAAAATAAAATGAAACAATACAGTACAAGTCGAAAAGATTTTTGTATGTTAGGGCCTGGATAGGTCTTAGAGTAAACGTTTGTTTTAGAAAAATATTCCAAATCGGTATTGTATTGTGTGCTATTCAAAACTGCAGCAACATTTTGATAAAAATTTTGTTTTCTAAAACTACATATTACCACCAGATGTTTCATGATTTGTCTTCTACGAGTACGTAGTTCCAGAAATTCTCGTAGAGTTCAATGCTTTTTTGTTCGAGGATCACATAAGAAGTATTTGACCAATTTTGATGATCTTTATTATGTACTTACTGTTCCTATGATTAAATATAAAAACGGGTAAATATTGTCTTGTCGTTATAGTGGCCGACGATAGAGATAAAACAACACGAAAATGAAGCCACGAGTAACTGTAGGAGGTGTTATTGTCAGAATTTCTGAATTCGTAAGAGACATCAAGTTTTAACAAGTACGAATGAATAAGTAGAAGTAGTAGTCACCCTAGAGTAATATTCTGGGCGTCTGCCCAGTCTGTATGCATGAGAATTTTCATGTCTAAGAAAACGTGTCAATTTTTTAAAACCTTGGAACTACATTAATTAATATTTGAGATAGCTATCTAACTCGCAATAGGCACAGAGTCGTTGATAAGCTATCGATATTGGCGAGTTGTTATTTTGTAATAAAATGATTGTTTATTTATTTTTTTAATTACCTAAATGATTTCGTTGTTGCTATTAATAAAGGTCTTTCACTGTGCGTTCTTATTTTTCAAAATGGTAATGAAAATGAGCCGGTATACCATATGTAACAAACAATCTCGTTTAGAATTTATAATATTAGTAACAGTAGTACATGGCCTAGGTTAAATAACTTTTATTTATATACTTTATATATATACTTTTGTTTTGTTTGTTACAACAGAATCGGCGTCTAACATCATCAAATGATTGTACATAAGTGTTGAGACCTTCTGTTAGTTAGTATTTGATCCACTTTAGCCTTGTGTAAAATTCGGAGGTTCTGTGACTCACAACGTTCAGATAATGTACAGCGTTCTTTATTATTTTTAACGCGCAATACTTAGAAAGAAACATCTAGAAAAATCAGATTTGAACATTTGTGGTGTCATTTTCAGTAGGTCTAGTTCTTAATTGTCGCTACTGAAGATTTGAAAGTTATGGTAAAAATAAATTCAACAAAAAATATTTAAGTAAGTAATACTTATAAATGCATTTTCTCGCCAACAGATTGACAGATTGATCTTAATTTAACAAAGAAATTATTTGAAATTTAAATATCTAAACCCACATATTCTGCAAATGTGGGCAACAAATGAAGTAAATATATCCACTTCCAATGACCATTTATATTTAAATAGACAATACTCAAAAAATCCAAGAGCCAATGTTTAAAACAGAATCATTTTTATTACTGCGCAATACTTAGATAATACGCAAGGCCAGGTATTACAGGTGCCACAATCCTGATGTTTTTACAATAAAAAATACAGTGACTAATTTTAAACGTATGGTCGAAAATGTGTACTTTGCAACTGTGTAGCCATATTGCAAAATTAAATGTCAATTTCATCATTTTTTAAATATTTCAATACCGAAAATGGAATTATTTTAGGGGCCTATTATAAAAACAAGAATGCATTATTATTAAAATTATTTTGGAAAAATTTATATTGAATATTTTCTTTTTTCTGAATTGTATTAGGTAAATGAAATCAAAGTGATTTCTTATGTGGAATAATACAATGAATAGGAAAGTCCAACGAAAAATTAAATCCTTTGAACCTATGAACCCGGCGATTTGCATCGTATCTAGTTGTTTTTAAACTTTGTTGTGTCTAATGTGCACAATGTAATGGAAAGTTTGGCACTTGAAATTGCGTGTAACGATCGAAATGACGACACTTTTGTAAGAAAAAATTGAACTTCGAATTATTTAAAATTATAATTTATTTATTATTATTTATGTTTAATGTGTTACCTTTTTATTTGTTAATTGTACCTTATAATAACGTACAGCGTGTAATTGTTGTTGACTTCCGTAAGTGGAGTGCCTTATAGGCAATGCAAGGTTAATTTACAAGGTCTCTACAAGAATAAAGCTAATATAAATATATTTTTTCAACACCTTCAAATTCTGGATAACCTTGGTGTTTCCAGTATTGTACATATCGTTCATTTTCGTTGATGCCAATAAATTTTGCTATGAACCACTCATGACTGTAATGCATTTAAAGATTATCAAATAAAATACTTACGAATTTTAAATTGTAATGCTTAAAGTACCTATGGCAACATTTATTGGTAAAAATACCTACGATGTTGCATACAACAACAATGAACTTTAAATTACGAAGGCAAATTATGTCAAACATTAGTTTTATGATCAAACAGACAGACCTCCAAATCATTTATTAAAGTTATTTTTATTAAGTTTTCTTGCATTACATCATAATTTGTTCACGGCCAAACCTGTGTTTTATTATCATCATTTATTTATTATTATTGGTCCATATTCCCATAAAATGACAACCGTGCTCTCCTTCTAAAAGAAAAAAAACAAATGCTTGTCAAACGGCAGTGTTTGTAAAAATTTAAATAAAGAAGAATGAAAGTAAACGTCGTCTCGTTTTTGTGCTAGATAGTTATTTTTACTTTCAGTTTACAAAAGTGCTCGATATTGTTTTAAAAGTTTAAGTGTTATTAAAGTACAACCCTCTTACGTTTATTTTTAAACAAAAGTCGATTTTATCACTGGCTATAAGCAGTTTTATTTGCATGATTCTTGTGTAAGTTACAACTGGACCTTATCTACAAATTTTTTTTTAACATAAACGAACATATTTGTAAGACGTATTTTCATTTTCGACAATTAATGTTGGTTTCCTTTTTTGTTAAGTTTAGCACTCATAATGTACCTTTGTTTTTTTTTGAATAATATAAACGGTCGGTCTTTATTTCCATTATTCTTAACTAAAAACAAAAAATAATAGAAAATACTGACCAAGTCCAAAACGCAATCCAAAGGTTCACTGATCCGTCCACATGCACACAATAAAAATATTATAAAATAATGAGTTAGATCCAGAAGGAAATGCAACGGAATTCCTTGAAATCACTGGCAACACTCCTGTCACTGTCAGACAATTTTCAAATTGAGAACACACACAAATTCAAAATACAGTTCCACACCGAAGGTTGTTCGTAACGTGTTCGGGGGATATCGGGTACTAACTGGCGGCGCGCACGTACGTCCGCTTAGTGCGGCGGCCCACAAGTCACTGAACTGCCGCACAACCGCGCCCCCGTCAGCCGGTGGATGCTTGCGTATATTTTTATGACTGCTCCGACTAGTGTTATCATTGTCAAACCCTGAAATGGTGGTGGATTTAAAGAAATTAGGTCAAGCGGTTAGCGCTGCAAAAGCATGGACAGCTTACAACAATAAAAAAATAGGTACCTCTTCATTTGCAAAATTTTGGTCACTGTCCGAACCACATAAGAGAGTTTATTACTATTGAATGTATCGTAGTTTAGAGCAATTCGTTAGAGTCTTCTCCTTTAATTATCCTAAGAGGTGCTGGACGCAATACACCTAAGTAGTTTACTTATTAAAATTAAAATAACGATAAAAAGTTACGACCTCTCATTTGGCAACAATAAAAGAAATTAAAAATTAATTACGTTTTTTTTATAGACAATAATTATAAAGAATTTCCATAAAAATACACTTTATCAAAAATCTTCTAAATTAAGTGAACGTAACATTACCTTCATTGACGGCCAGGGATTTTCCGGTCCTTCATTTATTTGGACACAGCACAAAGAGACACACACATACACTTTAAAAAGGAAATAAGTTAAAATAGAATAAACAAAATTTTTTTTTATCGTACTCGCGATAAGACGAGAGTTGATTATCGATATATGTATATTGATACATTATTCGGAAGATTCACAAACAAATGACGAGGATCGCTATGAGACTAAGTTTTCACACTCAAACTTCAGTTTTTATATCCAACTTATTAAGTAACCTATTTGTTTGGAATACATCTCATACCACTGTGTTTAATATTTTCCTCATCATGCTTAGTTGTGGATATACAAATAACACGTTAAAGTTAAAAATAAGACCATAGAGTGCAAATTATTAAAAATAATTCCTTTAACTACCCACTGCAGTTTATTTACTGTAGTTATGTACGTTCTCAACCGAAATGAATAGTAACTCTACTGAAGCTACAGGATATTGGTTACGTAACGTCAGTAAGAGAAAATAATATTACTAATTTGGTTAAAAAGATATTCATGTGCTGGTATATATGTATATTTAAAGCAAGAATAGCAATCATTCTACAAATACGTCAAAAAATAACAATCCCAAATTTATAAAACTATGAAAATATTTAAATAATTGAAAATTACTACTAAAATTGAAATTGAACATGAGAAATAACCTTTTACTACACATCTGTTAGCAACTTGTAAATAAACAATTATGTATTACAATGTCAACTAGCGCAATATTAGTCTTATTTTCAACTTGGACAATATTGTACCTTCAACTTAAGTAAAGTAGGTAATAGATTTGTAATAATTATAAAATATCCATCCACATATCCCTAACCCAATGACATCAGAGGTACTCTTAAATCAAACCGAACAAAACATAATAATGTTGTTTTGTAATTTTAAATATGTAGTTTAAGATTATCGTACCTATAAAATGTATAGATAATTACAATGGGTTGAAACCGGAATATATTTTGGTTGAAAACGGAATAAGTTTATTGTTGAAATCGGAACAAAATATTGATATATAGAAAATATGAGTAGAATACGGCAACACCCACCTGTCAGACCTGTCAGATTTATCTCAGCGGTAACATTTTGTTAGTAGAATGTGTGATTTAAAATTTAGAAAGGGTTTGATGTGTGAATCGGGAATTGATCGCGGTAATAATTAGAAGGTATTGTACCTTCTAATTATTACAGCGATTAAGTCCTGATTCACACATCAAATATGTATAGTCGCGAAAGTTTAAAAACAATTAGAAAGAGTTCTTACACATGTAGCTTATATGATTACTTACTTCACTCATTTGAGCCCACTTTGCTATATCGTTCATAAACATAAGTTAGAAAATACCTTTCTGATGAAATACGCTTGTGATAAAAATCTTTTTAACAAAAAATTAAACCGACGAAAAGAACTAAAAAGCAAAAAATAAATAAACCTTAAGTCTTAAGTATTGAGCTTATTTACATAAACTATCAAATTTTATATAAACTTATTTTGAGTCGGCGCCAGACAATAAAATTTTATATGTACCTAATTAAGTAAGTAATTAATCATTTTATTATTTGGCGCCGACTCAAAATAAGTTTATATAAAATTTTTATAATTATATTTAATAATTTTTTATATTCAAGTTTTCGAGTGTTTCAGACGATTCATGGTCTTTCATATATATCTATCCATATATGTAAAGTTTATATAAAAAGTTCATATATAGCGCTTTACTTTTTTCACGGGGTCTACAGTACAACATTAAAACGATACATCGTTCGAAAACATATTTTGTATCGAACGCGATCGTTGAGTTGGGCCGATGACCGATCTGTTCAAACCTTTATTATCTATAAGACTTTTTATGAATCTAATGAAGTAATAATTATCGAATCCTTATTTTTTTGCTAGTACTCTGGTCACCCTACAGAATCCATTTGCCCAAACATGGTCGGCAGGGTAAACGTTGAATGATATGGCAGGTGTTAGACAGGCAAATCAAGAAATGGCGGCATATCGTGATCTGTCCAGGCAGATCTCGATCGGTTAAATTTAACGATTGACTCACGACGTATAAAAAGTATCAATTTATTTCTAGGTGTACAATAACTTATCTATCTTACTTTCTATAGGTAGATCGTCTATCTTTGAGAGTTTATTATCTATATACATATATCGTGTATTCATCTATCTATGTATCTATACGTCACAAGGACGCCACTAAGCGTAACAACAAAGAAATATTTCTGTATGTCCAATTTTTAAAAGCAAATTTAACATTTTCATCGTCTCAATAGCCTTCAGCGTACTCAAGCGTATACTTTCGAATACGTCATACATCAGGCAGCAGTTTATTCAGATTTATGAAACGTAATAACAACCGATCGCAATCGTGGGCAATCGATCGACGCATAAACTGCTAACGACAAAATTGGATTTTAAACATATATTTGTTATTAAGAATCAAAATTTGCTTCAGATTTGTGAAAAACTGATGATAATTGAAACACCATTTTTTAAATTTGCAATAAACCCATTTTTTTTTAGAAAATAGTTATATTTTTGTTTCCTGGTAACTCTATGAGTTGGTACAAATGCTAATTACGAGCTGTTGTGAAATCAAAGGAGGAAGTTCTCTCACAACGAAACGAAAACGAAGTTTATAGATTATTTTTAATCAACAGGTCTTACACAGGTAATAATACGTTCTAAGTAAGAAACAAGAAGAAACCGAATTGTTTTTAATTGAAGAATTCTGTTTTTTTTTTATAGAATACGAATAGTCCTATTAGGGTTCAGTTTTTTTTCATTCGGTCGTAAGGAACCTTAAAAAAGAAGTAAATCGCTTAGTATTACTTTTTTATTATCTTTCTTTTATTTGCATGCTGTTTTTGTTTAAGTACTTAAATTACTCATATCACTTACCTCCTTACTATTTTTAGTAACTATTCAAATGACATAATATAACAATGCTCGCGAGTCGCGTGCCCATCCTAAGGTTACCTACCTATAAGACATGATCTTAAAGCGAAGGCTGCTGTTTAATTATTTTCAATTTTATTAAAGATTCTATTCATAAGTTTACATAGGTAGTTGACTAATTTGAATAGAGGTTAGAAACAGAAAAGAAAGTTGTAAAACCTGACCTTTAAAAAATATATGTTTTCTCAGAAAATATCTTTATTTGTAACTGAAACTATTTATATTGTACATTAATCTGAAACCAATTAAAAAGAACAAGCCGATTCGTAGCGAGGACATCCGAGCAGTGGCGGAGATCACCGAAGGCCCCCGAACATAACCGAATATTGACGAAGTTTGGCGGACATAGCCGATCGTTCGCGGCCGCCACCGAGGCCGCGGCCTGAGCGCGGGAAGCGCGTCACTCCAAGGTGAGTTCTTTTCGCGCCAAACTGCGTCACATTGACTTTGTATTGTATTGATACTATAAATTTAAAAAAATAACATTATTAAACAATTTATTTGTTGTAATGTTCTTGAATTTGTAAGATTTCAGAAGAATGATAGGTACTTATTGAACTGCGTGAAAAAAGTTTGCACACTTTGTTTAAACTTACAAGATACTTACTTTTAAAGCAAATGGTTTTAAATTGTGTAAAAGTTTTACATGAGTAAATTTTTCATTATTTTTATTTATTTAAAGGATGTCAAAGCAATAATTTTATTGTCACGAAGAAGAAGAAGAGATTTATACAATGTTATTCAAACTCTGTTCAAAAATCACTGCTTGGATAACCTTGTAACAATTACCTACCTATGTTTATTTGCTGTAAAGGGTGAGGTTGATCAAAAACAAAATGTAGTTATTCATCTGTAACATAGAAATAACATGTATGAAAGCCAGATGTTATATAGTCATTTAGTGCCGGACAATTGGTAGAACCAGATCCTAAAAAACCAGGCAATAAAAAAATAAAAACCAATGACTATAATTTTACAATTGTCATTAATTGTTTTTTGTTTATTGACATAACTATTCTTATGTTTTTAATTTTTTTTTTATTAAATGAGTTGCCTCTAACCAATAATGCAACCACACTAAGCAAAAAAATTAAAATCCTTGACAGCATAAAAAATATCTGAAAGATCTAAATTACTTAACGTATGATCCTAACAAAAAATACAATCAGACAATGTGCAATAAATAATTGCAGTTGAAGGTATCAGTTTCATGTTTTACTTGCTGCAACGGTTGTTAAATGTACTGCAATTATTTCTCAATTTTAAAATGTTTTATAACGAATATGGTCTCAAATGCAATTCAAGACCAAGCGGTGTTCAAAACGAAGACTATAAACCGCTCAAGACCTACTTATTATTAGGTGAATTTCGAAAAAAAGTCTACCTATTGGTTTTGTACCAGTTGTCGAGTTTTCCAAAAATTTCTTCACAGGAGGTCCAGTTATGATCCGATCCGCAATTATGCACCGATTGCTTTGAAACTTGGACGACAAATCAACAGGGAAAATATGAAGGTTAAGTTCGTGAATAAGGGATATTCCTCAAAAAATAGAGACTGGGGGGCAGATTTTCAAAAAAATTCAAAAAACACGAAATCTACCTCTGCGGGCCTGCTGCGGGCCCGGTTTTTTGAGTATATGTCGCCAAGATGGCTAATAACTGCCAAGTACCTACCTACTTTTTGTTTGGACTGACTATGCAGTAAATTTTTGTACGAGTTGAAGACCTCTGAGTGGAATGAGTTGCCTGAGTGGAGAAACCGCGTTTAACTAATACTGCTCCATACTATGACTACTAGGGCACCACATAAGTTTTGTCGTACTTTGTAAAATACATTTTTGTTCAAAGTAGCGGTAATACAGTTCTTCATACGCGTAAGCTGCTGAACACATTGCTCCAGTATCCCTCAGGAATCCTTCAAAAGTTCCTATAAGCTCCTATCGCTAGAAAACTTGTGTCCCTTCAGTTGTTTTTTTACATACATAGTACATACATAGGGAATAGTGCAAAGTCGCATGGCGCTAAATCCGGACTATAAGGAAACCCCGGCAATTTGATTCCAGCGTAGTGTATATTCATGTCGTAAAACATGTTATTCAAAAAAGCAATGAGTATGGAAAAATATACTATATTTGATATTTGAGACTACAATAAGTCCTAGTATTACGGCATTTCTGAAGCAAAGAAGACTCACCTGGCTTGGTAATATTCACAGAATGGATACAAAGAGACTCTTGTAAGCGGGACATGAACAGCTTTAACATCCAAGTCAATCGCTGGGAAGAGCACGCTGAGAGTAGACTAGAATGGCGTCATTACCTACGAGATAAAATGATGTCTGGCTGGAAAATCTCAAGCAGTAAAAACTTTGCAGTACTGCTGGGCCACCTCAGCACTCATGTTTGTGATCGGTATATGTCGGTCTGCTATTGGGTTTTTCAGTCATCATAGAAGGTGTGGACGGCCCCCGCAACAACATTTGTAATAGTCGTAAAATGCTGCAACAATCATCTGCAAAAGATGCCGTGAGCACTTTGATATAATGAAATGAATAATGACTAGTAAAATCGAGCTAGATTAATACTTATTTAAGGATTAGTACTTAATTAATACTTAAAGAGCTGAGATTAATACCTATATAATCTTCATTGCTTATCATATTTTCTGGCCATTATGGAAATAAAGGTATATTAGGCAGGGCGCTAGGACCAAGAACATACATGGAAGGACCATGATCGTTTACAAAGACTCGCTGCTACAGATCTCAGTTGTTTTCTATTCAGTTTAGAATTAAAAACGAATAAATGTGGATGATTTATATTGCTTATATTTCGAATAGAAAACTAACTCTTAATTGTCGTGTTACATCGACTGGTGTTTGACTATCTTTGAAACTTGTTCGTCATTCTGTCATAATATCTCAAAAAACACCAAACGTTCTTGTCAGATAATGTGTTAAAAAATTAAAAATTAGATTCGGTTACATGCAAACCAGCTAGGTATAATACCTATTAATAGGCTACAATGATATCCGAAAGTCCCACTGCCTATTAACAATTTACAGAAAACAGGCTTTGAAATATACCTGTATTCCACAGAATTTATCTTGGTCGTGACCCATTCATCCACATTAAATGTGTATACCCACATATTATCTTCTCGGTTACCTGATGTTCTAAATTTAAAATAATTGAAATCAATACAAAAAATCCAATACGTTACAAATTTAAATTCTTATTTTACCATTTTATTTTACCTATAGAGATTTTGGTCTTAATGTCTTCCTTATATACTATGCGATTCAAATAGAATGAGAATGACTTTGCGCCATATTGTGATGTCATAGCTGTCAATTCAAACCAATTAGGTAGGATGAGTAAAACAGATATTTTTTAAATAATTTATTTACAAAAAAAAATTAAAAGATAAGTATAACTGTTCAAGTTACTGATCAATGAAATTAACCAGAACATTAAAAACTTTATAAATTATGGTCGAATATAACCAAACAAGCCTCTAGTTATTTTTAAAATTTTATTATGAAATCAATAGAATAGATAATGTTACAGCTAAAACAGTAAAGTAACAATTTTTTAATGTTACGCAAAATAGTTTTGTACCCAAACTGTACTTTTCAAGCGACCGTTGACAGATTAAGGTCATTGACGATCCTATTCTTATTTGAAACACATTGTACTTAGCGTTGGTTTTCCATCAGACATGTTTGTGGCTTATAACTGCAAATCAGGTGTTTCCTTTCCTTATTTCTTATTAAATGAAGCTAATTACTACAATTCCATTTTGAACTAAAGGAAAGAAAATAAATACGAAAATAAGCAGTCTCAACCTACAAATTTACATCTCAAAATTAGTACAGCAAGGCATAATGACCAAATTTACAGCATACCAACCACATAATGGCTCTCAGATATGACCTCATGTCCATTTTCCGCCTCAAGAGTGACCTTTGCCAAGGTTCGCGGTGCGATAAACTTTCGTCATGTCATTAAATTTGCAACAGTGTGTTACTTGATCTTAGCAAACGTGGACTAGTGCGAGATTGCCCTTAGTTATACTGGGCAAAGAGTATACAAACACTACGTATACTGGGTGCCAATTTAGTTATCTTGCAATATTTTTGTTTGAGGTAGAATCAGAGGAAAGATGATGTAGAAGTGCCTTAATAGCACGTATTTAAATAACCATCGTGAGTAAAGGCATTTTATAAATCGAATCTCAAATGTTGTAAATAGATGTTAATTTATTTGGAATAAGCTATCAAAATTCCAAATTTCTAATAAAGTTTGTTATAAAAGTGTATCTCTCATAAAACTTTCGTATTTATAATTAATAAATAATTAGTGATTATGAGTTATAACTTATAATATCGTTATTATATTTTTTCTTTTTGCGTTCTTTTTATATTTATTTATAGTACCAGGTAGAAAAATAATATTCCAAATTTTCTTCCGAATAATATTATATGTAGAATGTTGATAAGAATATCAATATCATAATTAATACTAACAACCCGCCCCGACGCACGGATAGCAGAGACATCTTCAACAATCATTAATATATTTCAATCAATTTACACAAAATTTTAAACATTATTATACAACTAAACCTTCCTCATGAATCACTCTATTAGTGAAAACCGCATGTAAATCCGTAAAGTAGATTTTCAGGTTATCGCGAACAGAGAGACAGACAGACAAACGCGGGGGACTTTGTTTTAAAATATGTAGTAATAAGTTTTAATTTAGTAATTCATTCAGCCTTTTAACACGCTTTATATTAGCTTGACCTGTATCTACCAATCTATGTGAAGGAATCTTTCAATTAAGTTTTCATTAAGTTCAAGAAGTCCGACTAAGTACCGATTAAATTGTAACTTTGCACACGTATCAATAACGGATGACAATGGTGCCGATTCTATTGTACACTCGACTAAACTAAAACCTGACTTAATTTCTTGATATGAAATCAACCTAGTGTTCTTCGTAATAAGGTCTATTTGTTACTAGCATCTATTTCTCAGCACCGCTAAATTTCACTAAAACCTGTCAACGTATACGTACGTCTTCATTTATTCAAACGCCGTATAATTGCCGTATAAAAACTTGTTCAAAACGAACAAGGATGACGTGTTTTTAATCTACACCTACGAAGACGCTTACTAAAAACACAGAGCAAAAGAGCTGGCATTCAACGGATAGCGGCTCTTGCTACGTGGTATTAATTCAATTTGAAATAAGACCTTGTTTCTAAGTGTATAAGGTTTACTTCTTATATGAAGAAAATTTAGTGAATTTAGCGAGTGAAGTAACAGAATTGGGGCCAGTATCGCACACTTAGATCTAAACAGGCATTAACTCAACAAAGCAAAACTGCCAAAACTAATTATTGTTCTTAAAGATTTAGGCGTTTTGTATGCAGCTAGAAGAAAGTTATTGGAGGAATCTTGTATTTTAATCATGTTTTGGGGCTGAAAATAGAACTTTAGTAGTTATTTCATTTATTTGTTTTATTATTTTGAGTTGAGTTTTTGGCGAATTTGGCGAAAACTAATGAGTAGTAGAAAATATTTTTTTGCATTGGTAGCTATTTAAAAAGTAGAGTTATTATAAAAATATACTTAATAGTAATACACGACCCACGCTGTTTTACAATAAAAAAAATTCTAATTATTATTATTTGAATGTTGGCTGATTTCAGATGTATTTGAATATTCTATTTAGAAATTGCTTTTAATCCATGCTATTTTAGATTCCACTGTACGTATCTTAATTTGTTATTGTGTTCCAGTTTGATTTGATTTAATTTAATTTATTTGTTAAATTGTGTTTTACTTTTTTTGTTTGTGTTACTGTCTGTACTCTTTTGATTGAGAATATATGAGACCTAATTTTAATAAATAAATAAAATATATTTTCTGCTTTTTTGTTTTGTTTGCTATTCCAGCTTATTTTTTTTAGAAGGATGTATTTCGTGAAATTCTGTGAATTGACCTGTAATGTATGGTGGAAGTATTTACTTATTTGTGTTTTGTGTTTGCACGAGTCCTTTAAGTTTACAACTATGGCATAAAATTCATAAAACACATTATTATGCACCAATTTTAATGGGGAGACTTTTTGTGCAGTATTTATTTAATCTAATGTGTAATAAAGATTTAATCATGAGTGTATTTCGGGCTTAACAGGGTCTCGGTGACAGGTAGCGCCTGACGCCTTTGCGACAGGTCGTTTAACCCCTTGACACAAGGCCCCTGTCGAATCCTCGAAATTCATAGATATTAATATATTTAAGCTACAGTGAGAGATAAGTTACAAAACTAGCTAGTTGGCAAATGTAAGGTACACCTTAACCGCAGCTCAGCCGCGCGCAGAGATCTGCCGCATTTCTCTCACGGTGAGCCGCGCGGGCCCACAACCATCCACCATTTCGTAATTATATTCAGTGTTAATCTTAACTAAAATTTTAACTGTGAGTTTGTTTGTTACGCTTTAACACCTTAACTACTCAACTGATCATTATGAAATTTTGCATACACACGAGGTACCTTTCATCCCGGAAAAAGGTACAGTTCCCGAAGAATAGTGATATAATTGACAAAATCTACGTAAGTTTTAGGTAAATCGTGTCATTTCTCTAAACTACTTAAATTGTCTGCTCTGCTCTGTAGGCTCTGTATTTGTTATTAATATACGCATTTACGTGTGTATTTCTGTGGCGCTCGAAATCGCATGGTCGCTTTACACCTTGATAAAGGGTCCCTGTTGAGTCAGAAATTAGTCGGTCATCCCCAAAAAATACACGTGTGTTATACCTTTAATTACTATAAAAACTGCTCATAATAAACATTATTCTAATAGACTTTTTATTATTAACATAATTGCACCCTTGTTATAAAATGTGCGTACGAACAGAATTGCTATGCCTTCTAGAATAATTGGAATAGTTCCCAAAACACAAGAGTATATGTATTTCAATAGCTCTTCATGCTTATTCTAGTAAAATATAACCTTAGTAAGCCTGTGCTACAAGCGGCTGTTGCGTTCTTTTCACTTGAACCCGTTAGTTCAATCCTCTGAGGGGTCTACAATAACTCACTTAAATGCGATCCAAGTGAGCTCATTAAACAAACGTTAAGTGCAGTAGAAAATGTAGGCGTCTACCGAATTTAATCTTTAGTTAGACTCTTGATTCTGATAAAAAAGTATCATCGACTTCAATGCGCCTCAAAATACCCAAATCGCTTTAAGTGTGCCTATAAAATTTTATGAGTTCCCTCGATTTCTCCAGGACCCCATCTTTAGATCCTGACCCGATGACCATGGACCTGGGAAGTATACCCTTTCAAACAAAACAAGAATTTTCCAAATCGGTCTAGGCGTCTTTGATTAATAGGTGAACATACATACAAAAAAAAACATACATTCGAATTGAGAACCTCCTCCTTTCTTGATGTCGGGTAAAAATATAAAAACTTTTTTAAATAAATTATATTTCTTGTTTATTTTTAATATATTCATGCTTTTATTGACACAGTTTTAATATAATTTTAGGTAAGTCTGTTGCCGGCAATCAGGTCCATCTCCGCATTGCTACTAAATATTTTCTTACAGAAAAACTCAATAACACTTTCTCCACCTGAATGTTGAACCCAAGAATCTCACGATCCTGTTCAAAAAACAGTAAACTTATTGACAAATTCCAAAGAAGCCGGCTCTATCTACAGCAAAATCCGTCATTAAACTTGAATTTATGTAAATAACATCCCATATTACAATACGCAGTCTATCCACGCTTTCCTTATATCTAGAGTCTAGCAACTTTCACTCGCCACCCCCCTCTGCCCGATCGTAGGTCTGTACGTGACGTAACAGCTGCAAGCCCAGCTGTTTACCTACAGTCTCAATATGGCCGACTTTGAAACAAAAGACATGTTTTATGGTAATTCGAAGTAAACACTGTCTTGTTTATGAAAGATGAAGATTTTTTTGTTCTCTTATAAGGTAAGTAGTTGAAGAAAATTGTTATATAGTACTGGTATGTTATATGATTACAGTAACTGGCTGTCTAGCCTGTGACCGCACACCTTGTGATTTGGTCGAAACGTCAGGTAGTTAAAAGGTTACAAACCTTTATACTGAATTTAAATTGCCTGTTACATACCCAAACCATCTCGTTAATATCCGTAAATTTTATCATAGTTAAACTGTTATAAATGTACATTAGCTAACCCGCGCAACTTCGTCTGCGTTTGTAATTTGTTTTATAATATGTAGTGATTATAGACTAGTAACCCGCCCCAGCTTCGCACGGGTCGCAGAGCATAATATTTATATTAATTTTTTCTTACATCTTCAACAATCATCGTCATATTTCAGCCATTTTATACAAAACGTTAACAAATTATACACTTAAACCTTCCTCATTAATCACTCTGTCTATTAGTGAAAACCGCATGAAAATCCATTCAGTAGTTTTTTAGTTTATCCCGAACAGACAGACAGAGGCGGCGGGAGACTTTGTTTTATAGTATGTAGTGATATATTGGTTAGAAGGCTCAGACGTTCCGCCAACAGCCAGTTCGAGACACAGGTATGACCCACACCCTGGCCAGCTCTAGTATTACCCCCCCCCTCCCCCCCAATCCATTCATATAAGCAATATCTATTTCCTTCCATTGCCTTCGTTTCCCCACCTTTTCTTTTCAATATAGTTAGTATATTGAACTTTCGTATCTTTACAATTCCTAAATTGCCCGGTTGACGACAATAGCCATGCCCACTATTACGTTACCTTATGTTATAGTTGGGAAAATGTGGGTGTTTAATCCCCTCTGCCTACCTCTTCAGAGATACAGGCGTGATTGTTTGACGGGCCTGTTGTTTAGAGGTCGTGGGTTCGGTACCCACCCATGACAAATAATTGTGTGATGAGCACGATAATTTTGTTCTGTATAATTTACCTATAACACAAACAAAAAGAACAAAAAAGCTTTGGATACATATGACGAAAAACGTACTGGAAACAAGATTTCACACGATATGTAAAAAAAGTTTTTTTTCGTTAAATTGTTAAATAAATAAATAATAGTGTAAAAACACGCTTTTATAGAAAATCCAACTAAAAAATAGAAAATAAATTTTGATAACTTTATTATTGGAAAAAAGCGTGGGGTGCATGTAGTGTCAATAAAATGTTTATAACTATTGACACTATGCATGCACCACACACTTTTTCAGGTCTTTTCATCGGTCTTTCACAGGTGTGCAAAATTTGAATGAAATCTTGCAGTTTAAAGTGGGTCAAAATCGCGCCCTAAGGAGTCGTTTACAGACAAACATACAAGTGAAGCTAATATAAAGCGTGTAAAAAATGACGCGCCACTTGCCCAAACTGCGGGTATCCAAATTCTTAATCAGCGCATTTTTCTACTATTTATCCAAAAATTAAAATGCGTAGCAATCGAAATGTCAATTTTTGACTGCGCTAATATAGGAACTTAAGATAATTGTGACCCCTTAATCAGCTTTCAAACTTAAAAAACCAAAAAGAAATATCTCAAATTTGCCAAATTTGACAAATACCGAATAATAAACCAATATTCTTTGCATCACTACTTATAGCCAAGATGAAAAAGATAATTAAAGATGCTTTATCGCCTATAATCCACTGTTAAACATTATTATTGGAAAATTGCAAGGAAAACAACTTTTTGTACAATAAGAATCATCGCATTAAAATCTAATTTGCATACACTTTTCATGATCTGTGCACAAAAACTAACAATCACACACACGCGTGCACAGTGCACCGCCGACACACACGAGGCAGTGAGGGACGCAGGTGTGTGTGTGCGCAAGAGCAAACTTATGTAACAGCCAGCGAGAGTGCATTCACTCTGCGAGGACTAGGGGGAGCCCGAGGAGTGAAGAGTAACGGATGGCGGGAGGGGGGTTGGGGGGTATAGTGCGAGAGAAATGCATCGGTTGCAGCGCACGCGCAGTGTGATATAATACGTGACGGATTATGTCGGAGATTTGCGAGACTCTAATAATACAAGCTGATTGCGATTCTGATATTTGTTTTAGTGCGCTGTGGAAACATGATGGTTCAGTATTGGGTCGTTAGAGAGATTGGGCCCTAAGGCTGTATGGGAAAATTGATTTTCGATCTATATTTCGGTTGAGTAACATTCGCTTGTCCACGTTGGACTGAAACAGAGTAATTGGTATTAGACGTAGTAAAATAGAAGACTATGTATCTGTACTAGTCAGAGTTAGCCTGGTGGTCGAATTTCGACCATGGTTCATTGGCCAGTATAACTTGAACTGTATTGTATAGATTTAAGTACCATGATAGATCTTACACGCTGTATGTTACAGCGTGTAAGTTTGTTTAGAAAAGATAGTTTGACTAGATTAAAGATTTATAGTCATTAGTTTCATTTGGCGCTACGCTATTCGATACGCTGCGTTATTCTTTTTGTGCGGTTCGGTGAATGACCTTCAGTGTTCGGCGCCGTCGAAGAAACTGATTACATAAATGTTGTTTAATTGATTACATCGCAGTTTTTGGTAAAATGTTCTGTTAACTCATTGTGATATCACTTTTAGCCAAAATAAAAAAGAAAACTATGACTTTTCCTGCAGAAAATTCCAATGATTTTCGATTCAGAATGATGGTCTGAATACACTATTTCCATATTCCGTGCGATGTTTCATACTGGGCGCTTGTAACTTGATGCAGCCATTTCCACGAATTTTTTAAATTTGTAACACATATTTTTTAAAAATGGTAGCTTTCTGCACTTCTGCTATATATAAACTGTAAGTACATTCTAAATTTCAAGTTAATGGGTTCGCGAAATTTTCTTAAAAAGGGATACAGGGAATTCTTTTTATGTATTAATTAATTAATTAATTAATGTATAGTATAAAACAAAGTCGCTTTCTCTGTCCCTATATCCCTATGTATGCTTAAATCTTTAAAACTACGCAACGGATTTTGATGCGGTTTTTTTTAATAGATAGAGTGATTGAAGAGGAAGGTTTATATGTATAATAACATCTATTAAATAGTGGAGAAATACTGTTATTTTTGAGGTTTCTAATGTGATGTCGTAAATAATTACAAAACTACTGGATCGATTTTAATCATTTTTTCAGTGAATGACATAGGCTATATATTTTATACCCGCGGGCCGCTAGTAAATATAGATGAAGAGTTATCTGTTTCTTTATATATTTAAACGCGCTAGCCTCTGAAGCTATCAGTCACATTGGAATCATTATTTTTTTATTGGATAGTGTATTCACTGAGGAAGGTTATGATTTATAATATTTTGGTATATATATCACACAGCGCTATCTATACCCAAATTAAGCAGAACTCGCACTATGTCGTTTTAGAATAAGAGTAAACAAACTTAGATGTTTTATTTTGTAAATACATATTCGTAGTAAAGGCGTCCCCATGTCTGAAAAATGAACAGAGAGTTGTTTCAATCGGTATGATCACGTGTAGTGAAAAAAGCATTACAACTTCCTGAACACAGGAGAGATAGAGGACAACCGCTACGTGGTGGACCAGCATGACGAAACTCTTATCAGAGGAAAACTTGCCCGAGCCTACAACCCGGGACAGATTGTCCTGGCCCCACAAAATTAGGAGAGCCTTTGACTGGTCTGTTGGTCTAGTGGTTAGTGACCCTGACTGTTGAGCCAGAGGTCGTGGATTGGATTAATACCCAGGACAAATAATTGGTGCGATTAGAATGGGTGATTAGCATGATCATTTGTTCCGTATCTGGCTGTATTTTATTTATAATATGTATGTATTTAGAGATAATAAGTATGTTTATCAGCAGTCTGGTAACCTTAGTACAGGCTATGCCTAGTTTGGGATCAGACGGCCGTGTGTAAGATGTGTAAAGTTAAAAAAAAAACGGACTCTACATAAAGTAGGAATAAGCGAGGAAGAAGAAAACGATACATACTATACATACGAACATCCAGACCAACGCAAACAGATATTCATGGAAAAAGTATTTTGCACTAAGCGGCAATGGAACCCCCTACCTTCTGACGTTGCAGTCGTCAGTCGTCAAATCTATGCCTTATATAGAAAGAAAGAAAGAAAATAATTTTTTTTTTTTGGTCACACTGAGACATCAACGAAGGGCATGCAATAATTTGTATGACACTTAAAAAAAAACACATTAGAAATTAAAATAACAAAAGATAAATTGAATAAAATAATACTTTACACGATAAAATACAAAAAGAAAAAAAAATACAAAGTATAGTAGGGGGGTCTCATGGCATGATCAAAATTGGACCTAGTTCAGCATATGTCAGGCAATGATACCTGACGCTAAGTATATCAGTTTCCAAGGTAGCGAAACTGATGTCGCTTTGGTATTTTACGGCAATAGTTCTCGGAAGTATGTCGCAGTAGATTTTCCCTCAAATTATAACAAGACTGGGGCACAGTATAATATATATACAGTATTGTATCTGCATACAAACGGTCAGATCGCCACGCCTTGAGTTCGGTATACACTCGGTACCATATAATTGGATACAAAATTCGTATAACTCAAGCAGGTAGATGAAATTATGGGCAGCCCTATCGCGTGTTTGCGTACCGTCCGGCTGTAGGTAATTATTTCAAGGAGGCCGAGTCACAATACTGTATATACATTATACTGTGACTAGGGTAGATTCTTCACTTTACAAAAGACCTCGTTTAAGTAAAATATCGTACCTAGGTTAATATGTTATTTAACAAACACCTCTGAACGTTTTACGGATTCGTTATTAATGATCAACATTAGAAAATAATAAAACTTAGCATAACAAAAGAAACTTTGTTTTTAATCGCAATAAGGAAGTACTTAACTTTGTAGTAAACGTATAATAATAAAACTAAGGGTAACATAATAATATTGTAGGACGTAATACACAGCACATTTTAGACCCCGGTAACTGGGCAATACGTCCTAAGTTGTGTCCTGTCCTCTCCTGTCCTGTCCTGTCCTGTCCTGTCCTGTCCTGTTCTGTCCTGTTCTGTTCTGTTCTGTGTAAGACTAAGCATAGCATTTTTGAAATTGTCAGATTGTAAAACTTAGCTTCAAACCTGAAACCAATCACATAGAAATTAAGTTTGTAGAATTACAAGTTTCTGTTCAAAATACAAATGTATTTTTGAACAGAAACTTGATAGAAATAGAAATAATACATCCTAAAGAAGTTTAAATTGTAATAATATTTAGAAAGCATTCCATTAGGCTGTGTTGCCACTGAAAGCGGGCTTAAAGGTTTAAACTGAGAAGACTGTAGCTACATTAGTTAGATAATTTTTGGCTGCACGGATGGTGCAGTGGTTTAAGTAATCACGTAAGTGGGTTCAATTCTCACGCGGGACAAAAGTTTGTGTGATCCACAAATAGTTGTCTCGAGTTTGGGTGTTCTTTGTGTCCGTTGTTTGAATGTTTATGAAGCCCTACGCGACACAGGAATATTCCTAATGCCGCCCGCAGTTGTCTTTAATATTAAAAAATATATAATATAAAACAATGCGTTCAGAGAAAAACTAGATATTATATTGTAATTAATTTTTTTTCGAGAACAGATGTGCTCTAGCATAGAGTGGGTCTGTTAAGAGCACTTGTGAGAGACGGCATTACGACGTAGCTAATGCATCCCATTAAGCGATAAATTTAGCGAATTAATTAAATTTTTTGATTTTTTTAATTCAGTATACTTCAGTCATCAAACTGTTTGTCAGAAAAAATACACGTGTTTCTCAAAGTTTATAAATTTACAAAAAGTTAAATTCTCAATTCTATATGATTAGCTCAGTTGACAAGTTGAAAAACTTGGGGATTACCCCAAAAGTCTAGAAGAATCAAATATCAAGGAGTTTTTTTAAGACGATGATGTAACAGATGTTCGTGGCCTTTATATTTACTTACTTTACAAAAATGTAAGATGGTAAATGTATTATGTACCATAATACACAATATATATAGATATATTTTTATACTATAATTAACTAAAGAAAACGTTATTCGTGCTTAGGGGGTCTTTAAAAGCATTCTGAGGGCCACACTGCTCTATCCTCTACTTCTACTCGCTACACTCACTCTGTGCTACAGTGACACCCCAGCCCAATATAGTTTCTGCAACTGGCATTAATTTTCACTGAAATTATTCAAGGATATCAACTGCTCTGCGACGGTACCTCACTGTTTTAAATTCGGTGTAGTGGCAACTCGGCTGAAATATGGCATAATACAGGATATTTTAGTCGTACTCACAACGTGCTTACTGTAAGGAAATAACCTATAAATAGAAATGTTTAAATCATATATACAGTGAGAGCAACAAACATGATTCGTTCGAGAAAACTTATGTTTCCATTGAAGTATTATTTATTGTAACGACTTTAAGACGCAGTGTCCGTTCTGTCTGTCGGTTGTGGATTTATATTTTGAACTTTATCTTAAGGCATTAATGTTTTGTTTTATCCATGGTATATTATAAGTGTTTGGGATAATATTTATAAGTAAAGATTAGTATTATCCTAATAATAATGTAAAAGTAACAGTTTGTGAGGTTTTGTTACTCAATAACGCATTAACCACTGAACGAACTCATTGGGAAGAAGTTTTGCACATACGCAGAATAGATTCTAAATTTGTATCTCAAAACAAATCAAAATATATGACGTAAAATAACATGATTATTATTTTAAATTTAAATACCATTAATTATAAAATTACACATTTGAAAATAAAATCCCGGGAATGTCATTCGTTTCACTACCGCCAAAGATGCTGTTGCAATTTTTCAACACGTTATATTTCCTGACTCTCATAAAGAAATAATATCTATCGCCCTAATGTTCATATACATAGATATAGTTAGTAACTGTTTAACTACTCGATATTGTGCAATTTGATGTTTGTGTGAGTTGCCACGCAATGCATCGCGACATCACGCAACGTTTGGTTTCTATACACTCTTGATCGCATGTGTATTTGATTGCTAATCATTTTATTACCTTTTAAAGAATGCAAGAGAAAACAATTTTACATCGGTACGTCTAGAGTTCTAGTATCTAATCAAAAGTGTAAAAAACAAGTTTTAATTTTAATTTAATCGATTAATAAGTCTTTAAAAAGTCCCACTTGTATATAAAAATGTTTGAAACAGATTTAAAAAAATAACAATTATGCTTTCACGGGTCAAGAAAACGGAACATATATTCTTAAATTAAAAAAAACGATTCGGTCAGTTTTAGCTGACTGTATACTAAAATACGACCATTTCATGAAAAGATTGGACACATTATGAAGTGGTTAATTCTAAGATCTGGCCACGAAACTTACACAAAAAAAGCGTGTTAAGATGTATGGGTTTGTTGTGTAAAACTTTAAAGATAGTGTACGGTTATAAATAAATAAATTATCCATAAAAGGGAGTCTATTTCGATTGGACCGGCGTAGAACGGAATTCCATTGGTCTAGTCTGAAATTGAATATGTCTGTACATCCAGGTCGCTTGCTAGACGAGGCTCTGTTGAACTGATCTCTCTGATAGTACCTATATTAGTGTAAAAAATCATTTTTATCCATAATATTCCTTTGTTTTTTTGCACGCTTTGTTTAAGTCAGTATGTATACTCCTCTTTTACCCCACCTATATAACCATATGTAATTAGATGTACCTACATTATATGCAAATAAACTGATTCATTTTGATCCGAGTTATCTATTTTTTTTCTCCAAGCTTTCATCAATATTCATATGTTTACATCGATTGATCAAAAACGCAAAAGCATTGTTTATTTCTTACCAAAATTATATTATATTATAAAATTAAATATATATAATATGTTGCATTTTTATATTTCTAAACTTGAGGTATGATTGACAAGTAGGCACTGGGTCAACAAAAAAGTTTTGTCCCCCCGGGGTAAAAGCTGGGTACGCCAATGAAAACCTAGTTATTTATTTTTTAGAAAGTAACTTACTTACTTACTATAAAAATGTGTTGAAACCGTTTAAAATTTTCTTCCTTCAAGGAATCAAAAACAAAAACTTATTTTAACTTTTAAAACCGTTGCGGGATGTAATTGATTTTGAGAAAAAGCAAAAAATAATACAAAACTAGGTAATAAAAAAATTAATTATAAAATATCGAATAAAATAAAGATTGATACAAAATACTTTGATAATAGAACTATTAAACCTTCATATAAAATAATTTAATTAATAGATAGAAAACGCCGTCTACAATACAGATTCCTTCTTTAATCTCTTCTAGTTAATAGGACTACAATTATATCACTTAGTAAGGTTGGCTAGTTAGGGTTGCCACCGTAGCAGTATCATGGTACTAGCTAGGGTTGTCAGTGTGGCACTATCATGGTACCAGCTTGCAGCCCTGAGCGCAGTTTCCATAAGAAAGCCACGCTGAGACCGGCCACCGGCCGCGCTTGATGCTTCCGCGAACTACAGCGTGTGACAATTTTATGATTACATTTTTTTGCGTGCGTCTTCAGAACAATATAAATAAAAAAACATATTTCTAATCAATGTCACTTAAATGTGCGTCCTTACCTACCCTGTCACACTTTACGTAGTAACTACTTAGTAATCTGTGCTTAAGGGTCGAACGTTTTATGAATCTAACCAAATCTTGAATTCAAAGTTCACTTTCGGGTAATTTATCTCATGTGTCACAAGAATCAACGACACCTTTAATGTTGTATGTTAAGAACAATTGTTTTAAACTTTCGCTACTTGTATTCGTATTATATTTACGGTTTACATAATTTCAAAACATTTTTGTAAACATACATTCACCTATGGGTGATGACGAGACCAGTATGACGGCATCAAAAAATTCCAAAATTTCTTGCAACCATTTCATGGTTTTATATAATTTTTCAATTATTTATTTTTCTTCTCACTTGAACTTACCTCTTGAATTACATACTTATATTATTTACAGAGTTAAGTACCTAACTAACAACAATAATAATACTAAATAATGGCTGCGGAAATACAAACGGTAATCAAACGCAATAAGATTATGATCAAACAAATAGTAACTAAACAATATTTAAATAATTTGACACAAAATCTATCAAAATGAAAAGTAGTTACTATTGTTTAGAATAAAAGCTTTGGGGCATGTATCGGACCAGTAGTTAGTATCACCCTCTATATGAGTGTACCACATGGATGTGTGCGTCTGCGCCGCTCTAAGCACACAAACACACGCTCACTTTCACTAGGTGAACTATTCACAGGCTGCGATCACAATGGATCTTTATGTTGTTAATTTTGTTTTATAATATTTCTTGTATATAATAATGTTTTTAATAAAAAAATATATAATAGTAAATGAGAATAACACCCAGTTTCTGAAAGGCTGATCATATTTTGGTTGATAAACTAACAAAAATATAAAGTTAACAGCGGTGTAAAACTGGTATTTGACATTTAGATTTACTGTAAAACTTTTTTAGAGATGAGATTGAGAGAGTGCCAGTGCCTAATCATGTTTTCAGCAACTCAATATGTACTTAACTAGAGTTTAAGCATACGATTGGTTAATTTTGTGCTGTTCAACGCTGTTTCAGAAACTGGGCGTTACTATGGCATTATATAATACAATACTCGCTTTCGAACATTATATATGTATAAACATTTATAATATTCAAAGGCCAGTCAAACGCCTACATTGAATTTTCTCAAAGCAAGCCTCTGAAAAATAAATTCTATGACTCTATTACATTTTTGAGAAGTTGTTAGATGTCAAAATTCACTAGTGTTATGTCAAAAATTGACATGACGTATGTGGTGCGGCATTTAACCGCAACGTTAGTGGTCACTGGTTGGATTCGCACTCAATGGTAACAGATGATACATGACTTTGTATATTTGTGTATAATATGAACGTATTTATAAACAAAAAAAGTTTATCTGTGTTCTAAATAACATAATACAAACTATGCTTAGTGTGTTGACACCGTTGTGTTACGTTGTGACTTATGATAGTGTGAGATCGAACTTTTTTAATCTTAGAATGTTTTTACTAACCAGGGTAATTTGGTACGTTCTGTAGTTAATATAACAACAACTAGTGACGTCATAATAGGAATGTTGACACTAATGACAAATGTATGTAACATTTTACTAAAATATTAATTATGTGGTTTGATAATAGAAAACATATATTTTTAATCTTTATCGCCGAATCATTGACTTTTGACGTTTAGTCTAAATTTAAAAAAATAAAAATGCGTCAGAATAATAACGAATCTATTTTTTCGCCGTTTTATATACATTCCATAAGGACGGTTCAATAATTTATTTTAACATTAGGCAACCCTCATTTTTTACGTGGGAGAACCATGCTTCGGCACGTATGGGCCGGCTCGACTCCGCTCGATACCACGGCCTCACAAAAAACCGGCAGTGAAACAATGGTTGCATTGCTTTTCGCCGCGTGAGTGAGGTTACCGGAGGCCCTAACCCTTCCCTGTCCCCTATTCCCGTCCTTCCCCTCTCCCCCTCTAATCCCCCTCTCACGTCTACCCGCTCTTCTCCCCTCTCCCCTATTCCCACCTTAAAGGGCTGCAACGCACTTGTGACTCTTGAGTTACAGGTACCCATTGGCGGCGGTAGTCGTTTACCATCAGGCGATCCGTCTGCTCGTTTGCCCCCTATACCAAAAAAAAAAAAAAATCATAGAGAAAGGAACACTTTTAAACGTCCGTCGTTCACCGTTCCCGATGATTCTGCGACACAATATATTCAAATACGATCACATTTTATATTCCTTTAATATAACCGATTTTATAGTCCATCGAACCTCAATTTCCTGGCATATGGAAATTGAGGTAGGTTAAAAAGATTATAACGGCACACACAATGTGTAATGCCCTTGTGACACTTCTTAAATCCATTGTTTTTCACTGCATAAATAAACTATTTACACAGACATCCTGCCTTCAATATTTTGCGGACGATTGCACTATATTTTGTGTACTTCAAACATGTGTGTTCAAGTGTTTTTAAATAAATTATTGCCTGAAGTTGTAGAATTACTACTATCACACTATTTTTAATTGTTTTGAGTTAAACTTAAGGATTTGATCTGATGTGTCCGACCATTTAATGAAATGGTTGTATTTCATGATGTAGCCAACTAAAACTGACCGTAATTCTTAACGTCAATGTTTGATGAACCCACCCGCCCGCGTAAGTCCCGATCCCGTGGGACTATCGGGATAAAAAGCATATCAAGGTCTCCAGCTATCTACATACCAAGTTTCATTGCAATCGGTTCAGTGGTTTTTGAGTGAAAGAGTAACAAACATCCATTCATCCATCCATCCATCCATCCAAACTTTCACATTTATAATGTTATATAGTGGGATTTAGAAATAAATAAGTATGTTTATAGCAGTCTGGTTACACTAGTCCAGGCTCTGCCTAGTTTGGGAACAGACGGCCGTGTGTGAGATGTGTGAAGTTATTATTATTACCCGACCCGACCCTGTCATGATGTGACTGAAATACGAATATATGAGGTACATATGTGCCCAAGAACTCATCTGTATAAAAGTAGGACGGTCATATTATTTAAAAAACGGACCCCAAATAAAACTATTTGGTGATCCCTGATGCTGTCCACTAACCGGTTCTTTTTTAAGTTTAAAGTACCTACGTAAGCTCTACAGAGTTTTATTGGAAGAATCATTCGAATAAAACTTTACAAATGTCTTTATTCTTTATTTGTATGTATGTATATATGAATGTTATAACTTTATGTATATGTAGTACATTAAATAAGGGCTTATTTAAATAACACATTTGCTTAGTACTTTATCTTATGACTTTTAAATACACGCCTGCCACACACATCTTTGCATCATCCAAAGGTTGAATGGTAGAAAACGCGTACGGCATTAAGTCCGCCTTATGCAATGCATTTACAGGTAGTTTAAATAAATAAATATACCAATTATAATGTTATAAAAGGGAACGATGGTGTCTGTTTGCAGAAGATAAAGTCTGTAACTACAAAAGCGATTTTAATAATCATGCCACCTTTAGAAAGCTACTTTTTTCAGAAGTGTCAATTGCCAGAAGAAAAAGAGAGAAAGATGCCAGCGAGTAGTGAAAATAATTCAAGAAAATTAATTTACTGAAAGATCAGCTGCCCTTGTGGACTCGGGTTTACTACAGTATTAGAAAGGTTTATTAGTGTGTGTTTGTGATTGTAAATTGGTTATGTGTGGGTCTGGTGCATTGCTTAGATTATATCATAGAGTGGCTTATCGAAATCGCACAATATGTACATATTTTATGTTTTAAATATGCATTTAAAAACGACACAAGTAAGAGACACGGCCGAGCATAACTTTTTAATAATTATAATATTCTTATGCTTAGCGCTACAGCGCTTTCTAGATCTAAACTTAACATACTTAAGTACATGGCTTGTGCGATGAGTTCTCCTATTCTAAGTGTGTTGTTTGTTGTTTATATTTTGAGTTTAAGGGTACTTGACGTCCACTTTTAACACATAAACAATAAACTTAGATGTACCGACATATAGTGTTAAAAACTGTTTTGTGTAACTGACAAAGCCTCATAATTTTACCCGACTGCAGCGATGCAAAAAGGGAGGGTTATATGTTTGAGCTGTATGTAGGTAAGTATATAAGTATTTGCTTGCAATAATTAACGGCTGATTTGTGGAATGATTAGTCTGTTATTGCGTCACTGGGTCTGTCACTGGGCAAATGAAAAAATTTATGGTTTTTGACGCCAAAATTGTGTTTTGAATTTTTTTTATTGAGGAATGGAATAGGCGTTTGTCTTCCAACTCACCTGATGGAAAGTGGCGATAAAGACGAAGGTGGTACACGTCTATCCAAGAGATACCTTTTCAATCTACTGTTGAAGGTTCCAGGATTCTAATTGACTGGAAAAATAGACACCATTCATTCTTCCAAACCTGTCGAGTGGGGTATAAAAGATAAAGGGGTTTAAAGGTATTTAAAAAATATATCCAACTGTTTATTAGATAGTATACTAACGCTGTCAGATTTCCTGTTTCATTTATTGATTTCTTGTTGTTCTTTTAATCCATTAAATATGGAAACACTCACAAGGCAAGAGGTTACAGATGCCATAAATACTTACTCTCAATACCATTTCATTTATTTATTGCGGAACACAGGTACATTATATACTAAATATCTAAGGTGTTACATGATGAAGCCCAAGCCATGGTTTGCCTGTTTGGGCATGCAACATTAGTTAAATAGGTACTACATCATTTATAATAAATGTCAAATTCAAAATTACAGGAATTACATAATAACTTAGCAATAGAAAACTTAATTATAAAAATCAAAATACACTAGAATGTCACAGAAATTTCACAATTATGTGACTATAATAAATACAATTCAATGGCATGAAAATTAAATTACACAATATATTTAAAACAGGTTTTAAAATTTATTAAAGTATTAAAATGTTATATCAGATTAACAAACAACAAACTTGGATGCATATTAGATGTGTAATTCGGGACTTAATCGCGATAAAATTTAAAAGGTACAATACCTCTTGGTCTCAATACTTATTACATTGATTACACGTCTAATATGTATCAAAGTCTCGAAAGTTTAAAAACTTAAATACATTTTTTCGTATATAATATACCTACATACATTATTGTACATAGAAACACGCAAACCAATGCGAATAGAAGAACAAATATTTACACTGAGTGGAAATCGAATCAGTGATCTCTGACATTGCAATCGAGAACACTGCCGCCGCGCCGCATAGACGATAATAATAAAAGAATAATAATTTGAGACACCTCACACACGACTGTCTGATCCCAAACTAACCAGAGCCTGTACCTACTATGCTAACCAGGCTGCTGATAAACATGTTTATAGTATATTACTAAATACATACATATTATAAATCAATTATACCCCAACACAGAATAAATGATCATGCTCATCACTCGACTCGAAGCAACGACCTCTGGCTCAGCAGACAGGATCACTAACCACTAGACCAACAGGCTAGTCCAGATCTTCAATGATTCCATTTCTTCATTCTTCATGCTTTCAGTTCATTGTACACTATTGGTTACTTCATTACATACTTCATTGTTGTAATTGACATAAATAAATTGTAAATTTTAATACTTGAGAATCAACCCCTTAAATATGTTAATAAAAGACTGAAAAAACACTTTAATAGCGAACCAAATTAAAAAGTAAAAAAGAATTCCAGTATCCACCTCCTGGCTCCATCATCAGACCATCGTTAGTAAGCCCAATCTGTTAGACTCGTCAAAACGCAAACGTAAGTAGCCTCTGAGGAGTTCCACTATCCATCTTCTGGCTCCATCATTAGATCAGCTCCAAGATGCCAAATTATAGTATTGTCATCCGAACTACATACATCCAAAGTTTATTTTCAATAAAACAATTAGAAGTAGGTTAAAATTTACTTCCAAGATTTGTTTACATCGAGCGAGGTTACCGGAGGCCCTAACCCTTCCCTCTCCCCTATTCCCGTCCTTCCCCTTTCCCCTCTTCCCACTCTTCCCCCGTCTCCCTCTTCTCCTACTCCCACCTTAAAGGGCGGCAACGCACTTGTGACTCTTGAGTTACAGGGGCCCATGGGCGGCGGTAGTCATTTACCATCAGGTGACCCGTCTGCTCGTTTACCCCCTATACAATAAAAAAACGAATCGTATTACCCTGGATTTTCCCCATATTTCATATTGTCTTGACTTTCTAAACAGTGTACCAAGTCATTCTGACTACTGCCATATACCGTTTCCATCAAATATTAAAGCTAGAAATGTACGTCTGATTATCCAGTAACAAACAAATTTATTGGACAACTAATCAAAAAAAAAAATATATATAATACGGTCGAATTATGAACCTCCTTTTTTTTGTCGGTTAAAAATCGAAGGCCATTCGAAAATTATAACTCCAATAGAAAGCTAAATTATCAAGACATAAGGATGTTATCTTATTAGATACATGTAACTTTTCATTATAAATCAATTGCGACTTGATTGTGTAGGAATAAGAGTCGCTATTTATTTAAATGATTTGGCTGAGTGGGACTTCTGTTCCTGTATTTATTATTATGCTTCATCGACGTTCTCCGTTTAAATGGTATGTATGAAATACATACTAATATCTCCGACTGACCGACGACTTATGTAATAAACCTGAAGAAGTTGTCTGGGACGTCGGACGTCGGAGTCGAACGTGATTATTTTTTAACCGACGAAAAAAAAAGAAGGTTCTCAATTTGACCGTATATTTTTTTTTTATTAATAATAAGTTTAATAAAATCTAAAGTTATGGTAGTTTTACAAATAAAGGATAGGTAAAATTTATACAATTTGTAGCAATAATGGCTACCACATCTCTGGGTGAGTTCTGTACTCCTAGACAGGCTACTGAGCACCCTGTGATAAGAAGTTAGAGTGCAGTTATTGCAGTTGATAGCCTTTGAATAAGGTAATAGGCTATGTATCATCACGCTTCGACCCTTAGGAAAGAAGCAGTGATAATAAAAACGGTTGAAACTGAGGAGTACCTTTTTTTTTTTTTTTGTGCGTGTGACCACGCCAAAACCACACGGTGTACCGAACTGCGCCTTAAGTAGAAGGGATCCGGGAACCCTCCTAGCGCCTGCCCGCAAAAGCGCGGGCACCACCTTCGGGTAAAAACCTCTAAATTAGGCGACGGCCAGGCACACTCGGACGCCGCCTCCTCGCGGGGGGCCACTATAGCGGGTGGAAGGGAAAACCCGTCCCGACCACCCGCAACCACACTCAGGGCCGCAGGAGGCGCTGGTACGCGCGCCTCCGCCGCCAGGTTCGCCGGCGGCGAATTAGGTCCGAGTGGAGTCCCGTGCTGCCGCCCTGCCCACTCGACGGAGTACCTACCTACCTACAGTTAGTTATGACTGTCACCAATAGTTACAAATGATTTTCCTGAGTCTGGTTTGTTGTGTCCGTTGTTTAAATGTTTGTGAAGCACTCTTCGACACAAGAATATTCTTAACTAGCAACCTGCCCCGGTTTCGCACGGGTAGCAGAGACATCTTCAACAATCATCATCATATTTCAACCAATTTACACAAAACCCTAACAAATTATACACTTAAACCTTCCTCATGAACCACTCTGTCTACTGGTGAAAACCGCATGAAACTCCCGATCAGTAGTTATTCAGTTTTCAACAGACAGGCAGACGCGGCGAGGGACTTTGTTTTATAATATGTAGTGATAGTGATGCGAGAGTTGCCTTTAATATAAAAAAAGTATTATATAATTTTATCGGGCAGCTATTTGTTATTGTTATTCTTAAAAATCAATAGTTACAAGACTTTTACTCGATGTTCTTTTTTGGTTTCAAATGTGTACGTTATTTTGTCACATTTTAGATGCCAGCGTTCGAGTATCCTGGGTATCCAAATTCTCATCGAATTGTAACCTCCACCCAACAGATATCAACAATTTTTAATTATATTTATTCAATTGTGATACATAATATGTATATGTACAAAAGTGTGATCATTAACATAAGTAAATATATCAAAATTATATACGCACGCGTACCTACATACATGTAAGAATTTAAACAATTCAAGGAAATAATCAATAAAGTAAACACGTTACGAAACGTCATTAATTAAAATAACTGTCAGTTGTGGGACTGACGTCAGAAGTGAAAACATAACTTACATAAATACATATAAGTTTATACGCACACACATCTGTATATATGTCATCTGAGCGTGACGGTCACGCGAGTTCAGTGCTTTTTCCCCATACTAAAAGTGCCTAACGTGCCTTAAGAAGTTTTCACTTCAAAAAATTTTGAAAAGAAATGTGGAACCAAACATATATATATATTATAAATGAAATAGGGACAATAAAATGTCAAACGGTGACAAAGACGTCGGAGTTGTATGTCAAAATTATTCAGTAAAATATTAATTATGTTATTGTATAATATAATAAAATTTATAACTGGAATAAATTACCTTGTATTTTTAATTAGTTTTTTAAAATTTCTCATTTATGCCAATACCTACTACATTATTTACTAGCTGAGCCCCGCGGTTTCACCCGCGTAAGTCCCTGATTATGTTTTCTTAAATTTTCTAATTTTCCGCACAACTATCTTAACTGATTCTTTCATAAGAACCTTCTCCTGACAATAACAAACACTAAAAAAATAGGCAGTCATGGGACTGCCGACAGAAGTGAAAATTTAAACGAAACGACAAACTTAAAACGTCACATTAGCAGGTTGGTGACATTAATTAATAAGGAGCTGACAGAACTCAATGTTTAGATTAGCGCCCTCTAGTAGATCTATTTATGTATTATTAGTGTGACGGTCACGAGTTCAGTGCTTTTTTCCCCATAGCAAAGACGCACAAACGTACTTAAAGAAGTTTTCAATTCAAAAAAGAATTTGCGAAATCGGTCCAGCCGTTCACGCCGATACACGCGTGATGCCGTGAACAAGGGAAATAGGGACTCATTTTTATATAATATAGCAGCGCCCCGCGGTTTCACCCGCATAAGTCCCGATCCCATGGGAATATCGGGATAAAAAGTAGCCTATATGTTAATCCAGGTCTCTAGCTATCTACATACCAAGTTTCATGAAAATCGGTTCAGTGGTTTTTACGTGAAAGAGTAACAAACATCCATCCATCCATCCATCCATCTATCCATCTAAACTTTCACATTTATAATATTAGTGGGATATAGATTACCAATGTCACGCAAATATACATATATGTTTTTTATAGTGGAATAATATCGTACGTCGCATACGGTATCGTATCGTAAGTCCGACTTTGTTCTTGTCTCTCAATTGCTTATAATGACTCTTAAATACAAGTCCATATTAGTTCTGATAAAGTTTACGGTCTCACGAATATAAAATGTTAGCATAGTAAGATTTTTATTTTTGCAGACGTCAATCGCAAGCACTTTCCTGAACAAATATGGACCCTTGAAATTTGGTAACATTCTTGAAAATCTGTTTTCTCTGGCAGTTAACATAAATATTGTGTATTGGAATTTTTCGTTACTGTAAATGCATCCTTCAGATTGTTATTCTTATTAGTCAATTAATTTACTGTTATTCCTACTCTTTTAATGCATTATTTATAGTTAAATAAAAACTATAAATTAAGTATTATTACTATATGTTACTATTGGATAATTGCAAAATGTAAGTAGTCCCTTTTTGCAGCAAGAGAGAATGAGAGTGACTAAAAAAAGCTTGGCATGGTAAATTTTACGTCGTTTTTAACTTTTCATTAAACTTCATGAAGTAGCTCAGGTATCATTCTTGTTCTTGTCCTTTTCTCATTTTTTAACCGACCAAAAAAAAGGAGGTTCTCAATTCGACCGTATCTATATTTTTTTATGTTTATTAATTGAAGTGTATTTGATAAAAATATCGTGTCACGATGTTTGTCTGCGATGAACTTCAAAATTAATAAACCGATTTTGAGATAGGATAGTTTTTATCTCAATGTTTAGTCACAATATTTTTTAAATGCATAATTTGCCACGCGTTGCTGTGGCAAATTATTTAGCCACAGCAACGCGTGGCCGGGTAGCTATTAGGTAATATATATGTTGGAAAAAAATATTATATAACCAATCGATATTGTCGCCATAGAATACCCGATATAATCTTCCATGTTGTGGCGCTTTCGGTTCAAACACATACCTACATATTTATTTCCGAACAATGTAACTAGTTGCTACATAAATCAAAAGCAAACCGAGGGGGGGGCTGCCAGCTCCATATTCTAGCGTGCGTGCACCACGCGGGCTAGAGGAGTGGGCAGAAGGGGGGGCAAGGAGGGTTGCGTTCGGCACAATGCGCCGGCGCAAAGACGTTCGTTGCTCCCGCGTAGGTCATCGACTCTTTCACCGGCGCTTGAGCACGCGACCCGCCACTTTCGCGTCGCGATAACATTGCTAGACGGACTTTGTCGAATTGAAACGAGATCGTCTTATACACTTTCGGTTTGTTAGACAGAGATGCAAGTAGTTTAATAAATGAAATAGAAAAATATATTTAATTAACGAAAGCATTGCGTTCAACCGACGACGGGTGTACTAACAAGTTTTTATTCAATTATCTAAGTTACATAATTACATATATCATATTATTTATAAATTCTCATTACCAGTAAAAATTTATATCTCGAAGAACTCCTTTTTAATTTTTTTGCAGAAGCTGCAAATGACAAAACATTTGGAAAATAAAGAAGAACGTGTCTAGACTGAGTCAAGATCGTAACTCAATGGCATTAAATTTATTCTTAATTCTCGATTTTGTTTTTAAATAAAACCGAAGGAATATTTTTATTCTGCCTTGTTCGAAAAACTCCCAAATTGGATCTTCAATGCGTCTGATTCAAAAAGCCGCACAATCCTTTCAAAGTCGACGTGTCTTGAATTTATTTGTTTAAAAAGAAAATGTCTTGAGAATTATAACTTTATTTAATATTTATACATAAGAAAACATCCTTATTACCAATGCTGGTGCATTGAAAGCCGAATGATCTAACCGTTAGCGGTTTATGCCAGATTTGGAGTTAGATTCCCTAATATATAGCTCCGACCAACCGATAGCTCTTTCGGACTTATCAAAGTTCATGTGCACGAAAAAAAGATAAAGATAAAATGATTTTAATTTGCAAATAGATCTTAGAGACACTTTTACAGGTAGATTTGTCTTTAAAGCTAGTGCGAGTGTCATGTAGACATCCAGGGCGGTCTTCATACGAAAGAACCATTTCACGACCGCCAGTAGAGTAGACGAGGCGGTAATCACGGACCTCAACCACGTCTCAGGGAGGGTAAGTGAGGAAGGAAAGGGAATTGTTCGAAATCTCCATAATGTTCTTGAAAGTTAGTATAGACAGTCTCTCAACCCGCCTACGTCAGCTTGAATATCACCGAAGGTTAATTTATGATTGAACTTTATCTAACTTACTACTTACATAAGGACGTAGTATTTAAGTTAGATAAATATTATATTAATCGAACCCACACCGTTTTGGCAAACTGAGTTTATATTATTACTAACATTAATATTATTGAAAAATATACGTGATTTAACAAACGAAGAATAGGTCGGACATGTTGTAATAAGGGAACATTTTTTACTTTTTTTCAATATTTTATCCCCCCCCCCCTCCCCCCTGGGTTACCACCCGTAGTATATGCCAAGACCCCCAACCTCCCCCTCTAGTTTTCACGTAGTCATTTATAAATATGATTTCAAGGCAGAATATGGCATTGATCCAAAACCACCCATGTAGTACTCGGTACTACCTGTATTCCATGCAAATAAATATATTTCATTTCATTTCATTTCAAATATATTTTTGCAAAAAGCGCTAAACGCATGCTTGTTGCCACCTGTGAGTTTAAAAAGCGCTAAACGATGCGCGCCATATTTGAATATAGCTCGAAAAAGCTCGAGATTTCCCTAAAGGATATTGACTACGTGACGAAAACCTAAGCTCCTTCCCCCGCCCCAGTGACCAAGCGTGGTATTTTGAAGATCCCCCTCCCCCCTCAGAACGGGTCACGTAGTATGGGTACGTTCCCTAAGCACTTTTATCTTTTCCTATTTACCATTTTAAGTAGTTGGTGTAGCAAAACATGAAGGTACAAACATATTCTTGTTAGCCGCTACATTGACATATTTAAAGGTAACCTTCTATACTTTTTAGAAATAATTAATTTACTACTGAGGTGTGAAACAAGCATACAGCCTGGTGGAGTTATCAATACAAAGAAATAAAATTGAAGTGTCTGTTTGTAATATCGAAATAATATTTTTTTAAGCTGCGGTTTTCACTAATGGACAGAGTGATTCATGAGGAAGGTTTAGGTATATAATTTGTTAAGATTTTTACATTTTATGTAAATTGGTTGAAATATGTTGATGATTGTTGAAGATGTCTTTGCTATCGGTGCGAAGCCGGGGCGGGTTGCTAGTGGTGTTATAAGAAGCAAAAGTTAGGCTACTTTTATTTTGGCAAAAGAATTAGGGTTAAGCTCAAAATATATAATTTTTTCACACCAAAACAACTATTGTACAGTAGCCATTTTGGTTGGCGGCAAAATACCAGTATATTTGAAACAATAAGACTCTTGCGGCAATCATTTAGCGCTGAATGACAATTCCTTTGGCCCTCCCCTTTTCGTTGTGCAGAAAAGCACTCCCAAAGAAATTGTTATACTATATTGAATATAAATGACCAAGTGGTGTACGTGGCTACATGTATGTATGGATAATTGTGTATACTTTTTTCTTTTGAAATATATTTAGTACACCCTCAATTACCGCTTATCTTCGTTTGCTGATCACTCCAAAGGTTGTCTGGCAGTCAACCTTATTTTGAAAAATTATAGTTTAGTATCATCTTACCCTTATCGCAAATTTATTTGGGGTCGGCTCTATCATTCGTCATTTCACTGCTTACTCTAGAAAAGATGGATGGACTGCGTGATAGAATATATTTGTTTCACGCAGTCCATCCATCTTTTCTTTGGTTGTCCTCTACTCATTTATCTGTCAACTTTTATCCATGGGACTCTTTTCACCACATTTTGCTCATCCCTCCGCATCACATGTCCATACCACGATAATCTATTCTGGTTGACTGTTTATCCAATTATTATTTAGTATTAAAAAAACACGCTCCTCCTGGACCCACCTAATTTTATGTCTACACGACAATAAAGCAGGTTAAAATTTACTTTGAATATTTATTTACATAGTTACAAGTGAAGCTATTAAAGTGTTCAAAAGACCGCTCATTGCATTTACTGTTAATTTTATGTTCTGTATATAACATGGAATACAGCACAATATACTTTGAATGTTGTATCATCTATCTCTCTCTAAATCTATTTATGTTAGTTTAATAAAAACGAGTGTGTTCATTACCGTCACACTTATGTGTACACTAAAATCACAAACTGGTTTTCCAGCAAAACGTTACCCAAGTTGTGCTATGAATACCAATGATAATCTTAGTAAAACTTACCTAGCACAATATTAACACGAACGTTGTAAAAATGCAGCGATCGGCGGCGGCCATGCCTTTCACCTGCGCGCGCAGAAAGTGACAGTGTGACACGGTGATGACGACACGGCTACAAGATTGTTTTACTAAATAGTCAAGTGAATATTGCAAAAAGATGTACACCCGTTTTCTGATATGCTGTCAAAATATTGTTTAACTAACAGAGCTGTCAAGTTAACAACGGTGTCAAATCAGTGCGATTTCGGAAACGTTGATCAAAGAAAAAAATTTTTGATTGTGTGGTTCTATGAAACCATGATGCGAGTGAAACTATTTTTCGGTTTGTAGGCATTTACCTAAAAATTTTTGGAAAATTGTTCGATTTAGGGTATTAAAGTTGCGTTTTTAATCTTAACTTAATTACAATAAAAACTTTCGTGAGTGGTATTCATATTTATTAAAAACTATACGGTTTTACTCACGTTTGTATTTCGGGGATGCCCGACTAGTTTCGCGTCCTGCCGCGTCCTGCCGCGACGGTGTCAGGCTGACACCGTCGCGGCAGGACGCTTCACTCCTTGAGAAAGGGCCCCCGTCGGGTCCGAAACTAGTCGGGCATCCCCGAAATACAAACGTGAGTAAAACCGTATAGTTTTTAATATATACTTAACCTAATTATTGAAAAATGGGAATGATAATGGGTAATCAATAGTAGACAAAATATTCAATTATAAAATTTAATTTCAATTTGCGTTGGTACTGGCCGCTCATAAATATTTGAAATTCGAATTCTGTAATGCAACATGCGATAGATGGACAAATGGAGCGATAGTATATAAGTTTTACTTTTAGTTTTAGTTTAAATTTAAAATTACTAGGTACCTCACAACATTTTTAAACATTCGATTAGCATTAGACATAAGATTTTGTGGTACAATTTGACAGCTCTGTTAACTCAGTGCCTAATCATGCTTTCAGCAACTTGACAAGAGATTTGACATACGATTTGTTAATCCTGAGAAATCGGGCGATAGAGGAATATAGAACGTGTTACATAAAGGTGAAGTCGTTTTAGGTTCTTTGGAAGCAGCCTGAAATAAAAATGTCCGTAAAGAAAATTGGAAATTTTGTTTTTTCGTCGTGTATTATATGCACAATTTAAAATAATGACACTTGAACATAATAATATAAATAACTTGAAACACCTCACACGGCCGTCTGATCCCAAACTAGACAGAGCCAGTATTATGGTAACCAGACTGCTGATAAACATACTTATATATTACTAAATACATAAGTACATATTATAGATAAATTACACCCAGACACCGAACAAATGATCGTGCTCATCACACAATTATATGTGGTGGGAATAGAACCGACGACCTCTGACTCAGCAGTCAGGACCACTAACCGCTAGGCCAATAGGCTTGGCCGTCTCAATTTCAATATTTTTTTTATTATACGTATATGTCCGAATTATTACGTGTTTCATTAATATTACCCATTTATCTTACAGAATATACACTTTACATAGTAGATGGAGGAACGCATTTTATTGGCGCGAGAACTTCTATTGCGTGATTCAGGATCAGTAGATACTTTGTAGTTCAGCTGGTCTTTACTAAATGTTAAAATATGCTGTTGCTATTAGGTGTTACCACATCACTCGCCTCTAAAACCGGAGGTCGATAGTACTGATAAGTCAGTTGTCTGTGCCCTCTTGATGAGCGCGCCAGTGCCAGTTGAGAGCCAATTGAGAGTCCGTGAGTCGGAACTGAACCCAAACTAGGCAGAGATTGTACTATGGGTTCGAGAACACTGACCAACATACTTAGAATTTTGTTTTTTTTAAATAGGTACTTACATATTATGTATAGAAACACCGAGACCAACACAAATAGACATATTCATGAACATAATTTTTTGTACTGAGCGGGAATCGAACCCACGACCCTAGAAATGGCAGTCGAATGCACTGCACTACACACACAGCCGCGCCACAGAGGTCATCAAATATCGTCGTTAATTGATTGCTTTACTACTATGTAGTCATCATGAATGTTCAATAAATCCCACTAATTCCACTAATATTATAAATGTGAAAGTTTGGATGGAGGGATGGATGAATGGGTGTTTGTTACTCGTTCACGCCAAAACTACTGAACCGATTGCTATGACACTTGGTATGTAGATAGCTGGAGACCTGGATTAACATATAGGCTACTTTTTATCCCGATATTCATACGGGATCGGGATTTACGCTCGTGAAACCGCGAGGCGCTGCTGGTATCATTATATGGTTTCGACAACTCCCACATTAAGAATAAACATTTAAACAACCGACACAAAGAGCACCCAGACTCAGGACAACTATTTGTGGATCACACAAGTTTTTGTCAGGATTTAAACCCACAACACTTGGCGCGGCGTAGTGGCGAAGTAACCACTTAAAGCATTGCGCCATCCGTGCAGCCAAAACTTGTAGGTAAAAAGCTTTTTCTTCATTCAAACCTCCAAAACCGAGCCTTGGTCGTTTCCATCCAATGGCATCTGTCACCATTTCTTCGCTACCAGTTGACGTCTAGACTCTATAATTACTGATATTATAAAGAGGTAACTTTAGTTATAGGCGGTTCGGTAAATCTACTAAATCGATTTAAAATAAAAGTACTTATGTAAAACATTACTACGATTGCATGCCTAGTAATTAGGTCATTAGTAATAACTGGGTATTATAGAACTGAATTTAAATTTTATCAATATCCAGCGATAAATGTATTTCAGTAAATATTTTAAGTCAGATTTGTAATTTTTTAATAAATTCCTTTTATATATTTAACTACTACCTACCAAAGAAACGGAAAGTAAATGTTAAAATTTTCACAAACGCCACTTGAATCATAAAAATATAATATATTGAAATGAACGAGATAATTAAGCATAAAATGTCAAGTTGTACTTGTGAATAATAATTATTGAAAGCATAAAAGAACGTCAAAATTATAAAGATTTAAAATTGGAACAAAAGCACCAAAGAAGAAATGGAAACATGAACAAAGGATAAGTTAAAGATTAATAATAATAAATATTGTATTTTCTTCTTTCATGACAAACTCAGAGTTAAATTTAATTTTGGAACACATTATTCATGTCATGAGTTAGAAGATGCAACAATTACACCGAAGATAACTGAAATACTAAAAATGGCGCCAATCTTAATCCTTCTAAGTATCCTGTGATTAAAATAAATTATTTAAAATACCTCATGAAATCAACTATTATATAAAACCGGACAATTAGATTTGTTACTATTTTTTAATTGTCAAACCATACATTAAAAATACCTACTTAAATTATTTTGACGATAGCATCGTTTGACGTCACAAGGTGTTATATCATATCAGTTTCTATAGTACTTAGGTACCTAGAAACGATTTGAATTGACAGTCAACTACCATATAGAAACAACACCAGACGATTTAATATAGATACTTAGTGCAAGGAGCCGAGGATCATTTGGTACTGGATAACATTGAAAAGAAAGTGCAAATGATGTTTAATATCATTGTTACCAGTCTATCAAATACGTCGCATGATGTATCAAATTGATACTTAATATGTGGATAGCGCCTAACGTATTTCTTTTAGTAAAGAAACGATAACTTTCTTCAATTATTCCAGTTATTTGTTATCGTAGTGTGTTTTGGTTCTAACACAGTTTAAAAGAAAAGTAGAACTGATAATGTTTGAAGCGAAGGGTAGATTGCACTGTTGTAAAAACAGAGTAAAAAACGGAAAAGTGGTGTCTGTAGTGTACATAGCAACGCTGAAGTGAAGTTTCACAATATGGCAGGAATATCGTACCGTAGCGAACCGTGGAATGTCAGTAAAGATTGCCTTCAAAAGCAAATGTTACTAATTAAAGCATTCGTTATTTTTCGATATTGAAATACATTTTTTTTTTAATAAAATAGTTTCCACCAAATTTCAAACTTAACAAAAGAGTCTTTGTTAAATTAAAAAAAAACTATAAAAAACATTTTTTTTTTATAGTCCCGATTTAGGCCACGATGCTCGTCTCAGGTATATACTTTTAGTTGTAATCAAAGTGAAATTTTGTCTAATAACAACCCAATTCTATTTGTTTCTCTCAATGCCGCGGAACTACTAAAACGTAAGACAATGGCGAAATACTTTGTTTAAGTTAATTATGCCCAGGTAGGAATTACTTTAACAATTGCATTGTAATGAGTATAAGTTATCCGCTTCTAACCTTCTAGGTTTCATAAACAATCGTCATTATCTAATCATCGAGGTCTAAGACATGGCTGAAAACAACTTTAAAGTTTCTTGAATTTATGGTTTTCATGTTAATAACAAACATTAGTGAACTTTCTAGGGATGCTAATTTTTCAGTAATAATTAGTAATCTGTCTGACATATAAAAAAATAATTTTAACGTTTGATATGCATTACTTCCTTCTTTTTTTATAACTTGTGCTTTTGCCATTAATAAAATTAAGGATACATTTACACGGAAAAAATTATGGTGCGAAATTTTTAAATTGTAAATTTGAAAATGTTTTAGGGTATGTTCCGATATACACTGCGAGCACTGTTCAGTGCTCTTACTGGCGAGAAATTCGTTCCGTTATGGATTGATAGTATACTGTCGCAGTATCTTAGGGACATATATGACGTCATAAATCGTCGCTATTTTTATACTGTGAGCACTGGCGTTTTCGTTGTAAGGTGCTCTCAGTGCTTTGATCACGTGATCAACTATGAACATATGGAACATACACTAAGTGAAGTTCGGGGTGCCAGAAAAATTACAGACATACCTACATAATACAAAACTAATCTTTAAACTAAAGATGTAAGTCTGTATAACCAATTGTGAGGTTGCTGTCATGAATATTAAACACATTTTATATTTCTATTTACCACAAAAGTTATTGCACATTTATACTTACTCTACCTACCCACTACTAATACAAGCAGTTAGCTTACTTAGGTTGAACAATGAAAAAAAAAGAGGCAGTCATGCCCATGGGACTGCCGACAGAAGTGAAAACTTAAACGAAACGACGAACTTATAACGTCACATTAGTAGGTTGGTGACATTAATTAATAAGGAGCTGACAGAACTCAATGTTTAGATTAGCGCCCTCTAGTGGATCTATATATGTATTACTAGCAGCGCCCCGCAGTTTCACCCGCGTATGTCTCGATCAAGTGGGAATATCGAAATAAAAAGCCTATATGTTAATCCAGGTCTCCAGCTATCTACATACCAAGTTTCATCGCAATCGGTTAGTAGTTTTGACGTGAAAGAGTAACAAACATCCAGCCGTCCATCCATCCATCCGAACTTTCACATTTATAATATTAGTGGGTCTAGTGGATTTAGCGTGACGGTCACGAGTTCAGTGCTTTTTCCCCATAGCAAAAGTGCACAAACGTGCCTAAAGAAGTTACACTTCAAAAACTGTAAAAAAATCCCCCAGAAGGGCTAGTGATGGGAAAGCCTGACCTTCGCTCGATTTAGAATTTACAATCGAATTTACAAAGCGAGTAGGGAATTCTCTAAATAGACGGAGTCGCCAATAATGATGTCCAAGATGTCTTAAATGCTGAGTCGCGTGTATCCCTACCACCTCTCCGTAGATAGGGTTTCATGGAGACATAGGATAGTATTAAACATTCTGTCTTTAACGTGTTTACTTGGTTTGGCAGTTTTTACGCCCTGGACGAAAATTATCGTCTTTGGTTCTGTGATTGAGTTTAGGGCTTAATTGTAAAAATAATAAATATTAATATTGATAACCTTTTAGTATATAATGTGACCGAATGACCAATACTACTATCTCGATCAAGTGGTCCTGTCACTCCTGTCAACTCCTGTCTAATATAGGTAACTACTTGAATATTACAGTAAATAATATAAAAATACATTGAATCTGAATTACTAATAAAAGTGACGTCATGATGTTCAGTCATATTTATTCTTAATTCTTCGAAGAATTATCATTTAAGGTAGAATTTTAAAAATAGAAGTGAATACGTTCAGAAACCATCAAGCAAAGGTTCGTATCGTTCGGGCGCGCTACGTGTCGACCTCACTTGGCGGCCACGGCGTAATGCTTTTATGTATGTATTTATTTAATTTATTCCCCAACGTGTGTGAGCGTACGTACTTTTAGGTACATGCACGTGAAGTGTGATCGTATTTAATTAATTAACCGTCGAATCATTTTTATTTCTGAACTGTAAAACTTAGGGTTTGATCTGTTTAGAATTGAAATAAACAAAAAGTTTTAGAATAACATAGATTAGAAATGAACATTATTGTACACCAATTTGGATTAGAAATTTATTAGATTAGAAAGAAAATAACGTAAAAATTATGTAGAGAGGGCGGCCTTAGGTATTGTTGAAAGCATTTTCTTATAGTAAACCTTTGGATGGACAAAGACGAAGCACAATAGAAAAATGTATTGAGCGTGATAAACTTGTTAGTCTAAAAATGATTTATACCTACTTTATTGCCTGCCTACCAACACGAGATTGTAAAAATATTATCTAATCAAGAATTGATAGGGGTTACTAGTAGGTATCCAAGTCATAAATCATCATAGTTTTAAACAATATACCTATGTGTCTAGTAATAGTTACAAAAGTGTGTGCGTCTTTGTTTACCTTAAAATACCTAATTACAGAAGTACAATAAGAAGGTCACGATTTGTTTCATTGTTTTATTAAACCTAAACATAGATAAATAACCAAATAGATAACGGAGAGCATTGGTTTGTTCTGTGTGAAAAGAGCCTCTACAAGGCCGACACGGATCCTCGTTATAGACAGCGATAGCGAATTAGATTATTGTCTATGATATTGATGACCACCACGAGATGACCGAATATTACTTATTTATGCCTTATATAGATTTTACTTTTTACATATTAGGTACATAAGCATCTCATAGGTACGTGAGTCCCTTTCGGTATTAAAAGACTGAAGGTCATATCGAATATATAGCCTTGTCGACTAAATAAAAAACTATATAGATCGTAATTTGCTGACCACAAATAACAAGTACCTACGTGTTTTATTATATTATACATACAATTAATATAATACATTTAGCTCAATAGTTTATTACTAGTTTTAGTCACTAACTAATGTTATACTTAACGAAGGTCAAGATATCTTGTAATTATTATTTATATATTAGATAACTAATACGTAGATCGTACGTAACACGCAAGCGCGCGATCTTCGCGACCCAAAAAAAAAATTGCAAAGTCGAAAGTTGACAGCGCGCGAAAACGCAAACTAAAGCACATTATGCGATGAGCGGACAGAGTTGCGCAAAGGTGCGAGTGCAAAGAGTTTTGCTCGGTGTATTATTTATTGATTGTTGAAAAACAATGGCGGGCGCTTGCTGGCAGTGAGTCAGTGGGTCAAGGGTGCGCTGGCCTAGTTACGCAGTGCCGCGCGCCGAAATTCGCAGGTTTACCAGTTGCTAAGCTCAACGAGTAGGGAGGGGCTAAATACCAAAGACATTTATTATTTTTCTGTTTTGTAATATGCCTCTTTATTTACATAACATAAATTGTATTATAATGTAGACAGTAGGTACATCTTCATGAATATACTTAAAATAAAAAAAATATTATGGTCGTAAAATGTTGTACTTGTAAGCACTAAATGCCTCCCTAGTAAAAACATAAAATTTAAAAGTTTAAAACTTAATATTCCATGCATTAATCAAAATAAAAAAAGGCTTTATATTTTTAGTCAGCTAATAAACATTAATTCGTGCAGTATCAAGACATCAGTCCCTTACAAATAGGCGTATAATTATGAAGCAAATACATAGTACAATAATAAACGAACTTTATTTATAAAGCCAACCTCTTCCAGACGGATTTAATCTAGTATCATCGTTAATAATAACCTTCGCTAGTAGAAAAAAAATATGTACAAAATAAACAATCTGAGTGTTTTCGTATGGGTCGCATCACTATCGCAGGCTATACGCCGCGTCTCATTACGTAAACTCAAGTTTAAGGTCGCTCAGATGTAGCCCCAGTGATCAAGCTCGTTGACAAGTGGACTGAATACCACTCACCCACAGATGTCTGTCTGGCTATGACAACACACCACCTGCGGCTGTGGCACAAAACGTGCCCAAATGCATGCGTACAAATGCATTGAACACTACATATTTGTGATGTCTGTTAAATTAGTTTTGTATACATCCTTGGCTGTCGTGAAAGTACGACGCTGTAGATTAACGTTGAGGTAACAGGTAACTTTCTGTTTCATTACAGAACCATCTATCGGCGAATAGAATAACTGATATTTTCTTAGCGACAAAAATATTGATACAACTTTCTCTTGGCAACTGTTTCTAAGAATTATTATTTTACTTTCCAAGTATAAATAAATAATTGGAATTATTATATTATTAAGATTACATACATTGTTGAATATGGAAGAACCAGGAAAGAAAATACCTGTGCTCTGTCTAGGACCAAAAGGTTCAGGAAAAACGACATTATTGAAGAAACTGCAGGACGTTGAGGGTGTTGACAATACCTTTAGTCCAGTGCCTACTATTGGGACTAATCTTTATGATATTTCTTATTTAAACAAACAGGGCAAAAAACAAGTGCTTTCAATACGAGAGATTGGAGGGGAGATGGCGCCGCTATGGCATAACTATTTAGACGGAGTCGAAAAAGTAATGGGTATGCTTATGTACAGTTTAAAACCTATTATCTAATTAATTAATTCGACAATTTCTTGTTTTAGGTGATTTATGTCGTCGATACATCGAATTTATGTCAAATATCGGCAGCCGCGGTCTTGCTCTATACTTTGTTAGCTGAACCAAGATTAATGCATGCCAAGGTTTGTTACCCACACACGAATCTTACATGGTGTAATACCCATAGCTTTTAAAAGATCAGGTCATACAAGAATATATATATATTTTTTTAAACTTAAAAAGAATACTAGCAACGTGGGTCACACATTACCAGTATTCTTGTTAACCCCTCCAGATAAACTAAGTGCTTGTGTTAGGAGTGGGTTCACGCCGGTAGTGCACCCAGGGGTTCGAACCCGCAACCACTTGATCGCAAGTCCGACGCCTTAGCCATTACGCTACCGCTACAATTATAAACATAATATGTCATTCGACATAAGTGACTCAAGGATTTACTGTTACTCTTATGAGGTGACCCTTTGTTTCTTTTGCTACAGACATTAATTCGGCTCATACAGACCAGTACTATACTATATAATCGGACACTTCACACTACTAATAATACTAGTAGGTAGGTACCTTAAGTTGGGGGGGTTCGGACAGCCCGGCAACAGCCAGTTCGACGGGCATGACGTGCTCGACTTATTGCTTACACTGCCTAATCCGTCCGTAGACCGTATGAACAACATCCCTTACATATTACGCATATAGTACAAGTCTTAGAGTAACAACAGGGGTTTACACACCGTCAGTCATCACGTCGTTATAATGAGAAGTAATTATCATAAGAATATTAATGTTATTCTAAGTACACAGTACAAGTAAAAAAGGTAAATGAAAATTTATGTTATTATTTATTTTCCATATTTTTTAAGTTTAGTAGTTTAATAAAAAGGACATAACAATAACATAACTATTTTATAGTGTAAAACTGTTTTGTTTTTTGTATGCTATTTGGCAATAAACTAATTTATACTTATACCTCAAATGGGCTATACTTATATCTCCAATGTTACACCTAAGCACCTAAGGTTCTGGGGCTTCCGTATACAGCTATACATAATTCATTGCCATCTAACGAAGAGAAGCCGAACTGCCTGGAACTATTAGTAGCTACTATGCAGTTCGTTACTAATCATGTATCGCGCTATTAAAATTCTGGCACCGATTAGCAAATATATACAATTTTCCAACATCTACAGTTTCTAAAATAAACCAAAACTCTTTATAGAAAGAGAATATTACCTTAAAATAAGAATCTAACTTTCGATGTCATCATTTTCTCAGTTCATCCTAGTCCTTAGCAAGATGGACGCAGCCTACAGACAGATGCGCAATGAAGCCCTGCTCATGCTTCAGTTCGCACGACTCAGCGCAGAGCTCGGGAACGCGCCCGAACTGCTGGAAGCATCGCCACTCACTGGCGAGGGTATCGATAAATTAAGGGCGTTCATTTCTGACACTAAGAACGTAAAAACTATTTAGATAATAAAAAAGTTACGTAATCAAGTCGTCTTAATTGAATGTTTCAATGTGTGCGGACCCGTGATTCACCTAGGTTTTCCACCTGGGTGAAGCACGGGGTCTATTCAGTAAATTCTTTTCCCTATATGATTCAAAAGATTTAAACAATTATTTAATAGGGGTGAATTTATATGTACAAGAAAAAACAAGAGAAGCCTTTCATAGTTTCACGAGAGAAAGCCTAGAGATAACTCAAAGAAAATCGGAAAAACAAAAGAAGATCATTATAGATCGTTTCAACACTAACGGGTTGAATAAATGGGTGCACGCGATTTTCGACCATTGACAAAAAAATGTTGTCTTTTAGCGGCAAAATAGTCAAATAAGAACTGGAATATAACTAAAAACACCAGAAAATTAAAGTGCCGCTGGAGTGCCGGGATAAAGTTAGGCTATGTGTTAATCCAGATCTCCAGCTATCTACATACCAAGTTTCATCGCAGTCGGTTCAGTAGTTTTGGCGTGAAAGAGTAACAAACATCCATCCATCCATCCAAACTTTCACATTTATATTATTAGTCGGATTCGCAAATGCATTTAATTAATAAAGAAATATCATTGGGCCATTTTTTGATAAAATGCGTTGAAATAATCCTATTGGTTAAATATAAAATTATGTATTTCTCTTAATTACTTGTCTGTACCGATCATCAGTTGGAGCACGGGACCTTATAGGTCCCCTTGTTTCACCCAGGTGGAGAAACTAGGTGAAGCACGGGTCTGCTACCGTTTCAATACTCACTGTATCAATACGTACAACAGAACGTAACTAAAACTGAAAAAAGGCTGTCCAAAATTGGCGGGGAGAAGTCGTTTTTTTTATATTTTTTTTTGCTCTTTTAACTGTTCGTTAACAGTTGTTGTTGTTGAAATGGCTAGGTTTAGGTTAGGTTAGAACTGTGACCATAACGCAACGCCAGAACCGAATTTTATGACACACTTGGTCAAACCGCCAAAAAAAACTAAGCTCGAACAAAAAAAAATTTTGTTCGAACAATGAAGAACAGTTAACGAACAGTTGACATAGCAAAAAAAAATAAAAAAACGAATCCCCCCGCCTCCTTGAGGGTAATTTTTAATTTTATTTAAAAAAAAAACTAAGATCGAACAAATAAAAATTTTGATTGAACAATGAAGAACAGTTAACGAACAGTTGAAATAGTTCAAAAAAAAAGGTTAAAAACGACTTATCCTCCGCCAACTTAAGAAAGCAATTTTTTTATTTTATTAAAAAAAAAAACTAAGATCGAACAAATAAAAATTTTGATTGAACAATGAAGAACAGTTAACGAACAGTTGAAATAGTTCAAAAAAAAGGTTACAAAACGCCTTGTCCTCCGCCAACTTAAGAAAGCAATTCTTTAATTTTATTTAAAAAAAAAACTAAGATCGAACAAATAAAAAATTTGATCGAGCAATGATGAACAATTAACGAACAGTTGAAAGAGCAACTTAGGACAGCCCTGAAAAAACATCATCATGTCTACGAATGGTATAAACAAATGAAAGCGTTTCAAAGTTTAATTTTACGAACTCTGGCATAATTAAGTTCTCTCGAATACATATATAATAATAGATTGCAACTAAAATAAAAAAAAGGTCTACTCGTTCCACGATGCTAATTTCTTATATCTCTATGCTTAATATACTAAAGTAACCACTGTTGAGGTTTGTAGAATTTGCACAGACCTGGAACGCGTGACATATTATTTATTTACTTCTTGTTCTTGAGTTCTTGACAGATTTTTCTGAAAGACTTACACTTTGTCTTCAATGAATTAAAATAAATAAAATGGACACATCTAAGCTGTGTAGAAGTTGTATGAAGGAAGTGGCTTCGTGGGAGAGGGAAAATTTCAAAATCCGATCTGTAGAAATGTTCTGTTTTTGCACCAATGTGAAGGTATAAAAAACTGTTAAACTATCAATTTCCTGCAAAAGCTGTATAACTCCTAAAATATTAGCAAATACTGCAAAGATACAAGCCTAAAAACTCGGTTTCATTTAATAATCACCACTAACCGGTAAATGTTTGTAATATAATAACTAAATAAGATTTATTTATAAGGTTTTTTCGACGATATGTGTGACAACTACTGATGAGCAATACATCAAAGAATGAAGTTCTACTTTCCATTCTTTTACGCTCATTCTGTAAAACCACCGTAAAATAGTTTTTTTAAACAGAGCCACCAGCTCAATATTACTGGGCTTGTGTCGTCAGTTTAATGACCATATTAAAAGCAAAGAACTGACGCATAACCGCTACACATATAACTCCGTCTAGATAGCAATAGCCAATCAGATGAATTTATTATGTGCTTACTTGTTCAAAACTTTAGTAGTTGAAAAAAATTATATAAGTTTATTGCGTTACTCTTTGAAAGAGGCAGGGCACAATAGCTTGAGGAAGCACATAATTATTTTAAAAAACTATCATTAAGATAAGATTTTTATTCTCCAAGAATATTCTACATTAGGTGATAACTCTTAAAAAGCAGCCCGACATACTCATATTATTATTTATGAGCTATATAATTTGAGGGTTTACTGCGAAAACCAGCTATGTGCAGTCAAGTTAGTTTTGGGTTATTGTATTTTGTTTTTTCAATTTTAAAAGTTTATTCATAAGAAAAGTGCTATAATTTATTAGGCCTTGTGGAATACAGTAGATGCAAGTTATTGTATGTATAACATATCTTGTAAAGTAATTAATATGGCACTTAACGGGTTTTACCAGTGAGAGAGCTCAAAATGATGAAATTCTTTAAAAAGATAGAATTTGTATTTAACAATTGAAATATAGTTTAACAGGTTTTAACAGTAAACCCATGTACATGAACTTTGGTGACCTCAATCAGCAGCAGAGGTTGTCTAAGTTTATATAGAGGAATAGAGTTGGTAATACATAAACATATTTGAGCAACGAGCTTGCCAACTTCTTTGTTTTAATATATTTTTAATTCACACTTCATTAATATTGATTAACTTTCAGATTACAGACAATGATAAACTACCAAGGCAGTTCTGTTATGATTGCATCATTAAAATTGAATCATCATTTACATTCATCACCGAAGCACAGAAAGCTGATGCTGTATTAAAAAACATCATCTCCAGAACAAATACAAGCGTAAAAGTGAAACCAGAGCCAAAAAATTTAGAGCTGACACTAAAATTACCAGAATATAAAGTTAGTGCAACCATAGATAATGAACAAGTCATATATGAAAATGATTTAGTTTCAGAAGTAGATGACATTCACATTGAAAAAATTAAAAAGGAAACTAATAATAGTACCGTAGAAAGAGACAAAGATAATAAGAACAAGGAATGTGTGAAAGAGAGTATAAATGTAGAAGAGACCAGGAAGCACATTTGTCCTCTTTGTAGGAAAAAGTTTACATCTAAATTATGGTTTAATAAACATATGGACAAGGAACATAATGGTCCTAAGTTTGTGTGTAAAAATTGTCAGAAATGTTAGTACTTTTTCTTTTTAAATGTTTAAATTTAAATATGGAATGTGTTCATAGAGGTAGGATAATGGAAAATAGTCTCACAGTCACCTTGTAAGAAAGAGATTTCCTGTGCTGTTAATACAAGCAGATGCCAATTGTCCTTAGATCTTCCTCACTTCCTATGAAACCTACTTATGTTAACATTTTACCAACAAAGTTTTAGGAAGAAATAATTAGGAAATAATTAATAATAACAAACACAACACTGGCAATACATAGATATATAACTGCTACTTATTACTGCTATACTGGAGTTCTGACCATTTTAAAACAGCACTACCAGGGTACTGGCAGTTTTCAGTCATCAGACCTATTTAAGCCGAAAACTGCTGTGCCACACTTAGTTGTCTTCCACTTTTGAAAATCTTGCTTTGATTTTGGGATGAAGTAAGTAATCGCTGATCAGTGGTCAGTGATTACAGACAGCGATATGGTAAGCAGATATCTTGCATTTTCTTTTATTGAATAATAAAACGTATTACTATTAAATATGCTGTGCCCGTGAAGGTCCAAAATTGCGACTTTTCTGTTTTAAGTTTTTTACAATGATGTTTTTTACATTTTGAAATGCATAATAAGGAATTGAATATTAAGAAGGTACCTAATTGATGAGATGGATAATTGTAACAGTTATTTTCACTATATTGAAATTCTTTTGCCTGAACTTGACCATGGAAAGTGATATATGATTATGTTGGAGTTAAACAGATTATAATATACGGTGTCTCCGATATGATAACTATTACGGGGAGAAGAAATTTACCTGCTGTATAACTTCCCCAATCCTGAGCAGGGCCAAAAGATTCCCAGAAGTCTTTCCGTGTTGAGTTGTCAGATCTATTTAGGAATCAAGGTATAGCTTATAACGAATGAGTGCGGATAGCGAATTGTCATGAGGCGCGTAATTTTTTGCTACCTGAGTAGTATAAAAAAGTATTTTTAAAATAATGGAAATTATAGTTTTTTTATGGGTAGATCTTAGCTAACAGATGCTGGGTATGAATGGTCGATGAGCCGAGAATGATTAAATTTTATTTCAGCATTCTCGAAAAAATGGGAGATGATACAGCACTCGGCTTGCCACATTGATGAACGCAAGTACTCGTGTACTGAATGCGGGAAGTGCTTCAAGCGACGCAGACAGCTCACGACTCATGCGCGCGCGCACAGTGACTTACGACCTTTTGAATGTGACAAGTGTGCGATGAAGTAAGTACCTAATCATTTGCGATCAGATATTGGTAAGAAGGTATCTTGAATTTTGGGTATTGTTGATACAGCCGAAGCTATTTATTATTCTTGTTAAGCGTACTGAGACGACTCTACTCTACTCGAAAAAGCAATGAACTCGTGACCGTCACGCTAATAGTACATATATAGATCCACTAGAGGGTGCTAATCTGAACATGGAGTTCTGTCAGCTCCTTATTAATTAATGTTTAAGTTCGTCGTTTCGTTTAAGTTTTAACTTCTGTCGGCAGTCTCATGACTGCCTATTTTTTTTTTTCACCCTCCAAATTTAGCCGCCCCTGAAAATTTGACGCCCTGGACACTAGCCCCGAGTGCCCCTAGTGTAAATCTAGCACTGACTGTTGCCGAGCAGTCCGAGCCCGCTAACAACAATAAAATTGGCAAATGTTGGTGTTTATAACACCTCTGTCTACCCCTTCGGGGATAGCATACGACATTCTATAGATCACAAATTATCACAAGTCGTAAGTCATAAGTAGGTGTAACATTGTATGAATTAAAAGGAAATATGTTAAATATGACAAAGAAAAATCGAATCTCAATAAAAACGACAAATTTTGGTTAAGTGTGCTAACGAGGCATTCTGAAGTTTTGATAATTTGATAATAATAATTGACGTTGGCCGTGCGGACAAACAAAAGCTTATCACGTTCCATTACACGCATCATGATTGCACGATAAACACCAACTAACTTCAAGGCGTTTATAAAACCTTAAGCCTGACATTGAATATGAGATGCCTAAATTGTCTTTATTGGAAAAAATCACTACATATTATAAAACAAAGTCGCCTGTCTGTCTGTTCGCGATAAACTGAAAAACGACTGAACGGATTTTCATGCGGTTTTCACATTAGTGTGTAGTAGTGTTTGTTACTCTTTCACGCCAAAACTACTGAACCGATTGCGATGAAACTTGGTATGTAGATAGCTGGTGACCTGGATTAACATATAGGCTACTTTTTATCCCGATATTCCCACGGAATCGGGACTTACGCGGGTGAAACCGCGGGGCGCTGCTAGTTTTATAATATGTAGTGATGTTGCTGATTGTTAAAGATGTCTCGCTACCCGTGCACCCGAAACAATTTATACAAAATCTTAACAAATTATACACCTAAACCTTCCCCATGAATCACTCTGTCTATTAAGACCGATTCCGTGGGAATATCGGGATAAAATTAGACTATATGTTAATCCAGGTCTCCAGCTATCTACATACTAAGTTTCATCGCAATCGGTTCAGTGGTTTTGGCGTGAAAGAGTAACAAACATCCATACATACATACATCCTCACAAACTTTCACGTTTATAATATCAGTAGGATATAGTTAGGTTTTTTTAGAACTTTCTTTTAGTAGAGTTTCATCTCCGTTTATGGTCACTGCTCCGCGCGTAAGAGTCGTAGCGTGATGTTACATAGCTGATCACCTTCCCCAATGAATATTCTATTGAATAAAAGAATAATTATTCAAATCTGACTGACAGAAACAAAAAAAAGTATTATATTAGTATAGATAATAATAATTGGCTAGCTGGTGTGCCTGTCCTAGTGGCCTCTACAGTCACAGGAAATACAGGACATTCGCGTACGTGACCCCGGCCTCTGCGAGCTACTGCAGTCTTAGTCCCGTTCCCCATCCGAGACCTGCGGCATCCCTTACCCCAGATTCATCTTCCTACATTTATCCTTAAACAAATGTACCTTCTTTCTTCTTTCCCGTCTTAATACGACTACATTCCCAAGAATGGCTGGGTAGGCGACTAGCAATTAAAGAAACCAGCCAAAACCCTTGGCAATGTTATATATTTCGCCGACTCCAAAATTCCCACCCAGGATAAATAATTGTGTGATAAGCATGATCATTTGTTCTGTGTCTGGGTGTCACTTATCTATAGTATGTATGTATTTAGAAATATATAAGTAAGTATGTTTATCAGCAGTCTGGTTACCATAGTACAGGCTCTGCCTAGTTTGGGATCAGACGTCCGTGTGTGAGGTGTGTGAAGTTATTATTATTATCATTTGTAATGAGAGAATCGACAGTTATGATCTATGTAGCGGGCGGTACTGTATTCGACTGCGAGTTCAGAGGTCAAGGATTCGAAACCCGCTCAGGGCAAATATTCACTATACACGAATGTCTGTTGATTTGTCTGGGTGTTTCTGTGTAAAATATGTACAATGTTACAAAAAAAGTAACTAGTATGTTTAGCCCTGTTCTGTAACCCACAGCATAAGCTATTAGTTGAATCTAGATAGCGCTGTGTATTATTTCCTCATGAAAAAAATGTAAAACAAAGCAAAACCAGAAAAGTTTAAAAATTTAAATTTGACTATACTAACCTTGATACGTACGAGATAGAAAGAACCTTGGCGCAATTAAATTTCGTGTAAATCCGACCGTGACCCAGTTACCCAGTAAACTTCAGTGACCTTGACCTCGGAGATACAACGAGGTCCCGCTCTTATGTCATACAATTCAAGGTCAATTCATACATTTTTAGGATTACGTTAATTAATTTTTGAGTCATCTATACTGATATGATAAATGATAACACACAGGTACTAATATTATTTTTTTGTGTTTTTTAGTACTTATTATATTTGGAAGTCTGTGTTACCTTACCAAAAATAAATTCTTTCGTTCTTAATAAAGCTGGTTTGTTTTTTTTTTTGGTGGAACGCGCTTATCTCTGGCAATAGCAGTCTTTTTGCATTGTTGTTACACAGGCCGAATTGTTGAGGAAGGTTAATTTAACATTACGCTTGGAAGCACTCTTAGGAGGGGAGCATTATTGTTATCAGTTATTTAATGAATGACGGTCTAATTTCAACCTCACTGCGACCACTTGACCTAACTTAACAGGATATCAAGTGTTTTATTAATTATATTTAGGGTTTAATAAAGGTGAAGTCATATTTTATCTACTTTTTTTTGTAATATATGACGTAAATCGCTAACAATTTTTGGAAAATTCGTGATTTTTAATAGTTACAGAAATTAAACTAACTTATTTGTTACGGTAACGGTGAACGGTGTGGATGGATGGAATACAGATTTTTCTAAATATATACATAAATTCATAAAGAAATAAAAAAGTGTTGTTATGAGGGGTTACGGGGTTCGTGATTAGATGAATAAATAAATTTGTTTCGTAGTAGACACGATTTATTTAACTAATTCGCATTTGACACAATAATAACTGTTAACAACAATTTATCAGTGGTAGATATACTCGAATCCACACCAGTTACCGGCGATCTTTAATACCGGCGGCCTATCTTACAGAAAGTTCACGACTTTCCCGAAAAATCGCGTAAAAATTGTCTGACGCGACTTCCCTTTCTAAAACCACATGGAAAGTTTTATTTGTTCCGTTATTCGTTAACAGATGGCGCCAGGCGGCTCAATTTAGGCAATCACAAGCATCTATGCATCTATTAATTCCGCTACTTATTAACGGGTGCGCCCACGTGTCTATTTAGGCTTCCCAACAATATCTTGTTTAGAAATGTGCACCTACACCAAACAAAATCACTTTAATTTGTCAAAATCCATTATTTTTCAAGCTAAATGAACTATTTATCGGCCATTCATAACACTCCTAAAATGTTACCACATCTTTCTGTAACTACATATATATATATTTATTTATTTATTAAAACTTTTTGCACATTAATACATAGGCGGACTTAATGCCTAAGGCATACTCTACCAGTCGACCTTTGGGTGATGCAGAGAAAAGAAGTATGTGCAATTAACAATCTTGTAAAAAAAATTACAAAGAAAAGAATGGGATACATACAAAATTCGATACGAATATACACACGCATTATACACAAATACTCGTAACTTTAGTGGAACATATATACATATATACACACATTCATATACAAATACATACATAGCTATATAATACATATACTATTATAAGTACAAATAGCGACATTAATGGTTCGAACTATTGACAAGTTGACTCCGCCAATTCCTCGAATAAGAACTCCTTTACTTTTACCCTAAAAGTGTAACGATTTGAAGCCGTCCTGACTTCGAGAGGAAGCGCATTCCACAGAAGAATCGATTGAACCGGGAAAGAAGAGATGACGAACCCAGTGGTGTGCGACGGATAAAGTAGTAGGAGGTTGCTTGACGACCGAAGATCTCTGTCATGGTTATTGCATAAGAGTTGGAAATTCGGTGTCAAATAGTACGTATATGTATCATAGTATAAATCCAAATACAGTATAAAAAATGTGATTGCTTAATTTTTCTTTTCTTCTTTGACCGTACGTTCAAGCAGTAATATAATAAGACAAATGTGCACCACAAATTATCTGTTCCTATACAGTATAGTCCATCCAAAGGTTACCTGTGATAGATTGCAGACTGCGATAATCTATCTCTATTCACGCCTGTATCCTCGAAGGGGTAGGTAGTAGAGGCGTATTAAACACCCACATTTTGTTGCCACTCACTTTGGAAATTAAAGATGTGTATTAGGAGTATACTGCAAGAAGTTGGTCAGTACGCGAGTTGAATGCGTTTCGTAATGAGTGTCAACAGACAGAGTTTGCTGACTTACCCCAAGTGCGTCTACTTACCCTATAGGACCACGCACTTACCCGTAATACGGGTCAAGCGTACGAATTCTGACTTGATTTTTCTATGATTGACTCTGAACTAGTGTACTTATTGATTTTGTTTTTTTCTAAATTAAAGTCTAATAAACACTCTAAATAATACTTTTGTTTCTATAATCAAACTGTTTTAATGCATAATGAGGCATCAAAGGTAAAAGCGCGCAAGCTTGACCCGAATTACTCTATATATAATTTGACTGGCGAGTTCATAATACATGTAGGTAAGCGACGATGCATCAGATGAGTCGGAAACTGATTTTGAAAATTTAAAAACGAAGATTCCGACTCTACCGATGAAGAGCGCCCTGGTACGAGTTTCATGGAAGGTGTAACCCCATTTTAAATAAATAAATAATGTTGATAAATAAAAGCGTACCTACTTATTTAATCTGCATACTTATCCAGTTTAATTAGCCAATTAATATTTTTTACAACTATAACATAACATACATTACATATAATATGTCATTCATATGGAATAAAATTAAAATCTATTTGGGAACTTTGATCTAATACTATATTAACATCTAGGTCATATTTGGATTAGTAATTTTCCATTCGATTGTATCATGCGCGAGATGCCGGTTGAGTAAACTTCAGGCTTTCCAATAAGTTTGGAGAGTACTGTATCTGTGTATCTGTTCGTAGCATCATAGCTCCTAAACGGATGGACCGGTTTAGATATTGTTGTTTGAAAAGTGAATTGATCGAGAGCCGTTCGAAGATCAGCTCTTTTTTAATCGTTGAAGGGATTTTTTGATACACACTTTTAACGCGGAGTGGTTCCTTTTATTACTTGAGAGGAACAGAAGACGTAGAAAAGGGTATAATCTAGTTTAATGGGAGTTAATTGTATATATTTCAGGTTTAAATTCAAAAGCGTGTTGAAGTCTCACTTGAACGTGCACGAGGGAGAGAAACCGTTCCTGTGCTACTTCTGCGGATGGAGTTTCGCTCAAGGTGAACATTATTTAGCCCTGTATTATTTCAGTATACATATAATTGATTTAGATGTATATGTTACGGACATAGTGATTAAATATTGCAATATTTATAATGCCCGGGCAATATGAATAATGAAATATCAAAACTGTGTGATGAATACTTATACAAACCTCGTTATTTATCACATTGACTATTCTGACTGTATAACTGTTGGGCAAGCTGATAATTAAGATACAAAGGTACATTAGGCAGGGCACTAGAGCCAAGAACATACATGGAAGGACCATCGTCATTAGCAAACACGCGCTGCTATTAAGAGAGAGAAATACACGCAAGTACCCTAACCAAGTAGAATAGGTAGAAATTGGTTCTGGGGTTGTGGTCGCAGTTCTAATCTAACCTAAACCAGCTAGCCATTTCTGTTCAATCGATCTACCCCACAACTGACTGATGATAGCGTTGCGTTTTAGAAATGAGCGAAGGAGATTTAAAGTATTATAATTATTATAATTCATTTCACAATTAAAATGCGACAAAGTACATATAAAATAAATGTATAGTTATATTGTTATAGCAATAAAGACTAAAAATAAAAATATTTAGGCTATTTTGAAGTCACGTGCACATTCCCTATTGAATAAAAAACAAGTATTTTATTACTCTGCCAAATAGGTGAGGACCAATATTAAACAGTCCGGTCAATTTGCTTATATAAATTGTTTTTATCATATTGACTACTCATATTGAGCATTTTTTAAACGGTCTGGACACTATAAATAATGCTATATTAATCACTTGGTCCATAACATATAACCCTCAATATTATTTATGTATCAGTTTTGGTAAATTACGTTGGATGCATACATCTATATATGTATATAAAAATTTTGCATTCAGTCCGCAAATCTCATAAAGTATTTGATGAATTGACTTGAAATCTTTACACAACATTGAATTTTAACAGAAGACTGTTTTTGTATACTTACTTTTTAACCGAGCTTAGCTCGGTAGCTTTTTTGTAAAATCTTATTTTTTATTAAATATTTTTTTACAGAAAATACAACTATGCAATTGAACTTAAAATGTAAAACTACCCGTTTCCGAGATATCGAAAATATAAATACATACAAGAATTGCTCGTTTAAAGTAATAAGATTTATCAATATCCCAACATAAACTGTTGGGCCGCGGTCCGCCAGTCATGATCACCTGGTCGGAAGGTCCTCCTCTAGCGTTGGAGAGACATAAAACCCGTTCGTCCACAGTATACTTTAAAACCTAATTCAGGCAAATCCGTCCTATCATTCTCCTGTGATGTTTTTGAAGCGTGTTTTTTTTTTTTTAATTATTTCAGCGGGTAATCTTGAAGTTCACATGCGTAAGCATACGGGTGACAAGCCTTACTCGTGCAATGAGTGCAATTTCCGCTCTTCAGTCGCATCGAGCCTGAAACGTCACCAGCGGATACACCGCCTTGCCAAAATCTACGTCTGCAAGGAGTGCAATAAGGGCTTCTATGATGCCAGTGGCTTGGTGAGTTATACACCATCATTTTTGTTTGTAAATGAGGCAACCTCAGTAAAGGGTAGGAGTAGGAGTATAAGAGTTTAATCGACCCATCAAAGTAAAATAGTTTCTAGCCAACAATAATACGACATGTAATAGACTGCGCTTGGCAAATATTAATTTAATATAACTAATATTATTATGAATTTGAGTTTGTTTATTTGTTACGCTTTTACACTATAACTACTTAGGGCCAAGTTGGCAGGTCATAGGGTACCTATCATTAAAAAAAGTACTGACCCCCGGGGTTTGTGTACTTGACGGTCGACAAAATCTACGAGCGAAGTCGCGGGCCATAGCTGCAGGACGAGCTGAATTTGCACTTTATTGCTCAGTTATTAAAGTACTATTTATTTAAATGTATTCTGCAAATAAACCTTCTTCTATCTTGACTGGCCTGTTGGTCTAGTGGTTAGTGACCCTGACTGCTGAGCCAGAAGTCGTGGGTTTAATACCCACCCAGGACAAATTATTGTGTAACGAGCATGATTATTTGTTCTGCGTCTAGAAATATATGAGTATGTTTATCAGTAGTTTGGTTACCATAGTACAGGCTCTGCCTAGTTTGGGATCAGACGGCCGTGTGAGATGTGTGAAGTTATTATTATTATATGCATCTTAGCTCTTGTTAAGATGCATATAATAATAATAATACAGTCTCAGTCAGGGTATAAGCAGGTTACAGGTACCCCTTGGTTTGCTTATACCCTGACTGAGACTGTACCAAAAACACAGTATGTGGTGCCCTGATCACACCGCTCAGACTCAAGGTCAATAAGTCGAGAATAGTACTTTTACGAGCTCAGATTCGGGATTAATTTGTAAGGTAGACCAATTTATTACCAAAATAGACGCAATTTATTTTAACAATTCTCAAATACCACAATTATTACAAGTCACAGATACAATTTTCACTATTTCCACTCAATTCTCACTTGTACTTCGCACTTGTTCGATCGCTGATCTCAAAACTAGAACTCGTTTAATGCTATCATGCAACTGGCTTAAATACTCTGAACGTTATTTCATAGAGAGCGGGTAAATTTAGACTTCCGTAACATTACTGTTGTCTCATGTTCTACGTGATAACGATTTGTTACTTATGCCTCTTACGTGTCAAATTATTAAAATAACACACCCAGAAGCAGGTGTAAGCGGCTAAAGCGAAATAAGATTATACAAACATACATACACGCCTGAATACCTGAAGTGGTCGGCAGAGGCGTTTGAAATTTTGCCAACTATAATTTGGTCCCGCTCTGAATGAAAGCTGGGAGAATTTGGAGTATAATGCAAGGGAAATTTAGGTAAAAGGGAAGGCAATGTCCGGCAAGGGATATTGCTTGTACAATTGGATTGGGGAGTATAAACAATAGCTCGAGCAGGTTAGGGTCGCATGCCTGTAATTTGAACTTATATCACATAATCATCATCACGGTAACTCTTGTGTGTCAGGCTCGACACGCACGCACGCACACTGGGGAGCTGCCGTTCCAGTGCCCCGGTTGTTCCCGCGCCTTCGCCGACAGCTGGAAGCGCAAGTCGCACCTCATGCGAGCACATCGCCTCGCGTTGCACGATATACCGCGCATGCATAGGGACGGACGGACCATGCACTGAACTCATCTGTACCAAGTAGCTGGGAACGTATTATAAAATATTGTGTGATATATGATAGTGGAGAAAAACCCCCCACTCATCCTCGGTTTGATGTAGGAGGTACCTTTAAAACTCATAACGAAGAAATTAAAATGCGTGCCGTGTCTTTGGGACACTCGGTTGGAACCAAGTTCTTTTTGCTTTATATAAATATATATAATGGATTGAATAAATTGTATCAAAATATAGCAAACATTGTAAAAACTCAAAATTAAAATTGCGCCATCTGTGAAAGTTACCCGAACTAATATATGGATACATTAACGAAAAACTATCATAATTTTAATAAAATTTATTAAAAAAGGCTTAAATAAACATTATTATCACGTGACTGTAAACACCAAGCAGATCCATTACGTCATTAATGATGAACAAGCTGTCAGTTGGTATCATAATATTACCTACGTATATACTTACACTACTCTATGGAGCCCTGTCAGTTTATCGGTTAGAGACGTAATCAAACTTATGTGACAGATGCGAGTGTTTTAGCAGGAAATTTAATTTACTTTTTTGATTTTTTGTTTTCTAATAAGGTTAAATAAGGCCCTAGTAAAAAAATAAAAACTGTTTCGAAAATTTGTCAACATCCCTGTTTATCTTCGATGGCAAAGCAATAGTAAATGCAGCAATATACTGGATTTCATTAAAATTTAGCAGCACTGAGTTTAGAGTTATGTATCAAGGGAGTTATATCCTATGGGTTGACTTCTCGGGAGTGAATTGTGAGTTTGTGATATTTAAATTTAAGCTTTAATTAATTTAAGTATATTAAGTATACCAAAATCTTTAAAATATTGTGATGATTGTTTTAAATATCTAGTTTTGAAAACCATAACAAGAGATATCATGAAGAGTACCTAAAGATGAAGCCATGACACGCCATCGAATGTTCAACCTCGCCAGTTCTCACTATAAAACAAAAGTGAGATGCAGAAGTGTTCGGTTTATATCATATGATTCGTGACAATTTTTCTTCGAGGTAACTATTCTAGTTAGTATTGTCAACAACATCCTTTGTGTGTTTTGAAAATATTTCTTTTGTGTGCAATAAGAGACAGACTCAATTGTTATATACTTCTGTTGTAAGATATATCATGCAGTATATAAGGTTATAGGCTAATTAAAAATACATTTCAAGTATCAAAGTTTAAATGTAATCTTTATGTATTTTATGTGTATCACTACACACACTGTGTATAATGTATATAACTATAAAATAAATATTATAACATTAAAGTTTCCTAACGTCCTTTTGTAAGATAAAATATACGTAAATGTGTCTATGTAAATAAAAATTGCCCAATGTATGTAAGCGCAGCACCTATTTGGCTTACTCCTTTTTGCTGTGTCTGTCTTTTTTAGAACAAGGTTTGTATTAAAGAAAGCTTTATGAAAACATCAGAAATGTTTTTTGATTGGTATTTGGGGATTGAAAAAGTACTTAACTTACATTTCGATGTGTAACTCTCCGGATGGTTTAAATTCACGAAATTGGACCAGATAGGTGGCGCTGGACCATTATGTTTAATTTATCGTTATACACCTTGAAGCCTCTTACACAGATAATATAATACTATACTAGTACAGATACCTCATCCCATACAACAAAACGCGACCTTCCTAACTCGGGCGTTTCTGCGGGCACCGCGCCATTTAAGGCGCTAGATGCCGCTAGCAGCGAGTAAGCTATGGATAGCTAGAGCCACCTAGCGATGAAATGGATTTATTTACCTACTAATAAACGCGCAACCAATAGATGGCGATAATTATACTTTATCAAATTTAGAATGATAATTTTGACAGCTCACGGTAGGGATGCGGTAGTGTATAATTGTTATTAAACCTATTCGATTATCGATTGTTATTATCATATATCTTGGAATCGATAGTTGCATGGTTATGCTGTATGGTCGATTTTACATTTATAATACAAAATGAAGTCTTTCCTATTCCATTTAATATAAAATAATAATATTACTATAAATGATCACAGAAATAAAATGAAACGAGAAATAAGAAGTTTCTCCAGTCATCCGCAGTAACGTTTCCACAGGCATTTTGCAAAATAAAGTCAGTACTTTCTTACTCGTAAATAGTGGAGATATGTTAAGTTTGGATAAAAAATAATAATAAAACTTAAGAACCTATTTAATAAACTTAGGTACTTAGTGTAATTACAAAAAAGAGCACAAATTCCTTTGATGGCTTTGTACATTGACCTACGTATGTTGTACTTATATTGTTATACGAAATTGAATACTTACTAAAAATACTATGATTTTCGATTATTCGGTTGTTCACTTCACTAAGTGGGCGGTACCCATCAATGAAGTATGACATTTACTGTTGTAAATTTTACCAAAAATTATTATGAAACCTTAGAATAATAATGCATTATTATTCTAAGTAAGAAACTTCATAGGCTGAGCTTGCCTGGGGGCGACGGACAGGGTTATCCGGCGCCCTAGCAGAAGTAGGCCCGAGACGGTGGCGCCGTGTTCCGCGCGTGCCTCTCTTACCGACAGGGGATAAAATCCCCTACAACACAGTGGGGTCGCCTGTTGTTTAACAGGCGGCCAAGTCTGCCAGGGTTCACAGGGATTTCCTTGTAAGGGTACACCTGAGGCATTGGTAATATGGACTGTGAGACGGAACATCGTGTGCCTTTAGGCGGTTCGAGTCCGACATACCACCCCACCGCTTAGCCCACGTGGGATGACGACCCGTGGGGGTTTCCACACGTTATCATCCTACTAATATTATATAACATCCTACTAATATTAGAAACGTGAAAGTTTGTATGGATGTACGGATGTGTGGATGTATGGCTGTGTGGATGTATGGCTGTTTGTTACTCTTTCACGCAAAAACTACTGAACCTATTGCAATGAAACTTGGTATGTAGATAGCTGGGAGACCTGGATTAACCACGGCATCAGGACTTACGCGAGTGAAATCTCAGGGCACAACCTGCTAGTCCTAAATATTAAACAAAGTATGGTAATATAGTATGTAATCAGCAGTTAGAAGTGTTCGTTATATTAGATAACCGATAAAATAACTTATTACTTATAAATAATCAAACGGCCTATTATTTATTACAGCCGGTAAGCATTATTTATACTAAGCGAATATATTTATTATTATTACATACGACCAGAACTACGTAGGTACGTGCAACATCTCGCGGACCGGCCATTCAAGGTCAATTTCACTTCGATCATTGTTGTGTAAAATTTGTATTGTATCCCGTGCCAAATTATGCTCTAGTACAACCTCATAACAACTATATTCCTTTCAACGTACAAAAATATTAGTAAAAATAATAGTCAAACCACAGATAAGTTAATAGTTTGGTCAAACCAATATATTTGTTCGTCTTAAACCAAAGAATTATTTTTTTTGCCATAACAATTTCTGAAAAAGAATGGTCCTGCTGACTTTAGACTTAAGCCAGCGTAGCCAACCGTATATCTCCGGACCTCTTACACTTATCAAAACAGGCTTTGTGGCATATTTTTTTGCTAATTATTTGCTATTGTTTGTCAAAGAATTACTTTTTATACGCACGCACGCTTGTTTGAGGGAAAAGTAGGTATAGCTGTTATCACTGGGTGCGTTTTTGAAGAATTCACGCAACCAACAACAGCACATTATAGTCTATAATTGCTCATTGCCATATTAAGTAAATATTAGTATTTATTTCAATGAAATACACAAATCGCACGCTAACTGCTTAAAAAACCATCCCACCGTTCGTTCGTCACCGCGGCGCATTCACGACTGTTTGTGTACCGAGTGTATACCGAACTCGAGGCGTGTAGGTATGTCTCACAATCCGACCGTTTGTATGAAGATACAATACTGTATAGATAACTGTACCATGCTGCGAAGCGAAGATCACGATCGAGCAGGGCTGCCAGTATTAGCTTATTTTATACCGCCGAGTCTCAAAAGTTATACAAAATCAGTGTTGTACAATGTAAGACGGTACGTCACTCACTCACGTCACGTGCTCGGTATGTCACTCTTGGCAGGCTAGGCTCACTCCAGTCAGTAGGTATGAAGCTGCAGGTACCTAGCAGCGGCGACGAGTCGGGCGAAATTCAGTGCAAATAAAGTACTCTGTGGTCGCTTCGTCCGTACGTCGCTTACGAATTACGTTTCCCGTATTTACGTACCTAGTTAGATTATATTATTAATTATAATCAGTATAGTTAGATATTTACAAGGTCAAGTTTAGCTATGATAAGTATATTTATTTATTAGGACCACAACAACTGATACACATCTTCTATTATACACCTATACTCTATAGAAATAAATAAAATTGCAGTGTCTGTTTGTAATATTAAAATAACCGCTTTTTACTAAGTGCATTTGGATGTATAAACGGTACATATACCAAAACAACATGTTTTACAATTTTTGTCTATCTGTCTGTCTGTTTGTTTCGGCTAATCCCCGGAAAAGGTAGTTCGATTTCCACGGGACTTTCACTGGCAGATGGCTGATGTTAAAAGGAGTAATTTATGCTACTTTGATTTTGGAAAAAGAATGAGTGTTCCACGCAAAATATATAAATATGTACACGCGAGCGAAGCCGCTCGGGAACTGCTAGTAAATAAATAAATTTGAAGTGTCCGTTTGTAATGTCATAAGGACAGTTTTTTACTAAATGCATCTGAATGTTTACACGGTACTTATACTAAAAAAATATTTTTCACGTATTGTCTGTCTGTCTGTTTGTTCCGGCTAATCAACGGAACGGGTGGACCGATTTCCACGGGATTTTCACTGACAGATAGCTGGTGTTATAAGGAGTAACTTAGTCAAGTTTAGCTTTGATAAGTTTAGGACTACAACAATTTTGTCTGTCTGTCTGTTTGTTCGGCTAATCTCTACAACGGGTGGACTGATTTCCATGGGACTTTCACTAGCTGGTGTTATAAGGAGTAGGGTTCCGCGATTTAATTTGCATATACCTACCTAGCTAAACACCTAAAGGAGATAGTTTCATTCCAAAGTACACACAAACGCAATGGCATGGCAAATGCCTATCTTCTTCGAGATTAAAGTATCTATGCAGAGGTTGTGAAATAAAATAGTTTTCTTTAATATAAGTTACATTTACGTAGGTACTACTAAGTAAATACCTAGCCTAGGTTTATTTAACCCATTAAAATAGTACACAAATTTAAGTCACGATAAAAGTTACTTAATGAGTATTTTTACTCTGTCAACAACTGCAATCGGTCAACAAAGATATAAAATTATATGAGGGTAATCAGCGATTTCGTGTTAGTAATTGTTTCGTATCTCCCGGTGAGTACTTATTTATTTTTTATACAAGTATTAAGTTACACAAAATGTAAAAAAATCTGTAACATCATATTCTAATATAAAATACATAAAAAAGTTAATTTCATAGAAAGTTTTTCATGCTATAGTACCCAAAGTGCTGCTGTACTATTTTTAGTTCAATGGACGCTTGACATGTGTAATGTTAAATGTAAGACAATACAGTGAAGACATTTTTATTAGAATGTTAAGATATTTGTTCATAGTTTTTACACGTAAAATTGGTTTTCTTTTTTCAATAATATGACCCTTTATTTATGGGTATTCAGGCGACAAGTGGAAACCACTATAAAATTATAAAATGGCTAACAGACGACGAATAAGAAAAAAACTATTTTGGTTAACAAGGTTATTCGCCATACACGACATTATTAGCCAGGATAGTGACAATGATGCTACTTACGACGTGATTATGCTGCCACCTAATCTAGACGTTGTCACCGATGAAGAGGACGGTGGCGAGGATAACTTATATCAAAATGAATTATCTCAGGATTTTCCTGGTAATGTAGAAGTACTCGCACGGTCGTTGAAAATGAATGAAGCAGCGAAAACAATGAACCCCTCACTACATTTGCGTGGTTATCTTCTTCTCAAAATGTGCCAAATAGAAGAAGAAGTGATGAATTTCCAACTTGGAGGAAGTGTTTGCCTATATACTCCGTTTCTCCGTTTACTACAGAACAAGTATATTGATTCATTTGATCTATATTGTGGAAAATCTTCCGAGGCTACCACCGCCCCTTTTGTCTCTCGCACTTATGAAGACTTTACCGAACAAAGCGCCAACAAAACCTCAAGAACACGTAGTTTACTTTGATATCGTTTTTTACCAATTACGATCTGCTTGTCAACCTAAAAAGGCTTGGTTACAGAGCTACTGGAACCTTACGTGAAAACAGAACCAAACTGTGTCCTTTGATTACATCTAAGGATATGCTCAAAAAGCCTAGAACTGAACATGACCACAGATTCGATGTGACAAAAGAAATTTTATTGGTAAGATGGTAAGACAATTTGTGTATGATTGACCCAATTTTGATACTTTAGAACCATTGGGAAAAGTCAAAAGATGGTGTTCCACACGAAAACAAAAGACGAAACGAGTAGACGTGGACATACAGCTAGTGTTCTAAAGTTATAATAAGGGGATTGGCGGGATAGATTAGATGGATCAGTCCTATAGACTGATCTGATCTGATTTGTTTACCGAATTGGGGTGAAAGGGAAAAAGTGGTAGTGGGTCTTGTTCACTTGTATGGTGGACATGACTATTTCAAATGCATTGACAGATTGCACTGCATAGCAAACCCAGATGGTCGCATGGATCAGCTAATATTCCGCAGACATATAGCACGCACGTATTTGAGCCATAAAAATATCTATAAAAGTAGGCAGTCTTCTTCTAGAATTGATGGAGAAGAAAGAAGAAATAATGGTCATAATCCGGAAAAACTACCAAACCAGCTTAGATGTACTGTGTGATCCAATAGAGTTAAAAACAGCTTGTCGCAAGTGCCTGAAAACGCTGTGCCTGGATAGAAGATGATTTGCTCAAAATCACTCCTAAGCGCCCATTGTACTAAACTAAGTACACCCCTAAAAACCTAACTCCTGATTTTTTTTTGGTTTTCTTTCTTTTTAGTGTTATTATGGAAGTATTTTTATAACGAAAATAAACATTGGTTATGTGAAATTTACTGTGATTTTCATTTGGGCGTTAATGGGTTAAAACTTCATTTGTTTACAGAAATATTTAGATTAATTTTTCTTACAGAAGACAACCTTAACGGCATCAGAACAGATAAGAGTTATGCGATAGAAAGAGAGGCAAGTTTTAGGTTAATATAGCCCATTTGGAATTAGCGGTGTGCGACCTGAATTGCACCTTATTGTGTCGGAGCAAGAGTCGCTATTTATTTAACTGGTATTGCGAAGAGGTCCTTCTGTACTAGTACTATTATGTATTCTGTGCTCTTGGGGGATTTCAATAAAAAGCGTTTTAACTTTAAGAGGCCTATTACATTTCATCCTGATTTTTTCATTAAAGGGTCTCAACTTTGACGTTCTTATTCTGAGCAACTAAAAAACTTCAAACACTTAAACTTATTGAAAAATTAAGAACAGTTATTAGCATAGATCATAGCGGCCTTACTTTTCTTAATTTTGCCTTATGAGCTATATCACATAATTAGGTATTTACGCACGGCCACGACTCGTTTGGACTCGCGAGTGCCCGACACTGTGTTACCGCAGTGATTAAGCAATCATGATCCTTTTTCTACTATTAAATTATTTGTTTTACTTCCTTTCATAAAATATTGTTAATAATGCGTAATGTTCTTGCCACTGCTATACGCCTGCGGATTTGCTGGTGTAAATTATGATAGTATGTAGTTTCTATAAAACTTAATGTTTTTTTTAAAACATTAAATAGGTAGGTATTTTAAATAAAAAAATTCCATAATAAAAATTTGATTTAAATTAATAAAAACTATATAAATATTTCAAATTATCCAATTATTATATTTTTGAATTGTCATGATTATAAGTCAGTCGGAATATGCCAGTCGTGAAGCTAGTTGCATGTATGGAACAGGCAGTAGATCCTACGGAAAAGAACAGGAAAGAAACTCCAAAGACACTCTCTTTCAACATGCTTTTTTTCAATTTTCTGGTTCATCATCGTCAATCTTTTCGCCAATCCTCACTGTGCGAATGTTGTGTGTTACTAGGGCCAGTTCTCGTCGAAGGGGTTGTTATCCGGACGTTAACCGGGGATTCTTAGCACCCCTAGCCCTCAGATACAGTGATCGCTACCGTAGCCAAGAATAGCAGGGCTGCCTGAGACTCGGGGTATGGTCATTCTGTTTGCTTTCATTGGGGGCAAAGTCGCAGGCACATAGCTAGTGGCAGGAACATTACGCATAATTAACAATATTTCAAGAAAGGAAGTAAAATAAATAACTTAATAGTGGAAAAAGGATCATGATTGCTTAGTCACTACGGTAACACGTCACGGCAATACTATCTATACAGTATTGTATCTTCATACAAACGGTCGGATCGCGAGACATACCTACACGCCTCGAATTCGGTATACACTCGGTACACAAACAGTCGCGAATGCACCGCAGTGACGAACAAACGGTGGCGGTGTGATGGTTTTTTAAGCAGTAAGCGTGCTATTTGTGTATGTCATTGAAACTCCGAAAGTATAAGTAAAGTATAAAATAATTTTTATATACCTACTAGAACGTAATTTGTTACTACTAGAATTAATTTTTAATAAATAAATAAGTCGATAGGGTGACAAAAGTGACACACGAGTGACCAACCAACGCTCGCGTTAAAAAAAACTAGTAGGTAATTTCCTAGGCTATTTATTTACTTATGTATTTAGCTATTTACAAATATTATTGAATTAGACGAAATATCATTATGAAATAATTTTGACACACAAAACTAGAAAGAAACTCAAGTAGGCAGATGAAATTATGGGCAGCCGTATCGCGTGTTTACATACCGTCCGGCTGTAGGTATTTATTTCAAGGTCAGGGCCGAGTCACAATTATATTACTATAATTACTTAACAGTTTACCACAGACATGATATGTTTTAAGTACCTCTATGTGTATGTTCGTACTTATTACACTATAACATCAGTAATGACATTGTATCCGATTATACAATGCATCTACTATACAAACAGGATACCTACTTATGATTACCGAATTATACGAATTTTGTATCCAATAATACAATCTGGCAGCCCTGCGATCGAGTGAGGTCCGAGGTAAAAGATTCCTATTAGCAATGTGTATGTGTAAATAGATAGTGCGTGTAAGTACTTAGTAGGTAGGTTAGTAGGTATCTATTTGATAAATCAAAAATGTCTGTTACCGAAATACCTAACCTGCCTACACAACAAAGTTGACACATACCATGCGTTTCGTTGTTCACTATTAATTATTGTGTCCTGACAATATGAAAAAAATATGTAAAACACAATGAGAAAAATTAATTCTTAATATTTTTATAGTATCTTTGAAATTCGAATAAAAATTAGTGTATTAATAATTTACCTACAATAACGCAACAAAACAGTTTCAATAACATTTGGCCAACTGTCAATAGTCAGTACCTACGAACTACAAACAGTTATAATAAAGTACTCTGTGCAACAAACTAGCTACAAACTCAATAACAAAACCGTATCAACCTCAACGTAGTACGAGTAATTGCCGCCAGAGGAACGACGACAATTTATTGAATTTTGTCAAAATAAGAAAACTGGCTTTCAGAATCTTTTATTTAATTTTCCCGTGTTTAGGGTATTTTATGAAATTAGAAAATACTTTTATCAGGACTTAATATTGATTTTCCATACATTTCAATAACAAATCTATATCCGTAACGCCATCTATTGATATTTGTTTGAACCATTTTTGCTTTCTTTGAGATGGGACCCCATGCCTCTTAGTTAAAGTGAATTATTCAGGTCGAAATTATAACTAATACGAAAGAGTAAACCAAGAAGATACCCCCTTCTTCCTCGTCGTTCCACCACGTTGTTCCACCAGTGGCACGAGAAGGAATTGTCATTCCTCGCCGTACCACTGAATGCAGATACATGCAGGGATGGTAGCTCTACTCAATTTCCCTTTAGATATTACTCAATAAATACAGTCCACCACAGTACCACTTCGAAACTCGTAGTAAAAAAATTTGAGATCGTCGTTTTTTTTTTGTCGTGTGGAAACCGTCACGAGTTATGACCTCTCCGGAGCTAAAGGCGAAGTGGTATGTCGGAATCGAACCTACTAAAAGCACACGATGTTCCGTCACAAGTGGGTCTATTCCAAGGGACCAATATTCATCTAGAATTTAGCAGGTATTTAAAATTTAAAAAATGTTCCGAATTCTCAACCTTCAATGCTTAAGTCGATATTAATAAAAAATATATGCACGTAAGTAAAAAAGACATAGTGAAACATGTTTTATTCCATTCTATACAAGCCAACATTCAACAATCATATAACATTCATTACTGGAGTAAATAATTCGCTACTGGAAGTAAATTCTTGATCCATACCTACAACACTATAATATTACATTTCACATATCACGACTAGGGAATTATTTAAATGGGTTTTATAGAATCAAACATTCATAGAATTAAACACTTTAAAGCATATTATGTATGTCAGTCTCTTGAGAGAGCCAGTCCAGTAAGCTGGTGACCACGCCCAGTACAACCTGGTCGAAACGTCAGGCAATTCAGAGGTATGTAATACCTTTTCGTGATCGCGTTAATTCCCGTAAATACGTAAATAATATTATATCATGGAACGAGAAAGTTTAAAAGTTAGTATAACAATTAATTTTATCAGTACTTCGTTACTCCATTCAACCAGGCAGTTTAGAGTGGTGACGTCACACCAATATGAGGCAACACTTATGATTATTTAATACGTCGAAAGCCTAAACATCACTCCTATCTTTGAACTTATTGTAGCATACAGTAAATAACTAAGAAATGGCAAACTGACTAATATGTGTTGAGCAGTGTCTAGCTAGTCCAAAAATTTCCGTCCCATTCCATTTTCTGTCTTTCACACTACTTTGTACTTTTCTACTGCAGGCCTTTATTTCAATTGTTTTATGTAGTTTATTTTTTCTTTCCCTTTATGGTACTATTTCCACTTTCCATTCCACTTTATTCCATATTGCTATCAAATCTGTCGTCACGTTTCATCTTCTTCATATTAATGTCTTGCAATTTCAAATAAATACAGTGAATCTATACTGTCGCAAGAGCCAACGCATTTAACACGAAACGCGATGTTTGCAATATGAAAATAGGAATGATTTGAATACATTTTCACGGTTTGATTCGTTTAAATAATTAATTTAATTAACTCATTTAATTTCAAGTCTATACATGTCTTTATAATCAAATCATGCTTGGAACGAATCATCACTATTTAATTGAGCTAACAGCCAATGGATTGAATACCCCAAGGCTGTATTGTGGGTCCCCTCAATTATGTAACATTTCGTCTATGAAATATTTTGTCCAATATAATGCTATCTCACTTGGATATTAAATAATTGTTTATATTTACACGGTAATCTGTACATTCTGCACTATGTTGGACCACTCCACTTTGGAAGGCACCAAGTAGAAGGCGGGCGCAACCTTCTGACCGCACGGACATTTGCAACCTGTGACAGTGAAAAATTTTTTAGAAGTAAAATAAATTTTAATTCAGAAGGCATTGTAAAGCATTATCGGTAATACACTATTGCCTACTGCCAACATACTTCAGCGCCATCTAGCGAAGAGAAACTGAACCAGTAACTACTGATGCTGCATCGTACAATGAAAGTTCCTTATATTAACCGTTGGAGATTTTTACGTCTTTCCAACTCAAAGCAGAATTTGTATTAGAGGGACTTAACATCCATTCCTCCCCATTATGCAACTATAGTACAGATTAATTGGAAATTCTACATTCACGAGAACCTAGCCGCGGGCAGAAGCTAGTCCAACATAAATGTGGCCTACTTTCCTAAATTGTTTGTTTTGAAACATACCCATGATCCAACTGAAGCTGCCGATCTTGTTGAGGCACTTGGGGCAGTGGAGCTTGCCGCTGTGCTGGTGCGTGACGTCACGCATCCACGCCATGGGCTCCACGAACCACATGAGGCGACAGATCTCGGGCAGGTCCGCCCGCGCCGCTATGTGCCCGTCCACCATGTTCGTCTCGCTGTAGCCGTCTAGAACCTGGATAAGACGGACTGTTTTTATACTACCAAGTTAACTTGCAATTTTGATATGACTACTTCCTGCAAGGTGATAAATTGTATTGTACCCACTTAATATAGATTATAAATTGATTATAAAATGAAACATAGACAGGCTAAGCAAACCAAACTGCCTTGACAAAGAGGAGAGAGATTAAGAGGTGTTGCAACGCCATAATGAACAACCGCTGAAAAACAAATGATGTTTGAACACATGTTTGACCTCTGCACAATACATCCTCAGAAATCATGTATCTAATATTATTTAGTGCTGTGTAGTATCTACAATCTTGTAAAAACAGCTTCTCACCTGGCTGGGCCCTTCATCACTACTCTGCTGGTTACTCTGTCCAGGGCTGTCCTCGCACAACTCATCACAACTTATATCCATGAGCTGTGCTGCTAAACTCTTCAGTTTCTCTAAGAGAATTTCTCCGTTTTCTGCGCAAGTCAGACCTGTTAACTTGCTGGGTGGAGGCCGCATACCTGCAATATAGTTGGTTAATAAGTTGGAGTAATCTTTCACAAACCTTCATGTGGTTTATATTTTACTGCTGCGGTTTCACCCACGTAAATCCCGATGTCGTGGGAATATCGGGATAAAAAGTAATCTATGTGTTAATCCAGATTTCCAGCTACCTACATACCAAGTTTCATCGCAATCGGTTCAGTATTTGTTAAAGAGGTCCATCATACATCCTCTCAAAGTTTCACGTTTATAATATTAGTAGAATATATCAAGGAGAGCAAGGCAATATGGATATGATGCGAAAGCGTTGTCGCAGAGTACCTTTTTGTCCCCCGGGTACTAGATCATAAATTCTGGAAACCCTAGCAAATTCCAAAGGCACTGAACCTTTCTCCCCTTTTGAGAGTGAGGACAAGACCGAGTTAACTTCTCTGACGCGGTGATCAACGGGATCCTTTCCACCTCCACCAGCAAGAGTACGGGCACAGCCTTCATGACAGTAAGTGATTACCGGTTCCTATAAATATTTACAACACCGGTGACGTCACACTCGCGTTGCCAACTCTACCATGAGGCTCAACTTACTAGCCAGTAGAAATACATACAACATTATGCTGATAGTTGTTTAGCTGTTTATCAGCGGTGTTCTGTGAGATGGAGGTACTTAACTACCGGCTAATAAGAATCTGCGGTCACCTCGAAATTTTAAATCTCACCAGGCGAAGATTCCTTCCTATCTATAAAGCTTGGAGGAGACCTGCCATTTAAGTCCTATATTTATTTTTATTTTTTTAAATGTAGATTTTTTTTAGATTTATACTGGGTTTAATTTAATTTAATTAAATAAAAAAATGTATAACCTTTCTTTGCCAGCTCAACTTTAATACTTTTGGGTATATGCGGTATGATGTTACACTGGCTAGCGACGATGCGGCGACACTTCTTGCAGCGGTATACGATGGGGTCCGGTTTCTCTCTCACTAAACCTGGGTCCGGCTTGACTAGGTCTGCGAACAGCTGGGGCAGGATCTTCACTGGAGATAACATACAGATTTATATAGTTTTTATATGAATTGAATTATTCTCATCACTAAGAAGCTTATCATTATTTATTATGTATGTGATGTGTGTGGTCTGGTATTTATTGGGCAGGTGCAGTCGCTCCCAAGAAAACTCATATTCAGCTAAAGTTCTGGTTTTGATTATAAGAGTCATACCAGAACTCCAAACAGAAAAAAAAACGCTGGTCTGATGACATTAAAAGATTGCAGGACCAGTGAAGAAAGTACTAGTGCAGTGTATTCTCAAATATAACTATTTTGGCTGGCCTGTTGGTCTAGTGGTTAATGAACCTGACTGCTGAGCCAGAGGTTGTGGGTTCGATTCTCACCCAGGACAAATAATTGTGTGATCAGTTTGTTGTGTCTGGGTGTAATTTATCTATAATATGTAAGTATTTAGAAATATATAAGTATGTTTATCAGTAGTCTGGTTACCATAGTACAGGCTCTGCCTAGTTTGGGTACAGACGGCCGCGTAGGTGTGTCGAGTCATTATTATTAATTAAAATCATGAGATTAACACTGGAGGTTTAGTAATCCTATAGGCACAGACAACAAAACAAAGTTTGTCAACCCATAGCAATAAGGCTAGTAAAAATAAAAAATCATTCACCTTGCTTTAGCTTCTGTCCGGCCAACTTTAACCGAAACTGTTTAAATCTTGGATCATCCTTGTTGAGTGTGTAGCCCATATGCCCAAACAGCTTCAGCTGGGCAACAAAGCCCACGTTTGGGCCCACGAACCGTCGCTTACTCTTGACTAGTGTGAACGCGTCTTCATAACATAGACCATATTTCTCCATAATGTATCCTATGACTACAGCAGCTGATCTGGATACTCCAAAGTGGCTGGAATAATGAAATAATAATTATAATTTAGCTTTGTATAGACCAGACCTATTTTTTAACCGACTTCATAAAAGAAGGACCATTAACACTGGAGTGCACGCGCGGGCTACCTGTGTACCTACCCACTTTCGGGTCATGTTTCTCTATTTGTATAAGACTTAAAAAAACGAACACGGTATATTATTAATCATTATCTTTATTTTAATAAAAAAAAAAAAAAAAAATAACAAAACTTTGCTTCTATAATCAAAATATGAAATAAACATTCATCCTCCTCCGCGCCTTTTCCCTATTAAGTTGGGGTCGGCTTTCAATCTAACTGCCATACGGCCACACTTTGATATTTTACGTAAAGCGACTGCCATCGGACCTCCACAACCCAAGTACTAGGCGATATCGAAGTTCTGTAGTTAGACCAGGTTGTCGGACTTTTTAGGGCTCGCAACTACCCGTAACGAATGCCACAGATGTTTGTATGGCACCCGGGACCGACGGTTTAACGTGCTCTCCGAGGCACGGAGGGGTCTCAATTTGTTAAGAATGGTCACCCATCCTAGACTGACCTGGCTAGTATAACTTAACTTTGTAATGTGTTAACCTACTCGGTTACCACTTAGCCACGAGCCCAATATGAAATAAACATTAAACCTTCTAAATAATCAACATTGAAATGTAGTAAAAAATAAGATTGCTAGATCTCAAGCCTGTTTCAACAGGCTTGAGATCTAATCTTATTTTTAATTAGGAACCTTGTAATTACATTTTTTTTAGCTTTTAATATTATATATAGTACGCTTATTAATATAAATTATGTTGTTGGATTCAATTGCAAGCATTCTGGACACACGATGCTCACCTCCTGATGCTCACTACAAATAGCCTCATGCCTTTGCTGCACTGCTTACGCGTGCTGAGATCTCGAGCCCTACTATAAAAAGAGTATCGACCTACTCCTCCACGGACGCTCGTATTTCTCTGCTAGGGTACTTCTGGTAATCCAAAGAGCAGTCTGCCTTTTAACTTAATACACAACAATTATACCTTGGGCAGGTATATTTTGTTAAGCTATTCTGCGCTCAATGAGTGGTTTCATTAGCTCGTATCCGACTTTTCTCGGGGACTTTCTTCCTAGGGTATACCCGAGCCCCTGGCAATAGACTTATTTATGACGGAACACCGTGTGGTTTTAGTCGGTTCGATTCCGACATACCACTTCACTGGCAGCCCCAGTGGGGTGATGACCCGAGGGGGTTTCCACACAATTAAAAAAAAAAGCTCGTATCCTCGACGCTCGTATATCGACATCTTGAAGGTATTTCGGGCGTGCGATTTTGGTTCCAGAATTGTTCATCTGATTGATAACTAGACAAGAAGCCATATTCACAAAATTATAAAAACATGTAAGAGGCCATTCGTCGACTTTCGTTCGCATTTGTCCCTATTTTAACCTAAATACAAAATACATATACTAGATAAATACATAAATCCAAGCTATAAATACAAACAAAAGAATTTAAAGTATTTAAATAGTTATAATAATACCTAATATAATATATTTACCTCTATTTTCACCTTTGCTCACTTAAGACTAAAACTTCCTTAAATACTCGCGCGGGCTACATGTGTAGCCCACGAAGTTTAGCGGCGATTTACTTATACGTGCATAAGCCGGCGGGAGTTGGCAGGCCACTTTCGACAGCGGGGATATTTACTCGAGGAATTCACGAGACGCGAACGCTTTAGCGCGTCAAATTTGCAAAATATTTGACAAGATTTGACAGGGGGCTACACATGTGCACTCTAGTGGAGAGGATGTATTTCTCATAGTGTGTATGTAACTTGATATCCTTACTAATTGTCTTCTAGGCCATCATCAAAAGTTGATAAAACATTCCTACCCCAAGAGTGGCAAACCAGCTAATTAAAATTTCTAGTGGCATGATTTAGACAGATTGCAATCACTTGCAATTTAAAAAAAAAATATAGGCGATTCGCACAGGTAGCAAAAATTGCCAAAAAAACAAAAAATCTGTTGATCCGAACCCTACCAAACTATATAAGATCACCCGCTGGGCTTATCTGCAGATTGACTGAAAATTTAATAAAAACTGGTCCAGCCGTTTTGGAGTTCGTAGCAACATATTGATTTTTATTATATATATTTTTATTATATAGATTTTACACTTGTTTAGTATGCCAATATTACATGCATAATGATGTAAACACTACCCTGCACTAGGTACACTAACACTATACCTACGTTGCGACGGCGAGCGATAAGTATATCTATCCTTTTCACTTATCCCATTAATATTATAAATGTGAAAGTTTAGATGGATGGAAGGTTTATTACTCTTTCACGAAAATTACTGAACCGATTGCGATGAAACTTGGTATGTAGATAGCTGGAGACCTGGATTAACATATAGGCTACTTGTTATCCCGATATTTCCACGGGTTCGGAACTTACGCGGGTGAAACCGCGAGGCGCTGCTAGTATTATAAATGTGAAAGTTTGGATGGACGTTTGTTAATCTTTCACGCCAAAAGTACTGACCCGATTGCAATGAAACTTGGTATGTTGATAGCTGGAGACCTGGATTAACATATAGGCTACTTTTTATCCCGATATTTCCACGGGGTCGGGACTTACGCGGGTGAAACCGCGGGGCGCTGCTAGTATGTAATAACGTAAGAAATGGCTACTGTCATGTGATTCTTGGTATCGGTATCCAACACGAAATAAAGACTGTGCTGTACTTTGTATACTGGATGGTTGATTCTGAAACCTTCAAGCATGCTTTCGCTATACATGGATGGATGGATAATTTGGGACCGTGTTTGCAATAATAAATTTTTCTGCCGAATCGTTTCTAAGAATGCTTTGTGGGAAGGCGATACACGTGTCGAAATTACGGCTTTGGAGGTACCTGCCACACCTGGTACACATGGTCTCACCAATGAAATGGTGTTTGGTGAGACATGCCTCTCTATGGCAATCATTGAGGTTTATTCTCTGTTGTTAACATAAGAAGGGTGGCGGGATTTCCTTCTCAATATCTCCCCTTTATAGGCAAAATTGTACATAATATGTTTCATGAAGCTTCAGGAGTTTTTGTTATCCATTTCGATCAAAGTTTAACTTACCAATGAACTAATACAACACCTCCATCGGCAATAGCTTGTTTGATGAACTCATTCGTTTCAGGGAGGATGCTGATTAGATCTTCTTTAGGCACATCTGCCACTGTAGATGATAAACAATACAATTTATTTATACAAATCACAAATTCTTTCTTACTTATACACACATCGAAAGTGTCTAGGGATCAACTACGTTGTAGAGTATCGCCGCAATTGAGGATTATTATTTTAACTCTTTTGGATCGTTATTGATTATCACTATTTGAATAAAGAATTTTCTTTAAATTTTGATTAAAAATAGAAAATCAACTGTCAGTCAGGATTCCTATAAAAGTGTGTAATAGCGTTTTTACAAAATCATTACAATTCCTACATCGGAACTGAAGAAATGGCATCAATATGGAGCGACGGCATCATTTGACACGATAAGCGCAGTCAGAATGTTGCACAACTTGCAACATTCTGACTGCGGTTATCGTTCCAGACGACGTACTGTGGCTGACGCCTCTGGACACGCTATCGTATCACCGACAGCGTGGCCGAATGACATGGAGGACGATCTCGCATCACCACTCGCAGAAAGGACCCACATATCCAAAATACTGCTCAACGGAATCGTACCATGACCGCCATGATGTTGGTTACGAGGCCACAGCTCTTCAGGCTTGCTGGTAAGCGACCAAACCATCCGAAATCGATTACGTGAAGTGAGTCTGCTTTCCCTTGCAATCAGTAATCACAACTGCAGTAAATTAAATGTGTCTACAATGAGGAAACTTAATATATTTGACTGGTGTTGTGATCTAGTCATCGGTTATGAGATAGTGGGTTTGATTCCCGCCCAGGACAAGTAATTGTGTGATAAGCACAATCATTATTTTGTTCCGTGTCTGGGTGTAATTTATCTATAGTATGTATGTATTTAGAAATGTACAAGTAAGTTACCACAGTACAGGCTCTGCCTAGTTTGGGATCAGACAGCTGTGTGCGGGGTCTCAATTTATAATTATTATATTATCAAAGATCTTCATAATATTCTCAAGGGTTTTACTAAGAAAATGTATTAGATTATGGACAAACAATTTCACACTTCAAGCAGTGGAACAGACTACGATTTATCTAAAGATTCTATCCTTCATAAGAATGGTTCTTGAGTGTTACTTAAAAGAAATACCCATAGAGTGAAGCTTACATTCATTCAGCTGTATAAGTGGTTATATAAGAAAATTACTTACACTTGACGTAGTGAAAAGTAATATTGGTCCGATCCAGTATTGTCCTGGGTAATGGCACCACATCTATGGTGAGGATGTGAGTGATCTGGAGTTTCTCCAGCATCCTGTAGTCTGTTGCACAGGCCAGGTTACCTAAAAATATTTTATAAGAATCAGAGACATTATGATGTCTTGGAACCATAACTGAAACTATCAGATCTGTAATAAAAATCTATCCAAAGCCATAACTGCATCTGATATAGTTTCAAATATTTTTGGATGGGGGAGTTTGTATGTCATGGAACATGAAAGTTTAAAAGTGAGTGAGTTTTCAACTAATATCATAGGTTGATAAATAATGATATTGCCATATTGGAATTAACATTGTCATGGGTGGTAATTACATTGGCATCTGAAACTGTATCAAAAATCTCTGAAACCAATCTTTTATTTAAAATATTACCTGTTAAGACATTTAATCAGTCAGTCATATTGCTATAAAAATAAATAAAAAAGTACTAAAATTGGTTGGTGTAGAAGAAAAGTGGATGCCAACTTTGTGTGAAGGACTACTACAGTATGTGGCAGTAGTATACTGCACTACTGCTGACTGCAATGTCAGAGGTTTGATTAATTGGCCTGGGTGTTTTTATGTATATATGTTTATGTAATTACAAAAAAAATAGCTTGTAAGTAATAAGGAGTGTTAAGCTGACAGTACGAATGATGAGTTCAGGTATTTTCCTGGCTGTTATTAACATCAAAACTTATTTTGGTCAGTTGTAACAAGGTATTTAGTCTGAAACATGATAATTACATGTAAAAAAATAAATTACAGATTCGATAAATTCAGGATATTTTTTACAAATTGAACATTTAGTTACAATAAAAATAAGCATTAAGTTGGTGAAAACTACGTAGAAAAATTGCAATACACCGATAGATGGTTACAGGTACACAGATAGATGATAACTAGTCAAGCTAGTTTAAAGTGTGTAAAAAACAGAAAATTCTCAGCATTATTCCCTCTGTATTTTACCTAAGTACAATCCGTCTTCAATCAGGTCCACATTGACGTCAATATCTTCCAAATCATCATCCTCAGCAGCGTGAAACTGTACATCAGCTACTTTTTTAGCCATTTCGTTACCAACTGAAATGCACATTAATCAATGAAATTCCCGCTATATGCACTTCTAATACAACTTTTACACATTGACAGAGAAAATAAAGTGAAAACGAATAAAAATCGTGAGCTGGAATTAAAATTCGAAAAATCAATACCTGGAAGGTTTGTTTACAATTCAGGTACACCGTACACAGCACTATGTGAACCTTTAGAAGTAAGCAATTTATATTGTAAATTATTATTCATTTGATTTAATTTCTGTAATGATTTAACAATATAGGTTTATCAATGCAATCTGTGGAATTAAAAGAAAACGCGCGCGTATATCCCTAATTTGACATTTCTGTATTTGTGTATTCACTTAGTGTTGTCAATTCTTAAATTCTCCGTCCATACTCCTTGAAGTTCCTAAAAACCTCTTAAAATAAAATTAACTGCTGTAGGGTAATTTTTAAATATAATTAATAAATTAATCTTAAATAAATTCATAAAAATATATTTATAAAAAAAAACATCTGTAAGTCGATTTGAATCAAAAATAAAATGCTTTCCAAGGTAGATCATCCGTTTTATATATATAAAAATAAAACGGATAATTATATATATAAATATAGAACGGTATAAATTTTTGTTTCTTTTTGTACACAAAAAATTACAATTTTTTTAATTTTGCAATGTTAAACATGACCAAAACTGATTGTTACGTTTCATTTCATTTGTACATTTAATCTATTTCTTCCATTACCTTAAATATTTTTAAAATAATAACTAAACTTCTAATGATTATATGAACAGACTAATTTAATTTAAAAGTATATTAAATAACGATCTTTTATTATTTAATATAACGATCCCATGATATAATAAATTTTAGTATACTTTCATTTTACCTAATTCTATATGGTTTAATGAACATTTTCTATATTGCACATTTGAACTAATATTCCTTTAGTATAATAAGTAATTCAGTTACTATTATATACAAAATCTATAAGTAACGTTTAATATAATTTAGAATCGTCAAATACCATATACTGTTATTAAATCAATAGGGTTAGGTTAGGTTAGAAAAGTGAGAGAGCGAAGAACAGAACGCCAGAACCCCTCTATTGTTGGTAAATCATTTGGTTTAGGTGAGGTTATAACAGTATGATGTTTCCTGATGTTTATTCATTCATTAGGTTCAGAATTTTGGCTGAAAATGAGTAAATATGAAAATTAGGTCAAATAAACGTTATAGGTATTAAAAGAGCATTATACGAATTGAAAATTATATGAAATGAATGTTATACTAAATGTTATTAGAGCAAATGAAGGTTATATGAAATACAACATTAGATCACATGAAATTAGGTTATTTGTTTTTATAGTATATGAAAATTATATAATGTGAACGATATTTCAAGTGATATTGTACTGTATGTTATTATGCCATTTATTACACGCCCACATTTTTTTGCCCTAAAAATACTAATAAAGTTTAGATATTTAATTTTGGGAGAAAATATTTGAATTGGTGACACTGTAATTTCGTTTTGTTTTTGCTATAATCATAACGTTATAGGAGTGAAAGCAATTTTTTATATATTTTTTTCATACCGGGCTCCCTTTTTTTTGGAATATACTTTTCCTTACATAAATAATCAATAAACGACATATATATAATCAAAGCAATAAACAAATATTATGTATTTTTGCACAGCTAAATCAAAATAATACAACTATAATTTGACTGATAATAGCAGTAAAAAATACGTCAGGCGTTTAATATTTATTTATTAACGCATTATAATCCTAATGGTCTGTTTGTTAGTTTGTTATGCTTTCACGCCTTAACTACAGAACCGATCATTTTAAAATTTTGCAGGGTACAGAAGTACATAGGGTACCTTTCATACAGAAAAAAGTACTTTTCTCGAGGGAAACCTGAATTGATTGGCAAAATCTATATTGACGCTAGCGAATCCGCAGCAAAATATAACTTTAAACATAAAGTTTACACTGTAGGAAAAATCTTTTCATCATCCTCCGAGCCAACTTAGTTGGTGTCAGCTTTCAGTTTAACTACGAAAGGACCGAACTTCGATATTTTACGTGAAGCGACTCCCATCGGACCCAGTACCGTACCACAGTTTGTTACTCCTTCACGCAAAAACTACTGAACCGATTGCTATGAAACTTGGTACGTAGATAGCCGGAGACCTGGATTAACACATAGGCTTTTTATCCCGATATTCCTACGGCCCCGGGACTGAGGCGAATGAAACGCGGGGTGCAGCTAGTAATTCATATTTCTTTTCAATTGAATAAGTACCTATCTAAGTATGTGAGTAGACATTGAATATTTCAGACTTTTGTAAGACGATTAAAATTTCACTGTGTATTCACACGTAAGTCTTGTGAAATAGAAGATAATACTTTGAGGTCGTTTAGATCTCAACCACTGTTAATTTACCAACAATTTTTTTCTTATTGGCTTTACAATTTATCTGTTTTGAAATTGCAGTTCCGTTCTATTTTCAAACCTTTTTACCTTCTCTTTTTTATTGTCAATCAACCACAGTAGTTGATTTTGTTTTGAGATGTCTCTGTCTTCATTCTCTTAAGGTGTAAGTAATCAATGTGTGATTCTCAGTAGAGTATCCAAAATGATCTATATTCAAATCCTACTATATATGATTACAAACGTGAAAGTTTGTGAGGATGTATGGGTATATGTATGTATGGATGTTTGTAACTCTTTCACGCCAAAACTACTGAACCGATTGCGATGAAACTTGGTATGTAGATAGCGGGGCGTACAAAATAAAACATAATATAACAGATCTATCAGTGGTCAGTTTAAATTCAATAAGTTTTGCTTAACTCGTATTAATTCATAATTTCATTCAAACGTTTGCCAATTCATATGGCTATGACTATACTTAGTGTTGCAATAAAAAAGCACTTGAGGTGCTTGGTGGTTTTCCTGGTCAGGCTATAAGAACAAATACATTCCATAACATAACATTCAGTCTAGTCAATCAAAAAGGTTGCTACAGAGCGCATGAATGTCAACATTCTTGTAATTTATTAATGTAGGTCATGATGTAATATCTAGGCAATTCAGAAATATGTTTACCGCCAATACACAAGTTGCAGAACAAGGTAGGTATTAAAATTTCCCACATTCATCGGATCCTCAGCGGCAAGAGGCAAAGGAGGCCAAAACTCGGCCACATTTACCATTGCTTAGAAAATATAATATCTGTTTATATTTCGTATCAGTAATCAAATGTCGCGGTAAATGTTATAGTAATTAGTGTCTCGATGTCTTAGTTTGTCTCGACGCCTCTATATATTATAATGATTCTGCGGTCCTTTCTTAGGCTGACATATGAATAACATACCTAACCCTGGCCAATGACTTGACAAGATCACGATTAACATTCGTATCGTAATCCGGTTAATAGCCGACTAAAAATTGTGTTTTTGGTTTATTATTTTTCTAAAATAACCTCGATTTCTCTCTCGTCAACAGATATAATATAAATGCTGAACTACTTTTCTTAAGTAGATCCTTAGTCTCTATGGAATTTAAATTAGCTGCCTATATGAATCTATTAGCTAAAGAGCTTGTTTTTTTTGTTGACAAAATGAGGTTAAATGAGATTAGCTCTCGGGAACTGCCATATTATTATGACAACATTTTTTTCATTTGATAGCCCTGATTATTGAAGATGTTAAAGGTTATTTGACATCACGTTACGAACCTTCAGAGCAGAGCAGTGACTATGACTAAGTGACTTGCACTTTAGACAATGACTTCTTATCGCACGTTACACTTCAGACGCTCGCGGCCACGGCGGCGAGACGGAAAACAGTGTTAGCACAACGAAAAATGCTGACCGCGATCTGCGGACTCTGCGCAATACTTCTGTAATTTGATGCTGGTTGTATACTCATTATCTATATATTAGTTTGGGCAACTCTCACATGTGGCGCAATTTTAATTTCGAATTTTTACAAAGTGAAAAGTAATCTAAGTAAAAATGTTTCTGTAAAGATATTCAGTTACCATATTAAATATTTAAACGCAATAGTCTAATATACTACTGATAATGTATTTTTTAGTTATTATTACTTTGCCCCCAGATGTCATTTATTTACGCTATAGCGTAAATAAATGACATCTGGGGGCAAAAAAATCAAGTAAAATTACTTTTATGCGTATGTTTACGTTTACGTACAGCGACTATTACCTACGAACGCAACACAGTCATAGTATCGATAATTTTACTTCGTAGGGTATCCTACGGTATAAGAAATATCTACATTGTACAAAGTAGCTGCCGCCGCGCGCCGTCTGTACGCTTAGATTTTTTAAACTACGCAACGGATTTAATTTGGTTTTCACCAATAGATAGAGCGATTCAAGAGGATGGTTTATACGTATAGTGTCATATTGTTTTGTGTTAATTTATAAAATGATATGATGATAATTGTTCACCACATTTGAAGCCGGGGCGGGTCGCTAGTGGGTAATAAACTGTGCCTCAAAATTTTCATTTAGTTATATCAAAGACAGACGGACAGACTGACTACAAGTGTAGTTCGATAGGAGTTCCGTATCTTAGATATTGTGAAAGAATAACTTGATAAATAAAGGAATAGAGCGAATAATACGGCTTGTTGGCCTAGTGGTTAGTGACCCTGACTGCTATGCTACAGGTCGTCTGTTCCGTTTCGTTCCGTTGTTTGTATGTTTGTAAAGTCCCCTGCAACCCAGGAGTAATTCCTAATGCAGGAGTTGTCTTTATATATAAAAAAAAAATAAAAATACGGCTAATATGAAAAAGAGAGAGTCTTGGTTGGCATACTTTAGCTGCGGAATTTTCGTATTGAATGTAGATTAATACTAAGTCATCAAAACTTGCAACATTGAAGTAAAATTATCGATATTATAACTGTGTTGCGTTCTTAGGTAATAGTTGCTGTCATCTGTGGAACAGCGGGGCTGGTGTTGCGCACGGAAGTTTCCCCAAACAGAAGGAAAGTAGGCATCGGGCGACGAAATTTTTAGGGGATTTTAGATCCGATTGTTATTGGTATGTAGGCACACAAAAGCACCGCCCCTAAAAGTTACTAGTTTCCTAAAATTTTATAGCAGTAGCCAGTAGGCTGAGTAGGCTAAAGCCTAGGGCGGCAGATTTTAGGGGCTGCAAATTTAGGAAAAAAAATATTTAAAAAAAAATAAAAAGAATTATATTTACATATATACCTTCCTAAATGTTAATAGGTACAAACAATTCAATGTATAATATGTTTCACCACTTATATAAATGTTTCTACAATTGCGGGAAGGAGTGACATGACCGTTCGCTAGTGTGTGTGTTCTGGCTAACACAGTTCGGGTGAGAGAACTTAAAACGATTGAAAAGTTATCTAAGATCTACCAAGAACTTTCACAACTTCACCGTCATCATCAGGCGGATTGTTACCAGATACATTTTTTAAACGCAATAAAAAATATTTTATTATGTTTAAGTCTCGAAAGCTGTTCCCCGGGAAACGCAGAAAGCAACAGTCCAAACTCTCCCAAGACTCTCGAACGTATGAGTAAAATGCGCGAGATGTCAGCAACTCAGCCGTCTTCGTCGGACACGAGAGCCTAAAAATCTGTTATGACGCGACCACCGAAGCTTCAACATTCATACAATAGAGAATACAATTGAGTGGAACAGGGGGATAAAAGTGTTCACTCAGCACTTGGGGAGGCCCTATCTGACGAAACTCAAACCTGAGAATGGCAGTCAACTCAAAGTGCCAGGTTCTTAACGAGATCGAGAAATTGTATGGACAGCTGTACGCATCACGGTTGATAGGACCAACGAGACTCAGTGATGATGACCACAGAGCCCCATTAACGCGCCATTACAGGGAGGACATGAATTGTCCACAGCGAGATAGAGGCGGCTCTCAAGCAGCTACAGAATAACGAATCTCTTGGGGATGACGGAATTACTACCGAGCTCCTAAAGGTAAAAATTAGGTAGCATCAGTAGTAGCATGGTAGTAAACATCAGCAGATCAGCAATAGTGGTCAGTACTTTCATTGGAGAACCTTGGCCTTAAATTATGTATATTATCTAACAGACGTTCAAGTAGACGAAGTTACACGTAGTCACATGATGCAATCGAACGAGGAAATCCCATGGCAAAATATATACTCATTGTGTCATTGTGACGTATTGCTTACACATACACAACACATTCTATTTTTGATTTTAAAAATATTTTACGTCAGAAATAAAAAAAAAACAGGCATAAAAATAGACTCTAGAGGCTGAAATAATTTGTTTGTTGGCCTTTAACTTAAACAGTTTCGCGGGAAAATGTTTTGTAATATTAGTAATTTTCTGGCAAATTTTCTGATTAATCAGTTAAACAAATGTCAATGTTATGACTACTAAAGTATTGAGTATAATTTTTTCTTTGCATCTATTCCTAAATTGTTAAACTCTTACTACATTACAATCAATCGCCACTTATTTTAGTAAATGCCAAAGCAACAACTTATTCAATGAAAACTTTAAAGTATAAGTAAATTCAGATATTATAAACGCTTATATATCTTACAATGGAATGAATAAACAAGTGAAGAATGTTATCTACGTATTTACGGGAATTAACGCGATCACGAAAAGGTATTACATTCATCTGAATTGCCTGACGTTTCGACCAGGTTGCACTGGCCGTGGTTTCAGGTATGTAATACCTTTTCGTGATCGCGTTAATTCCCGTAAATACGTAGATAATATTATATCATGAAACGCAAAAGTTTAAAAGTTAGTAAGTAAAGAATAGTTCTAGAGATAGATTCATCATCCTCCAGAGGTCAGTCTAACTACGATATCGCCATCAGACCTTCACAACCCAACTACTACTAGACGATATCGAAGTACTGTAATTAGACCAGGTTGTCGGATTTTGGGCTTGAACTACCTTTAACGAAAGTCACAGATGTCCGTATGGCAACCGGGACCAACGACTTAACGTGCTCTTCGAGGCACAGAGATAGATTATAGTCTGGAAAAACGCAAAGGCTTTTTGTGCCGAGAAAATTGAAACACAGCCAAAGCGTGAATGTCAAAAAAAATAATTTTGTAGTTTTATGAAACCACGATGCAAGTGAAACTTTTTTTCGGTTTGTAGGCATTTAACTAAACATTTTTGGAAAATGATTCGATTTAGGGTATTAAAATTGCGTTTTTAATCTTAACTTAGTTATTGAAAAATAGGAATGATAATGGGAAATCAATAGTAGACAAAACATTCATTTATAAAATTTAATTTTAATTTGCGTATTGGAGTACGGAATACATAATTAATACAATCATTTAGATAATAGACGCATATTAAAAACTAAGGGCAATATTTATTTATGTTATTAATGGTGTACGATAAAGAATATTTTATCTATCTTATTTAAATAATTGAATCGTTGTCAAATTCAATTATTCTATCAATAACTTCATCTTCTTGTAATTAAAATTTTATGGTAACTAAAATAAGTAAATACTTACATTCAATTTTTTGAATACTGGTTTGACGTCTGCCATACACACTAAAAGTTCTGCGCTCCTGGCTGCTCATAAATGTTTGAATTTCGAATGCTGTAATGCGACATGCGATAGATGGACGAAAAATTTTGGGGCGATAGAAAAAGGAATAACTGTCTTTAAGTACATATGAATAATAAAAATGTAAATGAATTTTGTTAAAAAAATATTGCATGATACGCAAATAATAATTATACACAACATGCTATCATTTTAAAAATTTCTGTCTGTGTGTTTCAACGCACATCACTGCTAAAGTTTCTTTAAAAAAAATTAAGAAAAAAATTTGTAAAGCATATCCTTCAGTAACATTAATGCCACGTCCCTATAATCAAGGAACGATTCGAGTAAAATTTCGTTGTATTTTCAACGAAAATTTCACTGTCCATTAGTAAAACGAACCGTTTCTTGATTATTGGACCCGGGCATTAGTCTTCATTTTATTGAAAACAGTTAACTCTGCCAAACGTTATAGTCATAATAATTCAATTTAATATTTAAAATAAAAAACAAAATGATTAATCAAATAATTGGTAACATAGTTCAAATAAATTAGTTAGTAACACAGTTGGTTGCTTTTATTTTGCAGAACTTGTATGTATAGAACCGGTATTTGATGTCTAAAAGAATGAATATTTTTTAAGTTATGGTAATTATTAATTACACTAGTATATTGCACATATAACTAAAAATAGAAAGTATGTAAGTACATATTTAGTGAGTTGGTTTTACAGCACGGCCATGCAGCATAATTATGGTCGAACATCGACCAACTGGCGGCAAATTTTTTGTTCAATGAATTTGTTTATAATCATCTGAACCAGTTCTAAGTATCCAGATAAAGTTACTTAAATAGTTACAATAAAAACTTTCGTGAGTGGTATTCATATTTATTAAAAACTATACGGTTTTACTCACGTTTGTATTTCGGGGATGCCCGACTAGTTTCGAACCCGACGGGGGCCCTTTATATAAACTTATAATAAATAAGTCATCTCTCTCTCATAATAAACCTTAATACAGTTTTCATGAATGAGCAGTTTTCATGAATGAAATGATTCATGACGGCTAGGAATATAATTTATGATCTTCTATTATATAATCGTAAATAAAACTGTAATTCATACAATTGCACATGTAATTAATAAAAGCAACACCTGTTTAAAACAAGAATGCGAATTTCTTAATCTCGTGCAAAATTGGGAGCGTAAGTATTACGTCACAACTCTGCGCCCGCGCTCTTTCACTATAACGTAATATGAGGAAAATGTTCCGAGCTATATAATATTGCCATATCCTAGAATTCATACGCAGTTTGTACATAGCGAATTGTTGCGAATATGACTATAAAATTTATTTGATGGCATTAAAATGTCATTTGGTTTCGATATTGAACTGGCAACACTAACGGCATTGAGTTGGAAATAACTGGCAATTTTGATTTGAAAATTACGTTAGCAAATTTCTTTGTTAACCGCTGAAGTTCTTACTCTCCGCGATTGAAAGAGCTACATAGCTTAGGATAAAAAATTATATCTCACTTGTGTAGCGCATCAGTGGCCGGATAGCTCAGGTGCGATAGGACCCAGGGTTCATACGCACAAACCTTTTTTTGGTTAAGAATTTATAGTTGACAGTTCTTTTCTTCTTCCTTGGAATCGAATTTTCTTAGAGAAATTAATAAGTCGTAGGTAAGCCACAAAACACATTTAACTTGTATTCCAAATATCGGCCCCACCTTCAATGTTCCAACTGCAAATTTAAATATGATTTACATACAATACGTACATTCACATCTGTCGAGAATCGATTAAACTCTCGACATCGGCCGCCAGCGCAAATCTACTAAAGTCGCGTCGCATCCCTACTGCTGTACGTGGGAGGCGCAGGAGTACATCTGCAACAGCAGGACCACCGCCGGCACTTTTCTACGCACCGGTCCACCGCTCAACATTGTATCCTTGTTCCTGCTTTGAAATACACCAGCACGCCTATATACAGTCCACAGTCTTTTATTTCTCGACCAACGGAGAACCAACACATCTGTGTCCCCGAACAGGTAGGCAGAACCACCACACACACACTGTAAATTGGGTCCCACTTACACAATACGTAGTAAGCCTATTACCGTCAAACGGGCATTTTTGTGAAGGATGAGAAAATTTGAAAATTTATTGAAAGGGAAAGGTTTAAAGGCAATGGAAGGGATGTTGCATGTACGGATACAGGGGAGTGTAAGCAATAGCTCCGGTAGGTCAGGGTTTCAGCACCGATACGACCTTCAAACCTTCAAGAAAAGAGCGTACTCCCATCTCAAAGGCCGGCAACGCACTTGTGACTCTTGAGTAGGTATCCATGGGCGAAGGTAGTCACTTACCGTCAGGTGACCCGTCTGCTCGTTTGGCCCCTATAACATAAAAAATTTAAAAAAATCTTTATTTCATAAAATTTATCACCAATTATTCGAAATCGTCAATTTATAAAATAATAAATTATTATTAGTAAAATTAGATAAAATACAATATATATATAAATCCATTGATAGTAGTATTGTTGAGTTGAGTAGTTAAAATGCATCTATATCTATATTTCATAAAATTAGCAAACATATAAACGGTTAGCCAAGAGATTGTTAACTGCTTCCAAAGTTCAAATGAGAAGAACTTTACTCAAAACCCACTCTGATATAATCGCTAAAATCTGCATAATCGTAATATTTCTTAATTCCTAATTTTTTTGTAACTTCCATGACTATATAATATGATCTAAGATATATGAAATCGATAACCTAACAATATTGCCAACCTAACAATATTACCTACTGAAATGGCAGAAATCTATACTAGTTTATTGACTCAATAAATGAAAATTTCACTATTTAACTATCTAACCATTTTATCAATTAAATTCCTTGTCTTTATTTTTCTTCTATCACATTTCATTAACAAATCTAAAATAAATAAAAGCCTGTTTACATAACGCGTTAATTTTATTTATGACATCTGAGTAAAATATGAGGGTACGGGTGAGAGATGCCGAGGAGTAGATAAAAAGTTGAAGAGCGTAGTATGGACATGTAGTGTGGTGTGTGTGGACGTTGACGATTACAAGAGTAGGGGACGACAAAAGCAAATATGAATTCTGCTGTAGTAAATAAAAACACAGTAACTCCAGTTACTGTGAAACTGTACTGTTGACAGTTGCTGTGTAACTGTACTTTTGACAGTTACTGTGTAACTGTACTTTTGACAGTCACTGTGTAACTGTACTTTTGTCAGTTTACACAGTAACTGTCAAAAGTACAGTTACACAGTAACTGGAGTTTTCATTTACGACAGCAGAATTCATATTTGCTTTTGTCGTCCCCTACTCTTGTAATCGTCAACGTCCACACACACCACATTACATGTCCATACTACGCTCTTCAACTCTTCAACTGTACTTTTGACAGTTGCTGTGTAACTGTACTTTTGACAGTTACTGTGTAACTGTACTTTTGACAGTTACTGTGTAACTGTAGTTACTGTGTTTTCATTTAAGACTGCGGAATTGACTGCGTAAAAGAAAATATTGCTAGAAATTGAGTGAGCTGAAGAGAAGAGAAGTGAGTGAGAGAATGATACAGCAGAATAGAAAAGGAAAACATATTGCGCCGATCCTAAATTTTTGGGAAAAGTGTTAAAAAGTGATGGAGTCTGAGTAATACATGAATTTGTAAAATCTTTGTTTACGGGTTTTTGTAAAATACCTCAGAAATTAAAATAACAAATCCTCAACCAAATGTGTTAAAGAAACAAATGATGTGCACTGACAGTTTTCGTGGCCATGCGTGCAGTTTTCTGGCTGCTTATTTTTTTTTAATTACTCCATGATTTGTGAATTGTTAATTGCGTAACGGTCTCGCGCGACCGACACTCAATGATAGTGCGACTTCCTATGCTATTTGTGAACATACCATTAGGTGGTGATCTACATACTTTTGGTTCTAGATACGTAATCAGTTGGTGAACACTCTAGAAGCTGCTGTTCGTAGCCAGATTTGCTTAGGACGAGGATTCCAATCTAATCCAGTTCCATTTGCAGCGCTTGATCTATTGGTCTATGGTGTTGATTTAAAACATTGCACAGCAAATTTCATGAAAACCCGAGACGAAGGTTTGAAAGTGTTAAACTAGTGCAGCAGCGCATAACTGAATTGTAAAAGACTAAAAAAAAGTCTATTTCTTTTTATAATTTCTTCTAGTAACTCGAAAACTAAGGAAAATAAGAGAAAGAGAAAAAATCGACAACGAAGTGTAGAATGGAAACACTCACTTACGAATTAATTAATGGTTCACCAACAAATTTAATTTAAAACAATAAGTTCCGTTCAGACGAAAAAACTGTTTCCATTGCTGCCGTAAACTCGCTCACATTTGATAAAAATGATAATGATAAAAAAAAAAATTTTAATGTCAGATGTTCTGCCTAGCAATCATAAAGCCTATGTCACGACATGCTCAACTGTTTAAATATATAATGTGTATTTATAAGTTTGAGTCAGTTAGCGAGTCTCTCTTTTGTCTTTGTAAACGAAAACGGTCTGCCATCGCAGTCACGGCCGCACGCTGCAATGTCGGGTTGCTCGGAATAATTTTAATAATTTTAAAAAGCAGTAGTCGCTTGCAGTTTGCGGTTTGCAGTCTGTTTTGGACTTGGGCCATAAATGGACAACATACACGGTGTCCACAACCGAAATTATGGTATTTAAGTTGTTGGGTTATGTGGTTGCTAATATCCGCAGGTTAACTAATTGAAATGCCGATGGAGTAAAACTATTTAGTAAGAGCAGAGTGTAGAAACTTATTTTTGTGAAATTGTACATGAACTAAGCTTAGGTATGTCCAGAACGGTGAGGAAAAATAATTAAACGCGATCCTGTTTGAAACCACTGGGGTTTCAAACAGGAACGGGTTGCTAGTATATCATAATTTGAGTGTCCGCGGGTGGGAATTGATTGCAGATATTCCCGGTTTTCAAGTGTTAGGATGAACCCTGGTGGTAAGGTATAATAGATTACGTTGAGACATCTGTGGACTTTAGAAGAAACTCGTTATACAATAGGCAGCTCGCGTATAATTAAGTAAAATTGATCTTAAATGGTTTTATACCATTCATCGACAAGCCGTAAGGCTCTTTGTACCGAATTAAAAATCTTCAGCTGATATACTGGTGCTCCCGCTTAAAGATAAATATAGTACGAAATATCTTACTGTGCTAAAGCTGTAAAGCACATCAAGTTTATTTGATGCAAGCTAACCTTTTGTACGACCTCGATACCAAGGACCATTTTACAATTTTATAATAAAACTCTAGGCTTATTTTAAGCATCACTAGGTGAATATACAAGTCCAATCAAACTCATTTATATCAATTAAAGTAATTTCAATTCCAATTCTTATAAAATGAAATATATTTTGATATAAAATAACGAATGGTTTTGTTAGCGATGAACGCACTTGCCATACATGTCTACTGTAAGTATCTATGGTGCTGTTCAAACGCGGTCTTCGATACGGTAAGGATACTTACAAGTTGAAGGTTAAATTTCTCTGACATTTGCTGTGCCTGATCGCCATTGAAAATATTATTTCATGCGCGGGATTCTTTCTTAAATATAATGTTGTGAAACTCCACTAATTGAACGGTAATCAGTACGAGCGAAAGTGTAATAAAAAAGCAAGTTAGCACTCATTATCATAGAGTCACAGACAAAACAACACGTTGTCTATGGATGGGAGAACTATTATCTCTAGTTCCCACACTCTATGTGTGTTAAATCTGTGATGTGTATATGTATTGTGTTTTGAAATCGAACGTTTACACAATTCTCATAGAACATAACAAGATGTATATGTACTAATAATCTATTTTATTGCTTGTTAGGTTAACGAATAAACTAAATGAACAATATAATTTGATACTTACATATGTTTAATTTAAAAAAAACGAATGTGAAATATAACTACAAATTTTAAATCGACTTCAAAGGCAAAAATATTACGATAATTTCTTTAGCGTTTAATGGCAAATGTTCGCGTGTCCTAACAAACTATAATCATTATTCATTCATAATTGAATAGGTTACCCACTCGAGTGGGTAAACACTCAAATAACATTAATAACTAATTCACTCGAGTAACATATAAATTACATATTAGGGTCAGCATTATGGCTGATGGGTTCCGGTAATTATTAGCACAGTTATCAATGAAAAACCTACAACATGACGCCAGCCTGTCAATCGTTATCCTTAAACCGTAGAGAGCCTGTAGACTTATAAATGACGATGTGCTCACGAATAGGGAACCTTAAGCATCGTCGTAAAGTCGCCTGCTTATCGGTTTTTTGTAGGATTTACTTTGGTGAGTGTGCGAAGGTTCTCTTCGAATTAATTAAACCATCACTATTCCTTTATCGGACTACTAGGCGCAGACAGAGATTCCATCCTTTTGTTGTCGAAACACCAAAAAGTCGAAACAAACGCTTTGACAGCTCCTTTTGGGTTGGAGTCGCCAAGGTCTAAGTCTATTTTTCCAATCAATGATAATCCTGGAACGTTCAAGAGTAGAGGAAATAAGTTTCTCTTGGATAGGCGTGCCATCTTCATCTTCATTGTCACTTTACATCAAGTGAGTTGGAAGAAAAACGCATATAGCAGTTCTCGATAAAAAAAAAACATTGACAGGCCTGTTGGTCTAGTGGTTAGTGATCCTGGCCACTGACCTAGAGGTCGTGGGTTCGGCGCGGTGTAAGCACGCGGACCGCGCGTTGTAAGCGAGCTGACCGCGAGAAAAGTTGTATGGTTGCAGTAAGCGCGCTTACTGCCCGCCGTTGGCTTTTTCATATTGACATTATGAAATATATTATACGACCACGTTTTAATGCTCAGATTTGAATGACACCTTAATTGCTGTGTTGGAGCCGTGCCGTTACCGTGACGGTATAATGTGTGTGACCTTTAGACTCCCACATGTCCGGTTTTTTTAACGCTTCCGCATTTAAATTCCAACCGATCTTCATAAAATTTTACGTACACTTCATCGAAGTAAAGAAAAGCACCTAGGGTAGCTTTTATCTAAAAAAAAATGTGCCAAGTGCGAATTGAACTCGCATGAAAAAGGTTCCGTACGATGAATTGAAAAAGTGTAAATGTACGCAAAATCTTAGATTTACCATGTTATTTTAAGACCATAGACTTCTAATAGGTTTTCCTGTAATCTATAAGTAATGAACAGATTTTTTTTTAAGTAGCTCAGTAGTTAGTATAACTCTGATCAATTTTTATCTATTTCTTAAAATAACTTTAAACTATTTCGTTTTGTTTTACTTATATAATATATAAATGATCCCCACATTCAATAATTAATTTATTTCCATTACACGTCATATCTGTTTGGGTCATATTTTTTATTCGGACGTACGGACCCCTAAAAAGTATTGTTCTCTAGGGATACCTGAATTGATTGACAAAAATACTTAAATAAAAATATGTATACATATATATTGGGAACAGCACTCTAATACATAAGTAAGTTAGTAAGTAAATAAGTGCTTGTTACATAAGTGCCCTGCGCAATACGCAACACTGTGTCGTGATGATATCACATGGGATGTCACAACAGATATTGTCCCATTGTTAACGAAAGCCTTTCAAGTATTAAAGTTATCTTCCGTGTTGTTCTCAAATAACGTTCGTTATACATGAGTGTAACGATATATAACATAAGTTATATATGGGTGAAAAATCAGTGTGGATGTCTTTTCTTCGTGCCTGGTAATCCATCTAAAAGCATTCACCAAAAAAAAAAATAATAACTTAATTTAAACAATAAACATAAAACAGAACAATATTTGTGAGTAAGAATAACAGTTGACACAAAGATTTTGAACATTTTCTCAAATATTAACTACATTCTTTGATATTTAAATCAATATTATAATTTCATATGGATTGCATATTTTATATTCTTTTAATTTATCGGTATCAGCCCTTTTAGTAACTGTTTACTCCTGGGTAACGTAAGATTGCACTGAAAGAGACCGACGCGATCAGTTTTTTTCTGAAAATGTATGCATAAATAAATGAAAAACAGCATAACTGAAATTGACATGAAAATTCATTATAATAATATACGAGGGCGGCACTGAAAATTTCGGGAATCAAGGAAGTGACACAACATTACTATTTAAAAATGTATTTATTGCTTTTCGAAGTATTCTCCACGAAATTTGACACATTTTTCCATACGATGGAACTAATCATTGAAGCAACCATTCCATTCGGAAGTTGGGGTCTCCAAAATGGCCGTTTTGTAGGCCATAGCTTCTTCAGGTGATGAAAATCTCTGACCACGCAATTTATTCTTTATTTTAGGGAAAGTATAGAAATCATTAGGGCTTAGGTCGGGGCTGTACGGCGGATGGTCTAATAATTCTATGTTTTCTTGCTTTAAAAACTCTTTTGTTCTGCGCGCGGTGTGAGAACTCGCATTGTCGTGATGGAGGATGATGCGGCGGTTGCAGTTCTCTTTACGGAGTTCAGAAACGACCTGTTGCAAACAAATGCTAGCATACCATTCTGCATTAACCATTCTTTGTCTCTCAAGAGAAATAGTCGCAACATGGCCGGTTTGGAGACAAACGTGCCCACCATTTTTTTTGCAACACTCCGTGAACGAACAATTTTTGTTGGCTTTAACTCATTTTCGAACACCCAAACTCGTGACAGGTTTTTTGTTTCGGGTTCGTACGCGTATATCCAGGATTCGTCACCTGATACGATGTTGTATACAGCATTTGAGGATCCTGCGTGGAATCTTTCGAGAGTTCTGAGGCACCAAGTAACGCGAGCCGCTTTTTGCTCTTCACAGAGCGAATGCGGTATTCATCGGGAAAACAACTTTTATACACCTAATTGTTCATGCAAGATTATTTGTATTTGACTCATGCCAATGTCTAAAGTTGCCTGAATTTCGCGGTATGTCACATGTCGATCTTCCTCAATCAACTTACGCACAGCATCAACGTTTTCTTGGGTGACTGCAGTTTTTGGACGACCTTGATGGGGATCATCACTGAGCTTGACACGTCCACGTTGAAATTCAGCAAACCAGCGATAAATTGTGGTTTTGGATGGGGCTTCATCACCAAATGCAGAAATCATCCGGTCAACACACTGTTTTTGCGTTAAACCACTTTGAAAGTCATAAATAAATGGTATTCGATTTTTAAAACCAAGGAGTTTTCAATTAAAAAGATTTTAATATGACAGAAACAGTGGAAATATTCCATTCCCGATACTTTTAGTGCAGCCTATGTATATGTTGTTTAGAAATGTGCCGTACAATAGGAACAGCATTTTCCAAAGAAAAAAAATTGCGCGCCGAGCTTGCCCCGCCCGGCCGTTGATGAAGGTCGCGGAATCGGTTCGGTGCCACTTTGAGCGCGGCCCAAAGAGACGCAGGAACATGTTCCCCTGGGTTGAAGACTGGAGGACTTCAAGACACTGGAAGAGAGCATATTTTATTATAAGCACCCAGTAATAAAACCCTTCGTCGTGCGTATATCTGCAACTTTTGCAATGCCCGTCAGGCCCGGGTTTTAAGGTGACACTATTCTGACCAGTGTCCAAAGAAGGGGAGGAGGGGGGCGTCCTTCACCAAGACCATGTATCCTTTTTTTTTTATTTTTGTGCGTGTGGAAACCCCCTCGGGCCGTCACACCACCGGGGTTTTTGGTGGGGCGGTGTGTCGGAATCGAACCGACTAAAACCACACGGTGTGCCGTACTGCGCCTTAAGTAGGAGGGATCCGGGAACAGCTTTTATTAAGACATCCGGAACCCTCCTAGCGCCTGCCCGCAAAAGCGCGGGCACCACCTTCAGGGGAGGATTAACCTAACCTAACCTTACCTAACCCTTCCCTACCGTCTGCTCGTTTGCCCCCTATATCATAAAAAAACAATGATTATTAGAATGCCATTTTCTAAGGTGGAAATGTGCTGATTTGAGCGTACTAATTATTCCTTGGCATACATCTATGACAGACTCCACAGTATCACCTCCATTCAAGTAGTCATCCACAAAAAAATCTTTTTTGGTGGTTTCGCTGATGATAGGGTCTGAACAATGATTTGCAAGAGACACTAAGCACTTTGTTGCCAAATATGGCGCCGAAGAAGTGCCGTAACTGGTGTATTCAGGAGATACGTTTTTAAAGGATCAAACCTAAAGACGATTTGTTGTAACGAGTTGGGACGGTGTACCTATAATGGCACGATACATTTTCTCAATAAAATTTAAATACCTTTCTTTGACAATTGAGTCACGCTCAAGTTTACGTTTGACGGAAAGAAACCTACTCTTAGCCAACACATAAGGGTCACCTAAACACTCAGGTAAGTCCTTCAATGGCACGGTGACAACGAATTGGCCGCAATCAGTACGATATGTAGTTTCACTAAAAAGTTTTTCACAAGCTTTTTCTTCTAAGGATAAACAGCCTTTGCATGACCTTGATACAGAATCAAGTTCCCAGAAGCGAGACAACTGGTTAGACTTCTCATGTGAAAGAAAGTGACACAGAGACGGTTGTTGAGAACGAGACTGGGATACACAGCCTGAAATAAGCCATCCTAATTTCGATGATTGTAATTTAATCTGATAGTGTTGGAACCTAAGATATTCCAACATATGTCAGCTCTTACAAGAATATCTATGGTTGACGGCACATTGAATGTAGGATTTGCTGGCTCAGTGCTCAGCAGCAGTGCCTTATCCATATAAGTACCAGGCAGCCATGCCATGTTACCAAGCCAAGTTTCGTGCAGAGGCCTTGAGGGATGAAACTGGTGGTAAGCAAGAGCCTGGCTGTATGAACGTCACCATAGATGTCCGCCACTTTCACCAAAGGTGTGGATAAAAGCACATTAAATTAGCTTGTTGAGAAGATGGTCCAGTTTTAGTTGATAATGCAATGTTGTCTTCTATCTGAGTTAATATCCCTATGTAATAGGTATTATGTTTTAATTTGCAATGCAATAACTGACACCGCTTTTCCGTATGACCAGGACGAAGAGGGTTCATACAAACGTTACTTTCTGATGCCTTCTTATTACGTGAATCCACATCTAGGTTTCTAAAATGTTGACAGTTAAATAAATAATGATTTTGTGAACACATAGGCCATGTATATTTCTAAGAAGACTTGATTGATTATGACTTTGTATGTACAAGAATTTTTTTAGGTTTGTTATGCTCATTTATTTCTTTGTTAGTGGTAGGATATGTAGATTTTAAGTATTTATTTTCATGAATAATCTCCAATAAGTCGCTCGGCTCTGTTTGATTTTATGAAATTTTGTAAATAAGGAAATGTATCTAAATTGTTTTTAAGTTCCTCCCACTCTCGGTTGGTCGCAAAATCTGGATTTTTGGACAACATGTAGATGATTAGTGTGTCCCAGTATACAGTAGGCAGCCCGAAAGTTGCAAGTGCTCTTAAATTCTTATTTGTAACATCAATCATGTTCGTTAGTGACATGCAAGACTCCTTATCAATTTTATCAAAATAAAACAACGATTGTACATGATTGTTAATAAGTAAACGTTCATTATTAAAACGATTAAGTAATAATTGCCAAGCTATTGTATAATTGTTGAAACGCGGAAGATTGAAAGGAATCTAAGCTAGTTTTCGGTAAAAGCTGTAGAAAGTTCCTAAAATAAGTAAGCTTAGCTTTAAAGCTGCCACGTATTTTTCAAGCTCTCTCAATTTTGCATCAGACATAATTAAATATATTTTAATGAATTGGTCAGACTAAAATGCAAAACAGCAGCAGGTGAAACAAACAACAAATAATATTACAAAGGCAATAATATTACAATGAATAAATAGACAGCTGGCAAAGCTAGCGGTAAACAACATCTGGTGACTATAACGTCGAGCAAAATAAGTTCAGTCAATAAAGAAATGCACACGATAATGAATAGAAATATAGAAGGCAGTAAGCAAACAAAGTGTGACTAATAAATATCAATAATATAATATAAATATGCAAAGGTGAATGACGTTGATGAATGGGCTAAGTGACCTCTAAGCCCGTCGCGCACGATGCGAGCCGAGTGCAGGTGGGCGGTCGTGTAATGTGCTCAGCGACAACACGCTGATCTTCTTACAACGCAGGATCAACGGATAACTTCTTTAGAACGGAGTCTATGATGCTTGCTACGATGTTCGAGGGGCAGCTGGCTTGTTCTGGTATGCTCGATAGACCTTTGGACGACTTCCCAATGACGGAAGGGTCCCGGCTGAGTTTCTGAAGACGGCTTGTGATGTCGGAAGGGCCGCTGGTAATTTCTTGACAATCGAAGGACCAATGTTTGAATGCCAAGCTCCAGGTTTTAGGTGTGTGGCTGGTGTGCTTGACTGAATGTGTGTTGGTGATGTAATTAGAATATAAACGCGTTGTAGACTATAAATATGTATTTATCTTTACAAAGTATTTTAGCGATGCGCACGCGTAGGATATTGTTGAGCGAGTGTATTGGTCTGCGCCGCGCTTGCCCCGCCCGGCCGTTGATGAAGGTCGTGGAACTGGTTCAATGCCACGGTGCGTGCGGCCCGAAGAGACGCAGGAACATGGGGTGTAATGAGAGGCACGACTGTAATGACTTTTGTAACGCGAGCTCCATCTATCGACGTTACGCAGAGTCTAGGCGGAGGAGGATTGGCGTGCGGACGGACTAGTTTATTTACGGTTGGTCACCACCGAGTCAACACTAGCCTATGAACTGTATAGTGTTTCATTGAGTATTTACAATACATTTGGGATTAAATATCAAAAGGGGCCTCCCTTAGGGTGCGGTGACACACATCGATCGATGATAGAATGTTCATCATCAGTTGTTACCACACCAAGGTCTGAAAAGGCTACCACCACACCAGTCAATCGATGATGGCATCGATCGATTGGTGTGGTGGCAATCATAATGTACTTCACACTTCAAAAGCAAAAGGAGGCATTTAAAAGACCATTAATTTTTGGACTGGAGTACTTGAAGGTGGCGACTACATTCTGCAGAACTTGGCAATGGAAACCAATTACGTCAGTGATTCAAATATATAAAAAAAAAAACTTAACTCGATGGAAATAAACTATCAATTTTGTAATAAGTGTATCCTGTGTACAGGGCCTTTGAACCCAGGGGCCCCATCGTGTGTCCGAGGATTCGACATAGATATTATAGATAAATATCACCCAGACACAGGACAAATGATCGTGCTCATGATCATGACACAATTATTAGCCCTGGGTGGGAATCGAACCCACGACCTTTGGCTCAGCATTCAGGGTTACTAACCACTAGACCAACAGGCCAGTCGAAATTCTAAGCGAAATGCTTATTCGTGTTCTAAACTCCATAGTACAGGCTGTGCTTAGTTTGAGTCTAGATAGCACTGTTTAATATCGTATAGGATACTAGCAACCCGCCCCGGCTTCGCACGGGTTGCAGAGACATCTTCAACAATGATCTTCATATTTCTATCAATTTACACAAAATCTTAACAAATTATACACTTAAACCTTCAATCCAACCTCATTAATCACTTTCTCTATTAGTGAAAACCGCATAAAAATCCGTTCAGTAGTTTTTCAGTTTATCGCGAACGGACAGATAGACGCTGCGGGGACTTTGTTTTTTATTATGTAGTGATAATTATCAACGTCGTAGCTTCATTACTCCAATTCCTAGCTCCAGTGAACACGGGACCATGATTATTTTGTAACTCAACTCGCTACTGGCACACAGTATCGGGCTTCACTTCCGTGACGTAAGCAAATGTCATCGACAATTGCAATCGTCAGGTGTTAGTGTATAATCTATAGTCAGGTGATCAGTCTATAGTCATTGAATAACTTATTAACTTTCGCTTTAATATGTACCTACTAGAGATAGCCTGGTGGTCGAATTTCCACCACAATTAATTAGGTACTATATACAGTTTTGATTTTGTTTTATTTTATTCCCTGGTATAACTTGAACTGTCATTGTATAGCTTTTCTGTGCCATGACAAGTCAACGTATACTGTACAGGGTGTAAATGATACTGCAACACTTACTCGCTTAAATCACTGGGCATAACTCTAGCATGGCGTTACAAAATAAATAAATAAAAAAAACCATCCGTTTACCATAACTGTTTGAATTTCCAGGTATTACTGCAAAAACTTTTTAAGTTAGTTTCTATGAAATTTCTCAAAACTGAATGAATAGTTCCAAAATAAAAAGAAATATGTACAACTAGCAGTCCTCGCGCGAATTCGCTCGCGTGTACATATTTCTATATTTTGCGCATAAGCCTAATTCTTTTTTAAAAATAAAAGTAGCCTAAAGCCGAAAGTCATTTTACGTGGGAGAGCCATGCTTCGGCACGTATGGGCCGGCTCGACTCCGCTCGATACCACGGCCTCACAGAAAACCGTTAGTGAAGCAATACTTTCATTGCATTTCGCCGCGTGAGTGAGGTTACCGGAGGCCCTAACCCTTCCCTCTCCCCTATTCCGGTCCTTCCCCTCTGCCCCTCTCCCCTCTTCCCACTCTTTCCCCCGTCCCCCTCTCCTCCTACTCCCACCTTAAGGGCGGCAACGCACTTGTGACAAACTGATGTTAGGCATAGGTATCGTGCAAACAACTGTATGAGCTTAAAAAAACTATTATTTTTACATTACAATCAGACACTTCAATTTTATTTATTTGTTTTGATGATTTAACATCTATAACTTAACACATTACGATTGCTTTTACTATAACTGCATTTCATGGATATATAATCTTTAAGTATTCAAAATTTCATGTTCTTAGTTGGGAACATTTTCTTATAAAAATCTTTTTAACAAAAAATTATATAAATTTTATATAAACTTATTTTGAGTCGGCGCCAAATAATAAAATGATTAATTACCTACGTAGAGCCTACGTAGGTACATATAAAATTTTGATAATTAATCACTTTGTTGTTTGCCGCCGACGCAAAATAAGTTTATATAAAATTTGATAGTTTATGTAAATAAGCTCAATACTTAAAATTTATTTTTTTTGCTTTTTAGTTATTTTCGTCGGTTTAATTTTCTGTTAAAAAGATTTTTATTTTATGATTTTATTTCATCATCAGCTCAGCTACATGATGTGATGATTTCTAAACGCAAATACCTGATAAAGTAATGAAAAGTAAACAGAAACACTATTCGTTCTTACAATTTTCGAGGGTTTCTCTCAATTTTATCAGGATCCCATCATCAGATCCTGACTTCCTTGACATGGGACCACCCTTGAGGTATACCCTATCCATCAAAAAAAGAATAATCAAAATCGGTTCATAAACAACGGAGTGAGGGCTGAACATACAGCCTCCTTTTTTTTTCGTCGGTTAGAAAACGGGTACAAAGATTCTCCTCACGTTTTAATATGTTGAATATATGTTTATATGATATCACTAGCCACTCCCAGCAGTTTCACCCGCGTAGCTCTTGACTAACTAAGTAACTTAGCTCCTGAGGGTCGCCTCGTGATGTTAAATAACCAATATAGCTGTTTTAAGTGTATATTTTTTTATTGTGGAAAAAATTATATAGTTTTATAGTTATAGCGTGTTCGACTTATATGTATAAATTTATTTTGTCGTATAAACTTTGATATCAGTCACAAACTGTAGCCACGTGTAGTAGCGAATGCTTCTATATTTTGACTAGTTACCCTCAGTTTCACACGCACTTATGGTCACTGCTTCGCTGTTAAGAGTCGATGAATACTCTATTCAATACAAAAATAATTTTTCGAATCCGACTTGTACTTCCAGAGATGTCGCATTTTTAAACAAACAAAAAAACCTCTTGAGCTTTATTATACTAGTATAGAAGTATAGATAAAGTCATTTAAAACATCACGCCGCAAATAAGATAGTTTCCTGTGATTAAAATAACTGGTAACTGTTTAATGAAATTAATATTTAAAGGACTGCAAAAAAACTATATTCTTTACTGTTTTCAAGTTTATTATTATGTTTTAATTGTTAAACCAAATACTAAAATATAATACAATAGTTAAGCATGACGTTATATTTCATTATTTCATAAAAAATCTTAAGTCTTGTACGACGTATTAACTTATTATTTCATACAAATGTCTAAAGAACGCTTTGACGTTTAATAAAGAGATACTAATTTGACTTGACAGTCTAATACCGTATTTTAGGTGTGTAGCTCAACAGTTTTTAATCATCATCCTCAACATCAGCTTTCGCTCTAACTAGGAAACAGCCGAATTTCGATATTTTACGTGAAGCGACTGCCATCAGACCTCCACAACCCAAGTACTAGGCGATATCGAAGATCTGTAGTTAGACCGTTAGACCACGGAGTCGGACTTTTTTATAGGGCTCCAACTACCCGTAACGAATGCTTCAGATGTTCGTATGGCAACCGGGACCGACATCTTAACATGATCTCCGAGGCATCCTAAGACTGACCTAGTATTACTTAGCCTTGCAATGTGCTAACCTACTCGGTTACCACTTAGCCACGAGCCCCCTCCTCTCAACAGTTTTAAATCTCACAATTAATCGCAGTTTCAATTTATGCGAACATTTGTATTCAATTATTTATACAAAATAAAAATTACACAGTAATAGTGTACATTCAATACACTAAATTTTAATAAACATTTTTAGGAATGACGCACGTCACAACATCATTGATAAAATATGCCAATTTGGCAGTTTCAGAGCATAAATATAAAAGTTGTCTACATCTCTACTCTTGCAGAAATTAATTAACTGAGAAATACAAACCAATATTTTTTTTTTTTATGTAATAGGGGGCAAACGAGCAGACTGGTCACCTGGTAACGTCACTCACTCGGCGAAAAGAAAATTGCTTCACTGCCGGTTTTCTGTGAGGCCGCGGTATCATACCGGTCGAGCCGGCCCATACGTGCCGGAGCCATGCTTCCCACGATAAAAATCAATTATATAAATATCACTATATTATATAGGGAGTCTCGGCAGCAGTAGGTTTATAGATGTCCAGGGGTTCTCAGAGGCTTCCTTTTCAGGGTATACCCGGATTCCCTGCAATTGACCCACTTGTGACGGAACAAAGTGTGGTTTTAGTAGTTTCGATTCCAACTATCCATTGATAAAAATATGGGGGGATTCCATATGATAAAAAAAAATGGTGTATGGTTAAGAAAAAAAAAGCATTTAATTCTGTTGTCAGGTTAATAGTAAAATGTTTTGGTGATTTTGTATTAGTGAGTCACAAATAAGCGACGTTTGGGCGATATTACTTTTCACGACAGGAACGTCAAGGATTGTTCTTACTTAAGAGTAATAAGAGTAATGGACTGAGGTGAACACTAACTAATAAAAATATTATCAGTGTCATGGCCTGTGCCATGTCTGCCATGGTCATCTTCTCATAATAATTTTATTGCGACCTTTGAAGAAATAAATCGACACAAAAGGAATTTCTCAAAACGATTGTGTGCGGTGCCAATTCTATTGTACACTCGACTAAACTAAAACCTGACTTAATTTCTTTATATGAAATCAACTTTGTATTCTTCACAATAAGGTCTATTTGTTACTGGCATCTATTTCTCAGCGCCACTAAATTTCACTAAAACCTGTCAACGTATACTCAACTTTATTTTCACGCAGCGAGAGTCCCCATTTATTCAAATGCCGTATAATTGCCACGCAGCAATAGTCCCCAAATATTCAAATGCCGTACAAAAACTTGTTCAAAACGAACTAAGATGACGTTATTTTAATCGACACCTACGAAGACGCTTACTAAAAACACAGAGCATACGAGATGGCATTCAACGGATAGCGGCTCTCGCTACGTGGTATTAAAGTTTATTTAAGCGTATCAGACTTTAGTCGACAAATAAATTGCTTATTTCGATACCGACATATGTTACCTACTTGTTTCAATTTGAAATAAGACCTTGTTTCGAAGTGTACAAGGTTTACATCTTATATGAAGAAAATTTAGTGAATTTTAATTTAGCGAGTGAAGTAACAGAATTGGGATCAGTGTATCTAAAAATTCATACGTGATTTGTACTCTTTTTTAAGAACATTTCGTGTAGGAAAGACTTAGAAGAGAAAGAGAAAATTTTATGTATAGAAAAAGTGCAGAAAGCTTTATTTAAATAAAACAGTATTCACAGAAAGTTTATCACAAGACACACTATACTGGCCAATGAAAAAAAAATCAAAATCCTATAAAAAACAAACATGTAAAAAAGTCTCGTAACGCAGTTCTTCTGCCGCAAAAAGTTATGAGATCTAATTTATCTAAAATTTTAAAGGGCAATTCTTGTATATATCTTATAAATATGATGTTATATTTGACAGAAAAATCACTTTTCTATCTCATATAGAGTATACAATCAAAAAATCTTAAAAATGTTGGGGTTCGTACTTCGTAATAGTAAGGGTTTTCGAAAGAGTAGGACTAAACTAATGCTCTATAACAGTCTCGTGCGAAGTGTCTTGGAATACTGCAGCGTTGTATGGAGACCTCACTGTGCCACTCACATGCTGCGTTTAGAACGCGTTCAGAAACGATTTATGTGGCACCTGGCGTTCTGTGAAGGTAAATCTAAGAGCTTGCAATACTCGTCTGCAGTATTTCAAAGTGCACTCTCTATCCACACACAGAAATGTCACCGATGCTGTATTCCTACACAAATTACTGAGAAATAATTTATTATATATATAATTTAATTTAATCTTAAGTAAATATTTATTCCTGTTGTGATGTGATTTAATTTATTTTAATTTAATTTATTTTGTTAATTTAATTTATTTAATTCATTTTGTTTAATTTTATATTTTATTTTATTGTACATCATAAATGTGTTGTACTGCTCTGTTTAAAGATCTATTTTGATTTAATTGTATGTTTTACTGACACTATTAATTCTCTCTTAAATTGTTTAATTTCTTTTATTTTATTATAATAATTATTATTAATTCCTACCGTGTATTGTGCATGCGGTGTTAGCCTGTAATTAATTGTTACACCAGCAAATGTTACTTAGTTTATAAATAGTAAATGTATTGTGTAAACAATTGATGGCTAACCTAAAATAAATAAATAAATAAAATATAAATATATATATATATATTATCTGAATCTCGGAAACGGCTCCAAAGATTTTCATGAAATTTTGTATACAGATACTGACTGGCCTGTTGGTCTAGTGGTTAGTGACCCTGACTGCTGAGCCAGATTCCCACCTAAGTTTGGGTGTTCTTTGCGTCCGTTATTTGTATGTTTGTAAAGTCCCCGCGACACAGGAGTAATTCCTAATGCGGAAGTTGTCTTTTTAATAAAAGAAAAAATATAGAGTTTTACATTTTAAGTCAACTGCATAGTTGTATTGCCAAAAAAAAAAAATCGATTTTAAAGGTCGAACGATACTCGGTCTCTCAGTTACTTGTTACTTAATTTGTTAACTGACAATACATATTTTAAATGACCGTATCAATATTAGACATCTTTATTTCTTTAATCAATAGAATGACTTGGCCATCGCACGACAACATTATCAGTAATCACATAAGAATGATCTACTATTATCAATAGATTAACTGAATTGCGGTCCTTTTAGCATACACAAACATTGCCGTTAAAAATGTCCTGAACGGATTCGAGAAAAGGATGGTACGGCTGTGCCTTTGCCTTTTTTACTCAATTTGGCGGGGGCAGATGGACCCCAGATAACAGGAGCGCAAAATCTCCAAAACAATTCAACTTATATTTAATAATGCTATTATTGTTTCTTGTATAGTGTGGGGAGTGCAACGGCATTGTCGCATACAAAACATATTGCCAACTATATTTGCATGTTTGGCAAAAGTGGCGTGTTCTATATACTGTAAGTATTGTTGTTACAGAAAACTAATTGTAGACCTCGTGAAGAACACATAATGTGTTTCGTTTTAAAAATCGTAATTTTTAAAACAGAAACCATATTTTTAAACACAAATTATGAAATTGAAAAGTTAGGTACCGATAAAGCTAAAACAACAAGCGAGGCGAATGAAATTTTAGGTTAAATAAATACAAAGAATGGTGATGGGTTGTCCAGATTTGTCTGGACAGGTCCATCAGAGGAAGAAACAGAAGGAAATAAATAAAATAAATTATTTTCTGAAGAAATAAATGAGGTTTGAGGATATAAAGGGTTGCAATCAGTTTTATTATCAGTTTCTTTTCTCATAAGTAGATGTTAAAGCAGTTTGGCTCCAAATATAGAAGCAGTTATTTCGATTTCATCGCCGCTTTATTTCGTGACCTAAATGGATATATAAATATTATATAGACATTGACTGACGCTACGTCTAATACTGCTAAAATTAAGACAAATTCTTAGCCTTAATTTTAGCGTAAGTACCATTTACATATATTGACATGCTAATTTAAACTTTAATTACACCACGTTAACTAATATATTACCCAATATAATAAGTGGCTCAGCGGCACGCATGGGCCGCCCTACAAGGATGCATGATCACCTGCGCTCGCGAGCTCCACCGACAGTGAAAGTGCCTCTGTAACTTCGTAACGGCGTTATGTCATAGCCTGCGCCCGCGCAGCCAGTCGCGACGAGCCGCCACCGAGCGCGCACCTTTGTATACACCCGAATTGTTCCGAACACCTAGTGATTCCCTCCAAGCATGTGCGTGTGAAACTTTAAGAAAAATAAAATCTAAAATATTTTTTCAAAATGTCTCCTTTAGTGTTAGTTTTTTTGAATGCATTAGTTTTGGTTAATTCCGTTGAACCTCAAAATGAGAATAATGAAAGTGCCCGTGAGGAAAAATTCCGCAGTGCTTTAATTGACGCATTTCAAAGTATTAAAAAAGCTTCGGCTAAGGGTGGTATCGACGATGGTACAGATCTGATCGGCTCCCTTATAACAATGCCGTTTCCTAAGCGAAATGAGAAGTCGACGACTGAAGACGCTTTCGACCTGTTCGCGGATGAAGATGGCCTATCATTCTCGGACTTCAGCAATATTGAACCTGAAGCGAAAATAACTACGACAGAGAAATCCCACAACGTCCAGCACATTGTGAAGACGACAAAAATGATGGAGAAGACGACTTCGAAACCTAATAAAGATATTCTGAGTAAGCTGAGCGACTCAATACGAACCGCTGTCAACGAATCTAGGAACGCCCTACGAAAAGAGAGTCCGATGAAATCGACTGAGTTACTCGGTATAGAGAATATGTTGAGGCTGTTCGATGCCGATATCTTGGTGAGTCAGTGGCCTGATCTGCAAAACAGTGTCAGTGGTGAATGCCGAGAGGACCTACAAACGTACGTAGATGGACTCCAAGAGAGAAAACTCTGGGCATTGAAGAGTAAGTACCTATTACCTTAAGCTTTTTTTGAGTTTAAGCCTTTAATAACAACATTTGTTAGTTTATTAAAATAATGTTTAGGTATTTGCAAAAAGGTACAATTTATTCCTGTGAACGAAGTCATGAAAGGAACGCGAAAGAATTGATCTAAATGCATTTCAATGCTTAAATATGTTGTGCAATAATGTTTTCATATATTTTATTTCTGGGGATAATTTAAAATTGTTTAAAAATAAATGTGATTGTCTATTTGTAATAATCTAATAATATAAGATTAATCTTCTTTTCTAATTTATTTGTAGTCGTAGAGAGGTGTTACGTCCAGTACTTTAAGAATGTATGTCAATCAAAATGATACATAAATTGCGTTCGAAATTCGATCAAAGCGACAATGGAGATCAAACGTGTTTTTACACGCTTTAGTTTCGCTTGACCTGTATCTATATATCTGTCTATGTAATGGAATCTTTCTACTTAAAAATTTGCACACGTACCAATGATCGATGACAAGCAAGACTAAAAAATATAGCAAAAATAACACTCATTCGATTTCTTTATAATATGTAATGAACCAGTGGACCTTAGGTCGCTATAGAACTCGTCATATTTAAAAAATATTTTATACTTTTTCGTTCGGTTCTTTTAATGTGTTTCTTTAGTATTTTTAAACTATAATTTACTATTCTAAATCTTCTTTTGAATATGGATTAATTTTTTTAAAACGAATTGTTCCGTTTTAAAGTTGCCAGTATGCAACATTTTATTTGTAATGCCATTTAAAATAATTATGATAATTATAATGTCCTCGATGTCAGCATAGATATTAAATTATCCAAGACTTTTACTGACCATTGTGCAAATATTATAATGTACGTAACATTCAAGTCGTTACATAAAGAGGTAACGATAACTTTTGTATACATTTTGTAGCATATTTCGTCGTCGCATATTCGTTTTGAAAAACTATTTCTTTTAAAAGGATTGTCTATAGTCAGTTTTTTAAACAAAATAACTTACTCAATCGGATCTTCTAAAAAAATGGTGTTAGTTTAGATGTAAAAAAACTCAGGCTGTTAATGTTATTTACTTGATCAACATTGCTATTTTCTTTAAACATTACTAGCTGATGTCCGCGACTTTGCACGCGAGCCGTACATTTTTCTGGGATAAAAAGTAGCCTAAGTGCTATTCCAGGTTATAATCTGCCAAATTTCCTCCAGATCCGTTTGGCCGTTCCGGTGTGATTGCGTAACAACAATCCATCCTAGCTTTCACATTGATGAATAATACATAGTAAGATATTAGTTTGCCGCCGCTTTCGTTAGTTGAGATTTTAGTAAATGCACCGAGTATTTGTCATTACTCATTGTAGATGTAAAATGTAAACACTTATGATAATAGTACATTTAGTAAAACTGGAGAACTAACTCTTCAAGACAGTTCGCCGGATGGTGGCGGTTATCAGTTCCTTCTTACACTCACAACACCAGAAATATCCATTATTGAGTGCGTGTCCTGCCTCTTATTAAACTCTGACAAACCCTGTTCATCGCACAAATTAAATTAATTTATAGTTTAAACAAACCAACTAATCACGCGTCAATATCAAACCAAATTCAACAGTAGAAAGGAGTTCCACTATGCACCTTCTGCCTCTTGCCTCCATCATCACATTACCAAGCTCAAACTGTTGGAATCGTCAAAACAAATCAAATGAGCCCAAACTCAAAGGGTTTACTAGTAGCCACTGAGGAGTTCCACTATCTACCTTCTGGCTCTATCCCCAGATCATCTTAAGGATACCAAATTACAGTATTGTCACCCGAACTACATATACATACAAAGTTTTATTTCGATATGAAAATTAGAATGAGGCTAACAGTGAAGCCAGTGAAAGGGTGATAAAAACAATCAAAGAGTATAACGTCAGTGGTGTCTAGCCGTGGTCTTCTGTGTGAGGGTCGTACCTCCATTCCATAATGAGGCAATAATGCGATCAATAACCTGCTGTGCCTACCTCGTGAAACTGAGAACCACCTCCTCAATATTGCTTACTGTATTGACAGGCACTAAATATCTAAACTAATAACATTATAAAGAGGAAACATTTGTGTGTATGTTTGTAATGTTTTTACACAAAAACTACTGAACCGATTGCGATGAAACTTGGTATGTAGATAGCTGGAGAGACTTTTTATTCCGACATTCTTACGGGATCAGGACTTACGCGGGTGAAACCGCGAGGCGCTGCTAGTTACAAAACAAGTCAATCTTGATCGCCGCATTGGTCTGTCTGAAAGCGATAAACGATAACTTAAGATCGGATTTTGGCAGTGATTCATGAGGAAGGTTTAGGTGTATAATTCATTAAAGGTTTTGTGTAAAATGGCCGAAATATGACGATAATTGTTGAAGATGTCGAAGAAAAAATTGTGTATAGTTTTGGATACACAATGCTCCGTGTATCCAAAACTATACACATATTTCTGCTTCGTGACATCGCTGTGTAACTTTTACACACAGTCATGTTTCCTGACAATCATTTAAAACAGGGTTCGCTTGTTTTTTAAAAGATACAAAAATGATTTTTTTTAGAAGTAACGGTAGTGTATGTATGTTACGACCTCACCCTACCTAGAAATGTGTGACCTACGCCACCCAAAGAAGGTTAGTTAAAAGTAGATGAATAACAACACCAACTTCTTATCCAAAATACTAAAGATCTAGTTGCGTAATGAGTTGTACAGAAACCAGCTCTTTCTAGAACACCACCAGTAAATAAGATCAAAACATTTGGCACAACTGATTTTTTTTTTTAAGTTAACGGCTATTTGTATCGAGTTCATCGCGGTTTCACTTACTACAGTGTACAATAGACCTTGTAATTTCATTGATAGGTTTGAATTTTCATTGGTGAGAATGAGGAATTAAAAAACGTGTCGTAAAGTTGTAGTAAACGTTTCAGTTCAACAGCATTATATTAGACGTTAGGAAATAGTAATTTGTTACTTAAGAGTATTCTTTTAAATAAAAAAAAACGAGGGTTCCGTACAGGGCCGCGCTGCCCATATGTGCGATGTGTGCGGCGCACACAGGCGCCAGGGCAATAGAGGCGCCGGATGCCGGATGAAATGCGAACGCCAATATTGAAATTACTATTTTCCCCAATAACATGCATCATAGTTGAATATCGATAAGTTAGTAGGTACAAGTATCCGAAACAATATTTACGTCTGGGGTTTAAGTTGACCCGATGTTTACGTCCCTTGTTTTAGTTTAATCTTCATCATCCAACACAACCTATTTCATAATATTAGGTCTTTACCTATGAACCAGGATTCTACCAACTTGCTGAGCGCTTGTGATTGTCAATCCATTTTTCGGCGCAGGTAACAATGTGGTTCAAAATTCCTTCGTTTGTGTGCCTGTTGAGCAGTGCAAGGCACGTCTCGACGCGTTCTTCGCGCTGGCGATCATTGAGTTCGTGCGGCACCCATGTGTCAAGCTTTTTACCTTGCCAATTTGACGCAATTGGATCAATATTGTTTTGGCGCTAACGTCAAAAGCTGCTGCTAATTCAGCCGTAGATTGAGTATCATCAGCTTCCACAATCGCCTTTAGTTCGTTCTTGTCGACCAAAGTTTCTGGCTGACCACGAGGTTAATTTAGAATTAGAATTCTTAGCATATATTCGTAGGTTCCGTACACAGGCGCTGCCGAGAGTCGGCTCGGCCCTGGTTCCGTAAGCAAAAAAATTGTATGAAGATAGTACGTCCATCTCGGTAATGGATTCTCAAAGACTTAGGCCCGTCTTTTTCGAAAGACAAACTTAACTTTGCGGTTGCGATCTACGCAAACAATCAATAAGTTTTTCATAAAAAAAAGTATGTGATATAACAACAAGTTAACGACTTTCGTATATTTTCCTTTACTTGTGCTATCAGACCTTGCTTCTTGCCAAAATTCATGATTCTAGGTCAATGGGAAGTACTCTATAGGTTTTGATTTACCTGCGAAATGTTCAAATTTGTTAAAATCTAAGGTTTAATGGCCGTATCTTTGGATTGCGTTAACTTAGAAGCTTGATTTTTTTACAGCTTCAAGGGACCGCTGACATAAGTATTTTATGTTAATTTCAATTTTATGCGTTTACGGAAGACACACAGACAGGCAGACAGATATAACAACAAATTAACGATTTTCGGATTTTCCCTTTACTTGTCCTGTGAGACCTTGCTTTTTACCAAATTTCATGATTCTAGGTTAATGGGAAGTACCTTATAGGTTTCGATTTACCTGCGAAATGTTCAAATTTGATCAAATATAATAATAATAACTTGACACATCTCACACACGGCCGTCTGATCCCAAACTAGGCAGAGCCTGTACTATGGTAACCAAACTGCTGATAAACATACTTATATATTTCTAAATACATACATATTATAGATAAATAACACCCAGACACAGAACAAATGATCGTGCTCATCACACAGTTATTTATCCTGGGTGGGAATCGAACCCACGACCTCTGGCTTAGCAGTCAGGGTCACTAACCACTAGACCAACAGGCCAGTCAATAATTAAGGCTCTATGGAAGTATACATTCCTACACAAGTATTTGATCAGTATATTAAACATTATAAAGCGCTTAGCCCTACCTTAGGAACGCGTACAACAAATTTGTTTTCACTCAACCATTAGGAAAATATTTATATATGGCGGACATTTCCGCTTAGCTTCAAGGACGTCGTGATATAGGTATGTGTATAGGTATTAAACAATTATTGACATATTTCACATATAAAACAATTTATGGTTCTAAAAACAAATAGCATTGGAAATACAAGAAAAACAAGTTATTAGTAAAAAAAAACACGAATCAATCAAATTCAAATATTTTTTTTAGTTTTGATAATGGCGGAACACAGCTGCCATATTGATTTTTTTTAAACAATTTATAGCCAGTGACACTCGGGATGATGTAAGGATTCCAATGATACTCCATACATCCAAATTTTTCTAGACATTTAGAAGTTATGGTGGAATAAAGAAACTCACATACATAAAAATACTCCTCAATTTTACAAAACAACGTGTATCGAATGATATGTACATCACACACACGATCCCACAATATAATTTGTTCTGTGCGAGAATAGTACCCTGAACAGTATTGCCCTACCCGCAGAGCGCAGTGGCGAGGCCCCCACTTTAGCCATTGCACACTCCGTGCAGTCAATATCAACGTTCTCGGACGTTACTGTGGATGGCATTAAATCGCTCACTTTATAAGAAACATACGTATTATCCTGAGCCGCTGAATAGTAGCAACTGTCGGGCGTAGAATTTTTGTTATTCGATCGCCAGACCGGCAGTTTCTTTGCCAACTCCCGATTCGGAAATCCCTACAAAGATTAGAAAAGAACTGATGATCTTGGATTGGCTGAACTGGTCTTCTTAATGATTAGCTAAAACCAATGTTCATTAGGTCACTGGATTAACAATGCCACACACAAACACACAGATACACACGTTAAACTTATAACTCCCATAATTTTTGCGTCTAAGGTTAAAATAGGACCTTGTAACCTGTATTGTAAGGAAATGTCTTAATAACGAAGTTGTAGATCGGACAGCGGTATTTAATATATGTATACAAAGTCCAGCCGTTTTGCTAAGATCTGTTTAGGCCGTTATAGAAACTACTTTCATTTTGTATTAAACAGATAAGAGTTGTGTAGCTCCAGAGTGGTAATTGTAAATAGATCTATATCACTTCATCCACTCACTTTTAACATAGTGCAAGTGCAGTTGTAGGTGATGACTTCCTCGGACTTCCCGGCTACAGCCAGTTCAAGTTACAGGTAGTGATATACGTAACTAGTTACTCATGTAATCCAATTAATAATTGAATTACAAGGTTATTTAATTAAAATGTAATATATATCATCATTATTACACAGCATTCAATTACATTGCAATTAGAATTACTTTGTATGTGCAATGAAATGAATTACAATGTATTGCAATTTCAAATTCAAAGTATTTCAATAACTAATTACAATGTAACTGTAATTTGTAATTATTAATCTAATTACTGTTTGCCCATCACAGTTACAGGTAATAAGCAATATCTCATTACTTCCATTACCTTCCCTTCTTACATACCTTTCCTCTCTATACATTCCCAATTTTTCTATTTCTAATTCCCAAAATGCCCAGTTGACGGCAATAGGCTTGCAAAATTTGAGTGTTTAGTAAGCCCCTACGCAGTCCTTCGGAGATACAGACGTAAGTGTATGTATATGTATTTATGTATCATATGTATGTATCAATATTACTAACTTAACTAACTTAGTTCTAGCTCACAAAGTCGCTGGCTAGCGTTTATTTTATCGCGAAGGAATGCCGTTCAAGAAATACAGTTGAGTTCATTTTTATTTCGTAACAGAAACACGACCCGGTTACTCTATTCATGAATAGTATAGAGTTGATAGTAAAACATAAACAATGGATTGGTTAACTAAAATAATTAATTTGAAGATTTAATTACAAAAACGTTTCCAAGTTTTATGTGAATACAATGTTTTTGTGTAAATTCAAATCTAATTTAAAAGGATGAGCTTTATCATTTTTCATTTCTTTTCTTTAGTAGTCTATTGATTAACAATCGATACACTGCGATTTCTTATTACTAACTGCTATTAGTATGTATTTGTGAAATAAAACTTACTTAGATGTAGTAGTTTATCCTGGTTGACACGAAGAGCTTAATCATTTAAATGGTCACCTCGCCAACTCCACCACCATCTCACATATCTAGTGTAATATGTCTATCCTCGACAGGACAATTGATTTATCTGGGGACACCACAGTCTTCGTTGAAGATAAAGCTATAAGCCTGAATTTTCAGTGACCAAGAGGACATAATGTATTGACCAAGTTATCCTATTTTTTAAAGAAATAAAGATGTCTAATACTGATGCGGTCACTATTAAATATTGTTAGTAAACTAATTAAGTAACAATTACATTTCATAAATTTTTGCGGTAGAAAAATAGTGTTGCCAGATTTTCTTACATGCTATGTTTTTGATGGGATATGATTTAGGTACAGATTGTAATCCTAAATCTGGGTGTTCTTTTTTACGTCCATTTACTTGTTCATGTAGAAAGTTCTTCAAAACAGTTGCCTTTTTTATGACAGTGAATTTAAAACAAAATGTTGCCAGAATAAACCTCAAAAATACCCATGATCTGTCAAATTTACATGACATTCCTAAGGAATGACGTAAAGCTATCGATGCCACATAACATTACACCACTGGCGACCTTCAGGCGTTTTCTATTAGTTTCTCAATTGCCATCGTCTGATTTGGCAACTGCTGAACTACGTTATGTAAGACTGACTCGGCGGTCCTCGCTCGAACTGTTGTTAGACTGTTAATTCCAATGTGTACACGTATATTAAAGCAGAGCCTTCATTGCTATACTTATTTATTATTATTTATTTTTGACAAAATTCCCTACCTGGTCATTAAAAAAATATACCTATATTTATAATTAAAAAATTCTGTTCTTCGTTGGTAAACGAAAGTTTGAGAACGGCTGATTATTTTGAATAGTGATCAAATTATTTTGAGTAAGTCTTTTAGAAAAAAAATATTTGGAAAGTGAGCTTCAAATCGAAAAAAGCGGGCATCACTGAAAGTGCATTTTCTTTGAGACTAATGCAATCTTAACTTTTATGAACTTAAGATAGGATAGATGAAGCTACGAGTAAATAAAGTATATTAAATACAATTCTGTAGTAAAAAAAAATACCTATTATATATATATATATATATATATATTTTACCAACTAATTTTTGTCCATCTCACATAATAGAGGGCAAGCCTGTTGCCGTCCACCAGGCACTTGGAAGTTAAGGATCGGAAAAAAATAGGTAAGAAGGGAAGACAATGGAAGGCAACAGCTCGAGCAGGTCAGGGCCTGTATCCCTGAGCGGCTGTGGCCAGCAGGTCCAAGCGCTCTAATCACAAGTAAAAAAAACTAGTAAAATCAATTAGGTAGTGTTTTTTTACACTACACTGACTGAAATTTGGCAGGTATTATGTAATTTTTTAAAACTTACTTTGCGGGTAACGATCAATAAATTAAATATATTTATATAATATTTTTTTAATAACTTTTAAACACCCCCGACTCGAAAATAACTTCAATGTTTAGAAAGAGCCGTTGATCTTCGAACGGCTGAACACTTTCTTTCTTTCATTTTCTTGAATTATATCTAAGAACCCTCTAGATCAAGTCACCTTTCAAACTAAAAAAGACGCACTTAAATCGGTCCATTCCTTTGGGAGCTATGATGCCACAGACAGACCCCTCTTTTAGCGTCGGGGGTTAATAAAACATTTCTGATTATTTTCGTGTTTGGATATACGATAGTTTATTACTTTATTTTCATGAGGTAAACTTTTCTATAAACCCGATGATAACCCACGCAACCGGCTGCTTATTGTCATTGCATCATTATTTTATTATATCTATTTGCTTAAGTTTGTGTGCTTAGAATGTTATACTTTTTTATGGTCGTCTCGTAATTACTCTGAAAGGGTTTTCTGACGTTTGCTATGTTGCCAATTATCCAGAACAGAACATATATTTTTTTAAAGTTTCCAAGAATTTCTCGCTACAATGACGTTTTGAGTAGAGTGTTGCCTCAATTTAAATACACTTCCTTCAAAAGAAAAATAATGATTTCAATCTTTTTTAAAAATCTTCTACATTGACACAACAAAGAAGACGGTTAATTGCTTGAATATAATTGACTTTTGACATCAATAGAAAGTACTTACTAGTATAATAGTTATGAATCGCAATATTGCATCGTCATCATCGTCATACGTCATCAGCATAATAGGTACATTTGAGGCAAGGCTAAAACGCTCCCAAATTTGACGGCAAGACCTTACACTTGTGGAAACTACTATAATCTTACAGTATAATTGGTTGAGATAGATTATTAAATTTTTATACTTTACTACAATATGGAAGTGATAGATAGATAGAAAGGTGGTAGTAGAAGAATTTAGGCCCCTGTATTTAATATCTATAGAAGTTTCCACAGATTTCATGGAATGTAGAAGTCTCTATTCCTAAGTGAAGTGTGACCAATTCAATAAAGATTTGTTAAAGAATTAACCTACAATTCAAAGATGCTGAATTGTTTTCGCTGTGTGGAAACCAACAGCCTTGTTTATATTAAATGTTGAATTTAACGGAGCTGATCATTATCTGAATTACAAAGAGGTTATACTGTATTGCCGTACACATGTATGATGGTTGATATTCGGAATTTCTGTTCTTGCTCTCGTATCGCTATTGGCAGAGGGTTTATCCGTACGATTCGATGAGAAATTCCGTCTGTAGGTAATTAAATGTTGCCCAGGCAGTGCAGCAATGCTTCATTGCTTTTCGCCCAGTGAGTGAAGTTACCGGAGGCCCTAACCCTTCAGGTTCTTTACCCGGAGGTGGTGCCCGCGCTTTTGCAGGCAGGCGCTAGGGGGGGACCGGATGTCTGAATAACAGCGGTTCCCGGATCCCTCCTATTTCTGGCGCAGTACGGCACACCGTGTGGTTTTAGTTGGTTCGATTCCGACACACCGCCCTCCCGAAAACCCCGGTGGGGTGACGGCCCGAGGGGGTATCTACACGCACAAAAAAACCTCTCCCTTCCTCGCCCCTTATTCCCCCCTTCCCCTACTCCCACCTTTTGAACTCAAAACTCACAATTGCGTTGCCTTTAGGCCGGCAGCGCAATGGTGACTTTTGAGTTGCAGGTGCTCATGGGCGGCAGTATTCATTTACCATCAGGTGACCCGTCTGCTCGTTTGCCCCCTATACCATAAAAAAAAACATTTAAACGTATTTATCTTGAACTAGCTTTCGCCCACGGCTTCGCTCGCGTAGATTTTATTATTCCATTTCTCGGGGACAGTACTTTTTTCTGGATGAAAGGTAGCCTATGTTCTTCTCTGCCCTCGTAGCAACGTGTAGGCAATGTCATGACGATCGGTCAAGTAGTTCATGCGCGAAAGTGTAACAAACAAACTTACTTTCGCATTTATAATATTAGTTAGGATTAGGATTATGACGTAATAGAAGTTGCCTAGAAATGGCCGATGCGCAGTATCTAAAATTTTCGTTACTAAACTTTCTTACAATTATTACTTTGGGATTGTCCATTAATCACGTGAGGCTCAAAAGGGGGGGAGAGGGTTCGGAAAAATCACGAAATATCACAAGGGGGAGGGAGGGTGTAGTGAGTTATCACGTGTATTATTTTTTTCGTAAAGCGCGCTATTATATGTATATTTAACGATAATATTCTGAAATTTTTATTAAATATATTTGGAAATTAAAAATTAACATGAGATTTTGGATAGGGGGGTAGGGTTAGTCTAACGTCTCACCACGTATCACTAGGGGGGAGGCGGGGTTAAAAAGTTGCCAAAAAACATCACGTGATTAATGGACGGCCCATTTTCTTATAAATATAGCGTATATAATGTCCAACATTTTGGCAATGAGTATTTTAGTCAGACATCATCTTATCTTACTAATATTATAAATGTTTGTTACTCTTTCACGCCAAAACTACTAAACCGATTGCGATTAAACTTGGTATGTAGATAGCTGGAGACCTGGATTAACATATGAATACTTTTTATCCCGATATTCCTACGGGATCGGGACTTACGCGTGTAAAACCGCGGGTGCTGCTAGTTGATAATATGACGTCTGACTAAAAGACAAAATCATTTGACAGCTGAAATCAGGAATTTCAGCTTGACAATGTTGATGTCTTAAACCTTCAATCTGTTAAATGTGTTGTATCTCTTACAATTTCTTATTGGGAAAGGAAACTAAATGGTCACACATTAATCAACTTATGAAGTAATGCTTAAAATACATTTTTTTTGCATAATTAAGTATATTGAACCATGGCAACACAATTAAAGCGTCACCATCTTTCTATCCTTGAACACATACGGAATAGGTATCTAAAACAAAACAACAATATAGCGAATGTTCACGAGGTTGCCCGATCAACAACTTTCATCTGAGAGAACAATCATAACAGTGTTGCGTAAGGTCCTCAGTTGACTTCCCCGTTCGTTTGTTTCTGTGTGTACTTTTGTGTAGTTGCCAAACCTTTAGCATTGTTTTCGATGATAGCTTAGAATTAATGACGCGATACCGTGACATAAAGCCGGCCTCACAGAAAACGGGCAGTGAAGCAATGTTTGGTGAGGTTACCGAAGGCCCTAACCCTTCCCTCGACTCCCCCCCCCCCCTTTAGGTGACCCGTCTACTCGTTTTCCCCCTATACCATAAAAAAAAGTTTGTTTTCTTGATTTCAATGGCCATTATAACTTGAACTATCATTGTATAGACTTACGTACCATGATAGGTCAACATATATATACTAGACGCTTGGAGCTTGATGTAGTTGTGTAGTTTTCACGTAATTTTTCAATTGGTAACTCATATTGTGTAAACATTTTTGCATACATAATAAACTTTAACGTGTCTCCATTCGCGAAATTTTCTTAAAAGGACGCAAGCGTTCAAGGAATTCTCTTCACAAGTTGTGTAGCATATAAACAAAAGAGGTTCTTTTTTATTGAAATATCGAAAATAATGAATTTGAAGTAAATATTTAATTCATTTGTTTGCGGTCCTAGGTATAATAAATATTTTTTTTATTATTGTACTAGCAGCGCCCCGCGGTTTCACCCGCGTAAGTCCCGATCCCGTGGGAATATCGGGATAAAAAGTAGCCTCTATGTTAATTCAGGTCTCCAGCTATCTACATACCAAGTTTCATCACAATTGGTTCAGGAGTTTTGGCGTGAAAGAGTAACAAACATCCATACATTCGTACATCTATACATCCTCACAAACTTTCACGTTTATATGTATATTAGTAGGATGTAGTCAACCGTAACAACTGGTTCGCAGGTCGTGTACGTGCATTTTTTCTATTTTTTTTATATTCATAAATAACGGCATACTATCTGGCCTGCCGTGTACATGTTTATCATTATAAGTGTGTTATTAATAATAATTATGGTTTATAGTGATGACTTCTATAATTTTATTTTGTCGTATAAAGTAAAAAATCGTAATGTGATATATCAGTCACGAATTCTGGCCACGTGTAGTTGCGTATACTTATTCATCAGCCATTCCTTGCAGTTTAATCCTTTTTATTGCTCAGTGCTCCGCTCTTAATGAATATGGTCAAGGCCGTCTTAGGCTATGCTGGGGCCCTTGGGCACACAAAATTGTGGGGTCAAATTTCAAAATGAAAAAGTGAGTTTGTGTAAATTGATTGATTATTATTGAAGATGTTTCTGCTACCCGTGCGAAGCCGGGGCGGGTTGCTAGTAATTGATAAGTTAGTAAGTTGTTTATGTAACAGTGTGTAGTTTATCATTTAGCTGTGAGCGGTCTCCATTAAGATTGCTAAACATAAGCTAACTAATATTTTTGTAGCAACTTCAACACTTAGAATAAAAGTGTCTTTTAATTAAACAGACTTAATTAGCTTTTGTAAGGTTGAGATACTCAAACACATATCAAAGGAATCCGCTGATTCCTTAGGTGTGTTTTTTAGATACTGCCTTAAATGGGACCTTTCGGGGGCCCCGTCAGAATGGGGGCCCTGGACACGTGTCCCGTGTGCCCTATGGTAAAGACGGTACGGAATGTGGTGTTAAATAATCTATAATCTTCTTCGAATTGCTATCAAATGCAAGAGGAATTGAGAAAGGTAGTTGCAGACATTAGCGCGTTCAACTAAGAAAACAAATATAGATTTCGTCTCATATTGTGTTTCTTATTTCTAAGTAGGTACATTGCATTTAATAAATAAAAAATATTGTCATTGTAACCTGTAGTAAAATTCATAAAAATTAAACTTGATTATTCACCAAAACAAGAATGGAACAAAACAAGAATAAAATAATGAAAATATAATTCAAATGATTTTGACTCGATAATGGAATTTATATTTGGACCGGATAATTTAGTGTGTTACAACAAATGATGTAAATAAAAAAAAGTTGAAATATAAATAAGGCTTGGTTGGTTTTGTTATTCTTCAGAAAACATAACACAAGTTTAAATATTACAAACAGAGGTGCGGGCATAGGTAACCTACCCACCAGCCACCAGTCACAACACAACGACATGTCACAACTTACAACATTGTTTTTCTAAGACAGCATGAATTTAAAAACAAACTTAAAAATGTCAAGGTATTGTAAATACATGAAATTATGTAAATTTGTCTATCATAACTACATATTTTAAAACAAAGTCCCCAGCAGCGTCTGTCTGTATGTCTGGTCGCGATAAACTCAAAAGTACTGAACGGAATTGTAAGACTGTTTGCACCAAAAGATAGAGCGATTCATGAGGAAGGTTTAGGTTGAAATATGATGAATTGATGATGATTGATGAATATGTCTCTGCTACCCGTGCGAAGCCGGGACGGGTTGCCGTTAGTAAATATAGATTAAAAAGAAAAAATATTCACCTAATATAATTCTATAATCGATGCCTTGGGTTTAAAACATTTTTTTTTCAAGCTAGTTTCAACTTAATTGTCCAGTAGCGAAAGTTCGTCTATTTATTTGTCTTTAAAATGCGAGAATTATGTACGTAAGCTTGTATGTATTCCGGTGGCATTTGTATGGTATATAATTATATAAAAAATGAACATGATTATACCATTTCGCAAGATAACCTTCATGCCTAATTAAATTGGAACAAAACCAGAGTTAAACTTATGTCCTCATAAATGTTTATATTAATACTATCTATTATTATAATATATTTAAGTTTCGTAATTGGAATTATAATAATATTTAGAGTGAAGAAATACTTAAAGGTAAAACTTAGCGATAAACATATAAGATAACATATTTTAATGGCTCATGTATCGTATCTCACAAAATCCTTGAAATGGACATGAAAATTGGTAGCATATTGCTTTTTTTTTAAAGACAACTCCCGCATTAGAAATTACTCCTGTGTCGCGGGGGACTTTACAAACATACAAACAACGGACACAAAGAACACCCAGACCTGGGTGGGAATCGAACCCACGACCTATGGCATAGCAGTCAGGGTCACTAACCACTAAGCCAACAGGCCAGTTTAAAAAGTGCACCTACACGAGAAGTATTTTATAATTTTGTTAATTCTTTGCTACTCTTACTAACTCAACTATTTATTGGTTCCTTAACAATCCTAAAATACGAAGACTTTCTGTAACACGTTATTTGTAACATTTAATTTTTATTATATTCGATGTTTATTTTATAGTTTTCATTATTATTATAATATTCACGAGTTGAATTAATTGCAACATAATAATTAAAGAATTTATGCACTGCGCTATGCTCACACGTAGCCGTCGGCAACGCTGATGCAATTGATTGCTAAAACATTAACCATAATGGAACGTGAATTAGTATGTATATCGTAGCAATAACATTTGTCAATAGCCTTACACAATTATTTAGTTGTTGAGTTGAGAAAAACGATAGCAATTTCATGTTGGATTAAAGGAAAGTCAATTCTGCAATAATGGTTTGGATTGCAGTAGAAGAACATTTTTGTTGGTTGCACTCCGGGAGTGCCGCCGGCAGAAGTGAAAAATGAAAATTGCGCCATCTGTGAAATTTCCCTTAACTAATATATGAATAATTAGTATATATCAAACTACAGTAGTATCGCGCAGAATCCACAGAAGGCGTAAAAATATTTTTTTAAATGTATGAAACTCGGACACATTTTCGATTAGGGTCACGTGTCCTGACGTGGATACATTTTCGATCAGGGTCACGTGTCCTGACGCGAGTTTAACATTTTTACCCATCCCAAAAAGTGCACAACGCCGCTAAAGAAGTTTTCTTTTTCTACTTCAAAAACTGAGCCAGAACAATTATACATATTTTTTTAACTTTTGTACTTAATGAAGTCAAAAGATTAACAGTTAAAGAAACACAAATTAGTGTATATAAAAAGCGTTTCAGTAAAGTATATTCGGTTTAATTTTGACTTTAAAGTGTTTCTAATGAAATAAAATCAAAATAAGTATGTGTATTAATTTGCATTGCCAGGAGTAGTAGTCAGTGAGCGTCAGTAAATCGTTAAGTAGATAGTTGCGAGTTGATATGTTCAAATAAGTATATCAAAAATAGAGATGAACAGGCAAGACACTTCAAGAACACGTATCATTTGTCCAGCGAAGAGAAAAAAAATTGACAGTGATTTTTAGCCTTCGAACTTAAAAATGACATCTAGTCGTAACGTCTATTATTTTTCGCTTATCAGTTCCTTTATTCTTGCGTCGGTTTAATTTTTTTTCAAGTTTTTATTTTTTTCGTGTCTAAAATTGGTAACTAATAGTTATTTATTTAAAATTCTATTTTAAATTTCTATTACTTGTTATTTTATTAGGTTTAAAATTCTAATTATGATTAAGATAAATGAATAAGCACATACACGAGGTATCTGCTGTAAACCGTTGAGGAGATTCCATGACTGCCTTCCGTCTCCGTCAACAGAACTCCATATGTGTACCTACCAGTTTTCAACATGTCGGGTTACAGATGAAAACTCAGCGGGTGAACAATCATGCATCTCTATTTTTCTAACCTTTGAGTTGTTTTTTTTTTCAAAGTTGAATGGTTCTAATTTCGAAGAATGGATGAATGGATAGGTCCAATAAAAAAAGAATTATCGAAATCGGACTACCCTATAAAAAAAAAAATATATAACTTTAGTTTAGCAATTCGTGTGATTTACACATAATAATTATATTTATATTGTCAAAATAACCTATTTATATAATATAATTATGTAAGTATATACCATATTTTATATACAATTGAACCTTAATATGTACGACATATATGTATTTAGAAATATATAAGTATGTTTGTATAGTAAGTTATGTATTTACGCGTGTTCCTATATTCTTTCAGTATACGGTATACAGATGAATATTACACGAACACTTTTTTATGTTATATTTTTAGTAGCAAGTAAAGGCTGTGCGAATATTGCCGTCAATGGGGTACGTTTCTACATATAACACATGTACCTACTTGATTATTTTATCATCATACCAACTCCTGTTAGAGGAGGTCCATTGACCATCATTGAAGGCGTGAAAGCGTAACAAACGAATAAACTGACATTCGCATTAATAATATTGTTTAGGATTATACATCCCAAATTCTAATTGTCAATAACACAAATGATTATGAGTCTAACTACCCATATGTAGCCTTGCATAGCTCAATTTATAGTCAGTCCTTACCTGTAGCACCGGACGGGACACAGGTTTCACTTTCTATCGATAGTAAGTTTATTAATATTACGCAGTATTCGGTTGGCTTAAAGAGGCCATAAATTGGAGAACATGTATGATAATTAGTGTACTCCGTTAATGTTCTATTCATTTTTATTGTTTACTAGCAGCGCCCCGCGGTTTCACCCGCGTAAGTCCCGATCCCGTGGGAGTATCGGGATAAAAGTAGCCTATATGTTAATCCAGGTCTCCAGCTATCTACATACTAAGTTTCATCGCAATCGATTCAGTAGTTTTGGAGTGAAGAATAACAAACATCCATCCATCCATCCAAACTTTCACATTTATATTATTAGTGGGATTAGTGGGATGCCCTATGTGATTTACCACTTTTGCCTTTTACTTTAATAAATATACATAATATAGGTTTATTATGCTTAGAGCTTTCTGAATTCATTTCGAAACGGTTCTATCGAATTGACCACAATAACTTAGTACAAAAATCGCATAAAGTGCAAAAGCTATTAAATATAGGTATGAGTGAAATTCATGCAAAATAAAATGTAATAAAAGTGTAGTTTTAAAAATAACTTATGTTTTTGGACGTATTAAGTTCTAGCAGCGTTTCATGGTTTCACCCGCGTAAGTCCCAATCCCGTGGGAATATCCAGATAAAAAGTAGCTTATATATTAATCCAGGTCTCCAGCTATCTACATACCAAGTTTCATTGCAATCGGTTCAGTAGTTTTGGCGTGAAAGAGTAACAAACATCCATCCATCCACCCAAACTTTCACATGTATAATAATAGTGGGATAGTGGGATTAGTGGGATGATATTACACAATGCTATCAAGACCTGAACTAAGTTGTACCTACTGTAGGACCTCGAGTAATCAATGTATGTTTACTCGTGATCCAAGTTGAGTTGAGAACAAGTTAGTATTATACACATTTATACACTTTTGCAAATACATATATTGTCATACTAGCTGTTGCCCGCGACTTCATTCGCTTGGAAATTCAAACCTACCTATAATGAATCGTACAATTTTCCGGGATAAAAAGCCTATGTGCTATTCCAGACCATAGTCTATCTCTGTACCACATCTGTTCAGCTGTTCAAACGTGATTGGGTAACAAACATCCAACTAAACTTTCGCATTTATAATAGTACTTGCGACCCGCCCCAGCATCGCACAGGTGTAATGTAGATACTAATGTGGTGAACAATTACCGTCATATGATTATACTAACTAACACAAAACAATATTAAACTATAAGTATAAACCTTTCTCTTGAATCGCTCTATCTATTGGTGGAAACCGAATTAAAATCCGTTGCGTAGTTTAAAAGTCTAAGCGTACAAACAGCGGAAGCAACTTTGTTTCATACTATGTAAAGAAGATTACATAAATAGAAATACACAGAATAAATGAAATGGACACTCATGCATATGAATATTTGTAGTGAGTGGAAATCACGTCAAATCGAATATGCATATTGGAATTGTGTCACAGACACGCTCTGACACGCAAGATAGATCTCTATTACACCAATATTGTTATGACCTGCTATGACATTCAAATTTGTTGTTTTTGACGCATCTTAATAAAACCTTTTTTTTAAATCGCTAATGACATGAGTAATATCAACGTCCGTCCTAATGATTCCGTTAACGCATTCCAAAGTCTGTCAGCTTAGTCCATTAACGATTTGCTCATAAACCGGTTAGAATTATGAGTTTCAAAACCTTTGAAGACCTCAGAACCTTTCAAGTTCTTGCACCACTTGCAAGAATTCGAAAGGTTCTGAGAATTCCGTTGAGGTATAAAACATTGACATACCTACACTTATCGAGATACTTCGTTTTTGATTTTAATGGTAAATTGTAACAGGACGGGTCAGCATAGTAAATCATACAATAAAATAATTCCTACTATCCTACTAATCCTACTTATATTATAAATGTGAAAGTTTAGATGGATGGATGGATGGATGTTTGTTACTCTTTCACGCAAAAACCACTGAACCGATTGCGGTGAAACTTGGTATGTAGATAGCTGGAGACCTGAATTAACACATAGGCTATCTTTTATCCCGATATTCCCACGGGATCGGGATTTACGCGGGTGAAACCGCGGGGCGCTGTTAGTAATCAAAAATCATCATCATATTTCAACCAATTTACACAAAACGTTAACAAATTATATACCTAAACATTCCTCATGAATCACTCTGTTTATTGGTAAAAACCGCATGTAAATCCATCTGTAGTTTTTCAGTTTATCGCGACCTGACAGACAGACAGACAGATGCGGCGGGGGACTTTGTTTTATAATATGTAGTGACTTTAAACAACTGCAAAACTTGTCCTTCATTTTTATTTTAACATTTTCAATTCATTTTATAATTTTCAACATTAAAGGTTTGATAACAATAAGGCTCGATCTCATGCCTTATTATTATTTTTTTTCTGGTTTAGTAAAAATATACTGATTATCACCTACCCCATTATTTTATGCAAATTCATGTAATATGCCTGCGTGTATAGCAGCAACCTTCACCCCTCATCAAACCACACACTCACCAATCATGATACGTGGGAATCAACCATTGTTTCACTGGATGTGGACACTTTGTGTTTGTTTTAATATTACATAATTTGTACACGTAACAGAAAAAAAATATAAGAATAAGGTTAGTTCTCTAACGGCCTAGATTGTTGATCTATACTAATTTAATAAAAGCTGACGAGTTTGTTTTTGGTTGAGCGCGCTAATCTTAGGAACTACCGTACCGTAGGATTCGACCTTTTCTTTCTTTTTTAGTAGGATAGCCTAATTTTTAAGGAAGGCTAAGATCTATTTAATATCATGCTATGATCCTTAGGATCAGAGTAGTGGCGATAAAGGCATGAAACTTCGAGGAATCGGCTGGTTTGAATATGGCATTTGAGTATGGCATCGTAGAGTTTTGCTCGAATGTTGGTACGCTATTCACTATTACATTTGTTTTGTGTGTAATAACTACACTTTTATTCAACTTTGGCGTTCCCAGATATAGAATAACATAAACGACGAACGGTAGGCAAGAAAGAGAAATATTGCTTATAGGTACAATAAACAGAATCATTTCAACCGTACAGCTTATCTCGCGTGGTCACTTGCGCACGCGCCGATTGTGTAACCGGTTGCAAACGTGAGAGGAGAGCGAACGTTCGCGTTGCGCTCACGTAACGTGACGAATAGGAAGATCCGGATATAACGCACTGTAGGTCAGGCATGTGGCTATTTCAATGGGTTAATTTTATATGAAGATTGTATACCAGCGTGTCAATACTACAACAGCAGTAATATGTCTCACGCTCATGAAGAATGGAGTATGTCAGAAATGAATCGACTGAAACCACACGTTATTCGTCACGGGTGGGTTGGCACTATGGCATGAGTTCGGACTTAACGTAAGCAGGAAGTCTTCGAGAAGATATATTCATTAATATTTATATTAAAATTATAGATATGACTCATCCCCAAGAGGCGAAAAAGAGGGTTGAAAAGAAAGTTACATGTATCAAAGTTACGTCACTAAGGCACTGTTATTATTGTTTTAAACTACAAGCAAGTGCAAACTAGTGCAAAGATATTATGAGCTAGGAAATGCTAGCTTGGACTTCTGTTGCGCAATCTCACGATCGAATTGAACTGCTCAAGATGACGATTGCTTCAGTAGCTCATTCACAGCTCCATCATTAGTTGCGACAAAAAATGTTTTTAGGATCACGCATGTGGGCCGATGTGATCGCTCTAAAACTAATCATGCGCGGTGTTGGTACTTGTTAGCTTACCTAACCGAAGATAAGGTTAGTTTTCAGACGTAAATGGACATGTATGTATTTACAGACATATTTATACTCACACCTTAGCTCGTAGCTAAGTGGTAACCAAGTATGTTAACACATTACAAAGTTAAGTAATACTAGCCAGGTCAGTCTAGGATGGGTGACCATTCTTAACACATTGAGACCCGTCCGTGCCTCGGAGAGCACGTTAAACTGTCGGTCCCGGGTGCCATACAAACGTCTGTGGCATTCGTTGCGGGTAATTGGAGCCCTAAAAAGTCCGACAACCTGGTCTAACTACAGAACTTCGATATCGCCTAGTACTTGGATTATGGAGGTCTGATGGCAGTCGCGTGACGTAAAATGTCAAAGTTCGGCGGTGTCGTAGTTAGATTGAAAGCCGACCCCAAATTAGTTGGGAATAGGCGCGGAGGATGATATACTCACACCTTTATCACCGAAGGGGTAAGCAGAGGCGTATTAAAAAATAACAAAATTTGGTTTTGCCAATTATAATTTGGTCCCAGTCACGTAATAGGGGCAAGCCTATACTTAGCCGTCAACCGGGCACTTTGTGAATTGAAGATGGGAAAATTCGGAATATTCAATATAATAATGGGAAATATAGGTAAGAAGAATGTGTAACTCGAACTGGCTGTTGCCAGAAATTCTGTTCCCCTCTAAATTGACTGGCCTGTTGGTCTAGTGGTTACTGACCCTGACTACTAAGCCAGAGGTCGTGGCTTCGATTCCCACCCAGGACAAATAATTGTGTGATGAGCACGATAATTTGTTCTGTGTCTGGGTGCAATTTATCTATAATATATGAGTATGTTTATCAGCAGTCTGGTTACCATAGTACAGGCTTTGCCTAGTTTGGGATCAGACGGCCGTGTGTATCTCACATGGAGTTATTATATTATATATTATAACGTATTTATTAGGTTATCAGTTATACCCTCGCAATATAAAATGAACATATATAAATATATTACGTAATGTAGCTTTAATTTGAAACATTTTCTTTAATATATTTCAGCAGTACTAGATATCAATTATTTCGAAATAGATTACAATAGTCAGTCCCCAGCTCTAATATAATAACCAAACAATCTATATAGTATTCTATAAAAATGTAGTAACGAGTGAACAAAGGTATAAACAGTCTTTAGTCTACCATCCGCCTTAATCATGCCACACTACAAAGCTTATTTTAAGCCGAGTCGAAGTCGAGACGCCCTTCATAGAGATACTGCCCCTTGTCGCTGAGGCGTCGCGGCGTCGCAATGAGGGCTTATGCGTGAAATAGTGGAAATAGGTGAGCGTTGGAGGCAGGTACTGAGCCCAGTGAATGAGGGAATCGCGGAAAGTGGGACAGCAGTATACACTTTATCGGTCACTTTACAGCAATAAACGTAGCCGTCCGCAAAAGCCAACTTCACACCGGTCAGCTTAAAACGCGGGTAATTAATTTATTGTTCAAATTAAAAAAAAAAATCTGCAAGTATTACAATTTTTTTTTTAATAGCAAACCATTTAAATAATTTTGCAACCCAAAACGAATTTGATGAAATTAACTAAAAACGCAATGATTAAAATTAAATGAGAATGTTCACGATACAGTCGGAGTAGGTCAACTCGTGTGATAAGGACAAAGATTTGTGTAGATGAACAGGTACGAGTAGGACCACAATAACAGGAGAATTATGTAAGTTGTCAGGTTAGATTCTCGCGTACGTTAATCGTTTTTACGATATTACTAGTTACTAAATACTTTTGTGGTGTTATGAAAGCTACCATTAGCATTTGTGACTATGTTAGTTCTTGAATTTTTGTAGCTGTGTTCAGATATCAACAATTTTTAAATGACTTTTAAACTAAAGATTGCATATTAAAGATTTCTTTTTAAAATGTTTTAAATGGAACGCCCTTTGTTTAGCTCCTTTTTAACTCGAAGAAGTCTGCATTCAGCATGTATTTCAATCATCTCAATTTTCGGCTTTCAGGCTGACTACGAAATCCATCAGACCTCCACAACCCAAATACTAGGCTATATCGGAGTTCTGTAGTTAGACCAGGGAGACCGGAATTTTTAGGGCTCCAACTACCCGTAACGAATGCCACAGATGTTTGTATGGCAACCGGAACCGAAGGCTTAACGTGCTCTCCGAGACACGGGGGGGTCTCCATGTGTTAAGAATGGTATTACTTAACCTTGTAATATGAAGAAGAAAACATTACCCTCCTTTTTTGGGCAGTCGTGTAATTTTATTTTTTATTTTTTGAAAGGATAATAAAAAAGAAGTTATTTGAGATAAAATAGTAAACTTAGATATATAGTGTGGAGGTTTTCTTCCTGAAATTTTAAAGGCTAATATATAAAATGTAAAGGTTAATTTTATTATAAATATGTCAATTAAGTTAACAATATTTTTGTGTTTCACTACTCAATATATTTGTTTTTATTTTCCCGAGTTACACATATAAAATAAACATGTTGTTATTTATTACTAAAATCTTATAACTATCAAAATAAAAATAAAACTGGAATGTTAATGATTGAATAAAAATTACTATTGGTGAAATAATCATTAAAATCAGATCAGTGGCTCCCGAGATTATCCCGTATATCCAATCACACAAGCTTCACCTCTTTATAATGCTAGTAAAGATTATACAGGAAGTACAAAGGAGGAAACATATTTCTTTCCTACTGCAATGTTATTCAATAACATAGGTCAATGACCTGACTGATTAAGCGATCACTGTGGCTAGAAAGCCTCGAGCCGGACAGACCTCTGGTTCCTGAATCCGATGTCTTGCTTCTTTTTGGTTCCGGAACTTACTGGCTTTGATATTTTATACGTGACGCAAGTACGGCTTTGGTTATAGGCTCCTTAACTAGTTTTTAAATTTTGACCGAAACTTAAAGCATTCTTATTGACGAGTGCTTTTATTCTATTGATGACTTTGGTAAATTTTTAATAATTTAATTACCTTATTAATATTGTCGTTAAAATATTAGTACCTGGATGACCGAGCTTTGCTTTTACGTTTTCTAAAAATGAAACCTAGCTAGATCGATTTATCGCCTCCGAAACCCCCTGCATACTAAATTTCATGAAAATCGTTGGAGCCGTTTCCGAGATTTAGATTATATATATACATATACACAAGAATTGCTCGTTTAAAGGTTAAACATTGCAGCTAATAATACGGTAAAAGTGGGCTCATTCATCATCTTTTGTCTATGCTATAACTATTAAAGGAGGTTCTTGTACGCTCTTGTCAGTCAACGTGACGTAATACTTTACAAAAAAAATAATAGTCTATGGTCTATCATATCAGTCTAAATATAAAACTACAAATTTATTACGACATCGATAGTACATAACACTTTCATAGATAATAAATGTGTCAAGTTTTCGTAATTTTACAAGTTATAGGCTTCAAGATAGAATTTCGCGCATCGCTGTGAATGGTTACGAAGAACAAATGTATCCGTAAAGGTTTCTTTTGAAGCTTACAATGGTTAAATTACTCTGTTATTGTCTGTTAATTACTGTGGTTCTCACATACTAAGATCAACAACTTAACCACGAAATCACTGAGAAAAAAGTACTTGTGACTTATTGACATTTTATTTTTACTAATCGATTATGTTATTTGTTTTATTTTATTGGTATTTTTTAATTGAATTTGGTTCCAAAATTTCACCAACACTACGTAGTATTGTAAGACTTTTCTATGGTGTACAATAAAGAATATTTTATTGTATTGTATTGTATTGTATTGTATTGTAATAAAATAAATCTAACGATTATTATAGAGGCGAAAGTTTGTGAGGGTTGGTGGTTGTTACTCTTTCACGCAAAAACGGCATAACGACTCTGCGGCAAGACTTATTCTTTAGCAAAATTCTATCACACACACATTATTTCAGATAGAAAAAGATATATTGCATTTAATTTAAAACGAGAACACATTTACCAACACGGAGACTTAAAATATGATCACACGGTGTCGGTCTACGCAAGCAATAATGGCGGTAATAAATAATACTAGCTCCATTCTAGTAACAACAACTACCATATAATCCTAACCGACTGACACACAAAACTGACAATATATTACGAACTGCTTATTTCAAAAGGTAATAAAATAAGCTCTTCACTGAATAACTAACCACATTTTATATATAAAGAGACGTATACTACTTACTTCACTTGTTGAGGTCGTGTATCATTATGCGGGCAATTTGATGTAAGTTTATGAAACAATGGTCTGTGAGTCTTTGCTTTTCTGGTGACTAATTGACTTTACTATCATACAATAATAGTATATATCATCATTGTAATCTTGTATTTATGTATGTAATCATTAAAAATCGAAATTATGTTCTTTGGTAAGCGCATCACTTGAGAATGGCGGGTCTGATTTTGCTAAATTTGGTTTTGGTAAACCTGTAATTATACAACCTAGGTTTTTGACATTGAAGAACGTTTAAGGTTTTCCGGGAAGTCTGAAAATTTGGGAAAATCTAAAAGTAGTTTTTTCTATGACAGGAAGTCGCAAGTGTGAATTTACAATTAATAAAATATTAGAGAATACGTCATACATCAAATCGTATAACATTTTAATTGAAGTTGATTTCAAATGTTTTTTAATTATTTTTTTCGCCACATCAAAAACTCGTATTCATTTAATATATAAAAATAGGGGTAAATTATAATAGATGATAAAACAGTTCACTATTTAATAAAATTAAATTAATGGACATTATTATGACTATTTATACCCGCGTAGTCGCTATTGGTCCGCCTGAAAATGGCGGGCAATGGTGGGGTGATAAAGAAGCTAGGCGTACGACGATCACTTGAGTGCTGATCGAGGTATGAACTACATCGCGGTTATATTTAGTGAATGTGATAGTTTAAAGCAATAGTGGTGTGGTTCTTGCTAACAATTACTAGTTTCTTGCAATATCTTGGTTTTAGTTTCATGGAATTAATGTTAGAAGTAATCAATGGTAGTTTAAAAAGCAATATCGCATTATTAAGTGATACACATATTAGCCGACTCATGCAACAGGTTACAACTGGGTTACAAAATCTTCGTACAAACTAAACACTTTTATTCACACTTATTTCCTAAACGCCATAGTTAGCACACAGCTACATTTTTAAACGGTGATAAGGACCAACCGTTGAGAAACATTAATTATCTAAAATTATACCGTCGTAATATTTACTTGTGTTTGTTACCGGCGATTATAATAAGTGATGTTTAAGATACGCCTGAAAAGCAACCTTGTGAAACCTAAAGATCTTGACATCAAAATAATGTTTAAATCTAATGGCAATTCACTTTAACCGTACAAGGACACATTATAAATTCTGTGGAATAGACTAAGAAATATCTACTGTCTATATATATCTATATGCTTTGTGAAAGCAACGACTTAACATGGAGCTTGGAAAGCATCGAAACGATAAAAAAAGTTATGACTTATATCCTTCCCGTAGTCGGTCAATAAGTGTGTTCTGTGAGGGTAACCTTTCCAAAAAAATAAAACAGCCAAATTCTCTTCTCCTTTTTGAAGTTGTAAATTATTAATTACTCGTAATTATTTCTACTCTCTTCCTCTTTCTACTCTCTTATTTCTACTCGTAATTATTAGACACTACAAATGTAGACGTCAACCGATAATGAACATTGATATTGAACCATAATGCAATACCTACTTTTATTGTGTAAAACTGGCTGTTTGTCCTGCCACACAAAGCTCTCCCTTTTTTTCAACCTTGCCTCTGTTTCTGTTTACTCACCTACTGTCGATTCACCTTTTTTATAAACTTTTAGCATATTCGGCAACCCAAAATACTGACCATTACGGGTAGGAATGTATGAATGTAAGAACAGACAGGCCTTGGAATTCAAGAATAGACCTTGGTTAGGCTTGTTAAAAGATGGCAAAGCTCTTCAAATGTTTATTTTTAAAGGGGGCTAAGATCTAGAGAGAGACACCCCAGATTAAAGACAAAAGTTTTAATTTATTTATTTGTCACAAGTAGGAGTTATGGAGAACCAGTCAGTCGTAAAACTAGTTTATGTTATGTTCCAATACGTAGATAAAAATTAACACCTCAAAGGCACCAAAAAGTAATTGCCGATTTTTTATAAGGCCATCGGGTGTTCAACGATGGTCGGTGTTGCCTTGTTCCAATGTTTAAGGCTGAATGAGAACCTTCATATTCGGTATAAATTCAAATTTAAAGTTATTATGGAAGTGCAATTTGATGTTGGTAACTTAAACGAAACAGATATTCGAAATCGGAAACATAATTTCGTAATTCCTATTGTAAAATTGTATGCTGTGTAGTTACCTTGTGGACCTACATATGTACATATTCACACATCTCGAAAGGGGTGGCCAGAAGCGAATTAAACACCCACGTTTTGCCAACTATAACTTGGTGCCTTTATTGCCTTAATCTACTACAGTAGAAAGTTTTTACTAGAGTAGAAAAATTGTTCTTAAGTTTGTAGCTTAAGGAGGTACATAGGTATAAATATATGTACATACTTACAAAAACTATACTGGGTAACTGGCTGGGTGTCCACTTACAAAAATTATACTGGGTAACGGGCTGGGTGACCACTTACAAAAATTATACTGGGTAACGGGCTGGGTGACCACTCACAAAAATTATATTGAGTAATGGGCTGGGTGACCACTTACAAAACTTATACAGGGTAACGGGCTTTGTGACCACTTACAAAAATTATACTGGGTAAAGGGCTGGGTGACCACTTACAAAAATTATATTGAGTAACGGGCTGGGTGACCACTTACAAAAATTATACTGGGTAACGGGCTGGATGACCACTTACAAAAATTATATTGAGTAACGGGCTGGGTGACCACTTACAAAAATTATACTGGGTAACTGGCTGGGTGACCACTTACAAAAATTATACTGGGTAATGGGCTGGGTGACCACTTACAAAAATTATACTGGGTAACGGGCTGTTAAGATTCTCTATGACAGAAAAATTAAGCCTTGTAAGAAAAGTGTACCTTCATCCTCATTGTCAACTGAAATTTAACAAACTACTGCGTCTTATGTTAATACTTGTTTTTATGTGAATAAGTGCTATATCGCACATTGGGAGAGGCCTATGTCCACTATGTACAGCTGTGGGGGCTAATGATTGAACAGCTTAATAGGTTTTAATGATGTACCTAAACGAGCGTGCAAAGCTAAAATCAATATCCATGTGCAAAGATAACTCTTTAATGGATCGATCAGAAAAAGCACTAATAAATATTTTTTATAAAAATTTATATTTTTACTAATTCAGTAATCAGAAAAACCAATAAATTATGCTTTCTACAGCAATTTTTCATCACCGGAGGATAAAACAAAATAATTATATAATTCCTTCAATTTGGTAAAAAAAAATATAATGTAGTTGTCTGTAAATTAGATTGTGCTAAAGGACATTCGTTCGTGGCTGTACAAGTGTTTCTTGAATTTATTTTAACCTGTGCAGATTTCCTAAAGTGGTTTTTTTTATCATTCAGAGCATCAAGTTAACCTTGCTCCAAAAAATTAAGATTAAATTAACCGTCAGTTTCAAAACCGTAAATCTTTTTTAGTAATTTAAAGTAAATTGGCTAACTTATAAACACTATTGTAGCCCAAAATACCTGAATACGCAATATCTTACTAATACTATAAACGTGTAAGTTTGTGAGGATGTTTGGATGTATGGATATTTGTTACTCTTTCAAGCAACGATTACTGAACCGATTACCATGAAACTTGGTATGTAGATAGCTGGATACCTGGATTAACCCATAGGCTTCATTTGGGCATACTTTTTATTCCGATATTCCCACGGGATCGGGATTTACGCGGGTGAAACCGCGGGGTGGTGCTAGTAATACATAAATAATAGCATAAAACTTTTTTAAATACAATAGGGTTTTAAATACAATCACTGTTAACTCCAATCAGTATCTTTTTAGTAAAAGACAAAACGGTAGGTTCAGTACCGTTTTTGTATGAAATACTAAGGCATGACGTCACACCTTACTGTTGTCAAATCATTCTCTTTTAAAGTTTTAAACTGTAAATTTTCACATTATTTTATCTTATTTTATTAGCCGACTCTGCGCAATAATATATTTTGTAAAGGTCGCGGGAAACCACTGGATGCGGGCAGCGCAGGACCAAACATTGTGACGATCTTTAGGGGAAGCCTATGCCCAGCAGTGGGCGCGGCTGAAATGGTGATGATGATGATGATAGACATCTACCCAATTCTGTGCGTAAGCAAACAAGCACACTCTATCTGATGGCAAGCAATTACCAGTTACAATAAACTGTTAACTCCAACGGTTCCACTCTTGCCTTACTAGATAAATCCCCCTTCACAGGGAGCACTTCTCCTTCCCTCCTTAGATATCCTGTTGGTCCAATAAGAGCAGACGTCTATTTGAACCATCAAAGTCCAAACCACATAACTATAATATCAATACAAATAAATAAAATTGAAGTGTCTGTTAGTAATGTCAAAATTATAGATTTTTTTTTTAACTCATCCAGTTATTTTATTTATTTTATCATTATTTATTTAAAACTTCCTGCAGTTTAAATGCACGAGGCGGACTTAATGCCACATGGCATTATCTACCAGTCAACCTATGGGTGGTTCAGTGAGGGACATGGCAGGTATATAAGAATGAAATTTCATGAAGAAAGTTATAATTTACATAGAAATACAATTGATTATACATAATACATACATATATAAATACTTACAGATAAATATATATTCAAATAAATACTATATATAGATACAAAATATACCTATGGTTGTGAGGTTATGAGGATATTTCTGCCAACTGCTTCCTGTAAAATTCACGGACCTTAGCTTTAAACGTATCTCTGCTGGTGGACATCCTAATCTCAGGAGGGAGCGCATTCCATAGTAAAATAGAATAGATAGCAAATGAAGAGTGAACAAGAGAAGAAGTGTGTGTAGGGCATAGGAGTAGAAGATTATTTGTGGAGCGAAGATCTCTGTCATGGTTGGAACATAGAAGTTGTATCTGTGAGGTGAGATAAGTGGGAGCTGTAGGGTTATTAAGTAAAGAATAAAGAGTAGTCAAAGCACGTAGGCTACGACGCTGACGTATAGGTAACCATGACAGTTGGGAACGATAAGTAGACACATGGTCGTACTTACGAAGATTGAAAATGAACCGAATGCAATTATTGAGAAGTCGGTCAAGTTTATTGAGTAGATCTGCATTTAAGTCGAGATAGCATACATCACCGTAATCGAGGATAGGGAAGATCAAGGACTGTACAAGTTTTAACTTAGTGCTGGTCGGGAGAAGGTTTTTGAGTCGATAGATTGATCGCAAGGTCCCGGTGACTTTCTGACTGACGTTCGCAATCTGAGGTTGCCAGGTCAGAGTAGAGTCAACCCATAAGCCGAGGTCTTTGACAGATGAGTTGATTGATAAAATAGATCCATTGTAAACCACGGCCGGCAGTATTGAAGTGTCCATTCTGGTAACCATTCGTGGACTGCCCATTATAATTGCCTGGCATTTGGACGGATTAACACATACGCCAAAACGCTCAGACCAGTTTTTGATGGCCTCCAAATCACGGTTCACATTGTGGATTCACGATGCCTATGCCTAAAAATCATTTTCTTAAATTTTTGTCTACCTCTTAGTTTGTTCCGGGTAATCTCTGGAACTGATCCGACTGATCTGGAACCGATTTCCACGGGACTTTGACTGGCCTGGCTGGTGTTATAGGGAGTAACTTAGGCTACTTTTATTTTGTAAAAAGAATTAGGGTTCCGCGCCAAATATGTACCTACACACGAGCGAAGCCACGCGGGAACTGCTAAGAATATTATAAATTGGAATTTGTTTGTTTGTTTGTGATGCTTTCACGCCTTTACCTACTCTGGTTGAGTATCATAGTCATCATTAAATTTTGCATTCACCTTGTCAGGGGTCCGGAATTGACATAGAGAACCTTTCATCACATTCACAAATTTTCCATGCGAGTAAAGCCGCTGACAAATGTTAGAAAAATATATACTCAAATATCGAAGCTAAAAAAAACATTTCCCTTACTACGCCTACGTAACACTTATAAAGCGAAAGCGTCAAGGATGAGGTCTTTGGCCGTTTAAACCTTTCACGGTATACTAACGCTTCACTAAACACATTTAGAGGTTATAATCGCGTACACGGAAAGGGTGTATACATCTCATTAGCGTTGACTTAGTGCTACGATTCATATGGCGCTTTCTTTTTGTTATCGTTTCCTTAATCATTTGTTGTTTCTACCCTCTATTGTGTAATAGATAAGGTCTATTTTGAGATGAGATGTTGTCCAGGTGATTAAAATCGACGCAAGACGTTTTCGCGAGCAATAACAGGCTGATGAACACATTCACAAACTTAACTGATGTGGTTTGAAGGTATAGAATAATTAATTTAACTGTGATAAATTTCATTTTTTAATTAGTTTACATACAGTTTACGACTCTGTCTTGACGATTCGCAGGCAAATGTCCCAAAAGACCAAAACAGATTTTTTAAATTTATATCCCGTTCCTAAACATTGACCTTAATGTCAAGTATATTGACCTATGTTTATACCATAAACTTAGTATTTATACTAAGTTTATGGTTTAGGTATATTTTGTAAGATAGTAGATGGTAGATAGTCAACAATATTGTATTTTTATTATTATTTCTACACAACTAATAGTAAACCTTTATAAAAGTTTAAACTCACTATATCTAATTTTTTTTTGAACTTACTATATTAAAATCAATTTTAACATTTTTTCGTTTAAATCAGGCACTTCATATTAATGCATCGTTAAAAAAAAAGTTTCAACAAACCTTATTTTTTTTTAAACTTAAAAACTAGCCTACATGACACAAATATGCAATCGTATTGACAAAGTTTATGCGTAAACATAAAATGTAGGTATTGGCAATTTCCTTAGACGGTGATGCAAAAACGTTCTCAGGTAACCAACACTTGAGTTCAACATACTGTACTATATCAAATATTAAAATAAAGTAACTATTCTACACCACAGATAAGATATATGTAATAGTTTGTGATCACGAATTCCTGCCCAAACTATTTTACATAAAAAAACTGTCAGTCGCAGGGCTACACGACAGAACTGAAAACATAACTGACACATCTGTCATCTGAGCGTGACGGTCACGCGAGTTCAGTGCTTTTTTCTCATACCAAAAGTGCAGAGAGTGCATAAAGAAGTTTTCACTTCAAAAATTGTTAATAAGTAATTGTGAGTTGCCGATGAGAAGTGTTCGTTTTTGAAGAAAGAAATGCCATCTACTAGTGACATCCATCAAACTGAAGGTTTTCTCTATTGAGCACTATAGGCGTTATAAATTTTCACCTTAATTACAATTATGTTTTTGTTTATTTTACCATATGAATTGCGCACAGAATAAGTACTTTATTAAACTAATAATATTTTTAAAGATTAATTAATAAGGAGCTGACAGAACTCAATGTTTAGATTAGCGCCCTCTAGTGAATCTATATATCTATTATTAGCGTGACGGTGCGAGTTCAGTGCTTTTTCCCCATAGCAAAAGTGCGCACAACGTGCCTAAAGAAGTTTTCACTTCAAAAACAACAATTTTCTAATACTCGAATTCGTTCATTCTCTTATGAATTGTATTGTTTTGTGAACTTGAACATAGACAAGATGAAACTAGGGTCCGTAATCCTTACTCTATGGAAGAAACATATTGACTTTTTCAACTTAAGTTAGGGGATAGGTAGGTTTTTTGTTCTAAACTTAACTACTTTTTTTGGAACTTGGATTCATATATGTAGTAACATAAAAACTTCAAATTCTCCCATTGAAATCGTCCTACGTCGAACCCACTATGCTACTGCATTTATAGCTCAAGTTAATACAGCACATACCAAGATTTCATAATCCACACAGCATCGTAAAATTTTACATTATGTCATGTTTACAGCAAAGCAATTTTAATTCACTATTAACAGAATAACCAGCCAGTAACGATGACGAGAATTGTACAATTATTTAGTGAAAGTTTAATGCTACGCAAATTAATTGCTCTGTTTGGTTATGGAGCTACCACGTGGGTGTCAGTAGTATACAAAAACACGTACGAAGTTATACTTTACTCTAGTTAAATAAAGTTTATTTAAACATCATTATAAATAACACATACCATCAACTAACCTCAATTTTAACAAACCTACTTAAAGTAATATGTAAAAACCATTTTCACCACTTATAATCACAGTAAATTGTCTTTAAATCAATAAATTGTTAATAAAATCGTGAAGTCGGTAACTTTTTTTGAAAAACTAAATCAATCAATCAATCAAAACCATTTATTTCAATTAAACCAATAATAGGTATTTTTGAATTGTCAGGAGTAGGAGTCAGTCAGACTAAGTCACTCGTGAAGCTAGTTGCCTGTTCCAATACGTAGATCCTATGGAGAAGAACAGGCAAGAAACTCTAAAGACACTCTTTTTCAAAATGTTTTTTAAAAATTATAAATCGGTAATCACGGAATTCAACCACCACAAGATTGCGTATCTCGGGTTATTCGTATTATATTACACTAAAATATTATGTATGTGGTATTCATATTTATAAAAGATATAATTAATAGAGATATAGATATACGGTTTTGCTCATGCATGACGCCTGGGATCGACGCGGCAGAGCCCATCGCTCCTTGAAAAAGAGCCTCCGTTGGGTCAATGTATCGATTAGCGTGGGTGTTTCTATGTATATTGTACGTTTGGAATTATATTTATCCGTGTTTTAAAACGTATAGTACAAGCTTTGCTTAGTTCGGGTCTAGATAGAACTGAGTAATGTATTTAAAATATTATCATTAATAATACTTATCTAATAAAACCCCGACACAATGCTACTAATACTGTTAAACCGCAGCCTTCTTGAAGGTCGAAGTTAAATTGCAATAGAACGACTCCAAGTATATCCAAGTAGAAATCTGTGCCCTATCTCCGATAGAGACCCTCATTTTAAAACAGCGCTTACAGTATTCAATAAAAGTTCTGTATTAAGTGGTGATTCGACTGGCCTGTTGGTCTAGTGGTTAGTGACCCTGACTGCTAAGCCAGAGGTCGTGGGCTCGATTCCCACCTGAGTCTGGGTGTTCTTTGTGTACGTTGTTTGTATGTTTGTAAAGTCCCCCGCGACACAGAAGCAATTCCTAATGCGGGAGTTTTCTTTTTATAAGAAGAAGAAGCAGATTATAATTATTTGCTATAGATACTCGTTATTGATAATGAGTTATTGGACCGAAGTTCATTATCGCACGTTATACTTCAGGCGCTCAGCTCATTATTTAGTAAGAAAATCTTGATACAATTTATTGAATTTACACTGGAATTAACGCGATCACGAAAAGGTATTACATACCTCTGAATTGCCTAAATAAAAATATAAATTATATACTTAATTATATCATGGAACGCGAAAGTTTAAAAGTTGTTATATATATATGTAGTTGGGATAGTTGACGCCCTTCAGGGGAGGCCTTGGTGCAGAATCAGAGTTAGATAGGCCATACTTTGATCTTGAATTAGGCTTTATTCTTACTCTTGAAATTGTGTAACTTATGTTTTAGTGGTTAGTATTAAGTTTTTTTTATTGTTTATTATTCAATGTAAATTTTACATTGAAATATAATTAATGTTGTGGGCTCTTATAAGTAATGAACATATGAGAAATGTATTAAACAAGTTTGTTATGATATATTGTTGATGCTCCTTAATAAATAAACATATCAGTCTATCACAGTCTAGTACTGAATTCTGAGTCCAGCAATTTTTTTTTTAATCTCACGAATTCAAATGAGTTCACAATAAGCTACTAGTTGTCACGTACTCGTATACTACGCACACCTGACCGGGCGGTCGCACGGTCGAGTGTCGCGGGCGCAGAGAAAGTGCGTCCCAGTACAGGCGGATTGCGCAAGCGCACGTTATGACATTGTAGATTCGCCGGTGCAAGCCACGCGCTCACGCGGGTCAAGTTCACACCTAGTTACGTGACTACCCACATACTGAGATGATAGTGAAGTAAGACTTTCTTAGGTTCATTACAAAACCTGAGTCAAGTTCCACATAAAATACCTACATCTAACTAATTATTGATTAAGTAAGCAATCTCGACTTAAGAACTAAATTTATTTCAGAATAACCTCAATCTCCGTAAACCCAAAACGAATGGATCGACAGTAAAATAATCCAATAAACATTGAATGGTTACATAAACACTGGTCATAATAATAATCGTGATAATACTCAGGTCATTCTTAATTGGCGTTTTAATACTCAAGAATGATCCTAAAATCTAAACAGGGTGTCAGACCGTTTTAAGCCATCCTACAACTTCTGTAAGACGGCCCTTTATGATGATGTAAGGTGCGAAATCCTGTATGAATAGTTTTGGTTTCTCAAATAAATAAAAAACAGTGTTCATTACAGCAGTAAAAAAAGATAATATGAGCAAAGGAGAACAAATAGAGGGCACCTATTACACAGTCAGTTTTAAATTGTAGAAATGACTGATTTATAATTTAATATGAATAAACTTGAACAAAATGCACTGGTTCATGATTGCTGAGTAATTATGCAAACTAGTGCAGACCTAGTTTGTCGCATACATAATTACTCTAGGCCTAGCCTTACCTGTCTTTTTAATTTATACCTACCTGCCTTTTTAGTGCTGTCTGCACTAAAAAGGCAGGTAGGTATAAATTGTAATGAATTAGCGTGTACCAAATACATACCTAGCGAGCGTTGTTCACTAGAACAGACCGCTAAAAACGTTGGATGAATATCAAAAAGGATATAACATATTGCGAAAGTCTTACATTTTTTTGATATTTCGTGTCAAAGATTTTGCGATTGGATTACGTAATTTTTAACTGACGAAAAAACGGAGAAGGTTCTTAAGTCGACCTGTATATATGTATATATATATTTTATGTATGACCACGCATAACTTTTAACAAGGTAGTCCGATTTCGATAATATTTTTTTTATTGGATACGGCATACTGCCATTTAAATTATTAATACAAATAAATATTTCAACCCTTAGGGTGGAAAAATAAAGGACGAATTTTCACCTATTGACTTTTCATCTGTAAACCGATTTTGTTGTAACTTAGCACATACATGTACTCGGAATTTTAATGATACTACAGCATGACGGAGATCTGTAGTTCATTTTTAAACCACAAAAAAAATCTACCGAACGAAAACCGACATAAGAAGAAAGAAACTGAAAAGTGAAAAATAATCTCGGTAGCCTAACAACACTAATGTAAATACCTAACTAATATTGAGTGGGCGCCAAAACTACAACCAAAAAATGAAGTTCCAGAAACACTTCGGCAAATAAATGCGCTACCGTCGCGTTGGGCCGGTAGCGTCGCCGCTGCCATCATTTTACCTAATAATTAATTTGCTTGTTTTGCGCCGACTCAAAGTTATTTGGGTTTGTAGGAAGTTAGTTAGGCTAACGAGTTCTACAGTTTCTTTCTGCTTTCATCGGTTTAATTTTTTGAAAAAAAAAAAAATATATAATAAGTAGTTACTTTACGGCATATTTCATATAGTACTTACTTACATTTAAATGGCATGAACTTTATTCTTACCAAAATGTCCTAACGATAATTTATTTATTGATTTTGTTTTTTAACTGAAATCACTTTAGTGTCATATTAATATAATTTTTTAGAATAGGTTTAGGCGTTTTTTTTTTTCGAATCTTTGCTTTTTTGCATTGTGGAAACCAAGTAATAACAACTTAGCTTACCCTTCTTTTCAGGGTAAGCTAAGTTGTTGGACCTGGTGTCAAGAGGTCGTGAGTTCCAATCTCACCTACTTACACTAGTTAAACAATTAATTTGAAACCTCTCCTAACACAAGCGTAAGCGTTTAGCGTTTTATTTTTCTGTCTCGGTCTTCTATCGGATAGAGGTACTGGATAACTCGGCGTGCTCTATTCTAAGAGAAACTTTCTTTAGTGTATCTCCTTGTTATTTATTAGGTGTGAGAGTAGCATTTAGCATACAACGGCTCAACCGATTTTAATAAAATTGGTCATAATAGCGGTTTTTTTTTTTTAAAAATTCACAGTTCCGTGTTTGATAGCTATTCATTTTCTCAGAATCACATAAATTCAGTTTAAAATACATAAAATAACATGTGTTACGATTATATCACTTTATTACCCATAGAAGAGTGCAAGACAACAAGCCTTTATCTATACTAATATTATAAAGAGCAAACATTTGTGTGTATGTTTGTAATGTTTTCACACAAAAACTACTGGACCGATTGCGATGAAACTTGGTATGTTGATAGCTGGAAGCGGCTACTTTTTACCCCGACATTCCCACGGGATCGGTACTTAAACCGCGAGGCGCTGCTAGTAAGATAATAAATCTTCTAGCCGTCTAGCGCATAATTTTTTTTTATGAAAGGTTAAGATCACACTCCATAAATTTACAGCCGAAGCAAGTCTATAGTTATACATGTATCTTATTAATATGTAAGATAGTCCAATCTAATTATAAGACAGAGCTTATCACATAAAACATTTTCACTTACATACTCACATTAATACTTTCACTGTTGATGCCTGCATTATTAAAGGTAACCCTGGCGTTAGTGAATAATGTAATCTGTTATCAAAAGGTTTTAATTCTGATTTTAAGAATAATTATAAATATCTATATATAAAATCAATTGTCATATATGTATGTCGGAGCACACTGGAGGACAGCTCGATTGATTTCGCAGATTCGTAGTTTCGGAAATACAACTGAAAAAGTCGAAAATTTTGATGGTATTCTAGACATAATTTTTTTTTTTTCAAAGTGTTACTGTTGTTTGTTTTAAATTGAAAGAAAGAAAGAAAGAAAGAAAAATATTTATTTGGTTTCCACAGAATGTATTACATTCCTATAATCATAAATACTTATTACTAAGAAACAACAAAGAAAATAAAAAAATAAAATAATCTATTTGCTACAAAAACATTACGTGCTTATGTAGCTATGTAGGTACCCTGTGTGTGAAACAAAAATTGTCCCTAGCCACAGAATATATAATATGCCCTAGCTCAGCATAGCGCCGCTTCGTGTTTACACCTGAAGCGGCGCTGATATTCTGGTAAGGCCAAAAGTGACGTGAACGGCCATTGGGTTGCAATTTAATACTAGTGCTTACGGTCTCAGAGCAATACGCTCAATACAATACAAAAATTATGTAACTATACCATAAACATATAAATTACGACGTATAATAATTATAGTTGTTATTATACTAAATATGTACATAATATATCAATAATCAAATAGAGTAAAATAACAAACAACAACGGTTGAGAAGAAAATAAGTAGATAAATAAATACACTTTTCACAAGGGATCATACAATTTGATACCTATTTGTCCAGTTAATTATGTTATCTGTAAAAATAAAAAAAAATATCTTTTCTGTATTTGTAAATTGTAGTGCATTTGTATTATTACTGAGTATTACCTATCAATTATTACACCAATAAGAAAATCCTACGGCCTGGCAGGACAATGTCTTGCTAGTAGTACATTATTATTTCATGTGTAAGTCAATTATTTTAATTATGTGACCCACACACTTGATTTGATTTGATTGATTGAAACAAAAATAAAAAAGTGAAATTTAATGTGCGTGAAAAGAATGAATTTGTTAAAATAAATTAGCCTACTTCTGCCAGTCGGGCATCCGCGAAAAAGACAAGGTTTGCTCTTTAATTAAAGTCATAATGAATAATAATATCCTTAAATCTCTTGTTTTCATAGTTTCTATCGCTCATCTCTTAACTTGGACCACTCGTGTGTCAGTGAGGTCTCACTAACAAGCACGCAGCGACGCACGCGCAGCTTATGGTGAACTGAGAAACTTATTAGCACCTGTTATATGAACCTGGCGGCCATTATTGTACTCGTATTTATTGTTAACTTTTACAACTGCCACACGACTTATAGCAGTTAATGCATAAAATAATAAATTAAATTATGCAATATAATTACGTTGTATTGTATTGTTCTTTACTGAAAAAGGCTCGATCGTCGAAGACAAGTAAAAACGACTTTCTTGTTTACATAATTAAGTTTAAATTAGCTTAAAAATGATAATTTCATTTATGTTTGTACTCACGACATAAGGATGACATTTGATTAATATGCAAGAAAAGGGAATGCAATGTGTGCTTGTATTAGAAAGAAACATTGCGAATGTGTTTCTGTGTATATAAAGGGTAATCTCCGAAAGCAGTATTATTAGAAAAAAATCGTTACCCATTTGAAAGTGGAATATTCCAAATTTGACATAACTATGTACTGTAAAAAAACTTCATTAAGGTCTGACGAAGTCTACACAATTCGCCAAAATATAACACCACTAGCTTTTAGCCGCGACTTCTATCGCGTATAACTTATTTTTCTATCATATATTTTTTTGTACTTTTTTCCTGGTTCACCGGGACTTCAAGACATAAAATTAAAGAACCACAAAGTACACAAAGACTCACAGTTGCCAGTTCATGCAGAAACCAATAAAACTACTACACCATTTTGTCAGTCGATTTAGTTACGCATGCGTCATCATTTATTTATTTAAAACTTTGTGCACATTTGTACAAAGGCGGACTTAATGCCTAGGGCATTCTCTACCAGCAACCTTAGGGTGACGTAAAACTGCTATAAGATGGGTGCAAAGATACATTTGAAATTATTTATTATACAAACTAATATTTATATTACTTACATGTACAATTTTCTAAATATCATTTCTACATAATATACACAGTTTCATATATTTATACATAAACATATATAAGTACTTATATTATACCTACCTATACAGAGTACATATATATTTACACATATCATATTCATATTTGGGTCGGCTTTCAGTCTAACCACGTTACGGCCGAACTTCGTTATTTTACGTGAAGCGACTGCCATCAGATCTCCACAACCCAAGTACTAGGTGATATCGAAGTTCTTTAGTTAGACCAGGTTGTCGGATTTTTTTTAGAGCTCCAACTACCCGTAACGAATGCCAGAGATGTTGGTATGGCAATCGGGACTGACGGCTTAACATGCTCTTCGAGGCACGAAGGGGTTTTTGAATGTGTTAAAAATGGTCACCCATCCTAAGACTTATCTGGCTAGAGTTACTTAACCTTGTAATGTGCTAACCTACTCAGTTACCACTTAGCCATGAGCCTCTCTAGTCGATTTAGTTACGCAAACTTAAAAAAATAAATGCAAATAAACAGGCAGACCAAAAATAACATTGACTACGCTTTTCATGCCAGTCTTCGCTTGAAGACTGAAATTTTCTGCACCCCTAACAAAAAGAGTTACAGCGTAAAAAATATACAAACAAACAAACAGACTTACATTAGCGTTTATAATAATTACTAGCAGCGCCCCGCGGTTTCACCCGCGTAAGTCCCGATCCCGTGGTAATATCGGGATAAAAAGTAGCCTATATTTTAATCCAGGTCTACATATCAAGTTTCATCGCAATCGGTTCAATGGTTTTTACGTGAAAGAGTAACAAACATCCATCCATCCATCCAAACTTTCACATTTATTATATTTTATATAGTGGGATTAGTTAGGATATGAAACTATTTACTATATCTACCATATTACGATCTTCCTAATCTGTGTAGTAAGTATGTTGTTTCCTAACAGTGAATGCGTACAGTTGCATTGCGTCTGCGCATCTCACTACGCGCTGGTCACGTCGCATCATCTGACCTCCGAGATCTGTTGCAACTGATGAGTTTAACTCGTTTCCTAACTTAGTTCCTAGGTGATTGTAGTCTGCACTGGAATATTTATGTAAGTTTAAAGAAACAGTGGAGATTTATGTCATGTCAAAATATTGTAATATGAGTATAGAACGCATAGGGTTAGTGAAACCTGATCTTTAAAATGCCTCATGCCTCTTAAAAGCGTATGGAGTTTACAAGGCGAGGATGAGTGGTGGGTATTAACTGCTTCATTACTATATATAGTTATGTAAGTCAAATCGCGACGTTTCCCATTATTTTATTGGCAATTTTGATCAAACTATTAATTTTGTATAGCAGCTGGCCCGACAGACGTTGTCCTATTAAAATCTATACTAACATTGTAAATGTGAAAGTAATTGTCTGTCTGTTACGCATTCACGCCTAAACCACTGAACCAATTTTTATGAATATTGGTGTAGAGATAGAAAGGACTTTGGGCAATGACACAAGCTACTTTTGGCGCTAAATTTGAAGGTGGTTAAATACGGGATGAAAGTTTCTATGGTAGAGATTCTACACAAACGAAGTCGCGGTAACCAGCTAGTTTCAATACATATTTTTTCATTTTATAGAAAAAGCACTTCCAGTTTCCCCGAATTTTCCCCTTTTCCTTCCCTAAAATCTCCTTCGGACTATTATTAACTTAAAAAAAAGTTAAATCGGTTTAAAGACTTCTCAAGTGATCCTACCAACATACAACATTAATTTTTTATGATTATTATGGTTTATGCTTATTAAAACGATAATTAATATATGTATCACTAAATATGTATAATGTGACAAATAAAGATTTTGTATAATATGTTTCTAACGTCTGAGTAGATGTGGTAACTATTAACAGGCGGACGGCGCGAGTGCGTTCCGAATATTTTATGCGTTTTGTTGTGACTTGTGACGCAACTGCGTGTCTATTGTGAATGGCGATGGGTTTTATTGGCCACTTGCACAGTTGAACATACTGACACACATACATTAAGGTTAATAACACCAACACTTGTTATCTCCGGTCTCAGTTTTTTACAGTAGGTATACGACCAAGGTCATCGGTTATTTTAATATAACTGGTATTTACATGTGATAAGCGTTTATTCTAAAAACATATTTATTTTTCTTAAGATATTCCCTAAAGTACAGACGTCATATGTTTTTATGTCTAAGCGGAAATTAAAGAAAATAACCTCTTTTGTTATAAACATTATTATCGTATTGTTTTTTGTATATGGGTATCATAAAGAAAAGTATGTCGTGTTTTGTGATATCCCACTAATATTATAAATGTAAAAGTTTGGATGGATGGATGGATGTTTGTTACTCTTCACGCCATAACTACTGAATCCATTGCGATGAAACGTTGTATGTAGATAGCTGGAGACCTGGATTAACATATAGGCTACTTTTTATCCCGATATTCCCACAGGATCGGAACTTACGCGGGTTGAACCGCAGGGCGCTGCTAGTTGAGTGTACGTATAAGAAGGTATAATCCGTACTCTATTAAACCTGTTAAAGATTATATTGATTTTAATATTCAAATCAACTCTATTCTATTTCTATTTTTAAATTTCATTCAACACTTTATAATGTTTGCCCGTACACTGTAAAAACTAAAAACCTCGTATGAGTTTTTACAGGTTTTTACAGTATACGGCCAGTAACAATAGGTTCTTTTTGACAACTAAGTATTTAAAAAACTTACGGCTCATCTAATTGACACCGGAGAGACGTATCATAAGGTTGTTCAAAAATCAACATTGCATTGATAATCTTTTGGGTTCAAAAAAATTTAGATGTTAATTTACTTTTGACTTTTTAAATGTGAAAGTACGCCTACTTTTTTGAAAGTATAGAAATGTCACACAATTTCTCTTAACGTATAAATATTTATATCAAGACAAACTAGATTTGGATTTTTTTCATACTACAAACCCAATACGTGACGTGAGGACGTTATATTCATACAGCCTATAGAATATAGAGATATTTTTTTTTCTTTAATGTCATTTTTACAAAAGTTTTAAATCGGTGTCTTTTGTATTGAAGGTATTTTAGAGCCGACTTTATTGGCGAAAAAAAAACAATCCAAAATATAAATTTCGAACATAGGGTTCGATTCTCAAACAGAAATGAAATGGAGACTGAAGTTCAATTTGGTAGTTTCTCAAAAGTCACTAATCTCCCTAAAATTGTTAGCTCTTTACGTTTTTTTTTTATCTCTTTATTTTAAGAAAATATAATCCTTGCTATCCTTCAAGACTCGAGATGTTTTGAGAAGTCTTTGAGGCTCGATAACTAATCTTATGCAAAAAATGTTGCCGATCACTAGCTCTATAGTTGAGTGAATTACGAAAATTCCATTGTAATAAAAGAAAAATACGACTGTTTTAGTCCATACGTGCATCTAGTAGTTAGTTATTAACGGTATTCCGATCAACCTATTTCCGTCCAGAAGTTTAATGGCGGTGTCAATTCAAATTACATTTTATAAACCTTAGGTTACTTTTACATCGTTTTTTACACGCTTTCCAAATAGAAAGAAAGAAAACAAAAAGTAAGAAAAAAAATTATTCCTAGACCCTTATGACACACAACAGTTTTATAGTAATGAGAAAATAACATCTAAAAACAATAAACGCACTTCAAACATTGTACCTCAAGTGCCTATCGAATAGGATTTGGTTTAGCATTTGCTACACATACGCCTAGCGCTGGTTCTTAACCAAAATTAAATCAATAAATATTCTACTAATCCCACATTTTTTTTTTAAATTTAATGTGAAAGTTTGGATGGATGGATGGATGAAAGAAAGAAAAGAAAGATTTTTTTTTTATTTTGGCAACACAAAAAAAACAGTTAGGTGACATAAATAATGTTGCAGCTTAATTGCCAAAAACGGATGGATATTTGTTACTCTTTCACGCCAAAACTGCTGAACCGATTGTAATGAAACTTGGTATGTAGATAGCTGGAGACCTGGATTAGCATATAGGCTACTTTTTATCCCGATATTCCCTCGGGATCGGGACTTACGCGGGTGAAACCGCGGGGCGCCACTAGAATTCTATGGGCGAAAGTTTGTGAGGATGAATGAATGGGTGGATGATGAATGTTTATTACTCTTTTACGCAAAAACGGCCTAACGAATCTCTATTAAATTTGGCACAAAGATGAATTATGGTCTGGAATAGTACGTAAGCTACTTTTTATCTAGGAAAAATGAACCGTTTCTGTGGGATAGATCTCACCAAAATTTCCCTTCGAACGATTAATTTCCACATTTCGTCCTACCAGCGGTGTGTGGTCTTTATTTTAAGTAACTATATATGCCACTCACATCAGTAAAGACTATATTACAATCATGTTGATCTCTTTGAGTTCATATTTCATTATGAACGTAAATGTATCAGTGTAGAACAAGGCGAGTGGACAGTCCCAATCTAGCCTTGAGTTAAATACCATTAGTGACTTGATTTATTTATCAAATCCTATAATTTTGTTTACGAATGCAGTAGATATCGTGACACCTGCTGTAATTGCAAACGGAATTCGTTGTAAGCAAATAATAATTATTATTTATTTCAGACCATATAGCCATTTTGTTAGTAACAATTTACTTAATCCATGGTTAGTAAAAGAGACATGATCAAAAGAGAAATAATACACAATAATATTAACAATCACGGTTGCGCAATAACTCCATAATAATAACTCCACACATCTCACACACGGCCGTCTGATCTCAAACTAGGCAAAGCCTGTACTATGGTAACCAGATATTTCTAAAGACATACATATTATTGATAAATTACACCCAGACACAGAAAAAACTATCGTGCTCATCACACAATTATTTGTCCTGGGTGGGAATCGAACCCACGACCTCTGGCTTAGTAGTCAGGGTCACTAACCACTAGACCAACAGGCCAAATCTCTCGGGAACAGTAAAAAAAGTCACGTTGTTCCTCCGCCTCCGTACAATGAAATCAATTGACTTTCTTATTATCGCTAAATTGTCGTACTTCCTTACCTTCAATCAGTCTTAATGCCATTTGTATACACGCGTAGAGCGGCTTTGAATTAAAATGAACCTTATTAGTTCATTGACTCGGGCATTACCTTGACATAGATATTAATACTATTTAATTGAAAGAGACTCGACTTTTAATTAAGGAGGTAATCTTATTAATATTATAAAGGCGAAAGTATGTCAGGATGGATGATGTTCCACGCTAAAACGACTAAACGGATCTGGATAAAATTTGTCAAAGAGATAGATTATAGTCTGGAATAGCACATAATCTATACTAATATAAATATAGCTTTTTTTTTCGTGTGGAAACCCCCACGGGTCATTACCTCACCGGAGCTAATGGTGAAGTGGTATGTCGGAATCGAACCTACTAAAACCATACGGTGTTTCGTCACAAGTGAGGCCTGTTGCATATATACCCGGGTATACCCTAAGAAAGAAGTCTCCGGGAACAATATAAATATAGCTGAAGAGTTTTTTACTTTCATTGTTTTTATAAACGTACTCTGGAACTCTCAAACATATTTAGATGTTTTTTTTTATTTACATTAAAAAGAGTATTCGAGAGGCGTACCTGTGGCGTAACCTAGTATTTAAATATACTCACCTTGAGTATGGAAAATCTTGTTTACCTTATCCCAAACCATACAAACATTACAATCTACCATTCTACTACACTTTGCACAAAACATACAAACATTACAATCTACCATTCTACTACACTTTGCACAAAAAATAGCAAGCCCGTTGTCCGTGACCGAAATGCTGACTAAACTATTTTTAAGTAAAGGGTCTTTCAAATAGAGCGGGTCGATGTTAATAATCTGTGGCGGCCATTTTGTTTTGGCGGCATCTATCAAATCTGTTTTTTTTCTTATTCAGTTACGTGATGCCAAATCACCATGGCAAGTTACACGGTTGAGCAGCATGTGCAAATCATAAAACTTTATTATCAAAATGAGTGTTCGTTAGTGCAAACGATGCGCGCATTGCGCCCATTTTACGGCAGACGCGGTGGGCCTTCAAAGTCTACTCTCCAACGATTGGTGACCAAATTTGAGACGACCGGTTCGGTAAACAACCAACCAACACCTTTACGTCAAAGGAACGCCAGATCGGCCGAGAACATCGCCGCTGTACGTGAGAGTGTTCAGGAGACTCCGAGGCAGTCGATTTCTCGCCGCGCACAAGAACTCGGCCCTTTGCAGACTTCATCTTGGAGAATTTTGCGTCGGAACTTGGAGAATTTTGCGTCGGGACTTGGGCCTGCATCCGTACAAGATCCAACTGACAGAAGAGCTCAAAGTTAATGACCATAGACAACGCCGTGTGTTCGCTGAATGGGCTTCGGAACGCTTGGAAGAGGACCCCGATTTTGGCCAAAAATATATTTTTTTGAGACGAGGCACATTTTTGGATGAATGGTTTTGTTAATAAGCAAAAACAACCCACATGAGGTTCACCAGGTGACAATACATCCACAAAAACTTACCATCGCTCAGAATCAGCCGGATCTATGCAGCAGATTCATTAAAAATTGGACCTCTCGGATTCGTGCCACCATACGAAGCGATTTGAACGATGTCCATCCATAATGGCATAAATGGGCCTTTCAAATAAAAAATAAATTTCGTTAATATCTCACACACATCTTGTTATATTCAATTTTAACATCGACCCGTCCTTGTTGAAAGACCCTTTATAACACATAATATATTAACTTTTGCATAATCACAAAATCAGTCACCTACAACTTTTATATGTATATTTAGAGCTGTAAGATAACATAAACCATCATCTTTGCATTTGCTAATCATCAGTCATCGTGGGAGAGCCATACTTGGCACGTATGGGCCGACTCGACCGCAGTGATACCACGGCCTCACAGAAAACCAGCATGAAGCAATGCTTCGTTGTATTTCGCCTAGGGATTGAGGTGACCGGTGGCCCTAACCCCGTCCTCTCCCCCCTCCCCTACTCCCACGTTAAGGGCCATATATAAAAACTATACCATTAAAAAGAAAAACGTTCAAGAGTCTGTACTATGGTAACCAGACTGCTGATAAACATATTTATATATTTCTAAATACATACGTATTATAGATAAATTACACCCAGACACAGAACAAATGATTATGCTCATCACACAATTATTTGTCCTGGGTGGGAATCGAACCCACGACCTCTGGCTTAGCAGTCAGGGTCACTAACCACTAGACCAACAGGCCAGTCAATTACATTACATTACATTACATTACATTACATTACATTACATTACATTACATATTATATCCCGGAAGCGATGGAAGGATGGAAAGGGATTCATACTTCCTGTATGAAGCGAAAGAAAGGACATCCAAAAATAAAAGGTTATTTTTAATTTTCCATAACATTTTATGTAATACATAAATTATAATTGAAACCGAGGTTATCTCTTACTTGTACCGAATAATCAGATTTGAAAGCTGCACACAGTGGGAGGCCAGCCACTCTTAAACTACTTAAATTTGCCCTCATTTACTTGTATTAAGCTGTATTTTTGCATAGAGTACGCTTTAAAGTTACGCTCGTATTATTTTCCAAACATTCTTGAAACACTGCTAACTTCGCTCATGATATAAAACTGTAGAAACTAAACGTTATATTGACTTTTTTCACCCAAATGAAACTAAAATGTTTATTCCCCACATTTCAGGAAAAAATCCAAAAGTTAGCAACACAGACTTTTAGAAACTTTGTATACAACTTTTATAGGCTTTTGTTTAGTATTCATATGTCTCCAACACACACAGTAAAGTGTACTATAGTGTGTTGTGGTTATTTATAAGCAGATTTTTAAGATTATTTATCTGAAATGGGGCCAACCTTAAGTACGCGCAATACTATTAAAAAATAATTATTAAAATCGGTTCACAAAAGGCAAAGATGTCGCGAGAACTTCCTACTTTTTGAAGTCGGTTAAAAGGAACTAGACAATCAAATCTCACGCCCGTTCTTTTCAGTCGCTATTAATAACAACGCTTTAGCTTACAATAGCATTTATTAACAAGGTGTCAATGAACAACTTCAGAAAATATCCCAAACGTGTCCGGAAAATGACTAATATGGGTACATCAAGGAAAGAGATTTTAGACTCCACTCCAATAGTGGCATTATCAGTACCAAACAATGTGAAAAGTGTTGACCAAAACCGCGCAATGGAAAGTGTACATTTATAACACGTTCGTCGTATAGTCCAGGGTTAAGGGCAAAGGTAGATTCGATTGTCCCTTGAACTTAACTGAGGCACGAATTTCCTGAACTCATTAATAAAACAAGTAACACTTAAAATTGTTTCCGTAAATTTATTCGATGTCACCTCCGGGTAATAAATATGTTGGAAGGATCGAGTATTGATCCATTATCCTTCATCTTCATTGATGTATAACGTACATTCATGTTTTAATGATTAATTAAAAAATATTTTCGGCAACAGGTAGGAAATCTTTTTCGTTTCGATGACGTATACTTCCTGGTTTCATGCCAGTATCTGATCAATGGTATCTTGACAGATAACTGTTACCATTGATCATCGAGGACTATATTTTTTCAATTGATTTTTTTAGAGAACATAAATGTACTCTGATAAAACCTCCAATACTTTTCATTAATAGAACCTACATTTTTAGAAGTAGAAAGTGTAAATACGTAGGTACTTACTACTATTATCTAATACCTTTAAACGAGCAATTCTTGTATATATGTATTATATATATATATAGTCTGAATCTCGGGAACGGCTCCAACGATTTTCATGAAATTTAGCATGCAGGTAAAAAAAAACTAAGCAAAGATCGGTCATTCAGGTAGTTTTACTTAATATAATATATAAAAGTTTTAAAACACTTTCATTTTCACCCATAAACAAATCCAGGACTTCCAGTCTATTGGCAGCGTTAAACTTGTATTAAATTATTAATCTTAATAATGTAATGACATGCTTAGTCGTATTACTCAGCGCCATCTAGATTCAAACTAATACTTTTTTTACTTAATAAAATACATATAACACACAAATGCAATGCGAATAGACACTGAGCGGAAATAGAACTTGCGATCGCTAACACTGCAGTTGAATCCTATACCCCCAAACCACACAAGTCTTCTTTTTTTGTTTTAATTAGATGGTATTTTTTTATTTCCAGTGGAAGACGCAAGCGGTCGCTACACGTCCATGTTCTACTGGGGCAACAACTACTGGACAGGCTCCGCTGAACTCTGCGATATACTCAACGATGAACATGAGCCCACGCGACCAGACAACAGTGAGTCCATACATTACAGATAGAATCTTATGCTAAATTTGTAGAGTGCAATTCACTTTGGCAGGGGTTTCGTTAACAAAGTGTTTGAGGGGTAGGAGTGGTTACCAGTCAACTTGCAGGTTTAAAATACATATAAATTCATATCATGATCCACTGCTTACTTAAAAACTTCCAGAACGATTTCTACAGCACCGTTTTCATCAAAGAATTCCTTGCCTTTTTGACCACGTCGTGGTTGGGTCAGGTTGTGGATCACCACAGATAACCACTTACCGTCAGGCATTATAAAAACTATCTGTAAAATGACAGAATAAAAATCATAGTTTTGTAAAAACACCATCGTTACCAGTTACAATCTGATGAGCTCATCAAAACGAATCATATGACACCAAACACGGTTTTCTATTAGCCACTAAAGAGTTCAACTATCTCCATCATCAGATCAGCCCCAAGATACCAAATTATAGCTTTGTCATCCAAACTACATAATCATATGTACCAAAGTTCCATTTCGATACAACAATTAGAAGTACAGTTACCGGCACGAGTCGTGAGCACACTTTTTATTGGTTGATATGACTTTGACCACGCTGAGGCTGCACGTGATTGGTTTGTCAGTCGATGCTCGTCGTCTGTTGGGTTAGCCCGTAGGATTCGGCTACCGTAACTTTAATACTGTACTGTACGCTAGTTTATTTTTGTTAATTTTTGAAAATTTGTGCTCACGACTCGTGCCGGTATCTGTAGGTTATTTTGATTTCCAAGATTTATTTACATAGTTACAACAAGTAAAGCTAAGAAGTCGTATTAAAAATAATGTGCATTGTCCAGTATCGAGATGAAACTCAATGATCGACAAAAACTCTGTTGAAGGAGTCCCTTTTCACTGAATTTTCGTCGTAATTATTTCACCCGCCTTTAAATATTGGTCAAAAAAAGCTAATGACGATTGATAACAAGTTTTCACTGAACTCATAACACCCAAGCAATCCATGAACCGAAACAACTTTGCATTTCTATAATTTCGTCAGCCTTTGTCGTATCTGCGATTCATAGTTCAAATACAAAAGTACATAGCGTACCTTTCATATAGAAAAAAAAAGGCAACGAGCGGTTGTAGACCGAACCGAATGAAGAACCGGGCGGTTGAGGTACGCTTACCAGCACCTCATGCTGCCCTGAATGTGTGAATTTGCGGGCAGGCGCTAGGAGGGGTCCGGATGTCTTAATAAAAGCTGTGCCCGGTTCCCTTATATTTTAGGCGCAGTGTGGCACACCGTGTGGTTTTAGTCGGTTCGATTCTGACACACCGCCCCACTCAAACCTCCGGTGGGGTAACGCCCGAGGGGGGTTCAAAATGCACAAAAAAAAAGTCCGACACGGTTTTATCTGTTATCAATTTTATATAATAACAATAACTTAACACATCTCACTCACGGCCGTCTGTTCCCAAACTAGGCAGAGCCTGTACTATGATAACTAGACGGCTGATACACATACTTATATATTTCTAAATACATACATATTATAGATAAATTACACCCAGACACAACAATTACTGTGGCATGATTAAGGCGGATGGTAGACTAAAGACTGTTTATACCTTTGTTCACTCGTTACTAAATTTTTATAGAATACTATATAGATTGTTTGGTTATTATATTAGAGCTGGGGACTGACTATTGTAATCTATTTCGAAATGATTGATATCTAGTACTGCTGAAATATATTAAAGAAAATGTTTCAAATTAAAGCTACATTACGTAATATATTTATATGTGTTCATTTTATATTGCGAGGGTATAATTGATAACCTAATAAATACGTTATAATATATAATATAATAACTCCATGTGAGATACACACGGCCGTCTGATCCCAAACTAGGCAAAGCCTGTACTATGGTAACCAGACTGCTGATAAACATACTTATATATTAAAGATAAATTACACCCAGACACAGAACAAATTGTCGTGCTCATCACACAATTATTTGTCCTGGGTGTAAATCGAACCCACGACCTCTGGCTTAGCAGTCAGACACTAGACCAACAGCCCAGTCATAGATGATCAATTTTATGAAATAAATATATTGAATTTGAATCCGTACAATGGTTGCCTGGAAGAAATCGCCGTGTGAGATAAGACCGCCATGTTATACCTAAATATTTTGTAACATTATCTGCTATTTAAAAGGTGTAGGTGTAAAATAAATTGAATAAATACATACAAATTATAAACAAATTAATGAAATAGAGTCAATGACACAAAATTGACTCATTATTTGTTTTGTAAAATAATGTGAGTGTATAGAGAGGTGCGCCCACGCATTGTGCAAGGCCGCAGGCCTGTTTGTGGAAAGTGACGTAAGCAAACACCCCTTGACCCAGTACACGGAAATACGCAGAAATAACAGCGCTTGTATAATCTGGGTTGTTAAATAAATGAAGAAATTATTGTATTGAGGTCACTCGAGAAATAAGGAAAGAGGTTTTTTATAAATAATATAATTAGCTTTTGCCTGCATCTTCGCTCAGGTAAAAGTATATTTTCCATCTCTCCCTTTTTCTAGATGAACGGTACCCTATGTCATTTGCTGTATACCTGGTAAAGTGTATGCAAAGTTTCACGATGATCGGACTAGCGGTACGGCAGCGCATGAAATACTAACAAACAAGTCGGTCGTGCGTTCGATTCCCACCCGGGAAAAATAATTGTATGATAAGCATGATCATTTGTTTTGTATCTGGGTGTAATTTATGTGTAATATGTATGTATTTAGAAATATGTAAGTATGTATATCGATTGCGTGGTTATCATGATACAGGCTCTGCCTAGTTTAGTCCCAAACGGCCGTGTGGTTATTAAATTTTACTAAAAAAGTGTGTTTGAACGGTTGTTGCGAGTGCACAAACAGAACAAGTCACATAATGTCTTCACAGTACCCAAACAACAATTTTGAAACGACCATTAAAATGAACACTTAAGATCTCCACAGCCAAGATTTTTTATATCTCCAGCGAAGATGTAAAAAAGTTGCGTCACAACCGACAAGTTTTATTTAAAAAAAAAACCTGAATAGTATGGCAACATTTTCCTTTTATTACTTCGTGTAGATTACACACATTTAATACTAGCAACCCGCCCCGGCTTCGCACGGGTAGTAGAGACATCTTCAAACATCATCATCATATTTCAACCAATTTATACAAAACGTTAACAAATTATACACCTAAGCCTTCCTCATGAATCACTCCATGAAAACAGTATGAAATTCCGTTCAGTAGTTTTTCAGTTTATCGCGCACAGACGGACAGACGTGGCGGGGGACTTTGTTTTATAATATGTAGTGATTACATTTTTTATATTCCTATTGTGTAAGTTAAGTAGTGAAAATACTAGTTTTTCTCGCGGCACCGTTTGCGTTAATGTGCTGTTTTTTAATCAATTCTCTTTACCTCTCGAACAGTACTTTTTTCTGGATAAAAGGTACCAATATGACTAACTGTACCCCTGAAAAGGTGTGTGCAAAATTTCATAACAAACAAATAAACTCACATTCATATTATTGTATAATATTAGGTAGCATGCAAATTATTGTGTAACTACATCAAGAAAGCCATTGCAAAAATATCGGCGCGCGTTGATGTCTTTTGTATGACACTGCGCAAGCGCATCAATGGCTCACAACATAACTATAGAGTTTATAACTAATTATTGTTTACATTTGTATTGTTGTGTTTTGTGTACTTATTGCATAAGTGGTATTAATTATTATAGATTGCAATAGTTTAAGTCATAATGTAATAGCTATTTAGTTTAGTCTTTACCTTTCTGTAACATAAGTTTAATTGTGGATGACAAGGTGTCCAAGAGCATTTGAATAGGCGGCAAACGAACAGACGGGTCACCTGTTGGTAAGTGACAACCACCGCCCATGGGCACCTGCATCTCAAGAGTCACAAGTGCGTTGCCGGCCTTTAAGGTGGGAATAGGGGAAGGGGTAGAAGAGGGGAGGAAGGGGAGAGGGGGACAGGGAAGGATTAGGGCCTCCGGTAACCTCTCTCACTCGGTGAAATAGAATGCAAGCATTGCTTAACTACCGGGTTTCTGTGAGGTCGAAGCATGGCTCTCCCACACTTAAAATCTGTTCTCTTTATTAAACTTCAAAACGGTACGTTCTGTAGAAATGTGTATGAAATAATGAGTTATGACGTCACAACTAACTATTGCCATATAATTTACTTTTAATATTAAAAATTACAAAATAATAAGAAACTTGAAAACGGTAACGAATTAAGATATTCACAGTCTTATGACATCCTTAATTTCATGCGGGGCCGTTCTGCACCTCACGTGGTCTAAATTAGCAGTCCTCCTTACCAGCAGAAATACAAATCTGTACTAGTAGCTTCATCCAAACATTCTGCAGGCTAGAGTTACTTGCAAAATTTGGAATGGAAATTTGGAAGTTCATTGAAGGGAAAAGGTAGGTGAGAACGGAAGGCAATGAGAAAAAAAAAGACATACTGCTTATGCAGATAGATTAGGGATTGTAAGTTATAGCTCAAGCAGGTCAGGGTCGCATTCTTGGACCTCGAACTGGCTGTTGCCAGTAAGTCCAAGCCCCCTAACATAATAACATATTTTCCAGAGAGCAGTACGAACCACATCTTCAACGACTGGCGTCAGGACCTGTCGATGGCGGGCTCCGGGCCTCCTTTCAAGACGGCCTTCTACGTGGCGCGGGTCACCATCACCACCAACCTGACAGAGATTGTCAAAACTGTGAGTTTCCACATCCTTATTTAAGAACGTAATTGTCTAATGTAATTGACTTCCGATCAAGTGGTTTCGGGTTCGAAGCTCACCCAGTACACTACCGACGTTAACCCACACCCATTTTTTGCGTGTGGAAATCCCCTCGGGCCGTCACCCCACTGGGGTTTTTGGTGGGGCAGTGTGTCGGAATCGAACCGGCTAAAACCACACGGTGTAGCGTACTGCGCCTAAATTAGGAGGGATTCCGGAACAGCTTTTATTAAGACAATCGGGTCACGTGAACCTACTCGTGAATAAAAGAATTTAGCTTAGCTGGTAAGCGGAACAAGAATACTTGTAATATGTGGCCCGTGTTGCTAGTATGCTTTAAAAAAACAAAGTGATAATTTTTTCTGTTATTTACACATAGATAAGCTCACGCCTTACTCCTTTTGGGGTAGACCGAGACACCCTGCCTGCCACTTGCTTCTATCCCTGACATCCCTTACGAGCTCCCTTTGCTGTCATTAAACACTTTCATTCATACAAACCCGCTGGCTTCGGGTAATTCTGACATTCTCTTTCTGCAGAACATCACCAAATTGACCAATATTATCTGCAATCTCGCCACTACCAGCCATGTTACTAATGTTCGCTTAACATACATTTTTAATCATGTGTTCCCCACTCATTCTTTCCACGTGCCCAATTCACCTCAGCATACAGTTTAATTTTCTTCATTCAAGCCTCACTGCTCCCGAATATAGTAGCTATCCAAAAAGCGGACACAAGTATCATCCAGACTCGGTACAAGATAAGATAAGATATGTATTCGCCAAGAATATGATACAGTAGGTGATAACATTAAAAAGTAGCCCGAAATATTTGCCGAAATTTTACTTAAAACTATTAGGTTTTACAATAAAAAAAATCATTTATGATTTAAAAACTCTTCAAGTAGCAAAACTTGAATTTTTATTGAAATCGTTGCAATGGTAATTCTATTATTACTTAATGATTACGGTTATAATTTTTTTTTTTTTTTTTTTTTTAAAAGACTACTAGTAACGTGGGTCACACATTGCTAGTATTCTTGTTAACCCCTCCAGCTAAGCTAAATGCTTGTGTTAGGAGTAGGTTCACTACGGTAGTGCACTGGGTGGGGTTCGAACCCGCAACCACTTGATCGCAAGTCCGACGACTTAGCCGTTACGCTACCGGCGCTTGACATTATATAATTATTTTTACATCGAGAAAAGCTTCTTTAGTTCAGTGGGCTCTCTTTTAATGAATTGTATCCTCGCTAACTTTTGAACAATTACTTGTGGATTACATAAATGTTTGTCCCGTGTGGGATTCGATCCCCAACACTCGACGCGGTAAGTGGCTAGGCGACCACTTGAGCTATTGCGCCATCCCTGCTGTGACTGACAGAATAAAAGTAATATACGAGTATTTCTTCCAGCGTCGAACCCTGCACCTCGGCGTATGCTTACCGTACTCATGCTCGCGAGCGTCAGTGGCCTCGTTGGTAGGGGACGCACGTGCTCCTCTACTGGCCCACAAGGTCACGGCTGTCAGGTCACCCCAGCACGGAGGCTACACATACCTGGGAGACCCAACCTTCAGGGTACTACTGTGAGTATATTACATTCTATGGGGTACAGTGTGGGGTTCTTCAAGTAAGGAGTCTACAGGTTTTTAAAGGGTTGGCGACGCGCATGCGAGTCACCTGAAGTTGCAAGCGTCCATAGGCTATGGAAAACGCTTACCATCAGGTGGCCGTATGCCTGTTTGCCACCGACGTGCTATAATTAAATTTCGGGAGATACTTCCAAAACCAGTCGGCTCCAATTTGACATGGTGGTTGACTGTCAAGTCAATTAAGTTCTTCTTAACTAAACATCCACAGTAGGGTCTGTAGTACACGACAGATTTGCAGGTTAAGCCTATAACACCCACCTTTTTGCGGAGGTTAAAAATAATAGGTAAGTCTTAAATAACACTGCAAGAGGAATGTCAAATAAATGTATATTTACTAAAGACAACTTCCATAATTTATCTCCATTAGAAAAATTACTGCATAGAGATAGTAGGGATCTACTTCCTGACCGCGTTGGACACATAGTAAAACAATGTAAACACAACACATTTTAATAGCGAACCAAATTAAAAAGTTAAGAAGAGTGCAAGTATCCACCTCCTGGCTCATCAGAGCATCGTTACCAAGCCTAATCTGTTGGGCTCGTCAAAACGAATCATATAAGCCCAAACTCGAGGGGTTTACTATTAGCCGCTGAAGAGTTCCACTATCCACCTCTTGACTCCATCTTTATTGGATAAAGCTTGCTTGTTGATTTTGCCAATCAAACTTCAAGATGCTAAATTATAGTACACTAGCAGCGCGTCGCGGTTTCACCCGCGTAAATCCCGATCCCGTGAGAATGTCGGGATAAAAAGTAGCCTATGCGTTAATCCAGGTCTCCAGCTATCTACATACCAAGTTTCATCGCAATCGGTCGAGTAGTTTTTATGTGAAAACATTACAAGCATACACACAAATGTTTCCTCTTTATAATATTAGTTTAGATATTGTCATCCGAACTTCTAACCAAAGTTTCAATTGGATGCGGCAATTTGAAGTAAGGTAAAATTTACTCCAAGATTTGTTTACATAATTAGTTAGTTACAAGCAAAGCTAATAAAAGCGTGTCAATAATAGAAAGAATTTTTTTTTTATTAAAGATAAAAATTTATTCACTCCAAAACAAATTTGTTTATCACGTCACCAATCTTGTCATCCATAGCAAGGGTCTTTTAATTTAAAAAAACACAAGCACTTTTCTTCCTAACGATTTTTTTTATCTTTAGTCGGGACGATCTAGGCACTTGTCGACGTAGGAACGAGATGACGGATGAAAATAATATTAATCTAAAAATTCTTCAATTTGCCCCAATGGTAAGAGTTTGATTTAGGACGAGCTGACGAATCACTCGATTTGTCTGCGAAAAAATTCATGCAGCATATATTATTGCATTTTAACTTGGCTGGTTGCTGATATATGATGATGATAAATACATCACCAACCAACCAAGTTAATTTGCAATAACTCCAAAAAATTGCAATAAAATGTTGGTGAATCATTAAACTGTTAACATAATTATGAAACACCAACATTATGATATTTCTTAAGTTAACGTTACTTAAGTCCGACGTGGGGTTATTCCGCTTTCTAAACGGTGTTTGTGTGTCAAGTGACGTCACCGTTATGGTCTAGTCCGGCCTGGACTCTGGCCGAGCAGAGAGACCTTTTGAATGTAGTACAACAAGGTTTTATGTAATATCTGTAAGTTATACAATATCTTGAGTAATTAAGAATGGTGGTTAAGACGTTCTAGTTGTTGGCCGTGGAAAAAATGCTTGCTATTTCATAGTTATCCGTGCGGATTACAATTTGGTCAGTGCGATCCCGATACATAGGGTGATTTCACCTGTTTTCGACCATTTAAGAAAATATACTTCTACCATAACATTTGCCAAAGAAGTCTTTTCACGTTTACATATTTCGGGTGTGACAGATTACACAGTTTTGATATTTATATTCCCTTAATTAAGAAATGCTATGATAAAATTCTAAAAACTTAATATTTCCGAAACTGGCGTATTAGCTCCCCCTTTCGGTCAGTAATTCCAATAATCGGCTCCTAATTTAGCTAGTTCTTGGCCACTACTCAGTAATTTGCAAAACAGATTTTATTCACCCTTTATAGGTTCTATCACAACTGCACCCTCTTCCAAATTAAAGAATTATAATTAACAATAACAATCTAAATCAAGGAAATAAAAAACTAAAATAAATCAAAGTAGTGCCAGATTATAAATGCATCATTAATAATTGCACTGTCGCTGATCTCCTGAGCTCAAAAATCAGCTAAAGTGTAGTTGAATTTCCTTTCCTTCTAGATTTTTTAAAAGCTTGTTTTCTAATTTGTTTTATCTGAACATAACATTAGAGAGATATTTACAAAATTAACGAAGTAATAATCGGCTGTTTTTTTTTTTTGCAATGGCCTGAAACTCACTTTATCAACATCTGTTTCTTTGGCCATTGTCCAACTTACCAAAGTTTATGCCTACCTAACAAAACAAGTGTTCCGGAAGTAAGTTACGGTCTTTAAAATCTGTTTAACTTAACTGTTCAATTTTGATTCAAATGCAAGTTTGTATTGCCTGGTATTTTACCTCCGATTTTCATAAAAGCAAGTGGAATGTGTAAAGTTAAAGATTTTGAATGGTACACATAATACTAGCTACCCGACCACGCTTTGCTGTGGTAAAGTAATTTGCTATAAAAATATTGTGACTATAAGAAAGCCTATCTCTCAAGTAGGACCAAACTGCACACAAAATTTCATTAAAATCGGCTCATCAGTTGAGAAGTTCTTCGCGGACAAACAACGTGACACGATTTTTGCGACGCAACGTGACAGATTTAAGATTTTATTAATATTTTCAATTAAAATAAAAAAAAAATAACTCATCTTAAGTATATGAGAATATAAAACCAAAAAGGGCCGGAAAACTGGCTATACCACCTTATATTGTTTTTACTGAGATTAAGGTACGAGAATTTTTAAGGGTCCTAATGGGAAGTAATTATAACATCAAAATGACTAAGGCAACCTCTTTAAAATACAGTTATTTAAAAATAAGATTCAGCTTCTTCAGAGTTTGCATATTATTTTAGAATTTTTATTCTGCAAGTGTCGCTTTAAGGCTGAACTTGCGTTAAAATTGGTTTCCAGTTCCGATAATATAATTTATACACTGTTTTGCATACCAATAATCTTAGATACTGACGAGTTTCCCCGTTGAATATAAAATATTAAGGTATCGGTGTTCAACATTTGTATAAAGAAATAACCGAAGAGGCCAGCCTAAATAACGCTTTATAATTGAAATATTACGGACATGACAATTTGATCAACAAAATATTAATGGCATAATATATCAGGATCAACCAAAGCCTGTTTGAAGTTTTGTTAGGGAAATGCTATTCCCTAACAATATTTAGTCACATAACGTCATTTTACCCAAATTTATATATAACTACTAGATATTTGTTGAGTAATACATGTACTTCAGAGAATTAACTCACGTTTGTAAGTATAGCCTACTATACTTACAAACGTGAGTTAATTCTCACCGGTACTTATATAAATTGGTTCAACAGCTCTTGTTGCGAAAACTCCATACTCTGTAGAGCTAACTTAGATAATTATGTAGTACAGCTGTTTAGCAATGAAATAAAATTAAAGTACACGCACGGTAACGCTGACGAATACCCGTAACTACTATTAACTAACAATGCGAAATTAAAACAATGAGAGCTCAACTCATAATAACAACATATTCTATTGTAACAAACAATGCCTCTTGTACGATCAGTCAGTCAGTAGTCAATCACCTTTACGTCATAAATGGTTTGAAATCATCTCTTTTTAACCGACGAAAAAAAAGGAGGTTCTCAATTAGACCGTATAATATATTTTTTTTTTATGTCTGTTCAGCCCTCACTCTGTTATTTATGAACCGATATTGATTATTCTTTTTTTGTTAGATAGGGTATACCTCAAGGGTGGTCCCATGTCAAGGAAGTCATGATCTGATGATATGATCCTGATAAAATTGAGGGAAACCGTCGAAAATTAAAGGAACGAATAGTGTTTCTGTTTACTTTTCATTACTTTATCAGGTATTTGCGTTTAGAAATCATCACATCATGTAGCTGAGCTGATGATGAAAAAAAATCATAAAATAAAAATCTTTTTAACAAAAAATTAAACCGACCAAAAGAACTAAAAAGAAACAACAAACTGATTAATTATCAAAATTTTATATGTACCTACGTAGAAATGGACATGGCTCTACGTAGGTAATTAATCATTTTATTATTTGGATTTGGATATCCACAGGTAGTAATTTTATCATTTAATTGACATATGTGTGTGTACGGTGGAAATGACGAATGACAATATTTTGTCAACTCTTTTTTAAACCTTTCTCCCTATAAGTTTATTGTACGTCCTTGCTAGTCACTGTTGATAAATATATTTAATGACCCTTTTCCAACATTGAATTGGAATTCAATTCGAGTCGAAACTAAATTACTAAATATTAAATATAATTATGTTTCTTCACGAATGCCTCTGACCATGAGTAAACGTGTTTCTATCATCTTTCGGAATAGTTTTTTGTTTATAAGAAACAAGAAGAATATATATCTCTTTTAATAGACTAAAAAAATAATAATAAAGAATGTAATTATTCAAGGTATCAATAATACTTAGTTTTCTGAGGGCTGCTTTTCATAATTTATTTTAACCACACGGAACTATTCATAGATATGGATGCCATAGGTAATTTGTTTCTTTAAACGTATCAATACAAATAAATGAAATTGAAGTGTCTGTCTGTAATGTCAAAATAATATTCCTTATTTTAAGTTTATACAGTTATTTGCACGATACCTATACCTAAAAATCATTTTTTGTAATTTGTATTTCGGTTTGTTCCGGCTAATCTCCGGAACGAGTGGACCGATTTCCACGGGACTTTCACTGACAGATAGCTGGTGGTATGAGGAGTAACTTAGGCTCTGCTCAAAATTTATAAATATATGTATGCGAGTGAAGCTGCGCGGGAACCGCTAGTGGTAAATAAATGAGAAAAACGAGCTAGTAGGTAAAGGACGAAATCTTTCCGCTCGTTTCGACCAAAAGGTACACCTTACTTCAAACAATTGAGGAATTGGTTCGCAATCCTTTCATTATTCGCCTTACTGAAGCACCTGGATAAATTCAAGAAGAGTTAACTAAAATGATACACGGTAGTGCCCAGTTGAAAACCAGCGCCAGGCACCCACCAGTGCCTGGCACAATGCTGAACTGGTCTCCCATTTTGGTGCGACAGCGAGATGACTTCTTCTCGTCTTGTAAATTTAAGTTAGGTATATCCATAGAGCCCAGCTCAATGTTTAGAATTTGGTTAAGTGTATCATTCTATTTGCATCTCGTTTAGATGTGCCACAATAAACATATTTTCTTTCTTTCTAGTAACTGCAGGGATATATTCGAATTTGAAGATTTTTGGAGCCAAAAAGGCACATCTTTATAATATTTAAGAAATAGCAAACGTTACCTAACATTGTTTTCTTCCACATACCTATGCGAGCAGAGATTATTAAACTTTTTAATTGTTAAAAATAAAACCAGAAATCGTTTGGATGGCAGTGCTTATACGTGGCCGGCTTTGAGTAGAAACGAACCAAAAATTCAACAGTTGTTATACAGCATACAGTGCTAAAAATTTAACTAAAAATATAACCACTAAAACTTTGGCAGATAATAAAGCGATTTGATTGATTACAAATAGTTTTAAACATCATTTGTTTATACAATTACCTAATAAGAGTTTTTTTTAAGCCAAATATTGGGTGCTGCGTCCAGCCTCCTGCTAATTCTACTCCTACTAATTGCTGCATTATTTAATTTACATTCCAGTGCCGTATCTATCATAGTCAGCCTCCTCCTGATTTCATCTACGGCGTATGACCTAAAGATAGCTCGCGATGTGCGCAGACGCAGACAGCGCGCTGCCAACATCACGGCCAACAGCAACGCACGTACCGACCTCAAATTAGACCTGAACGGGCTTGATGATATCACTGTAGCTAATGGTGAGTCACCACTCTTAAAATATGAAATTTAAAACGCGACTTTACTTGCGTTATTGTAGATTTTGTCAAGCTGGAAGACCGATTTAAAGTTATTTTTCTGGGTTAACGGTAGTGGTCATCTCACCACTACGCTGTGCCGAGTGTTGTGGGTTCGAATCCTACACGGGACAAAAATTTGTATGATCCACAAATAGTTGTCCCGAATCTGGGTGTTCTTTGTGTCCGTTGTTTGAATGTTTGTGAAGCCCCCCGCGACACAGGATTATTCCTAATGCGTGAGTTGTCTTTTTAAATGAAAAAATTAAATGAAAAATACGCGTATCGAGATGGGAGGCACTGCAACTGCCCAAGGGCTTATAAATGTGTAAATAAAATTTTAGATTTTGACAAAACTACGTTTGTACCTAATACTATCTGTCTACCTAGAACCTACCTGAAGGATAGAGAAACTGATCAGTCTAGATACAAACGTGGAGAAATCTCCTCTACCCTACTACAGCATTTAGCATTAAGTTATATGCATACTCATTGTATTGTGTATGGTGCAGGCAAGTCGATGTACAACGTGAACAACAATCTGGCCATCAATAGCAACACGTCCGAGGAGAGCCTCACCGCCGACAACGCATCAACTTCCACTGATGAACTTAAACTTAGTAAGTGATGACACCCCTGATACACTAGGCCGGGCCACAAACTTTGAAATCAATAGCCTTCACATGGGTTAATAGCGCCAACAAACCACATTTATCAAATAAGAATCGAGAACAACAAATAATTCTTCAGACGCCACGTACGTCGACGGTCGCCGCGAAGACTGCATTGCTAATTTATCTATTTACCAAAAAAAAAAATATTTAGCTGGTCCTGGTCTCTAGACAGGTACACGCGGTTGCCATGCGGTCTCTGCGCAGCAAACGTGTTGTGTTGGCGCAAAAAAAAATCGTCTCATATAAAACGGGCGTGTTTACACGTACGTAAGCTACAAAAAGGCAATTTAATATCGGTTCTTGATCAGTTTATTATCGTGCGTCAAATACTGCTTTGTGTAAGGGTGTGAGTGAGCCGACTTCAATCGGAATATACACTTTAACCCGAAGTACGTACGACAAAGATATTCCTTTAAATCATTACACTTCATGTCATGTTATGCCATGTTAGATAAAAACACTAACTTAACATGTTCAACACTGAAGCGATAAATTTAAGGAGTGAATGAAATCTGTGGATTCTTTGAATTTCGTATTTGTTTGATGTATGTAGACAGATAGATTAACTCTGTATTGTACACCAAAACGCAAAGTTAAAGATTGTGAATTGCGATCGGTCAAACAGTTTGGACAAAAAATTGCATAATAAGCATGTATATTCCGATCTCACTTCGATCGCTCTAGATAGGCACTCGCATTATTTTAGATCTGATGTTCTTCCTGCAGGTGTGTGGTCGGAGCTGCTGCTGTCGTTCTCCATGAAGGCGAACGTGCTGCAGATCTTCGACCAGTCCGTGGGCCCGGACACGGTGCCCGTGGTGCACGGCTTGAGGACCATGTCTATGGTCTGGGTCATCTTCGGACATACTTGTATCGTAGTCTTCAAAGTAAGTAGCAATATATATTAAGCGCAAGGTATTTTTAACACGATCTTTGAAGATTTTAATTTTGCGAATTAGAATGCAAACTACGTCTTCGCCATCTTTTGCTCAACTCTCCGCATTACATGTCCATGCCACGATAACCTATTTCTCCTCAAGTTTTCGTCCACTGGCGCTACTTTTAGGCTCCCTCTAATATATTCATTTCTCACCTCGTCTATCCTAGTGTCACCATACATCCATCTCAACATTCGCATTCCAGCTCGGTGCAGGCGTCTCTCATCCGTTCTCTTTGTGCGCCATCTTTCAGATCTATACAGGACACTTCAGTTTTATAATATTATTAAAGATAAAATAATTGAGTTACGACTATTTACAGTACGCAGACAACACAGCACTGCGAGCTGTCTTGGAGAAGAGCTTCTTGTTCCAGCTCATCATCAGCGCCGTCTATAGCGTCGATACTTTCTTTTGCCTCGGGTGAGTCAACATGTAGACGATCATGGTTAGATGCAAGTGTTAATATGCGGTTGCGTTTAGTTTTTAATAAGAAATACTCTACAGTCGCATAATGATTCAATCTTACTAATAGATCTAGGCCCAATTAACATTTGGAAGATATGAGTTTTTATGGCAACACAATAATTCAACAATTATCTGTAATCGTCCAGAATTCAAAAATCGACCGCAATTCATTAAGTTGTTGATAAGAACTGTTTTCAAAATATTTTATTGATAACACTAAAGCTTGTCAATAGTTAGTTAGTTACCACAATAATTATATGAACAAAATTGGTTGTCTGTGAAGTCGGTTTACGGACGATAACTTTACATGATAACGTCATAAGAAAACAGTGGAAGAGAGATAGATGCATCACAAGCCGGATGCTTAGGCCGATAGGCTTGTTCCGCGCTCTCGCTTGAACGCTCGGCTCAGGCGGACAATGAGTCATGCTTTTTCGTGCGTGCAGCCGGCGTTCATCGATTTATAAGACGTTATCACGTCAAAAATGATATACCTATAAGTATACACTTTTGTATCATTTTATATGTTTTGTACAATAAAGAGTTTATCTATCTATCTACCTACTTAACCGACTTCAAAGCCTAAATCATGATAAATTGTAATAAGCGTATTCTTCATCATTTAATTTTCAACCCTTAAATTTAATTGGCACCAACTTTGAGTACAACCAATTCAATTTAAAAAAAAAAATGTTTGAAATCGGTCTGAAACGGCGAAAAAAAAACAGTTGAACCGAATACTTCCTTTTTGGAAGTCGGTTAAAAATGGGAAAAAGGAGCTTTTATATAAAGATATTATTAAAAAAACGTTATAATTACAGTGGTATGCTGGTTACATTCCTGTACTTCCGCACCAAGTCCAAGGGCAAGCTGGACCTGCTGGTAAAGGGACACAGGAAACTTACATCAGGAGTGCTGCAATTCCTCGGACTCGTCGGATATAGATTCGCTAGGTCTGTCTATCAGTTTAAATAACTTCGATGTTTCACACCTACGGCTGACTTGACAGCTTAATGTATATTTTATCCCTTTATCTAAATTTTTTTGGAAAAAATTACTCCCGCACTAAAAATTATTCTGGTATCGTGGGAGATTCATGAAATTCAAACATTCAAACAACGGAAATAAAGAACACACAGACTCGGGACAGCTATTTGAGAATTACACAATTTTTTTACATCAAACCCTCAACAACACTCGGGGCGGCTTAGTCGCGAGGCGATCACTTTAACCATTGTGCCATGCATGTGATCATGGAGGCAGGTTTTTTTTACAACACATAATAGTAATACAGGACTAGTCTCGGATAGCTCAAGATAAGGCATTTAACCAGATTGATTCTCTTCGTAGATAATGTTGATTTTCTTTAATATCTGCTGACCCGACAGACGTTGTCATGTCATCATTTTAATAAATTAGTGTCAATTTCATGGAACTTCCAGTTCTGCCCAAATTTCCCCATTTTCAGGACAACTTTACCAATTTAACTATCCCTAAAGACCGTATTCGGACTATTTGTAATATTTCAAAGAAAAAAATACCCAAAATCCGTCCAGCCGTTCTCAAATGAAGCGCATACCAACGAACAGCATTTTATTGCTCTGTTTTTTCCATAGAAAGGTTGTCTGGAAGACATCGCTATTAGCGATAAGATCGCCCATTGTACTTGCTGCTTAGTATAAACTATGTTTAATCTTTGTTGAACTGTGGTGTACAATAAAGAATGTTCTATCTATCTATCTATATTCCGGTATGTTTCAGATTGACAGCTCCATACTTGTTCATCCTCGGTGTGGTGGAGGTAACAATGAAATGGTTCGCGTACAACTCTGTCTTCGAGCCGCCAGCGATGGACCACGACACCTGCCCCAAGTACTGGTGGAGGAACCTGCTGTACATCAACACTCTATTCCCTGTTGACCAGATGGTGAGCTTTGTGCAAAAGGCTTTTTATTTTACATGTTACATTCAAATAGAGAGAGTTGGCATGAAGATATAGAATGTTTCATACAACTACGGCAAAAGATTCATTCAACTCACCTGATGAAAAGTGATGATGAAGACGAAGATGCTACGCGCCTATTGAAGAGAAACCTATGTGATGTGTTTCTTATGATTTCCAGTATAATTTACGTTTAATCCTATCGCCGTCCTTGATGTCAGTTGCTAAGTCGTGTGCGATCGCGTCTCGATTTGCATTTATCGAAAACGTAGCTTGGATAAACGTGCAATCTATTGAATATACGGTGGAGGCTCGACTAAATACTTAGACAGTATAAAGTTCTAAATGAAAACAAGATAATGATTTTTTAGGGGGGGAGACCATGTTCGTTATTGACCGTTTTATTATTCATACTATTTCAGTGCATGCTGTGGAGTTGGTACCTCTCAGACGACACCCAATTCTATGCTGTCAGCGCTATTCTACTGATTTTGGCCACAAGGTACGTACTTTAGGACAAATACAGAGTGTCGTTGTGGGAATGGTGTATGTCAGATGATGATGATCAGGTGATTGAACATTTTGTAACATAATAATAATCTATATTTTATATTTTGTTATTTGGCACATATATGTTAATACTAGAATTGACCAATCTACTATTTTTAATACTTTCCTCTTTTTATAGTTTTTCAGCTTGCAAATACAAAAAAAAAATCGCATGTCTCCTCACCTCAAAAACAAAAATTTGCATTTATTGTAAATTTTTATAAATATATGAAAAATTAAACTTAATTCTTTAATAAAATATAGGAAGTATTAAAAACTCTTTACCAGCCTTAAGTAAATTTGTTTTTCTTCCCCAGTCACTTCAAACTCACAGCTGGTTTAACCGGCGTGCTTTTCCTCTCATCCCTGGTGACGACAGGCTACGTGTCTTACAGCAGCAACCATATACCGAACTCAGAAGACCCATTCACACAGTTCGACAAGGTCTACGAGAAGCCCTGGACGAGACTCGGCCCCTACCTGGTGGGCATGTTTACTGGATGGATACTGTTCAAGACTAACCTTAAAATTAGGATGAATAGGGTAAGTTCCAAATTTGAATAAAAAAAATATTATTGACACAATGACAGGCTAAGGCAATTTTTTATACAGCGTAGAACTTACAAAAACGGCTTTGTAATTTGAAGTAAATTAAAAAAGTATATACCACTCTTATTATACTGATATTCTGTGTAGATATGGGCGTGGGTGGGCTGGTCAGTGTGCTCAGCGAGCCTCCTGTTCCTGATCTTTGGTCTGTACAAGACAGAGTTGGGCGTGTGGTCTGCCGCCGTGTACAGCGCTTTGTCCCACTCGCTGTGGGCCGCGTGTATTGGATGGATCATCATCGCTTGCTCTACAGGTTATGGAGGTAAGGATGATAATATAATATTCAGCGCTATGTAGGCCCCTAGATATTATAAACTAGCTGACCGGCTGACTTTGTACGCGTTTGTAAATTTTCCCCGTTTTTTCAACATTTTTCATTGATACTTCGCTCCTATTGGTTGTAGGGTGATAAATTCTCCTTCCTCGATAAATAGGCTATCCAACACTAAATGTAATGTGTAACAAATCAAATAACAATATTTTGTGTGTCTTGATGGTAACACTGAGCGCAATAAGACTTAGACCACATTGATTGTATCTACATATAATGATTTGATTGATTTGATTGATTTGATTGATTTGATTGATTTGGTTGATTTGATTGATTTGATTGATTGGATTGATTTGATTGATTTGATTGTATTGATTGATTTGATTGATTTGATTGATTTGATTGATTTGATTGATTTGATTGATTTGATTGATTTGATTGATTTGATTGATTTGATTGATTTGATTGATTTGATTGATTTGATTGATTTGATTGATTTGATTGATTTGATTGATTTGATTGATTTGATTGATTTGATTGATTTGATTGATTTGATTGATTTGATTGATTTGATTGATTTGATTGATATAATTCATTTGATTGATTTCATTGATTTGATTTAAAATAATTTTCCAATTAGAACCAGTAAATCCTGAGATTAGCGCGTTCAACCAAACAAACTCTTCAGCTTTCTAATATTAAGTACAAATAAAAAGGCCTAAAGGAATGCAAACAGACATATGTATATGTTTGCACTGTGTGGAGATCAAACTCGTGACCCCGGAATCGCAGTTAATCGTTCAGAGAAGAAGTGTCTTTGACTAACATTAACATATGGATAATCTATGATACGAAATAGTGTATATGTAAAATTAAGTTCCGACTTCTTTCTAGATTATTTTTGACTATACCATGTTGAATTACCTTATTTTGGTACTACTCTAGGCGCCACTGAAAGTGAAAAAGGAACAACGTGAACGTGTCACTTTACAACTTTATACATGGTTTTTACTACTGATGACGTAACAGTTTATGAATGTTTTTTTTTAAGAAACGCCACCTTTAACAACGACCTTTACACACATTTACGTGTATTAATTCTAATAAAAATCGTAAGAAAATGACACTTTGCAAACCTCGTTTCCAGGTTGAATTTCTGCAAATTAAATATCCCACTCAACTCATTGTGCAAGTCACTCAACCTTTTCTGTCCAGGGTTGGCAGGTTAACCCCACTTTGCACAAGTTTGAGTCACTTGTGCAAAGTGGGGTTGTGATCTTTCTTTTTCCAGGGTGAATGACCCCGCTTTGCACAAGTTACTCAATCTTTCTTTTTCAAGAGTATGTGACCCCGCTTTGCACAAGTTACTCAATCTTTCTTTTTTCAAGGTGGGTGACACCGCTTTGTGCAAGTTACTCAATCTTTCTTTTTCCAGAGTATGTGACCCCGCTCTCTACAAGTTACTCAATCTTTCTTTTTCCAGGGTGGGTGACCCCGCTGCTATCAACGCCAGTGCTGTACCCGTTCTCGCGGGTGACGTACTGCGCCTACCTCGTGCATCCCGTGGTGCTCCGGTACGTCGCCATGCACTTCACACATCCCATACATATGGGAGAACTGGTGGTGGTAAGTTGCCTGACATAATCTTATACATATCCCCGAAGAGGTAGGCAAAGAGGTATTAAAGGCATACATATGTATTGCCAATTGTAATTTGGTCTCACTTACGTAATAGGAGCAAGCCTCTTGCCGTTAACCAGGCGCTTTGGGAATTGAAGATTGGGAAATTGGGAGTATTTGAGAGGGAAAGGTAGATCAGAAGGGAAGACTGAAAGGAAAAGAATATATTTGGGGGTAGATATGTAAGGGAGTGTAATAGCTCAGGTTATTACCCGAAAGTCCGAGCCGACTAACACTTCTTAAACACATCCTCAATTGATTAAAGCGGTTTAACTGGAATTATGACTGTTGTCTTGTCGGTTACAGCAAAGAACAATTAGGGTATTGGGCATCCATTAATTACGTCAGCCAGAAAGGGCGTAGGGTAGAGGTGCAATAAAATCTCATTTCAATTCAATCATTAATCATTAAAATTGAAAATATTATGTCAACTTTTAACGATATTATTACACCACTCTGATATTATACATCCGAGCTATGTGAAACTGTGTCTCCTTAAACCTACAAATTTTGTTATAACACTAACCTAACAATTTCTGCCAACAGTTCATCCTGTTCCTGGGCCTGACAATGATATCGTACGTATTCGCCTTCGTCATATCCGTAGCGTTTGAAGCACCCATCGTCACGATGCTCAAGATAGTCTCACCCCAACGAAAACCCCACAGAGTATGAACATCACCGCCATTCTATCAAAATGTTCAAAAGACTGCCTTAATTCAGAACTGAGCCATTTAAGGCGGGGTAGAGGGCGCTAATGAGCGACTCTCGAGGTTATTTTATTATAATCAGCTTTACGATGCTATAAGGACAATGTGTTTGTGTAATGTTTTCAAGTTCTAATAGTGTAAATGGTCAAATAAACCCGTTGAGACCTTCGGCAAAGTGTAATATCCACTAGAAACTTGGGCGTCGAGACAGAGCAATCATATTGCAACGTCCAAATATTTATATTTCTTTATAATTACTAAGGTTATAGTCAAGTATTTTATTAGTCAAAAGTATAAGACTTGGAAACTTTGGAAGAATGTTAATAGAAAAGTGTGACATACCTACGTGTACAAATGAAGACAGCGCTGGTCCTGCAAGCCGATCCCGATCTTCTCGGGCATTGGCTTATGCATGCAGTTTTTCTGTCTCGATGTCCGAGTATGACTACTAAATAAAATTCTAAATAGTATGTCTTCGGAGTGAGTGTCAAAAGTGATTAACTGAAAATTTTGTCAATAAATGGTGGCCTGAATGTTTTACCTTCGCTGTCTGAATAGAAAAAAAATTAAGACAGAAAAAGATATAATATTAATGTTACTTTATTTGATTTATTTAGATTGAGCAAGCTTCTAAAAAGACGTTATAATGTGATTTACAGTTGGTTTTGTGTGTGGTGTAATAATTAAACGATTGGGGACTTTTAAAACGCATGACAAATGTAAAATCGATATGAATAATTTGTACCTACAAAGTAGAATAATTTGACAAGAGTACATTAATAATAAGTAGCTTAAAACTTAGTATCTATAGTGGACGCTTTAAGTTTAAACTAGTTTTTATCCGCCATGATATCATTATTAAGACTTACGGTCACCGCTCATTATAACCGCACCGCTTAAGCACATCAATAAGTGAGCGAGAGCCGCTAATGCGCTTACAGCAAAGTGACAGCTCAACCAGCACCACCGAACAGGCTTCAAATTCTTTCTGACCTATCGCTGCACAATATTGTAAGCAATCTTGTCTAGAGTGCGCGTGTGCCTATAATATCTCAATATACATTGGCTGGACGTCTTCATGCAGATTCGCAGTTCGCGAGCGGCCTACCCGTATCTTTTACGGTCTGTGCCCCACTTAAAGATGGTAACGGTAAGCGTGCTTGCAGCAGAAGCCAAAGCTTAGCCAAAAGCTTGCTGCAAGCACGCTTACCGTTCATATTATAAGAAGTATTGTTTAGCACAAGACTTAGTCTTTATTTAGTTAACAACTTAGTTGCTGTTCTAGAGCGGTGCGATTACAATGAGCAAACGCAGACACATTTTTAGACAGATACACTAAGTATCATAAGAAAGCTAGATAGCGAATTAAATGTTGAAGTATCGTGTTGTCAACAAAGAGTGTATGCGTATCCAAGTATGTTTATCTGTGTTCTAGAACCCATAGTACAAGCTATTCTTAGTGGAGGTCTAGATAGCGCTGTTTAACATGTCCAAGAACATCATATAAAAGTAAGTGACATTTTGTCACAATAAATACAATCCCCATTAAGTATTCATTCACAATATCCAAAAGCTTTATCTCTTTGGCTGTACTTTTAGCATATTTAAAAACGGAAAATCGAGTAGGTGCGCATACGTTAATTAGGGACGAGATCCGTGGGCGAGGTCTCAAAACCATTAACTTTATAATCGATTAATTTACCAACGAATTATTATAGACCAGTTTCATGTTAAAAGCACTTGATTTTGTAGCTTGAAAAAAAATTAAACAAATGTGCTAATCAATGGTTTTATTCTTATATTAAAATTTCGAGTCAGCACAACTTTTTTGTTGCTAAAATTATCGCTTGTATAGACTTGTATATGTATAAATAAATGCAAGACTTTAGAATATAAGGTTTTCAGTCTGAACCAGACATCATGTGTTGATTTTTCAAACTGTTTGTGTAAGTATTCTCTTAGTCTTGGCTTGTGCTTTCTGTCCTTAAAGTAGTTACAAAATCGTACAATAAATTAATTTTATTAAATAGCGATTACGTGGAACACGTCGTGAGAGTTACCTTGTCTTTTTTAAATAAACAGAAATATGTATTACAAAAGTAGTAACAGACATAAACATATAATACAAAGGTACCCTCAAACACCCCATTAAGAATATTATGTTAAAATCACAATACATACAATAAAATTTACATTGATGTAGTTATGCAATCATTATTTATTAATTGAATACTAGTACCTCACACACACATGTGTACATCCGTATATTTTTTTATAAATGCTTATTATAAGACGTACAACACACGGAGAGGTGCAAAACCGCTGATCGCGGTGCGGTGACCGCGAGGTCACCGCCACGATTTAGACGAAGAAGACCAGTTTCAACAACGTTCGGACAATGAATTCCGATATGATTGCAAATTACAGAGTTGCATTTATAATGATCCGCTCGACCGAGCGGATGAGCGGCTACGTCGCGGCAACTGCGGCTCCGTCGCTTGCCGCAGCGGTCGGCGGTGATGCACCGCTCCGTGTGTTAAACACCGTGTCATAGTAATATAACAGACTATAGCTAATCTGGAACCCCTTGATTTTTTTGCTAGAATCAAATTATTAATTACTTGGCTTTCATATATACAATGAAAGGTATAATCGAACGTGTTCCAAATAACTTTAAAACGAAATGTATGTACAATTATTTGTAAACTTAAATATGTAAATATATTGTAAATATAAACTAGTTGTAAGTTTTATTACCAATTATAAATATTATGATACTATTTTAATACAAAGCAATTAAAAATATCGGTTGTTTCATTGTCACGCGGTGAAGGTTAAGATCGTCACGAGGCGCAATCGGAGAGTCTTCTCAGTAGACTACAAAATGGAAACTCTACTAAAAGAGAGACTATCAGAGCTGCCAAAAGAGTCAACATTGCCGTTCCAGCGAAATATAGCCACTGTAACAATAATTATTTGTTAGGGATCATCCAAAACATATGTCACCTAAAAAAAACTTACTTCTCATTGACACCACACCCAGAAAGATATATTTTTTGCCCAAATTACAGTCAATGGGATCACCGAAAAAAAAAAGGGTATATATATCCCAGTGATCATAATTTTTTTTTCTCAAAATAATAACAGGGGCACATGAAAAACTAAGCATTGATAGTTTATAGGGGGTTTAGTGTTGTGTAATGTTATTCTTCAATCAAAGTGTTCTAGATTTCGTGATACATAAAGTAAATGTTATATTTAATGTATAATTGTGACACAAGCGAAAGGTACATAGCACTTTATTTTTTTTCTTAAGTAGTTCTACTTATGTTAGTGAATATGCTTATAACGCAGATTCCTCATTTTAAAAAACGTGTTTATGAGGAGATCGAAAGAACTTACGATGCAAATATTTTGGGAGCAAAGGGTCGTGTCCACCGAGAGTAGCACAGCTCGCGCTACAATTGGATGTAACAGTATCATGCCATAGCACAGGCGGCTCAGTGCTGCCACCGGTGATTTGGCTAATAAGCGGCGGAATGCACCTGGAAGAGAAACAAGTCATTGTATTTTAATTAAGAGATGCTAACCTTTACCTACATAGTACGTAAGTCTCCACAATGACAGTTCAAGTTATATTGACCAATGAAATAAACCAAGAAATTAAAAACCTAATTAATTATGATCGAAGGCAATATCAAGTATAAATAAATCTATAAACATAGGTAGAAAGGAATATAAGCCAAACCTAACTTTTGTACTCCTACTAGAACAATGTGTCTGAGTCCTTAGGGAAGATAGGGGCCGGGAGAGTAAGTAACATGCGAGAAATACTGGTTTTGCATATGTTTATAGATATTGGTAAGTGTTTAAGGCCCTATGCTGGTTTGCCAATGAAGTCAAAATCATAAAACACGACACAATTGCCTTAAAGAAACCTTTCACGCAATTGAACATTCGTAGTGACTCAAAATCTGCAACGTCCTCTTAAATCTAAAAGACAATAAGTAATCATCGTTGGTTTATTGATAAATAAATTTTATAGACCAAACTCACCAGCCAAATTAGTAGTTCCCATTAAAACAGGCCATAGCAAAGCAATAGGCCACGACAAGTGGAGCCAGGCAGCTAGCCAAGGCAGGCCAACCATGGACACAGCTACTGATGCGAATATAAATGCTAATGATGATATCCATAGAAGAAAAGATGTGATCTAATAAAAGAAAAACATTATGATTATTATTTTTTCGAAAACTGAAGACAGAACATTCGTTTTATCGATTAATTAACTAAAATATCAGGATTAAATTAAAATCAGTATGATTTCTGGGAAGCCTTTGATAGTGTTTTACATCGCGAGGGTAGAACAAAAGTATAGGTAATATAACCTATATATAACTTCTCTTTCTGTTAATTATTATTATTGCAATACGCGGCTTTTTCTAATTTCAATACCGTAAAATTCATGCTCACGAATTCTTTAAAGTATCCTATACAAGAAACATAAAAACCCCACGCGTTAGCCAAACTAATCAATTTATTTAAAATATTTCATCATAATCACCATTGGACGTCCACTGCTCCAGAAACTATTAAAAAGACCGGTCCAAAGATTAGTCATTTACCCCAATATTTCGTTCGAATAATAAATGGCCTTGAAGGACTCCTTAAAGACTTAAGGAGTCCTTCAAGGCGATTTCTTAGGCCCATCATTGAAAAATACCTTACCTTGGAAACCTTGAGTTTGCCTTGTAACATATGCACCAACCATCCAGTAAACACCCCAAAACAGTATGGTGCCACTCGCGCCCACGGACGTTCTATTATTGTCGTATACAGGTCAAAACCACTGGAAAAGCTGTAACACAAGTAATGGTTTTAAAAATACTACGGTATGGTTAAATATCTTAAACTACAGTAAGGCAATAATAAACAAAGACTTTAATTTCTCAAATGCTAATGCCAATGTATACCTTAAAGGCCAGACAGAATTGTACTACACCCACGTATCGAATACCAATTTGGCCAACAGGGTATCGAAACCAAATCCTGACGATCGCAAGCAAACATAACCGCATTTTTATGACACGGTACGAACGTTACAACTTTTATCTACATAATTAAGATAACTTTATTATTAGGACCAAAAAATTTACTCACAGCTTTCCAAATTCATAGTAAGCAGCGCTTGCATCAGAAACAGTGGACGAGAGTGCAGCGACAAGAGCGAGCGTTACGCATATGCGAGCGCGCAAGTTGGACGACACGCTTGCCGCACACATTATAGCTCCAAGCATGTGTACTTGTGTCTCCGTAGACAGATACCACGAGATTTGAATGCACTAAATATGGAAATATAAAAATTAATACAGACTTGACACATGTAATGTATGCACTTTAATAATATAATCTATAGCAAGCATACAATTAGCTGGTCGTACACATGATGATGATCGAAACCCCACTAATATTATAAGAATACCCATGGAACGTATGATATTACACGTGCCACTTACACAAAGGATAAGAGAGCGGCGTGTTAGGGAGGAGCTGAGATGAAATGATATAATAATAAAAATGAACCCTCTGGATTCATATTCTGGAACATATAACACATCACTATCTAGACCCAAACTAAGCAGAGCTTGAGTTATCGGTTCTGAGATAAGGATAAACATACATATATATAGAAACATCCAGACCAATGCAAAAAAGACATGTTCCTGCATATAAATATTTGGACTGAGCAGGAATCGAGATAAGGTGAGGTTACGAGGAGAGGTGATATAAGACAAGGTGTAAATATTTATTTGCTCTAGACATTGAGAGGTTATGACATCATAAGAAAGCGTCATGACGTTTGCCGTCACGACAATCGGACTTACCTGTTCATCTACTGGAAAAAAATTGGACACGTAGAGTAGATTACGCCACCAATATTCATTGCAGTTGCTGTGGTCCTTGTCTGGTAGCGCCAAGGTGGCGAACGATCTGGTCCATCGAGCCACTACTGACGACAGAAGAACTGCGTATGCGTACGAAGGAAGTAATCTGAAAAAGTAATAACTCGCTTTTAACCTTTCGAGACTTTGATCCCGATCGGTGCATTCTACTGAGATTTATCATTACTGTACTGCTCACAGCATGTGTATGATTGATATTAAAGGTGAGTTCATATAAAACGTGTAAATCGGGACTTAATCGCGATAACAATTACAAGGCACAACATCTTTTTTGGTCACCCGACGTTTCGAACGAACTGCACCGATCGTGGTCACGGGAGTCCACCCACGATCGATTGAAGTGTTTTCGCGAATAAGTTCCGATTTACACATCTAATATGTAAAGTCTCGAAAGTTTAAAAACAATTATTGCATAAGTTAACGTTTCGACTAAAAACTAACTACAAAAATAAATTATAATAATAACAATAACTTGACACATTGTGATGTGAAATGTGAAATGTTTTTTATTTAATTTTATTCGTGTGTGAGCACACAAATAAAATTAAATAAATACATATTTTTTTGTAAATACGTTCTTAAAACTAATTTATAATAGACATCGGTTACTATTATATTTTTATTTATTTATTTATATATTTTTCTACAGCACGACACGGCACATCTCGATATCATACCGTACTGGGACTAGTTATAGTGCTACCGTGCTGTGACGTACCGTGATAGTGCACGTTTGTCATTTCGTCAAGGCGCATATAGGATATATACACATAAGAGATTTCGTGTAGCGTGGTCGCGGACGGGCTTGACATTATCTTAAACGAAATATTAAAAGCTTCTTCACAAGCATTTTATTGCCTCGTAAAATCGCGACGATTAAAATATCGTGTGATGCCGTTCACGTGCAAAATTATAAAAGCACCTGTTTGGTGTTTAAAACTTAATTGATAGAGCTATCAAATTAACAAGGCTCATTTTATTTTTGTTTCTTGTTAGTCACTAAACTGGAAAGCTATTAGATATCAATACAATTCTAAACTTGTTCGATTCTACTTAGTTAATTAAAAGTGTTTATTTATACTTTTAAAGAAGAATTTACTAAAACACAATGTGTTAACTACACTATTTGCACAGTGGAGCTCTGGGGACACCAAATATATGGGCTAAAGAGGAATGAAATGAATGCACGATAAAACATTCTTGTCTCACTATGGCTTTGTTTCTTTTAGCTACTACGCCCAGTGTTGCCAATGTCAGCAGGCACAGGCAACCGTTTAGTAGCAGCTAACCAACTTCGTAGTATAGAAATAAATATACGAGTATATTTGCTTCTTTAGTGACGGTGGTTACCAAAAAGTCTCCTTAAAAAGGCAAATCGTCTGTGACAAATGAATACACGATGTTGAAATGTCAAACTAGTCACCGTAAGTAATGAAACAGTAGTGGTTAGGTATTTATTAAATAACTTCAAAAAAGGAGGTAGAAGGTACGTTTAGGTACGTACGTTTGTACGTCCGCGATTTTCTTATAAAGTAGTACACCAAGATTCATGATTGTTTCACTAGCGTGTTCTACATAATTTTGGGTAGGTTTTAGTATATAATACATTAGGTATGTATTAGTTCATTATTTTCAAAATAAATTTAGTTAAAAGTCGGTTTATTTTTTGTAAAAAAAAACATTGTATATTATTTACTAAGGCGATTACAGCAATTACAAATATTTATGCTTCGAAACAGAACCCTGTCATGTGACGACATTCAAAATAATCATATTTACGACTACCATTTCTATACTTTATTTTCATACTTTTCTTTCCGTGGTCAGTTACTATTCAGGTACAAGACGAAGCGATTGCCGACTAATCTGGATTGCTAGATGAGGCGGTTTACCAGCAACTGACCTACTAACTTTCTAGCAAGTCTTGTTTCCAGCCAAACAAACCTTAATTTTCGAGAATCGCTAGCGAGATTATTGTGTGTGGGACGGATTGTCCTCACTAATTTCATAAATGTCAATTTGTTTGTTTCGCTTTCACAACTTAACTCCTCAACGGATCATCATAAATTTTGTTTACACATTTGTTACGACCCTAAGCTACACGGAATGCGCTGACGCTTGGTGTGGCCGTACATTCTAGAAAACGGCCCGATTGCATCTGCCAGCACGAGGCGCTGACGCTGCGCAACGTGAGGACGCGCTGCAACACGATGCACCAGGGAGCTCGGCCACTTCTATTCCAGCCTCGATTAGGGTCACTAGTTTAATTAATAATTAATGTAATTGTATTTTATTGTAATTCTTATTTTAAATAAATTCGTGTAAGTTAAATAAAATCTTTTTTAAAAGATCTTCCTGCAGCGTCTGAACGTAATTCGTTATCAGAAAAAGTACTGTTCGCGAGAGATAGAAAACATAACTTAAACGCCAGCGAAACTACTTGCAAAGGTTTTTTTTGTAACGCATTATAGAGCATTATAGAGAAAGAATTTAAATAAATATCAAGATGGCCTACCATCTTGATATTTATTTAAATTCTTTCTCCTAACTAAAATCAACAGTATTAATGTTACGTTATGTTATGTTTTCGTGGTCGGGAGCCCAAAGGTATGGTACTTCACTACACATCGCCTCATGGTAAGAGATGAACATTCGCATCACTTTCCACTTGCAAACTCTCCAGGAGGTCTGGTGATTTAGACTATAGCTCTCTGGGAGGTCTGGTGACTCACCAGTACAACTGAACAGTACTGAAAACCGCAGTGATCTGTATAGTGGTGGTAGTCACGTCACCACTGTGGGGACAAGAATGACGTTTGGGTGGTATGCCGTCGTAGGTTGTTGTCTAGCGGGCGCTGTGTCCTTACTCCGTATATGAGACGGATAACAGAACTGAACCAGTTATAATGCGTATCCTGCTTACTGCCCTCCTGGGCACGCGACTTGTTAAGTACGCGCTGTGCTGTGCTGTTCAACAATTACTATTACCGCTACAGAACTACTAAGCTCAATAACTACATAATCTCTTACGCCTTCACCCATTACAAACCTGATGACTCTGTTGGTGACGAAGCAGATGAATTGCAGTAATTGTCCTAAAGCGCCATTCCATCCCACCAGCTCCTCCACGCTGTACTGACTCTTCAGGTGGAAGAAATGATGTGCGCTAAATAAACCACTGAAGAACAAATACCGTCATTAGATTCTAAATAATACTGAACATATAAGCGGTTCACTCATATTTAGTTTAAATGAACTAATACAAAAACCGGAATGTTCGAGTATTACTTGCGCCCTGGAGATTCAATACATACTTAATAAAATAGATAGTTGGAATTTCCTTAAAAATTGAATTTTGGGTTCTGTTTTTTTTTCTTTAAAAACTATGCATTAACTATACTATACAACAATATAAAGCAGTTTATAGAAAATCAAATTATCATGTTTTCCGTCCATAAATGTCGTGATAAAAAACGCCTTTCGGCATTTTTCTACGAAACCCTAAAACACGGCATTTTAGCGAATAGTAAAAAGACAAGAGTAAAGGAAAGAATTGTGAGTAATTAATACCTAAATTATCAAATTAACTCTGCATCATGGTCAACAATATTTAAATGGTGAAAGTCGAGAAAAACGTACATTCTTTGAATAAATGAGAGGGCTCTTCCACTTTATTACAGACATGCTTCCACACACATATTTCTAAAGGCATTTAGCACAATTATTTTGCGTTTTTTTTTAATTGCCTTATAGTAGAATATAGTAGTCATTTTCGCGTCTGTTTATATTTTAGCACAATATGTTGCACATTTCATTGACGCTTATAAGCAATGTAACCAGAAAATGGTAAAAAAAAATTTTAAAAAGAGTGTCCTTGGAATTTCTTGCCTGATCTTCTCCACAGGATCTACGTAATCGAACAGGCTAGGTTCACTACTGACTTAGTCTGACTGACTCCTACTCCTGACAATTCAAAAATACCTATAATTGGAATAAATGGTTTTGATTTGATTTAAGTTCCAAAAATCAATATTTTTGTAAAAACACAACACTCGAATTTAAAAGCAGCCTTAAAAAGATGACCTAACTCTATAGAGTATCTGTATCTGTGTAATAATGAATTTTATTAAATTAAAACCGATTTTTTATTTATTTTAGGAAGTAGTAATTTTTAGATAAAGAGATGATCTACATATCTATATGGTAAAATAATATTTACCTCAGCTGTACAGATTATTCAATAATTTTTTAATATTAATTCATTAAACAAATGTCAATGTCAGTGTTGTATATTGCATAGAGAATCAATTGACTGCATGAATGGCGCAATGGTTTAAGTGGTCGCCTCGCCACACGCCGCGCCGATTATTGTGGGTTCAAATCTCACACGGGACGAAGATTTGTGTGATCCACTAATGGTTTTATAATATACACAACTACACACAAGTATAAAGCTCTTACAAAAACTAAAATCAGTTAAACAACGTATTTTGCAGTGAAATCAGAAACTAATAAAGGTGTCTTAAGAAAATCATTCATGTTTGCAACTCAAGTCAATAAATTTAAAACTCAAAATAACTGTCATAATTATGTGTTTCATGGTTTTAACTTACCTGACAAAAAATAACGTATCGTAAGCTATGGTTCCGGTAGCAACGATATAGTAAATATTGTTCAAACCATTTATGTCTGTAGCATTACCTGGAATCGGAAAAAAACACAAGACAATAATTATTGCTTCGGTAGGACGCGTTTGAGTTGCCTAGAAACTGTTAGAATTGATTTAATTTTTTTTTAACTCTGATGAATAATGAAACGTATATGTATTTTCTAGATGGATAAATTAAACTCGTTCATAAATTTCAAGAAAAAAAATTATCTGTCTTTAGGTTGGTGTGACGCGTTCATTCATTTTTTTTGTTGTTTGGAATCGATTTTCAAATTAAAATTTTCTGATAAACATGTCATTTTTCTCTATACTTTTTACTAAAGTGTAATTCAATGTCAATGGTCATAAAATATGTAACATAATTATGTCTATGAATATATATTATGTCTTATGTCTACTTAATTGAAATATTACCTGAAATATAGTCAACTACAACAGCAACATGTAAGAACATAATCCAAAACGTAGCAAAAATTCTCATGCCGTGTATCAAGGACAAATCTTTAGTAGCAGTGTTTGTATTAAAAACTCTTTTCCAACAATAAGGCACTGAGAAGCACAAGAGGAGACGGCAAAAGACGTTTCTCTTTTCGCTCTGTGTACTAAGACTCACAATCGAGTTGTACTGCAGTCGGGGACAAGGCAGGTTGTTCTGTTGATGCATATTGTTGCACTGCTTGCGATATTTCCCGCATCTTCGACAACTGAAAGCTGACCGATCCGCGCTTGTTACGTCTAGCGTAATCACGGGAGCTCCTTTAATCATACTTTCCACCGCCATATAATTCATATTCGTATTGTCTATTCCCAATTTGTTTATATCGTGCTTTAAATCTATAGATTCGTGCTTGACATCTCTGTCTAGATTTCTATTAGTATCACTGTGGTATTTCTCTAGATCAAACGTCATTGAACGTTTACCGTAAGGCAGACATTTAATCCAATCTAAGTCAACAACAGTAGCTGCTAAAGCTAAACCAGCCAGTATAGCTGTAATACATATTAATAATACTACACCATGATCTTCTCCTATATCATATGCTCCTGGTACATGTCTCACGCTGGTGATTTTTGCTACACGGGAAGTGGTTTTGTTTGTTCTGATGTTGTCGTTAACCATTATGCAGAAGTTGATGACGGACGTAATATCTTGGGCTGAGCACGAGCGTGGGAGACAAACTCCCAAGAGTACGTTATAAGACTGAAAATATAAGATCATTGAAATATTATTACATATTATCGGCGAAGGACATATTTACAGATTGAAAATAATATTTGAAGAAGAAACCTACTTCTGACATTCACTTTAGATAATGTGGAGTAATATAGATGATTAGAGGAGATGGGAAATCTTTAGAAAATACATTTCCAGAGAAAAAGAGGTCCCTGGTCCTTGTATAATTATCTTAAAATAGCGAATAGATATATTTTTCTGAAATTACAAGGTGCGCGTTACATTTTTGTTATTCTAGTAATTAATTTATCATTTAAAAACATGAGAATTATTTAAAATAAATTATTATCCTAGCCGTTATTTTTGCCCTGGCATTGTTAAGTAGCTAAACTAATAAAAACATATATTCTAAACAAATGAATAACTTGCCTTGATCATATTGGTCTTTGTAATGTTCAAGAAGATCTGAACAGTGGAATAAGCAAGTCGGTGTGGTGGCCACAGATCTGCTACTATAACCTTCTGTGTGGTCGTCTCTTCATGAAACGCCCATTTCCATTCATATGCATCTGTCCATTAAAATAGGGCCATCATATATACGAGCTATATAAGTTTGTCATGAAGGAAATCGGATCTGCAGAATTGCACCTGCATTGTCTACCAGAGAATACTCACTTTGTTTTCCAATTCTCAAATTCAATTCAAATAGATTATACAGAGTGTACAGGATAGTGTAACAAAAAACTTATTGATGGATACTAAAACACTGCGGACGCCGAACAAGTGCGCTACGGGAATTTCCTTGTCCTTTACGCTCAGCGCTAACCAGAAAGGTGCATAATTGCATAACACGTTTGAATGTCGTTTCATTGCAGTTTTTCAGTAGTATGTTGAATGTATTGATATTTTTTCAGTAAACTTATCTGTAGACTCACTTATCTCGTTACTAACTAACCAAAAAATTATAAAAAAAAATGTTTTTTTGATAAAACCTACGATTTTAAACTAATACTGATCTGAATCCACTATTTCGGTTTTCGGTACGCTGTCACTGACATCATGTATAATAAATAAATGTAAAGGAGTTAAATACCATCAAAAATCTTTGTATTTCCATTGCGAGATGCATTATTTTCAATTGCCCCTTTGTCCTGAAACAATAACTTTTAGATATAACACTAAAATCATGAGGTCTCAAACTTGTAATCTTTAAGATTTACTAAATATATATACCAAACGCAAGCATTGTTCTTTGGAGCCCAACCAAAATCGATTGCCGGAGAACAGCGCAGCTTCGTAACGCCCCGTTGCATCGAGCGCTGAAATACAAAATCTTTTATTCGACTATACTAGACACACAAGTTATTAATCAATTTCAAAATGGAGGAGGTTTTTTTGTGTTTGTTACGCGATATATTCGCCATTATTGCACCGATTTAATTAATGTTTTTAGTTGAACTTGTTGTACCTAGGGTAGGTCCCATTTACTCTCGAATACAAATTATTTTCTTCAATTTTTGATTGAAGAAACTAATCTGTATAAATAATAATAAGTATACTGAGGGGCCTTAAATCTGTTTGCGTATTTGTTAAGTCCGAATATTTAATTAACGCAAATTAAATGTATAAAGTAATATCTATACCTAGAAATTCCGGACCTTGCGAAAAGTCAAACCACAAACGCATGCAAATAAGTTTACTATTCTTAATTTAGGTGCTAATAATAATTAGTATAATCAAATCACACATAACATTGATCCGATTTTAATAATATTTTTCTTAAAATTTGTGAAATGATGTAATTTATTAGAGGCGTAAAACCTAATCGCGATAATATTCCATCCATCACCACGATCGATGCATTTAACGGGCCTGTTGGTTTAGCGGTTAGTGATCCTGACTGCTGAGCCAGAGGTCGTGGGTTCAATTCCCACCCAGGACAAATAATTGTATAATAAGCGGGATCGAGCGATCGAGCACAGGGACCAAGTTACCGGTGATTATCGTTACAGAGACAGAAACCTCCTCACAATACGTGCCGTATCGAGAATTAATCAGGCCCGTAATCCAGCTACCTGACGTGAGCCTCTGAAGGTATTGGTCGAGGCTCTTAGCAAATCAACCCACGGGCCGATATGACTTATTATTATTATTTCGGTTGAAACGTCACGTAATCAAAAAGTTAGTAGTACAGTAATAGTATTTTAGAAATGTGTAAATGTAATGCACCTGTAACTTTTTTTTGGGACATGTTATACAGCGCCATTTAGACACCAACTAAGCATAGCTTGTACTATACATTTCTATAAATACATTCATATCTATACATATAAAAATGAATCCCTATTTCCCTTGGTCACGGCTACACGCGTGAACGGCTGGACTGAAAAAATTAAGAAAGTTGCGCGAAAAATTAGAAAATTTAAGAAAACTTAACGACCATTTTAACTTTTCTAATGTAACCTTAGCGCCTTTTACATAACTGTCAGTCGTTTGACAGTTTCCGCGATTGTTCAATAGTCATAGTTAAGACCATAAACTAAAATATTATACTGAAAATTAAGACAGGGCGTCTGTCGGGTCAGCTAGTTATACATAGAAAAACCCAGACCAATGCAATTAGACATAGTTATGCATACAAATATTTGCATTAAACGGAAATCGAACCCACGAAACCTGGCGTGTGACGTCAAATCGAATGGGTTCACAACCCGATGGTGATTGGTGGATTTATTTCTCCAATGGTTAAGGTGATTAGCGGGTTTCCTTGCTTAGTTATTTTTTTCTGATGTGAAGACATTTCTAAAGCTTCACTTTTCATTCAATACATATCAAATTAGAACAATTAAAATCCATCGTATAAAAACGACCATTTATTTTCCTTCTCCGGACGACGGATTGTCAAACATGAATTACACAAGAATACATAACTTCAACTCGTAATAGTTTCAGCAGAAGCGCACAACTCTCACTCGAGTCATGCTGGCTGATCTCACGTAATCTAACTGTTGGCTCCGTAGTGTGGTTAATTGTTCCCACGTGAACTGTTCGATGGTAGTGCCCTGAGACTCCGAGAGTAACGACATTGATCGCGTGAACACTCTTCTCTTGATAAATATTAGCATTTCTACATATATGTAGTAATAGGAACGTTTACAATACTATAGTATTGTAAACGTTCGTATTGACTAAAGTGTTATGTTTGAACGTATTGATACAATGATATAGATAGGTATTTAGATATTCATTTTTCTAGAATGTTCTGTGCAGTGCAACAGCAATATGCTGTTTAACAGATACTGAAAACTGACAAATCGCTGGCCTAATATTACAAGGTTGTAAGTGTGTTTTTGTCAGTTTGAAGATGAACTGGAAAGTAAGATTGAATTTACAAATGTTGTTGAGTATCTAGGGAGAGATTGATGCATGACTTTTACTTTATATATATTCTTGATATATTGGAAAAAGCGTAATCATATTAAAGGTAACGTTTGTTTTCTGTGTGTGTATTCTTTTCACATTAGCTCATTATCACTACATATTATTAATATTGTGTCATTATATTAAGTATAGATTATAACCTTGTTTTGGTAAAAGAAACCTGTATTTCCTTGCCAACACTAACAGTAACTAACATACGGAAGACAAAATGCATGTCTAACTAATTAATTATACATTACGCTATATTTAATGATAAAAGTTAGCTCCGCAGCGGCCAGAGAGTTTTCTCGACATAGATATTCACTTACCATAAGAGACGTGCTAATATTAATATCAATTTTGTAATAAAATCAGTGGCAATTTTGTTTACTTTACGTTGCTTTACTAATTAAAAAAATAATAATTTAAACCAGTTCACAAATGGCGAAGAAATCTTGTGAAACCTCCTCCTTTTTAAGTCGGATGTAATTATCAATATTAATTCTGCTGGAAATGCACACGATTCAAAGGATGTTGACGGCACATGCTTGTAATTATTTTGGCTAAATGTTTTAGGCTAGGTGTACCAAAATCTTCATACGTATACTATACTGCATTTACTGCTTTTTTTGAGTGCTTTGATATGCGTATTAGAAAACCAATAAATTCTAGTATATAAAACCAACTTTCAATTATATCAATATGGACATGTTTCCAAGTTCACTGATCGTTCTTGATTGCATGTTCGCGACGAGTTAGTGTCTCATTAAATCATTTCGTACATCAACTAATGTAGCGTTTAATTCAAACGGGTGGGGTGTTATATTACATGATTATTCCCGCTAAAAAAGTTTGCGTGACACCTGCGGTTTTAAGCCTTTAAGTCGTGAATATAAGAAATCATCGTATGTACTCGTAATTTAGAACTTTTTTATGCTATGACTCATGGAAAATACTAATTAAATCATTCTTAATATAACTATTTTATTATTTTATCTGCTAAAAATGAAGGGAGATAACAGAATATGTTTAGGAAACTTTGGAAGAAGTGCGGCGCGCGTAACTGAGACCTGGGGCAAGTTATTAATGTTGTTCTATTATTGTTTTACATGTATCAATATTAAATACATAATGCTTTTTTATTGAATCTATATTTTATCGTTGGTCACACTGGCGGTCCACAGGTATAAAAACGTGATCGTCGAACACTTAAGTACTTGAACTACTACTGCTATATAGGTACAACTACGTGAATTACAACATTTATTCTTAAAAAAAAATGTTTTTAAGAATAACTAGTAGCAACCCGCCCCGGCTTCGCACGGGTAGCAGAGACATCTGCAACAATCATTAACATATTTCAATCAATTTAAACAAAATCTTAACAAATTATAAACCTAAACCTTCCTCATGAATCAGTGTCTATAAGTGAAAACAGACAGACAGACGCGGCGGGGGACTTTGTTTTATAATATGTTGTGATATTATCGACGGCCAAACGACTTAGGTGCATATGTACTCGTCAATGTAACACGGAGTTCATTTTAGTTTGTTCCGTTTTCCTAATGTCTACTAAAGTCTTTGTTTTGGTAAATATTGTATGAATGAATCTCTTCAGTTTCAAATACAAACTCACTGTTAGCGCTTAACTTATTAGTCAATACGTTCAATGCGTGCCATATGAGCTTAGACTCAAATGATACAATATTGATCAATTATAAGACTTCGATTTGTACCATACTGTCACTATTATTCAACTTGAAGGCACGAGGCTTAACTACATTTTATAATTGGGTGGCGTTTGAGTACTTGCACCTTAATCTTTATAAAGATGAAATATTTGTTTGTTTATTTATGGTCTACCAGGTTTTGCGCACTACACGGAAGATACCTTATGTTCTTTTCTGTAGATACTACTGACAACGTCTACCAGTGTACTTCTACAAGTTTGAAGATGATCGCCTCAGAAGTTAGTGCTTGAAAGGGTAACTAATATAACTACTTAATATTACAAATGCAAATGTGAGTTACATTTGCATTTGTAATATTAAGTAGTTATACATCTACATAATATATATATACTCTGAAATAAACTTTGCAACTACTGAACTTACTTTAATCATTCTTTCATTATGAGAAATCTACTTAATCCGGAAGTAAAAAAGTGCGACAGTGCGATAAGACCGCCGATTGTATAAGCCAATTGCTGTACTCTTACTCTTTTCAACGTTTTTGGTGTACAATTACAATAAAGAGGTAAGTATATTATTTTAAACAGCAGGTAGGTACACCTAGTCACTCTGGTGTTTTTAAAGTCCTCTGTGACAGAGGGAGTGCTCTGTACTTTGTCGTGCATATATAGTAGAAAAGTGAAAAATAATTCGTTATGTCTGTAAACACACAAAACCCTCGGCGTCACTTACGCGCCAGAGGTGAGACGCATAAAGCGACTGAAGCGTCGCGCGTCGTGCGAACTATTTAAACGCATGTCAATGTATGAGAGCTTTTATGCAGAAGCGTTTATTTCATTTAGCATTGCATGCTCGTTCAGCAGTCATCGCAAGCATCGATACACGCATCGGGGTTGTCGCAACAAATGAGTTTTTCTGTCTTCTGTATCGTCATGTTTTTGTACGAGTGAGTAATGACACGGCAGGTATCGTACGACGCGCAGCTCGTACGACTAGATCGATTTTGCAAAGTCTACAGATGGGTAAATTTATATAGGTACCTAATACTAAATAATACATTAATGAACGGTCCTGTTTTTCCGCCTACCATTCATTTTCACAGTTCCAGATTGCAAAACTAAACAAAAAAAGGTATTTTATTGAGGTATGTCTCAAAAATTTACATAACTAACAAAGAACGGAATTGGAAGTAGTTCCTATTAAAACCCATTATAATAGTTCAGATACCTGCGTGGGGTCCTATTGGAGATAGGTGGAGACTGTAAAATAAGTATTGCACGCGGTGGACGCGCGTCTCAAAGTCGTCAAAGTTTGAGCGCTTACCAACTCTATGCGGACTGTGGAAGTAGGGCTGGTTAAGCAGGTGTGGTGTCTGGGTTACCTCATCTGTAGGGTGGAGGTACTTCCCACAGTCGGGAGCCTATAAATACCCAACAGGACAAGAAAGTGCCAGCAGAAATCTGTTTAAAATCAGGTTATAAAGTCGATATGTGTATATTTGTATAGCTTGCAATTGCTTAAACTGTCGTTTTACAATTAACATATTATGTATACTCATGAGTCAAACGTTGTTCAAACAACATTTTAATTTAACTTACTTTACAAATAAATCTCACGTTAAGATTTCCAACAATTTAAAATAACTATAATAATGTCAGTTCTCACTTACGTAATAATAGACTGTAAAATGTTACAGATAGTGATTATCATGACTATAAATAAACATTAAATTTATAAATTAGAATATCTTTGTTAATTATCATAATTAAATGTAAGTATAGATATACTTCCGTTCTCATAATATATTATTTTAGAGCATAATAATATAGCAGTTAAACTAATAGAATTAACCTGAATATTTATTTTGTTGAAGGCGCTATGTCTGAAACTACCTGTCGGACTAGAACAAATGTTTTTTATATTTTTATAATAGGAATTCTATCGGAAGGTTATAGGCTACATACCATCACGAACAGACAGAACAGACCCTTAAGAGCTAAGTAGTAATAATAAACACGGCTGAAACAGCCGTTTGAAACATTCTATATATTTATTGTCGAATTTCGACCATAATTCATTAAGTTTTAATTTTTTTAGTTTATTTCATTGTCCAGTATAACTTAAACTGTCATTGTACATCTTACCGTACCATGACAGGTTAACAAAGTTATTGGACGTTTGTAGATGTATCAGTTTTCAAGTAATTTTAAAATTGTTACCTACACATATTGTTTAAAAATTTTAGCTTTCTGCACTTGTTTTATATGTAAACTTTAACTAAAAATTTCTTAAAAAAAATCTCTATAGATTAATGAGATTAGCTACTCTGACGACTTAATGCTGTTTAAACATAACGGTCAGTGCGCTTAATAAGCTATCTATCCAGAGAACATAACTTACCAATGCTGCAATGTCAAATACAATACGAAGACTATACGTTTTGTTTTTTTTTTTTCACTACGCTGAGTACGACACTACGTATGAGTACACTAAGATAATTGGATAGTTGCCTAATGAGAATTTTAAAAAAAATACGTTATTATTTTCACGTTTGGTTTTATTTTAAAATATAAATCCAAATATTAAAAGAAAATCATTTGACGATGTCTAAGTGTCACGTCAAAATTGTTATTTCTTAAAATAGCATTTTGACATTTAATAAAGAGAAACTCATTTGACTTGACTATCAACTGCCGTATTCAAAATTAATAAGATAACGGCGAGTGCGATCGCAATTAACGTTTTCAAATCTAAAATATGATGACAACAGGCAGGGGAGGTCCTGAGCAGCCAATGACTTCAATGAACAAGAAAATAGCAAAAGTGAAACAGCGGCATACTCTTTCACAGTCACTTTTCGACGACCTAACTAAATAAAAATTGTAAAATGCGTGTAGAACAGTAGAGACACTTTAGACTTTATAATCTTTGTAAGAAATACAATGCAAAGGTCAGTCAAAATCTGTGCCTTTGATTGTAGCAAACCCTTATGTGAGTATTCAGGTTACCTTACGAAGTTTATCGGTTAGATGTCCTAACGTCAAAAAACTGATAATATTATATATTCTAATACCGTAATACGCACAAAAATATTCAAAGTATGCAAAGTAACTATTAGAAAATTTAATTAACTTTGCTGTTAATGGGCCTTCTTTGGAGTTTATAATTAAAAGCTATATTAAACCGGACATACATGTCGGTCAATTGAGTCAAAACTTCTTCATTTAGTTTACTAAATAAATTGAAGTAACTAGGTAAAGATAGATAGATAGATTACACTTTATTTGTACACCAGGGTTTTACAAAGAATATGTAACAGGAGATGTATCTTATCAATAGTGTACAAAGGGTGGCCTTATCGCTCAAAGCAATCTCTTCCAGGCAACCTTGGGATGGCCTGGAATTATTTTTTATTATTATTTATTTTATATTAATTATTGAGTTTCACCCGCGTAAGTCCCGGTACCGTTAGAATATCGGGATAAAAAGTAGCCTATGTGTTAATCTAGGTATCCAACTATCTACATACCAAGTTTCATCGCAATCAGATCAGTAGTTTTTGCGTGAAAGAGTAACAAACATCCATACATCCATACATCCACACATCCACACATCCATACATCCATACATCCTCACAAACTTTCACGTTCATAATATTAGTAGGATAGGATAAACAAACATAAAGTTAATTTACTTTTCCTTCCTGGCAACAACATTTCGAATTACAGGTAGGTCTGCGATCCTGTCCTGCTCAAGCTATTGCTTATATTCCTGGCATGAATTGCACATTTACAAACAGCGGTAGGTATGTAATAAACCTCATTGAGCGATTGGTCTTGGTATTGATCCCATGCTCAATTATTTACTTTCTCTTTTAATCATGACGGTTTCGAGAGCAATTAATTCCTTCCATTGCTTTTCCTTCTTACGTACCTCTGCCGTTCCCTTTCAATATACTCCCAGTTATACCGAGTTTAATTCCCAAAGTGCCAGGTTTTTGGCAATAGGCTTATTTTTATGGTATAGGGGGCAAACGAGCAGACGGGTCACCTGATGGTAAATGACTACGGCCGCCCATGGGCGCCTGTAACTCAAGGGTCACAAGTGCGTTGCCGCCCTTTAAGTTGGGAGTAGGAGAAGAGGCAGAGCGGGGGAGGAGTGGGAAGGGGGGAGAGGGGAAGGACAGGAATAGGGGAGAGGGAAAGGTTAGGGCCTCCGGTAACCTCACTCACGCGGCGAAATGCAATGCAAGTATTGCTTCACTGCCGGTTTTCTGTGAGGCCGTGGTATCGAGCGGAGCGGAGCCGGCCCATACGTGCCGAAGCATGGCTCTCCCACGTTCCCTACGTAATTGGGACCAAATTACTTGGCAAAATGTGGGTGTTTATTACGGCTCTGCCTATACCTTCGGGGATACAAACGTGAGTGTATGTATAATGTGAAAGTATTACAATGACATTGCACCGTCACAATGACATAGTATTTGTCAATTTGACAGTTTGATTGACTAAAGAAAATTATCTGCACTGCCATCGGGCATAGATGTTAGACATACAATCGATTTTACACAATGGTTTTAATTGGGTACCTTCCTTAAAAATATTACATTTCATAAATTTATTTTGACTGTTATTATTTACACGCTAGAACCCGTAGGAGTGGAGCACTGAATATAAATATAGGAAACTAGTTACGATAAGTAAACTTGACTTGTCGATAGTCCCGTCGCGTGCTTTTCTTAATTTGATTCCTGGGTAATGCAGATTATTATTAAGTTTTTTCTGTAATGAAAATCACGATACTTACCCAGAATAGTTAAATTATTGGTCAATAAGGTACCCCTAATATACTTCTGCTTACCCTGTGGGGATAATATACGGTAGTGAACACATAAAATTTACCTAGTGTGCTTAAAATGTGTGCTCTTCGATAACAATTATAAAAGTAACAAAAAAAATGATAGGCCTTCTAAACTTTGTTTCAAACTCCGGTAGTTATCTACTCTCTAGCGAGAAAATTTATGTATTTTTACCTTATCTAAATAATAGTATCTATGGCAGTAGGTATGCATTATTTTATTCACATAATAGTTCCGTTCACTTTTATTACTTACCGCTGTATGCCCATGATCTACCGTCCGCCAAATCTCTGAAGAACACTCCGAGCTCGTCCCAGCAAGAATGCTCAATCAGAATGTGTATACCATTGGTTATTTTAGGCCAAACCACAGCTAAAAAAGACGGGTCATAGACATTGAAAAGATTTTCAAATGCCTCCCTCCGAACAGAACGATTCCCAACTCTAGCTTGGGATTCTTTTTTTAAACCACTGGAGTTTTGGCGCGAAACGTATTTGTTGCAGTCAGCCAGAATCACACAAAATAACAACACAAACACTTTCATTGTCAACATTTTGTTACATATTTTATTTCGTACTTTTGCTATCGAATAACGTGCGTGCACAACAGTCCCACGTTAACTAATGTTTGCAAGCTGCAATGAGTCTTGATTAAGAGTGTTTACTAGCGTAGTAAACCAACCAATAAAGACTACGGTTACGTCGGTTACAGACGGCCAGTCGTGTACACATTTTGACTGCCCGTCCATTGAAGAGCTAGTGAGCGGAGCGGAGTAAGAAAGCATTTTTCAGCAGTCCATTGGAGTACTCCACAGCGGTACCGTTTTACATTGGTATAAAATGGTTGTCTGTTTTAGGGATAATTTATCTAATTGTATATTCTATGTGTGGAATAGGTAAAGCACAGCCTTTTTCGTTTGAGATATGAACTGTGTATAAGTATTCGTTCCGTTTTGTGTTTTAAATATATAAAAAAAGAATCACTAGTTTCAGAAAATAACGTGGACAAACATCATACATACACACAAACATACACGGTCATACACCTTTAAAATTTTGTATATTTGTTCGCAAGTAAGCCCTAATGGATTGCCATATGTGAGTATTTTGCTGTTCCAATAATATTACATAAGGACATACGTGGCGAATTGAAAACCCCCCTTTTTTAAGTCGGTTATAAATATGATTTTAATTATATTTAAGCGGCGCGGCGGCGGTAGTGTGGCTAAGATGTCGGACTTGTAATCGAGTGGTTGCGGATTCGAACCACCCAGTGCATACCGAAGTGAACACTAACACAAGTTATGTTATGACTGGCCTGCGGTATAAGAATCAGATGAACGTATCTACATTTTCTTAATTTTACAGGAAAGCAAAAATACTCCGAGAATTTACCTAGTTCCTTGTGGTTCTTTAGCTATTTAGTTATTTTGGAATTTGTGAAATATTGCATTTACAATTACGTCGTTTTGGCATTTCATAAAGAAGCACTTTGTGTCCCGTATTCTCATCTGGTTCTTATACCGCGTGTTGGTCTAGTAGGTAGGTAGGTTAGTGACCCTGACTGTTGGTCGTCGGGTTCGATTCCCACCCTAAACATATAATTGTGTGATGAGCACAATCATATTGTTCTGTGTCTGGGTGTAATTCATCTATAATATGTAAGTATTTAGTAATGTATAAGTATGTCTGATTACCATAGACACTGCCTGGTTGGGGATCAGACGGCCGTGTGTGTGCAGTGTCCCAAATTATTTATTATTATTATTATTTGGCTTCGTTGGAGAGGTTAACAAGAATTAATGTGTGATGTTACTAGTATTCTTTATAATAAAAAGAAATCTATGTCTACTGAAATTGAGCGTGTAGCGGAATTCATGTCTGACTGTCCCATGCTTTAGTAAACATTTTCGTAACTCATTTTCGCTTTACTCCTTTCCGCTTCAATAGTCAGGGAGGCTATGAAGCTACAATCGTTACTAATTAGTAATTACACATGAATTGCACATTTACAAACAGCGGTAGGTATGTAATAAACCTCATTGAGCGATTGGTCTTGGTATTGATCCCATGCTCAATTATTTACTTTCTCTTTTAATCATGACGGTTTCGAGAGCAATTAATTACTGTTATGTTATTAAAGATAATTATATTCACATATATACAAACAAGGCTGTTTACTAATGGCCGTACATTGGTAGTTTGTGAATTGACGCTTGTGTTTGATGCCAAATGGCCAAATTGCTGTGGCCGTGAGCGTGTCCAAATTGCGAAAATTGAATCCTTACTTTATTTTGACACTAGCTGATGATCCCCGCAGTTTCACCTGGGTTGATGGCCACTGCTCCACTCCTAAGGGTTGCAGCGTGATGTTAGATAGCATATAAACTTCCTCAAAGAATACTCTATTCAATACATTACAATCTGACTGATATTGATTGATTTGTTTTAACAAACAAACACTGAAACAAAAAACTCTTCAGCTTTATTATATTAGTATAGATGACGGAGATAGAATTCGACACAAGTTTTCTGTTCGAAATGCAACCACCTGACTGAGTAGTGACCTGCTACTTAGTAGCAGTGTTGTATTTCTGCTGGTAAATAGGGTATTCACATCCACAGCTACACTCACAACTTTATATTTACTCCGAGACTAAAATTATAAATTATATTGCTCTCTAGCTCTACTCAGTGATGACTGTTATAGCCGACTTGAAAATAACTTTATATGGGAGTTACGCCAATTTATTGTACCTACGGTAGGTACGCAATTAAACGAGCCCCACATTACACTTCATTTCGTTTGTTTCACTTTGCGGTATATTCCTAAAAGTCTTTTCTAGTCATAATAAAGTTTAAAGGAATGTACATAATAAACTATGTTCAAATATAGAGAAAGACACCGACTAGATAGGTAGGTATACACCACGGAGCAGATACAAAGAGGAGAGGGCCTAAGCAACTGCTTAGGCTGCTCTAACAGCTCTCCTCTGTGCACTGTGATTTTAACTGGGTCCTGACATCATCACAGTGGGCGTGGCTTATAGTTAGTACACTGTCAGCGTTCGTATTGTACGTTTGTATCGAAAAATCGCAAATCAGTAAATTTTCATGGTATTAAGAAGTAAAAGATGAAGTGTTGTATTTTATCATGTAAAAACTATTCGGATAGACGCTCTGATGCCATGTATGGCATCACAAAACACTCCGATCAAATCCGAGTGTTTTTTGAAATATAATTAAATCTATTCGTCACTAGATGGCAAAAACCTTGTATACCGGCCGCGCTAACATTTCTCGGGAAAACGTCACTCAAACAAACGTCTATCTTTCAAGTAGGAAACAATTAGTTCCACAGCAATACCATAAACACCATAATGCATGCATTAAATGTATGTCTCAAAAGAGTTGCACCAGCATCAATTGTTGAACGACCCTTTGTAAAGCCATATTGTTCTTTGTGAAATAGATTATTTAGATTAAAATGGCTTTCTAGTTGTTGCAAAATAACTTTTTCAAAAATTTTACTAAAGCTGGTAACATTGAGATTGGCCTAAAGTTACTTGGTTCAGTTGTAGAACCCTTCTTGAATAAAGGTATTACTTTGCTATACTTCATCAGGTTAGGAAAAACACCAGAATCAACACATCGATTGAATGTTATAGCTAGAAATGGTGCTATATCAATTATAATAGTTTGTATTAATTTAACAGAAATTCCCCATAAATCCCCTGAATTCTTAGAACTAAGAGACTTAAACGTTTTTATAATGTCTGTGGGGTTTATGAATTCAAATACAAATAAATTCTTACATTTGTTTACATTGGCCCTTAACAACAATTCAGACCTGGACGCACAAGAATTCAAGGTACTGGTTGTACTAACTGGTATATTTGTGAAAAATGTATTAAAAGATTCAACTATGAAGAAGAAGGAGCTTGGTGTCGCCTGCGGTATTTCCGGACCGATACGACCTTCAAACCTTCAAGAAAAGAGCGTACTTCTATCTCAAAGGCCGGCAACGCACTTGTGACTCTTGAGTTACAGGTGTCTATGGGCCACGGTAGTCACTTACCATCAGGTGACGCGTCTGCTCGTTTGCCCCCTATAATATAAAAAAAAAACTTTGTGTAATGGGAACTAAAAAAACCAAAGGTATGTAGAGCTCAGTATTATTAAAATAAATCATACGAAGATACTGAAATGTGTTCTACATCCAGTCCTAAAGAAGAATTTTTAGCCGTCGAAGTATTATTTTTATTTTTTTTTGTAATCATTTCTTGAACAGACTCCCATCTATCTTCAAATAGAAGAACATAATATATATAAAAAGAAGAAAAAGACAGGGCCATAATTAGAACCCAATTATTTTACCTAGCAACCCACGACTAAACGAATATTTATTTTGAAAGTACTTTAAATATTAAAATGAAATAAATTGTACTTAGGCTGATGATTTGAAAGGTATTTTAAGCTCATTAATTTTGATCTACAAAATAAAATCGTCATTCGTGATTTACCACAAACTTTTTTATTCTCACACTAGCAATGCCCAAAGCCTATGTATTAAGCCAGGTCACAATCTATCTGTATACCAAATTTTATCCAAATCCGTCCAGCTGTAGGATAAGGTCAAGGCTAGGAGAAAGAAATAACTCAGAAACTTTCGCTTTTGTATCAAGATGGTTTACAAAATTAATCTTGAAAAAACTGCTACCTGGTAAGTAAATTCTGAGGTGTGCGTTCGCGCAGCGGAATGTTGTTGAATTTAAAGATTTTAATTATGCAGATATTTTTATACACAATTCTGAGTACGGCCCCTTACATCCTATAACTAGTGTGAGATAGCTAAACTACATAGCAACATCGACTGTTATATAGTTTAAATACGCCTTAGCAATATTTTGAAGCTAATGAAATCGAAACTAGTGGACGCCAGAGTTAAACATTGCCGAATTTAGAGTTATTACAACAAAAGTCCATTTAGCCACTATGGGCTAAGCAACACTATTTGAGTGTTTTTAAATATTGAATAAACTAATTTTAAGTTTGTTGTGTATCCATTGTGGTCAGATCTTAGAATTTATCTCTTCATTTCTTCGTCTAAATATTTCATGAAATAGTGGTTAAATACCACTATTTCTAGTTACTAGTTCACGTTTACGATGCTTGTCGCGGACTTTCACATACTTACATTTCCTTACAGCCTTTTTAGCGAGAAGGAAAATGTCGATTTTCCGTCATATTTAACTTGGAAATCGTCCTCAACTTCATCGTCATTTCACTGTCCGTAGGCTCAATGGGATGCTATAAGGAAACAATATGCACTGTACTTTTTCAATTTATGGGGGGCAAACGAGCAGACGGAGTCACGTAATGGTGTTTGACTACCGCCACCCATGGACACCTGCAATTCAAGAGTTACAAGTTCGTTGCCGGCCTTTGAGGTAGTATTTATTTCCGAGACAAATATATTCTACAATAAAACACCCATTTAAATGTTAGTAATTACATTTATTACCTGTCAAAAAGACAATAGCTTAAAATTATTTTATTTCATGTACTTAGTAAATACAATTAGCTAGATTTATTTGTTATTACTGATACTGCAAATCATGTCACTGTTGTAGTCTTTGATAGGGCGCTCTTCACACACACACGAACATAGGGGGACGACGCACGACACCGGTTCTTATGTCTTTATATATATATATAATTAGGTTACATTTGCCTGAGCCGCTTGTTCGGCCGCTGGCCATCGTTCATGAACCCACCCTGCTGGAAAAGAGACTATATCGTTACATTATTTTGTTTATATTAAATCCTGTAAATGTGTAATGGATGACATAACAGGAATATGTACTAGTTTTCCTGTATCTAGGAGTGTTAAAAATATTTAAATAGTGAGACAGATTAATTACAGCTAAACAATACAAGCAGTGATAGGTGACCGAGACACTCAAACATATAGTAAAGCATAGAAAAGAGTCATGTTTCGATTAAACTATTAAACACACTAAGAGTCAACATCAAGAAGCAAAAGCCTATCAAAAAAGCCAAAAAATTTTTTTTTAATTTTTAATTTTATGTCTTTTCAATAGTTTTCATTTATAACCTTGCATTGATAACCTGAACAACTCATGGAAGTTTCAACTTTAATCATTTTTTTTTATTTATTTATTTAGTTCAACCAACAATTGTTTACACTTATACTTAAATATTACACATTCCATAATTTCGAACGTAATGTAACAATTACTTAAAGGCAGACACAGCATGCAATAGTATAATAAAAAATAGATTAAGCTAACTTTCCATCAGAGTAACTGTTGACAGGTAATCAGTATTTGTGGCACAATTGAATTAAGCTTTAACAGCTTATTTTCAGTATTAATCTAGTAAGTTAAACATGGTCTGGCAAAGAGTTAAACATTAATTTATACTTTTTAAATGAGTCAAAGTGGATTTCAACTAAATCACTGCAGCTATTTACTACGTTGCACAACCTAGCACACGGTGAATTTGCACCTAGAACAGTTCTCCTTAGTGGTGGACACAGTGGTGTAATGGGTCTGCGCGGAAGCCACGAAGGCACTCGAAATTTAACAAGAGCCAACAATGGGGAGCAATCAATTTTGTTATTGACAATCTTTCTAGCAAAAATATGATCATGATAAATATACCTCCATCAGTATTCAATCGATGAGTCAGAATAACAGAATCACCAAAAAAATCTAAGTATTTGATATCAACAATGATGTTTGACCATTTGAGATAACGCATGTTCAACGAATAGACGAATAAAATTGCAACACAAATGATAAAAAAAGTGATAATACAATAATTAGGTCATTTGTTTATTTACTGTGATTATGTGATTGAAATAAAATATGTACAAATAAATGCATGCAATTCAAGAGTTTCATAGTAGAGGATATCAAAAACAGGCAAGGCACACTGCGTTGGCGACCACTTTTGTTAGCTCATAGTGGTAAGATGTTAGTAGGAAAGATGTGTTAAATATTAAATATGTGTATGAGCGAAGATAAGTGATCGCCATGGGTGTTAAAATAGCAGGCCGCGCTGTCTGTGAGACGCTTCATACAAACAACCAAGTCTTCCTGTATTGTTAACTTTGGTAATAATAAAAAAATGGATTTCATATAAATTTTGAAAGATCGAAATATGCTGTATATTTTTATTATGGAGTGTTTATAAACTATGCAGTTAAATTGGGATCTACCATGGCTCATTTTCATATCGTCTCCATACATATCTTTTAAACACTTCTAATTACCTTTCCCTTCTTACATTTTAGGTTCTTGCAAACTGAGGCAAGTCTTTCGTTCTTTATACTGTTAAAGCGGATAATTTTATTGCTTTATATTTAGATTTTGGCCATCAACTACCAGTATTATGCCATCAGGAGTACATTACATGACAGTATAATTTGGAATAATTAAATCATTTTTAATGAGTTTAACAACTGAAGTCATAGTTTAAATTCATCAGTCATATTATTGTATTGAACAGACATCCCAGTTTTGAAAGATGATTGGCTCCTACTCTAGACCACTCCACATAGTTTATTAACACTCCCTTAAAGTGGTGTTTCTTTGGTTGTCTGCACCCAACACGGTATAGCATCAGATATGTACAGAATTTACCTTCTACTTGCGGTAGTGGGTGTACATCTACATGTATTTTTCAACTACAGGTAATTCTGAAAAGAATGCACAGAATAAATTAATGCAAAGAGATTGCAGAGATAGTGTGTAATATGTTCTCAGTGGTACTCTGTGGCCATTGTACTGCATTTCTTTGCACATCTTTCTATGCACTCGTTTCTCTGATGGTAGTAGCATGCAATGGACAAAAGCTTTCATTAAGGTATTGCAAAAAAATACAGTTCGAAAATGAGAACGGAAAATTAATAACATTGTTTACAGGAAGAAATAAAAAGTTGAAATAAGTTATATGTAGACTGCTTCACATCATAAAATTCGTGTATCTTTTAAGACTACTTGAGTAACAGGTGTAGCAAAGGTTTAAAATGACTGATGTAGTTTAGGGAAAGTGTTGAATACAACTTAACCCTTGGCTCCGGTGAGGTGGTGAGGTGATGACGCGTAGGGGTTGCCACACAATAAAAAAAAAGGGGGAAATGTTGAATAACTAAGGACTTCTTTTAAGTAGTTAACCAAATAGTAGTAAAGCAAGAGCGTCACAAGTATAGATATTCCGATTGAATTGTCATCAAGTTTGTTTAAATTAGTTTAAGACCTGGTCAGGTTTCTCAGAGTCTCAATTTGTAAATGTTTTAATATTTTTTAGAATCATTTGATAGACCCACATACACATCCATCAAATGGTTTTTCTAAAATACAGATGCTCACCATGTCTCCTTTTATACAATGCAATATTTAGTAGAAAACTATATTACTATAAAAAACAAATACATATTTTATAATGTGAAACAAAGATCAGAACAGAATAATTATCTACATGTGACCAACACTGAGAATGATTCAAGCAAATAGGAGAAAAGGAGTGTTAAGTTTGCCATATGATTATATCTACTAGGAATATGATCTGTTGAAGACAGGATAATGTAATTATAGGATGTTGATAAATAAGTTAGTTTTAGAATTTCCCGCTAAAACACTTGCATCTGCCAAACGAGTTTGATTATGTCACTGACTGAACTGACTGATTACTTTTTTTTAGTTAAGTATATAATGTATGTAAATATGCTATGATAGCTCTTAAATTTTTTTTTTTTTTTTTTTATTTGGACTCTTAGCTCTTAAATATTATTATTGTGATACTAACTGACAACTGTCAGCATATGTATCGGTTAATGACGAAATGGATCGAGTTGATGTTTCCAGTCACGTGGTAATAGTGACTATTTGTCTTTTTTTTATTTTTTTAGTTAAAATATGTTGTTTAACGTTTCAAAACATCACAATTATTCATTTAGTAACATACATTTGTGATTACTGTCGACATCCCTATTGTGGCGTTGACTGCTGCCCTGGTGCCCTTCTACCATTCAGTTTTACACTTTTTTTTTGTTAACATATTTAAAAAATGTAGTAGTCTTTTTTATCTATCTCGTATACGGAACCTGGTATGCAATTTTTTTTTTGTGTTCCTAGACCCATCGGTTTTGGCTTTTATGTTTCATATTTCCATAGATATTCCTAGGAACTTGATGGCCATAAACTCAAATGTAACTTAACTATAATACGTCGTCGATCGTGACGTAATGTGACTGTCGCTGTTAGCAAGAGATTTAACGGCATATTATTTTTTTAATTGCGTTTGAGTAAATGTTAGAAGAAACAAGCAGAATTACTTTATCAATGACGTAACAAGTAAATAGGTTACATGAACAACAATATTACTCGCTGTTTGATTGATTGATTGGACCTTCACTATGTTGTCAATTGAACTAGGCCAATTGGCCCAGATGTAGTTCGAAACTTATTCAATGCATTGTAAGGAGTTATCTACATATTTTTATTTGTAACATCATTGATAAAAGCAGTGTCACTAGCATGCAAGTAGCGGGTGGTAGGGCTAGTGCGATAGTTACCGGGCGGCCCATGAAGCCCTGCGGCGGCATGTAGGTGTTGACGGGCGCGAAGCCCCCGCGCGGGAAGGCGCCGCCGCGACCGCCGAAGCCTCCGCGACCGCGGGCACCTGAAAACGTTTACCGATCATAAACCTAATTCATGCTAACATTTACTCTAAATCTAATTAAATATTTTTTTCATTTTTAATTTCTTGAGAGTTACACTGTTATTTATATGAATGCTTCTATCACCTACAACAATATAAATATTAATATTCTAGTTAATACCTCTGAAGTTGCCCCTTGCGTTGAAGGCTCCGCCACGGGCCCGGAAGTTGTTGGAGCGGTTGGTGTTGGGGCTCGCGTTCGTGTTTGAGTTAGCGTTGTTGTTGCGATTCTGTTGCTGGTTCGGATGCTGCCGCTTGTTCTAAACAAACATACAACATGTTACAGCAACGTTACTTGCGTGAAGTTAAACTTCAAAATATATTTTGGTTGAAATACAAAATAACTAAAACAGAACGATTTCTCGACAACACATCGACTATCCTATTTATGGATGTCTACAGTTGAGTAAGGACACCGAAACTAATTAAAACACAAAAGTGATGTAAGTGTTTGGAGGCAGTGATGCTATTAAACAGGTGGTTTTCTTCATTGACAGTAATATAGCTAAACAGACTCTCTGATTTAATACATGTCGGAAGTGTTTATAACCTCTCTCACTGCTGGGCATGGGCCTCTTAGCATGAGGAGTGTGGTCATAAGAGGCCCTGGCCTGTGTTGGCAGATTTGAAAAAAACTACCGAGAATATTTAAAGCATGTGATAAATACTTGTTACTACGCACATACATTGACTTCATAAAATCAGAATGCGCGTACAGGGATGGAAATTCTTCTGCGAAAGCTAAAATCTAAATAACTTTACCTTGTTAACATTGGCTGCATTGTGAGCCTTCTGTTCGTCCTCATCCCGGTACTTGGAGACGGTGACCAGGAAGCCGTTGATGCGCAGCTCCCGGTCTAGCTTCAGCGCTTTGTCCACGCTGTCCTTGTCTTGGAATGTCACTCGCACTGCACAATAACAAGACAAGCATTTATTTATTTCGTAAACACTATTACACTGTGTTGAAATACTCTTCTAATCTTTATAAAAAAATAATAGTTAAAAACCAAAGAACGTTCAGAACATAATGAATTATAATAACAAAATAAGTAACAATATAAATGATAAAATAATGTCAGACAAAAATGTTAAATTACTAAAATGTCAAAGGTAAAAATTATATTTTTATACCAACAGGTAAAAATAAAAGCGGCAGTAGCGTAATGGCTAAGGCGTCGGACTTCCGATTCAGTGCACTACCGACGTGAACCCACTCCTAACACAAGCGTTTAGCTTAGCTGGATGGTTTAACAAGAATACTAGTAATGTGTGACCCACGTTACTAGTATTCTTTAAAAAAAAAATGTAGAATAATTTGTTACAAATGTCAATGAAAGTTATTTTATCATGTCATTTCATGAAATCATCAATTAAGCACCCGGCAACAAGAAATGCTTTAAGTTTGGGTTCAAATTCGTTTGCATAAATCGTGCATTTTATTTCTGGAGGAAGTCTATTGAATAGCCTGACTGAATTATAACATGAGCTATGTTTTACTACGTTAAGAGTCGGTGTTATCATGGATGGCATCTTTTCTTCTTGTGCTTTCACGTAGCAGTCTTTCCTCTTTATTTTCGTAGTTGTGGATATTTTTCGCAAAAAAGTGAGCAAGACCTCATTGTCTTGCTCACTTTTTACAAACAGACCAGGTACTGTAAGTTTATGCTCACCATAGTTCTTATAGCTCTTTTCTGAGCAATGAAGGCTCTCTGAACGATGTACTTATAGCCACCACCCCAAAATAGATTATACGATATTATCGATAGTCGATGTTTTAAGGTAGATATTTCAATGTTGAAGATCCTTAGATGCTTGAAATGGTACTGACAACAGATTAAAAAAGATGCGACCAACATCGAATTCAAAAGTGAATTATTTAAAAGTAAAATAATGTTTAAATTGCGTTTTATCCTTCGAAGTTGAACACCCACCCCTCTTCGAACAACATCTACGTTAACTTCCGCGACGCTATACGTGGTAAGGATGGCAGATATCCTTAGAAGTGTAATTCAAGCGAGGCGTTGAACACAAGAAATTGGCCGACTTGGGTAAAATATGTTAGAAAGACGAGTTTAATGACAAATAAACAAAACTTGTTGAAATGTCAAAGGTGCGTGACCAGACACAGAACTTCTATATCGGCGTTGTGTGCCATAGATTATTCGTCTTTCACGCAGCACACAGACAGAATGCCATATTACGCAAATAATAATAGCAGTTAGGACATACATTCAAGATCTCTTATGGAAATCTCTCCAGCTCACATATATCTTCGCGAACATAAGTGCGAAGCCACTGATATAATTGATTATACGCACGCAACCACACACATGGCATAAACAATTCAAAGATGCGTGAGCAAGAAATTAGTCTCCCCTCTCTACTTAGATCTTTGCACTGATCGAAGTGTTAATATTCATACACTTCACGCATTCCTCAGTTCGTTTAAAGAGTAAAGTCAGGACTAGAGGACCATACCACCATGACCAAATAGACAAAAATAAAAAATTACCGAAATCCAAACGCGAGTAAAAACGTACTTATATTTTTAATAAGTGTAATTACTTTGTGTAATTAATACAAATAAATAAAATTGAAATGTCAAAATAATAGTTTTTTAAGCTCATACATTTGCTAAAAATCTACTATGCCTAAAAATCTGTTTTTAAATTTTTTGTCTTGCTGTCTCTGTATATTCCATGGACCCATTTCCACGGGACTTTCACTGGCAGATAGCTGGTGTTTTAAAGAGTAACATAGGCTACTTTTATTTTTAAAAAAGAATTAGGGTTCCGCGCAAAATAAAATGTACACGCGAGCGAAGCCGCGCGGGAACTGCTAGTTTTATATATTATGTCGCCAGGTATGCGACAGAACTATGCGAAGTTATTTTCTTAAACTATTTGACTTTTATCTCAATTTTGGTCATTATTATTCTATATTTAATAAAAAAAAATATAGTCTCACATCTGTAAAACTAGACGGAATGTTGTATATTACTTAGTGTATGACTATATGCTACAAGCCGACTTTCGCATCTGTTAACAATAAGTCGTAAATCAGTTTTTTCCACGAATTTCCCCTCCATGAATAAGCCCTCGAGTTGAAGATATTAATTTGCATATTCATAGGCATACGCATATCGTATACATAAGTGCGTAAACGTCTATACTAGTCTCTAAAGCAATTCTTAAATCTATAGAACCGTGTCGGGAACAACTTGAGAGAACAGCGTACGTACGTCATCGACCGCGCTGTACGGAGCCAATGGAAGTAGGCAGGCAATGAACGCATTATACATCTACAGATATAGATCAGTTGAGGGGAGAAACCCTCTTTTATGCCTCCCCATCCGTATGCAACCGCTACTATACTTATATGTGTGTGTATAACGGACCTTACTAGGTGAACAAGACCTGTATATCTATATAAATATGTATAAGTATTATGGAATATATTTTTTTTTATTTATTTGTTTCACCAGCATTCATTAGTATTGTTACTACTCAATAAATGATTTATCTAATGTACGTAAATTAAACTAGATAGATTTTTCAATAAATATTAACGGTACAAATAATGTTGAATAAGCACGACTCCCCTCTGGTGGTGGTGTACGTCCCAATGGTAACGTAACTACAGATTCATATAAAACTTCCAACACTTAAACTGTAATTTTTACGATCCTCTCAGTAGGAAGACTATCCCTGATGTCCGCGTTCGCCTTCCTCCCTCAAACTAATATCGATTATTCAAGACGACTAAGTCGGGCAAGTCGAAACTCGTTTGCACCCCTGCGTATAGTTCAATGGGGTAATATTTAAGCTCGAGATTTGAACTCGTGACCTTTTTATCCCCTGCTAAAAGGCGCGCCGTCAAAGTCTGTCCTGTTTTTTGTACGTATTATGGTCAACAATACTGATTTTTTTCTTTATTGCTTAATTTCGTTCATAGACAATTTATTTCTTGTTTTAAAAATTACTTAGGGGTGATTCAAAGCTGAATGATGCTTTAATTCGTGTATCTCTTGTAAGCACATGGTACATAAAACCGGTTATACATGTGGTTTGTGTGGAATGTGGACACGCGTCATAAGTACAGTCGTGAATACATTCAATACGTTCCCGTGCGTCGATTTTTAGCGTGGCCTATAAACTTCCTATCCTAAGACAGTTGTCGAACTGATCACTCAAAATGAGCTTACCATTTTTAGTAAATTATATGAATTGTCAAACAAGTGACAAAATTACAAGGTATTAGATATTTGCCGTTTATTATTACGGTATATTTTCTTAAGATTATTGTGTGGAAATTTACCTGGCAATAAACACAAACAAAAATTTCCCTAATAAAGATAAATTTTGCATACATATATTTTTTTCAATAATAAAAAAAGAATTTGAGTTATAAGGACCGCTCCACCACGAAAACTCAGCGTTTCCGCATGCATGCCTTTACCTACTCAACGCGGACCTGCTTTAGATACCTACTGTTCTTGCATTGCGTACAAACGCGCTCACGATATTAAATTCGCTACTTGTACAAAAATAACCAACTGTTTTGTCTGCTATGGTATAGGATGAGCCATGAATTCGTAAACATTTCAATCTAACTGCCTGCGCAAAACACAAGCAGTGCGGGCTGCGGAGAGGGACAATTCTGCTACCTCGTCTCTCGGAAACTTAGTTGCAATATGCCTATATATATTATACGTCATAACGGTTTGAACAGAAAGAGATGGTTGTTAAAAGTATTTGTCTTTTAAATCAAAATACCAACTTCAATTACTATTTTGTGAGTTCATTACTTATTAATCCATTTAATAATATGGGGTGTATTTTTTTATTTATATTATCGTACCACCCTTGCACACCTATTACGTATTTATATAAAAGCTTAAAATTAAATCAAAGCACATTTCATGAACAATACAATGACAATAACGAGTTTGTGCAATGGATAAATACGAAAAAAAATACAAATATTCAACTTGATAAACTGACTTTTTTGAAACGGTTTTATTCGAAAATATTAAGGGGAGAAATACTTACATATCTTGTATTTAGTCTTGCTGAACTCATGTATGTGGGTGACCTCCCCACACTGTGTGAAAAGTAGCTTGACATACTCAGTGGTCGCTTCGTAGGGCACGCCAACCAGCACGGCGGTCTCGGCGCGCGACTCTACGGAGACAGTGATGGCGCTGCCGTCCAGCACCGAGCCTTCTTCTGTCAACGCCTGCGCACATTATCGGGTCAATGTGTGTCACAACACTACTGCACTTACATGCCATTATTACGCCATTACGTATGGAATTCGACGATTATTACGATTTATTTTATACATTAATATAAATAAGACTACTAATAGGTAGTTATAAATAACTATAATAATTATTGTTGAATACACTAAAACACAAGGTAAAAATGTCTATGAAAAATTAATCCTAATCCACTGTCATTTACAACCAATAGATATTATTTTTAATGGCACAAGTGAGAGCAAATGAATAATTTATATTATAAACGTTCATACAGAGGTATCAAGTCCTTTTAGAGAGTTTAGTTCCTGTCATATAGGTTACTTTTTTTCGTTACTTCAGGGCAATATCTCATAACAAGATCTGCTTATTATAGAGAATTAGTGCTCTGCCTCAATGTGTTAAATTTTGAATGAATTAGAAATTATAGGTACTAACAGAGAAGTAATTTTTACCTATAACGCTATTAAGGCTATTCATTCAAAAAAAGAATTATGAATACAACTACTATGTACACAACTGTACCTACGGTAGTGTGCGTTCGCGCAGCGGAATGTTGTTGAATTTAAAGATTTTCATTATGCAGATATTTAGTGTATGACGTCGTGTAACTGTGTATGGTAAAAAAAAATTTGTGCGCATGCACAAATTTTTTTCAGTTTCAGCGGAATCAGTTTTTAGCGAATTTCTCCACAATGGCTGCATGCACAATTTTTTTTTACCATATACAATTACACGACGTCATACACTAAATATCTGCATAATGAAAATCTTCAAATTCAACAACATTCCGCTGCGCGAACGCACACCCTACGGTACAGTACGGTACGGTAGTTGCCTATTGCTTAATAAAAATTGTTTAGAATCTTTATTATTTTTATATTCAAAAAGTAAGTTATTTGACGATCCAAAGTATGACGTCAAGGTTGATAGATATTTCATACAATTTTCTAGAAAACATTTTTTACGTTTAATAAAAAGAAAATGATTTTACGTTTCAGGCAACTACCGTATTGTAAGGAATTATCTAGTATTTTTTTTTGTTCAAGTTAAAAAATAATTTCCTCATTTAACATATTTAGAAATAAAATTTTGAGAATGTATATTGGAAATAAGGCTTAATGATTGGCAACATAGAAGGAACTTACGTATTCAATTCAGCCATAAAACAGGAAGTAAAGCCATTATAACTCGTCAATCAATCCTAAACTTATGCAAATATTGTAGGATGTTTTTTCATAAAGATACGTACAAAGCGTCCGTATCATGTTAGTAACAGCTACCTCGAGTTACAGGTATGCGGTATATCCCTTTCTTTCTCATCTACTTTTCCCTTTCAATATACCTACTCCAAATGTTCGTATCTTTAATTCCGGCAATGGGCTTACGTAAGACAAAAGTGAGTGGCACCGATATAGATGGCAAAATGTGAGTGTTTATAGAGAGCCTTGTTACAAAGAAAGGACTGGCCAGGAAGAATATTCCTTGTCTTTAAATGTATATTTTCAACAACATAAAAAAGTAATAATACTTTACATATTCATATGTCATTAAAAAAATTTGTTAAGTTTTAGAGATTTGGCAATTTCGAAAAGGTTATCCCTTCCTTCAGATCCAAAAACGTTTCACATGCAATGAGTATTATATTTTTATAGCTCCTTATAGCAAAGATAATGTGATTATGTGCAGTAATGTTTGAGACGTTACTGTGGGAACGATTCAAACATTACTGCAAAGTTTTTAGCGTTGCGCTAAAAACTTTTAGCCATCATAGACACAATTTTGTAAACACATCGATGGCTTAATTATCAAACTTCGTAACTGCAACATTTTCGTTTTTTTTTATTTTAATGTAATCTAGTTTAAAATGCCGTACGTAACGAGCACGGTGGAAACCATCTCTATTTCCTACTTGTTTTTAGGTTTTTTTGCTATTTACAAAAAAAAATAAACACTGCTTTATCTTTGTTGTGAGGTTTCAAAGAATTTTTATTGATAAAGAAATATCATAGTGCTGGGGTAACGCACCCAACTATTTACATAACCGATATTCACGCGAGCAAAAGCCACTATCAATTCCATTTAAAACTCAAGTAGGTGTTATTTAACTGTCACACGCAATGTGAAGCATCCTACTATCCTACTAATATTATAAACGTGAAAGTTTGTGAGGATGTATGGATGTATGGATGTATGGATGTGTGGATGTATGGATGTATGGATGTTTGTTACTCTTTCACGCCAAAACTACTGAACCGATTGCGATGAAACTTGGTATGTAGATAGCTGGAGACCTGGATTCCCGATCTACTAATATTATAAACGTGAAAGTTTTTGAGGATGTATGGATGTATGGATGTGTGGATGTATGGATGTATGGATGTATGGATGTGTGGATGTATGGATGTATGGATGTTTGTTACTCTTTCACGCCAAAACTACTGAACCGATTGCGATGAAACTTGGTATGTAGATAGCTGGAGACCTGGATTCCCGATCTACTAATATTATAAACGTGAAAGTTTTTGAGGATGTATGGATGTATGGATGTGTGGATGTATGGATGTATGGATGTATGGATGTGTGGATGTATGGATGTATGGATGTTTGTTACTCTTTCACGCCAAAACTACTGAACCGATTGCGATGAAACTTGGTATGTAGATAGCTGGAGACCTGGATTAACATATAGGCTACTTTTTATCCCGATATTAGTACGGGATCGGGACTTACGCGGGTGAAACCGCGGGGCGCTGCTAGTCTAAAATATAGTTGATAATTGGTCAAATAAATTAATGTTAGCACTTAGTACAATCATACGCAGAAGCTAATAAGCATGATCTGTATTTTCTGAATTAGTACAGACTACAGTACTATCGGCCAACAGACAATAATAGACGTTAGCTTGAAGTTTTGACTAACTTTAAAAGACTGAAGTCGTTTTTTTTTAATCTTTCATTTGGACGCGACTCAGCGGCTGAGGCGTCCATGCGCGATATGTGGCGCCAGTTCACTATAAAGTAATAATGACATCTTCGCAGCTCTACCCCATACCAAAACTACCGACCCGTCGATAGAATTTCTATAAAAAGTTCACTTGCGCGTTGTTATTAGCCCCATATTAGATTGCGAAATGCGAACTTTAAGCTTACTCATCTAGCAGTGTTATATTCGCGAACAATCAATATTGGACTTTATTCATTCGATGTTAAAGAAAGCCATCTGCTATACTACATAGTCCCCAATTTATTAAAATTCGCATAAACAAGACAAGTCTCAATAGCGGCAGTGGATAAATAATAACTTGCGCCACAAGAAAAATAAACACTCAAATTTAGAGATTTAAAAAAAGGAAATTTTGCCAAGTATATCTAAATAGCACACTGCACAGCCCTTCTTTAAACCTGTTTCTCTATCCACCTAATGGTTGCCTGGAAAAGGCAAACTGTGATAAGGTCGCCAATTCTACATAACATTTGCTCATAAGTAGAAAAATAAAAAATTTTGTAACCTATTGTTGTGTGTACAATAAAAATATATCAATCTATCTAGTTAAATCTGTCATTTCCTTTCTCAACAACAGAATGTACACTACATTCACATTTTTAAATAGCATGGAGTTTAATACCTATTATTGTAAGAATTGAGCAAAAAAAAAAATACTATAGCGTTGAACACTTCAAGTTTTTACCCTACAGTTACGCTTGCTTAATTACGATTGCGGTAAAAAAAACTATAAGATCATTACAGTTTTCTTTAGCCATTAGGTGTCAATGAACCTACCTTTATAGTTAGATTGAAATGAAGATAAATATATTTGCAAAAAGTTGAATTATTATCAAAAGTCGGGCCCTACAGATATGACAGTTACACCACACCGAACACAAAACAACCATCACAGCTAGTCAATATTAGTCAGTCATCCCATTAGTCTGCAGGTTCTTTATCAGTAGTAGCACAGAATGTGGTAAAACTGACTACCAAAACATTGCTTAATGAACACTTATTGTTGTTAGTTTTTGTATTCTTTAAATTTAATAGTGACCAGTCATATTATATACCTATTACTTCATAGGAAGTTATTTTAAATGTTAAATACCATTCTTTTATGTGTCTGTAATGCGGTCCTTAGATGATCATGCGGCATGACATGGGTTAGATGCTGTGATGCATGCATGACCCTTTAATTGTATTGATTGATGCGAATGACATGCAAACTAGGTGCATAACATGCAAACTAGGTGCATGACATGTAAACTAGGTGCATGACATGCAAACTACGTGCTGGCAGTTGATTGACAATTCCTATTTTTTTTATATTTATAAATTTATTTATTTATCAATCTGCCTTTGACAAAGACATTTCCATACCAGCGCAGAAGACCACTTCACTGTACTATCTATATCGACTGAATAAAATGATTATACCAAGCAAATTATCATGCTGCATACTCTCTCAATAGGTTGTTCATGCAGCATGATGATTCAGCATGTCATGATCGTCTAGGGACCGCTTATGACATGGTGTATTGATAGCAATGCCTTACCCAACTGTATACACAACATTGTAACTTAGCATTTAGAACAAAAAAATGGCTGTGAGTTTGTTGTTGGTTTATACACTTAAAGTGTTAATTAAGCCTTCCTTGACTTGTCAGACTTGCTTGCTTGGTCTAAATCTCTTTGGGTAGTCCAAAGGGATTAAGTTGACTGAGTTTATATGAATCACAAGAAATATTTAGGTTTTGTAGTCCTATTTAAAACTTAGTATTACATATAATGACAACTTAGTGTCACTGGAGTAATGAAAACACTAATCTCCTTAACAATATTACTTGGTGTCATATTTTAAATATACCATCTGCTTAATCTCACTGACATGTGCACACCACCTAGTAACGAAGTATAAAATGAAGGCATCTTTACACTTACCACTGCTGCAAAAACACAAATATGACACAGAGATATGAGCTGATCTACTACATTGCAAATTATAGAATATGGTTAATTTTTTCTAAGTTTACATGTAAATTCAAAAAAGCTGCCAAAGAGATAATCTAGCAGTAGAAGACCAGCCTGTTTAAACATTCAAATAGTCACTCATTCTGTACATGAAGAATGTGGCAACATTTTAAAAAAGTAATTTGGAAAAAGAATATTTACTTAGCCATAGCCACCTCATTTCGAAGCAAGGCTAATTAAATTCTAAAACTACTAAAATGTCTTTTCAATAAAAAATAAATAATGTGAATAAACTTTTGTTTACCTTTTCCAGAGACTCTTTGTTTTTGAATTCGACTATTGCCGATAATGTCGGAGTTGTGGTCAGTTCTGTTACAATGATTGGACCACGTCTAAAAAGAAAGAAAATTGGTCTCATTAATACTCCGTACAGTTTCAGGCTGTGTTTGCATTCTGAGTGCTGTTTGCAGTTCCTCAAGAACACACTACACAATTATCATAATTCATCTAGTAAACTTGAACAAGTACAAATATAGATTCATTTAAAATATGACAGTTCATGGACTGACATTTGAATGTTGGCAAGATGCTGTTTCAGTAACATAAGGTGAGTTTGAATGAAAAATGTAAAAATGTACTCACTTGACATTGATGACTTCTCCATGCTTTGAGAATAATTCCTTGAGCTTCTCCTGATAGTCGAAAAGGTAGCTCGAAGGCAGGTTCTCCACAAGTATTTTACCAGATTCAACCTTCGCCTCCTTCTCAGCGTTTGCAGCATCGCCGCCTTCGGCGTTCTCTTGGCTCTGTTCTCCCTCCTGTTGCTCTGAATCACCGGCCTCTCCACCCGCGCCCTCTTCTGTATGCTCGACTTGTTCTGCGTCACCGTTATTATCTTCCACAGATTCTACTGGCTCCGAAGTTTCCATCTCGGGAGCAGGTTCCTCTACGGCTGGGGCGGCGGCGGCTTTCGCCTTCGCAGCTTGATTTTTAGCACCGCGACCTTTCTTTTGAGCCACCATTATGTTAATCTGACTGAAATTAACAGGAAATTTACAAAACTGACTACAGAGATCAGGCGTGTAATCGTCACGTTCTCTCAGTAACTACGTTTCCCGCCATATCTATTTTTTGCTAAAACTTATCTACACCACTTGGCGCCTATTCACAGATCTCAAGGGCGAAGTTTCAACGTACGAAACAACTTATTACGTAGAATCTTTTGAAATTTACGTTAGTTAAAGCAAATGAGCTAATTTTAACTATGTGTAATATCACAGATAACGGTAAATACATCATAACAAGCCATACGCGCCATGAAGCACGCCTATTTTTGAGTGGAAAATTCACGAACCCGTAGCGTTACCCCGTTTAACTTATTACTATAACGATAGATATCATGCATTAATTCTATTGGAGTAAAGGTAGAACTTTTACTCACCAAATAAGTGTTAAAGGGTAAAATCAATGAAATCACAAATTCACAGGAAAAGACGCCAAACTATATGCAATAATAACACGAAACCGGCATCACGCAAGCGCATCCGCCATTAAATAAATTTAAAAAAAAGTGAGATTAGCTGGGTTGCTACATCACAAATCCTAATAAAAAAAATATTTAGTATAGGTAAGATAATAAATTCAGAATATAAATTAAAAACATTTTGCAAATCCATTTTAATACATTTCCTTTTCTAATTCTACCAAACCACTAAAATTTTTCAAAATACTTTTTTCACTTCATGTCAAATCGTTATTTTACTAGCAATTTATAAAAACATAACCTCACCCGATTTACTGTCAAAATCAACATAACCTTAACATAATCAACCTCATTTAAAACCACGATTTATGGAGCGGACTTTAACATGATTATGATATATATTCTAAATCCTTAAAAAATATTGCAGGTAAGGTAGAAAAATGAAATCAAAGTCTAATCAAGTGAAACCGACCACTGCTGAAAAGAAAAAAGTTGGTAAAAGTTACGATTTCCTTGATATTATTAAACCTTTTGATTTTGTCGGTCTTTACAAAACAGCTGCTGAAACCAATAAGATTCTTGAAAAACATAAAACTGAAGATAGTGGCTTGAATAAAGATATTACAAAAAATCATTTGAGAAGCCCTAAACGTGAGCGTTCAGTGTACAAAAGTAATAAAAAGAACAAACAAGAACCCTTAGATATCTCTCAAATTAACATAGATGCGTCGAGTTTGAACTCTGGTAAAGGTGCTAGCGCCAAAGTCAGTAACTTCCCGTCTACTTCTACTCCTGACGCTAGGAATCAAAATCAGGGAGCTAGAGTAAAATCCATAATGAAAAATGCCTCTACTGATGCTCAGTCACCGGAGAGCAGTAGGTCTACTGTATCTAGCAGCAAACCCAAAAAGAGGAATAAATCTGTAAGTTTCATGCTGGATGATGCTGAAGAAGTTATGGTAAAGAGAACCAAGTCTGATGATCCTATCAATGTCAAGAAAAAAACGGAAAATGTTAAATTTCATATCAAGGAAAAAAAGAAGGCAACTAAAAAATTTAAAACGGATCAGCAGTCAGAAAAAGAAAATACAGCAACAGAGGTGAATAAGCAGAACATGGATGTTGACAGCTCTCATGTTGATGAACCAGAAACTAACCAAGCCAAAAATCCAAAAACTAAAAAGGCTTCTGAACCTATATTAGGCTCAAGCTCATCTAATGCTGAAAGCCCAAGTAATGAAAAAAAAAAAAAGTTAAAAAAAATGAAGAAATATAATCCAGAACCTAAAACTGAGACAAATAAAGCGGAGAGCAACAACAACGATGTTCCACCAGAACCTAAAATTGAAAAAAAACTCAAAAAGAAGAAGCAAGTAAAACAAACAACTGCTAATAAAAGAGAAAGTGGTGATGGTGATGATGAACCAATTTCGAAATCCCGAAAAACAGAAACAAAGCCAGATCTAGCTGAAGACTTAGAAAACTTAAGTATTGGTGACAATGCTCACACATTAACTAACATGCTTGACGAAATGACAGTTGTTGACAAAGACATACGTAAAAAATTGAAACAAAAATTAAACAAAAATAAAAAGCAGAAAAGTCCTGCTAAAGAAGAATCCGAGAAAACAGAAGAAGTTAAAGAGAAAGTGAAATGGAAAAAGAGAAAGTGGAACAAAGATAGAAAAGGAGAGATAAACAATGAAAGGCTAGACACTACAGTTGTTGTAGAGAATCTACCAATTACTATCATGTTGAATTACAAGAAGCTATTGTCAGACCATTTCATAAAGTATGGATTAATCAAGAAAGTTGGGTAAGAGTTCCTTTTATTTGATATTTTATACCTTTTATTTGATATATATATATTGTAGCCTTAGCAGGTTTTTTATGCAAAGCAAATCAATTTATAAAATTATGTTACTGTGAAAACTTGTATATTGCTGAATTTAGTGTTAACTAAGAAATCTTAAGATTTACCAAAATGAGTTGATAAATGTAAGGATTTTATGAATAATCATTATAGTTTAGAAATACTAAAAAATATGTTTTAATGCCAAACCAAATAACAAAGTAAAAAAGAGTTCCACCATATACCCCCTGACCATCAGACTGTTGTTCCCTAGCCCAATCTTTTGGACTCGTCACCACGAATCATATGAGCCTAAACTTAAAGGGTTTACTAGTAGCAACTGTAGAGTTCCAATATCCAGCTCCTGGCTCCATCATTAGCTCCAAGATTTAAACTAAATATACATACAAAGTTTAGTTAATAAGGTTGTAAAATTTTTAGTTTGTCTAGCAACTTGCCGCACTTGATTCAATAAGTTATAAAAAAACATTCATTACTTTAAACATTAATGTGTTTAAAAAAAAATCCTTCATCTGTCCTTAATTTTTGAGGGCTTCCCTCGTTTTCTCTCAGATACCATCAACAGATTCGGACTTCCCTCATTTTCTCTCAGATACCATCAACAGATTCGGACTTGGTGACAACGGGACCACATGGGGAGGATACCCTTTCAAGAAATATCAGTGAACATACAAAAAAAAATACCTTCTTTTGAAGTTGGTTAAAAAGGAAACAATAAGAACGCAAATACTGGAAGTCTTTTAAATGTTCAAAGTTAAGATTCTGGTTATTACACTCTAATCCACGTAGCAAATTTAATCCAGAGAGATCAACTATAACAATGAATTAGAGTGTCATTGGTAGAAAACAATACCCCGGTTTGTGGAACACAATTCATTATATAGTAGCCAATTTCTATTGATTAAATTATTTGTTTTAGGATGGCTGAGGTGTACCCTACTGAAGAGTCTAAACCAGTCTTCACAACAACCATTATTTTCAATAGTGACGGAGCTGCTGAACTGGTACTGATATTATTATATGTTTTAATTGTTGTCTTGTCTTGTTTAAAAACAGACCTGTTGGTCTACTGGTTAGTGATCCTTACTGCTGATCCAGAGATTGTGGGTTTGATTATTCATCCTAATAATTGTGTGATGAGCATGATCATTTGTTTTGTGTCTGTGTGTAATTTAATATATATAATAATATGTGTATATTTAGTAATATATAAGTATGTTTATCAGCAGTCTGGCGACAATAGTACAGGCTCTGCCTAGTTTGGAATCAGATGGTACAGATACTTGTGTCTTAATTTGTACATGTTATATTAATTGTTATAGTAAAACACATTTATAAAAAGGAATTAACTAAACAGGATGTAAAGATTATTTGGAAGCGGTTAATGCTCCCATCGCAATGTGAGTTTATTTATTTAATATACTTTTAGATTTTTTTAAAGGTAAGGAAATAATTTACATTGCATACAAAAACAAGTATAAATTAAAACTAAGAAACACTGACATAAAAATCCCTTCAAAGACTAGAAAAAAGGTGATAATCTATGGACGGCTGTAGAAATTTTCTTGAATCATAGCAAAGAACTAAATCAAAATCGGTCCATCCGTTTATAAGCTATGATGCCACAGACAGACACACAGATACACACTTTAAACTTATAACACCCCCTTAAAAAAAGTAATGTTTAGGAGAAATAGAAAAATAATTATTAAACGGTGACCCACTTGATAAAATCTATATCAAATCAAGGGAAGCGGCGGGCAAAAGCTAATTATATTATGTATGTATTAAGAACTCGTTATAATACTTGTCCTTATCTATACAAATAAATATAATTGAAGTGTCTGTTAGTAATGTCATAATAACATTATAGGACTAATAGACATATTGTCACCCACGCTAAATCATTACAGTCCTGTCCATCCATCCCAAGGTTGCGTGGAACATAATGCTTCTTGTGATAAGGCCGCCCATTGTGCATTTATGTTTAATATCTGTTTTTGTATATGTACTTGGTGTACAATAAAGAGTACTTACTTACTTTCCAGGCACTAGAAGAAAATAACAGTATCTTCGAAGGGAGCCGCATACGCGTGAAGCGACCTCTCCCGCCAACAGCCACAACGATAGTTGTGCGCTCCTACGCCGAGCTCACTGACCAGAATATTAGCAGCACGTTCCTGGGCGTAGGCAAGATCAGGAGCATCAGGCATTTGGTCAAGGGGAAGAAGTCTATGGGTAAGGCAATATATAATGACCTCATATAAAAAGAAGAGACAAAAGATGTTGTGCAAAGCCCATTGAAATATGAGATTGAAAGCGGTTATGGTTACACATTGGTAGAGTATTGTGTGGAGTTTAGAACCCCCAACCTTCTAGTCATAAGGATGAAGCTTGTAACGGCTTAGCCATTACGCTACTATAATTATTACATACCTTTGAATTTCCTGACTATTCGACCAGGTTGCACGTGCCGTGGTCACGGCCTGCGATATATTATGGAACGCGAAAGTCAAGAGTTAGCATTTCGCTACTGTTTCTTCAAAGCATATGTCCTACATAATAACTACCCATCCATCCTTATATAATAAACCTGCAGAGATTTTTTGTTTGTTTGTTTAAATGCGCTAACCTCTGGAACATTCAAACAGATTTGAATAATTATTTTTGTATAACATAGAGTATTCATTGAGGAAGTTCGTAGGGTATGTAACATCACGCTACGACCAGAGCAGTGAATGGCAAAGAACGGCTAGTATTCTATAATACTGATACTTCGAAAGGCTTTGTCTATTGAGTACCTATTCATGTTTTCTTATGCAATTCTCTCAAAATAAAAAATTAAATAATTATTATAATTAAATAACTTTACAAACTGAGAACAAGTATGATTTTTAATTTTACAGCAACAACATTTGTAGAATTCGACGGCCCAGAAGCGGTAGAGCGCGCCATTACAAAAATGGCAGACATCAAAATTGGCGGGAAAAAGGTGCATGTGGCCAAGTTCGAGCCGCGTCCAAAGAAAAAGAAAGAAAAGAAACCTAAGAACGAGGACAATGCCGCAAACGCCGACAGCGAAGATTCCAATGATTAGGTTTATATTCCGATGATATAGAATATCCTGAGGAACTCTGTATTAATAATTCAAATGTACAAAAATTCGTAACTATAAGAGTGTTACCTACCAGACCCAAGCCTTTTGTTTTCGGCTATGATCCGATAGCAGAGATTCATTTACCAAGACAATTTAATAAATGGCAACATTCGTATAATAATAAAGTTTATTGTTGATCGCATAACAACACGTCACTTTTATTTATATTTAGGAAGAAGTCCAAAAATTATCTCTAGCTACTACGCGCAGTGCTTTTTACAATTATTTCCGTCGGTCATTAATCCGCTTACAATCGTATGTTCCGCGCTCGTTACACTGAGCGCCAGCGGCCATACTAAATATAATTTTGTACTACACCGCTGAGCCCGAGCTGAGCTGAACTTGAAGGACTTTAGTGTATTTCTTCAACGACCTATTCGTTAATCACTCGATCAATATCAATAAAAAGGACAACTGCAAAGATAGATGTTAATGTGACACGCTTCAACCGATCTCAAGTACCTAAATCTTGCGATATTAAGAACTCTGCCAACGTTGAATTTTTAAGAGGTTGTCGTAATTTTCAACCGACGAAAAAAAAAGGAGGTTCTCAATTCGACCGTATATATATTTTTTACTATTATTACATCTGCGATTTTCAATATGTTTCCGACAATTGAGGTATAAATAGGGGTGAATGCTAACAGTCAAAAATATTATAATATGTTATATTTAAATAAAAAAAAAAATGTTTTCTCCTTGGTATACTGTATTTGATAAGTGTGTATTCTCGAGAGACGTTGCCAGTCCTAAAATTGCGAAGTTGCCAGCCCGGAAATCGCGACGTTGACAGCCCGCACTGAATTCTCAAAGTATACTATCGTTTTAAGTAGATCACGTGGGTCTGGTTTTCCCATCATGTAGAACAGTATAAGTAAACCTTGTACATAACATTTTGATACTTTTTATATACCAAATTTTAACATAGTGCTAAAAGACATCTAAAACATATAGAAGATAAATGTCATCAGTAACTGTAAAGGATCATGTGTAACCAAGGACAGACTATGTATATTACCTTTAACTCTAGTAATCTTATATTTTATAAGGTAATTCAAAAATATTACTTGTTCTGAGAACATAATGTACAATGTACTTTATATAACGGAGTTGGAGACAAAAACAAACAAATGTGTACCCTCATATTGGATATTAGAATTGTGATAGACTGTCAAAAGCACAAAATAGAAATACTAAGTTTAGTACTAAGTACTGTGAAAGTAGTAGGAGTAGACATAATGTATACATGCATACAGTACCTACCACAACATGTCTAACGCAATTGATTTTAACCATAGGAAATATTGTTTTCATACAAAGTGATCCGTTGTGAAAGGGTTCTGAGCAATATTTTTTCAGATTTATATTAGATACATAATACATTTAAATGAAAAAAAAGAATGCCCTTTCATAACAACTGCAGACAATTTCAAGGACAGGGCTTGGGAATGCCTATTTATTTCACTTGGCAACCCTGGCATAGGCATAAGAAATTCTATCACTAATTACAACAACGTGTAATTAATATAATTATGTATTACATTTAATCGGATTTCAAAAACAAATAATATGTTTTATTAAACATTAATTTTAAGTGTAAAAATTGAAATGTAAAAATGTTACCTCCTAAAATCCAGTTACGTTACATTTTGATTTTTTCTGAAATTAATCGAACATGTGATTGGGTTCAAACTTCACGTGAAATTTTTCGCGCCTCTGTAACAAATCCACAATCTTTTGACCTTAATATGTTTTCACTCAATACAATATTGACACCTACTCCTGAAAAAAGCATTTAGCGTAGTGTGTTAGAACTCTGTTTTAAAACTTATTAATAATTTAATTATCCACCGTATATATTCATTGTTGATTTGCAAAAGTATCGTGGTAACAGTCATGTAGGACGGACGGTAGGATGGGTTATTGATGTTAGAAGATTAGATTAAATGATGATTATGTTGAACATTATGGAATAAAGAGACACGGTGAATACGTATTTGTTTTATTTGAGTTGTACGTCACCGACCGGTCTGTCGCAGTGGAAGGCCTCAGATAGAGCTAGTACTACTAATATTCTCTTTCTGCATCTTTCTAACGTTGACTGAGAGATAATGCTCTGAGCATTATATTTGCTTTTATACAAAAATTAAGTCCGCCGTTCTACAATGTACACGAACTTTTAAATTAATACATTTATATTATTATATTTTTGTCCTCTTTCAATTTATATGATAACTGCTCGGTCCTAACACCAAGAAAAATAATATCCCTAAGACAAAAAACATTCAAATATATTTTGAAAAACATTTTATTATTCAAGCTAAAACAACTATTTTTTGGCTACACATAACGACCCTTAAACTTGACTACACATTTATGTCACAGCTGTATAACATCGCATCGCGCCTATAGGAACACAGCCGGAACAATATACCTATAAATATTATATACAAAAATAAACCTACAGCGAAACCTCTTACAAGATATTAACATTATCGGTCAATTTTGGACCTCACTTACGTCTCTCACTTTACGTCTACTGTACGACGCGACCCAAAAATTTGACCATACCTTTTTGTCACACTGCAATCTTCATCAGTAAATCTTCTCTTTTCTTTCATCAATTTCAATCATCTATTTTCTTTCCTCAATTCTCCATCTCCACCCTTTTACCTAGCTCCATACTTCCAGCTGTTTACATATGTAAGTAATAGTGTATATCCCGTATATTATATATGTATATCAATTTGTATTGATTATTTTAACTTCTATATATAAATAACTTCGAATGGATCATTCGACACAATTTTTGCACCTACCGTATAATATTTCTACATCACCCTAAGGTTGACTGGTAGAGAATGCCTTGGGCATTAAGTCCGCCTCTGTACAAAATGTGCATGAAGTTTTAAATAAATCAATAATGATGGCATACATACGTCTTTATAAACAGTACATGTACATTTTCTGTTATATATATAATTATACAAACCTCTAGCGCAGCGCACCTCACATCACTTCGATGGTTTACGAAAAAACTTCAAAAAGATATGTTTCCGCCCGGGATCGAACCGGGGGCCTTCTGCGTGTTAGGCAGATGTGATAACCGCTACACCACGGAAACTTAATATGATTTGATTAAATTATATTATATATTCTTCTATTTGTAAATAAAAACAATATTTAGTATTAATGCACATATATTTTTTTTTAATTCAAATTCAAACGAATTAGGTTTTATACATGTTCTAATAAACTACTTATGATCACATTATTTTACACAAATAATTAAAACAATCCTAAATACTATAAACTAGTTGTGCCCGCGCACATTCGCTTTTCTCGCGTGTACACTTTTACATGCATTGCGCGGACCCTTAATTCTTTTTACAAAAAGTAGCCTAAATTACTCCTTATATCACCAGGTATCGGCCATTGAAAATCCCGTGGAAATCGGTCCACCCGTTACGGAGATTAACCAGAACAAACAGACAAATTGATTTTTTTGTATAAGTAACATTCAGATTAATTTAATAAAAGGCTGTTATTATTGACATTACAAACACACTTCAATTTATATAGATATCATCAGTGACGAAGCTGTATGTGTTCGCGAGCAATTTGAAGTCTGTCTGTGATATTTTATAATACTATGTGTAATATCGTTTGGGCACAGGTCGTTATGTACTATAGAAGATGAAACCTTAAGATAAAAAACACGTTTCCTTACAAAATTAATTTTATTTAATAATATTACAAAGTATTGAACGTTTCTCTGATCACAAAAGTATGTATAATACGAATGACTAAAGCCAAGATCATAGCGGCGCGAATTGGATCATGCTCTTGATGTCTTTCACAAGGATCTCCAGGAAGTTGCGTTGTGAGCTAGGTTCGTTCTGCAATTTAAATAAAAGAGTAATTTAAAATCTATATATAACATGTATCAATAACCAAATCGATAAAAGTATAAAAATATTAGTTTCATTAAATAAAAGTGTTTTTTTATAAACTTAAATTACATGTCGTTTGCGAATAATAAATGAGTTTTCGTAGTACCAACACTCATTTCTCGTTAAACATTCACTAGTTTTACCGCGAACGATGTCATTCAGGTTTAATTCATCAAAGCTGAAATAATCACGCTATTTAAAAATAGCAGATTTAGTACAGCGGCAACTTGTGTAATACGAGGGCTGCACTAAAAGTATCGGGAATGGAATATTTCCACTGTTTCTGTCATATTAAAATCTTTTTAATTGAAAACTCCTTGGTTTTAAAAATCGAATACCATTTATTTATTTAAAAAAAGATTCTCGGTCTTGTCACAAGGTTTTGTCAAACTTGTTTAGTCGTTGAGAAAATTGAATTGACTCGAGAAAATTCAAGAGCGATGATTTATTATGACTTTCGAAGTGGTTTAACACAAAAACAGTGTGTTGACCGGATGATTTCTGCATTTGGTGATGAAGCCCCATCCAAAACCACAATTTATCGCTGGTTTGCTGAATTTCAACGTGGACGTGTCAAGCTCAGTGATGATCCCCGTCAAGGTCGTCCAAAAACTGCAGTCACCCAAGAAAACGTTGATGCTGTGCGTGAGCTGATTGAGGAAGATCGACATGTGACATACCGCAAAATTCAGGCAACTTTAGACATTGGCATGAGTCAAATACAGATAATCTTGCATGAACAATTAGGTGTTTTCCCGATGGATACCGCATTCGCTCTGTGAAGAGCAAAAAGCGGCTCGCGTTACTTGGTGCGTCAGAACTCTCGAAAGATTCCACGCAGGATCCTCAAATGCTGTATACAACATCGTATCAGGTGACGAATCCTGGATATACGCGTACGAACCCGAAACAAAAAACCAGTCACGAGTTTGGGTGTTCGAAAATGAGTTAAAGCCAACAAAAATTGTTCGTTCACGGAGTGTTGCAAAAAAAATTGTGGCCACGTTTGTCTCCAAAACCGGCCATGTTGCGACTATTTCTCTTGAGGGACAAAGAACGGTTAATGCAGAATGGTATGCTAGCATTTGTTTGCCACAGGTCGTTTCTGAACTCCGTAAAGAAAACTGCAACCGCCGCATCATCCTCCATCACGACAATGCGAGTTCTCACACCGCGCACAGAACAAAAGAGTTTTTAAAGCAAGAAAATATAGAATTATTAGACCATCCGCCGTACAGCCCCGACCTAAGTCCTAATGATTTCTATACTTTCCCTAAAATAAAGAATAAATTGCGTGGTCAGAGATTTTCATCACCTGAAGAAGCTGTGGACGCCTACAAAATGGCCATTTTGGAGACCCCAACTTCCGAATGGAATGGTTGCTTCAATGATTGGTTTCATCGTATGGAAAAATGTGTCAAATTTCGCGGAGAATACTTCGAAAAGCAATAAATACATTTTTAAATAGTAATGTTGTGTCACTTCCTTGATTCCCGAAATTTTCAGTGCCGCCCTCGTATTAAGTTGTATTGTTTACGTTCCCAAGTGAGAAGTAATAGTCACTATGAATATTCCATATATACAATTTTGTAAATAGCTCCAATTTTTGAATACTTCTGAAACACCTACTTATATTTCGTTGAGAATGCATTTTTTTCGTTATTGATACTCTAAAATTTAGAGTCTAAATAAAATTATTTAACACAAAGTAATGTTTAAACAAAGTATTTCCGATGGTCCTAAGCCCGTGTTAAGTACGAAGGAAAAATTGAAAAAACGTCGCGTCATTGATGAACGAGTGAGTATGGTTGAGTGAACTGTACGTTTGTTACTAAGAACTAAACTCGAACGAGTGAAATATATGAGGGAATGAAAAATGTTTCTTTAACCAGTACAGTTAATTTAGTTTCTCTTTTTGGTACTACTAATCATCCTAAGTTACTTTGTTTAATTTCAAAAATCATTAAAATGTCACGGTGTATATATCTCGTCGGTACTAACTTTGGCGGTGTCGAGGAGCTGCTCAGTGAACCTGTCGTTGAAGACGGCGACGAGGTCCTTCCGGAGGTCGGGCACGTCGTCGCGCAGCTGCAGGCGCGCGTGCGCCCACACCAGGTGCAGCGCCGCGCCCAGCGCGTGCGCCACGCCGCGCAGCTCCAGGCGCCGCGTGAGCGCGCGAGCCCCGGCCGCGCTCAGCGCGCGCGCGCGCGTCTCCAGCGGCGACAGGGCGGTACCCTCCTCGCCGATCAGCTTGCGCATGTCTGTAATACGAGTCATCTAGTGCTAGAGCGATATTAAATAAATCTCAATCTTAATCAACGATGACTTATCTTTCTATAATTTTAATTATCTATTAATTGACTGTCGCACATTATGCTGTAGAACTAACCGTCGAGACTGCACGTGGGTAGCTTATGCAGCTGGTGGTGCGTGGTGGCGCGCAGCTTGTCGTGGTGGTGGTGCGCGCGCACGAGGTGCTGCAGCAGCGCCAACAGGCGGTTGCACGCGCCGCCCTCCACGGGGATGCTCTCCACGGCCCACCCCGAATTGTCGCACATTATATTGCGGGCATACGTTAACAAGTTGCATACGATCTGGAATACCGACAAAATCTTTCGTTTCTTTTAACCGTCTTTAAAAAGGAAGAAGTTCCTAATTCGAATAGCAATTGCTTTTTTTTTGGTGTGTATGTGACACAATATCTTTCATCATTTGTGAACGGATTTCAATAATTCTTTAATTTTTAACTAAAAACTCAAGACCTCAAACCCACACATAAATAACATTAACTTATGTCATAAGATCATCGTTAAGCATGAAATTTATCATTAAAAAAATGGTCAATACCAACATCAATACGTGTACGGATATAAGAAGCGTACCGATGAACAAATGAGCGTACACACCTTATAGTAGAGCAGATTGTTCTGCGTGTGGTCGGGCAACTCGTTGGCGGGGCGGTAGAAACGCGCCAGCAGCGCCAACATGAGCATGCGCACGCGCTGCGCCGCCGCCGCGCCCGCCGCCAGCGACGTGGGGCCCGCGCCCGGCGCCAGCCCCGCGGGGCCCGCGCCCGGCGCCAGCCCCGCGAGGCCCGCGCCCGTCGCTGCGCCGAACACCTCGCGGTTCGACGCGCGCCCCACCACCGACGTGATCGCCTCCACTTCGGCCAGGAGTTCCACTGGCGAGTTGGGGTGCGCGGCCCTACAAACCAAACTTAACAGTGTTACATATGACAGCTAAGGAGCGAATGAATAGACTTCTCGATAGATGCACACAGATTTACTGCAAGAACTGAGAGACAGAAATACCTAAGTATGACGCCTTACTGTTGTCAAATCATGCGCTTTTAGTTAGTTAAATTGACGATTATAAAAATTAAATCGTTTAAGTAAAACTAGATATACTATTTTCACACTATTTTAAGTTATAAAATTAATAGGGTACTACTGAATAATAGGGTAATATGTAGTTCTAGGGTGTAGAGTCAGACAATATTTTATACGATTTTCAAAATTTAAAAAATTTCAAAGTTCACAAACTTTCTGTGAGATAGGCCGCCGGTATAAAAGATCGCCGATAACCGGTGCGGATTCATTCGAGTATAAGTGACAATTGCTGTTAATTGTGAATTATTTAAATAAATTGTATCTATTTCATAACAAATTAGTGTATTCATCTAATCATGTAACAGTATTACCACTATTCATTGTATTGACTGAAAAGTAAAGTAATTTATCCCCTTTTGGAGTGACAATTAAGTGTAGTTACAGTAACGTTGCATTAATTGCTTGTAATATTTGCTATCAATCGTTACCAGCAGCACCCGTGCAGCGTTGTAGTGTTTACCTGAGCACCATGTCGATGCACTCGACGTGGCTGAGCAGCGCGTGGTGTACGTGGAGCACGCAGCTGTGGTTGTGGCCGCCCAGCGTCGTCAGCAGCGCGTCACACAGCGCTAGAGCCGGCACCAGGATTTGGCGGAACCTAAAGAACAGTACTAAATAAATTTAGGAATGTTTTAGCTTAAAGCAGATAATTCATTCAGGACACAACATACCATATAATGATTTTCGATTTACACAATTCATTGTTTGTAGCGGATTTTCGATCTGTTTAAAGGGTAGGTAGTTAGTTTTCTAGGTAGGGTATCCAGATCAAGACGGTAGGATAGAACATATTTACAATTGTGGAACTACCTTCTACCAATTGATATCAAATTGCCAATATCTTGTTTTTTTTATACTTCGTGATGATAAAATTGACATCGTTGGTATCGAGCGAGCACATCCATCCTATATGATCTTTCAACATCAAGCAGATTGTATACATATTTACCGTTTTCAGAAAAGGGCGGAGGTACTTAACTGATTTATTTGAACTGTACTCTAAGTTTTTTACACTAATTGACGTTCTCGGTGTTATACGATGTATGGACCGAATACTCAGAGTAAAGTGAGTGCCTTTGCACAGAATACATAATAGTACAGAAACCGAAGTCTCACTAAGCTACATTATTCATTCAAATAAATAGCGACTCTTTCCCCGACACAATAAAGTCGCAATTTAGGTCGTACAACGCTAATTACCTACAGTTATATTCACCTAGAAGTTGCCTCTCTTTCTATCCTGTAACTTTTATTTGTTCTGACGGTGCCGCTACGTTAGGGTTGTGTTTTTTAAATAATGAATTAATCTGAATATTTAATTACTAGTAATTTATGTGCCTATTACGCTATTTTTGTGAACGAATAAACCTAGGCTAGGTACTAATAACTCGAAAGCCTAGATCGGCCCGGCCGGCGCGCGGCAGCCCACCCAGTTTTGGCACGATTAGTCGAGCATGCTGTGTACTTGTAGTTTATACCTACACTACAGAGTGGCCCTGGCCTGGCTTTAGTCTTTGCTTTGTCGTTACTAAATTCTTAATTTGTAGTGACATTATTTTGGATAATGAGTTAGGTACCTGTTAGCAACAGAGGGTACGAAGTCAGTGTCGGGATGCTGCGCGTAGCCGGTGTGTATGTCCGGGTGCGCGGAGAGCGCGGACAGCGAGGCGAGGCAGCCCAGCGCGCCCTGCGCCAGCAGCGTCTCGGCGCCGGCGCGCCAGCCCGCCATCTTGATCAGCAGCCCCATCTTCGACTCGTACACGTACAGCACGCGCAACGACGACGGGTTGGGCTCTAGGCTCTACAACATGCATCGGTGACGTAATCATTTAACATCGCACTAGTTTATAATTTCAAATGAACATTGAGGCCCATCCTTGAGAAACGATAACAGATCATGATAAAAGTAAAAAAAAAAGTGCGACCCCGCTTTTTGCGCAGTCAGAACAAGTATAGGGACAAGGAGTATGATATAGTAGAAAACAAATCCCCTAAGTGTTGTCTCCGTCTTATAGTAAAAAAAAGTAGGCAAACATAAATATGGTCATAATCCTAACTAATATTCTAATGGCGAAAGAGAGTTTGTTTGTTCATGTTCCCGAGAGATTAAAAAAGTCACTCGACGCAAGCGAACAGAAAAAGCTATTTTTTTATAATTTAAAAACGAAAAAGACACACCTCTTTCAATCCCTCATCATCTTGCAATAAGCTATCAATAAGACTCCTCAGGTAACCCTGATTGGTCAGCGTGTTCATCCAGTCCGTTCGAGGGTTAATTTCTATCAATGTGTCCAAACACGCCAGAGCCACCATACGACACACGTCATGACCGGCCCCGATACAGTCCCCGCACACTATCGAACACAGGTTATCACCAAAATCACTTATTACGTCTATCACCATTGACTTCAAAGCGGACTCTTCCCTTGTCGAGGAATCGCGCACTTTGGAACTGTCCAACCTACTCACATAAGTTGTATTGACACTATCCTCTTCGGGATCTGCTGGGCTTGATTTTAAATTCACTATATTTAAATAATTTAATAACGCTCCGTAAAGATTTACTCTCATTTTCTGTGTAGAGCCTCCAGAAACCAAAATCCAGCTCAATATTTTATGTAATATGAATTTTAGGGTCAATGAATTGGTTTGCATGACTTGGTTTGTCGGTCCGAAGAAGCTCATTTCGAATTCTGAAGTCTTTAAGTTGGAATCTCTTTTTTGCAGTATGTAGCAATGTCTTAAATTGACTAGAAGCAGTAATACGGTTCCTGAAGCGAGGTTTCCGAGTTGTGGAAGAACCTCGCCGGGTGGGATCTTGTTGAGTAAGTCCTGGAGTATGTTGAGTAGCAAGTTCTTTCGAGATTCGAGGTTGAGAATGTCATGAGGGGCGACGCAGAAGAGGATCTCAGTGAGCTGTCGCCACGAGTCGTAATAGTGGGTCAGTGTTGCCGCTAAGTTGCGCTGCCGGTTCACTTCTGTTACGTAGTCTAGGACCTGTGGAAGTAAAAATAATTCATTGGGTTTTATGTATTGCTTGTTCGTATATACAATGAGCTGGTATTATAATATGATATTTAAATACTGTAAATAATAATAATTAAATACTGTGAATTATAAACGCTGTGACTTTCCTAGTAAATAGAGGAAAAACTATTTCTACCCGTTTTCATATACCTCAGGAATTTCCTTTACTGTAATTACGGGTGTTACGGTCTATGAATTACTATATTTACGCAGTGGACCGCACCCGAATAGTGCTACCGCTAGGCGGTGTGGTTTTCTTGCAAGACTACCGTATCTTCACATATTTGTTTTTTTAACGCACCTCTTTTAATATTGTAAATCTTTGCTAAAAGTACAGCATTTATTAATTATACAGTCCACATTTTATTTACTACCTTGACATATGGTCCTTCGAGCCGGATATAAATCAGAACATGTGGACCTTAATCTAAATAAAAAATATTGATGAGAATTTTTGTGAACGGAAAACAGAGCTTTAATTGGCAAGCAGTCACAATACAAGGTTAGTTTATATTTCTTTATTCATCTTATGATAAATTAACCTATCAACCTATTACAGAAAGGTGTGGTCGTATTCAAAGGTAGGCCCTAATATACGACTTATCGTACAGTGGTCGTGTAGATCGATCACAAAATTCGTAATTTTTTAATACGGAAATCTTATTTTGGAACTGACAAATTGAGTTGTTGTGTTGTTTAGCCCTTCACATGTTTTAAGATAATAACTTCGGTTCAGAACGATATAGATGAAATGTTCGGCACCTTCTGTATCTCGTTGGCGACGCGCGTGGCTTGCGGCGCGGAGGCGCGCAGCGCGGCGAGCTCGCGCGTCAGCAGCGCGTGCACGCGCGACACGCTGATGCGCTTGCCGCCCAGGCCTGCGCAACGCACACGACAAATAATAATATTTCAGAAGATCCGGAAACCAATACGAACCACGGAACCGTTTCCATGTAACGTATCCTACGTGTACTGACCCAACAACCAGGTGAACTACCCGTTTACAAGTTCTGACTGTTTGAATTTCCAGGTATTTTTATCACCGTTTCCTTTAAAAGTAGGTGAAATGTGTAAAATTATAGATTTTAAATAGTACATCTTTCCCCTGTACAACACAATTCTTGCAAGGCTACTACTGAATGAATGATAAGAAATGAGTAAGACTTACTTTCACAGCTTTCCTTCTCATATTGATAATATTTTACCACATCCGATGGTAGCACATGATAAACAATGAATATAATGAATCATACCAGTAGGTAAATCACAAGAGGCGATGGCTTGTCGCAGTTGCGTCGGGTGGAACAGTTCCCAGCGCGGTTCCACGGCCGGCTCCACGCTCACCGGCAACTCCTCCAACGTCCTTCGGAGTAAGCACCACTCCCATTCCTATACCAAATACGTTTTCATACAATAACACATATGTGTAGCACAACACATATGTGTTAACAATAACACAATAACACATATGTGTAACAACATAATTATGTACTCGTATATGTTTGCGTTAATTATATATAAGAAAAGTTATTCAGTAAAAAAAAAAATTGCACATGTTCTTGGTGTATATATTTATGAATTCAACGATGTAGCAGAACGTTTTTGATTATTTCAAATAACTAGCAGCCCGCTCCGGCTTCACACGGCTAGCAGAGACATCTTCAACAATCATTATCCGTGCGAATCCGGAGCGGGTTTACGTGCGATGCTGTATGTGCGATGCCGTACGTGCAATGCGTACGTGCGATGCGTACGTGCGATGTGTACGTGCGATGCGTACCTGCGTGGGGTGGTGCGCGGTGTGCGTGAGCGCCACGAGCAGCGCGGCGAGCGCGGCGTGCTGGCGCGTGGCCGCCGCCGCGCCCGCCTCGCACGCGCTCGCCCGCAGCACCCACGAGCGGGACGACAGCGTCACTACCGAAGCACTCTGCATTATATAAAAACGCATATGGAAATAGAGTTACTCGGAGTTATTTTACATACTAAATAGGACGTTTACTTAAGATATTTTGTGAACTACAAACAATGTACTAAACGTGCACCATACTGCCTTAAATTTATTTCCAATTTATTTTTTGCTCCATAACATGGTTACCTGTAAGAGATTGGCGTAGAGCGATAAGGCAGCCAATTCTATGAACCGATTTTCTTATTTATTTTACTCTTCGATTTTTTTTGGTGTACACTAAAGAGTATAAGTATAATATTATTATTTTCTCTATTCATATTAAATAACATTTTTAAATTATTTAAAAACATAAAAAATAGTATACCACTGGCATCAGATACAGAGAACAAAACACCAATGACCTCCAAAGACAGGAACCTAATTTGTGTAACCTATTATTATTTATTGTGGAACTTTTTTTTTTGTTTTATCTGATCCACGATTGCGGCCGCTGACAAACAGATAAGAAGTCCTATCTCTATACACGCAAGTCACGCGACCAATAGAGACTCCACTAGTGGTCCATTATTTAAAAGAACACCGAGGTATCGTCGACTTGTAACATTCAGCTTGGGGCGAAAGTCGCGGCAGAGGATTCGTGCACAACACGATGAGCCTAAGTCTTAAAACACCGTCTAGTCTAGATCCTCGTACAAAACAAACACTAAATTCCTTCATATAATCTGCCTCTAGCCGAATCTGTTATAGAACTCTCTCCACATATTAATATATAGATATTTGGTATCTAGAACTTACTTTAAGATCAACACTGGCCTTCACATGTCTCGATAGGAAATAATCTCTGGTTCTTAGGAACCGAAGCATTGGCGCTGATGTGTTGGGTCGAGCACACAACCAGTACACCAGGCGATAACAGCTCTCTATTAAATTGTTCGCTTCCCTGTTGAGCAATAAGAATAATTTATTAAAAACCTTAGAATATTACAAACAGGTATAAACAGTTGTAAATAAACTACATTATATGTATGTCGGAGACGTCAATAGTACGGGAGCTGATTTGATAACGAGACACAAGCGTTAAGCTGATGGTGCTTCTACAGAATCTGGACTGAAGTTCGTGCGAGTCGGCTTTCGTGTTAACGTGCAATTTCGAGCGAGTCACTTCGCTGCCAGCCATAAACTTAAATATAGCCTCCGCACGTACAAGTCTTGGAGCTGTACTACATTATAACCTCTTTAAATCTGTACTGTAGTTTGTAATTATTTGTTTATTGCTCATATCCGATACCTTTATCCAACATGTATATAAAATGAATATCCATATAAATAAAATTAGTAAACTCTGAAAACGTTTGATAGATCAATATGAAAGTTATTTAAACCATCTTTGTAGCGCGAAAAAAAAATCTTTGTAGACTACAGTACAGGCAGATTATTAATTTTAGTCATATAGGGATGAATAAATAGACAATAACAGGACAACGTCTGTCGAGTTCTGTTACGTCCCTCCAACATAAGAGAGAATCCTTTGATCAGTCTAGGCCAGGGGTCGGCAACCTTTTGAGACGGAAGAGCCAAAAGTTACAATATACAACATTTTACAGTTTTTAAAGAGCCAATTAAACTTTACGTTTGAATATAGTATTTGCTTTTACAGGGTGTATCAGACAATAGAACACTTACTTAAATCAATGAAAGGGCATGACTCTAGCATGCAGTTACTAAAAGAATTTTTTCGCTTTCGCAGTTGGTTTTTATGGATTTTCTTAGCTACGGTATAAAAATTTATAAAAAAAAATTTAAAAGCTTTAACTTTACACATTGCTTTTACGAGAAGCGGAGGTAAAATACCTGGAAATTCAAACGTTCATAACTTGTTAAAGGATAATTTTTCTTTCAAAAATTCTTATTGTTACTGCAAGCTAGATGCATGTCATATACACCCTTACGACAAATGAATAAATGAACTATAGTGACGATATAGCCAAATCGTAGTGAAGACAAGCAAAAATTGTCATTGATTATATTAATACATAATATTTGCAATGTAACGTCTGTCGTCCACGCTATCCGAGGACAACTGATTGATGATACGCCGCGACGGGGGAGGTGCGCCGGCATATCGCGGCTCGCGAGCCACAGGTCGCCAACCCCTGGTCTAGGCGATCATGCCTGGCGGGCCACTTTTGATATTTGGACCTTGTATACATATAAATCAGTGCGAAAACTTTTATTACGCGATGCAGGATCAGTAAGTAGTTCCTAAGTAGTGCAGCTGGTCTGCGGTAGATGACGTTGAAATATGTTTCTGTATATCGTACCTCTGTGAGTTATTAGATGCTATGTGCTGGTCCAGTATGTCGAGTATGGAATGCAGACACGTGCGCGGGTACCCGCCCGCGCCCGCCTCACTCAAGTTACTGCGGCTCACCTGCAACAACGCAATACATTATGACTTAATATGTATAAATTTGTAAAACAGTTCAGCACTTTCCTTCTGTTTGTCGATCGATTTTCTAAATTTTTTGTTTGGTAGACATTTTTTGTTAGACGTGTTTAACTGATATCGATAAAACCCTATCCTATCCTTGATGGAGCTTTAGTGTAATCTATCGATATTTAGGCTCTCTTCAAACTAATCATAAAAACAATAGGACTCAAACTTTTTGAAATTGCAGTCGAAGGCACTACAAGCAGTAAAGTTCCAATTAAGACTTACATCATCAGTGAGCTGATACCCGAGCAACAGATGCGCGAGGTTTGGTGGCGCAGAGGGCAGCACGTGCAACAGGAGAGAGACGATCCCCTCCTTGGCCTGCCTCACTGAGTTTACCTCTCCGGAACCCTCGCCTTCGGATTGCTGCGGCCATTCTTCAGCTTCTAGGCACTCGACAAAGCCATATCTACACCGAAAAATTAAATGTGTTATTAAATATGGTAGACATACAGCCTTAAAGATAGTAAGCGGTAGATGGTATCCTAATTTACATTTACGTTCTTTCTTTGTCCCGTTTGAAAATTGCCAAGGGTTCCATTCCCAAGGAGGGTTGGCGTCAGACAAGCGGCCGGCCACAAAAGAAGTTAACCAAAACCTATTGCAATGTTACACATTGCGCCGAAAATTGGGAAAGTGCAAAAAAATGATGTTGATAAGTATGTTCATCAGCAGTGTCTGGTTACCATAGTACAGGCTCTGCCTAGTTTAGAATCAGACTGCCGTGTGTCGAGTCTACTAAGAGTCGCCTCAGATTGAGCGGAAAAATGTGTCGAGTGAATAAAATAGTAACTTTTTCCTTACAATGTTCCCAATTTTTCCATCTTTATTTAATAGGCTCGTCGCCTGTTACACGAGTAGGACCATATTATAGTACAAGGATTATACTTTTCGGGGATTTAGGCGTAAGTGTATGAATGTATGTAGATGTAAATAAATGTTTGCACCTGATGTCAGTGAGCGTCTGTCTGTGTGTGATGGAGGCGAGCAGGTGCCGCGCGGCGGCGGGCGCGTGCAGCGCGCGCTGCAGCAGCGCCACGGCGCGCGCCGCGGCCGCCGGCAGCGTCGCCACGTGCTGCAGCACGCGGCAGCACGTCACCAGGCGACACGTGTTGTCGCGACCCTCGGGGGCTGGGGAAACGACTCACGTTCAACTATGCTGATATTACGTTTAGTACAATATGATGTTAAGTTAACAATGTTAATTGTATTTAATTGTTTAGATAATTTAAAAACATTTTCAATTTCTTTATTTATTTACAGCATGTAATTATTTATATCAAATTATTTATCAATAGATGTGAGGACATCATAATAATGTAATTATATTTTTGCAACGTAGACGAACCGTGAGGCAATCCAGAGGTATGTAACACCTATTTCGTGATCGCGTTAATTCGCCTATTAATACATAATTATTAAAGTATATTAAGTAAATAAATTATTTATTTCAAACATTAGGCTATTAAACTAACCTAGGCGGGTGTTAGACATACCTAATATAAGCTTGGAGAGGCCGTCATTGAGCAGTGCGCTCTTAGCTTCAGACGCGGCGGCCTGCAGCGGCCGCTCCAGAGCCAGGGCCCTCTCCAGGATCTGCAACGCGCTCACCAGGCTCTGCTCCACATATATCTGAAACAATATATTTTTTATTTAGGAAAGGTACAAACAGACCGACAGGTTGTTTAGAGTACGATTTCTACTATCTTTTCTTTTTTTGCACTTTTTTTTTAATACGTAAACTAATTAGCTTTTTTTAATTAGATATCGTTTTTAACCAACGAAAAAAAGGAGGTTCTCAATTCGACCGTTTATATACATATTTCTACAATTTTTTTTATGTATGTTCAGCCCTCTCCGTTATATATGAACCGATTTTGATTATCCTTTTTGTTAGATAGGGTATACCTCAAGGGTGGTCCCATGTCAAGGAAGTCAGGATCTCATGATGTAATTCTGATAAAATTGAGAGAAACCCTTGAGAATTGTAGAAACGAAGTGTTTCTGTTTACTTTTCATTACTTTATCAGGTACTTGCGTTTAGAAATCATCTCAACATGTAGCCGAGCTGATGGTGAAAAAAATTCATAAATAATAATCTTTTTAAAGAAAAGTTGAACCGAAGAAAAAAACTAAAAAGTAAAATATAAAAAAAACCTTTTAAATAAGCTTAATACGAGTCTTAAGACTTAAAAAGGTTTATTTATTTTTTTGCGTTTTAGTTCTTTTCGTCGGTTTAATTTTTTTTTTATATTTTTAATATAACCACTCAATTTAATTAACTTATAAATATTGAGAGTACAAGGAATCGATTTTTACCTGTGATTTAATAAAATATTATTAGTTACATTAGATTTTACCTGCAAATAGTCATGTCTGTTTGAAGGATTTCGAGTGAATGTATATTTTCAATCGTAGGATATCATAGGGGAATGTGCTTTCCCGTGGTGATGGCTGAAGCAGCAGGAGATTTTTTTTCTTTGTTTGGTGATCCCAGAGTAATCGATAGCTGGTTCTTGACTATGACAACGAGCTATTTTGCCCCTCGCAGCCATTAAATTCATAAATATGTTTCAGGGCATTAATAATAATAACAACTTCACACACCTCATACACAGCCGTTTTTTTTTTTTTAAATATATTATAAGGGGCAAACGAGCAGACGGGTCACCTGATGGTAAGTGACTACCGTCGCCCATGGACACCTGCAACTCTAGAGTCACAAGTGCGTTGCCGGCCTTTGAGATAGGAGTACGCTCTTTTCTTGAAGGTTTGATGGTCGTATCGGTCCGGAAATACCGCAGGCGACAATTTGTTCCATAGATTGGTTGTGCAAGGCAAAAAAAAACTGGAAAACCGCACAGTGGTGGATTGCCAATTATCCAGATGATGGGGATGAAAGTTTTAAAGGGAAAAGGCCGTCTAATCCTAAACTAGGCAGAGCCTGTACTATGGTAACCAGACTGCTGATAAACATACTTATATATTTCTAAATACATACATAATATAAATAAATTACACCCAGACAGAGAATAATTCGTCCTGGGTGGAAATCGAACCCACGACCCCTGGCTCAGCAGTCAGGGTCACTAACCACTAGCCCATCAGGCCAGTCCAGTAAATATACATATATTTATAAATAGAGTTATAGAAAAAGAAGATCCAAACTTTTAAACTTTTGCGTTCCATGATAATATAATTATGTTGACGGGAATTCACGCGATTACTTATTTAAAAAGTATTACAGTACCTACAGGCCTGTGATCACGGGAACGACCACGGCAAAGCAAAGGTATGTCATACCTTTTAAATACGTGATCGCGTTGATTCTCGTCAACGTAATTATATTAGAATAGAATTTTTATTTCTATCTATCACTTAGTTGTTAGTTTAACTTAACACTTTGTTAGTATTACAGTATTTTAGTACCTATATTAAATGCATGGCAGACACTCGCCAAAAAAATTACATCTAAGCTGAAATATTAAAATGTAACGGTGAAGTTTTTTTTCAGACCGTTTATTTATTTTCCGTTCGGTTACAGTAGTGTGAAATCTTATGTTACACCGTGACTAAACGAAGCCTAGAAGCAAACATTTATCTGTTAGGTATACCGAGGGGGCCCATAGTTTCTAGGAAGCGGCACGGACTGACTGACTACAGCAAGAGTCTCCCAATTGGTCGGACGAATCGAGATGTTAGGTCGTCACAGTTGTTTTATGACGATTTTGAAAACAACTCTCGCGCAAGGAGGAGGTGACGGTGTGGATTTGGTAGAAAAACTTCCAGGTGGAACCTTTTTACTCGCGCTCTTATGCGTACGCTAAGAGTGGCCGTGGGTGTATGAGACGAGTTTTATGTTCTTCACCCGAAGCAGAGTCTCCCGTGAAGAGGATGTCTGGACATCGCCCAGTTGCCGTCCGCTGGCCAGCGCTGGGTGGATCATTGGAGGCAAAACGTCAACCGACCGACGGTCAACTTATAAACGGTGCTGTGAGGCACACCGTGTGGTTTTAGTTGGTTTAAGCCTGATATACGGCCTCACAAATAGCCCGGTGAGGTGAGCTTCCACACGAAAAACAAATGAGTAATGTTACCACGGCCAAATTATGTCGTTATTTCACGTGTAAGCAACCAAAACAACCTTTTTTGTACGCTCCAGGTTGTTTCACCGCCAATACAATATAAACAATCATGCCTGAAGAAAGAGGTACTATGCAATAAGCGACAAATTGCTGTTTTCCGAAAAAAAGCGAACGATGTCGCGGGCACAGCTAGTATCTAATAATTATTTCTTAATATGTTAATGCGAAACACATTACCTTGCCAAATGGTGGGTGTCTGTCAAGCAATTCAAGCGCTTCCTCCAACGATACCAACAACAACCGCAGCAACTCTGACTTGGTGTGTATTTGTAGCAAAAGTCTGAAGCCGGGTGGAGGGTTTGAGTCTGACTCGCGTCCCGCTGGTGGGAAGTCCGATGGACACGGCTCGTACTGGTCTAACCAGCGAGCGAACAGGCGGAAGCAGAGAGACAGCATCTGTAAAAAACATAATGCAAAGAAGTATCTCCTTATTATTTTATTAATTTCTGAATATTTTATAGCACTTAAGTATAAGGGTACCTATGGGTTATTATTTGTAAAAGCTGTATGTATAGCGGGCTAATGGCTGTACGTTCCGCTCGGTCAGCAAATTTACTCACAATGTGAAGTGTGGACTAATTAGATTAAGTTCACGTTAAGCAATCGGATGGTGTACTATATTTAGAATCACATATTTTCCACCTTTTTGAATTACCTAATCATTAGCTGTGTCAATAAAACATTCAGCTTTATCAATTGCTAGTTTTTAGCAAATATTCTACGCACATCGTAAATAAGTGATCCGGCTCGAAGAACCTATTGGACAACAGAGACATTGTCGGCTAATTTGTTGACCGAGCGAAATGTGCGGTCATTAACCCGTAAAATAGAAGACATCTAGCAACTATTACAAATACTTAAGAAAGAAAGTAAAAGTTATATGATTTCTAGTTTAATTACTTTATCAGGGTGATAGCAAAATACTTTTAGAATAAACTACTTGGATGTAAAAATGCATTCATATTTATATGAGACAGGGAGCAACAGAGTGAGTGACACTACGAGTAATCACAGCAAACAAATAGCTTACCATTAGATACTCTGTGTTCTTGCTTTCCACCTTGTGCACTGTGTGGTTTCCGAAAGACTATATCATATTCAACGCCCTAGATATTGCTGTCGTTTGAGTTATTAATTTACTTTATCCTTTATAATATATGCCAAAAAGTGGGTGATACCAACATTTTCTCAATAGTAAGTATGATTTAATGTATGTACATACCTGCCATTTTTCGTAGGGCTTGGCGTAAGGTCTGTGGGGAGCAGGAAGAGCAAGCCTATTCAGAACGTGCTCTACGTAGGGGTCCAGCCCGGGGGGCCGAGTCCCGGCACCCAGCGTGCGGGGCAGGGGCGCCGCGCCGCACAGAGAGTCGAGCAGAGTGAGGAACGCACGGGACAGAGGGTATTCTTCTATGCGGCATTCCACCTACGAACAATTCAATTTCTGTATTACCCTATTTCATAAAATTTACTAGACTTGTCTGTCTAGTCAGTAGTGGTGGTGGAATATTTGAGTGTTCATAAATGTTCCTTATCATAGGTAATTCATTTATAGGTAGTTGATGCAAATCCGGCTCGAAGGACCAATGAAAAGATTCAGATTCGAGTGCTTCTGACGAAACCTTTTCAATTTTATGGTACGAGATCTATGACGTAATGACGATATGTGGTAATGTTAATGGTTAACTAAAGTATACGATTCGAATTACACGAAAATTGATTCGACCGTCGAAAGCATACTAACTTGAATAATTTAATGATGATACTTTTGTGGCACTTTAGCTTTCTTAACATGGCACTTTTTTCTAGGTAAAAGGTGTGTCTTTTTCTGTACCCCTGAAAATGTATATGCAAAATTTCCTGATGATCGGTTGAGCAGTTAAGTCATGAAAGCGTAACAACAAACAAACTCACATTCACATGTAATTTCAGTTAGGATTATACGGTGATATAAATACTGTACCTCGTGCAGCTCAGCGTTGAGAGCCCTCTTGTCGTTGGTGTGCGACACGAGCTGCGCCGCTTCCAGAGCGGCCCACACGCGCGGCGCCGTGGCCGGCGTGGCGCCCAGCGCCGCCAGCGTCGTGCACAGCTCCGCCTTCAGCGCCAGCGGTACGTGACAGCAGATTAGACCTGCCGAACATTTAGCTTGACTCACTTTATTGCGTTTGATACTTTTTAACGTCTTCACGTATCTCAAAAGGGCAAATCGAACGTCTCAGTGTGCGATGTTGTGTGTAACGTATTTAAAAAAAATGTCCTAGTTCGAAAGCAAACCGTAAATAAGCCCACATCATCTGAAAAATTATAGATTAGATAAAGTCTACTTCTGAACATTTTGCTAGTGTCATTGACTCTTAATTGATATTGAAGTTAACCTTAAGACTATTTCTTATAATTTTACATGTTACAGTCTATATGTTTCAATATCATTTAAATAATTGTTAATTGTGTAACACTGCGTCAGTATAAGATTATTTATACTCTGTGAAAGCTTTTTGTAAAGTGGCAAATTCATGATATTTATGGACAGAAATTTTATTAGAAAGTAGCACAGCTATTCTAGAAATAATTGCGCATTAACTAGTATTTATACAATACTTTATAGTAATGATTATTTTTAACGGGGACGTATTTCCCGACAATTGCCATTTCGGCTAACAGACCTTCTCGAACAATTGCTGACATTCGCCATTCCATCCTCCTCCCCCTTTTTCTTTTATCGGTGATTCGTCACAAATTAGTCTATTGCAAGGGACTCGGTTATACACTAGGAAGGAAGTCTCCGAGAACACCAGCAGTCCTTGAGGCTGCCCGATCTCTAGCAGAATCAGGCCTAAGACGGTAGCGCGACGTGCCTCTCCCTCCTCCCCCTAACTTCCATCTTTTATTCCCAAAGTGAACTGTTGGCAGCAATAGGTTTGCCGACTTTAACGTAAGTAAGATCAAATTATAGCCTCTGCCTACCCTTTCGGGGATTCAGGCATTAGGGTATATATAAATTCATCATCTTAATGCCATTTTCTCAATTTTCATTGGGATCGGCGCAATGTGTAAAACATTCCAAAAGGTTTTGGCTGGTGTCTTTCATGGCCGGCCGCTCGCCTGACGCCAAACCTCCTTGGGAATGTAGTCGTTTTAAGACGGAGAAGAAGGTAAATTTGTAAGGAAAAAGGAGGAGAAAGGAAAGAAATCTAGGGTAAGGGATACCGCAAGTCTCGGATGGGGAACTAACTAACACTGCAGTAACTCGTAGAGGCTGGGGTCGCTCACCCGAATGAACTGATTTCCTGTTTGACTGGAGAAGCCACTAGGACAGGAAAACCAGTTGGGCAAAAGTATGTATTATTGGTCGAATTTCGAGCAGTGGACGAGATATCCTACTTCCTACTAATTATAAACGTGAAAGTTTGTGAGGATGTATGGATGTTTGTTACTCTTTCACGCCTAAACTACTGAACCGATTGCGATGAAACTTGGTATGTAGATAGCTGGAGACCTGGGTTAACATATAGGCTACTTTTTATCCCGATATTCTCACGGAGTCGGGACTTACGCGGGTGAAACCGCGTGGCGCTGCTAGTAGTAAATTAGCTTAATAGTTAGTAAAATGTAGTAAACACTTACCAAACATACAATTGACAGCGTCCCACTGCAGGTTGTCGCAGATAGCGGCGGTGGCCTGCGCGTCCTCGCGCGCCACGGCGGCGATGAGGCGCAGCGCCGCCAGCATGGCCTCCACCTCCTCGTGGCGCACAAGCAGCTTGCCGGGCCGCGCCGCCGGCGTCACGATGGCCGACGCGCCCAGCGACGACGCGTGCACGTGCTCCGAGAACGGGGACCCGCCGCTGCGGAGATTGCTGGCGAGAATACCATTTTATTAGTTTATTACTAACCTTTTATCTTTCAAGTTCAGTGATATACTATAATTATGTATTCACAGGCTGGTCACGGAAAGTGCACCTGATCGGAACGTCAGACAATTCAAATGTGTGAAAATACCTATTCATAATTCCTTAATAGACAATTATTTATATATTTATTAAATTATATAATATAATATATAATATTTATTTTTTAAGAATTATATCGCCACCCGGCAAAAAAAGTGTCATATCACATGTTAGGTACGTTTTGTCATTTTTATAGCATTGAATAGTAAAAACATCGGTATTAGCCCAGTGAAAAAGTGAACTTTATTCAATTCACCGGCATAAAAGTCGTGTTTTCTCAAAATAGCTATTTTTGTATTATGACACTTTTTGCAGGGTGGCAGGCGGGATGTTAGCTACTAATTTTCTTGTTTACCAATCTAAATTAACTAAATACTTGTGTCTGACTGTTTATTATATCCTACTAATATTATAAACATGAAAGTTTGTGAGGATGTATGGATGTATGGATGTGTGGATGTGTGGATGTATGGATGTATGGATGTTCGTTACTCTTTCACGTCAAAACTACTGGTACCAAAACTTGGTACGTAGATAGCTGTAGACCTGGATTAACATTTTTATCCCGATATTCCCACGGAATCGGCACTTACGCGGGTGAAACCGTGGGGCTCTGCTAGTTTGAATAATAAAAACAAGTAACAACATTCAAAGACCATTCATAACCGTGGCCATTTATAACGCACTTAACCTAGACAGCCACAAAACAGTCACATCACTGTACATGGACATGACGAGAGCCTTTGACTACGTCGACCATACAACCTTACTAAATATAATATCAATATACGGTATTAGACTGTAGACAAAAGCCAAGACTAACTAACATCATATCTACAAAATAGGCACCAAGTTAAACAAATTGAGAGAATACATATTAAAGCTAAAACCAAGGTAACATACTCGTGTAAAGCTTGAGTTGTATTGTGAGGAGTACCACAGGGCAGTGTATTGGTACCGTTGCTCTTTATGTGTTACATTAATGACCTCCCCATTATTACAAGTTATCAGATGTCATTATTTACTGATGACAGCGCCGTAATTTTTGACATAGGAAATTTAAAAGAGATTGAAAATAATATGAATAATAACATCGTTGACATTATTTAATGGCTAACAACAAAAAAACAACATTTATGAATTTTTAAATTAGACAAAAATGGACATCAAAATTGCAAATTGAATATAACGGTCAAGACATTAACAATTGAATTCTTGGGATTTTACATAGACAACGGCATGACCTGGAAATAACACATGATAACATATGTACCAAAATACATCAGTTTCCATATTAGTGCATATGGAAACTGATGTATTTTGGGTACATAATTATGTACAATAAATATGAATACCAGTCACAAAAAAAAATTCAATACCTGTGGTATCTGGCCAGCGCGGTGAGCAGATGATGCGCGGACAGAGCATCTCGCCGCGCGAGTAGAGCCCACGTGTGTCGCGGCACGGCGAGGCTCGCGAGCGCGCGCAGGTACTGGCCCAGCAGCGCGCCGCACAGCACCTCACCCGACAGCCGCACGAATTTGTACAGAGTAGCGGCTCGGCCGCTGGCGGGGCGAGCGCTCGCGTGCGGCTGGCACGCGCGCCAGTACTCGTCGCGCAGGCGCAGGGGGTCGGGCGCGTAGAGCCGCTCCACGCAGCGCAGCAGCGCGTCCAGGCGCGAGCGCGCCGCGCCCGCGCCCGCCGGCGCCGCCACGCCCTCCATCGCGTACATCTGCACCGCGCGAGCTGCCTCGTCCGCCCTCAACACATCAATTGTACAGTTTAGGTTTAGGTTCTAATAATCCATCAAAATTCTCACTAATATCATAAATGTGAAAGTTTGGATGGATGTTTGTTACTCTTTCTTGGAGACCTGGATTAACACATAAGCTACTTTTTATCCCGATATTCCCACGGGATCGGGACTTACGCGGGTGAAACCGCGTGGCGCTGCTAGTGACAAATATATTCTCAACAATAAACTGAACTCTATCGATCTTCCAAATCTTCTTTCTTTACAAACAGCACAAATTCCCATCCAAATTCCAAATGATGTGATGCCCAAAGACAGTAAAAATATATTCTGTACTTAAATACTAAGCAAACCCTCGCCTCCGTTTAAGATACAATAATGGGGAACTCACTTGACCCTCATCTCAACAAGCTTAGAGTGCATGAGCACTATGAAGTCTGTGATCAGCGTGTGTATGCGCCGTTGATAGTACTCCTCTTTCGCAACGTACTCAGTCGATAGGATGGCTTCATCTAAGTACTCGAAAACCTAAGGCAAAGAAAAAAAACTTAGTGACATAGATACATATACTAGATAGACATAAATGTACACAATATAAATAATCTATAAATACTGATTTAAAAAGTTTTAACTCCGACAAAAACATATGTAGTTTATAATTTACACTATGAACACTAAATAATTTTGGTAGGATGATTATTTTATAGTAAATAACCATAGACGAAAATCGAATGTCTCCTTACCTTGCCATCAATAGCAGAGTCAACAAGTGACTCATCCTGATCCAGCAGCTCACATTTCAGATGATGCCTTAGCAGCGAGTGTGGGGCGCGCTTGAGAGCTGCGAGCGCCAGCCCCAGGGACAACTGGCAGAGTGCCCGGGCGCCTCCTTCTATACTCGAAGTACCGGACAATTCATCCAAGAGAACGGAGATCAAATCTGGCTCTTGAATGAGCGGGAGCTTCTTTGCTAACTCCTCGCCATCTTCTCTTCTGTTTAAAAAGATAAAAGTAAAAACAATTATTTTTACACAGCTACCCAAAAAATTAGTGTAATGTTTTCAGAGTTCATGTATGTGACCAACAACTGATGTGATGATAAAATAACTTCTAAATGCCTCCTTAGTGACACCAGCTTTAATTTTTTTTAATTTAACATGGCGGGTATAAGGTGCCATTTTCAAATGTGAAACGAAAACTTAAATTCGTTTGTTGGCAGGGCAATCGTTTTTTTTAATTAGTAACTTGTTATAGTCCACGATGCAGGTACAAATTTCGTGAGTCATTTCCTCTCGGGCAATAATTCGTAACATGCTTTAGAAAGTTGTATCGTGAAGCCTTATGTATAACAGGATTTTAAGATGTGCCGTAATATAGAGAATGATTTGAAACCGCAGCTGACGTTCACGAGGCTTCATGATACATTTTAATTTAATTCCATGAAGCATTTTACGAGTTTTCACGAGAGGAAATTGATCATGAAAATCTGTTGCTGGCTCGCGCGCCATTATATAATAGCAAAGAAAACAACACAGTACCCCTGATGGTAAGTCGTTCCAGTGCCAGACCCTGGCAACACCAAGAATCATTTATCTATACAATTTTGGCAACCCTACACACTATGACTCGGGAGTCCTACTGAAAAGTATTTGTAGCTACCAGATAGTTGATGAAGCGATGACTGAAAAAGAAAACAAAATCTTGTTGAATCTCCTAATTTATTTCGATGATCCTCCACACGCACACACAATGCTCTACTGCCGCGCCACACGCTCGAGTTTCTGGGCTAATTTACACATTGTTAAATTTGTCGGTTGCTGCTTCTTATCGCGGCAATAACCTTCAAATTATTGGGTTATGGCTTACATAACTGCTTAACATTTGGCAGCTAGTATACTTGTTTCCTATTTAGTTAAAAAAGAAAAGTTGTTTGTGTATTAACAGATTCATAACAGTTGTAATTGTAAAAAAAATATTTTATGAAAATTAATTTACAGCTGAGCATAGAGAATAAAATACTGACCTGTGCAGTACAGATAAATCTAGCGCATAAAGAAGCGCCATTTGCAACGCGAGAGATATCTCGTCCAGCGCACCGGTTGGTCCTTGCGAAGGTGACCTCGTTTGCTGAAAGTTGAACAACATCAATATTTACTACAAGCTAAAATAAATCAAATAAAAGCTGCAGTCTTTTTTTTTTTATTGGATAAGTTGCAAACGAGCAAGTCAAAAGTGCATTGCCGGCCTTTAAGGTGGGAGTAGGGGAATGGAGGGAGGGGGGCTGGGCCTCCGGTAACCCCAGTCACTCGGAGAAACAACGATACATTGCTTCTCGCCGGTTTTCTGTAAGGCCGTGGTATCACTCCGGTCGAGCCGCCACATACGTGCCGAAGCATGGCTCTCCCACGATCATGTCTAAGGCGTCGGACTTGCCATAAAATATTTACATCGAGTATATATTATGAGCCCTGAAAACTTACATTTGAAATTTTGAACCCTCTAGGTCATTAAGGACTAAGAACCTCTCTACTCAGAAATATAAGGCAATGTTAGAGTTGACAAACCTCTGCTATAAGCCTTAATAATATGTCTCTGTTGAGGCCACGTTGCGCCGACGCAGCAAATACGACACCCGCAAGCAGTTTTCTGTAAATATAAAATATATACATTATAATAGTTATAATATTTTCTTTTTTTTTTTCTCTCTTTAAAAAAGACAACTAGGAATTACTCCTGTGTCGTGGGGGACTTTACAAACATACAAACAACGGACACAAAGAACACCCAGACTTGGGTGGGAACCGAACCCATAATCTCTGGCTCAGCAGTCAGGATCACTAACCACCAGACCAACAGGCCAGTCAATTAAATGATAAACGAAAATATATTACTATCATATTCTTTGTAGCTCCTATAGACTTATTTTATTAATTCTTTATCGCTGCTATAAGAAATAAAACAAATTTAGAATAATACATATTATTATAACTAAATAATATACAATTATTAGTACATTCAGAGTTTTTTTTTTATCTAGTAGACTAACCTTATGCCTTTTAACAAACATATATTATGTTACCATAGTGGTGGTCAGAAGTTTAAGAATTAGGCCTGTGTCACAGAATACATAATAGTACTAGTACAGAAGGACCTCTTCGCAATACCGTTTAAATAAGTAGCGACTCTTACTCCGACACAATAAGGTGCAATTCAGATCGCACACCGCTAATTCCAAACGCGTTATCTTTACCTAAAACTTGCCTCTCTTTCTATAGCATAACTCTTATCTGTTCTGATGCCGTTAAGGTTGTCTTCTGTAAGAAGAGTTAATCTAAATATTTATTAACCAGTTATGTAATTTAGTCCTTTAGCCTATTACTTTACTTCGTTTAGTAAGTTTTAAATAAACCTAGGCTAAGTATTTATCAAGTTTAGTGTTTAGCAAGGTAGGTGTATGCAAATCAAATCGCGGAACCTTACTCCTTATAACACTAACTATTTGCCAGTGAAAGTCGGTCCACCCGTTGCGGAGTTTAGCCGAACAAACAGACAGACAGACAAAATTGTTGTAGTCCTAAACTTATCAAAGCTAAACTTGACTAAGTTACTCCTTATAACACCAGCTATCTGTAAGTGAAAGTCCCGTTCAAATCGGTCCACCCGTTCCCTAGATTAGCCGGAACAAACAGACAGACAGACAAAAATATGAAAAATATTTTTTGGTGTAAGTACCGTGTGACATTACAAACGGACACTTCAAATTTATTTATTTACTAGCAGTTCCCGTGCGGCTTCGCTCGCGTGTACATATCGCGTGTATATTTTGCGCGGAACCCTCATTATTTTTCCAAAATCAAAGTAGCATAAGTTACTACTTTAACATCAGCCATCTGCCAGTGAAAGTCCCGTGGAAATCGGTCCACCTGTTCCGGGGATTAGCCGAAACAGGACAGACATACAGACAAAAGTTGTAAAACATGTTGTTTTGGTATATGTACCGTATATACATCCAAATGCACTAAGTAGAAAGCGGTTATTTTAATATTACAAACAGACACTCCAATTTTATTTATTTCTATAGAGTATAGATGTATAGATAGAAGATGTGTATCAGTTGTTGTGGTCCTAATAAATAAATATACTTATCTAAGCTAAACTTGACCTTGTAAATATCTAACTATACTGATTATAACTAATAATATAATCTAACTACGTAAATACGGGAAACGTAATTCGTAAGCGACGAACGGACGAAGCGACGTAGCGAGTGAGTGAGTATCGAAGTAATGTGCTACCTGGCCGGCGCGTGGCAGCCCACTGAATTTCGCCCGACTCGTCGCCGCTGTTAGGTACCTGCAGCTTCATACCTACTGACCGGAGTGGGCCTAGCCTGCCTGTGTACATTATGGCCTAACATCACTGTTTCTGAGAGGAGGCCCTTGCCCAGTGACCATTTATAAACAGCAATATTATACCTTGTAGATTCAATAGTAGTGACGAGTCTCGCGTGATGTCTGCTCGGCGGGAGCGCGCGGTTGTTCTGCAGCAACTCTATTTCTCCTTCCAGCGTATATCGACGGAGTGCATCCAGAACATTGCCCAGTAGACCATCCGATATGAGTTGTTCGACATAACGGGACACATAGGAGATTATTTCTTCCCGTGCATTTATGGCCCTAGCAAACGAAAATGAAAGTATGTAATAGCTCAGAGTATATTTTTTTTATCTAAGGCGTCGGACTTGCGATCAAGTGGTTGCGGGTTCGAACCCCACCCACTGCAATACCAGCGTGAACCCACTCCTAACAAGCATTTAGCTGAGCTGGAGGGGTTAACCAGACCTATTGCTGATGCATCAGGTTGTTTCACCGGACGATAAAGGCTGATGATACCCCTGTCATACTCAAAACTAATCAGGCTTCCCTGTAATAAACATGTGAGTACAAATATGCAATTTTTAATCATTCATTTTATTTGTGTTTCTCTAAAGTGTGTTTGAAATGTGTAATTTATACTTCCTTACCAACACACTCCATCTGTAGCCATTACCAGCTCCTTAAGAGCTTGTACTAGAGCTCGCCGGCCATCATAATACAGTAGTATGGCAACCAGCCCTCTCGGCAGGCCAGGGTGCCGCGGAGACTGACGCTGGGCAGTATGCAGCAGTTCTAGCGCTAGATATTCACTCACACTGTACATGTCTGAAAAAAACCATTAATAAAATTGTAGCTTGCAATATGTATACAATAATTGTTTGGCCCAGGACAAATAATTGTATGATAAGCACGATCATTTTTTGTATCTGGGTGTAAATCATAGATAAATCTCCTGACTGCTGTGCCTGAGGTTGTGGGTTTGATTCCCATAAAGGACAAACAATTGTCTGAGGAGCATGATCATTATTTTGTTCTGTGTCTAGGTGTAATTAATCAATACAAATAAAAAAAATTGAAGTGTCTGATTGTAATGTCAAAATAAGTGTTTTTCAAGCTTATACAGTTATTTGCAGAATACCTATGCCTACAAATCCCTTTTTTTCTATTTTTGTCTGCCTGTCTGTTTGTTCAGCTAATCTCCGGAATGGATGGACCAATTTCCACGGGACTTTCATTGGCAGGTAGCTGGTGTTATACGGAGTAACTTAGGCTATTTTTATTTTGGAGAAAGAATTAGGGTCCAGCACAAAATGTATAAATATGTACACGTGAGCGAATCGGCACAGGAACTGCTAGTCTATAATATGTATGTACATATTTAGTAATATATAAGTATGCTTATCAGCAATCTGGTTACCACAGAACAGGGTCAGCAGGTACTGCCTAGTTTGGGATCAGATGATTGTGTGTCAGGTGTCTATGTGAAGCTGGGTGCACTAAAACATACTGACCTGATATGATAAGAGCCTCATCAACAAGTTCCTTAGACAGCATTGTTCGGCCTATACTTGGGAGGGTAACACCCTCAGTAACTCCTCTCTTTATCTCATCTCTGCTTGTTGGGTTTTTTGACTGAAATAACAATAATTATAATAGAAGCCTATAGAAACAAAGGATACAGGGAAATAAACATTGGATTTTTTATGACCTTTTTTATCATCAATAGATACAATAGGGTCACATCTTAAATTGAAACTTGCTAAGTGGATGGCTTTCAAATCTGGAATTGAATTGTTTGGTAAGAAATCCTTCAGGTTTTGACATGAAGGGTTCAATTGCCCTTTATAACACCTGATTTAATCAAAAATTTAAATTATGCATTTTATTTTTTAAATTACATAATTTAATTTGGTAAACTTTATTGTTTAACCCACAACATCAAAACATGGTGTCAGTTGTTGAGGTATTCACTTAAATTCCTTCTACAACCATGTATAGATGGGTAATCACCCGGGTTTTTACCCAGTCGTGGGTTTTAACCCAGGTGATTACCCATCTCTACAACCATGCAGTCACCCCTGTGTTCATCTAAATTATACATGAACATTCAACTGCAATGGCAGGGGTCTTCAGTGTGTTCATTTGTAAATTTGCACTAGTTTGGGTGTAAATATGAGTGGAAAAAACTAACTGTTAAAAACAGTTTTTTATGTGTTAGGTGTTCTAGAAAATGGTATGAAAAACAAAACAAACACTCACTGGATTTTTAAACAATGATAAGAATGTTTGTTTGTGCCGTCTAAGAACAGATTCGAATGTGTGGACTGCATATGGTGCTCCACCACCCTCATGTGCAAGGTAGCCCTCCACTACTGACACCAGCTCTTTGTAGGGGGTCCATAAGTCATCTGTTGTTGTGCCTGTAAATATAAATGTCAGTGACTGAACTATACTATATCCAGCAGTCGGCATCCTATGGCTGAAATGATAATGATGATGGTGAAATAAAGTAGGTACCTAATGTAATTATAAGTTGTTATTATAATTATAAATTTAGCAAGAGTTATAGAAAAAAGTAAGTTTGGCTATCTTTGGGAGTTCTATTTAAAAAATAAAATAATTAAGATACTTATGGAAACATTAAAGTATTTCTGTGCTTGATACAAAGTATGTGTCAAATTGGATTAAATATCTATGCCTCAAAAAAGTGTATGAATATTTTTACACTCATCAATCTAGTTCTTATAGCCAATCAGTATAGTACACACATTAACAAAAACACAAACTATATAAAATTATACATTATTAATACTTTAATAAAATCTTCACTAAAATATATCATCAAAAAGTTATAAAAACCTAAAACAACTTTTATATCATAAATTCATGAACAGTATATATAATGAAGTAATTATAACAAGTTTAAATAATTATAAACAGCAGTATGTATTTAATTTAATACATATTTATATCTCTTGTTCAACATAACTTTTAAGATAATTTAATAAGTACAGGAAATCAATAGCATAGTTTATTAAAATAACGTTGATCATAACATTGAATTGAAATGGTACTTTCGTAATCATACAGACGTGACTAGCCTGAAATAGCAGTAGGGACAAATTTTTAAAATTACACCGATATTTATAACCTCAATTAGTATAAATGTAAATATCGGACAACATACGTTAATATAAATCCAATTTATTGTTATGGAAGCAATTATTACTATCCCTCTATAAAGAACAGAAGAAAGACAGAAATAATAAGAAAGTGATGACTTTATTACCGCCGATTCTGCCGAATCTAAATAGGTTATATTGTATGAGATATTCACCTTCATTGATATCCATTGTGCTTAGTTATACCCTCAACATGTAGGCTAGATAATTTAAATTATTCACAATCACCAATGCACAATATTAATTCAAGTAAAAATGCAAACTTTTGCTAAAATAATATTTTATTTTGAATTCTTGATTTTGATATCATTTGACAGTTGCTTTCTCGCAAGACGCGCGCCCGACCACAGAACACTAATACCATAGAGAAAACTAATATACTGGGAAACGGTCCGGCATGAATTTGCCTTTCACTTCAACCAAACTCTCCCCTGAAATTAATAAGTTTGAAAGTAATTTGTAAATAATAATATGTAAATATCTAAAATAAACTACATTGAGAAGAATAATTATAGCATCACAACGTTAGTCTTAGTCATCAGAGAACGGTTACCATTAGGAACACGAAAAAACCCCGTTTTCAAGGAATACTGCTAACCTGGTAACTCTATTGAATCGTTCGGAAAGAAAATACCATATATATTATCTTAATGCATGTGTTCAACTCCTAAATAATAATTATTATGGGATCTATTTCTGAAAATGATAATGTTTTTGTTGAAATATAATATGTAACAAAGTTTTATTCCGTTTTGACTATGTGTGTTCGTATCACTATTAAACATTTATGTTTATCAAATCAGTACAGAATACGAACATAATTAAAGTGTAAATATTATCTTCCAAGGTAGGAATGGGTAAGGGTTGAAAGGGTAGGTTACGAAGTTACAAATCCATCATTTGTTTTCCCGCTCGGAATCAAGTCCCCAGTCCCCACACACAGTACATGCAGCCACCGGCTCGGGCGATAGCGACTAAACTATCGTCCGATTAACAATCACAGATGCGCGGTGGCCCACCGCGACCGACACCGCGCCCGACAATCAAGCTATCAGTCGCTCCGCAATCAGTCAGGTAGTGATACGCACATTACACCTATTTGTAAGTTAAGAATCGCGCAAAGAATGCATTGCGCTTGCATCATACTTCACACCCGGTCCGCTATGAAATGACCGATAGTTGGATCAAATAATAATTCAGTATATCTTACAAAATAACATTTTACGGTTTTCGTTCGGTGGCAATTATTATATTAATGAACTTTTTTCATCATTACTTTAACTTTACTTTTTGAGCATGAACCTCTCAACTTCCTTCACAAATCTTCGTGATTCGTGATTATGGCTAAATTGCCTAGCTAGTGGAATACTTCTTGACTGGCCTGTTGGTCTAGTGATAGTTAGTGATCCTGACTGCTGAGCCAGAGGTCGTGGGGTCGATTCCCACCATGGTCAAATAATTGTGTAGCATTAACACATTACACATCGAGATCAGGCTGAACTGAAGATTGGATCAGAGGCAGTTTCCACCATCCTGTATCATTACCTTAAAGTTAGGAAGCTTTCTTCGCGATGGACCTCATTCTCTCAACGAAGAGCACAAATCCCGTCATGTTGATTGGTGCAAATTTATGCTAGAAAAGTTCGAAGGAAGAATTTCGCAAAATGTATCCTAAATCCTTACAACTGACGAATCTTGGATCTACAGCTAGGTACGATCCTTTCACGAAGCAACAATCGACACAATGAGTGTTTGAAGAAGAAGAGTTGCCCACAAAAGATGTTCGCGGTCGGAGCGTTAATAAAAAAACTATAACGGTTTTTTTTTCGACGTAGTGGATCAGTAGCAGTTATTTCGCTAGAAGACCGTAGAACAGTTACTAGTGAATGGTATTGCGAAGTTTGTCTGTCTCAATTCTTTTTCACCAAGATCGCTCACGCAGCTGCCATGGACTATTAGAATACTGCAGGGGTACAAGTATTACCCCATCCTCCGTTCAGCATAGATTTAACTCCATGCGTTTTTTTTTTCCCACGGTAAAAAAAATGCTTCGTGGGCGAAAATTGAATACTGCAGAAGAGGTCATCGAATAATTTCGGCGGTTATTTTTCGACCTCCCGCAAGATACATTTTTTAAATGTTTCGATAGCTGGTTCACCCGAATGCATAAGTGCATTGGGTTTGGAGGGGAATATTTTAAAAAGCTATAAGTAAATAAACTTTGTTCACATTCCATCTATTTTACATTTTACTAACAATTTTTGGAATAGCTCACGTAGTGTATCCAAAATACAAACATATTTTCCAAACCACTTCCAAAACAAAATTCATGCGATCGAAGTTTACATTACTTTTTTAATATTCATTTCCTACATAGCCCATCTGATAACAAGCATTTACCGTTGCTGTAAACACTAACTGATGCCGCGTTCCTATAAAACGATTCGTTTTGCATACGGCCAAAGAGTATACAAACACTACGTTACTTACGGCCGGTAAAATATTCGTTGAAGGTTTAACGAAATTTTATCGTCCATAAGCAAAACGAATCGTTTCTTGATTATAGGAACGCGGCGTGAACCTTTACCGCCGCACTTCACGCTCGCCGAGTGCAGGCGAGTGGCGGCGACAGCGTATGTGAAGAGGGTCCGCTCGGCTCGTCTCGTGTGCACTTGCCACCACTCGCCTGCACTCGGCGAGCGTGAAGTGCGGGGGTAACGAGCGTGCGGATGGCGGCCTCGTACTCGGCATCACTCGCCGAGTGGCTCGCCCGAGCGCCTCGTCCGAGCATGAAGTGCGGCCTATATAGTATTACCGATATCTACAGATCAGTGTTGCTACAATGAACAGAGTATTGTATAGGTATGAATAAATAACAATTATTTCATACAACATTTAAGATTTATTGAAGTTTATGTAAAACAGGGTTTACCGAACAAGAACATTTATAACAATAAAAAAATATTACAAAATATTTTCCAAGTTTAGTTAAAAATGTTGAATAATTTAGATAAATTTTTCAATCTTTGAGATGAACTCCATACATTTGTTCCTGTAGAATGTGTTGTTATAGAAAACAATGCTGTTATAAAAATCTCCAGTATTCGTGGTGTGTACCGTGAGACAATTTAATACATCTTTAGTACCTGCAGCTCTTACATCATCACACTCCTTATCAATCATTTCGAGATATTTTAAAGCAGTTTTGTTCTTAAGGTTCCTCAGTATAATACTACTCTGTGATGTGAAGCCTATTCCCTCAAAACATTGTTTCGCAACAATGTATATGACACTCACGTTAAAATGTGTGAGAATGTTTATGTTCTGCACCAAAAGGCTCTCTCCGACCAACAGCTGTTGTAAACCATTCAACAGTAACTTGAAACATCTTTTTTCAAAAATATGGTAGCTCTCTAAATGCTCGTATTCCGGAAGCGACAGTCTTTTGTTTAACTCCAGTCCAAATTCCCTGCTGTTATTAGGGATTGTTTTAGCATCTTTGCTAAAAATTATTTCTTTAAACTCCTCTTCGGCCAAAATCTGTTGATATAACTTAAAAATAGGCACAAATATAAATTTTGAGCTGTTTATCTTCTGCAGTGGGCAGCCATAAGTGAATTTCAGTTTAAGCTCTGATTCTTTGTTCTGGAACTGCATCCATTTCACAGCTTCGTTTATAAGTATTAGTGGATTCGACAGCACTTCAGCTTGTAGATATGAATTTAGATTATTCAACTTTTCCCTCGAAGACATTTTTGTGTATAACTGTCTTTCAGTGTACGAACCTCGATGGTATCTCGGATTCATATTAATTTTATTCTCTTCATGTAATATTCCTTTCAAGATCTCCTGTTCATATTCCAAAGGTTTCAAATCATACTGCCAAATGAATTCTGTGGCAACTACCCCTCGAATTTTCTTTATGTCCCTGTGCAGCGCAATGTTCTTTTGCATTAGATATGCTTGGAGATTGTTATTGATAACTTGGCACTGTATTGAGCAAAAATATAAAGCACATTCTTCCACCTGTTTGAGAAATGATTCAGGTAAGGCTTCAAGCCGAAACATTGCTGCATTTCCATAAAGTTCTGAACCATATGCAGACTGCAACGTTGGAAGGTATTTCTCCAAGTTTGATATCCCTTTGTACTTCAGGCAAATAGCGTAGACCTCGGAGTTGCCCTGTCGCGATGTGACCGGTTTGTAAATGTTGACTTCGTGGAACAAATGGTTTATTAAGTATAGTAGGCAGACTGTTGAGTGTTCAAATATCGTGAACAGTTTGAAGATCAATGTACCACCTGAAAATTATGAATATTAGGGTATAAAAAGTTCAAAGTAGTGGTAGCTATGCCTCGGATTTACAGTCGCGATTAGAGATTGCGGGTACGAAACCCACCTACACTACCGACATTAATCAACTCCTGGTATTTGTGCAAGGATACAAGGATGATAGTTATTTGTAACCCGTGTTACACGTAGGTACTCGTTAATAATAAAAAAAGAACCAGGTCTCTCACGACGTTAAATCAATAATGCAAGTAGAAGTAGGGTTTCTCATCAGAACGGCAAATGATAAAATCTAGGGTAGGTGCTAGGGTATTACTTTAGTATCTCCTAAGATTGTATTGTATTTCTGCTGACGCGGATCTGGACGCGAGTGATCAGTTAAAAAATAATTGAAAATCAATTCCAGACATAAAACGAAGACAGATTTCATCTGTAATTCTATCTTTAGGAAATTCTTAATAAGTGTTTAGGCAATATTTTATCTAATGCTGTGTTTAGGTAGGTGTAGTTTTGGTATGTAGAATGATATAGTATCTGTTTTTATATTACTAAGACAATGAAGGCAAATTTGATAAAAAGCTTATAACCTAGGTTGTGTGGACACTCCCGCAATGTCAAAGTCTATCTTTAATTATTTCATATTTAATATTTTAGAATAATAGGTATGTTACATTGTCCTCACATTTCATTTACGCTTATAAGCATTGTAACCAGAAATTTGTAAAAACATTTTGAAAAAGAGTGTCCTTGGAGTTTCTCGCCTGTTCTTCTCCATAGGATCTACGTATTGGAACATGCAACTAGCTTCACGACTGACTTAGTCTTACTGACTCCTACTCCTGACAATTCAAAAATACCTATTATTGGTTTAATTGAAATAAATGGTTTTGATTTTGATATTCAAATTGCTTCTAAATTATTTAAAATTGTCTTTTAGCGAGTAAGTTCCACAGAGAGTTACTGTCTTGGAAGGAGCGTGAGCGATACTAGTATCACGCCGAACTTGGTGTCTATAATAAATAAATAAAATCGTTTATTGGACACAGAAGTTTCATACATTGACGTATAGATAAGCACAAACATTTACTAGTTATACTAGTAGGTGCTGAAACTGATACCCAAACTAGGCATATAGCCTGTATTTTGGGAAGCAGTGTTTAGTCATGCGATAGCTGATCTTTTATCGAGTTTAATACGTTGCATTATACACACATCAAAAAAGTAAGCAACACGCATAATTTACAGAAACTGCATGTTATTTAATCATTTTCTTAGCAAAGTAGATTGGTAAGTATACAATCTTTTTTGTTCTCGGAAACATACTGGCTGATTTTAAAAATAGAAACTTTTCGATTGTGTTTCGTTTTCGTTAAAATAAAAGCCAATTATTTTTTCCCGATTTCATGTGTTTCCGTTGCTTGATAAATTTGGAATTTATCTCACTTTTCTCATTTTGAGATATACAGTTTTTTGAAAAAGGTTAGTGGTGAGTTATTGTTTGTCATGGTGCGACGCCATTTGACTGCTGATGAAATGCAGAGAGCTGTAGGAATGCTACAAGCGGGAAGAAATCAGTCCCAGGTAACTCGGCATTTTGGTGTCAATAGGAGCGTGATTTGTCGTCTTAGGCAGCATTATGTTAATACAGGGGCTAATGCTGAGCAGCACCCAGGACGTGAAAGGAGTACAACTGCGCGACAGAAAAGATACATACAGCTGACTCCAAGACGTCAGCCGATTTTAACCTCCCGGGAGATAGGTTTACAGCTACAATTCTCAAGCGGCGTTGTTTTTAGCCACCAAACCATGGGATAGGCCGGCCGCATGAATACGGCCTACGAGCACGACGCCCAATTAGGTGCCCACCTATACGCCATGGGAATCGCGCCCGTCGAAACGAATAGTGTAAGGAACACTTGACATGGACCCAGTAGCAATAGGATAAAATTTTATTTTGCGATGAACCGGGAGGTTCGGATTTAGGCCTGATACGAGAAGGGTAAAAGTGTATCCTCGTCACGGAAATGCTGAGCGGCTGAGATACGTCCAGGAAATACACCTTTACAGCAGCTCTACAGTGATGATATGGGCGGGTATTATGAAGAACAGACGAACTGAGCTCGTTTTTATAGATGAAACTTACGTTGAAGATGTCCTCGGGCCTTATGTTCACCCATTTGCACAAAGTCTTGGCTCAGATTTCACGCTGATGCGTGACAATGCGCATTCGCACACAGCTCTGAGGACCAGAGAGTATTTGGCAATGGAAAACATGCGGGTATTGCCGTGGCCTGCACAATCGCAATACCTCAATTCCATCGAGCACGCATAGGACTTACTAGAGAACCTGGACGGAGTGTCAACACAACACACAAAACACAACTGAAAGACTTGTTTAAGTTCCATTGGGAGCGATTGCCGCAGGATCAGATAAACAATCCTATAAATGAAAAATCTTTGCCAATAAGTTTTAAACAAGAGAGGCGGTCAGACTTTGTATTGAATTACCAAATAATTAAGAAAATGTCGTTATTTAATTTTGTAAAACATGAAAAGTTTAATTTCGTTTTAAATTTATTTTATACTATGTATGTTACGGTACACCATATTGTTAATTATTGTGATTAAATGAACAATTGAATGGAAGATTTTGTTGCTTTAGTCACTAATGCATCAAAGATTGCTTAGTTATTATTTATAAAAGAAATATAAATATATTACAATAGTAAAAATCGGTCAAAAGTTCAAAACCATACATGTTGCTTTGACTTTTTTGATGTGTGTGACACGGCATCGCGGCATTAAGTACCAAAAGATTCTTGTCTCTTTTAGGTTGTGGCAAACATGGAGCTTATGCAGAGGGCCCTGGACCTTTTTTGTATAACAGATGCATGCGATATCAACTTTCACTAATATAGAAGTTTTAACGTGAATATTCTCAAGCTTGCTAGACAATGAATTATCAACTGATCATTATTATATGTATTATTAATCATCCTTATCATATCTTCGTATTTAATATCTATTGAGCTTAGTTCCCCTATTGTCTTATCTAATCACACAATACATTGATAGTTGCACAGTACCTGGACTGAGTGCCTGCAGTGCTGTGACAATTTCACAATAATGTAGGGGTGATGTCACCTCCTCCTGAGCATCTGGCTTCTGCATGCAGTCAATTGAACCATCAGCTGTTACGAGCAACACCTGACGATATAAAATAAATCTTTGTTAAAAATATTACCTACTAGTTGCGCCTTGCGTTTTCTTAGCGTAAATCCTATAGCCTATGTGTTAATCCAGGTCTCCAGCTATCTACATACCTAGTTTCAGTTTTGGTTCAGTAGTTTTTGCAGGAAAGAGTAACAAAAACATACATCCTCACAAACTTTCACGTTTATAATATTAGTAGGATTTAAACCGTTACTAGTTGTCTCCACAGGTTTCAGTTTAATTTTGAAAAAAAGGTTAATATCAAACTGAAACATTGAGTATGACAAGAAAAGAACTTTTTAAATATTGTGATGTTTCTAGAGGGGTTCTTTATGGATCCAATATTTAAGAGAAGGTTGGGATATCATATCAGATAAATTTTGAAGAGGGGGGAAAAGTGGATGAAAAATTTATTGATTTGTTTTAAATCTACCTGATAGGTATTGATGACGGAGATCAAATGGGGGATCAACAGCTTACACCTGTAGGGCATTTTTAGGTGATGATTTCATAGCACCAAAAATGATCCTGAGACCTTTTGCTTGGATTTTATCTAATTTACCAAGTGCCTCTTTATTGCAGGGTTCAAGCTAGAAAGAACCATAGTCCAGGTGGCTGCGTACAATCGCATTATAGAGCAACTTTTGGTTGTAAGGATGGGATCCCAACCAGACTTTTCTACTTTTCTCACACTTATGGACCACATTAATGAAGTGAGGGATACCACTCAACTTAGAGTCAAGAGTAACTAAAAGAAACTTTACCATGATCTTCCAACCACGTGGATAAATAATATAAAGCAGAATTTAGGCGGTGGTTAAGAATATCTATTGACTTCCCGGATAAATAGATGCAGAAGTCATCTGCATATTGGAAAACCTCACCGAAACATGACACGCTTTGTACTAGGTCGTGGGTATAGATACTCTATAGGATCGGACTTAAAACGGAACCCTGAGGGAGGCCCTGCCATACAGTTCTGGGTGGTAGAATGTGACTGTAAAATTGGATTTTGAGCAATCTGACCATCAACAAACTGGTTGTTCAATGGACTAACCTCACAGGAAGACTCAAACGAAGCATCTTCTCTCTGAGCACTGGAAGCTAAACATTGTCGTAGGCAGACGATACATTCAAAGTTTTTTTTTATGCTATAGGGGGCAAACGAGCAGACGGGTCACCTGATGGTAAATGACTACCGCTGCCCATGGGCACCTGTACTCAAGAGTCACAAGTGCGTTACCACCCTTTAAGTTGGGAATAGAGGAAGAGCGGGAAGACGGGAGAGGGGGATTAGAGGGGGGAGAGGGGGGAGAGGGGGGGAGAGGGGGAGGGGGGAGAGGGGTAGGGGGGAGGGGGGATTAGAGGGGAGGAGAGGGGGGAGAGGGAAAGGACGAGAATAGGGGAGAGGGAAGGGTTAGGGCCTCCGGTAACCTTACTCACGCGGCGAAAAGCAATGCAAGCATTGTTTCACTGCCGGTTTTGCAGCTGTGAGGCCGTGGTATCGAGCGGAGTCGAGCCGGCCCATACGTGCCGAAGCATGCGCTCCCACGTAAAAAATAGTAAATGTAGTCCTAATGTCAGTAATTAGAATGCTCAGACTATCTATAGTTACCTTTGGATTTACGAAATCCGAATTGACTAGCTAGACGCTAAAATACCCCTACTCTTGACTATCCACTCCAGCCTGTTTTTAATTAAGTGTTCAACAACCTTGCACAAGGTGGAGGAGAGGGTAATAAGTCTATAAGAGGAGGCATTTGAAGGATCTTTTCCTGGTTTCAACAAGGGAATAACCACTTGACATTTCCACAGATCAGGGATGTATCCAGTTACGAAAATGCGATTAAGTAAGTCTAAGAAGAATCTTTCCCCTGTTGAGCTAAGGTAGGTGATAAAAGAGCATGGGATACCGGTCTCACCTGTGGCAAAATCTCTCAAGCCAAGAATAGCACAGCGGAGTTCAGATAGGTTAAATGGTTGGTCAAACCTATCTTCAGAAATCAAATTGTTTTTCAGCATCCTTTTAAAGAGCCACAGCTTTAGTTCATTCTTAGTCCCACCAAGGAGGAAGGGCAATGCTTTTGCGGTTGGGATTTTTCAATGGGATGCTGGAGTTTGCAGCAGAAGTAAGAGCTTTGACGAATATGGAATATGTGTCTTCCAAAGTGGCTTGCGAAGAATTAATTAACAGCTTGAGAGAACTCACTCCCTCATATAGTAGGAGAACCATCATTTATAGTGCATAAATTAACATCCAAGATCCGTCAATTGGGTTAAAAATATGTCACAAAAATACGACCCCCAAGCTATGTGATGCAAATCCCCGAGAATGAAGACGGGAGGAGGAAGAAATCAAATTCTGGTGCACTCCCCATATCTGAGGATAGAATCAAATGATCAAAAAACGTCTTGTTATAACACGAGTATATTGGATTCAAAATAAAATAACCACTGGCATGTTACGTTGTTTCTACACATGATAGCTTACAAAAAAGTTGTTTCATATTGTATTATTGATACTTGATGAACTTTCTGGGCATGAATGCAATCATAATAGGTATTATAGGCATTACATGCCTGACTTTCAACCAGGTTCCACTGCTGGTGGTATTATTGATGTTATTATTTTCAAGATAGTTTTCATTTCATGCTATTTGTTTTAGTGTTATCTTTAATAAGTGAGCCTTCTATACATATTTAAATTCTGTATCTATGTACACTACAGTTAAAAATCCAATCTTGAAGATACTAAGATTGGGCATGTATTCATTAAGTTCTTTCTTTGGGATAGACAGAGACAGCTGCCTGATATAGTAACGAGACTGCTGATACGTTTACTTACTTATATATTTCTAAATATGTACATATTATTGATAAATTACAAACAGACACCGAACAAATAACCATCATGCTCATCACACAATTATTTGTCCTGCATGGGAATCGAACCCACAACCTCTGTCTCAGCAGTCAGGATCACTGACCACTAGACCAACAGGCCAGTCATATAATGACTTAAATCAATCAATTTGTTACTAAACTAAAAATGAATAAAAAGTCAAATAAATATACCTTTCCCAAACTTTTAGCTTTTTGAATGATAGCCTGTGAATTGTTCCAGTCCATGAGATTCCCCGTGTTGTCTACTCCAAAATCCCAGTTGTCAAGTGTGTGGAACATGAACCGGTCATCACTGATCATATTAGAGGGTGAATTACCCTCATAATAAGGGTTCAATGTGTTTGCCACCCATTGCCACTGAAATGATTATTAAATTTTTTATAACTACAAAAAATCTAAATGCAACTGTACTTTCCTTTTTTGTAATAGAAAATCTTTACAAATTCCAAATACTTATTTGGAATTTGTAAAGATTTTCCATAACATTCAACAGTCTTTTAAGAAAACCCATGTAAATTTAATTTAAAAAAAAAACATTTTTAAGGGTGAAGAAGTTGCAAAGAACAGTTTCTAGTGATATGGAAGTTATTTAAAAAATTTTGAGTAATATAAATTAAATTGAAAAATACCAAATGATTTAGTTGCCTGCAAGCAAGACAGGACATTTGGACACTTACATCAATGGCCTGGTGATTTGATTTCAAGTAATGGTTTAATGAAGTAATAAATGCACCAGGAGCCTCACACAGATGTAGAGACACCATCTTTCGTTCCATCGTCGCCTCGGGCGGTATTACATTGTACGTACACGCACACTCGTAAAACTTCGTCCAAGCTTGAGTCAAGAACTCGGGGTTCACAAGACACCTAATCTTCCATCCCACCTCTCCAGCAGGGTTCCTGCGACGCGTGTGGCTACTCCATTCTTCAATATTAAAATCATTCAATTGACTCTTATGAAAATTCAATCGATTTTTCAATATTTCCAGTTGTTTCACTTTCCACGGAGGTGTCGAGAACCAAAACTCTTTCTCTGGCAATTGCCAATTGTTATTAAACCGAAATTGGAACTTTTTGTTATACAAATTGTTCAATTCATCTTCAAAGTCGTCATTAGAAAAAAATCTCTGTCGAGATTGAAATAAGCAACTATCAGTTTTGTGAAACATTGCTTGTTAAGAAAATTACTAGAGCGTTCTGCTAAAATTTTTAATATACCATTCCAAATTAAAATCTAATTCATTTTATAAAACTACGTTGCATTATTTATTTTCGCAGAAAGGAAAACAAAATACACAACCAATCGCTGTCTAGAAGCTGACAACTCTATGACAGGAAAAATTGAAATGACAATTAATTGACATTATTTTTAGCGTTTTTAGATTTTGGTTTCCAAACGAAGTGTAAAGTTTGAACACACTTTACTTCATAGATTTAGTATTTAGTAGCTATTCTCACTAATACTATACTTACGAGCCACATCTAAGTGATTGTTATCTTAACTAAAAATAAATGAGTTAGAAGAAAGTAGGGGTTCTGATTAAAGGGAATTCTAACAACTTATTCTCGTAACCTCTCTTCATCGATCCAGTAATGTAATAACAGGGCAGTTCAGGGGTTCAGTTAGTGAACGGAAGCTAGAGCTACTAAACTAATACTAACTACTATATATTAATTATATGACTTGTGGAAAGTACTACTATTTATTTATCCTGGGTCTATCTGACAATGGAACAATGAAAATCTATTTTGAGATAGACCCAAGATAAACAAATAGTAGTACTTTCCACAAGTCATATAATGAATATTTAAAAAAAGCTATCCGTTTAAAAGTTATGACCGTTTAAACTTCTAGGTATTATCACCTCTGTTTCTCACAAAAGCAGGTGGAACGTGTAAGCAGTGTAAGAGTTTCGCTGGAAGCCATGGTTCTGTATATGGTCCGAAGCAAGAGCTCGTGGGATTCCACTGCCTTATTTTGCGAGGTGGTGATTGTCGGTAAATGCAGCGGAAAAGGTACGGGAGAGGACGAGTACTCTCCTGTTATGCAGAAGACGCACCAAGGGCCGGAGAGTGCAGAACGATCTCCAACTTAAATGAGCACTGGCCTGGGGCCATCCGTTACCCTAGCAAAAGCAGGCCTGAGAAGGTGGAGCGACGAATTTCGCTCACCTTTCTAAGCTGGAAGGGGACAGAACCCCCGGTAGTAAGGGGTGTGTGGCTGCCAACTGACTGTGGTGAACCCTTTCGTTAAGGATTTATGTAACCTTATTAGTTATGTTTTACTCTACTACTCATGTCATTGTAAATGTGTAATAGCATAGATGTCATTCATATCATACGATATTTTATTTTAGAATAAAACCATAGTTCCATGGTTTTGTCTTTATTTATTACACTGACTAGGAGCGACCAAGGTCCGCAGGCTTCCTTCTTAGGGTATATTCGGGTCCATAGCAATAGACCCACACTTGTGACGGAACACCGTGTGGTTTTAGCCGATTTCATTCCGACATACCACTTCACCGTTAGCTCCGGTTACGGTGTAGTAATGACCCGAAAAAAAAATGTGAAAGGTGTAAATTTAAAGATTTGAAATCGAAAATATATTTTTATTATTTAATTATTCAATCTGTTTCTTGAGCAAACTCATAAAAATTAAGTTAAAAAATTTATACATGTTAGTTTTATGGATTTTCTCAATAACTTTGTGAATAATTTCAAAATAAAAGAAACATTTTTCGATTTAAAATCTTTTCTTACTGCATGCTCTAGCTAGAGTCATGCCCTTTCAGTAATTTTTTTCTTTTTTTTTTAATACAACTCCTGCATTAGGAATATTCTTGTGTCGCGGGGGGCTTCACAAACATTCAAGCAACGGACACAAAGAACACACAGATTTTTGTCCCGTGTGGGATTTGAACCCACAACACTCGGCGCGGCGTAATAGCGAGGTAACCACTTAAGCTATTGCGCCATCCGTGCAGTCAAGCAGCATTAAGCAAGTATTCCATTGTCAGATATATTCTGTTTATGTATTTTTTTGGTTTTAATTCATGTTTTGTATTTAAAATTCTATCTTGGCTAGATATACAGAAGCATCTTTCCGTCCAATGTCTATCCTTTTTACCAACCTTTCCATTCAGTTTTCATTCAATGACAGGTCTGTTGGTCTAGTGCCTAGTGGGCTTGACTACTGTGCCTGAGATCATGGGTTCTATTCCCACCCCGGACAAACTATTAATAAAATTGTTTAATAAGCATGATCATTTGTTCTCTGTCTGTGTGTAATTTATCTATAATATGTATATATTTAGTAATAAATAATTATGTTTATCAGCAGTCTGGTTATCATAGTACAGGCTCTGCCTAGTTATGGATCAGACGCCACGCCATTGTAAAACATAAATGTTTAAAATGTCTCTGCCCAGAAGCTCACACTGATTCAAGCGTGAATGTATGTACATGTATAAACCAGCAATCTTTACTCGTTACCACTAAGTCGTTGAGGCATTGTAGTTACGATCAAGTGGTTGCTGGTTAAAATCCCTTCCAGTATACAACGAACGTAGTAGTCTCCTAACAGTTTCATTTATGAAACTCGCTATGTTACGAGCTATTACAGCAAGTGGACCTACTAACTAAAAATGGGTGTATTATACTATTGTTACGAGCTGAGGTTCGGGATTAGAGAATTATACCAGATTGTTACCGAAATAGACACACTTTATTTTAATAGATCACAAAATACACAGGGAAACTAGCAACAACACAATTACAATAATTTATTATCACTAACTTCTTAATTCACTTACACTTAAGTCGCTGTTAATTCACTTGACACTCACTTGAAACTAAACTCACTTGACACTCACTTGAAAACTAACCATGCTATGGCAACTTGGAACATAAAAGAATTGCACTTTTTTTATTGAGTCCAGTGCCATCTCAAGGATAGATACTGGAACTAAAATTACTGTGTTACAATATTTAAATTTATGATTTGTATGAGGGGAAATTTATTACCCTCAAATGTATTACGATTTAAAATTCGCATTTGTAAATAACAAAATATTGCATATTAAATATCTGAAACCACTTAAAATGTTATACAAACAACAATTTGTTCACCAACACACAATAATATTAATTAAAAATACAATCGTAACAATCAACAGTTTTTTTTTAGTATTTGGAACTTATTAATATTAGGTTGGCAGCACTTCACTTATATTGCAAACGGCTGCGTATGAGTACCGATTGCCGGTTTCTTGTGCTTTTCTTTTTGCAATAAAAGTTTTGGTTTGAATATAAAAATCGTAGATTAGTCAGAAACATACATTAATTAGTTAAAGTATATAATTCTCATGTTAGAACCAATAAAACAAGAAACAAGTAACAACAAAACACACACATACACCGTATAAGTAGGTACCTATATATTGTTCAATTGTATATATATATATATACCTATAGATATGTATATTATATTAGTTTTCGGTATCTGACCACTAGGCAGAGTTTTGTGTTGTCAATAAAAAGAAGCAGAGCTGCCAGTCTATATCCTATATACTATTGTAGTCTTTGAAACTAACTAACTACTCCGCAATGCCACGCTTATATATATAGCGAAACGATACTTCCAGAAAAATCGCGACACCTCTTGTAAATTCTACACAACAAATAGAAGCCTCTAAAACGAACTAGTATTTTCTATTAATGGGTTACTAAGTACTTAGTTCCGTGTTGCCTCAACAGATGGCGTGTATCTTTATTTTGTAGCTCTATACGACTTCCCCAGTCGCCAATAGATGGCGGGTTATTCGTAACACTATTAATTCAATATTTTGAGGATTCTATGTGATGAATTACAAAAGTTAGTACAATTTTGAACGTAAAGTTTCAAGGGGGGCACACAATCACATCATGGCAGGCAATCAAAGAGCAGGCAACACTGGCTCTACTTTATGTCCAATACATAGACAAAAAAAGTAAAGGTGAACAAACTTTTTGTATTGTGAAATGAAATAAACTTAAGTTGTGGTGATTATTATGTTTCCCATCCCAATAGTGAATAGAAATATTTATCATTATTTATTGATTTAATCTAAGACATTCAATTGACACATTAGCGACTAAATTGACACTTATTTTAGCAGACTGCATGATTACGACTAAGAATTCATGACTTCGGACTGTTATACCGTTAGACTGTGATCATGAGTAATTGGAACCAAGGCACCCGTAACGACGACCGTAATGACGACAAACCGCCATACTCAAGGATATTTGTGGTATGTAATAAATACCTGCGGGTAGAAGACCTGAGAACAGCTTTTGAATCATATGGCCACATAGAAGACATTCACATGCCAAAAGATCGAAATACAGGGGAATCTAAAGGCATAGCGTACATAAAATATAGCAAAACGTCCTCAGCAGCTTTTGCCATTAAAGAAATGCACTTAAAAACGATACAAAACAGCAGCAAGCCGGTCAGAGTTATGGTAGCAACACACAAGAATGACAATCATAGCACAAACGATGAGAAGTACAAACGACTTTTCATAAAGGTTCACAAAGAAGTTAAAGAAAGTGAAATAAAAGAACATTTCTCACAATTTGGTTATGTAGACTCTGTGCACCTTCAGAAGGATAAATTAACTGAGGAGTGCAGAGGGTTTGCTTATGTTCATTATAAAACATTTTTAGATGCAGCCAAGGCTTTTGAAGAATGTGACAAGAAATATAAAGCTATATTTGCAACTCCCAAAGATGAATTGAAAAGAACAAGAAATAGCATTGAGAATTGTGTAGACAGTTTTCACTCTAGTAACTCGAGTTTAATCAAGGACAGTTATACTGATCATTACAATCAAGCAAAAGATGTCACTAGTAAAAGAGATATAAATTCACTAATTAGGACTAGACCTCAAAACTTTGATACCATCAGTGTGACCTGTAATCCACAAGTATCCCAAAAATGTATTGAAAGACTTTTCAACGTTATACCAGGCATGTCACAATGCAAATATACGTCTGACTCATTTAACCGCTATTGTAAGGCATTAGTTACATATGAAACTGAAAAAGCAGCAGCTTATGCTGTTGAAAGATTAAATAACTTTGAGTTTCCCTCTGGAGAGATGGTATCTGTTAAACCTAACGAAAATCCTATACACAAGGCAGCTAATAGCCTTACAAGTATTTTAGTTAACAGTTTTAAGAATGCTGGTGAAGCAGGCAGTCCTGACCTACTGCAACTTGCCGATGTAATAGCCCAAGCATCTACTTTACTGAAAGCTGCTACTTCAGGCAGAGAGATAAAGTCAGATTCTCAAGAGGAAAGTTACTGTAGTGTCAGTCTGCCTCCACCACAGCCCCTAGCCATTAGTAATACCAGAGTGGTGCAAAGATGTTTCTTAGTATTTAAGCCTGTCCCTCCACCAATCCATATACTAAGAGATGCCTTTTGCCGTTTTGGTGATCTCATAGATGTATACACTTTTCCAAATAAAACATTTGGATTTGTTAAATATGCATCTGTAAGAGCTGCTCAGGATGCAATAAGAACGCTTCATGGAGCCACTTTGTATGGCACTAAGATGAAAGTGTTGATAGCAGATGAGAAACCATCTCAAGATGAGAAGCCAAATGTAGATGATGAGAATGGTGTAGACCATGACTCTGACAGAAAAAGAATGAAACTGCATGACAAAGACAACAATGTGAGTTGACAAATTTTAATGATGAATTACACACATTTTGGTATAAAGTACAGATCTGACAGCTGTTGTATTCCTTCTAAGATAAAAAAAGATTGTATTATTTATTTATTGTTTACATTTTTTTATTTATATTGCTTATCAGAGACAGTACTGTGACCTTTCTATACTTACTTCATTATGTTACACAAGTTTCAGTGTCTGATAGAATAAATTATTTGACTAACTAGTTGATACAATGACATTTTTATTTGTCAAATTTAATCAATGTTTCTACTTTTACAGACTAATTTATTTTTGCTTTGTTTACTAATTTGATTATACTTGTCTAGATGCCCGTCTGTCATCTCAAAGTGGCACCAATTTGAATCATTAGAAATATACCTAATTAACCCAATGTGACACGGTAGGTATCATACATAAGCGCTCCCTAGACGATCATGCAGCATGACATGAGTTACATGCTGTCATGTATGTATGAACGTTTAATGTATTGATTGATGCGAATGACACGCAAACTATGTGCATGATAAGCACACAACATGCATGACATGCAAATAACGGGCTGGCAGCTGATTGACAATTCCTTTTATTTTTATATTTATAAATTTATTTATTTATACATCTGCCTTTGACAAAGACATTTCCATACCAGCGCAGAAGACCTCTTCACTATACTATCTATATCGATTGTTATAAAATTATTATACCAAGCAAATTATCATGCTGCATGATAGACTCTCAATAGGTCCTTCATGCAGTAGATGATTCAGCATGTCATGCTGCATGATCATCTAAGGACAGTTTTTTAGACATATAATCAAAGGTTTAATACTATTTTTATACAAATTGCATCAAAATTAATTGTAAATGATTTATATGTAGATATAATAAAAAAAATGAGAAAAATACTGACTTTTTTTTATTATAATTACTATAGATGTAGAAATGTTTACTACAATATGCAAGTGGTGTAGTAAGCTTGCCAAAAAGTGTCAAGCTGTGAAAAGCTACACTTCATTAGGAGTTTGAAAGCATAAGAATCTCACAACCAAGACTATGTAGTTATATTGACAAACACCTTCATGATTTAATCCTATTGTAATTGGATGACTTGTCTGTTTTATTTTCTACCAACAATAATTATGTTAATCTTAAAAAAAATCACAGCTACCAAGTGTTTTTGACCTTTTAAAAAAAATCTGGGTAGGTACATTTTTGAGGGTAACCTAGATCCAAACTTACTTACCTTACCTTACATACTAAAATAAACATCAATCACATGAGAAAAAAGGATCACAGAATTACATAAATCAAGTATTATATCAATCCAGTCATAAAAAGATATTCTTTAACAATATTTTATCATTTTCAACAATTTATGTATCAATCAAGGAAATTAAAAAATGGCTTTTTAATATGTAGGTACATCTATACTTTATTATTTTGTACAAAATCCAACAAATGACACTTTATAAAGGCTTTAAATCTTTATTATCCTCCTGTTATATGCCTCTCCATATTGCTTAGATATTTTTGCCTTTCTTACCAATCACAGTAGTAGAAAGTTCCGCATCTGATGTAGATGGGCATGAGAGAAAAATAAATGGCTTCATCATTGGCTAATGATTCTGCCATGTCAAGTTAATATATCGCAAACTATAAAATCAGTCAACTGTAGTACATCATTAACAAAATTTAACTCAATCCCACACAAAGAATAATTGCGATATTAGTATCCACCAAAAAACTCAGTCCATTCCTCATTTGTTTTCTTACCATTGCATTTATGCAGAGTATATACGTCTGCTGCCAAAAGGAATGCAAACTCACTCCTATTTTATATTCATAAAACATCATCCATAGTCTCAATCATTTAAAGGCATTGTGCCATTTGCTTTTTTCCTAAACTCTATTCAATAATTCATACTTAACAAACAAAGTGACTCCAAACACATCATAGCCATGGGGTGCAGTGGTATTCAAAGGAAGTTCAAAATCTATATAGACTATAAGTGAAACATTTACACCCTGATGCTAGTGATAAACAACAAAACCTGTGCTTTAACAATTATGGAGTCTAAAAGAAATATCAGATTTAGTTCTTGTTCTGCAGCAAGTATGACACCTCATTAATCCCAGAGAGTAATTTGCTGATGATGCTATCATACTGTAATGGGTAGCTATCACTCTGCTGCCAGTTCTTATTGCTCTCGCTTATAGCTGTCTTAGCTTGAACCATCTGTGAATACAGTATCAAGAAAATTTTAGAATAAATATTTTAATACTATAGAAAAATATATGAAAAGCAAAGAAAATGCTTACAGTGGTAAACTTCTTAACATCATCACAAAGCTGTGTCAATTTGCATTCCAGTTCAATATTTCTGTTGTTTAACTCATCTTTCTTGTTTATTTTTATGTTGGCAATGCGCTTACTCAGCTGATCCAAGCTTTGTGCATACTGTTCCAAATCCAATTTCACAAATTCTTTAGGTCTAGGAGTATTTTTATCAGGCATTATGATATTGTTTTTCAGTTCCTCAGCATATCTCTTCAAAGTAGCGATACATACATCTATATCAACATCCATATTGTCTTCGGTCATGTCCGGCATCAGCAATTTAGGTACGCCGGACTCCAAGAACTTTGAAATATCCTCATGCCGCAATCCGTTGCTGTCTGGCTCCGGCGGACTATTATGTACAAGAGATACAGTGTCATAAATAGCTTTGATTTCCATCATTATGTTTTGGGAATCGGTCAGTTCTTTGTCCAAGTCTTGAGTCATTTTTTCCAATGCGTTTAACTTCACGACCGATTGTAAGTACTCTGCGAAATCACCGGTGTTAAATTTGTAATGCTCGCCCATTTTCTTACGTACTTATGAACTTCAGTTTAATAATATAAAGTCGATACGAAACAACTCCTGGTTAGAAAATGAAAAACAAATCCTATTCACAATAATTCGCAATGACAATTGGCAACCCGACTAGGGTATCAGTGTTCTGTGGTTGGCAACTGTCAAAGTGGAGGTAGAGCTCAAAGAGTACTTAGACAAACACTTGGTGGAGCTCATATTACTTTTTTTTTTTCTTTTTTTTTTAATTTGTCTTCGCGGCTGTCTTAAGTTGGCGGGGAGAAGTAGTTTTATACATATTTTTTTTGCTCTTTCAACTAGTTTTAACTGTTCGTTAAATGTTCTTAACTGTTCGATCAAAATATTTATTTGTTCGATATTAGTTGTTTTAAAAAAAAAATAAAAAAATCACCCTTAAGCTGGCGGGGAGAAGTCGTCTTTTACATTTTTTTTTTTGCAATTTCAATTGTTCGCTACCTGTTCGTCATAGTTCGATCAAAATTTTTATTTGTTCAATCTTAAGTTACACTTCTTTAGGCGCGTTATGAAAAAAACATGAGAGTGAAATTTTAAGATGCACGCGCATCACCGTCACACAAAAGTAACAGGTTGAAGTTCCCCGCTAAACCGCTCATTAATGAGAGTGAAGTTACCCACTAAACCACTCACTAAGTCTCGAAAAAAAGCTACCAACAAAACAGAAGTAGAACCAGGCCTATGTCACTCGATGTACTTACGTGCGCTAAACAACTACCGGCCGCACGGCCGCTGGCGGCCCTTTTACGCAGTCTCGCGCAGTGGGTTGCCGACAGCTGTACCGCGCGCTTTCGCTTTTATTTTTGAAGTTTTACGTAATTCGAAATCGTATTTTTATACCTTTATAAACTTTAAAAATACAGACAGATTGACATGGTTTCTGGTAGTTTATGTGCTGTACTGTACAGCACATAAACTACCAGAAACCACAGTGTACATGGATGTAGATCCAGTAAGAGAAAAAATTAACAAAATCTGTAATTGTTTTTGTTTTCAAATATATTTTGTTCTATTTTGATGTTTTGGTTTCTGTTACAAATAAATAAGAGTTAATACGGTTTTCACTGTCACATAGAGTTGTTTTTTAGATAAGGATTTTTTTGCCCTTTCTTTAATATACAAATACCTACTTAATTCGAATGGTAAACTAATAACACAATTTGTTTTATTAATCAAGTGTTTGTTTCGAATACAAATAGTTAATTCTATAATTAAAGTAACTACTAATGGTTTACCATTCTTATTCAATATTTATAATAGTAAAGAAAATACGTAATTTTGAAATGGTTTTAAGATTCTATTTATGGAAAAAATATATACTTAGGTAAGTACTAAATACCTTATCTTTATAATTTTTAGTAAATGGAACTTTATAAGTTTATATTTATAAGAATGCCATAACTATAAGAAATAAAATCTTTAGTACCTAGGTACCTTATGTTTTTATCCAAAAGCAAAACACCACCGCGCTAGCGGTGCGTCCAGCTGACCAAAACTTTTCGTTTTTAGATTTTGGCACTATTGTCGTCAAGGACAACGACGCATCTACTGGTGTAGTGAATTCCACGCGTTTGATTGGGAAAAGATTTGGATGCAGGTACTCAACTTTAATTAAGGAGCATCCACAACATACATATTATGCACCATTGTTCTTTAGATTTATCACTACATCACATCTATACTTATATTATAATGCTCAAGAGTTCGTTTGTTTGGTTGAAGCGCTAATATCAGGAACTGCTGGTGCGAATTGAGAAATTCTTAAAATGTTGTGTTGGATGGACTATCCATTTATAGAGGAAGGCCTATAGGCTATATAACATCACGCTACGACAAATTCTTTAAGTTTCTTTTCTCGAATAATTTATTGATGTTTCTCGTTAGAGGTTTGGTTAAGCAAGGCTCCGGCTCGTGCGTTATGGTCACAGTTCTAACCTAACCTAAACCTAGCCATTTCTTTTCAATTGACCTATCCTACTAATGTTAAATCGTCTGTAACTTAATACTAAAGTCCCCTCTCTGATGTCACCCGCTCTCGCGTGATACGTATAATCCATTTTAGATATTAAAATTTTAGGCGTGCGACTGAATTACTAAGTGAGCGACAGAAATGGTTAGGTTTAGGTTAGGTTAGAACTGTGAACATAACGCACGAGCCGGAGCCAGAACCGAATTTTATTTCATCGATCAATGACGAACAGTTAACGAACAGTTGAAATAGCAAAAAAAATGTCTTTTCCCCGCCAACTTGAGGGTAATTTTTTATTTTATTTAAAAAAAAAACAACTAAGATCGAACAAATAAAAATGTTGATCGAACCATGACGAACAGTTAACGAACAGTTGAAGTAGCAAAAGAAATATGTAAAACATCGATCGAACAAACAAAACGACTTCTCCCCGCCAACTTAAGACAGCCGGTAGAACCTCTATTGTGTTTTAAGGCTACCAACAAAATAGAAGAAGAACCTCTATCGTGTTTAATTTCATACAAGTGCGAATTATATATGTGCTAATAAATTTTAATCAGTAGTGATTTAAATTGAATAATTTGAAAAATATCATAAATACTAGTGAAAAAAAAATGTTTTTAATGATCTCAAAGAAGTATAACTTCTGACGCGCGTACATAAGTACACGCACCCATTATTTTTTTTTGCTATTTCAACTATTCGTTAACTGTTCGTCATTGTTCGATCAAAATTTTGTTTTGTTCGATCTTAGTTTTTTTTTTAAATAAAATAAAAAATTACCCTCAAATTGGCGGAGAGAAGTCGTCCCAAATTTGACAACCCTAAAATCAGCCGCCCTTGGCTCCAGCCTACTCAGCCTGTTGATAAATTCGCCACTGCTTCCCAGGCATTTTGTAGGCTTTAGAGCCACTGACCTCTATTGTACAAGTACGCGTACTTGTATAATAGAGGTCAGTGTTTAGGGCGGATCTGCTCCAGAGCTCTCGGTGCTTTGGTGCAGATATGCACCAATGGAATGACCTTCATGTTTTAGTAAATATTATGCATAAATAAATAATGATTGCAGGTTTATGGTGGGTTTACACGCTGGCATTCAAACCGACATTCAACGAGCACATTCAACGACGCAAGCATGTGAACAGGCTGTTTGTGCATGCCTGCGTGAATGTGATCGCGCTTGCCGCCGATCGGGATGGCGCGTTTACACGCTGGCGTTCAAACCGACATTCAACGAGCACATTCAACGACGCAAGCGTGTGAACAGGCTGTTTGTGCATGCCTGCGTGAATGTGATCGCGCTTGGCGCCGATCGGGACGACTAACGCCTGCGTTCACACGCTCGCGTTCAAACCGACATTCAACGACGCAAGCATGTGAACAGGCTGTTTGTGCATGCTTGCGTGAATGTGCACGCGCTTGGCGCCGATCGGGACGACTGTCGGTTTTTTGACACACTTCAAAGGGTGAATGTGCTTGTGTGCCTGTTTACACACACACACACGCTCTCGGCCGCGTTAGTATAGTTTTCATCTTCGTGGCATACAGACGACGTAACGATCGAAATTAATTTTTGACGACACCAAATATATCGGAGTGGTCTGAACCTTTATCATGCATGAATCGAAAGCAAAAGAAGACTTCAGAAAGATGTTTCTGAACTATTCTTTTATTAAAAATAAATATTGTTTATCAGGGCCCAAAAAAATATGAAACAAAATAGTGCCAATTCTTAGGATTAAAGTTAGTATTGATTGATTGACGATTAGAGAATTGTAACTAATCGCATATCAATGATGTGCAGTAAATAAAATAGATTTATGTATGCCTTAAAACAGTTACGAAACACATTTAATGAAGAAGCCGCCCCCAATGCTTATCATGGTTAATTATGTTCATGTTTATTAGAAATAATAAAAAAATATATTCAAAAGTTAACGAGGATAGTAAATTCATTCAAAGAGATCCCACTAAAGTAAGAAACGAATTATGTAAAAGCACTCTTCGATGTAAAAATAGTTATAACGCATGTCAAATAAAAAAATCAAATTTACAGTTTTGGCTACTTGAAAAGTGTTTTTACACCATAAATGATTTTTTAATTGTAAAACCAAATAGTTTTAAGTAAAATTTCGCATGCATAATTATGACGGGCTGTTTTTTTTTCAATAAAAATAGATCAAGCCCAAAGCAGTAGCTCCCACGAGATCTACGTCTACATCGTCTCCCATGTTTCCACTGACTACTGACTACCATGTCCACAGAACACTAATACCCTACGGACCATGCCTGCAAGTGTGTGAAACAGGGCTGCCAGATTGTAAATTGGATACAAAATTGGTATAATATCGGTTATCTTTTGTATCCTGTTTGTATAGTAGATTGCATTGCATAATTGGACACAATGTCATTGCTGATGTTATAGCGTAAAAAGTACGTACATACACATAGAGATACTTAAAACAAATCATGTCTGTGATAAACTGTTAAATCCTTATACGTTAAAGTTAAAACACCTTTTACTAAAATCCCCAAAGAGTGACGTTCTATAGTTGTACAACACTGATTTTGTATAATAGTACATGATTTTGTATAATTTCCGAGTCTTAGCGGTATAAAATAAGTTGTCTTTACTGGCAGCCCTGGTGTGAAAAGCTTGCGTGCCACGCTGCGTGGCAGGCTGCCCGCCGAGCTGCGTGCCATGCTGCTTGCCAGGCTGCACGGCGTGCGTGTAAACGTACCAGGACGACTGTCGGTTTTTTGACACACTTCAAAGGGTGAATGTGCTTGTGTGCCTGTTTACACACACACACACACACGCTCTCGGCCGCGTTAGTATAGTTTTCATCTTCGTGGCATACAGACGACGTAACGATCGAAATTAATTTTTGACGACACCAAATATATCGGAATGGTCTGAACCTTTATCATGCATGAATCGAAAGCAAAAGAAGACTTCACAAAGATGTTTCTGAACTATTCTTTTAGTAAAAATAAATATTGTTTATCAGGGCCCAAAAAAATATGAAACAAAATAGTGCCAATTCTTAGGATTAAAGTTAGTATTGATTGATTGACGATTAGAGAATTGTAACTAATCGCATATCAATGATGTGCAGTAAATAAAATAGATTTATGTATGCCTTAAAACAGTTACGAAACACATTTAATGAAGAAGCCGCCCCCAATGCTTATCATGGTTAATTATGTTCATGTTTATTAGAAATAATAAAAAATTATATTCAAAAGTTAGCGAGGATAGTAAATTCATTCAAAGAGATCCCACTAAAATAAGAAACGAATTATGTAAAAGCACTCTTCGATGTAAAAATAGTTATAACGCATGTCAAATAAAAAAATCAAATTGAAAGTTTTGGCTACTTGAAAAGTGTTTTTACACCATAAATGATTTTTTAATTGTAAAACCTAATAGTTTTAAGTAAAATTTCGCATGCATAATTATGTCGGGCTGTTTTTTTTTTTTCAATAAAAATAGATCAAGCCCAAAGCAGTAGCTCCCACGAGATCTACGTCTACATCGTCTCCCATGTTTGCACTGACTACCATGTCCACAGAACACTAATACCCTACGGGACCATGCCTGCAAATGTGTGAAACAGGGCTGCCAGATTGTAAATTGGATACAAAATTGGTATAATATCGGTTATCTTTTGTATTCTGTTTGTATAGTAGATTGCATTGCATAATTGGATACAATGTCATTGCTGATGTTATAGCGTAAAAAGTACGTACATACACATAGAGATACTTAAAACAAATCATGTCTGTGATAAACTGTTAAATCCTTATACGTTAAAGTTAAAACACCTTTCACTAAAATCTCCAAAGAGTGACGTTCTATAGTTGTACAACACTGATTTTGTATAATAGTACATGATTTTGTATAATTTTCGAGTCTTAGCGGTATAAAATAAGTTGTCTTTACTGGCAGCCCTGGTGTGAAAAGCTTGCGTGGCACGCTGCGTGGCAGGCTGCACGCCGAGCTGCGTGCCATGCTGCTTGCCAGGCTGCACGGCGTGCGTGTAAACGTACCATAAACGTACTATGAAAGCCAGAGTACGAGGTTTTTAGTTGTTTATGTACGAGAAAAATGGTTCTAAGGTTGGCAACCCCGGTCATAATTGTCATATAAACGTGCGGCAGGCAGTGTTTACCAGACGATTTGGTGATAGAAAATTCTTTAAAATGGTTCGAAAGTTAAAGTTTCATGAACAAAAACTACTTAAAAAAGTAGACTTTATATCATGGAAAGTAGACAATAATCTAAATGAAGTAAAGGTTATGAAAAAGTATCATATTCAAAAGCGAGAAGATTATACAAAGTAGGTTTACTTTTATACTGAAACAGTGTTATAATTTATAGTATTAACAGTCTACTCTCGACTTCCAGCTCTTATAACGTCCAGGAGAAAGTATTGTTTGTTACTAACGAATTGTTTGTGTAATATTTGCCAATAGTTGCCAACCAATATTAAATACAATTTTTTGTGCTCTACACAATAAAATTATACCTGTCTCTGTTCTAGATACAATAAATTATCAAGAGAAATCCGTGATCTAGCGAATAAGATAAAAGAATTAGATGCCAGCAGTGAGTTCCGGACTGAATCCAGTGCTCAGTTGTTAGAGAAACTGTATCAGATGGGTCTTATCCCAACTAGATGGGACCTAGCTTTAGCTGCTAATGTAAGTGCTAGTGGCTTTTGTAGGAGGAGGCTGCCTTCTGTTATGGTTAGAAGTGAGTATATTTTTTTATTTAGGTAATTTATGCTACAACAAATGCACATGCTACACTATTATCCTACTAATATTATAAACATGAAAGTTTGTGAGGATGTATAGATGTATGGATGTGTGGATGTATGAATGTATGGATGTTTGTTACTCTTTCACGCAAAAACTACTGATCCAATTGCAATGAAACTTGGTATGTAGGTAGTTGGAAACCTAAATTAACACATAGGCTACTTTTTATTCCGATATTCCCACGGTATCGGAACTTACGCCGGTAAAACCGCGGGACACTGCTAGTACTAAATAATATCAAGGGCCTTATAATAAAAAAAATGAGGTGAAGGAAAATAAAATTACTGGCCTTCGGTAACTGTTTATACCAGGCAATCAGTGTACATATTTGCCAATTTAGGTGTCTACAGACAATTCATCAAATTCATCAATGCCATGGGTCAGGTGAAGTGTTAGCAGAGGGTACTTTATGCAGTATTACAGCCTGGGTGCTGCAATAGTACCTTACAAAGGGCCTACAACACCTGCCCACACCACATCAACCGACTACTGAAACTATTTGTCATGGTTCCATTGTTGCTTTATCCCACATCCCATATCTCGTGATTCATTATTTTACTTTAATCCTTTTTTATGCCTAAAGCTGACTTAATGATGTTCCTAGAGTCAACAACCCATATTGTTTAGTCTGGCCTGACTTCTACCCACATTTACAAGAACATTAACAAATGTTGGCAACAAACTTCACACCTTGGTTTTTCAACTATGTAGAATGTGTTTGAGAGGTTAACATACATACATGCATACATGCCCCCACCCTGCAGTAACATTATAAGATAAAAAATAATTGTTTGTCTTTATTTTCCATGAATTATTTACAGATAAAATGTCAGAGAACATGAAAGAAGCCACAAAGTTTATAGAGCAAGGCCATGTCAGGGTGGGTCCAGAGGTTGTGAAGGACCCAGCATTCCTTGTCAATCGCTCACTAGAGGACTTTGTCACATGGGTTGATGGATCAGCCATTAGAAGACATGTCATGGAGTATAATGATTTGGTGAGTTTAGAGTTTGGAGCGTTTAATTGTTTAGCATCCATCACACTTATATGTGTGAGCTACCACACCAAAAATGTAAAGGTACATTTTCACCACATTTACTTTTTGTGGAGCCATGTTTCCATTCTAAGTGTAAGTGAGCATTATCCAATAACAAAGTTATTTGTTTATATTGCTTTGTTAGGTAATGATGCTTAACTTTTAAAACCAGTCAACATCTGGTAACAATTACAACTGTTCAACTTGTTGTTAGGAGTTATATTTTGTTAATTTATGTTGTTGGCGGATTGATTTGATGAGCAACATTCAACAAATAGCAAACAAGTGGTTGCAAAATGTTATTGTGTTGTATTATGTTGTTCTGCAAAAAGTGACTGCATTGTGGATGATATTTACCTTTTTTTCTCCACTTTTAAATAATAAAGACCTTTTCCTGGTTTACTTCATTGGCTTGTCATCCAAGAATAGGGAAGAAGGTCCAAAGAATAGGGAAAAGTAATAATGTTTGTTGCTTTGCTTCATAATGTGGACTGATAACGCTTATATGCTTTTTGGTAGGAATTGATCGGGAACAACCTATTGAACAATATGTAGGCGTTGCGAAGTGATTCTTATCGCCCTAGTGGCGCGCATCGTGACACACTAATAAATAATGTTATAATGTAATATGTCGTTGTGTTTAATAAATGTATTTTCTTTCTTATAGTAGCAATTTTGGTGAAAATTCTCTTATCGCAATAAACAAAGAGGAACAAAAAAGTTCATTACAACTTTCCTTTTAGAGGACCTCGAGTTATTTATAAAAATGTGTCGAAAAAAACGTTATTTTTCTGTAAAATTTGCAGTATTTTAATTTTCACGAATTTTTTTTTTAAGTGGGTTATAATTGTGTTTTATCTCCAGTAATACTAGCTTTTTGTTTCAGCGGGATGACTTTGAAATGTTATAGTGACCTGCTTTTTATTAATTATAAAGTTTATGTAAATAAGTAATTTAAGAATTAAAGAAATCTGGTAACAAGAAATGCAAATAAAGATTTCATTATTATGGCTTAATAGTTATTTTATTATTTACAACTGATCTGATTAGATTTTAATGTAATAGTTGCTCTCACTGCGACACACAGGGAGGATTTAAAGTCTTATTTACATATATGTTCTTACCAGCGCGAGAACTATCACATCACGCCTAAACCGCTGTCTTTGTAACAAACTTATAAACAGGGTATGAAAATTTGCATAGGAGAGAATTTACGCAGATGAAGTTGCGCCAGCTAGTAATAATATTATAAATACGAAAGTGAATTTGTTTGTTACGCTTTTACGTCCTATCTACACGACCGATCATTATGAAATTTTGCACACAATTTGCCAGGGTTGCACCTACAGAAAAAGTCTTGTTCGCAAGGGAAATTAAATCTTTCTAGTGTTAAAGAAAAAATATACTCTATCTAAACAATCTTGGGATGGTAGATTTCTTTTATGCCGCGTTCCTATAAACAAGAAACGTTTCGTTTTGCTTACGGACGGTAAAATTTTCGTCAAAAATTCAAAGAAATTTCTTGATTATAGGAACGCGGCATTAATGTATCTAACTATCACTAGGGAGAGTTCTCTTTTTTCAAAAAACAAATTACAATAAAAAAATTCAACCCTAATTCTAAAATGCATGTGAGGTTCTTGTGCGCAAGCACATCTTATCCTCACAATAGGTACAAATACCAAACTACATACATTGTCATTGGTCTGGTAAAAGTTTTCTTATAATGACATATTTATGAGAATGATATAGTATTAATGTCTATAATATAGACATTAATACTATATAGCTAGCTTAATATACACTGTCTGAACATATCTTCGTTACTATATTTACAAATGAAACCCTCTGGTCTTTAATTCCTGCTTGCCTGCCTTCCATAGAGTGGATGTAGCACCTTATTTACATTCTCGAATAAATGTCCTCGGTGTTGTAAGAGTCTATAGCCTTCATTAACAGCTGATCAGTAATACCATTTACATAGCTAGCATATCCCCATGCCCTCGTGCCTCCAGCACGGTAGCTATCCTCAAGACGGCCTGCGCCTGGAGGGTGGCGGCCTCGGCCAGGCGCTTGAGTGCGTCGGCCTGCACCAGCGCCGCCTCCGAGTTCTTGACGGCAACAACAGCTCGTTGCTCTTCAGCTTTCGCTCGTATTAACTCCGCGTCTGCGCGCTTTTTTTCCACTTCTATTAGCCATTTTGGATACAAATCTAAAAAATAAGTGAGATTAAAAAGGATTTAAAATGGATTATTTGTTTTAGTTACTTGCTACCCACAGTAGATTATTGAGAGAAAGGGAGCACGGATCGGTCGACTAAACGTGCCTAAGTTCAGTAGGCTGCCGCGCGTCGGCCGAGCCGCACGTTAAATCGATGCTCATTCACGCGCTACGTCGCGTCATCCATTCGTATCTAGACATAACTCACATTTAATTAAATAGTCAGATTAAATAATTCTTTAAAAAGAAAATCCTAACGGCGTCGTCAGAATAGATAAGAGTTACGCGATAGAAAGAGAGGCAACTTCTAGGTGAATATAACTGTAGGTAATGAGCACAGTGCGACCTTATTTGCGACTTTATTGTGTCGCTAGAGTCGCTATTTATTTAAATGATTTGGACGGAGTAGGACTTCTGTACATATATTATTATGTATTCTGTACCCAGACAGAAAAAATGATTGTGCTCTCATCACACAATTATTTGTCCTGGGTAATTTACGTTGGTTAAACAGTTATATATGTGATAATATTTGACTCACTACTTACTTTGAAGAACGGGATCATTAGATTCATTGTCGTCTACATATTCTCCACCAGATGATTCCCCGCTGTTACTCCTATCATCTGCAACGCACACCATGAGGACATTTTATTCAGATTTCAAATGCCGTCCCGCATGCCAAGAACTTTTTAGATAGATATTCATGTAATAAAACACACATATTTAAACTGAGCGAGCACTCGAATCGACCTCGACTTGGCAGTCGAATCCTCAACCACCGCGCCATGGGTCGTCGTTACAGGTCCGCCTTGTGACTGATATGGTGGAATGTTGGTGGTGGTTTATATATTATTATTTTTATTTTATTTATTAAAGAATACTAGCAATGTGGGTCATTACACATTACTAGTATTCTTGTTAACCCCTCCAGCTAAGGTAAATGCTTGTATTAGGAGTAGGTTCACGTCAGTAGTTCACTGGGTGGGGTTTGAACCTACAAATACGTGATCACAAGTATGACGCCTTAACCATTACGCTACACATTTTGAAGAATCATGTGTTAGAGAAAGCAATGGTAATTCTTTTATTTACTTTCCGATTTTTCAATACCCTGGATCCACGCCTGTCCAAGCCACAAATTTCCTAGCCTTGCCACTTATTCATAGTAGAAGATAACACAGCATTGACTAACCTGATAATCTATCACTTGATTCACTTTGTGTCTTATTGTAGTCACTTGTCACTATCTCCTGGAATGTTTCCAGTTTCACTTCTGGTGGCAATGGATCCTGAAAGAATTAAACAAAAGAATAATATCTGTCAGTCATGTAAAAAAAAGTGTTACAACCTAAACTGAAGGTTTCTTTAACAAATTACAAAGTATAGTTTTTCCAAATTGAATTACACACATATTTTTAATTTTATTTTATTATGCTGTGTTCAACCTCATGAAAGTGTGGTAGCATGCTGCTAGAGTTGACTTTTCTAATAGGTGTTAGTACAATTTTACAGTAGCCATATGCTTATATTTCTTCCCCTAAAAGGCTATGGTAACATTCACCTAAGTAGTATGAAGTCACCTTAGGCATATAAAAATAACTAAATAATTGTAAAAGAATATAAGAAAAGAACTAACCTGGCTTGTTTCTGAATACACTTCTCTAGACTTCTTTTTGTCAAAATAAGGTCCCAATATAACTAATGCCCTTTTCTCTAATTTAGTTAGAGGTCTGATGCCCTTTAATGAAGCCCCTGACTTCTTTCTCTTTAAGAGCCATGCTTTGTTCTTAAGTTTGTTTTTAAAATCACTCCAATACTGAAGAAAAATAAAGTTTTAGATTAAAACAAAAAATTATAAAATATATTAAGTCTTCTCAATAAATGAATGTATTTGAGATGCCTTTTATCCAATAGCAAATGTGTGAAGTGGGGTGGAGTGCTTTTCTACAACACCTTTTCATGGTGTATCCTTCGCAATGCAGGGGGCAACATCTCTTCACTTTTTAGAGAACCAAGCATGTAGTCTAGCAGTAATGTCATTATAGATTGGACATATATAATAGATATATGTCCAATATATTTAGTAAAAATGACAAGAATAATAAAGACCGAATATAATATATACGTCCAAGAATCGAACCTGGAATTATTAGATGAGAACCATTATAAAGCAACATTTTCATTGAACATATTCCTTATTAACCTTACTCCAACCATCAGAAGTCTTTTGCGTGCCACCTCTGCAGCTGTTCAAGACATTGGTGAGTTCACTCCATAGTCTTTTGGAAGTATGCCTTGCTTCTAAAGAGCGGAGGTTGCCAGAAGCAAACTCTACATGCTGACCCATGAAGTCTATAATGGATTTCACTTGTTCGTACGACACGTGTCGAGACTGCTCACCGGTGTCTGTCATTCTGTAGCTACTGAAAATTAATAGTTATATATTTTATAATTTGAGAAAATTACAGTAAAAGGGCTGATAGTATTATAGATTAGATATTATTTTATATTATAGACTAAGAAATTTAGTAAAACTACCTTCAATCAACAAAAGTTCATCACAGTTTTGTAATTTTGTCTGTTAGTGACAGATTGTTTTTTATTTATTTCGTCAAAATCATAACAACAACAAAGAGTTGTCAAATAGGCCCTTTGACATGTCCATTATATACCATTTTGCATTTGCCTCATCTTTTGCCATTCATTTCATACATCATTCAATTATTTATTCACTGGCAAGCATGTCTAGGAGTCTAGGTGAGGAGCGTCTTGTCTATGGTCTTGAATTATCATTCGGGATAAAATAGATTTTTTCAGTGGACCTCGGCTAATTTCAGTGTAACCAGTCATAAATAAATAATTTAATAATGGCAACAGTGTCAATGTCTTGCGCGGCTAGTGTGCGCAGAAAAATAAAAAAAAAATATTAGGAAAAGAAATGGCAGTTACTAGAGAGAAAGAAAATTGTTCAAGAAAAATTAATGGAAATATACCTGCATTATCTCTCAATAGCGACAATATGTCGACGTCCACTGATAGTGACGACGTAGCGGACCCAACATACGAAATTAGGAACATTCAAAGTATCATAAACGTAACCCGTGAAAACATTGACGCGCTGAATGCTAAATTTGCTGGTTTCCAGCATCCTCCGTCACTGTATCTATCGGAGTATCAAGAGTTGACGTCGAAGTTGCATAACTTGGAACTTAGGGAGCGTAATCTAAGAGAGTTACTGCAATCTGAGTCGCCGGACAGGAGCGAGGAGTACTCGCTGCAGGATGATTCTAAAAAGTTCGATACGCTCACGCGGCAGCCAAAGGTGTTCCTGCGGGCGCACCTTCCGAACCAACAGCGGACGAGTGTGCAGGTGAAGGAGGGTGTGACCCTGCGGGACTCATTGTCGAAGGCGCTAAAGCTTCGTAACCTGACGTGGGAGATGTGTGAAGTGGTGCGGACAGGCAATAATCTAGTGATACCGTGGGACATTGATATAACCGTGATCGACGCTGAGGAGGTCAGTGCAGTGTTTTTGTTTTCTCATGCTGGTAACCTTGTTGTGTCATCTGTTTCTTACAAAGGTAGGTTCTGACTGTTGATATTTTTGAGCCTATAGCTTCTGTCACAGGCTACAGAAAGTTAGTAAATAATACCATATTTTTATGAAATAAAATTTTGGTTGATGATGAGACATATTTGTCAAGACATTTCGAGGAGATATATTTAGATTATATGTTTTTATAGATTGGTAATTTACCAAAAATTAATAAAATTTCTATGACATCATCACACACTGGGTATCAGACAGATCACAACTAACAATGTCATGTCTGATATATTAATTCTATATAATATTAACAACATAATATATACAAACATACACAAATGCTTGTATCCATGAAGGGATAGGTGGAGATGATTAAAAACATATAAAAGCTTATTACCACCAACCGGGCACTTTGAGATTTACTCATGGGAAAATTGGGAATATATTAAAAGGGGAGGTAATGGAAGGTAAAGGATGTTGTATATATAGAGGAATTAGTCAAGGTTGCATACCTGTAACTAGAACTGGGTATTGTCGTTAAGGCCGAGCTTTCCCACTAAACATATCTTACTAATATTATAAATGTGAAAGTTTATGAGTATGGATGTATGGATGTTTGTTACTCTTTCACATCAAAACTACTGAACCAATTGCGATGAAACTTGGTATGTAGATAGCTGGACACCTGGATTAACATATAGGCTACTTTTTATCCCGATATTCCCATGGAATCGGGACTTACGCTGGTGAAACCGCGGGGCCTGCTAGTTTATTATATAAAGCTGATAGATACTTATTTATTCATTTTTATTGGCGAAAGCCAAGTAAAATCTAATTAAGGCCTAACAATGGCGAAAACCATTAGATTTTACTTTCATTTAAAATTCGTTTTTTTTTGTGTTAATATACTAATATTATAGTTTTATAGTAATTTGTCACTGCAAGAGTACAATCTCTTTAAGTTTACTGTTTTATAACAAATACTTGTTAGTCCCTCCATTTAAATAGAAGACTTTAGACTCTAGGAATATTCCCACACTTGAGGAATCCCAATGCTTTATAAGTATATTTTGTTTGTATCCACCGGTATCCGCCCAGGGGTAGGCAAAGTCATATTAAACACCTACATTTTGCCATCTATAATTTGGCTCCATTCACATATTTCGGGAATTAACATGATCACTTGAATGCATATTGTGATATGTAAAAGTTGCAAACTTAGACAGGAATAATTATTAAAACTGGAGATTGCCTAGCGGTCGAGTTTCTACTGTTTTGAACTTCTTGTTTTATTTCGATGACCAGTGTAACCTTAACTGATCTGTTGAAAAAAAAACTGTATTAAATTTATAAAATTGAAGATTCGATTTTTTAAGCAATTAAAAAGAAATTAACTACTTTTACTATTTTTTTCTACTTTTCATAATTTATGTTCATCCCTTAAACTTAAAACCTCCCTAACTCGTTAATTTTGACCTTAGGAAAAAGTCATACAACATTTTTTATATAAAATTTTAAGCTCTACACATTTTAATTAGAACTTCTTTGTCCAACTTTTACCGTTTTCGAGCAATTGCGAAAAATCACTTTTTAAAACTCTTGCCTAGGGTTGCACACAGCAAAGCCTTTACACATTTTCTTGTATCATAAAAACTATAATAATAACTATAATATAAAAATGCAAAGTTGAGTGCCAAATTTTGATTTCAGACCTTATTTGACTGGACTATAGAACCGTTGACTAAGTATGGCTAATTTCTGTTTAGTTTACTTCGCATGATATGTGGGATTGCTCCAAACAGATATTTGCACTCCACTCTGCAACAAGAATCCAATACCATCCAACATACTGTTGGTTAAGTGTCTTTGGACTATGCCTGAGACTTTTTAACTTTATTATTACTGAACTATTAATAACACTGGTCAACAGTGAAAAATTGTCCACGTCCTTTTAGTTTAAATTAAGGGTGCTGATTATGAAAAGAACACTAGGTTTTTTCTAACAGCTCTTGTTAGTAAATTACACACAGGCAATAAAATTTTACAAAAATTTATGGTTTTACACATTTTATTTTAAAGAGTTAATGCTAATCCAGACAAAATAGTCTTTTGTAGGACTTTATTGTTTAAGGAGCACCTTTAGATCCCAACAAAGGTTCACCAGTAATCTGCCATCAAGCGGGAGTCCTAAATTCCTTCATATCATCCTTAAAGTATTCATATATTGTGGTGAAATCTTTAATCGGTTTCTTACAAAAATCTCTAAGATTTTTAGGAAAATGATCCAAATGAAAATGTGAATATTGAACTTTAATGCTCATGCTGACCTCTCTCGATATATCTCTTAAATTTGTCAGCATGTCCTGTACTAATTGAAAATGGCTATCTGCTTAGGATTTTCGACAAAATTTTGGATTACCAAAACTAATGATGTCTATGATGATCTCTTTTCGATATAATTTTTGAGGATCTGTTACTTGACTATGCATGAAGGCCAAAAAAAAGTTTTCTTTTTCTTCACACCTAAGTTGGTGATGTTTATGGTAGTACCACAGGTTATCTGTACACAGATGATGTCGAATATCACCACTTGTTCCGGATTGATGACTTTAGACCGGCAGTGTTCACCACCCAAAAATCCTGCCAAGTCATTACTATTATAAGTCTTTTGTCAGATATTTCACAATTGGTTAGGTTCTTCAGTTGTTTCTTTGGTTGTGATATCTGTGTGCTTTGTTATAGCAAAGGTCTCCTCCAACTGAGTCATTGGTATTTTGAAATAAAGAGTGGATCTTTTCCACTTAGGCATTGAAGTATAGATAAAACACAACTTTATTATACACTAGCAGCGCCTCGCGGTTTCACCCGCGTAAGTTCCGATCCCGTGGGAATGTCATGTTAAAAAGTAGCCTATGCGTTAATCCAGGTCTCCAGCTATCTACATACCAAGTTTCATCGCAATCGGAGCAGTACTTTTTGTGTGAAAAGATTACAAACATACACACAAATGTTTTCTCTTTATAATATTAGTTTAGATTGGTTTATCTGGATAGCAAATATTCACTATAAAGTCCTTAAAATATGCAGTTTTTACGAAGTCATGTCAGACTTACGATATTATGCAAAGGTATATTTACTAAATGACACAAAAACTATCCGGATTGTTCGAATAAGTCTCTTTTTCCTGGCCATTCTATTAATTACTTAAGAATTTGTAGACTAGTAAAATAAAAATAAAAAAATGAACTGAACCCATTAATGTGAAAAATTCAAAATATTAAAAAACTAAAGCTGTTAATCCAAATACACTAGAATTGTCATCAATTCCTTAGTAAAAATTAAAAAGTTGAAATTTGTTGACCAGCGTAATTTATAAACTGTTGCGCCACAACGGCGCGAGCCCGACAACCTTTGACATTTAAAATGCAATAGGTGTATGCACTGTATGCCATACCGGCTCAGGTATGTGATAGGCCAATTGATAACTTCTGCAATCGCTATAATTGTAGAATGACCTATCATAGTTTTCACTAGAGTAGTAGTCATTCATTCCAAAACAGCATAAAACGGTTTTTACAAGATCGATAACGGACGAACCCATGGTTTTGCAAATGTTCATCAAAAAACAAATGTTGATGTTATGCTGCATAATTATGATTTTTTTAGAACAGTGATCGGTTGTAATGTATGTGGTTCTCTCCATACCAAAAATCTGCTGTGACTCATAATATACTTCTAGAGTTTAAAGACACTATCATTTTTATTTTTTCTTTATTACTATGTTCTACTCGACCTAGGGACTTGTTTTTCATCCATTCCTCCGTCCGTTCTTCGAGATAAAGTCTTCATAGGAAGCTATAAAGTCTATGCCGGAGTCGAACTGATTAAATCCGTACAATGTCTGCGACATACCCTATATCGCGGGTGATGCGGTGACTAAACAACCAATCCCTGATAGGTCTTGCATTATCATTTCTGATGTTTCCCCTCAGAAGTGCGCGAGCCTTAAGCACGCTGTCTTCTGAGATTGACGAGCATCTTTTCTCCCCGTCGCCAGTTTCCGTCTTTTGTCGATTGGACATTGTCGGATTTGTTACGGTTATATCCGATAATCTCTAGAATCTGTGAACAGCAAATCGTCTACACTGCGCGATTCTTCTCTGTACCCTCTGCGAATCACAATAACACACAGAGAAACAAAGTAAAGCATAAAGAGTAGGCAACTTCTACAATGCACTTCTGCAATGTCTCTCCAAAAGAATAGAATAGAGGTGTTTCCACTTCTGCCGCCCAAGGTACTACACGAGGTTTACTGGATATTACGGTTATGATGGGGAAGAATCCGATCCCGTGCAGAATTCCAGTCGATGAGCTAGAAAAATTTGTCGCATCCGATAACACACCTCTGAGTAAATAATATCAATCGCGATCTTCGGCAATCAATAGACAACGGTGTTGGTTGGTATGAAAGAACTTTGCAAGAGCACAAGCAAAATGCAACGCAAAAAACATTAGATAAATATTTCACAAAGAAAAATACTAAATTATTCATTTTCTTTTAGGCAATAAAAGCACATTGGTTGTATATTTAACTAATTAGAACATATTCCCTTATACGTCAAAACTTTTGTCCGGTACGCATCCCTCGCGTAAATCGGGGTATTACGTAAACCTAACTCATTATTATAAATGCGAAAGTGTGTTTGTTACACTTTAACGCCTTACCTACTCAACCGATGATCATGAAATTTTGTATACATGTTGTCAGGGGTATAGAAAAGGAGATAGGGGTACCGTCATCCAGGAAAAAATACTGTTTCTGATTGGGGGCTGAATTAACTCACTTATGCCCGGTTCCTATAACCAAGAAAAACACGCGAATTTAGCAAACAGATGCTGTTTCATGAATTTATTGTGTAGAATTACAGTTGGGAAGTCATCACAACATATTTACTTAATTAAGAGTACATTAAACAAGGAGAAAGGTGTCTTGAAGGATAAATAACTAGCTCTTGCCCGCGGCTGTGACCGTGAATGTGTATTTTGTTGTTTTTTTTTATGGTATAGGGGGCAAACAAGCAGACGGGTCACCTGATGGTAAATGACTACCGCCGCCCATGGGCACCTGCAACTCGAGAGTCACAAGTGCGTTGCCGGCCTTTAGGGTAGGAGTAGGGGAAAGGTGGAAGACGGTGATAGGGGGGAGGAGAGGGGGGGAAAGATGGAAGACGGGGATAGGGGGGAGGAGAGGGGGGGAAGGGTTAGGGCCTCCGGTACCCTCACTCACTCGGTAAAATGCATTGAAAACATTACTTTACTGAAGGTTTTCTGTGAGGCCGTGGTATCACTCCGATCGAGCCGGCCCATACGTGCCGAAGAATGGCTCTCCCAGGGATAAATATGGTTTCGGATAGATTTCCACTATTTTTATCATTTTTAAAAATTTATTTACAACGCTTCATGGACCTAAACTAAGCACCATATGTAGTATGGGTTCTGGATCACCAATAAACAAAGTACTAATTTTTGTAAATGCATACATATTATTACCTAGACCAATGCAAAATGCAAATGACATATCATGCATACAAATATTTGCACCGAACGGGAATCGAACCCTCGACTTCCGACGTGGTAGTCTAATGCTGTTTCTATGTATATTTACGAGTATGTATGTATTTACAAAAAAAGTATCTCCGTTTATCCTTGTTCTCGGGCTCATGATACAAGCTATTCTTAGTTTGGTTCTAGATAACGCTGTGTAATGTGTACGAGAATATTCATTATTGTGTGTTACAATATGCAGGTAACAGTCCGCACCCTGGACAAGCTGCCCATAATGTCACACATCTCGCATCAATTCACACGAAAGACTTTCTTCACATTGGCGTTCTGCGAATGCTGCCGGCGGCTTCTTTTCAACGGCTTCTACTGTTCACAGTGCAATTTCAAATTCCATCAACGGTGCGCCGATAAAGTGCCCAGTATTTGCCACCAGGTATGTGATCAAACTGCAATCTACTTAACATATACTTTAGGAAGTACGTAACCTTTAAATTTTGTTACTGTTTGTACTTTTAAACTTTTTATTAAGCTTACTAACTTAGCTTCAAGCGTATATATAAATCTTCTATAAGAGTTTCATAATTAACTTAATATATTTTAATAAGTCGTATCTTCAACCCTTAATTTTCCACCATTAGAGGTTCAAATTCAAATTACACTATCAAACTCACTTAAAAAAAGAGTGATCAAAATCGGTTTATAAATGGCGAATATAATCGCGTAACATACACAAAAAAAAAACATTCGCAGTTAGAACCTTATCCTTTTCAAAGTCACTTAAAAAAGGAAGACAAGAACTTTTAGGGAAAACGGAGCTGACTGGCGAAGTACCTCAAGTCTACCGGAGCTCACACTACTTACCAAAGTAGGATGGAAGATCTCCAAGCCAACGTATAAACGCCACCAAGGATTTTTCGCTAGTATGTATAGGCGTCAATAACGGCTTACCATCAGGGGGTTTTGTACCTTTTGGCCGACTTGTGGTCGCCCAGAGATCAAATTTCACTACAACATTGTTAACAATAAACCTCCGTCAAGGATAGTGCGAAGAAACAAACTTTTTCCTCTTTGTGTCATCAACAGACACCAAAATTAAAAACAAAGAGAAGTAAATTGTTTAACAAAAAGCGGAGAATAAGGTTCTGAACTCTGTTGTCTGCTTATTTATATGCATATACATCAGAATTGTGTAAATCTATTCTAGAATTAAAATTAGATTATCTTCAAAAATATTAATTAGCTAATACCTGATATATTTTCCAAGCAGGTCCGCATGACAGACTCCTACTACGCAGCTCTGCTGGCGCAGAACCCGGAGACGCAAGCCGGCATCCTGCACTTCCCGCCACACTTTGGGTACCACAACATGTACTCCCGGACTGATCAGAACAAGTACTGGCTTGTTCTCAAGAGTCCATTTAAATCCCAACTGCAAGAATCAGTCACGAATTTTTAAGGGCCACCGCATAGTGATACTTTGTACTGACTAATTGGTCGTTTGATCATGTTCAATTCATTCATTAATGACAGGCCTGTTGGTCTAGTGCTTAGTGATCTTGATTGCTGAGCCAGAAGTCGTGGGTTCGATTCCCATCCGGTACAAATTATTGTGTGTATTTATTAAAAAGTATATAAAACTGGTAAAGCAAAGCAGATTTAAGAAGTCTCCGAAATATTCCGATTTTGGTATTGTAATCAAAGGCAGAATTGAAAAGCGCAATTCGCAAGTCACTGATCTTAAAAGTATCGTGCGGTTGATTCCACATAGTTGAAACCAGGGATGTTATGGATATTAAATTTCGGATCCGAATGTGGACACGGATATTTGAATAAAATTATACCGATTACGGATATCAAATTATTTCCGATTATCCAATTAGTTACTTATACAGGTATTGTAATTGGCAAATACAAGTAGGAAATATTTTGAACAAACAGAAAAAATCAATTAGCCTTAGGTTTATGTGATTATTATAGCTATTAATTTTTAAGCGTTATCTTTTCAAAAATGCAAAAACCAAATAAGAATAAACGAAAATAACATTATACAATCACATCATCATGTCTCATTGAAACTCCGCCCCTATCCGAAATCATTTGAATCTTTTATTTCGGCTTACGGTTTCGAATATATTTTAATTTCGGATATCTGATAATTTCGGTTACGCTTATGGAACTTCATGACATCCATGGTTGAAACCCAGCACATATCACTGACCTACGGGTGTTTGGTTTTAATGAATGAAACTTTAAAAACTTTTAGAGGCCATGTCTCATTACGATATTAAGGGCGTGCATACATAAAACTGTCTTATACCAGTAGTTAATAAAGGTGATAATGTATTGCGACTGATTCTTGTGGTAGGAACCCGCGATTTTTCAACAGAGTTTAATTCAATTCTAAAAAGTATATAAGTGTTTCTCGACTGCATCTCTTTTATACAGTCCGTGTCCACTATTTATTTAACTTTAAACAAACCTTAAATCAGACTACTTCATACCTAAAATAATCTAATTCAGAATGTTGCTTTATGAATTTTTCTTTCATATCAACGTAAATTTAAAAATACAGTTATATATTATATAATTGAGTAGAAAATTCTGTAGGTTGTTCAATTTGCAGTAATATTTTAAAGTACAAGTCCATTTAAATATACGTTTACATGATTCAGTTCATAGAGAGAGTTTTTTAGAGTTATTGTCTGTATAATTTATAAATAACAAATCTTTATTGAGGGTAGTAGGAATATATCTTCATACAACTACTGTAATGTGCAGGTCTATCTCCCCCGCGAAGAAAATGAAGGAATTCGATGTTCACTGGTGAATATCAATAATGGTTTGGCGCCGCTTGCTACTCACCATCACACATGTGTGCTTCAACCTAATTAGCAGTAGTCGCACAATAGCCTTCAGCTTTAGAAACTTATTAAAAGCAATATTGCAAGATTTAGTATAACCCCTGTATAACAATGCACCATGTGCTGCATGTGCCCGTTTCCCTAAATATGTGTAAATTTTTGTAGCAGAGCATCCGTTTCTCAAAATATGCATTTACAAAACGTCCTCACGATTAAAGACATATTTTAAATCATAGAGCATTCAGTACCTAAAGACGTTTTTCCCAGAGCACCAGATCCCAAAATATGTGTTTCCGAAAATATCCGTTTTTCCAGAAAATTATTTCCCTGTTGAAGAAGGTAAACCTGGTGAACTGCTTATTAGGGACTTTTGGCATTCTTGTATTATGGGATACTGGTTCTTTAAATACTAATGTTTTATAGGATTTGGTACTTTTAACATTCGGATGAATTAAAACTGATTTTTTGGCAAACGGATACCTCGGGAAAGACAAATAGGTAGTCAGTTTTCTTAGATACTTTTTGTTTTTCTTCATAATTTTTATTTATATTTTTTAGCAATCTATAATAAATGATTTGCTCTAATCGATCAATTTCTCTGATACCTGTACCTTGCTGTTTATGGGTCTATCTGTAAAATATCTTACTAGGATCTACAACCCTGGTCACAAATTCTCCCTAATTGTCGTGATGCTCAACTGATTCACGTTAAGTCAGTAAGTGCTGACCACCATTTTTGAAGATCCCATCTATTTGGAGGACTATTTGCACCACAATACACTTCGAGTGCATTTTGTCGTCAAGCACATCTTTACATTATCAAAGCAGTGGGTTCAATATTTGACAATTGGACAGCACTCAGTAAATATCACCTCATACGTTGCTTGTGCTATGGTTGTTTATTTGTCCATTAGATGTGACACATGGAATACATAACATGATATTTATTGGCCAGTAACGAGTTTAATTTGTACATACATAATATAAGTATAGAATCTTTTGGCGCGTGAATGACATTGAGTGGGGGGCGCAGATAAAATATTAAAGAAAAGTGATACGATTGATTTATTCGATTTAAGACACACACCAAAAGATCCTTGTTGCGCTATAGTGTGAGTTTGGTTTTAATCATTGTTATTAATATTAAAAAAAAATATTTTCAAAGCTTCAATATCGTACCATTTATTGCAAAATATAACAACGTATGAAAGATAAACTTTATAATACAACATAACCTCTTCTTTTTTTTTTCACTTTACATGATTAAGGTAACAGAAGTAGGTGCGTTATCCATTTATATCTGAGGTTCTAACATCACATTTAGTACATGTCAAGTTGAGGCGCTTTAAGTATGCAATGTAATTAATTTAAAGTATATCGAGTTGACGGTGCTCTGCAATATTCCAAGGCAAAAGCATGTTGGTCATCACCTCACACCTCAGGCATTTGTTTATATGGAGAGTGATCTCAGGTCGCAAGCGCAAAATTTACTTAAGACATCGACGGCGACGGTATTAGGGAATTTGTGAAGATCACATAGAAGGCATGTTTTTTTATTATTATTCCAACTTATTATAGTTGTTTTATTCACATTTTAGTTAATCGAAATCTTAATTCGTCTTTTAATTTGTACAGCTCCACTTTCAAGCTTTCCGATTTTTTATAGAAGCTTTATCCAAATATTTACTAGCTAGAGATTAGACTAGGTAATCCAGTGGTAAAAGTTCATTTGGCTTTCAAAACTATCAATATAGACCCTTCCTCCTCGCAGAACGCAACCCTAAATCCACCTCTAAATTACGGTAGGTACTTAACTCTTTGTTCACATTGTGCCAATAGATGTATGAGCTTTTAAATGATTGGTGACGTAATCGATTGCTGTCTCATTCAGGCAACAGCATCCACGCTCGTTGAATCAGCAGGACAGATCGAATTCTGCCCCCAACGTGTGCATCAACATGGTCCAGAAGTCCATAACATTAGCTGAACATCAGAAAAAACATAACCAGGTACTTTGCTTCACCAATTTCATTTTATAATATATTTGCCGTTTCTTACAATTTCCTAAATTTTTCCGATTATAATTTGGCCTCACTTACGTAATGGGGGGCAAGCCTATTGCCGTCAACCGGGCTCTAGGAATTAGATGGGAGTATATTAAAAGGGAAAGGTAGGAAAGGGCTATTGCTGATATGGATGGATTGGGGAGTATAAGCAATATCTCGAGCAGGTCAGGGTCGCATGTGTACCTCGAGCTGGCTGTTGCCGGGAAGTCCGAGCCCTCGATCCGATTCCTCCTCCTCTCCTCTAGTTCATTACCTTCTTCAGGAGATAACTTTTGTAATCTGACTTTTAGTTCCAAATATCAATGCGTTGAGCGCTTCAATAATATAGCTTCCAGACACATTTTAGAGATAAGATTTTATTTTCAAAGCCTGTTTCGTTTCTCAGTGCATTGTGCATCAAGTAATTTTTTTTAGATTACGAAATCGTTTAACTAAGTCTAACAACGGGCTTTAAGTCTTAATCTTTAGGCCAGAATAGCAGTCTTGTAGTATTTTATACATATTTCAATTAATTTGTTTTATACCACGTCGTTGGCAAACAAGCATACAGTCCGCCTGATAATGGGCGGTTACCGTAGGGTATGAACGCTTGCAATTCCAGGGGACTCACATGTGCGTTGCTAAACTTGAGACTTTAGAAACCTGTACACTTCTTTTTTGAAGAACGTCATACTGTAGTCTCTCGGGAAAACCTCGGTAAGGAGCTTAGCCGGAGCTGGAACGTTCGCGGGAAGAAATTCCTCTGGAATCAACCAGTAAGCGACCATTTAGGTTCCAGGGTGTGAGGATGAACGCCCTGCTAGCGGCGAGCGGTGTGGAATATAATTTAATGTTGACTAGACTTCTCAGAGTCACCTTTTCTGAAAGACCCAATAAACACATTATAAAAGTGTATTCTGTTGTCAGCACTCCAATAATTCACCACAATCGTCCAACCATCTGACGTCGGGGCGACATAAACAGGACGACAAAGACAAGAATTCCGACTCACCACAATCACAACACAGTCAAAGCACGCAGGTCAGTGCTGTAAACATTAAATTGACTGATGCCTTTATAGGCGTGTGCAGATCTAGAAGGAACAACAACGAGGTTCTAAGGTCAATATAAATTAAGAATTACTTTTTCATATTTGTGGGTCCCTTGCCTTATACATATTATTATGCCTTGTATGTTTAAAATATTACATTGGTTTTTTAAACATTTAGTTTCAGATTTATATTGAGCAATAAATCTAATTTCTGTGTTTGTCATCATAGGGTTTTTAAATACTATTTCCTGTATTAACATGTATTTCGGGTCGTGGCAGTAACCAAATTTGATAATAAAAAAATTATGATGAATGTTATTGGCCAAAATATTGTCCCTTAAAGTACGCTAACATTCAAGTTTACATTTACTATTTGATTATAAATTATTGCCTATTTTTAAAGGTTGTTATTCTAAGATTGTAAGCGCTTTACGTTATTTATTTACGGGGTCTACTATACGACCTTAAAACATGACCATCCCTTTTTGTAACAAAAGAAGATATTTGGTTTATGTGTTTTTATTTTTTATGGTATATGGGACAAACGAGCAGACGGGTCACCTGATGGTAAATGACTACCGCCGCCCAGGGGCATCTGCAACTCAAAAGTCACAAGTGCGTTGCCGGCCTTTCAGGTAGGAGTAGAGGAAGGGGGGAATAGGGGGCGAGGAGGGGAGAGATTGAAGGGGTAGGGCCTTTGGTAACTTCACTCACTCGGCGAAAAGCAATGCAAGCATTGCTTTACAGCCGGTTTTCTGTGAGGCCGCGGTATCACTCCGGTCGAGCCGGCCCATACATGACGAAGCAAGGCTCTCCCACGAAAAATGTGTGTACAAAAATTCTCATTATTAATAGTAAACTACTCGCGATTCGCCAAGCGTTGTTACTAGTACCGTGATTTGGTTTATAATCTATCGTCTGTAAAGTAGTATGTCTTTCTTTTTAAATGTTGTTTGTCCGGTGCAGGCGTCCCCGACGGGCACGATCCGGCCGCGGCGAGCGCGCGCGCGCTCCGCGGACGAGTCGTGGAAGCACGCGCTGTCGCCGCGGGAGAGCTACGACGACTGGGTCATACACGCCGATGAGATACTCATCGGGCCCAGGATAGGTACTGATAACAACACACACACACTCCTGACTATAAATAGTAATAATAACTTGAGACACCTGACACACGGCCGTCCGATCCAAACTAGGCTGAGCCTGTACTGTGGTAACTGGACTGGTGGTAAACCAACTTATATACTCGTATTACTACATACATATCATAGATAAATGACACCCAGACACAGAACAAATGATCTTGCTCATCACTCAATTTTCCTGCTGGAAAGGGAACACACGACTTCTGCCTGAGCAGTTAAGATCGCTAACCACTAAACGAACTGGCCTTTCACTATTGTAATTATAGATTCCAGAGCTCTCTCACACTAAAGTCAAGTCAAATCTAACAAACATTATGATATGAGGTCTATAGATGTATCAAGCTTGCTGGACGCTCGAGTATAACCCCTGAAGGAAAGGAAATCCGCCATCTAGTGGTGTCGAGTACCTAGTGTGAGAACCGTGTTACCTCCGCATGAAAGTTGTAAGTTTTCTTCCCAAAAGGTTTCTCAGAAAAGTTGAAGATGACATGCAAAACCGATAGCCATAGAATGAGGATAAGAAGATAGCTCAGAGCTCAGTCATGTTTCGAGATTCTCGTATTCGGTAACTCGTTTATTGAAGAAGCTCATATGCTATATGGCATTATAACCCATAGAAGTTTAGCACCACACCAGGCGCTGGCACAAAGAAAATATTCAGGCACTTACAAAAAAAAAATCCATTTGTGGCAACCAACTTAGACACCTAGAGATAACCAGACATCTACACACAGCAACTACGTTATAGACCCATTGTAAATAGACTTACGCTTTAGTCATAATGCTATTTGAACTTTCTTTTTTTTTTTTAATAATATACATTTTTCTCCGTTTGTTTATCTACAGGGTCAGGTAGTTTCGGAACAGTGTATAAGGCGCATTGGCACGGCCCCGTAGCGGTGAAAACACTCAATGTGAAGACTCCCACGCCTGCACAATTGCAAGCGTTTAAAAATGAAGTAAGTTCATTTGGATTTCGAACTTAATTCCTTATCGAAATAATATTTTAATGCGTTAATACTGAATAATATTAAATAGCTGTGAATTAGTTGTTGGTTTTATGAGGCAACAGTGTTTATGTACGATCAAAATTTTGCCAATTGTATAAACCGCCATTGTTATTTTACCCTTCTATTTTTTTCTTTTTGGGGTACAATAGAGAGCTATATTAATATTATAATTTAAACAGAAGATTAGCTAATGAGTTCTAATAATAAAATAATACATAATGAAAAAAAAATTAAATGTTTAAACGTAAAACGCATAAAAAGTGCTTTTATACTTATAGGTTTTGCACAGACGCGTCAGTCTGTCACTAGGGTTTAGTGTGAGAGGCCGGTATCCCACGGCACCGTCCGAGATCGGAGATTCTATATTTGAAATATTACGCTACACTCTTTAAGCGGCGCTTTAAATGTCATTTAATAATGCCTAGAGTGACCTGCGTAACGCCTCTTTGATCAACAACAGTAATAGACACATCTTAATTATAAGTACGATCGATTTTAAACAAGTGCCTATAAATTCCTGACATGTTTCACCTCTACAAATAAGCTCAATGCTTTTCTTAGGAGTGGATTCCCTCCAGGTAGGGTTTAAGCCTGGTACCTTTTAATTAAGTCACGTTTCTCACTCAGGTGGCAGTCCTTCGGAAAACGCGGCACTGCAACATTCTCTTGTTCATGGGTTGCGTGTCGAAGCCTTCCTTAGCCATCGTGACCCAGTGGTGTGAAGGCTCGTCGCTGTACAAGCATCTCCACGTGCTGGAGACTGCGTTCCCATTGTTGTTCCTCATCGACGTCGCCCGACAAACTGCGCAGGGCATGGATTATTTACACGCCAAAAATATTATACACAGGTAAACAGAAAAACTTAATGACTGATAAAATATGATAAGAAATGCAATATGTTCGGTTTAATGCTGACACCGAACAAGTGATGTGAGCCCGCGAGCGGCGGTACATAATTTCGAAACGTTAATTGCACAGTTAGTGTACTGCAAGAAGTCACCGCGAACAGTAAAATAGCTGCGGTACTTACCGTCGCGACCGGGTGCACTCACATAGGAAACATTAACATTTAAACAGTAACATTTAAACATTAACATTTAAACATTTTATAATATTTAACATAAATTAAGGTGAACATTTTCATTTAACATTAACCTTTGTAAACCAGCGACCTATGGATTAAAAAAAAATTCACACAAGGCAGATAAATTTCAAATGAATAAAATGTTATATACAATATAGTAGAGGTGCCTTTATTGATAGAAATTTCTTAATTTAAAAATGCCTATGTAATTCTTTCTTGGAATGACAAAAAGTACCATGAGTACTTTTTGTCATTCTTAAATTAAAAACTTCCACGTCAATATTTTCAGAAGTGGACTAGGCTTTTGATAATGTTGACAATGTTCTAACAACCATGTTGATTGTATGATTATAATAGATCGAGAATTCTGCATACTGAAACTTTCAGCTGATCTTATCAATATTAAAATTCTAAGTTTACTGGACCAAATATGCATGGCATATTCTCTGAATAGTGCAAGGGATGCCACAGGGAGAAATCCTGTCTCCAACTAAATAATTTAATATTAAATAATTTTTTTTTACATTTTTATTTTAAACAATAGCTCCCTATGCATATAATTATGAGAAATTGTATGTTAAATTGCAGGGACCTGAAGTCGAACAATATATTCCTGAGAGACGACTGGTCGGTAAAGATTGGAGACTTCGGTCTAGCCACGGCCAAGGTGCGGTGGTCTGGTGAGTACATAACGCTCGAAACAACAACGAAATTTATAGAAGCAAGCGAAAAGTCCCTTGAGATTGGATTAAAAGTTGGATTGTCATTTGTCTTAAACCAGATTTATTAAATAATTCTTAGTAGAATAGTTACTTGACTTATTAAAAATTATAAAACAAAAAATATTCGGGTTGATTTAAGAACCTCTTCGGTTTAATCGTCGGTTAAAAATAATAATATTTAATAACGATAAATTTATGTAATAATTAATTATTGACAAATAATATAATAAGTGAATTTAAACTGCCGCCTGTAGTCCACTCTCTGTTTTTCTTTTTTTTATAAACGACAATGTGACTCTCCAGACACGTCGACAGCAGGCGGCGTGCAGTGGCAGCAGCCGACCGGCTCCATCCTGTGGATGGCGCCCGAAGTCATCCGCATGGACGAGCCCGCGCCCTACACCTTCCGCTCCGACGTGTACGCGTACGGGATCGTGCTGTACGAGCTCATGGCCGGGGAGGTGCCCTACACGCATCTTAATAATAAAGACCAGGTTTGTAGCACAACCATTCTTGGCAAGTGAAACTTACATGAGGGGGGGGGGGGGGGGGGGCTTTTACATGGGGTAAGCGACCTAGCTCGTCAGTGTTGTATGGGGTCTGAAACTACTAGGCTATCTCCGAAATAGACTACTAGCGACCTGAATCTACTCCTAACACAAATATTTAACTTAGTTGGCGCACTTAACAAGAAGCCATGTTACTAGTACTTTAGATTAAGGTGGTTGTAAGCGACCCTATCCCTCCTCTCGCACACTCTTTGTGTGCGCACAAGAGAGGGCGCACCTCCTTTTTCAAAAATTAGTGCATTGAGACGCCTCAAAAAGAAATTCAGTTGCCGACGTTGTGAACCGCGGCGTAACTCACACACTTCACCATTTTTTTATATAGAATTTAGTAATAATTTTTGGCAATAAAAAAGAATCGATATATGTCCGGTGTCCGTAGATCCTGTGGATGGTGGGTCGCGGCAACCTGCGGCCCGACAGCCGGCGCATCCGCCAGGACGCGCCGCAAGCGCTGAAGCGGCTGTTCGCGGACTGCATCAAGTTCGACCGCGAGCAGCGGCCGCTGTTCCGCCAGATCCTGGCGTCGCTGGAGGCGCTGCAGCGCGCGCTGCCCAAGATCACGCGCAGCGCGTCGGAGCCGCTGCTGAGCCGCCAGCTGCACGCCTCCGACGACTACCTCAACTACAGCTGCGCCTCGCCCAAGACGCCCGTCAACTTCCAGTTCAATACTGACACCAACTTTCCTGCATTTTATGGGTAACTTCACTCGTTTATATACCTGCTTTTAAATTACTGTAGCCTACAGCCTCGCTTTTATAAACCGTAACTGGGTATTATTTGGGTTATAGGCTTCATATAGCCTTTAAGGAAAATTGATATACATACAGTATTACAAATTCTCATTTAAATTCTCCTATTTTTTTGTTGCAGCATCCCAGTCCCGAACCAACGCCATCCGTAGGGGCGGTCGGCTACGAGTGGTACGCTCTCAGCTTCCCATGTGACAGTGGATACGCAATCAGTTGAAGTGTTTTATTAGGTATAGTACACACTCGCAAGAAACTCATCAAGAATCAATTTAATCCCTAATTCTTCGTAACTATTATATAATGAGCACTTGAAGGGGTTAAGTCGGTTTATTGGCTTGCAGAGTGTAGATAAACCCTGCTTACAGTGTGGTACGTCAACAAAACAACAAATTTACTGTTATTTCTAATGTATTAGCGCGGGGTCACTATACTAGTAGGCGGGGGTCTATCCAGCATGCGGATATATCCGTGAGTGTAAATACCGCCTAAACTTCCAACTATCCAGACATTATCATCATAATTTAGACAAAATCAACTTACTGATTGCAATGTGGTTGTCTCTAGATGAACACTGTCTACTATTATTTTGTTGCTTCACCCTGTCAACGACAGGTGTGAAAGAGACAGCTGTACTATGTTCAGCCTATGACGCGAAGTTGCGTTTTTGCGAAGCTTCTATTAGCTTAGCTCATAAAATACTATCTTGGTCTACGCGGAATACCTGGGTTATGGTTAATAACATATTCGTATTACAATATTCATTCCATACAATATTAATTCATGATTGTTTCTTTACAAATGGAGGCAAATAATTCAAATGTTTGCACAGTAAAACAGAATAGTCACCATGCGATTACTAGTTTCGGAAAAAAGTGGACAAACATACATACTTTAAAATTGTATATTTGTTTGGAAGCCCTTATAGATTACCATATGTAAATGTTTTGCAGTTCCAATACTATTACATACCTACATGCATGTATAAGCACGTTTTAAGTAATGAAATGCCTTAAGACAGTATTGGAAACCGTGCCATCTATCCATAATCTCATTTGTGAAGGAGTCTTACTTGTATTTACAGTTAAAATAACATTACAAGTGGCTTCGAGCTACTTTTATTGAAACCGTTAAACTTGAGCGTGATGTATTGTAACACGAATGTGTGTAAAGCATCAAGTTGTACTAAAACTATATTTTGGTATTCCGGTGTAGTACCGAGGTTTTTATTATGACGGAGTGCGACAATTTATTATGGGGCCAATGCACACTGCAACAAATCATATTTACTGTAATTTAAATATGTAAAGTTATGCATCATTAAAATCAAATATCATATTTAAAATCTCTTATTATTAATACTTTTGACCATTCCATCGAACCAAAATGATTATCAACCCTACACAATGAACACGATCCAAAAGTAAACCTCGATATCAAAATTCGACTAGTTATGTCTCACGTATCGATATCGATAAAATCTAATTACAGAAAACGTTAGTATTCAATTTTGGTAATCTTAAAGGTATGTTGTGGTGTGTTTTGGACCAAAATTCTTGTCTCGTACGGAAAAGTGGCGGGAGTGTGTTCATGTCGCCCTTATTTAAACTAGTCAACAGTCAGTTGCTCATCGAAACAACACGTATTTGAACGTGACCGACGTATGTGAGCGCAACATGCAAAGGTATATACGTCCTTTACATATGTTTTGGGTAGCAATTCAGTTGATGTTAATGATAGTGATGGTCAGAACAGTCGAGAGTTATTCAGTAATATATCACATGTAAAATGACATTTTACGAGTAAATTCTGAATTTGCGGTCGAATTTTTATATTTTTTAAGTAAACTTACTTTTGAAGTGAAAGCATAATTATCTAAAACTATCCAAGACAAGTCTCTTAATTTTTTATATCAAAAAAATGTAATAAATAAAATCGAAAGCAAACATCGATGTCTTAACAATAAATAGATATTAAAAATATCAGTGAATATCGGAAACAGTCTATACGTTTTTGCCTTGTCTTCGTCTTCCTTATCACGATATATTTTATTATTCTCCGACTGTGACTCGCATATTGTGACTACTACACAAATATCGTACACCTATGATAATGGTGGATGATTGTTAATAAAATATTAAACTTTCAAGGTGCATGTTGCGTTTATAGTATTTAACGTTGTAATGTTACGTTTGACTATCGAACTTTCCACGATCTCGGAATGTATCTTTATTTATTTGTATAATTTATTAAAATGTTATTTATTCACTTTTAAGAGTTGAAATTTGTATAGCGCGCGCCTATTTATTGAAACCTTATCAACTTATCGCTGTATGCAGGCTTCGAGACATATTTATTATTGCTATGTAACTAATTTGGTAAAGACAATTCGTATTTAATTTGAGACTATAGAAGTAAACCGGGCTAAGAAACTAATAACGCCTCCTTTAAAGAAGTCGGGTGTTGTACTTCCTTATTAGAAATTCCCATCATTATTCAAAATGTTACAGGAAGGTGTGGTTTAATTTTGAGGAGCATTATGTATGGCCGACAAATAGTTGATTTAGTTAAAAAAAAAGAAGTTTGAAAAAAATTTTAGGTGCGCATTTCTAAACAACATTAGAATTTTCATGTAAATTTCAATGATTCTATTGTTTTATGTTTTTATGCAGACACTTTTATGAAAATGTTGATATTCCATCAACATCTTTGGTATGAAATAACCATAGTTTCATTTATGTCAGCCCTCTCTCTCTTACGGAGTATTAACTTAACGGGTCAAGGTTTTGTCAGTTTCAAAAGGGATTTCTGTATTAAAAATCACACCTTTCTGTAACAAGCTGTATATCATTTAAAGCTAACATCATATCGTTCATACTCTTTGAAATTCAGAATATAATTAGAATTGAGATTAAAGTGGTATTCGGTAAACACTGGGCTTTTAATAGACGGTCTGTTTGGGTAACAATTTTGGTTTTCATGACTTATTTATAAAGCCGTTTTTTTATACCGAGTATCACCTTGCTTCCCCGCTAATGTCTTCTAGATTTTGGAGGACCTCAGTCGGGTGACTCCAATTTATGGCATGAATTTGCCAATTCAATAACTGGATATAAACTACCAGCCATTGTTTTCATCGCCCGCATCTTTTCTTCTACTTTATTCTATCTTCTATTAGGTTTCGTGCTTTTAATCTTCTTCACTTTGCCGGTCTTCAAAGTCCTCATGAGTGACTCTATTGGCTCTTAAATTTAACGCTTTCATAATGAGTAGTCAGTTGGTAGTTTCTATAGAATTTATAACAGTGGCGTGCAATATTACAGATTTTGTTAAAAGGTAGACTGTCTATTTAAGCCCAGTGACTGGTAATTGTCGTCGATTGTGATTTGAACAACCCGTAGTATAAAACTTTGTAAACATCGTTGGCGACGCACCAAACAGAATGGAGTTATTTTTCTGATAAAAATGAATATTTTTATATTATCTCAATACAGATATGCGTGATAGTTAATATTCATACGATTCAAAGTATTAATTATTGGTATGATATAAATAACTTATGTAACCGGATCGTGTCCCAGCAACACATAATATAATTTATTCGTAATTATTGTAAATAATTAATGTAATTAATGACCGTAGTTTAATGTCGGAACGATTAAGGATCTTGTGTATACAGTATAATTAATTTTAACGCATAACTATTAATTTTAAGAACACAATAAATTATTGTTTCAATTTGAATTTTGTGTTTTTATTTTGGTCACACCCAACCAAACATTTCGACCAATATATGTATGTAGATAGATAGATAACACTATACCTCTTATAAGTGCAATCTCTTCCAGGCAACTTCGGGATGGATCAAAATGATTCGAAGATACAGTGGATGTTGGGGGTTTATTCAATTAAACCCAACGTTTAATATAATATGTATTGTATCTTTGATGACTTAAATTGTCACTATACTAATTAGTGGCTTATTTCTTGAACTTCACACCACATTAGGCCATTAGCCTCGCCGAAACATCACAATTTTTTTTTCTGCTCTAATTAAACAAAACATTAAAATCATTATTTTTATTATCACCAATCTTAGAATTAATAAATTAATATATACAATTTACAAGTTACTGAACATAAGGCCTACCAAATATTGATGACAAAATATTTTTTTTTTCTTAAAGACTACTAACAAATTTATAAGTAAAAACAGGTAGCGGAGTATAGGGTCACTTCTAACCAAGGAATAATAAAAACAATGGAAAATCTCTATACTGTTTGGTAGGGGACTGTTGTTGCCAATTTTGATGTAACGATTATATAGACATAGACAAACTTTAGTGATTTCCACTCACTATTATCATGATTGTTTCGCGCTTCTAATACTGCGTGGTTTAGCTCGGCTAGCTCGATGACTGACGTTCTAATGTTGTGTTGGAAACGTTTTCTTTCAATGAACGTATTGATAAGAGTAGCTATTTAAATATTTAACACAATGACTTTAATGAAAATATATACATATTAGATTAAAATTCGGTAAGCCTAACAGTACACACTTTTTAAAACCACTTTATTGAACATAATATTTTCAAATATGTATGATATTCATAAAAATAAACATTAATAAAATCATTGAATGTTCATGTTAGTCGTAGTAGTAAAACGCACGGGATTAGCTGAATGTGAAGTGACGTTAACGCACGGTGTACTACATACTGTTTGAGTTTATTTTCTTCGTTAAAAGTGAAAAATTACTTATCTGCAATATTTACAAAAACTACAAAGGAAAGCTTTGTTAAAGCTGATAACGGTAACCTTCAAAATAGACACGATTAGGTCATAATATTGTTTTAAACAACTGATTTTTACCCCTAACGAATTAGAGGATGTGAAGACAGTGCTGTAAGTATAACCCTACATATTGTTAAAACTTTTATATAATATAATAGATAAGGACGCCCATCTACAAGATGGACTGGAATGGATGGAATCGGGCCACTTTCAACTGGCCTTCTTGGAGGTCATTGAGAGAGGCCTATGCAGTGGCGTAACAATGGGTGGCAGAGCGGGCAAAATGCCACGGGCCAGGCCTTAAAGGCCTTGAACGCACGGTGCACTTTGTATTTAATCAATCTAAGTTACTGTGGAATTTATTCTTCAAATTTCTGACTGGCCTGTTGGTCTAGTAGTCAGTGACCCTGACTGCTAAGCCAGAGGTCGTGGGTTCGATTCCCACCCAGGACAAATAATTGTGTGATGCGCATGATAATTTGTTCTGTGTCTGGGTGTAATTTATCTATAATATGTATGTATTTAGAAATATATAAGTATGTTTATTAGCAGTCTGGTTACCATAGTACAGGCTCTGCTTAGTTTGGGATCAGACGGCCGCGTGTGAGATGTGTGGAGTAATTATTATTATTCTTCAAATTTAAATTAGACCAACCTTTTACATAATAACCAATTCGACATTTTAGAACTCGTTTAACAAATTAATAGCGAATATATCGCGTAGCATACCTACACAAAAAAAAACAGTCAAATGGAGACCCTGCTCCAATTTATAGTCTATTAAAATATTCCATCAGCCTTGCATTTCCTAAACTCTTCAGACAAAGGTAAATGTAATTTTGACGAAATTTGAGAGGATGAAGGTCTCCAAAATCCCTAAAGCTTCTATAAAATGAATTCATTCTATTGTGTTTTGGACATACTTAATCATTAATCGCCTGTGATCGCATTTCCTTGCAGTAAGAGAAAGTGCCGCCACACCAATTGACCGTTGTGATCAATTGACTTCGATTGATTGGTGTGGTAGTTTTTTCAAACCGATTAATGTGATAACCACTGAATATCGCCGAAAACTGATCCTTTATATCATCGATCGATGTGTGTGTTGGCACCCTAAGGGAAGGCCCCATCCGATGCATTAGCCACGGACCTCAGATGCTATAGTTACGCCTCTGTCTTGCAACGGACGTCCTATGGCTGAAATGATGATGATAATAAATAGATAAGATTTTATAGATAAGTTACTATTGTAAACAACCTTACAGGTTATGTTACCAAATTGATCCTCCAATGCTATAAGACTTGTTTTGAAACAGTTTATGACAAATTTATTATTTTGTGAATCAAAATTATGTCTTTCTGATTTCTACAAGCAAGCTCTAACCACTTTGACGAATCTTGGTGTTCTTTGGAACTGACGTTTTGTTAGGAGTTTTCAATACATGTATTGGTACCCTGTGGCCCGATACCATTTATAAGACATTTTGTAACATTAAAGCTAACAAGTTAATGTACGGTGTATTATTTAGCTGTTATTGTAGGTCAATTTCACGAGAATGCGAATTGTCACCGAATAGCATGCTACTTATAATTGATAATACCTCAAATAAAAGGCAATAACGAATAATGTAAACATTGTCTTTGTTACTATGTAGACTATTATTGTTAATGCAAAAAAATGTTTTTTAACATAGTTATCAATTTTATGCAAATCCCAATTTACACAATCGTGGTAAAAAGTACTAATTGAAAAATGTCAGTTTACTTAAACGATCTATTTGTTAGCCAACGTAAACCACTATAGCACTTCCTTAGATTTGACTAGCCCAGACTTTCCTCTCATATTTGATGTCATTTCTTCCGTCAGGCCATCTGCACCATCACGATTCAAATTACAATAAAGTGTATAAGATTATATTATCCATTTGTTTTTTTTTGTAATATAACGGCATGACGGTTCAAAAAATGTTCAGGGCATTTCCTGAAAAGAAGAAAAAAAAACCGTTTTTATCTACAGTGTGTTGTTTGACGCCGACTCAAAATTAGTTTATATAATAATTTGATGCTGTAAGTAAATAAGCTCAATACTTAAAAGGTTTATTTATTTTTTGCTTTTTAATTCTTTTTCGTCGGTTTAATTTTATGTAAAAAGATTTTTATTGATATATAGCTCTCACCTGCTGAATATTTTCTTGTACTGATACACCTCCAAAGTCAAGCATTGGCATATCCGGTTGAGCAGTGCCTTCTTGTATGGACGTAGCAACTTGACATTGTGCCATCTCGATTACTTCTTGATTATAATTATTTTCTTGCACTGTTGTTTGATTATTATTATTAGTTGTTGTTGATATGGGAATAAGTTTCTTTGGTCTGCTTGCAAGCGCAGAAACCAATTGTTCGCGAGTTATACCCGTGACCCTTTGTAGATTCTTTGTACCAGGTATTTGTACAACTACTTTGTTCGGGTACATTCTTCTAAGTGCTGTAGTACCGTCCGCTTGAATGATTGCTTTAGTTATTTTAATAACTTTCTTCACCTGGTTTTCTTTAGGTGTTGCATTTACTATTTTCGGGTTATTTTCATCAGAGATGGCTATTATTTTATCTTGATATTGCATTTCAGGTAATGCTATAACTTTTTTTAGGGGTCTTTCAGGGACTGCTGTAACATTCTTTACTGGACCTTGAAGGACTGTTTTTACTTTCTCTACTGGACTTTCAGTGTCTGTTATTATTTCCTGTATTGGACTTTCAGTGTCTGTTATTACTTTCTGTAGTGGACATTCGTGGTTTGTTATTACTTTCTGTGGTTGACTTTCATGATCGGTAATTACTTCCTTTCCTGGACTTTCAGCGTCTGTCACTACTGTATTTAGAGGCGTTTCATGGTCTGTTATTACTTTCGTTAGTTCACCTTCAGGGACTGCCATTATTTTTTTTAGTGGACTATCAACAGGCAACGCTAAAACTTTTTTTATATAGTTCCCTTCAGGGCCTAAAATAATTTTGTCTACTGTTGACATTGCAATCATTTTTTCAAGCGCACTGCCCTTGGCGATGGGTGTTAGTTTTTTTGGATAGTGTCCTTTGGTGACAGGAATTATGTTTTTTATTTGGTGATAGTCAGGAGTCACTTGCACGATTTTTTTTTGGTTATCAAGCGCCGGTAACTCATTTTCTTGCATAATATTTCGTTGTTGATCATTGGATACTACAACAACTTTTTGTAGGTTATTTTCTGGCACTGAAATGACATGCCGACTGACATTTTCAGACATAAAATTAATATTGTGATGGTAATTTTTAGGCAGTTCTAAAAGGTTTTTTAATATGCGATTACCTGATATTGGAGAACCATTTTGTTGCGGATTACCCGCATTTGCAACAACTTTTTGTTGATGATTACCTGATGTTGTAAGTACTTTCTGGTGATGTTTCGGTATTACTATAAACTTTTGTAACTGACTGTCTGTCGTTGATATAACTTGTTGTGTATAATCGTTCGTCACTACACTTGGATAATTATTTGCTAATTTAATTACTCCTCGTTTGTTATTTATTTGTAGCGTAATAACTTTTTCATTGATATCTTGGGGTATTGCTATAGCGTCTGCTGCAATAAGGCTCTGATCTTGTTCAAATGACTGATTCACTTCACTAACATGATGCTCGTTATTTTCTTGTCCCTCAGTAATGACATTATGTTCATATGTTTTTTTATGTAGAATGTTATTTTGTTCGACTGGCGAACTATTTTGTTGAACGTTTTTGGTTTTTTTACATTTTGGTTTTTCATTACTCGGATTGTCGGCCTGGTTTTCTTCGTTTTTCCTTTTCCGTTTCCGTTTTCTAGATTTCTTAGTATTATCACCGCTAACAAACGTACATTGTAACTTATGTTCTCCTAATTGCTCCTGAGTAATAAATCTGAAAAAAGTTTTTTAAACTAGTAAATTACTTAGGTTTTTAGGGCGATATTCTACGAGTTTAGTATTAAGTTTTATAAACGTGTAACGTTTTTTTTTTTAATTATCTATACAGCGTTTGAGAAACACCGAATACTGAAATAGTGGATTTATATCATCATCTGAGTTGATAATCTTGGAAATGTTGAAATGCCACAAAGACATTTTTGTAAATTTTTCGGTACGCCGTACTTACGCGGTGAATATTAATACGTGAAGATATATCTTTGTACGCATTTTAAAGCAAATTGTGTACGTAAAAGAAGTGCAGAAAGCTATAAAAACAAATCAATATATTATAAGTTTATATTTTGCGACAATGGCTACAAGAAGCTAGAGACGACCAGTGTACACCCTGCGATGGTACGGAAAGTCTAGACAATGACAATGTATTGGTCAACTATTTTAAACATGTAAAACACAAATATGTAAAACAAAACAGTATAAACTTAATTAGTTATTATGGTTCAAATTCGACCACCAGGCGATCTCAGCACTAATAAAAGTCTTAATCGTGAGTCTAGACTATTGATCGTTGTAGTGATCGGAGAAGACATACTTATAGTAATTATAACTACGTCTTCTCCAATTCATTCTTCAACTATTGGTATTTGCATCATGTGGTCATAGTATGGATATACCTTTATATTTTTATATATTTACAATAAGTATTATAACAAAGACTCCTTTTAAAAAGTCAAGTCTTAGGTTACCAATACAAATTATAGCAACAAATATTATAATTACTAGATGAAAACCCGGCTTCGCTTGGGTGAAATGTGACTTATAATACACAATATTTTCCAAAATCGAGATAGATATGGTGAATCGGCCTTAACGAACTCAAGATGGCATCCGAGTGGCCAATATTGCGACTGCCATTTGCACCATTAGAATTTAACAAAATACTGACAATTCGAATTTTGCGGATATATGTTGTCGACTCGAAATCATTATTTTGTTATGTTTTATTATTCAGGTAAGGTATCAATCGAGCCTACCGTACCCCTTGACCGAATTATTAATATAGACAAACCTATTATATATATTAAATAATTTTTTTATAATATTTAACATTGGATTGTGAAATTAACGTAACTTTAGACGTCATGGCCCTAAAACAGCTCTACCAACTTCAATCACTAATCTATATTTCATCAATAACAAAAGGGCCCAAATCATCAAGATATAGAACATATGTTACCTTTCACCGCAGGCACATTTGCACTTGGCTTCAGACTGGTGTTCCATGTAATGTGTGTAGAACTCGCCGTAGTCGTAGAACACCTTCAGACATTTAATGCAGTGGCTGATCTTGTGCGTTTCATGTTTATGCAGGTGTCTGAAACATAACTTATTATTCAAACAATAAGTACTTAGTCATTAAATAAGTTTTCTTTAAAGAAGGAAAAAATATACAAGGTGTAGTGTAGTATAAGCACAGACTACATAATAGCAGGCCTATGTCACTCGATGTATTTGGGCGCTAAATACCTACCGGCCGCTGGTCCGCCGGCGGACCTTATACGCAGTCTCGCGCAGTGGGTGCCGACAGGCGCATCGCGCATACACGCGAATAATTTTAAAGTAAAGAAAACGTAATTCAATATCGTATTGATTTATTCTTTAATTATAAAGTAAGAGAAAAAAGCCCGACAGCGCTATTTATATAATTTAAAAAAAATAAACCTTTTAACCCTATCTGGCTTAGGGTTCATGTAGGGTTAAAAGGTATATTTTTAAAAATTACCTCCCTCATTGAATTGAATTTTTTCCTCATATTATTCATTAACGTTTCTGTAAGATTAAGAATATTTTCGCGCGCGAGTAGAGCGACTCCGGGCTCTGTATACAATAACTACGAGTGTACGTACTTAGTGAGCTGCGCCTCGTGCGCGTAGGCAGCGCGCGGACACAGCGCGCAGCGGTAGGGCCGCGCCTCGGCCCGGTGCTGCGCCGACACGTGCTTGCGCATTGCCGCGCGCGAGTAGAACGACTCCGCGCACCCCGCCTCCACACACTTTATACTGAAACACATACACACACACACACACACACGTACAATGCAATTCAAATAAGAATAGAAACGTCAATGACCTTAATCTGTCAACTGTCACTTTGAAAATACAGTTTGCACAGAAAACTAATTTGCGTAACATTAACATTTTTTTACTTTGCTTTTTTAACTCTAGTAAGCTATAAAATCCACAGAGTCGGTAATCTGTGGATTTCATAGTTTTGAATATAATAGAGTTTACGTACGGGTCCATATTCGACCATAATTTATTAAGAGTTGAATGTTTTGGTATATTTCATTGAACTTGAACAGTCGTTGTATAGACTTACCGAACATTTTAGATCAACATACAATATATATTTTAGGTTTTTGTAGTAATTTTTACATAATTTAAATAAAAAAAATCTAACCCAAATTTTCACGGTTTTTTGTAAATAAATTGATTATTTCAAAAATATCTGTTTCGCTCAGCCTACCTAATTGGAATTGAAAGCTATGACATACCAATATGGCGCAAAGTCATTCCTATTCTTATTTGAATCGCATGGTACATTGTGCGAAAACGGCTACAAAAAGCTAAAGATGTCCAGTATATATATTGACCTATCATGGTACGGAAACTCTATATAATGACAGTTCAAGTTATAGTGTTCAACTATATGAAACAAAACATTTCAAATTAATTAATGATGGTCATAATTCGACCACTACCATTTAATCTCTAGTTTTAATAAATTTGCATATCATTCACGAAAGTTGTTTTTCCAATAAATATATAGAGAATATTATATAAAGGTGTGGACTGACCGTGGCGGTCGTTTGTGTGAATCCATATGTTTGCGGTACGTGTACTGCGTCAGGCACGTGGCGCGACACAGCTCGCACCGCAGCACCGCGCGTGCGGCGTGGCGTCGCGCGCGGTGTTGGCGCATATACTTGTGTGTCTTGAACAGCGCGCCACATTCCTCGCACTTGAACGACCGCGAGTTGTGGCAGTCGTGGTGGGACTTCAGATTGTCCTAATAAATTCAATAAAAATTACATACTCACGCCTTTCTACCTTCAGGCTAGGCAGAGACAAAAGCCCGCCACTTGCACACGTCACGAGTTTCCTCTACTGTCACTAAACCTTTCATACAAACCAGCTGGTTTCGGGTACTTCTGACCTGACCTTTCTTTAGAACATCAACAATTTAATCAGGGTATATGTTCTGCGTGGTCAACCCCTACCGGCCAACACAATAAAAAAAAAAAAATCTACATGTTGTCTGATCATTATAATTTTAAGTTTTGAGACTGGAATGTTTAAGAGTAGAGTGAATAGCTCTCTTGATAAGCCGTAAATGCTACATTTCGTCATCATCGTCACTTTCCATCAGGTGAGTTGGAAGACAAACGCTTATTCCATTACTCATTTTAAAAAACAAAAAAAAAAGATCTATGAATGACTTTCAATAGGCAGTCGAATCATTGGAACCTTTCTACCAGAAATGACAGAGTGCGGTTTGCCTAATTTTGTTTTAAATTTTCCTATAACAACGAACAAATTTACAGATAACCACGAAAATAGAATTAAAACTACCTTAAGACGGCTGTTGTTACATTAGGAACTGACATAGAAACATTTAAAAATATTGAGAAATAAATTAACATTTAGAAAAACTAAAAACTCTTTCTTGGCTCCACCATCAGACCATCGTTACGTTATGAGCCCAAAACGACCGAGGGGTTTACTTAGCCACTGAAGAGTTCCACTATCCACCTTCTAGAACCATCATGAGATCAGCTCCAAATTTTTTTTTTTTTTAATTATTAGTTTTTAACATAGGTAATTGACAAAAATGGGTGATTAATAAATATACCACAAAAACCATCAAGAGTTTATCAGTGGTATATCGGACACATCATCTCAGTACAGACATGGTTTGACATTGTATTAGTAATTCTCTACTATATCCAGTGGGCGTAGCTAGGTAACCAAAGGCCCTGGGGCAAAAAGTAAACTCGTCGTGTTCCGACGTACTCTAGATTTGTCGTAATCCAGATTCGTCGTACTCCATATTCAAGCAAATACGCAATATAATATAAATAGTGGTTTAGTCACAACTCTAGTACAAACCTGATAACTTCTGGTTATGAAAAATCTGGTTTATTTATATTCCGAATGTGGGAGAAATTTTCACTAGTTCAATTTATAGTTTGTAAGTCAGAGAGCGAGGGGCCCCGAGCCCTCTGGTAGCTACGCCACTGAATATTTCTTTCCTGAGTACAAATGTACAATTTTTAGTAAATCGTACTGCAGAGTTCGGAGGGTAAGCCCGCAAATATTCCCACGTCCGTGTACCATAGACATTTTTTTTAGTCAACCTGTAAGTAAGTGTGACAAGCAACATAGTGATTCATACCTCACATGCCTGCAAATACCAACATTTGTTTATATAGTTACAAATGAAGCTAATTAAAAACTGATGAGAATAAATTCAAGCTGCGTATATCATACCACATTCTTGCCAACGTAGGTGCACCCTGGGTACCAGCATTTGAGGGAATTGATACCGAGATGCATGCGATGGTGATGAACCAGTTCGAACCTGTGCCTCACTGCCTCGTTGCAGAACTCGCACACAAATGGTTTCTATAACAACAAGTTCATAACATAAATATAGGTTGAGAATAGATTTAAACAGAAAAAAAAAATTAAAAATACAGGATCCTTTTTCTAATTTCCAAAATAAGATTGTACTCGTTAACCCATAAACACTAGCTCACGCCCGTTCGCGTTAATGTAGATTTTGTCGTTGTTTGCTTAGACTCATAAGAGTTGAGTTGACTGGCCTGTTGGTCTAGTGGTTAGTGACCCTGAGTGCTGAACCAGAAGTCGTGGGTTCGATTCCCATCCAGGACAAATAATTGTGTGATGAGCATGATCATTTGTTCTGTGTCTGGGTGTAATTTATCTATAATATGTATGTATTTAGAAATATATAAGTATGTTTATCAGCAGTCTGGTTACCATCGTACAGGCTCTGCCTAGTTTGGGAACAGACGGCCGTGTGTGAGACGTGTGAAGTTATTATTATTACTATCTTACCATAGCATCCAAATAGTTGGTGTAGTATGTGTTGTGGTAGTGCAAGGGGACGTGCTCCCTCACTTCCTCCTCAGTGTCGAAGGGGCGCATGCACAGGCGACACCTTAACCTCGCGTCCACCATCGTCCTCCTTCGAGGTTTGATCACCTCCGAGTGTACAATCTCTTCTACTGTAGCTATATTGTCGTCTGGCATGTAATTAGCGTTGTTTGCATCATTCTCGTTATTTATAGTGTCATACGTATCTGTAAAAAAACCGATTATATACAAACTTTTGCTCGCGGCTTCGCCTTTCCTACAGTAAATAAAGTATTTTTATGAAAAAAACTACTTTATTTTTGGATGAAAGGTATCCTATGCCTTTTTTTTAAAGGATTGACGTCACAGAATGCGAAATTCCATGATGATCGGCTAAGTGTTTAAGGCGTGGAAGTAACAAACAAACTCAAATCCGCATTTATATAATACTAGCTGTGCCCGCGACTTCGTTCACGTGGAATAGTGTATTTATATCGAATCAAGCGCCTAAAATATAAATTTCAAGCTTTTAGCTCTAAATATGACGATATTTCCATACAACTTTTCATCCCCACCTTTCAACCCCTACACCTCTTTTTCACATCAAAAAGTAGCCTATGTCCTTTCTCAGGCTCTAGACTATCGACGTACCAAATTTCATTTGAATTGGTTAAGTAGTTTTGGCGTGAAAGGGTGACAGACAGACACACAGACAGACAGAGTTACTTTAGCATTTATAATATTAGTAAGGATTGCTAACTTTTGGCTTCGACTTCGTTCGCGTTGGAAATTTTGGTGAAATCTATCCCACGAAAACCGTACATTTTTTTTGGGATAAAAAGTAGCTAATCTATCTCTGTGCCAAATTTAGCGGATTTTGCGTTAAAGAGTAACAGACATCTAACCATCCTCACAAACATGTGCATCTATAATATCAGTAAGATTGGTTAGCACTAGTTAGGATTAGGATAGTTAGGTTGGCTTGCTATTGCACTGCTGGGTTTGACCACTACTGACGAATTGATTATATAAATGCGTTAGTATCACACCCTTCGTACTGCGAATGTTTATATTATGTCCCTCTAATCGCTTATCATAATACGGGCCATATGTTTTTTTTGCTAATTTAGTAAAAACAAAACATAACACAACACAAACAAACACGAAAACAAAAGTAAGAGGTCTTCAAAAAGGAAGTTCAGATTGTTTAACTCAGTTTAGAAGTTGGTTAAAAAGATATGAAATAAAGAAATCCAAAGTGCGCGAGTTGTCTTTTTTTTTTTTAATACAAACTTTAGACAATAATTAAGTGTTTGAAATTGTAATTAAACAGTTAAGCTTCACATAATGTAGATTGATGTATTTAATATTACTGTTTTACCACATATTATTGCATTGCAATAAAAAAATTATATACATTAAACCACTCCCAGTGACAAGTCAGACTCAACACCTAGCGCACTTTAAAAAAAAAGAAATAAGAAAAAAATAAAAACATACAATACACAAATTGTTCACCGGTATCAGTGGGGATTGACAATGTGTGATGGACTTGAATAGAGCTCCCAAATTCCAGATCTTGAGGTTGCTGATTATCTATAATTGTATTCACGGCTTGTGCTGTTTCTGACACTGCAGTCTGAGTCTGCATAGGGTGTAAGTCCAAGCTCTCATTATGGACATTTGCATTTTGAGATTCTAAGGGTAGTGTCCCTTGTGCAGTCTCTAAATTTTTTGTTTCTCCAACCACGTTGGTAGAGTTTTCTGTTGGTTTTTTAATCTTCTCTTTCCTTTTAGGTTTTACATCTTGGACAAACACAGATTAATTTTATTTTAAAATATATTGTTACACAAAATGTATAAGGCATAAGGGTTTTGGATAATATTAAATACTGCTACTACAACATCGTAAAATTACACTTCTTGTTTACCGATTTTTTAGATTTTCAAATTTGTATAAAATTCAAGAAAATCGTAAAAAAAATTACCTTGTTGCTGTTGTTGTTGGCATTGTGAATAATATCGATTTAAATAAAAAAAAAAACTTTTCTATGATGTGCAATAGAGTAAAAAGTATTAATACTCACAAATATTTTTTTCTATCATCCACTGCCTGACTGCACATAAAGGCGGCAATGGGAAACGCATCTTATACTTCAGAAATACATAGGCTGTTTGGCTGATTATCTGCTTGAGGAATACCACCTTCTCCATCTCCGAGTCCGACCATACAATATCTCTCAATTTCTTGGAGTTGCTTATCATATTAATTTGAGCTTCAGTGAAAATCCTGGCCAATCTGCTTTTCAAAGTTGTCAACTCATCCAACTCTTCTCCATGACACCTACCTGTTTGAATACCTATTGTACTCTTGTTTACAACCTTCTTTTCCGCTTCACTTTTTTCTTTTTTATATTCTATCTCTAACGCTAACCATTTTTCCTTTTCACTTTGCATATCTGTCAGTTTCTTTTTTAGGGTTGTATATTTTTGCAAAGGAAGCAATACCATGGCTTTGCTGTAAGGAAAATGATTCAAAGATTATTTTTAAAAAGCACATCCTGCCTAATCTCTAGCAGTTTGCGGTTTATAGTGGTATTTTAGTGAAACATCATGTGTGGAATTTATAGGAGGAGAGAAGATATTTCCAACATGCAGCTAAAATCAGAAATTAATTGAATTATTGCATCAGTGCAGTAGAGGTTGAAATAGCACACTTGTTTCAAGCGCAATGATTCATTCCATTGGTATATTAGCATGCTCTTATTATATAAACTCGTCTTCGCTCGCTGGAAATACGACCATAATTAATCATTACTTTTATATAAAAAAAACTGCAATTTTTTTTTAGTATTACAGAACTCTAGTAAAGATACCTATTAAATAAAAAAAAATGGGTTGAGAAACAGAAGAAAATGGTTCTTAGCTGCTCTGTCTTTGCCTATTTAAATATAGATATTTATACTTTTAGGTATCCTGTCCCTCATACATACCCGCTTCTAGCATCGGCTAAATCTTTTTTAGTAGTGTACATATTATTGTTGGAAGAATTCGGACCATTGATGCTTGTTAACTTCTTCACAAAACTTTCATTTAAGTCCGTTCGTTTGTAAGTTTTGGAGGGCCCTGAAATATGAAGTCAACATGTAAGAGACATGAAATAGACTTTGCTTAATGTATGGGCGAGATGTAAGAGACCCCACTGCTTGTAATCCTACTAATATTATAAACGTGAAAGTTTGTGAGGATGTATGGATGTATGGATGTTTGTTACTCTTTCACGCAAAAACTACTGAGCCGATTGCGATGAAACTTGATATGTAGATAGCTGGAGACCTGGATTAACACATAGGCTACTTTTTATCGATATTCCCATGGCACCGGGACTTACGCGGGTGAAACCGCGGGGCGCAGCTAGTATTTACATAATTCTCATAAAGTCTAAAGGGGCTAACAAGCAGACGGGTGCAACTTAAGAGTCACAAGTTTGTTGCCAGTAAGGTGGGTGTAGGTAAGAGGGAAGGCTTGGGACCTCGGGAACATCACTCACTCGCAACGTTTTCTGTGAGGCCGTGGTACCACTACGGTTGATCCGGTCCATACATGCCGAAGCATGGCTCTCCCACAGTAAAAAGTGTTAGGAAATGAAGTGACTCTTTATTCACATATTTTAGGGAGAAGTTTAGGCGATAGGCTTTGCACTGCATACTTTTGTTGTTGTATAAATGGTGGAAGGTTTGGTCGCCAGTTTTGATAGATTACTTCAAACTAGGTATAGTAGCTTCAGGCCCAATCTAATCTATAGACTCACCTGGCTGTGCATCCTGATTTAGAATTTTAGGAACTGTGCAGTAGTCATGGTGGTTGTCAATGATTGACATTGGTTTTGTGGAAGCTGAGTTTATTTTATGTTCTGAACTTGATAAATTATTCGTGACTCCTTTGGCAATTTCATATTTCTTTATGCTGCTACCATTGATCTTATTGACTTCTACATGATCATCAGTATCGAAAAGGTCAGCATCACTATCATTGTCATCATTATTTTCTTCAACATGCTCCTCAATAATGTCATCAGCATTATGTTCAGCCAACATGATTTTTCCATCAACAACAACTATCTTGTACATTTTATTTGGTACAATATTACTATCATCAACTCCACGAACATCATAATTTTCGTTTTCTTGTGCATTTGATTCTTCAATCATTGTAAAGCTATCATTTTGATTTTCCTTAATGACAGACTTGTTTTCATTTGTTATATGTGTGGAGTGCTTTTGAATGTTATAATTAAACATAATACCTTTTGGTTGTACACAATTGGTGTTTTTAATCTCATGGTGGTTTGATTTTCGTCTATGACTTGATTTACGTGCATGAGTCTGCATTTGAATATGGGGTGCACAATTAGGTGATGATTTTTTAGGCTCTGTAAATAAATAAATATACACTTATTAATTAAATTACAATAGCAGTGTTGCCCAAGGCTTATGGTTCCATTAATCAAAATATTTTCATACCAACTTTGAATTGGGATAGGTTAACTGTTTGAGCTTGTTTGCAAAAAGTAAAGATGTTGAGTAGTTAATAAAAGCAAGAAAAAACGCTATTGAAAATGAAGAACAAAGGGAGGAAACATCCCCACCCTCCAACAGATTTGAAACAAGTGTTGTTTGCAGCGTCTAGGTATTTTGCCTGCTTTGGCTCCTAATGAACATATTGACATACATCCCATGGCAGTTGGAGGGTGGGGACAGGGTCCGCACAAAATCCCCCATGATCCTTTTAACTGTAAATAACTAGCATATGCCCGAAATCTCTAAAATACAATCTAAATTGAATGGTCTCCAAATTAACCAATTCATTTAAAATGTATAAGAAGAAATACGTTTCCCCTTGAAATGTCTCCATGATGATCGCTTAACGTAAGAAGCTATTTAATCATCAAAAGTACCCATTATTGGTTCAACCGGAGTGATACCACAGCCTCACAGAAAACCGGCAGTAAAGCAAGGCTTACATTGCTTTTCGCCGAGTGAATGAGGGTACCGGAGGCCCTAAAGATTCCCTTCCCCCTCTCCCCCCCTACCACCTTGAAGGCCGGCAACGCACTTGCGACTCTTCGAGTTGCAGGTGTATCTATAGAGAGACTTCACTTGCTGTGATAATTACACACATACTATACCATTGAATAGTTTACACAAACAACTATGAGTCTGATAATTCTGTTTTCTATATCTTTGTATAGAAATATCAAATATCTTAAATAGTCATAAGACATTTCTTCAAATGTAATATCAGAAACAAATTCTTGTTAACACAACTTAACATCCTATTTGCTGTATGTTGATGTCTTGAGTTAGTAAGCGAGCAATAAAACACAACAGCTAGTCTGTTCTGTTTTATTACATTAAAAAAGAATTCGCTAAATCATGCATATCAAGAAGATCTCTAAGTATGTTCAAGGTTTATGATAGATTGTCACACTTGTAAAATGTTGATGAATAAAATTAACGTATACTCGTACATACCATTGTCTTTACGCATAAGCATACGTTTATTAAATCTCCATGGAAGTGGCATGATGAAATCTTTACTTTAGGTTATTTCGAACGCTGAAAAAACCCAAAGAACAGGCAGTTGAGCCATGTAATAAGCCGTACTTATATTAAATAAGCGTGCCTTGTCACATAGAATCAGGAAGGCACAAAAACACACAGCGATATGTAATATTATCTAGACTTTTTTGAGATATTAATATGAAAGAAGAAGTAAAAAGATAGACTGAATTCGTATTTTTAATTTATAAACAAACGACTTAGTGTCACGAATCCATAGTGTAGAGTGTATGTAATATTCACTTAACATCGATATATCGATCTTACTCCATATTTGCCATACGATTTATCGGATTGAACCGTTGTTGTGACAAATATTACTTTATTCTATTCGATATATATTTTTTTTATTTTATTATTAATAAAAAATTACAGATAAATACAATATGCATACAACATATAGCAACATATAAAGTTACGATAGTTACAACTAGGAAGTAGTAGTTCCATTCTGTCGATCATATTGTTAGGTTAAGTTATAGATGTGTATTTTAGGGTGAATATGGTTGGATGTGTATTTAGGGTAAAATATGGTTGCATGTGTGTGTTTGTATATGTGTGTCTGTCTCTGTGGTGTGTGTGTCAGGCGATGTAAGTGAGAAGAGACTCTGTATAGGAGTAATTTTTATGTAAAAGCCATTTTGTCACTTTAGATTTTACGTTATGTCTATTTAGATCTAATATTTTAAGTTGTTTATTGATTTTTTTGTAAATATATGTACTTAGTACGAAGTACTGGTATTTAGCGAAAGTAGTTCTATGCCCAGTGCTTGGGCAGATTTAATTGTTTATTTGTATCAGTAACGGGGGGGGGGGGTTTAAAAAGGCATGTTTCCTGAGTACAGACTGAAGCACATAAAGTTGTCGAACTAAAAGTACTTGACAGTCAGAATATAATTGTTTTGTAGCATATCTATTAGGCTTTTTTGTCATAACTTTAAGAATAGCCCGTTGCACCGGCACCTCCCCGTACAGAGATACAGTAACCTACTATCGATTATACTATCGATATCGATATTTATTTATAGAAACATCGAGTCTTTGTTTTTATATCGAATATGTTAATAAAACTAATTCTGACTAATAATTACAATAAAAACAGAAGTAAATTTTTAACATTAGGTACTTGATGATTTGAAATTTAAATAAATCATTAACTTATTAACAGGTAGTGACATCAACAAAGAAATAAAATGAAAGGTAAAAATTAAGTAAACTTTTATTTTTACAAAGTTTGTCTAAAGAGCATTGGTCTTAAATGGGTAAAGTGAAAGTAAGTTTTTGCAGGTAGATTAATAAGCCTAGTAGTAAATTTCTGTACTTTTTCTTTTGCTGCTTTGAAGTGTTTTGGTGTGTTATAAAATATTGTTTCACATGTAAAGGTAAACGCATCTGTCATATCGCGGCTATCTTAGAAGTACAATCGTCATGACGTGTGTGATACTTCAAGTATTAATACTTTGAAGTATAAATACTTTTGTATCGATACTTATACGAGTACGATACTTTTATTCGATACTACTCACGAGTACAGTATCGATACTTTCTATTCGAAGCCGTGTAAAATAAGTTTTTTTTAATTATGATAACAATTACATTTTGTAACATTCATTTTCTCCTTTTCTTTCAGTATACAGTCCTAATTTAGTAATTGAGAATAATACTCATATTTTTAATATTAAATACAGAGATAGGACGTAGGGTCTTTTCACCCAGAAAATATAACTGAGGACGGTTCATTACCACATAAATAAAGTTTGAGATATTTGAGTTCAGAATATAATTAGTATATTTTTACATAACTACTGGAGAACTTTGTTTATATTTAAATTCGATTTGGGTTTGATACCCACCCAGGACAAGTAATTGTGTGATGAGCACGATCATTTTGTTCTGTGTCTGGGTGTAATTTTTCTATAATATGTATGTATTTAGAAATATATACTTAAGTATGTTTATCAGCCGTCTGGATACCATAGTACAGGTTCTGCCTAGTTTGGGATCAGACGGTCGTGTGTGAGATGTGTGGAGTTATTATTATTATTATACCTATATATATTTATTATGAGTCAATACGCGTTTTCTTCACAACACGTGGTACATCTACGAGAAACTTTGACGTGAGTTAAACATACAAAATAATGATAGATTCAAAAACAAACCTAATATAAAAAAATAATAATTTATGTTTGTTCGTATTTTATGCGCTGCCGTACCTTTCATCCGATCATTATGAAATTTTCATACACATTATGTGGACGTTGCCAGGGATACAGAGAAGGGCATAGGGTACTTTTCATCCAGAAAAGAATGCTGTTCCCTAGTGGGATGGGAAAATTACTTTTATGCGAGCGAAACTTACTTATAAAATGTTTACTACCCTCTTGTTATCAAAAAGCTTAGACACTTCTTAAATTACTCTGACAAATAGGTATATCTGTTATTTTAAAAAGTTAGTTAGATGTTGCTGAAGGTTAGAAAAGAAAGCAGAATTTTTGGAAAAAGATCACGTTTGTGTCAAATTCAAAAGTGAAAGCTGTTAAAATTAAAGTAGATAGTGATACCTTCGATTATATAGATATATTTGATTTAGGATTGATAGCAAACTATCAAAAATGATACATACTCGTATATACACTCACGCCTGTATCCCCCCCAGGCAAAGGCAGAGGCGTATTGAACACCCACATTTGAACAACTATTATTTGGTCCTTCTTTTTTTGATTCTCTTACTAGATTCCATCGTGGGCGAGCTTTGTCACGTTGATGGTTTGTCACTTATGGGCTGGCTCGACCGGAGCGATACCATGGCTTCACAGAAAACCGGCAGTGAAGCAATGTTTGCATTGCTTTTCACCGAGTGAGTGAGGTTAACGGAGGCCCTAACCCTTCCTCCCCACCTCTCCTCCCTCTCCCCCTCTTCCACCTTTCCCCTACTCTTACCTTAAAGGCCAGCAACGCACGTTGACTCTTGAGTTGCAGGTGCCCATGGGCGGCGGTAGTCATTACCATCAGGTGACCCGTCAGCTCGTTTGCCAACCCCATACAATAAAAAAATATTTATTATTTATTCTCATAAAATAAAAGTAGCCTAAGTTACTCCTTATAATACAAGCTATCTGCCAGTGAAAGTCCGTGGAAATCGGTCCACCTGTTCCGGAGATTAGCCAGAACAAACAGACAGACAGACAGAAGGGCAAAATTTTTAAAAACTGTTTTATAACTGCTAGCTTAAAAAAAAACACTATTATTTTGACAATTACAAACAGACACTTCAATTTCATTTATTTGTAGGTATTGATTTGTATTGATGATAATCCTACTAATATTATAAACGTGAAAGTTTGTGAGTATGGATGTATGGATGTTTGTTACTCTTTCACGCCAAAACTACTGAACCGATTGCGATGAAACTTGAGAGACCTGGATTAACATATAGGCTACTTTTTATCCCGATATTCCCACTGGATCGGGACTTACGTGAAACCGTGCGGCGCAGCTAGTATAATATATGTCGGTTAAGGAAGTCTTTTAAAATCTTTTCTTTTCATGTGAATTAGCTTTGATTAATTCTAACGTAGTGTCGGTAGTCTCGTGGTCTCGCGGCCAGTTTCCCACTAGGTAAGTGAAGTTTTATGTATTCAAGAGCCACAGAAATTTTTCTTTAATATTAATGTTATTTTCTTATTTTGAACCAAAATTTAGATTGAAAATTCCAAAATAAAAATGGTTTCGGCTGCCAAGTTAGGTCCACCGACAGATGCTTTAAGTAGGGCGTAGTCGCGGAACTTGTACACAAATGAAAAACCTATTTACACCAATGTTGAGCCTTTCACTTCCGACGAAGATAAGAGTAATTGGGTACAACTATAAAAGCTGTCAAATGTCCTTTTGCATCTTTAAGAAGCATTCTTACAATAACGGATAGCTGTTTGGCCGGATACCGGGTATCCGGCCAACATTATAAGTACATACATAGATACACTCATTGGCGTAACTGGCCATTGATAATGGCCCCTGAAACGCGATGTCCGGTGAAGGCGAGATGACCTCATGTTTGAACATTGAGTTATGAATCGACACAAGAATTTATCAAAAAACCACCGAGTACACCAGCTATTTGACGCTGGCAAATGATGATGATGATGATGATACCGATGTCGAACCATACCTTTTTGCACGAAAATGATCTTTATTGAAGAGCATAGAGTGCCCACGGGTAAAGCTGTAGTTCTTGCCTATTGTACGCAACTTTAACTTGAAGTTCTGACCTATTAGGCCATTTCACGAGTTGAACTCCTAGGGAATGAAAATACTCGCAGCTCATTGGTCAATGTGTGTGGCTGTACTCTGTCCATTCAGATTTTTCATAATGGCAATTGCTTGAGAACGTAACTAGGTATGCCAGAGTTCGTTATATTAAAATTTAAAACGAGCAGTAAAAATAATATAAAGATTACCTATTTTATTTTAAGTACACTATTTATTCCCTTTGGTAGACATTCGATATCATAGTGTTATGTCTTTACTATACGAGAGCACGTGCCCAGGGCCCCCATTCTGACGGGGCCCCCGAAAGGGCCCAATTAAGCCAGTATTTTAGATACTGCCTTAATTGCAGAACAGAACACAACTAAGGAATGAGCGGATTACTTTGCTAGGTATTTGATTATCTTAACCTCACAAAAGCTAATTAAATGTAGTAGAAGACCCTTTTTCTAAGTGTTGAGTTGCTACAAGAATCTTACTTACGGTGTGTTTACCCAGCTAAAGAGAATAATAAATAATTTACCCACCACAATGTTACATGAACAACTTATTAACTTATCAACTATGTGAAATCATTAAAAAAAAAAACCGGCCAAGTGCGAGTCGGACTCGCGCACCGAGGGTTCCGTAAAATATTTTTATTATATGATGTAACTAAAAATTTACGGTTTTCGCAATTTTTCCTTTATCTGTGCTATAACACGTTGCTTCGTACCAAATTTCAAGATTCTGAGTTTACGGGGAAGTACCCTGTAGGTTTTGATTCCCTTGCGAGTGTCGAACATTTGCGGAAATTTGCGGTGCAAACGGCTGTATCTTTTGATTGCGTTGGCTTAGAAGTTTGATTTTTTCACAGCTCTAAGGGACAGTAGACTTGAGTATTTGATATAAATTTCAGCTTGATACCTAAACGCGTTCCTGCCAAAAAGGGTCTGGACAGACAGACCTTCGGACGGACGGACAACAAAGTGATCCTATAAGGGTTCCGTTTTTTCCTTTCGAGGTACGGAACCCTAATTATTTTGAGGATATAATAGAAGATTTGACCCGGAACGAAAATAGTTTCTTTCAGGATTTCTGTTGTACAAAATCTGGATTTGCATTAAATTAACTTTTTACTTTCCAACAGGGCCTTATTTTGTGTGCCCAAGGGCCTTTGCATACGGGAATTAACGGGATCACGTAATAGGTATTAGGTAGGTAGATACGTTATATTGCCCAACGTTTCGACCAGGTTGTACGCCAATGCTCCTTTTAAGCCATTCTGTTCTCAAATATCTACATTCCTCTTTGTGTCAACCAACGTAATTAGCAAGGCTCAACTAATTGGAAACGGGAGGTTATAGATCGACATTGGCAGATAGCGATCTTACCTATAATACACGTTTTATTATTTATTTTTATATACATTGTATTTGTTTTACTTTTAAGAAAACAACCTATTGTTGTGGTGACATTGTGTTGATCTATAATTGTTTCAAATTCAAATTCAAATTCAAAATCATTTATTCAATTAAGACACTAAGTGACATTTATGAACGTTAAATTGAAGCTAGAGTTAAAATCATAGATCGGCACAAACAGACGCCACAGCATGTACTGGATTGTCAAGGTAAATTAGGTGAAAAACACCAAAATCTCTTCAATCGTCAGATCTTCAGGTACAATAGTGTTAGTGTTACACGAGAGGTAAACAGGATGCAAGCTGATGCCACCTGAATTTCATTTTATTGAAATGCTCCAAAAGCTAACGTACCAAAAAATAAAAATCACTCAGTGATACCGTTGAAGGTTTGAACCTATTAAACATAGAAATCATTCAAGGTGCTCATCTACCTTCATTCAGTTGCAAAATCTACTGTTAAAAATAATTCGTGACTGGATTAAGAGGCTAGAGTTGCAGTTGATCGAACCAAAATAATAGTATAGTAGGCTAAAGCATCGCTGACTAGGCCGACCAGTCACCCCCCAAATTTTAATTTAAAAAAATACGTTTTCAAATAATGTTTAAACAGTTTTACGAAAATAAGATATTTGACTTTGATGTTAAGTAATGCTATATACCTACTACACATAAGTTTGTCAGAATTTATATGAAAGACGCACCCAGTGGCATAACAATTTGTTTCGTCCTCATGCTAATAATTATAATACCTAATCATTTGCCCTATTACTGTTACAACAAGTACTACAAATACATTTGTCTCCAAATGAAAATATGGCCATTAAGTATATTTATTCGTTATACGGTTAAAATAAAGTATCTATCTATATACCTAAATTTAATATCCGGCTAAAGGAGAAACCCAAAGTCCATAGAAACTTGGGCCTGGCGTTACAGGGCTTGCATTTATTAATATTGTATCTACTAGGGGATCTGATTACAGTAATCTATGATTAAAATAATATATTAAAATAAAAAAAAACTCATTATTGTGATAAAAGAAATACGGCAAAACACATTCACTTAATAACGGTTATTTGACAACTATCGGGTATCCGACTTATCCGGGCGAATAGCCATCGTATAGCCGTTTCATCTTTACTTAAATGTACCTATATCTGTAGAAATGTTTTGGCAGCATTGAAATGTAGTAAGGATATAGATAACTAACGATTCAAACCTTTGTCCGAGACCTACTGAGGCGTCCTCCACATTCCACTAGACAAGCAACTATCAATTTAATTGGAGATCCGCGGGCAGCCTCTTTACCCCGCTTAACTTTTCGATTTACATTCAAAACGGTCTTTTAAAAAACCCAACTCAATAACTACAAGTCTAAACCCTCGTTTCGACGCGTACTTTACAAATCATTCGGCTGTAAAACTTTGTGCACGTGCCGTCATTGGCGGGAATTCGCTGGGAGGAGTCTGTGGCCACGCCTGGTGCCCACCGCGCATGCTAAACGCGTTTTAAATCCCGTTTAAGCGGTATTTTGGCCCAAAACCGCAAGAAAATGTATGTAACATCGGTTAGGAGTAGGGCGTAGCTAAATGAAAAGATTTTCTCGATTGAACGACTATTTTGCGAACATGGCGGACAGTTGTCTCGGATGCGCGGGAAAGTGCACATAGTTTAAAAGTTTTTTTTTAGAATTCTGCAATTGAGTGCCATAGATTTTCACAATTAATAAATTATCTATGACTCAATTTGTTATATAATAATGGAGGTTAAACTGAGATAAAATTTTAGGTGAAATGTGAAGTAACTATTAAAGTTAATTGAAGTAATTAACTATTAAAAAGTGGATATTTGTTGTATGGTGATTACGTAATGGATTCGAGAATGCAGGACAGTCACAAATCGTTCCTGATAAAAGATCTCCTTGGAGATGTTTTAAGGCCTGGCGCAGCTGGTGCATTGGGTAGGTTTGAATAGCTTAACCTTAGTTAGGTTAAAATTATAGTGTTTGTTTAAGTTCGGAGTTCAGGTTTCATTTCAGAATGCGGTTTTAAACTGATAGTTTAAATTTGCGCCTGAAAACGGACATGCATTTCCCATGACGTCATTCGTGTCTGTCACTGGTCTTGAATAGTTACTTCGTCGTAGTTTCGTTGGCTTTAATAGTTTTGTATACCTAGTTATGATAGGTTAATCGCACTCTGATGGATTAATTAAATACTGATTAACAAATAGTATTACTAATTATTAATCTGTTAGTCAGTAAGTATTTAATCATTACAATTTTAGGAATTTACAATACCTACATATAAACTTGTTAAGTACTAGCTTTACTCGCGTGTACCTACTTACATATTTATATATTTTGCGCGGAACCCTAATTCTTTTTAATAAATGAAAGTAGCCTAAGTTAGGGGAGAGTGGGTAACAGTGGATCACTTTCACTTTTTTATAACTCGTACAGCTCTAAGGTTTATTGCTAAATCACTTTTTTATAACTCGTACAGCTCTAAGGTTTATTGCTAAATCACTTTTTTATAACTCGTACAGCTCTAAGGTTTATTGCTAAATCACATTTTTATAACTCGTACAGCTCTAAGGTTTATTGCTAAATCACTTTTTTATAACTCGTACAGCTCTAAGGTTTATTGCTAAATCACTTTTTTATAACTCGTACAGCTCTAAGGTTTATTGCTAAATCACATTTTTCTACAATTAAGTCATAGGAAGGGTAATTAATTAATCCTGAAAGAAAAAGCGTTTGTTGACGAATAATGCGTAAATTTACAAATTACAGCCTTTGAAAAATAGTTGGGAAAAGATCCACTGTGACCCAGGATTGGGTCTCAGTGGATGATGGGTGCATGGGTGACAGTTGTCCAGTTGGGTTGTTGGTTATTTGTACCATAAAAGAGTAAATTATTGGACGTTTATTTCGTCTCTCTTGGAACCGTTGCAACATATTATATTCGTAAACTTTTAAGTAGTAATTTATTATTTAAAATTTACCCAAAAACATTATAATATGAAAACTATGAAGACATCAACAATTAACAACAAAAATACTTATTCAGTAATACCTATAAGACATCAACAATTAACAACAAAAATACTTATTCAGTAATACCTATAAGACATCAACAATTAACAACAAAAATACTTCTTCAGTAATACCTATAAAATATTCCTTTCAACTTAAAGTCAAGATATACGAGTGGATCGCTGATCCACTGTACCCCAAATCAAAATGATTCATTGTGACCCAATGACAGTTAATAAAACATGTTCATAGAAAGAAACAGACATTTCTGAAGTCAAAACAATATAAGTACTTTATATTTAATTACTAGCAACCCGCCCCCTCTTAGCTTAGCTTAGCACCGTCAGTAACAAGTTGCAGCAATTCCAGAGACTAGCATGTGCTGCCGCAACTGGATGCATGCGCGCGACCCCCACAGCCGCCCTGGAAGTAGCTCTAGACCTAGCACCACTAGACCTATTCATACAGCAGGAAGCAGCTGTGGCAGCCATCAGACTCAAACACCTGGGTCTGTGGTACAACCGAGAGGGTTCCCATTCCAAACTATGGAATGAACTAGTGGAATACCAACCACTAATAGCTGCCCCATGCGATAGGATCCCCAAACAACATATCTTCGAAAGGAGATACCGAATACAGCTATATGAAAATGAACGAGATCAATCTGGCATTAATGAAGTCCGAATATACACGGACGGTTCTAAGATGGGGACAGGGACCGGAGCCTTAATTTTCTCACAAGACTTGAACATAACAATATCACTGGCGTTAGGACAGAACAGTTCCATATTTCAATGTGAGTGCGTTGCGATTACCTACGCCGCTACCGCGGTCATGTCAAGACGTATAAAGGATTATAACATCCGCATACTGTCAGACAGTATGGCCGTCCTAAAAGCCCTGGAGGGCAACACCATGAACTCCGGTCTTATTTACGAATGCCACCAGACACTGGAACGTCTAGCCTCTGACAACAGGCTAATCCTTCAATGAATCAAGGGGCATTGCGACTCACTCGGGCACGATGTCGCTGATGAGCTGGCTAGGAGGGGATCTGCAGTGCCAGTAGCAGGTCCAACGGTGCTGCTACCACTCCCCTTTAGTCAACTTCGCTTATGGGTAAGACAACGGACTCGTTAAACGCACAACAACTGCTGGGCCGACACGCCCGGCTGTAGACAATCCAAACTGGTGCTAACGAAGGTCTCACCACGTTTGACCTGTAGACTGCTCAGTCTCAACCGACTTGACATTAGTCGCTCCTAGAAGCCTGTGAATGCCCCAGGAGGCTTCTGCGCTTCTGAAAGGAGCGAGGCTGGCTCAACTAGTCAGCCTACCTGGACGCATAATGGACCGCCTATGAGTCTAAATGCGGAAACAGGGCCCTATACCAATACCAATACCAAACCCGCCCCCGCCTTCGCATGGGTACAAATTATACACCTAAGACTTCCTCATGAATCACTCTGTCTATTAGTGAAAACCGCATGAAAATCCGTTTTAGTAGTTTTTCAATTTATCGCGAACAGACAGACAGACGCAGCGGGGGACTTTGTTTAATAATATGTAGTGATAAGAAGCACCAAGCATTAAAAAGGAACCAAATCTCCAGAAATATAACTTAAATACAATACAAAATTTAAAACACGTAACAATATACCTACTTTTGTTGTCATATCTGTTGACCGGAATGTCACAGTACGTTCTCGTGCTCTAATACGGCAGCAACGATTGGTTGGGTTGATTGAGGTGTTTAAGAGCAGCTACTAAGCGTGTGTTCACTCCCGTGCACATAATAGGTAAGTATATTCGAAGTTATAGCGAATGATCCACTGTATCCCGTGATCCACTGTTACCCACTTTCCCCTACTCCTGTAAGGAGGCTAGAGGTTTTTTTTTTGGTATATTTAGACATTCGGATGCATTTAGTAAAATGCTGTTATTATGACATTACAAAAAGATACTTAAATTTTATTTATTTGTATAGATATGTAGCCTTATATCCGTGCATATATCTAATACCTACAAATAAATAAAATTGAAGTTTTGGTGTGCATATCCATGCTGGACAGCAATATTCCTTTTTATAATGGGTTTAGTTGGTATTGTAGCTAATTAAAGACCAAATCCTAGATCCCTTACTTATTTTCTGACTAACAAAATGCGTCGTATTGAGTAGTATTATTACTAGAGACTGTGAAGGTGCTAAAGTTACAAATACTCATTTCAGTCACTTTTCTTAAATTCTGAGTACTGATTTTTAAATATAAATGTACACAATATCATTAATAAGTTCATCAATATTGCCAGACAGTTTCCGTGGGCGGCTATTTACGCCTGAGACTGTTAAGTTCAAAAAAATAACGTAAGTTTACCTGTAGTCTGAGCCTTGATTTTTATATCTGATGTTTAGAGAACTATTTTAATGCTATTTGTAAGCAGCCAGATAAATCCAAAAATCCCCCAGACCCTTATAAATTGTTACCGTAAGTAGGAGCGAGGGCGCATATATGAAAACTGGTAAGCCCAAGGTAGGCATACTTTCAGTCTCTACAAATACTACTCAATATTACACATTTTGTTAGTCAGAACATAGGTAAGGTCTGGCGGCCCTGGGACCTTTGGCTATTAGGCATTTCACGCGTTCAGGCCAAGGTCTAGGTATGGGCATATAATATAAATAAAGGCCTCGGCCCTAGTCCCCGTGACAGAACAAGGTGTGGTTTTAGTCGGTTGGATCAAGCACTCGGTGAGGTGGCATCATAAAGGCTTTCACTATCTAATAAGAACGTAATCGAAAAAGTATAAAATAATTTAAAACCCCTACTTAACCAGATTATGTAGCGAAAGATAATAAACGTAAAAAGCTTTTTATAATAGAGTTGATCTCTCGCGAAGTCGGTCATATAAACAATGGCGTATCAGTTTTCATAGCACTTCCTTACGTGCCCTTTTGTTTCTCGAAGATATACTTAGATGTGGCAATAATAATTAACGTATTTAACTACCTATGAACTTAATAAACGACCAAAAAAAATCCGCCGGGGCTGCCATTAAATGAACTAAAGTTTTGCAGTTTTATAGTAACGTAACACAGGATATCTTCATTTTAGTTGAAATTTGAAAAAGAGATGGCAGCCCCCGTCGGATATACTTTGTTTGTTTATTAAATTCATAGGTTGTTATATGTTATTTATTATTGCCACATCTAAGTATATCTTCGAGAAACAAAATGCTATGAAAATTGACACTCCATTGTTTATATAACCGAATTCTATTATAAAAAGAGAGAGGTTTTTTTAATAATTTTACCCTTTTTCGATTACGTTTAACCATCGCGTCACGTCGTAGGTTTTTTCAAAATTTTTAATTTTGCTTTTTATTTCAGACTTTTTAGAGAGCATGTATGTTTTATGCACATATCTAGTTATCTATATCTAGTTTATTTCATAGTGATAATAAATTATGTACTTATACATATTTACAACAGAAATGGCAACATTGGTTTGCACACCTTAACACCCATCTAAAAACCAGCACCAAACACTAGCAACCCGCCCCGGCTTTGCACGGGTACAAATTATACACATAAACCTTCCTCAAGAATCACTCTGTCTATTAGTGAAAACCGCATGAAAACCCGTTCAGTAGTTTTTCAGTTTATCGCGAACAGAGAGACAGACAGACAGACACGGTGGAGAACTTTGTTTTTATAAGGGTTCTCTTTTCGCAGACAATAAGGCATTGTAATCAGTCACTGAATGTTACTGTAGCTTTTGAGTATTTTTTAATTTTTGTTTAGTTGTCACTACATGAATAGAACATTTTCAGTTATGCTTGCATCTACCATGATGCATTGTTGTTATATCACATAAGGTTGTGCTTGTAAAATTGACTGTCACAAAATATTATATCGATGTATCGAGGCATTTTTTGAACGGTAAAATTAAGTTTGTCATTCAATCCGATTTGTGGCGTATGTATATCGATGCCATATATCGATAGTAATTTTAGGACGGTAAAAGTTAAGTTTGTCTTTCCATTATGTGCTCCCTAGACGATCACGCGGCATGACATGCTGAACCTATTGAGAGTCTATCATGCAGCATGACAATCGCTTGGTAAAATCACTGAGTTATTATTACAAGCGTATATATCTCGATGGGTATAATAATTTTATTCAGTCGATACAGATAGTACAGTGAAGATCGCAATCTACTATTGAATTATGGATACGATATTGATTACGATTTATTCTTATTTAAAAAAATTGTATCATATGTTTTAGTGCTTAGTATTAGTTTTAGTAATAGTTTTATTAATTGTTTTATTATTTGTTAGTACTCAATGTAAACCTTACGTATAATGAATGCTGTGGGCGTCTATAATGTAAAGCACAATATTGCATATGTATATTGTTGATGCTCCTTAATAAATGAATAAATAAAAATAAATACTTAAATAATTAAAAATAAATTAATAGAAACAGAATACGTAAGATTACGATTAATTATACGAATTTTGTTTCCAATTATACAATCTGGCAACTCTGCTATTGCATGACGTGCCGATATATAGACGATCATGCTGCATGTCAATCATAGCTTGCAGGATGAAAAATAGAAGAACTTGTCAATCAACTGCCAGCACGTAGTTTGCATGTCATGCACGTAGTTTGCATGTCATGCGCATCAATCAATGCAATTAAACGATCATGCACGCATGACAGCACGTAACGCATGTCAGCACGTATCGCATGTCATGCCGCATGATCGTCTAGGGAGCACATTAGACTTATTTTCCGTGCTGAAGTACGTGGAGATTATCTGATTATAGAATGAAACGACTTTTTGTTAGAACTGTAGAATAACTATATTTTCTGATTGAATACATGAGCTTATATAGGAATTAATCTAGGTTATCATACGTAGTCTGTAACGTATCTATGACATCACAGTATTTTTCACTTATAGGAATGCTAGGAATGTATAAACTTCCGATTCATAACTTTACGTCACAGCCTACGTCACGACCTACGTCACGACCTACGTCATGCACTACAGTGCTTTGACAGTTTATAAACTCGAGTTGTGTTAATAATTTTTATGCACGCAACCATCGGTGTACGAGTCAGACTCGTACTGGTTAGGTTTTTTTATTCTGATGATCCCTTTGTGATGATATTATTGTATTGTCATCGGTCCTTGATACGTTTTAAAATTTTGAAGTCAATCAGTTTTAAGTTGGTGGATCTTGTCAAGTTGTTGACATGCATATAATAGATTAGTTAATTATATGTCACTTTCTACTATTATTAAAAAATAAAAAAATAGAATTTACATTTCAATTTTCCTGTTAATACGGATACCTATCACCTGTCACTACATTCCAAAAACTCTTTAGTTGTGTAAAAGCACTTCGTGAGCCAATCTTTCAGTTTCAATTCAAAAGCCGATTTGGGCGTACCTTTAATCTCTTTGGAATGGCATTATAAATACGATACATCAAGTAAAGGGAGGTTTTAGGAACTCTTGACTGTACAATCCTATCTGGATTTCTGGTGCTTCTCCGATACACCTCCTTTGCTCGCGAAAAAAGTCAGGATGTCGTCTCACAAATTTGGCCATATACGGCTATATACACACATGTCAGAGTTAAGATCTTTAGTTTTCCAAATAAGGGCCTGCAAAGATCCCATGGTGCAGCACTAAATATGGCCCTGACAGACCGATATTGAGCTATAAAGGCTCTAGGCACGTGTTTAGAGTTTCCCCATAGTATAAGACCATAGTTATGCTACGTAGCCATGATGGCTGATTTAGGATTCGAGATCTTCCTAAGCTTTGCCAAAATATAAACAAATTCATTCATTTTTGTCAATAATTAAACCTAAAAATGATATTTCGTCTACTCATGTTTATCTTTCTGACAAATATTTATTACACAATACAAATATTAAATGTGCAGGTTTTGCAGTTTTCTTGCACTAGCGTACTGACCTCGCGACAGCCGTAGGAGTGGGTAGCCTCTCGTTGGAGACCATGATTTTGAACATGGTCCAGAGCGAGAGTGCGTAGGAAGGGGAGGTAATGTATGCCAAGGAGGCGGCGGAAAGGGAACGGCAGAGATCTAGTACTCCCCCGTCCCGCAGAAGACGCATTAGGCGCCGGAGAGAGCAAGTCGATCTCCGGCCTCCATGAGCGCTTGCGGCGGCAGACAGGGTTATCCGGCGCCCTAGCAGAAGCAGGTCCGAGACGGTGGCGCCGTGTTCCGCGCGTGCCTCTCTTACTGACAGAGGGTAAGATCCCCCACAACACATCGGGGTCCTCAGAGATTTCTTTTCAAAGGTATACCAGTGGTCCTGGCAAAAAGGGCTGTGACGGAACACCGTGTGGTTTTAGTTGGTTCGTGTCCGACATACCACCCTATCGCTTATTCCGATAGGGTGACGACCCGTGGGTGCTTGAACACGTTAAAAATAATACAAGGATTGAGGGTCACACTTGGCAAATCATTTATATAAATCAAGAACAATAGGGGCCCAAGAATGCTATCTTGGGGTACCCCAGTGTTATTGACTCTGTATGAGGATCTTTATGCCTTTTATTTCCTTTTATTATTATCTACATCTAATTTAGAGTATGTGTTGAACTTTTCTTTATTTGCTACAGATTTTTGTTTGTAGTAGTGTACAGTCGTAGTAAACGTTTCGTATTACAGCTAACTCTTAACCCTTTACTAAGCCAAGCACATTTTTAGGGCTTATGTGAAATGTTTCGCTTTTGTGTAGGGAAGCACAGATTAATAATATGAGTAATTAATTGAATGATTTAATTAGCTACGGTGTTAAGGGGGTCAGGTGTGAACTTAGACTCCATCCATGATCATTACCATGATGTAAAACTCATCGAAGTCGAATTCGTTGGGCAAAGAAAAGTTCTTCGTCCTTGTTTAATATAACCGTGATTAGGTCAAGGTTCAAACATTTTAGTCAGTACCAGACAAATCAGTCTCTTAACTAACTTAAACACTAATCTGAGTTCAGGGAATCTCTCTTCCTTCTGCGGGTTAAGAGATGGAAGGAAAGAAGAAATCTCAACAAAGCTTGATACTTTCCTCTGCATGCGTACCTAAGTACATCTAAATATATATTACGATGTATTTAATATACATACATATCCGTATTAGACACACTTAGAAGTCTCCACTATAGATTGCGTTTTCATGAGACAGAGAACTGTAATATTATGATATTTATCTCCGAGGGTTCGGACTTCCCGGCATGTGATCCTGACTTGCTCAAGCTTACACTCCCCAGTTCATTCGAATAAGCAATGATAGATAATCTGATTATGCAAATAGATCGTATCAGACACTTTTACACGTCGATTTGTTCTTTAAGGCTAGCTGTTGCGGGTATTTCCTATGATTAACCTTTAAAAGAAACTCCGAAACAAACAGGATCTAAGTCTACATAACTTCAACTGTGCAAGTGCCATGTAGGCGTCCATCGCGCTGTGGTCTTTATCGGAATCATTTCAGTTTTGAGCTGTTAGTATTTAGTATAAGTCAGGAGATAATACTATATTTGCCATTGTAAATTGTAAGGAAATAAAAGTTTATCTAGTCGGGGGTCTAAGTTGAGTAGCTGTACAACTAACTAGTTGCAAACAAACAATGACACAAATGGCCTAAAAGCCTAAGGTGAAAAAGGCACAAACAAAACAGAAAGTGGTCGTGGTTTGACAGATTTAGGTCCAGGAGAGTCTTTAAGCTTTTGCTGTTGAAGCCAGGTTCAGGTGACATTTTGCTGATAAATTGATTCTGTAGTAACTGTGACATTGAAACTTTAATTATAAAGTAAACAGTACAGTATTTAGTAAATCGAGAAACAGTGAAAGGTACATACTTGTTTTTAATGTCAAGGCCCCCGTTAAAATCATATTACATGTTTCAAGATGTTATTATGCCTCCTAATTACTACATGCTTCGATATCTCACTTGTTTTTGTTATTCGTCTTTTTTTGTAAATGCTTACAAAGTAACACTGAAGAATATACATTTACATTTAGCGATGTATTCGTAATATAATGAGTAAAGCTGTGAGAAAAAAAAATGTAAAAAAACTTACGGTCACTTTTTTCAAATAGATAAGTAATTAAAACACCTTGTGGTACAAGACCTTCTAATTTTTTAAAATCTTTATGGGGTTAAAATAAGAGGATTCTTAAAGAATACAAAATTCCAAAATTAAGTAAATATGTGTTACCAACATAAGCCTAACTGAACTAAATATTTGTAATAGTTATCTCAGATATGCGCTTTGGATTCTTGGAGTGTAATAATAAAACCAGTAATGAAATAACGGACAAAGCTGTCACACAATCTTGCTTCACAGAAGAAGACCAGGTATTACATTTTTATTTAGGAAAGGAAGTTAAATCTAAACATGTCATAGACGGAAATACCTTCACCCTGATAAAACTCTGTAGTTAACAGCTTCTAGAACAAAACAATTCCTGATAACGATAAGACACTCATAATAAAAAATAGGTATTATAGGTAATAAAACATAACCTCAAAATCACTAAAATAATTTATTTATCAACTTGTACACACACTGCGCCAACACGAACCATGTTTTTTCCAGCACACAAGTTACCGTCAAACGAAACATATGGCGAAGAAGCGCGCGCGGATGCCGCGGACTTATCCGATTTTCCCTCGTTTTTGTCCTCTGCTTGCCCATTGCGGTTGTTTGACTGACAGTTCACAGAAACACAAAGAATTAAAACTAAAATAAAATACTTCATGTCGCCTTCTCTTGGTAGAGGACGACAAAATAATACTTCATGATATTTGGTTCACGACTTTTATTCAAAGGCGTTGTTTCACCGGTTTTGTTAAATATTTTGACATTTACTGCACAGGCTGGTATTAAATATGAATATTTTTTACACCCGATAATACCTCTGCACTCAATACCAGTGAAGAATGTATGACTTCTTCACTGGTATTGAGTGCAGAGGTATTGTCGGGTCGTGCTCTTTTGCAACTAATTAATAGTCAATAAAACTTTGCACCAGGAAAATATTTTTTTGTCTAAATATTAAAATTGTTAATAATTTTAAAGATGTCAAACTTAACTCTGTTTTGAGATAGATAATTATAATACATAGAAGAAATCATCAGCTTATCTAGAGTATAAACAGGCAAAGATAATATCTGTACCATTTGCTTCTCTGTTTGTCAATTGATTTCCTTTTTTTTTACTAGCCATTAACGAGTTTTAGTGCAACCAACTAAATAAAGTGTGTATGTCAGCTCCGACGCACGACTTGAAGTTTACAATCTTACGGTGACATATATAACCTATAAATCTCTCTCTCTCTTCCCCCCTATCACTCTATCTCTCTATCCCCCCCCCCTCTCCCACTTATACTCGTCTCTCTTTCACTCAGTCTTTCCAAAAAAATTGTCAGTCTCAGGACTCCAGGTCAGAAGTGAAAACATAACTGATACATCTGTCATCTGAGCGTGACGGTCACGCGAGTTTTTTTCACTTCATAAATTGATAACGGTTTTTTACCTTTGGAGCTTTGTCATTCCTTACTAATATTTTCGTTATTTACTAGTGCTCGTACAGAGATCAAAATTCGACATTTTGATCTCTGTACGAGCACTAGTATAAAGAATCCACGCTGTATAGTACATTAAGAACATTGTCGAGGACAACTGCCTGTCTCCGACTCGAACCGTCTCTGAGTCCTCACGTTCTACAGATATGGCGGTGTGTTGACTACTCGTACAACGAGATGAACAAATCTATAATCTGTAAACAGTGCACCACTCATTGTGTCTATAAAGAAATATATATTCATCTGCTTTTAGACGTAGGAGGCTCTAATTTAATATAGCTGATCAATTAATAGACCATTTAAATTATATTTTAGGTGTTTTTTATACCGTGGCTGAGTTTACGACTATATCTAATTAAGTTTTGAATGTTTTGTTTTATTTTTTTTTTGCCAGTATCGCTTGTATTGCATTTCCTTACCATGGTAAGTTAATTAACATGCTGGGGGGGTCCAGTCTATATAAAGACTGAACCCTTCTAGCCTTTTGTGACCGTTTCCACAAGATATTTTATGTTGTAACACCAGTGGTGTAGCTACCGGAGGGCTAGACGGGGCAGTGCCCCGGGGCCCCTAAACTCAGGGGGTCTTACTTACTCTGACCTAACTTAAAGTATAAATTGAACTGGTGAGAATTTCGCCCACATTTTTAATATAAAAAAAAAACAGATTTTTTTGAACCAGAAGTTATCAGGTTTGTACTAGAGTTGTGACTAAACCACTATTTATATTAAATTGCGTCCTAGAATTAATTTAAGGAGTAGTATTTTTGGAGTACGACCAATCTGGATTACGACAAATCTGGAGTACGTCGACTTCGGAACAAACGATTTTAAATAGTTTAGTTGGGGCCCTAGTTTACTTTTTGCCCCAGGGCCTTTGGTTACCTATCTACGCCACTGTGTAACACATATTTATTAAAATTTTTAGCTTTCTGCAGTTCTTCTCCATATTAACTTTAAATATTCCAAATATCTCTTCCATGCCCGAAATTGCTTTAAAATTGGGTACAAAGAATTCTCTTCAAGTATTAATATATAGAATACCTATTACTGTGTATATACCTTGTCTTTACAGGCTGTATCTGACAATGGAACACTAACTCAAATCACTGGAAGGGCATGACTCTAGGATGTGTAGTACGTACAAAAAGAGTTTTTGGAAAAAAGTCTATCTGTTTACTTAAGTTATGACCGTTTGAATTTCCTGGTATTTTTACCTCCGTTTTTCATAAAAGTAGGTGGAAGTTAACGATTTTAAATCGTACAATCGCATGTTACGCGACATCTTCGCCATTTATGAACTGATTTTAAATCGTACAATCGCATGTTACGCGACATCTTCGCCATTTGTGAACTGATTTTAAATCGTACGATCGCATGTTACGCGACATCTTCGCCATTTGTGAACTGATTTTAATAATTCTGTGTCCATCTGTAAAGGCGGAAAATTAAGAGCTTAAGAATACCTGCTGCTGATTATTTGTCATGATTTAGGCGCCCTGAAGTCAGTGATACTTTTTAAAAGTTCATTATGCTTGGTAAAAGCATTGTAGATCTAAAAGAGAACATTGAATATTTTCTAATGAAATAAAATTCATTTTACCAGCGGACACGAATCATATTTAAATGTATGCAACTGTGTTCATTATTTCCTTATTAACCCTCTACACACCGAGTAGTTGTCAGTTTCAAAATGGCAGGAGACGCATGAAAAATTCATCACCTACGGGAACGTACGATGAGATGGGATTGGGAATTAGGTCCTAATGCATGCAGGTGGCGGTTAGGGCGCGCGCACACTTGCAAATTAGCGGCTTATTACTGCCGCGACGCGGACACTTGAACACGTACGACGCTAATCATGCGATTATTTTGTCGCTCATGTGTGGAATATTCAAATTTTAGTCGGAGAGTTGAGAGAGGTCTGGCTAATTAAGGGTTGTGTACGGATATTGTTGTTTTATAAGGGCCACTTACAGCAAAGTTATTCCACAAATTAATTTGAAACACTTTTGAACAAGTCTCAAGTATGAGGCTTTGAATTCTTATTAACTTTTAAGACATCGTTGGTAACAAATACTAGAGCCCGGTATCATAAAAATCAATATCGAAAACGGTATATAACGGTTTACAGTAAGGTGTGATGTGATCATATTTAATAGGACTGGCCTGTTGGTCTAGTGGTTAGTGTTCCTGACTGCTGAGCCAGAGGTCGTGGGTTCGATTCCCACCCGAGCCTGGGTGTTCTTTGTGTCCGTTGTTTGAATGTTTGTAAAGTCCCCCGCGACACAGGAGTACCTAATTCCTAATGCGGGAGTTGTCTTTTAAAAAAAAATATTTAACGATAGTTACGTCATCATCATCCTCCGCACCTTTTACCAACTAAGTTGGGGTCGGCTTTCAGTCTAACTACGATACGGCCGAACTTTAATTTTAATGTGAAGCGACTGCCATCAGACCTAAACCTACACCTACTACTAGGAGATATCGAAGTTCTGTAGTTAGACCAGGTTGTCGGACTTTATAGGGCTTCAAGTACCCGCAACGAATGTCACAGATCTTAATTTTTTGTTATTGTATTTATTTTTCTAACTGGAAAATAACTTAAAAATAAAATAAAATAAGAATTCTTAAAGATTTTTCAAAAAACTATGTGTGGATTTTTGAAAACTCTTTAAAAATCCTTAGTTTTTTATTTTTGTTATTTGAAAGAAATTAAGGCAAACCACATTTAGAGAATTACTTAATAATTAAAATACTCACTTGTAATGTTCTTTTTTTTTAATACTCCATAAATTTTGGAGAGCTAAGACAACATTCTTTTTGATTATAATTTATTTTTATTTTTTTAGCTAACCAACGAACAATAGCCATCTTGGATATTTTCAATAACTTTATTTTGGTTCTTGATATCTCTAGGCAAAAAAAAATTGTCTCATGACGGCCACATCCGTACACAGGTCATCTGTACAAAAGGATTACAGAGTGGCCAGCAAACAACAAATTAATGTGCCATTCCTGCCAACACGGTACTACATTTTAGTAGATACAAATAATAGAACAGTCATAAAAGTATTGTTTCTCGAACACTTTATGCTTTAAAAATAAATTTTTGGTATAGTCCGAACGTGACGTTTTGTTAGTTCTCGCCGCGGGGTCCCTCGCGCCCTCACACTATTTCTTGTAAACTTTGTAGACACCTAACGACTGCCTACTCTAGATTGACCACTTGACAGGCTGGCGATTTTCTCTTACTGGCATCAAGGTAAAAAAGGACATGATTCTTGAACCTTTTTAGTTTTTTTTTAAAGAAGAAGTGATTGTGAAAATAAAATGGCGATGTTTGTACCTACCTATTGACATTAAGTCAATAATGATAACTTAAATATTTTACTTTTCAATTAAGTTTCTAACGTATCTAAGTTTCGAAATATATTAATAGTAACCAGACTGATGAGTGATGATAAACATATTATTGAGCCTGTATTATTACAGGCTCTCGTTAGTTTGGGATCAGACGGTCGTGTGTGAGGTGTCTCAAGTTATTACTATTATAATTCTGCGTAATGGTATCAGCTTTCAGCTTATATTCTGTTAACTATATTTCGTTAACACGAAAACTATAATTAATGGCTTAAAATTATTAATAATTTATCATTGGTTATGCATGCCTAATGCGTTATTGATTCGTCAGTAAATTTTCACACATACATTGTCGCGAATCAAAATTTTAATATAATTGTAATGAATAAAGTACCTTGGTTTTTGTTTTTAATGGTTCTATCGAAAAATTTAAGAAAACAGGCACAGGAAACAAACTACGATTCTTTTTTATTTTTCTAAAAACTATTAGTAACGTAAGTTACACATTATAAAGCCAAAATTGTGTTAGGAGTAGGTTCACGTCAGTAGTGTTCTCACCGCTCATTGCTGTAGAAGTGTATGTATACAACGGCAGCGATGATAATGCTGCTGAAATGCGTCATGAGGGCTGCGTGCGTCACGTTGTGTGAATGCTATTGGCGTGTGTAGAAATTTCTTAATAGTTTCCACATTGTACGGATCATAATCCGTACAATGTGGAAACTATTAAGAATTTTTTTTTCTGTAAGTTAAGTCAGTAAAATTTATCAAGAAGTCAAAGTAATGCCTGAAAATTAATAAACGCTCTGAAACTGAATAGCCTCACATCACAATTGTTAAAACATAACATTTTTAGATAATAGTGTGCAGTAAGAAATAACAGACGCACTTTATAAAAAAAATGTCATACCGTCTTTTGTTTATTCTTCTATCCTAGTTTGAATTACTGAACTATTGTGACTTTTCTATTTTATTTTAATAAAAATAAAGTGTTTGTGAGTTGCAATCACTACTAAAATAATAATTTGTACAAAGCCATTGCATATGCTCTCGAACGCAGCACGGCACCTCTCGTGCATGCACGCGGCCGCCACGCGTCTTTGTCGAGCACCGATTGACTCCGTTTGTTCCACATTCAAATTAACGACTTTTAATTGTCTATCCACATTGAATTCTGAATTTTATTATGCTTTGCCAATCAATAAAGCTTATTGATGAATCATAATGGCTTGTTACAATGAATTTAATATAACTTAAAGATTTAAACTCATGAGACAGCTCACTAAATAATGATACGTCGCGTCCGGCTTAATCCTAATATTTTGTGAACTTTTGGAAACCTTTCATCAGATAATATGTTAATATGTATATATTTTCTTAATATTTATTTTCACTTTTTTTAGTACTTTGTTGTTTAGTTCTTCAGTTAAATGACTGCAACTTGCACTATTTTGGGTTTTTCGTGACCGCGCACGCTGATGTTCTAACGGAGGCCTGTGGAGGCCTATGGATAGCCGTCGTTTGTAAGTCTACGGCTCTAAGCAATATGATGCATCAGTGCGTTCCCTTACAGTTCTAAAAAGCAATAGATACAAAAAACCTATTCTGCTGTTATTAATTAGTCCCTACACTCCCTACACATAAAGGACGGGTGGTGCTTCCTAGTTATTTTTATTATACCAATGCTTATATTGCCAATGATAGCTACAGCAATATCATCATTCGCGTATTGCCGACTTTAAAATGAATAATATTTTCGATGCTACACTTATTATTACACTTATTTTCTATAATTCCTGGTGTACAAATAAATTATTTTCTATCTATCTATGACGAATATTATTAATGCGAAAGTTAGTTTGGTTGTGTGTTACGTTTTCACGTACAAGTGATCACCAAAAAATTTTGCGTAAACGTTGCCAGGGATAGAAAAGGACATTTCATCAGAAAAAAGGACTGTTCCTATAGGATAGAATAAGCGTCGGTAGCGTAATGGTTAAGGCCTCGGATTTGCGATCAACCGATGGTCCGAACCACACCTAGCGCACTTCCGACGTGAACAAATTCCTAACACAAGCATTTAGCTTAGCTGGAGCGCTTAACAAGAATGCTAGTAATGTAAAACCCGCGTTACTAGTATTCTTTATTTTAAAAAAGAAAACTTTTACGAAGGCGTGGGTGAAAGCTAGTGTATTTAATAAAATATAATTTCGAATAGTAAAAAACATTTCAAATAAGTGCAATGGTGCCGCCGCTCAAATCTCTGTGTTTATGTGTAAGCACACAGAAACACAAAATTCGCACTTTCTGTAATTTATAATATTACTAGGGATAAACAACTTTTAAAAGAAACTAGCGGACCAGACAGACGTTTTCCTGCCGGAACGTAAAAAATATTATTCCTGTAACCCTATCGCAGCGCCATCTACCGGGTCCAATGGTAAATCTAAACCATTCTCGAACCCACCTGAAGACACACAAAAAATTTCATTAAAATCGGTCTAGCCGTTTAGGAGGAGTTTAGTGACATACACACGTACAGAACAAATATATATATTAAGAAGATGATACAAGCTCTACTAACAAGGCAGTAGGTTATAAGCACATCTTATCGGTCAACTAATTTGTTACTCGATTCGTCATAGGTACATAGATTGAAAAACGCTTCATTGTAAATCAAACTAAAAATGCCTTTCTGCATCAAAAAACTTATAAACTGGTTATACAATTTTGAAGGAAGTTGACACTAATCACAAAATGTAGGTTAGGTACTTAGTATAAAAGTCTAAATCCATATTTTTTAAAACTATAATAAATTTAGTGAAATTGATTAGAAATAGCTTAAATAACAACAATTATCCGTTGGTCGTAAACACCAACCATATTCATTACGTCATTAACCGATAAAAAAGCTGACAGCTGTCAGTTGGTATCGTAATTTTACCTACTTTCAACATTTATACTCCATGGAAGACTAATACGAGAGGAATACAAATGTAATGTGATCCAAAGTTTTTCATCTTCTGTCTTTTATTTTAATTTAATCTTGTTTGGTTTTCAGTGTCCATACTTTCAATGCATTTTTTTAGTTTGCTCATTATTTCACTAAATATGCATTGTTAAACTATCTGGTGATTTAAAAGAGTGGCCGCGTGTTTGTTTGCTCGATTTCTTCATCGAGGCTCAACTACTAGGAAACGGGCGGTTACGGATCACATTGGCAGTTAGCGTTCATACTTATTTGCTACACGGTATTATTTATTTTTATATAATATATTATTTGTTTTACTTTCCACAAAGCAACCTCTTGTTGTGGTGACATTGTGTTGATATATATTTTTAATTTTTAGTAAAAAAAAAAAGACGTTTTCTAACAATACATTTTTAAAGAATTTTATGAAATAATGTGACTTTGACTGCCAGTATATCGGTTAGTGACGTAAATAAAATATTGATTTTGAAAAAAGAAAAGAAGGTGACAATGGAGAAGAAATAGCATACAAGTATTGATTTAGCTTTATTTATGATGATTTGCTTAATATTGCTAAAAGAGATTGCCAGAATAAACGATATATAAACTAGCCAAACTAATTTATAACACATAACAATTATATTGGTAATTTACCCTGTTAAAGTGTATTTTTAAATCATACAATGCAAGATATTAGGTGGTAAGTAGCCACGGTTCACAATGAACAAAATAGTTTAACAATGATTGCCACAATTACGGCGCACGATTGATATGGACAACCCTTATAATTACAACAATGATAGAACGGGGACTGATGATGCTTGATACTTGTTAATCGCTTGACAAGCTTCGAGTATCATTATTATTCTCTACTACTCTCTACTTTTCACAAGAGATCACAAGAAGAAAAAACAAAAACTTACACCGACAGAATCAAAACGTATGCGTTCACCACAGATGCAACATGACAATTTTTCCTTCTATGACTAGTTAAAAGCCTTATTTATATAGACTTAATATCACAGTAAAGCTAAAAGTATATGTAGTTTTGTATATTATCTCTTCTTTTTTACTAAATGAAATCCGTTAAAATTTAATATTTGTTTACAACATTATATAAAAAAAGAATTTTATTTTTTGTGACTCAGATTGAGTTGTAACTTATAACTCTCTGTATCAACTAATATTAATGAATATATTACATAGTATTGGCGTAGAGTAACATTATTACTGGCACTGTTTTTTAAAGTCCTTCTCGGCATCTTGATCAATAACATTATACTGCTAAAACTTTTTATAGTGAAAAGATAATTACATAGTTTATTTATAGATGAATTTGTTATAGTGGTTGGCCTGCGTACTTTCAATGGTACATTTTGGTTTTATCAAGTACCAAAACTTTACCATCTCTGACTTACAATACCGCAGGGGTGTCAGTCCTAAAGAGCACAGCGGGACATCGCTAATTTGTCACGCGTGCTATTTACATTGTTGTAGGGGCGCGACTCACGAATATAATGGGTTTACACAAACTAGAGGAGTGTGTGAGATGTTAAAGTGCGTGGACACAATTTAGTGTTGATTTTAGGGGACCTCTGTAATCTATGAGTTCTTCATTATCTTTGGTTTCTCTCTATTACTGATATAGTAAAACAGCATACAGGTTCCGTAATGCTAAGGGGTAACCATAGACCAGTTACACTAATACCTACTGCAAAAATCTAAGACAGTAAGTCGGATAAGATAATAAACCGGACAGGAATGGCTATAGTATTGCAATGACTGTTGAGGGCCAGTAATGCCAAACAAGTGTCATGGAAATTAAAGGGACGAGGCAAAGAGTGTCTCGAAATTCTTCAAACGTTTTTAGTAGGTCTGCAAGGCGCGAGTGACATTCATTGTTTTTAAAATCCACAGGTTACGTTGACCGTTTCCAAAAATGAGTTTGTTTGCGTATAGCGTGTCATTAATCAATTGTAGCTTTCATTAGTTTTATTCGGCTAGGACTTTTCGGCAACAGCTGGTTCGAGTGACAGGTATGCGACCCTCATCTGCGCCAGCTATTGCTTACTCTCCCCAATCCATCCGTATAGGCAACATCTCTCTCCTACCACTGTCTTCCCTTCTTACCTATCCCTATCAATATACTCACAATTTTCCCATCTTTAATAAATAAATATAAAAAACAAATTTCACCGGTTGACGGAATTGGGCTTGTCCTATAATCAGGGCTGCCAGTAAGGACAACTTATTTTATACCGCTCTCGCCGAGAACTTATACAAAACCACCTACTATTATACAAAAACAGTGTTGTACAACTATAGTACGTCACTCTTTGGGGATTTCAATAAAATGTTAACTTTAACATACCTGAATTTAACAATTTACCAGAGACATGATTTGTTTTAAGTATATCTATGTGTATGTACGTACTTATTACGCTATAACATCAATAATGAAATTGTATCTAATTATACAATGCAATCTACTATACAAACAGGATACATAAGATAACTGAATTATACGAATTTTGTATCTAATTATACAATCTGGCAACCCTGCCTAAGATACGTGAGAAGAAATGTGCGTGTTTAATACACCTTTGCCTACCCCTTCGGAGTTAGGTACAGGCGTGATTGTATGAAAGTGTTGCGTATTATTATTAGTCTCAATAACATGTATGTCACCTCAATAGCAGCGACCCCAATATACTTTCCGTATACATTATTTACTTTTAATATGTTTACTATTTAGTCATCGAAATGTCAGTTCCATGTGTGTATCGGTGGTAGGTCACACACGTTTAATATTTTAGTATAAATAGAAACATAATCTAACAATAAGAAGAGTATTAAGAGAGTATTAAATAGATACTGAACACGCCAACACAGTAGTTTCACTACAAAATGATGTTATTATTGTTATTGCCCTATGGCAATATCAATAGGTGTCAATCTACGGTGATGTTTCCCATAAAAGAGCGGTATAATGAGTTGTATTTCAGAAAGAGTATTAAATAATATAAAATATTAGATGCGGGTTGCGTATAATAATTGTTTTAAAATAGGCCCTTAGGTTACTATATAAAAAAAAAAATTCTTTGTATTCGTGGAATTCAAATATTGAATGTAATTTAAATTTCAAATGTCATCTCTTGAACTTTATCCTACTAATATTATAAACGTGAAAGTTTGTGAGCATGGATGTATGGATGTTTGTTACTCTTTCACGCCAAAACTACTGAACCGATTGCGATGAAACTTGGTATGTAGATAACTGGAGACCTGAATTAACATATAGGCTACTTTTTATTCCGATATTCTCACGGGAACGGGACTTACGCGGGTGAAACCGCGGAGCGCAGCTAGCGTTTAATATTTAAATCTAGGATTTTGTTTTCAATTTACGTTTTCATCAATGCATATTTATAACTTAGACGGGCTAATGTCCATACATTTCACTCAGCAAATTGGCTGGTGAAGTGTGGACTAGTTTATTGTCAGTGCACATTTAGCAATAGGACGCTACTCATAGCAATATAGCATTTAGAATAATATATTTTATAACTTGATTTGTATATTAACCTAACAATAAGTTGTACTTAACAATCATTCACCTAGCATTCTCGATTAGTTATTATTTATCAAATAGTGTACGGAGATCTTACACTTGGTACAAAAATATACAGTTGTTTTGTGACTTTATCGAATGCGTAACTTAACAACAATTAGGTATCTATTTAATAAAAAAAGTATTTGTTTCAATTGGAAAATTAAAAAGTGAGACTTAAAAGGAAATAAGAAAAATGTGACAACTCCAGTGATTGTTAAATGTTAGACTTTTAATTTAAACTATGTACCAGAGGTGACAAATCGATCGTATTTATTTAAAATATTAGAATAGAATAGAATAGCTATTTATTGCAAAAATTGTGTACATAAGCTCATAAAATTATTAATTGGGTATCAACAATTTATCCGGATCGGATGTGCAATGTTCTTATGACTTATACTAAAGAAATACATATTATACATGCATACTATTATTATTATTGCAGTAAACATTAAAACATACCTACTTATAACAAATCAATTACTGGAAATTGTACGTTTAGAATACAAATTAAAATAATACAAATAATTATAGACTGTAGCTTTGTACATACATCAATATTACAAGTCTATACGAATTACAAATTAAAATTAATATTCCATTACAAAATTATTATTAGAAGTATATAAGAAAAATAAATTGTACGAGTTAAGATTAATATTCTTGATTTAAAGGAAAGGCATTAGTCAAATACAATAAGTTACATTATGTCCTACTATAGTTTATCACTTAAATAATCCCTAACAGAGTAGTAGCACCTTTCCAACAATAACTTTTTCAGCTTAATTTTAACAAAATGAACATTTTGCTCTTCAAGAATTGTTTTTGGTAATTGATTGTATATTTTGGTGGCCATGCAAATTATACTAATATTCAAATATACTGTTGTATTAGATGGAATACTAATTTTTAAATTGTGTCTTTTACTTTTTAATTGGGTTCGAACATATATTTTTTTTAACAAATAACACGGTTTCCAAAATGTACACACATGGTAGAGTCAGAATGTTATGTTTTATAACCATAAAGCGTAATTTGAAGGGGAAAAAATTGATGTCATGGCTGACACTAATAATTTAAAAACACATATTGAAATAGAAATAATCACAAATGAGTTCATATTATAAGTAAAGTATATAATACATATATAACAATTTTTGTAACGATGTTTTCGTTGAAGATACTCATGCGGAAGCATTAAGACCCTCTCGAGCCACGAGCAAGAGTACACGCTAAACATATTTATGCGATATTATAACGAGAGAAACACTCGAGAAGCACTCGCGCTCCCCCGCTCAGTAACAAGTAATCGGGATGCGGCCTCGCCATTATCAACGTGGCTATACAAAAGTTTAGCGAAAGAAAACTCATGAAAAGCCTGAATACTGGACGCGCACACCTCACCATTTTCACGCAAATTAAAAGACACAAACGCAACCATAGACAAGATTTTTCCCGCGCGCGCTAAAACACCATTCACAGACGTCGTATTCAATTGCTCGAGAGCGAAACAGAACGCCCCGAGGCATTAATTAGAGCAGAAAACTCGCATCTATGGCAGTTCCTTTTTAAAACTGGAGTCTTTATGCGAGCCCCGTCTTTGTGCGATCCGTTTGTGCTCACTGTTAAGTGTTAAGTCTTAATGTCAAGCGATGCTTTAACCGCTTTGTTGACTATAATTTACTTAGTAGGAAAACCTCATTTCACACCGACTAGACTAGAAGAATTTCTTTCTATAAAAGTATATGGAAATAACACAGTAAGTAGTTTCTTTTAGTAATTAAAAACTTACTTATTAACATTTTAGTTGATTTTATTAACCTGAGCTGGAACGCGACATCAATTTGCTATTGTAAATAAACTTATAAGTTGTAGTTAAGGAGAGTTGTCTACTTGCTCTTTACTAGAAGCCACTCATACGTGGTGAACGACGATGTACGGATTTAACGTCCGAACCGTTGGTTCCAGACTTCCAGTGAAGCAGCACCTGTTCAAGAGAACCAATCTACTACATTATTGGTTATTTACTACATAAAAGTAACTCAATTATAGGACTTTTAATTTTAGTTTTTTTTCTACAATTTACGTTTAAGTAATAAGGACATCTCAGTGTCACCATCAGTGATGTTCTCGTCACTTTAAAGTGAATAGTCCTAACGAGTTATTATAATAGAAGCAGTTTAAGTACTAGGCTGTATGACTCTTAAGTATTTGCCCAATATAAATCTATTTAACGGGTCGTCACAAACGGACTGTTTGGTTTTCATTTAGACTCTCTACTGGTGGATACGTATGATAGAGAACTTGCAGAATCTGAAGAGCATATTTCGCCTATGGCAGTATTGAAGTTATGATTTTATAACTGGTACAATGGGCTCGTCAACGTGCTGTGGACGTGGGTTGCAGACATCTAGCCTTTTTAATGTAGGAATATGTTTTGCAACTTGTGTGAAGTGAAGCATTTTTTGAGAATTTTACAAGCACCGTCAGACTAATCTCCCATGTTTCAGTGTTCGTCATGTTGTAAGTAATTAAATCTAGTTTAAATTTTGACCATAGGTATTACCCAGACCGACGATGATCAAGAGTCACTACGCTGCAATTCAACTGCCAGTCAAAATCCGGAGGCTTCTGATGCTGAAGACGAGATTTCCGTAGGTGATAACAGAAGTGAGACATCCACACCCAAGAAGTCACAATTTTCATTCGAACCTAATGACTACAAGAATAAATTCGATGGAGAAGAGACAAGACGTTCGTCACCCTTAGAGTACAATCAAACAAATTATAGTTCACCTTTCAAAGAAGATGAGAATGAGTATGAAAATAGATCTGAAGAACGAATGAAATTGTACGATACAAGTCTCTTTCATCTGTACAGACCAGAGGGGGACGGCAAGAAGAATGGAACAAACGAAAGCTATGAGCATCTAAGCGGACCCTTATCGGATAGTATCTATGGCAGGTCTATGGATTTGTCGAAGGCCTCATTCCAGTCACAGCTACTGGCTGGATTTGCGTCAGTCATTGCTGGCAACACACAGCGGGATTCACAAGATTCAAACGGTAAAGTAATTGAATTCACTATTTCTTTGTAGTGAAGTAACTTAATGCTTTTATGCGATGTTTAATGCTATTTTGGTCGTCTTTTTTATCTGATTATTATTAACTTATTTGTACCTTGTCCTGGGTTAGAAATGGAAATTATTCTCGTATTCGTGGTATGGCCTTAACATTAGGCTTTCTAGGTATTTATTTTTTCATCGAAATCATATTACTATTACAAATGCGAACGTTTGGATGGATGGAAGTTTGTCACTCAATCACGCCAGAACGGCTGAACGGATCTAAATTGAATCAGGCACAGAGATAGGTTTTAGCCAGGAATAGCATATAGGCTTTTTATCTCGGAAAAGTGTACAGTTCCCGTGGGATAGATTTGAATTTCCACGCGAACTAAGTAGCGGGCAACAAGCAGTATGGTACGCCATACTGCTTGTTGTGACAATAAATATCCTTATCCAGATCGTCAGTCAAGTCGTCCTACTGGGTCTTCCACATCGAGCCGCAAGCCACGAAGACGTCGCACCGCTTTCACTCACGCACAGCTTGCCTACTTGGAGCGCAAGTTTCGCTGCCAGAAGTACTTAAGCGTAGCAGACCGAGGAGACGTGGCTGAGGCGCTCAGTCTCAGCGAGACGCAAGTCAAGACTTGGTATCAGAATAGAAGGTAAGTTGGTTATTGAACTACGATACAATTTCAAAAGTAAAAAAAAATTTTCTTTCAAAAGTAAAAATCACTTAACTATGTACATAAAAAAAATTACATGTACATAGTTAAGTGATTTGTATGAACTTCAAAGTCATCCTTTATAAGTTGTAGTCAAGTTCACTCATTTACAAATGAACCGGTATATTCCAAAACTCCCACTACACAGGGGTTGTGCATTAATCACGTGATGCTTGAAAGGGGTGAGGGGGGGGGGTTTAAAAAGTTGCGAAGAAAACATCACGTGATTAATGGACGACTCCGTAGAAAAAGTTTGAGGTGATAACGTGGTCCTATGTCGTAATAGCGAGAGTAGTCAATCGCGATACAGTACATGATGCGGATCTCCGTGTAATGGTGACACAAGTGATCTTTACTTTATGCTTCATCTTGTTTACAGTCTTCCATGCTATTAACATTAATGTGTACCATCATGCTTACACTTATGCTTTAAGTTTAGTTGGCACATTATTTTGTTTGTACAATATTTTAGTTGAAAAGAGCTAACAAATACAAATTAGGTGCCTACTAATATAAAAGTAATACCAAATCCTAATACTAACCGTCTGCTCGTTTGACCCTATAATAAAAAAAAATTATAAAAAAAAAACGTAAAACCGGTGTATTTTGAAAATATTAAAAGTAGAGTGTTAAGGCGTTATAAACCCATGTTAGGCGCTAACTTCGAAATAGGAACTCTGATGTCTGATTTAGGATATTTTTTTAATGTACGTACAATGAAATTAAAAATTCACAAACAATAAAAAAATTATAAAATACGTTTATGTCAGGACCAAATGGAAGCGGCAGAACCAACTGCGCTTGGAGCAGCTGCGCGCGCAGGCGGCGGCGGCGGGCGGCGGCGCGGCGCACGCGCTGCCGCTCGCCTGCGCGCTGCTGCCGCCCTACCCCACCTACATGCACTGCCACCTCTAATACTGTACCGTGCAGTACCGATCATCACATTCATCACATATTACATACCACCTGTGTTTGTTTTCTGGAGGACCGACTAATTTACGACTGACCTCGATGGGAGTTGATGGGACATGCCACTTCGCTCCTTGGTGAATTGGTCCAAAAGTAGTCGGGCTTCCCCGAAACATGCAAGTGAATAGACCGTATAACGTACAAGCCTATTAGTTGCACCCTTTAAGTATTGAGCTTATTTACATAAACTAACAAATTTTATATAAACTTATTTTGAGTCGGCGTCAAATAATAAAATGATTAATTACCTACGTAGAGTATGTCCATTTCTACGTAGGTACATATAAAATTCTGATAATTAATCAGTTTGTTGTTTGGCGCCGACTCAAAATAAGTTTATATAAAATTTGATAGTACCTGTCCAATACTTTTTTGTTCGTGATGTGAATTTGATAGTTTATGTAAATAAGCTCAATACTTAAGACTTAAGGTTTATTTATTTTTTGCTTTGAGGTTCTTTTCGTCGGTTTAATTTTTTGTTAAAAAGATTTTTATTTGTACTTATTACATTGTTGAATTAAATAAAAATACTGCCGTCAAATAAAAAAATGTTTAAGTACCTAACAGGTACGTTGGTATATTGAGATTGTAGCTATAGAATAAGATAGAAATAAAAAGTAGAATAGTTAACTTTTATTCAGTAGTGTTAACAATGTACATGTTTAGGTATGCTTATTAATATGTTGTGCAATAAAAAATTAGAGTTATAGTCTAGTCACTCTGTTATTGACTAAAATCTGAGATCATTAATGACGTAACAGATATCAGCTTAAGATTTTTTATTTTATTATTATTAAAGTTTTTTTGTCTATGGCCATGACAGTTTCGTAAGGAGAAGAAACACAAAGATGTATTGAGATACATAATGAGATTACAAAAGCCTCCAGGTTTTTGGTGTGGATGTTTGCAATTAAAAATATACCTACCTTACAATTATTATAATAGAAGATTTAGTGATTCACTTCAGTGATTTACACGGTATAAAAATATCTCTCGAAGTCTTTTCTGTAGGAGGACAGTGGGAGTAGAAGTACAGAAGACCTCGATACTAATAGCATAGTCTTTTTTTTTGCTGATACGTAGCAGCGCTAGAGCTCCAAAGAGTCGGAGGCAAAATCTTTTCAGCTTTGTTCTTATTTTTCAACTAAGTTGGGATTTTTTTTATCTATCTTGGTTTTATAGCTCAGTACAAATATGAGTACACATAATTATGACTATTTGTATTAGTTTGGATGGTTCTATGTATAAAATGTATGTATTTACAAAAAAATGTGCTTTTTCCGTGTGCTGTGCTTAGTTGGGATCTAGATAGTAATGTGTAATTTTACAGGACATTATGATATTGTGGTTCAGTTTAAATTAATTGAAGATATTGTTAAAAATGACACGACGCCGACGGCCGAATATTCCACGCACATTGCAAATTTAAATATTACTCTTCAATTTGTATACTTTTCCCGACGGCACGCATGACCGTCGGCATTGTGAAGTATTATGCAATAATTTATTAATAAAAAGAAAAAACAATAGGTATATAATACAATACTACTATCATTGTGAGATCATTTCGTTGAAATTATTAGAAAGTAGGTATTGCTCTGTAAAATATGTATAAAGTCCTTGAATTAAAATTATTAAGAACATCGTAAGCAACCGTGTTTTATTATATAAAATTATGTTCAAAGAACAAGTACAACCAACTTCAACGAGTCTAAATCATGTCATTTGAAACTATCATTACTGTTTTCCAACGTTAAGCGTTTCAATTCAAATTATTTTTCAAATTTTATGAGACAACAGACAATCTGTAGAATAATTTTTTTGTTTATGATGACAAATTTTTTTTGTTCCTTTATTTATTTGTATCAAAACAAGCTCAAGGTAAGTCTCTGTTTTTTTAACTGTTGGTGAAACTAGAAAAGGTTTACAAGTGGTCCGTTGGAATTAATAACTTTAATGGCGAAACGATGATTTGACCTTCTGCGTAGCTCTAAATTAGAATAACACTCAACCTTAAATATCAAGTAAAATTACCTTAAACTCGCCCACAGATTTTCAATCAAGCTCCATTTCACGACTCGGCATTCTATTCTCTTCAAATTATGCAAATGTTTTGGCGCCATTCTGAATCATGGCTGCCAACCGCTCGCAATTTGCATCTCTTTAGTGAGTTGTTAACATTTGAAATGATCTCCTAGCTGCTGCAGCGATGCCAACGTTATTGCAAATAATGTATACTAAGACCATCAACCTGCCTTAAAGCGCTTCAATGCTTTACAGTTCTGTTTTAACCAAAGACAACTTTGACCGGGTCTCAGAGTCGCATTAACTGTTCAATTTATTCAAACGAATGCTAATTTGTAGCTTTTCGTTTCAAAATTGTTGATTATTTATCCGTCTTTATTTCAGATTTGAGCAAACGAGGGTTTATTAAAGGGTGGGCTGCGTAATTGGGCTGTTTTGATCTCGCGGTGGGGGTGCTACGAGCCAGAGGGATGGGAGGGTAATTTAAGTATTTTCCCGACGTTTGGAGGGTAGTTATGCTACCCGAGGTTGAATGGATTAGTTAGCACGCAGATAACGATCTGTCAATGATGCCTTTATAATGGGCGGGTTCACTTGTGTACTTTTGTTAAGAATTATTTGCACAGATTATGTTTGTTTATATGTTTGTGTCTGTCCATTGGCTTGTGTATAATCTGTAGGAACAGTAATGCGATGATTAATGTATTTAAAGTTATATGAATAGTACAATATAAGTTGTTAAATAATGAATGAGTTACCGTTTGTCGAGGGTAGTGTGTTCGGTTCTCATTTGGACATCAATGTGCGTGATACACAAACAGTTATGTGTGTGAGCACCAGAAAGGGTTCAAATGTTAGTGTCCATAACTAGCATGTTTTCCTAACCTGCCTCTACTGTGACTGAACCTGCCTCTGCCTCTAGCGCCTATAGGTAAAACGCTCGCACCTCCGTAAATCTCAAACGAAATAAAAATACAATATTGGTTTGAACATTTTATCAACTGCACGCCCTATCGACCGTTTCATAACATAGATATCTAACAATAACATTGTTTTAACCAAGTAATTGATAAATGTAACTGTTTTCTTAAAAATGAACGTTCAGTTGAAAGTATTAATTGTTTTTATATTACCTGTAATAAAATGTGAAACATTACATGATGATTTAGAAGATAATACAAACAAAGACGACGAAGATAGGTTTAATAAAGATTTAGATGACGAGGAATGGCACGTAGCACATCTCAGACAAGGCAGAAGACACTGTATGGGAGACACCTTCCAAGACAGAGCCCGGAGGTACAGAAAAGCTCTGCAAAATGATGGCGCCCTAGTGAAATTTGTATCATCTGATCCTATACCGTTTAACATATCTGAAATAGTTGAAGATGAAACTTGCAAAGTTGATCTAAATAATCCAAAAAAATCACACAACCATAAAGAAGCAACACCTCTGTCCAATACAGAAGTTAAAGCGTCTATTGTTACAGAAATGCACACAGTCAACAGTACTCAAAATTCTTCGGTAGTTCAAAAAGCAAGCGATGCCACATCTACTGTAAGTAGGACAGATAATTATCAAGCGACTACTCCAACTATGAGAGTAACAGATGAAGAAGACGTTGAGAAAGAACAGAACTCCAAGAGTAGAAGGGGGAGTGAGTATATGTTTAGTTCTGTAGAGTACTATGACGAAACACCGGATTTCGACGAGTCAATATGTCCGGATGCCGTGGATGTGATTGTCCTAGAGCTAGACGAGATCAGGAGTTACGACATTGAGTGCGAGAAGATCATAGAATGGAGGAGTTTAATTGATTGAAGATATTGTATTTCTTTATCTTTAATTTTATACTTGTCTAATATAATATATTATTGTACTAAACAGTTTAGAACTTAAATAATAGTTTTGTTGTACAGCCCAACCGCTCCTAAGTATAAACTTGAGCAGATTAGTTAAATAAGCATCTTCTCTCTAAACGTATGTGTAAAGGGATGATGAAATTTGACTGGCCTGTTGGTCTAGTGGTTAGTAACCCTGACTGCTAAGCCAGAGGTCGTGGGTTCGATTCCCATCCAGGACAAATATTTGTGTGATGAGCACGATAATTTGTTCTGTGTCTGGGTGTAATTTATCTATTATATGTATGTATTTAGAAATATATAAGTATGTTTATCAGCAGTCTGGTTACCATAGTACAGGCTCTGCCTAGTTTGGGATCAGATCAGATCAATAAAAAACTACTCTACGTGGGAGAGCGATGCTTCGGCACGTATGGGCCGGCTCTACTCCGCTCGATTACACGGCCTTACAGAAAACCAGCAGTGAAACAATGACAAAAAATGACAGTTTTATATAACACTCAATTTCACGAGGTCTACTATAAAGGTTAATAAGAAAACATTACGCCGCGCGCCGGCTTGCAGGCAGTAAGCGCTATAAGCGGTACAGATGGATGTCGGTTCAGTTCTCCGCTCGCACTTTTTGACGCTCAATGCCGAGTCAGTTACTGCGGTGCAGCTAATCCCACTAATCCCACTATCCCACTAATATTATAAATGTGAATGTTTGGATGGATGGATGGATGTTTGTTACTCTTTCACGCAAAAACCACTGAACCGATTGCGATGAAACTTACTATGTACATAGCTGAAGACCTGGATTAACGCATAGGCACGCAATTTTTATCCCGATATTCCCACGGGATCGAGACTTGAGCGGTTGAAACCGCGGGGCGCTGCTAGTATAATATATTTTAGTTTATGGTGCAGAGGGCTACTCGCATTGTGTGACCGTATCATATCATACGAGTTACTGTCATGCGCGAGAGATGCGCATCCGAATTATTACAATATTTTTTGATTTTGCTCTTCTCGAAAGTACCTTTTACAGAATCGTAAAAGGTACTTTCAAATACTTACTGTACTATAATCACAAAATATTATAATTTATTTAAATTAAAAAAATCACACTTCTGCCATCTATCAATAAGTAAGCTCAACATAGCACTTTAATTATCACATACATTTCTAAACTGTTTCTTAAAATAGACAACAGATGGCAACGCTGTACTGCAACTGCCTCCTAATTCCCGTTATAAGATCTACGAGGTACAAACTGCTACGCCAAGTGCGCTGCTACGTTATCTAGTTAAACATCATACCAAAAGATGGCGTTGATTGTATAGTGGTACTGTGTACCCCTAGTTTTTGTGAATAATATATAGTTGTAAGAAACTTATTATAAACAGATGGCGTATTAAGGAGAATGGCAAATCGTATTAAGCGTGATCTGCGTGATAAAAAGTATGAAAATATACGTCAAATTGCAGAGACTGACGTAAAATGGCGTATGAAGTGGGTGTTACTTTACTGTACTGTTGACGTCGCCAATTCTCCCACACATCATATTAGTTCGCCAACGTGACGTTAGAGACGTTGTGTGCGAAGAAAAACGACGAAGTACCTAGTTGTATCATCCTAAAAATAAACTAAAAAATCATATTGGGAGTAATGGCTACATCACACAATAAAATCTCAAGAAGTATGGGTTATTTTTACCGCACGTACGACCATTAGGAATAGAATGTTCTATTAAAATCTATCTATTATGTGATTCAAAAATCTGTAAGGTAATAAATACAAGTTACGATGTGCAGGACGTGCTAGTAAAATTTATTGATCGGATCATATTCGCTTGCAAGATGTAGAAAATTCTATGAAGTATCTAAAGAAATCTATAATTTTGTCTCTAGAAGCTTTAAATATTGGGGTTAAATTTTAAAGAGAGGGTTACTATATTAGTTATGTAATCTATACATATAATAATACGTAAAGATAAATGTAAAATTTGGAATATTTAAGGTTTCTTTAAATAGAAGAAGTGTAGAAAGCTACCATTTTTAGACATTGGTCCCAATTCTGTTACTTCACTCGCTAAATTAAAATGCTTTCCGTTGAATGCCATCTCTTTTGCTCTGTGTTTTTAGTAAGCGTCTTCGTAGGTGTCGATTAAAATAACGTCATCTTAGTTCGTTTTGAACAAGTTTTTGTACGGCATTTGAATATTTGGGGACTATCGCTGCGTGGCAATTATACGGCATTTGAATAAATGGGGACTCGCTGCTTGGAAATAAAGTTAAGTATACGTTGACAGATTTTAGTGGAAAATAGTGGCGCTGAGAAATAGATGCCAGTGATTCCTAGACGTTATTACGAAGAACACAAGGTTAATTTCATATGAAGAAATTAAGTCATGTTTTAGTTTAGTCGAGTGTACAATAGAATTGGCACCAATATCTGCCATAAATTGAAAAATGATTTGAAGATGGCTTCATCAAGCTACACGTGGCCAGTAAAGAATGTTGACCAAAGTGACGGAAAGTCTATACAACGGCAGTTGAACTTAAACTGGTCATGAAATAAAACAAAACGTTGAAAACTTAATTAATTATGTTCGAAATTCGACCGCCAGGCGATCTCTAGTTATATAAATGTATTATTTTCACCAAAGTGCAGGGTCGGTACGTGTTAGTTCTCAATTCATAGACTGGAGGATACAGTGACTACGATCTACCAGGCTATCAGCGGGTCGTGAAGTTCTCCAATAATCATGCATTGCACCCATATCACTTATATGGACATAGTTTGGTGCTGCATTTGCCCCCTAACCCATTTTTCAAGTCAAGGTGGAGTTTCGTTTCCCCCTAAACAGTTTACACCTCTTCAGATTCCATGATTCCCCAATTCGAAACGTCGAAAACTCGTGACTGGTGGCGCTGGCGCTGTTGTCTTGTTGCGCAAAGCAAAGATGGAAAAACGATGGCACAAAATATAGGTATGAAAACATTAGGCAGATAATCCTAGCGTAGTGTTAATCCACCAATAATCTATGTCTTTTTAACCGGGCGCGTCACTGTTAGAAATGCCTCTATAACATGATCAAATTAGTTATTATTTGAAATATTTAACGCAAAAAACGAGCTACTTAAATTAGGCCATTCTTAACTAATGTTAGGTTTGTGAAATATATTTAAAAATCACTATTAAAACAAATAAGATATTGAAACTAATTTATAAAAAAAACGAACAATTTACTTGCATGCGTCATAAAATTCCTCCGCATCGTCGCCAAAAAATAATTAAAACCTTTATTTTTGGATGTATTTTACTTTGATTTATGCAAAGAGTATAAATCTTCTTCTATATATTAACACGAATGAGAAACGATGCGGTCTGTAGTACAATTAAATACATCATACTAGCAACCCGCCCCAGCTTCGCACGGGTACGAATTATACACCTAAACCTTCCTCATGAATCACTCTGTTTATTGGTGAAAACCGAGAAAACTAGTCTCTTAAACAATTTTAGGACGATACAGGTCGCAAAGAAAGGGGTATTTAGATGCGTATAGCTGATTCCTTCCTAATCCTAAGCATATGCAGACGAAGCAGTCACGTACAGTTTAGTGTACAGTTGATGGTGACAATTCAATGAATTCTCGCATTTAAAACAAAATCACAAAATATGCAGACTCCCAACACAAACAACACTTTTAACTCCCTTAACGCGCCCTTAGCGCCATCTCAAGATACATGTTCTTGGACTTCAAGTACTAGGCTTCCAGAACTCTATAGAGGTCTCGTAGAAAGCTTTTACGTAAGGATGTTTTCAATGCAAAGGGTGAGGAAATATCCACCACGGGGGGGTTGCAATGGAATTCGAATTGCACACTAACGCAATATTACTACGTCCGTTTGTTGTCATTGCAACTAGTTTTCTCTGAATACATCTCCTCCCATGACTAAGGGCCTGGTAGTTATGCGACAAAGCATGTTACTCCCCCAATTTGGCATTGAAAAAACAAGAGATTTTCTTGTCAATATGAATGCGTAGCATCGGAGGTTGCTACAGCTGTTGCTGTTAGTTCGGTTTTCACTTATTTTAAATATTTTGACGCATATATATGTCTACAAATCGCACATGAATAATAATAAGAAGACCGACACTATCCAAAAAATCTGTTTTTTCAGTCGAAGCGTTTAAAGTTTTATCAAACATTAATGACTAGTTTTCAGGTAGAAAATACAAAAAAATATAATATACCTAATAGTGTTTTTTATTACAGTATACTTATACTAAGCGCGACTGGAATATATATATATATTTTAATGAAAATGTATTTTTAAGTTACGGATTTTTTCAAAAACCTTTTTAGTGTCGTTATTTCATTAATCAAGACGATCAACATCTCCTTTTATCACAACCTACCGACACAATAACAGTAGTAAATTTTAAATTACGCAAAGAAAAGTCAGTTTTTATATTTATATCAATACAAATAAATAAAATTGAAATATCTGTTTATAATGTCAAAATAATAGTTTTTTTTATATCTCATACAGTTATTTGCACGATACATATCCCTAAAAATCTGTTTTTTTTTTCTGTCTGTCTGTTTGTTTCGGTTAATCTGCGGAACAGGTACACCAGCTATCTGCCAGTGAATGTCTCTTGGAAATCGTCCACGAGACATTCACTGGCAGATAGCTGGTGTTAAAAGTAGTAACTTAGGCCACTTTTATTTTGGAAAAAGAATTAGGGTTTCGCGCAAAATATATAAATATATACACGCGGGCGAAGCCGCGTGGGAACTGCTAGTTATTGGAACGAAGTTCCTTATCGCGTGTTACAAGCTCTGAGCGGATGGGAGCGAGACCGAAAAAAGTGTAATAAGACTTTTTTCCGACACTTGTTGCTATAGTTATTTTTGCGTCATTTGTGGATTCTACGCGATACTACTGTAGTTTAATGTTTGTTATATACTAATTATCCATATATTAGTTAAGGCAAATTTCACAGATGGCGCAATTTTAATTTTGACTTTTTACGATATTTACTATAAGTACTTAAATGTATGTATATGAACTTCGTTCCAACCGGGTGTCCCAAGGACACCTCACGCTTTTTTTTATAATCCTAGGGGCTTAATAGAAGCTGGTAATGTAAGATGTTAGAGAGCTCGGATTTACGGTCAACGACCATTTCGAGTTAAAGGTACGCAACCCTGACCTGCGGGCTATTGCTTACACTCCGCGGTCAATCAGCAATATTCCTCTTGGCACAAGGCTTGCACCTATTACGTGACTGAGACCAGATTATAGTTGTCAAAATGAAGGTGTTCAATACGCCTCTGCCTGATACAGGTGTGAGTGTATGTCCGGATGTCTTAATAAAAGCTGTTTCTGGATCCCTCCTATTTAAGGCACAGTACGGCACACCGTGTTTGATTTCGACATACCGCCCTACCGAAGACCCCGGTGCGGTGACGGCCCGAGGGGGTTTCCACAGACACAAAAAAACAAAAAAGAGGTGTGAGTGTATGTATGTACAATATGTAATTTAACACAACACATCACTATCGTCGCAATGTCAAACAACCTCACCCCATGTGCTAAATAACTGTAGAACTAAACATAAAAATAATTAATTTAACATACGACTAAGGCAACAAACATCACAGGAAAATCAAACACATTGGGGGAGTACTGAGTGTTGTAGAAAAACTACCAGGCAATCATAAAAGCGAGGGAGTGAGAAAAATCTATATGTGTGCACTATTGCATATTCCGTGTCAGCATTACGATTGCATTTTTCCCCCATATCTATCCAATACGGAGTATCGGTTTCAGTACTAAAAACTCTATACGCTGAAAAGAGATCACAAGCTCAAATATTGCTTAATTGGATTATAGTAGAGTTTCAATGTATAAAGTCCTATAATTGTGTGGTAATTTAAAAAAGTGTTTGTTCAACTGTCTCTGACATAATATATGTATTCGTTAAAATCTTTTACGTCCAGGGCAATGTTAATCCAGCGGCAAACTTTTTGGCAATGGACGTACGACTAAATAAGTTTGAGTGTGTAACTTAGGGTAAATGTGCATAATAAAATATCATGATAGTTCTAAGATATTTATATGACGCTTCAGTAACGTTTGCCTGCTTGCTAAATTATGTAAACAATTAAATAGTTGTATTTTTGTTTTCACATGTTACCCGATGGTTCACTCCTTTTCATGCCATGGACGAATGCCTGTTCCCGAACTATTTTGTTTCTGGGGCCACCTTGAACCATGACATATTCATTCCTAATATTATAGCCATACTTGCAGTTGTTTTTATCCTTTTGTAACTCACTTTTCCCATCCATCCAGATATCACTTTTATCCAGATATTGTTTTTACAGAAAGATAAGCCTAATTAATGTTGTAAATAGAACGTGAGTGAATTTATTTCGCATTCACGCATTAACTACGCAATCAATCACCATGAAATTTGCCTACGCGTTGTCAGGGGGACTGAAAATTTCCTCGTTTTTTCTGGGTGAAAGGGTACCTCGCAGATGAAAGGGTACCGGGATAATTCCTTTGACGTCGCCTGCGTCCTGTTATTTTCTGTTTATAAAATTAAAACACCATAACTTTAGACATTTGACCATTCGTTAAGAATAGTTTATTTCGTTTACTGTATTCAAATTTGTATTTAAAATAAGTCAAGGTATTGTGGTAATGTGATAATTTTTCACCATTGAAATTTGTAATCCTTACTACTATTATAAATGCGAAAGTAACTCTGTCTGTCTGTCTGTCGTCCTTTCACGCCAAAACTACTAAACCGATTTAATTGAAATTTGGTTTACAGACCAGACAGAGATTTGGTATTTTAATGCGAAAAAAGGGGTGTAAGGGGTTGAAAGGTGGGGATGAAAAGTTGTATGGAAGTATCGTCAATTAGCCTATATAATTAAAAATTCTACCCAAAGACATTATTCCACGCGGACGAAGTCGCGGGCACAGCTAGTTTTGAAATAAATGTCAAACAAAGAGTATCTTGAATGTCTTGTCTTGAAATGACATTGTAATTTTTTTTTCTTGCCCTTAATCTGACTTTACACACTTTTGCCTAAAAGTGTACTTTTAAAGTATAATGTTACCTTAATTTGAAATTTTCGAAACATAAAAGCAGCTTTAATAGTAACTGTCTACATACAAACTTCATTCATGAAATGACAGACAGCACCGAAGACATGCATTTCTGACCCCGTTGTACTAGGCTAGCAAGAACACACAGAGGTATCGTTGCAAGAGAATATCGATAAATGGGTAGGATGCAGCAAAGTCCCACCCCTATTTGAAACATCCTAGTGTGTCCCAACAAGTATTGTACACACTACTGTTTGACTGCAACCAACACATACGTAGGCATACGTATTGAATGAATTTTACTATGCGTACATTGAAGGACGTATGCATAGTAAAAATCATTCAATACGAACCACGTGGCCGCAAGTAAAAAAGTTAAGGCTGTTTCTTTCTATCAATTCAATTCTACAAATAGCGTCAATAAGTATGTATTTGTAATATCACTAATAAGGTAATACTAGATTTTATCTTTTCTTTTTTTTTATCGTGTGGAAACCCCCACGGGTCATCACCTTACCAGAGCTAACGGTGAAGTGGTATGTCGGAATCGAACCGACTAAAACCACACGGTGGTCCATTACAAGTGGGTCTATTGCAGGGGACCGGGTTCTACCCTAAGAATTAATCCTCCGGGAACCCTGCAGACCTTGGCCGCCCGCAGCAACGACCACACTATGAAGTACGGGGGATCTTAGATCAGTGAGGTGCGCGCGGAACACGTCGCGCCACCGTTCGCGCCTGATTTTGCAAGAGCCAGGCTACCCCCAGGCCAGCGCTCATGGAAGTCGGAGATCATTTTGCGCTCTCCGGCGCTTGGTGGGTCTTCTGCGGGATGGGAGAGTGCTTGGCCTATCTTGTTCCCTAGGCCGTTATTTGGCCAATACAAGATTTCCAATTCAAGAGAAGCGGCAGCTAATACTAGATTTTACTTGCCGCTTCGCTTGAATTAAAGTAATATTTTGGAACCTCGGCAACAGTACTTTATTTCTGGATAAAGGCTACCTTATGCTTTACTCTACATCCCTATAATAAACATCGTTTGAGGGTTTCATGATGACCGATTGAATAGTTATGGCGTGAAAGCGTAACAGACGGCAGACACAGTTAAATTCGCATTTATAACATATAGATTGATGTTAATATAGTGCCTCATGACATGACTCATGAGTCAAGTAATAAATCTATTTAATCTTTCATCCAACCTTTGGTCTTATAAATGTAGACAAATCACCGCCTACCTATGCAACTGTAGCCGTAGGATGGAAGGTTCCTGGTAATATAACTGATGAGTAAACTAGTGAATTAAATCTAAACGGCTGTTTGTAGACATTATTTCCTCTCCCTTATTATTATTTGAAAGCACATCTTCAACATCATCATTCAAAGACACTTTGATATAAATTGCAAGATTTAAAATCGGCAAGAAATTCTGATATAATTTAAAAAATAAATTGATAACTTATTTTAATCTGTCGATGTTAACCTGCAAAATAAATTAATTGTTTTGTAATGAGAAACAACATTAGTAGTATTTATACATTTGCATTTTTACTTAGCAAATAAATAACTTGAATTTGGAAGCATTCTTTTCTTACCTACCCACCTTTGCTAAAGCTGGTGACTATGTTTCATCGTCTTCTTAGGTCTCGTTGGGGGAGGTTTTGATGCCGACGAACTACTAGGCTACTAGCAGAAGGAAGAGACCGTCGACGAACAATTACTGCAATATTGTGTGATGTGTTCACCACAACCTCATACATATGTCTAGACAAAAGTGGGGCCGGGGTGGAGTTTCGTGTGTTGCACTACACGCCTATTCTATTTACTTATCTCTATTGGTATTCAAATTTACTCCTCTTCACTGTCCTGGTAGCCCAGTAGGACAACGTGAGATTTTTTTTTAACTTGTGACGTCGTTCAATGTAGTCAGCGCCAGTCCGCGCCACCAGTTTGTCATGAGTTTTCTTCTTTACTTGGCTTGAAGGCCTTGAAATGTTAGTTTGTCCGACAACGAGGACAACCCACTTGTAACTCAGAATTTAGTGGATAAGATAGTATAGATAACATATAACTTGGCCTCTAGGATTCTAAAAATAATTGTTTTGGCTTCCATTGCTGTTGTAAAGACCCCTCATATTTTTTTAAATATCTCCTATGTACAGAGATTCAGTCAGTTTCAATTTAATTATAATATGTAATTGTATTATATAATATATGTAAAGGTGTATTATATGAGAAATACATATAATACAGCTTTGCCTATATAACAGGCCACTTAAAAAGTTTTGCGAAAAAGAGTTTTTATGTTTAGCATTGTAACCTACCAAATCTAAATATATAAAAATCCCTATTGGTCACAGCATCACGCGTTAACGGCTGGACCGATTTCGTTAATTTTTTTTTGTTTATTATTGTCAGGAGAAGGTTCTTATGACAGAAGAAATTAAGAAAGTTGCTCGGAAAATTAGAAAATTTAAGAAAACTTATCTTTATTTTCGTTGTGTTCGTAATTTCTAGGACACGATTTGTATGAAAAACAACGGAAATTTTTTATAAGAAAAAATCCTTATGATACATTTGATGTTTGAAACGTCAATGAATTTTATTTCGTGAAATGAGCTTGAGGGTTCAGCGCTGACACGTGTTTGTGTGTTTGACTGAGTTCCCTATGGTGTAGATTCACGATTGGGCCCGGTAGATGGCGCTGTAAACGGTTTTAGGATTCTTATTTGATTGTTAGACGAATATTTTGTGTTTGAAAGGGGGTCCCTGAATGGTTTAGATTCACTATTAAGTCCCAGTAGGTGGCGCTTTAGGATTCTTGTTTAATTTTTTTACGACAATTATTTTGTGTGTTTTAAGTGGGTCCCGGGATGGTTTGATTGAGTTAACGATTTTTACCAGTAAGCTGATTTCAACTTATTTATTCTATTCTTGAAATTACTTACGGCATTAAATAGAAAGTTCATAATTGATAGTTTGTTCGGAAAGGACAACAAGGACGGACGTCCTGGACTGCAAACCGGTGAAACTTCTGTCTTCTTGATTTTGTAAAATCCTTCTTACAGCCTGTTTTGGCATCGTGAGATTTTTTTAATCCCTTAAATGAAAATTAACTGAAAGGGATACAGTTTTCAGCGCTGGAAGACGCAGTAGCTGTGTGTGAAAATTGGTTTAGATGCATGAAACTTTGCATAAATAGTGGCGGAGAGTTATTTGAAAATACAAAGGTAATCAAAAAATTTGAACTGTAGAACATACATACACTACGCAAATTAATAATTTGAACTTGCATTCTTTTCTTACAAAAGTTTAAAAAGATAGTGATGGCATGTATGTATGTTCGTTCGTGGTAAATCATAGTCTGTGTCCCGTTGGGGGAGGCTTCGATGACGAATAACTACTAGGCTATTAGAAGAACGAAGAGATCGTCGATTAACAAATACTACAATATTGCTGTAGTATGCATGTCTGACATGGTAGATGCGATAGTGTGATGCATTCACCCCCACCCCCAAAAGAAGCTTCATCGGTTGTACGCCCATTCATGTTTATCTCTTTTTGTATAAAGTGGTTATATATTTATCTATATTTGCATTTCTATTTGACCTCTTCGCCTGCCTGCTAGCCCAGTAGAAGGAAGTCGAAAACTCATGACTTGTGGCGCTGTTCAATGTTGAATTTTACTTCATTTAATTTGTGTTGTTTGAAATGACATAATCTATTTTATAAAACCAATTAAAAATTTCAATTAACATTTAAATAATTTTAAACCGTTTATTAATTATATTATCTACATTACATTTATAATACACATAATTTCAATGCAGGTAGCAAGTTTGCTACGTATCTATTACACGTAGTGCCATCTATTGAACAGTATGGGTATTTTCTTGAACACTTTAAATTATTAATGTAAATGTAATAATACACTAGCAGTTCCCGCGCCGCTTCACTCGCGTGTACATATTTATATATTTTGCGCAGAACCCTAATTCTTTTTCCAAAATAAAAGTAGTTTTAGTTACTCCTTATAACACCAGCTATTTGCCAGTGCAAGACTCGAGGAAATCGATCATCCCGTTCCGGAGATTCGGCTGATCTAAACAAACATACAGTCAGACATACAGAAAGACTTTTAATACAGATTTTGCGTCATAGGTATCGTACAAATAACTGTATGAGCTTAAAACGAAACTATTACTTAGCATTACAAACACACACTCCAATTTTATTTATTTGTATTGATGATGATGATTAATATATTAATTTGATAATTATGTTTATTATACAAATATTATGTTTTACTTGGAGTGCAATTTAGTTTTTGTTAAATAATAATGTATAATAATATAACAAGTGAAACATAGGACACAGACATGAGTCTCTCACAAAGGAATAATAGTTTGACTGATCTGTTTTTGTATTTCCTAAGTTGTACCCTACCTTTGTGATGAGAGAAATAAATACAATTCTTAATTATTATAGGTAATATTTGTTTATAAAATTCACCCTCAAGATTGATGGATTCCGATTGCTTCTTACTGACCCTGTTAGAAAACACACTCTTTGTAAAGAATATAAATCGGTTTCCTGGTAGCGAATTCAAGATAAAAAACATGTACCAGATTCTAAGTTAGACCTGCAACAATACAACTGCGAAAGCTGCATCCAACTGCGTGCAGCAATATTTGTATATCTGTCGATAGTCGCAGTAGTGTGATGCATCAACCCCCAACCCCAAACCAAGTATGTCTATATCGAAGTGGAACCAGTAGAGCTTAATGTGAGCACGCCCATTCTTCATGTTTATGTTTATTTGTATCAGAATTTACACCTCTTTGCTTGGCTGAGAGCCCGGTAGAACTCCGTCTGAAACTCATGACTTGTGGCGCTGTTCGATGTAGAATTTTACTTTATTCACCACACGCACAACTTTTGTTATGTAAAATGACAAGAATCAATTTAATGATAAATCTTATCAATTTACTTCAATTGACTGTTAAATTATTTGCTATCAAGCTTCAAGTACATAAAATTTTAATAGCTACACTAAATAATTTAAAACTCTCAAGAGTATTGAGAGTTATTTTATTTAAATGTAGGTAGTCCAAGTCCTAAGGTCCGCATCTTCAAATGTTCATGAGAATCCGTAGAATAGTTGGTGTAGGTAGGTACTTAACTTAAGGGTTTCCTCGAACTGTCTATGTGTTACACGTCGGTCTTCCCCTAATAATTTTCGTACAATCTCAATGTTCTAATCAGTAGTCACTTCTATCGACTTGTCGGACCTAACATCATCCTCCAAGTTAAATTGCTGCGATTGGATTGAAAATACCACCGTTCTATGGTCCTTAGAGATGGACAAGTTTCCCTGAGTGCACTACTATTTTCCATAAAAAATTTTTGTTTCGTTAAAGCACGCTTAAAGTTATACAAAATAATTACACGAATGTTTGAACGAAAGAAGACAGCCATTTCCATTTAGAAAATTAATTTAAAAATCAAACAAAAGATTCCTTTCCTCCAAAAGTTGTTCTTGTTTTAAATATTATTAGAGTTTTTGGATATGACTTAAATCACAATATTATGAAATCTAGTTTGCATACAACAAGAGTTATGTAGCGCCCATGTGTTTAGCAAATAAATAATTTAAATTTGAAATCATTGTTTTCTTAAAATGTCGCTATGTTGTTGAAATCGTGGTCTCGTTGGTCCCCCATCGGCTTCGATGACGACGAACTACTAGGCTATTAGAGGGGGAATTATTAACAATTACCACAATATTGTTGTAGTATATGTTGTTACAAAGATACGAGTATGGTATGTAGATCACTGACCTCTATAATTTATACAGATTTATACAAGTAATGTAGATAGTGCTTAAACCCCCAACCCAATCGTTCATCGGTTCGGCCCATTCTTCTTTCACATTTATGGTAGACTGGTAGCCCAGTATTACAACGTCGATAACTTGTGGTGGCGCTGTTCAATATAGTACATAATATTTTACTTTAATTATTTGAATAATATTCACTTCTGTTATGCTAAGTTACAAAACAGTAAGATAGTTAAGCATAAATTAGCAATGTTTTTATAAATGGTTTACAACTATCTTTGTGATTCCGTAGCCTTAATAGATTTCTTAAAACTAATTTATCACTTAAGAGATACAGAACGGTCGACTTTGATGTTTTATTACCCATTATTATTTTACCCATTATGTAGTCAGCATGTTGCGTTGTTTGGTTTGCTATATTTTTTATTTATTTATTTAGCTTTATAAAGAAAACAAATCATACTTATTCATTAAAAATGTGTAAGTATTTTTGCTATAACGATACTTATAGACATTAACAAAACTTTAGTAAAAAAATAAAATTATTGCATCAGTTACGTCATATTTTAATAAACTACGGTATATTACTTTAATTTATACATAAAGTTATCAACGTAAAAATTACAGGTAACGTCATCTATTGAACGATATAGGTACTAAATATGTGTTTCTCATTGTATTTGCACGTTATCGTGTTTCTACGCTCATCACCTAATTTACAGACTTAGACAGAGAGACAGAATTAATTTATCCCTGAAGACTGGAAAACGGATTGCATGTTCTTTAAATGAAATTCAGTCATCTCCATATAAAAACATTAGCTTTAACACAATAGCTTTTTACTAATGGACAATCACGCTTGACCAAGAATTTAATTGTGGTAAAATTGTTTTACAAAATAGATTCCCAGGACAATATCTCCTATGGATTCCGATTGCCCCGTACTGAATCAGTTAAAACAATACTGTATGTACTCGTATACATACATAGAGCTTGGTTCGTAGTCACCGTATTAAGATGAAATTTTTTAAGTTTTATTAGATTTTAAATTTGTTTACATCTGTGAAACTGCATCTAATATCGTACAGTCTGTTTTGCGTGATGTGAGTAGTACAAACATACGGACACACATACAGACAGACAAATAAATAAAAATCTTAATAATAATTGTTTCGGCTTCTATTGCTGTTGTATAGAGAGAGACACCCTTCATATTAAACTTTCTTAAGTATCTTCTAGCTTTTGTCAATCAATTCAGGAATCCTTCGAGAACAGTAGATACATTTTTTTCTGTATGAAAGGACAAGAACAAACTCTAATTCACATTTGTCATATTGGATGTCATTTATTTATAACTAGCCGTACCCGCAGTTTTACCTGCGTTTATGGTCACTGCTCCACTCCTATTGGTCTTAGAGTAATGTTATATATCCTATAGCCTTCCTCGATAAATGGGCTATCCAATACTAAAATTTTTCAATTCGAACCAGTAGTTCCTGAGATTAGCGCTTTAACCAAACAGCTTTATAATATTAGTATAGAAATGTTTGTATTTAGTAAGTAATACATAAGTAAAATGTTTGTCACTAGTCCGGCTATAGTTATGGTACAGGCTCTGCTTAGTTTGGGATCAGACGGCAGTGGCCCGTGTGTTACATGTGTCAAGTTATTTTTATGAAGTTAGGATGTACAGACATACAGTTACAATTTTATTAATCGTTCCGTTGCATTATATTATTATGTACTTCCAGATCCTATCCAAATTCAAAATTTCCTTTTATTTTTTCATATTGTTTCCCTACCTTTTACATGTTTGTGGCGATACGAACCGTTAGCCATACCAGAAAAAAAAAATTATGTACTTAACAGAAGTCAGCAGTTAAAGGCATTATTTTCATACACTGTCGCCAACGGCAGTGGGCAGTCCGTTGTCCATTGTCCGTTGAAATCACTTGTTGAGGGTGGTTTCGATGACGACGAACTACTAGGCTATTAGAGGCGCGAGAAGATCGTCAATAAACAATTACTACAATATTGTTGTAGTACGTGTGTCTGTCGGTAGTCGCAGTAGTGTAATGCATTAACCCCCTACCCCAACTAATTAACTAATCTCTGAGTGGACTAGCCATATGATAGAAGTATGATCGTAAATAGCAAGAGAGATCATTAGAAGTGTCGTGCCTGGACCAAGAATATTACCCACCAAATATTTCGATGCCGTACATCGGTCGTCTTCCATTCGTGAAGAAGACTCCGCTCGTTATGACATGAAGATAGAGAATGATGCTTCAAGTAAAAGGACTATTTCTAATTGTACAAAAGTATTCGTACAATTAGAAATAGGCCTTTTTTCTTATGTATACAAACCATATCGATGCACCTTCTCTGTTGTCTAGCAGCCTAGTAAATCAACTGCAGAAAATATTTCAGTGGTGGCGCTCAAAACTAAAAGAATGGTAAAACCGCGATACAGATGGCACTATTAAATAAAATTTCTGTGAGTTAAATATACAGCTTTCATAGATTTTACACATACACTTACGCCTGTATGTATGGTGGGCAGAGGCGTATTAAATGCACACACATTTTGCTAATTATATTAATGAACTTAGGATTTTTTTGGGAAAGGGAACGGTGGTCAAGAAGGAAGGGAAAAGGATATTGCTTATACCTACAGATGGATGGGAGAGGGTAAGCAATAGCTCGAGGAGGTCGCATACCTGTTGCAACTTGAAAAAAATGGTTTCCATGCATCCATCCATCCATCTAAACTTTCACATTTATAATGTTAGTGGGAAGTGGGATAGTAATGGTCAAAGGATGTTACAGGAAGGTCTGGCAGTTTCTCAATTCGACTGACTCGATGTCGATGTCTTCGCCAACTGTGAACAGATATAAATAGTTCTTCTTTTAATTGAATTGGTTTTACATAAACTCAAGGTTGGATCCATTTAGATGGAGAAAATATTCCACCTCTAAGAGTGGATGGCAAAGCGGATATTTTCAAACAAATACAATATTTGTCTATAAAATTTAAGCAATTTTGTTCTATAATTTTCACGTTATCAACTCCTCGGAAATACCAAGTGTTGCTTAATATTTAATTTGGAACAACCCAACTTGCACTGATCGGAAATTATGGCTAAATTGTTTACTTCTAAAGTTTCCCCAAGCCAGTTTACCTGTACCTCACATGGATTCCCTTTGTCCCGTACGGACTACTGACCCACTTAAAAAACAATGTATGTATAGATAACTCGGCTTCTAGGCGGGCGGCGCAGACAGACAGAGTTTTATTCGCATTTATAATTAGTAAGTATAGAATTTGAGTTAGACCCTCAACAAAACAACTTTGAAAACTAACTGCATAAAATTTTCGTGAAATAGTTCGAGTAACAGGTATACGACACGACTCTGAATGTCTTAAATGATTTTAAAATCAGGTATTAATATTTTTTTTTTTAATTTATTTATTGTGACAATTTTTTAAGCAATATTTTAATACAAAGGTCCACCAAACTGTTTTAATTGTTTGACTGTGGAGTCAGTCGAGTCTCTTTATTTGTATATTTCTTTATATATATTTTTCTGCTGTGCGTGTGTATGTTCCTGAACTCCTCCTAAACGGCTGGACCGATTTTAATGATATTTTTTTGTGTGTCTTCAGGTGGATTCGAGATTTATCGAGTTATTATCTATCTCTACATAGTGGAGATCCCTCTTTACATTCAATATATCAAAAACCAGCCGTTATAAAAGTTCTTTTCAAAAACGTTTAATCCTACTAATCCTACTAATATTATAAACATGAAAGTTTGTGAGGATGTATGGGTGTGTGGATGTTTGTTACTCTTTAACGCCAAAACTACAGAACCGATTGAGATGAAACTTGGTATGTAGATAGCTGGAGACCTAGATTAACATATAGGCTACTTTTTATCCCGATATTCCTACGGGATCGGGACTTAAGCGGGTGAAACCGCGCGGCGCTGCTAGTTATGATATAAGACCTTACTTAGGTGTTGGGGAGGTTGCACTGACGACGAATTACCAGGCTATTAGAAGAATGAGGAGATCGTCGATTAACAATTACAAATATTATCGTACTACAATATTGTAGTATTGTATGGCTGTCGGTAGATGCAATAGGTAGTGTGATGCGTTCACCCATACCTACCCTAGATAAAGGTATATGTCTAGATAAAGGCGGGGCCAGTGAAAATTCCTGTGTTGTACGCCCATTCTTCATATTTATCACTATTTATATAGAAATTTACATCTCTTCGCTCGCCTGGTAGCCCAGTAGGGAAACTTCGAAAAAAATTGATTTGTGGCGCTGTTCAATGAAATAAGCTTTATTCACTTCTGTTATGTAAAGTTACAAAAATACCATGCTAAGCATAAGTAACTTCTCTGTAGATGGTTAAAAACTATTTATTTAGTTTCCGTCGGTCGAATGACAACTTTAATATTTAGATTACAAGATAAGAGATACAGAGATAGCGACATGAATGAGCTTCAGGGCTGGTGAATATTTTTGAGTAAAATAAATAACTCTGCACAAGGTAGGCGCGGGCGCCATATTAATACACGCTGTTGCTGTCCGTTTAGTTTTAAAAAATATATATTTATTTAGCTTTATAAACAAATGAGTTACGAAAATGTCTAATATTCATGTTAGGAAATTTCATATTCTATAAGCATTCATTAGCTACGTATTAATTAATCAACTACACATAATGCCATCTATTGAACGATATGGGTAGGTACTAAATATATGTAAGTCATGAACACTTCAAGTAATAACTATATCAAATCAAAAACATAAAACTTAATGTGCATGTAAGGGCAAGTTCTTTGTCACTAAAAAAAATAATTTATTTATAAAGTTACTACCTACTTTTAACGTTATCACGTCGTGTCTTTATGTGATTGTCTTCTAAATAACGCTTCATCGACTCTAAAGGCATCGCTGTAGACATGGACGGGATGATCGTTACACGAAACTGAGTCGGTCCAACTAAAAAAATAGCCCGAAAAAGACCGTCAGACAGACAAACAAACAAACAAATATCTAAAAAAATTGTTTTGGCCTCTATTGTTGTTGAATGACACCCCTCATATATATTTCTCCTCCTCCTCATATAAATTTTTAGGCTTGCAAATTGAAAATAATGTTATATACCTTAACATTTGTAACTTGTTTTGCACTATCTACTACTAAAAGGTGTACAATAAAGAGAAATAAATAATCTGAAATGGAAACTACAAATAGAGGATGCATGTAGTAAAATAAACCAATATGCATATGCATTATATATATTAAACAAAACTGTAAATATTAATACAATTCTCACTGCTTATCATGGACTTGTGGCTTCCAGGCTAAGATATGGTATTACATTTTGGGGCAATGCAAGGGGTAACGATTTAGTTTTTAAGGCACAAAAACGCGGCATTAGGGCCATTTGTAACATTTATTCGACTGATACGTATAAACCTCACTTATTATGCTAAAAATATTAACAATGGCATCCATGTACATATTTGAAACAGCATTGTTCGTTGAAAGGAACTGGTCAAAAGTTGCAACGATTACACACAGATGCGAATGATTGCGGGTACTAGCCGCAGATGTGGCAGGCTACTTTTGGTTCCATTCAAAACCACTTTACAAAACAAAAGTATATTTGTAATGGCGCCAAAAATATACAATAACTTGTCCAAATATATCCATCTGTATATCAATATAGTATATCAATCTGCTGAGAGTATGCAGGTATTTAAAAGTAGATTAAAATAATTCCTATTAAATAAAGCTTACTCTACTACTACTTATAACTACTAATACTCTACTTATAACTTGCCACTATGTCTAGCGTTTGTGGACTATGAGAAAGCCTTCGATTCGATCGAAACATGGGCGGTGCTAGAGTCTCTCCAGCGATGCCAAATTGACTACCGGTACATCGAAGTATTGAAGTGTTAGTACAGCAACGCCACGATGTCAGTCTGAGTACAGGAACAGAATTCGACGTAAGACAGGGAGATGTCATATCTCCGAAACTATTTATTCCCACCTTGGAAGACGCCTTCAAGCTCTTGGAATGGCAAAGGCTTGGCATCAACAACAATGGTGAATGCATCACTCACCTTCGGTTTGCCGACGATATTGTGGTCATGGCGAAATCGATGGAAGATCTCAACACGATGCTCGGTGACCTCAATCGAGTCTCCCAGCGGGTGGGTCTTAAGATGAACATGGACAAGACGAAGGTTATGTCGAATGTCCATGTGGTGCCTACCCCCATCAAGGTTGAAGACTTGGTTCTTGAAGTTGTTGACGCGTGTGTATACCTGGGACAAACAGTCCAACTAGATAAGTCCAACTTCGAGAAAGAGGGAAATCGTCGAATCCAACTCGGATGGGCAGCGTTTGGGAAACTTCGCTGCATCTTTTCGTCCAAAATTTCTCAGTGCCTGAAAACAAAGGTTTTCAACCAGTGTGTGTTGCCAGTGATGACATATGGATCCGAAACGTGGTCTTTCACTAAGGGCTTGATAAGCAAGCTCAGAGCCGCTCAACGAGCTATGGAAAGCGCTATGCTTGGTGTTTCTCTGCGCGATCGAATCAGTAATGAGGAGATACGCAGACGAACGAAGGTCACCGACATAGCCGAACGGGTCAGCAAATTGAAGTGGCAATGGGCGGGGTACATAGCACGTAGAACGGATGGTCGATGGGCCCAAAACGTTCTGGAATGGAGACCACGGACCGGAAAGCGCAGCGTAGGACGTCCACTATCGCGGTGGACAGACGACCTGGTCAAGATCGCAGGACGTCGGTGGATGTAGGCCACTTCCAACCGGTCTTCTTGGAGGTCATTAAGGGAGGCCTATGTCCAACAGTGGACGTCCTATGGCTGAAATGATGATGATGATGAAAGCTTACTCTATTCTATTGAACATTACATAAATGATGAATTAACATAATAACTATACTACAACATATTATTATCATTTTATCTATTGTAACTATCTTAATAATTTTAATCTACTTATGACAATTTTAATTTACGATTGTGACAATTTTAATCTTTTTTATGACATTTTTTTTTTTGATAATTTAACTGTATTCAATTTCATTTATACCATATTTCTGCATGTATGATTATCAATATTATTATTATTTTTTACACAGCATAATCCGGTAGGACGTAGTGTAACATAATATTAAGACCTGTAACTACCCTATGTTTCCACAAATATGTGTTAAGTTTTCTTAGATAGCTTTTATTCGCTGTTTTCAATCAATTTCTGGATAAAAGGTACCCTATGTCCTTTTCAATACTACTAGCAACGTGTATATGCAAAATTTAATGATTATCGGTTGAATGTGAAAGCATTACAAACAAACAAACTCACCTTAGCATTTGTAGTATTAATAGTTATCACATGATGAATCTCAATTCAGACACCAGCCAGTTACAAATTTGTTATACGTACCTTTGTATAATATATTATTAGGTACTAGCAAATAAATAATTTGAGTTGGAAACCTTCCTTCAGTCACTTAGTTTTAAGCATTTTAACTTACACAGTTGCCAATGGCAATTGTCTATGTGTTCCATGTTCGTTGAAATCATGTTGTCTCGTTGGGGAGGTTTCGATGACGACGATCTACTAAGCTATTAGAAGAACGAGAAAGTCGTCGATCGTCGAATAATAATTCCTACAGCATTTTGAGGGTAGATGCAAGAGTGTGATGCATTCACTCCAACCCCAAACCTCTATATCTAGATCTAGGCGGGCCAGTGGATCTTCATTTATACGCCCATTTTTCATATTTGTATTATGATTTACACCTCTTCTCTTATGTGGTATCCTAGTTGAACAACGGCGAAAACTTCAGACTAGTGGCGCTGTTTAAAGCAGCACTTCAAGAAGTTCATTCATAGTTCACTTTGAGACTTTTGTTATAGGAAGTGACAAGTATACAAGGCAAGCAGAAGTTAAGGCCAAATACACAATATATCGCACTGCTATTACGAGACTGTATCAACTCAAAATAGGGTAAATTTGAGATAATTCATTTTTCATACGTAAATATCAATTCCCTACGCGTCAATAAATATAAAATAATAATAATAAGTTGTAATAAGCCAAATTTTTCAACAAAACAACTAAAAATTATTAATATTTTTTTTTTATTTGTTCAGATATTAGAGTATTAACTCAAAAATTGGAAATAACTTGATAACCTGCAATCATTTAAACAATTCATTAATACAGAAATCCTTTAATTTTATCAATAATCTATATACGGAGTTCACTTTTTATAATCTTTAACAAGAAGCGAGTAATCAGTTTTCTGTCGTTTCTGAAAAAAGCTACATTTTGAGTTGATACACTCTTGTAATAGCAGTGCGATATGTTTTAACTAATCTCTGAGTTGATTAGCCGTGTGATAGAAGTACACACATATAATTAAAATATGTTCAATTATTGTTTAACATTCAGTAGGTTTGTACAGTGGTTTTCTTTGGTCAGAATAAATTTTTATTTGTTAACTTATTGATACCGTGGAATAGTTTTTCCGTCTCATTTTAAGCGGATGCCAAAAGATATGTTCCATCTAACTGTCAAGTCTAAGGGATGATTGTTTTTTAACAATCTCTCTCTCTCTCTCTCTAGAGAGAAATAGAGATCCTTAGAGGGGTAGCGTCTGGACCACGAATTGTTTACCCACCAAATATTTCGATGCCGTGTATCGGTCACTCTGGTTCTTCATTCATGACACAGATTCCGCTCGCTATAACATGAATTACTTTATAGAAAATGACCATTATACCTAACAATAACATAGAGAACTAATATAAATATTCTATTCTTTATGTAAAGGGCCTACCTATTTCTAATTATTATACAAATACTAAACCAATCCATGCACCTTCTCGGTTGCCTAATAGCCCAGTAATTCACTGCAGCAAATATGTCAGTGGTGGCGCTGAAAACTGAATAATGATTAAACCGCGATATAGATGGCACTATTAAACATACTTTCTGTGGGTGTAATAGACAACTTTCATATACTTTTAAAAACTTGATTTATCACATATTAAATGTACATCTCTATGTATATTTATTATGTTATATCGATTTTGACATTAAATATAACAATCTGAATCTTGATTGAATATAAGTCTAGAAAAAACGTGTAAATAAGTAAATAAAAAACGAAACTCGAACTGTGTACAAATTTATTATAGAATAGAAGACAGGGAGTTTGTGTGCAAGGGAATAACGTATGCAATATATGTAGTACTAGCTGCGCCCCGTGGTTTCACCCGCGTAAGTTCCGATGTCGATGGAATATCGCAATACACGTAATACTAAATATTAAAGTTGTCATTCCAATCACCAACGGAAACTAAATAAATAATGTTTAACCATCTTACACATATAAGTAACTTATGTTTAACTATGGTATTTGTTTGTGACTCTACTTATCAGAAGTGAATAAATAATTACAGTACAAATAATAACTTCATTGAACAGCGCCACAAGTCTTAAGTTTTCGGCGTTGTCCTACTGAGCTACCAGGCAAGTAAAGAGGTGTAATTTTAAATACAAATAGAGATATATAGAATGGGCGTGCAACACCCGAACGTCCACTAGCACCACCTACACCTTTATCTAGACATATATAGGGGGTTGGGGTGAATGCATCACACTATTGCATCTACCGACATGCATACATGCTACAATATTGTAGTATAATAATATTGGTGGTGTTAATCGACGATCTCAACGTTCTTCTAATACCCTAGTAGTTCGTCGTTATTGCAACCTCCCCAACAAGACCTAAGAACTTTTACAAACATAGAGAGACGACAGCACCGTTGCGGGACCGTGGTAAGAAAACGCCGCTTGCAAATTCAATTTATTTTTTTGCCATTTGCATACATATACAAGTATTAAATTTCAAAACAGTTATTTTCAGATGTTTTTTTCCTTTATTTTTGTCGGTCTGCCTGTATATCTTTGTACGCGCATTACACAGAAAGCAGTTTTTACAGTTGAAGGTCCTACTCAAAATCTATACTTACTAATATTAAAAGAACGTGTGCGTGTCGGGACGCCCGACAGAAGTGATAACTTAAACGACAGACAGACTGACGCCGTAACGCGTTCGATTTTTTTTAAATCCTGGTAAATTCAAATAAGCTGCGTTGTAACCTGTAATTTTTCCAGTCTTAGAGGTGGAATATTTTCTTCAAATTAAATGGATCCAGTCTTAATTATAACCAATTATTGAAATCTGCTCGTATTTACAATTGGCGAAGGTATTGCGTTACCATACACACATAGAAATTCGGCAGACATTCGAATTGAGGACCTCACCAGATCTTCTTGAAACCTTTTGTATATGTACTTTTTGTTGTTTGGTACTAACCGCCTTAATGTGAGGTCTGAAGATTAGATGGTCGTCAAATCTCTCAAGCAAGCCTCTCAATCTGTGGGATCTCCTTCAAGGGATACCAGCGGAGTTATCTCCTGTGAAACAAGACCGCCTGGCTCTTCTCAGGATTGACCTATATGCTCCATTTCTGATACCACGCGCCTAGGGCATTAGTTGCAGATGGGAGGTGCCTGACTACTAACGATGGGTCTCTACCTGAAGAATGTCGTTGTATCGTCGTAATGTAGCTGTATCGTTTGCGAAAAATGCTGTCTGCACAGACCGATGCATCGGGATGTCGCTTATGTATTGCGTGAATAGGAGCGGAGAGAATACGGACTCTTGTAGGGTGCAGGCACGAATGGGGTGGGGAGAGGATGGTTATCCCTCCACGCGGTAACGGCAGCTAAGTTGCGTATTAACTTTACGCTAATATATGCGATCACGGGATTGATCGAGACTGGGGTGTTGGTTGAGCCTCTATTTCGATCCACGGTGCGCTTAAAAGCCGGTATTTAAAAAACTTGACTTGACCGAGTGGGGGGGTACCCTTTTATTATTTCATCTGAATATACTATATTACTACTATTTATTGTAAGAAGGTTTTTATCGTTTAAAGCAGTAATAGTCGAAACATCGAGAATCTAGGGGCATCTCATGCCGATGAGGTAGATAGACGGTAGAAATAAATAATCACTTGCTTTAATGGCGAAGGAGGAGACCGTGAGGAAGAGGTGTACCTCATCATTGATTCAAGATGTTCTAAACGCTTTATAAAGTTGGCTAACCTACACCAAAGTTAGCAGGGTTAGCAGGATTCTCCTACCGAAAACAACAATCAAATCCTAACCACTCTTATAGTGAGAGGAGGCCCATGTCGCGAATTACTCTTTAGTTTTTTAAGAACGCGAATAGAGGGGTGTTATAAGTATGACGTACCCGTGGTTCTGTCTGTGGCAATGTAGCTCCCAAACGAACGGACCGATCTAAGTGCCTTTTTTTGTTTGAAATATGACTTGATCGAGAGTTCTTAAATATAATTCAAGAAACTGTTCAACCTTTCGAAGATCATTAGCTCTTTATGAACAGATTTTCGAGTCCGGGATATTTTAAGAACTGTTTATTTGTTTTGAGGATTAGGCCCTAATTCTAACTATTATTAAAAAGCGTTTATTACGCTTTAATCACGGCTTAAAATGCATGTCAATATAAGCCATGAATCTTATCAGTCAGTCAAGCGAGCGCCTTGTTGAGGGAGGCTTTACTGACAACGAATTACCAGGCTACTAGCGGCGCATGGAGATCGTCAGTGCCTATTTAGTGTTAGCACAGATAATATTATATCTGAGAGTAGACACTAGTGCGTCTGTGTGATGCACTTACCCCAACCCCATGCTAGGTGGAGCTTCGTTGCACCCTGCCCATTTCACATACTTTACATCTCTTCGCTTCCATGGTAGTCTAGTAAGACAACGTCAAAAGCGCATTACTGGTGGCGCTGTTTTAAAATTGAGTTACTTTTGTCTAGATAGATAACAACACAACAGAATAAAAATATTATATATACCTATTTATAATGACTTAAAAAAATCTAAAATGTAGGTATCTAATAAATCTATCTTGTTCTTCACAATATAAATAAACAGTTACCGTGGACTTAGGGAGCAACGACGGTATATCTGGTAAATTAAAAAACTATCTGTCCCTCTAATGGAGAAGTATGCTCACTCTAAAAACTTGACCATAGACATGGTATTTCATCAGTTAATTAAAATCTGCAGAACTGCAGTATTTTGAGGATAGGGTTGACTGGTCTAAATGCTTTTAGGCACCGGTCTCTTGTCATCAGACCGTTTGTGTGTTTGTTTGAAACCTTCGTTTTATGAAAAATAAAACAATTTAACAGTCAGCGAGTAAACTATACTGAACTATACCATATACCAATGCACCTTCATGGTCCTCTTGCTGCCTAGTAATTCAACACGGGAAATAAGTAACCGTTAGTGGTGGCGCTACAAATAATAAATGCTTAAACCACGTCATAGATGTCACTATGCAATCTGGTGTCTGTTATGTGATAATTACGAAACTTCAGAATGGATAGGAAGCTGTTCCTTTATGTATTCTGACAACAGCTCAGCATATTTCTTTTCGATATGAATATGGCCCACTGTGAAAGTACTTTAAAGTATAGGAGACCGCTGGGAAACAGCAAACAATGTGTGTGTGTGTGTTTCTATCGGTGGTGGAGGTGGGTGGAGGAGCTCAATATAGGGTCCGGATGTCTTAATAAAATCTGTTGCCGGATCTTTTGATATTTGATATTTTAGGCGCAGTATGGCACACCGTGCAGTTTTAGTCGGTTCGATTCCGACACACCGAACCACCGAAAACCTCGGTGGGGTGATGGGTGGTTTCCAAACGAACAACAAAAAACAAAAGGGGGCTCAAGGTGGGATTGGCCACGTACTTAAACAACGTTTGAGAGATTAATAGTTGACTTCCTACTTACACCATAGAATGTTCAGCATAGGGGTGGAACTTTGCTACACACGCTTTGAATATCTGGAAGCCTGGTAGTATGACGTTGAAATGTCGTGAGTGATGACGTAACCAACAATTTTTGACATCATATCTCAGAGTCTGGCTCACGCGAGTCTGTGTCTAAACCATGTTAGCACCTTGAAATAATCTAGAGCAAATCCGCTTGGTACATCTCTCGCCTTTTCTAAACTGTAGGCCTTGTTAATCACAAAGATACGCTGAGACGCAGAGAAACAGAGCAGCCCAAAATGTAGACCTCTCTCGCCTGGCCAGAACATTAGCCTAAAGCAGTAATATCTCCCACTCAGTCTTTCTAACCAAGTACCCCGTATAATATTTAAATTATACTTTTCTTCTTGACTCAGAATTATACCTCAGGACTCACAGGGTCCCTGGAAAATAGAACCTCTACCTAAATTTACGTGTGAAGAAGAAAATGAAAGTTAAGGATATAAACTACAACCTGAGTGAGGATCAGTGAAAGAGCTTTGTTGTACATTGCCCTTTGTGTGTTATAAGAGACATATGATCCGGCTCGAAGGATCAATTTGTTAGCCTTGTGATAAGGTCAACCAATAAAACATTGTAATATAGGATAAAAATTATAATAGTAATAAATGAACGCGGAGCAAGTTCGGAACCCGTGTCTTTTTTCTGTTAGATCGCGAACTGATATTATTATACCGCGCTGTACAGATTCCCTGTTGCACCATTCAGAGGATCAGTACTGCATACAAGTAGATGCCTGGCTTGAACGTTGACTAACTTAACTTTTTTTAAATTTGAATTGTTGATTGAAGTTTAGACACAGGCTATCTACTAGGCGTTCAGAAGAGCAAAAAAATAATTTAAAAAATCTCGTCAAGTACAAGCTGTACCCATTAAAGCGATGGCACTGTTGGGGGAGGTTTCAACGGAGACCATCTACCAGGCTATTAGCGGAGGGAAGAGATCAATTACGATATATATTAATAAGGGTGCAGTTGCGATTAACCCCCAACCCCTAAATTACAGGGGCTGGGTGGAGCTTCACTGCACCTTGCCCACTTAACACACGTATACGTGCAACATGGACATAAATTTCATAATATGTAGAGGGGCGCGTGGCTAAGTGGTAACCGAGTATGTTAACACATTACAAAGTTAAGTAATAATAGGCAGGTCCGTCTAGGATGGGTGACCATTCTTAATACATTGAGACCCCTCCGTGCCTCGGAGAGTACGTTAAACCGTCGGTCCTGGGTGCCATACAAACATCTGTGGCATTCGTTGCGGGTAGTTGGAGCCCTAAAAAGTCCGACAATCTGGACTAAGTACAGAACTTCGATATTGCCTAGTACTTGGGTTGTGGAGGTCTGATGGCAGTCGCGTCACGTAAAATATCAAAGTTCGGTCGTGTCGTAGTTAGATTGAAAGCCGACCCCAAGTTAGTTGGGGGAAAAGGCGCGGAGGATGATGGTAGATAGGGATCTTACTCTATCTTTTTGCTAGCCTGCGTTCCTAGTACCTTGACGTTAAATACCGTCTATTATAACCACTTGTTAAAGAATACAAAATGAAACCCTTTCTTAGTTTGTTTAAATACTAGCAGCGTCCCGCGGTTTCACCCGCGTAAGTCCCGATCCGGTGGGTATAATATCGGTATAAAAAGCCTATGCGTTAATTCAGGTCTCCAGCTATCTACATACCAAGTTTCATCGCAATCGGTTCAGTGGTTTTTGCGTGAAAGAGTAACAAACATCCAACGATCCAAACTTTCACATTTATGATATTAGTCGGATTTAGTAGGTAATGAAAAAAATATAGTTATTCGTGATTTAATTTGTTTCTATTAACTAAACAAATGAATAATTTTTAATGCAGATTTCATACAAATAATGTTCTCGTTGTAGTTGGGGGAGGTCGAACCACCAATAAATTACCAGGCCATGTGCGGAGCAAAGAGTTCTACACTAGAACCGATGCACGGTTTAATAGTATTGATACTGCTGTCATATAGTCAATACAGTGAAAGGAGGAGCTTTATTACACCTTGCCCATTTAATATACTTATTTCTTCTATTAGTACAGTATGTTGTATCGGCATCTCTTCGCTCTCCTGATGTCCTAGTACACGGTTGTTATACCACGCGCGTTTGAGCACTACCCTGGCGCTGCTTTTTAATATTTTAATTAAACTATTTTTACCTTATATATAACCAAGATTAGATATAAATAAAATATAAAATAATATATCAGTTTATTTTCAATTCATTTAGAAAAAAAAAGCCGTTATCTATGATTAATACGGTAATTATTTTATTTTTGCTTATTTTTTAGCAGCTTGATTTGGCAGCTCTAAAAAAGGGATATTTGATATTAGTTGCAGCTTGAATAGTGCCAGAAAAGGTGATAGACAGACAGACAGATCAGTGATGAATTGATGACTTATCAAAGTTTACTATTGCAACTACGGGGTACAGGTCGTGGTATACGTGTGGTGACTCGTACGCTTAAAATACTAACATAGGTGAACCTTAATTTTAGAACATCTTTTCAAAGAAATTCCATTTTGGAAATTTAAGGGCATTCGCAAATTGATAGCCAACATGCAGTTTTGAATAGTGTGTTTTGTGAATTAGACCACCATTAGATATGGAATTACACTTAGGTACCGGAATAGCAAAATGTAAAAGCTGTGACAAAAATACAAAGGTTTCTGCAGTAGGTGTGAGCTTAGCATTCGTTCTTACCTGATTTTGCCAGCCTAAACTACATGTCTGCAAAATCCCATTTTTTTATTTAAAAAATCAAGAGTGATAAATAAAAAAAAACGTGTGCCTCTCGGTACGCCCGACAGAAGTGATAACTAGAGATCGGATAATCGGATGGATATTTACCTAAACTAATTTTTTGGATAACAAATTATGGAAGCGGCTTCTAAGTATATTTTTATTTACGAATGCAGTTGTATTGTAGCGTCGCTACTTGCGCACAAGCACGTATAATTTGCCGTCTCACTCGCACTCTTACAAAATGCATACATTTCTTGGGGTTTAATAGGCCCGATTTGACACTTGTTACAACGTAATAAGGTTGTTTTTGCTTCGTCAAAAATCACTGACAATAAAAGTAGGGAAAAGCAACCATTATACGTTGTAACAGAGCAAGTGTCATTTGTGTCAAACTGGGGTTTATTACATCTCACGGAGTATAGGTACACTTAAATTTCCCGGAATCGCGGGATTCTTTCAATAAAAAAGTGCTTTCCATAATAGCCAACATCTCAACTTTAGGTAAATATGCATCCGAATATAAGATCTCTAGTGATAACTTACACGCCAGACAGACTGGCGCCGTAACGCGTTACAGAACGAAGCGGTTTACCCTCACATAAGTTATCGCTTCAATATCTTTTGACGGTGGTGATTTTTCTTCACAGGGACGGCTTAACACCTTAAGCCGTCCCGTAAAATATTTCTATCCTATTTATTAATTTAAAATTGTAAAATCGAATAAATCAACTTATAACTAAATAATAAATGGACGCCCCCTAATAATTCTCAAATAAACAAACTTGCGAAAGCCTTTAAACTCCTAAATCCATTATATCGTATATCATTCATCCATCCATTATATCATACCTATAAACGGCTAAGTGGTTTATTACTCGTCAATGTTTGAAGGATAGGAATTGTAAAAAGGGCACTAGGAAATAGAATGTTTCAAATTTTAAAGATTATGATGATACAAAATGTTACAGACATATCGATCAGTAAGTTTGTAAAAGCGGCCGGTACTGTTAGTTCACCACTGCAACGGCCGCTTTTAGCAGCGTCGTCCACCGTGCAGGCCTCCATCCTCGCGAACCCGCCGACGGCATCTTCCTCATCAATTTCACCAGCCGCTACCAGGAATTTAATGGGCAAACATATTTTGTTATTGATTTGATAGAACTTAAGACAGATTTTATCTGATAGACCAAGAGAACTTGTATACATGGGAGTTGGACAGTGTATCATCGCAGTATAATCACAACCAAGCAGGCTTGTAAGTGTCACATTGAGCTCTCACCAGACTGCCTAATGTCGGCTCATCTCTGCCTTTATAGTACAACCATTATGTGATTCATGTACAAATTAAATGTATATGACTCATTGCGTTGCGGTTGGGGCTTGTAATACAAGAATTTTTAAGAACCAATATACATATTTATATAGGTTATGAAGGGTAGAGGCATGGGGTCCCATCTCAAAGAAAGCAAAAATGGTTCAAATAAATATCAATAGATGGCGTTACGGGTATCGATTTGTTATTGAAATGTATGGAAAATCAATATTAGGTCCTGATAAACGTATTTTCTAATTTTATAAAATACCCTAAACACGGGAAATTTGAATGAAAGCTTCTGAAGTCCAGATTTCTTGTTTTCACAAAATTCAATATTGTCATCGTTCCTCTGGCGGCAATTACTCGTACTACGTTGAGGTTGATACGGTTTTGTTATTGAGTTTGTAGTTTAATAGTTTGTAGGTACTGACTATTGACAGTTGGCCAAATGTTATTGAACTGTTTTGTTGCGTTATGTTGTAGTTAAATTATTAACACTGTAATTTTTATTCGAACTTCAAAGATACTATAAAAAATTAAGAATGAATTTTTCTCATTGTGTTTTACATATTTTTTTCATATTGTCAGGACACAATAATTAATAGTGAACAACGAAACGCATGGTATGTGTGAACTTTGTTCTGTACCAGGTTAGGTATTTATGTAACCGACATTATGATTTGGCAAATAGATACCTACTAACCCACCTACTAAGTACTTACACGTACTATCTATTTACACATACACATTGCTAATAGGAATCTTTTACCTCGGACCTCACTCGATCGCAGGGCTGCCAGATTGTATTATTGGATACAAAATTCGTATAATTCGGTAATCATAAGTAGGTATCCTGTTTGTATAGTAGATGCATTGTATAATCGGATACAATGTCATTACTGATGTTATTGTGTAATAAGTAGGTACGAACATACACATAGAGATACTTAAAATAAATCATGTCTGTGGTAAACTGTTAAGTAATTATACGTTAAGAGCTATATCACATAATAGCATTTCACAAAACTAGGTATTTACGCACGACGACTCGGTCAAACTCGCGAGTTCCCGACACCACGGCAATGTTGTCTATAATAAATTGTGACTCTGCCCTGTCCTTGAAATAATTACCTACAGCCGGGCGGTATGTAAACACGCGATACGGCTGCCCATAATTTCATCTACATACTTGAGTTTCTTTCTAGTTTTGTGATTGTAAATATTTTAATTTATTTTTGACGTGATAACGTCTTATAATTCGATGGAGCCGGCTGCACGAATGAAAAAACATGACTCATCCGGCGTTACCTCGCTCTGAGACGTTACTATGACGTCGCTCGGCTCGCCTCGTGTGCACTCAGCACCACTCGGCACCGCTCGTAAAGCAGTTTCGGGTACCTCCGTAGTGTGATATTTATAAAGCAATTTCGGGTACGGAGGAGTGTGATATTTATAAAACAATTTCGTTTACGGAGGAGTGTGATATTTATAAAGCAATTTCGGATACGGAGGAGTGGATATTTATTAAGCAATTTCGGGTACGGAGGAGTGTGATATTAATAAAGCAATTTCGGGTACGGAGAAGTGTGATATTTATAAAACAGTTTCGCGTACGGAGGAGTGTGATATCTATAAAACAATTTCGGGTACGGAGGAGTGTGATATTTATAAAGCAATTTCGGGTACGGAGGAGTGTGATATTTATTAAGCAATACAATGTACATAGTTTTTACAAGCATGAATGTGCTTTGAGCAATTGTTTTACAACTTTTATTTACAACTTTTAAACATGTGTGATATTTAACTTATTGTATTTATGCGTACTAATAAATGTAACTTGATCAATTCAATTGTGATTTAAATTTACCTCCTTCTCTATATCCATACAAAATATCTATCAAACAAATAAAATTAAAATTTTCTTTTATAAATACAACCATTCCATCAGTATTTTCTTAAGACGTTGTCACGTTCAACTATCGTCCGTAAACCGACTTTACAGACAACCAATTTTTAAAAAAAAAAATTAAATTCGTAGTGACTGAAATGAGAAGTATTCAATAAAAATACATGTCCTGATTTTTTATTATTAGATGTAATAAAATAACACACTCTAAATCTTACCAGGTACCTACCATTTTTTACTCTCATAATTATTTCATAATAATATTTGTAAGTAGTTAAATACACGAGTAAATAGTTAGCCTAGGAAATTACCTACTAGTTTTTTTTAACGCGAGCGTTGGTAGGTCTATCGTGTGTCACTTTTGTCACCCTATCGACTTATTTATTTATTAATCCATGTATTTTACTCGGTGGAAAAAGCGAAATGCCTACCTATTAAAAAAGAAACAAATTACGTTCTAGTAGGTATATAAAAAATATTTTATAGTTTACTTATACTTTCGGAGTTTCCAGGTAGGTTAAAAAATGTTTTTTCTGGGTGCGTTTTTGAAGAATTCCAGCAACAAAAACAGCACAATATAGTGTTTAATTACTCTTTGCCGTAAAAAGGAAGTATTTGTATTTATTTCAATGAAATACACAAATCGCACGCTTACTGCTTAAAAAACCATCACACCGTTTGTTGGTCACTACGGTGCATTCGCGACTGTTTGTGAACCGAGTGTATACCGAACTCGAGGCGTGTAGGTATGTCTCGCAATCCGACCGTTTGTATAAAGATACAATATTGTATAGATAGTATTGCCGTGTCGCCGCTACCGTAGTGAATCAGCAATCATGATCCTTTTTCCACTATTAAGTTATTTATTTTACTTCCTTTCTTGAAATATTGTTAATAATGCGTAATGTTCCTGCCACTAGCTATGTGCCTGCGACTTTGCCCCCAATGAAAGCAAACAGAATGACCAGTCCCCGAGTCTCAGGCAGCCCTGCTATTCTTGGCTAGCTCTTGTGAGCATTTATAGTGATATTATTACTTTTTTATTAAATATGTAAGACCGCCCACTTAGTGAAGTGCCACGCCTAACGAACAACCGAATAATCGAAATCATAGTATTTTTAGTAAGTATTCAATTTCGTAAAACAATATAAGTACAACATACGTAGGTCAATGTACAAAGCCATCAAACGGATTTGTGCTCTTTTTTGTAATTATACTAAGTACCTAAGTTTATTAAATAGGTTCTTAAGTTTTATTATTATTTTTTAGGCCATGCAGCCAAACATAACATATCTCCACTATTTACGAGTAAGAAAGTACTGACTTTATTTTGCAAAATGCCTGTGGAAACGTTACTGCGGATGACTGGAGAAACTTCTTATTTCTCGTTTCATTTTATTTCTGTGATCATTTATAGTAATATTATTATTTTTTATTAAACTGAATAGGAAAGACTTCATTTTGTATTATAAATGTATAATCGACCATACAGCATAACCATGCAACTATCGATTCCAAGATATATGATAATAACAATCGATAATCGAATAGGTTTAATAACAATTATACACTACCGCATCCCTACCGTGAGCTGTCAAAATTATCATCCTAAATTTGATAAAGTATAATTATCGCCATCTATTGGTTGCGCGTTTATTAGAAGGTAAATAAATCCATTTCGTCGCTAGGTGGCTCTAGCTATCCATAGCTATCGCGCTGCTAGCGGCATCTAGCGCCTTAATTGGCGCGGAGCCCGCAAAATGGCCCGAGTTAGGAAGGTCGCGTTTTGTTGTATGGGATGAGGTATCTGTACTAGTATAGTATTATATTATCTGTGGTAGAGGTAAGGAGAACCATTTCTGTGTATGAAATAGTACCGTCGAAAACCGTCAAGTTAGGGTGGCGCCACAATAGTAAGTGGGTAACTTTTAATGACCAAAAGTTTATTAGAGTAGGGTAGTTAATTAAACAAGGAAATTATATTTACTAAATTATTACGCGTTATACATATATATTGTTTTATATATATAATATTTATGTATTTGAGGTTTTATATACTGCAGTTACATCAACTGCACTAGTCAAAAGAGATATTAAATCAACTCAGCACATTTCACTCCGCACCATCCTCTCCTCGGAGCTATTCTGGACAATTTCTACTTGGTTGTGGATAAAGCTAGAAGCCTAAATTGTCAGTCACTAAGAGGGCATAATATAACTGGGTATATTCGTCTGGGCTATCGTTTTAATGACGTACTCTTTCTGGGCTTTAAAATGTATGTAGGGTTACCTCTTTAATATATTTATTTATAAAATGCAATTGGTTTACCTATTAATTAAGTACTTACCAACGCTTATTTTTCATTTAAATGTTTAAGTATACAGAAATCCCACCTGTTTCATTTTTATACTAGCAGTGCCTCGCGGTTTCACCCGCGTAAGTCGCGATCCCGTGGGAATGTCGGAATAAAAAGTAGCCTATGCGTTAATCCAGGTCTACAGCTATCTACATACCAAGTTTCATCGTTATCGGTCCAGTAGTTTTTGTGTGAAAACATTACAAACATACATACAAAAACACAAATGTTTCCTCTTTATAATATTATTATAAGCGTAAAATATCGTAGTTCGGCCGTGTCGTAGTTAGACAAGGTTAGAAAAGGCGCGCAGGATGATGAGGATGATGATTAAACTGTGTGGTGGAAATATTGTATATCTTACAAAAAGTTTAAATAAATAATTTGAGGGAAACAAGGGCAAATATGGTTAAGAGGGTTTTTTTTTATTTCATAAATAGTGTTGCGGGGCTTTTTTTTTTCTCTTACTTTATCTACCTACATTAATATACTGCACATAAACAACCATACAAATTTTTTATGTGTATTTTACAGATTTTTAAGAATATATCAATACGATCTCGAATTACGTTTTAGTAATTTAAAGCGTGTGCGCGGGATCCCGCTTTGGCAACCCACTGCGTGTGACGGCGTATAAGATCCGCCGACGGACCAGCGGCCGGTAGCTATTTAACGCGCGCAGGTAGTGGTGTGACGACTCGACTTTTCTAACCGGTTTGAGTATTTATTTCTAAACTATCAAATCGGAAAAGATGATAATATACTCCTTTAATAATTCGATAGTGGTAGTATAAATCCGTTCGGAGAAGCCCCTGAATTTCTCGAAGTTCATCACTGCTGTGAATGAAGCGGCGTATATTAGTTAGGGCAACTTTCACAGATGGCGCAATTTTAATTACGAGTTTTTACAATAGGTAGTTACTATATTTTGATACAATTTATTCAATCCATTAAATATACCTACTTATATATAGCGAAAGCAACTTCGTTCCAACCGGGTGTCCCGAAGTGTGGATGTGTCGGATATATGTGTACGTATCAGTATCCGCGGATATCCGAGGGGAAACAAGATCTGCATCCTTTGCTTTTCAGAGGAACGGATCTTTTCAATAACGTTTAAGAACTTTTAAAAGCTTTAAAATGCTTATAAATAATATTTAAATTATTTATGATATTGTAAAAATTAAATATTAAAACATTGTAGTGAGATATCATTAATGATAACAGTTCTAAGGTACTAATTAAACAATTTTTATAATGAGATCTCTCTAAAAACATTGTTTTCACTCGTGTTCCCTTTCGATATGCTTATTAAATTAATGAAAAACGTCGTGTTTGTTGTATATAACTCCACATCATTTGTCGTTCCAAAGTCACTTGCAGCGGATTCGCGGATCTAGACTAGGAAAGAGAAAGTGGGGTACCCCTCCCTGGTCAACTTGGTTTCACCTAGGGATCGACAGAAGACCAGTGATCCGAAAAAGAATACTCCTTGGAGATGATGCTGAAGTAAGATATGACGCAACAGTGACCTGACTATATGTATATCTAACTTTGCGTACGTATTGTACACAGTTATTTCTTAGGCTTTTTATTTTTACCATTTATGTCGGGTAGCTGTATAGATAAATAAAGACTAATAATCCGTGTATTTTTTAATGATTTTAACCATCAATGTCTCTTACATTTTCAGAGTTGCTGCTATTGGACACGACTCAGTAGTTACATGTGCCGCTATATTTGGAGACAATTGTCAGTCGTTGGTGTCACCAAGTACCCGCCCACACAACACCCATGGAGTACCAGAAGCGCCTCGGTACGTCGGGCATCGAGGGGCAATATTTTGAAACGAAACTTCTCGCTCTGGTTCTGTTAAGATTGCTTGAACGACGATCGCGTGGCAAACTTATGTTTAGCCACAAATATGGATGAAATGAGCGCTTACGATGATATTTGCATCAAAATAAATACAGTAGGACACGAACGGCCCGTCGCACTGTTCATCTAACAAGAACACAAAAAACATGTTGATGCATCTCTGTTCACAAAAACAAGTTATATAAAAATCAAAACTAAGATATCTTCGCCAAAACGATGATGTTTTTTTTGTAAACACCTTAGTATAGAAGATAGTATATTCATTTTGTATACAAATGCTCAAATCTCAAGATTTATACACAACATTTAATCATAGTCAGAACGTTTTAATTAATGACTTGTTGAAAATCAGTGGAACAGTGGGTCGTCATTTGCTTTGTTCCAAACAACTTGTAGAAAACTTTACCAAAACAAAATTTGAAGGGGATTTAATGTCTCTGGCTGAACACTTTGCAACGTATTTGTGTGATGAAACCAAGCAAGCGCACATCCAAAGTCACATGACTCCTCAATAACAGAAGCGTCAGTAGACGATCTAATAGCATCGTTCTTGTTACACAAGTCGGCTGTCACACTAAGTCTGACAGACCTCATAGTGATGTGGAGCAGTCGCGACTAATTAGTATTTCGCGAGAAACAAATATCTACGGTCACTAAAACTGAATGTCTCTGTTGGTTTTGGTAATATTGATATGGTAATGAGCAGTGGTCCCAAGAAAATTAAAAAAAAGAACCACTTGGTGACTCATGTTGTATTCCTCGTCTCAATAAAAATAATACACTTGAACACTAAGACTGCTTTTTATTATGTGACCGTTACGTTCATACCAAAATCTACAAAACCATAACCTAGACAGACTGATACCATAAACAAATGTTTATGGTATCAGTCAATATCTGAGAGCCGTTAAATACAGCTCTCGGATAGTGATGGGAATACATTACATTCGTCCTAAGAAAAGTAAAACATAGAACATTATGCAATTAAAACATAAAATTATTTCTAACATCAACTTCTAGGGCTCTGTCCTCTTCATTATTTGTAAATAGCTTATTTGCTGGTGCCTCAGTTTCTACAATTTCTTGGAATAACATCTTACTTGGTACAATATTTAAATCTAATGGCTTAGTCACCCCACTTTTCACCCGCACATGGTCTGAGAGAAGAGACATGATAATATTATATATATTAGGGGCAAACGAACAAACGGGTCACCTGATGGTAAATGACTACCGCGGCCCATGGGCACCTGTAACTCAAGTCACAAGTGCGTTGCCGCCCTTTAAGGTTTGAGTAGGGGACGAGCGGGAAGAGGGGAGAGGGGGATTAGAGGGGAGGAGAGGGGTACTAGAGGGCAGGAGAGGGGGAGAGAGGAAGGACGGGAATAGGGCAGAGGGAAAGATTAGGGCCTCCGGTAACCTCACTCACGCGGCGAAATGCAATGCAAGCATTGCTTCACTGCCGGTTTTCCGAGGCCGTGGTATCGAGCGGAGTCGAGCCGGCCCATACGTGCCGAAGCATGGCTCTCCCACGTAAATAATAAATGCTCTTTTGACAGCTCTTTACACCAAACAACATCGCCTTCATTAAAACAATGATCTTTTCATTATTCTTTGGATACCTACCTTTGCCTTGAAATAATATTATTAGGTTTAATTAGATCGAATCTTGTTCTAGGCTTTTGTTTGAACAAAATCTCATTGCACAACATGACAGTTATATTTGGTAAATGCTTTGCTTATTGTGGATGGTCGCTTTTCAATTAAATTAAACTGTTTTTATTGTTTGCACTGTTCTCTCAGCCATGCTGCCATTTGACTGTGGGTGATAAGGTAGAGTTCACATCCATTTGTTTTTAAAAGTTTACGAATTCAGTAGAATTAAAGGGGGCCCATTGTCACCAACTACCTGAGCCAGTACACCTATTACTGCAAAGGTTTTACAATGTTTTTCTATTACTTGAGCAGCAGTGGTATTTGGCATGATATGAACATCTATCCATTTTGATCTTGAATCTACTAACAATAAATAGGTAACAGAATCTATATAAAAGAAATCTATATGTACTCTCTCAAAATTATTTCCAGTGGGTTTACAATGACAAAGGGTACAAACATTTGTAAACCCCTTAGTAGATTGACAAATATCGCAAGCAAAAATTACTTTTTCAATGTCCTCCCCTAACCCAGGCCACCAGCAATATTCCCTTATTAACATCTTAGTCTGAACAATACCCAGATCTGACTCATGAAATAAACTTAAAACTAGGTGTTAAATTAAGCAGTATTGTAACTCTTCTGCCCCATTAAAAACATTTTTGTTCTACACACAATTCAGCTAGTTTTAAAAAGTATGGTTTTAATTTAACATCATTTTACACTTTTTGGCCAACCTGAAATTACATATTCATATACCTTACATAGAATTGGATCTATCCTAGTACACAAGGCAATATCTTTAAAGTCCAAGGGAGGATTATCTGTAAAATTTAAATAATTTATTGAATTTATAACATCAGTGGGTTCAGGCAATGGTAAACGGGACAAGGCATCTGGATTTCCCAACAGAATTCCTTTTCTGTAGCTTATATCTTAAGTATATCCAGACAAGTAGAGCCCATCTTTGAAGCCTAGCATTAGCAGTAACCGGTATTCTTTTTAATGGATCAAAAATAAACTTCAATGGTTGATGATCTGTTACTAAAATTAACTTGCAACCATACAAACATTTATGTTTTTTTTTACAGCAAATATAATAGCTAGCTTCTTTTTCTACTTGTGAATATTTTTTCTGAGCACCGTTTAAAGTTGCTGAAGCAAAAATAATAGGTTTCCTATCTATTTCATGACTAAGTACTGCCTCTACTCCATACTTACTTGCATCGGTGGTCAAAAACAATTCTTTACTACAATAATAATGAACTAATAACTTACTAATAATTGTTTACTGTTTATAAAAGCCTGTTTACACTCTCCTGTCCATTTAAACGGGGTATTATTTTTTAAATAATTTATGTAATGGATTTAAACATTCTGATAATCTATGTAAAAAATTCCTTTAATAGTTTAAAAGTCCTAAATAGGCTTATAGCAGCTATTATCTTATAGAAGCTATTATAAATGCTCCAAAGAATGTAACATAATTATGAAATTGTGTTACATTCTTTGGAGCAGGAGCCTTTATAATAGCTTCTACCTTTTACCCTTACCTTCACGTGATTACTCTTCTGATATTAATTGTTGGTAAGCTCCCCCAGTTAAATCATTAAAAATGTCCTCTGGTACTAGCAAAGGGTAATGATCGGTGTCAAACTGTTTAATGTTAAATTGTAATCAACACATATTCATAATTTCTTTTCACTTCTCTGTGCCAATACTATTGGACTGGCCCATTTACTGTGTCTAACATGCTCAATTATACCAGCCTTTTGTAAACCTACAAATTTTTTCTCCACTTCATTTTTCGAGTAAGGAATTGTATAAGCTTTATGAAAAATTGGTTCCGCTCCCTCCTTGATTTTTAAGTTAGCCTTAAAATGCAAAATATGAGCCGACCTATCCATTTTAAAAACTTTACTATATTTTGTTTTAATACACTTAATGAAATCCTCTCAAAGGGAGTGAGCATTGAGCTCACTCTCTATATATTTTCAATTTTTTTACCTTCCTGAAGCTTAAAATTATTTCTCCAATTTGAAAATAAAAACTTTTAACCAATTCCTACCTACCAACGGTTCAAAATATTGTCCATCACCAATGACAGTTAAATATAAAAAAAAATTTTGATTTTTTTAAATGAACTCTCACTGATCTCACACTCAACCTCTAGCCGGAAACAGATTTCAGTTTGTAAGTACACAGTCCTAGTTTTAATGTGTAGAAAAACATGTCATTGTAATTTTAATGGATCACTGATTTACAAGCACCTGTGTCAATTTGCACTTTTAGGCATTTACCGCTTCCTAGTAACATGGATGTGTAGGCACTAGTTTCATCAATGTTTCCTAACATTACCCCTTGTTCAGTAGGTATCTTGATTTTCACCATTGACTAATGACTTAACCTTGTTGCTTGATTTATATCTCTAAAACTACTTGGCTTGCTTTTTAAAGACAGCATGTCCAATTTTTCTTAAAGCGCATTTCTTGTTTATGACCTCCTCCACAACGGTTACATTCTCCTCCCACTTTACTAGGAGTGTGTGGTTCTTTTATTGACTTCCAAAATGCTCACCTCTTTTTGAATACATTGAGTATCTGTCTCAGCACTTTCGAACGCAGAAGTAATTTTTATAGTTTGCTCAAATGACAATGTGTCTCCTGTGAGTAATTTATTTATGATTGGTTTATTTGCTAGTCCGCATACAAATCTGTCTCTGAACGCTTCATTCAAAAAGTTTCCAAAATTGCACAGCGCGGATTTGGCTTTGATATCCACTACCTACGTATTCGTTCACTGTTAGACCCTCTTTTTGTTTAGTGTTATAAAATTCATATGTTCCCGAACAAATGATTTTTTAACATTGTAGTGAGCTGACAGTGTTGTGCCACCAGCTCTCTGTAATGCTTTTATGGTGGTATTTCGGGGAAAACCAAATTCTTCAACACGTTGTACGTTTCTGGGCCCATTAATGTAATAAACATGGCTACCTTTTTTTCGTCATCGATGGAGTTTATGATAAAAATTCTATCGATGTAGGCCTCAAAATCATTATTCGGGTCATACTGTTCTATAATGCCAATCATCGTCGCCAAAATGTTGTATTCCTAGTCTTATTAAAATAATACACTTGAACACTAAGACTGCTTTTTATTATGTAACCCATGAACTGACAACTTGGAAATAGGCAAAGACTACAATAGTATGGAAATAGGTGTGGGGATTGACGGAGCGGCCGGAGCGGTATTGAATGGTGGAACGAATATCGAACTGTCCGTGTGACGTATGCCGCGACCGTTGCGTTCTGTTCCGTGCAAGGGTGTATTTTGAAAAGCAGGACTTACTTTTATGGACAGAAAGCAACGATTGAAGACATCAAAGGTGCCTGAGCTACTTTTTATGTTAGCAATTATAAATAAAAAATATCTATATATAATATATTATGTATTATGATCTACAAATTTAAATATTACTTAATTATGTATATATACTATCAATTGATTTTTAAAGACCAAGCCAATACATTAATTTAAAATATTTTAAGTCTAAATTAATTGATATTGTTAACAACCACCATGTATGTCCGAGGAACTGTCTGAACCGAAATAAAACTGTTAACTACAATGTCCGGATAAAACTAAGGAACTATATAGTTCCTCGGACATGTTTCCTGGAACTAGTTCCGACAAGGAAAGGAACCGTTCCAGGTTCAATCCCATGTCGGACATGGTTTGCGCATGTCTACATCCGACTCACGACATTAATTACTATTATTACTAATACAAGCAGACACCCTGGGTAGAGATGTGCGATATTGATCGATATCGTCTAAAGATCGATATTAATCTCCGAAATATCGCTATTTAAATATCGATAATTGGAGCTTTGAAATATCGCCATATCGATATTTTTAACATGATATCGGGTTATTCTCGAAATATTGAAACTCGATCAGTGCTCTTTTGCTTATGTAAAAAAAAATGTTTAATGTATTCATTTACAAACATCGATATAGTTTTTTTACGAGCAAACTCAGCAGAGTAGCATCCCTATTTTACCTTCTCTATAAATGAAATGAAAATAAAGTCAGTCAATTCTCACTCATTCATTTATTACAAGTCAGTCAGTAGAGTAGTCACTAGTCAGCTCAGTTCTCAGTTCTATTAACATTGCGTCATTGTAAAAGAATTTAAGTGCAATATTTTCGAGTGGGATATATTATAAGTTTAAGATGAAACTTCGAACGCGACCCACGAAAACGCAAGTATTGATGTGCAACTTATTGTACCGACTATTAAAAACAACAAAAAGATGTATAAGAATCACGCCTTATGACTAGTTTGTCCTGATGTTTTAGAAAAAAAAAATTTTTTGTCTATATTCTACCATTTTTAGCTTATGTGATTCGAATTCATGCTACTTAAAGCTAATCGATATTATAAAATATCGATATTTTGTGCCCGATAATATAGATTTATCGATATCAATATCGATATTTTACTAATATCGCACATCCCTACACCAGGGTTGCCAACCTTAGAACTTTTTTCTGGTACATAAACAACCAAAGATCTCGTACTTGGGCTTTAAAACCTCGTACATTCATCAAGCATTTAAAAAAATGTTCTAAAACCATAATTATGACATACTAACTTAAAAATGTTTGAATTAAACAAATGAAATGTTGATATTTTTAAAACAATTTTTTTTCTGATGTGTTTCACGGTTCGTATCGCCACAAACAAGTAAAAGGTAGGGAAACAATATTAAAAAAAGGGAAATTTTGAATTTGGATAGGATCTGGATCAAAAGGAGTTATGGAACAAATTAATATAGGCACATATTTAGATTTTTAAGAGTCATGGGTTGTTATAAAAGAGGCTAAAATATTATATACATCAGGAGTATTGGCAGACAAAAGTAGGGGAATAGATGAAGGAAGTGGAATGCAGATGGAAACTAAGAAAGACATTAAATTTGATTTATTATATAATGGGCAAGAAAAGAATACATGATTTAAATATCCCACTTCACCACACTCGCATAGGTCACTGTTGATAATTTGGAATCTGGCAAGGTGAGCCGGAGTACATACATGACCAAGTCTCATTCTAGTGAGGAAACTTGTAACGCGTTTATTATAAATAATTTTGCCGAACCAAGGCTTTGAAGGAATCTTTGACTGGATCCTAGCATAATGTTTACCTTTGTAACGGCTGGATTCAGCCCAAAGATTCTCCCAACAGCAACAATTAAATTTAGATTACAGCACTTTAAAAGTAAATCCCTAATATCAACGATAATAGTATATAATTATAACACATTTAAATGGAAATCTGCTTAAAGCTTGCAATGCACTTAATACTTCAGAAAAAATAACAGTTTTTTCAAATTTGTTTGAAATGACATACTCAAGAGTTTGAAAATAGCATAACATTCTCCAGTAAAAACTGAAGTTTCAGGAGGAAATTTGATTTTAAATGCATTATTAAATTGTGAATGAAACACTCCCATGCTGTCCTGTCCCGCAGTAGAATGTTTCGAAGCAACTGCAAAAATGTAATGAAACAAATTTTCGAAAAGTTATGGGGCATAGGGATACACAGTCATTGGGACTCTGTGACGTTTTTTGAATGTAGACGACGCGACGTACGGCGCCGCATCGGAAGAATGGTAACACATTCTGGCAACCGACTGTGACTGTACAGGAGACTTGACTTTGCGATACTGATTGACTGATTCAAATTGAATCTTTCGCAACTGATGGTGTAGAGGTATCTTTGGTAATAATTTCTTTTGAACATTGACATTCATCTTTATTATACTCTTTTCCTTGACCATGTCGTTTACGACTTCATTTTTTGTTACAATGTCTACAAGTCCTATCTACAGCTAAACGTTTACGGCTATTATCCCAAACTCATAGATGTATCTGTTTCCATGCCAGGGAACTTACCCCAAAGTTCTTGTTTTATTTACACTTTTTTTATAATAAATATATACAATACAATAATATACAAACTACGATCACCCTCTGATACAAATTTATATTAAATATAGATTTTTTTTTTTAAATAAAAGGTTCTAAAAGCCCGTCTTCACGCATTGTGTTTCCCGCGCTTTCTACCCAATATGTCTACTTTTGCCAACCGTTTTATTTTGTTTTGTTAACGTTTCATACAAACGGAGTTTCAAGTTAAGCGCTCCCTAGACGATCATGCTGCATGACATGCTGAATCCGGCATGAGAGTTTTGTATGTTATGTTTTAGTGCTTAGTGTTAGTTTTAGTAATAGTCTTATTAATTGTTAGTACTCAATGTAAACATTACGTATTATATGAATGCTGTGGGCGTCTATAATGTAAAGCACAATATTGCATATGTATATTGTTGATGCTCCTTAATAAATAAAAATAAACAAATATAAACAGGATACATAAGATTACGATTTTATTATAAGAATTTTGCTTCTAATTATAGTAATTATGTATCTCTTTATTGTACACCTTTAATGTAAAAACAACAAACAACAAAAACAAAAAACAATACAAACATTCAGGCATATCAATTGGCGGTCTTATCGCTCACGGCGATCTCTTCCAGACAACCTTTGTACGGATATTAACAAATATATTTCAGGGTAGTCTGTGGTGTACTGAGATAGGTTAATATATATTTTAATATATACTTAGAATACTATACTTATATTACCATAAACATACTACATACATACATAAATATGTACCTATATATATACATATATAGGATATATATATTTATAGCAGATTAAGATGAGATAACCGCTTATAATGACAAGTAATAGTCCTTGACCAGTTTTTTAAATGTCTGCAAGGTTTTGGCTTGTCGAATTGACACAGGTAGGTTATTCCATAGCCTCACCGCTTGCACTGAGAAGGATTTATCTGTAAATTGTGTGGTATGTCTAGGCATTTCTAATTTCAAATTCTCTGATGATCTCAGGTCCCGACAATGTGTGTTGTGTAAGAATTTAAATCGTTCTTTGAGATAAGAGGGCGTGTGTGGATAAAAGAGAGTACTATACAAGAGAGAAAGAATATGAACATACCGGCGAAAGCGTATAGGTAGACACTTGAGCTTAGAACGGTACTCTGAGACGTGATCATATTTACGTAATCCAAATATGAATCGAATGCAGACGTTTTGGAGCCGCTCAAGTTTGTTCAATTGGTCTTCGGTGAGATCTAAATAGCTGACATCCCCGTAGTCAAGGATAGGGAGAAGAAGAGATGGTGCGAGCGCAATTTTCGTGTTGGTGGGTAGGAAGTTCCGGAGGCTTCGCAGAGATCCCGCTGTTGCAAAAAGTTTACGGCTAACTTTTTCTATTTGAGGGCCCCAGGATAAGCACCTGTCCAGATGTATACCCAGGTTTTTAACCATGTCACTGTATGGAATAAGTGAACCGTTGCAGTAAATAGTTGGCATTTGCTGTCAGTTTATTTTGCAGTTCAGCCTAGGACTGCCTACTACAATGAATTGCGTTTTAGACGGATTTACACTAAGCCCATAATCCCTACTCCAGGTACATATTTCCGTTAAATCCCTATTAATAACATCAACTGCTTCTGATATATTATCCGGAGCAGCTCTAGAGTAAATTTGGAGATCATCTGCATAAAGATGGTAGAAAGAAAGTAATCTTTTTGTAATGGAGTTAATAAAGACTGCGAAAAGTAATGGGGATAATACGCCGCCCTGAGGTACGCCCGCAGATGTCGTGCACCAAGAGGAGTAAACGTTTTCAATACAAGCACGTTGCTGGCGTCCATACAGGTAACTACGAAACAATTCAATTGCTGATGGAGATATGTTAAGAGAGCATAATGTACCTAACAAGACATCAAAATCCACGGTGTTAAAAGCATTACTAAAATCCAGTAAAGCAAGGACCGTCAGCTTTCCTTCTTCCATGCCCGACCTGATATCATCCGTGATATGGACTAGGGCTGTTGTCGTACTATGGCCAGGGCGAAAACCGGACTGGAGAGGATTTAGGAGGCAATTTTTTGATAGGAATAAACTTAACTGAGCGTGGATTAGTCGTTCAAGGACTTTAGAGAGAAAAGGAAGAATAGATATGGGACGGTAATCTGAGAAAGAGGAAGGATTAGGTTTCTTAGGAAGGGGTGTGATTTGTGCCATTTTCCAGGCAGATGGAAAAACATTAGCGGATACAGAATAGTTAAGGATATGACAAATTACGGGTAGGATTTCATTTAAAATAGGAAGTACCATATTACGGCTGATGTTGTCGCTTCCTACTGCATTGGAAGTTATTGACAGTATGCTCTTCCTAACATCACAAGCAGAAAATTGACTGAAAACGAGTGGAGAACAGTCAGGAGTCGGCAGAGAAGAAAGATAATTCAGCGTTGTAGTTTTATTTCTCCCTCCGAAATTGGAGGAAGTAGAAAAATATGAATTTAAGGAATTGATATCAACATCTTTCGAAGCAGAGTTCGGACGTGGTTTACCGACCCCTAATGACTTAAGAAATTTCCAGACCTTAACTGGATCACCATTTTCAACGGATTTGTGGATATATCGGCGCTGACCATTCCTACACATCTTATTGCAGTGGTTTCTAATAAGGACAAACTTTTCCCAGTTTGAACTCGTAGGGTGGCTCTTGTACTTTGTATGAGCCCTTGCTTTCTTTTTCTGTACCCTCTTGATTTCTTCAGTCAGCCAAGGTGCGGGCAGATGTCGTACCTTTATTTGACGAACTGGCGCATGCTTGTCATCTAAATGCATTATATTGTAATGTGTCATATAATTATACAATCTGGCAACCCTGCTATGGCATGACAGGCCGATATACAGACGATCATGCGTGCATGTCAATCGTAGCTTGCAGGATGAAAAATAAAAAGACTTGTCAATCAACTACCAGCATGTAGTTTGCATGTCATGCACGTAGTTTGCATGTCATGCACATCAATCAATAAACGATCATGCATGCATGACAGCACGTAACGCATATCATGCCGCATGATCGTATAGGGAGCGCTCGCTTTACAATTTCTCTCGTTTCTTTTACATTCAGATATAATTAGTATACGCATCACTTTTACACACTAGCACTGTGCCGACAGATGAACGAGCCGAGAAGAACAGATTAAGTGTTACTACAATGCATGTAATTTTGATGCATATATCCATGATTTTAGAGATTAGTCTATACTCGTTTTATTTTGACTTTATTTAAAAACAATCTCAGTAGTTCTGTTAGATGGCTCGAGTTAAACACAAATATTTGTTTTGGTTCATTGATAATTATATTTATAGTTAAGATCTTTCTTTTTTGAGATATTAATATACGCTGGTTTTATTTATATATTTTGAAAAAATAATCTCATAGAACCTAAAATAGAAAAAAAAAAAAAAACAAACAAATTCAAAAAAGGCAAAATATATAGATATTTTAAATCATTTTAAATATTTACTGAATAAATTAGGAAGGGAAGTCCATTTGAGTTGACGTTTACTGATGTTCAAAGAATCTTTCTTTCATAAAATTGACCATCAATTATTCGAAATCGTCGATTTAATAAATAATTATTATAATAAAAAATTATAGATCAACACACACAGAGTCACCGCAACAATAGTTTGCTTCGTCAAATGTAAAATGATTAAAGAAAACAAAAATGGATAACGTAATATCACATCTGCTGTTTCGATCTATAACCGCCCGTTTCCAAATGGTTGAGCCTTGTGAGAAGAAATCGGGCAAACAAACTCACGGCCACTCTTTTAAAAAAGAAAAACCAGACAGTTTCAACAATATTCAGTAAATATCACATCATATTGTTGTGTGCTATTATGTTTTTAAAATTAAAAGTACATAAACTAAAAAAAGGTAGATGTAACTATAACTGGATGCGGAAGGCGGAGGACCGGGGGCTGTGGCGCACATTGGGAGAGGCCTATGTCCAGCAGTGGACTATGATAGGCTGATTGATTGATTTGATTGATTTGATGTAACTATAACCACTGTGGCGTACGCATACCGCGTACTTCTAACAATGCATCATACGTTCGTTCTCGTTACTATATTTTACCGTCACATATTTAAGGTATCTTATATAACTTGTCAAGTTTGTACATTCTTTTCTTTACTTCATAAAAATATATCTTGTTTAACCCTACTACCCCTATCTATTTAAAAAAAACCTTTCGCATTTATGCACGACACACACAATAGATATTTGAGATCATGGGAAAATTTAACGTTTTTTACCCATCAAAAAGTGCACAACGCCGCTAAAGAAGTTTTCACTTCAAAACAAGAACCCTCATAGTATCATTTTGTTGTCCGCCTGTCTGTGTGTCAAGACCCTTTTTCTCAGGAACGCGTGGAGGCATCAAGTCAAACAAAAATAACAAAAATTTCATTAACATCATATATCACCATACAACATCAATACTTACTTTAATACATTATGTTCAAGGTGAAAAAAAACTTCATGATGGAACACTTTGAAACATGATGTCATAAATTGCGGGTTACGTCATCACTCACATTTCAACGCCATACTACCAGGCTTTCAGATATTGAAAGGGTGTGTAGTTCCACCCCTATACTGAATCTTGCTGTCATAGTAGAAGCTCTAGATAAGTGAGCAAGCTTTATGAATAAAACAAGAGAAGTTCATACAATCATATTTGATCCATTGATCTAAAAATAACATTTTCTTGAATGTTTAGAATGCTGAGTTTATATATCAAAAATGAACAAGTAAATAATTTAGTTATCATTTAGGATTATTCTCTACGTTAAATTTTAAATATCTCAACGATAATTGTTAAAATGCATTTTAAAATTAAATGAAGATGCTCCTAATTTGTTTAGTTTAAGTTATCGTAGAGAATTAGTCTTAACAGCTAATCTCTCAAACGTTGTCGAAGTATGCGGTACGTGGAAGGTCCTACCGTGAGCCCCTCCTCCAACCACCACCAATACAACATTTGGATTGCTAATTGTCAGAAAATATAAAGGACCATGTTCCTGAAAATCTTGTGATTATTACATATATAGCACAGATTGTCTCTATTTATTCATACGCGAAGAGAATTCTTGGTACGCATTATTATGAAAGTTCCGCGAATGGAGGAACGTGAATACTTGAAGTTTATTTATTGAAGAAGTGCAGAAAGCTAACCAACATGTTTAAACAATATTAACAAATACAAAAAAAATTGGTGAAAACGGCTACATCAAGGTACACGCGTCCGGTATATATGTTATGTTAGCCTATACAACGACAGATCAAATTATACTGAACAATGAAATAAACCAAAAAAAAAATAATTAATAAATAGTGATTGAAATTTGACAACAGGCAGCATAGTGTCATCTATGACGCGGTTTAACGGTATAAGGATTTAATCATTTTGTAGCGCCAATACTAAGAGTAACTTATTTCCTGAGCCGGAATACTAGGCTGCAAGGGTCCCGAGAAGGTTTTAAGCGAGCGAAGCGAGAAAACGAGAGAATCCACAAATCGTATGAAGGCTCAAAAGGCGACCTACGAGTAAAAAGCATTTGGACCAACCAACCCTATCCCCAGAATGGAGTTCTGGCGACTTGAATTTACCGATGAAATACCAATCCTATGGTCAAGTTTTCTGTTTAAACATACTTACCCACTATATGGACTCAAAATAAAGAGTCAAATGCTTCTTGTGCCCTGCCTCCTGACATTTATACTTTAACAAAATATATCGTCGTCGTGCATCAACCATTATTTATATCGTGAAGACTAACAAACTTTCAACCTGCTGCAAATATTTTTTTCTGGATTTAGTACCTAAATGTACATGATTTAGATTTTTTTCGTCACTATAATTCATTTTAAGTAAGTATCTATATATATAAAAGAAAGTCGTGTTAGTTACACTATTTATAACTGAAGAACGGCTGAACTGATTTGGCTAAAAATTGGTGGGGAAGTAGCTTAGAACCAGGAAAAGGACATAGAATACTTTTTATCACGTTCCCGTGGGACGTGACATAAAACGTGGTATAACAAAACGCAACTGATATGGAATAACAAAACGCAACTGACAGCTGAACGTAATGTTTCATTATGTGGTCTATGGTTAATTATAGTAGAATTTTGAAGTTGACCGGTTGATGTGTTTGTTTATTTTAGATAAATAACACCCAGACAAAGTACAAGTTATCATGTTCATCACACAATTATTTAGATAGTAATTATCTATATATATAAAAATGAACCCCTATTTCTTCTGGTCACGCTATAACTTGAGAGCGTCTTTACCGATTTCATTCGTCTTTTTTTTAAATGTTTTCTAATACTTCGTAGAAGGTTCTTTCATTAAAAAAAATTAAGAAAATTGTGCAGAAACTTAGAAAATTGAGGAAACCCAACGACTACCTTTATTATAAACTTTTTAATGTAACCTTAGCCCCAACGTTATTTACTCTTTGCTAAGCACGTTTGAAATAACTGTCAGTTGTTTGACAGTAAGAGACAGATCGCACACCGCCAATATCGTTTACAAAGATCGCATAATTCTAGCGTAGCGTTATATTCTCTTTGCATTAATTAGTTGTATCGGTCGGCATCAAGGACTTCATCATGGAAATCCATGGTCGGCATTAAGAACGAATTATAACCCTTACCCAGCTCCCTGGTCGGAATTGTATCTTTGACGTGGTAAAATTAAACCTTTTTGCTTTGATTTTGCATATTGTTAATTAATTGTGGTTTTAATTTTTTAGTGCACACTGCACAGTCGATTGAATCGAAAAAATTGTGGAGTTTTAAGTTTGTTCATTTATAATTTTCAGTTGAAAATTTGATATTAAAAATGCCAAGAAGTAGACGTAAAAACATAGGTCGCAGAACTCGCAATCCCGCAAATCAAAGATATTTAACAGCAAGTCAAACTGATGAGCAACGCAAAGCTCGAAATGAAGTTGAACGGAATCAATATCAAGAAAATAGAAATGTTGCAGTTGATCCACATCGAGCTGCATTCAATTATAACGTGCCAATCGATTACAGTTCACAGCAAATCACGTCTTTGTAATGGCACCCAGCTTGCGGTGAAGAAATTAATTAACAACGTCATCGAAGCCGCAATTTTAAAAGGGAAGTATAAAGGCGAAGACTGAGATGATGATGAGATTGAGTCCACACATCCCTCTGATTGCAAACGACATGCCATTCGACTTTAAACGGTTACAATTTGCAGTGCGGCTTGCATTTGCAATGTCAATAAATAAATCGCAAGGGCAGACGTTAAGTGTTTGTGGCATTAATCTTGAAAATCCACGTTTTTCCTATGGCCTGTATGTCACCTGTGACCGTATCGGAAAACCATCAACATTATTTTTTTTATGCGCCAGGAAACAAAACTGACAATCTTGTGTATCAACAAGCATTACAATAAACAATATGTCTATCTATGTTTTAGAGATAATAAAAAAATACAAACATACAATATCAGAAATAATTATTATGAGTTAAGTATTCCAGTTTGAATTGAATGACAGGACAACGTCTGTCGGGTCAGCTAGTTATAAATATTTTTATTGTGTTGGGTGTTATGTTATTCCTACGGAGCAGATATCTGCTCCGTGGTTGTTCCAAATAACATTTTAAAACAGCGCCACCAGTCATGCGCTTTTGACGTTGTCTTACTAGGCTACCATAGAAGCGAAGAGATGTGAAATGTAATGTGAACTAAATTTGACATTGTACCGTGTGAAATGGGCAGGGTGCAACAAAGCTCCACCTAAACATAGACGACGGGGGTTGGGGTAAGTGCATCACACAGATGCACTAACACCTACTACCAGATATAATATTATCTGTGCTTCCACTAACTGGGCTCCGAAGATCTCTTTGCGCGGCTACTAGCCTAGTAATTCACTAAAACCTCCCTCAACAAGGGGCTCGCTCGACTGATTGATTGACTTTTAATAAGTTAAATTTATTACAAGAGCTAGCAACGTCGGGAACAAGTTTATTTCATGATGGCGGCATCATGTTCAGAGTCGCTGAAAATGTTACAGAAGCATACGGTAAATAGACTTTATTAAAAACTCATGCATATGAGAGGTACAGTGCATTCAAAAGCGGTCGAGATTTGTTGGAAGATTTGCCTCGCTCTGGTCGGCCATCAACGTCTTCAACTGATAAGTGAACATCGCTAAATTGAAGGAAGTTGTGACTGAAAATCCTCATTCAAGTTTGAGAGAGATAGCCGCTGATCTTTCTGTGTCTCACGAATCGATTCGTACCATTTTAAACGATCGCTTGGGCATGAAACATTGCCGCTCGATTAGTCCCGAAAGATCAGAATTTTCTTCAAAAACTCAATCGCGTAAAAGTCGCTGAAGACATGCTAGAACGAGTCAATTCCGACCTTACATTCGAAAAACGCATTGTTGCTGGTGATGAGACATGAGTTTACGAGTTTGACATGCAAACTAGTCAACAAGCTTCGGAATGGAGACTTCCAGCTGAAGCGAAACCGAAATAAAAATCTTTTTAACAAAAAATTAAACCGACGATCAATACAATAAGACTTAAGGTTTATTTATTTTTTGCTTTTTAGTGCTTTTCGTCGGTTTAATTTTTTGTTAAAAAGATATTGATTTTATGATTTTTTTTCTTCATCAGCTCAGCTACATGATATGATTATTTCTAAACGCAAATACCTGATAAAGTAATGAAAAGTAAACAAAAACACTATTCGTTCCTATAATTTTCGAGGGTTCCTCTCAATTTTATCAGGATTCCATCATCAGATCCTGACTTCCTTGACATGGGATCACCCTTGAGGAATACCCTATCTAACAAACAAAAAAAAAATCAAAATCGGTTCATAAATAACGGAGTGAGGGCTGAACAGACATAAAAAAAAAAATAAAAAAAAAATATTATACGGTCAAATAGAGAACCTCCTTTTTTTTTCGTCGGTTAAAAACCACGATGGTCGATCAAAAGTCAAGGTCATGTCGACTGTTTTCTTCGACTATCGAGGTGTTGTGCACTCGGAATTCTTGCCAGAAGGTCAGACTGTTAATAAAAATTGAGCGTTATGCAGCGTTTGTGAGAGCAAATCGTTGAAAAATGCCAAATTTGTGGAAAATAAAATTCTTGGATATTACACCACGACAACGCGCCACCGCACAAGGCTATAATTGTGAACGAATGTTTGTCCAAAAACTCAACAAATACCATCGAACAACCACCCGTTTTCACCGGATATGACTCCGACCGACTTTTTTCTCTTTCCAAAACTCAAATTACCACTTCGAGGTTGCCGTTTTCAGTCGATAGAAGATATCAAAGAGAATTCGCGGCGAGAACTGAAGTCGATTCCGGAAAATGCATTTAAAAATGTTTTGATAACTGGATTATTCGGTTCGTTAGCGTGAGCACAGTATACGTATATAATGTGGCGTAAATGTATTATTTCTGAAGGGGCCTACTTTGAAGGCGATACAATAAATTTGGAGGAATAGTTAACATTTTGCGTTTTATTGACCTGTTCCCGGTACTTTCTTTACATTGACTTATATGTGATATATTTTTTTAATTAAAATACAAATGTAACAAACTTTGGTAGTTTGTTGTCAGCAGCGGTTACCTATAAATACATAATATAAATTATTTCATAAACCAAAACCTTGCGATACACTCGCTAACAAGTTTTTCGCTAGGTAGTGATTTATCGTCATCATCAAGTTATACTTCTTTGGCATAATTAAAAAACAATTTTTAATTGAATGCAAATAATTAATTACAATAAAATAATAAAAGGACTGGAGAAGGTAGTAGAGAAGTAAATGAATATCGCTGCCCATGGGCACCTGAAACTCAAGGGTCACAAATGCGTTGCAGGCCTTTACGGTGGGACGCGGACGGGGAAGGGAGGAAGAGGGGGAAAGGAGAGAAAAGGGGAGAGGGAATCATATCTCTCAAGTTGGACCAAACTACACCCATTGTGCAAATTTCATTCAAATTGGTTCATTAATTTATTAAATTAAATATTAAAATTGTATTGTATAACAAGAAATTTTTATAATTTAAGCACATCTGACCCAGTCTCTCCAGGAGTCGAGTCGACTTCACTGAACGGTGCGGCGCTGTTATTTGACTTCAAGCACTAGGCTCACAGAATATTATAGAGGTCTATAAAAACTATAAATGTAGGGATGTTTCCAATGGGGAGGGTGCAATCAAGCCTCCGCCTTGTGCGGTTATTAAATGCAATCGAAACGCACACAATATTGTGTTCTAGTAGTAGTGTGCAGTAGTCTCGTAGATCTGGTCATCCTTTCAATCTAGGATCCTGGTATCTACTCGTCAAAACCGACTCCCCCAATTTGGCGTTTAATAATAATGCTAAGAGATTTGAATGTTTTGTGAATGAAATAAAACACAACCTATTTTTATTCATCATCACAATACGTAAAGATAATTCTTTGTAGCCATTTTGAAGCAAATTTCGCACATGGGATGTTTCGGAAAAATGTACGGCTCCTGTGGGATAGATTAGAACGAAGTCGTGGGCATCAGCAGCTAGTATGTCAATAAATTTTTAATTGAAACATTATGTGACAACAGCTACAGGTGCTACTATAAAAGCTGACCTGTCATAGTACGTAAAGTGTCAACAAAGACAATTCAAGTTATACCAGTCATTGATATAAAACAAAACATTCAACATTTAATGTCTTATGGTCGAAGTTCGACACTTAGGCGATTTCATACAATTTGCTTCTCAGTTTGCCAACGGATTTTCTTTATTTTTCACTATGAATAATTGTGTGGGCGACTTCTAGTGGTATAAAATATGTGAAAAAGATGATCACGAAAATGTAGAATACGACCATCTCGTATTGTTATATAGTAGTGGCACACTACTAGTCTCCTGGGCCAAGTACATCCCGGTATGTCTGTCTATGCGCCACGACTTTAATTTTCATTGAACTATTATTTGACTTCAAGCACTAGGCTCACAGAATGTTACAGAAGTCTGAGAAAAACTATTGATGTAGTGATGTTTCCAACGGGGTGGGTGCAATCAAGCCTCCGCTTTGTGCCGTATTGAATGCAGTCGAAACGCACACGCACACGAACATATTGTGTTTTCGTAGCAACTAGTCTCGCAGATGAAGTTATCCTCTTATTATCTAGGAGCCTGGTAGCTATTCGACAAAACTGACTCCCTCAACTTGCCGTTTACAGACTCTAGTGGGAGTTTTTTATTGTTTGAAACAATCAAATGCGTTTTATTTGGTAGTTTTTATTTTTTGGCTACTAAATATTATACCTATGTATTTGCTATGTATACATTTATGTACAATTGCAATTTACATTACTTTAATCAATCATGCATTATTTCAATAACATATTTCTTAGTATTTCTTTTAGGTTATTTATAATGCAGTAGTTTTTAAATAAATCAATATCTTCCAGTAATGTCACTAATAAACTTATTGTTAATTGAAGGTCAGGTCATTATTCTCTTACCATACAATTATTCTACAATAGATAAATAGGACACTTAGATCAAATATACCATAGATACACGATTTTCTACAAAAATCGCATCAAATAGTGGCACTCGATAGTTCCACGTTGCTTCACGTGCATGCATTTACTTTGCCATCGTAATAATACTAATAATAAACCAGACCATACAATGATCAATGTTTTTGTGAATATAATATGTTGTGATAGGTTGATACAAAAACTGTAATGTAAAGCGTCTGTAGTTTATTACTTATGAAAACGGAGCGTATTTGACTCTTTCTAAGCTACTTATTTAAAAAATAACTAACTTTTTTAAATTATCGTTTGTTACAGTGCATTTATTATACTTTGAAAAATTAAAGCTGTGATAAATATATTATTCTTATCGAAAGTACGATATTTCATGCCCTCTTTGCATTTCTAAAGAATAGTTTGAGCATTTTTCGGCAACAGCTGAAAGACAAAAAAGAGAGTAACAAATTTATACCTCTCACACAGGTCTACGAGCTTTACAACAGAGTTCTGAATCTAAACCAAAACTAAAGTCACAGACAGCGAAGCGTTTGATAGCCCAACTGTGCTTACAACTCGTAAAGCGTTTGATAGCTCAACTGCTACATTTAAGCATAGTTTAGTTGGTGCAATTTTTTGAGCGCTGATAAAACATCTATGGTATTATATATGATCGAAGATCTGATCAACAGCTCCGCTTGGAGCTTCATCGGAGCTTTTATTTACATTATCGTATATTTGTTAATTTTTCTATAGACACTACATATACATATACATTTTGAACAAGATAAACATTGTATAGGTACATGATTCCCTTACACACAACGTGCTTGTCTTCTATAATAAATGTGTACTCAATTCGAGTTTCCATTTCTTACATTTATAAGTTTTTCAATCAAGATTCAGGATGCACATTTATTGTGTGGTATATCAGGTTTTTGTAAATGTGTATGAAAGTTGTCTATTACACCATTACACCCACAGAAAGTATGTTTAATAGTGCCATCTATATCGTGGTTTAATAAATTTTTTTCAAATTTCAGTGTTACTAGGCTGTTAGGCAACCAAGAAGCTGCATCGATATGATTTCTAAATATTTGTATAATTAAAAATCGGCTTTTACACTACTACATCATGTTGTACAAGTAATTCATGTTACAGCGAGCAGAGTCCGTGTCATGGATGGAGGAGAAATTTAGCGTATCCCATTAAAGTTGCAAGTAAGCTATTTTAATATACTTTAACAATTAACGAATGTAAAATAAGCATTAATTGTATAAGAATTACAGTAATAGAAGTAACATGTTCTCAATTAGTTTTCATTATTTATATTGTTTTGGGTAGACACGTAACAAGTTATAACATTATGGGTTCAAGCCAGAGCAGTATGCAGAAGTGGTAGTCACTTATTGCGTAATATTTTTTTTTTGATTATGTTAATTCATGTTTTTTAAAGGGGAGAATGGTTTAGTGACACAATAGAATATAGTTTTGCATGTGTGTGCACGGCGTAAACGTAAACAACAGTCACAAATAAACAGTTTGAGTTAACACGTGTATTTTATTGCACACTTATAATTAATTAGGATCCTTGACCACTCAATTACCCAAACTTTTCTTGCAAAATGAAGATACGCAAGAAGCAAGAAAGCATTTAGAATTCATTACGAGCGAGCACAATATACTTGCTATGGCTTTCCTGAAAGACAATCTGAAATATTTGATTTCGTTTAACAAGTTATAAGGAAATGGGAAGTTAAACTGTGACCTGAAACAAAATGTGTCTGCTTTTCATCGCAAGCTGGATATTTTTGAAAAAGATATTGCTAGTCAAGAATTTATTTGCTTCCCAACAATTCTTACTTAAATATAACATATCTGAAAAAGACATCACTGTTTCTAAGATTTATATTTGACCTTGGGATGAAATTTGTTGCAAGATTCCAAGAATACGCAGAGGTAGGTTCCTTAATCGCCTTACGAAGTTGCTGACGCGGCAGAATGGACTGATGTGGCTATGAAGTTGTTCAGTCTTTCAAAGCCTTCACTTCAAATGGAGGTAATTGACTTGCAAGATATTTCCTTGCAAATGTATAAACTATATACACTATAACTGATGAATTTTAGGGTTGTAAAACATGGTCCAGAAGAATATGAAAATTGTAAAAAACTAGCTATTAACCTAATATGTTCGGCTCCACATATTTTTGACCATCCTCTTTCTCAAAATTTTTTTTTTTTAATCAAATACCGTTCACAATTAACGGACGCCCACCTCTTGAAGAGACTCTTTGCATAAGCTGTACCGCGGGTGAACGAAACTATAAGAAACTGCCTCAAGACCTCGAGTGTAATTTCTTGTATTAATTTTTATGAATAGATTTTCCGGATTTTCTTTATGTTCGTTATAAATAATTTTATGTTTCGACGACCTCTGAGCGACCTCTAGTCCTAATGGTATAAAATATATAAAAAAGGTTATTACAAAAAGCAGAATGCAGGCGCTGTTATTTGATTTCATCAAGCACTAGGCTCACAGAATATTAAAGAGCTTTATGAAAAATTATCGATGTAGAGATGTTTCCATTAGGGGGGAGGGTGCAATCGAGCCTCCGCCTCGTAAGGTATTTAATGCAATCGAAACGCACACGAACATATTGTGCTGTTATAGCAACTAGTCCTGCACATGAAGTCACCATCTTACTTCTCTAGGAGCCTGGTGGTAGCTACTCGACGAAACTGACTCCCTCAACTTGGCGTTTAAAGGAAAGCTTAGTACGATTTTTTATTGTGTAAAAATATAAGCCGACGATTTTACATAAGGATTAGGCGTTAAAAAAATTAGAAAATTGTTTCCATTGTTTAAATAAGCGAGAGAGATGAAAAATGCAAAGAAATTATAATGCGTGAAAATGCACGTTGCAATATTCAAAATTGAATGAAAATCGAATATGTTACAGACATTAGTATGTTTTTCATTGTACGCCAAGTCAGATCGCGAAATTTTAAAATGGCAGCTTATTGTAAAATTGTTAATTTAAAATTTCGATTGTGTGTAAAAAGTGTCACGGGCTTGGTATTGATATCTGAGTTTTTGGAATCGATGGGGAATAACAATATCTTTGATACCTCAAAAATTAGATTTTTTAATTGAACAAATACAAAAGTTATTAACGAAAAACCGTAAATGAAAGATCGTATTTTTTCTAATTTAAAACCTAGACGTAAACAACTTAGTACAAGTGATTGCGCTTATTTTGACATATTTAAAAAAAAAGTAGTACTATTACTTTTTACTCCAAGTACTCTAGAAGTGGGCACGTAGATTGTTAAAAACGTCAACGCAGATTGTTAAAAACGTCATAATATGACGTTTTTAACAACTCCGTACACGGTCGATGAAATCGAGGTATAACGTTCCTCAAATCTGTTATGCCTCGATTTCATCGACCGTGTCATATGATGTTTTTAACAATATTTTGCATTTTTCATCTTTCTCGCTTATTTAAACAATGAAAACAATTTTCTAATTTTTTTAACGCCTAATCCTTATGTAAAATCGGGGAAAAAGCACGAATCGCTTGGCGAGCATACGAAGCGGACGTGTTACTGTTTAATTTAAATTGTTTTTAATTCCCGCGCTTTAAAAAAATCTCCTTATCTGATTAACCACAAAGTAGTTATTATTGTAAACAGTGTAAGTGACATTTAACGTTACACACCTGCGCATCCAGTGTCTCCGCCCACCGGTGAGAAAAGGACAATTGCAATTTTTTGACCCGCTCACGCACCGTTATCTGCCTCATTCAAGAGAACTAGTAATATCCAGTAAGTAAAACACAGATCAATATGACACAACGATCGCCACCTGGAAGCGGCATTGGACGTAGTGGCTCAAATCCAGAATTAACCAAAAAGGATGAAATGGGTGATCCATCTGACGCAACACAAATTACTTTTCGCAATAAACGGAAGTCTGTCCATGAAAAACTCAACCCTCTAGATAATTTAGAAACTCATTATAAAGTCACTAGTAGCTACACCAACTTAATAACAAGCAAGAAGTCTTTGAAGTGTTTGTATGCAAATATACGAAGCATTGTTAAACCTGGAAAATTCGATCAGCTTATGTGTATCGTCCAACAACATTCATTCATTCCAACAAACGTCTCACAACGGTCTCAAACATAGTTTAATAGAAGAAAAATCAGTCGATGATAATCATTACCTATGGATTCACATTAATAAATTCTCCTTAGATATAGGGGCAATATATAAGCCAGGCCGTACAAGCAATAAGGACTTTTTAGATTTCTACTCAAATCAACTAGAAACAAGAAAGAGGGCGCTAGTGTTTGGTGATTTTAATTATGATCTGCTGAGCTCAGATAAATCTGTCAAAAACTATAAAGAAACAATTAAAGAAAGTGGTTATTATATAATAAATAGAATGGACAAACAACATTCTACACGTGAAACCAATTCGACAAATACTATTTTAGATCATGTAAGCACAAATATAAAAAACAATAATTTAACCTAACAATAGTGGAATCAGATATGTCAGATCACAAGCAAATATACATGGAAATACATAACTACAAACCACAAAGGATAAAAACAATTTCCTACGAAGCTATAAACTATCAAAACTTATATAATATATTTAGAAAACTTAATGAAACGAATGTTACTCATGATTATACTAAACTAGAACAAATTCTGATATTAAATGTAAAACAAAGTTGTTGATTGTAATAAGGTTCACTATTGCGTGTTTATAACTGAGAGAAACAAATGCACGTGTGTTTCGATTGCAAGTTTATTGGCGACTGTATTGAGACAAAATTAAATGTGAATCTACACAAAATAACAACGTATAGGTAAGTAGGTAGGTATAATAAGTAGCTTCTAGCTACGGAGACAGTTTATGAATCAACATACCGCCCACCAAAAGGATTGTTAGTCCTTTTATCATGATTACAATAAAGAAAATCAAAGTGCTAATAAATAATAACATTAACAACATCTCAGTCTTGATCAATAGGTAATAAACATAGCTTGGTAACAGTTCTTTTTGTTATTGTATTTCCACTCTTCACACTGTATACCCTTGTGTGGCCATCAGCACCGGGGTGCTTATCGGTGATTCGTCCCAATGACCATTTTCCAGGTGGTAGATTTTCCATTTTGATTAAGACAATATCTCCGATTGCCAATTCCTTTTCTCTCTTCTTCCACTTAGGACGCTGCTGAAGTTTTGTCAAATATTCATCCTGCCAACGCCGCCAGAAATCACTTAAAAGTTTTTGTGTATGTTGCCAGCGTGACAAATTATGAACGTTTTCAGTTTTCATAAGGGGTGATGGAACAGTTATGGGTGCTTCTCCTATCAAAAAATGACCAGGGGTCAATGGATTTAAAACTTCCGGGTCAGTATCATCTATTACACATAATGGACGTGAATTGAGACAGGCTTCGATTTGGCAGAGTATTGTAGTCATCTCTTCGAAGGTAAGGTTGGTTGTTAATATTCGTTTAAGGTGGGTTTTAACAGATTTAACACCTGCCTCCCACAATCCTCCAAAATTAGGGCTATAAGCTGGGATGAAGTGGAATTGTGTACCATCTGTTGCTAAAGTTGTTTGGACTGGACCTGTGAGATGAAGATTTGCTTCAGTCCAAGCCTCTTGTAGCTCTCTGTCTGCACCCACAAAGTTTCTACCGCGATCACTCCACAGATGACTACATTTACCTCTTCTTGCTACAAAACGTCTAAAAGCGCCTATAAATGCTTCCGAAGTTAGATCTCCTACCAGTTCTAGGTGGATTGCTTTGGTCGACATGCATATGAAGATTGCTATGTATGTTTTTGTAGTTTTGTTCCCTCTCCCCTTAGCCATCAGTGTTTGTAAGGGTCCTGCAAAATCTACCCCACTGTGCAGAAAAGGTCTTGCTGGATTTACTCTCTCGGCAGGTAGGTCTCCCATGATTTGTGTTTTACTAGTTGCTCTTGCTCTGGCGCACTTGATGCACTTGTGCACTTGTTTCTTCACAAGCGACTTGGCTCTAATTATCCAGTACTTGAAACGTAAGTAACACAGCATTAGTTGTACTCCACCATGAAGTGTTTTATCATGTGCATCAGCGATTATTAATGACGTTAAAGTGTTTCTAGTTCCTAATATGATAGGATTCTTTCTTTCTTGAGGTAAGTTAGCATGCCGGAGGCGACCCCCCACCCTGAGTATATTTTGGTCATCAAGGTAAGGGTTGAGGGACCTTAGATGGCTCCTTTTCTTTACTTGTTTATTTGACTTCAGTAGTTCTATTTCTTCTTTATATTCTTCCTCTTGAATTAATTTAATGCAAATATTTAGGGACTCTTCTAATTCTTGTGTCGACAAATAGTTAGTTGTATTTTTTTTGTATTGTAGAAATCTTCTGCAGTAAGTAACAGTTTTTATTAATTCCGTTAGGGTTGCGAAACCTTCAAATTGTGAAATAATACTCCCTTCGGAAACTTCTACATCTCTATTAACGTAAGTATTAATTTTTGTTATTTTCAATTCTATATCTGTGTCTAAAACTGCTGGCTTACTAAGGTTTAAATGTTTTTCAGATAACCAGCTCGGTCCTTGCCACCACAACCTGCAGTCCTTCAGTACAGATAGAAACATGCCTCGCGACGCCAAATCAGCTGGATTGTGACGTGATTCCACATGGTGCCAGTGTTTATTGTTTATGTTTTCAACGATTTCCACCACACGGTTCGCCACGAAGGTTTTCCATCGGTTGGGATTGCCACAGAGCCATGCAATAACTATAGAAGAATCTGTCCACGCATACATTTGTGAAGTAGGTATCCTCATTGCTTGTCCGACTTGTTTCATGAGCTTAGACAGTATTAAAGCTCCACAAAGCTCAAGACGGGGTAATGAGATAGCTTTTAAGGGAGCCACTCTGGTTTTGGCTGCAATCAATTTTGTTTCTACCTTATTGCTTGTGGTTTCAACTCTTAAGTAAACAGCTGCTGCATAAGCTCGCATTGAAGCATCGCTGAAACCATGAAGTTGTATGTTATGTTTTTGAACGCTTAACGTCCCAAGCCATCTCTCTATTTCTATTTCATTAACGTTAGCAAAATCATCTCTGATTTGTATCCATTCTTGTTCTAAATCGTTGCTAACCTTGTCATCCCAATTTACCTTTTCTAGCCATAGTTTTTGAATTAAAATCTTAGCCATAATTATACTTGGTGCTATCCAGCCAAGAGGATCGAAAAGTTTTTGTATTTCACTCAAAATGCTTCGTTTTGTTATAGTATGAATTGCAGGTGAAAAGTCTAATTTATATCGAAATCTATCTGTGCTTAGGTTCCATACAATTCCAAGCGCCTTTATGGTACCATCAAGATTCAGATTAATGTGAACATTAGCTGATCTTTCACTTTTGTCTACAGACTTCATAAAATCGATGCTGTTAGAAGCCCACTTGGTAAGTTGGAAACCGCCTCTTTTCAAAGTATGTGATACGGCTTTAGAAAGTGATATAGCATTTGCCGCCGAATCCGCGCCCGAGAGCAAATCATCCATAAAGAACTCTGTCATTATTGTCTGCGCCACGAGCGTATTTTCTTTAGCCTCATCCTTAGCAACTTGTTGAAGCGTTTTGACAGCTAAATAAGGTGCAGGAGCGGTTCCGAAGGTGACCCGTAACAATCGATATTCTTCAAGGGGATCAGATTCGTGACATCTCCAGAGGATACGTTGATACTCTGCATCATCTTGGGTTATTAATATTTGATGGTACATCTGTTGAATATCAGCCATAAAGCAGACCCTGTGCATTCGCCATCTCATCAAAAGATTTCTTAAGTCCTCTTGCAACTGAGGACCTACTAATAATTCGTCGTTCAAGGAAACATTATTTGATCCTTTACATGAAGCATCGAAGACAACGCGCGTTTTAGTAGACTCTTTGTCTACTCGAACAACTGCGTGATGAGGTAAGTAGACACATCTATTATTTATTTCCTTTTCAGGTACTGTTTCTATGTGTCCTTGTTCTATGTAATCGTTAATAACCTTGATGTATTCTTTTTTCAGATCTGGCGATTTTCTGAACCTCCTCTCCAATTGCATAAATCTCTGAGTAGATACCTTCTTGGTGTTTCCTTTAGAACATAGTGGATCGTTTGTTTTAAATGGTAACTTTACTATGTATCTCCCTTCTTTGTTTCTAGTAGTAGTTTTCTGATAAAGTTCTTCGCACAGTTGTTCATCTTTTGTCAAGTGTCTTTTTGCATCTACATCTACTTCCCATATTGATTTCAGCATATCCTCCAAGTCGACTGTATGGTGCATGACAAAATGTGATTCTTGAGGTTGTTCTGTGTGAATTTCTCCAAACAGTATCCACCCTAGGCACGTCTTTTGAGCGCTAGGTGTTCCTGAAGGGCCCTTTATGAATTTATTTTGTAGAATTTCAGCGTATTCTCTCACACCTAAGAGCAGATCTATTTCATCCGGCTCGAAGGACCATATGTTGATTGTAATAAGGTTCACTATTGCGTGTTTATAACTGAGAGAAACAAATGCACGTGTGTTTCGATTGCAAGTTTATTGGCGACTGTATTGAGACAAAATTAAATGTGAATCTACACAAAATAACAACGTATAGGTAAGTAGGTAGGTATAATAAGTAGCTTCTAGCTACGGAGACAGTTTATGAATCAACAAAAGTAAAACCAAAAAATCTTATCCACCGAAACAAGAATGGATAAAACGAGATATTTTAGATGCTATAGATAGAAAGAACACTTTATGGCGTGAGTACAAAATGAATCCTAGTGACAAAGAAGTCGAAAAAACTATTTCAGGGCAAGAAAAACCGTCACACAAACTATTCAACGAAATAAATCTCAATATTATTACAAAGTCTTTACAGATTGTCATAATAAGCCCAAGAAGCTATGGTCACTAATAAACCATCTCTGTCACAATAATAAAAAGGAAGTGCCAACAATAGCTACACTAGAGACACAGACAGACATAATTAATGATCCACAAGCAATAAGTGAATACTTTAATGATTTTTTTTCAAGCATCGGAGAAATCTTGGCTAAAGCAATACCTATTAACTATCATATGAATAATACATTTACTGATGGAAAATCTTCGACTAGATTGAATGTAACGAAGCTATCAGAACTCGAACCAGTTACTGTAAACGAAGTCAGCAGAATCATTGACAATCTCAATAGTAACACAGCTACGGGTATAGACGGAATTAGCACGAAATCGATTTTATGTGTGAAACCTCTAATTATTGAAAACTTGACCAAATGTATAAACAAATGTCTTGAACGAGGTACATTTCCTAATAGTTTAAAAATAGACAAAGTTACCCCAATATTTAAATCAGGTAGTAAATCTAATCCCAGTAACTATCGGCCCATATCGGTACTACCTGTAATATCTAAAATTTTTGAAAAGATTTTGTACAACCGTCTCGAAAAATTCTTGATTACAAATAACATTCTCTCAAACAACCAATATGGATTTAGATCACAGTCTAATACACTATCTCCTACAATAGACTTAATAACCAAAATAAAACTCAATATAGACCAAAATCAGATAGGGCTAGGTATATTTATAGACTTGAAAAAAGCTTTCGATACTGTAAGTCATCCAATCCTTTTAAAAAAACTAAGCGACATAGGTATAACTGGCTCTGCGCATAACATCTTTAAGTCTTACCTCTCAAATCGTAGCCAGATAGTAAAGATCGGTAATCACGAAAGTCAACCCAAATCTATAACATACGGCGTCCCTCAAGAATCCATTTTAGGGCCTTTGTTGTTCCTTATATACATCAATAACGTACACGATCTCGGTCTTAAAGGTGACGTTACGTTATATGCTGATGATACTAGTCTATTTTACTTTGGTCACTCAATCCAACGCCTAAGACGATCTTAATTTACTCAACAAATGGTTTCAATATAATCTGTTAACTATAAATATTTCAAAAACAAACTACATGCTCTTTAAGGCTAAAAATAAGAAAATATCAGACTACCCTACTCTTAAAATAAACGACCAAAATATCAATCGAACTGATAGTGAAAAATATCTTGGGCTAACCATTGACAGTAATCTTACATGGCAAAATCACATAGAAAAACTGAAATCGAAACTATCATCTCTTACAGGAACTATGAGAGGCATCTCACGATGTCTGATGCGTAAAGTGCGTTACTATATATATATAACTCTCTTGTGAAGACTTATATTGATTACCTAATAGAGATTTGGGGCACAGCCAGTAAAACTAACTTAAATTTGCTACAAAGAGCACAAAATAAGCTAAGAAAGGTCCTTTTTCACTTTGCTTATCTAACGCCTACTGATAATATATATAGAGACACAAAAATACTTAATGTAACCCAGACTTATGTATACTATACCTGTTTATTAGTACGGAAAATACTAACAAAAAATATACATACACAGATATGTTTCACCAAGAAAAAAGACGTTCAAAAGATTCAACTAAGGAATGGTAATAACATAGTTTTAAAACCACCCTGCACTAACTATGGTAAAAATAATCTTATGTACGAAGGCGCGCAGTTATATAACAGGCTTCCTAAAGATATTAAAGAATCGCGGTCCATCTCTACTTTTAAAAAAAATCTTAAACATCATGTAATAAAAAACTGTAATTAATGGTGGTTGAATCAACTGTTAGTCGTAGGACTACGTCAGAGGTGAAAAGACACACACACACACACACACGCGCGCACGAGCACGCACACGCGCACACGCACGCACTCACGCGCACACGCACGCACGCACGCGCACACGCACATGCGCACACGCGCACACGCATCTGTATATATGTATCTGAGCGTTAAGGTCACGTGAGTTCATTGCTTTTTCCCCATACCAAAAGTGCTCAACGTGTGTAAAGGAGTTTACACAAATTATAACTAATAAGCATATATTGGACAAAGTCAAACACATTCACAACCATGGTTTTTAATTACTTGACTATTAGCAGCATCATATACAAAAATTAAAATGTCGCTTCTAGTTAAGCGCACTACATCCTTACATCTTTGTAGTGCGATGTCCGTCTACGCTTGAAGTTGTGACAGTGTGGGTAGCAGTTAAAGCATTATTATTTTGCCACCGCCGATATGTATATATGCTCTCAAGTAATATTATTGTGTATTAGTAATAATTATGTTCTCATGTTAAGTGAATTGTATTATAATTCTTAATGAGAATAAATATCTAAACCCAAATCGTCGGCTTAACAGCTTTTGCATTTAACATTTTGCTCTAAAAACAATACCTTTCTAGATTTTTAATGAAAACCGAAAAAAAGGCCGATTTTCAAGTTATTTTGCAATAACAAACAATGACGCGTATCTCCGTCGAAGTAGACACTTTAGGATGTTATTTTACGTATTTTTCTTCAAATTTTATGCCAAGTATCGTATTGTTATAAAAGACCACCACTAGTCGCGTTATTTTTGGCTCTGGCGCTCGGATTATAGGCCTTTTACACTACTGCATCATGTTGTATGACTAATAATTGATGTTAAGGCTAGCGGATTCTGTGTCATGGACGGAAGACCAGAGTGACCAATTCACGGCAACAAATTATTTGGTGGGTATTAATTCTTTGTCCAGCCACGACACCTCTAACAATCTCTCGCTTTATTCACTATCATAAAATTAGAGTTGACAGTTGGTCAAACTTAAAATCCATAAGTCAACAAATAAAAACTATTTCCGATCAACGAAAACCACAGAACGAATCTACTGAAAAGGTCAAACAATAATTAGAACATATTTTAATTATGTGAGAATACTTCGATCATACGGCTAAACATTTTAGAGATTAGTAAATATTAATTATGTTTATAGAGAGCCTTATTGTCTACTTGTTTTGGATACTTGTCACTTCCCATAACAAAAGTGAATTAAGACCAAATTAAATGCTACTTTCGAACAGCGCCGTTGTTCTACTGGGCTACCATAGGAGGGAAGAGGTGTAAATAATAATACAAATATATAGATAATGCGCGTACAACCAATGAAGCTCCAATGGCCCCGCCTCGATCTAGGACATACTTGCTTTGGGGTTGGGGTGCAGGTGAATGCATCACACTATCGCATCTACCGTCAGACATGCATACTACTCCATCAATACTGTAGAAATGGTTTGTTGACGATCTTCTCGTTTCTCTAATAGCCTAGTAGTTCGTCGTCATCGAAGCCTCCCCCAATAGGACAATATGATTGAAACGAACATGAACCACTGCCTGTATAAAATAGCTGAACCACTGCCTGTATAAAATAGCTCTGCTCTACCTTTAGTCAAGCATGGAATTCAATTTGAAATTATTTATTTGCTAAGTACGTAATAATATGTTATGCAAAGGCCGATTGCTTTACATCCTATTTATTAATATTATAAATGCGAATGTGAGTTAAATTGTATGTTACGCCTAATTGTATGTCACGGCTTAACAACTCAATCAATCATTCAGGAAAAAAGTACTGTCCTTGAGGGATATTAATTGATTGACAAAATCTGCGTCCTGTCAATTATTTGCCCAACTAGAAAAATGGCGGCGTGTGGCGTCACAATGTAATTAAATGCCTTTATAATAATAAATTATGACTATTTTGTTTTGAATTTTTATGTTTTATATTATATATTCTATGGTTTAAGGTGAAAGATTGATAACAAAATGATTTGGTTTCTTTATGTTATCAAGGTAAAAAAAATGGGTTTTCAAGTAACGGATTTCTCGCATTTTGCTGGAGCTCTAACTCTGAATATAATATAATAGAAATGTTGGCATTCCTAAATAATTGAGAAAAAAACAATTTTTTATCTTAAACTGTTGTTAATGTCTAGTATCGTTATCGCAAATGTACTTACTACCCACATTTTTTTATGAAGCTAAATAAATATATTTTTGACACCAAACGCGCAGCAACATCCTTCCTGCCTAAATAATAGAGGTCTTCGATTGTATCTTAAGCAGAGTTATAGAAGAACTTAAAATATTTACTATCACAGAAGCTCATCAAAGTCGATCTCTTTATATCTCTTGCGTGGTAAATTACAGTTTAAAAATCTATTAGGATCGTTACACCCACGGAAATAAAAAATAGTTTTTAACCATCTATAAATAACTTATTTTTGCTTAAATATTTTTACTTTTTTATATAACACAAGATTCAAATAAACAAACAGCGCCACAATTCATAAGTTTTCCATGTTGTTATACTAGGGTACCAGGCAAACGAAGAGCTGTAAATTTTAATAAAAATAGAGATAAATATGAGAGGAGAATGGGCGTGCAAAAGATGAAGTGTGAGGTTGGGGGTTTATGCATCACACTATCGCAACTGCTGACACTTGACAGCCATATACAACAACAATATTGCAGTACCTAATTGTTTATTGACGATCCTCTCGCTTCTCTAATAGCCTAGTACTTCGTCACCATCGAAGCCTCCCCCAACGAGAGTATGATATGATTTCTTCAACAAATAGGGACCTTTTACGAAAACAATGTATGCAAATTCAAATTATTTATTTGCTAAATACATAATAAACTGGTCGAAGGCGACTTCTGTAGGATATATTAAAAAATACTATATCTATACAAAATTATTTGACAAAATTTTCTTTGTTTGTCTATCTGTCCGTAGGTTTGTAAGCATCGCAGAATGATCTCCGGCCTGCATGAGCGCCGCTGGCCTGGGGGCAGCGGGACGGGCTGACTGCAGAAGCAGGCCCGAGACGGTGGCGCGACGTGTTCCACCCGCGCCTCTCTGATCTGGAGGGGGTTAAGGCTTCTCATACTCCATGGTGTGGTCGCCTTCTGCAGGGAGTTCCCGGAGGCTTCCTTCCTAGGGTATACCCGTGTCCCTTGCAATAGAACCACTTGTGACGGAACACCGTGTAGTTTTAGTCGGTTCGATTCCGACATACCACTTTACTGTTAGCTCCGGTGAAGTGTTTGTGCGCATAACACACAAAGCCTGCAGCACTTAATACGATGCGCTTTTAACATTTGTAATAGATGAAGGTGTCACCTATAATCTGGTACATGTTTAATCTTAATACTTTGGTAAGTGTTGATTTTACCTAGATTAGGATAACGGATAATTTTCATCCCTAAAAAACGTTCCGTTCCTATGGAAACATAAAAAACCAACTACAGGACGTATCCACTCGGTATAAGGGTCATTATCAAAAGAATGTAATTTTTTTTTTAGAAATAAAAAAAAGTCTAAAGGTATCACTAAGTGTTTTTTTTTTAAGAAGTAAGTGATAAATCAAATACAAAACAAGATCATGAATAGTTAATTGGGAAATTATTACAAGAAATGTATGTTTTGTGACCACCGAAAAGGCTGATTTGACAACAAAAGCAAATTCCTGGTTTAAACAAAATTATTTAATAGTATCTTAGTATAAATAAGACCACTACTGACTAAGATTATTCCTGGATAGCACAAAAGATAAATTGTAATAAAAAGACGAACAAAAATTAACAGTTGAACACCGAAAAAAACCTAATTAGTCTGGTTTCATTCAGTCTGGGTCATTGTTAGTAACACAAAAATCTAATCCCTTCAAAAAAACTGGTAATATTTTAATCCTTGTCATGATCAACGCAGCTTATTAACATAGAGATGTTAATAAACTGTGTGCAAAATTTCATCTAAATCTGTTCAGCCGTTTTTGCGTGATTGAGTATTTATAAAAATTATTAAGTAGGATTTAAAGTGTTTTTTTTATGGTGTAGGGGCAAACGAGCAAATGGGTCACCTGAAGGTAAATGACTACCGCCGCCATGGGTACCTGTAACTCAAGAGTCACAAGTGCGTTGCCGCCCTTTAAGGTGGGAATAGGGGAAGAGGGGTAGAGGGGGGAAGAGCGGGAAGACGGAAGAGGGGCGGAGAGGGGGGAGGGAAGGACGGGAACAAGGGAGAGGGAAGGGTTAGGGCTTCCGGCAACGTGAGGTTGTATCACGCCGCGAAAAGCAATGCATTGTTTCACCGCCGGTTTTCTGCTGGGCCGTGGTATAGAGCGGAGTCGAACCGCCCATACGTGCCGAAGCATGGCTCTCCCACGTAAATAACTGTAACTTATGAAGTAACTCATATGTGGTGTAACTTTACTACCCATACCGTTCAATAGATGGCACTACGTGTAATTGATCAGTTACTACATGCATTTAAATTATGTGTATCACTACATAATATTAAACAAAGTCCCCCGCCGCGTCTGTCTATCTATTTGCGATAAACTGAAAAACTATTGAACAGATTTTCATGCGGTTTTCACTAATAGACAGAGTTATTCATGAGGAAGGTTTAGGTGAATAATTTGGCGGGTTGCTAGTTATAAATAAATGTATTTTAATCTAGGACTCGAAGCTTAGTAGCAAATTATTTTAATGTCAATTGAAGTTATTTAACAAGTTACATATTATAATTATTATTGTCATTTCACGTAACAAAAGTTTAAAGTATAAAGTAAAATTCTTTTACATCGAACAGCGCCAAAAGCCCTGAGTTTTCAACGTTGTGCTACTGGGCTAGCAGGCAAGCGAAGAGGTGTAAATTTCAATGCAAACAGAGACAAATGTAAGAATGGGCGTGCAACCGATGAAGCTTCACTGGTTCCACCTTGATCTACATATCTACTTGGTTTGGGGTTAGGGGTTAATGCATCACACTACTACGACTACCGACAGACATGCATACCACAACAATATTGTAGTATTTCTTTATTGAGGATCTTCTCGCTCCTCTAATAGCCAAGTAGTCACCATCAAAGTCTCTCCCAACAAACAGACATTATGACTTCAACAAACAGACCTTTGCAGAACACCTCTAGAGGACCTTGACAGAAGAAAACAACGACAACAAAATTCAAATTACATACTCGTATACATTCAAGTCTGTCTATATGAAGTTTTGTACATATCACACAAATACTACCGTGCACGAAGTTGGATGTGGATTTCACATTTGTATTGTTGAACGTCTAACTTAGAATCTGGTTAATGACAAGCTGCTTAGAAGCCGAGTTATACTGGGTCATAGTAATCCACAGGAGTCGAGGCGATACAAGGAAACTGTCTTGCGGTTACTGTCCAATAGATGGCACTACATGTCACTAACACGTTGCTAACTGCATTAAATTCTTTTTTATTATAAATGGAATGTAATGTAGCTTGCTAATTTATGTTTCAAATATTTAAATTTCAATGTAAATTATTTAATAGGTGTTATCATTAAACCGATTCTTGTAATTTTACGTAACGAAAGTGAAGTAAAATTCTGCACTGAACAGCGCCACAAATCTTGCGTTTTTGACGTAGTCCTACCGGGCTAGCAGGCAAGCGAAGAGTTTTAAATAGAAATGCAAATGTAGATAAATATATATAAAGTAGATGTAAAGTCAGGACCATAAATAATTACAATATGTGTTCAAACAGAAGATCTAAAATATCTAACAATATCTAATATTACTTATATATCTCAAATGGGAGAGCCATGCTTCGGCACGTATGAGCTGGCTCGACTGGAGTGATAAGACGGCCTCACAGAAAACTGGCAGTGAAGCAATGTTTGTATTGTATTTTGCCGAGTGAGTGAGATTACCGGAGGCCCTAACCCATCCCTCTCCATCTCACTCCTCTTCTTCTCCCCCTTCCTAAGGCCGGCAACGTACTTGTGACTCTTGAGTTGCAGGTGCCCATGGGTGGCGGTAGTCACTTACCATCAGGTCTGCTCGTTTGCCATACGATAAAAAAAGTTAGTTGTTTTTGAAATACGTACCTTGCGTATACCATAAAAAAAAAATATAAATATATGTTTCCATGTTCTTGTGCTGTTCGGGCTGGTTGAGTCTGGACATGGTGTTTAAAATTTTGTTTATGACTGAAATAGCATTGCAAACTTTTTATATTATGATTGTGAATATTATCTTTGGAGCGGCCTTCGGCCGGATGAAGTTGAAAAGATGTCATCTTACAAAAAGTCAGTTTCTGGTAATTGCGAAATTGATAGAGACATCGAAACTCATCGGCTCCGTTCATTCTTTGTAATCATGTAATATTTAGTTGTGTATTTGATTATTACATGTAACTCGGTGAAACATTCGTATTATTAACATACGTTAAACAACGTTATACTTCATATTTATTTTGGTGGAAATTACATACCTACATACAAAATGGCCGATGATATCAACGAAGCAAAATAGCGAATTATTATAGTATTCCGTTTGGCGATCCAATAAATATATTATGTGTACATTGTAGACGTACCTACATATCGCACACTTAGATCTAAAGGGAGCTAGCTCAAAAATTTAAATTTTTGCGTTATGCATACCATCGTATTCCTTACCTCAATACCTACGGACCAATAAAACAGTTTTAAAGATATCACCACTACTCGACAAACAACAATACATTGTTAAGCAATATGGAAATAACTAAAATTTTTTTATTATTATCCCCAAAATATGATTGAAACACAAGATTCCCATAATATCTTTCTTATCTACGTATTAACGGGAATTAACGCGATCACGAAAAGGTATTACATACCTCTGAATTGCCTGACGTTTCGACCAGGTTGCACTGGCCGTGGTCACAGGCTGACTGGCTCAGCGGTGCACGCCCTCCGTCGTCGACATCGTGAGGTAGAAGGTTCTTCATCCACCTCCACTTTTTGATATTTTTGAAATTTTCGTTTCGCCATGTACCGTCACATACTATACTAACAGCGTCCCTACAACCTACAACAACAGTGTAACAAACGCGAGTGTGCGCCTCCTGAGACAATTAATTCGCAATAAACACAGTGATTTGGAGTGTATACAGAGAGAGTTATATGCGTTACAGTTGAAGTGTAGTGTTAATCTATCTCAAACGGACTATTATTTGTGTGATTAGGTTACGTTTCTACAAGCGAGTCGTACCTTCAAATTGTGTAGTGTGAACTTTGAGCGTAAGTTCTCGAAGGAATATAATCGACGGTAGGCAAAAAATAAGACGTCACCCGTGGTACCCGATCGATCGAAGGACACACGTGAGTTTAGATGATACTACCATAAACATCTTGGCTAAAGGTATGAATTTCGCTCCAACACCTAAACAAATACCGTTCGAGAAAGTAATCAGTAGCGTTGAGGAATCTATTGCACGTAACAAGGTACCGCCCGGCGATGCCGATATCCTTAGACAGGACGTCGCGGTAATATTACGAAAATCAAAGCTTCCGGCTAGTAATATCACTATGGGAGAGCGTCAAGCATTGAAAAACATTAGGGATAACCGGGATATTTAAGTGCTTAAGGCCGACAAGGGGAACGCCACTGTAGTGATGTGTACAACTGATTACCAACGTAAAATACTTGAACTTTTGGATGACGATAAGGTTTATAAACCGGTATCATATAACCCCACGGCCAGAGTAACGCTTAGACTACGATCTCTTATCCAGGATAACGAGGACCTATTTTCAGAAGACGAGTACAACAGACATGGTGAGCTTTGACGTGGAATCACTTTACACCAATGTTATAATAAAATAATGTTTGGACGTCATAAGAAGACCTGCTGAGAGACCACGAGTTGCCGTTCAATTATATTGATCTACTTGAACATTGTCTAGAGGGCAACTATTTCCTTTTCAAAGGTCAACATTACCTTCAGATTGATGGTGTCGCAATGGGTAGTCCTGTAGCCCCTGTACTAGCCCACATCTGGATGGAGCATTTTGAAGAGAAGGCGCTGAGTCTCGGCCCGAAGACCGTTAGGCTTTGGAAGCGATTCGTGGATGACATCTTTAGTATCGTCAAAGGAAATAAACAGGAAGTAGATCAATATTTACAACACCTCAACTCCATTGACCCCAAAATAAGGTTCACATGTGAGGTGGAGGCGGATAGGTCATTGTCATTTTTAGATGTCAAAGTAACCGCGAGATCAGATAGGTCTTTGTCGCACTGTGTGTACCGCAAGCCTACTCATACGGATAGGTACCTACACGCCACGTTTCATCATCATCCCCGACACCTGCAATCTGTTATGACTTCACTCAAGAACAGAGCATACGATCTTTGTGACCCTGAACATTTGGAGCGAGAGCTGGATCATGTTCAGGAGGTACTTAAAAGTAACGGATATCAGGTGAATGGAACACGGAAGCAACCGACAATGAGACGCAAGCATCCGGAGGTGAACAGACAACCAGCCTACATGCCATATGTGAAAGGAGTAACGGATAAGATCGGCTCCGTATTAAAGAAATACTCCATTCCGACAGTATACACACCAGGCATAAAGGTTCAAAACATCGTGGGTACACCGAAGAATGTCTTGCCGTTACAAACTCCAGGTGTCTACAAAATAAACTCCTACATAGGCTAAACAAATCGGACTATTGCTGAAAGGGTCAAAGAACACATCGCTGCTGAGAAGAACGGACAGATTAGCATATCAGCGATTGCAGAACATGCACTCGAAGCGGGCACCAATCACTGGATTGAATTTCACCGTACGCAAGTCCTCTCCACGGAACGTCACTTTTACTCAAGTGTTGTACGTGAAGCGATTGAAATTAAAAAAACACAAAACTTTCAATCGGGAAGATGGTTTCAAATTATCTACAGCGTGGAATCCAGTGATAAAAAACATGCCACCTCGCTTTTATGCGCAGTCGGGTGAACACCAGAATATGGCCACATCGGTTTGCTTACAGAATAGGGACTGTTAGTATAATATGTGACGGTACATGGCGAAATGAAAATATCAAAAAAGTGGAGGTGGATGAAGAACCTTCTACCTCACGATGTCGACGACGGAGGGCGTGCACCGCTGAGCCAGTCAGCCTGTGACCACGGCCAGTGCAACCTGGTCGAAACGTCGGGCAATTCAGAGGTATGTAATACCTTTTCGTGATCGCGTTAATTCCCGTTAATACGTAGATAATATTATATCATGGAACGTGAAAGTTTAAAAGTTAGTAATATCTTTCTATGCCCTATGTAGACATAGGGCATACTGAAAGTCGGTCCTTAACTGCGATCACTGAAGAAAATGTGGCTGTCAGGCAACTAATTGAAGAAAACCGGCATATTTCCTATGAGGAGATTCTCTCCGTGACGAAATACCGTGTGGTTTTAGTCGCATCGAGTCCGACATACAACCCTGTTGTTTAGTCCCGGTAGAGTGAGACAGGGTCCACACTAAAAAAAAAAATAGGCAGTCAGTGGACTGCCGACAGAAGTGAAAATAAATACTTATAGTAAACATTGTAAAAAGACGAAATTAAAATTGCGCCATCTGCGAAATTTGCCTTAACTAATATATGGATAATTAGTATATATCAAACTACAGTAGTATCGCGCAGAATCCACAGATGGCGTAAAAATATTTTTTTAAATATATGAAACTCGGACACATTTTCGATCAGGGTCACGTGTCCTGACGCAAGTTTAACATTTTTTACCCATCCCAAAAAGTACACAACGTCGCTGAAGAAGTTTTAATTTCAAAAAAAGAAATAGCTAGATATTGCGTGAAAATAGAGTGTTTCGCACACAATGAAAAATTACCCAATACGTGGCGCACAGAAATGTCAAAAGCATTATTGGTCAGCTGCAGTTAATCTTTGCGTATTTGTTGATTATATTACTTGATTAGTATTGGTTTGAGTACTACGTCTGGATACTATTATAGAGTAATTAAGTAAGTCGTTAACAGCCAGTTAGAATTACAGGTATACGACCCTTTATTTATTTTTTTATGTTATAGGGGGCAAACGAGCAGACGGGTCACCTGATGGTAAATGATTACCGCCGCCCATGGGCACCTGGAACTCAAGAGTCACAAGTGCGTTGCCGCCCTTTAAGGTGGGAGTAGGGGAAGAGGGGGAGGGGGCGGAGAGTATGAATAGGGGAGAGGGGGATTCCAGGGGAGGAAAGGACTATTCGAGCTACTGCTTACACTCCACAATCCATTCTTATAAGTAATATCCCTTTCCTTCCGTTACATACCTTTCGTAAGTTCTATATAATAATACTTTCATATTAGCAGTCTGAACAGAAGATTTATGCTGTTTTCTGGATGGACATGGTTACTTTCAGGAACTGCTGTCCAGCCAAAAACATTTTACCTTTAATTCAAAAACTAATTCATTCTAGTAATTAGGGAGTACAGTTACATATATATTATTCAATGTGTACATATTTTATGATTGACGAGATACTCACACGTACTTACTCATATTTTAGGATGTCTGTCTTGCAGAGGTGGACGCCTAAGGTGAATAGATATCTTTGGTTCCGACTGTACAACCGATAAAGCTCCACTGGCCCCGCCTAGATCTAGGCATACGTGGTTTGGGGTTGGGGTGAATGCATCACACTCTTGCATCTACCGTCAGACATACATACTACAACAATATTGTAGTATTTCTTAATCGAGGATCTCCTCGTTCTTCTAATAGCCTAGTAGTTTGTCGTCATCGAAGCCTCCCCAACGAGACTATGATTTCAACATACCAACCACTATCATTTTAAACTGTGGTAAGAGTAGTAGAGTAGTTATCATTTACTAGTTTTAAGCCTAACACGTTTTAATTCCCACACCATAACTACCCATTAAATTATTTGATTACTGGTCATTATTTTTCCATCCCAAGGTTGCCTGGAAGAAATTGCTTTTAGCGATAAGGCCGCCCTTTGTATATATCAAAATTGTAAAGTAACCTTAAGCAATATGTACTGGTGTACAATAAAGATTATTCTATTCTATTCTTTTCTAAGAAAAGAATGCTTTCAAATTCAAATTATTAATTTGCCTAGAATTATATTCTATATATAAGAAGTATTTTATGTGAGAATAATACAATTATTACCTATATGATAAAATTGTAACTGACCGAATATCTGTACGACTGCACGTATGGCTCAATGGTTTAAGTGGTCACCTCACTACGCCGCACGAGTGTTGTGAAATCCCACACGGGACAAAAATTAGTGTGATCCACAAATAGTTGTCCCGAGTTTGGGTGTTTTTTGTGTCCGTTGTTTGAATGTTTGTGAAGCCTCCCACGACTGTTGACTGTGGGGAATGTTCCTAATGCGAGAGTTGTGATTTAAAAAAAACCATTTGTATATGCCAGTAGCGTTCAAGAAAAAAAAATTACGTATTTATAGGAAATAATTGCTGCAAAAGGTTTTGTTGTTTTAATTTCTGTAATTGTAGCCCATATGACTATCCTAGCCCCCCCCCCCCTCCCCCCGGTTGTGCTAAAGTGAAAATTAGTGCAAATGTATGCCCAAGAGGGGTTACGGTTATATCTTCTAAGGGACTCATAATATCGAGACATTGTCAATCTCAAAGTTTTAGAACATTGTATTATTTGAATGAGACTAACTCTTCTCATGCTAATGAATATCAAAGTTGGACTAGTTTTCCACATTAAATGAAAAATTGTCTCTAGTTACAAAAGCAAAACAAGTATCTTTGTGATTTTCAACTGAGTTGCGTTTTACGACAGAATGGTACACTCGGACACACTGTATACCGTAAGCCGACACACACAGACATACTTACACGCCCACTCACACCATCACCCATGTCATCTGCAATCCGTTGTGCCTTCTTTAACAAACCGAGCCCACGACCTGTGCGACCCTGAACACTTAGAGAGCGAGCTCACGTTCAGGAAGTACTAAGACGCAACGGCTACCGAGACAGCTTAAAACGTCCAAAGAGGAACCCGAAACCAGTACACGTGGACAGAGTACTAGCATATCTGCCATAATAATATGTTAAAGGAGTGACGGACAAAGTTGGACCAGTATTATAGAAGTACTCCATTAAGACTGTTTACAGTCCGCAGTCGAAGGTAGCAAAGTCCTTAAGAACACCGAAGGATGTTGTTCCTCTACAGACGCCAGGTGTGTACAAGGTAGATTGCAGCTGTGGTAGTTCGTACATCGGACAGACCAAACGTACGATCGCAGAACGGGTCAAAGAACACATCACAGCTGTAAAAAACCGCCAAATCAACAAGTCGGCAATCGCGGAGCATTTGCTGGAGTCAGGTCCAAACCACTGGATTGAATTACATCAACCACAGGTCCTTTCAACCGACCGTCACTATTTCTCCAGAATAGTACGTGAAGCAGATGAAATAAAAAAGCATACAAATTTCAATAGAGAAGATGGGTACCGCTTATCAACATCTAGGAATACCGTCATCAGCAAATGCTATCGTCAGCGAGTACACCCTCGACTTCATTCACGTGACGTCGTAAGTGTAGTGTGTCGAAGTACCGACAGTACGAATAAAAAAAAATAGTGAAGACCAAGTGCGGGTAGTTGCCGAAACTCGCACTTCACGGAGGCGTCGCTGAGCTCTCATCAGTCCACTCGTGACCACGATCGGTGAAATTCGATCGAAACGTCTAGTAACCAAGAGGTATTGTACCTTTTAAATATTATCGCGAATAAGTCGCGAATTACACATCTAATATGCGTTTTATGGGTTAAGCATTGGCACAAGATAGTATAAGCGTAATGTAGTATGACTGCACGGATGGCGCAATGGTTTAAGTGGTTACTTCGCTGTGGGTTCAAATCCCACACGGGACAAAAATTTGTATGATCCACAAATATTTGTCCCGAGTCTGGGTGTTCTTTGTGTCCGTTGTTTGAATGTTTGTGAATACCCGCGACACAGGAATATTTCTAATGCGGGATTGTCTTTAAAAAAAAAAAACCCTACATTCCCCACATAAAGGGTATTATTGCAAGTATGTTAAATAGTGCCATATATACTGCAGTTAAGTAATTTATCAGATTCAAGCGCCACCACTGACATAGTTTTTGCGGTTGAATAATGAGCTGCTGGAAGAGTTTTCAGTCGATGACCAAACTATTAAATGGTAACATACTATAAAACTGTTCTGTTATAAATAAAAGGTATTCAGTTATCTGTGTGAACAGAACAGACAAACAAATAATAGGGAATATGCATGTATTTTTTTTTATCTTTTATTGACTTGTTCCATCAGTCTATCTACCCTAATAAAAATATAAATAACCTTGACAATGTTCAAATTAATTTTTAAAATAACATTGAAAACATCGATAAAATTTGATCTGTTTGAACGCCGCCATATTTCGCGGGCCTTGGATGACGTCACGTTCCACGCGCAGTGTTTGTTTCATAGACTTACTTGAAGTGTTACAGTAATTTTATACCGATTTCCAGTTGGAATTACTATTTGTTGTAATTAATAGACGATGGATAAAGTTAAAAAACCATTTTGTAGGTATCGCCTTATCCCTAAGTGTAAAAACACCATAAGAAGTAAACCTAATACAGTATTTTTTCCTGTACAAAATAATAATGTAAAATATGAAAACAATGGTGTACATTAATGAGAAGAGATGAAGTATCTTCAATATCGTGTTTAAATTGTTGTGAAGATCACTTTAATGTAAGCATTTTAAAATTTAATTGCTAGTATAGTGTGAATTAGTCAGCAGTAATTTATGTTTGTTTTAAATATCAAGCAGAAGGCAACTTGCTTGTCTACTTAAACTAGGTAACAAAAGTCCAATAAAACTTCATGAATATAACTAACTATACATATCTTACCTATCCTTTAGATTATAATATAACAAGTATTATAATAATTACCTTGCGGCTTTCACTCCTTTAACCTCAGCGGACGTAAAATCTGGATTTGATGCAAAATATATAGTCATCATGAATGCACCTATTTTCGGTAGATTGTCCGATTGTGCTTTGACAAAACTATATTCAGTCATTGTCCTAGATGATTTCTAATATCACTAGAATGCTTAAATTACACGAGCTAAAGCAAAAACCACAGGAACACCTATCATTCTCCGTAACACTACGAATATAGGCGCCGATAAATGACAGAACGTGGAATGTCACGTCATGTTTTGCAAAGTAGAATCTGGACAATAAAGATTCAAGGGAAAATTAATCAAGTAAATTTAAACAACATGCATATTCCCTATTGTTCTTAACCATGTCTTTTGTATAAGACACAGATCCGTTCCTGCGTGGAGTACTGTTCTCATCTCTGGGATGGCTCTGCACAGTACCTTCTTAAGGCTCTCGACAGTATGCATCGGCGTGCTATCCGTATTATTGGGAGTCCTGAGGTCACCAACACCCTTGAACCCTTGCAGTTGCGTAGAAACGTAGCCTCTTTGGCAGTATTCTACCGCCTCTACCATGGCTGAGGTGTCACCCCTTACTGTGCAAACAATCCCAACTAGAACAAAACGGTTCAGCACTTCCTTTCTTTGCCGCACCATTAAAATGTGGAATGCATTACCAGCATACGTGTTACCTTCGACATATAATCCCGGGTCCTATAAGCGGGGCGTGAAAAAGCATCTCTCGAGGCCGTCAAGCTGAGGGCCACCATTTTAGTATCATCCGTATCTATAATGGTGGTCCTCAGTCTTTGGACCTCACTCTAGCTTTCCATCAGGCGGTTTGAGGTCATTCTGACGTGTCATAATAAAAAGAAAAAAGAAACTATATATAGATAAAGTACCTATATATAAAAGCATGGATCTGAAAAAGGTAAGACCGTACACCCTGATCTTAAACTAGCTTGAAACCTGTACTATAGGTATCAGAGGGCCTGCCCCCCTTCAAAGGTAAGCAATATATAGCAACAGTGATAACATAATATAAGAGTGAGCAAAATATAAAAACGTGTGCATCTCGGGACGCCCGACAGAAGTGATAACTTAAACGCCAGACAGACTGGCGCCGTAACGCGTTACGTAACGAAGCGATTTACCCTCACATAAGAAGTTATCACTTCAAAATATATAAATTGTATTGTATGCTTATCTAAGATACTTGTCACTTCACATAACAAAAGTGAATGAAGGTTGAATATTGATTTGCTTCAGGAATATAATTCATCGCTCTGGTAATTGTCCTAAACTATTGTTTTTTAATTATTCTAATGTATAAAAAAATCTGAAGATTTTTGTGTAGCTAATAATGGCCCGGTAGAGGAATAAAGATCGAAGAATTTATCCTTGCCAAATAGTACAAAACAGTACAAAGTGTATATCAGAAAAGTTATCACGAACTGGTGGCGCTGACTACATAGGACAGCGCCAAAGTTTTCAACGTTGTCCTACTGGGCTATTAGGAAAACGAAGAGGTGTACATTTTAATTCACATCGAGATAAATATATAGAATGGGCGTGCAACACACGAACCTCCACTGCCCCACCTTCATCTAGACATTTGTATAGGGTTGGGGTGAACACATCCCACTGTTGCATCCACCGACAGACATGCCTACAACATTATTTCAGTAATTGTTTATCGACGGTCTCTTTCTTCTTCTAGTATCCTAGTAGTTCGTCGGCATCAAAACCTCCCCTAACGAGACCTAAGAAGACAAGAAACATACATAGTAACAGCGTTGGCAAGGGGTGGGTAGGTACTTTAAGAAAAGAATGCTTCCAAATTGAAATATATAATTGGCATTTACTTAAAGTTTATTTGCTTAGTATATGCAAATGTACCAGGTAATTATGAATCAGGTCAAAACAGAAATAAGAATGTAAAGGAAAGTTATTTGTCACAACAAAAACAAATATTTAATTTTGCAGGTGCTCATCGACTAAATAAAAGCACTGGTCAACTTTGTTTTGAATTATTTCATATTAGCAGGTGCCCACGACTTCATCTCCGTAGAATAAGTATGTCGGGTAGTTAATATTTTCTAGAAACTTTATGAAGTAATTATGAAAAAAAAATGTGGTATCTACGTATAAAGAAGTAAATAGCTTAACTTAAATAGGTTGACTCTTCAGCACCCCACACACACAAGCTTATTCGATTAAATACTTTATTTTTTTATTTTTCTTGACGTATGGAATCATCCGGGTCATCATCTCACAAGGCTAAAGGCAAAGTAGTATGTGGACTCGAACCGATTAAAATCACATGGTGTTCAAGGCCTACCTGCCGGGGTCTTAGGTGTACCCTAGAGAGGAAATCCACACACTTGGATGCCAGTTGAACAATAGGCGACAATGTAAAAAATGGAGTTCGAGGTGCGTTGCCCCGTCTGAATCAAAGAGGTTGGCGGGAAACACGTCACGCCACCATCTTGGGTCTGCTTCTGCTACGGTGAATGGGCGACGGGTAACCCTGCCCATTGCCTGGAGATCGTTTAGCGCTATATCCAATGTGGAAAGTGAATTACAAATCACGAACACAAATAACAGAAAAATAATTTTTCTTCTAAAAACTATTAAGCAGATCACGTGGTTTCAAGAAAAAATATTTAATACTTACGTATGTGTTGGTTGGCCAAATGTAGTGTGTACAGTGCTTATGGGGACACACTAGGATGTTTCAAATAGGGGTGGAACTTAGTTGCACTCAACCCATTTTCTCTTGCAACGATACCTCCGTGTTTACTTGCTAGCCTAGTACAAAGGGGTCAGAAGCGCATGACTTTGGTGCTGTCTGTCATTTCATGAATGAAGTTTGTATGCAGATTGACATTTTTACTTGTACCCTGCTTCTATTGGGAATCGGTTCAAATTAACATAATAACTCTTACTTAACATAATACTTAACATAACATAATAACATTCTAATTGACTACTGACATTCACTTAATATTTAATATAACTTTGCTGACATCTTAATAGAATTAATTAATCTTGTGACATTTTTTTATTCATGTATAGTCATCATAAATTTATGTACCGTATAACCGTTGAGATATATTTCCACGCCATACATGGCAGAATATGTGGCACTTAATATTAATGTAAAACCTATACCATACTCTTAAAGAAATAAAGACTGATTTGATTTGATTTGATTAAGAAAATACACTTTTGGTCAAAAGTGAGTTAAGTCAAAGTAGGGGCTAGTATAGTATTATATTATCTGTGGTAGGGGCAAGAAAAAAGTTTAGAAAATGGTAAAATAAAATGCAATTTCAAGACATGCTGATTTTAAAAATGAAAAGTTATATCATGAAAAATGATCATGTTATCACAATGCCTTGGTTTTTTTTTATAATATAGTAAACGAATTTAAACTAATCTTAGCAAATGGTTAGTGCGAGTCAGACTCGCGCACGAAGGGTTCCGTACCATTATCTATACAAGAAATCACGTTTGTTGTATGGGAGCCCCACTTAAATATTTATTTTATTCTGTTTTTAGTATTTGTTGTTACAGCGGCAACAGAAATACATCATTTGTGAAAATTTCAACTGTCTAGCTATCACGGTTCATGAGGTACATAGCATGGTGACAGACAGACGGACAGTGGAGTGTTAGTAATAGGGTCCCGTTTTTACCTTTTGAGTACGGTACCCTAAAAAATTAACAAAGTATGGCCTTTTTATTTCATAAACTGAAATTCATATATGGACTCAGGCAAAGGAAAGTCAAAACATGTTGGTGGAGTAGTGTGCTTTGAAGAAAAACTACCAGGCATTCATAAGAGGGAGATAGTGAGAAAAACCTACACATGTGTGCACTATTGCATTATTATATTCTCTACACCCTTTCTGTCCGATAGAGGCTATCTGTTTCACTTTATGAATAATTCAAACACTAGGGGCTGAAAATAGATCACAATGTGTGTCTATATAAAAGTACAAACCTACTTGGAGATTGAATAGTCGTAGAGAAATGACAATATTTAATGAAATTTTGAATGTTAGGTCAACATATTCTACTGGACACGTATAGCTTGATGTAGCCGTTTTCACATTATTTTTAAGTTACATATTGTTTTTAAATTTTAGCTTTCTACATTTCTTCTTCATATAAATTTTAAGTTTGGAATTTTAACCCCTTTAAAATAAAAAAAATATATTTATTTTTTTTCTACACTTATAGACCGAGTGATTAATATGACTTAATTCATATAACAATGTCCAGACATTTAGAAGACTGCCCAATATGAGTAGTCAATATAATAGAAACGACTGAAATAAGCAAATTGACCGGACTGTATGAATAATGTGCCCTACGTATTGGGCAGAATAATAACTATATATGTTATTATTAATATGGCCCGGATATTTTAAATAGCGCAATGTTTAATCACTTGGTCCGTAACATATACATTGTACATAGATATGATACATTGACTGCTTTAAAAAAATGTTACTAACACTCTCTTGAATACAAACCAGAAAGTGACATCTATCGGATGAGTAAAGCAACCTAAGATTATGAAGTTACTGAATTGTTATCATTGCTGCACTATTGAAGAACCACATCGATATTTGATAGTTTTTAATAAAATATAAATCATACCTTATTCTAGCCATACCGCACCGTATTTATATATAATATACTTATATTTTATTATATTATTATATTTATATTTTATATAAACAGCCATACCACCATTCATATTAATTAGGGATAATACACACACACACGCACACACGCACACAGAGACACACACACACACACACAGACACACACACACACAGAGAGAGACACACAGACACACACACACACACAGAGAGACACACAGGCACACACAGAGACACACACACACGCACAGACACACACAGACACACACACACACACACACACACACACACACACAGAGAGAGAGAGAGAGAGAGAGACACACACACCTATACGTCATCATGACATATTGATATATATGTCATGATGACGTATGTCATCTGAGCGTGGCGGTCACGCGAGTTCTGTGCTTTTTCCCCTTACCAAAAGTGCACAACGTGCCTAAAGAAGTTTTCACTTCAAAAGTAATAAATGGCTATTGCTGTTGTATATACATCTTATTTTAAGTTGTTACAACTTTATTATAATATAATAAAATTATCTCAATGTATATATATGAGCATGCATCAAGCGTGTACCTGCTTACTTAGCAAATTAATAATTTGAATTTAAAATCATTGTTTTCTTAAATGGTCTGTCTGTTTGTTGAAATCGTAGTCTCGTTGGGGGAGGCTTCGATGGTGAACTACTAGGCTATTAGAGGAGCGAGAAGATTCTCAATAAACAATACTGCAATATTGTTGTAGTATGCATGTATGTCTGTCGGTAGTCGCAGCAGTGTGATGCATTCACCCCAACCCCTAACCAAGTATGTCCTAGATCTAGGCGGGGCCTTTGCAGCTTCGTCGGTTGTACGCCCATTCTCTATATTTATCTATAGTTTTATACGATTCACCTCTTTTCCTGCTTGGTAGCCCAGTAGAACAACGTTGAAAACTGGTGGCGCTTACTAAACTTACGACTTGTGGCGCTGTTCGTTCTGTAAGTATGTATTATATGTACCTTTTAAATATTATCGCGATTAAGGTTCCATTCGCCTCTGTTATGTAAAAAAGAAATAAGTTATATATGTAGGTAGATGGTTAAAAACTATTTATTTAGTTTCCGTGGGTATTATGGAATGACAATTTTAATATCAGATCTAGATTATTACTTGATATTTAGATTACAGAATGTCACGTAGGTAAGAGATACAGAGATAATATTGCAACTTTGATTGTTGTCCATTTAATTAAAAAAAAAAGTATTGATTTCCTTTATAAGCAAATGAATCACGATAGTTATTCTTTAAAAATGTTTAATAGGTATTTATACGTAAGACTAAAGTCTGGAAGCCAAACCAAATTAATTAAAACGACGAGTCTAAAAACGAACAGATTTCTTGTTTTCGTATTTAATACCAATTAAGCATTAAAGAAAAATTCACTAACAACATTCGAATGGCATTTCACAAAAGATTTTGAAGTATAATTTTACAGCTCTTTTAACTGATCCGATGATCAAATTAATCATAAAAAATCAATCAAATCATCTTTCAGTAAGTCAATATACACTTGATAAGATATTTGACATACGACTAGTTTATTTTTACGTTGATTAACCTTTCAGGAACCCGACGTGGAAGTCTACTAGAGAAATATAAATTATTATTACTAAATTATTCTATGAGTTAGAACCAATAATATAATTCAATAATAAACTACGTTATAATTCTATTAACTTATAATAATTTAAATGCAGGTAGTAACATATCAATTACACGTAATGCCACCTATTGAACGACATGGGTACTAAAGATATATATTTTTTTTTTTCAAAAAGTTCAAAAAATAAAGAGCAGATCAAAAACATAAATGTGAAATGTAATCTAAGAACAAGTTCTTTTTCACTAAAAAATAAAACAAATCAGTATTTAGCGTCAAGTTATTACTGTAGGAGCCTTGAAATCTTATATTTATACTTATAATATATTTTTTTATGGTATAGCGGGCAAACCAACGGACGGGTTAGCTGATGGTAAGTGACTACCTTCGCCCATGGGCACTTGCAACCCAAGAGTCACAAGTGCGTTGCCGGCCTTTAAGGAAGGTGGGTAGGAGAAGGGGGAGGTGGAATTGCGGATCATTGCGGACAAATCCGGATGTTTCATCGAAATCCTCGATATTAGATACCTTTAGATTTATTCATGTCAGCCATCTCTCTTACGTAAAATTAGCTTTATCGTTAATTTTTTTCAAGTTTAATTTATCTTTGATTTATTTATGTCTTTTCCTAAAAATGTTAGTGCTTTGCGTCATTCATTAGGGTACCTTCTTGAATACAACAGATTTTATTATGATTGTACGATAGTGCAACTTATAGCTAATGATTGCATTTGCATTCAAATATAACCGCTTACAATTCGTTATGTCCTAGTAGCTCACTGTTGGAACGCATCTTTCAGACATTCAATATTTATTTCTTTAGTAGACTTCCACGCCGGGTTCCTGAAAGGTTAATCAACGTAAAAATAAACTAATCGTATGTCAAATATCTTGTCAAGGGTATATTGACTTACTGAAAGATGATTTGATTGATTTTTTATGATTAATTTTGATCATCGGATCAGTTGAAAGAGCTGTAAAATTATACTTCAAAATCTTTTGTGAAATATCTATCATTGGAATGTTGTCAGTGAATTTTTCTTTAATGCTTAATTCGTATTATATACGAAAACAAGAAATCTTTTCGTTTTATAAAATACGTATAGATTCCGAATTTAGAGCCAGACCATTTGATCTTAGACTTCTTAAACAAACAAGAATTCTAAGCGCCTATTCCTTTTGATATACATGAAACAGGAAAAATCAAAAACTAATCGCAAAGATAAAAAAGAAGAACCTACAACTTCGATCAAGTGTATTTTTGGTCGAAGAATTAGAATCACAATATGTATTGTATGTATTATTATACGACCTTCTAACCTTCAAGAAAAGAGCGTACTTGCAGGTGTCCATGGTCGACGGAAGTCACCTACCATCAGGTGATCCGTCTGCTCGTTTGCCCCCTATAATATAAAAAAAAATTAGGCCCAGGCATTGTTGGCATTTTAATTTCGGCCAAGGAACTAAGTATTTTTTGTGTAAAAATCCAGATATTCAATTAAAAAATCCCTTTTTTTTGGCTTTTCTAATTGAATATCGCAAGTGATATTCAATTGAAAAATAGATATTCAATTAAACGCCTAAATTGATAAAGAAGTTATATTTAATAGTATGTGGAGTTCTAGAGGATGATTTAAAGCCTGATTGATTCACGGTTGAGTCTTTTACAATTCCTTTTGAGCCTTTCTACATCGAGGGGCTTCGTAATATGCGTCCTTACAATTCTTAAGCGGCATTAGACATGAGCTTAAAGGTTTGTGTCCCATATGTACAATCCTTTCACGTCGTAACAGAATGTGTGATAATCGGGGGCTTTAATGTCTTGCCAAGTTAAGGAATATGGCGATATTTAACAATGTAAATGTACGTCCTAACTCATACGTCATCATTGAAAAATTATTATTATCTTCTGTAGATTACGTTGAAATATGTGAGAAGCACTTGACGCAACGTGATAGATGTGGGCTGAAATTTTCAAGGAAACAATTACTGTAAAAAAATACAAAAATAATTATAGTTTAGTATAGTTAAGTTAATTTTCTATGTTGCCTAGCAGCTCTGTGATTTTCTTTTTCATTTTAGAACAATATTAAGTTACATTGTCCTCCCATTAAATTGCGCTTATTAACAATATAACAAGTAACTCTGTAAAAAAAACCGTGTTGAAAATGAGTGTCCTTGGAGTTTCATGCCTGTTCTTCTCTATAGGATCTACGTTTTGGAACAGGCAACTAGCTTCACGACCGACTTTTACTGAATGACTCCTGACAATAGGGAATATGCATGTATTGTTTTTTATCTTTTATTGACTTGTTCCATTATTCTACAGTAATAAAATTTGATCTGTTTGAACGCCGCCATATTTCGCGGGCCTTGGATGACGTCACGTTCCACGCTCAGTGATTGTTTCTTATACTTACTTGAAGTGTTACAGTAATTTTATACCGATTTCCAGTTGTAATTACTATTTATTGTAATTAATAGACGATGAATAAAGTTGAAAAACCATTTTATAGGTATTGCCTTGTCCCTAAGTGTAAAAACACTATATGAAGTACACCCAATACAGTATTTTTTCCTGTACAAAATAATAATGTAAAATACGAAAACAATGATGTACATTAATGAGAAGAGATGAAGTATCTTCAATATCGTGTTTATATTGTTGTGAAGATGACTTTAATGTAAGCATATTACAATTTAATTGCTAGTATAGTGTGAATTAATCAGCAGTAATTTATATTTGTTTTAAATATCAAGCAGAAGGCAACTTGCTTGTCTACTTAAACTAGGTAACAAAAGTCCAATAAAACTTCATGAATATAACTAACTATAAATATCTTACCTATCCTTTAGATTATAATATAACAAGTATTATAATAATTACCTTGCGGCTTTCACTCCTTTAACCTCAGCGGACGTGAAATCTGGATTTGATGCAAAATATATAGTCATCATGAATGCACCTATTTTCGGTAGATTGTCCGATTGTGCTTTGACAAAACTACATTCAGTCATTGTCCTAGATGATTTCTAATATCACTAGAATGGTTAAAATGCACTAGCTAACAGCAAAAACCACAGGAACACCTATCTTTCTCCGTAACACTACGAATATAGGTGCCGATAAATGACAGAACTCGGAATGTCACGTCATGTTTTGTTTCGACCAATGGTGAAGCGTTTTGCAAAGTTGAATTTCGCGCCCTTATTTTGCATATTTTAATTAATATTTTTTGCAATTAAACACGAACTAAATAAGAAAATAATTGTTTAGGCATAATATCTGGACAATAAAGATTTAAGGGAAAATTAATCAAGTAAATTTAAACAACATGCATATTCCCTATTCAAAAATACCTACAATGGGTTTAATTGAAATAAATAATTTTGAGTTTCCTTTCATAACTAAAAAGAGGCTAAATGGCGAATTAATTAAAAAGTTAAAAAAAAGATCCACTATCCAACTCCTGGCTTCATCATCAGACCATCGTTACTAAACCCAATCTGTCGTCGAAACAAATCATAATCATATGATCCCAAACGCAAAGGGTTTACTAGTAATCACTGAAGAGTTCCACTATTTACTTTACTTCCAAAAAAATGACATAATACAAAAACAGCTATTTTGAGAAGACACGACTTTTATGCCTGTGAATTGAACAAAACAGTTAAGTGAAAAAGTGAACTTTGTTCCCTTTTTCACTGAGCTAATAACGATGTTTTTACAGCTGACCAAGTGGAACATTTGCTATTCAATGCTATAAAAATGTTAAACGTATCTAAACATGTGATATGACACTTTTTTTGTGTTATGACACTTTTTTTGCCGGGAGGCGATTTGTTTACATAGTTAGTTAGTAAGTTAGTTAGCTACCAGTGAAGCTAAGCGATAACCGAGTGATTTTTCATGAATAACTTCATAATATTTATTCGGAGTTAAGACCGTATTACGTCATCTTAACTCCACAATAATTAGAATCCTTACTAATATTGATTGAGATTGAGAGTGTCTTTGTTTGCTTGTTACGTTACCGATCATCATGAAAGTTTGCACAACAATAAAAGTTGTCAGTATAGAAAAGAATATAGGGACCTTTCATCCAAAAAGTAAATTAACGCGAGCGAAGCCGCTGTCATAAGTTAGTTTTTTTATGAAATATAAAAAAACTAACAACTAAGTTGTAGTTCCCGTTTGTTTCTTTAAGAATCTAAGCAATTGCGTGATTGTGTTGTTCAATTCAGTTTTGTAATTAAATCGTAATTGAGATAAAAAAAAATTATAAACGGGATTAATGAGATTGTATAATATGCAACGTTAGCACAAATTACGTATGATGGCCACTAGGAGGGGTGCCGGAAATGATGTCCAGGTTCAGTACTAATCCTCCGCCCCGTGATGGAACACGTCAACAACAAGTCTGTTCGTCTTCAACATATGCATCTCTTCCTTGTGGTGATATTTTTTACACGTTTGATGTTTAAAGAAATGTGTGTATCGCAATTCGTGTGTGTAGTGTGTAGTGTTGCACACCAGAATATTTAATAGTGACTCTTCATACTCCTGATGCCTTGGTAGCTTGGGGAACTAAGATACGGTATTTGGCGCTGTCGTCAGAGAGCACACGTTGGTTGTGTGCTCTCAGACGACAGCGTGAATTTAAGAAGTAGCGAAAAAGAAGAATTTACATCATACCTATTGATTTTACAAATGTCAGAATTTACATTTACATTTCCAAACTTGTTTACAAAGATTCATTTGATAATATCTATGAGGCCCTAAAAAGTCACTTTAATATGTGTTAAAGAGCGAAGAACTTGTAATCGAAGTAAAAATAGCTATACATATTAATGGCGCATCAGTAGGTGAACTCAGCTACAAATGTCATAAAATATATATTTTTTTGTACATATTATTATAGTTTGCTGCTTTAAAAACAGGCACAAGTAGTAGACAAGTATAGTAGTAACAAGTATTAGAAAAAAAATATTAATTTAAAGTGCATTTCTTACACATTATTTCTTATTAACTACACAACTACACAGACTTCGATACACTACTCATGTAATTTCGTAACAGCTTCTGAAACACAGTAGAACTTTCTATTAGTCCCGTTATTCGTTAACAGATAGCGCTAAGCGTCTCAATTTAGGCGATCACACTACAAACATACTACTCGTTTACAGACTGATGGCACCAGCGAGTCCCGCGACAGTACTTAGATCTATCTTCTATATAAATAGAAATCAATGTTTGTATTGTTTGTCCTCTATGCGTTCTGAAATCATTGATCAGATTGTGGTGAAACTTTGGTAGGGTGTTCTGGGGACGGCTGCAGTTAATTTATAATTATAAAAAGCCACGGTTTCTCATATTTTAAAATGTGTAAAAGAGCAATGAAAGAGTGAAGACTTTGATCAAATTGTAATCGAAGTAAATATTAAGCTACATAATAAGAGCATTTCAGTTGGTGACCTTAAATACAAATGTCATGAAATGTTATTTCTTTGTGCTGCGTATAGGTTGCTGATATATCTGATATTTCTAATCATTCAAATACCTATTTCGGCGTGTTATATATTTTATCTCCACGGTCTTTGAGAGCTGCCAAATCAAGCGGCTACAAAATTTGTAAAATTAAAATAGTAACTGTATTAATCAAATATCACGGATTTTTTCTAAAATTGTTAGATGAAAATAAACTTTGATTTAGTTTTATTTAGAAACTAATCCATGTATGTAAAACGAAAGTTAAATTGAAATATTAAAAAACAGCGCCATCGTCTGTGCCCGAACTCGCGTATAACAACGGTGTACTAGGACATCAGGAGAGGGAAGAGATGCCGATGGAACATACTATACTACTAGAAGAAGTTGAGTGTATGAAATGGGCAAGGTGTGATAAAGCTCCTTCTACGATCCTATGTTGGGGATGATATCAATACTATCAAACCGTATATTATAAATACATTTTTGTATTCGGTTCTAAAATAGAACTCCTTGTTCTGCCAGTGGCCTGGTAATTTGACGGCGGTTCGACCTCCCCCAACATGAAGAGAAGTATATGTTTTCATTATTAAAGAATTACATAGACTAAGAAAGGGTTCCACTTTGTTGTAATTTAAAGAGTGGTTATAGTAGACAAACTTTCTACTATTTCTATTTTTTATGGTATAGGGGGCAAACCAGCAGACGGATCACCTGATGGTAAATGACTAACTTCATCCATGGACACCTGCAACTCAAGATTTACAAGTGCATTGCCGGCGTTTTTGTACCTCGTCTCAATCACCGTAAGTAAAAATATAAAAGAAATAAATGCCTTTATTAAATGCCTAGCTGGTGCCAGCGACTTTATCTGCGTAGAATTAATGCTTTAAGGTCATAGCTCATTAGAGCCACCCGGCACCCCTCCTCATTCAGAGTATACTTTTTGTCGACAGTTGGTCGGCGTTAGCGTGTGTCGCTCGCGGGCAGCGCAGGTCCTCTCGGGACCCGTGCGTTTGCAATGTGCAGTCAACGACAAGCATGCGACCAGCGAGTTGTCACCGAGTGGTACAAGCGTGGACAGCTTGCGAGGGAGGCGATCCGGCGATGCTACCGAGTTGGTGTAGTGAGCGCATATCCATAGAAGTCCATTTATAGAATACTCATCGCACGAGGCGACGCGGTGTGGGTCGGGTGCCGAGTGGCTCTAATGAGCTATGATCTTTATTCAGCCTATTGTTCCATCAATTAATCTTAATTTCTTACCAACAGTATACATATATGATGAACTTTTGTATCACTAAATTTGAGAAATGAATTGCCTCCCATACACAGTGTTATCTCCTCATTTCACCATCAAATTTTATACAATTCGTTCAGTGGTTAAGGCGTGAAAACGTAACAGACAGACAGAGTTGAGTTACTTTCGCATTTATAATATTAGTATAGAAGTATGTGTCATGTAGCATCATGTTATGCATGTCAGTATCATGTACAAGCTAATTAAAAAAAAAAATGTGTGTGTGTACCAGAGTACACAGGTAAGAAGTGAAACTTCTTTACGACATATCATTTTTCTACTATTTGCAACTTCACGAAAATGGGGTAGATAAGGCTTAAGCTTAAGAAATTATAAAACGAAATATATAATCACTCTCACTTTTCTTGTCAATTCACTTAAATTTGAATAAGTCTTTTTATTTTATCACTTTCAAATTAATATATTGTTATTCTTATTTCAAACCAAACTTCAAAACTAATATATTGTTGTCATTATTATAATATATTACATTATATTCTTTACGTCACCATACTAAACTTTGATAAAAAAAGCAACATGGCGCGTAACCGAAAAACGTGACGATTGCTACAAAATTTCTCCCATACGTCGATAAAGAAGTTTCACTTCAATAATCTATGCTTGTTAAACTGCGATTGGCTGGATGGACAGACAAACAGACAGATAGATACAAAACCGAATTTCGTAGGCAAAAGAGACGAAGCGTAACGTTGCTTGGTTTTCAACATCAAGGTACTAGGATCGCAGGCGAGCTGAAGGATAGATAGTGTAAGATCCCTATCTACATATTATTCAAATTTTGTACAGTACATGTAAAATATGTAAAGTTGGCAAAGCGCAGTGAAGCTCCACCCAGGACCATCTTACTTTAGAGAATGGAGGGTTATTGGGATTGCACTCATAATAAATATGTATCACTTCTCCTCACTTTGATAATAGCCTGGTAGATAGTCACCGTTGAAACCTCTTGCAACAGCGCCATTCTGGTTAGCAGAGTGCAACATGCACCACTTGCACCAAGATTTTTAAGACGATTTTCCTTATTTTCTGTACACCTGGTAGTTAGCCCGTGCCGAAACCTCCCTCAACAAGCGTCAATAAACAAATAAACCTTATTGAAATACTGTGACTTACAAATAGGTTGTTATGTAGAAAATAAATTTGGAAAAATATAAATACCTTTCTTTCATTCTGCAGGAAGTACCTTGAGTCTTTGATGTTTGCAGACGTTCAAAATAGTTTGCTACAAAGCCAGGTTTCTACTTTTATGCAGTCCTGATCCTCTGTCAGGTTTTAGTTTATATTCTCAACATGCATTTTTTTTTTCGTGTAATTTTGGGTAGCGCATAGCGGTTCTATTTTATACCTAGGGACCCTGCGAGTCCTGAGGTCTGGGTCTGAGTCCAGAAGAAAAGTATAATCCTACTAATATTATAAACGTGAAAGTTTGTCAGGATGTATGGATGTATGGATGTTTGTTACTCTTTCACGCAAAAACTACTGAATGGATTTTAATGAAACTTTACAATAATATAGCTTATATATCAGAATAACACATAGGCTATAATTTATGAAGATATTGTGTATATTGGCCAAAATATAACGATAAGTGTTATTTAAGTAAGTCGGAAAAAAATCTGTCATCTGCGAGCTATTCTGGCGTGCGGTGGGAAAACTGTAAGAGTTACACGAATATAATGTACGGTGGGATTGTTTCTCCTAAATAATTCTACAAAAAAGTCCGCGACAGTATATGTCTTTCTTTTATGTGTAAGCCATTACTACCAAAATAGTGAACCATAAATACAATAAAATTTAATTTTCTATTTCCAATTCACATTTAGCAGTAACAAATCAATTTTTATCAAAATAAATACTTTTATCGCTTCCGATATTCAAAGTAGATAAACTTTGTCTTTTTAAAGTACGCAATTTGGTCAAATATTTTAAAGTACGTAATTTGGTCAAATATTTTAAAGTACGTAATTTGGTCAAATATTTTAAAGTACGTAATTTGGTCAAATATTTTAAAAGTTACGAATATAATATAAAACTGCGGGTGAAGGGGGAGGGGGAAACATCGCTCACCGCTGCGTCACAGAATACATAATAGTACCGCCATAAACCCGCCGCGTGGCGTGAGCTACTCGGACGCGAGCAGATGCGAGATGCGTGAGGGCAGACGTTGTTGGCGGTTGTAATGTAATGGGAATTTCAAGACACTAGCGATTTGATAAGAGGCTCTGTATACATACATTTCTATAATATACTAGCAACCCGCTCCCGCTTCGCACGGATACAAATTATACACCTAAACCTTCCTCATGAATCACTCTATATATTAGTAAAAACCGCATGAAACTTTGTTCAGTAGTTTTTCAGTTTATCGCGAACAGACAGACAGACGTGGCGTAGGACTTTGTTTTATAATATGTAGTAAAGATATTGAATGTAAAAAAAAATTGAAAGTTTGTGAGGATGTATCGATGTTTGTTACTCCTTCGTGCAAAAACTACTGAATCGATTGCGATGATACTTCGTATGTAGATAGATAGCTGGAGACCTGGATTAACACATAGGCTACTTTTTATCCCGATATTCCTCTGAGTCACAGATAACATAATACCATACTAGGGTACTGTTTAAATATTTTAGTCCAAGTATTCGTTCAGAAATTGTAATGTATAGAAAAAACTAATTAGTCTATTTAATTGTTTTTTAATTGTGAACAAACTCTCACTAAGTTTTTATTGGGTAGTCCACAACTAAGAGTCACTCATACCCTGAGTCGAAATACTAGGCTGCAAGGGGCCCGAGAAGGTGCATTGGTGTAGTTTTAAATACCCTGACTCCTGATTTTTTTTACTTTAATATATACTATATTTTTAATTGACGAAAAACGTAGGAGTCGACGTATATTATATATATATTTTTATATAGTATAATAGTCTGATGACAAGGGCTTACCGGTGCCTAAAATGATTTATAGCAGCTAACCCTATTCTCAAAATTGAGTTCTGTGGATTTTAATTATCCGATGAAACACCAACTCTACGGTCAAGTCTTCCATATGAACATACTTTCCCATTTATTAACGATATACGGTTTATTGACAACTTTATTACGAGGAGACCCGAGTAGACTGCCCGTCCCGTTCGAAATAGAGAGTCATAATATTTGTTGTGCTCTGCCCCCTGACTCCTGAGTTTTTGAATTTACAAGAATACATACCGGCGTGCCCACGGACTTTATACAGCGCGGCAGCGCCACCAGTCATGCGCTTTTACGACGTATTACTAGGCTACAATGAAAGCGAAGAGATATTACTAAAATTTATGAAATAAATATAGAATGGGCAGGGTGCAACGAAGCTCCACCTCGACATGAACTTCGGGGGTTGGGGTATGTGCATCACACAGACGCAGTAGTACCTACTAACAGATATAATATTATCTGTGATAACACTAAATGTGCACTGACGGTCTCCACGCGCCGCTAGTAGCCTAGTAATTCGTTGTCACTAAAACCTCCCTCAACAAGTGGCTCGCTTGATTGAGATTGACTTTCAGATGCAAAGTCTAGCATTTTTTATAGATCCTCGTTTTCAAACTGCGTTTTCCTATTGGTTTCGGCACGTGGACCGTGGACTGACGTATCTCACATATCCCACTGGTTACTATTGTTGACTTCGTTTTGTTATGTTCCGAATGTCGTAGAATTTTTAAACTAGATGTGTATTTTGCTAAAAACTAATTAGTCATATAGAACAATAATAAGTAGGTACTTCTCTTTATAAACCAGCTTGCCCGCGGCTCCGCCTGCGCTAGTATAAACATTGTGAATTTCTTTTTCTTTTTTTAAAACGATAAAAAAAATTATAAAATCATCTTTACAAACATCGACATAACGGACACAAAGAACACCCAGACTATTAAGGAAATCACATAATTTTTGAAGTGAAAACTTCTTTAGGCACGTTTGTGCGCTTTTGCTATGGGGAACAAGCACTGAACTCGTTACCGTCACGCTAATAATACATATATCAGATCCACTAGAGGGCGCTAATCTAAACATTGAGTTTTGTCAGCTCCTTATTAATTAATCTTTAGATAATGTGTTTTCACTTCTGACGTGCAGTCCTACGACTGACAGTTTTTGTCCCATGTGGGAATCGAACCCTCTGCGCGGCTTTAGTGGCAAGGTGATCACTTTATCCGTTGCGACATTCGTGCAGGCAATTAATCTATCCCTCGGGTACAACACATTTGTTCTAGATAAAACGTAAAATACAGTTATAATGAAAAGTACGAAATTAGATAAGCATTTATGATCACTACATATTATAATACAAAGTTGCCCGCCGCGTCTGTCTGTCTGTTTGCGATAAACTGGAAAACTACTAACCGGATTTTCATGCGGTTTTCACCAATAGACAGAGTGATTCATGAAGAAGGTTTAGGTGTATAACTTGTTTACGTTTTGTGTAAATTTGTTGAAATATGATAATGATTGTTGAAGATGTATGTCTCTTCTACCCGTGTGAATCCAGGGCGGGTTGCTAGTATTTAAACAATTCTTAAAATTGAAGCGTAATAATACATGTGCCTCCTCTCACTATGATAGCGTTGGGAATTAGTCAACCTTGCTGACTTTTTGACGTTAGCAGACTTTAATACATCTTGGACTAATGATCAGAATATTATGGCTTTCTCCGGGTCTTCTCATCTTCTCCGGATCAATGAATGAAGATAACTCACAGTCAAATTGACTGCAAAATTTATTTATTTATAACATGACCACAAGGCAGTACATTTTATTGGCTCGACTGAGATTTTTATACTAATGAAATAAAGTTTAGAAAAACTAAGAATACACGCTTACATAGCGGATCAAGGTAAAAAGTGAGGAAAAGCCTGGATCAGCTCCAAGATGCTGAATTATAGTATTGTTATCTGAATTACTAATTTAAAATTAGAATTAGGTCAAAATTTACTCCCAAGATTTGTTTAAATAGTTAGTTACAAGGGAAGCTAATAAGAGCGTATTAAAAATTATAGGAATTTACGACATGTCGCAATGAAAGTATTCAGTCTTCGGACCTGCACCACGGTACCAGCTTCTCTCTCTTGACCGCATTCAACGGAGAGCGACTCGAATCATCGATTGCCAGGATATGTTCAGATCGGCTTGACCCCTTGGCGTTGCGTAGAGATGTAGCCTCACACTGCATTCTCTATCGCATGTATCATGGGGAGTGCTCCGAGGAATCGTTCGGACTTATACCGGCCGCAACGTTTCGCCATCGTTCAACGTGACAAAACTTTCATCCCCATTACCTGGATAATTGGCAATCCACCACTGTGCGGCTTTCCAGAAATTTTTTGCCTCGCAAAACCAACCTCTGGAACAAATTGTCGCCTGCGGTATTTCCGGACCGATACGACCTTCAAACCTTCAAGAAAAGAGCGTACTCCTATCTCAAAGGCCGGCAACGCACTTGTGACTCTTGAGTTGCAGGTGCCCATGGGCGACGGTAGTCACTTACCATCAGGTGACCCGTCTACTCGTTTGCCCCCTATAACATAAAAAAAAACCTACCTTAAAAAAAACAAAATTAAAGTCAATATTACTCGGGATGATGCAAGATTTCTTACAATACCATTCACATAAAATCTGTTCAGGCATATAGAAGTTATGGTGTAATTAAGAAACTTACAGACATAAATACATGAACCCTGAATACCTTACACTCCTTCTTTGAGCAGTCATGTAAAAAAGGTCGCAGGTGTTGCTAACGTTTATTTATATGTATTTATCTGTAACTACTGTTGGTGGTTTGTTACCCTTATAGCTTAGTAAAAAAAAATCACAAATATGTATGGAATGTAGAAAGTAAGGAATTATATATTACTAGCAGTGCCCCGCGGTTTCACCCGCGTAAGTCCCGATCCCTTGGGAATATCTGGATAAAAAATAGCCTATGTGTTAATCCAGGTTTCTAGCTATCTACATACCAAGTTTCATCGCAATCAGTTTAGTGGTTTTGCGTGAAAGAGTAACAAACATCCATCCATCCATCCATCTAAACTTTCATTAGTGGGATGTGGGATGGGTCAAACATTAGTGGGATTATCTTAATAAACAGTGTGTCCCTTGTTATCTACCCCTGGTACTTCATGCAACCATAGAAAGTGAATGTGAAACGTAGCACACACAGGTAGTGAATATTTCCAAGCGTATTTATGATCACAGGAGCACTGCCGCCACGCCACTACTGTACGCCAATTTGCGGGCGAAGACGGGGGGAGGTTTGCAGACGGTCGAGGCGAGGTATGTGGGTGGCGGGGGGAGATGCTTCCGCCCTCCACATCAGGCCCTGACTGCATTCAACTCGCGCGTATACTGTATATTCAGTCCACAGATTCAATTATACTACGTAAATACTACTGCTACTACGAATTCATATGGCCCTATCTCCTCTCTAAACTGTAAGCCTGGTACATCGTCGTCGTATCTCGTATAGAGAAACCTATTCACTCTACTCTTGAACGCTCCAGGATTATAATTGATAGGAAAAATAGACGCAGCCGCAGGCAGTTCATTCCACACCTTGGCGACTCAAACCAATAAGGAGTCATGTCAGTCAGTCAGGATGTCAAAGCGTAGAGGTATAGATCGTGGTATATATAGATCGACTTTTTTGGGTTTAATTCGACAACGAAAGGATGGAACCTATGTCTGAGCCTAGTAGTCCGATAAAAGAATGGTGAGGGTTTAATAAATTCGAAGAGAGCTTTCGTTTCGTGTAAATCTTGGTTCGGGGAATTACAGTTTTATTTATTTATTAAAACTTCTTGCACAAATTGTACAAAGGCGAACTTAATGCCTTAGGCATTCTCTGCCATTCAACCTTGGGGGAAGCAGAAATAAACAGTGGTAGATGCAAAGATATGGTAAAGAGTACGAATTTTTAAGTTCTTATAATAATAAAATTTAACAAGTCATTACCTGAATATACACATTATACTGATACATAATATACTAATACTTATACAAACATACATATACATATAGATATACATACACATACACATACATATACACATACATACATATACTATGAATATCAAGTCTGAGATTCATGTACTAGCACTGTGACAGTTGTGCCAACTCGTTGTGAAAGAGATCACGTACCCTCCTTTTGAATATAAAGCGGTTTGTGGACATCCTGATTTCGAGAGGGAGCGCATTCCAGAGAAGAACTGATTGGACATAGAACGAAGAGTTCACGAAGTCGGAGTTATGAGAAGATTATTGTTTGTAGAACGAAGATTGCTGTCATGGTTTGAGGACAAAAATCGAAGGAAGTTTTACCATATGAAAGGGTAGGATTAAAATAGCCAAAAGTGATCTTACCATAACTCCCCCTTCTTTAACCACAAATGTAAGTAAAGATTATGTAATTTTTGCTGTTTGCGGCGAAGAAGGAAATGAAGGAAATCTATGTTCTGAGTTATTTGTGTGTCAAAATATGCTGTATCAATGTCTGTATTTTTTTTTTATGGCGTTGACTTGGAAGCTTAATCCTTAATATTAAAATTTAATATTATAATTATATGAAGGTGAGTTTGTTTATTTGTTTGATTGTTAAGCTTTCACGCCTTAAACACTTAACGGATCATCATGCAATTTTACCTACACGTTGTCAGGGGCACAAAAACAAAGACCAAATATATATTTCCGCTAGAAAAATAGTGTAGTTCCCGAGGGATAGAAAAAAAAATGTCAGCTCCGACACACGACTGGAGTTACAATTTACTGGAGTCTCTCTCTCTCTCTCTCTCTCTCTCTCTCTCCCTACCACCGTCCCTCCCTCCTTCTATATATTCTGTATATATTTACACATATATATAACTTAAAGGTATACACATATCTACTTACATGCGTCGAGAATAAGGAGTAAACTCCAATAAAGCATAAAAAGCACAATAAAGCGTTACGCTGCCCTCCGATCACTAAATTTTACTCTTCATATTTTTTTCATACCGGGCGCCTTATATGCAAATTGATTCTTAAGGAGTAAACTCCAATAAACTCCAATAACTTGTACGCGAGTGAAGCCGCGGACTGTAATTAGTTTTTTATATATTCTAGGAAACGCAGACCTATCTAACCATTTTGGTATTAGTTTGAACCTAAGACTTCCACACATCCCTAATAAACAAAAAAACATCGTGCAGCCTACTACGTCCAGCTTGCTGTTACCATAAACTTAGTTAAATACTAATAATGCTAGGAAGGTTATGGTTGCAAACTGTCTATCAATTTTCTCGCTCAATGATAGCTCTCTGTATGCCTGATAGCCTGGTACAAGGGGGTCAGAAAACAAGTTGCTTTGGTGCTGTCTGTTTGGTTGCAACGACGAAAATTGATATTTCCTAATTTCCTATGAAATAAAAAGTATGCGTCAAAACTGATGCATCTTAAAAAAACGTAAACCTAATTTCTAGAAACCCTTCTTTTTGTATGTAATACTTGTCAAATGTATGCAATCAAAAACGTTGCAAGAATCGGGCGACGCCATAGGAAATCTTAATATTTGGGGGAGTACTGTATTTTGTGGGAAAACTACCAGGCAACTATACAAGCCAGAGAATAGATCAGTTACCATGACAACTAGCCTCTGACAGAAAACATGCATGTGTGCAGTCATTCCTCTATGTGTGCATTATGATTGCATTTTCTCCCTCTAACCTATCTGAAACTGAGTAAACACGTACATTACAAACTGTATTTCTTTTTACTAGGTCGTCTAGCCGTCGAAATTCTACCCTGATTTAAATTTATAACAATGAAAGAAGAACAAATGAAGGTTTGTGACATGGAATGTTTATTTTTTAATTTTCTTTTATTCGAAACAAATAACACCTATTAAACTAAAATATCAAAGAAAATTGGTTGACAAATTGGTCAATAAACATAATTATAGACAATAGCCAGGTAGATTACCGAGATAAGCAATTTTTTCGCTATTAATTCTGAGAAACGAATAACTAGTGTACGTGTGTTCTGTTTGATGATTATGGCTAAAATAGTCACAATGGTTACTAGATAATGTAGTTACTTACAGCTTACAAAAACAGCCGCTAAAACTGGCGGCTATTTTGACAAAGTCTCACCATTCGAGGTACATTCTATGTGGATTAACGACGGATGTATTACATCACAAGAAGTACCGAACGGTGGCAAAAAATTTAAAGAGTACACACAAAGTTATTATGTATTAATTAGGCTGCACGTGCGCATTAGAAGAACATAATTTGTAGTGTAGTGTTATTTTGACCTGAATGCAGACCTTCTCAATACCCTAGATAGCCTTCTCAATAACTGCATTCGATTTATTTTCAATCTTCCAAAGTATGACCATGTGTCTGCCTTACGTTCCAATCTAAGATCAACCAACAATCCGACACCTCCTTTGTCACCTCTTCCTACTATGTTCAATCAGTTCTCTGGAATGCGCTCCCAGTCGAACCGTTTTTTTTTCAAGAAGAAAGTACATGTACTTCTTTACAATGAGTTGGCAGAACGTTCACTACGATAGTTACTTACACGACGGTATATTTTAGTATTCATATGTATGTGTACGTATATTGTATGTGTGTATACTTACGGTTCTGTATGTGTTTTATATTATTATGTAGTAATGACGTATAGCAATCTATTTATGTAAGTAGTAGTATTTATTCCATGTTATATGTATAGAAACTAGGTGAAGCACGTGTCCGCACCCTTTGTTTGGGTTGATTTTCTAAGTATTACTTACACTGCATATACCGTGTAATTTTCTACATCACCCCAAGGTTGACTGGTAGAAAATGCTATGCCTTAAGTCCGCCTTTGTACAAATTGTTCCTTAAGTATTAATAAATAAATGATGATCACGACTTTATAACCATATCACTATTAGAGTTGACGTTTATTTAAATATATGACTAATTAATGTTGCGCTATCTTGACCAGATGATACACACTTGCATGCAGACGGTATACTTACACCTGTACACAAATAAATAAGTCCGCTGCACAAAGTTAACTGCAATTGCCTGATAGCCTAATATAATATAATATAATAAAGCGTTTATTTTCAGATTTTAAATCCATAGGTACATAGTATAGAGGTAAGTGATGTCGTAAGAGTCAGCATTAGAAATAACATTTTATCATATATATATATATATATCAGACTACATGAAATCATTTAGCAATAAAGTAAATAACAATTTTTATAAGTAAAAATAAAACAAATTATCATTGAAAATACATGCATGTCACAAATTAATATCATAATTAAGTGCTAATACACTTATTTTGTCATGTCATATTATAGAACACTGAATTTTAAAAATAAAATAATATAAATTTAGTCCTGTCCTGTTATTATCCTAATCCACTTACATTGAATTGGACAGTCTGTTCGAGAGGCAATCATTTTTAGGATGCTGTTGCTACTGTCTCTCATACGCCTTAACAATGAAACCACTTTTTTACGTATAATAGCGTGATAGCCATCCGTATGTGCTTCGGCAAACATTAGAGACGCACTGCAGTGGGGAGGTAGCCGCATCAGCATTCTAAAAATGTTATTGTATTGAACACGTAAGACACTGGCGGCCCGACGGGTATGACTTACCCATAAACTGCTTGAGTAAAATGATTGGCAATATGCCTTAAACAGCGTGATTTTTACCTCAGCAGAGCATCGAGCAAATCTACGGGCAATCATATTCCCTCGGACCGCCAGGGCCCTACGCTCACGCTCCAGATCGGCGTCATCAGACAGTTCGTTATTGACTATGTGTCCCAAGTATTTAAAACTGGTTACCACTTGTAGTTTTTCGCCGTATAGCCTAATCGGCGGAGAACACCCGGGTACACTGAGCTTTCCTTTGAAGAGCAGTACTTTGCTTTTATCTGCATTGTACGTGAGATCGTGTTCCCCCGCGTACGACTCGCAAATCGCCAGTAATCTACGCACTGTACCCACCGATGGTCCCAGCAGCACCATATCGTCCGCGTAGCTTATATTATTGACGCACACATTATCGATATGACAACCGGTATGAGTGCTGCTGAGCTCACCGATTAGGTCATTTATATATAGATTAAATAGAAGAGGAGAGGTCAATCCACCCTGCCTAACCCCGCATTCCATGCCATATGGATCAGACAAAGTTCCCGCCCATCTCACCTGATTCCGCTGGCAGCGATACCATTCCTTTAGGAGGACTATAATTTCCACCGGCACCCCCGCTTTGCCGAGTTTGCCCCAAAGCTTGTCATATAGGACGGTATCAAACGCTTTTGATAAATCTAGGAAACACGCGTAAACCGGTGTTTTCCTGTCCGTATAGTACCTGACAGCCTGTTTAAGACACAATATCGCACTTTCTGTAGAAAGCCCACTTCTGAAACCAAACTGGGCATCGTGCAGTTTTATGTGTTGGCTGAGAATGTCATTAAGCAGGCTGTCAAGTACCTTGGCTATTATAGCCGCAAGTGAGATAGGCCGATAGTTTCTCCCGTCCGATATATCCCCGGTTCTATTTTTTATAACAGGCACTGCTATGGTTTTGGTAAGCTCCTCCGGCAGGCACCCGTGGCAAAGACAAAGATTATAAAATAAGGAGAGGACACTCGGCAAATGAACACCGGCATGCCTAAGGTGCTCGATGCTGAGACCATCATGCCCAGGTGACTTCCCTCTTTGCATTCGATTGATAGCCTCTCTAACATCTTTGGCAGTGAAAATTATATTCTTTTTTTTGGGATAGTCCCAACATCATACGACCAAGACACACCTGTATCATGCTTTGGTCTTACCCTGAAATGCTCACTGAATAAGTTAGCAATCCTATAGTGATTACTAACATCATTTACACTCACAGGAAGGCGAGGTTTTTGGCTCATACTTCCCGTTTCTTTCCAAAACTGTGAGAAATTGTTGACAGAATGATGAGAGGCAATCACATCCATTTTTATTTGATCCTGTCTATCCTGACACCATTTCAACTTTCCCTTGAACAATTTCCTACTTTCTTTCATGTCATCATATGTCTGACCATAATTCGGTTTACCCTCTTTCATCCAGGTCAAAAACCTAAGCCTGGCCTCCCTATGGTAACTTGCAACATATTTTGTCCACCTCGCAATATAACCACCTCTCCTCCGCCTATCCGATGTTTGATCACAAAAAATTTGAAAAAATGGAAAGGTTCTGGGTTGTTAGTCTATCAAAATTTACAATGATTATATATATACGTTGACTCTAATGCGACATTTTTTTTTGTTTTATATAGAAATTACTTCGACATTGAAAACGCAGATGATATAGTACGCAAAATATTAAATGATATCTGTAAACCTTTTTGAATTGCAAGTAAAAAGCAGCAGTAAACGAGACCAAATAAACGCATTTTATTTCAAACATTTATTGTTTGAAATAAAATGCGTTTATTTGGTCTGGTTACTCCTAACTAAACTAAGCAATTAAACTATAACGCCAAGTTGAGAGAGTAAGTTTCGTCGAGTAGCTACCAGGCTTCTAGATAAGTAAAGAGGATGACTTGATCTGCGAGACTAGTTGCTGTGGCGACACATGTTCGTGTGCGTCTCGATTGCATTCAATACCGCACTCGGTGGAGGCTTGATTGCACCCTCCCCATTGTAAACATCCCTACTACAGATGTAAAATTATATATAGATTTACATAGACCTCTGTAACATTCTGTGAGCCTAGTGCTTGAAGTCAAATAACAGCGCCGCATTGTTCAATGAAGATTAAGAGTCGTTATTGGTGCATAGACAACATACCTCGATGTCCTCGCCTCCTGGAGACTGGTAGTCTCCCTTATAGTTAAATTAACGTAATTTAGGAAATGTCGTATTCTGCTTTTTCGTGATCACCTTTTTTATAAATTTTATCATCTCGAGGTCGCTCAGAGGTCGAAATTCATTAAAATTATTGATAACGTAACATAAAGAAAATCGGTTGAGAACCAGAGAAAGTAATTGTATTGATCTGTTTTGTTTTACTATTATTATGTACTAGAATTGCCGGAATGTCGAATATCGACTACAGTCAGACTACAGTACAGTTTCGACTACAATAATTAAGTTTTCAATCTTTGTTTTATTTCAATGACCAGTAGAACAACTTGAACTGACTTTACGTAATATTATGACAAATTAGCTTTTATACTAGCCCCCTGTAGCTTTTTGTAGCAGTTTGCCCATATAATATTTCAATTTATAACATAATATTAATTAAAAATTGTTCTGCGTTCTCTTTACGTATATATAATGATGATGATGTATGTTTCTTTTCATTCTATTATCATTCAAAACTACCATAGTATTATTTTTAAACGCCAAGTTGGGGGAGTCGCGTCTCTCGAGTAGCTGCCAGGATTCTAGATAAGCGAAAGGATGACTAGATCTGCGAGACTACTACACTACTACTAGAACATAACATCGTGTGAGTTTAGATTGCATTCAATACTGCTCTAGGCGGAGGCTAAGTTGTAACCTCCCCATTGAAAACATCCCTACATCAATAATTTTTCATAGATCTGTGCAATAGCCTGTAAGCCTAGTGTTTGAAGTCAAATAACAGCGCCGCATTGTTTAATGCTGTTTAAAAAAGTGTTTTATGAGTTATGAGTTATGACGCATAGGCAGAACAATATGTTTGAAGTACCTTAATGTCCTCAAATAAAAAAAAAAAAAACAACTTAATTCAATATTTTAGGTTATTCCTTTATCGATACATGTTAGAGAAGTAAAATCAAAATGAATTTTGATTCAAGAAAAAAAAGGCACCCATGGGACTGCTGACAGAAGTGAAAACTTAAAACGACGAGTCAACGAAATTTTGCATAAAGGCTGTCGTTATTAAGCATTTATTACTTGTTTATATGTAGGAATGTAGATCCCTAAATACTTGGATATCTAATCTCAACAACCCGCCCTAGCTTACTATTTTTCCTTCTTACTATTTTTAGCTTCTTCCACTGAAAACGACACAGAGGATTTCGGGTAGGTAGGAGAGGTAGAGGATTAGGGCCACTTCGATTCTTACTAAACCTCACCAATTGCCTGGAAGATATTGCTTGTTGTGATAAGGCCGCCCATTGTGCTTTTTATGTTTGAGTGTCGTGATGCAATTCTGCTGCATTCTTGAGTTTTCCACAATGTTCTTGAAGGTGTATTAGCTCTACCAATTCGCAAAAAGACAGCGCAGCCTGACAAACTGAGAGAAAGGCACTCTTGTGAAGACGGCAGATAACGTATAATTAGATAAATACTTTGAATTGCTTTGAGGTATTAGTTTAACGATCTCAGTAGTACCACAGAATACATAATATTAGTACGCACATTAAATTTAAAGCGGTGGTAAAACTGGTGGGTAATCTAATTGGACTTGCAATCCAGAAGTCGCAGGTTCGAATCCCACATGAACTCCATTCTTATACCAGCTTAGCTTAGCTGGAGGGGTTGACCAGTTTACTAGAATCCTGAATACACGTCAGAGATACAGAAAAATTCAATCATCCAGTAAAGGTACTATTCTCCGAGTCGATCGAGAAGCCGAGTCAATTTATCTATGTATACAATAAGAATGAACTCATCTTAATAATTATTATTAAAAGTTTCCAAAGCGTTCCTGTGTCAATTTTCGTCCAGATCCGTTAAGCCGTTTTTTACGTGAAAGAGTAACAAACATCCATACATCCTTTCGCCTTTAAATTATCATAATATTAGTATAATTAGTAAAATAATATATAATAATAATAACATATATAATAATAATATAAATAGTTGTAATAAATCTGTACGGCAGTATAAAGAATTGCCGCGGTTTCCAAAAGTAATTTCTACAAGAAAGATTTCATTTGAATAAAATTTTTATAATTAACCTAACAAAAAATTTGGTACTGTATGTAACTCTTGCGAACAACGCTATCTTGAATTTAAATCGATAAGCGCCATCTATTGGTGGACACTATAACCTACGTTTATCATAAGGCAACCGACCGAGGAAATTAAATAAATTAAACAAAAATTCAACTGTAAGTCTTTACAAGTATCAGTTACTGATTATGTATGTTATCGGAAATGTATGTAAATTGCTTAGTGCAGAGCGAATGCCGGTGTACGGACTCCTCTTCGCTATGGAAACGTACAACGTAACAGTCAACACATACATGTTTACCTTTCATGTAACACTAACACTATTATACCTGAAGATCTGACTTTTTAAAAGAGTGGCCATGAGTTTCTATGCCAGTATTCTTCTCATAAGGCTCTACGCATTTTGGAAACTGGAAGTTGAACTGAACAAGCAGGCAGTGATTTGGTGTTTTCACCTAATTTACCTCGACAATCCAGTACATGCTGTGGCGTCTGCTTGCGCCGATTTTTAACTGTATCTTCAATTTAACGTTCATAAATGTCACTTAGTGTCTTAATTGAATAAAAGATTTTGAATTTGAATTTGAACATACCTCGTCGATATCTTTTTTTTTTGCACAATCACACTCAAAGTTCAAAATTGCAGCAATTTAAATCTTAATAACATCCTTGTGTTAGGATTATATTTCTCTCCTTTGTTTATAAAAAAATATAAAATAATTACTTATTTTAGATTAATAGGTACTCATTGATAAAATATTAGTTATTATTTCGAAGACAATTTAACTACTTATGTTGTGTGTAATCTTACATTGTCCTCACATTTGATTTACGCTTTTAGGCAATGTAACCAGAAATTTGTAAAAAACATGTTGAAAAAGAGTGGCTTTGGAGTTTCTTGCCTTTTCTTCTCCATAGGATCTACGTATTGGAACAGGCAACTAGCTTCACGACTGACTTAGTCTGACTGACTCCTACTCCTGACAATTCAAAAATACCTATTATTGGTTTAATTGAAATGAATGGTTTTGATTTGATTTGATTTGATTACTAACTTAACTGTGGTTTGGGTTATACGGTCATTTAGATTTGCTTTCCATGTTTCATGTTAGCAATGTATCGAACATGTCGTACCTGTAAATCCGTCCATTAATAAATAAATACGTCCTACGGCCTACGACTGACAATGTTTTTTACAAAAACACTGTCAGTCGTAGGACTGCACGTCCGATGCACTAAAAAAATTTGAAATCCGGCCAATTGTGAGTTTAGAGTGGGGTCCGTGTATATTTTTGAAGTGAAAACCTCTTTAGGCACGTTATGCACTTTTGCTATGGGGAAAAAGCACTGAACTCCCGTGACCGTAACGCCAAGATACATATATAGATCCACTAGATGGCACTAATCTAAACATTGAGTTCATCAGCTCCTTATTAATTAATCTTTTAAAATATAATTAGTTCAATAAAAGTTATAAAAAGCTCTGTGGAAGTGTTATTCTTACTTTAATAAGCTTGTGAACTAAATACGTAGTGACTAAAATAACTACACGAATCTGTATGTACTTTCTGTTAATTAATAGTATCGATGTACACACGTAGTAGTAGCAAGAACATAACCTTACACACTGACTACAAGTATTGCGTGCGCAATTGATATGGTAAAATAAACAAAAACATAATTGTAATTAAGGTGAAAATTTATAACGGTATAGTGCTCAATAGAAAACCCTTATTGAAAATTTCGTCCGAACGTACTTACGTCAGTTTGATGGATGTCACTAGTAGATGGCATCACTTTCTTCAATAGTTAACGATAATCCGCGAAAACGATTTTTATTACTGGATAGCAGAGCTAGCAGGAAACGGTGAGTGTTTTGAACTTATTCTTATATATAACTACTGATAAATATATGAAGAATAATTGTAAAACTATATAATGATAAAAATGAAAAATAAGAAACAAAAAAGTGACAAACTTTTGAAAACAAAAAAACTTCTTCAAGCGCGAAGTATTTTTACTGTTTATTATATTGGGAAATAAAATCAAAAGTATCTATATAGTAATATACATAATTTTTTGATAAACACATTTTTATTACATTTTGATTTACAAATATATTTTGATAAGTAGTTAAATGTGTGGACGCCTAAATAAATCGTAATTTTGTTTTCAATATCATGTTCTTCAAATTTCGGCGGTCGAGGTGGCAGCGCGAAGCCATTATGTGACGTCAAATAAGTACAGTCGTTTAGGTACAGTTTATTTTTCAAATGACTATGCAACTTAGTACGTTTTGGAAACAAAGGAATTATTTTTTACGGGTATACTATGTTGATTATATTATAATATATCTATACTAATATTATAAAGCTGAGGAGTTGTAAAAACTGGGAAAATTTACAAACTCAGACGAAGTTGCGCGGGACAAGCTAGTATAATATATAGATTTTACAAAACTGAACCCTAAGGTTTTTTTTCTTTTATCGTGTGGAAACCGGTCATCACCTCACCGAGGGTGAAGTGAAGACTCGAGCCGATTAAAACCACCCGGTGTTCCGTCACAAGTGAGTCTATTGCAGGGGACCCGGGATATTCCCCCCTTTCCAGATGAGAGAGGGGCGTGTGGAACCCGTTGCGCCACCGTCTCAAGCCTGCTTCTGCTGCGATAACGGTCAGCCCAACCCGCTACTCCCAGGCCAGCGCTCATGGAGGACGGAGATCATTTAGCGCTCTCGCATCAGCCTGGCGCGTCTTCTGCGGGATAGGAGAGTGCTTGTCCTCTCCCGTTCTTGTTCCACCGCCTCTTAGGCCAACATCACCTCCTCGCAAAACGAGGCGGCGAAATCCCACGCACTCACACTTTGGACCATGGATAGTATCATGGTCTCTAGCGAGAGGCTACCCACACCAATAGCCGTCACGGGGTCGTACCACTGTTGCGTCCACGCTGAGTGTGTGTCCAGTATCCTCGAGACAGCTTCCGCAGTGGTGGCACGCAGACGTTGGCTCTCGGCCTATGCGACACAGGTACTTACCGAAGCAGCCGTGTCCGTTGAGCCCCTGTGTCAACCGGTAGGAGAAGCTTCCATGTCGCCTCTCCACCCAGTCCTTCATGATGGGTCTTACCGCCACAATTGTGGCGAGTCCTACGCTTGGTTGCTCTAGTCGTGCGTTCCACTCGGCTATTAGGACCTGGCGGAGCTATAACCGTTGCGCCTCTAGTGCCTCCTTGCGCCATATATACGCAAGTTGTGTATGATGCTTCGGTTGGGTTTACAAAAACAGTTACCATGATTTTTCTGCACCCTTTTTATGCGACTGCATGAACTCTTGCTTGGTATCTTGTATTAGAGATTACTTTAATAACTAAATAGTAACATCATTACTTCCGATACGCCATTGACGAATGAACGGCAATACTGTGTGTGTAAAATAGCAAAGGCGGGACACGGAAATGATTCATTGCGTCACGCTGTTTTCATACAACATTGATAAATTTCAGATGAAGTGACATCTCTTCTATCGACTGATATCCTAGTATGTTACCGTTGAAAATAAAGAGATGTGGTGCCTCGCCATTTGTCAAGTAAAATATACCAAAACTACAATGTAACATATATTCATAAACTTAGTATGTAATACAAATGTATGTTTTTAACATGAGTTTACGGAAAACTCCATTGTAGAATTTCATTTTATCAAATTCAAGTTGTGTACACAACTTGAATTTGATAAAACGAAAAAGTTAAACTATAAAAAGTCATTCTAAACAAGTGTGTAAAAATAAATAAAAAGAAATTCTAAACGCGATAACGTTATTTATATGTATACTAAAAAGTTTAATCAAATAAAATGCTAAATAATTGGACAAAAGCGTACATTACGCAGCATTTGCAACAAGTAAAACATGTAAACTCTTTAAAATGGCTTATCGCTTAATGAAAGTAATATTTTTAGTAAATAAAATACATAATATAGTATATTAAAAGAAGCCTTGAAATCGGAGTTGCTTATAATATATCTTTGTAGCTAGCTAGCAGACATTAGCTAGCTCGTAGCGCGTAGACTTGATGCCATCTCCTTGTTGTTACTCGTGTCACGTGTGATGGCCTAATTAGTTCTAAAAAGAAGCGTAAGATGGCGTTAATACACAAAAGTGTAGGAATCTGACCCAGCTTCATCTAGGATTTTAGGTTTGTATTTGTAAGGACAATGTAGATGGTAAGGAAATTAAATGTAATCATTATATTTAGGAATTAAGTCACTCCATAGAACAGATTTTCATAGGCTAAAAATCATCAATAATTGATTTTGTTGTGCTAAACATCAAGTTATTTACTAACTACCTATATAACATTTGTAGCAAAAGGAAATTAAGTATAAACGAGTAAGATTATTATTAAAATTAGAAATTCAATGGTAAATGATTTAGGCATATTTTTCTACTATCCACGAAACTACATACAGTACCTACTGACAAAACTGAAATTCTAAGTAGAAGTGAAGATTGCCGTTTCACGGCGGTTTCACGGGTAAGGACATATAGTGTGCAAAGTGGCCTTAAGAAAAATTAACCTAAGATATTATATGCGATTACACTTAAAAATGCTTACATACTTACGCGTAGAATCGAGAACCTTTTTTGATTCGTTGAAAATATTTTTTCTGTAAGTAGCAACCTATACAAATACTTACATTCTGAAAGTAGTAGGATTATTAATCGGGAAAGAAGATGGCCACTAGTAAGTACATAATTATGTACCCACAAGTTACATACGTATAGCATAGGGCAATTCGTTGCAATACCACCTACGCAGCTATCTGGTAGCCTAGTACAGTGACGTGAGTTTACGTCACATGGTTACGTCACTGTTATTTAATAAGCAGAAGTGTGTGTAAACGACACTTTAGGGAGAATGCGCATATGTAGGGTGACTTCATCTTCTAACGCGTGACGTCACTCTGGTCCAGTCTATAAAGATGTAGACAGAAAAGCACATAACTACAATATAACAATTTAATTTAACGGTATACTAATGAATAGTGCAATAGATAGCTTAGTTTAACATAATAGTCAAACAAAAAAGTTAAGTTCAAAGATTTCATCTTATAAGACTAAACCGTAACAAAGAAATATTAGACTAGACTGTATTTTTTGGGTATGTTACACGATAACTTCACTATTTGGTAACAGATTTATATTGTAATTCTTTTTCCTGGTATAAATTGAATAATTCTTACAAAACATCTCTCCGAGGTTGAAAAAAAAACAACTAATGAAAGAATCAATTCGGTTTTTCTTTTTTTTAAGTTTTCTGAGTGACCTGGTAATACATTGTTAAACTTGAAGATTGAAATTGTTATTGTTACAATTGGCGGTCTTATCTTCCAGACAGCCTTTGTCTGGATTATACTATGTAGGTACGTACTACTTTTCTTCTAGTTGAAAGGTACAACACCTACACTGTGTTCTCTTCTGTGCTCCTGGTGACGTGGACTTTAGTTTGGTTAATAAAACTTTCAGACATTATATTCACGAATCTCTTGGACACGTCTGCTGGCCTAGTCTTACACGATCGAAAACTACCAGATGATGATTTAAAAGGTTCTAGGTTAATCTGAGACTATTTTGTTTGCTGAGATGCTATTTATTTACTTTAGTTTGACGCTTCTTGTTTCAGACGTATATACTACAGAAACCAAAATAATATGAACCCTAAACTAAAATTTGTTAATGCCGCGTTCCAATAAACAAGAAACGATTTGTTTTGCTTACGGACGGTAAAATTTCGTTTAAAGTTTCGTTTTTCTACTAGCCAAGCTACCATTCCCTAGAATTTGACATTGCAGGCGTTCTGTTCTCTGTGTATACAGGAAAACGGAAATTCTATAAAAGAAAAAACTGTTTAACAAAAGCACCACCAACTATTATGTATTCTGTGGCACCACACAAGTTATACGTTATACTAGGGGTCGTCCATTAATCACGTGATGTTGCTTAGCAACATTTTGACCCCCCCCTCCCCCTGGTGATACGTGGTGAGAGTTTAGACTAACCCCACCCCCCTAGCCAAAATCAAGTCTATTTTTTAGTTGAAAATATATTAAAAATCTCTCTTTAAATACAGATATGATCGCGCGTTCTACGAAAAAATAAATACACGTGATATTTCACTACACCCTCTCTCCCCCCTTGTGATATTTCGTGATTTTTTCTTAACGCCCTCCCCCCCTTTCGAGTCTCACGCGATAAATGGACAATCCCCTAGGTTGTCAATGAGAAAGTATAATCAGTGCGAAAGTGTGAGTGCAACGGTATAAAGCATGCATTGAATATAATAATTATGTACTACTTAGGTACTACCAACACTTTGTGCTAAACGATAGTGTATCTCCTGTCAAGTAGCACCACAGATTAAAACTAGGAAACCATAGAGAAATAAAATTTAGATTTACATACCAAATTACTTGTTTTTTTGGACTTTTGAGCGAAATTACAGCTGGCAACACTAACATGTCAAGCTACAGGGTAAGTCACGCTTTAAATACTTTCAATCCTCTTTGCTTATATGGTTGCCTGGTAACACGTCACGCGTGCACATGTGGTTTCACAGTCGTAACATGTTCCTCACACATGGAGACCTCAGGCAATAGTGGATCTTTCTTTATTACACACACATACATGTATTCATACTTTTTTAATGTGTTGTAAAACTTTTGATTATTTTTTTTATGTGTGCAAGACTAGATAGGCGCTATTTGCTAGACTAGTTTAAACAAACTAGGTACGTATTTATTTTTCGTTACCTACGTAAATACATTTAAAAAAATGCTAACTTAACTTGATATAGAATTAGGCAATGTCAAAAAAAACTACTAGTTTAAAGTAATTTGTCTAACTCTAATAAACCACGTAAGTTACTCTTAGGGTCAATTTTAAATATATTGGGTTCATTAGAAACAGTATTTTAATGACAAATTTCCATTATTTTTTAAGAAGGTTTTACAGCTAAATCCTGCACGAATTGGGGCGACTCGATTCGTCTATTACCCTTGCCAATACGTGCATATAGTAATAGTGCTGTAAAACAAGACATCTAATGCTGGAACTTCATGCGCGGCGAGCCTCTCGGCGCGTGGTGGCGAGTGCGAGCGCGAGCGGCCGGCCACACGCTCGTCACCGCTCGTGTAGGCTCGTGTCATTCAGTCGCCAGTGTTGCCACGAAACCTTGGAGAGCGCAGTAAAAATCAATAGTGGAGGGCGATTGTGAAACATACTAATGGAATAATACAATTATGAAGATGTTTCGAGATATTTCGATTATAACCGTTAGTAATAAATGTAATAACTAAATAATTCATGCGTGTCTGTGAAATGTGAACAAACGCCCTTGATAAGTAAAGTTTTCTTTCAAATGCACTTTTTTATTATGTTATAAAATATTTTTAAAACTTAATACTGTATAATGTAATGTAACGTAATCTTTTAATTTATAAAACGGGTTTAGTTAAATATCAACATTATTCTCATTTTTCCTAATATAGGTACAATTCAATCTCAGTTGTCTCAGTTCAATTCAGGATATTAGTGTGTATTCAATCTATGGTTCAGTTTCAGTTACCAAGTTTTACAAGTTATTCATTAAGACAGGAAATGTTTATAATCAATATTATAATAATATTGTTTATATGCTTTAATCTCTGGAAATATCAATCATCCCGGTCTGGCAGCGTCTGAATTGCTGTTTTCGAAAAAACTATTAAAATATTTAGGTAGTATCTCTCGTCTAGGTAAAATTGGAAACTAAATAAAAATTTAAAAAATCGCTCATAACGCAGAAACGGTTAGTCCTAGCCTAAAAATAACGCTTTTTTTCGACCCATCCACCCTACCCACCCTAAAAATTTCACCCCCCCTACCCCAATATTTTGTCGGGCGCTAGGATTAGTGAGATCCCTGGTTTGGTAGGGTCCGAACTGCCGTTTTTCATTTATGTAAGATTGTAAATTAAATAAAAAAGTGTCGTTACAACTTTTGGTCTTAATTTTTTCCGTCTAGCCCCCTTTCGCAACGCGCGATAAGGAACTTCGTTCCAAAATAAAATGTTTATAAAATTAAAATCAATATTCGATGAATAATTCAGTAATAGTAATTAGTAAACGTTCGACTATGTCAATCATTCATGATCGCCCACCTCTACGAATATACAACACGGGCGCACACGAGCGTGTGGCCGGCCACTCGCGCTCGCCACTCGCCATTTTGATCTTCGCCAAAATACCGACAAGAACGAAAGCGGTGCCGAGTGGTGGCAAGCGCACACGAGTCGAGCCGAGCGACCCTCTTCACATGCGCCACTCGCCACCGCTCGCCTGCACTCGGCGCGCGTGAAGTACGGGGGTAACAAATCGAAAACATTAACATAAAGTTTGTTATTATAAAACCTGTTTTATTTTATGATTTCCTTGTACTCCAGCACTGATATTTCTTTAGCCCTAGTACTCAGGTTATAATCGGACCGCGGTATTATTAGCATTAAATTTAGAGAAAAATATGTATTGTCTTATTTACATCAATATTGCGACTGATCGTGCGGAGCATTAAATTATTAATAAGTATAGGGTATATGTACGTAGGTAATACTTAATATCATGAATTGTAGGTCTGTCTATCAAATTACTTGTATGATTACTTGCAAAGGCGACGAAACGCGGCTGACAACATACATTTTCGTTTTTACAAATTTCTGATACTCAGGGCAAATTTAAATACCCCAATTTATTCTGAATCAAATCCATAGTAATTAGTGTTAACAACAGTCTCACCACCACTGCTATAAACTATCAAAATCACTAAATAACAGTAACTGCCATGTTGTTCGTACCTCCGTCAGCACTCAAATGATTGTCATCAATTTATAATACATTCCTACCCTTTTACAACCCCACTATTCATCAATATTTATCCACCGACTAATAGCATTGTTTTACGGGTATCACTAGCCATAATAATGTCTATTAAGTAATTTTTATTAAATAGCGAACTGTTTTATCATCTATTGTAGTTTGCCCCTATTTTTATTCAACAAAAAAAAGGAACAAAAAAATATTGTTACGAGCTGAGGTTCGGGATTAGAGAATTATACCAGATTGTTACCGAAATGAACACAGTTTATTTTAATAGATCACAAAATACACAGGGAAACTAGCAACAACACAATTACAATAATTTATTATCACTATTACACTAAACTTCTTAATTCACTTACACTTTAGTCACTGTTAACTCAATTGACACTCATTTGAAAACTAACTCACTTGACATTCACTTGATAACTAACTCACTTGACATTCACTTGATAACTAACTCACTTGACATTCACTTGATAACCAACTAACTACTCCGCAATGCCACGGTTTATATAGCAAAACAGTATTTCTAGAAACATTGAGACACCTCTGGTTAATTCTACAAAACAATAGAACAGTCTAATACATACTAGGACAACTTCCATTAATGGATAACTACTAAGTTCCGTGTTGTCTCAACAGATGACGTGTATCTTTATTTTGTAGCTCTCTATACCTTCCAACAGTCGCCAATAGATGGCGCGTTATTCGTAACAATATAAACCGAATCTAAAATTAAAATACTTAAGTATGAAAATATAATATTAAGTATTATGCAACGTTTGAGCAAAAAAAGTAGCTAAAAATCTTTATAAATAATTAAAATTAAATATATAGTTTATTTAATCCTAGAAAAAGTCCTAGAAAAATTAATCCATTTATACACAATACCTGTTTATTTAATTAATAAAAATTATAGTTTAGTAAAACTAAAAAAAACAACCAAATTAGAAATTAAAGGGAGACTTTCATTATCCACACATGACTAACGATAACAAGCCCAATATGTTCGACTCGTCAAAACGAATCATATTAGCCTAAACTTGGGGGCTTAATAGTAGCCACCTATGAGCTCCACTATCCACCTTCTGGCTCTATCAAGGTTCCAAACAGTGGCGTAACTATACCATCTCAGGCCCGTGGCTAAATCATCGGATGTGTGTGAGTCTGCACTTGGCCGTTGTTTTCTTATGGATCTGTAACAATTTTGATAATTCATTTATATAACTCGTGTATTTTATTAGGTTTTTATTCAAATAAACAAGAAATTAGGTTCATTTTTAAATACTAAATTATATATTTTTTTAAATACATTATGTAATTAGTACCTCCTGTGTTCAAGGCCTTTAATAAGAATAATAATAATTTCATTTCGGCCCATGGGTTAATTGCTAAGAGCCTCAACCAACACCTTCAGAGGCTCACGTTAGGCTGCTGGATGAGCCTGATGCAGAAGGCAGTCCTCCTTGATACGGCACGCATAGTGAGGAGGTTTCTGTCTCTGGAACCCTAACCACCGGTAGCTTGGTCCCTGTACCCGATACCGGTGGGACACTATTTTTTATATATATTTTGTTTTTTTTTATTATAAGTGTATTTAAAAATGTAAATTATATGTATATGAAATAAATGAAGAGAATAATAATAAGTTTGTATGTAGGGACCTGGTGTCTGACATAGGCGTATGCCTTTGGTGCCCGGGGGCCCGTGGCATTTTGCCCAATTGACTTGCAAGATTTGTTTACTTACATAGTTGGTTAGTTCCAAGTGAAGCTTATGTTAAAATTAAGACTGACTAACTAACTAACAGCTCGGTTACAGTCGGCGCCAAATAATAAAATGATTAATTACCTACGTAGAGCCATGTCCATTTCTACGTAGGTACATATAAAATTTTGATAGTTAATCAGTTTGTTGTTTGGCACCGACTCAAAATAAGTTTATATAAAATTTGATAGTTTATATAAATAAGCTCAATACTTAAGACTTAATAAGGTTTATTTATTTTTTGCTTTTTAGTTTTTTTCGTCGGCTTAATTTTTTGGTAAAAAGATTTTTATTTAACTTTATAGCACATATTATTTAAAATTTTTTGCTTCCTGCACTTCTACATTTTAAGAAGTATCCTAAATTTCACACTCCTGTAAAATCCTCCTTGCTAAAAAAATGCGTACAAAAATTCTCCCCAGATTATAAGTTACCTATAATATATGTATTTCAAAGACCGTGCTTTTTTTTTGTTTTTTCTTTGTGCGTGTGGAAACCCCCTCGGGCCGTCACCTCACCGGGGTTTTCGGTGGGGCGGTGTGTCGGAATCGTAACCTAATGCATGCAAACACATGTTATACTGCAAAAGTAGTGCTTCCTATATTCTGTCTCTTTCACTAAAAGAAAACCGAGGGTGTTACAAAGATGTATTTACAAAAAGGCTTACAGTCTCAAATTACGACAGTAAAATATTACCTATCGCCTTTGTAATAAGATCGGAATTCATCGTTTAGCTTGTAATCTGAGTCAAGTAAGGGATGAATGAAAGAGAGCGGGTTTACAAGAACAGCCAAGTAGTATCCTGATGTAATTCGTATGCATTTGAGTTGCATTTTGAGTGACACGGAGTGCTCTTTGTTGTTGGGGTAATAACAGATTACTGAAAATAGACTTTCGATCTTTAAAATGAGGATACATGTTGGTTTCAATATCGATATGTGACAACTCTTGGACATGCATATTGTCCTGGTAACATGGACCCCTTACCACGTGACGGCATCACCGATTTCTCACGATAAGTTGTTGTCAGGTTGATGCAAAAAAAGTTGAATGATGCTTTTTACTGTGCTTTTTATGTCAACGTCAGTACACGATAAGCGAGGTTAGCAATATTATGTATTAATTAGTAGGTATATGGTAGGTAGTCTTTATGCATTTTGTTGAATACGTTGTGAATTGATTTCTTTATTAAACACAGTTAACATCAATGGTCTCGAGGTTTGACTTAACATGCTTAGGTATTTTTTCCAAAGTTTATCAAGTCGTGAAATCCTGTCATATGTAAATTATAAATGTTAGTCTCAAATATTATTTAAAAAATATAAAAACAAGCCCATAACGTATTAGCAGTTCACTGTTTTTTTTTATTGGATATAAATGTATTACATTAAAAAAAAACAAATACGTTTTATTTGATGATTAAAACACTATAGTTTTATTAAAACAATTAAATTAAATAGTCTACAACGTGCGTTATAGTTAGAGGCATTATATATTTTCCCAAATTACGTCACTTATTTATCATACATTATATGCTTTTTCTCCATTATAAAGAAATATTTACAAAACTTGATCTATATAGCATAATTCCGACAATAGACACAACACACACATGAAATCCATGAATGAACCCACGTCCGAATACGAGACGATACTTCCGCCTTTATATTATTTTAAAAGTTGAGCTCTTCGTGATATCTGATGCCTTAGTACCGAGGGATCTAAAACACGTGACGATCTCCTCGATTTCCCACGATCCCCAGCGTTGGCTTAAAAAAGATCAACGTTTTTTTAGGAATGCAACTGTCATTCTCATAACGGTTTTGTTGCCCAAGGGCCCGTGTAAAAAAAAAGGTTTTGTGCAGTCAGCTGATTGTTCGTTATTGCCTCTGTTGGTAAACAGCTGATGCAACGCCCAACGGTTTTAAAATGTCAGGTTTGTTATTCGATTTGCAGTTGATCTACCTGAGTAGACTACGCTATGATGAGTTTTAATCGAGTTGATCAACCGGTCGTCAATTAAAATATATTAAGAATATCAGGCCAATATTTGAGGAAGTCACTTTGGGTTTGTAGTGAAATAGAAGACTTTCCCCTGGCAAAAAATGAAACAGGAGAAGACCAAACAAGACATTTAATTGAAACCAACTTTGAATTGACTTGGAATATTTTTTTAATTACAGGCTTAAACTTAATGTAATTTGGGAAGATACCTAGTTTCTAGTAGCCACTATCCACGTCCTGACTCCCTCATCAGATCTGCTCCAAGATACCAAATTACATATACATATAAGGTTTCATTTCAATACAACTGAATATTAGCAGTACCTAGGTTAAAATTTATTTAAAAGATTAATTAACTTAGTTACAAATAAAGTTAGTAAAACGTGTTAAAAACAGCTTAGCTCTTGGACAGAAAATATTTACTTATTTACTTTTATTTATCGAAACAATAAATATCAAGAATATACATATATTGTATTTCCTATACCCTACATGTATTCGTATTATGCCATGTTTATGGAATGTGTGGGCAGTAACTCCAAGTGATTCATGATACCCTAGTATATATCGTTTCAGTACACGTGTCAAAAAGCAGCTGTGTTCCCACGACGACCACGGGTTTACTTAAAATAATCTTTTTTTTGACAAACAGCTGACGGCTGTTTTTGTTATTACCATATGATCGCCTTTATGCAGTTCTAAGAAAACAGCTGATCAGCATATCCCACCTGATCTATTAAGAAAGGTGTTTTCAAATTACGTAATACCAGGTGTCCCAACAAGCGATCCAAGACACCTGACACTTTTTGTATCTCTTGTAGTGCTAATTCGTTATAAGTTTTAACCACAATGAAGCGACTTCCCATCATAATAACAATTGACAACACTTGATTATTTAAATAGACACTAGCTAAAATAATATTTAACTGTGCTAAACTAGCCCAGTCCAGGAACTAAATAAAATACCTAAATTTTGGATTACCACACATTTTTATTTTTGGATAAATCGTAAAAAACTCGCATCCGATTTTATAACAATATTTTGAGGTATTATCTTTTTTACGCGTTGTAAAAGTATACCCCAAAATATCGTTATAATCGATATTTCTTCAAAATTTCAACGGGCTCATAAACTTAAATGGTTCTTTGAATTTTCTAAGCTGGTCTGACTAGTTTTAGTAGTTTATACAATTTTGCAATTAAGGATTATCGGTTTTAAACTTTTTAATAATTTAAAAAGAAAATTTATAGCACTATTTAATATTCACAATAATAACCAAACAATAATCACCAGCTAAAATTTCAGAAAGTTTCAGACTTCTACGTACGTTCCTTTCAAAGTTATTAAATGTTGCAAAAAAACGCCTTTTTTAACTTTGACCTTCATTTGCTGTTAAACAAAAGCACTTAGACACTTTGAACCAGTCTCATTTTTTAGGTAATTTAATGGAAAATAAAAAAGCTTTGATCACATATGACGAAACACGTACTGGAAACGAGATATCACACGAAATGTAAAAGTCTTTTTTTTTTCGTTAAATAGTTACATAAAAAATTACGCTCCACTTGCCCAGACAGCGGGTATAGGAATCCTTAATCAGCGCTTTTTTTACTATTTATTCAGAAATAAAAATGCTGAGTTTTGATCATAAAACAACTGGGTTGACTGTTTAGTAAGCTCAGGAGAGTCCCTACAATCGCACTAGATCTGAACACCTTCCTTAGTAGGGTTTTTTGTAAAATTATACAATGGTTTTACTCGGTGTACTACGTGTATAATTCGGGAATGCACGACTAGTTTAGTAGTAGTTATACACGTGAGTAAAAGCGTATATCCTTAATTAATATGAATACCACCCACGAACGTTTTAAACAAACTCACATTCGCAGTAGCAACATTATTTAGGATGTTAAAGTTATCTATGTATTGTTCTATTCATTAATCGGTTACGTCACAATTAATCTAATCACATATTTAATCGAGACATCAATCCGCTTACGGTGTACGTTACAAAATGCTCTATAATGTTCCTCTACCGAATGAGATATAATTTGGTACTACACCGTTAAGTGAGCCTGGAATACATACTGCATTCAGAAAATGACATACAATTTTTGTAACATGATGTTTCAGAAAAAGTCTCTTGATAGTTTCTGATAGCCTGGTACCAAATATTTAAGAACACGTCAGCAAATTCTCACGGTTCCACGGGAGTGGCTCGTATTTCCAATTTTTTCTACAAACAGCTGTTCCGAAATTTGTTTTTAACCGACTTCCAAAAAGGAGGAGGTTCTCAATTCATCGGAATATTTTTTTTTATGTATGTTCACCGATTACTCGAAGACGCCTGAACCAATTTTGAAAATTCTTTTTTGTTTCAAAGGGTATACTTTAAAGGGGTCCCATTTAAATTTTATAGAAATCAGTCGAGCGAGAGTAGAGTCTACTAATATTATAAACGTGGAAGTTTGTGAGGATGTTTGGATGTTTATTACTCTTTCACGCAAAAACTGCTGAACCGATTGCCATGAAACTTAGTATGTAGATAGCTGGGGACCTGGATTAATACATAGGCTACTTTGATCCCAATATTTCCACGGCATCGGGACTTTTGCGAGTGAAACCGCGGGGCGCAGCTAGTATTAAATAAATAAATAATTATTTTTTTATAGTAAGCTGGATACACAACATTAGACTAGCACTAGGGTTGGCAACTCACAAGTGACACCAAAGGCAGAAGACATTACGCCAGCCGTATGCTTATTTGAAATCTTAGTGGTATAAAAAATAACTAAAACCCCAATAATCTTTTACTATCAATATATCACACATCGTTTGTGGAAATGACGAACCCCACCATGTATCTATATTGAAAAAGTTAACAATCATAAACTTACAAACATATGTATGAGTATGTAGTTTTGTGTGAATTTCCCTAGGGTGTAGTAGAGCAGACTCCGACACGGCAAGTACTACAATATCTGTAGGCTCCCATTTTGCAATACCCCTGCATTCGTCAAGCTCAGAATTCATTCATTCATGCATATGATTTATGAATACGGATGGATATATATACGAGTATATTTCTTTCTCATCGTTGTCATCTTAGCGTTGAATCCCGTTTATTTCCCTCTATACAGATTCTTCTCTACACGCATCACACTGCACACATCACTTTAGTACTTTCTTTAAAGGGATATTGTTTAGAGTTCTGCACCTTAAAAGTTACAAACGGAACCATTGCAGAATAGCTATCTTATCCTTCCTTCTTTCTGGTGAATAATGAAGGGAAGTATCTATAGTAGAAGTACACTAAAGTCTAAGATCTAATATGGTGAAAATAAAATTTAGGATAATTCAACGGAATAGCAGGATAGGGCCACTTATGTCACATGTTGTGACACTCGTAAATTCAAAACAAATATATACCTAGACCCATGAATTTTATATTCTTACTAGCGGACCTGACAGACGTTGTAGTGCCGGAGCGTAAAAAATATTATTCCTGGAACCCTATCGCAGTGCCATCTACCGGGTCCAATTGTAACTAACCCATTCTCGAATCAAAAAAAATCATTAAAATCGGTCCAGCCGTTTAGGAGGAGTTCAGTGACATACACACGTACAGAAGAAATATATATATAAAGATTTTAAATCTAAGTATTATTTAAATTCATATAATTTATGAAGTTTATTACTTATGTTGTCAGTCGTCTTAGCAGTTACTCCTAAACTACCAAAATGGCAAACACTCGTTAAAGTTAGCAATTCCACAATTTATTTTGATGGAATTCTTGGAATTATATTCTGAAATGACTATAACTAACTATGACTGCAGGCCGTCATCGAACAAAATATCGACTATAGATACCAAAATAGTCAAAACCATTGCCTAACGGACTCGTTAAGCTCATCAAGCATACAAAAATGTGTTCTCACGTGACAGTGCTGGCATAGCGCAAGCACCTGCCATCACCTGTTTAAAAAAAAAAACCTCCGTTGTTGTCAGGTGGGTTTATATACGATATCAGCTGTTTTTAAACGTCATTTGTTTAATAGTACTGTGTGATCTTCTCGAAACCTTTTTGATCTACAGCTGCTGTCATAAAAAAAGCTTGTCCTAAATTCCTTTTTCTCGATTTGGGCGATCTCGTGGGAACTTTGTGATTTTGACACGTGTTTCAAAACGTTTAATACCAGGCTAGCAGAAGCTAACAAGAGTCGATTTCTTAAGCTTTGGAGACATCGAATAATCGTTCAAAACTATAGAAGATATCGCTTAGGTTTATTATTATGCTTGATTTGACAGTACATTATGCATTAATCCAATGAGTGAGAAGTGAAAATCTATTTATAAAATATATTTAGGTGAAAACAAAATAGTTCAGTATCTTCTTCTCCTCTGGAAATAACTGATTTATTTTTTTCCTTTAACAAAAAACAAAAATAGCAGTTTCTTTCGCTGCTTCCGAGGGAGCTTTATTGTAATTAATAATTTTAATGAATATGATTAAATTACTTACGGAGTCGACTTCTAGGCGACCACTAATAATTTGAATTGGTACGGGCTAGTTATACGGTGCAAATTGGTATAAACTGTATTTCATTTTATGAATGGGATTTGTACGACTACTGCAAAGTCCTGATGCCCTAGTACTAACAGTTGTAGAAATCGTAACGATTCCCACGTACTCAAATAGTTCCCACAGTAACTGTAGTCGGGGTCTATAAAAAAAGGCCGCTTTCCAGGAAGACGTTTGGTCCCTTGCCACTTAATCTTTCACATAAAAAAAATGGATGTCAGCTATGCAATGGTTTAAAAATATAAAGACGTTTTTCTGCCATACATTTTTTTTTGGGTTTTGAACAATTGACGTCAGGAAATTGTAAAAGTAAGAAAAATCCACTAAACTGATAACTGATAAATATAGTCTCCGGGCATTTAGTATTTATCCTCGAAGTATTTAAATAATAGCATTGTTTCACTCCGACTACTAATAACATTTTATACTTTTGGTGTGTTGGTATGAAGTAGAAATAACTGTATTTTTGATAAATTATACAACTTTCGGAAAAGCACAATCTACACATGTCCCGATAACAGATAACACCAATACTGGGATAGCAGAAGTTAGGAACACCTGCCTTTTAGGGGAGGCGCACTTGCCGCATAGTGAATGTATGGAATGCTTGCATATTGGAAGAGTTCGTTATGAAAATGTGAATGACACAATGTACGTTAATCCGTGTGTGTGAATTTCCCTTCCTTCTGCACTTTTTCTGTATGAATCGAAATGTTCAATAAACTCTGTTCATAATAGTTCATAATAACCTAAATAAGTATCAAAAATAAAGAAAATGGAAGGTCAACATCGTTATTAATTGCAAAAAGTTCCTACGGACGTTACAATCTTCAGTTTTTTTTTAAATTTTATAGATAAGATTGAATGCTTATTAACTTTCTAAATTTTGTTGAAGTGAAACTTCTTTATCGACGTATGGGAGAAATTTTTGTAGCAATCGTCACGTTTTTCGGTTACGCGCCATGTTGCTTTTTTTATCAAAGTTTAGTATAGTGACGTAAAGAATATAATGTAATATATTATAATAATAACAACAATATATTAGTTTTGAAGTTTGGTTTGAAATAAGAATAACAATATATTAATTTGAAAGTGATAAAATAAAAAGACTTATTCAAATTTAAGTGAATTGACAAGAAATGTGAGAGTGATTATATATTTCGTTTTATAATTTCTTAAGCTTAAGCCTTATCTACCCCATTTTCGTGAAGTTGCAAATAGTAGAAAAATGATATGTCGTAAAGAAGTTTCACTTCTTACCTGTGTACTCTGGTACACACACACATTTTTTTTTTATTGTGGTGACCTATTCTCTTGTAACTATTCAGTGTCACCAATTTCCATTCGTCAGCCACTTCGTTCGGATGACATTAGAGTCTGTGCGGAAAAGAACCGTCGTAGGATTTAAGGTCGAAGCAGTGCTAAATTATCTTTTTACACTGGTACGTCATTACTGTTTTCTGTATTGTACAGTATTGTTTACTGTCGAACTATAATGACGTAACAGTGTTATCAACATAACAGAAAAGGTAATTTAGGACTGCTGCGACCTCAAATCCTACGACGGTTCTCTTTCCGCACAGACTGTAACCACAGTGATTCACTAAAACTTCTAAAAACCTGTCAGTACCGTTTTAATTTTTTTATTGGTCGTCACCACCTTACCATTCGTCTTTGTTCATACCCTTCCAGTACCGGACGTTGCGTAGCCACGATTTTTTCCTTGGCCTAGCGCATCTCTTTCTTCTGAAGATGTGCTATATAAGTCATTCTTGGTAAATGCTTCGATATATTTATTTAAAGACATTGTTTTTCTGTTAAGTGCCTATGACGGACTAAAATAATAATTCAATCAAAAGTTCAAAAAACAGTATTAATATTCATTGACAGCAGTAGCAATAAAATACGTGGCTAGGAACCAAGTTTTTTTTTAGGTTGCTGGCCGCCTCTTCCAATACAATTCAATCCAGTACAATTATGTATTCTTAAACAGAATACATAATTGTACCAAAAAGTACGAGGAGAAGAGGCGGCTATGCATCTTTGACAACGAGTGATGATGTGAGACGGCGGCTTAAATTACAAGAGAGAAATTAAGATAAGAAAAAGGTTTAATCGATATTTAGAAGGAGAAGCCGCTTTTCAAATACAAGAAGTTTTTTAACTATCTTGAGATGTCGTTGATTAAAGAACTGGTAAATTCTTCACGCGCCATACTACTTGGGTACAACCAGTCTTGCGCAAAGTTCTTTTGGCAAATTAAGGATTGTCAAAAATGCACAAACCACATTTCAAAGGCTTTTCCGTTTTCTACAAGTATTAATACTAGGATATTAGATACGGTCAGGATATTAGAAATCTAAATGCTGCAAATAGGAGGATGTACGAGTACACACAAAAAACATAATATGTGATACACGTACACTACAGCAGCGGACTGCTTCGCACACTAAAGTATATTCAGACACGCAGAAGTGACCTGCGAACATTGCATGAACTTACTGAATGGCAAGGATATCTGAGGATTCTTAATGATAACTAATATCCTAGTACACACTTTTCAATTGAAAAGTGATCGCCGCTTCCAAAGCGAAAAAAAAGAGAAAATGTTCTTTATTGAAAATTGGTAACACACAACTTGTTGATATGTATAAACATGGGCACACACGTGCACTTACCGATTGCACTATCTTTGTAGAACATTGCGTACACACATATTTATGCATGTATGTATACAGTGAAATCGTTTCCGTGTTTTCCTGATTTAATCCATATATTTTAGTTTATGATCTAATCCTATCCGGACACAAGTACATGAAGTAAAAAGCCAACCAAGTTTCATTGCAATCGGTTCAGTAGTTTTGGCGTGAAAGAGTAACAAACATCCATACATACATAGGTCCATACATAATCACAAACTTTCATGTTTATGATATTAGTAGCATATCACTACATAGTATAAAACAAAGTCGCTTTCTCGGTCCCTATATCCCTATGTATGCTTAAATCTTTAAAACTACGCAACGGATTTTGATGCGGTTTTTTTTAATAGATAGAGTGATTGAAGAGGAAGGTTTATATGTATAATAACATCCATTAAATAGTGGAAAAATACTGTTATTTTTGAGGTTTCTAATGTGATGTCGTAAATAATTACATAACTACTGGATCGATTTTAATAATTTTTTCAGTGAATGACATAGGCTATATATTTTATACCCGTGCGAAGCCGGAGCGGGCCGCTAGTAAAAGATATATTATGCTAAAAGTGTTAAAAACTTAGTTATTGTCTACAATGAAGAGGTTTTATCCTCAATGTGAAATTAGTAAAATGTAATCTGGGAAGGCAATTTTACCATACATACTTCTAATTGACATTTTTTTTTATATAAATAGATTATAGGTACAATTACGTCCTTGTGCCGACATCATAAAACTCTTGAAGTTAACAGTAACACAAAATCTAAAATAGCTCCTTCACTCAAACAATGAATGAATATCAATCATAAAAACATTTATCTTAACAAGAACCAGGAAATGCCAATGATAGAATGCCTTACTTAGGAGTGTAAACACTGTTCAAGTACAGGCGTCACCGAGTTGGAAAAACGCGTGACGTTGTGCTGTTACCCCGACGTTTCGACCGGCTTGCACCGATCGTGGTCATGGGTGACTGACGAGAGCTAAGCGATGTCTCTGTGAGAATTGCTATTTATTGAAATTTCATATTAATGTAAGCCGTTTGTTTATGCTATTCAATAATCTGTGCAAACGGTTATCGGAATCTTAAATAATATTCAAATGTAAAACCGCTTGGACCCACTGCAGTTTGACTTAAACGCACACACAAAATTTCATTCATGGTTTCATTTCCTCTCCGATATCTGTGTTTCATGATATAACACACGGGAGTATGGTGATGGGTATTCACACATGGTCCCACATGGATGTGTATTCTTGACACTCTCACACCAATATCAACTGGAATGTATTAAACTCTTTATGTGTTCTGCTACCCTAGTATCAAAACGTGTAGAAAACGTGACGATTTCGGCTGGTTTCTCACGATATCGTCCTTATTCAAAAAGTTTTTATGCTATCTTCGTTGTCTTTTATTGTATAGAGTAAAAAAATGGAGTTCTATTTAGATTAACGATGTCAAAAATGAAGACACCTCGATTTATTAACTGATAAAAAACGGAGGAGGTTCTCAAATCAACTCATAGTTTACCCATAAATTCTATTTTATTTTTATGTATGGACCACGCATAACTTTTAGCAGGGTAGTTCGATTTCGATAATTATTTTTTACTCGATTGGGCATATTTCGAAGGTGGACCCCTTTATATTGAAAAAAAAGCTAATCATAAAGCTAGAAAAATAGGGAATTAATGATTTTATTGAAACTTGGCACATATTTGTAATTCTACCCACACTACAAGATGATGGAGACCTGTGGTTGATCTGATGACTTAGACAGAAGCCAGTCGAGAGCACTCCTCAACGGTTTACAGCAGCTTCATGTTTGGGCTTATTAATTTTTTCAATATTAAAGAGAGATTTATTTCTAATAAAAGATTGTTGTTTATATATTTACTTTTATACTTATATTTATTTCAACAGATAACAACTTTAAATTATTTAGGTAAAGCAAAAACAATTATTGTTAGAATCCTAAAAGCCAAGTAATCTATACAGCATACATACAGATTTTTTTTAATATAAATTGTAACATTTCAGTTTTATTTTTCCCAGAAGTAATGTGATTGATGAATCGCCTTTAAGCGATGAAAGTAGAGTATTTTAAGTAATGGAAGAAAACTTAAGACAAGCTGGTGGCACTGACTACATTGAACAACTCCACAAGTTAAAAAATTTTCTCATGTTGTCCTACTGGGCTACCAGGAAAGCGAAGAGGAGTAAAATTGAACATCAATAGAGATAAATAAATAGAATGGGGGTGCAGTGCAACACACGAACCCTTCCCCCGGCCCCACTTTTGTCTAGACATATGTATGAGGTTGTGGTGAACACATCACACTATTGCATCTACCGACAGGCATATCTACATACGTATTACAACAATATTGCAGTAATTGTTCATCGACGGTCTCTTCCTTCTGCTAGTAGCCTAGTAGTTCGTCGGCATCAAAACCTCCCCCAACGAGACCTAAGAATGCGATGGAACATAGTACCAGCTTTAGCAAAGGTGGGTAGGTAAGAAAAGAATGCTTCCAAATTAAAATTATTTATTTGCTAACTAAGAACTGAGAACCTCCTTTTTTTCGTCGGTTAAAAATGCAAATGTATGAATCCCACTATCCAAGTAATCCAACTAATATTATAAATGTGAAAGTTTGGATGGATGTTTGTTTCACGCCAAAACTATTGAACCGATTGCGATGAAACTTGGTATGTAGATAGCTGGAGACCTGGATTAACATATAGGCTTTTTATCCCGAAATTATCACGGGATCGGGACTTACGCGGGTGAAACCGCGGGGCGCTGCTAGTATTAACTAAATATCAAGTCAAAAACATAAATGAGAATGTAAGGGCAAGTTGTTTCTCACTACAAAACAAATAATTTGCTTTGCAGGTTAACATCGACAGAATAAAATAAGTTATCAACTGATTTTTTAAATTATATCAGAATTTGCTGCCGATTTTGAATCTTGCATCAGTTTTGTAACCGTTGTTGAAGATTTTATTGCTGAACGTGATAAATATAAACTGCCTTAACGTCGTCATTTTATAATATAGGTGGTGTCTTTGAATGATGCTGTTGAAGATGTTCTTTCAAATAATAATAAGGCAAAGGAAATAGTGGCTACAGCAGCTGTCTAGATTTCATTCAGACAATTCTTTTTTGTTTTCTAATTATGTCATTTGTTCTCTTAGAGTATACATAAGCAAGCTAAGTAGCTTGATATATTTTCCTTAGTTTATACAAAATAAATTTTAGAACGCACGCATAAGTATTTGACAGCCAATATATATGTCAATCCTTTTTCATTAGGTACTGACACTACTGACATTATTCAAAATTTTAAATATCTGAAATACCCCATATCCGAATATTGTGGATATATCTTGTCGATTCGAAACCTTTATTTAAATACGTTCTTTAATTTGAGGGGAGAGTTTACCGTATCGACGGCGACGGGATGAACATTAAATGTACGACAGTTACGAAACCTATGAACATTTTGTATCGGAAAATGTTTTTTCTTTTAATTGTTTTTCCTAAATTTTCCACTGTTTTTAATAGTTACTCTGCTATTCGGGACGGAGATAAATGCAACAAATCAAAACTATGAAAATCGGTACGGCCATTCTCCAGTTATAAGTGTTCGAACAAACCCGACTTTGTTCGAACACTTATAACAGATATAGATATACATATTCAGATTTACATTAGTGTAAGGGTTTAGTTAAACTAACAATATTAATTTTGTTTTTCAGTTCCTTTCTTTTTCATCGGTTTAATTTTTTGTTAGTTGAAGTTCAAATAACAAACCCTAATTATTCAAAATTTTTAGTAAGTTGATGAATAAAATTGGTTGATTTATAGGTATCAGATAATATTAATTAATATTCTATGAGATAATATATTTGGAAGAAGCTAGGCTTAGATTGTACTATGGGTTCTAAAGGTTACACATACATACATACTTTAATACATTTTAAATTGTATATACATACATAATATTGATTGACTTATTGGTAGTGGTTAGTGATCCTGACTATCACTGAGCCAGAGGTCATGGGTTCGATTCCTATCCAGGGCAAACAATTGTGCGATAAGCAAGATCATTTGTTCTGTATCTGGGTGAAATTTATAATATGTATGTATTTAGTAATATTTAAGCGTTTTTGTCAGCAGTCTGAGGTTTTGCTTAGTTTGTTTTCAGAGGTGTGCGACGGGGCTGTGTCTTGGCACCTACTCTGTTTGGCATATATTTCTCGCTCATATTAAGGATAGCTTTTGGCGAACACCAACAGGGTATCCATGTGCACACGAGGGTAGACCGAAGGATGTGTAACACCTCTCTTCTCAAGTTCAAAAGAAACCGCGAGGATCTTTTTGTCGACAGCCTTCTCTTTGCCGATGACGGTGCTTTCGTTGCGGACTCCGAAACTGAGCTGCAAAGAATGGTGGATAAATTTTCTTGGGCCTGTTCTCCGTTTGATATGTTCATAAATTCCACAAAGACAGTTGTGCTGGCACAAGGTACTTCTGTGGTCCCAGCGATTAAGCGTCTGTGGTCCCAGAGATTAAGCTAAATGGCACACTGTTGGAGGTGGTTGACCGTTTTTGCTACATGGGGTCTACCGTCATGGACAACCTCTCGTTAAGTGCCGAAGATGATAGTCTTTCTTTAAAGAAGAATTTGAACTAAAAATAATGATCTTAATCCACTATTTCAGTTTTCGGGACACTGTTTTTACAGTCTGTATATTATGTCGATTATAAATACATAATTATGTTGTACACGTGGAACGATTGTTATCACGTATAGGAGAACATCGCATAGTGTCTCATTTTCGGCAACCGCTCTTTGTTATATAACCGCTATAAAGGTAAAATTTAAGGTATTATTACCACCTGGACTAAACAACTCTTTACTTCTCTGGAATTTGACAGTGAAACAACAAGATACTTATTTAAAAACGTACTAGTTTTACTTATAAAACTGTCCTTTTCTCTATGCTATTATCTATTCTGTGTCTTCCTTTTTCTGTCTGGAATGTAGCAAACTCTTCACAGCTACTGTAGACCTGGTAACAAAATATTTTAAACACGTGCCATAGGTGCAACTTTCACACGCTCTCCTCTTAAAAAGCTGGGGCTGTCTTTTCATACAGTCTTTACGATCCATTGCTCACCATTCATTCAACAAAAAACCGTATAATACTGTCGATTTGTGCGGTTTTATGCAATGAATGGGACGCATTTAATTTTTTCGGACTTTCTTCTTGTTTAAGTGAAGTATAAAAACGAGGTTAATAAACTTTTGAAGGTTGTGTACAATATTTAGGAGCATATTTTTAAGTCTTTCAAAATTAAGAAAGTGTTGCCTAGCCTATTAAAACCGTAAATTCTCGCACCGCGACGACGGGAAAAGACAAATAAAAGTAAAAGGGAATTGAAGAGGTATGAATGTAGCAGGAATCGTAGTTAGTATATATCTGCGTTTACGGGTCTTGCAAACAAATGTCATTTTATTTTACCAGTAGCAACCCGTTCTAGCTACTTACGGGTGAAACTTACACGTGGTGCTATAAAAATAGTGTATGACATTTGGTGGTAGTGTAGCTTCCTATTAGTGGTATTTTTTACAGAATAATAGTATTGGATCAGTGTTGTTGTAGAGTATATAGTTTGAGAGATTATCCCTACATATAAATTTACAAATTTTACCTCTTAATAATATAAGCATGGATTTTTCTCTGATGTTATTGTATATTTTTGGTTAAATATTGCATCAGTCTATACGAAACATTGATGTTAAATAAAGGTAGATTTCAATGTTTATTGTTCTCTTGTATGTATTATTTTGCTTTACATAAATAACAAATTTATTGAGCATACACCATACAGTCGTTAAACCAATTTTCTAAGTTCTCTCCATCTCATGGAAGAGATTGCCACAATGTTTTTGATGTACAATAAAGTAGTATATTATTATTATTAAGACATGAAACCGATACGTCCAACTGGAATGATTCTATTATTTCCATGATATGCCTGTTTTACTGTTTCTACCTTATCTACCTGTTTCACTCACTTTCTACACAGCCAGGTTTTTGAATTTTCCAATTTACCTTTCTCCTCAGTTCATTTTTGGTTATTAAAAACCTATTCACTCAGTACATGGAATATATTTACAGGCCAAGAAGTTTTCATTTTAGTTCTTTGCACTATGCAGAGCGGTTTCAATCTAGTTCGACCTAAATTTGCTAGATGGCGTGAGATGGTTAGGTGATCTCTGCTCTCGGCTACAGAGTGAAGACAGACTAGTTAGGACTGAAACTTAAGATCAATAAACAATTTAATATACTTGCGAACAGCTCCCTCTAAACGGAAAGTCCAAACTAAATTAAACACAGAACATTTAATTTAAATATAAGGATAATGAAGATAATACGTCAGTTAAGTCGGTAGACGGTAAGGGTCCTATAGTGTATGGTTAACACATCAGTGTCAACACTTGTTAGTGTGCTTCAGTGGTTTAAAAGATTTCTACGATATCTTGAACTCTACTGAAATACCATATAAAACGAATATGTAATATATAGACGTACAACAAATTAGCATGAGTTTACTCTAATAATGAATACAGTTTGTACGGTGGCACACCTACTTGTTGGTAACCACAGTGTTGTATTGCCGTGGCCAGCACAGAACTGAGACTTATTCTTAGTTCTGTGGTGGCCAGGAACAAACACTTTTGGAAGTTAAGCTGATAACATTGAATAACATTTACATATCAGATGCTGGTGGGATAAGTCTTATTTGGATTCTTTACAACTCTGTTAGCTTGAATGGTAAAATGTGACGTTAAACGAACGAAGAAGCAGTCGGCCTAACCCATGCGATCCACTTTACCTTCCACGTTTTCATTATACCTATGTAATGCGATTTCACCCGAACTCAACTTTTAGTTTTAATACTCAAACAATATTCAAAATTATAAGATAATATTAAATTTCGTTCTGTAATTACAATTCATCTTAACAGTTACAGTAACTTACAGTATTTTATAGAGTTATGCTTGAGTATCAAGCCCTTAAATATAGAACAATAATATATATGTATATATAAATATATATAATATAAATATATATATAATAAAAATACAGTAAAATTCAGCTTTTAATTTTATACCATACTACCTGGTGCCAAAGACTTCATCTGCGTAGAATCTCTCCAATACAAACTGTCATTCTCAGTTTCACCCCCTTTCAAGTTTGCTTTTGCGACAAGAAGTAATCTTCTTTTTGATTATATATTATGTCTAGACACCGTCTCTGCAGTCACGGTATCTAGTTTTTATTTTAACTGACATTCGACCTATTGCATGTACCGCGACGCTATGTCCTTCTCTAAGAACTCGTCTATCTCTATACCTAAATTCATGTTAATTGTTTCAGTGGTTTAAGTGTGAAAACGTGACAGAGACATACAGAGTTACTTTGCATTTATAATATTAGCGTTAGTATAGAGTAGCTTTTGCTTTTTAAATGTAGATTTTCCTTTTGTCCTTTTCTGTACACAATGTTTACTCGTATGCAAAAATTCATGGTGATCGTTTGAGCAGTTAAGCGTAACAAATAAACAAATAAAAGCCCTTTTGCGTTAGGATTTGTGCGTTTTCTTTCATAAAACTAATCTACAACTCGCATAAAAGGTGCCAGTTTTAGAACGTCGAGTAGGTACTAACATTTCGTTTACTATCGACTTTAATGTAATTTCCAAAAGCCATTGAAACTATTTCTGTACCTGCTTCAAAGATTTTCTTAAAGTGTATATCATTTATTTATTTGCATACATATGTTGGAGAAGACAGATGGTATTGGTTATAGATATTACAGTTGCAAGAAATAAGGACTTTTTAGATTCTAAATGGAAAATTGTTTCCATAGTGAGGATGGCGTACAGTAGATTTCTGTTTGAATTTTTATCGACGCAGAGGCAGTCAGTTAAAGTCAGATATGATTACTTATTTAATACTGATTTTGTAAGTCTACAATTTGAACTTTATTCTGTAGGTATAAAATGCCACTTCATACAAAATAAGGTTGTCATTCCTTTATTTTACTTACCTAGGTAAGGTTGGTCTAGTGGTTACTGACCCTGACTGCTAAGCCAGAGGTAGTGGGTTCGATTCCCACCCAGGACAAATAATTGTGTGTTGAACACGATCATATGTTTTGTGTCTGGGTGTAATTTATCTATAATATGTATGTATTTAGAAATATATAATTATGTTGATCAGCAGTCTGGTTACCATAGTACAGGCTCTGCCTAGTTTGGGATCAGACGGCCGTGTGTGAGAAGTGTGTAGTTATTATTATTATTTCTCTATATTAATTTTTAAACTTATACATTACATTTTTAAATATATACAAAACAAAATATACATTTAAAAATATAAAAAAAATAGTAGACCACCGACATCGGGTACAGGGACCAAGACACCGGTGGTTAGGGCTCTAAAGATAGGAACTTCGTCACTATGCGGGCAGTGTCGAGGAGAACTGCCTTCTGCACCAGTCCCTTGATCTAGCCGTCTAAGGCGAGCCTCTTTGGGTGTTGCTCGAGGCTTTTGGCTATCAATCCATGAGCAGGTATGACAATCGGAACAATGATCGCCGCATCGACATTCCACATATCGACTATCTCGTGTCTGATAAAGATATTATTAATTATTAATTTCATTGTTCTCCTACAGAAATATAACTTATCGTTGGTAATTGTCGTTAAATACTATAAGTATTATTTAAATCAAGCACGTGACAAAATTACAAGGATTTACATTTTTAAAGTTTATTTTAAGAGATAAACTCGATTTTTGTGTTGCCAACAGTGATCTGGAAGGTAAAAGAACGAAGAATCACCCAAGGTCTTTATTTTAGTCTGGCAACCTCGTCTATTGGCAATTCCTACTAGACTAGCCAGTCTTAAAGGAAATTTCATCGGATCCCCCCCCCAACGGGACATTTTTGTTATCAATCATTTACCGAATTACGAAGAGGGTGTATGGGAGATAGGAGAAGGGATGGAGGGTACGCTAATACGCACCGCGGATATTCACCCCCAAAGATAAGCTCATTAGGTAGCATTTGTGAATTTTTAGCAGAGAATCGTGAGCGTTACTTGAGTTCTGATATAATAATTGGCATTTCTCCGCCGCGGCGTGACGAATAATAACTTTACAAGAAATTATGAATGTTTTCGATGATCGCTTTAAATTTAAATTTATGAGGTTTCGGGTGATTAAATTTCTTTATTAATTTAAAAATAATGACCGTACGTAGACAAGAAACATACCTCACAAACTAGAAGGTCCGGAGACATAAGTATTTCATTTTTATTCACGCGTTCCTGAGAAAAAGGGTCTTGACAGACTGACAACAAAGTGATCTGATAAGGGTTCCTTTTTTCAGGATCACTCGTGTGACAAAATTAGGCGTAGATCCGCAAGGATTTACGCTTTTATTAAAATTTAATCAACTGTATTAAAACACATTCCAACATATTTATTAAGTAAAATTAGTTATATTTACAAACATTTAATATGCCAGATATTTCAAATCCGCAGTTGTTTGTCAGAGCTTTAGAACATCCTATTTGATGTGATGTTACAGAATATAAGAGGAACGTGAGGCGGGGACGGACATTGTCCCGTTGACTACCTGGCATCCTCCCTCTCCCCGTGACCTTCGGCCAAATCTCCCAATTGAAAAACGTAGTTACACCATGTTTGGGCTGACTCATCAACACACACTGCGAATGGCTCAACTGAAATTTAACGACTGCTGTCCCTTACAGCGTTATCTTTTAATGTTACACGTACTGCTTGCGTTGCTAGTATTTTCTTGTACAATTTTCAAATAGATAGAAAGGAAAAAGCAGATTTCTAGTTGAATAAGTCTAAATTTTGAAAAAATATAAGCCCACCTTCACAGCGAACCGAATTGAAAAAAAAAAAAAACAGTCAGTGGTAGGACTGCACGTCAGAAGTGAAAACATAACTTCACATTTGCATATACATGCACACACACATCTGTATATAATTATATATAATTAGGTTAAAAATAAAAAGTAGGTAATGACATATCTAAATGTATACATAGGGTACACTGGAAGTTCTGCGCTCCTGGCCGCTTATAAATGTTTGAATTTCGAATGTTATATTTTTTTAAATATAAGAAACTTGGCTCCGTCTTACAAATTTTCGATCAGGATCACGTGCCAAAAAGTGCACAACGCCGCTAAAGAAGTTTCCACTTCAAAAGTAAAAATGTGCAACGTAATGAACTCATCAAAACAAATCATATGAGCCGAAACTCGAGGTGTTTACAAGTAGCTACTGAAGAGTTCCACTATCCACCTTCTGGCTCCATTATCATTAGCTCCAAGATGCCAAACTGTAGTGTTATTGTCATCCGAACTACATATACATGAAAAGTTTCATTTCCACAATTAGACGTAGGTTTATATTTACTTCCAGGATTTGTTTTAACCTGTATCACAGTATAATGTATATTTATGCTGTGCCTGTATCTGTCTATTACATTATCTATGAAACGGAATCTTTCAAAGTAATTTTTCCCCAATTTCAATATGTCCGATTAACTTGAAAATTAGCACTACGTGTGCAAGGACCGCTGACAATACAAGACCAAAAAAAAAGTTATAGTTTAAAATATCTAAAAAAACACACTTTAATAACAAACCTTTCACGCTTTATTACAATTGAAAACATTTCTCGATTGTAATAAAGCGTGGGGTGCTTGACATCAACTGTTACAATTAGCTGGTACTGTCACTGATAGCTGTTCAGAAAACTAGGATTATTATATAAATAAAGGTAAAAAAGTACCCCACGCTTTATTACATATTATACAATATTTTCTATTTTTAATTCAGTTTGCTTTTAAAACATGTTTTTTTACATTACAATCAATTTACTTTATTAGTTAGTAGTAAGTAAGTAGCTGCAAACTATTTGGTAAGCCTTTGGTGCCGTTGTGTAAGGTGTGTTCTTGTGCAGAAGTTGATAGATGCATGCTATCTGAACTATACTTTTTGGATTCTGTTGCCACAAAAAATATAAAATATATATAAAGAAATAATTTCTACGTCAGAAGTATTAAAGTTAATGCAAGTAAGGATCACGTTTGCTAGTACCTACACAAAAATGCCCAACTGCACATACCACAACTGTTACTATCTGATCTTTGTGATGTTAAGTTCAAAGAACACAATACGTGTTTTGTGATTTTGTACATAAATACAAGAAGTTTGATTGTAACTTCAGATATTGCTCCAAAAAAGCCTGTTAAGCTAAACTTCATAACTTATTTAAAATAATGTATCAGAGGGAACTTTATTTACGATCTATGGGTATTAAAAGCTTTATCTATATTAATTTATAATTGATATATCATGTAAAAACTAAAATACATACGAAAAGATAAACTATTAAACGAACATCAATTAACTAGCTCGAGGAAATTCACACATTTTTATAACGGATACACAAAGAGCTCAATTAAAAATAGCTGCGATGTCCACCACACATAATACGAGTATGACACGATCGAGTGGAAAACAAACGCATAGAACAGAAAAATATGCGACCACGGGCCCGTTTGTTCCAGTCCAGCGTACAACATTTCGCGGGCTGGTCGACACCTACGTGCGCCGCCCTACGCTCGGAAAACTTCGACCCACGCGACAAAATGTAATATCACATACTTACATACATTTTTTTTCCGCTAAAGAGTGATATTTTTGTCCCACAAGTGCTCGTCATATGACAATGATATGGATTTGTAAATGGCTTCGAGTGAATGGCGCGCGTTTTGGCGGCAAACGACAGCCCCGGTTGACGAATGAGCTTCCCGCGCTTTCAGTACAGGTGCGTTCATGTAAGATAGATAACATAATTAATGACTTTGACAATATCGATTTTATTGTTACTAAAAACTTTTTGCAGGGCTTGGTGAAATCGTAAATCACTAACTAATGTTGTATGCTGAATTGTGTCGTTTACAAAATAAACTACTTTAACCTAGTTTTTAGACTCATTTGAATTAAATCGACACGACGGAACGAAACATGAAACATCAAAGGGAAATTCATTGATTTTGAATAAATTTATGTGGAAATAGTTATTTATGTAGTGATGAGTATCTACGAATGTAGAAAGGTTTTGGATGTTTTTTTTAAAGGTTCATATAATAAGGTAAGTTAACCCATCAGACATGATCGGTGAGCGGTCTGAGACGCACGTGGCTTGTGTATGGACAAAAACAAGTGAATTCTATTTTAGTTTTGACGTACGTAACAAATGTCCCCGCTTGTGGTATGATAAATTGAACGGTTCTGATAAATTTGTGTCCGCCATGGGCAGTCGGGGTTGTTTCGCGTGTTGTTTTGTGGTGCCCCTGTATTTTGTGTGACAAGTTCTCGCATTACGAGCATGTAAGTTTATCTGAATATTGTTCCACAATTTATATAGTATTGTATTTTTTTATCATGTATGAGTTGTTTTTTTTTTGTGTTTTAGCAATGAAGATTATATTTGAGTTATGAGAGACATTTATCTTAGAATTTTATTTGTGAATTATTTTCTACCATGTACAGTTTTTTTTAATAATATTGTAGTTTACTTTATAAGAAAAAATTAAAGCAGGAAACTTGGAACAGAGCCTCTCTGTAGGATACATATCATTACATTATTGACAAAGTGAAGTTGACTTCACATGGTAATAAATAACTCCTGGGATCTTAGTGTGGCTGCTACATCTTTCCTGTCAAATTAATAAACGATTTTTCTTATTATCTGGTTTTTGTACTTTCACGTTAGAATACGTAGTACAGAAGGAAATATCTATTTTCAATTTTTTTTTCCAAATCTGTCATCCGTCTCGGGCAAGTCACTTGGTGAAGACACAAATATCAAGTAGATTTGGTAAATTAGATTATTTTAAGTTTCATTGTACATTATAGCGTAAAGTAATCACTTCAACTACTGTTTAAGTGGTCACTCCGCCTATCATCACCGTATGTGGCATTGATTTAAACAAATAACCTTAATTTACTTATGTGATTCGGAGTTAAGTTTTCTGTGTTCCGTTGTACTTTGAGTCCGATAATTGTGTGTTCGTGACGACTGTTGTGACACCTATGTCACAACAGTCGTCACGCACTTGGATATTTGCATAGATTACTTCTAAGGAAGGAAGGATATGTGCGAGGGTTAGAAACGTGATTTGAAATATATAAATTATTCATAGTGTTCATGAAATGAAGTCTTATATGAGAATTTGAAAACAAAAAATACATTTTTATTTTTAAATGTAAATAAAAACATTAAAGAAAATAACTAACATTTAAACTTTCGCGTTCCATGATATAATATTATCTACGTATTTACGGGAATTAACGCGATCACGAAAAGGTAAGATTAAAGAAAATGATTTGACAAAAGCTAAGTATGACGTCAATAATTTTATTTCATACAAATTCTATAGAACGTACCGGTTTGACATTTAATAAAAGTAGGTAACTGATCGGTCAACTATCGTATTTAAAAATGTACCCACTAAATTGGTAAATTCAAGGAACTTGTGGGTATGTTTTATTTTTATGCCAATGACGATAGTTGTTTGTAAAAATCTTTCGTCTTTTTTGTTGAATGGATTTTAATTAAACTCAGATTTGTTGTATCCAACATAGGCACACGGTAACTAAGATCGACAAAAAGAACACAAAAATAAAAAAATACTGTCGATGAACTCATAGTTTTAAGACGAAAGCGAACTGTATTGTCTTACAAACAGTTAGATCTAATTATATCTCGCACAAATTAATAGCACTACTTCCGAACATCAAAGATCGATTAGCTTTTAAACCATTCATCTGTAGTGAAACCATTAAATGTCTAATACCAACATGACAGCACACATCAAAACTTGACAACACACACACTCATTGACAGCTAACAACATCAAACACTGACATAATTGATAGCAGGATATTTCCGCGACTACCCTCGTAAACCAAAACATGTACATGCATTATGTAGTGGCAAGTTTTTACAGCACTTGTAGGTTTGTTGCCTTGCCTCGTACAGTTTGAGGCGGTTTTTGGAGGCAAGGCGTTAATGCGCGCGAGGGGAGCGCTCATTAAAGGCTTCGTTAGCTTTATCAGCTTCGTTCGGAGTCTATCGCTTTTTTATAGATGTTTGAATTTGTTTTAATTAAGTGTGCGTCGGAAGATATGGGGTGATCGTTGATTAGGTAGTTATCACGCAATAGATTCATCGGATATTGTATGTACATATAGTAAATGGGAAAAGATTATAGCTAAAATCTTGAGTTATAATATTATTATTAAATTAATACGTGAAGAGACTTCTTTGTACCCCTTTGTAAGAAAATTTCGCAAACGTAGCAACGTGTATTTTGGAATATTTACAGTTTATATATAGAAGAAGTGCAGAAAGGTAAAATTTTTAAACAATATTTCCTATAAAGTAAAAAAAACGTCCAGTACTTATTTTGGCCTGTCATGGTACAAAAGTCTATACAATGACAGGTCAAGTAATATTGGCCAATGAAAGAAACCATGGTCGAAATTCGACCACAACGCGATCTTTAGTAAATGTGAGTTGGTTTGTTAATTTTGCATAAACGTTATCAAGGATACAGAAAAGGACATAACGGAACATACCCATGCTACGTGACACATTTTTTACAATTTTTATACCCCTCCCTCCCCACGGTGACCACCCGTAGTATATGCCAAGATACCCCCCCCCCCACCCCTCTAATTATCACGAAGTTAAAAAGCGCTAAACGCTTGCTTGTTGCTACCTGTGAGTTTAAAAAGAGCTAAACGCTGCGGGCCATATTTGAATATAGCTCGAAGTAGCACGAGATTTCCCTAGAGGATAATGACTACGTGACGAAAACCTAAGCCGACCCCTCCGCCCCTGTGACCAAGCGTGGTATTTTGAAGACCCCTATCCCCCCCAGAATGGGTCACGTAGTATGGATACGTTCCCTAAGGTACCATCCCGAAGAAGTACTGTTCGTGAGGGATACCTGAATTGAATGACAAAATACACATTAAGCGAAGCCGTTAACGAATCCCAGTAAAAGATGGTTTTCAAATGCTATTTTTATACCAGTAAGATAGAATATAAAAGTAGGTTCTAGATTGTGGTAAGCGGCCACCGCAGTCTACGATATCAGGGATATCAGCTACTAGCTTTTCACATCTCTGACAATGATGATTTTACACACAAAAAGGGTATAAATACAAATAATTTTACTCACTTACTTCTGCTGTTCTACATACATACTTTAAGTATTATAAATTTCACATTTCAAAGAAATCTTTTCACTTCAATTATTCAAAATAAGTTATTTCGCCTAAACTCAGGCAATGCTCTATCTACATACAAGTTTGTACGGAACCCTCGGTGCGCAAGTCAGACTCGCCATTATCGGATTTTTTTTTCTCTCTACAGGTTTCTTGTCCCTCCTAATCTTACAAAATTTAAATGAAATAAGAAAAAACTCTCGCAATGGAATTCGAACCGCAGTCGTTTGTCAAATAGCATTGCGGTGTTGAACTCTGGCATGACCTTAGACCTCGTATGCTAAAATTTTGTATAAGAATAAGGTCCCATTGCCATCTTAAAAGACAACGAACATTGTCCTCTCTTTTATTTTAATGTGATTAATTTGCAGATCAACATGAATGGTTTCACTACAACAAGGCGTGACGTAATACCTTGTTATTTTATACAAATATACTTAACGTGCCATTGACTTGACAGTTACATGACTAGAGATCGGATATACATATTTATTACATATTTACCTAAAGTTATTTTTTGGATAACAAATTATGGAAGCGGCTTCTAAGTATATTTTTATTTACGAATGCAGTTGTATTGTCGCGTCGCTACTTGCGCACAAGCAAGTATAATTTATTCGCTCGCACTCTTACAAAATACTTACATTTCCTGGGGTTTAATAGGCCCGATTTGATACTTGTTACAACGTAATAAGGTGGTTTTTGCTTCGTCAAATATCACTGACAATAAAAGTAGGGAAAAGCAACCATTATACGTTGTAACAGAGCAAGTGTCATTTGTGTCAAACTGGGGCTTATTACATCTCACTGAGTATAGGTACACTTAAATTTGAATTTCCTGGAATCGCGGGATTCTTTCGATAAAAAAGTGCTTTCCATAATAGCCAACATCTCAACTTTAGGTAAATATGCATCCGAATATCCGATCTCTATACATGACCGTCACCTACCCTATTGGTGGAATAAACAGTTCTAAAGAGGCTAATAGGTTAAATACCGTATGTCGTTTAAATGGTTTGGCAGTAGTGTATTGGTTTAAAAAAATTAAATGTGAGTGAATGCCAATTGTTGCAGTCATTTGGAACGCAAATTTTGGCAACGGGTTATTTCGAGGTTCGATATTTACGATGTAGGTATAAGTGCACAGTGGCTGATGATGATAGTAATTAAAGCAAAACTCGTTTTTTGAAGTCGTCCTTGGAACCAATGAATAAGTCCACACTATTAAAGTGATTATTGTAAGAGTCAAGTAGACGTGATATTACACTATTTTTGACGTAATTAGTGGAGTGAAATGGACGGCAAAACTATATTATAAAATACGTCCTACAAATGAGTCACACAGACAGACGAAAACCAAAACTCAAAACCTAAATCGGACATGCTTTGTTCGCTCCTTTCAATTAACAAATAATGCCGTGGACATCAGCAAGATTATTTTAAAAACAATATGATAATTACAGATTAAACACTAAAGATTTCTGCATTACATAAACTAGTCCTGCGACCAAAATAACTTAATTAGCGGCAAGCTTAATGGAATTAACGACTTATCCAAAATTTTGTCACCCACACTCTAGGTCTCATTACAGCACGGGAGGTGTCATTACATCCTGGGTATCTGGCTCATTTATCTGATAAATAATTTTATGTTGGCTAGAAGAATGGTGCGTTTGTTTCATTCACTTGGGTTGGTGATTATGTGGTTGTGGACTGCTTGACTTAGCTGTTTTACGATTTGTACGGAATGCAAGTGAAAATAATTTTGGTGGCTTGTTTTAACAAGGCGCTGCGTATTGTGGCTTTAATGCGGCAGTTGACTGTCAAGTCAAATGAGTTAAAATGTCAAGACGGTACGTTCTACAGAAATTTGTATGACGTCATACTTAGCTATCCTCAAATGATTTTCTTTTGATGTTTGGGCTTACATTAAAAAATAATAACAATAGTGAAAATAATAACGAATAAAATTTAAAAAAAATCTTATATAAGACCTAATTTCATGAATAATATCATAATTTATCTTAAGCATGGCAACTACGCAATTTGAGTAGATATCTGTCTTGCACTATTTCTGGTTTTCTTTAGCTTTAGCTATACCACAGAATACTAGACATTCACCCAAAAGTTAGTATAAGTCAAATTAGACTAACCAGTCTCAAATAACCTATAATGCTGAGTGCATTACAGAAACCCGCGAAGTTCGTATTATGAGTTCTCTTCGATCGCTTAAAAAATATGAACTATTCCTAAAGAAGCTAGCTTTACTCTTCATGGAATCTAAATAGCTAAATAGAAATATTTTTTTTCTAATTTACGTGCAAACTATTACATGATACTATATGGTCTCTGCGAGTTATTTATTCGTAGGTGCTCGTAGCAGTTGTAGCAAGTCTACGCAGATTCGTAGACTTCTAAGATGACACAGTCACACGGCCCGCGTTTACCAATGCGTATAAACATGGAAACCTAAACTCTGACCTTCATGGAGCTTCGACGAAGCTATCCAAAAGCAGAAATATAACGTAGGAGTAAGCAAGCCTACTGCCGTCGTGGCAACTTCCACATACAGCAAAAAGAAACATACTCCAACATCATCTACAACCTACTAATCCTGCATCGCGCTATGAGAGTTCTCGCTCCGATTAGTATATATACAACTTCCCAACATCAACCGTTGGGCTGAGGCCCGCCAGGCATGATCACCTCGCCTGGTCGGTGGTTACACCCGTTCCTCCACACCGTCGACCAGGACGTTTAGGAATCAAAAAAGGATAATTGGAAGTATATTGTTAGGTTTGCTCAATCGCTATCCACTTTTAAAACACTGGTATTCGATTACTATCTGTCATCATCATCATAGTAATAATCTCTTTAATACTTATAAGTTTACTTAGGTACATCTTACAATACAGGATTTTTGCATAATATTTTTAGTTATTATTGATATGTATTTATTATACGTATGTATACATATCGACTGGCCTGTTGGTCTAGTGGTTAGTGACCTTGACTGCTGAGCCAGAGGCCGTGGGATCGATTCCCATCCAGGACAAATAATGTGTGATGAGCATGATCATTTGTTCTGTGTCTGGGTGTAATTTATCTATAATATGTATGTATTTAGAAATATATAAGTATGTATATCAGCAATCTGGTAACTATAGTACAGGCTCTGCCTAGTTTGGGATCAGACGGCCGTATGTGAGATGTGTGAATTTATTATTATTATATATGGGCTTATATATGGATATATGTATTATGGTAACCAGAATGCTGATAAATATACTTATATATTTCTAAATACATACACCAACTTGTTATGAATGTATCATGTTTTGAGAGAGAGTTTAAGATTTCATTAATTTTGCGGAGTCATTTTAAAATATTAATTCATGGCAATATTTGGAAAAGGGTTTTTCGTGCGGTCGGGTCGCAACATAAGGAAAGTATTTTTTTAGTAAGAAGGTATTGACTTAGTATTTTTACTAGTATAGAATATAAATAACAGCTATGGATTATTAGTATCTTCAAAGATTTGCTCATTATCTGGTCCAATATATCAGCAGTTATTAGGCGTCTTGCAATTGAGCGAGCGACCGAACTGCGGCGCGCTCTGACTTTCATTACGCGATGCCGCAGTCCGCAGATGGCCTAATTAACTTACATCGAGCCTCGTGCGATCCAAGATGGAGGGTTTTTGGTAAAAATAGAATAAAGAATGGTGGCTTCTTTTGTGCAAAAAATTACTTAATTTGGAGAGAATTTTGTAAAATAATCATTTAGCCACTAAATATTAATGTTTAAATTTGACTGCACGGATGGCGCAATGGTTTAAGTGGTCACCTCGCTACTACGCCGCGCCGAGTGTTTTGGCTTCAAATCCCACACGGGACAAAAATTTGTGTGATCCACAAATAGTTGCACCGAGGGTGGGTGTTTTTTGTGTCCGTTGTTTGAATGTTTGTGAAGTTTGTAGCTATTACCAGAATAAACTACCAATTGACATTAAAAACGAGACTAAATTTAATACTTTTGTTAATAAATTAAAACTCTTATTAATTAGCAAATGCTACTACAGCGTAAAAGAATATTTAGAAGATAGATAATATATTTTTAAATAATAAATTCACAAATTCTATTATTGTAAATAAAGTAATCAGAATGACGACTATTAAAATAATAATAAATAATCGATCAAATAATAAAAATAATAATTGAATTGACTAAGTAACAACAACTATTAATACTATATTAAAATTATTAACGAATCTATCAATTAATAATATATACAATATAAAAGTATCACAATTATATCCTACCACATAAATTACACTGAACGCTTACTTTAAAATTATATATGTTTGTATTATCTTCCTCTCTCCCAAACAAACTGTGCTGCGCCCGACAGGTCCATAATTGTTACTCCTTAAACTGTTATCACCTATGTATTTACATTATGGAAGCAGTCTTTAAAAAAAAAAAAAAATCGGTGACCATCAAGCTGCTCGTGTAAGTACTTGTTTGTCTCTAGATTTTATAGTAAAACTGGACAAGTGCGAGTCTGACTTGCTGACTGAGGGTTCCGTTAGCAAACTTTGTTTGTAGGTAGTCGCCCGTCTCGGACATCAATTCTTGAATTTTTTTTGTCCGTTTTTTCAAAAGATAAAGTTAACTTGGCAATTCTAAAAATACTCTCCCATACAACGATTTACGACAAAGTCAACTTTTCAACCCCAAAATGTAAGTTTGTAATCAATCACTGAAAATATTTTTTCTACCAAAAACTTTCGGCTTACCAAATTTCATGATTCTAGGTCAATGGGAAGTGCCCTATAAGTTTCTTTGCAAAATATTAAAATTTGGTGAAATCTAAGATTTAAATGGCTGTATCTTTCGATTACCTTGTCTCAGAAGCTTGATATTTTTACAGCTTCAAGGAACCGCAGACATAAGTATTTCATGTTAACTTCAACTTGAAACCTCTATGGGTTCCTGAGAAAAAGGATCTGAAAGACAGACAGACAGACGGTCAACAAAGTGATCCTATAAGGATTCATATTTCCTTTTGAGGAACGGGACCCTAAAAACTAACTTTGGCACAGTACGTTTTTTTTAGATGAAATATTTTGTTCTGCATCCCTAACAACTTGTATTACAGCTTTTTGTGATGGTTGATTAAGTAGTTGAGGCGTGAAAGCATAACAAACAAACCAACAAACTAACTTTCGCATTTATAATAAATGTATTAACAGTACCCTCTACAGGGGCCTCTCAGTACATTTATGACAACACCGTGTATGTGCGTAAGAAACTACATGTATTTAAGAAAAATAGCAATTTCCCTAACTTGAATACCAAAAATAAGGACAAACTTGCTGTACTAAATTTAAGATTAGAGAAAGTAACTAAATCATTTGTTGGAAACTGTATTAAAATCTTTAATAAAGTACTTACCAAAGAATTTTGTCGAAATGCCATTTCACAAATCATGTTTAATAAAGAAGAGATGTTATAAAGTAGACGAATCTTTATCGGATAAAAATCTATGTTCGTGAATGATAGACTGCTATCCTGCAATATTTGTAAACTTAGGCTATACTAAATGCTTATAAATTGTATGTTTTTTTATTGACAATTCAAAAATGCTTACATGTGAGTTTATTTGAATAAAGAATTATTTTTTTTATTTGAAAAACTATACTGTGTACTATAAAACAACCTATTTGTTATGCCTACTCAGTCGATATTTATCTAGATTATGGCAACCCAAAACTTGGCCACGACCGCTGCATTTTTTTCATGCCAAGAGAATAACGTCGTCTATAAACCAGTGCTGTCACTTGCTAATTAATATGGAATAATAACACTATATTGTAAAATAATACTATGTAAATTACACAGTAAAGATTTGGCGGTATCTCTGTATATAGTCTGTCGGATAGGCTGAACTACGTAGTATCATTTGATCCTGTATTGCAAAATAATTGTTGCGCTGAATCTGAGACCTGTAATAATAATAGAGATAAAAAAATAATAGGCAGTTATGGGACTGCGGATAGAAGTGAAAAATTAAACGAAACGATATACTTAAAACGTCACATTAGCAGGTTGGTAACATTAATTAAAAAGGAGCTGACAGAACTCAATGTTTTGATTAGCGCCCTCTAGTGGATCTATATATGTATTGTTAGCGTGACGGTCACGAGTTCAGTGCTTCTTCTTCATAGCAAAATTGCACAAACGTGCCTAAAGAAGTTTTCACTTCAAAAATCATAACATCCACCATTGAACCACGGCCCGCCCGGCCTGATCATGCCTCGGGCTTGAGAGTGAGTGATTAAGGGTTTGAAGACTAACAATATCTAGCTTTTAGGTATGGGTCGCTATTGCCCAGTCTCTTTTTCATATTTTTTGGTAATTTTGTTCTGTATCATATGATTTGATAATTTTGACGCTCCATAAAACAACAACAATAAGATTCTATATAAGTGTAATTAGTTTATAATGCATTATACATCTTTAACTTAACACATTCCACCTGCTTTCATGAGAACCGCAGGTGACCTGGACTCGGACCCCGTGAACCCAGCGTCGAATTTTGACTAAATTTCTTCGCACTAAAATGTTTAGCACGTTAGATCTATTGCACTTTATTACCAGCTTTTGCAAACAAATATGTTGGAATTTATATTAAAAATTATCCAGCTTCTGACATATCAACTTTTTAACTTAAACAGCATACCTTCTATTTTCAAAAAAATGTAAGCAAGTTGACTGTTACTAAGAAACGTTAAAGAGTTGCATCCCAAACCTGGAGTTCTCAGTTTATAACGAGTCTGCATCTAAAGTCCCAGGTAATCAAGCCTTAACAATTGTCCGAGATTGAAATTTCTCCGACAAACTACGTCCCCGACTTGATGTGAAATTAAGTGTTTTATATTTTATACCTTGACTGGATTTAGTGCATTTGTCAAGTAACATTGTAGAGTGAACGTATAAAATGCTTTTACCATAGCTCTTAAATATCTTTAGATATATTTTCGACCAGCTTTCTGTGCTCATTCGCTTGCGTTAATGTCCATTCTGTCAGGTACCAGGTGACCATGTACAACAGTAGGTACTTTTTGTACCGGACATTACATATTGTATAAAGTATTGGGTTTTTAATATGGACTAGCAGCACTCCGCGGTTTCACCCACGTAAGTCACGAAATCGTGGGAATATCGGGATAAAAGTAGCCTATGCGTTAATCCAGGTCTCCAGCTATCTACATACCAAATTTCATCGCAATCGGTTCAGTAGTTTTGGTGTGAAAGAGTAACAAACATCCACACATCCATACATCCTCATAAACGTTCACGTTTATAACATCAGTAGGATTCTAGAACACGGATAGGCATACTTAGATATTTTTGTGAATTCAAACATAGTGAAAGCGTGGGGTTTAGGTGCTAACCCGGCTTTCATAACTTTAAGAATAAAAGTTATAAATCTATAAATCTATACCACTCAACCCTGCTTCATTGAAAGGAATACAAAATAATTGAACAGCTGTGTTCTAATGAACAAATGAAATGTAGCAACACCCGAAATTGGGTAACTGTTGAATCTATTTACGCAAAACATCTAATGTTACACAGTTTTATGCATTAGATATTTGTCTATATATGTCTGTCTACTTCAAGATTAATTTAACATAGGTTTAAAAAACATACAATGAAGAAATGGTAGAATAACTATGAGACAAAGATAACTTAAATTCTATAGGGTCGTGTAAATTAATTTAGGATTCGGGGTTCCATTTGTTCTTTTAAATTTCCCTTAGATCTGTTACTTTAATGTTACGCTAGGTACTGGGTACAGGCAGAAGGCTCATTATCTCTATACATCCTGAATATCGACGCCTACGGCATATCCGTTTTCTTCTGAGGTATAAAGGTTCCATTACCCTCTGTTGATTCTTGTTTGGTGGTCAAACTAGATGGACTTCTCCCTCAGCCTCTGGTTCTGTCAGGCCAACAGCTCCACCGAGTATACAGCATTAATTTCAGATCATATTGATGATACACCAATGCAAAGAAACATATTTATGTAAACAAATATTTGAACTGACCGGGAATCGAACCCACGAAGTCTGATTTTCTAATCTCATGTAGATCGTCATGAAATGAAATATGACTATTCTTACTTAATACTATTGTACACAAAGCCAGGGGCGGCCATGTTTATTTTATTTGTACAGCGATCGCAGTTCGGTATCTCAGTTAAATACGGACTAGTTTTATGTAAATCCCTTGTCTTAACTGGCAACTATTCACTTTAAAACTCTGGCGTCTTGCGAAAGAATAACTTAACGAATTAACTGAAGACACAGACTTGAGTAAATCTCACATTATTTTCAGATAAAGAAATAAAGAAGAATTTTGTTTCATAATGCCCAGCAGATTTTTTGTTGAAATTGGAGTTCCCATTTTTGTAAGTTCTGTTTTTCTTTTATCGAGCAAGGTGAGAAGAGTATGGTGGGGGTAGAGGGGCTAAGGCACTGTATAGGTAATACCAATGATGTTGTTAGTGTTTATAGGCACAGCTGACCAGAAGAGTCATATATGCTTGTTTAACAATATTATTGTAAAAAATGATTATTGTTTAGTAAAACTAAAAAACACGCTGTAATGGCGAACCGAATTAATAAGTAAAAAAATTGTTCCAGTATCCACCTCCTCATCATCAAAATAATAATAACTCTGTTGGACTCGTCAAAACTAATCATATGAGAGCAAACTCGATGGATTTACTAGTAGACATTGAAGAGTGTTACTATTCACCTCTTGGCCCCAACATCGGATCAGCTCGAAGATCTAAATACATATTAGTATTATCATCCGAACTACATATATATAAAATTTGATTTGGGTACGACAAATAGAAGTAGGTTAAAATTGATTTCTAAGATTTGTTATCGGTAAACATTCTGCCAGATCCTGGTTAACTACATACTTTGTTGATAATGTATAAATGTTGGACTACTGTTGGCTAAATTTGGTGAAAACACTTGTTAACGCCTCTTTCTCATAACTAACTGTATTTAAGCTGTCTAAAGATACCATCATATTGCAAACTAATTATGGAAGCTTGTTATTGGCATTTATTGATCTAATTTGTATGTATATTTGTATGTAGCTGTTAGCTCCCTTAATAAAATAAAATAAAACAAGTGAAGCTAATTAAAGCGGGTTAAAAAACTGTCAGTCGTAGGAGTGAAAACAACTATATACATACACATGTGTATATATATATGTATGTGAAAGTATCCAAAGTGCCTAATGAAGATTTCACTTCAAAAATCGTTTATGGGACTTTTACTGCTAAATATCCAAGATCTCTGTTAATATCTCCACCGTCTTCATTAAAATGCTTCCTGTGTTCTTAATTAGATTGACGAACTAGCGATGCTCGACCTTACAATCTTGATAGATCAAACTAACCTTATTACCAACATACCTAGTTATAAAAGGTGAACCCACTCATAACACAAGCATTTGGTTTAGTTGACACTTCCACAAAACACAGACGTCACATTAATACCACACATTGCTTCATTGTCAAAAACATATTTACTAGTAGTAAAAAACAGTTTTTTCTCTAGGTTTTCGTTCCATACTATTCTGGCAGCTAATCTGCTGACATTCACAGCTGATATCTAAGTCGCCTATCTTTATAGCTCCTGAGCAAGATATACTTATCTATCCTGGAAAACAAAGCAGACTGGATACATTGGTTGTCACAATCAATTAATTCCTTTTAACTAAGTATAGGTTTATTCAATTTAGACGTGCAAATCGGGGCTTAATGGCGGCATTATGTATCGAATTGCATCGATTTTGGTCACGGGTGAACAGGTTTAATAAAATTTATTACAAAACAATTAATAAGTTATTGTAGAAGAGAAAATAAATTATATAACTTTGTTTACACTAAAATAGTGTATTCCTAAACAATCGTGTAGTAGTGTGTAAAACAATCTCAAACAGCAGAAACAAAGAAATATTACAGTACTTATACTAATAATAATTATAAGGTAAGATAAGATCCCTTTTGGTTTTTCGACGTTTCGACCGAATTGCACCGATCGTGGTCGCGGGTGGACTTAATTTTAACCCATGACCACGATCAGTGCAATTCGGTTATGATTAAGCTGACGTAAGAATCCTCAGATATTTTCCCTGACTGTATCTAGCTACTAAAAGTGGCCGGTGTGCGTGCCCACTCAGATTATTCTGTCCGTTTTGCGTAAAGGTCATGATTTACGAAGCTTTACGTTCACAATTGGTACATAAATTACTGGACCCCTACTGTGTGGGCCGGCCTCGTATTAGAGGTGGAATTTGGCCTCCAGCTGAACTGCAAACTGGCTTGTTAGATACATCATGTGTATCTATAAGTGGTGTTAATAACATATTTTTTTAAAGGGCAACTTTTCAAATACGTATTTCCTATGGACCTAAACATATTTTGACGTGACAACGTCTTATAATTCGATGGAGCCGGCTGCACGCACGAAAAAAAATGACTCATGCAGCGTTACCTCGCTCTGAGGCGTTCCATTTAATTTTCTTTTGAAAAATGCAACCATTCCATCAGTATTTTCTTATGAAGTTGTCACGTTCAACTATCGTCAGTAAACCGACTTTACAGACAACCGATTTTTTGGTATATTAACAATTCTTGCGCCCGGTTACTGAATGGCTCAACGCATAAATTAACTAATCGTATGTCAAGTCTCTCAAGTACTTGAGTCACATTGAGTTGCTGAAAGCATGATTCGGCACTTTGATTTGATCATTGGATCATATCAAATGCCATTCGAATGTTTAATGAAGTTGATAACAGATTAGTAAACTTTTCTTTGATCAACGTTTCAGAAACTTGAAATGATTTGACTCTGTTAGTGTTTTAACCAAAACACTAACAGAGTCTTTAATATACCAACCGGCTGCTTGATCTCTTCATGGGACAGTTAGGTAGTTGTGTATATTGCATGTAGTGTCTATACTAAACTAACTGAAATATTTGTCTAATTAACAACCAGTTGCATTTGATAGCCTAATTCTTGATAACAGTTATAGGGTATTTTACATCACGCAACGGTCCTTAGGGGCAAAGTGGGGACCATAAACTGCGGGATCGAGAAGTTTAATTATAATAAGTTAAGTTGTATTTTGGGTGCATTAGTAGTGGTATATTAATAAAGTCGTCAGCGTCCCATAGTGTATTCACTGGTGCGAAAGATTTCTTTGAAAAATATTTTTTTTTAATAAAGTAAGGAGTAGGCGTTTATCTTTAAACTCACCAGACGGAAAGTGATGTTGAAGAGGAAGGTGGTACACGCTTATTCAAGAGAAACCTACTCACTCTATTCTTGAAGGTTCCAGGATTATAATTGTGTAGAAAAAAAGACGCAGGCAACTTGGCGACTCGAACCAGAAAAAAGCTGTCAAACCGTTTAGTTCGACTTTTCGGTTAGTTATCGGTTATCTTAATTCGGTTTTTTACTAGTAATTAATTACTAGTACTCTTTTTAACACCAGACCATCTGATCTGTTGGACTTGTCAAAAATGATCAATGAGCCCAAACTCGAGTGATTCATCAGTTAGCTACTGAACAGTTCCACTATTCACCTTCTGGCTTCATTATCAGATCAGCTACAAGCCTCCAAGATGCCAAATTACAGTATTGTCATCCAAATTAGAAGTAGGTAAAAATTTATTTCCAATATTTGAGGAGCTGGCGAACAAAACGGCGTAATTACATGTTTTTCTCAAACAATTTTTTTATCATTAAATCGTGTTCTTACCATGGTATCGCGAGGTTTTGGATGATTGCAGTGGAGAAGTAGAAAACGGCGGTAAAAGTGAAAATTGTGGAGAAAAGTGCGAGTCAAGTAGATATAGAACTAAACGTGTAGGAGTAAAAGTATTTTCTTTTTAAATGGTTTTTCATGTTACTAATATAACAATAATACATTGTTAAGCTAATTAAACTTTTTTTATACTAGATCAGACTATTTTATTCCCTTTTAATTCATGATTTTGATTTTCAAAATTCCAAAACAATCAAAATGTGGTAATTACACATCAGCTTTAATCGAAACGGAATAAGTGAACTGATAGCAAACAAAATGGGTTAATTGAAAACTTGTCTAGTATATATTTCGTTAAATTTTGAGTTCTAAAATTTACATTTTAGAGTCATATTAATGCAAATATTCCAACTGTATAGGTCGAGTGTTTTAGTTTTTTGCGTCTACTGTAAAATTTTATATCTTGCAATTACCCCTTTTTGTTCACCAGCTCCTCATTTGTTTACATAGTTAGTTATTTAGTTATAAGTGAAGCTAATAAAAGCTAGCTAAAAATAGAGATCCTTATGTGTTTAGCTGTGCTTTATTACGCAATGCAAATATTTAGCCACGCACTAACTCTAGATTATACATGCCACCGGAGAGGTCGGCTTAAATTAACCGCGGGTTAAGCCGAAATAATTGTTTGTTAACACTGTAATAAATGAGGTTTTAAGTATCTCTGTTTAGTTTAGATTTTGGTGTGTTTTGTTGTTTATTTAACGTTTTACTAATATTGATATAGTCGAGAAAAAGTCGAGACGAGTTGAATACGTCACATTGAACACTGGGTGTAACTAAAATGTTTGTCTTAGTTTCACTTTAGCTCTGTTTATATTGCAATGACACGCAGGACAACTTGTGGTAAATTGGGAGCTTGGATTAGTATAAGTTTACCACCAAATTCGCGTCAAAATACTGCTGAAATACGAATCTTCGTTGGCGTGAACCTTTAAAAGAAAGAATTAAGAATTTCTCCTTACTTAAGAATATTCAGAGCGACTAGACAAGTCAATATTGTAGTTAACTTTGGACGTACAACGTCAAACAGTAAAATATTTACTTTTCAGAGTTATTCAGAAATATTACCGACTAGCGCAGTCTCACAGTAGTTTACCACAGTATTTCTTGCATAATTAGCACTGCATTAGCAGTTTGTAATCCTTTTAAAATGATATAGTATTACTGCCGCTGCTTGCTTGAGGGTAATTTATTATAAAGTTTCTTTGGTAGTAGTTAAGTGGTTTTCTGCATCCGTATCGTTGCCAGCAAATCGAGTTATAAGTATATCAAATATAATTCCAGCTCTACCATCCAAGATTTATTATTTCTAATTATTAAATAAACATATGGGTTTGTAATAGTATAGGAAGGAAATTTTCCGGGCCCGAAAAAGTTTTTTAATTCGTTACTACGAACAATGCATTCGCAAGACAAAATATACAATTTAAGATAAAAGGTTCAAAAATACCTTCAACGATTAGAATAGAGGTGATAATCTTGGAACGGCTCAACAGATTTTCATGAATTATAATATTTATGAAATATAAACTTAAGAAAACTCTCAATCAAGTCGCCTTGCATACAAAAAAACTAAATCAGAATCGGTTTATCTGTTTAGAAACTATTATGCCATAGATTGACACATGGGTACACACGTTAAACCTAAAACACATCTCTTTTTTGCGTTAGGGGTTAAAAGGGGGGGTCAAAATTTAAAAGATAAGAATGTGTATAAATGTAGGAATCTTGTTAACATCATTCTGACGTAGAATATACTACCAGTTTGAGACATCTTTATTTTCATTAAACAAACAACTAATGCAGTAAATCAATCCTTAACATATCTACTTGATAATGGTACTATATTATAATTTGATACCTATCCAAGTATAGGACTTGCACAGCCGTGAGACATCCCCAATGACCGCCTAAGGACCCCAAGGCCATCATATACTACACTTAGGATAATTTATGAATGTATTAACTGTGAAATATAGAACATAATAGAATGTTTTTTATCGTAAACCATATAGAATTACAACAGATCTTAAATTTAATGTTAGGTAAGGCTGTCTTATCGCTAAAAGCAATCTCTACCAGACAACCTTTGGATGGATTTAGTGTCGGGAGTAAAAAGTACTACAAATGTAATATAGAATTATACACAATATCACAATACATTTTATATTATAGAATTAGAACATTAACTAATTTTCTAGTACATCCAAACTAAATGTTTTTTCATAAAACAAACGACGTGTGTTATAATATAAGTATAATGCATTCAAAACAAAGGTGTTGTCTAGCTATTGCATATACAGATTGATAAAGAGGCAATTTCCTTATAACCAAATCTGGGATATAATAGAACGAAGTATTGAAAACAGTTTAGAGACAATTACTTTTAAATAACTTAGTCATTTATTGATTAACCGACTGGTTTTCCAGCTGTCGGCCAAATCATGAAAGTTTTCTATTACATTATTTTTTATGAATCCTATCGCACAGAGTAGTTCATCATGATATCATATGAGACAAACAAATCGCATACCAATATACAACCCTTTCAATCTTTACGATTTTAACTCAATTTTTATTTCCCACCAAAATCAGAACCGCAGACATTTTAAATCGATTTCAACGTGAACGGTGAGCATAAAAAAGTGGCGCAAACTTCATAAAGTGTGTAAGAAATGTTATTTCTGTGTACAATAAATAATTTCCTATTTATTTCCGTGGGCAGAACGGTGACATAAAATTGATACGTCTTATTGCAAAGCCAACATATATCTACTCACTCTATATTTTTTTAACTTGAGAATGTATTTTGTTGGGTACTTACTTGTTATTTCTGATATCCTAGTAGTTGGTACCGAATGTAGTAACTTCTAAATTAAAGATAGAAACAGCGAAATTTAAGATAAGATTCTCTCTTCTATCTTGTAATTGGATTCCATTGGTAAAGAAGATAAACAACAGTATTGTTCATCTTGATATTCTTTTTAACTTTCACAAACTTTCGCAACTTTAAGAACCGCGATAGTTTTAAGCAAAGCAGATCTATCGTTTACTGTACATAACCTCAAGTTATGCATGTGGACAAACGGTGAAAAGATATTTAATAATATTTATAAAATAAATGTAATAAGTCAAGCTAACGGAGATTCGAGATTGTGTCACTTATAACCATGTTAGTGTGGGTGATAATACTATAATTTGATCTGATGATGGAGCCAGGAGGTGTATAGTGGAACTCTTCAGTGTCTACAAACGATAAATATCACGGTCAATACCACGTGTAAATTTAACCCGTGTAAAGACGAGCGAGACGCTAGTCTTACTTAATACAAACGTGAAAGTTTGTGAGGATGTATGGATGTTTCTTACTCTTTCCCGCAAAAACCACTAAACCGATTGCGACGAAACTTGCTATGTAGATAGCTGGAGACCTGAATTAATACATACGCTACTTTTTATCCCAATATTCCCACGACATCGGGACTTATGCATGTGAAATCACACATTTTAGAATCTAGAATATCCCGAAAACTTAACGAACGACGGACGTGGCTAAACTTGTGCCACATGTTCACCAACTAGAAACTATTCAATACCATCTTGGCAAACCGGTTATAAAGTTTTGATCCTTCAATTTGTGCACAAATATATTATAGTTGTAACTCTTTTACTACAGGCTCAACACTGTCGATACACACGCACATTCTGCAGTATACGCGTCGTAAACCGCAGGATCATTTACGACTTCGGGTTATTTCAATTTACTTTCTTGTAATAAGTAGTATCAAATCAATTTCCGAAGAAGATTAGTTATTTTTCACGTTATTTACTTAAATTTGTACATGAGAAAATAGTATACCACCGACATCGGGTACAAGGACCAAGACACCGGTGGTTGGGGTTCCATAGACAGGAACCGCTTCACTTTACGGCCCGTGACGAGAAGAACTGCCTTCTGCATCAGTCCCCTGATCAACATGTCTGACGCAAGCCTCTTAAGGTGTTGATTGAGACTCTTGGCTATCAATCCGTGAGCAGCTATGATAATCGGAACAATGAGCACCGAATCGACATTCCTCATATCGACAATCTCGTGAGACAAAACCAAATATATTTTTATTATTAAAGGATTCAGTTTTAGAATAATCCTACTAATATTATAAACGTGAAAGTTTGTGAGGATGTATGGATGTGTGGATGTATGGATGTTTGTTACTCTGTCACGCCAAAACTACTGAAGAGATTGCGATGAAAATTTGGTATGTAGATAGCTGGAGACCTATATTAACACATAGGCTACTTTTTATCTCGATATTCCCACGGGATTAGGACTTACGCGGGTGAAACCGCGGGGTGCAGCTAGTTTACATAAAGCGGTGATGGCGCAATGGCTACTATGGCCTCGTACTTGTGATCCAGTTGTTGGCTCGTCCCCTGTACAGTTTCGACGCAAACCTCCTCTGCCCCTGAGGAAAGAAATAAGAACTTACATTTGTCAATAAATTAATATGTTAAAGTCAATTTATGGAATGCTATCGATATTCTAAGATACTGTAGAAAAATGTTCATTATTGGAAACATCTGATATACCTAATTATTGTTCTAGCTTACGGGGAAAAGGCGCATATTGGGAAAAATGACCTTTACTAAGAAATCTAAGCTTCTTTAAAAAGAGCAGTAAGTTGGTTACCTTCTTCTGGAAATGCAGGAGTAGGATACATGATTCAAGAACATTATGGCAAAACTAATGCACTCTTCCTAATGAAGATAGTGGTTGAGATTTAATGTGTCAAAGAAATAAGTAATATTTAATTAGAATATTCCAGAAACAGTATTAAGTAGTTAGTTTTAGTGACAGAAGTACTAGGACGTCATATATCAAAGCTGGTCGCGTGCAACTTGCAGTTTGAATTGCACTGCTATCTGTAGGAAGCGGCTGACAGTTTCGTGTGTTCGCAAAACTGTTGTATTTCACACAATAGCTCGTGTGAGATGGAGTTTTCAGTTTATCATTGTTGTTATAACTAGCTTATGAGGACGAGATATTGTAAAAGAATTTCAGTTCTAATTGTGTCTTGAAAGCATATTCTCTAAGAGAATAATGATAATAATATTCTGTATATTTTTTGTTAATATTTGAACTGAGCAGCAATCGGACCCACTGACGTTGCAATCGACTGCATACCACCGCAGCATTTAGATCATCGAGTAAGTGAACAAAGGCTTTACAATAAAATTTATTGTTCCTTTGCGTTCGTTCATTTAGTTGCCTAATGAGTTTTTTTGTTGTCAGTTGCACAAGAATTACCTAACTGTCTAAAAAAGTTATAATCCTTTAGGAACCTATACTATTACAAGGAATCTCAATATTGCCATTACAATTCTTTGTTGAACTTACCTTAATATGTTCCAAGAGATTTCAAAATAAAAGCCGTCTGCTTCGCGGCGTCGACAGAACACGAAATCTTGGCGTGTCTCGTTTTGAAACGCTTGTGAGGGTGACGATAAGTGCTAAACTTGTATGCATGTACTACTATAATATGTATGTATAAGGTTGTCATAATTATAACAGTACATATGTTGACATATACGTCGTTTGGTTTTTGGATCATCAATATTACACGATGTCAGTTTCATCCAGAACAAGTAGCTACAGAGGTATACCTGCATTGATCGTCAAAATTTACATTCACGCGAGTGAAGCCTCAGGCAAGATCTAATTTTAAATACTTAAACTTAAGTGGGAGAGTCATGCTTCGGCACGTATGGGCCGGCTCGACCGGAGTGATACCACGGCTTCACAGAAAACCGGCAGCGAAGGTAAGCTTTCGTTGTATTTCACCGAGTGAGTGAGGTTACCGGAGGATCTAACCCTTCCCTCCCACCTTCCCCTACTCCCACCTTAAAAGTCGGCAACGCACTAGTGACTCTTGGGTTGCAAGTGCCCATGGGCGGCGGTCATCACTTACCATCAGGTGACGCGTCTGCTCGTTTGCCCCCTATCCCATAAATAAATACTTTGAAATGGTATGAAAATAAGGATGAAAGGAAGGTAAATGGTATGAAAACGTGGTCACCAGTCAATTTTAGTATGTTATGAAAGTAAATATTGATGAGCTACCTTAGTTTCTTTGCCAGTATTCTTCTCATAAGGCCCTACGCATTTTGGAAACTGGAAGTTATAGATCGACACAAACAGGCAGTAGATTTTGGTGTTTTTCACCTAATTTACCTTGACAATCCAGTACATGCTGTGGCGTCTGTTTGTGCCGATCTATGATTTTAACTCTAGCTTCAATTTAACGTTCATAAATGTCACTTAGTGTCTTAATTGAATAAAAAAAAAAAAAAATCGTTGCAATTTTTACGTGGGAGAGCCATGCTACGGCACGTATGGGCTGGCTCGACACCGCTCGATACCACGGCCTCACAGAAAACCGGTAGTGAAGAAATCCTTGCATTGCATTTCGCCGCGTGAGTGAATTTACCGGAGGCCCTAACCCTTCCCTCTCCCCTCTTCCCGTCCTTCCCTTCTTCCCTCTTCCCCCTCCCCCTCTTCTCCTACTTCCTTAAAGGGCGGCAACGCACTTGTGACTCTTTGAGTTACAGGTGCCCATGGGCGGCGGTCGTCATTTACCATCAGTTGACCCGTCTGCTCGTTTGCCCCCAATACCATAAAAAAAAAATTTAACATTGTTCAATTATGCAGAGCATCACCCTAAAATTGTAATGTCATTGCAATTTTGTGCACGAAGTTTTAAATAAATAAATAAAAATGTTGCAACAAGGTCGTGCTAGTGTGCCTTCACCTTAAAGAGATCACTAAAAAAGATTTATGTAGCCGAATTTAAGGAAGTTATGTTAGTCTCTTGAGCTTGTATGGACCTCGTAAACACGTCAAAAATACAGGCTGCTATGAAAATTTTAATAAGTCGGACTTTAAGGACGATGGGTATGAAATTTTGTTTTCCTAGTAAAAATACCGTTTCATAATTCATGACAGCTACAAACAAATTAAGTCCCCCCGCAAGCAAATTTGTTTTACACGACTGCCCAAAAAAGGAGTCGAATGTTTTCAGGGATAATGTGAGTATGTATGTGAGTTCCTTTATTACTTCATAACTTCCTGGACAAATTTAGATGCTTAGAGTATCGTTGTCGTTCCGAGTGACACTAGTATAAATTAAAGAAACAAGCTATATGGTGGGTGCATGGTGAAATTTTAGTTCATTTTTTGTCGGGGCAGTAGGTTTTTTTAGTTTTTAAATTATTTACTTTTTAAGGTACGTAGTAGTAACACGGTAATCAGTACTTAACTAATTGATATCTTATTTCCATGAGCACGATAATTTGTTCTGTGTCTGGGTGTAATTTACCTATAATATGTATGTATTTAGAAATATATAATATGTATGTTTATCAGCAGTCTGGTTACCATAGTACAGGCTCTGCCTAGTTTGGGATCAGACGGCCGTGTGTGAGATATGTGGAGTTATTATTATTAATATTATACATATGTGGTAAAATTTCTACCAGTGTGAGCGAACTGCTTTTTTCAGACAATGTTTAACTGAATACGTAAAAAACTCCCCACACACCGCTCTAGTCTTTCCTCTCTCAGTGGTCCTGCAGAACTTTTACACAGAACGTAGAATATAAATCTGCGATAATATTTTGCCAAAAGTACTGGGGTCCGAACGCCTCCTTTGTCCTGTGTTATCGGGAATTTTATAAACTTTTCTGTATGCTTTCGTGGCAGTGAAGTTTATGAGCAAGATCCCGCATGATATTTTAAATTTTGGCCGTAACGAGTAACGCAGGGTACAATGGATTCCTTTTCGTTAGTAATATCACCCTACTTAATTCACACGTAACTGAACTTCTGAATCATAAAGCTTGAAAACTGAGCTGTAACTTGTTGTGGGTGAAACAGATCTAAATGTAATTATTAATTTACTAGCAACCCGCCCGGCTTCATACGGGTACAAATTATACACCTAAGCCTTCCTCATGAATCACTCTGCCTATTAGTGAAAATCGCATGAAAATCGGTTTCATAGTTTTGCAGTTTATCGCGAACAGACAGACAGACAGACACAGTGGCGAACTTTGTTTTATAAGATGTAGTGATTTTCCTTAATCTAAAAAATATGTTTTTTAATAATAGTAACCGCTTACCAATACGTGTGTGATGGGATGCATGCTTATTATAGAAGTTAGTTGCATAAAATGGAAACTTAACAGTTAAATTCATTTTTTTAAACAGCATTCATTAATTTTACAATAACTGTATATTACTTTACTGTAGTTTCTCGTATCAATAAACTTATAACTAGTTATAACACAAAACAAGCATAGTACAAGCGTGTATGTTCATATACTCGAATACAGAACATCGCACACAATATCCGACCACAGTCTATAAATCCAGCCAATTTGGCTAGCCTACCCTACATCTATTTAACATACTACATTCCTGGTACAGTACATGTAAGAAACAATAAATTTTATAGTACTGCTTCAGTCCCCTGTCCGATTAATTCTGCAGTTAAATTGTAAATGAAGTGGCTATCCGGGCCGGATTCGGACATATTCAATATGTGGTGTGTAAAACTAGCCTTCTTCTCACTCCTCTGACTAATGAAGCAGCCAGGATTTGTCAAGATGATTGATGGTTCTGTGTTAAGTGTGTTCGTGCGTTTAGTTTGTGGGGAACTAAAGTAAGAGATATTTCTATTTTTAAGGTGTATCTTTTGCGATTAGTTTATTAGGTGTAGGATAGCTAGATAGGTTAGCCAATTTTTATGGAACCAACCGTTTTGACTTTAAAAATAACCGGACAAGTGCGAGTCTGACTCGCGCACCGAGGGTTTTATCTTCTGAAGAACAGCCATTCTCGTAATTTTACGCTCCATACAAAAATAAAAAAAAACTACTTTCGGATTTTTTCCGTTACTTGTACTGTCAACTTGCTTCACGGCCAAAGCCTTAGATTTTAACAAATTTGAACATTTCGCAGGTAAATCAAAACCTATAGGGTATTCCTATTGACCTAGAATTATGAAATTTCGTAAGAAATAAGATCTGAAAAAAAAAATTCAGTGAGTCAGCGAGGGCCTTTATCACAAAAACATCTTATGTCAAAAAGGTTTTCCCTTCTTCATTTTCAGAAAAAATACATACAAATTAGTAATTCGTGTGTCCACTGTGAACACTGAAAGCATTATTAAGTCAGGATGGGTTAGATCTATTAGCACATGATCACTATAATGCTTGTGCGAATGAAGCGTGTCTGAAGAACAGCCATTCGCGTAATTTTACGTTCTATACAATTCTCGGGACACGCTAAGCGTGACGTCATGCCTTGTTAACAAAACCCTATAGAACATGGACGCATTATTATAATGTTATTTTATAAAGTTGACGTTGAATAAAGATACACTGATTTGACTTGACAGGCCATTGACTTTTCGAGAAGGTTCTCCTTAAGTGCACGTTAATCGATATTTGGGAAATAGGTAATATGGCTGATGAAATTTTGGAAAGAAATTGCTTAATATTATTTAAAAAAAAAAATAATATGCATTTCATACATTCAATGTAAGTAGATGTAACTTATCATACACATTAGCCATTCCCAGTGACGAGTTCGACTATTTATACATATACATATGTACTACAGCGGCTATATATATGCCGTCAGAGCATTACGGCCGGCTATGCATTAAAAAAAAACTATAGGAATATCTCAATAGGTATTGGGTAAATATTTCTACTAATACCGAGACTGTGACGTCGGTATTAAAGCCCAAGGGACTACCCTGTCTTCATTTATATCGGCCACAGTAACAGAGTTGAGCTGTGCCTTAGGCGCTAAGTTTGCTTCAATAAAACTGATATTTTTAACATTATTTTTGACCTGTACTAATATTATGTGACTAAGTTAGTTTCGGATTTAAAATTTTCGCGACTTATATGGATGTTAGATGTTTACATTGGGATTTAATGACGGTAATATTTATACGGTACGTAATTCATATGATTGGTCCAATTCGATCGAAACCAATTTTTTTTTATCGTGTGGAAACCCCCACGGGTCATCACCTCACCGGGGCTGGCGGTGAAGTGGTTTAAAAAAAAAATATATTTGGAACTAAAAACCAATACAATATAATAAATAAAACTAAAACATAATGGAAACGATGATAGGCACAGCTACCAACGCCCCCTCCTGGGAGGTAGGTTGTTCCAGACAAAGACTTAGAAAGTAAATAAATGAAATTGTACAAAGTTTTCTTAGTATTAACAATATTTAAAATAATGAGGTAAAGTATTAAATGTATGGATATCTGCTTATGTGTGCGTGTAGGTGTGTGTGTGTGTGTTTGTGTGTGTGTGTGCGTGTGTGCGTGAGTGCGTGCGTGTGTGTGTGTGTGTGCGTGTGCGTGTGTGCGCGTGTTTGCGTGTGTGTATGTGTATGTGTGTGTAAGTGTGTGTGTGTGTGTGTGTGTGTGTGTGTGTGTGTGTGTGTGTGTGTGTGTGTGTGAATGTGAAATGTTGTACTGTCACAAGTTTTTCTGTTGCATCATAATCAAGAGATTTTAGCCAAGTTTAGTAGAGAATAAATATTGAGGGTGTGATTGATTTTATTATACACTTTAGAGCTTATGTGTTTAAAATGCCGACTCGCGGCTACGGTTCTACGCGATTTTATATCACATACTCTATCAGAGCGGCGTTTCGTGTTGTATATGTTTGGATCGTATGTTAGCTGACTATGCTTGCGAAGTGTAGTAAAAAGAATAAATAGCTGTATGACAGAGAGGACCTTGCAGATAGAATAGAGGATTTTTGTAGGAAATCGGATGGGTTTCCTTGCTAATACCTTAAGGATAGCTCGTTGGCCACGTTCTACGCGGATCAAAGTTGATTTAGGAGCTCCTCCCCAGACCACTAGGCAGTAACCCATTACCGACTGTGCAAGTGCAAAATAGATGGATATTAAGCTATGAAAGTCCACCACGGCTCTAAGTTTTTTAAAAATATATATTAACTTTCTTAAGCGTGCTACTGTATAACTAATTTGCTGTTTCCATTAAAGGTTATTATCGATAATGATACCAAGGTATCTGACAAACTCAGAGCTGTCCAGTTTGGGACAATTACAATTTGCGTTATAGTCATTATCATTATAGGAACAATTGTGGGCACGAATTACAATGGGTGATTGGGGTTGACTAGCTTTAGTGGGAGAGAAGGTTACAAACTTGTTCTTATTGACATTGAGTGTAAGTAGGTTGTTGGTTACCCATGCCATAACAGAGCTAAGCGCCAGTTCAGCATTTATAAGAGCTGTGTTATCTGCATAAGTTATTATTCTGCAGTTAGGTAATGATAACTGACACAGCTCATTCACGTATATAAGGAAAAGAGTCGGTCCGAGAACACTACCCTGTGGGACTCCATACGTGACAAATTCTACGTTACTGAAGTAGTTGTGCAGCTTAACAGACTGTTTTCTGTCTGTGAGATAGCTCCTGAAAATGTCCAGGGACGTGCCACGTATGCCGATTTTTTCTAGCTTCGAAATAAGTATGGGGACAGAGACAGTGTCAAAAGCCTTGGAATGGTCTAGAAATATGCCAAGTGTTTTTCGTCTTTTTTCGAAATAGTTGATAATTGTATCTGTGAGTTCTACCACAGCATCCTCTGTGGATGTACCGCTTCTGAAACCAAATTGATTTTTAGCTAATATATTTAATTTTGAGAGATATTGAGTGAGTCTAGTGTTTATAATTTTTTAAAAAATTTTAGATAGTGTAGAAAGTACTGATATAGGTCTATAGTTAGATGCACTGTCTCTGTCTCCAGACTTTTAAATTGGATGAACTACCGCGGTTTTAAATATGTTAGGAAAGATACCGGTAGCAAAACACAGGTTAAAAATGTAGACAAGAACTGGTGTAATAATATGTCTGGTAGCTTTTACAATGGAGCTACTTATACCATCAAACCCGACAGCGCATTTATCCTTAAGACCCAAGATGATATTTTCAACTTCGATACTATCTACGCAATGCATCCCCATTGAGTGTAGTGGAGAATTTGGAGTGACAGATTTTGCATTTTCATACTGATCAGATTGCTGGATTTTAGATGCCAATAGTCTGCCCACATTAGCAAAGTAATTATTTACTTTGTTTACCGACTGGGAGGATCTTCGCAGCATTTTAATAACTCTAAGGATGATGTACTAATTGGTTCCAAATTACGTACCCGTTTGATTAATTTCCATGTTGCTTTAGGACCACTTCTAGTCTTCTTAAACTCGTTACGTTCGTATTCACGCTTGACCTTTTTTAAGAGGTTATTGCAAAAGTTACGATAACGATAGAATACCAACTTGTTTGACTCGATGTCAGGATGTTTCTTTAGAGTTCTGCGTAAATTGTCTCTATGACGTATGCATCTCAGAAGGCCAGGAGTAATCCACGGCTTAATAATGCGTTTTTGCTAGGAATGCTTGAAGTATGGGATTGGGATTTAATAGCTGAGGACATTATGGACACAAGGGATTGAGTAGCTGCATTTGGATTTTGGGATTAGAAAAATCTGTGTAACTGATGCATTCAACCACTGCTGGAATATCTTAATCTTAATATTTGAATAATTACCAATGACTTTAGTTTTAATTTTTATGTTACAAAAGAGGATAATAGGAGCGTGGTCTGTAATAAGAGAGTCTAGTACTAGTGTAGTGGCAGTAGTTGGAGAGCGAAGTATTACATGATCGAGGCAGCTTGACTGTCTAGTCGGGAGACTAGAAGTAGGGAGCATTCCATGGGAGGCAGTAAGATTAAGGTATTCGTCTGCATACGGATCACAGCTGTCTTGAGAGATATTTATGTTAAGGTCTCCAATTATGGCAGCAGTTTTATAGTGGGGTAGCGTTCCTAAAACATCATCAAGACTACTCAAGAACAAGGTTAAATCTCTATATGACGGAGAGCGGTAAAGGGCAATAAAAACAGCCTTATCGGAAAATTTTATAACCAAACAATTTGCGTCATTAACATTTGGTATTTCTAATTGGTGGCGTTAAGACTACTTTTTATATATACAACTACCCCGTCATTTTGATTTTTAAACGGCGATATGTATGAGTTGTATCCTTTTATAGGGGGAATAGTAGGACATTTGCTCAGCCAGCACTCGGTTAGTATAAAGATATCAGGTAAGTACGCTAGTCGACTCATAAAAAGCACCAAATTATCAAAATTGCAGTTAAGGCTACGTATTTTACTGTGAAGTATTTTCAGGTCATGGTAGGCATCATTCAAATATTGTCCACTCGCTTCTGGTGAGCAAGAGTAGTACTTAGAAATCGACACTAGTTCAATCTCATTGCTTATTTTGTTTAGATCATCCATCAAATAATAAAATAACAACAGAGGAATAAAAAAGATGATATAGGGAGGAAACGGCAAAACCAAATAATGAGTTCCGTAAATTTAGACTGCCGTTTAAGACGTATAGTAAGGGTTTACTATTTAAATTTATAAAGTAAATAAGATTTTGGCTGGATGCATGGAACTTGTGACTAGTGAGGTTGTGTGTATAAAGACACAGTAGTGTATATTTGTGTGCAGTGTGTTGGATATGTGAGAGAGATATAGTGGTATGTCGGAATCGAACCGACTAAAACCACACGGTGTTCCGACATAAGTAGGTCTATTGCAAGGGACTCGGGTATAACCTAGGAAGGAAGTCCCCGAGAACCTTATAAACCCTACCGCGATAAAGTCCCAACTTACACATCTAATGTAATTTTTATTCTGTTTTTAAATATGCTAATCTCAGGTTTATTTATCACAAGTCACAAATCCGATTGTTGTGTTGTGAGGTTGAAAACAACGGATTTCTGTTACGAATAGAAAAGCCAGACTATTAAGTCCTGCCAAACTAAAGAAAACTGTGCTAGATAGCACTGCATAGCATAGTACCCTACTCGCCTCATCCTTTTCTGATGGTAAATTCGATATATACCGCTTCTTTTTAATCAGTTTTACATTTACAAGCGTGTTACATTTTGACGCAAGAGAAATAATGAAGGTGTAACACGGTTTTATTATTATTTTTAACTTTTTATTAATAAGTAATAAATGCTTGTTTTTTTTTTAATAATTTTTTTTTTTTAACTTTCTAGTATTTATGATTCGGGATTTACTATGAATCAAACGAGTCCAAAGTCGATGGGGTTGCGACGTTTCATTACAGATTTCCTATGGCCATCTTCCAGCTGCATCATCAGATCAGCTCCTGGTCATCATAATATTGCATTGTCACGCGATTTACACATGTATGCAAAATTTCAGCTCAATCGGTAACCGGGAAGTCGATCAAATTTAATTTGCAAGATTTGATGACAAATGTCGGGACAGCATATTCTACTTTATTATATACACAGTGCCATTGTCCAAGGATTTTTTTTTATTTTATATTAAAATATACATCTATTTCAACAATTCATCTAGAAGAGATACTCCTAACTACGTAGTGACTACTCATCCTGCATCGCGCAATGAAAGCTCGCGCTCCGATATATTATTATTATTATTTATATATTTCATAGATCTTAACTAGAAGTAGATTTCACAATTTCCCACAAAACCGTGTCATCGGTTTGACTGTGGGTAACGAGCCTCTATAAATCTATGTATTACATAATTATTAATCTTTACTATTATTTTATTAACAGCTTCAAAATGTTAACCCACCAGGCTTGATCAATTTAGCCTTGTCGGATGATCCTCCCTTTATGTTGGAGAGATCCCACAACATTTTTTCCTCACTAGTAAAAATATTTGAAATACTAGTTAAATATATTCAGTCATCTGCAATGGAAATGCGACACATGCACGATAAAAGGATTATTTGCGCTACTTTCATTGATGCATGCGAAACGGCATCCAAATAATATTGTTTTACTGAAATATTCAAAATCTGGCGACAGTTTTTAGTTGTCACCGATATTTTTTACTACTTTTATTACTTCTGGTATAGATATAAACTAAACGATAACTGGTTTAAATAAAACAAGGGGTCACCTACAGTTAGAAATTCGACTGTAATTGAATTTGAATAAATTATTATTGATAAATAATAAAGCACCGTCGAAGGTAGGGAAAAAGATTTGTTTCCAAGTTTTTTTATTAATAAATATCGTCAATCGTGAACAAAGAAAGAAAATCGGTTGAGAAAACAAAATAGAGGAGAAAATAAACTGAGTTGTTTCAAAAAGATTAAACTTCTACCTACTGTTTGAATGTTTGTCGCGTGTTTCTAACTATGGTAACTATGGCACTATGGTAACCAGACTGCTGATAAACGTACTTATATATTACTAAATACATACATATTATAGATAAATTACAGCCAGACAGAAAACTAATGGTCGTGCTCATCACACAGTTATTGGCCCTGGAGGGGTATCAAACCTACGACCTCTGACTCAGTAATCAAGATCACTAACCAATAGAACAACAGGCCCGTCAATTCTGAGTATACTCTCCTGTAATTATGTTTGTATTTTTAAATAGATTTTTTAAATTAATGTGATTTATATATTATGTAGTTAGGTTTTCTCTAGAGAGGAAAAATTAAAAGTTGAAACAGTAACACACTTATAATTGTTTTTGTCGCTATCATACATCCTTCATGTGTATATTTTCCCATAATCCCCATCTTTTAGTATCTCAACACCCTAAACATTTAATACCCTGATATCAGATCCGGCCATTTTTACCCCCGGGTCGTAGTGACCAAAATCTTTACGGGATAGCGGGACAGAAGCACGCATAAATCTTGAGCTTATTTGTAGCGAAAAATACTCGGCTCTGCCGCCCTCGCATCGGAGGGTTACTGGTGTAATTGATTTGCTGACGGTACTTACTTAACCCTTTGGGAGCCGTTGTTACGTTTCAACTTCTGTCGGTACTTTGGGGTTATATTTCACTTAATGTTGTCTGTTTTGTTATAAAATACTCGTGTTTATACGCTTTTGGTAAACCCGAAATGAAGCGTTTGCGTAAAGGATTTAATTTATTTACTCAGTGTTGTTTTTGTCTTTATCGGGCAATGATGCAATTTTTTTTTAACGTTGGAATTATTGGGAAAGAATTCGTAGAGCGCAGAGAACAAGCCATACAGTCAAACAGAAGGAAAAATTGATACCGGTTAGTTTAAGCAAGGATTTTTATGATATTGTGATGCAGTGTTTTTCATCCTTTTAAACTACGTTGTGTCTGCCGAGTGCAGTCTCGCTTATATATGCCTGGTTCCTATATTCAAGATACGATTCGTTTTGCTTACGGATGGTATAATTTTCGTTGAATATTCAACGAAATTTTAGCGTCCGTAAACAAAACGAATCGTTATTTGATTATAGGAATCAGGGATGTTGTGGATGCTAATTTTTTCATACCCGCGGATGCAGATGCGGAGGCGGATATTTGAAGGCCAACATCATTGGGCCAAAATCAAGTCCTATTCTCCGCCTATTTTCCTTCTTGTCACGACTTGTGGTACATCTGCATCCGCATGAATATCCGCATCGATTATTGCAGATGCGGATGCAGATGTTCAAATCGATGCGAAAGTTCCGCAATTGCGGATGCGGATGCGAGTATTCGCAACATCCCTAATAGGAATCGCGCATTAGTCAAATCGCTTATTTGTGACGAAAGTCTGTACATAGTTATACATTATAGGAAATAACGCGATTCTATTTTATATCTGATATATATGATATCTGAGGTTTATTGCCAGTGCTTGGTCAAGCCTCGAATATTATCGCGTTAATTCCCATAAACATAATCATAAAAAGGAAGGAGTAGGGCCCTTGGGTTTATATTAAGATTATCTTGTGATTTTAAAAATATGAAAACTTTAAAATACTTTATTGCGCCTTTGTACTGCACTTGGAGTACACCTAGTAGGTATGGTATAATCCTCACTATAATATATCAACAGACAGAGCAGAATGTATTCAGAAACGCTTTTATACGATTCTTTAAGTACAAAACACGTGAAAATACTTCCGCATACTTTTGAGGTGTAAAAAACTTCCATATATCTACTTGTTGTTACTTGGTATTTCTTTTTAAAATAGCAAATGGTTTTATTGACTACCCAACGTTGCTAGGTACCTTGGGATTTAAAACAAGGCACATCTTGTTCTTGAAGCCTGCCTTACTTCATATACCGCTCGTAAGAACCATATATAGGCAAAACAGCTTTGTGATTCGTGTCTGTAGAACTTTTAATAACCTTTCAGAGGTATTAGGCGTGGATTTGTTTGCTACCTGTGTTTCTCATCTAAAAACTATCATTACAAAACATTTTGTCGCTGCAGTGTATAGATTTATCAATTACTAGCTGCGCCTCGCAGTTTCACCTGCGCAAGTCCCTATCCCGTAGGAATATCGGCATATAAAGCATAGTCTATATGTTAATTTAGGTCTCCAGCTATCTACAAACCAAGTTTCATCGCAATTGGTTCAGTAATTTTTGCGTGAAAGAATAACAAACATCCATTATACATCCAAACATACTCACAAACTTTCACGTTTATAATATTAGTAGGATTTATATAATAGGACCAAATATTATTTTTACTTAAAACAATTACTAATAGTGATAACTTTTAATTGTCCTTAGTATATTTAGATTCTTGTGTAAGTACTTCCAGCATTCATTTCAAACATATTTCATCAACATTAAGGTTCAGATTGAATAATAGGTATGCTTAATAATAATTCAGTATTATAATATCAAAACCACGATGAAATAAAAAAAATGTTTGTTTAAACTGCCACGGTGGTAGTTAAAAGCCAGATGTAAAAGATGTTAAAAGTGGCTGTTACTTTGTCAATCCTCTGTAGGACAAATAAAATCCACCTTTAAATTATTCTGTAATTTTTTTTATTGTGTTTTTTTATTATACACAATGACAAGACGTTGGCGTATTTTCAGTAGGGTTGACAATAACAGAAGTAATCAACAGAGCTTACGAAGCAGGGGTGTCACGAAAAATTCTAAAAATAAACACGAACCAGCATGCCTACGCAGATAAAGGGGTATATTTTGTTTGATTTTATGACGGTCTTCAGCAGCTGGATCAGCATTTAAACATACCGCGGGAGTGTACCCGAACCTTTATGCAAGAGCCGGCTACTGTGTAATTATGAATACACCTTTTTTGTACCTATTTTGCTATGAGTAGATAAAAAAATAAAGTTAACTGAATGACGCTGTTTCATTTCTTGAAAATGATCTATTGACACACATACAGCTTAAATTGTAGATATAGCTGTGGAATCAGCTTCCTGCCGAGGTTTCCCTCTCTTTTTTGACATTAACCTTCATTTACTGTTAAACAAAAGCACTTCGCGACTTTGAATAGGTCTCATTTAGTAGGTAATTTAATGGAAAACAAAAAAACTTTGGGCACATATGACGAAAAACGTACTGGAAACAAGATATCACATGAAATGTAAAAAAAACTTTTTTTTTGTTAAAATATAAAAAAAATGCCGCCCCACTTGTCCAGACTGGTATCGAAATTTTTAATCAGCGCATTTTTTTACTATTTATACAAAAACAACAATGCGTGGTAATCTAAATGTTCATTTTTGCTCATAAAACAGCTAGATTTCACTGGGCTATAAGTAAATTTTTCCTTTGTTTAAAGCACCATATATTTAGGACTAATTTCGTGGATTGTAGTTTTAGTTTTATATTAGCATTTTGCGCAAGCCAGTCTCCTCGTGTTTTAAATGTTTTATTAACTTTTAAATGTTTTGTTTTATATTGTTGGCATGTACAACATGAAATAGGCTTTCTCGGCCATGACAGGTTTAGATTTATACTGCACATGTGTAGCTTTCATTGTCGTTTTCATATAATTTTTAATAAATTGTGATTAAATTGAGTCACTCGATGTTGCATACCGTGAAATCAAATATATTTACATACGTTGAGGAGTAAACACGATCACGCTAAAGCTTTCGCTATATTAACGTCCATATCTACAGTTCAAACTAAAGACCAAGGTTTAGTGTTCAATATTGGGAATCCCAAACAAAGCACCCGACGCTTCACGAGCACGAGGACAAGGCACCCCCTAATTAACTTTTTATTGGGTAATAATATTGTCAAAGAATATATTCATGGATTATAATACTACTTCAAATACAAAATTATTATTTCTTAACATAATAATATTCTAACAATGTCGTATTCCCCGTGTAAAACAAATATTATATCAAAGAAACAAATTTTACTAGCGACAGAACACGAACGATGCCGATAAAAGTAGCCATTATGACGTCACGATGCCCTATATTATAATATCGGCGCTTGCGCAGGTCCGACACAATTTATGAACACGACGCTGCGCCCGTCTTTTCTCTACAGCCGGTAAAACAGTTTGTACTTATATATTTCTTTTTTGTTTTAAATATAATGTCACGCGAGTCGAGGAATGAGTCAGTAATGATGATTGTGATGTAAATTGAAAATGATTTTATTACAGTGGAGAGAGATGTCATAGTCACGTGAGATCGATTATGCTCGTTTGGTACGTTTAATTAGTCAACGAATGCTACTTCTTTTTTTGTTCAATTCCTCAATTTTGCAGTAACTAGTTTTGCTATGAATTGGATATCATCTTTGTCCTTGAGCAGCGAAACGAATGTTCACGCTCGCGAAGCTGCAGGTATAAGCTTGTATAATTCTTCATTTAATTGATGATTTTATTTTTAACTTTTCAAATGACAACTCCAGGGGCTTCCAAAATATTCAATCAAAGGACACAAAGAACACCCAGACTCGAAACAACTTTTCATCACACATTTTTTTTACCGTGTGGGATTTGAACCCACAACACTCACACAAGGTGACTACTTAAACCATTGCGCCATCCGTGCAGTCAATATGCATGCAGTTTAAATACATATCCTAACCTAAATTCCAGTTTGATGTATTTGTGTATATATTAAGTAGGTATTTTAAATAATTTAAATGTTATTGTCTTTAATTCCTTATCAATCAATTAATGATTTTTTAATCTTAAGACTTACCTTTGAATTTTAACTTTCTAGTTACAACAATAAAGCCTAAAGTGAAATATTTATCTTGTAAGCTCAAAGAAGACCTGTAAAAGTCGATGATATAGCGATAAATCTGCGTGTTGTCTAATAAAAACCTCTGTCCGGTATGTGATAGTGGCATGACCTATACTGCTATATATAAACAGAAGCCGATCGCGGCTGATATTATTAATATTGAGATTTGGTAATACAAACGATGTGGTTGACTTTTTATTACAGTCCGGTGCGTGAGTAAACGTAGACATACCGAGATACCTACTAAATGTTTATTCTTTGATTTTTATGCATGAGATCGACAAAAAGAAATAATGAGGCCCGGCCTGCCCGGTATAAGCTGCTGTGCAGTTTGCTCCCGAGTAGCGTTTCGAGTCGTGATATTATGAGTCAAGACACATCGCGATTTCCAAAGCGGAGTTTTCGCAAGTGCATAAGATTCGCACCTGAATCTCGAGACAGCACTTAACACATTTCTGACTCAGGATGGTTCACTATTGTTTCTATTGTGGGAGACGTTCGCATCTGCGACGAAACTTCAGTATGGTATCTAGGTCTCCTCGTCGTAGCTAATAGGGCTTCGATCTTCACCGCCGGAGTCTAGCCTTGGGGTTATGTAGACCAACAGGGGAGAGAGGACCAATCATGGACTGCTAATAGTTTTCGGCCGCCCAACTAAGCTAAACGATTTGGGCGGGTGAAAATTACTACACTGACAAGAGAGAGACAAGACTCTAATTCATAAAATGTGACTGCATATTTTTATTTTGTGATTTTATTCTAATCCTTGAAGAGGTGCAGTAGAGAAGAGAGAGCATGTTACATTTTTATCATTATAAGAAAATCACTTTCAAGTTTACGCTTTATTATTAACAATACCGAGCCAAGTGGAAGGGCAGGTGTCTTTGAAAGCTGGACTGGAGTGCGCCAGGTGTATGTCCAGAAGCTCTGCAACTGGCAACAATCTGGACGCCAGCGATTTGAGCATTTCGATGACTTGAGGACCCACATTCTGCGGCTTAGTCGATAACACGTCCAGGGTCTTCGAGCGAAGGGCATAGTTCACGGAATTGCGGAGGTGGTACTGTAAGCAACGTTTAGATATAATTAACTATCTGATCCGGGCCACTTCGTCCGCGTTCGTAAATTTTCCCCGTTTTTGCAACTATTTTTATTGATACTCTGACTGGGCTATCCAACACTAAAAGAATTTTTTAGTGTTGGATCGAACCAGGAGTTCCTGAGATTCGCGCGTTCTACCAAACAAACAAACTTTTCAGATTTATAATATTAGTAAAGATTCTGGTGTGCGTGTTTTCGTAAACGATATAATCGACCAATTTTTATGACTTTTTTGTGCGACTTTGTGGAGCCTTCTTTTTATTTCTTTTTTCGCCAAGTTAGGACAGAACAACGCCCATCGAGATTTTAGAACCTTCTCTCTCGAAAACACGTGAAAGATTAACAATGCCGAAAAAGTTATAAGAGTAAAGGCGGTTAAAAAAGTATTGTAACACACCTGAATTAGCAGCGCAACGCCCAGGTGTACTGGTTTGATTTCCATATCACTCAGTTTCCTGACCAGGCTCCTCGGAGTCAGATCGTCAAACTTACCCAGTGCTGATAAAATTCTAGGAGCCTGCAAGTAAAACAAAACGTCATGAGAAAATGTCTCTTCAATTGTCCTGAGTTAAGATAGATACGGCCAATAAAAATGGTCATAGTCAGTGGTTAGACCGACCGTCTTTAATACTGGTTATAACACATTGGTTTTAAAATGCACTTTAGTATCGAATTCAAACAAAATGGTTAGACTAATATTTGACTTGCTAAGGACTTCTTATATTAAACGAAAACAAGGAACTGTGGATGTATGTTAAATTAAACTATAAAAAAAAACATTGAATTTTACTCATAACCCGCAAAAGTGCGACATTCAAACAGAGTTTTATCACAAATGGAAATTAAAATAAAAGCACGCTATTCCATGGCGCCAAAGGAGAATGAAAACAAAAAACATCTAACACTTAATTTGTAAAAAGCGTTAAGTATGTTTTGTATTAAAACCTTAAAACAGTTGGAACCCATCGCCATTCCTTATGGTAATAAGCGTTGAGATGTTCTACACAATTCGTTTAAAAAAAAGTAAACTCTATAGGGAAATAAAAATTAAATGCTGCTTATCAGCAAGTGCATTACTTGAGAACTTCTAGACCGATTTAACATTTTTTTGTTAATAATTTTTACGCAACAGATTAATTTTTCTTTCCTAAAAACCTTTACGCACACAAGTCCGTAAAGGTTTTAAGCAAAGAAAAATTGGGCAGAATTTAGAAATGCTTTTTTTCATAAAGCTAAAACAAATTAATTAAAATGTTGACGGGACAACGTCTGTTGTGTCAGATAGTTAATTAATTAAAATAATTTCGACTAAAGTGTACGAGTTACAGTGTTACCATGTAATGAATCCAGGCGGCCGTTCGATCGCGGTTTGTATTCGAGGTCAATATTTTTATTCATCACCTAAACTACCGCCACTTGAAATGTTAATTTTTATAGCTTCTTAGTTTTTTTAGACATCTGTTTGGTTTCGATAGTAGTTTTAGGTCTACATATATATGACCACGATCAGTGTCATTAGAGTGAAGCATCAGTAAATCAAAGATGTGTACTAAACGTGAATTATCCCACTTCCAACTAATATTATAATCCCACTAATATTATAAATGTGAAAGTTTGGATGGATGGATGGATGTTTGTTACTCTTTCACGCAAAAACCACTTAACCGATTGAGATGAAACTTGGTTTGTAGATAGCTGGAGACCTGGATTAACGCATAGGCTACTTTTTATTCCGATATTCCCACGGGATCGGGACTCACGCGGGTGAAACCGCGGGGCACAGCTAGTTTACCATAAACCCACAAAACTGAGAATAAGTTCTTATTATACTGTGCTTTTCCCCTCATCTTTTTTTCCTCTTTTTGATTATAGGGTACATTTTTTTCACTGTCCTGTTGGTCTAGTGGTCAGTGACTGGTCTGATTGTGTGATGAGAACTATCACATGTTCTGTGTTTTGGTTTAATTTATCTATGATATGTGTATTTAGTAATATATAAGTATGTGTTTCCGTAGTCTGGTTACCATAGCACAGGCTCTGCCTTGTTATGGATCAGACGGACGTGTGTTATGTTATGTGTATGTTAGTTATAATTATTTTTTTTTTAATTCCTTTATATATCAAAATGTTGTTGCATGTGCGTTATTACATAGTATTTTTATTTAACTACTTATTTCTTTTTTTGGTTTTGAGTATATCGAAATCAATGGCAACCTATTTTTGTAGCTACTTTATATGTAATCACCCATACGCCTCTGACCTTTGCCTCATTAATTTAATCTAACATAATGCAAATACACCCAAAACAAATAAATCTAATAATGTAACTAATACATATGCGTATAGCCACACACTTGTCGCTAAATACCTCGTCCCTACATAAATTATGTACGTCTCTAATCCCTAAGTAGGTTAGGGCATAAATAAATACTAATAAATGCAGCCCTTCTAAGCTACTACAGCACATGTACATACATATAACGGTATAAGTACATATCTAAATACATGTAAGCCGAAAGGTCAATCCTCAAAGTGACTTATGAAATACGTATCAATTCCTTTATAAAAGACTACTATCAATGTGGGTCACATTACTTGTGTTATTGTTAACCCATCCCCTTAGCTAAATGCTTGTGTTAACCCATTCACGTCGGTAGTGTACTGTGTGGGGGTAAGGCTTCTTGCAACAACTTGTTGCAAGAAGACTGATTATTTATTATGGATTATTTTATTGTAGTATGGATAATAAATATTAATTGGGTTTGTAAAGTGCACGTTTAAGAGCATGCTATACCACGAGTCGTACTTATAACTGGGCGTGCCAAAAACAGGTAGGTACATATTTACTACCTCATCATAATTTTGAGTGATAATCTTTGTATGTTTTTAAAGTCCCCCGCGACACAGGAGTAATTTCCTAATGCGGGAGTTGTCTTTTTAAAAAAAAAAAATGTGTGTGTGTACCAGAGTACACAGGTAAGAAGTGAAACTTCTTTACGACATATCATTTTTCTACTATTTGCAACTTCACGAAAATGGGGTAGATAAGGCTTAAGCCTTAAGAAATTATAAAACGAAATATATAATCACTCTCACTTTTCTTGTCAATTCACTTAAATTTGAATAAGTCTTTTTATTTTATCACTTTCAAATTATATATTGTTATTCTTATTTCAAACCAAACTTCAAAACTAATATATTGTTGTTATTATTATAATATATTACATTATATTCTTTACGTCACTATACTAAACTTTGATAAAAAAAGCAACATGGCGCGTAACCGAAAAACGTGACGATTGCTACAAAAATTTCTCCCATACGTCGATAAAGAAGTTTCACTTCAAAAAAATTTAAGGTGTTGTTTTACGAGTATCAACAATCGGTATTTTTTGAAGTTTATATAAAATTTAATTATAAATAAAATAATTTAAATGTTGAATAGTCAATCATTTACCGAGTATCTATTGATTTTGCACTAGATTTTATTTGTTTACAAACAAATTTGACTTGACATAATTACAAGTTACCAATTAGTTATGATTCGGCTTTCATACACAATACAGGTTGCTCAGGTCAGGCACAATACAGGTCATATTTTAGAGTCGTATATAGTGACCAGATAAAATAACGTTGTCGTTGATATTTATTCGTGTCGTAGAACAAATAACACATAGCAATAACTCTGCTTCGTTTGGATTTACGTCCGACAACGGTGCGGCAACGGCACGTATGCGGTGTCAGCGCAGCAGGCTGCGGCGCCGTCTACACGAGCCCTAATATGTCCTACAATATTACTATTACAATATTTTAAACACTCCCATACCCACGCGTACACACACACACACACACACACACACACACACAAACACAAACACACACACTCGTATATATCATTATTATACAATAAAACTTGTTACCGATTACTCATTCACACACACTCATGTACGCTTCTGTCATGTTGACAGTCTACACAATGTTATGAAATGGGGGGCCTGGAGATCTATAGTACAGGCCTCGGCTTAGTTTAGACTCCAGATCTCCCACAAATTACGGATTCGAAATCGAAAATATTGTCAACTGAATGCTGTAAACATGATGTAATTTGTGGAGATGAAATAAACATTTTATTATTATTAGTATTATATTTACTGACAGTGAACATGATGTCGTAAAGCCTGGCGCAAGCGTGGAACACCTGAATGTCTGCCATCTGATCGTGCATGTCGCGGCTCTCTACCGACATGTAGTAGCGGTGAGCCGTGTCAATACGATTTTGGTATGACGTGTTTCTGGGCAGGTCCTGGAACAAACACATCACCGTAGAAGACATTGTTACATTATTATATTAGTACTTAATTTTTAGGGTGCCGCGTCCAAAGGGTGCCAACGGAACCCAATTACTATTAAGCCTCCGCTGTCCGTCTGTCTGTCAGCGGGCTATATCTCATGTACCATAATAGGGAGACGGTTGAAACTTCCAAAGAGTGTATTTCTTTTGAAACTATAACACCAAATAATAATAAAAAGATTCAATGCAGGAAACTTGATGTTTTTGGCGTGTTTGATAAATCTTGTACTGTGTTATGGAACCATTCGTGTGGGATTCCGACTCGCACTTAGCCGGTTTTATTACGAGATTATTAGTTACTAGCAGCGCCCCGCGGTTTCACCCGCGTAAGTCCCGATCCCGTGGGAATATCCGGATAAAAAGTCTATATGTTAATCCAGATCTCCAGCTATCTACATACCAAGGTTCATCGCAATCGGTTCAGTAGTTTTGGCGTGAAAGAGTAACAAACATCCATACATCCATACTCACAAACTTTCACGTTTATAATATTAGTAGGATTCTTTATAGAATTCTTGACGACCTCTGTGACAACGCAGTAGTGTATTTTTCTGCAACGACAGAGGTCGCGTTTTCGATTTCCACTTAGTGCAAATATGTCTATTTATAATGGTCTGGGTGATTTTATGTAAAATATTTACAACAAAAAGTTTCTAAGTATGTTTAACCGTCGTTTAATTGTCATAGTATTAGCTATGCTCCGCTTTTTTTATCTCCGACGGATTATTATCCATAATTTCATGAATACGGTTGAAATTTCTCGTTTGGGCAACCACTAGGTAGAGTATTGTCTTTGGTTCTTCGAAATCCGCTACATCAACAGTACAGATACAACGTATTAACGTAACATCGACCGTAACGCAATTATGTAGGTATTTGAAATAAATAATATATGAATGCCAATAAATTATTTGAAGGCAATTTCATTACACGGAAAACATTAATCAAAGCAATTGAAATACGCATTGACCTTTAACATACACATATAAATATAGCAGTCAATTGGCTAATTTATTAATAACATACATTAATCCCTTTGTTTTTTTTTATACAGCTATATTACTAAACAGACACGCTCGGCCTAATGGTAAGGTTATACAACTGAGCTGTTCTGTTACGTTGGCTGTTACTAAACAGCCGCCCCCTGGATACTGTATCTCATGCTAAATGCTGTCAGTTGCGGCATCCATTACTAGACGAGGCGTGCTGTTTTCTTACTTTATGCGATCATCAGCTGCATCCCATTTCAGATTGTCAGCTTTTTTTTTTGTTTTATGGTATAGGGGGCAAACGAGCAGACGGGTCACCTGATGGTAAATGACTACCGCCGCCCATGGGCACCTGTAACTCAAAGAGTCACAAGTGCGTTGCCGCCTTTTAAGGTGGGAGTAGGAGAAGAGGGGGAGGGGGGAAGAGGGGAGAAGGGAAGGACGGGAATAGGGGAGAGGGAAGGGTAGGGCCTCCGGTAACCTCACTCACGCGGTGAAATGCAATGCAAGCATTGCTTCACTACCGGTTTTCTGTGAGGCCGTGGTATCGAGCGGAGTCGAGCCGGCCCATACGTGCCGAAGCATGGCTCTCCCACGTAAAAAGCCATGTGTCCCAAGTTACTGTGTGCCGTGCCGTATTAGATACTGTCAGCTGTAGCGGCCTTTACATATTTTTGTTTTATTGATAAATGAAATAGGCGTTTGTCTTCCAAGTCACCTGATGGAAAGTGACAATGAAGACGAAGGTGGTACACGCCTTTCAAAGAGAAACCTTGAGTAGGTTTCTCTACTCTTAAATGTCCCAGGATTGTTATTGTTTTTGGAAAAATTGAAGCAGTTCGTTCATTCCCACAAACTTAGGATACTTACGGTAGTATAAGTACTAAGTTTATGTTCATTTCTGGCCTTGACGACTCGAACCACAAAGAACCTGTCAAAGCGTTTAGTGTTACACAAACTGCTATTGACATATAGAAAGCTTAAGCTACTTTTGAGTGTTAAGTAGAATACCTTGGCAATGTCGATAAGTTTCATCACCAGCGAGGTGTATATCCGACGACTGATGGCATCGGTGCGCCGAGAGCGATAATTGTCCACCTCCCTGAAACAATTTAAGCAAAATGATTTTAAGCAATACTTATATGAAGTTCCTGTTACATCCAGTGGCACACTTCAATTGTCTATTCATATTCATTCGACGTGAAATACCCAAATTAGCTACCGGGAGAGCCAAACTAATTTGGCGCATTTCGTAGGTGTTTCTCGTAACATACGCGTCAGTACAAGAGGTCGGGGGTTCGATTCCAACCCAGGACAAATAATTGTGTAATGAGCACGATAATTTGTTCTGTATCTGGGTGTAATTTATTTATAATATGTATGTATTTAGAAATATATAAGTATGTTTATCAGTAGTCTGGTTTCCTGGTATATTATCTGGTAAGTGGAGGGTAAAAAGGGAGGGAGTAGTTTTCATGCCCGCCTCTTAAGAAGTGCATACAACGCAGTATATTGCGGTCTACGGATACTTGTGTACTGAGAAAATCACAGTTTGTGTTGGTTGGAAGTGCGTATTGGTTTACGAGCAAATATTAAAATATTTCTGAAGTTTAGGAATTTGTTTTATTTGCCAACGTTACTTTTTGTTGCTACTTTTTTTAATAATAATAATAACTTTCCACATCTCACACACGGCCGTCTGATCCCGAACTAGGCAGAGCCTGTACTAACCTGTGTGCGGTAACTGTAGTAACCAGACTGCTGATAAACATACTTAAATATTTCTAAATACATACTTATTATAGATAAATTACACCCACCCAGACACACCACAAACTATCGTGCTCATCACCTCACATCAACTTAACCGATCATTATGAAATTGCGTAGACGTTGTCAGGGATACAAAAAGTGTCATGGGGCACCATCAACTATCCAAATTTTTTGACACAATCTAACGGCCACGAAACTGCTGCCAAAAGTTAGTTCAATTTGAATTTTTAATTTTATTTTATTCAACTTGGCTATAATTACCGATTAAGGGGCTATAATACCGTTTAACAATATATTTGATGATGAGTGACATAGTCCTGTTCAAGTAGACCTGGTTCTCCTTCTTCATATCAAACAGGAGCTCGTCGTCGAACTGCTGGTCCTGTAAAGCCTCCACTATAGTCTTTGCCAGGCGACGGTTTTCTTGGAAGAATCTCTGGATTTACAAAATTGGTTATATTATTAAAAAAAACTAATTTCAAGTTCTTTGGGTGCTTCAAGAACTGAAATTTTGTTTGCAAAGAGAATTGATAACGCTTCTTAACTCGGTAATGACCATAGACATAGCTAATGACGCTGGTCTTTTGAGCACGGTACCAGGTAGGCAACGTGAGGAAGATCTCTGTGAGATTATACAGCCTATTAGTTTAGAATGTATGTATTTTTTTATACTCGTTTAATATTTTAGTTTTATGGTATTATGTTTTTTTGACGCTATAGTTTTTATAAAACTCGCGGTTTCAATGTCGGGATAAAAAGTAGCCTATGCGTTAATCCAGGTCTCCAGCTATCTACATACCAAGTTTCATAGCAATAGATCCAGTAGTTTTTGTGTGAAAACATTACAAACATACATTCCATAAAACAAATGTTTCCTCTTTATAATATTAGTTTAGATGAAGCTTATATCTAAACGAGTAACTGAATATACTCGTAGGCGAGTATTCTCTCAATGAATACGAAATTTCACGAAAATGTGTCCCAAATCGAATATTCTAGAAAGTTTAAACATTTTCCCTTTTTAATGTTTAAAATGCAACGGAAACCTGTTATCAGTTAATATCCTCAATAATTTTATTTCAATGAAAATGTTTCGTATGCAGACTGCAACATTATACCGCTGCGAAAACCTTTGTTCGGATAAATGTGCAAAAAATCTTTGTTATAAAATAACTTGGTAACAAAGGCAATATTAAAATATTGCCTTTGTTGCCAAGTGTTACAGGGTGATTTTTAAGTTCTCTGTGCTATGGTAATAGAATTAGTCCTAAAAACGAGGCTTTTAAGCTAAAGCAAATACATATGAGGAATGACATGAGGATGCCAAATTATGGTGGTCGAAACCTTGGTTTTCCAAAATAACTACAGTAGACTGAATGACTCAAAAGGGGTATTAAATAGTTCTTATTTTTGAGTGCAACACCTATCTGGAGCATCGCCATATACTTACTTGCTACCTTAGTGGAACAAAAGTAAAAAGACAAAGAGGCAAACTGATCTGATATCTGTGCGAATCGATACGAAGCGAAGTTTAGGTGGTCATAAATTCGACGTTTGAATAAAGTAAAAAAGTAGATTTCAATGCCTTGAAAGATTTTTATTTCAATACTACTTTAGTGGCATTTCGGTTGTAAATAAAAAAAACGACATAAAACAGTAAAAAAATTACTTTCAGTGGCCTCGATTTTTCTCCATTTTATGAATAACTTTTCAAAGTCACGTTACCTTATGTAAGGTAGTGTCGCCGAAGATGGCCCGGCTCCTGGGATAGCCCACTTTTAAAAAAATACAGTTATGGTTACTAAAAACATTTGAAATTTCACGGGTTTATGCTCCTAGTACCATAGACAATAGTGCAAGTGTGTTTCTTTACCGGCACGTCGCCATTTTAAAGACAGATGACAGTTTGCTTTGTCATGTCAAGATGATACACGTTTTATAACCTCCATTATCTAAATCTTTATAAAAATTAACAAATTTAAAACAAATCTCTTTGCTCTAAACTATGAAAATTCATATTTAATCTATTTATCAGCGAGTTACAGATGAGTGTTATTATTTTATTTCCTATTTTGTATTTTTACGAGATTATACTCAACCCGGGTGTAATTTCCTATCATGGCCCATAATATAATTCCCTAACATGAATAACATTAAAAAAAAAAAATTGAAAAAAGAACTGATTTATTTTTATTTTTGATAAGTTACTTTCAAAGTTAATCTCAAAGTTAAATTTTATTTTATATAGTAGTTTATTTTTATTTTATAGTTGATTTTCATTTTGATAGATTTAAGATAGCCCCCATTTAAATTTTTGGTTGATTTTTTACCTTTTATGAATAATGTTATGAGAAGGATGTGTTTTTGTTTTGATGGTTTATGTTAAAAGTGTTTAAGTGTTTATAATGCATATATTTTCATTAATATTTTTCGGGCCATCTTCAGCGACCTGCTTCCCAAGATAGCCCAATACCACGTTTTGAAAAAGTGTTAACATTTGTGTTAAAATGCCAAAAGCGGTACTACTTTTTTAGATATCTTGTTTGTCAAGTAAATATATTACAACTTCCATTAACTTTTTCTTTTAGTTTACTTATCTGCAAGATTTTACGAGGTTTTGAAATTAAGTGGGCCTTCATTGGCGCCTGTACCTTAGACTAACACAGCATAAAAATACCGGTGCTCACAAGCATTGATTTGTTTATTATACACCAGTAATTACTAATTTTTACCACCCACATTCTGTATATTAATCCACTCGTAAACATACCACAAAATGCAGCAATAGTAAAAAGCATTAAAACAATACACCCACCATTGTTACGACGCTACTTGAAATAAAATGTCAGACTTTTTTTATTTAGGTCTCTCTTCTTCTAGATGTTATCATGCCGCACAGCTGCCAAACGGACTATATTAGCATTTGCAACAAAACAATTACGATTACCTCGCTCGTTTTGGCTGCCACCATCCCCCAAACGAGTACGAACACTTTTAACGCAAACATACTGCAATATTCACTTTAACTCACACACATTTTATTTTCCCTGCAGCGATGACTACACCGCAGTTATGTCTTTTTCACGTTCAAGTTTTATTCAAATATTTGTTCTCATAGTTATGCTTTGTTGCAATACTCATTTTTATTGTTATTTCCAAGATTAAATTTAATATCAAATTGACTTTATCAAACTGTTGCCCAGTTATTGTTCAATAAGATGTTTTTGTTTCAGAAGAAAAGCGGCACATCTAAATTTATTCGAAAGTAAGACGTTCTAAAAGTGATTTTGAGTTATGTCATAATGCTCGCAATTGGGCTAGTGAAAATTTTAATTATATATCCGATAGCTGATAAATATATAACATTATTAATGGTAGTAATAATTATAATACATTATTGCTGTGCACTTAGTTAAATAGGGTGTCAATTTTCAAATTTTCATAATAAAAAAAAATATTGATAGATTTGATTTTTTTATTGATGCGGTAAAATTGCATGAATATTTTAAAAGAAGTGAATAAAGTGCCCCAATATGATATTAGTCAGAGAAATTCAGTGCGGTCTAATCGATCGAATTTTGTAGTTAAGGTCAAGATCAAAGTCAATCATCTTTATTTCATAAAATTGTTTGCATTTTAACATTTTTTGAAATCTTTTTTTAACTAAAAATTGGATCATTAGTCATCATTGGATCAAAATTTAAATGTAGATATACATATAAATACGTACATGTTTTTCCATATTTACTGGAACATGGAACATAAAATTCGGTGTAAGATGAGATATTCAGATTTCAGAGTATTAAACCATTATATCTCCGACACTCACTCCTAAACTGAGAAATACTTTCAACACAGAGAATAATATAACAAAATATTTTTTTTAATAAGCCCCTCTTATATCTTCTCCTCCCTGGTAAAGTCGCGGTCACGTGCCAAACTTGCTGCGAAACAGGAGTACCGTTTCGCAGAAAGTTTGGCATAAAACATCAGTTAATAAAATCGCACCACGCTCTAAGTGGTTTATATTCGGATTATATGACATGTGATAAACTATGTACTGCAGTCCAATTATAATTGTTTACGGCTCTATTAAAGGCACAGCGTAGATTAGCATAGCAGAGTATGTAATACAAACTTTATACTAAAATACTGGCTGTGTCTAACGGACTTATAAAATGTAAAATCTTGAATAAGTTGTATTTTTAACCGACTTCAAAAAGACAACGGACTTTACATCATAAGATCCTAACTAATATTATAAATGCGAAAGTTAAAAGGTACCTTTCAAACAGAAAAAATGTGTTGCTTCCGGGGGATAGATTGTATGTTGCTTCCGGGGGATAGATTGTGTGATGCTTCCGGGGGACAGATTATATATTACTTCCGGGGGATAGATTGTGTGATGCTTCCGGGGGACAGATTATATATTACTTCCGGGGGATAGATTGTGTGATGCTTCCGGGGGACAGATTATATATTACTTCCGGGGGATAGATTGTGTGATGCTTCCGGGGGACAGATTATATATTACTTCCGGGGGATAGATTGTGTGTTACTTCCGGGGGTTAGATAGTGTGTTGCTTCCGGGGGATAGATTGTATGTTGCTTCCGGGGGATAGATTGTGTGTTGCTTCCGGGGGATAGATTGTGTGTTGCTTCCGGGGATAGATTGTATGTTGCTTCCGGGGGATAGATTGTATGTTACTTCCGAGGGATAGTTTGTATGTTGCTTCCGGGGGATAGATTGTGTATTGCTTCCGGGGGATAGACATAATACTATAATTGGGTATCTTGGAGCTGATTTGATGATGGAACCAGGAGGTGGATAGTGAAATTCTTTAGTGGCTAGTAGTAAACCCCTCGAGTTTGGACTCATATGATTCGTTTTGACGAGTCCAGCACATTGGGCTTGGTAACGATGGTCTGATGATGCAGACAGAAGGTGGATAGCGACACTAGTTTTTACTTTTTAATTCAGTTGGCCATTAAAGTGTGTTTTGTTTATTAAAGTATAATTATTTACTTATATGTTAGGTGATAGCCGAGATGTAAAACTATCGATTGTAAAACGATAGATGAAAGTTCTTCCACTTATAGCAATTTAAAATAACTTCAATTTCAAATTGCTTCTCGTTACTAGTATTAAATGAAACAGCTTCAATATATTGAAATTCTTAAAAAAATACTATTGCACTTTGAATGCAAGTTCCAAATTTAAATATTTACGAGTTCTCTTAAATCTCAGTCGTCCAGTCGCCGCGAAGGAGGATAGAACTAATTTTGAATAATCCCACGGTCCCGTATGGAGATCCCATGCGTAAAGAGGAGATTCTTTTCTTTTTTTCAACTGACAAATAAGTGAAAAGTATCGCGGCACATTTTTAGTACACCCCAAGGGGCTGAAGTTTGAAACTCTTTGTACAGAAAAAAAAAAAACTTAGGAATTCTGTACGACGTCATATTATATAAATATTTTAATGGGTAACCAAGAACTTTTCCGGTTCATTAATACAGCGAGTTTTGTCATACAAGTTTCTTCTACAATTATCATAACTCATACTACATTTACTAATAATTATCAGTTGATAAACAGGACGCTTGTGCATTGTTTATCATGCTAAAAAAAGAGCCTGAAAGGAGGGATTGCCTATTCTACGACTGAAAAGCCAAACCAATAGATAAAATCAAACGTTGAAAGGAAATTATTTGACAATAGCAAAGTATGACGTCACGTATTTCATATAAACTTCTACAGAACGTATCGATTTCAAGTTTAATAAAGAGGAGATTTCATTAAATTTAATTTAATTTTTATTATTTTTGTTAAAGAGGTTGTTTGTTAAATAGAATACACACTCTGTGAAAATTTCAACTGTCTACCTTTTACGGTCGGCACATGACATACAGCCTGCTAGCTGACAGACGAACGCCGAAAAAATCTTATCAATTATTGTAGGGGCTACTGGCCTTCGTGTACTGTCAGTGCCGTACTGATCTAAAAGGAAGAGAGAGAAGAAGGAATGATATAAATTATAAAGTTAAACCATAGAGCGTAAAGTACTATAAACACAGCAAGGAAGTCAAGGTTTCATTAGAAATGTTGCATAGGTATAAAACTTACACTCACCTCTACCTACCCTTTAAGGAAAAAAAATTGATCACTAATAGACTCACTACCGAATAACATCTATGGCCTCCATTAGACGCTCATGCAAACGTTAATCATTACCAAAAGTCATGATTGACGGATAATCGTTGGTAAGTGATGAAATAATATCGACATTAAAATCTCATCATGCAACCGTCAATCACCGTTTTGATTGTAGCAAAACCGACAGCAAAACCTACTGTGTAATGAGCGCCTATGTATGTGTATTTAATGTAATATTATAATGCTGCAGAATCAGTTTACTTGAAGGCAGGTTAGAGACTCCAATACGAATAAAACTCTAAATAACATAGTAGGTCCAAGGCATCAGTTGTGATACTTTTACGAATCTCCAAATACAGTTTACCAATAGCTTCTCTCTCCACATACAAAAGAAATACGACGCATTCCCATAAATTATGTACAGACTAGTGGCATATTGGAAAAGGCAATAAATCCAACGGTTTAATGCACGCTGTAAACGTGTTGCGACACACTGACGGATATTTACAATAGTCCCGTATCAGAGGACACTAAATCTATGCAATCTTGTTGGCCTCACTCAATTGGTACCAATTTGTTGGCACAAAATCTGTACAATTGACTGGATTGATTTTCATGTAGTAGTTATGTATGTATATATATGTCTGGAAATTGTGTTCAGTTGAAACTTTTATAACTGATGAATGTTGTCGCCATATCAAAGACTCTTATTTATTTTATAAAAACAAGCTACTGTACTGTTTATCACAGGGAGCTTTGGAATATAATTATGGAATGTTAAACTACACTTTTGACGTGACAACGTCTTATAATTCGATGGAGCCGGCTGCACTCACGAAAAAACATGGCTCATGCGGCGTTACCTCGCTCTGAGGCGTTCCACTTATGACGTTGCCACGTTCAACTATCGTCAGTAAACCGACTTTACAGACAACCCATTTTTTTTATTAATTAAGTATTACACTACTCCCCTTATCATATTGAACCATCTCATTAGTAAAAAAATATAACAGAGTTTTATCGCAAAGTTTTAGCAAACACGTTTGATAGTATCTAAATAGCAGATAAGGACAAACTATAACAGATGATAACACAGTTCACCTATTAAAAAAATAAGTTAATAGACATTACTTTGACTGGTTACACCGGTAACGCAACGGTCGTATTGGTCGATTGATAAATATTAATGAATAGTGGGGTTATAAAAGGGTAGGAATAAGTGGAGAACAAGGACTTGAGGGCGGATAGAGGTACAAACAACTTGGCAGTTACTGTTAGTTAGTGATTTTGATAGTTTATATCAGTGGTTGTGAGACTGTTTTCTACATGAATTAATGTTTCTAATTCGCGTATATGCACATGTATGTACGTGGGTCACACTGAAAGTTTTTAGAACAGACCAGTAAGAAAAGCAGACAATGAAAAATTTATTTAAATTTCGAATTAGGAATCCTTGGGAATCTGTAGATATTTAATGATTTCATGTGTCATTTGTTTTTACAAATTAGCGGCAATTTAAAAAGTGTCTGTCGTCCATCGAAATGGATTTGACCAGATATAATTTTCACTCATTGATTTATTACGACTTTCTTTGCGGTCTTACTCAATAACAATGTTATCATAGAAGCTGATAGAAGGGTGACATATCAACAGATTCGGACAGCTTTAGGCATTGCTATGAGTCAAGTACAAAAAGTCTTACATGAACATTAGGACGTCAGAAAGTTTTGTACTAAATGGATACCTTATAATTTGACGGAAGATACAAAACGCCGACGTTTGGATTTGTGCCGCTCAATGCTTGAAAAGTATGACGGAGGTGACTCGAATGCTGTATATGACATCGTCACAGGTGATGAAAGCTGGATATATTGTTACGAACCCGAAATCAAAAGATTATCTGCGCAATGGATGTTTCCATCCGAAGATTTGACGACAAAAATATAGAAGTCAAGGGAAAAAGATGATTTCAAGTCATTTCGAAACAATCATTCTAAGAGATTACTGTTACTGCAGATTAGTATGTCAGTCATTGTCTACCAGTTGTCTTGGAAAATGTTAGACAGCAGCACCCAAGAAGCAGGACCCTGCTCCACCACGACAACGCTCCAGCTCACTCCGCCAGACGGACTATCGAATATTTGTCTATCAAAGGTGTGGAGCTAGTGAGTTATCCTCCTTACAGTTCCGACCTGGCACCTTGTGACTTTTATTTATTTCCAAAAATAAAAGATGAACTTAGAGGAATTCCTTTTATGAACCCTGAAGATGCCGTTGCTGCGTTTGAAAAAGGTGTGGAAGCGATCCCTAAAGAAGAGTGGGCTCACTACTTCAGTCAATGATTCCATCGCATGCGATGGTGCAACGTGTTGGCTGATTGGTAGTAGGTAGGCCTATGACCACGGCAATCGCGTTAATTGCAACATGGTCGAAATGTCTTGGAATTCAAAGGTACGACTATATAATATATAGTCTAGTGTCTAGACTATATAAAGACTATATTTCCCTCAAAGTGTGGAAAAAATTATGTTTAGCAAACATTTAATGAAATAGTTTATAAATTCCATTATGCCAACAACCTATCTGTGTGACGAATTCATGCAAATCGAGTAGTAGTCGAATGATTGATTAATAAAGATCTTTCACCTCCCATAGAAAATAAACCTGGGTAGATGGCAGACATTCGTTAAGAGCCGCTATAGACCAACTCTCTCACAATCAACTCTCTCACAGTCAACTCTCTCACAATTTTTGCTGTACCATTTGAAAACATTCGAGACGCGACATTAGATGCATTCATATATACATTCACACATTCATACAGTGACAGGACAAGGTCACCGACAAGTGCCTTATTTTATTACCCTTAAGTTGATTGGTATAAAAGTCCGGCTCTTTACCGAATTCTTGCATTATGTTTTAATGAATAAAGAAATCTCGAAAACCAATCACAACAATGTATGATTTAATAATCCGTCTCCCCTTTATAAGTTATTTTGCGCCACCCAAGTATATATTCCAAGTCCAATCTCCAGACGCAAGATAAGCTACATATAACAAGCACTAAATTCTTAAAAAAAAAATACATTTCTGTCGCACTCACAGAGCTCGTAAAAATAGGAGATAAAATTTTATACGACGCCAAACACATGGGAAAATTCTAGACAAAACTTTAATATTACACGGAGCGATAAGTGGGACGTGAAATTTCAGCATTTTCCGGTACACCGTGAATTTATCCCGTGGCGAGTATCATTCGGGAATCAAATTCCATTCAATTTCCGAGCACTTTTCCGCGGCGATACTTTTAGTTAGGGGACACATCAGCAGCGAACGAGCGAACGAATTGAAGATTGGTATCTCTGTTAATTTGTTCGATGATTTAATAGACGTCTGGTGGTCGGCCATTTTATCTAGAGAAGTTTTAAGTTTTATTTTCTGCTTAGTCCTGGTAGATGACTGACCTATTTTCTGACCGGAGAAAATTAGATATCAGCTTTTCTTTTAAAACGTTTCGTCGTGTCTAATCTCGAACCATACAATTCATTGAATTGTTTCTTACAGTTCCCGGCGTATATCAGCTGTGAAATTCCTTTTGAGAATTGAAACCGACGAAAATTTCAAGATACAATGTCCAATACTGAAAGATTTCACCTTTGAATATACACCCATAATTTTGTTTATATTAGGGCCTCTAATTAATAAATTTAAAAAAGTAAGTAGCAGGCATTGTATAAAGCGAAACATTTACAACTTTTATGCACCACGCTATTGTTCAATTGACAGGAATTCATGTTTTAACTTAATCAACCCACAGTTTATCGACTTTAAACTGTCAGGTGTATTTATTTTACCTTTTTTTTACTGAATAGGCTATAATAGTTTTAAGGGTAGTACCAATTTATTTGCAAAAAATTCACCTTGCAAATGATAAGACCAAGTGTAAACCGGAAGATGGTTTAATTAAACATTCAATTTCATCTAACTTCCAAAAGATAAAGCTGCTTATCGTCTCGTACTCGATCATTAATCGATTTAATGGCTCTTAAACTATGAATTAGTGATGACCAATAAATGTTATATTAAAAATTTAAGCCCACTCTCCTGCGTTTGGTGTAAGAGACATTAAATAGTTTTTATTACCTAAGCATTTCGGCCATCAAACGTATTTCACTATTGACACTACTGTACTATTTCTTCGGTGTCATTACGGTATTGTTTTGTATTCCGGCACATACCTATCCCAAAAGACTCCAAATAGTCTTAGCATTATGTCTTTAGCATCTACATGCTTCTATCACCCTTCAGCTTCGTCTAAAACTACGATATTTATATGCACTGAAACGGTAGATTAATAAAAGCCAAGTTTAAAGGACTTTTTTTACGTAAAGTGTTGTATGTATAATACATTAAACATGTATGTATATTTAGTAAATGTAGCTTTATATATTTGCTTCAAGGGAATATTGTTATACATATTTTCGGTAAAGAAATAAAACATTTTGTATTTGTATTTTGTGTTTTTGTATAAAAGCGCAAATCAGTATAATTCAATCAAATATCAGGTTACCAGAATATAATCTAATATATAAAATTCTCGTGTCGCGGTGTTTGTAATTAAACTCCTCCGAAACGGCTTGACCGATTCTCATGAAATTTTGTGTGCATATTGGGTAGGTATGAGAATAGGACAACATCTATTTTACATACCCCTAAATATTAAGGGTAGTCCACCCCTAATTTTTATTTTTTATTTTTAGATAATTTTTATTTTTTTTGTTATACAGCATTAGAAAATACATACAACCCTGAATTTTCAACCCTCTACAATCAACCCCTGTTTTTTAATAGCGATATTAGTATTTTTACTTTCATTGGTACAATTTTTTTAAAGTATTTACCCCGTGAAAATAGGAAGTGCGATTGTTATAATCGATTGTAATAATCGATTGCCGTCAAGTCGATGTCAAACTTTTTTTTTTATGGAATAGGGGGTTAACGAGCAGACGGGACACCCGATGGTAAGTGACTACCGCCGCCCATGCACCTGCAACTCGAGAGTCACAAGTGCCTTGCCGGCCTTTAAGGTGGGAGTAGGAAAGGAGGGGAGATGGAGAGATAGGGGGGCAGATAGAGAGAGGGAAGGGTTAGGGCCACCGGTAACCTCACTCCCTTGGCGAAGTACAACGAAGCATTGCTTCACTGCCGGTTTTCTGTGAGGCCATGATATCACTCCTTTCGAGCCGGCCCATACGTGCCAAGCATGGCTCTCCCACTCTTAAACTTTAAATATGTCAGCTAAGTTAATGAAGTACTTTGAATTAAGAAAATGAATGGTTGGTGTTTTGTTATTTTTATAGGCCGTCAATAGACCACAGCGCTCCATTCTTCTTTCAGTCATAGACCCCATCCCCACAATAAGTTAGTTATATTTTATTTGGTATCCCTAAAATAAAAAAGCTTTCCGCTCTCCACGTTAGTGAGATCTTACCTGAGCTATCATATTTCCTCGATCTACATGCGTTGTTAAAGAATTCAATCGCGTGGCACTAGTCGCTTGGAGGTATTTGCAATATCAATTATTTAAATGGTTTTGCGGTTGGTTTTACATATTACGATGCGGTTGCAGAGCAACTTCATTAAGTAGAGGGTATTACCCTCATACTTTGATAAAAGTGATGACGGAGAATTTAAGATTTTTTTAGGGTGTTTTTGGAATCCAAAAGATTGTTAGCATCTATGTATTTTGTTTTATAATCCCTTCAACCGCTATTCTATGAGTTTTAAGGTTGTTTTAGACATTTCCGAAAGATTGTTTGGGGCTGAATAGTTAGTAAGTATCTGGTGGTGGTTTTGGGTATTGGTTTTGCGTACGAACTACCTATTTAGTTACAGAAATATAAGTAACATAATGAAGTATTATTTTTATGCACGCCGGCACCTAGGTCTCAGTGTTATGTGCAGTTCTAAAATATAGAGGTAAAAAATACCTGTGTATTTTGTACATTTTGATTAAAGAAAATTGTTAGGATAACTAATTAAGGTCTAAAAGAGTAGTTAATTTGATTTAAAGAAAAGTATATACATCATATCTACAATTAAATCATACTTTAAGAACATTTATAAGAATTGCACGCTCTCAAACAAAACTTACTATGGTTCTTATGATTTTTACAGATTTAAATCACAAACAATGAATATGCTATGCTATACTAATATAATCAATCAACGTTTTCCATAAGGCATTACCTAGTGCACACTTCAGACATTCCTGTCCAATTAAAAAAAACAAATGAAGGACTCATTTTTATAGAGATTAGTCTTATTCAACTCAAATAAGCTATAGTTAAATACCTGGAAAATGTACTTTAGTAAGTAGTTCTTCGGATAAATTATTATCACAGATCTAGTGGACATATCGAACTTGGTCGATGAGAGGGATAAATTTCTGACATTAAAGGACAAGATTAAGAGCCTATTGTCTCTACGATCTGTCTCCCTATTCTGATTATGACGTATGCAGAAATCCCCATACCGCTTAAAACACATATTAGTTGGGAACATTGATACGAAAGGATTGAAGTCCGTTGTGTTCCGTTACAGTGGTTTATTGTCACGGACGTGGTCTTGTATACCCTTGATAAATGGTTTCCTCTGGGAACGACTACGACTGGACCAGTGGAATGAGGTGGAACGGATAATTCATTTCGGAAACTTGGCAATTTATGAAACATTGCCAGGACATGCTTATATTGTGATGGTTAGTACAAAAATAAACTGATAAATAGTAGAAAGTTACTAGCCTAAATAATTGTAACTTTTTGCGACTTGTATAATTGTTGTAGTTCTGTCCTGCTGTCTTATGTAGCTTTGACGTCGACTTTTATTTCAACGGAAACTTTTCCCATGGAAATAGAATCCCACATTCAGTTTTTCCGTATTTATTTAATTTTTAACTAGGGAAAAGTTAAAAAAAAATCTTCCCTTAAAACTATAGACGAATCCTTCCAGCCATTCTCAAGTGAAGCGCTTACCAACGGATAGCATTTTATTTTTTACAAAACGTGTGCGTGTCTTAATAGAGTTTAGTAGTATATTCAAAAAATATTGAAGGTAAAAATTACTCTTTTTCGAAACATTGATTGAGGATATTTTTTTTACCTCCTTACGAAATTACCCATTCGTGTACTTATTTGGTAATGCTGAAATGACACGTACAATACGAGTCTAGCAATTGTAGTTCCGATTCTAGTTACGAGCCAATGTATCCTTTTTTAATCGAATTTTAGTAACCCTTTTATCGCTAACTCTATCTCTAAACCAATCATTACCAAAGGGTACCCGAACTTATAATACATAATCAAATTGTAAACTTTTAAAAGAACAATTTTACAAACAGCTCAACAGTTAAACCAACGATACAAATGACATCTTGAAAAGTAAACGGCCACGTTTAACTTGCGAAATAGAATACGTCCAGAGACGTCACACAGCAATGTTGAAGTGATTGACGAGGTAATTTGAACGGACAGACTAATAGAAAATAATATGGCTAACTCCGTATTCAAAATAGATTTGCAAATATATATGAGTTACCAGGAAAGCATAAAATTCTGTTTTGTTGGTGTTTGACGCTTGGAGTTATCTTATTAAAAAAACCGGCCAGACTTGCGCACCGAGGGTTCCGTAAAATATTTTTATTATATAATGTAACTAAAAATTTAGGGTTTTCGCAATTTTTCCTTTATCTGTGCTATAAAACATTGCTTCGTACCAAATTTCAAGATTCTGAGTTCACGGGAAGTACCCTGTAAGTTTTGATTCCCTTGCGAGTGTCGGAAATTTGCGGCATAAATGGTTGTATCTTTTGATTGCGTTAGCTTAGAAGTTTGATTTTTTCACAGCTCCAAGAAACAGTAAACATGAGTATTTGATATAAATTCCAGCTTGATACCTCCACACGATCTTGAGAAAAAGGGTCTTGACAGACAGACAGACGGATGGACGGACCACAAAGTAATCCTATAAGGGTTCCGTTTTTTTCCTTTCGAGGTACGGAACCCTAAAAACAAAGGAATCTGTAAAATTGAAGCATTATAATTATATATGCATAAGGAGGTAAATCAAAGCAGATTTCGACTGAAGTTGAAGTCTGGATTATAATTACAGAAAGATAGATTAAATTATAGACTCGTATAGTAAAATGTCATTTCAAAAGGAAGATTAAATAACGCGCTTAAAGGTTTAATAAAAAAAGTTTAATAACTATTTGCAATTCGTTGGACTTTCGTTATGTCGTGTCGCACTCGTGGGCACGTGGGCACGTGGGCAAAGTAACCGCTTTCCATCAAGCGGGCTTTGCTCCACACTCAGACAAATATTCGATAGTCCGTCTGGTGGACTGAGCGGGAGCGTTGTTTGGTGGAGGAGGATCCTGCTTCTTGGGCGCTGCTGTCTAACATTTGAATAGACAACTGGTAGACAATTACTGACATACCAATCTGCAATAACAGTTTTTTTATCTTCTAAAAATGATTGTTGCGAAATGACTCGTCCGTCCAAATAATGAGGCAATCATCTTTTTCCCTTGACTTCTGCCTTTCTTTATTTTTGTCTGAAAATCTTCGAATGTAGATACCCATTGCGCAGATTGTGTTCTGGTTTCGGATTCGTAATAATATATCCAGTTTTTATCACCTGTGACGATGATATATTTATTATATCCAGCATTCGAGTCGCCTCCATCATGCTTTTCAATCCAACTTTCAATCAATGTATCCATCTAGTTCAAAGCTTTCTGACGCTTAAATGTTCATGTGAGACTTTTGTACTTGACTCATACCAATGCCTTCAGCTGCCCGAATCTGTTGATATGTCACTCTATTATCAGCTATCATTAGCTGCATCGCACTCACGTTATCTTGAGTAGTCGCCGTTTTAGGACGTCCTTCTCGAGAATCCTCCGTGAGTTTGCTTCGACCAGGTTTAAAGTCATTAACACAGTTGCAAACAGAACAAAACATTGTTGTTGAGTAGGTTAGACCGCATAGGAAGTCGTAATAAATCATTGAGCGAAAATTTCCTCTAGTCAAATCCATTTCGAAGAAAAGTGTCTGTCGTGCATACAGACACTTTTTAAATTGCCGCCAATTTGTAAAAACAAATGACATAATTATATTATGAAATCATTAAATATCTACAGATTACCAAAGAGTTCCTTATTCAAAATTTCAATATTTTTTTCAGCGGCTGCTTTTCTTACTGGCCTATTCTAAAAACTTTCAGTGTAACTTACGTATAATGCGTTCCTAGCCTTTTTACAACCCAACTATTCATTAATATTTATCAACCGACCAATAGCATTGCGTTACTGGTATAACTGTTCATAATAATGTCTATTAACATTTCATTTATTAAATAGTGAACTGTTTTATCATCTATTATAGTTTGCCCTTATTTTTAATAAAATAAAGAGTATATACATAGGGAATAACAGTTTTTGATGTTGCGATAACAGCACTTTAATTTGATCATCGGATCAGTTAACAGCGCTGTTAAATTTTACTGCAAAATCTTATGTCAAAATGCATTTGAATGTTAAACGAAATTTGTCATAGATTAGTAATTTTTTCTTTGGTCAACATTTCACTAACTCGAACTGATTTGACACCATTGGATACTGAGCATAGAACATTTTAGTAAAACTATATTTCTAACAGCTCTCAGAAACGGGGTGTTAGTAATGTAAATGGCTTTTTATTTGAAGTTTATCAAAGTAAACTCCTTACTCCTTATAGTGTTACAAATTTGTTGTTAAATCTACGGTTTGACATTGTAGGTACCTATAACAAATATAACCATGTATAACATGTTCAAACGAAATTCTGTCCCAAACTTTGGGATCTCGGCCCAGTTGGACAAAGTTACGATTTGCCAACAAAGTAATCAGAATGATAAGTTAAGTGTTAATATTAAGATAACATTTCGGTCTTTCTTCAACATTCAGAAGTCTTCTCAAATGAAAATTAACAAAACTTTTGTTACTTCACTATTTAAAAGTACAAAAAAACATTAAGGAGGAATCGATAATCTCTTTATTTTTATGGTAACTGCGCCCTTCGGTTTCACCCGCGTAAGTACGATGGAATATCGGAATATCGGGATAAAAGTATGTGCTAATCCAGGTCACCAGCTATCTACATATCAAGTTTCATCGCAATTAGTTCATTAGGTTTTGTGTGAAAGAGTAACAAACTTTCACGTTTATAAACATTAGTAGGATCAGTGTTTAAGTGATCTAATCATATGATTACACAAACCGTGAATAACCCTTTACTTTCTACTTTACTGTCACAGTTCACAACAAGCCTCGCTATTATACAACGGCTTTAGTTGCACAGTTGTCACAAATCCTCAACTAATCTCTATGACAAGTGATTCTCTGCAATATTATCTGGAAGCCACACTAATGTTAAAAGAATGTAAACGGAATAGGACTGGGTCATTCCTTCGAACTAAGATTGAAATAAACAAATCATTATTTAGTCTTTAACATTGCTTGCTCAGACTTATTACTTGTATATTTTTTGTTGGATGTCTCCACAGAGTTAAACTGCTTTAAATCAAATAAATTGATGCTTATTTAGAAAAGCCTTAACCGATTATATAATTTCTCAAGTTGGTTCTTCTTTTAAAAATGTTGAATATTTAAAAAACCAAAAATGTTCTTCTTTGTAAACACTATTCGATAAGTACTCCAAAAGTTTGTTAAAATTTCATTCAGTCATTTTGTAATAATAATTGCTATGCGAATATCGTACCTGTTCCTGTATCGTATCGTGTTTAAAGAGAATGATTGACGAACGTACCTGGGCTTCACAATTTTATAGCGGAAATTTCGATTTTATGAATGAACTGCGAGAAAGAATGCGCATTAAATAGTTTAAATGGCTTAGCTTGATAACGCAGATGGCTAAAAGTATTAGTGGAAACCGATCCATATCAAACAGAGAGAGAGACAGAGAGATTGCTAGAGATACCAAAATGCATATACAATAAATTTAAATGAATTGATTAAATATATTTTAAATATTATTAATAATTAAATATATTAGGTTGTCTGTAAGAGATCGCCGTGAGCGATAAGACCGCCAATTGATATGCCTGAATGTTTGTATTGTTTTTTTGATTGTATCTTATATTGAAGGTGTACAATAAAGAGATAAATAAATAAATAAATATATTTTTATCTTAGACGACTTCTTATTCATGTATTTTTTTTTGTAATTATGTTAAACACAGTCTCAGTCACAGTCACAGTCACTTAAAGTTAATTATAAGCCTACTTGTAATAGTCTTCCAAATCCTTATAAATAAATTAATATAACATGGATTAATACAATTGACACGAAAAGCCCTCAATCTTTTATATTTTTTATATTAAGTGTATAGCCGAAGTTTATTAGTTAATAACAAAAACAATTTAAACAGAATAAAGACACCAAGTTATAATATAAGAATACATTTGTCAACAGTGTTAGAGAGGGCGAGTATGAGGGCACAGACGCACCGCGGCTAGGCGGCGCTGACCGCTCGCGCCGACCACCCGATGGGCAAGACGTCCGGCGGACGACCTGACGCTGGAGTGCGCGCACATAGGATTGCTAATAGAAGGTAAAACTGTAAAGATATTTCAAAAACAGATATTCAGAATCAGACCCTGGCAGTGACGACACTAGCTAAACAAATTCATGAATAGATAGGAAGATAATTAATGTAAAACAATGTATTTCAATTGGATTCAGTGAGTCAACGAGTTTGGCCTGCATATATATATATATATATATATATATAAAGGGTAACTTTACTTCATAACAAAAGACATCATATGAGTCTTTGTATTTTTTGTACACTTTGGGGTACTTGGTTTTTTAATGTGTTTAAGGCTGCCATTCACTTTTAATAGACCTTCATAATTCGTAAATTTTTAACGCAGCGTGTTTCTAATGTTGACATGAAACATCATTCTGACTTGGAGATCTATGTAGTGCCTAATATTAGTTTCTATTTTGTATTACAGACTTAATGTTGATGTTTAATAATAAAACTTAATAATCTGAAATCTATTCTACAATAAGCATGCTTTGGGGGTATAAGAATACCAGATACATACACACAAAATTGATGAAAAATGACATATTATTCTTTCTATGCTGTCGGGAAAAAATTATCAAAAATAAACACATTTATAGTTTGTTTACAGTATTATGCATCTCTGTATTTTTTATTGATTATAATCAATACAAAAATTACTATGACTTATATTAATAAACATTTTATGGCTGGGGAATAAAACTAGTTCAAATATAACCTACGAAAACATAGAAGAATTAATGGGGAGTAGCTACGCTAACAAGATATTAAAAATAAACACAATATTCATTAACAATGAAAAGACAGAAGATATTTGACCGAGTTCCAAATATACATGTGATATCATTCAAACAGACAAAGAGTTTGTTTTCATTCTGCTTGACGGTAACAGTTGTTCAGGCATCAATCTTCAAACGCGGACTTGAACGTTACCTTTGACAAGGTAAACACCTGTATTTATTTGGCAACCTTTACAAGATTGAACAATACTCGTAAACAACCACTTAATTCTGAGTTTATTTTTTCATAAAATAATGAACACGTTTTCTTAGAGATCAAACGATTGGGTTTTGGAAAGGAAAACAATGAGGAGTATCACAAGGTTGCTTATTGGGTTCAAGTCTTTTGTACACACTTAACTGAGTCATTTATGAGATGATTACAGTATACAGTAGGATTTATTTAATTGGTAACTATAGATAACGTTTGATTAAAGGCGCTCCGCAGCGCATGCATCACACAAGTTCGGACAATTTGGACCGTTGCCAAAGTTGTTTTTTAACTAAATATTGTGGACCGAATGGCTCTTTATTTCATAATGAGGGGTGAATGTGTGCGATTAAGATTATCTTGCTTAATTTTATAGGATTTTTGCCAGGGTATTGTTAGATATTAAATGTTATGGTAGGTATAATTGGCTTATAATACGATGAAGATGATCATCTTTTATGTGTTTATCTTAAAGACTTAATAATGACAGAACTAGTATATAATTTAATATTTCGAAAATAGTGTCAAAATATTATTTAAAATAACATGATGCATTGTACCTTACGTGCACGTCATTTATGGAATTAGCAGAATATCAGCGCCGCTTCGGGTATTTACACGAAGCGGCGCTATGCTCAGCTCAGGACCATTTTTGCATCACACATAAGGTATGGGCACCTTATTAGTATTTATTTTTGTTTTTATTAATGTGTATTACTATTGTGTGCTAGCAAAATAAATGTTTTCTTTCTTTCTTTCTTTCTTTACCTTCTTTCCCAAAATACCGTATTTTGGATGAGATTAGACAAAACTTATATTATCTCAGCTCCCGCCACCGTGTCGGTACTGTGCAATGCGTACCCATAAAATACCTAGCAGTTTCCGCGCGACCTCACTCGCGTGAACATATTTATATATTTTGAGCGGAACCCTAATTATTTTTCCAAAGTAAAAGTAGTCTAAGGTACTCCTTATAACACCAGCTACCTGCCAGTAAAAGTCCCGAGGAAATCGGACCACCCATTCCGGAGATTAACCTTAACAAATAGACAGACTGCAGACAGACTAACAAAAATTTTAAGAACTGATTTTTAGGCATAGATGTCCTGCAAACATCATTTTAATATTACAAACAGACACTTCAATTTTATTTATTTGTATTGACTAGCTATGACCAGCATTGTCCCTCGCATTAAATTTCATGTGTTACTGCTCCGCATATATTAATCGTAGCTTAATTATAGGTATGTACATATAAACAAAACATTAATTATAGGTATGTACATATAAACAAAACATTAATTATAGGTATGTACATATAAACAAAACATTAATTATAGGTATGTACATATAAACAAAACATTAATTATAGGTATGTACATATAAACAAAACATTAATTATAGGTATGTACATATAAACAAAACATTAATTATAGGTATGTACATATAAACAAAACATTAATTATAGGTATGTACATATAAACAAAACATTAATTATAGGTATGTACATATAAACAAAACATTAATTATAGGTATGTACATATAAACAAAACATTAATTATAGGTATGTACATATAAACAAAACATTAATTATAGGTATGTACATATAAACAAAACATTAATTATAGGTATGTACATATAAACAAAACATTAATTATAGGTATGTACATATAAACAAAACATTAATTATAGGTATGTACATATAAACAAAACATTAATTATAGGTATGTACATATAAACAAAACATTAATTATAGGTATGTACATATGAACAAAACATTAATAATAATAACCGAAATAGTTTATGAAGATTCTTTTATATTCGATTCTATTGTTTATCTAATATAAAATATTTATACAAGAACTTATAAAAACTCTATAACAACAATTAGGTATCAAACCAAGAACAAACATTATAACAAGTAAGAGCGATAAAACCACCACAATTATAGACACGTAATACGATCATTATGAAAAGCAAAATCATTATTTTATTACAAAACTGCCGATGGTTCATAAAATAGAAGCTAAATAAACAAACATATCTTTAATTTTCTATTTTCCCGACCTTGGGCAGCCGTTAATCGTTCTATTTATACATCTTTAACATCTTTCCCTTTATATGTTGATTAGTTATGTCCCAACCAGCTCAACGACGTACGTCTTGTACGACAATACGCCGGTTTCTCGTGAAATCGACTAGATTTAGTCTGTGACACACATGAGGGTCTCGCGCGCGCTTTTCGTCTTCATTCGCGTTCGATATAAATCGATTATTTTTGCAATCGACTTATTTTTAAGAAATGAAGTGTTTTTTATACGAATTACATAGTATATACGTACAAGACAAAAACAGGTAAAGGTTTTATAATACCTACATTTAAAGCCGAAGTCCATGAGTGAGTGCGTGTGTCCGTTAGTATGTTTGTAACTCCTTCACGCTGGAATACAAACTTGGAAGAATTTGAGAAGTAAACGACCTGTAACTTATAACAAAATTTTCGTAGATGCGCTGCGGCGATTTTGAGTTGAAGTGCATACAATACCATTGCTAATATATATTTTATCTTTAATAAAAGTATCACCGACGTCAATGCGCCTGATAAATTGTAATAAGCTAATTCATTTAAAAAGAGCTAAAATAAGCGTTTCATAAATGGTGACGTAACGTACAACAGAAAAAAAAAACATTATTTAGTCGAATAAAAAATCCCTCTCCTTTTTGAAGTCGGTTATTATTTATACTGCAGTGGTCTTTGTACTTTTATTTTGTCGTTGTTCTGTGCAGAGATTCCATTGTATCGTGGGGCAGACGGGGCCGCTGCGCAGGCGGGCGCACGGGCGGCGTGTCCGCGGCCGCGGGAGCGGGCGCGGGCGCGGGCGCGGCCGCGTGGCGGAGGCGCGAGCGCGCCCCGCAACCGCGTAGGCCCATGGAGATCCTCACCAGCATCTACGCGTTGCTGTCTGGCGGGGTGAGTCACCTTCAAAGATATCTCTTGCCCTGTTTCTATTAGGGTAAATACAATAATAATTATATCCTAGGACATATTACACATCGCTATCTAGACCCAGCTAAGCAGAGCTTGTTCTATGGGTTCGAGAACTCTGATAAATATTCTTTTATACTTTTTTTTTGTAAATACATACATACTTATTTTATAAATATTTTCACCCAGATCAATATGCAAATAGATATATTCATGAATTGAAATATTTGACTGAGCGGGAATCGAACCCGAATGGTGAACGCATTACCACCGAGCCATAGCCATCGCCAAATAACATGTAATAACAAAATACGTTCATAAAAAAAACTACATTGACATCTCGTAGCTTTTATGGACTATGTAACTGTGTTAACTTTATGATCACCTAGCAGTTCCAGCACGGCCTCACTCGCGTGTTCATATTTATATATATTGCGCGGAACCCTAATTATTTTTCCAAAATAAAAGTAGACTAAGTTACTCCTTATAACACCAGCTATCTGCAAGTGAAAATCCCGTGGAAGTCGGTATACACGCTCCGGAGATTAGCCGAAACAAACAGACCGACAGACAAAAAACTGATTTTTAGGCACAGGTATCGTGCAAATAACTGTATGAGCTTAATAAAACTTATTATTTTGATATTACAAACAGACACTTCTATTTTATTTATTTGTATTGTTAGGAACAAAAAAAATAGCTTAGTTTGTGAGGGGACGATTACATTATGTAAATCTTTTACATAATAGATATATTAGACAAGGGACAGCACACTTATTTAAGTTGCGGTTCATTACTTTGTTGCTACTGCGGACAAGCTTTTAGCCTTTATATTTTATCTGTCTGTATATTTCAGCACTAAAGTCACACAGCACAGCTAACTATCACAAAGGTAGCTAAGCGCAGAGGCGAAAAAAAATCACACAAAACGCACCACGCACAACACAAGCTTGCACTCAAATATTTACAAACGCTTTTAATAAACCTATAAGTTACAGGTGGATCTAACATGTTGTAGGTACTCGTAGTTCAGAACAGATATTCAAGTGATATGGGACTTCTTATGGGAGGGTAAACCGCTTTGTTACGTAACGCGTTACGGCGCAAGTCGGCCTTTAAGTTATCACTTCTGTCGGGCGTCCCAAGATGCACACGTTTTTTTTTATTTAAATCCATTGGTGTAACAAAATCTTCTTTCCCCAGTGAAAAGTAATGTCTCCAGCTAGTACTTGCCTTTTTGTTTGGGAGCTGATTGCTCCTTTTTAGGGTTCCGTAATCTAACGTAACCCTATTAGTAAGCCTCTACTATACGTCCGTTTGTCTGTCAGCAAGCTGTGTCTCATGTATCGTAAGACAGATGGAATTTTCACAAAGTGTATTTCTATTGTTGCCAAAGATTGCCGCTATAATAACAGATAATAAAAATAAAAAATATTGTAAATCTTCTACGATGGTATCCATACCACTCTCCCACTCTGACTCGTACTTGACCGGTTTTTTCCTGATTTTCATTTTCGCGGTTGGGGATGTTGGTTTCAAAAAACAAAATCTTCGTAATTTGTTTATAATGCTTCCCAGATATTAACACCTATGTTTAAATGCTACATCATAATAAGGTTATTCTAAAGCCGAAGACAAAAAATAGCCGCAATGTTGTTTAATCCACTTTGTTTAAAAAATATATCACTCGATACCAGTATAAGAACGTCTACCTAATATATATATCGATTTAAAGTGCAAAATCAAGAGCAATTTGTCAAATACCTTTTAAAAATAATTTAGAGAATTTATTTATTATTTAAAACTGAATTGCCATGCAAACAACGTTGTTCAACCGAGTGGTTTCCCAATTTACAGGGATTTCACTATGAATATTTAAAACATTCATTTAGTACTGTATTTTAATTCTACTGTCCCTATCTATAAGACTTATTTTTCTATACAGCAAGGGGTAAACCCGAAGATTGATTCTGTTGCATTCCGTCTGCACTGCGGTGCTACGACTGCTGCGTTGTTGGCGGCTAGCGCGGCGCTCACAACACGCCACCTAGTGGGCAACCCTATTGACTGTATACATACGAGGTAAGCACCTCCTCTAGCTAGCCAGTTATTCACGTAGTTGAATATGAAAATGACAGATGGCGTTGTGATAAACTTTTTCTAAACAAGTAATAGTTTTATGATTTTTGAGTCACTAAACCGTTTTGTTTATGAATTATTGCAATAGCTTTGTTTTATAATCTATATCTGTATGCTAAGCTTGGAAATAGGTTGGCAGATATAATTTATCTACGATATTCATTACGATAAACACATTTTGTTGGATATTCGTGCCAATTGTTGTGATTATTTTCAGTTAATAGTTTTATTGGCACAAAAAATTTAACACAGACATATCTCGTAAAAAATATGTTTCATTTATATATTTATCAGATCAATTTAGATACCATCTAATCTTACTGCCCGATTTGTGACCACCTAACATGTTCGAGGCTATAATTTAAAAACTCGGATGAACGGGATGCTAATCGTTACAGTCCCTAACTAAGATATTAATTTGCCCAACTAAGTTACATGAAATGAGTGCTGGGTTGATGAAATTTACACCCAAGGGAATTAAAAATATATAATAGGTACAAACTGACTTTCGTTATAGGTTTTCTAGATCTTCTCCAAAAAGTTAAGTTAAGAATTAAAAAAAAACACACCTATGGGGCTTATACTTTATCCAGGGATATCCCAGAAGATGTGTTGAACACATACTGTTGGATTCACTCGACCTTCACGGTGGCCGGTGAAGCGGGCGCTTACCCAGGCGTCAGGAGCGCAGGACAAGCACCACGGCGCTACGGGAAATACTACCAATGGGTCGCGTTCACGCTTTTCTTTCAGGTAAGTGTTCTTTGAGTTCAACTGCCTTTGACGTATTTATTAGTCAAATCTTTTATTATATCAGTTTATTATTTCGGAACGAGGAGGTCATTTACTAACTAGAGATGCAGTTTCAAAAGCTTGGTTCATATGCTTGAATCCAGTTGAAGACCAGTATCTTGGATTTGATCACCGCTTTAAATCACAGCGCAGAGGTATTTTTGTTAAAACAAGGGAAGTAGGTTTTCAATTCGACGTGAACTTTGTGATGAATCGGATTATTATTGTAAAAAGTTAAGGAATCAATAACTTTTTACTTACTTTGTTGTACGTCCGTCCGATGGTATGTCTGTCTGTCAAGACCCTTTTTCTCAGGAACTCGTGAAGGTATCAAGCTGAAATTTATATGAAATACTTAAGTCTACTGTCCCTTAAAGCTGTGAAAAAATCAAACTTCTAAACCAACGCAATCAAAAGATACAGGCGTTTATGCCGCAAATTTCCGTAAATTTCCGACACTCGCAAGGGAATCAAAACCTACAGGGTACTTCCCGTGAACTCAGAATCTTAAAATTTGGTACAAAGCAACGTCTTATAGCACAGATAAAGGAAAAATTCCGAAAACCGTAAATTTTTAGTACCATCATATAATTGAGGGCCAAGCGCGAGTCCGACGCGCGCTTGGCCGGTTTTTTTTTTTTTAGTTGGGCCGTGCGGTTTCTAGTTGTTGTTGTGGTAATGTTTTTTATTTGCATAAAACAAAAAGCTTTATGTTTGCGATTAGGGAATCTTGAATGCTCCTTATAGATGTATGGTAATGTCGGAAGGGAAAACTATGTTGGATCCGTGGTCTAAGTTAATGTGTTCGTTTTATATCATTTAATATTTCACTAGGACGGTCTAGCTAGTCGCCAATTACGATATCTCGCGTGTGGCAACCATTCGTTATAGTAACATAATGTAAAACCCGTCAAATGCGAGTTATCTTCGTCACCTGATGGTTCCGTAGCAACTTAACTAGGTATATCTACAGTTGATAGTCGTCGTAGGTCTCACCACGTTTAACTTGCAGACTACTCAGTCTCAACCGACTCGACAAAAGAATAGTTAGTTGTAGGAACCATTACGGGCCACTTAGCTCTAAATTGGCACCTATTCACCATCAGTGCGACAGACAGTCCTCTATGCAGAGGATGCCTCAACGCGGAGGAAACGGCCGCCCACATTATCCTGGAGTGCGAGGGAGTGTCCACACAATGGGCAAGTATTCTCGCGGGTGCGAGATCGCTCCTAGAAGCCTGCGAACGCCCCAGGAGGCTTCTGTGCTTCTGGAAGGAGCTAGGACTGCTCAACTCTTCAGCCTATCTGAACGCATAATGCGACCGTCTAAATGCGGAAACAGAGCCCTATACCAATTCAGTTTATAGTTTATGTACTTTCAAAATCCTGAATCTAATTAGCCTAAAAAATCAAACACTATAAAAGAAGAAACGGGTGATTCATTCATTACCAAATTCACCAAATGCCACTGTGTTGTGGGTTTGATCCCACCATTATTTACGCGATGTACAAATAGTTGTCTTCGTCTTCATCGTAATTTACCATCAGCTAAGTTTAAAGAGTATTCCACTACTGAATAATAAAAAACCTTGTTCAGGGTTTGAGTGTACTTTACGTACTATGTACCTACTGAGCTATTTCTTCAACAAATGATTATCACAACCATTTGTTACTAAACAAGTGTTTAATTAAGTAACAAACATCTTGTCAATGTCTTCACAAACTTTTCATTTACGGTACTAGAGTTTATCTTAAAATTTCCATTGAAAAATGAACATCAGGTTCATTGAACTGTTCACCAACAAACGTAGATGAAAAGAAATATCTTATAACAACAACTAACAATTCAATCAACACTATCAATTTAACTAAAACATATTGTACTATTAAATGACTCGTTACTGAACTGTTACAATAATAGCATATCCTATAAAACATGAAATATTATGTAGCAGTACAAATGCGTTAGAGTTATATTACATTTGTTTAATTTTAAACTCGATGGTAACTGGTTGTTTAAAAAAAAAAATGGGTGCTTGTGCTTATGTACGCGCGTCAGAAGTTATACTTCTTTGGCATCATTAAAAAAACAATTTTTAATTGCATGCAAATAATTAATTACAATAAAATAATAAAAGGACTGGAGAAGGATAGTCAACACAGTCAATAAAGCTCAGTTTAAATTTGAAAAATTAAATCACGTGTTGTGAATGTAGAAACTAGAAACATGTGGATAAATATTATAAATATGCAAACAGTGATCAGAGGCGACGAGCGCACCAACATGCGCGACCAATAGAGGTTCTATGTCTATTTTGTTGTTAGCTTTTTTCGAGACTTAATGAGCGGTTTTGACAGCTTCAACCTGTGAAATTTGTGTGACGGTGATGCGCGCGCATCTTAAAATTTCACTCTCATACGCGCCTAAAGAAGTATAACTTCAATAGAATTGTTTAGGACGGGCGATTTAAGGTTGTCTTTTGACCAGAAACTTGGTACGTCACCCCTCAGTAGGTACTTGAAGAACATAGCACATCTATGTTCCCAACGTTCTCGTCGCTTGAAACGTAGGATTTTTTTAGATCCGTTGATGCGAGGGATGCGTGATAAGGATGTGAGCCAAGGATATTATTATTTTATTCTTTTGTGTTACTTTTTAACAATAAAATGGTAAAATGTATTAAATTTTCGTAAAATTAAATGGAATTTTCTCATTTGAAGGGTTCCGTTTCTCAAAAAAAAAATCAACAAATATGTCTATAGTCCCTTGAAGCTATAAAAATCTAGTTTCTAAATTAACGCAATCAAAAGACACGGTCATTTAAGTTTTAGATTTCAAAAAAATTGAACATTTGCAGGTAAATCAAAACCTGTAAAGGTCCTTCCAATTGACCTAGAATCATAAAATTTGGTAAGAAGCAAGTTCTCACAGGACAGGTAAAGGAAAACATACGCTAGTCGTTAATTTGTTGTTAAAAATATTTTTTGTAATTACAAACTTAACTATATTTTGCAGTTGTAAAGTTGACTTTGTCGTAAATCTATGTATGGGAGAGTACATTTCGAACTGCAAAGTTAAGCTAGTCTTTCGGAAAGAAACGGGCACAAATCTTCGACAAATAATTCCCGAGATGGAAATACTATTTACATACAAGTTTGTTTGCTTACGGAACCCTCGGTGTGTGAATCAGACTCGTACTTGTCCGGTTTAAAAAAAATTAAGAATACTAGTAATGATGGTTACGCATAACTAGTATTCTTGTTAACTTCTCTAGCGAAGCCTAATGCTTGTGTTAAGAGTGGATTCAGCTTTATCATTTATTGAATACAGCTATCGTTGTGTTTTCCGATTTCTCATACATTATCATTAATAACTTACGCATTATCTTTCTCATTTTGAATTTGCCTCTGTATCACTTTCTTTTTTTAAAGATAACGCCCTGTTTCAGAGACAAAGTTTGAAAACTCAGATGTAGGGTTCCCTCAAGATGTTTTTCCTCCATCCTTAGAGTAAATGATAGTAAATTCTTTATACGCATGGATACACTTGACTGGATATTGACCTCGAACCGCCGCGCCGGCGTGAGCAGCCAATGGTTGGACAACGGATAGAAAGCAAACTAACATAGTAAAGTATACTCATATCAATCATTCAAACAATCGACTAAAAAGTATCTAACACGCTCGCATTGCAATTAAAGTCTGAAGTCGAAGTTTGGCCCTAGGCAAATGAAGCAAGTATATGCATCAATATTATCTTATTTTTTTACATCTTATATCTTATATGTTTATAAATTGCAAAATAATCCAGTAAATGCAAGGAAGAATTCCGCTAGCGTAAGAAGAATGACGCTAATAGGCCACCCCTAACTATTGCCATTTTCTATTTTTAAAAAAGCAGCGAAATATTGTCCTCTGTTTTAATTTAAAAAGTCATTTGGATGTTGGTTATTTGCTTATTTTCCTTGTTCCTAAAATATGGCATTAAATAAACACTAGGACGGTTTAGTTGCTACTAGTTTCTTTTATTCCTTGCAAGTTAATGGCTACCACATTAATACCACCCAAAAAGATTTTATGTTAAAATATTTTTGGGTGGCAAAGGGTTAAGAAGACCATTCGTAGCGGTCTTTAGTTCTTAACCCTTCCAGTGTGCCAGTCTTTAATTTTAAAATAACTATCGACGAAATTCAAAAATTTACAATTATGTACTTATATGGTTGGACAAAATTCAAGGGTCCTTGGACGTGAGAAATTAAACTTCGAACTGCTCAGGAACAAAGCCGAATATATTTCTCTATACATAGATTTCGCCTTTAACAAAAATATAGGGCGGCTTATATGGTCTAGGCGGTAACTAAACCATAGCGAGATTCAGACGGACTGAATAACGCCATCTATCGAGCGCTCATACAACTTCAATTAATTATCATACAAAACTAAACAATGGTTATTTCCTAAACCAACTTTCTGCAATATTACTGTTACCGTGTCCTTAAATCCACATGATACATTTACAGTATGTACATTATGTACTTTTCAGAATGATATATATCCTAGTAATTTCTAAGAGTGAAGCATCAAAAACTCATTTCAGTGATAATGAAAGCAAATATTAGAAAATAATATTGATAAACGAGCAATAAATATAAGTGGTGGCCAGTCACTAATCTATGGTATGGCATAGACTATATAGATTCAATAGAGTATAGACTATCGTAAATGATCGTAGTGCAGTCATCGTGAATTGGCTACTTGGTGGGCCTCGGGATTAGATATCACGCTATTATGATACAGTGCGAGTACACAAAATTGGCCACTGAACTTAAATACTTCTAAATATTTTATTATATTATAGTTTATTACATTTTTAAATGTGCAATATCAGAAACGGCACGTACGAATCAGATAAATGATGAAGAACCCCTCCTTATTGCCAGTCGATAACGTGGATGGAAGAAATTGTATGAATCTACATTCAGTGAGAAAACGATTCAATTCAATGCTCAAATTCAATGATTCAATTCAGGCTACGTTTGATTGCTACGTATGTGCTACGGCGTAGCACATTTGTTGGCCCTTATAAAAGAGATACGAAATTTTCAAATTTGAAATATTTGAATAATTCATGTTAGGTTAGTTTGTGGCTCTGGGCGTGGGGGTAGTGCATTCGACTGACAAGCCAGGGGTCGCGGGTTCGATTCCCACTCAATACAAATATTTGTATGCATGAATATGCTTACACTGCATTGGTCTGGGTATAATATGTATGTATCTACAAATAAATGTATCTAAGTATGTTTATCCGTTTTCTAGAATCCATAATACAAGTTCTCTTTGAATTGGATCGTTTTTTGTTAGACAAATAGACAACTCATCTTTTTTTTTTATAGTATAGGGGGCAAACGAGCAGACGGGTCACCTGATGGTAAATGACTACCGCCGCCCATTGGCACCTGCATCTCAAGAGTTACAAGTGAAAAAAGAAAGAAAGAAGAAAGGAAAATGTTAATTTCTCCAACACAATACAAATAAATGATAGGTCTAAATAAATTGTATAAACTAAAAGATTTAAGTGTGTTGCCGCCCTTTAAGATGGGAGTTGGAGAAGAGGGGGGGGGGGAAGAGTGGGAAGAGGAGAGAGGGGGGAGAGGGGAAGGACGGGAATAGAGGAGAGGAGAGGAAAGGGTTTTCTGTGAGGCCGTGGTATCGAGCGGAGTCGAGCCGGCCCATACGTGCCGAAGCATGGCTCTCCCACGTCCCTAGAAATGATTACCGTGTTTCGGGGAACTTTACAAACACACGCAATTTTTGGTGCCGTACGGGAATCGGTCTCACAACGCTCGGTGTGGTGTAGTGGCGAAAGAAAAAAGTTAACTATTTTGCTATCCGCACAGTATATTATTATTATTACTTCGATATTTTGTTTATCTACCTTAATGAACGGGGTAATGATAGCCGCATGACATGAGTTGATACGTGTAGGGGAAAGTGAGTCGGCAAGTGTTTAGCACGATTACTTTCGATGTGAAGTGTAAGACAACGAAGTGTCAAGACTTTTGGGTATGATTCAGATTGAAGATATGACTATTGGGGCTATATGGATGGTTTCTGATGGCCTGGCTAGATTTAATTCGGTCATTTCCGGTATCAGTTTTTATAATCTCTCTGCAGACGGTTAAATAATTTAAGCTTCTTTTGATAAAACCAACGCAGTGGCCAATTTGAATGAACAGTAGTACAGTGTGCGAAGCAAACGGCGATAACAGAAAGGATTGTGTGCGGAACGACGCGTGGCTTCAGTACAAGCCTTGGTTTTTCGCTAACACTATTGCCTGGCTTCACTTGCATATCTTTGTTGATCATCGAAAAAAAGCGATGCTAACTTTCATGATCGATGAACGAGCAATTTTGCCTTAAATCTATATCTGACTATAACCATTCCGTCTTCCTGATACATCTTACATGGTACTCCAAACAGTTAACGCTATGATCTGTAGTATATACAATACACACAAATTGGTCATCGTCATTGGTCATCAAGCACGCCTCGATTACACGGCAAATATACGATCAGTGTGTCAACAAAAAAACCACTCTCAATTTTGGATTGGACAATTTCATTGAGGTTTTTCTTTCTCTTTTAAAACGACAACTCCTGCACTAGGAGTGGAAAGGAATTCATGTGTCGTGGAGACATAAAAACACCTCGACTCCTCGAGTTAGGGAAGCGTCTAATGTGTGTCATCGCTGACTATGCGTCAGATGCGCCGCTGCGTCATAGCGTAAACGGCACAATTGCTAATTTAGCATTGCGAACATTCTTATCAATAAACATTATTTTAATTAAATAATTATTTTTTTATAATAATCTCGTCCGTCGTAACTTAACTCTCGATATAACTATTTATGGAATACATATTTTTTTTCTGTATGGGAATCGAACTCGCAATACCCGGTGCGGCATAGTGGAGAGGCGACCATTTAACCATTTCGCCACCTATACAGTCAAACGGTATGAGTATAAATAATAATCATACAATTGATACATAATCTTACAATCATCTTAATTCGATTATAGCCTTTTCTGGAAACTTTCTTTTCATTGCTATTATTCTTCTATTGCATATTAAATTACTGCTGCAGGTATTTTAAATGTGTCCAGAATACACTTCCGTGCCCTACAATTACCGCTGTCTTAAATAATATAAAATACTAGCCACCAAAACAATTCAATTTAAAAACGTAATTTTTGAAGTCGCATATATATATCGCACACCCAGATCTAAAGGGAGCTAATTCAAAAATTATTTTTTTTGAGTTATACACCATTGAATTCCTTATCTCAATACCTACCTACAAATAAACCAGATATCACCATTACTCGACGCTAGATGCTAAATTCAAAATAATAAAACAAATTTACATACATTGTTAAACAATAGGGAAATGACTACAATAATCAGTCCCAAAACATGATTAAAACACTAGAATCCTACAATTTTTTTTTCTAGATGCATATAAAATTCCAAAACTCCTGCAGTGGGAACGTCGTGGGAGAGCCATGTTTCGGCACGTATGGGCCAAACGAGGGCTCGACCGGAGTTATCATATACCACGGCCTCACAGAAAACCGGCAGTGAAGCAATGCTTGCATTGCTTTTAGCCGAGTGAGTGAGGTTACCGGAGGCCCTAACCGTTCCCTTCCCCCCCCTCTCCCCCTCTTCCACTCTTCCACCTCTCTTACCTTAAAGACCGGCAACGCACTTGTGATTCAGGTGCCATGGGCGGCGGTAGTCATTTATCATCAGGTGACCCGTCTGCTCGTTTGCCCCCTATACCATAAAAAAGTGCACAGGGACACAGTAATTAGTTTTCGCATTTTCTGAAAAAAGTGCTTTTTTGCGTTAATACCGTCCTGTTGAGATCTGGGTGTGCGATATATTCAAATGAGATCCAGACTCGGCCTACTGTAGAATGTTAGTCAGCAAGTATTGTTATACAAATCTGTGCAGCAACAGATCTTCCGTTGTCGCACACAGGTAATGCTAATAATACAGAATGCTAAAGTATGTTAATGTCTTGTGCTCAGTACGACTAGTGTTATGTCGCCTCTTGTTTTAGAGCACGTGGGTCTTTGTCGCGGAGATACCCGCCAAGGCATAAGAAGAGAGCGACAGGCAAAGGTGACTTTTAGACATTCTGCAAAGCTATATACCTAATACTCTATATTATAGTAGATAGTGTTACAAAAAAATATAGATATTTCTTAAGATCCATATTAGATGTGTAAATCGGGACTTAATCGCGATAATATTTAAAAGGTACAATACCTCTTGGTTACCCGACGTATTGTTATTATCGCGATTAAGTCCCGAATTACACATCCTACTAATATTATAAACGTGAAAGTTTGTGAGGATGTACGCCAAAACTACTGAACCGATTGCGATGAAACTTGGTATGTAGATAGCTGGAGATACTTTTTATCCCGATATTCATACGGGATCGAGACTTACGCGGGTGTAACCGCGGGGCGCTGCTAGTCTAATATGTATCAAAGTCGCGAAAGTTTAAAAACAATTATTTCTTAAGATCGTTATGTTTATATGCCAGAAAATTACAAGTTTTTAAATGTTTCATTTGATTTTTTTTTAGGCCGTCAGTCACTCACAGAGAGTTCGTTTGTATTGACGTCAATGTTAATTTGAAACTTATAATACTCGTAAATTCATTATTTTACCGGAGTATAGCACAAGAATGGGGAACATGTGATGTTTTTGTTTTTGCTTTTGTCTTAAAGAACTCCATGTAGGATAGACCATTAGTTTATTAAAAAAATATTCCCAAAACTGGCAGTTTCTATTTCGGAAAAAAGACTTGCAGCTCCGATGACGTCAATCGTGTCGTTCATTGTTCATAAATATTTTACTTTTGCATTGTTAGGTTCGACTTTCAAGATATTGTTTTTATAATATGCAGAATGAAATACGACCGTAGTAGTTTAATGCCTTTAATTTCTGCACTTGAAAAGTCTGCACTTTCGACCTAAAAGTCACAACTACATTATGTCGACAGTAACTTTTGGCGTATTAAAATAAGTTCAGTCTCATATTATTTTAGTTCAAATTTAAATGACAAAATTTACATTATTATCATATTATTACGAAAAGCTGGAAAGAATCTTGCATAAAAATATATTACAATACAAATGCAGTGATTGACGGTTGCATGATGAGATTTTAATATCGATATTATTTCATCAACTTTTCGTAATAATTAACTTTTGCATTAGCGTCTAATGGACGCCTTAGATGGACAGATGCAATACAATTGTATATAGGGGGTGTTGTATAACGACCAACACCTGTTGTACCAAGATCTCAATGTCTCATGTATCAAACTTCCTAAAAATCTTTAATGAGCCCAACTTTTTTTAGACCTCTAACTTTCTCCCGCTCCTCGGTGTTCACTTACGCCGTAGTTACAATTTAACAACGTGGCGTGTCCATCGTTTACGACGCACCTGCGCAACTGGGCCGTTACGGTGTAACGTCGTCTGATGAAACGACTCCTACAGACGTACGCACCATTTGCATATTCCCATCTCCATCTGTAAACATTTATATACTCAACATAAAGTACCTCCTTAATCAGTTTTTCCTGTTTATCCGACCAACGAAAAAGCCATAATCCAACCAAAAAAGACAATTTCAGTTCGACAGCTGCAGTTTCCTTGAGAGATGGTTTTTAACACTTGCGATTTCAGAGGGGTCATTTGTGTGTTGCCAAGCCTATTCAGTCGCCCATAGAATTCTGGCGTCTATAGAAGTAACCTAGCAATACTCTCTTTTGTTGACTGGATATTCTTCCCTAGTCAAACGGTTCCAAATCCAGCAGAAATCTGCTGTGTCCTACAGACATAATATTATCATACCTATTAACGTTAAATGACAAACTGAATCTATTGTATCGTTTCATATTCCATACGTCCCTAGTAACTCACACATGCAACATCTATTTTAATAAATGCAAAGGGAGCATTTCGAGAAAGTTTGCTATTCCCGGACTCCTTAAGGCCTAAGGTCCTGGGCTTAGCCCTAAGCCTGATCCACAGTCTCTAGGAAGCAAGACCAAAGTGCAAGAGTGTAGTTGGTGGCCTCGCCTCTTCACGTCTGACTTCGTCTCGCCTCCCCCACGCTCCGTTCGGTGTCGGTTTTCTCGTCGGAGTCAAAGGAAGCGAGGCGCGAGGCAACTGAATAAATTGAGAGTGTGGCTAGCACTCTTGCAACCTCCACTCGCTATAAATAGTACGAGGGCTTTTTAAAGCCGCGTGTAAGTGTGAAGTCGAAGATGGGATTGACAACGATTGACTAGATGTCACTGTGTAATAAGTGTTTATGAGCACCGGTTACTACTTACCATGGGTGTGTACTTATTTGAAACTTTGATAACAAAAAAAAATTTGACCGTATTTGTTGACAGTAAATAAAGCTGTAGTGTGCAGCTTCGCTCTCGTGTATTTAAAGACAAAATAAGATCTTTAAAAAGACTGGTATTTCTTATCTAAAATTTACTTAATTATTTTTTTTATTCTGTGCAAATTAGTAAAATGGTAATTGCAAATTGTAACTCAATGAAATAGCGTAAATACGCAGTAGTAACAAATAAATTCCCATAATAATATTATCATTATAAGAATGTCAAATTATAACCAATGTGAATTAAATGCCAATTAAATACGGTAATGTCAAAATAATACAGTAAAAATCATTTAGAATGTCAATTAAATGTAAGCTAATTGTTTACTATGAAGACAAAATCAAATAGATCAATTGATTGATCTTATGATAATTTTTTGTAGATCCTCCATAGATGGAGTTGTTCTATCTTTTTCAATCGCGGTATGGTTTCATTACCGTTATTTACTTAGATCATAATATTTATTTAAATGTATTGTCGATCAAGATCGGAATATAGCGCAGTGGTTTTATTTCACAAACCCTACTATATTGTTCTCATTCAGTACACCCACCGGTCGACCGCAGATCGCGACACCTAGCGGCGTGTCGAACACTAATGTCAAATTAATGTACTTATTTAGTAAATTCATACATAAATTTTATTATAATAAACAAGGCGTGAAATAGGCGTACTGGCGTTACATATTTACTCAGATTACATTAAATATTTACTCAGATTACATTAAATATTTACTCAGATTATGTCACGACCCACGATTTTATTTTCAAAGTTCTGTAATTAGACAGGTTTTCGGACATTTTAGGGTCCGAACTACCCCTAACAAATGCCACAGATGTTTGTATGGCACCCGGGACCGACGGTTTAATGTGCTCTCCGAGAGCACGGGGGGGCCCCGTGCCTCGGAGAGCACACATCTCTATAACACATCTCAATGTGTTAAGAATGGTCACCCATCCTAGACTGACCTGACTAGTATTACTTAACTTTTAATGTTCTAACCTACTCGGTTACCACTTCGCCACAAGCCCCTAAAATATATATATATATATATACGCATCGCAACGCATACCGGGTGCAGCTAGTATAATATATAAATAAGCCAAGAAATGGCTTAAAAAAATCATATAAAACCCTAATCATATAATATGCAATCAGCATTTATCAGCAATAAATCTCTAGCTATAATTTATGTATAAACTAAAACTCGTCTCATTTCCTGGTTTTCTCATTTAAAAAAGTAAATTGGTACTACTATAGGAACTATGGACGTTAGCTATATATTATAAAACCTATGACATAGCCAGCTAGTTTTTAAAACCATATTTCATTTAGTTTAAATGACTCTGTCATAATATTCATTGGCACTCGTTAGTTAGACCCTAAACATTATATTAAATGTTCCAAAAATATAAATTTATATCGAATTAACAAAAAAACATATTTCGAAAACATGGCTCCCAGTGCTAGTACCAGAAATATAGTATTGTGTTTATTTTGTAAACTTTCACATTTGTTAAAAAAATTATTACTGTACACCTTCCTTCAGCTGTGAACTGAGTAAAATTAATTAGATGTTTACTCGCAATTTGTAATACTTAGGCTGTCAAATTAGTACCCACGTGACACTCAACCAGTTAGTCAAATAATAAATGCCCAAGCTAAAATATACCTAATATATGTCAGTTTTATTCTATTGAAATAAACTTTTCACCTCATTTATACGGTGCCCATAAAACAAATACATTATTATACAAAAGCGCTTTTTTAAACTAAAAAAATAAAACAACATGTCCAATTTACTTGTTATAAATGTGCTGAAATGTTTACGTCCCCTAAACTGCGTAAACAACTGAGATTTATGCTCAAAATGACAACACGCTATCACTCTCACACTTTATGCACTGCTTACTATACCTATTTCTATTTAAGTTGAACGTCTGTCCCTTAATTTTAGTGTTACAAAATGTCCGTCAGATTTGCAAATCATATTCGTCACCGCGGTGACACGCTACTGTCAGCCACTTTACGCACTTGACAAGTTACAACAATGACGTTTGACGTTGACGTAAATAAAACCTCACGAAAAATAATATCTAAAATATGAAGTAATTTTATTTTACGATAATAAATTTAAATGTCGAACTCAATATTTATTGCCGTTTTTATAGTTTGTACTGTAACTAAAGATGTTATTTTAGTAAATAAAATAATATTTAAAACGGATAGATCGGGTCGGGTGCGTCAAAACGTTTCTCACGGTCATCATAAAATTATTATTTCTGGAGCCCTTCCAATACGTTACTATTATATCCATTTCTAAGTATGTTATCTGTTTAGTATTCGATGCACCTTGTAATCATCACTTAGGCCGTTTTCGGCAGCACTCAGCAGGTCGGATGTCTAACAGCCCTCGAAGATAATGTTAATTATGGTGACTGTGCGCGAGCGTGGTTCCGCAACACGTTTCATCAGCTGACCTAATAACTTCAAATATTATGATGTTAATGTAGGCAGTGGCGGGCTCACTGCACGCGCGTGCCGATGCCGCACGCCCAACTTAAGTTTATAAATAGAATGCACATCGCCCTGTATGTATTTAACGTAAGGAGCTTTTTCAGCGAGGCGGGCCAGTCGTCGCGAACGTTTGAGCGCGCCGCCCGCGCCTGCCCCGCGCGCCTGTACATCCACCGGCAGACGCAAGTTTTGAAAACGGAACGCGAACTTTTTTGTATCGAATTTTGAAAGTTTTTCGATATAGTAAGTGGGTGCGGCGATACCGGTGCAGTGCGGGCCCACGTGCCGGCCAGTGTGTGCGTGCCGTGAGCGACCCGCGCTAATCACCGCGCCGCGTAACCGTGTTTCAAAAATAAAACGTTGCCGATTCGAAACCGGAGCACCCCGAAGGTTAATGACAAAATAAAAAGCATGCATTAAAATTGTGTCTGAAAACTCTGGGAGATAGCCACAGCCTGGATCCGTATTCTGTTTGCAGTATCGACACGTGAGTCGCGATACATTTTGCTGTGACAAAACGTTGTTAGGAATGATCTTAATAAAACTTTATTTAAAGAGTGAAATGTGTAAATCGTCGAGTAATTCCCTCGATGCGAGCGCGTACAGCTTTTGTTTATGCAAGTAATTTGTACAAATTAGCACTCTAATTAGAGCAGGCGTTCTAATTAGCTCTCACGATGCATTCACCGGCGTTAGACGTTTTGCAACAAATCGAGCTGTTCGTTAGTATTTGTTTACATTTTAGTTTCGTAATAAAACCGGTGAAAATTTTGCAGAAAGTTCTCAAATTAACACACTTCTAACAGCTGGAAAACAACTTCATCATAATTTCTACACAGAGATAACTCTTTATTTAAATATTTTATTAAAACCAGAAGAAACTTTCTTCTGTTTTTAAATATAATCTGGTTATTTACAACATAAGAACAGTAAAAAGTTGGGAAAGTTAAAGTGCCTAGAAATAAAGTTTTCATATTGCTTTTTTATAGGAAATAAATATTTTAATTTGGAACAACATAACTGATAAAATTATTATTTTTCTTTTCAACCAACCAGTGTTACATTTTGAAGTGTAAACTTTTTATAGTATATCAGTTTAGAAACCAATCCGTTTTCGATCAGCCTCCCATGAGGTTGATTTACGATGGTTGCGAAACGCTTCGATAACGCCCATAGTTCATAGCACGAGGCATTTGGACAATGTTGACCCAATATCGCGAGAGCGGCTACCTTACAATGTGGTTCCTACATTAAACAGTTCATCGGTATCATGCCTTTTTATATTAATTACCTACCGTACGCGCCATGCGTTCCGACTCATTTTCCCGTGCCGCTGAAATTAAATGCAGCAATGTAAAGACGGGGGGGTTGTCACGAAATCATGTTTCTGTATTTGCCTGTTAGGTACTTGTTCTTGCTCGTGTTTTAATACCATTAAAAGTATTAAAAAACGAAGTTTTAACTACCATACTACTAACATGTTATGTCAATGGTGACAGTGGCATGAATCATACAAATATGCAGTGTTAGATATATTTTCCCTCTTTACTATATTTGATTAATCAAATTTTGTCATACATATATGGAAAAGCAAAAGCACTAGATGATATTCCTCAAATACATGGTTACGTGTCACAATTCTTAAAAAATTTACTTGTCAATAAAAACATAAAAACATTTAACCAAGAACTGCAGTGAATATTTTCCATTTCCGACCGAGTACAGATATTAGACCGAACGAGCGTTATCTGTGCAGCTACTGGTTTCCCGCGCTTTCGGCTGTCACTCATTAGCGATTGATGGCGGATACAAATCGTTTGATAGCCGACGCAAACGACGAGTGACAGGAAACGGTCAGAGTCCTGTTGAAAAATTTAAGGATAGAATAACATTTTTAAACTTTGTCGGATGTTGTCAGACTAATTTGGTAATCACTTCACGTAGATTCTACTTTATTAATAAATATACCTAGCCAAGATTTTTTAAATCACGCCAAAGATGTTTTTTGGAATATACTTTCTAAGTTTTATGTATAAAATCACTTCTTCGATGGACTTCTAACTTGCTGTTTTTTTAAAAATGAATAATTATTCTTAGCTGGTACTTAGTATTAATAATTTTCTATATATATATATATATATAAATAATACTAGTAAGAGATTTTACTATTTAATATTTTTCCAGTTTTTGCTTTGTTCATCAAAATTAAATTCAAAATCATTTATTCAATTAAGACACTAAGTGACATTTATGAACGTTAAATTGAAGCTACAGTTAAAAATCGGTGCAAACAGACGCCACAGCATGTACTGGATTGTCGAGGTAAATAAGGTGAAAACACCAAAATCTACTGCCTGGTTGTGTCGATCTATAACTTCCAGTTTCCAAAATGCGTAGAGCCTTATGAGAAGAATACTGGCAAAGAAACTCATGGCCACTCTCTTTAAAAGTCAGATCTTAAGGTACAATAGTGTTAGTGTTACATGAAAGGTAAACAGGATGCAAGCTGATGCCACCTGAATTTCATTTTATTGAAATGCTCCAAAAGCTAACGTACTAAAAATCACTCAGTGATACCGTTGAAGGTTTGAACCCATTAAACATAGAAATAATTCAAGGTGCACATCTACCTTCATTCAGTTACAAAATCTACTGTTAAAAATAATTCCTGACTAGATTAAGAGGCTAGAGTTGCAGTTAATCGAACCAAAAGAATAGTATAGGCTAAAGCATCGCTGACTAGGCCGACCAGTCACCCCAAGCAGCACCCGTTCACGGTGAAAAACAAGTTTTTAACTATTTAAACATTGCGTACGCTTGAATAGCAAATTACGGCTAAAGCTAAATAAATTTATGAAAAAATTAGGCAATTAAGCAAGCTTTTTATGTAGAACGTGCCCTTATTGGTAGAGTAAGTATTAGCCTGGGGAAGGTGATTGGCGCCTTGTTTTGTATAGGTTTCGAAAGAAAAATTCTTCTTAAAGTTTCACAAATCGCTTGTTCACAAGAATACTGTATTAACTCTAAAAACGTACTTTTTCAGGAGAAGCGATTGAAGCTTTTAACTGCAAAACTTGGGGCTTTTAACTAAAAACATTAGTTTTTTTTTATTTGTATACTAATGTTTATCTTATGAAAATACCACAAGCTATCACAATATTAGTAGAAAAGTATGTTTTTAGAGTTAATACAGTATTCTTGCAAGCAAGCGAAATGCTTAAACATAGTAAGTATTCTCATCTTTAATAGACATAAATGACATAAACTTATTTCATCTCCAGTGAAAATAGAGTTCAGTTTAGTTCTGTGTCATTTATTAAGGAGTCCCTAATAAATTCGTTTTATTGATTATTTTGTCCGGAAAGCCATAAATATGTATTTATCTGTCATACGGAAGCTTGTTGTTAGAAGGAAGTTTTGTTGTCTGTATTTTAGCTAATAATCCAACTCGTAGTTTTGTGAAGTCTTTGGAAGAAATGTAAAATAGAAATATTTTGCCTGCTCAGCTCTATCCACATTGCAGTAATAATATCAGAATATTTTAAAGCTATCTTCAAACATAACATAATTTGTTTAAACTGTTTAAACAATTATGCGGCGGTAGCGTAATGGCTAAGGCGTCAGACTTGCGATCAAGTGGTTGCGGGTTCGAACCCCACCCAGTGCATTACCGACGTGAACCCACTCCTAACACAAGCATTTTAGCTTAGCTGGAGGGGTTAACAAGAATACTAGTAATGTGTGACCCACGTTGCTAGTATTCTTTTATTACAAAAAAAAAATATATATTTACCGTCGAGTGTTACTCAATTAAAGTACAAGTGTTTAATAATCAAATACATAAAAAATTAGTAGCATTTAATATTTTGACAGGCCTGTTGGTCTAGTGGCTAGTGATCCTGACTGCTGACTCAGAGGTCGTGGATTCGATTGCCATCTAGGACAAATAATTGTGTGATGAGCAGGATCATTTGTTCTATGTCTGGGTGTAACTTATCTATAATATGTATTTAAAAATATATAAATAAGTATGTTTATCAGTAGTCTAGTTACCATAGCACAGGCGCTGTCTAGTTTGTGATCTGACGGCCGTGTGTGAGATGTTTCAATTTATTTTAATTTTAAATATTCATATACTTTTTTTAAAAGAAATATTGTTACTAGCACTGTAGATCTTTTTGTAAAACAAACTCGCTGTTTTTGTTAATTTGCAACTGAACACAGTTGAAGTATATACATATACCTTGTTTTATTTGTTTTTTTTTATATTTGTAATGGTTTTTTTTTAAACGTTACTAATTCCATTTGAGAAGAAAAAAAAATATTTTAGTTTTTGATACGTCTTCATTTGATCTTATCTACCTATCCATACAAATATTATAAATACTAACTCTCATACCTACATCTATATTTATTTTAAAATATTAGATTAGATTAGTTTTCATATTTCAAATGACGGCACATTTAAAATATGAAAACTAATCTAATAATAATAAATTAGATTAGTTTTCATATTTCAAATGACGGCACATTTAAAATATGAAAACTAATCTAATAATAATAAATTGTTTTATAACAAAAAAACAAATGTAAACTTTTTCTTATCAGACGTGGTTTCGAGAATACAGTATAATGTTTATTTTTAATTTTTAAATTAGCGTTGCCTATTGCATATTCATCTAAATCACATACTGACAGTAGTCATTTTGTCCTAATATCTTTTGCAGACATGTCTTGTACCCAAGCAGTTTAGAAATCAGTGCTTCCCGGAATATTATTTAGAGTTTCTCCATTAGTGTCATCTTTGAGTGTAACTAGTGCATTGTGCTATTAATCAGTTTTACGTAGATACGGTCTATTAATGTACAAACTTCAGTAGTTAAACAATTAATTATGATCTTAAACCAGCTAGTGTTAAGGAAATACCCTAAGTTTTTTGACGTGATAACGTCTTATAAATCGATGAACGCCGGCTGCACGCACGAAAAATGAAAATGTAGTTAAAAGTATGATACCAAATTACAGCTGTCAGTGTGTTCATCGGTTATACCTGTTTCACACGGGGGCAGAACTGTGAGGCAGAATAGTAGGACAGAACAGTTTGGAAGGACTGTATCGTTTAAATATAGGATTAGGATAGTCGGGACAGTCCAAGTCAAGCGATGGAGCGTCGAGCACGACAATGGCAATATTTGTGCCGTTTACTAAAAGTTACTGCACTGCCCTTGCGTTCACACGAGTCCAACCACAAGACAGACGAGCGAGAAAGGTGATGGGGGAAGCAAACTGTCCCGAAAAAATAGACCGGCGCGGCGGGCTATTAACTGGTTACTGTCAAGACAGTATTGTTCTGTGCGTTCGAACAGTAGCAGTACTGTGCTGCCCACTGTTCTGCCTCACTGTTCTGCCCCCGTGTGAAATACGAATTAATGACGTATTGGATAGATCTAGTTGGCGTCACGTGATAATAGTTACTATTTTATGTATTCTAATTTGTCTAACAAAGCCTTCAAAAACGGCTTCTAGTGATACATTTTCTTTTTCCAAGGACCACGGTTACATAATTTAGCGAACAAATTACATAACATGTAGGTACCCGGACAGATATTTTGAGTTTGATAAAATGGTTTGAAAGTGCTTCTTACACTTAAATATGAAGAAACAGAAAAAATATTAATAGAAAAAATAAATGATAGACATCACAATAAGGTCTAAGGTAAGAAGGCCAGGAGACCTACATCACGAGTTTACTTAGTATGGGCTCCTGTCTCCCATTAAATGTATTTGGGTTTTATAGTTGTGTAGGTATGAATGTATATTGTGGGAGAGAAATAAATATGTTTGAAGTGAAAACATTTTTAGGCACGTTTGTGCACTTTTGCTATGGGGAAAAAACACTGAACTCTTGACGGTCACGCTAATAATACATAATTATATAGATCCACTAAAGGGCGCTAATCTAAACATTGTGTTCTGTCAGCCCCTTTTAATGAATGACACCAACCTGCTAATGTGACGTTGTAAGTTCGTCGTTTCGATTAAGATTTCACTTCCGTCGGCAATTTTTTTTTATTATTATTATTATTTAAGACTTTCATAAATTTTAACATATTTATTATAGATTGTTTATATTAAAACATGTGGTTTAAGGTTTTAAAACATCACAATTAATCATTAACGACGTTACATACATTTGTGATTAGTGTCAAGATCCCATATTACTTTCTAGGAAAGTTAACTTACAAAAAACCCCTTTTAAATAATACCAAATTTTATTAGGAGATAAAATGGCGTATTCAGAAGCACGCTGGCTATTAGTCTAAAACCCACTCTCGAGAATTAATATCCACGAGCTAAAGTGTTAAAGGACCATAAAACCTAGTGTGTTACATAGGAAGATTCTAAATTGCGTATGATTTTAGGACAGCTATTTTATGTGTGAAGGAGATAATTACGTCGCCTCTGTAGAAAAGAGTCGTCTTTTGTTAGAAATAATTTCATCTAATTGTAGGCAAAATTATTTCAATAACACATGAGGCAACATTTAGTTAGTAACATTCAGATAAGCTCTTTTCTTATCGTTAATTTCTGAGTTCTCTTACGGGGTATTTTTAATTAAAAATGTATGCTTGTTAGTATACGAGTACATTTTTATCACCTTTTGTGTTTTTTTTCTACATTTAATAATTTCTTATCAAAGTATCTAGTCCCTTATAGTTGTTTTCTAAGAACTGAGCACACTCCTCTATACAGATCATGCCGTTTCGAATATAGTTAATCAAGAAAAATCCTCGAAGCTGACCAAAAAGGCAAAGAAACAAACCGTCGATGGTTAACAGTTTCGAGAGTGTAAGAGGTTGATAACCGTAATTAAAATAACACTTTGTTGGTGCCTTGATGTCATGGTAATTCTTCGGAAGGTATTGCAACACAAAAATAATGATTTGCACAAGATTATCACGACATATTATAAAACAAAGTCCCCCACCGCGTCTGTCTGTCTGTCTGTCTGTTCGCGATAAACAGAAAAACTACTGAACGGATTTTCATGCGGTTTTCACTAATAGACAGAGTGATTCATGAGGAAGGTTTAGGTGTATAATTTCTACCCGTGCGAAGCCGGGGGGGTTGCTAGTAATAAATAATTTTCTCGAACACAATAGCGCTTTCTATGCAAAGCAAAGCCTTATTACTGTTGATTCTAGAAAAAATATTTAAATATTTGTAACTTTTTTTTATTACCACATATAAATATTAAAAACAGAAACACTAAGGCTAATGCATATAGATACATATTAATATTGGTACCGAGCGGAATCGAACCAGCCACACCCTGGTGTTGCAGTTGTACACTCAGCTGGATTTATGTGGCTGCGAAGACCCTAACTAACATTATAAACGAAAAGTCAGTTTGATTGTTTATTACGCTTTCAAGTCTTAACTACTGAACCGCTCATCAAATTTTGCTGTCAGGGGTACAGAAAAGGACCTTTTCATCCAGAAATAATTATTTTCCCGAGGCATAGAGTATACGCTCGGGCAAAAACTAGTACATAATAATTATTTTCCCGAGGCACAGAGTATACGCTCGGGCAAAAACTAGTACATAATAATTATTTTCCCGAGGCACAGAGTATACGGTCGGGCAAAAACTAGTACATAATAATTATTTTCCCGAGGCACAGAGTATACGCTCGGGCAAAAACTAGTACATAATAATTATGAAAGGACTTGCACGAGATTCCGAAGACTCACCTTGAATACGTCTATTATTTTTTTTGGAAGTCATAAAATTAGGAAGGTAGGTGTTAAAAAACGGTGTGCGCCCATCAGGAACGCATAAACGTAGTTTTATTAGTTCATTCGTTATAAAAAAACATACGTTGTACAAAGTTTTTTTATTTGTGTTGCCTTTAGCGGTAACTATTTCAGAGTAAATTTAATCAAAATAAAAATATACAGAGAAGTTTTTAAAATAAATGTGAACTATAACAGACGCACTATCTCTTAAAAGTATGTATTATATAATTATACTCGTATTTTCGTAGAATTCGTACTAAAAATAACTATTCCTAACATTAGACAAGGAATTTTAAAATTTAAAACTTTAAACAATTAAATGTGGAAAACATCAGCGCGTTGCTGAGCGTTGGTATTAAATAATTTTTATAATACGTTAGATGGTTGGTTAAAGGCCTAATGGACAATGAAATGGAAATGATACCTATAGAAAGCAGATTTTTGTCTCCCGATGTCAGTGGGATACTAATTTTGATATTTTTATTTTATTAAATGAATTAAAATTGAATTTATATGTTTTTAATATCAATAAATATAAATTAGAATACGTTTATTCCGACATCAATATTTATAGTGTTAGTAACATAGAAATGCTTGAAACTTTTGTGATCGGAATGTAAAAACTCTGCGTTACAATTCTCAGGAGGCTGACCTACAGTCAAAACAGCATCCTGATCAATCCCTTTTTTACACAAAATCGCGGGAAAATCGTCAAGCATGCATGCGCAAACATCTCCAACGCATATATTTACAAGACAGTCTCAACAAAATTCTGACAATATTATTGTATTAAAATGATATATTTGTGTAATAAGTAAATTTGGACCTACAAGTTACTCTGGTTTACTGACTCTGACAGAACGTCTTCAAACAGGCTAGCGTATTCCTTCGTTTCAAACTTCCCGCAAACACCATTTATTTATATTTTTATGATTTGTATTTTAAAACATTTGTGACAGCGTGCTGCAAATGTTTTAATAATGTGTTTTCTGGTTGTCTTTATCCAGCAGCACCACATTGCCTGAATAGCGTAATAATATGTTGTTAATACTTACCACCTCAATGTAATTAACGTACCATTTGAAAAGCCTGAGAGACGTAGACCCTCCTGTCTCATTCCTGAAACCCAAATGTCTCAGAGAGTGCACTAACACATACTACACGATAGGTTGTTACAGCAATAATGCTGAATAAAACATATTTCCTGTGGTATACTACTTAGAAAAGATCAATAGCCCTCGAAAAACCAAGGACACAGGAATACACTGGTATTTAAAGATTTTATAGAGAGATCAGCCCTAACATCTAACTAACCGGAGGACTGAAAAATTTGGCTTAAATATAAATATGAGTCTAGAATATTTTTTTACTTAACTAAGCTCAGCAGGTGTATTTCCTATAATTTCGTAATCATTCCATCTGGTCCGACAAATTATTGAGCTTCAGACAACTAGACTAAATAATTCGCATTTGTTTAGTCAATAAAGCCGTTAGAAATATTTAACAAGAGTTGGAAAAAGTAGACAAAACAGCATTAGGATGTCCAAATATTTATACACAGTTCAATGCTCACGGGTTTTCACTAGGCAATTTTACTTTTCTTGGATTATAGAGATGGTACAAATTTTATAGAGGTAATCTAAGCCGAAACGTTTGTTTAATTGTTTATCGGGCTATTCTCAGGATCTTAAAGTTGGATTTTTAAATATCTTCTTGCAATAGAACAACCTTTCTTAGGGATCTTGAAAACTATAGAATATAGAAGCAAAGCAAAATGGATCATTCGATACAGTGGCGTTTACTAACACCTAGTATTGGATATGTTTAATAATTATCTTTTGGAAAAAGTACAAACGAAATTATGACTTTTGAAACTTCTATTATTTATAAATGCATGCATGAGGTAAATTCTTTCCTTCAAGTATATGTAAGACGTATTCTGGCTTTTATATAAAATCAATAACTCATAGAAAATTAATTCAAATAAATAATAGTTATTTACAATTGTTATTCACTATTGATAATAAACCTAATTAATACTTTACAAAATTATTAGTAGAGAGGACACGAGTGTCCAAAATTATAAAATTTACTTAAATATGAAGTTTTGTCTTTAACTATGATGAGTTCAGCCACTATTTATATAATAAGAATGCGATAGATGTACCATTAACACGTTTTAAATGCCAGGGTCCATTTTTATAAACTCGTCTGGTTCCTGAAGGGCTGATCAATGCAAAAATTAAGTAATCACATGTCAGATCTCTCGTCAAGTATATATTGAGTTGCTGAAAGCATAACTAAGCACTTTGATTTGATCATCGGATCATTTAACAGAGTTATCAAATTTTACTACTTATTTTTCTTAAATTCAAATGCCATTCGATGTTTAATGAAAATGATAGTAATTATAAATAGTAATAGTAAATAGATTAGTAATTTTTTCTTTGATCAACGTTTCAGAAACTCGAACTGATTTTACACCACTGTTAACTTGACAACTCTGTTATTTGAACAATATGTTATCAGTCTTTCAGAAACCAGGTAGTTATGTATGTGAATGTCCCTCGTCTTTGTAATTTGACAAATCTTATATCGCATAATAATATCCGCTCTAAAATAGTATAGAAACAAACGAATATATCGCATATTTCATCAGAAATATATAAAAAACAGTGAGAGGGACTAATAATTATGAGTAATGAGATAGAACCCGCCATTACGTCCCTCCCTCCTACTACATTCCCCTCTGTCGTCATAACGGTATCAGCATCATTACGACCACTTTTTATGGGTTCTGCCACCCACTGGATAGTTCGATCGTTGTTTAGCGGCTCAATGGCATATGATTCTGTGAATTGGGGTAAAATGTTTTCCAGGGTGACCGACATTGCATTGACACAGCCTTGTGACTGCTTATGACTACCAATAATATGAATGCGATTGTAGGTTTTATGTAGGTTTCTGAACCTAAAACGCAGAAAAATTTTGGGTGAAATTTAATTCACGTAAATCCTTAGTCACGTGATTTGCCCTAACTTTTGCAATATTTATTATTGTATACACACGCTTACCAAGAACAAGACAGGTCGCTTCGCTCCTTCCAGAGCGTTCCAGAAATTTACACAACTAAAACCAGCAATAACTAAGATTGGTTATCCTTTCTCAATAAAAAAACCTATTTTGTTGTGTGAGAGCACGGTTGGGCTGCCAATCGAGTGTTTGTGGGTTCGATAGTCTACCTGGTAAACTACCGACGTGAAATAATTTCTGACACAAGCATTTAACTTCATTGGAGGAGGTAAAAGGATACTAGCCTCTTTCATCAGACATTCGTAGTAGTCTTGAAAATACTCCTTTGTTATAATCTGTTTCCGCGTACCAAAATCACAACTAGACAGTTTTTAAATATTGTTCAAGTTTTGATTTTAATGTTCTTGAGAATTAAAGTCAATACTCATAAATTTCACAAAGAATTCTAGGGCTAAACCTAGGTCATCGACATACAATCTTAATTGATCGGAGTCGTCTTAAAATACGCGAGGAAATGTGCCGCCTCGCTACCATTCACTGCGATCATTTACTGGCTATTTATAGTTATCTATGTACTGTTTGGAAGTCTGTGCCTACTGTTAGCTTTGTTATGTTCAGTTCTAGATATGATATTATTTTAATGCTACAGACATTTCCACTGTTGGGATTCTTGTACATCAGAATCGACACGCTGAAACCCCGAGATTCGACACTAACTTCAATAATTCGCAAAGAATTTAATTAGAGGTTAGAAATATCTTAAATCTACTTCCTCAGTCTTAATGCACTGTTCCTAGTTTCGACAGATGTCAACCTTAACTTCATTATTTAATAACGAATACTAACGATATTTTAGTTATGTACTGTAAATTCCTTTCTGTGGTTTTGTGATATTAATTTGCACTTATGTTTGAAGGTGCGATACCCCATACGGGTAAGTTATTATTAGGCTTTTCAGAGATTTTTTCTTATGCAGTAATATTTATATATCGTTAGAAATGTACAAAAGTACAAACATAGAATTTAATATAGGTAATAACTTCCGTGTATATCATAGTTCTCTGCCTCAGCCTTTTCGCACCACATACCCTAAAACCAACCATGATAAAATGCAACATCCGCCATTGCCAACAGACCTTGGCTCCTGAACAAAAATCAAGCCGCTATATCCGTCTTGCACTTGGCCGTGTCTCCCCTCGTTTCTGGTTTGCATTCACTAGATGATGCTTTCTCTGAAACTCTCTAGCCAACACATACCACTATGACATAGATATTCGGGGTTCAAACACAAAACTATGCAAATTTTTTTTACGTTTTGAATTGACCTAAACTAATATTATAAAGAGGAAACATTTCTGTGTATGTTTGTAACGTTTTCACACAAAAACTACTGGACCGATTGTGAAACTTGGTATGTAGATAGCTAGAGAACTGGATTAAAGCATAGGTTACTTTTTATCCCGACATTCCCACGGGAGCGGGACTTACGCGGGTGAAACCGCGAGGCGCTTGTAGTGTCTAATAAAGAGACATTGATTTTCTTTGAGACTAGCTGCGCGTAAGTCCTGATGCCGTGGGAATATTGGGATAAAAAGTAAGTGTTAAACCAGGTCTACAGCTATTTACATACCAAGTTTCATTGCAGTCGGTTCAGTAGCCATACATGTAGATGTATGGCTACTGAACCGACTGCATGAATGAATTAAACTTGGAATGCAATGCATTGCAATGAAACATCCTCACAAACTTTCACGGTTAGAATATTAGTAGGATTCAACTGGCTTAATTTTGTAGTAGAATGTAATTGCCGTTTTAAACTCTGAAAACACAACAAAACGACATACGACTTTTAAAGTCAGAAAAATATGCCCTTACGTGGACACTGTGACGCAAAATACAACCTTGTAATGCCAAACCTTTCAAAGTACCCTTCTCTGAAGCTAAAATCAGGAGCTCAACACCCTGCGATCTTATGTTTCAAGTTCATGATCCTACAGTCACACCGTCTGATGATTCAGTACTGATAAGACTAAATTGAAAAGATCGGATTTATTTTTAGCATTATCTATTAGGGAGATCGGCTCTCGAAACTTTAAAGGCTTTGTCGTCACAACTTCAAATGAAGACAGTGAAAAGCTTACACATCGTTTTCCATAAAACGTGATATGCGTTTGTCTCAAAGCCCTTTTGGACTTACTCTTGCTTGTAGCTTCACTCACGCTAACGTATATTTATCAATCAATTCAGATATGCCTCGGGAATTCTGTGTCCTTTTCTGTCCATCCATGACAATGTGTATGTAAAATTTCATGTTGGTCTGTTGTAACAAACAAACAAACGACTGTTGGTCTAGTGGTTAGGGCCTGCTGAGCCAGAGGGCAGTGGATGCGATTCCCACCCAGGAAAATACTTGTGTGATAAGCTATGTCTGGGTGTAATTTATCTATAATATGTACTCGTATGTGTTTAGAAATATATAAGTATGTTTATCAACAGTCTGGCTACCATAGTACCGGCTCTGCCTAGTTTGGGACCAGACAGCCGTGAGGTGTGTCAGTTATTATTATTATCATAAAACGTCTTTACGTGGGAGAGCCATGCTTCGGCACGTATGGGCCGGCTCGACTCGACTCCGCGATTGCTTTTCGCCGCGTGAGTGAGGTCACTGGAGGCCCTAACCCTTCCGTCTCCCCTATTCCCGTCTTTCCCCTCACCCCCTCTCCTCCCCTCTAATCCTCCTCTCCCGTCTTGCCACTCTTACCCTCTTTCCCCCTCTTCCCCTATTCCCACCTTAAAGGGCGGCAACGCACTTGTGACTCTTGAGTTACAGGTGCCCATGGGCGGCGGTAGTCATTTTCCATCAGTCACCTGATGGAAAATGACTGCCGCCGCTGCGCCGTCTGCTCGTTTGCTCGATATTGTAAACTCATGTTGGTACTACGAATTTTGACGTTCTCTAAACTAATATATCAAAGACAATGATGATCAATTTACCATCTCTAAACTGTTTTGTTGTATCAAAAGCGATAATATGTTTGTATTTATTTGAATCTGCGGGAAACGACTAGTTGGGATATAAAATGCTGCATTTATATAAATTGATAGAAGTAGTAGGGGTAAAGGTTTTTAAATAAAAGTTTTTGGAGTGGATTTAAGAACCAATCTGATGATGTCAAATCTGATGTTGCCATTGTGTACAAAATGATTATTGGATTGAAATCTATATCACATTCCATCTGTACCCAAATTATTCTTAAGAATTATATACCTATGTGTTGTTTAGATCATATTTTCAAAGATAAATTGTATCAAAATGGACGAAATTAATAAAACTAGCTCGTTTAATTTGATTTTATCTGATTGACATAGCAGTTTGCTGTCTTCAAAATTGATGCTTTAGTTAAAAACTTTGATATTAATAAAAAAATAAAATAAATAAATTTTCTTTAAGCCTACGCAATGACGCAAGCGGCCATGTCGACAGCGCTAAACAACACTAGAACATTACCACTTTATGTACATAGAAACAACTAAATTGAAGCAATGAAATGTAGTTCGCACCCCATTGCATGATTTCTTCACGATCATAAACTCGAGGCCATGGAAACACAACCATTGAAATGAAAATAACCCGAACTCCCATCAATGTTTGGTTAATATACATATCGGTTGTCAATTTCACGGTAACCATTGTGGCAAAAATAAATGAATAACAGAAAGAATACCAGATACAAAACCTTCAGGAAATACTTACGTCTCGTATTATAATTATTTACTATCGTAAATTGTATCGGGAGAACGGTACCGTTTATTTTTTCAATGATAGTCAATGATAGTTGAGTATTGCGTAACCCGTAGAACTACAGTGCGCCTAGGGTTGCCATATATTCTACTTCATTCATTTCGTCGCTTAAATATATGTATTTTTTGAAAATATTGTACGTGATTTTTTCTCTTTTATTAGTTCGTGTAACATTATTCATTCCAAATTATTGTTTACTTTTGTAATAATGCTAATACAGCAAAGTTAATACTGTGTTAAAAACTAAAATATTCATGTAAAACATACTATATTTTATATTTTTTTCTAGATTTTCACTTCCTTACCTGACATTTTACGAAAATTTGTTTGTTATTGTGTTGGTGTGTCCATCGCGCACGCCTCAGTGTTGCAGTGGATGGACATGGAACAATAGACATGTGACATGACAGTTAAAAGCCTGGAACTTGATATTAGGTCATTTATATCCATAGGCACCGAGCAAACGTAGCTTTAAAAATTAAATATTCTTTCCTTTTTTTTTTCAATTTAGTATTCGGAAATTGGCATCCTTAAGTACAGCGCTATATTTTGGCATGTAGGAAGTTTATTATATATTTATAAAGACCGCGTTGTAGATTCTTACATGCTGTATATCCCAATCGATGGCTAATTAAGCAAAATGTTGTTAAAATAAATACGATTTGTTTTCTGTGTTTGTGTTGTATCGAGGTCAATGGCGCTGTAAGTGTTTAATGGCTGATTCGACCATGGTGGAAAACACGTGTCGCCTCATTAGACGATCGATCGGTAAATCTTACAATACCATAGATATATAGAAAGTAGGGCAAGGTAGATTTTTACCCGACGTAATAAGCTTGACCTGCATGTACGCACATAATTATGTATGTCCGTCCTATATGTAGGTACTGTGCTCCCTCGTAACTACTCGTAACTCCACAGAAGTGATGATGAATGATATTATTATGTCGTTAGATTCATCTTTATTGCGCGAGTGTCACAGAATATAAAAAAAAAAACAAATTGACGGATTTTTTACGATTACAATACGATTTCTTAACGAAGTCAGGTTTTTAAATTTTAAACTTACGCTTGTTACTTCTATTGGTGTTGTCCATTAGTGTTGTTCTTCGCACCTATCGAAGGCTAACAGTGAAACAGCACTATCCTCAGTATTGTGTTTGAGCATGGGGATGGTTGTCACAAGTCTCATATAAGGCACTTTAAATAACGACTCTCGGATCGAATTTAGTGTAAACTAATAATAATATCTTCAAATAACGCCAAATAGAAGCTATAGTTTTTACTACAAGAACACTTTTAAATTAATAACACTAACGTAATCAGGCTCTCTTAGCCCTGGTAAGATTTAACTAGTGTTATGGCTACCAGTTCCTCTCTCATTCAAGACTTACATTCCATTTAATAATAAATAAATACTATAAATATTATAACATTAACAACTCATATTCAAAAGGCTTTCGATCAGGCGAGTCGTATATACGCTTATTCGTGAAAATGTGTGTTTTAAAAGTGTTTTTTTTAACTTACAAAAATATAATAAAACTTCATGTTTATAAATCTCCTGGTGTATTCTTAAAACTGCCATAGATAATAAATAGATAGACTTCTTATTGAGCACGAATAAAATAACATAATAAATTGTAACTTGTAAATATTCAATTTCAAAATACTTGCAATAATACGGTAGTTGACTATCAAGTCCAATCACTTTACCTTTATGAAAGTAATATTTGAAAACCGATAAGTTTTGAATAACACTTAAGAAATAAGAACTTGGAATGTGATAGTTTGCTATCGTCAAATCATTTATTTCATCTAATTTTCTTTTTATTTAACACTTAATTTCAGCAACCATTCAGTACCTAGATACATCATGGATCATGCATGCGTTAAAAGTGAATAAATTATTGTAATCGTTGTTTACAAGACTTCTATTTCTAAAATATAGAACGAGGAAACAATAAATAGGTAAAGCCGAAAATAAAATTGTACACTTAGCGTACCTACGTGTCTCCTTTCGCTTAGACTGGGACACCAATCCAAACAACTTCTTCATTTATCATTATTGAGGTCAACATATTTAGATACCTACTTTACTTTTAGTAAAAAAAAAAACTTTGAACTAAGTATTTTAAATGTTAACAAAAATGGCTGGCTTAATTTTTTTCCTTGTTTTTACCATACGGCCTAATTGATTCATTCGAGTACCTACGTGTGGCCAGAATTCGAAAAAAGAACAATTATTTAAGATTAAATATAGTTAAAACTCCTTGGTACTTTTGTAAGTAAAGAAAACGAACAGCGATCTTCTTGATTCTGAGTAGATGGCTTTTTATTAATACAGTCGGTATATTGAGAATAAAACGTACGAAAAAACCTAAAACGTATGTATGTGTAACACGACGAATAACTACTTTATACCAAAGAATTAATGTGTGAATATCATCGAATTACTTTCTTTGATATTGATAAAAGCCTGCAGTGTACATACATCCATAATAACATATTACTTATAGTATGTAATATACGAGAATTCTAATCCCCATTTCAGTAGTTCGCATCTCCTGAGCAAACTTCATAACGCAAGTTGAATGTCTAGCCTTCCTACTTTTTAAATATTCCTGGCGACGACCAAACTAAGAATTTTCTATCGATAGAGGGGGACTATCTGATGTAAGCTAAATATTATTTTTTAAATAGTTATGGTGAAAAAGATATTTTAAAGTATCTGTCGATTTAATATTTCAAAATGGCGTTCCTTGACAGAAACAGAAACGGCTTGTATGAAATCGAGCGTAACAACTTCACACAATACCAGACGCGCATTTGACACGACACGAGATCTAAGCCGAAGGTCTACATAGTACATAAAGGTGTAGTCTGTGGTTTATTGATGAACAATGTGTTTTGAGCGATCAATTCTAGATTTAAATTATTAAGTCAATTTGTGTCTAATTAATGTCAGAATTAACTTTGCCAAGTTCAATCGAATTTAATCGAGTAATCGGTAGACTAGAGTCAGGTAAGCAGAAAGGACACTCGTGGATTATTCGAGCTGCGACAAAATATAGGTATATAGTATATAGATTATAGTTATATACTTCCCACAAAACACATTAACGATAGGAGTCCTTTGGAAGAGTGTGGAATGATAAACAAGTTCTGATGTTAAACTGTAATGGAATGGGGTTGTAGAAACACCTTACTTTGTGTAAAGGTTTTTGTCTGCCGTGCCATTTAACTGAAAAAAAAAAGCAATTGTACCTTCTCCTATACTAGGTTAGGAATATAAAGACGTTACGTTGACGTGACGTGACGTTAGGACACCAATGAAACTACACTGCACCATAAATTAAAATGAAAGGTCTTTTTAAAAACATTTCAAAACAGTGTCTTTGGATAACATTATTAGGCATAGATAAAAAGACAAAGGTTTTGCCGCCAAATTACAATTTATTGGTGTATTCGACTACTATAAAAGCTCCATATTGTTTCAGGAAACAAGACATATTTTTACTTTATTATTACATATATGTTTTTCCTTCATGAGCATCTTTGGTAAAGAAAATCTCGTGCCTTTTAGTATTTATATGTATATAGATAGGTAGTTTCAGTACAAGCGTCTTCCATTGCAAAATATTGAGAAACCGTTAGCCTTGGCAAGTTGTTGTATTGTTTTATAGACTTTATAAAAACAATTGGAATCTTAAGGATTCCGGGTGACGAATTTGCATCCTCAATCACTATTGTATTACAGTGCATGAGGAAAAAATATATGATAAACTTGTTAAATTTACGTCTTAGAGTGTTTTCTACAAGTATTTCAGGCAGCTTGGCCCTGTCTAATATTGCCTTCTTTGTGAAATACTTTTTATTATCAACAAACCATAATATGTATTTCAACCATTTTATCACCTATTGAAAGTAACGGGCTGAGTGACTGAATGAATGACCGACAGACATGTCGGTGATTCATTCAGTCACTCAGCCCGTTGAACATGACTTCTTTTGTTGCCGCCACAAACCTGTCATAATACTTTTAGAAATAAACACCTTTTTCGCCCATATCTCTTAAAAGTAGTTTTGCCATTGATAAAAATAAGCCTTGTGTGGAGATATTTATAAGTTCCACGCTGATAATTGACTGGATGGAGACAGATTTAGCATGGTTCTGGTAGGGCATTAGATTTTATTAATCTTGTCACACACTAGTTTGACAGCGTGTTTTTTTAATGGTTGTCATTTATTATGTGTTTAATAGTTGAAAGAACTGTTTTGTACGATAAATGACGACCATTTTTCAATCAATTTTGAAGTGACAGCTTTTAATATGTAAACGGTTAATCTTATAAGCTGGTAGTAAGGTTTTTATCGTGTTAGTAGTTTAAAAGTATCATTATATCGGTAGACTAATATTTTTGGCGTCAGACTCAGTTCACAACTTATTTAGCTCTAGAGTAACTTCTAATGTGCTCCAGATGATTGTCATTACTATTTCGTTTACGTCTTTTATTATACTTACGCCTGTATTTTACAGATAAGTTAAAAATTTGTGTAGGTAGACCATAAGTATGTATACCAAATCTACATTCAAATTTATATTGTATTGCGCGATCCTATTGTCATCTACCCGTCATATTTCTAGACTCCGTGCTGCTCTTTAGAATTCTTTAACAGAAAAAAGTAATAAACATAAACATGTACAAGATACCTTCCAGAGCAAGGCTACATATGCAATTAACATTATTTAAAGGTCTAACGAGTCCAGCTAGCCCTAGAACTACCCTCCATTTCGTAACTACGATTCATAATGCTTGCTTGTTCATAATTCCATTATCAGCCTGGTTCGTCTTCCGTTTTTATCAAAACGAGGTTTTATTACCACGTTATTAATGGTAACTGCGAACCGGTAAACTTTATCATTTATGTTACGAAAGTCAATTTAACTCCGTATATTGTTGTACAAAGTGAGAGATCAAACTTTTATCAATAGAACATAAACTTAAGATGCTGTTTTAACTACTTCAAAAATACATTTTGCACATATAAGCGTGATCATTTTGTTAGCAGAAGGAAAATTATTTTATCTACATAACTGACTCAAGACAACTGAGTAGTCTTTGAGTATCTTGGTTGAAGGATATGTCTCTGAGGGGGATAAACAGAGATTTAGACCTAGTTAGATTTTTCTCTTATTCTAACTACCTAGTTTATTTATTTATTTCTCTTTATTGTACACGATTTGAGGTAAATGTAATACAGACATGTAATGGGCATGATAATTGGCGGTTTTGTCACTCATGGTGATTTCATCCAGACATCCTTTATACGGATATTGACAAAGACTGGTGTGTGTTGCTAGGGATGAACCCATGGTTTCGATTGAGACATATGCGCTATCTAGAGACTATTATATAAATATAGATATAGACCTATAGATAGGATTTAACTATTATAATCAGATACATATGACTTGAAAGATAGTACAGTAAGTATGAGAACTAAACTAACCATCATAACTCTTGCTCTTAGCAATTTTGAGTGGCTTATCCAGAGAACAAGTACCCACTGGGAAGCCAAGAGAGGAAAGGAGGAAAGCGCAGTGTGGACGTCTTCCTACTAGATGATCTGGACTTGAATTGAAGAGGTGCAAGCTCGCCTACGTCCAACATTGATCACGTTGAGAAAATAGTGAGAAATTCTGGAAACGCATCACGATATTTATTTAGCAAGAATTTACTTGTACTGGTTTCTATACCGCAATAGCTGCAATTACCGCAATTACTCCCAACTATTTTTCCTGTATGAAATAAAAGATATATTTGTTAGATAAACAGTGTTTCATATATTAATCCATCGACTAAAAGATTCATTACCAAAATACCCTTGAAATACCGATGTACCGATTGAAAAATAAACTAAACTGTAATTGGGACATGATTATTATTAAAATCACACTCGCACTGTTTATGTTATCCATACAAACATTAAAGAAACAAATTAGCTTTCCATTTCCTACAAATTTATCGATTTCATTCCTTCACCGGTTTCCTCATCGATAAGTTTACCCATCACTAAATAAACTATTTTTATCTAAAGCAACACCTTTGCATTTTTACGCGCCAAACTTGCAATCATGGCAGAGAATAGCAGCTCGCGTATAAAATAGTGTAAATACATGTAAATATAAGCGCGTAATTACATCGGCCGTGGTTATCGTGTTGCGGTATGTTTATTTGATCGAAAGAATTATTTGTGTTACGAACTTGGCATTCGCAGCAAGAATTAAATGTGAATAAATTAAATTGAGTTTAGTTCGGTAAGGTTAAAAACTTTATGAGTGTAGACTTTTTAGTCACTGAAATAATACCATTGGATTCAAGTAGCCAAACTTGCCAGAATCATCTGGATTTTGTTAGAATGGTTTTACGTTATTATGTATTTCACCTACGATCCCGTTCTCTGTGCTTACTTTTACACGTTATCCAGGACTTAAGTTATTGGTCCCAAATCCGTCTAGACGTTCCAGCGTTTCTTTACGCTGAAATGGCTATATAGGACTGTATAGGTTAGTATCTATCTCACTCCTTAGTAAGATAGATACTGGCCCCAATTCTGTTACTTCACTCGCTAAATTAAAATTCACATAATGTTCTTCATATAAGAAGTAAACCTTGTACACTTAGAAACAAGGTCTTATTTCAAATTGAAACAAGTAGGTAACATATGTCGCTATCGAAATAAGCAATTTATTTGTCAACTAAAGTCTGATACGCTTAAAAAGTGTTTTTAGTAAGAGTCTTCGTAGGTGTAGATTAAAAACACGTCATCCTTGTTCGTTTTGAACAAGTTTTTATACGGCAATTATACAGCGTTTGAATAAATGAAGACTCTCGCTACGTAGAAATAAAGTTGAGTATACGTTGACAGGTTTTGTTGAAATTTAGAGGCGCTGAGAAATAGATGCTAGTAACAAATAGACCTTATTACGAAGAACACTAGGTTGATTTTATATGAAGAAATTAAGTCAGGTTTTAGTTTAGTCGAGTGTACAATAGAATCGGCACCATTAACTCATATTTTAGTTTGAATTAAATAAAAGTACATAATCGTACAGTATTACTTTGTACATTCAAGCGTTTCCTTGAACGTTAATTATTTAATGAAAATTAACAACCGCCTGAACGTTTATGCTTCCCGACGAGCCCCCCGCGGAGTCGAATCGCGCGGCACTGTGCTGCAGTTTGGTAACAATTGCCTAAACCTTTGTAACGGCTAAAACATAATAGCTACAGCGAAGATAAAAATACTGACAATAGCTAGATGTTTACAGATGGAAGTTATCTATTTTAAAATTCGATAGTGATAAATAATCTATAATACTTAAATGACGTTTATTATGAGGTCTCATGTAAAAACAAAATCTTTCTATAAATTTGTTTCGTAAGCATAAAATATAATATTTTTTACCAATAAAACTAGATTCATTTAACTTTAATATGATGCTAATATGTTGATATATAATTTGAATCTAATTTGAATTTATTCGACTTAGAAAGCTAACCGGCAAACAAAGGCGAAGTTTTACTTTTGATAAAATAAAAATAACATCTAAAAACATCCTATCAGACTTTGGATTCTCAAAAATTTTAGATATACCAAAAGGATCATAAGGATTATTTTAATATATAATACTAATACAGAAGAATAATAAATACATTATTACTTACATTTTAAACGCAGAGCTCACACACAAAAACCCACAAAAACACCAAAAAAAACACCCACTTCCACGACACTTAACACACCGTTTGAAAGATTTTTTAAATAATAGCGTTACTACCCTACTACAGATTAAAACCAATGGACGCGGCTTTTAATAGAGAACAACCTCGTATATCATTCTTATAGATGTTGCAAACGTGTCATAGATAAAAACTCGACTAAAGCGTCTAAGTCGGTGAGCTGCCGAAGCATTTCGCGCCATTTTGGGCCTCCTTTGTTGCCCGGACGTTTGAGCGGCGAAGCAAGGTAGGGTAACCGGTAAATAAAGTGATGTGCTTTAGTTTTATAAGTAACCCTATGAGCACTTACCTACTATATTAAAGTCTGACTCGTACTTAGCTGACTCGATGCTAAGTCGATACTTAGTTGACGGGGTTGCCAGATTGTGCTATAGATTTATAAATTGAAATATATATAGGCTCTAAATGCTCTGAAAATTAGAAGTGAATGATTTGACAGTAAAACATGACATAATGCCTTGTTATTTCAAATATACCTAACTTTTACCTTTGCGACGTTTGATAAAAAAAAAATTAACAAAAAATGTACGAAAAAGTAAAAACCACCCTTAACTGCCCGTGTTATTTTTTTTAAATTTAAATCGAACCAAACAGAAAACCAAATAAAAATTCGAAATCGGTTATAGTTCAAAAAACAACCGAATTGAAAATCTCCTCCTTTTTTAAGTCGGTTAAAATACTCTTCACTAGGCACGATAATAGATACAAAATCTATAATGTATCCCAATGTATGCTAGTTGTCAGAATAAGTCCCGTCTCGAAGTTTTTACATCTGTTTACGTACGAAAGAGGAGTCCTGGATTTCATTACCATGTCTTACAAAAATTGTTATTGGTTTTTGCTATTCCCAGTATTCAATAGCTCAATGTTTAAGTAAATTCTCAGTAGACGCACGGATTTGGAAAACATGCCCGATGCATAGTATAGATCCTTGACTGAGTGGCGACATGTGGGTCTACTCCTTCGGGGACAAATAGGAGTAAGCAATTGAATCCGGTTTTATCTATAGACTAGATAAGTGTCCTCACAGAAGAACAGTCCGTTCTAAATATGTTGTTAGATGTTGACTTTACTAGTAACTACTATGGTGTGAATTCCAGTCTAAACCTGCCTGCGATCAGAACTCCGCTATAAAAGTCCGGAAACCAGAATATCCGCAGTTTTATTCCCGTCGGAATTATCATTGGCTATTATTTAGTGTGAATTTATAACAATGCATTTTATATTTAGGTACATTTGTGGTTCATGTAAAAGCCATTTATTTTGTTTTGGCTGATTGTCGGTATTGTCGCAGTGTGTTCCGCTACACTTGTTTTATTTTTCATGTGCTACTCTATTCGTGGTGCAACCAAATTTTGTAGAATCGATACGCTCTGGCTACATTTGGCACTGTAAAAATAGGTTTGATTATATTTTCTTATTGCATTTTTAAAGAGGCTCGCAAGAACAATGTTTGTCATCATTAGACTTAACAGCTTGTTGCTACTATAAGGTCATCTTCGGCACGCAACATCATCAATACGTGGTTTTACGTTTTAGCTTTACACTTCCTACTAATATTATAAACGTGAAAGTTTGTGAGGATGTATGGATGTTTGTTACTCTTTCACGCCAAACCTAATGTAAGTGGGAATATCTATCTAGCTGGGACCTGGATTAACATCCAGGTCTCCAGCTATCTACATACAAAGTTTCACGGGATCGGGACTTACGCAGGTGAAACCGCGGGGCGCTGCTAGTTATTCATATTTACGTGAAGAAACAGAGATACTAAATACCTTAATGAGGGTAAGATAAAGTTTATGTTGTCCAAAAAAACAACTAAAGAAATATGATATTTCGGAAAAGTGCTCAAAACAAAAGTTAAATTTCCATTTGACATACAGTTGTTTGAAAATGAACTTACATCATCTCGCCATGGGTACTGATTCACCTTTCGCCCTCACTCTTAGTCTCTTCTCGTCTTTGCCATCACCCAGAAAATGTAATAGAAATATGAAAAGTTTTTATAAAAAAATATCAGCTAGGTTAAATAGTAATCTTCCCTACAAATAGGCCATTCTACAAAGCCCACTTATTAAAACTGGGTTTTGATGACAATAAAATCTTGATCAGTTATTTTTTAGTCAAATCAGAGCACTGTTTTTGTTTTTTTTTTTTAATACTAGCAACGTGGGTCACACAATACTGGTATTCTTGTTAACTCCTCCAGCTAAGCTAAATTGCTTGTGTTAGGAGTGGGTTCACGCCGATGGCAAGTTCGACGCCTTAGCCATTACGCTACCGCCGCTTAGCCAATGCTCAAAGTAGTATCGTTCTTGTTTTTAAAAACCCACCGTAAAAAACGTATGTTGCATTAGCCAAAGTAAAACGTGGGTTTCGCATAAAAATAAACAATATATTTTGTACTTTAGTTCAATATATTTTAAAGTTCATTGTGATTACTACTAGTCATGTTGTCCCTTCCTATTGTTCTAAAAGCTTGTGTTATGAGACGGTTTACGTCTGTGGTAAACTAGGTTAGAAACAAACCGGTTGGATCTAAATGTAACTAGTATACTATTTCTTAAAATACTGTTACTTTTTTGGATCATATATTTTACACAGCGCTAATTAGACCAAACTAAACACTGCTTTTACTATAACTTCTAAACACAGATAGACATACTTAATTTATTTTTTTGGTAAATTACATACATGTTATATATGGAAACACCCAAATCTATGCAAGTAGTCATATTTATGTATATAAATATTTGCACCGACGCGCCACATATGTAGGTGGTCAAAATATAATACCAACAATTGACGCTTTAAATTCAAACAAGTGAAGAACAAATCTTACCATCATAACATTTATTTATTTTAATGTAAGCGTAAAAACATATAACGTCTTTATTTAACTAATAGTCGGTTTAGCTTTCGTCTGATATTTACTAAGAAATCGTTATAGCGTATTATGATTGAGTAGTGTGGTATTCTTGTACGTCTTATTATTAGGATTATGAACCGATACACATGTCTGGATAGTGGAGTAACTCTTTGTAGTTGGGCGAATTAGATATAAATATGTATGTATATTGAAACTTTGTAGTTCAGATTTAGTTGCCGTCTCTATCTAAATGGAGATTGTTGAACTCTTTACTTCTATTTTGGGGGTATACTACTGAGGTTAAGTACAAAATATTTAAAATTTTAACTCAACTCAGCTACTTCGAAGGACATTGATCTACTAAAGACCGCAGTAAGACAACGCGACTGATGTGATGTTGTTTCTATGCTGGTGAGTAGGACTGCCAAAGCTCTGCCGGCATGCAGTTTAGTTTTCTTTTTAGAAAACTTTACTGTGTATTTGATATTAATGCTATAGAAAGAAAGAAAGATGGTAGTTAATAATGAATATTATGAGTTACACGCTTTTATTGAATGAAGTCAATTAAAACCTACTTCTAATTGTTATACGTGGGAGAGCCATGCTTCGGCACGCATGGGCCGGCTCGACTCCGCTCGATACCACGGCCTCACATGTTTACATTGCTTTTCGCCGCGTGCGTGAGGTTACCGGAGGCCCTAACCCTTTCCTCTCCCCTATTCCCGTCATGGCCTCTCCCCCCTCTCCTCCCCTCTCCTGTCTTCCTGCTCTTACCCCCTCTTCCCCTATTCACACCTTAAAGGGCGGCAACGCACTTGTGACTTTTTGAGTTACAGGTTCCCATGGGCGGCGGTAGTCATTTACCATCAGGTGACTCGTTTGCCCCTATAACACAAAAAAAAAAAAACCTAAATCAAACTTTGTATGTATATGTAGTTCGGATGGGAATACTATACTCGCGCATCTTGGAGTTGATCTGATGATGGGGCCATCAGGTGGATAGTGGAACTCTTCAGTGGCTACTAGTGAATCCCTCGAGTTTAGGCTCATATGATTCCGAGTGCAACAGATTGGGCTTGGTAACAGAAATCTTGCATTTTTCCCCAAGTGAGTATTCACGTTTATAGCTTTTCAAGTGGACGTTTAAGAGTTTTTACAAGGTCGGCACTGATTATACTGACGTGAATTCTGAGGTCCCAATGGGAGATTTCCATTTAAGATCCGGCTCGAGGGACCATGCATAGAGTCAAACGACGTCTTAAATGAATCTTAAAAGATTTAAAAAAAAAAATATCTTGGGATAGAAAATATTTGGTTTCTGCTATGGATGGATAATAGATGAGGCGAGATTTGAAAAGAGAGTGAAAATAAATAAATATTAAGTCATTCCCTCGAAGGATGACAAAATTTGAATGTATTTTATAAAAAAAAAAAATACCTGCTATTTAACGAATGTGCCTACATAAATATAAAATTAATATTTACATCATTTTTTAATGTTTATAAATATACAATTATGTTCCGTTTACAAGTCTCGGTCGATGTGGGTCAGCATACACAGCAAGTGATGAATTCTTTTGATACTTTACGATACACAATAATTTATTCCCACGTGTAAACAAACCCGTAAGAGATGGTTCTATTACATGTGAAATATAAATAGTTTATCCGCTTTGGACTGCGGTGTCGGCCGACATTAGGTTTTCGTTTTAAGCTATAGAAAGAAATATACCTGTATTAGTAGTTAACAATGAATATTACGAGTAACATATCAGCAGCAGCCAGCCAACTCTTTTTTTTACTTTTTAATTAGGTTCACCTTTAAAACGTATTTTTTAGTTTTACTACACTACAACTGTTTTTTAAAGAAACTGCAGTAGCCTGTTCTTGAACAACAATTTTTGTTTCTTGGTCAGTAGGTCTGATGAAGCTCGAACGACACCACTAATTTATTTTATTTATACACACTAAGGCCATACATTGCCGTACTCATAACCACTTACTATCTTGTGATCTGGGTGCTTGTTAACAATTGGGTACATCGTATATCACTACATATTTTAAAACAAAGTCCCCCGCCGTGTCTGTCTGTCGGTCTGTAAAACTAAAAAACTACTAAACGGATTTTCATCCGGTTATCACCAATAGACAGAGTGATTCATGGTGAATGTTTAGGTGTATAATTTGTTAACGTTTTGTGTAAATTGATTGAAATATATTGATGGTTGTTCAAGATGTCTCTACGTTAGTCTCTCGTTAAAAGTGCATGATTTGACAACACTAAAGCGTGACGTCATTTCTTAGTAATTTAAAAAAATGTACCGAACTTCAGTTTTGACGTTTATTAAAAAGATACTCAATTTACTTGACAGTCATCTACCCTAAGAAGCTCCTCCGTGTTTTTGTCGGTCAATAAAAGAAGATAACTTTAATTATAAAAATTCAAAAAGTCCGTATTGCAGTACAAATTTTAAGAAAACTTCGCGTATGGACAACGAATTCCTAAAATCTCCAAAACCAATTCATAGTAAAGTAAATTAAACAAGAATATCTTCAATAAGAATTGGATATAAATTTTCCATAACCTACCACCAGACCCTGCATCGCTGAGCGTTGCATACCAGAACCAACTCGCCTTTTCTCCGAAGTCATTCATATGGCTAGTTTTCAGACACACGCGATGACTTCTAACTTCTTAGAATTACTGAACAGAATGAGTAACGAGCCATAAGACATAGATTTACATCACGCAGCGAATTTATGGATAAGCTTCGAATATAATTCAACGGTTCGTCCAAGAACTTTTCCCTCGCAGCTTGTGCGTTTATTCTTGATAAATAATGATGATTAAATTGTTCCTATATACTTTAAATCCGTTAATCGTGGGAGAGCCATGCTTCGGCACATATGGGCCGGCTCGACCTAAGTAATACCACGGCCTCACAGAAAACCGGCAGTGAAGCAAAACTTTCATTGCTTTTCGCCGAGTGAGTGAGATTACCGGAGATCCTAACCAGTCCCTTTCCCCCTCTTCCCCCTCTTCCCCTACTCTCACCTTAAAGGCCGGCAACGCACTTGTGACTCTAGGTTGCAGGTGTCTATGGGCGGGGGTATTCACTTACCATCAGGTAATCTGCCTGCTCGTTTGCCTCTATACCAAAAAACACGGATCCACAATGCTCCTTTCATATGAGATGGAAAGTGTCTCTCGACCAGCTCTGCGCTTAATACTACCCTAAAAGATCGATTCTGATGTCTTTTATTAGCTTCACTTCTAACTATCTACCTATGTAAGCAAATCTCAAAAATCAATTTTAACCTACGTCGAAATGACAATACTTATAATTGGGTATCTTGGAGCGGATTTAATGATGGATTCCGAAGGTGCATAGTGGAACTATTCAGTGACTACTATTAAAAGGGCTTGGCAACGATGTTCCGATAATGAATTCTTCACATTTAATTTCTGCATATAAGCAAGGTAACCAGAGACTTGTAAAAAACATGTTGAAAAAGAGTGTCTTTGGAGTTTCTTGCCTGTTCTTCTCCACAGGATCTACGTATTGGAACAGGCAACTAGCTTCACGACTGACTACTACTCCTGACAATTCAAAAGTACCTATAATATTTTTATTGAAATAAATGATTTTGATTTGATTTGATTTGATAGTGGAACTCCTTTTTAACGTTTAATTTAATCCACCATGAAAGCGTGATTTTTAATTTTATTAAACTATAGTCATTATCTTTGGAGAATATCGAAATTCATCATGGCTGTGCCTGCTAATAATAACTTTACTAGTTAATACATGTAATTTGTATTTTTTGAGATAAACGGTCAATAATCGAAAAATCACTTAGCTATAAAATATGACTCCATTACGGAAGATGACGTAATTAGTGGTACAAATAAAACTTTGAGACAGTTTGGAGACAACCCGAACTTCCTACATAAATGATGTGTTTGTATAAATGTTTTTACTAAATTTGGATAGTTGCCTTTTAGACCGATTCATTCACAGGCTGTAAAATTCAAAATAGATGTCTTATGTTAGCGTCTGGTTAGAAATAGCCTATGTTGAAATAAGGTTATGTTATGTGACCTACAATATTATCATTTTAAGTCATACCACTGTTGATATATTATTTTAATAGAAAAATAAAGTAATATTAACTCCAATTTGAGTGCATCCACTCGGCAGCACAAGATACCGGGTTAATAGAAAAAAACTGTATTCATGTATTAGAAACCAGTGAAATATTTCAAAATAGATTAAAGTCCGATTTCCGTTTGAATGATTTTATTTTTTTATTTTATTCAAACCTTCAAAAAAATAGTGTACCCCCACCTTAAAGACAGACCACGCACTTGTGTCTATTGAGTTGCAGGTGTGCATGGACGGCGGTAGGCACTTACCAATAAGTGACCCATCTACGCGTTTGCCCCCAATACCACAAAATAAGAAACATAGATATATCGATTGATGTCATTAGGCACATATTAATTTGCACGTGCGACTGTTACGAAATCAAAATTGAACTTTGTTGTTGTGTTTGTGTGAATTGATATTTGCATGTATCGTTAAGTTATCTGTTGCACTATGCGATAATATTCATTAATCATTAGGCTAAATATGATTGCTAGTAATTTGCTTATCTATACTAATATAATATAGGTGAAGTTTTTTCTGTTTGTTTGTTCGTTTAAACGCGCTTATCTCTATATCTAATAGTCGGGTTTGAATAATTCTAATGTTGTATTGGATAGAATATTCATTGGGAAAGGTATGTAACATCACGGTACGACCTTTCGAGGCGGACCAGTGACCGTAAATATGCGGGTAACGGCTCTAGTTGCGTATAATATAAAACCTGTAAGATAAGTCCTGTTCTAGAACTTAATTGCGATAAAATTAATTAAAACTGAGATAAGTTTACTATGTAGGTATACCTCACCGGTAGTAAAGACGTTTGTTTACATCCCACTCCGGGTAGTAAAGGAAAGACTTAATATAAAAATATCAGCTCGCTCAAGTCCCATTGGTGTAAAAGGCGTCTTAATCGCAATCATTACCACGGATTTCGTGAAAACATGTTGACAAAATTATGAAGCTTTTTATACAAATTAAACAACAAAAATATTATCTTACTATATAAATTTTGCAACACCGTGACCGAGTTCCAAATTAAATTAATTGCTTAATTCATATCAGCCAACATTCCCTCTTTGAACTTTATTATCTGGCTATTATGACCTTCCTCTTTGACAACCCACCTAAGCTTAATATTCACTATAAAAAAAGTGAAATCGTTATCAATCTTTTTCTTGTCTATGATCACCGGAAACATGAAAGTGTCAATGTTCACTGGCTCAACGATCCTATCGTTACTCCGTGAGTTATCGTTGATTAAATATCTTTTATCTACCCACGTAACGATAGCAGCTGACAAACGACTTGGTTTTGATGATTTGTTTTAGAAATTAGGTTAAAAATTTGCGCGGTGACGTATTCTGCGAGAGTGAGTCATACTCTCAGACTTTCCTGTGACTCAAGTTAACCTTGAGCTGTTGCAATATCTGTGGTATAACGAATACTATAGTAAAAATATTTACATGATTTTTTAACTTCATAGTAAAATTTTAAAAGAGGGGCTCGTGGCTAAGTGGTAACCGAGTAGGTTAGCACATTACAAAGTTAAGTAATGGTGGGTGACCAATCTTAATACATCGTGGCATTCGTTACGGGTAGTTGGAACCCTAAAAAGTCCGACAACCTGGTCTAACTACAGAACTTCGATATCGCCTAGTACTTGGGTTGTGGAGGTCTGATAGCAGTCGCTTCACGTAAAATATAAAAATTTGACCGTATCGTAGTTAGACTGAAGGCGACCCCAACTTAGTTGGAAAAAGGCGTGGAAGATGACAAATAAAATTTTAAAAGAGAAACACACACTATAAAAAGAATCTCCATGTCACGAGGTCTTTAAAACACTAAATTTATCTTTTATGGTCTTTAGATTATTTTAACACCACATAAAGCTCGGGTATTACTACTCGCTTTTACGCTACTTGTATATATTTATGTTATCAGATTACTACTACTATAATAAAATAATAGATTTTACACTTTTAACTTGGTTTTGTACTAAGAACTAATTCACCGGATTCTTGCATTTTCTCTGACTCTGACTTGTCTCTGGACACACTTAACGTTTCCATCCTGTTTATTTACGTGTTTCATATTCATTAATTTTGCGGAATAAAATTATAGTAAAATTATGTACTTATCAAACCGCAATTTTTTTTTTAAACTACCCGTATTTTCCACTTTCATCTTTTCAAATCACCTTAATGCTCGAATTCCTAATTTAAATGTCGAGACTCTTTCACATGCTCAAGATTCTTAAAGATTATGTCAATAGAGTCGGAAAGACGAAAAGAGCTGATAATTTTTTAAAGTTTCTATTTTGGCTAGCGCGATATTGGGCCGGGCCTGAACTGAATAATGTAATCCTATCATGTCTGTTGTACCGGCAACCGTTCTGTGGCTCTTTTCAATGTTTTATAGCATATTTTTGTAATCGAAACTCCAGATATCCGCATTGGAACTTTGTTAAATGGATATTTGGTGAATATTCTGTTTGTGTACTTAGTATTTTTTTATGAGATCTCTTAGAAGATCAGAATCTTATAATTGTTTATATTCCATTTGTAACAGTTTTATTTATGTGTAGGTAAAAATAATTTTACAAATTACATCTAAGATTATGAATTTGTACTTTCGAAAATTTTTATTTAAAATTTTAGCAATTGGAAACAAAAAACAATTAAAAAAAAATAAAACATGTTTTGATGGACTAAAAATTAAAATAGACTAAAATATAATAATAATAAATCCAATCCATTGGCTTTTTAACGTCAATATTTTGTCTAATAGTTTTTGTGATCACTAAGATTGCACTAAATGTTATTATCACCTTTTGCAGTACTGGTAGATTAAAAGAAATCGCTTGACAACAAAAGTCAACCTTTTTGTTCGAATAATGCAACAGCTCCTGGACGTTTTTGTCAAAAAAAATATGAGAGGCCATTAAGGTTTCCTTTTTTAACTATTTATTCTTTCATAATAAGTGTTTTTTTTTTGTAGAATCTCGTCGGCCAGTTATTTTTATATAATACTTTTCACAGCACCCGTCACTACCCTTGGACAGAAATATCTTTTTATTTCTCCTACTATTTTATACAAAAGTTATTGCATAGTTATAGATAAATATTATACAAATAATTGTCGTAAATGAGGATATTTTACGCACTCATTAGGATTTTTTCTTTACACAAATGAACGTTTTTTATTGGAGTCATAAATTTTTCTTTATCATGTTGTGCGGAAAGAAATCTTTTGAAGATTCTAAATTATTTTCTTTGAAAAATGTGTACACCAGGTATACGTTATAATTTTTTATAATAAAAACTCTTTGTACGTGAGTAGGCGTTTTACAAAAGATGTAACTTGCTTACTTGACTTGCTTATTAAAGCAGCTATAATTTGACATCAGTAATCTATAACTCAGAAAGAAATTTGAGTGTTTAAAATCCAGTACTGGAATAGACAAGACAGGGCTTTATGCCACCAACGGTATTCTTTTCATTGATATTTTTACATTGAGACAAATTTGAATAAAAGAAAAATTATCCTGAATTCTTTTAGTTGACGTTAGCAGCTCTGACGTCAACTAAGAACTGAAAACTTTATCAGAATGAACTCCGAAGTGAAATGTCTACTGATGAACATACGAGTGAATCGTAAAGACTTGCACAAAGAGCAGTCTGTTCCATCTTACTATTCCACGTTACTTTACCTAGTCTTTTAGTCGTGACGTAGAATTATTATAACCAGCACACATATTGCCTTACGGTAAGCTGTTACCATAATAATATACAGAACCTCTAGCGACAACAGTGGTGTCCACCACCACCACCACAGGTGTGCACCACCTTAGTCACCAGCATAAATAGAAGCTACAGCAATAGTCGTTTTATGGAGGTGCTTCTCCGAGTAACTTCGTGAGAGCAGAAATCTGCTATGTAATTTTCTGCTTACCTTTGGTTACCACGAGTCGTTTTGCACTGTGAATTGGTTTCTTCGCAGAGAGAAATTACTCACCAGCCTCCAGTAATATCTTAATACGTACAAAATTGGTAGAAAAATGAGAGATTGGAGCTTAGAAATACTTAGTTATCAGATGCCTCAATTGGATGATTGATTGATTTAATTTTTTTTCTCTTTCCATCATCATAAAGAAAAAATTCACCCACACGTCTAAGTCGCAAGCAGACACTAGTACCGTACAATCTCTCTCATTCTATATCACCTGTCTCTCAACGGGTGCCATATTACAATAAACATAGTACTACAAGTCTGGTTCGCATACAAAAATCTTCCAATATTAACCCACTTGTGGGCTATATTCAGACGAGGCGTACAGGCCATCCCGCCCGCCGTCAGTAGCAAATGATTGATGCTGTTTGACAACTTGGGATTAAACCAATTGGCGATTATGGATATAGTGTTTTGGTCTTGTTAGATTTTATTTTTATGGACGTTTGATTGGTAATTTGTTGGGTTAACTGATTCTGGTTCCGAGGTTGATCATTGATGGGTTGTACGAGACGGACGTTCGGTGTTGGTGCTACAAGTAAATTAAATTAGGTACTTAATTCTTTAGAAACTACATGTTTTGTTAGAATTTACTTTCAACATCACCTTAATGAAAATTGAACTAATCACTATGAATAACCCATGGACTCTGGATCTAAAAGGTAAAATTTTGTGTACCTGAATACAAAATATATTATAAAAAATACCCTAAAATTTACTTATTTACAGAGGAATTGTTATTGTCAATTAATATAAATGAATCAAATGATGTTATTATTTTAAACAACAATATGGTAGGCAAACAATCAAAAATACTATGACGTCATATATCCATTTATCAAATATCAACACTTATTACATTACGTCATTCAGTTACTCCGCGAATGTTGATCTATCTGCTGAAGTTGAAGAGTTGGCAGGCGATCATACATCGCTGTATCCATGCCGGCCGATAACCACGAGGGTTTTGACAGATATCGGCAGATTTCCAGCTTTGCAGTCCGTTGAACTTTCGTTCGAAATGCATCACTAGCCCAATTCTTGTTCAAGAATAACTAGATTGTTACATCTTAGTGTTACTCGTTGAGAAAATGTTTATCGGAGCTGTGTTTTAGATACAATAGTAGTATATGTTCCACCATTTTATAGATGTAACAAGATATAAAAGTTTATAAATGATGTACTAGATATGGAGAATACATTTTACTACTTTCCTGAAGACGGTATTTTAAGAGTACACAAGAATTTAATATCCACTAGGTGTTGCTTAGTTTAATTAATTCTTCATTAATGCGTTCTGAGTGAGCTTAATTCCGTGAATAACGAAACTTTTTAACGCGAGTTAAGCAAATTATCACTACATATTTTATAAAACAAAGTCCCCCGCCGCGTCTGTCTGTCTGTTCACGATAAACTTAATAACTACCAAACGAATTTTCATACGGTTTTCACCAATAAACGGAGTGATTCATGAGGAAGGTCTAGGTGTATAATTCATTAAGGTTTTGTGTGATGATTGTTGAAGATGTCGGAAAAATGCTTTGCTTCCCGTGCGAAGCCGGGACGGCTTGCTAGTGTCAATATATATCGATTTGATTTTTTACAGTCAATAATCTAATAAAGAAATGGAAATGTATGAAGGCTTCTATTTGCTCGTCAAAATGTTTCCTTGTACAAATACCCTCGCCAAAGCGTATACAAACACAACCCTGGCGTTACACACTATGTTGAGACAGAAACTGTGTAATACATATTATTCTAAAGATGAAAGTAAATAAATGTGCTATTTTATTATTTACGCCCGAAACAAATTTGCGAATCCACCGTTTCATACAAGTTTAATAAGTGATGTCCTCTATTAGAAGTCTCTACATTAGGAGAATAATTAACTGTTTGATTTATCCTACTAATATTATAAACGTGAAAGTTTGTGAGGATGTATGGATGTTTGTTACTCTTTCACGCCAAAACTACTGAACCGATTGCGATGAAACTTGGTATGTAGATAGCTGCAAACCTGGATTAATATATAGGCTACTCTTTATCCCGATATTCGTACGAGATCGGGACTTACGCGGGTGAAACCGCGGGGCGCTGCTAGTACATCATATAAAGGCGAAAGTTTGTGAGTGTGTGTGTGTATGTTTGTATGTTTGTTACTCTTTCACGACAAAACTACTGAACCGATTGCGATAAAACTTGGTATGTACATAGCTTTAGACCTGGATTAACATATAGGCTACTTTTTATATCGATATTCCAACGGGATCGAGACTTACACGGGTGAAACCGCGGCGCGCTGCCAGTATAACATAAATCCTCCTTAACTGTACAAAATGTTTACATAGAGCTAAAAATACTCACGTTAGCTCGACATATAAATTTCGAAGCTCCCCAGTGCCCTTCGCCATTGAACTGAAGTCAACCCACATTCCTGTAGAAATTCAAATAACTTTACAGTGTCAGTCGTCGGCTCAAATAAACACGCGCCTAAATCGACCGCCATGTTTTTTTATACGTCACAAAAGCGCGGCAACGCTCGAGGACTTTAAAGCAGGGTCTACACAACATGACCGGCAAATACATATACTTAGGGGGTCTCTTCATGTTAATAATATAAATCATGAACATATACGTATATTATGTTCATGATTTATATACATATATATATAATTACATACATAAATACATACGTATTTACTTATATTTAGACTTATAGAGAAAATAAATGGTCGGAAACAAATAAAGTTATTGACTTATACGGCGTTTGATTTTATACGTCGCAGGAAAGTCGGGTTCGGTACATATTCTTAATGTAAACCAATTAATAAAATTTATTTAAATTTAATATATTGGGTTACGTGTTATGTCAAATCGGAAAAGAGTCCTCAAGCGAGTTCGAAGTTAGTTTTATTTGTTTTTCCCGGGAACGTGAAGACTTCAAAACAATTTTTTTTGTGTTTTTGTTGATTCTTTTCAGTTTTTATGAAGTCAAATATGTTTCACAATACAGACCATTGGTAGGTGGGGGTATATTATTGTTTGTTTAACGTTTGAAGACAAAGTACAATACACAATTAAGTATCTGGTTAGCCTTTTAGGACGCTGTAAAACTTTCTTTTTGTGTTTTGGGCTTGTCTTTATCTCGTCGCGTCCCGTCTCGTGGATGTCCAAGTTTCCATGCTGCATGTACCATTATAATCCTGACGCAATTAACAGTTATTAGTATTAGACAAGCTATTTTCTTTCTAGTTTTATTTCAAAAGAGTGAAACTTTGTTGTTTTTAAATTATTCAATAAAAAATCACCGATATTTTAGTTGCGATTTATATTTTAGTGTAGGTAATATTAAAAAAAGTATTTTTAATGCCGATATCTTGTCGTCTTCTAATTGTTTACTTCGTTTTCCGTAAAATTTACCATTTACGTGTAATACGTAAATAAATTCTAAATATTAAATTAGTTTATAAAATGTCATGCAAATACTGTACCAAAACTTCTATTGTGCACACGCCTTTTGGGATGTCTCACAAGCGCGCCAACTCGTCAAGATCATTCCTTTTTTAATTGTTTCTTGTCTATGGTGACTGCATCCGGATGTTTTAGTTGTTGGCTATTTCATTTATTAATCTAATTATAGTTTTCTTAGTCTAATTTTTATAAATTGTATATATTTAGCTTTGAAACAAACCAGTTACCTAGCGTGCCAAATACATATATCGGAAACTTTAGTGCCGTATATTTTGAAAGATTAATCATTGGTCACATGTCACATATATAATTCTTATCTATATCTATATATAATTCTTACACAGTAGTTGCCGAGACTAGGTAAAACACATACTAGGCAATCTTGAAGGACTTACAACGTCATTAGAAATGTAAAATGAAATAAAAATAGTAATTCATTTATAAATTATGTTCATCAAAAAAAGCAATTTTTCAGCTTAAGAACGTGTATTTCGTGCATCTAGTGTTTTAAGTTTATTGTGAGTATAATTCAGCAGCCTAAAAGAATTGCAAAGAGTGCACTTTACAGAAATTTGAACAATTATCACTGCGGCGTCATCCACCAGCCGATTGTTAATATCGCCATTTTGTTTCGTTTTCTACAAGTTCATCAAAAGTGTCACTTGTCATCGTCTCGTTTCAAACTTCCTTATGCCTAGTCACGTGATATTTCTTCAACTTATGTCAATCCCATACATTTACTTTTCTATTCTACTATTGTTATAGAAAATAAAATACTATTTGAAGTTGCAACTTTTGTACGTTTTGTCGTAAACGATCTGCCCACTGTTCCATACGTAAAAACTCTTTTCGCAAAACTTTCTGAGTAGCTCGGTATAATACTTGTTTAAGCCACATTCAAGTATCAGTAGAGTCTCTGATACACGTGCATTACACTGTATTTATATTTCTTACCTTCTTATTCCATGTAATACAGAGCCCGTACGAGTGCGTCTTACGCGACGCCTTATCGATTGTCCTTTACGTACTCAGCTCAGTGTCATTGCTTCCACCAACTACTTCCTTGGGATACAAACTCGAAATAATGTTGAATATTCTAAGACTTACGCCGTTTTGCCAGTAGGCGGTGAAGTAAGTTTTATGTACAACTAAAACTGATTGAAATGTTGTTTTGTCCAAGCCTTTGACGATTTAGATTTAAACTTTAAATGTACATATCTTTCAGATACGTACTCAAGGCCATCCTAGGTCATGCCGGGGCCCTTGGGCACTACAGAATTGGGGCCTGTTGGAAAGTAAAATTGGTACAAATACAGAGCTGGCACAACAGAAATCCTGAAAGGAATCATTTTCTTTCCACGTTCAAATCTTCTAATGCATCCTCAAAATCTATCTTCACATTTTTAACTCGCGTTATTATTAAATTAATAAATTGTGCATGTAGCATTAAGGTTAGTACCTACATGATTTCATTTTCTATTTAGCTGTAACCTGTATCTCCACTACGATCGGTAACCATTCAGCTAAGGAATATTCTTGTAAGAACTTCAATTCTCAGAAAAATGTCTTTAAATTTAACTGACTATATTAGCTTTTATAAGTTTCAAATGCTCAAACACACAAGGAATTAGCGAATACATTTCGTGTTGTTTAGATACTGCCTTAAGTTCGACTTTTCAGGGACCCCGAATGAGGCCCATGGGCCCGTGTGCCCTTATTGTAAAGACGGTATTGCAGATACTGTTCGATTGTTGTAGGCTAGGAAATTAACAGCTCGCAATACCAGCACTACTTACATATTCTTATATTCATGCTGTTGATCTACTCACACAGTTATAGGCTAATTATCATTACGCCACGACCCTTGGGAGCGGAGCAGTGACCGTAAACATGAACGTAACTGTGGAGAAAGGCTAGTGAGCAGATATCGACAACTTTGATTTGAAATGATGACTGATAAATTTTGAATGATCGACTTTAATACGTTGAAACTCTTGAAACTTTCAATAGCTATTTTGCCACCCAAGGGCTTAGGTATTTTTTTTCTTAATAAAATTATCCATTGTTATATATTTACATAGATGTATATCTAAATTTGGTTTTACGGACTGTATTTCGTCTGTATCGAATGCCTTTGTTCAGAAACTGGTCGGTGTATCTGCGAGACAGACCACACATGCCCAATCTAAGAATAATTCGAACAATATGTCCTTACGTACTCCTACCTACATATACACAACATACCGTTCTTTTGTTTGAGCAAGTTCTATGTTTAGAAATACTTCTTGATAGAAAAAATCTTGTAAGGACAGTCAGAAAACTAAGCTCGAAATAATATGATGTTATTTCTTATTTTTAAGTTAGTTGTAAGCGTTAAATTACGTATTTTTAATTTCCACATTCAAATAATTAGCAAGTTGTTTTTAAGTTAGCAAGTTATACTTAAGTTAGCAACAGTTAGCAGGTTATGTCTGTTCGTTGTAACTCCTAAAATTATGATCGGATTTCCATGCAATCTTGTTTGGTTGATAGTTAAATGGAGATGGTAAGGTTTTTTAAACGGATAATAGAATTTTGTGTTGCTGATTTTAAAATATTAAAACTAAAGAATTGACTGAGACTGGAGCGTGGGAGGACCTTTTGCCGAAATATGTGCAGCATTCCGATTTGAGACATTTTTTACTTACATAATCCCCTCCCCCACACAAGTCTTCACTTTACGTCACTTATCGCTTAATAAGTAATAAATATAGGCTCGTGGCTAAGTCATAACCGAGTAGGTTAGCACCTTACAAGGCTAAGTAATACTAGCCAGGTCAGTCTTAGGATGGGTGACCATTCTTAACACACTGAGACCCTTACGTGCCTCGGAGAGCATGTTACGCCGTCGGTCCCGGTTGCCATACGAACATCTGTGGCATTCATTACGGGTAGTTGGAGCCCTAAATGTCCGACAACCTGGTCTAACTACAGAACTTTGATGTCGCCTAGTAATTGGATTGTGGAGGTCTGAAGGCAGTGGCTTCACCTAAAATAGCGAAGTTCGGCCGTATCGTAGTTAGACTGAAAGCCGACCCCATACATATATATGCATCCACTAGAGGGCGCTAATCTAAACCTTGAGTTCTGTCAGCTCCTTATTAATGAATGTCACCAACCTGCTAATGTGACGTTTTAAGTTCGTCGTTTCGTTTAAGTTTTCACTTCTATCGGCAGCCCCATGCCTGCATATTTTTTTTTTATTGTTACACTTCAGATACAATGGCACGGGGTGTAATGACTTGAGTAAGGCAATATACGTCTAATATCTCATCGTTTGGTTCTTAAAACAATTCAGAATTACTCAACGTTGTAATCATGATTCATTACCAGAAATCGTATCAATCATCGTATTATTCATCATTTCACTTTACCGGTGCGGATAAGCCATCTGTAGATTACTTCCCTTAAAGCTTTGGTTTTATTTATTTTTTGCGAATTAGAAGTGATACTTTTCATTTTGTTATACGTGGGAGAGCCATGCTTCGGCACGTATGGGCCGGCTCGACTCCGCTCGATACCACGGCTTCACAGAAAACCGGCAGTGAAGCAATGCTTGCATGTGAGGTTACCTGAGGCCCTAACCCTTCTCCAGCCGGTCGACGTCGAATGGGCAGGGCGGCAGCACGGGACCCTTTCCTTCCGACTGACGCAGGTTCTTTCCGGGCACGGCTGCTTCGGAAAGTACCTGCACTCGGTCGCTAGGAGGGAACTGAGTCCCGCCTGTCACCACTGCGACTGCAGTGAGGACTCGGCTCAGCACACGCTGGCGGTTTGCTCCGCCTGGGCGATGCAGCGTCGGGCCTTCACTGCAGTCATCGGAGGGAGTCTCTCGCTACCGGCCGTCACACGCTCCATGGCCGGTAGCGACAGGAATTTTACCGTGGTCGCGACCTTCTGCGAGGACGTCATCTCGCAGAAGGACGCGGCGGAAAGGGTCCGGGAGGATCATCTCCACTCGGACCTGATTCGCCGCTCCGGGCGGCGGAGGCGCGCTTACCAGCGCCTCATGCCGTTCTGAGTGTGGCTGCGGGTGGACGGGACGGGTTTTCCCCTCCACCCGCTATAATAGCCTCCCGCGAGGAGGCGGCATCCGCTTGTGCGTGGACGTCGCCGAATTGAGAGGTTTTTACCCGAAGGTGGTGCCCGCGCTGTTGCGGGCAGGCGCTAGGAGGGTTCCGGATGTCTTAATAAAAGCTGTTCCCGGATCCCTCCTACTTAAGGCGCAGTACGGCACACCATGTGGTTTTAGTCGGTTCGATTTCGACACACCGCCCCACCGAAAACCCCGGTGGGGTGACGACCCGAGGGGGTTTCCACACGCACAAAAAAGAAAAAGGCCCTAACCCTTCCCTCTCCCCTATTCCCGCCCCTCTCTCCGCTTCCCACTCTTCCCCCTCTTACCCTACTCACTCACTACCAAAAAGTTTTCAGTTCTGGGTGTAAAATTGCAAAATATGTGACGTCTCACAGTGAGATGGAAGGGGGGGGGTTCCGAAAATGTGACCACCCGTTACAAGGACCGGGAGTGCAAAATTGCGTGACGTAATTTTAGGACCCCCTTATCACAATTTATCATGATTTAGGCACATTGAAGTCAGTGATACTTTTCTAAAAGATAATTATGTCAGTTAATTAAACTGCCTAACATTGTACTGTTATATTTATATACATTTGTACTGTTCAAATGCCTAACATGTACATTGTACATACCTGGATAAATCCGGATCTTTATCAATATCGAAATTCCGGATTTGTATATGTATGTACATGTTAGGCAGTTGAACAATACAACACTGTGCAGCAGTGCCGCTGTCTCTCACGGAATATTAACTTAATCGGTAATTACTAACTTTTAAACTGTCGCGTTCCATATTAATATAATTATGTCAGCCTGTGACCACGGTAAGTGCAACCTCGTTGAAACGTCAGGCAAATCAAACGTATTTAATACCTTTAAAATACGTGATCGCGTTCATTCCCGTTAACATAATTATACATATTAATCGGTAATTGTTAAGTTCATAATGAAATTTTAGTTTCACAATAAGAATTTTGTATTCAAAATCATGAATTTTCCTATTACTGTTAGCGCTATACGTTTTATTTTTAGAAAAAACTCATTTGCAGAAAAGCTAAATAAATAATGGCGCCTCTTATTCACCGCGCTTCGATAACGGAAGTAAAGATGTTTGGCCCCGTAAAACATGAAAATATCTCTGAGTCAGGATGGCAGATACACGAGCCAATCTGCTAAGATGCTGGATTCTGCATTGCATCCGGTGCTCAAGTTGCATTAGCTTAGTCATAGGGTTAAAGCGAAATAGCTCTTTGCCTTGAAGATGAGATTTAAAAAAAAATATATTTACATGCGACTGGCAAGTACGGACACCTCGTACGTAGTAATAATGATGTATGCTCGAAAGTAAGGGACTATTTTGAAGGTTTTTTAAAATCATTTTGCAAGAACACTTTTGTCATAGAGAATTCTCAACTCGACAGGGTACTTCTCAAACATAGAATATAGACAGAATTATATGTGAATACACTACAACATTGATGAGGTGACTTAACCATATGTGTGCATTCATAAATATATATTAACTTTTTTGTGATTTTTTTTTTTTTGCCCATTGCATTTTATGTACACAATATTTGTTTGTTTTATCTTGTGTACAATAAAGAATATTTTACTTACATATGTATGTATAATCTAAAGGCAAGGAAGTGCCACCGCCAACTTCAGCACAAAAAAAATGGCATAGACATACCATCCTTTTTTTGAAACCATTCAGGACCTTTTCGATACCCTATAACTTCGTTGTGGATATAACAAGAAGCTTGAATTTTTAGTGATCAAAAGGACATAGTATAACTAGGAATTTTCCCAAATTACATTCAATTTGAACGTACCGCTTAAAAACTATTGCAAGTCAAAGTTTTTAAGTTTGAAACTGAAATATTCGCTCATTCACTGATCATCAAAATTCTAAGATAATTCTGGTAGACACATGCACTTCAAATTTTGAACACAATTATAAGTATTTAAAAACTAAAACATAATGCAATTTTAGTCAGGAAAAGGTAGGTAAGACGGCAAATGAAAGAAAGGGATATTGCATGATGGGTTGGGGAGTGGAAGCAATAGTTTGAGCAGGTCAAGGTCTACCTCAAACTGGCTGTTGCCGGTAAGTCTTTCACAAGGTTTTCGTCATGCAGAATTGCAATATTGACAATTATTAGCCAGAAGAGCTCTATCAGTGATGATAGATAGATCTAGACAAGCGGCAGCGTATCAAGCCAAGATCATAATAATAACTTTTTTTTTGTTAACTTCTCGGTATTGAGTTTATTTTCATGCAATTCATAGGTATAGTAAGGTAGGTACGGAAGAGAGTAGGCTCCTGGCACAGGCATTCTACATGCTTAAAAGGAGTCTCCAACAATAAATGTAGTAATGTATACCTGTGCTTATAAAATAAAGTTATTATTATGATTATTACTTGACACACCACACACAGCGCCGTCTGATAGTATTATGGTAACCAGACTGCTGATAAAAATACTTATAGATCCCAATACAATGTGGCTCGACCATTTTTGAGAACTGGGTCGGGCATGTAATATGGCACCTCTGAATTCACGAGATTGTAATGTAATGTTAATGTACAATCCTGGCTACTTAGTTGTGTCTGTGAATTTTTTTTTACTGTTGGTAAGACGAGAACAACCAGAAATAATATGCCTATATATCAGTTAAAAATCATCAACTAAAAATTTTTAAAGGTTTTAAGGAATTTATATTTACCCTAATTGCATCGTACTTAAAACGTTGAGGGTAAAAACATCGTGAGTAAATCTGAAGAGCAGAGAGAATGCATTTCGAAGAGTTGTGAAGGCTGTCAGCCAGCACTATGGTAGCGTGGTGGACTAAGCCCTGGCCGTAGGACAGTCTCTATATATTATGATATTGTTTTTATTTAAGTATACGATTCGCTTATTTGCAAAAAATAAACGTATCAAAATATATAATAAATATTAAACTCAGCCACGAACACGACATAAGCGAATTCACTAATCATAAAAAGCCGGCTCGTATAGCCAGCGATATTGTAAATTTGCCACTAAACTATCGGCCGTATCCAATAACTGCATCTGGAACGGATCCAGCATCAGCTAGGGGTGACTCGATCACTATCGATTGTTTATACAAACATAAATATACTATAAAAACCCTTACTGATTTGTAGATGTGGCAGGCCTTAAAAACCTTTCTTTAGCTGGCTGTTCGCATGCATCAAACTTGTAAATGTTACTGCTCCAATGAATATCAATCCTAATTGACACATCGGGCAGGAGTAATCTCTATCTAACCTACGCTGAACGGCATTTAACTTGCAGATCTCTCCGTAGGATCACACGCGTGTGTTCGGTGTAGCGTGCGCCATAAACTATAAGCGAATTCATTAGTAGCAAGAATATCTCATATTTGAGTACTTATTAGGCTGCATGTTGCAAAGGTTCGGTAAATATAACCTGTAGTTTCTATGTGGGCGCGATATCGAGATTAAACTTTTTACATTTTTGTTCTAAGAGTTACTATTTTTTTAAATGTTTCGGTAAAGTAAGCCATCTGTTTTATTTATCCGTGCATCAGATGTAACATAAATAAAACAATACAAGCACAGCATCAATTGAATGAGACTATCAACATTTTACAGTTCATAGTTTCTGTGATATACACGGCTACCCGCATTTTTTTGTAAAGATTCTTTAGTGGTAATGGTGTTGTCGTTAAGCAGCCCTTCATGAATTACGCAAAACATTGAATTCAGTAAAGGTTCTCATCCTATCTGAAACTAGAAATTCAACGATTATGCACACTTTTCGTAAGTGAGAGGGCAGGGTATACAAAAAAAAAATTGTTAACCGGGCCAGATTTTTTCAGAAATGCCTGTTTTTTTTTGTATTGAAGTGAAAGTAAATAAGACGATTACAAGTGTGCGTATAATCTATATGAGGAAAATGGATACCTATTTTAAAATTTTGGAAATTAAATTATTATTAAAAAATAATTTTACTGGATCAAGCTTCGTCTTGATATATCAGCCACCAATCAAAATATAACTTTATTGTGGGTTAAGACATTAAAAACCATGAAAAGAGAATTACCTCTCGTCAAATTTATTTTAACGCATTTTTCTTAGATACCGGCTAGTCCTAAAAAGCTTTTCATGTGACTCTCGCACTCTCGCCTGTGTTTAAACACAGATATTAATATTAAAAAGTTATTTGCACTAAACTTTTTTTAACGCTGACGTGTAATAAGGATCATAAACTACCTAATTTATTTTAATCTATGGTGAGTCATAAGTAATCTAGGTTTTGAGACGAAGTCTTTAGAACGAATGACGTTCAACGTTGGCTCCTTAGATATTTATTATATAAACAGCTTCTATCTTAGATTTTGTGTTAGTGTTCATAATTTTAGTAAATAAATATTAGGTGTGTGAGTGAATATGTTTTCAGATGATTTCATAATAAAATACCTAAAACATTTTGTATGCGTATTACGCACGAATACTGACCTAGTTATCTTGTTTAATTTGCGAGCCACAGTCACCAACTAAAGTCAGTCTCCTTATCTCTCTATAATATATTAGAAAAGTTCTGAAATATTTTTATCGTAAGTTTTATTAACTTTAATTAATATTTTTATCAACAACTAGTCATCCGCCCGACTTCCCATGGGTGCAATTGCAGGTGCAGGTGCAATTTACAAGCGATGCAATAAATAAATACTCGGCGTAGTTTTCTCTTAGTGAAAGTATTTTTAGAATTCACATCCATACTTACAAAATGTTACCTCTTGCAAACAATATTACTTTAAGCAATTGCACGACATGTTCGTTTGAATATGTAATTTACAAACCAAACAAAGTCATTCACGACATAATACATACATAGATTTGTTAACAATCCATTATTATATGATCTAATTATGTTCCATCTAATCTTGTATATTGTTCGTCGACAGAACTGTCGTAAAACGAAACTCAATAAATGCACCATTAAACGGAAACGAGGATCACTGCTTTATTAAGACTCTATGGTAAAAACCATAGCCAAAACCATATGAATTAATAGAGCAATAAAAATAATTTTATATAATAAATTTTAATGTGGGAGATCCATGCTTCGGCACGTATGGGCTGGCTCGACTCCGCTCGATACCACGGCCTCACAGAAAACCGGTAGTGAAGCAATGCTTGCATTGCATTTCGCCGCGTGAGTGAGGTTACCGGAGGCCCTAACCCTTTCCCTCTCCCCTAATCCCGTCCTTCCCCTCTCCCCTTCTCCCCCCTTTAATCCTCTCTCCCGTCTTCCCGCTCTTCCGCCATTCCCACCTTAAAGGGCGGCAACGCACTTGTGACTCTCGAGTTACAGGTGCCCATGGGCGGCGGTAGTCATTTACCATCAGGTGACCCGTCTGCTCGTTTGCCCCCTATACCATAAAAAAAAAAAAATATCATAATGACCCTGTAAAAATTTTTCACTTTGTTAATCTGCGGTAAAATCTTGTCACTAATTTTTTTAGCACTTCATTTAATCGTTTCAGTGTAATTTTGGAAGACATAATATGTACATACTCATACATGGTATGATTTCTTTATATATTTATTTATTTATTAACACTTCCTGCAAATATATTGCAAAAGGCGGACTTAATGCCGTAGGCATTTTCTTCCAGTCAACCTTTGTGTGATGCAGAACTGCGTGTGGCAGGTGTATATTTAATGGTCATGATATAAAGGAATTTAAAAAATGTATTATATAAATAAGCCTACATACGTGTGCTTGATATACATACACATATAGTAAATAAATGTACACATGTATATACATACATATATAAATACAAAAACATAAATGATAAAGACACTTGTAAAGTGTTATTCTGATGATTCCGCCAATAAATCTCTGTAGAGTTTGCGTACTTTAACCTTAAAAGTGAAACGGTTAGTGGACATCCTGACTTCTTGTGGAAGCGCGTATATCTGTCCGTGATTCAATAAAATTTCTTTCTTCCTATGTCGTACCATGGTTATGTCATCTTCCGCCTGACCGTGACCATAATAGCTTGTTATTGATTATTTTTAATGTAATAAAAACTCAATAATTATGTATTACTGCATAGAAAAATAAAATACAGCAAAAATATTAGCGTATCCGTAAATATGCCAATTACGGATTAATCATAAAATATAACGGAACATGAAAAAGGTTTTAGACCATTTCAATGTGAATCCGTAAAAATGAATGAAATGTTATGAGAGAGATCCCGTGCTCCGTAGCATTTACTGTAAGTTGAATGTTCACATCTAGCTTCCCTCCAACTCAACCATCTTAAGTGGGCAAAAGCTCAAATGAACGAGTTCATTGCAGCGTGTGTTCTTAGACCAAAACGAACCGCGTACCTCAATTAGAACTGGAGAAATAGAGAAAGAAAGCCACGAAAACTTGACTTCTTTAACTTCAGAAGGGTAAGATTTTCAATGCTTGATGACAAATCTGTGCATTACCTTTCATTAAAAATATCATCGATGTATAATTTTTTTTTATATTTGTTTATTTTTGAAAAACCGCTCGACTGATTTCGATATAATTTAAATGGGACCACCTGGGAAGTATACCCTTTGAAACAAAATAATTATTTCCCAAATTGTTCAGGCGTATTCAAATATTAGGTGAACATACGTAAAAAAAAAGATTCCGACGAATTGAGAACCTCCTCCTGTTTTGAAGTCGGTTAAAAAAAAGGAAATCGGTAAAACAGAATACCGAACGAACTGGGAATAGATTTTATATTTTTTTTAAATATATCGATGCTCACCAATAGACTACCTGTCCAAGTACGTGCAATGTATGTCTGCTTATTAAAAAATATTATTCTTTATTACTTACAAATCCCATTTAATTAATTGTTTTGTATTATAAATGCATATGTAATGCTACTAGCAGCGCCTTGCGGTTTCAAACGCGTAAGTCCCGATCCAGTGGAAATATCGGGATAAAAAGTTAGTTAAAGCACGAAATATAATGTTGAGAAGAACCATTACTTTTTTGTCGACTACGCTACCCCAGACATGCGCATACAACTGTCGGACACAATACCGAACTATAAAACATTTATTAATAAAACAATGAAACAATTACATTGCAATGCAAGTGTTATTTATTAAATACTCTAATAAATGTTTTTGTCCAAACCCCTCTCCCTCCTGGACCAAAAGCTGGGTATGCTCATGAATGTGAAGTTCGTTAAAATTATAGGGAACTAGATGACCCGCGCAACTTCGTCCGTGTTTGTAAATTTTCCCCGTTTTTGCAACATTTTTCATTGATGCTCCGCTCCTATCAGTTGTGGTGTGGCCTATAGCCTTCCTCAATAAATGGGCTATCCAACACTAAGAAAAAATTCAATTCGAACCAGTAGTTCCTGAGATTAACGCATTCAATCAAACAAACAAACTCTTCAGCTTTATAACATTAGTATTGATTGTTGAGTGTTCCGTTACTTTAAAAGTTTAGCAAACTCTGTTCTAATAAATCCCAAATAAAAATGTCATCATGGCTATAAAAATAAAATTTTAACGGAATGTCTAAGATGAAAACTTCATAGAGACATTAGAGATTAATAAATGTACGACACACATTTGTATGTTGTTAACTGTTAACACATAATTCAAATTATATATTCACCTAGTAATGCAGACATACAAAATAATTTTATTATGAAGTGTTTTGATCGGACACGAACAGTTTTCTTAACTAATCATTACTTTTGTAAGCTTACACACGTATCTAGATAATAAAAACTTTAATTGCACACAAGAAGGAAGTTGTAACATATAAAAATGCTAAGAGTCGAATTCTGATGAATATTATTATAAAGATTTCCGGATGCGTTGTAAAATAAAAGTGTTTTATTGACGTTAATGGCCCCATCGAAATAAGCTTCAGTCTCTGGTTATTACTTTTTAAATTTGAAAAGAGAACGCGAGTGAGTCAAAATTCGAAAATGAATGAGGTTGACTAAATCCGATGATATTATCGTTATAGTTCTTTTAAGTAGGCGATAATTTATGGCATACATTATTTTTATTTATGTGTAGCTAATAAATATGTTGTAAACTATTTTAATATATTAGTAAGCTTATCACACCTCATAATTTATAACTGTAACGATACACTGAAGATATCATTGTGTGTATCGTGATACGGAGGTCTTCTCCCATTTGTAAGATTTGATCAATAATACGATTTAGAAGTATGTAAGTTATTTTCTTTAAGTTTCTTTAGTTATATTGTAGATATATTCAATTACAATCAGTTCTTACATTAATTTTATGGACCGAAACAACACACAATTCTACAATTTCACATCACTCACAGTCCTTTTTTTTATAGTATAGGGCAGGCAAACGAGCAGACGGGTCACCTGATGGTAAATGACTACCGCCGCCCATGGGCACCTGTAACCCAAGAGTCACAAGTGCGTTGCCGCCCTTTAAGGTGGGAGTAGGAGAAGAGGGGGAGGGAGGAAGAGTGGGTAGAGGGGAGAGGGGAAGGACGGGAATAGGGAAGAGGGAAGACTCACTGACGCGGCGAAATGCAATGCAATCATTGCTTCACTGCCGGTTTTCTGTGAGGCCGTGGTATCACCGGTATCACATATGTGCCGAACCATGGCTCTCCCACGTATCATATTCCTCCGCTGACATGGACGTCACAAAGCACATCAATCATATCAATCAAACAATATTTACGTTTACCTAGATTAGGATTTCTGATAATCTATTATTTTGTTTTTAATATGATGTAATTCTAAATTCAAATTTAGACAAAACCAAGTTATAGAGCCGACCTTTGTACGGTTATGGTATACACGACAAAAAAAATATTATACGGTCGAATTGAGAACCTCCTTTTTTTTCGTCGGTTAAAAAACCTTAATAAAGCTGAAATTAGAAAGAGCACCAAAAATTTAAGTTTTCAATTAATAACCGGTCGTAACTCCACTTACCTAGATATCCTATCAACTTGCAATGAAAGCTGCTAAGTGTGCCTGTACCTGTGTACTTTGGTAAGAAATGTGGGAACATTAAATATACCAGTCGCATGATAATAGTACCAGAGTACATTCTAATATGTTTCGCACAAAGATATACATATATTAATGAAAGGCTACTGACCCATTCGCTTCACGATAATATAGTGCAATAACAAGTCACTACATAATTATTATAATGTCCCCTGCCGCGAGTCTGTGTATTTCTGAGTGTTTGAACGCGATAAACTCCAAAAGTACTTAACGGATTTTCATACGGTTTTCACTAACAGATAGAGTGATTTATGAGCAAGGTTTAGACGTATAATTCGGTAAGGGTTTGTGTAAATTTGCTAAATTATGACGACATATTTTTTTTTTATGGTATAGGGGGCAAACGAGCGACGGGTCACCTGATGGTAAATGACTGCCGCCGCCCATGGCACCTGTAACTCAAGTCACGAGTGCATTGCCGCCCTTTAAGGTAGGAATAGGGAGAGAGGGGGATTAGAGGGTAGGAGACGGGGGAGAGGGGAAGGACGGGAATAGGGAAGAGGGAAGGGTTAGGGCCTCCGGTAACCTCACTCACGCGGCGAAAAGCAATGCAAGCATTGTTCACTGCCGGTTTTCTGTGAGGCCGTGGTATCGAGCGGAGTCGAGCCAGCCCATACGTGCCGAAGCATGGCTCTCCCACGTAAAAATTTCTTAAAGATGTCGGAAAAAAACATGCTGACTGGGAGCTTTACTAGAGTGCGCCGCGTAAACCAAAAGAGTTATATGAAAACAATGTATTTCGGAAATACTCCTTTCAAAAAGATCTATTTAAATAAAACAACGATATATATCTATCTTCTAAAATTGAAACACAATAACGAAAAAAACCCTGTTCTAGACAGGAAAAAAAATTTGGCATATTTGCTCTGCAACCCGTGCAAACCAGAGCCAGGTTGCTAGTTAGTTATATAAATAACGTGTCATATTCAACACTAAGCTCATGTTTTACTATTGCTGTTACTATTCCTCTAAATACTTTCTTTTATACATAACATATGACTATTTATATATAAATTCATTATAATGGTAAAGAATGGCTATACCATTATAGAAATTGATTCTTAAATCCATCCCCTAACGAAAAGAAGTACATTATTTAACAGTCGCCAAGTGGGTACTTATAAAAAAGAAAGAAGAAGATCATAGCAGACTTCTGCAGGACTGGAGCTTCCGACTGGCTCAACTCAGTGTTGTTTTTTCTGCTGGAGAGTCTCTTCTCGCTCTGATGGAAGAGAGGCCAGTTTAGTTGTTTAAAAATAATGAACAGAATTATTAGATTTATTATATTAATTAATGATTCTATAACCTATTTAATAAATATCATCTGAACCATGTAAGGTCTATTGATAAACAAAGATCTCTTGAAAGATACCACATAGTGTCCGGTCTTGTCCCCTCACCGATGCGCTTGAAATTCCACCCAACGGCCCCCTACTACTTTGACAAAATGTCCTAACATTTTGTCAAAGTAGTAGGGGGCCGTTGGGTGGAATTTCAAGCGCATCGGCAAATTAATACAAAACCGAGCATTAATTTGTACCTACATATATCGGCGATATATATAATGGCGATCTTGGACGTCTTCTTATTACTTAGTAGGCTAAGTATTCATTTAAAAATTACACAATAATTAAGTAACAGCTTTGTCAAATTATCACTAATTGACATCGAGGCTACAGATCCGGAGTCTGAATGTATGAACATATCCATTAAAACATTCATTACGCCTTAGTCAATTGTTTCCTTTGTCAAATATCAAATGCAGAGGGAGCCTAAAACGGTTTTGCTTGAGATCGTTGACACCGGACGTAAGAAAAACGTATGGTTATACTTTATGGTTACTTTAATGTAATATATAACCGCGTTTTAAATTTGAATTTCGAACGGCAAGCTTTTATCCTTTGTTTCGTGATGAATAAACGTCTGCGAAGTTCGATATGATGTTTATTGGTGTTTGTTATTTAAAAGGAGATTTGATTTTATTGGTTCAAACTTCGTCCGGGGGTTATTTCAATGGAGGAGGTATTTGAAACTTTTCTTCTTATTCGATGAGTACGTGAGGTACACATAAACTTTTAAGCGAATTTGTGGTCTAGATGTAAGATTATAATAGATATCTTAACTGCCTTGTTTTTTTTTTCTATCTTTCCTATATTTAAAAATGTGTAAAAATTACTGGTATTATTACTGGTACAACGGCCCATCGTACTCAAATTTGTGAGATAAGTTTATTTGAACTGTTTTATTTTGAATTAATAAATTCAACAACAGAGGAACAGACAGACAAGTATTACTTTTATTGTGGCTCCTATTCCCCAGGAAATCATTAATATGGTATTCCTTCCCTATTCTGCTAGCAGTGTTGTATTGGTGGACTCAGGAAGGTGTGTTAAAGATACCAGCACGTGGCCAACAGTTTTTGAGTGCTCCCTGTTATATTAATTTATATTGTTATTTAGCTGGTCTTAGTGAAACTAAAATTACCAATGCTTTTTAAATTCGCAATGAGACCGCAAGAAACAATTGAAAAGCAGACTTAAGAAAATTATATGCCTACGACAATACTTATTAATATTACTGTAATCTCATTTGACAAATCACCCACACTAGATACACCCACGTGTGGCTAAATACACGGTATGAATGAATAACGCGTATAAATGGAGGCGCGTGCGCTGCCAACGCGCGCATTGTCAATCGCCATGCGCGCTAATGATACATCTCTTTTTGTGTTGTACAATAGAAACGAGTCTTTTTTTCGTTAAGTAATGTATTTCTGTAAGTATGATGAAATTAAGATGTTTAAGAGTCTTAATCTGTTGTAATCCGAGGATTCGTGACTCTTAACACAGATTTTAAAAAGTTGGCGGTATATCTAACTAATAATTTCAGTAAGAGAAAAAACGTCTGACATTAATGACATTATAGATAATAAATACTGAAGAAAATGGTGTATTTGGATTTATGAGGTTAATTAAAAAATAACTTTTTGAGATCGACACGGCAATCCATGAGGTTGACTGATTTACAAATCAGTCACACAGTAGGAAAAGTTTTTTCTAAAAAAATACTTTTTTTTCCTTTACAAAATACTTTTATGTTTATATTCTTTATATTGCCTATATATTAACTGTTAATCAATACTTATCGACTTAAATCTTAATAATTTTTAAATGTTTTCCTAAATTTCCTCACACAGTTCGAAATTTTCATTATTTTGCCATTTCTAACTCGCTCTCGTTCATTTTTTACGCAGCACAGTAATTTTTTCTTCATTGTATAATTCATTAATTTATTTTAATTTACTTTAATGGTATCGTAATAAAGTGTACTATATCAGTGAAAAACACTTTTCCCAGATATTATATGTCAGTAAATTAGACGTTGGTACATTACGCGCCTATTTTTTCCCTAATAATAATATTTTTAGAGTTCCGTACCCAAAGGGTAAAAACGGGACTAAGACTCCACTGTCCGTCTGTCTGTCTGTAACCAGGCCGTATCTCATGAACCATGATAGCTATACAGTTGAAATGTTCACAGATGATATATTTCTGTTGCCGCTATAACAACAAATACTAAAAACAGAATAAAATAATATAGTGTCTAATGTTGTATAGAGATTGGTACGGATATTTTTTACAAAAATAATAATAACATAAATAATTTCATTTCTTTTTATAAGAAACTAGACAGGCTTTCCCAAATAGACTTCAATTTATGTGATAAAATGCTTATAAAACATTTACAATTTTTCACAAATCATATTGGCGAGAAAATTGAAGGAATAAATTGACGCGTAATGTACAAACGTCTATAACTTATTGACGTATAATATCTCGGAAAAGTGTTATAAAACTAATATAGTACAATTTTTTACGATATAACTAAAACTAGATATATTTAAGTGTTTGTAATAATAACTATTATTACAAAAATAATAATATAACAAACCTTTAATTTATTTTAATAACAAATTTATGTATATATTTCGAAAAAGACTGGCTGGAGTAGTTAGTGATCCTGACTGCTGAGCCAGAGGTCGTGGGTTCGATTCCCACCCAGGACAAATAATTGTGTGATGAGCACGATAATTTGTTCTGTGTCTGGGTGTAATTTATCTATAATATGTATGTATGATATATAGGTATAATACGTATGTAGAAATATATAGCGAACGCGACACGACAAAACGTATGTTATGTGGTTCCCACAAGTATGTTTATCAGCAGTCTGGTTATCATAGTACAGGTTCTGCCTAGTTTGGGATCAGACAGCCACGTGTGAGATGGGTGAAGTTATTATTAAAAAGATACGTAGAAGGTACAATTTTATAACTCTTAGTAGTTATAAGCTCAAAATATCATTTTAATCAGATTAGATCATAGAGTATAGCTGCCGCACTATATGTAATAGCATGTTCGAATCTATACCTCGGTTTTCAAAGAGCATACCTTTTACTACGACATACGTATTGTATACGGTATACTTCTTTACAAAACTGAAATATTGCTTTTCTTGTCTTGTAAGACAAGAATGGCATGCAGCAGAGTGTTTCGCGGGGGGGGCTAATCCGCAACCGCTCGATCGCTAACCTGACACATTGCGCTTCCGTCACTTTGATTTGTTTCACGTTCACGTTGTCTGATCTCAATCGTACATTTGTTTATGCTAGGCTGGGGCTACCCTTACTGAGCTGACTGACTGGCCTGAGTTGGTCTAGTGGTTAGTGTAATTTTGATGGAAATTTACGCGATAGGTATTATATACCTCTGAATTCGCCGTACTGTGGTAACTAGATTAACATATTAACATACTTACATATTACTTAATACGTATGTACTTATATTATAGACAAAAAAATTAGTTAAGGTAAATTAGTCGTGGAAGAGCCATGCTTCGGCATTTATGGGCCGGCTCGACCGGAGTGATACCACGGCCTCACAGAAAACCGGCAGTGAAGCAATGGTTGTATTGTTTTTCACCGAGTGAGTGCGGTTACCGTAGGCCGTAACCCTTCCCTCTCTCCTCTCCCCCCCTCCCTTCCTCCCACCTTAAAAGCCGGCAACGCACTTGTGACTCTTGAGTTGCAGGTGCCCATGGGCGGCGGGAGTCACTTACCATCAGGTGACCCGTTTGCTCGTTTCCCCCTATACCATAAAAAAATAAAAATTACACCTAGACACAGAAATGATCACATTCAGAAATGATCGTGCCCACAACACAATTATTTGTCCTGGGTGGAAATCGATCCCACGACCTCTGGCTTAGCAGTTAGGATCACTAACCACTAGACCACCAGGTCGTCTTCTTTGTTTGGCCCCTACTCCAGTACCCGTCAACTTCCGTACATAAAACTCTCTTAATCACATTTAGTACATCCCTAAACAATAAAGAAGAACATTCGTTAAAATATATGTAAAATATAAACCGCTCACTAATTAGGTAGCTGATCTTTTAACAGTTTTCCTCTGCCTCATCCGTTTCCAGACACAGCATGTCCGTCTCAGACACGCTTTAATGAGAAATATACGCGAATGTACCTACACTATTGTATGATACCCGACTATGTTACAACGCTCAGATGCTGTGTGATACCTAGCACTACACCGCTAATAATTTCAGATATTGTTTATAATACTTGCATTTGGACGATGGTGTAGCATCATACAATACAAGGTTGCCAAACATATTGGGTTTAGACGTATACAGAAAGATTTGTTGTTAAATTCGAGAATATGGTTATCGAGACACTTCATACTCAAGACGAGACTACTAAAATTTTTAGAAATAGTACCAATGAACCTCAAGATAGTCATGCTTACTCAAGAGCTGCATGAGCCCTGAGGAAATAAATACCTTTGTATTATGTATTTATTACAAATAGATACATTAATCTAAAAAAATGCTGTTAATGTTCATACCGCCAGTGTCATATTTGTAAGTACACGCTCGAAAATAAAGTAATATATATATATATATATATATATATATAATAAAATAAAAAAAAATTATAACCCTTAATTTACTGTCAAAGTTTTCCCATTGGATGACCAATAATTGACATGTAAATTTGTACAAAGTATTTTTCTTATATTTTCCTTATGGCAACTGAGCCAACTTATGTATAAATATAACAAACGAAAATTAAAAAAAAATTAATATGGCACGAACAGGCGATCCCTTTGAAGAGCTGACCATAAATTAGGACAGTCGTTAATGCGCAGACGTGGTTAGGGTTGCCCACTTAAAAGCATTCATTTAAAATTCTCGGTTACGCGCCAATATATTGTGGTCAATTACGTACATCAAAAAAATTATGTTAAAAATATATGAAAACGCTGGTAAAATATTACATATTTCAAGTCTAATTTGTCTGTTCTAATAGTTCTATAAATTTCTTTTTGTTACACAAAGCTGTTAGACTTTCATTAGCAAGCCGTCTAAAGCTACTATTTAAATATTTTAAAAAATTAAATGGTGTCCGTTAGCAAGCGCGTCACTTGTCTTGAGAATGGTTACCGACTTGGCTATTTTGTAAATTATTCGTAGTAGCTGAGTATGATTTTAAGGAAAAGATAAACTGAATAAGTTACCTAAAACTAAAGGGTTAAAATAAGAGTGTATTTTTTTTCTATGGAATTAAACATATTTGTGTTGTTTAACAAATATTTTAAGATACGTATGCACGCTACCTACGATGCTGCTAAATGATAGGAAACTTAGATTTATTAAAACTAAGTCACTTATGATATTGACATTGATGATGATTGTAGTGGTAGTACCCGCGGCGCGATCAAGGACCGGTTGTGAATTAATTTATAAATGAAATGTATTCCCAATAAAATGTCTTATGAATATTGACGAAATCGCTGACGCGGTATGTGTACAATTTCACATATTTATATTATAAAAACCTCTGAATGAGCCAAAAATGGTCTTTATTACTAAGACCAGTGCTATTAATATTATTATTCTCTTTATTTATTTAATATACCTACATATAAATTACATTTTAAAATACACTATAACAACAACTGCGATTAATGAGATCAGGAAAAAATTAAATAAGTGTGAACTAAAACTTACACAGAACAGATATTAAGCATATATATATAAAAAAAAAACAAATATATTTAAAAATATAAAAAATAGTGTCCCACCAGTATCGGGTAAAGGGACCAAGCTACCGGTGGTTAGGGTTCACAGATAGAAACCTCCTCACCATGCATGCCGTATCGAGGAGGACTGCCTTCTGCATCAGGCTCTTAATCCAGCTGCCTAACGTGAGCCTCTGAAGGTGTTGGTCGAGACTCTTAGCAATGAATCCATGGGCCGAAATGACTATCGGCACAATGATTGCTGAATCCACATCCCACATATCGACAATCTCGTGGGCTAAGTCCAAATATTTTATTTCTTTATCTTTTTCGGCTTTTAAGAGATTGTCGTCATGGGGAATAGTGATGTCAATAATCATTGCTCGGCGCTCTAATCGGTCTATCACCACTATATCAGGCTTATTGGCAACAATAGTCCTGTCAGTGATGATGATCGATCCCAGTACAATGTTGCACGACCATTTTCGAGAACTGGGTCGGGCACATACCTGTAGTATGGTAACTCGACAGCCACAAGGTTGTTATTATTATTACCAGTATTATACTCACACAAGAAGTGATATTCACGGACAGATGGGATCTTTTAGTTCCCATAATGACAAAGAAAACTAGAATGTACAAATATGTATAATTATACAAACAGGTGTACAGGAATTGCGGGCAAAAGAAAACTCATTTTTATATATATATATTTATATTTATTCTATTATATTATATCTATTATGACTATATATAATTTTATTTCATTGACTCCCTTCACAAACACCGTTTAGTGTGACCCACGTGACGAGTATTTTTTTCAACTTATTAAAAATATAACATTAAACTCACCGATAACCAGGACTCCTTAACGTGCTGTCTATAATATGTTCTTGGACCAGCCATCCAATGTTCGCTTCGGGTTGATCTCTTCGAAGCTCTTGGCTAATAAAACTTACTAGATGATATTCTCGTAAGAAATTTTTTATACCATTATTCCTTTTTCAAATTCAAATTCAATATCTTTATTTCATAAAATTGCTCAATAATTATTAGAAATCGCCAATGAACAAAAAATATTGATCAACAGTTAGGTTACTTTGTCAAAAGTAAACGTTTTCAGCTAAGTATTACTTAAATAGGTGTATAAAATATTTGACGTATTAATTTCTAATCTAAGAGATCTGTTGCTGATATGGCAAAAATCGTATAAGCGCTTCCGTGCATGGTAGTCTCCAATACATTTAGTGACTACCAAACGCAAGCAAAAATAATCAAAAAGCTAAAAAACTAATCCGATCAACTATCAAAATGTATTTTGTAAATTGCCCTGGCCTGTTGGTGTAGTGGTTAGTGATACTGACTACTAGACAGAGGTCGTGGTTTCGATACCCAGTGGTTTCCATACCCAGAACAAATAATTGTGTGATGAGCACGATCATTTCTTCTAATTATTCCACTAATATTATAAATGTGAAAGTTTGGATGGATAGATGGATGGATGGATCTTTGTTACTCTTTCACACCAAAACTACTGAACCGATTGCGAAGGTATGTAGATAGCTGGAGGCCTGGATTAACATATAGGTTACTTTTTATCCCGATATTCGCACGGGATCGGGACTTACGCGGGTGAAACCGCAGGGCGCTGCTAGTCTATCATATATCAATCATTTAGTAAGATATAAGTATGTTTATCAGCTGTCTGGTCACCACAGTACAGGCTCTGGCTAGATTGGGACTAGACCAACCTTTGGTACTTTCATTTTACTAATCATTATATAGAAAATAAAAATATGACTAATAATCAGTTATTTTTCTACTAAATCTAAAGCAACTCAGGTCATTTCAAGCGTTTACAATGTTGAAATTTCACCAGTATACAACATAACGGAAACACAATATTCCCAGAAAGCGATATGTCATTTAGCAGTTTTCACAATTCAGTTCAACCAAAAAGGTCTAACACTAGAGAAATGAGAAATATTTAAGCCAGCACATTCGTACCACTTGGCACGAAATTCTCTTTGCCAACCTGCTAAGGCCGCGTGAGATGCATAATTTACGATTTCCGCCAAAAAGTCTGGCAACCCTATAAAATTCCACGATTCCTACCACTTAAATTTGACAAATAGATGTCCCTGGTGAAGAAGAGTATCATTATTTATCATGGCAATATTATTTTATGTTATACAGATTAGCAATCAATAAATCATATTTCATTATTTCCGCCTGTTAACCGTTAAATTATTTTAATGAGCTGGTGATTAATTTGTTTTAGAACGATTGAAAGCCATCTGTACAGTATTAATTTTAGTTGCAAATTATTTTACGACATCTGTAAAATAGTACCTATGATTGTAACAAATTATACAGAGGTACCAATATTGTAATAATAGGTAATAATTTCACATAAACAACACAACATCAATATTTTAAATATTTTAATTGAGTTTTTACACATAACAAAAGTTTTAGAATTAATTTAAAGTATATTCGTTCCGATTGAAGACATTATAAACGTGTGAGTGGAACTAATAATAGGATGATCTTGATATGATTTTATATAATTAGTGGAGATACTAAACCAGACAAATACAATCATACATAAAAATGGCTAAAAATAAAGGTTAAAACCATTATTTTAAACTGTTACAATCACATTTAAACAAAACAAAGTTATTTAAACCTATTATATTTAATTGTTTTAGGATCGTTTAAACTTAGACTTCGATGGTCAAAATAGGCGTTAGTAACGGACCTCTGCCAATACTACTTAATGAAATAAAAATAGTTACCAAACGATTATTTCTCTCCAATGAAATCGTATGCTTCGGAACGCAAAAAATATCAATAGTTATTAAAACTAAAATAGCACTTCAATGACCGAATCATTGATGTTCCTAATAAAATAAAATTCATTTCATATAAATGTATATATTAAAATAACTACACCATCAACGTTACTAAGAAATCAATAAATAACACTTCCAACAGTAGAGCTATCTAATGCTTTGATGTGTTCTTGTAAAGCTTTTAAGCATATTGAGAACCGCTTTGTTCTCTTAACGAAATCTATTCTCTGTAATGGATATTGCATACAGCCGTCGCTAAACATACATATTATAAAGACAAACAGATAATGAATAAATGCTTAAATAAACTATCTAAGAAAAAGTAAAAAAAAGTCTGTCTGCCACGAAAACTATCGCGCATTTTGCTGTCAGTAATTTTGATAACCTACTTTTAACCGTAACTGTTTATATTTATGTCAGCTCGTATATAAAGCGGCAAAACACAAGAGTTCAGACTTTATTATCAATAACATTATAATTCTTTCCATTAAACAAGTAGGCAAATAAATTGAAACGTTAATCATATAGGAGACCTATGAAATGTTTGCTTTAAAGTTCTAACACAAAATAACAAATTACAAATCCATTACACACGGGAAATATTTGTCTTTCCTGTAAGTTGAATCATCACAATGGCTACTAAATATAATATTTCAAAGGAACTCTTAAAAATTTACGTGTAAATATTATCATTTAACACAAACAGATCTGCCGAAACACTTTGTGACAAACCAGGCCTTGAAGCGTGCTTCGCTCGTTAACGGTCTCCCAAAAAAAATACTTCTAAGAAACGCACAATATAAGTAGTCCAAAATATTGTCATTCTAGTTCAAAAAGTATCGGAAGTAGAAAAGCTTCTTTGATATAGAAAACAAGTTTCGTGAACTAGACGAGTAAAAAACGCGATTTCCTTGGGCTATTACCAACGCAGATAAACGTCTAAATGCTGGCATATATTGAACTATTAAACAATATTACCATTACTCATTCCTGCGAACACTTCTTCTATACTTAACCCACAAATTGAGTCATATTGTAACATAAACTATAGGGATTACTCCGCTTCTATTTAAGCACATAATTTAATCATTTTTCATCAGTTCCCCAGCTATTAGTGTACGGTATACAACGCGTACGGGTGCTCCGTTTCGAACGACGACGTGTGATCTCATAAATCTGTACGAGAGCAGCTGACCTGCTAATCTAGTTTACGTTAATTCCTCCAAAGATTAATTTTCCAACGATTACGCAGCCCGGCGTCATTACTGATCAGACTACATGACTGGCGCGGGCATAACCATGGACACTGCGCGCTGACACTGATCCAACATAACATGAAACGAACAAATCATGAGCCAAGCGCTGTCACTGCTCAAGTTCATAAAAATACCAAAAAAGTTACACCAACTTGAAAAAAGAAAATAATGAAAATAATAAGCGTGATGTCGCGGACTTCCTCGAACGATAACACTGCCAAACAAAATAGTGCCTTACATTATAAATAGTGAATATTGGTGCTTCGAAACAATAAATAATGTTAGTGGACACATACACACGGACGATAAGGTCAAACGTTTAAGATGTTAGACGTTTTTCGCGGATTAAAGAATCTTATTAAAGTGAACTATGTACATATCGATTCACCGGTATTCAGGCTGCACTACTCGATCACTGTTATTCTACTGATCTCGTTCAGCCTGATCGTGACCACGAGGCAGTACGTAGGGAACCCTATAGACTGCATACATACCAAGGACATCCCAGAGGACGTCCTCAATACATACTGCTGGATCCACTCAACGTACACGCTCAAAAGTTTCTTCGACAAGAAGGTGGGCGTCGAGGTGCCGTACCCAGGCATCGGCAACAGCAGGGAGAAAGGAGAAGAAGATATGAGCGACAGAAAAACGTACAAATATTACCAATGGGTGTGTTTTTGCCTATTTTTTCAGGTGAGTCTTAGTTTTTAAGACCATATTAACTACAACTAAGCTTAAAAGATATGAACCAAAGTAATACGTATGACTTTTAAATATTTTTGTAAAAATGATGCAACCAGTTCTGGAATAAGACTTAAAATGTAGTTTTACGTAAAATACGTGTAGGTTAATGGTAGTTGTTAGGTGGATATTGCGAATAACTTTAATTTACATATTTTTTAGGTTTTTTTTTTATTTTTTTTTACAAAACATTTTATTTACATTACTAAATATCATAACCTACTCACAAAAACCTATCTAAGGTTTATCAGTGGTAGGTAAGTCGCCGCTGGTCGTTACACAAATTACAAACTACTCGTTTAGTTTTACCCTCTCAATTAGATACGTCTTTAAGACAGTGCAGGATGTCTTTACATTTTTAACACGTAACAATTCATCAATAGTTTCTTGTGGTAATGCGTTTAATACATTTGGCAACACATACTGCATAACGCGTTTCCCATATCTATTATTAAATTGCGGTATGTTATACTGTCGCAGATAGCTTAGTGTGCGTAAATGGTCGGGTCGTGAGCATTTCTGCAGTGTGTGTCCGGTCATGACATTCGCATACAATAATTAACTTAATTTTTTCAAATATGGAAAGAACTTTACAGTAACTAAATAATCTACTATAATCCTCTTTATGATTTTCTCTTACTTTTTATGATTTTGTATTTTAAATACAACTTAAGACAGTAATATCCAATATAGTAGTAACCTGTCTGTACAGAAGCATTTTGTGTGTAACCACAAATAAAATTTGCATCAAACTTTTTAAAAGTATATTTCCTAATTTAACATTCACAACTAAACATCTTATATTGTAGGTTTTGGCTTTTATTTGTACCTGTGTCTTGAGTCCTAGAATCCCTGTAATTTAAAAATCATCAGACGATATACCTGAAATAAATTGATGAATTGATGCAAAAATGCAAATCAATATATAAAATTTTTACATAAATTATATTTCAGATTTAACTCAACAATGACACCATCCGTTTTGACGTTACTGTGTCTATTCGTCGATGTCTGTTGAAACATCACAAGCGATATGTTATTTTTAAAATTAACACTTTGCTGTATTAAGCTTTTGACGTTTTGATGACAGCCGCTTTTTGTTCAAAGCATCAAACATAGAGTTTTTAAAAATAAATATTTGTTTTTTTATTCGTGTATAATAATATATTTATCTGATCTAGATTGTGATAAAAGTTTCTTTATATTTTTTAGGTATTAAACAAAGTATCCCGTAATAAGTTACTTTTTATTCATTTCCTAAACCAAAACCATACACAGACCTATCTTTGCATGATATTGGTTTAGGAAATTGCAAATCAAACATTTTGTTTATAAAGATATAGGTATGCATATTACCTACATGATTATGTTATATTTCATTATTCAAATCGTTTTCAAAATTTATCAAGTTTTTGAAGTGAAAACTTCTTTACGGCACTTTGTGCACTTTTGCTATAAGGAAAAGGCACTGAACTCGTGACCGTCACGCTAGTAATACATATATAGATCCACTAGAGGGTGCTAATCTAAACATTGAGTTCTGTTAGCTCCTTATTAATTAATGTCACCAACCTGCTAATTTGACGTTTTAAGTTCGTCTTTTCGTTTAAGTTTTCACTTCTGTCGGCAGTCCCATGACTACTTATTTTCTTTTAAGGATATTCATTAATACCTCTGGGATATAAATTTTCGAAACTAGATGCGAAAAACTATTAAAAGGCATTTTTTAAATTCTCCCCTGTAGGACGTATCCAAATTCCAAAGAAAATAAAAATCAGTTGGGCCAAAGTCTCAAATGTTTCGATTGGTGTTGCAATCATTATACCGGTCATCAGTAACATTACATGAAACGTATAAAAACAGCAATAAAAGCCGTATTCAGTATACTATTAAAACGTGTACTAGGTACCTATTGATTTTCTCTACAGCTTCCAGAGCACGCAAAAACTCCTTGGCGAGTGATGAATCCCATATTCTGTATGCCATCTTGAGATGTTTGTTTCTCTTTCTAAAATTGTCTATGGCATTAAAAAAAGTATATTTATATGATTCTAAAAACAAAAAGTTTGTTTGGTAATTTTAGAATTATAAACACAAAACCTAGATCTGTCGTTCTTGAAATATAAAATCAACATGTCGCAACATAAAGGTGGGCATAAACAAAGTCTAAGTAAAATAATCACAGTATTTAGTCCAGCCAGTGTTAATGTTGCCAACGTTTCACAATATAAATTTATTTTTTATTATTTTTGCCGCTTTAACGATCAGTCAAACTGGGTCGTTAATCAGGAATCCGGAATTCGGGGTAATCAAAATATGTTCGTGTAATTTATAGAGTGCATAGATCGTATGCGCGTACGCTGCTTATGACAAGTTCTTTATACTATTCTTGTGATTTCATCCCAGCCCTACTTAAAAAAAGCGTGTTTATTAATGTTTGTTTATTAGGGCAGATATACAGAAATGCCATATTATATAAATTGTTTACAATATTTTGGAAAATCGTTTAACTTTGATATTATGTTTTGATTATTAAACCAAACACTTATGGTACAAGTCCGAGACGAGCTGCAGACTACAGTCGCAGGCAGCTTTTGGGCCTGCAAACGCGGCTGTAGGCCCCAGTAATTTCCATACCTTTACACGAGACTATGCACTTATGCAGTCCTTTTTGACACTGGTGCTTCGGACTGCCGTCGCTGCGCGCCGCGGCCATGGAGGAGGAAAATTAAAAGAGCAGACAACCGCACTATGCGCTATAATCAGGATCAAATTATTCATATAACAATTATAATTTCAAACAAATTAATTATAAATAAATAATACTTCTTGAATTATTCCGTGCACCTTGCACGACAGATGTCACGACAGTCTTCTGTCCTCTGGTACGATTGTCTTCTCTTCTATTTTTAATCTTCTAAAAATATTTCGAACATGTTCTAAATTCGAGTTTGGTGCCACCAGTCAAGACCTCTGGCGTTTCAAAGAGTTATCATTTTAATCGAAGGAGTATGCAAGCGGTGCGAGAGGTCTCATCACCACAATATCATAGTAATATTCTGTTTTGCAATTATTACCATTGTAGTAGAACGAGAGTGTAAAAATGACAATGAATCAATCTTTGTTTGAGGTGAAAAGTAAAGATTTTTAATCTGATGAATAGTTAATATAGTCAGGTGATTTAATTTTATAGATTATTCGGGTATAAAAAAAACCCTTTTTAATTTATTTATCTCTTTATTGTAAACCTTTAATGTAAGATACAATCAAAAATCAATACAAACATTCAGGCATATCAATTGGCGGTCTTATCGCACACGGCGATCTCTTCCAGACAACCTTTGTACGGATATTAACAAATATATTTCAGGGTAGTGTGTGGTGTACTGAGATAGGTGAATATATGTTTTAATATATACTTAGTATACTATACTTATATTACCATAAACATACTACATACATACATAAATAAATAAATATGTACCTATATATATACATATATATAAGATATTATATATGTATATATAATATTTATAGGTTTGCAATTTTATTTAATTCTGTTTCTAAACAAAACAACTAATGATTCAAGTTTATATAGAAAAAATGTGGAGTAGCGCCCTCTTAATATAATAAAATTTAATAAACATCTCTAACAGTTTTCAACCTTAAATAAATTACAGCACCGAAGGAGGGGGGGGTTAGTTCCACAACTTTGGCAACTGACAATGTTTTTATTAGCCGAGCAGTCGGCTAATGTATGCAAATAGTAGCTGGATAATGTTGTCAATTTTTGTCCGCCATACTCTTGCGTTCCGCTGATGCGACTTTCTATAAAACAATTATGAAATTAAAAGCATTGTAAACGAAATGAAGCTAACAGTAATGTTTTAACTCTCAGTTATTATCCTTTGTGTAAGATTAGTCGCACCTTTGTTAAATTTTAATGTAAATGTGAACCACCCACATGTCAATATATTATACCTGAAAACTCTGCAACTAAGGGGTGTTTTCACGAAACAAAGTTAATGAAGCCCTTATCTACTTTACTACGTACGTACTTACAAAAAAATTATAGGTCATTTATTTTTTGGTCGTAAATCTACATAAATAAAAATTAAATTCTGATCGTTGGTAAGGGCGTCATCATTTTATGTTATAAAATTTGAATGCCGCAAAAACGCACCGCCCGCTGGCGTCTAAAATAATCAAAAGATCGTAATTTATAAATGTTACCGATATTAAGTCATGATGTATATCTGAAAGTCTAAGGAAGTAACATCTGTAGTAAAAAGAAGGGCTAATCCACTGTAGATTTTGGATCGAATTAGAAGTGTCTGATTAGAGTAACTACGCTTTACAAAGGGACGTGGTTAGTCTCAGCTTCTAAGGTAGTGATGTCAGTAGAGTCATAAGGGTTCTATGAGTACCCGAGTGACAAACCTTGTGTTGCGATTATTTATACGCATCTGTAATTTATGCTTGCTGATTGCATTGTAGGCCATGTGCTTGTTTGCCAACTTATTAATGAAAAAGGTCTCCAGTTCTTTACATACCTCACGAGTTTCCTCTGTTGTCATTAGATCTTAAAAGCCCGCCGGTTTCAGTAACTTCTGACCTGTCCTTTCTGCAGAACAACACAAACATTTATCACCGTATGTCAATCATGGTCGTTTCACTAATTAAAACGTCACATGTCAAAATAGTCGGAACTTTAAATCGCTGTCTCGAGACCGCCCCTTAAACAGATCATCAGAATAAAAATGTGCGAGTATCTTGAGCGGCCGTTAATATCGGTTGATTATCATCCCCCTGCCCTCCCTATAATACCCCTACTTATACCCAGTGACCTGATTCCCACTGTATTAAGCTAAGTAGCAATGTTTATCCGAATGGAACGCACTTTACATTGTTTGGAGTTTGTTTTGGAATGTTATGAAAGTTTTTAGAGGATTATAGCGTTGTTTTTTAGGTTTATTTATTTATTGGGATCTCTAACAAGGAATACACCTTACATGCTATATTTAATTCTACAAAAACAATGAGTTAATGTGCTTCCGTAATTACAGGAGACCACATCATGCCAAAAATTATACAACATCCTCATGTTTACAATAAATGCCTAAAAATAACTAAATAGTGCTTAAAATTATTAATAAATAAGTAACAAACATTAGTGGGTAGTATAGCCGACTAAAATTGAGAAATTAAAATTAAAAACTGAAATACAAGTTGAAGTAAAACGGGTTAAATTATATTGTTTGTATTGGTTTAGAAATCTTTACTAATTTCAAAGTTGTTTAAAATAAAATATTTAACAGCCCTTATGAAATATATAATTTTTAAACTAAACATTAGAAGTGATTAAATATAGAAAAGTTTGAGAAACACAAATTTGTTATTTGTACAAGTTTCGCGGGACGTGCCGTTCTTACATTGAATTATAATAATAACTGGAGATCGCGTGGTGGTTGAATTTCGACCATGGTTTTTTCAATGGCCAGTATAACTTGAGCTGTCATTGTATGGACTTACTTACCATGACAGGTAATCACATATACTGGACACGTGTAATTTCATTAAGCCGTTTTCACGTAATTTTTAAAGTTGGTAAGACATATTCTTTTAAAAACTTTAGCTTTGTACATTTCTTTTATATATAAACTGTAAAAATTCCAAAATTCACGTTACTACGATCGCTAAATTTTCTTAAAAAGGGGTACAAAGAATTCTCTTCGCGTATTAATATAATGATGCGCTGGGACCTATAACACAGTGCCACCTAGACCCAAACTAAGCACAGCTTGGACTATGGGTTCATGTACACGAATAAGCCTACATAGATTTATATTTTTTATCTAAATACATACATATTATAATAGAAACACTCAGACGAATGCAGATACTAAACGGGAATCGAACCTGCGGCAGTGGCACTACCGCTGCGCCACCCACACCACTTGCGCCTACCCCCTAATTACGTCACGCTAATTTCGACCCCACGCTGCCCCCCCCGCCTTCTTCTCGTCACAGGCGGTCACATTTTGGGACCCCTCCGGTCCCTAATGTGATGTCACATATTTTGCAATTATACACATACAACTGAATAAATAAAAATATTAATTTAAATAAAAGTGTAGTAGTGTGTGTAGTCTTTCATTTACAGGTAATTGCCCCCCCCCCCTCTTAACGTGTGACGTAATTTATGGATGGCCCCTTATTTCCGGATCACCTAATACCGAGAACATTAACCAATCATTCCGCGTAATCTGTCTACTTACACCAATCTCGAGAAACCAATCGAAGTCTGTTTATTATAAGAGATAAAAGCTTAATGTAACATCGCAGCAGTACCCGGATTAGAACCGGCGTCCCGCGGGCACTGTGGTTGGGAATCTATAGGTTATGATGCTGGGTAAAATATGGTCCGTGTTGTTGCCAATGCGGGTAGGTTTGGCCGTAGTATTATGTAGCTAAATAATTGGTATCTAACGCTTGCGTACTTGGATTATGTATTAAAATTACGCAGTTGCTTTTGCCAAATTGTGATATAGCTGATGTGGAACAGTTCTTTGGGATTATTATTTTGGATAGAAATATTCAGTTAACTGTGCGCAGAGCTGTATGATGCTTCCATATTTGGACGCATGGTTTATTTGTAAATCCTTACTAATATTATAAATGCGAAAGTAACTCTATCTGTCTGTCGCCCTTTCACGTCGAATACTACTGAACCGATTTAAATGAAATTTGATATACAGATAGTCTAGAGCCTGAGAAAGAACATAGGCTGCCTTTTAATGCGAAAAAAGGGGTGTAAGGGGTTGAAAGGTGGGGATGAAAAGTTGTATGGAAGTATCGTCAATTAGCCTAAATAATAAACTTTTCCACGCCGGACGAAGTCGCGGGCACAGCTAGTAGAAAATAAACATGTTTTGATTTCCTGATAGGAGCATGTAAAGAATACGAACTCACGAATTCAGAAGCTATTAGTAATAATAATAACTTGAGACACCTCACTCACGCCTGCCTGATCCCAAATTAGGCAGAGCCTGTACTATGATAACAAGACTGCAAATAAACATACTTATATATTATTAAATACATACATGTTATTGATAAATTACACCCAAACACAGAACAAATGATCCTACTTATCACAAAATTATTTGTCCTGGGTAGGAGTCGCCCCTGGCTCAGCAGTCAGGATAACAAACTAATAGACCAACAGACCCGTAAGTCACAATATTATATTTGTGCTGGTCATTGGATCGCCAGAAGTTCATGGACAGGTCAGGGTGGAAAACGCGCGAGGGAAACTATGGGTATTATTTACTGATTATAGGAAACGGTTACTAATTACCAAAAAGCTTGTCGTGCGGCATGTCTGCAAACATATTAATAATATAAAAATAAAATCTATATTAAGAATTCGGTCAAGGGGTACGGTAGACTCGATTGAAACCGTACCTGAATAATAAAACATAAAAAAATTATGATTTCGAGTCGACATCATATATCCGCAAAGTTCGGATTGTCGAGTATTTTGTTAAATTCTATATATATTACGAACGTCATAACTTAATATACAAGTCGTAACAGACAGGTGTGGTGTAATTTCAGCAGCGTTATGTGTAGTCGACAAACAGTTTATATTATACTAGTTGCGCCCCGCGGTTTCACCCACGTGAGTCCCGATCCCGTCTGAATATCGGGATAAAAAATAGTCTGTGTGTTAATCTACATCTCCAGCTATCTATATACCAAGTTTTATCGCAATCGGTTCAGTAGCTTTTGCGTGAAAGAGCAACTAACATCCATACATCCTCACAAACTTTCACGTTTATAATATTAGTAGGATTACATTATAAACAACATGATATGAATTTTTATGTAAATTTCATGGTTTCTTTATGCAGACCATTTCAGAACCGGACATTCCACCAACATCCTAAATATTAAATACCCATAGTTTAATTCATATCAGTCCTCTCTCATACGAAATATTGGCTTTATCAGTCAATTTTTAAAATGCAATTTGTCAGATTCAAAATTTATTTTGCAAATTTACGTTGATCAAAATTTATTTTGATCAATGTATCAGAAACTCGTTTTGACATCACTGTTAACGTGACAGCTCTGTTAGTTATACAACATTTTGATCAGCCTTTCAGAAACTGGGTTTAAGTAACTTACAGCTCTATGCACACACGTCTGAATGTTTCTAAAAATAATTATTTATCCGAACCCATTCTAGAAATGCCGATACAAACTACGCTTAGTTTGGATTCAGATGTCACTTCGTAATATGTTACAGAATGTTAATAAACAAAACTCAGGTGAAAGTTCATGAAACTAAATAGTGTACATATGCATTACACGTTTACTTGTGTATATTTCTTCACAATAGAATTATACAAGTTGCAATGGACCCCACCTTCGTCCAACACAATGCAATGCTCGCTCCATTAACTTTTAGTATGTTGTATAATTTGCCCCTGTTACACGGCTCAATAGTTTCGTCATCAAAACAACAAATTTAATGTTAGTACTTTGATCAACGACGGTGTGCGAGCTACCACGTTTTGTTCTATTAAATCGCAATACTTTATCCTCATTTGCTGATTTTATTCGAAGACAAGCAGTTCCCTGTAGTGTTAACAGCATTTACGGTCACCGATCTGAAGCTTCCTCATAAATTGGACTATCAGATTCAAAAAGAATTTTTAAATCCGATGCATAGTCCGAACCAAAAAAAACGGAGACAAGGGCGAGTCTGACTCGCACACCGAGGGTCCCGTACAAACTTGTAAGTAGATAATTCGTCGGTCTTGGAAATCGATTGTAGAAGATTTTTTCCCCGTTTTTTCCGAGTATCCCCACAAAACTAGTCTCCGAAACGTATAACTAGAACAATGGTATTTTCAAATTGGATTGAAAGACAAACTTAACTTTGCAGTTTTTAAAATACTCCCTTATACGTAATTTTTACCTTTACTTGTGCTGTCAGACCTTGCTTCTCACCCACTCATATGATTCTAAATCAATGGGAAGTACCCTATAGGTTTTGATTTACCTACGAAGTATTAAAATTTGTTAATCTATAAGACTTAAATACCGTATCTTTTGATTGCGGTGACTTAAAAGCTTATTTTTTACAGCTTCAAGGGACTGCAGACATAAGTATTTGATGTTAACGAATTGATGTCAACGAAGTGATCCAATAAGGGTTCCGTTTTTCTTTTGCAGTACGGAACCCTAAAAACACTATTTATCTTAATATGTTTATACCAATATAACAGTACCTATAGATAATTAGTGTGATGTTTTGAGATAATACTACGTCGAGTGCACAGAGTGTAATTAATCTATAAGACTGTTTTGTTAGTTCTATGAGGTCTTAGTAGTAACATGCCCATGTACCTTAACCTGCGTTAAGAAATGACTGTAATAATATACCATTTTCCTTCTTTTATCGTGCTGAAACTCCTTTTAATAATATCTTACTGGGGAACCGACTAATACCACACGGTGCGCTATACTGGGCCTAAAATGTGTGGTCTGTTGGTGCCGCGAGAATATGTCCCCAACAGTACGCCGCCGCCGGGCCTCGTATACAATAGGTACCTACCTAATACAAAACAGAAAGCGCGTGAGACTCATCTCATTCGTTCTCTGCATAGGTTACTGCCATCGACGGAAGTGTAAATTTTTCTAGTGTGACTGAAACTCTTTGAAAGTCTGTTTTTTAACTTACTCAATTCGAAATAATAAAACGTGTTCCAATATCCTGTTAATTCAATCAGTTTATGTTAACTGCCACCCTAGAAACAGAAGACGTACACGACACGTATTTTAATTAAAATTATGGCTCGTTGCACTAGCCTGCGGGGACGTGACTTCACATAATATGTCCAACAGAGGTTGATAAGCTTGAGGATCTCCTCAAACAGGGCCCTGAATTTCACTTAAGTAATTTTTTATCACCAGATGTAATAGTTATTAAGATTACAGGTTAAATTAAGGAACATGGTCGTTGTGTTTTGGCACAAACAGCGTTAATAAGTTGACATGTGAACTACATTTTTATCTATAAATATAATAAATTTGAACTTATTTCATAACTTATGTTAAAAAAGGTCAAATGTTACTTTACCAAAAATATTAAGTTAGTTAGGCATTAACATAATTGCATGCGATTATAAAAAAAATACAAATTCTTAATATTAGATGCATAAATCGGTAATTCATCCCGTTAACATTTATGAGGTACGATACAGTTTCTCGAACACATAAACATTCTTAATCTCAGATATCGAAATAGATATTATAGTAAGTCCTGTGTTCTGGTCTCCCGAAGTAGTATCTATGACCAGGGTAAAGATAAACGACGGCGTCCTTCACCAGCAGGTTGACTCGCTCTCGCGAGGTCTCTCCAATCGGTGACGGTTCTACTTCGAAGGTCCTAACCTTCCCTAACTGCTTGCGAGCGGCCCCAGGAGGTGATCTAACCCACCAAAACAACAATCAATATCTGTAATCAATTAAGTTTTGGCAATTTGCAGTTTCTTATAACTCTTCCGCCTCATATTGCTATGTACCTCCGTTTTCTCTACGAAGAAATGAAAACAAGAAAAAATGCAATTATGCATAATTTGTACGGGAATCTATGTCGCCAAGCTCACTTATTTGCAAACCTTTACAATACACACAAAATATATGTGATTTAGGGATGATTGATGTTTAGCTGCGAAATCTCGATGTTTTGACATCGATGTTGAGTCCTCTAAAACATCGATACATCGTTGGTATAAGTATAACATAGGTATACTCGTATTTCCTCTATTCTATTAAATAAATACGAAACACTCAGATTACTCAGTTTATGTATATTCCAACTATGATTTTAACTCTAGCTTCAATTTAACGTTCATAAATGTCACTTAGTGTCTTAATTGAATAAATGATTTTGAATTTTTTGAATTAGATTTCCCTGACTAGATTTTGACATTATTAAGATGATATATGGAATCAACACTATGATATGGAATGATAACTATACACTTGTTACTGAATACAATAATGTTTTTAATGAACAGCGAGATACTAATATGTCTAGGGCAATAAGTTATTATTTAAAAAGTCATGTAACTGATTTAAAACAACATTAATTATTTTTATGCAAATCGTTGGATCCGTAGCTATTAAATATTTGTGCCGCGCAATAGCCCGGGAACGGTTTTTTAAAAGCTGGTTATCAAAATTATGTATGATATAATATAATATACGAAACAGGTTAAAAGAAAACTTTTGTCCAAGTATTTCTTTTTGCAGATTGACCAAAAAAGTCCTGGGATTGTTAGTTTCTTACTTTGAATGATTAATCGTTTTTTTTTCGCAACCAAAACATCGATATTTTAGATTCGATGTTAACATCGATGTCAACATCTATGTTTTTTTAATATCGATCATCCCTAACGTGATTGGCATTTTAACATTAGTTTGACAAGTAATTCATGTTAATGTATTTTCAAATATGTCGACGCAAATACATTTGTATTTATCTACTTATCAAAGCTATTTTTAGTAATAATTGAATTAAAGCTAGTCTTCAGTGAGCGTAATATAATAAACATTTTAATAAAACTATTTCCTATAGACCTCAATATTCAATATTCATATATGGATGTTAATTCTGGTACCTTTTCCAGCAAATGTGTTTAAAAAAACATTAACTACTGTGTTGGTATATTTGTTATATACCAACAGAGTAGTTCAAAAAAAATTGTTTGTGGACTAAGAGTACTAAGACGAACTAAAAAGGAAAGATCCTTGCCAAATGAAAACGTCTTGTTCTGTTATATTGTGAGCTATTGTGTGTTATTATTGTAATACCCACCATTTTCCTTTTTACATTAACATTGTAATATACACACACTTATTTATGTATAAGAAAAAAATGTTTGAGATGTCTTTGGGACACCCAGTTGGAACTCGCTATAATATATAAATACATACTTTTATTTAATGGATTGAATTAATTATATTAAAATATAGTAAATATTGTAAAAATTCGAAATTAACATTGCTATGAAATTTGCCGAATCAATATATGGATTATTAGTATACAACCAATATCAAATTACAGTAGTATCGCGCAGAATCCACAGATGTCGTAAATAAAATAAATCAACTCGTGCTCAGCATTTTCCGTTGCGCTAATACTTTTTTCCGTCTCGCCGCCGAGCGTCTGAAGTGTAACGTGCGATAAGGCACTAAGTCCTAATATATACATAAATAATAATGAACCACAGTAAGTGCTATCTCTTTCTATTACTATATTTTTACAATATGGTAACCAAAGAGTATACAAACACTACGTTATGGTAACCATCGATTCGACAAAAAAAAAATTTAAAAGTACTCGTGTACTCGTACTTCCGGTTTTTTTTTCTAATGAACAAAGACAAGATGGCCGCGATGGAAAACAGCGCGTGGGGTGTTTTCTGCAAACTTTTTATTGGACACATGCTGTAAGAAACCCTGCATTATTACTTGGGCGTATTACGAAATACATAAACATTTCGTGCACGCGAGGTGCATACGTCGGCCATGTTTACACGATGCCGTCAGATTTATTGTTTTTGATTATATTATTGTCAGTTTGTTTGTAATTACGACAAAAATACGTTTGTCTGTTTGTCAGTATTTTCAAACATTGTTTTACTTAAATATGGATGATTAAACAGCAATGTGGGTGTCCTGATGTAGTATTAAAAAGAATAAAATCTGATATTTTGATGATAACAGCATACCTCTGTGTTGTTACTTGGATGATTTGTTTACTTTTATGCGTCGCTGTAGGTATTGCGCCTTAAACCATAGACAAGAGGACCACGTGGTATGACTGCGACTTCGTGGTACACTACCGCTCAACATTTGACTTGTCCACATTACCCAGTTGTCATTAGAAGTTAATGCTGTGTGTTTCGCGGAACACAAAGCAAAACAGGTCTTCATTTGTCAAAAGCTGTCGGGCGACTGTCGAGGGATACGAAAGTTGCGTATGTCGACGCTCGCAGAGAATTGACTTTCGACAAGTCCCGCAACCCGTAGATGTCGCAGGCGACGTCGGACGACATTGCGTGCAACGTCAAGCTATATGTATATTTTGTTTTGAATGACAGTTTGTTTGTTTGACAATGATAGTTTTTTTTTATATTTTTTATAATATTTCCTTCTATTGCAATTACCAAAAAAACAAAAGGCAGGGAAGGTAAAAACTAAAGACATAGAGTTAGAAACACTTTATTTGCCTTTTACAGAGTTGAAGAAGATGTTATTCCGTATAGTCATTGTTAAAAGTTGCAATTGTAAAGAAAAATGGTCTTGGTTAAAACTGTAAAGAAAATAAAGTACAGTTTGATCAGAGTCACACAGCAGTAATTCTGTCCAAATCAATAATTACTTAAAAATAAAACACAACGACAGCATCCTCCAAATGACCAACAAAGTCGTGTCTAATTATGTACATTTACATATAATTATTTCCTTTGCATCTTGTATGTTATGCCTTATTTGAATTAAGAACCACCAAACTATTTTAACATCGTACCATCGTACCATAATAAAATGACAAAATCATAAGTTAGCAACAATTAATTAATCACAAACCAAAGCAGCCAAGAATTGTTAATTATACTTACACTAATAAAAATACAAATACCAAACTACGCATGATGTAACGAGACTTGTTACTACATATTTACTTTGTACAATAAATCATTGGTATTACTAACTATTGTATGTGCCTCGTGTAAACATAGTAATTCAATGTTTGACGTTAAAATCAAATAGAGTCATAAATAATATTTATTTATTAACGTCCGTTCGTGAGCACTATTCGAATTGAAATACTTCCAAGAAAAGCATTTTGTCAAGTTTTGATCTGTTTTGATAAGTTCACTTCCTTACGTCAAAATCTAGTAGGTTGTACGCGACACCGTGTACGCGTCATGCTTGTAGGTTGTAGGTGAGTGCTACTTGTGGTGACTGATTTGCTTTAATGTATCAGTGTTACTTATTAAATGTTATTTCGTTAGTACTGCGTCACTAACTTGTACTTGTATATAATCATTTGCAATATTTTTAGTCTTATTTTAAGTAGGTATAGGTAAATAGATGCTACTGTTACAATCATATTATAGATTACTAGCAGCGCCCCGCGGTTTCACCCGCGTAAGTCCCGATCCCGTGAGAATATCGGGATGAAAAGTAGCCTATATGTTAATCCAGATCTTCTACTATTTACATACCAAGTTTCATCTCAATCGGTTCAGTAGTTTTGACGTGAAAGAGTTACAAACATTCATCCATCCATCCATCCATCCATCCAAACTTTCACATTTATAATACTAGCTGCGCCACGCGGTTTCACCCGCGTAAGTCCCGATCCCGTGGGAATATCGGGATAAAAAGTAGCCTATGCGCTAATTCAGGTCAACAGCTATCTACATACTAGTTTCATCGCAATCGGTTCAGTGGTTTTTGCGTGAAAGAGTAACAAACATCCATCCATCCATCCAAACTTTCACATTTATAATATTAGTAGGATTAGTGGGATAATAATATTAGTGGGATAGAAACGTCTTGTTATTGTCCGAACATGCAAAATTACAATCCTAAATGCTAACGAAGCCTTACCTATTCCGCTAAACCTAAATTATTTTATGGAGTAAATGTAGTATAAAAATTTATTACCATACTTATGTAAAAGAACCTGATATGGTTCTTCACTTCACTGTCTTTTACGCGTAAATGAAAATAATAAAAAGTAAATAGGTAAAAAAGCAATAAATAGTGAAAAAATATTAAAACAGTACACTTTCATCCAATATTTTTTTTCGCGAATATCAGTATAGAAGGGAAAGACAACCGCATGATATTCGGCCAGCGCGGCATAAATCACGCATGTCGGCGGCGATAGGGTGCAGCCTGCAGCGTGTAATGGAATGACGCGTGATGATCGATGCATCCGAAATGTATTTAATTCTCGCGCTTCACTGTGTACTCTGAATTTACAACATATGTAACAATTATAAAATTTTATAGCTCACTGGACACCTATGCTTGCTTTACCACTTTTTACCTAGGTACTCTAGTTGTAGTACTGACTGTAAAACCTTTACTAGACGAGCGAGACGGTCGGCGTGAGAATCTCATAATACACTTAAAAATATTCTTGTTTATAATATCGTCGCAAATTGTAGAACTATCAGACATAGTAATGTTGTTGCCTTACAAAGTTTTATTTAATAATTATTAACGAGAATTCTAAAATAAACAACACATTTCTACTTAAAACAAATGAATTAATGCCAAGAAATTATAACAGTCAAAATAAATTCGCACTCCCAAGGTTGAAATAACGTTTTGTTTTACTCATAATGTCACAAACAATTGATTTTTGCACTCAATACAAAAATAACACATTCAGAAATTAAATCATAGCATTGTACACATTAATGGTGCTATATTTCATAGTTCATTCGGTTTGACCGTGAAAGAGTCACGCTCGGGAACGGAGCGACTGCGGTACAAGGCAGGAAATTGCCGCGGAAGTCATTTGGCAGGCTTCTTAATATTGTTTTGAACTCCGTTTCGTTTAATGGCTTTACTACTTTGTCGCACGCATAAGAGTGCAGTAAAAGTCCAAATAAGACGATATTTTTTTATGAAATGGGCTTATATGTGGAGTATTAAAACTTATGAACTTAAAAAAATCCGGCCAAGTGCGAGTCGGACTCGCGCATAAAGGGAACCACACCATCGTACGAGATTTAATACTATGTAGAGTAGGGGAGCCCGCTTTTTTTCCCTTCGGGTATAGAACCTTAAAAATTCAAATTATATCAAAGTGCTCTGAATTTGATAATAGATTATCAAATCTGGTTTTTTAATGTTCCAATTATGAACAACTTCCAACACAAGAGACGTTTAACAAAAAAAAACACGGGGTAAAGTACTACTATAAAGGCGCTAGTTCATAGAGGTAAACCAATTATTCAATTCAATCTTTTTTTTTGTCGATTGTACACTAATGAAAGAAAAGTTTCAAGCTGTCTATTTTAAGGGTAAAGTATCTCAAGTCACTTGTCATATTGTTCCCATTGTAACAAAAAAAGTTAAACAAAAATTATTTCTTTTTATTTTCACGTGTTTATACATTTATGTTCTTTTACAACATTTTGAAAAATGACTGTCAGCCTGACCAAGTTCTTACAAAAAGTTAAAACAGAAAACGAAAAAATCCGTTCTTTTGATTGATGGCCGTTGAATTCTAGCTTATCAGACTAATAATGCCAGAAGCATTGTTAGTCTGATAAGCTAGAAATTTTAACCATCGATATCGAATATCTTCATTACTTCTCAATCGTTCATCTTTCTATATGTTATTTCTTATTTGTATTCTGTGCCTATTTCATAGTCGCTCACATAATCGCTACTTCTTTTGACTTGGTAGCAGAGACGTTGACCGGTAACAAGACAGTGCCAAGTGAGTCACACTATTCCGTGTATTCTATCTCTTAACTATAGACACCAATCTATATCATGGATATGGATCATTTTGGTCACATTCCTCTTCGATATTTGGCAATATTTGAAGATGTGACATTCGAAGCCCAACAAGTTTCTTAGTCTATTTTATCGTGGTTGTTGCATTGTTGACGTATCTATCTTCTCTTATCCACTGTTTTCTTATGACGACTTTACAGAGAACCAATTTATTTTAATGTTTCTTAAATGTAGAACACGGTATATTTGTTGCCTGCACGACATTATCCACTCAGAGCATAGCAAAAAATGTTTGTTTCCTTCGCTATAAGGTTTAGAGTGTGAATCGCTCTCGTCTGTGAAGCCTCTTTTAAGAGGTTGGTTCGCCCTCCACACATTTTGTATATGTGTAGTAAAAAATTTTTTTTTGGTATTTTACTAATTGATCTATGACTCTATATCTACATCCATATTATCAAAAGTATTTATAAGGTTCAACCTCTTATAACGAATTAAAGAAATCTTTTAGAATATAATTTTTTTGTCAGTCTGTCATTGTAAATACTTTACGTTCCATGACAGGTCAACATATGGCCACCCGGCAAAAAAGTGTCATAATACAAAAACAGCTATTTCGAGATAGTTGTATTTAATACTGTTATGAATAAAAAAAAAAACAAAAAGGGAACAAAGTCCCTTTTTCACTGAGCTAATAACGATGTTTTTACAGATGACCAAAGGCAACATTTGCTATTTATTCAATGCTACTCGTATAAAAATGTCAAAACGTATCCAACATGTGATATGACACTTTTTTGCCGAGTGGCGATATATAATGGACGCCTGTAGTTTCTTGTAGTCGTTTTTGCATAAGGCGCAGCTAGTATAACATATATTATATGGATTTCTAGATACCGTTGTGTAATATATATCCTAGGATGTAATTATAATATTAATGTAATTTCTCTCTCATAACGACCCGCACTTATAGCACTTTCAGTGGTCACTCTCGAACAATCTAAAACATTTTGCACAGGACTGCCTGACAGGATTACTGGACACATTCCTACAAACTGTGTCAACCTAACACTGTCCCACAATGTATAAAATAACCAATGAATAACATTTTCCTAACCTAAGTTCATTATCTAAGTTTCACCGCATAAGCAACAAGTAGGACAATCAATTTACAGCTGATCGAAGCGGGCACCCGCGTGTTAAGATAACGCCGAGCAAAATGTGCTGAGCACCGCTTTCTCCGGCATCTTAGGAAGCTATCTGAGGTATATATATACCTACTATTGTGGGACTCTATGGTCTGAATCATAGATAATAGAGACGGGAAAGGGACAGGGCGACAAATTGACGGTCAAACTGCTATTCTTTTAGTTATGGAACTTTCTGTTACGTACCTACACAAAATGGAAGTACGGTATTGAACCGCACGGTTCTTTTTTTTGGTCTTTTTTTTACAAAATTGACAAACAAGCTTACAGTCGGCCTAATTCTAAGCATTAGTTTGTCCTACTCGGTAGCAGAAACTTAAAATTCAGCTCAGTAAATCGCAGTAGAATCGCCAGAGTCCCAATATAAGAGAAAGAGTTGGTATCGCGCGGATGACACCACTACTTCGGTAGACATAAATAATTAATAATTAATTGATCGACAAGAGACCGTGGTTAACCACGGTCTCCTGTAGACATGAAGTGAAGGTGCATTCCCAGGCAGGCGACTGCAGTAAAAATCTAATTTGTCAATCAATCGGCTTCTTTGGTTATTTGCTTAATATTTCAGTCTACTGAAATAATCTTCAAAAATTATTAGAAAAATCATTTTTGAAAGAGATTTTATGTTGACTTACATGTGAGACTTACACGTGTACCTATGTCTTTCTTTCTTAATTTTTTTTTAAATAGGATAATACGCTTTTTAAGGGTAGAACGGCTTTATCGTGGCACAGCCATGCTTCAGCACGTATGTGATACCAGAGTGATACCACGGCCTGACAAAAAACCGGCAGTAAAGCAATGTTTCGCCGAGTGAGTGAGGTTACCGGAGGCCCTAACCCTTCCTTCCTGATCCTGATAAAAGCATCCATTCCTACTGTTTTCGAGGGATAGTGAATTGATTGTCAAAATCTATATTAATGCGTGCGAAGCCGTGGACAGTAACTAGTTTATTATAAAACACACATGAGTGGTCAGAAAACAGCTGGTGTAGTTAACCGCTAACTTCGGACAGCTGGTGGACTTGGCACCATTAACACTCTAAAACGATCACATCCTGCGTTATAGGCTACAAAATATGATTCTGCAATGTCAAAAACAGTGAGTTCTTGTCTTTTTATCACCCAACGACAGTAGAACAAAGAACGGATATGTTGCTCAGGAATTTCTGGTACCTATGAACTTTTAATACATACTTACATTTATCAAAGTATAGTAAATATTTTAAAAACTTGAAATTAAATTTGCGCCATGTATGAAAGTTGCCACTGATAGAATACTCATAGGATTCAATCAGTTGGCGTCTATTTGTGACACTCTGCAATCAAAATAGCGAATAATATTGAAAGATCAAAAATCGGTTCAGGTTACGAATAATAGTCACAGTATGCCATAGACATCAAGTGACAAGTATTTGAGTCATGAATAACCTCGAGTGCATAGAGTGAATGCTCGGATGTGTCGTAGAATTTATTGATATAGTATTTAGATTTTATGGGATCGTCTGCGATGCTATATAAATTTTTGCATATTGTGTCTACGTATTTCATTGATTGATTGATTTTGTGACAATGTTTTAGTGCCCAATTAATTTAACCTAGCTATAGAATAGATACGGAATTCCCGAATCCAGAAAAATGTCCGATTTCATTAATTCTTTTGGAAATAAAAACTTCTTTAGCAGCGTCGTAGATTTTTTTTTAGGGGCAACACTTATACATAGGTTTGCGTCACGGACATGCTAATGTGACGTATTGCCGAGATGCTAATACGTCACATTAGCATCAGTGTCATTAAAAAAACATTTTTTTTTATAAAGTATAGGGGCAAACGACCAGACGGGTCGCCTGATGGTAAGTGACTACCGTCGCCCATGGACACCTGCAACTCAAGAGTCACAAGTGCGTTGCCGGCCTTTGAGATAGGATTACGCTCTTTTATTGAAGGTTTGAAGGTCGTATCGTTCCGGAAATACCGCAGGCGACAGTTTGTTCCAGGGATTGGTTGTGCGAGGAAATATACCTACATATTTCCACAGTTTTAAGTTCTCATTTCTGTCGGCAGTTCCTATGACTGCCTATATTTTTTTTAATTGATACAAAGTAGGTCTTATTTAATTTGACGCAAATATTCTACCTCTACAGGTGGAAGATTAAGGGATGAAGAATTACAATTTATCTATTAATTACACATAACATTACAATTTATCATCATATTGATTTATGCTCATTGAAGCCAGTGATTCTTTTTTAAAAAGATAACTGTAATTGATTAACACATATTCTACAGGAAGCTTGCATTTTTCCAATATAAATCATGTTTCATCTCAAACTAAACCGTGAAGGCATGGAAACAAAAAAGTTCTACTTATTACATAACAGTAACCTTCAAACCAAGCTCACCCCGTTATTCTAGCTTTTGAACTTTCGCGTTCATTTATTATCTTATAAAAACAAGCAATTTAGAATTGTGTCATAACATAATAAAATAAACCACTAAGGTTTCCACAATGCTACAATTAAAATTATACAAATACTAGCAACCCACTCCGGCTTCGCACAGGTAGTAGAGACATCTTCAACAATCATTATCATATTTCAACCAATTTACACAAAACATTAACAAATTATACACCTAACCCTTCACTCTGTCTATTGGTGAAAACCGCATGAAAATCCTTTGGATAGTTATTCAGTTTATCGCGAACGGACAGACAGACGCGGGGGATTTTGTTTTATAATATGTAGTGATACCTAACTTATACAATTGAGATTTAACACCTCTCTTTCACAATTTATTTTACCACTAAACAATATTATTTCTTGCCTATCAAATATGCATGAGTGGCGTGGTAAAATGGCCTACATTACGTGTACTATTATTTAGTGATAACTTTTTTGTTTTTTGAACGGTATTTACCTTATGCTGCTGACGATGCGGTTAACTATACCCAACGATATATTATAATGATTATATTTGACTGTTTCCCTGATGAATATTTTTTCTATGACAGTAAAAAAGAATATTATTATTATTGTTAAATATACTCTTTCATGTATTTGTGAAAGGAGAAAGGTTTTTAATTTATGCTTCATATCCTTTTTGTAGTTTTATTCACAAAATCCGATAGTTTATTTATCAGCGATAATATTGTTAGTGCCTCCGTGCATACCTAATTTGTTTTGCGCTATCGCTCGAGTATAATTAATACAGAATGTTCAATGATTTTGTATCGTTAAAAAGTGTTTAACTAAAATGGTGTAAGTCATTTTTAATTCAGTATGTTATTTATAACTTATTACGTGATCCTGTTAATTCCAGAAAACATAAGTAATCGTCCCCGTTATGTTACTATTCCACCACAATTGGGCATTGTCCGGTATAAAAAGTAAAAAACCGAGGTAAGTATATACTTCTCTAGATACCAGGTCACTTTTGGCTAAATTTCATTATGATCGTTCAGCAGTTTAGCCATAAAAATAACATACAAATAAATACACAAACTCTTTAATATTCGTTTAAAATATAATATTTTCTAAGGCATAAGCAAGTTCAACATTCAAAACAGTTTGAGTAACTGACCTACAATTCAATATCATTTATTAGTTGCAAGACGCGCAGATGTGTAAATAGAATTAAACCGCCTATCTGTGATACACAACATAAATCATCTTTACGGTGTGAGATGTGGCTGCAATCACACCATCACACCGCACCTTATAACTCATTGAGACGGGCATTAAGATCTTATCCAATATGCAAACATTAGGCACTGTTCCAATGCCAACCGTAAAAATCTCATTGTACTTTTTAACTTTAGAACGATTATGACTATGTAGGTATATGCATATTTATACATCTATGCCTTTTGTAAGCGTTTAAACGATATCAACATGCATCACTATATATTTCAGCGACATCTAGCGAACATAAAACGAACTATGTAGTAACTAATGATCCTGCCTCGCTCAATGACAGTTCTCACTCTGATAAGTATATCTATTTACAACTTCTAATGAAAACAACTCGACTTCGCCAGGAATATTAATGCAACTCTTGCACAAAATAAATACCTTTATGTTTTTGTAGAAATATTTAGGCACAACACTTTCGACGCTTATTACGTTTTTAATCTGTGATACGACACTCTTTCACATATAATCCACACACCGTTCCTTTCACCACAAGAGCAAGACTGACATAAAATGTCGTATTTTGTTAATTTATGGTATGGTCCACACTTTTTTTAAAGACAACTCCCGCATTGGGAATGATTCCTGTGTCGCGGGGGTCTTTACAAACGTTGGAACAACGGACACAGAGAACACCTAGATTCGGAACAAATATTTGTGGATCACTCTTATGTTTGTCCCTCATTGCAGCCACCCATGCAGGCAATTTACATTTAGTATATAGAGGGTAGAGGTAATGAGCTCGATCTTGTAGTGGACGACAGACAAACTGAAAAAGTGTCCAGCAGATAGCAGTAAACAATAGTTCAAGAACCAACCGGATTGGCGCTAGTGTAGGCAGAGGGGTATAAACTTTACAGTTAAAGACGGAGTAAAATGCGCTGAGTTGAAATATTTAATGTTTTAAGCAACTATTTAAATATTTAGCTACCAGAGTAGCCGATGAAGTTATCAATAATGAAAAAAAAAAGTGTCAGTCGTACGTCAGAAGTGAAAAAACATATTTATAGTGTGCGTTCCGATATACATTGAGAGCATTGTAAGGTATGATGTCAATTCAGTATACTGCGAAGCCGTTCCTTTATAGTTAGCTATACTGGTTACTGTTTATAACGGAACGCAATCCAGTATCCTGTCAGTTGTCAATTCAAGTCAATTGTCAAATCGCATAATAAAAGTGACAGCGTGACAGTACTGAGAGCACCTTACCTCGAAAACCCCAGTGCTCACAGTACAAAAATGACGACGTTTATGACGTCATATATTTCCCTACGATACTGCGGCTGTATATTGTCAGTCTATAACGGAACGAATTTCTCCCCAGTACGAGCACTGAACAGTGATCTCAGTGTATATCGGAACATACCCATACACACATCTATATTTCATCATGACAATATATGTCATCATGACAATGTATGTCAACTGAGCGTGACGGTCACGCGAGTTCAGTGCTTTTTTTCTATACCAAAACTGCCTAAAGAAGTTTTCACTTCAAAAAACAAAAGCTTGTCGAATATATGCTAATTTATTAAATGTTTATTTTGAAAAGTGCGCGAATACAAAGCGGACCTTTCTCCTTCCTCACTTTCTAGCTACGGTAGTGCCTCCTAAATACACACTTTTGATGGACATGTTTCATACACAGAGATCGTCCTCCTTACCTCTACCCTCCATAATCTACAAGGGTTTGCCCAGAAGATTTAAGAAGATTAAGTTTGACAATTATTTATTTAAACTATTGATAGCAATAAGCTCCGTGAAAGGTACAGAAACAATACTAGTTTCATTTTTTTATTGGTAACACTGGCCCGTGACAACTAGCTATTTTATTATGAAATCATCGTTTGATTTCCTTCTTCGGGTATCTAAATAACCCTGAACATGTCAATATATCCTCAATATATTTTTAGTAGTTCTGAATAGTTAACACCGCGAGGCAGGCACCGATAAACCGCAACTTTCGAAACAGGCCTTATTTATGTGTTACGTGTGCTAGGTGCAGTGCTGCAGCTCTTTGTAAAGTTCGCTTCTTGACAGTTAGCATGCTGCAAAAATGGCGGTGATAGATGTGCCATTCTTGCGGTTTATTCGGTTAGCTTTTATTTAATATTAGCAGCCTGCAACGAGTTCGCGCTAGTTGCACAATTATCTATTTTGTTATTGATCTGTAATATTGTAACTGACAGAGGTGCCGGAGATTAACCTTCACATAGGTACGCAAAAATATACATAAGTCGTACTCTTTGTTAATATAATAATTAATATTAATTATAGATTTTGAATTACCCCTTTGTTGGTTACCCGACGTTCTGCTGCTACCTATGTCTTAATCCTACATAATATATTCATCAGCATATTTACTCACATAGAAAAACGCACCTTCATTTTTACTAATATTTCCTAATATTTTTGACATTTTTAAAGTATTAAAGAAATGAAACTGATAATTGGTAAAATCCGCTCTCTTTTGCATCCGTGTTTTATTAATATAGATTAATACGTTGATTATAATTGAATTCTAAATCGGCAATACCTAAGTCTAATTTCCTCGACATTCAATTTACGCTTATAGACACTATCTCCAAAAAGATGGTTTATTACTTAAAACAGAAAACCGTAAAGTAAATCACTGTTTTACTGTCTTCTAAAACACAGCCCTGTTTTGAAGTTAGGTATTACGTAAATAATAAAGCCGCTATTTCAAGCGGGTTGCATTGAAACACTTTAAATTTATGTGCTACTGTGCCCACAATGTGCGCTCAAAGTTCCGTAGTTCAGTGCCCGTCCGCCTACTGCTACCATCTAGTTGAGTGTTTCATAAATGTCAGTTTGGTGTTTACTCCTGTGAATGATAAAGCATAGAGTGATTGGTCATGATTAGATAATTCTATATGCACCCAAAAAAATCAGTCTCCGTATGTTTTTAACTCGCAAAACTCGGAAAGTTGTTAATTAATTGACTACTAATTGTAGTATAACGTCGCATTGCAATTCAAGCCTATTTTTATAATAACATTAAAAAAGTAAATCAACTTAAAAAAAACACTGGCCATAGCGTGGCCAGGTTTATAGACAATGTGTTTTCTTTATGAAAGTTGGGTCGTATCGTAGACCAGCTAAACACATAGTCTAAGTATTCATATATTTAATTAATAGAAGTATTTTCTGTGGCTGTCGATTCACTTTTGCCATTTTAATGGACATTCATAATATATGCTTCTGCTATGGAAATGACCAAACTCCGAAAAAATATAAATTAACTGAGAAAGGACTTCTGAGTATTTAATTAGTCCCAGTTCCTGTAGTTTTGACTCAGACATTCTAATGTCCGATGTAAGCACTCTTATTACTGTCCTGAAGAAGTGGTGGACCAGAGCCATTTACAAGTGTCAGTGGTTTAACAACGAGCTTTTGCAGCGTCATTTGGAATTCTTCATAGTAGTAAATTATCTGCAGTAATTGATTTGCAAGGCCTCAAGAAGCTGCAATAAACAATGCCCGCATAGGTCCACTATATACTTACTAACTATTGCCAGCTACTTGGGTGGCGGTAATGTAGATGTTGTCAAGCCGGACTGAACAAACTGAAAAAACAAACAAACAACTCACATTCGCCTTTGTAATATACGTTAGGATATGCTTCTGTATCATGCGTTAATAATACCTTTGAGGTTATTTATATAGAGACATCAGTGGCTATGATATCTGTCAGTGTGCGTACATTCGCTTTAGCGTCGGCCGTCGGGCTGCGATGAAAGCCATAATATCTGATGGCAATAAACCATTTTACGATACTGTCTAGTCAGATGAATTTATTGGCTTATGGACAGGGCTGTCGATGACGTATTGATTTAAGTTAGTTGGTACTTATAAAAAGTATGTTTGCCAACAAAAGGAAAATATTTATTTAATATAAATTTCGTTTTATCTTCACATAATATAAAATAAAGCCCCCCGCCGCGTGTCTGTCTTTCTGTCTGTCTGAACGCGATAAAATCGAAAAGTACCGATCGGATTTTCATAAAGTTTTCATCCATGGATAGACTGATTCATGAGAAAGGTTCAGGTACACAATTCATTATGGTTTTGTATAAACTTACTGAAATGTGAAGACATTTTTTGAAGATGTCGGACAAACATGCTTACTGGGACCTTTGCTGGCGTGCGTCGCGTAAACTAATAAACTTACATTAAAACAATTTATTACGCAATTATTCCTCTTAGAAAAGATCTACTAAAAAAAATTTAAGCTTATTTGTTCTGCTACCCGGGCGAAGCCGGGGCGGGCTGCTAGCTCTTTATATAACAACATGTTGAACTTGAATTTCCAACCAGTTCCAGTTTTTGAATGATTTTTATATTAAATTTTTTAACGTGAATAATAATAATAATAAGGGCCTGATGCAGAAGGCGGTCCTTCTTGATACGGCACGTATTGTGAGGTTTCTGTCTCTGGAACCCTAACCACCGGTAGCTTGGTATTTTTGATATAATCTGAATGTATGTTTTTTTTTTTTATGGTATAGGGGCAAACGAGCCGACGGGTCACCTGATGGTAAATGACTACCGCCGCCCATGGGCACCTGTAACTGAAGAGTCACAAGTGCGTTGCCGCCCTTTACGGTTGGAGTAGGAGAAGAGGGGGAGGGGGGGGGGAGCGGGGAAGGACTCGAATAAGGGAGAGGGAAGGGTTAGGGCCTCCGGTAACCTCACTCACTGCCGCTTCACTGCCGGTTTTCGAGCGGAGTCGAGCCGGCCCAAACGTCCCGAAGCATGGCTCTCCCACGTTAAGATGTAAAATGTAATTTATATGTTGTATATTTAAGTGAATAAAGAGAATAATAATAACTTGACACATCTTACACACGGCTATCTGATCCCAAACTAGGCAGAGCCTATACTATGGTAACCAGACTGCTGATAAACATACATCATAAACAAATGATCATGCTAATCACAAAATCATTTGTCCTGGTTGGGAATCGAACCCACGTTCTCTAGCTCAGTAGTCAGGATCGCTAACCACCAACAGGTCTTTCTGCATTGTGTTCGTCGTTTACATGTTTGTGATTCCCCCGCGACACAGCAAATTTCGAAATTAGGGATGAGGTTTAGTGCTATGAGTACGAAGTACAACCTCCAGGTAATCACTGGTATTTATTATACAACGGGATATTAATCGACAACCCTCATTCCAAGTTCCTACATCTATTTTTGAGAGTGCATTTACAGAAGCAATAATATAAAGCTATTGCCACATACAATATTATTATTGTAGTACAAAAACGTTACAGGTTGCACTAGTAAAAACGTCTGGTACTTTTTATTGCTACTAATTTCAGATATGGCTTATTGTGACTCATGCTTTATAACGGTCAGATTTTGAATTTTAGACTTTAAGTGATAAAAATAAGGTTTGGAATAACTAATACGGGAAGCAATTGAGATGTCTGTGAAAGCGTATTGTCATATTATGATCAAATGCCGTCGTAAAAGTATTTGATGTGTAAAATTTAAATTTTATTTAAAATGTTTGGTCAACATTAGAATCGGTCGAATGGGGAAAAGGGTTTTTTTTTTATTAAAAAAAAATATATATTTCTTCTAACTAAATTATAAGGTACTAATATAAACTCGACATAGGTAGTATTCTCCTTGTTGTACTGGCAATATACAAATAGATATTTGTGTCAAGCAACTTCACCAAAGTTCTGCTTCACCAAATAAGGCAAATATTTATCTAAATAAGTAAACTATTCAAATCCAATAAAAATAGATGAATTGATTCGAATCAATGAATTTGGAGATTTGTCTTCGTTTCTCAAAAGTAAATAGGTAAATAGTTTATTTCATAATGTTGATCACCAATTATTCGAAATCTTTAATTTAATAAAATAATTATTATAATTAAAAAATCAAAATTATAGATCAACACACACACAGTCACCGCAATCTATTGATTGCTTTGTCTAATGTAAAATTATTTAATAAAATATGTAATATAATGTCATGTCTATAATGTATGTGTCGATCTATAATCTTAACATTCGTTCGCTCGTTATAAAATTAACGTTCTTAATTTTTTCCGAGAAACACCTTGATAGTTTTAATTGAATGTTTGGTTTAAGATTTAAATAATTAAACTGTTGAATAGTTTTTTAATTTGCAACTGACTCGCGATTCTAGCGAGAACCCTCTAAAGTCTAATTTACATTAAGAAATTAGTGATATATAATCATATTAACAGTGGAAGAGCCATGCTTTGGCACATATGGGCCGGCTCGACTGGAATGATACCACGGCCACACAGAAAACCTGCAGTGAAGCAATACTTCATTGTATTTCGTGGAGTGAGTGAGGTTACCGGAGGAAATAATCCTATTCCCCTCTTCTCACCAACTTCCTCTACTCCCACCTGAAAGGCCGGCAACGCACTTGTGACTCTTGAGTTCCAGGTGCCCACTTACCATCAGGTGACCCGTCTGCTCGTTTGCCCCCTATCCCATACTTCCACCAACAATTTCTCGTGTCTACATCAAGTTTTACCATGCATGCATTAATTTCATGACACTGTACAACTAATGTCAAGCAACACATTTCAGTGTTGGCAGCGTCGCGAAAGCCTGTGCTGAATAGACGTGTGTTTTGTCGCTGTACATTATTGGCGCCAAAAGTGTGGAATCCTGTTTAGACATTTTGTTGGACACTCTATTCGATAACTAACTAACACGATCTTCTGTCATGTTGGCATAGGTCTCATGATTTTAATCTGCGAACGCAGAAATTAACTGTGCTGCACTTTTCTTTCAAGAAAACCTTTTTTTAATTTATATTTTAACATCTGTACCATAACATTTTGCATTACAATATGTTATGAGGCATAATTTCAGTAATACTGATGATTTTCGTACACTATTATTTTAATGAAATAAGTTACACAAGTACTGCACTTGTTTCATAATGTCAATTCGGCATATGTCTCTGTTCGTGGGCGCACCAATGATTCACGGATATCGAGAAAATATGTGTTTCTGCTCGTCTGCACTTATGTACCAATAACAATTATGTACACTGTGTGAGCATTGACACTTAACAGTGAATCGTCACTAAGTTAGATTTTATATAAGTTTGACGTCGATGTCTGTGTGTGTCTGTCCGTCTCTGTAGCTCTCAAACGGATATACCCATTTCGATGCAGTTGTTTTCATTTGAAAGCCAGTTTCCTTGCGGTGGTTCTTAGCTATGTTTGGTTAATATCGGTCCAGAAATGTAAGAGTATCAGCTTTTTTCCAAAATGATGTAAGGCATTTTTGTTATTATTTTGTGTCGAGGGTTTTTTAAATTTTCAATTTATAGTTATAGACGATTGAGTTCTACATTAGGAAGCATAGTTCGTATTAGGTAGTCTTACTAGAAATATTTTAAGGTTATGGTTTCGTTAATTAAAAATATACAACATATTATTATACAGCTTTTGCATATTATTTCTTCGTAGGTAGATCGACTTATACCTTAAATTATAATCTCCAGAGAAAGGTCGCTATATATTTGTTTAAAATATAAGAAATGGGAACAGAACTACGAAACTTAATTCAGCCATTTATATCTTTCCAGGCAATGCTGTTTTACGCTCCTCGATGGCTATGGAAGTCATGGGAGGGGGGCAAGATTCGAGCCCTAATGATGGACTTGGATGTGGGAGTGTGCACGGAGATAGAGAAGAAGACCAAGAAGAAGTTAATCCTCGACTACTTGTGGGAGAACCTGAGGTACCACAATTGGTGGGCCTACCGGTACTACCTCTGCGAGTTTCTAGCCCTTATCAATGTTATAGGTGAGATTTTGTTTTATTTTTATCATTAACGTGTTATGTTTTGAATAAACTAAAGGCTTATAAACTTGGGCGCCAAAGAAACTATCAAACAAGCAATGAATCATGTAAAGCTTGAAATTATGAAAAAAAAATGAAGCATACTTTTTTGGCAAATTCTGAAAATTAGTAACTAATATCATTTTGGTAACTTAGTCTTAGGAAATTGTATTTTTGGCGTAGTCAATATCGTATAAGATTTTTTATTTTTTTATAAATAAGGTTTTATTTTGTGGTTTTTTGTGTTCACATCATAAACTTAGTATACTAACTTAGCATACTAAGTTTATGGTTTATATCGTATCGAGGTGCATATATGTGTGTATCAAGTTCGATTCGATTCATAGTAGAATTACGTATATTTTTCGTTCAACTTTGATGCGACTAACTGCGAGGTTATAAACTATAAAAGATAATCGACAAAATCAGACATATCTTTAAAAAGCTATCCGTGATCGTAGATAAAAAAATATAAGCCTCGAATTTCCTCATTTTTGTCTTCGTCGGTAAAAAAAGGACCAAATCTTGATGTATCTTCTCTATATGTTTTAGATTGTTGTGGCTAGGGGCAGGCTTAGTGGCAGCCATGTTAAGCCTTTTTGTACATTACCTATTAATGCTAACACTGGTGAACAAAAGTAAAAAAACTCTGATACTAGAGCATTATTATGTTAACTTAACGTGAGGCTTTTGGTCTTTACCAAAAGTAAGAATAGATCAAATATTATTGAGTATCTGTCCACTAAAAACTGACAATACAATATGGCCGCATTTCCGGTGTAATGTCAATACCTTTCACTTCCTGTCGTCCTATAACAAAAAACTATGTGGGCCACGGGAATAATCGCTGTGCGCGCAGTCGTCAGTGTGGAGCCATGAAGCGTTTGGGTTTCGAGAACGCGTTCACAAATTTTGCTGACTTGACCAGTGATTATGAAATCGTTCATTTCATTGAGATTAAAATTAAATTATTTACGAGCAAGTGTAAAAAGTACCCAAGAGTCGTCCTTTGAATAATTAGAATTAGAAAGAGCTGATAACCTTCGAACGGCTGAACATATTATTTGAATTATAGATAAGAACACTTTCGGTCAACCTATCAAGCAAAAAATAGGACCGATATCGGTCCATCCGTTGAGAAGCTATGATGCCACAGACAGACACACAGGTCACATGTTAAGCTTGCAACACCCCTCCGTTTTGCGTCCGGAGTTATAATATCCATACTCTTATTGAGAAAGAATCGTCTGTTTGCAGATTATATTAACTTACGTTTTACGAGTTTACGTTAAACTGTTCCGAAATCTTTTTTCATAATATTCAGCCTCTTGTATTTCCTGATAAATCCGTTGTAAACTATTAAGCTCTTACAGACAATGATAGAATGACGAGTTTTTGTAGTGTAATCACTAACTTAATGTATAAAACATATACGTCTGAGAGCCATGCTTCGGCACGTATGGGCCGGCTCGACTCCGCTCGATACCATGGCCTCACAGAAAACCGGTAGTGAAACAATGCTCGCATTGCTTTTCGCCCCGTGAGTGAGGTTACCGGAGGCCCTAACCCTTCCCTCTCCCCTATTTCCGTCCTTCCCCCTCTCGTCCTCTCTAATCCCAGTCTTCCGTCTTCCCGCTCTTCCCCCTTCTCCCCCTCTTCCCCTATTCGTAGCTTAGAGGGCGGCAACGCACTTGTGACTCTTGAGTTACAGGTGCCTATGGGCGGCGGTAGTCATTTACCACCAGGTGACCCGTTTGCTCGTTTGCCCCCTATACCATAAAAAAAAACATTAACGCCGCAGAAGAATAGTGTAGACGACAGGGAGACAGGTGCAAAATAATAACAAGAGTTCCTTGGGTTCGCCCAAGACCAGCGGGCGTGTAGTCTTCAAGTTTTTATTTTTCCAATGTCATCTATGACATCGGATGATCTTTTTATAAAAAACAATGTAAAAAATATAAAAAGGTTGTGTTTGCATCGGCAACAAATAGCTATGTTGTGTTTAATGAATATGACCATATTATACTAAAATTTGTGTACTTGAATATTGCAGTATTGCATAGGTACAAGAAAGATAGGTGGAAGAGATCACCGTGAGTGATAGGACCGCCAATTGTCATGCCTGTATATACGCATATAACATGTCTGTATTACATTTTCCTTGAATGGAGGTGTACAATGAAGAGAGATAATTAAATAAAATTCAGAAAAAAACACGAATTAACTAACACGTTTGATTAGCATGATAATATCGACACTATCATTGAAATGTAGCCAAACTACATATACATATATATATATGGGTCTCGCTTATGTTATAAACACCTATCATAACTGTCTCACATATTACACAAGCTAAAGAGCTTAGTTGTAAAGTTTGGAAATCAGTTTAGTTTCCTTCAAACCACGTGTCTTGCTATTGAATTGGAAATACTCCTAAATATTGTCTGTATAATTGTATAAACTATTCGATGTAATATTGACCAAAAAACCTAAATAAAAGATTTATGTAACCACATAGTGGGTTGTGTCCGCTTATTTAGTAACCCGCGCGGCTGAACATGTCCTAAACTGATATATCAGGGCACATCTGCCGCCGCCACGATCTGAATCGAGAACTAACGCACGTACCTACGCAATAAACAAAGACACACCAGAAGATTCACTCAACATTTTACTGATGATTTTATAAGAAAAAAAATCCTGTTTTAAGCCTTTACATTCAATTTCATTATATATGTTGTATTAGTTAGCTGACGAGTTATTGGATAAATGTCCCATAAAATAAATAAAGATTAAAAAAGAGATGGTGAAAAACATTCAACCTGCATGAAAGTACTGCTCATGGATGATGACAACACTAGAGATGACCCTTTACAAAACCAATTTGTTAAATAAATTACTGAGCAACGACATAGAGCAAATAAAGAGAAATAGCCTCCCGATTGTGGGTATGTGTCGGGTCGATCGGCTGCCTTCAACAATACCAATTTATCACATTTCATTTCAAAAATGCAATAAAAAATAGTGTCGAGTTTTTAGTTGGTAGCTTGTTATTATTATTTTTTGGCTTAATATTGCATGTACAAGTTCCATTAACGTCAGGTTTATTAGATGTTGAAGTACTTTTTACTTACAGAAGACAGCAGAGAAAGTATCTAAATAAATCCACGATACCTTGGATGTTCATTTCCCAAGTTGTCAATTTAAACCATTACACTCATTTTTTGGGCTGTCGTGTAAAAATGTGTAACAGTATAAAAAGTTGACACCGTCCCCGTTTCAAAATGCGATTCTACTATTTGGTTGGAGCCTCCCTGCCTCTAGCACAGGCACCTTAGATTAGAACTACATAGGTTCGATTTAAAGAACTTTAATAACGCTACTAAGTAGGGTCCCACTTCTTTTGTAGACCATAGTCGTATTAAAGGCACTGTTATTATCAGGCGCAGTACCCTTGCCCTTCAATTTACTAATGTATACAATAAAACATATAAACAAATAAAAGTATCACAAATTTGGATGTCGTTCCAAAATGAACCTACTTATTTCTTTCTACACCGCAAACGGTCGGACCGCACCGGTTGTAAATCAAAATATATTGAATTAAAACAAACATAAAGTTGCTTTTACAACACAATACTATTTTATGTGATAGGGGCTGCACAGCTATGCAATAAAAAAAATATGCGTTCGCTATTCTAGACATGACTGCCTAAAGTTGTACAAACAGGTTGAGAAGGGGACTATGATTTTGTTCTGATGTAGGTATACTACATGTGCTTGTTATATATATTGGTAAAATAAACACAACCTGAAGCAGTAAAATATTACGTAGTGATCATAATACGCACATTTAATATTCCGATTACGTACCTATTAAAATTTTGTTATTATAATAAACACAATTCTACGCTCGGAGGCTGTACGTACTCATGTGTGCTGCGCGGCCTTATCGTTAATAGCCAGCGTTTCTTTCGTGGGTAGCAAGTTATTTTTAAATATATTTTTACTATAAGAAGACTCAACCAGATAGAACATCATTCAGGACATTACCATGCCAAATGCTGATCTCCTGGATTAAAAAAATACTTGAAGTCCTATCAATATATATATTGTTTTCTTTCAGGGCAAATGTTCCTGATGAACCGCTTCTTCGACGGCGAGTTCATGACGTTTGGACTAAAAGTCATCAAATACATGGAGTCAGACCAGGAGGTCCGCCTCGACCCTATGATCTACATATTTCCAAGGTGAGACATACCAAATTTTATATTATAAATGTTAAAGAAGACTCACTAAAGGGCAAATAGTATTGGAAGAATAAAATTAAATCTTTCTTTCTTTCAAAAGTCACAATTCTTCAAAACTTTAGAAAGCATGATATTTTTGTAAATGTATTAACGTAGATCCAAACCTCCTCGTTTTAAAATTAACCACGGTTAATGTTTTCAATAATATATGTTCCAGGATGGTGAAATGTACACTATTCAACAAGTTCGGTTCATCAGGCGAGGTGGAGCGACACGACGCTCTCTGTATACTTCCTTTGAACGTAGTCAACGAAAAGATATACGTATTTCTCTGGTTTTGGTTCGTCATCCTCGGCGTCCTCACTTTCATCACTCTTATTTACCGAGTCGTCATCATCTTCTCACCTCGCATGCGAGTATACATGATGCGCATGCGATTCAGACTCGTCCGCCGCGACAACATCGACACGATCGTCAGACGAAGCAAGATGGGCGACTGGTATCTTCTCTACATTTTAGGAGAGAACTTAGACTCGGTAATATTTCGGGACATCATGCACGAGTTTGCGAACAAGCTGAACCACAATTATCAGCACCATATTCACGGTGTTCCGGACGCGTGACCTCCGGTGCCCGGGTGGGTGTTCCACACGTGACTCACGTCACTGCAGCGCGACATGGACCCGCCAGTCTAAGCTGCCCCGACCATTTAAAGACTGCCGTGTAAACGTTAAAGTCGGGTCGACAGTTTCAGACCGGGCTCAGAAAACCGCCCTGCAGTATCCCACGTATGTTCTAAATACTGGACAATACTAACGAGTGTAAAGACTACTTTTATCGATACTTTTCAAATCGAAATCGTAACAGTGCAATTCTAAACATGCAATAATAGTTTGTACTTAATCTTTAAGAACGTGATCTCAGGACGAATCCTATCGAAAGCCTTCTACAGTAACATCGACGGCTGACCCGTTAGCAGTAGTAAACATTTTAGATCTACTTTTACTTAAAGTTCAACTTGTAGTAATCTGTTAATCGACGCTTCGTTTTTTTTCTACTTTAGCTGTTTAATGTACTGATTGTAAGCACACGGTGAGCACACAATATACATTTTTTACACACGGTTTCACTCGCCAAGGATTTGACAGACCAAAAAAAATTAAAGCAATAATTATTAAAGCAATTTAGAATTATAGTGTAGTTATAATATTAACTAGTTGAATGAAGTTATACTTAGGAGAGTCGAGGTTCATATCCCCGCGTATGTTAGTGACCACGAACTTGGCAGTGACCTAGCTTGTCAAAAGACATTAATTGCAATTTACGAACGAACTATTAGACTATTCATTTCATGGACATCCATGATTTGAGAACCTTTAATGTGACTATAATTGTGTTCCTATAATATACGAAACAAATAATTATTAAAAGTTAATTTGATTAATTTGAAGAATTTAGATTTTGTCCTAATATCTCTTTTATAAGTAAAATAACTGAATCAAATTTAAACTTAATATTGATAGTCCTGATAACATTTCAATAAATTACTTGAAGCTCAAAACGATGACAAATAAGAACACTGCCGTAAACGAACATAATTAAACGAATAACATTCATTAGAATTTTTATTAAGATTTGTTGTATTTCACTATTCACTAATAAAACACGGAGCGACTGAATTCTTATATTTTCGGTTTTAGAAATGACGGAATCTAATCGCAAGTAACATAAATCAGAGATTTTAATTGCTACAGAACAGTGAATTATATTTGCTTTTGATTAGGTTTTGTCAATTCAAGTCCCTACTTGTACGTTTACAGTTACATTCAGAACCTAATCCTTGATACACATATGTCCAAAAACTGTTTTTGTATGATAAAAGTCATATTTAAAAAGAAAAATAGCTATTAACTGTAAACTGTACAGAGCTCTGTAGAGAAAATTATTTGCCTTAAATTAGTCTAAAATGATTATTGTTACAAACATTTGTTAGTGTTCGTGAGGATGTTAGTAAAATTGTACCAGTTTTGTTAAAATTGAAACAGTGGTCTCCATACAAACTATTCAAATTCCAGTTTTCCAGATTTTTAAGTTTCTGAATTTTCATATCTTGCAATAAATAATAGTAAAAACTTGAAAATATTAGTACCAATGATTTATCTAAAATTTATAATTAAAAACATGAATAGAGACCACATGTATTTTAGGGCTCATAAATTTTGTTATAATGAAAAGGTATGGAATAGGTAGGTCTGACCTGATGTAAAAAATATAAGGTACTGATGCATTTTAATACAGCTAAATTATTATAATAATTTCGAGAACCTAAAATGTTCTTAACCCGTGTTCGGCAATCAAACTAAACCTACATAAAGATATCGATTTCGGATTATAAGGCCATATCAACAGTGCCAAACGCCAATTAACCATTGCCTGCACTTCTTGTTTTTAATTTAAAATTTGTCTATATTTAAACCTTGAAAACTAACTTGCAAGATCCTTTAAATTTAAATAAACCGACATTAAAATTCAGAATGTCTAAAACGTAGCGATGAAAGTTCTTGTCTTTTTGAGGGCAATGTTGCACAACTTGTAGCGCAACATGTGAATTGCAATCGAACACGGGTACACACAATACTTATGCCAAATATTGTGCCAAAACATAAATTATAACGGAGGTGTACGACAGAACCGTTACCACGAGCGATATCAAATAAATAATTTAAAAAATCTTTTTGTCTTTTCTTTCTTCTACACATATTCTTTTTTGTGAACGCTTGTTCACCAATGGTCAATCTGAATGGTCGACCTTCAAAAGCTGTAAAAACACTCGGGTCTGTTTGTCATTAGTCATCAAAGCTACATTATAGCGTTGGACATCGCTCACAAATGACTTCTCAATCAAAGTGGATCATTACTTTTTTGATATCCAACTCTGAATAGACCTGAAACTGGTTACCGTGGCCCATGGACTTTTGCAACACCAGAATCGAGAGAAACGATGGCAAGAAGATCAAATTGTCAAAGATTTTAAAGCGAGGATCCCTGCCAGTGGCGAGCGGTGTGATGGACTGTAGCCGAATCGATTCAAGGAATTCCTCAGAACATAGCATACAGTAGGCCGAATATACATAAGGAATAATCGCTCCTATACCTAAAAAAATCTATGTAACGCTTGCGAGCTTGGGACCGACAAACTTTAAAACTTTTCTTAAGCGGTAGCGTAATGCCTAAAGCGCCTCACATGTGATCAAGTGATTGCGGGTATGAATCCCACCCAGGACACTACTGACGTGAACCTAATCCTAACAAGTAATTAGCTTAGCTGGAGGGGCTAACAAGAATAGGATTAAAGTTTGACCCACAGTGTTAGTATTCTTTAAAAAAATGGGCAGTGATGGAACTGCCGACGGGAGTGAAAACTTAAACGAAACGACGAACTTAAAACGTCACATTAGCACGTTGGTGACATTATTTATTAATGCCGTGACAGAACTCAATGTTTAGATTAGCGCCCTGTAGTGGATCTATATATGTATTATTGGCCTGACGGTCACGAGTTCAGTGCTTTTTCCCCATAGCAAAAGTGCACAAAAATTAAAATTAATGTTTTGTTATAAATTTACTTAAAATATTAATTGCTAAAATTTGTTAAGGTGAAAGTAGCTGTTTGCTTGCTGTTACTAACATTAGTCCATGTTTAAGTTTATGTAATAAAGTTAAATCTGCAAGTCTAAATCTATTCAATAAAAGATTATATAGGACCCACTGAAGTCTCTAATGTAAAATAATGCCAAATAAATTATTTTTAAATTACAAAGTATTTTAGGTTGAACAAAATTTCTGGCCTCCATCAGCAGTTAGCAGTATCTTTAGAAAGCTCTCGGCATTACCACAGTTAATGATAATTGTTCTAATTACGGTCCACCGCACGAACGAAAGGACTGGACTGTCGCCTGTATCTGTAGACCTTCGTGGTCCAAAAAATATCCCTTTTGAGTTTATCGTATTCATTCTTAAATTTTCTTTATCGAAAAATTAAGAGTCTTGTACTTGTACAGTAATCTAGATAATAGTAATTCTTAAAACCGAATCAACCAGTGTACAACAGTACAACAAAAGGACCAGCCCTTTGAGCTTTCTCCTACCCTCCAGTAATAAAAACAATGGGATGCAGGTAGTACTAGTTAACCGCAGTCGTGTGTGGAGTAGAAGTGATTTCCAATTTTCTTATTCGGACACATTAAACACAATATTGAACAATGTTCTGTGGCTTACCTTTAGCTTAAAAAAAAACAAAATGTAGCTACTATCGAAAGTCGTTTATCCCAGGCTTCACAAATACCAGCGAAAATCGATATCCTTAGTAAGTAAGGTACCAAATATTTTTCTTACCACAGAATACAGTTCTCTTTCTGGATTTTCTCGTTGAACCAGCCCACCCTTTTTCTCACTGAAGTGACACCTGTGTGCTACGATCACTTGCAGTGACCCCCGAAAACATCCAGCATGACACTCGTCGAATAACACGAAAAGTTGGACTGGGATCAACTAGATCCCGCAAGGATTGGAGAACATGCAATAATTTTAATCGAATTCCCCTTTAGCAAAGAGGTAGACAATAAAGAAAAATATGACTAATACAATATGCAGTGCACAATAGCCAAACGAAAAGTCATTCAGCCTAATTGATACAAGATGCGCATAGAACACCATTGCTGATGAATTCAGCCGATAATTTAGGCAAAATCATAAAAACAATTTAATAAATCGAATCCAGAAAATGACGCTAATTTATGCCATGTAAACAGGTAGTCTTTTTATAGAATTAATGTTAAACGTGCACTAAGTCGCAAAGTCAAATATAAAACGATAATGTTCTTAAAACAGAGTCCTTTACTGTCGAAATTAAGAATTCCAGGCTGAAGACGGCAATAACACATACCTACTTAGAACCATTGTGTTAAGTACTTACACGTAGCTCTCTGTATGCTATATAGCTCTCTCAGGAAAAGGGAATTTAACTTTAATGAGGCAACTTTTAATACGTATAAATCCAACAAATTGCTTTGTAAAGACTAAACGATTTCTAATTTTATTGATCCCGCTGATGAAAATAACAATCGGTACTTTGAAAATAATAAAAAGGAATAAATTAGATATGACTTAGATTTACATATTTACTCAGGTTACGCTACGCTCCACTATTTTAGTCTGATCAATGCCCTAGATTGATGATTAGCGTGGTGAGATGACTTGTGGTTCTTACAATAAGACCGTATAAATTTATTTTTACTTATTTTATGAAACTAGGAGAACTATTTACAAGTTGAAATTCTTACTGTGATTGGTCCCTTTATTGAGGTCAACTAAGAATGACGCTATGGTTTGAGTAATTTTTCTTGCAGCTTCAAAGAGCTATCGTCCTGTCGCTTACCGATTAGTGTTTCAGGTTGGCCGGACAGAGACCTGTTTTGGACTGTGTTAATCGCCTTCTTATTTTGACCTGCTGCTTTTGCCCCACATCCCTCCAATAACACGTGCCTTCTTACTTGCAGTCGGAAAGAGACTCGGTTTCCGTTCGTTAGTCAGTCAGATACGGGTGGGACCTAACGAGGTATGCGACAGACCGTGTCTTCGCTATATCTACATTGTGTGGGGATGGGCTCTACGTCCATAAATGTGTGGCCCTTCCGCCTTAGCAGTAAATTGGCAGGATGTGACAAGTTGCCGTAGCGGTTTTAAGAACCCACCAGTTACGATTTAAAACTGTAATTCCTTATGTAGAAATGGGAAGGGGGGATTATTTGTACACAATTAACGAATGGAGGTACGAGTATGTTCGCTTGTGTGTTTGTGTGTATATTCGCTTATGGAACCCAAACAAGTAAAAACACTACGCCCGTATGGAGTTAGTCAACAATAACGTTCCCACACTTGTTTTTTCTTACTTCCTCGCAAATCTTTGAGAGAGACATTACTCGTTTCTTGTTTGTATTTCTGCACGATATAAATGAATGCATGTACACACTGTTAGCATATGCAATTGACATAGTGAGTCGATATGTTGTACGGTGTGGTCGTGATAATGTGGGCAGTATTCGCGGCAGTCACTGCCTACAAGGGGACCAGTCCGCTCGAACCAATGCCGGATAAATACAGTAAGTTTAATTTTATTTTATATAATAATATATATTAATTTTATTTAATTTAATTTTATTAGTCGCAGAGATTGCTCTTGTTGGTCTTAAATAAATATATAAGTAGGTAATATTATAAAGCTGCATAGTTTGTTAGAATGCTCTATTCTTTGGAACTATCCTGTTTGTCTAGTGGTTAGTGATCGATTCCGACCCACGTCAAATAATTGTGTGATGAGCATGATCATTTGTTCTGTGTCTGGGTGTAATTTATATATAACAAGCTGTGCCCCGCGATTTCACCCGCGTAAGTCCTTCGTTAAAATTTCTTACATTTTCTAATTTTCCGGGCAAACTTCTTAATTTTTTCTTTTATAAGAACCTTCTCCTGACATCAAAACACAAAAAAAAAGAAGACCACGCAAGGCGTGTAGGTTGAACAATCCACTAGCCGGCACTATACAAGGTGTTTGATGCTCCAAATAATAGTTTATAGCTCTCAATACGGTGGAGTTGATATTTAAAGGGCGAATTGTCCTTGTGGAATGTCCAAGCGTGTGTTAAGTAACACCACTAGTTTATATAGAAACTTTTAATAGCAAACAGAACTTAATGTAGAAATTTGCTTTTTAATATATGCACATTTCTTTTAAATCAAAATGTAGTTCATTCACTTATTATAATTAAATAATTCATTATTTTCTTGCAAGTGCAAATTGTATTACTAAGGTATGGTACCTACCTATGATTCTAGAGGATGTCCCTGGTTGCTACATAGCTGAATATGACAAAGTGATACCATTGGGGACGGAGGAGACTACACCGGATTGTGTCTTGTACAAATGTAAGGATAAGTGGTTGGAGTATAACACGTAAGTACCTATATACTTTTCACAATGCACCACACTACTCAGCAACAGGGGTTCACCTGCCCGTTCTCAGGGACTTCCTTTCTAGGGTATACCCGAGTCCCTTGCAATAAGACCACTTGTGACAGAACGTGGGAGAGCCAGGTTCGACCGGAGTGATACCACGGCCTGACAGAAAACCGGCAGTGAAACAATACTTGCATTGCTTTTCGCCGAGTGAGTGTGGTTACCGGAGGCCCTAACCTTCCCTCTCCCCGTCTTTCCCTCCTTCCCCTACTCCCACCTTAAAAGCTGGCAACGCACTTGTGACTCTTGAGTTGCAGGTGCCCATGGGCAGCGGTAGTCATTTATCATAATTTATCACTTATCTAATCAGGTGACCCGTCTGCTGGTTTGCCCCCCGCCGTTTTGTCCCGTGTGGGATTTGAACCCACAAAACTCGGCGCGGCGTAGGCGAAGTGACCACTTAAACCATTGCGCCATCCGTGTGTTTATTTTTTACCCTTTCACGACTCAACTACTGAACCGATGCCATGGGTAGAGAAGAGGACATACATATTATTTTCATTCCGAAAAAAATGTACTGTTCCCGAACTATTACCAAAATAACTATTACGCGAGCAAAGCCGCGCGCATAAACTAGTACTTATATAATCATACTTTTTTCCAGATGTGACGTCACAATGAGCGCTCCCGACTGCAGCCTGCTGGCCAGTGTGGACCAGACCAAACCATACCCCGAGTGCTGTCCGGTATTCAAATGTTTCAAAACAAAATCCGTACAGCAACACGAAATGTTCTAGAAATAAATGGTGATGTGTTCTTCTAGTTTATTTATTACTAGCGACCTGCCCCGGCTCGCAACGGTACGCAACTCGCAACAGCAGAAATTGACAAAAAACAAAAAAAATCTATTGATCCGATCGCTACCAAACTTCACAGGAACACTAGATCACCTGCTGAACTATTTTGAAGATTGCCTGAAAGTTTCATCAAAATCAATCCAGTCGTTTCGGAGTCAGTAGGAACATACCTATACAGATCGATTTATTTATATAGATATCAAAATGCTGCATTGTGCAGTTTCTTTGCCCGAGTGTACCTGGAGATATAATACCCAAATATAAATCCCCTCAAAAACATTATGTGTACTTCTTAAGCATTAGATGTCGCTGGGTAGTGTGCGTTCGCGCAGCGGAATGTTGTTGAATTTAAAGATTTTAATTATGCAGATATTTAGTGTATGACGTCGTGTAATTGTGTATGGTAAAAAAAAATTTGTGCATGCAGCCATTGTGGAGAAATTCGCTAAAAACTGATTCCGCTGGGCGAACGTTGTCCTGGCGGAACTTTTTTTAATCCATGGACTTAGAAGAAAAAAAATGTGTCCAAAAATTAGTGTGTAATTGTGTATGTATGAATAAAATTAGTGCATGCATAAACTTTTCGGAGAAATTCAAGTTTCCGCTACGCGAACGTTTGGCCATTAGCTAGTTTTCATATAAAACGCTTATATAGAGAGCTGTAGATTTTTACATACGTTGTTTTGAATTTGTTTATATTTGTTTAAACAACAGATTTAGAAAAAATCGTAGGGTTTAAAAGATAAAAATATAAACGTAAAATACGCTTATTAGGTCTTAGTTCGTAAAGTATGCACTTTGAGGTCCAGATTTTCACGTTTATACAAACCTTGTAAGTGTCTGCAACATGTTGCCAAGTATCAATGATGTTCCGTTAGTAATTAAAGAGTTATAGGACAATTTACTTTAAATAGACCACTGTTTACAAAGCAGTCAAATATCACGACGTTCTAAAGGAATTGCATAGTAAAATGTATTCCAATAATTAGTGTATTAATTCAACTACTCACATGCAAAATTTCATCTCATTAAATTCAGTAGTTAAAGAGAAACAATTAAAATACTGACAAAGCATCGAAAACCTACATAACCCGACCAAGTTCGGGTGGCTACTAAAAAGCGGCCGTGCCATATATCTAAGTAACGTTCTTAACCTTCCAGTATAGTATTTATTAATATGGTACAGGTGCGTACACAAGCGTTAGGAAAAAATAAAAGAATTGTATTTCTTGAATGAAAAATATTTTTTTTTTTTTATGGTATAGGGGGCAAATGAGCAGACGGGTCACCTGATGGTAAATGACTACCACCGCCCATAGGCACCTGTAACTGAAGAGTCACAAGTGCGTTGCCGCCCTTTAAGGTGGGAGTAGGAGAAGAGGGGGAGGGAGGGGGGTTGAGAGGGGAAGGACGGGAATAAGGGAGAGGGAAGGGTTAGGGCCTCCGGTTACCTCACTCACGCGGCGAAATGCAATGCAAGCATTGCTTCACTACAAGTTATCTGTGAGGCCGTGGTATCGAGCGGAGTCAAGCCAGCCCATATGTGCCGAAGCATGGCTCTCCCACGTTTAATAAAAACGCCAAATTTTTTTAATAATAACGCCACTATCTACGATAAAAATAAATCTTCAATTAACAAGTACTTCTCTAATTAAACATCCGTGTACAAAAATATTTTTAATTACATGTAATAATTATGTATTTATTATTTATTTCTCGCCACCTGTTACGTAGAAACCCAAATATTGGCGAAATGTGGGTGTCACAGAAATGTCACACCTCTGCCTACCCCTTCTGGGACAACAGCCATGAGCATATGAATGAATGAATGAAAATACAGAAACTAACCTCAAAATTTCTAACTCTCTTAGGGACTAGTCATGACAATCCCTGGGGCGCGCGCTCCAGTAACGGCAGAACTTGGCATACAACTCATGTGCGCGCACAGGCGCGTGTATTTGAGCGTAACGGGAGCGCAGCTGAGGCGCTTGTCATGACTAGTCTCTTGTTCATAAAGACTTAACGTTAACAAACGCTTGCTAAACATACTCTGTCATTGGTTAGAGACAGCAATAGACTTAAAATGCATACATACATAAGTCACTACCAGTACAACGGTAATATCATATACTGACGCAAGTCTCAAGCGCATACTTAAATAAAGTACCTACGTAAATAGTACTTACTATCATAGTCAAATACATTTAAAAAAGCAGGTGTAGAAAAATAAATGACCTATAAATTATATCGAAACAACAATTGTGTTGTCACCTGTACCAATTCAATACCGGTATTATACTGTAAATTTTAGAATGTTACCTAAATATATTGCACGGCCGCTTTTTAGCAGCCATCCGAACTTGGTCGGGTTATGTAGGTTTTCGATGCTTTGTCAGTATTTTAATTGTTTCTCTTTAATTACTGAATTTAATGAGATGAAATTTTGCATGTGAGTAGTTGAATTAATACACTAATTATTGGAATACATTTTACTATGTAATTCCTTTAGAACGTTGTGATATTTGACTGCTTTGTAAACAGTGGTCTATTCATGGCAAATTGTCTTATAACTCTTTAATTACTAACGGAACATCATTGATACTTGGCAACATGTTGCAGACACTTACAAGGTTTGTATAAACGTGAAAATCTGGACCTCAAAGTGCATACTTTACGAACTAAGACCTAATAAGCGTATTTTACGTTTATATTTTTATCTTTTAAACCCTACGATTTTTTCTAAATCTGTTTTTTAAACAAATATAAACAAATTCAAAACAACGTATGTAAAAATCTACAGCTCTCTATATAAGCGCTTTATATGAAAAGTAGCTAATGGCCAAACGTTCGCGTAGCGGAAACTTGAATTTCTCCGAAAAGTTTATGCATGCACTAATTTTATTCATACATACACAACTACACACAAATACACACTAATTTTTGGACACATTTTTTTCTTTTAAGTCCATGGATTAAAAAAAGTTCCGCCAGGACAACGTTCGCCCAGCGGAATCAGTTTTTAGCGAATTTCTCCACAATGGCTGCATGCACAAATTTTTTTTTTCCATACACAATTACACGACGTCATACACTAAATATCTGCATAATTAAAATCTTTAAATTCAACAACATTCCGCTGCGCGAACGCACACCGCTGGGTATATGATGATGGTTGTGAAATCAAGTGGTCCGTATTTTAAGTTTTTGTATAGTAAAAGATGTAGGTTTGGAGTATAAACAATCAATAGTAGATATCCATCTTAGCAGATCCACCTTAGCAAGCGAAGATCAGTTCAGAAGACCACGCACGGCGTGTAGGTTGGAAAATCCACTATCCGGCACTATACAAAGTGTTTGATCCTCTAAATAACAGTTTATAGCTCAACACGGTTAAGTTGATATTTAAAATAAGTTTATATAAAATTAGATAGTTTATGTAAATAAGCTCAATACTTAAGACTTATGGTTTATTTATTTTTTGCTTTTTAGTTCTTTTCGTCGGTTTAATTTTTTGTTAAAAAGATTTCATTTTATGGTTTTTTTCATCATCATGATGATGATGATGAAAAATTATGATGATTTCTAAACGCAATAAAGTAAAGTAATGAAAAGTAAACAGACACTATTCGTTCCTACAATTTTCGAGGGTTTCTCTCAATTTTTTCAGGATCCTTGGAACCTTCATCGACATCGAAGGTGCCTTTGACAAAACAAACTTCACCAGCGTACGCCAAGCTCTGTCAAGACATGGGGTCGATTTCACAATTGCTGGGTGGATCGGCATCAAGCTTAGATACAGAGTTATACGATTTACTTTTTTTACTTGAATCTGTGCATGATAGTGAGCCCTGACAAGAAGACCTAAACCGGGTCATCACATGGTGCCACAACAATATTAGGTATGGCATTAAACGGCAACAAATGTCACCATGTAAAATTTAATAGAAAACATCAAATTATATGCTCTCGTTATATCATAGGTAACCAAATTATACAAGAAAAAGAAATAATTCGAGATTTAGTAGTACTGTTTGATAAAAGCTAACTTTTGTACCACACATATAGACAGTATTATAACGAAAGCATCTAGAATGCTAGGTTTTGTATTGCGAAATACCAGAGAGTTTCACGATAGCCGTACTAAAGTTATGTTGTACAATAGCCTAACAAGGAGCCTCGTGGAATACTGCAGTGTCGTGTGGAGACCAGTGGCGTAGCTACCGGAGGGCTAGACGGGGCAGTGCCCCGGGGCCCTCAAGCTCAGGGGGCCCCTCGGACTCTCACTTACAAACTATAAATTGAACTAGTGAAAATATCTCCCACATTCGGAACATAAATAAACCAGATTTTTTAGAACCAGAAATTATCAGGTTTGTACTAGAGTTGGGACTAAACCACTATTTATATTAAATTGCGTAGATACTTGTTGAATATGAAGTAAGATAAATCTGGAGTACGTCGTATTCGGAACACGACGAATACGGAACAAAGGATTTTAAATAGTTTAGTTTAGGGCCCTAGTTGATTTTTTGCCCTGGGGCCTTTGGTTACCTAGCTACGCCACTGGTGGAGACCGCGCTATGCTGTATACATGCTACGTTTGGAACGTATACAAAAACGATTTCTATGGCACCTTACGTTCGTGAAAAACAAATGCCATCAAAAACAAAACTTGTAAAAAAAACCAAGTCTCGCCACCCAGTTCTTCTACCGTAAAAAGTTGTGAGATCCATGTAATACCAAGTCGGTTAATTTATTCAGTCCCTACTTAAGGGACCTTTTGTCTTAAGTTATTCCGTAATTAGCTAACCTAACAACATCTTTAAGTGTCCATATCAATATTAAAAATCTTTTATGTTTTAAATAAAATAGATTTTTCGTGAAAAACAAATCCAAACAGTAACGTTATTTAAGTTAATAAAACATATATAGATCCACTAGAGGGCGCTAATCTAAACATTGAGCTCCTTATTAATGAATGTCACCAACCTGCTAATGTGACGTTTTAAGTTCGTCGTTTAGATTAAGTTTTCACTTGTATTGGCAGTCCCACGCCTGCCTATTTTTGTATATACTTATTTAAATTCTAATGCATTTTTATTGGAATTATACCTTTATAATTTGACGATAATATTTTTTTGATAAATAAAACAGACATGCCAATGGGGTAATTCTTCAATGGATCAAAGGGCATGGCAATGCGCTCGGGAACGACGCCCGCCGCCGTAAATAAAACGAATGTATTACAAGAATAATTTTTGTATAATTCATCTTAATTAAACATCGCATACTTACAGCAACACCTAATTATAAACAATTACACTGTCATCATGCATATACTCTGTAAGTATTCAAGAGAAATTACCATTTTATATAGAAGGTACATTCGAGATGGCAAATGTTATTCGATATTCGGAATTTTAGTATTAGAAGCTGTAAGGTCTACGGGAAGTATATTTTAGACATGTGTTTGAGCCTCATTTCGCTGCTCTAGTTCAATAGTGACACATTTAAAACAAGAAGTGTTTTGAGTTGAGTTTGTAGCTGCTTACGGCATTCATTTCTTTACATTTTTCGTTACTTAGAAACTAAGAACTTAGTCATCTCAAAACTCAGCTTAGACAAGATTGCTGTCGTATTATTATTGAACTAGGTCAGGTTTTGAGCTGTTCGGAAACATCGGTAGTAACCTGGAAACAGAAATTCCAAGATATTCACACAAGGCTACGACACTATACAAGGCTGTCTACTTATTCAACACTATAGTATTGTAACAAGAAATGCTTACAATTTTTTTTTTAAATGGCAGCACTATTAAAAAAACTACAAAAGCATTCAATGCGTTTAAATAATGCTACTTGACACAGCCGGCTTTACTTTTAGTTTATGCAACGTCTGATTATAACCCTCCACTTTATTTCTGTTAGAATTATAATAAGAATAATCTAACTAATAGCATTTTTAAAGACACTATTTTCAATGAAACATGGCACTCGATTTTATTATAAAGCTTCTAATAATAAAATTCCTTACCACAAGTTAAAGTTTGGAAAAAAATTAAAAAAAAAAACAAAAAAAACTTCCATACTCTAGTCAAAACCATAATTGTCAAATAAATCACTATTAAATATTTCGTATATAATAAAATAACCTTACTTTAATGTCTTAACATGTCACAATCATTTGATACAAAGTATATAAATTAAAAATAAGTATACTATAATAAATGCTTGATTTCTTTTTAAATTAATTTAAAAACTAATAGACATTATATTTAGTGTTGCCAATATAATTTAATATGATGACACTTATTCTATAAATAGAAACTTCACTCGGGTGGAGATTGTGTTACTATGTAACTAAATAAATAATTTATTTTATTGCCCTGTCCGATGTCTACGAAATCAGAAAAATAATTAATGTTTAAAAAAAAGTCATTAAGGATGCATTCACATTAACTTACTGATTGCGTCCTTTTCTGTTTTTCTTTGTCAATGAAATCTGTGACAGAAATGTGAATGCATTCTTAATTGACCACTAAATATTAATAATAGTGTATTTTAAGCAATCTGTTGAAGAATGTCCCCCCGAGTTGCAGAACCAATTAGTTACCATATAAAATATAGCCTATAATTGAACTAAAACTGAGTTTGTTAGGAACATACGTATAAACTATTAAATTCACTATTTACACTGTCTTTCAAATATATGAATACGGATATAACGGTAAAATGGAAAACGTCGTCCAACGAATATAGTTCTAAATTTAAAATTACACAATCCTAAATATAATATTATATATATTATTGTGAAGTTATCTTTTTGTTATATGGCAGTTATTTATTTGATTTGAGCGCGTTTCAACTAGGCATAAAGTCTCACGAAATTTTAACACAAATGTGAATTCAATTTATTTTCTATTTATTAATTTATTTATGTGGGAGACACAACTTCACAAACGTACATTTCATGGATATTTTACATATTTTTTTTTATATTTTATATTTGACCGTAAGTAAGGTATAAGACACAATACTATAAATATAATTTGTCAGTGTATATGATGTGGTTGTACTATTTAATAAACTATATTTAATACTATATATATAAATAAACGGATAACAAGTAAAACCACACTCGGAAAAAATAAAACCCCTGCGCAAATTAATTAGGTAATTCTCGTTATAAGTAGTTGCCCCGAGTCTAGGTGTTTTTTGTGTCCGTTGTTTGTATGTTTGTAAAGTCACAGTCAAAGTGTAGTAAAAAAAATATGTACCATGGGATACGATAGTTTAATCATTCACAAGTTAGATAATTCTTTTATCATATCAAAATTTGTGTTCAAGATTCGTGACGCTTCCCAAGTATAGAAAAATGTCTTTATCAAGGAATCGCTAACATTAATTTGTTTGTATTTTTAACTTCAATGTGGAGTTATGATGAATTCAACAATATGATACCTATATGTAGATGAAATGAGTGTGATACTGCGGCGGGAGTTTTTTAGTACTGATAGATAACCATATAAATGCATATAAAATGATCTTAGATAGTAAGATGCGTGCACAAGAAATCTCTATTAGACAAGAAACTATTTTAGAACCGATCGGTACACGCCCATCAGACAGCAATTTATTTTGGAAATTGTAGTAAATATATAAAAAAAGAAAGGTATAATAGGATAGTTGTGAAACTGTAAAGTTCACATGAAATTTTGAAATGAATTGCTACAAATAAAAAGTGTATTCCAATTTACTTTTCACGTTAAATATTAAGAAGTCTGTAAATTAAGGCTTGCAAGACTATAGCTAAGACACCAAATTTAAACTCCTAATACACGACTCAGCCACAGCATCACCGAGTAAATGATATTACATTAAAACTTAACAATTCATCTAGTCAACTTGCAACAGTAAAAAATCTTAAAAAAGCGTTCCAATATACGGAACGTACAATTTTGTTACAAAAATGAACACCAATCAGAAGATACTTCACAACACTAGTTTGGTTTAGTGACTAACAGATGGCGTTAGTCACGGCACTCGCTTGTAATTCCAAGAGATGGCGTTACTTTCGTTTTACTTACCAATAATACTTGGTATTTGTTTTTTGTATAAAATAATGATATAAATCTAGTATAATACAATACAAATACACGCAATTGATATATTGTATCACTGACAATCATCAAATCTAGTTTATAATATCTTAAATAAGGTTTGCGACACAACAATGGGTGACGGAGACGGTATTTCGTTCGAGTCTCTCATGACATTAGTATTAGAGTTTGACATAGTCGTGTCCCAACCTTAAATAGATACCCTACTTGATCCAACTTACCACATTAATCCAAAACTTTTCAAAAATCTTACTATTCAAGTCTATACATTACATACAGTCCTAAAAGTAAGGCCATACATTACCAGTCCTTTTTTCCACATTGTTTACCATTTTACATAATAATATGGCTTACTACTGTTACATTATTAATTTCAATAAACATCTATGTCAATAGATTCATTGGTACAATAAAGTTGCCATTTAAAATAAAGCTAATAAATGTTGGCATATAAAATGTTAAAAAAAAATTGGTGCTATACATTAAAATGACAGAATATATTATACTTACTAATTTAGTTACAAAATTGTTTTCATAGCTTTTCCAAGAATATTTGCATAAATTAAACCTTAAGATAAAGAAATAAAAAGAAAAAAAATTCTAATTGATATGCATTAAAAACAGTTTGGTAAAATGTCTTTTATCAGATCTAAGTTATATCGAGAATGTTGTTAACTGTTGATTAGAGTTATTAATTGAGAAATATGGTATCATAGACTCCTACAGTCAGATCTTACCTTCACTCATGCAATGCCTATTTTGAACATGTATAGATGATGAAAGCCTAAACATAAAAGGCAATGTACTATATGTTTAGACTTTCGTCTGTATGGCGTAGATTTTATTTTAAATTTGTACAAACCTATAAAATAAACATTATAGCGACTTATGCGTTGCAAAAATAGAACCAAATATACTACAATTTCAAGTATACAATATACAATTTTAAGACATACTTTAAATAATTCTGCTATGTATTTTTTTAAATATTATGTAAAAAGTGAGTTGGGTTTGTGAACAAAAAAAAGCTGACAGTATAATGTCACATCACAGCGAATGACAAAATTCTTCCAACAGTGTTTATGTAGTACATGATGCACATACACCGCACAAAATTAAAGTAAAATACATATTCATAATCCTATTAATATTATAAACGTGAAAGTTTGTGAGGATGTATGGATGTATGGATGTTTGTTACTCTTTCACGCCAAAACTACTGAACCGATTGAGATGAAACTTGGTATGTAGATAGCTGGAGACCTGGATTAACATATAGGCTACTTTTTATCCCGATATTCCCATCGGGACTTACGCGGGTGAAACCGCGGGGAGCTGCTAGTCAAATTAAAAACTGAAATTGTTATATATGGTTCTATCATGCATTTTGAAAAATTGGTTTACAGATCTGTTGTTTCTCTGAGTTTGAAGTAAATAAAATGTTAAAAGATTTATCCCCGTAATGATAAATCAAAATATGTTGTGTTTTCATCTGCTACTACCGTCCTTTCTTGACACCTGTCAGTTTGACAGATGTCAAGAGAGGAGACAAAAAGTTAGGTAGCCAAAAACACTTTTTTTTAATAAGTGGGTTTATAATATAAATGGCAGTGATAATACGACTCCATACGAATAATTACTAAAAATATACTAAAGATATAATAAGACATCGTATGTATAATCCGCGCGCGAGTTGAAAGCAGAGAGAACAATAAGACATCGTATGTATAATCCGTGCGCGAGTTGAAAGCGGAGAGAACAATGAAAACCTCAAACAAACTTCATTTTGTAGTGTAGTCTTTACAAGGCCTTCGACAAGGGAGGAACCAAATAAAATCAGATAACGGTCAGAGACTGGTGGAGAGTTTTTTTTAAGGTTCACTCTATACTATAATCACATGCGGACTATAAATAAATTGTGTGCGAAATAATTCGTTGTTCAATAAAATGTTAAAACCTATATCTTAAGGTATTAATGGAAATGTAAAAAAAGTGTACGAAACTTACATTCGCTATAGAGATATAAATTCATAAAATTATTCCTAATATTTATTTTGCATGGACGTAAATGGAAAATTTATTTCGAAACGTCCTGTAAGATATTTTATAAGAATGTGTATAAAAGGCTTTTTCTATACAGCTGTCATTTATAACTTGGAAGATTATTTAACAGTCTATTTTTATTTTATTTATATTTCGAACGGTCATATTAAAAATATCAAATTATGGTTTGAAATAAGAATGTAATCAACAGAAAACCAGGGCTTTCGTTTGGATAATAGTGATTCGGGCCCACATAAAATTAAAATAAGAAATAACGTCATATTGATTTCTCTTGACAATCAATTACCAAATTAAATTATTATCATCATTTAATGTGTTCAGCTTGCTACGACTAGAACACTGAGTTGTAAAGCTTGTCTAAACACTCTAAGCTTTTGTCTGTCTTGTCGACAGTATTCTACAACCATTTCAAGAATAGAAATCACAAGTATAATAGTCGTAGAAGTAAGTTAGTAGTATAAGGAACTTCCAATATATTTTGCATTTGATTCTTCAAGAAATCGCACAATATTAAAATAAAAACTTAGTTACAAAACACCTAAGCAATAACTATAGGAGTTCTACATTTGAATCAGTTTCTAAATTACCCGAAAAATGAAATATTATTATGAATTTATTTAAACGCACACTATTTTTTTTTCAATTTATTAAATGGATTTGTATTTTAGTTAAATTATTTCTTAATAGAACAATCTATAGAGAGTAGAAACTCGCCTCACGTATCGTATAAAACGTATAAAAAAAATCAATAACTGACCACAAGTGGCGCTGACGAATCTGACGAAATAAAAAATAATTTTCCTTCCATTAATCAGATAGTTCATGTACGGAGTCGGTCTTTACTCTCTCTAGCTATGTCAAAGACTACCTTAACATTAGTTAGTAGTACCTTAAAGTTAGTTTCCAAAGACATCTTTTTTCTTTCCGTTGAAAAGGAATGTTTGAGAATACGTGCACATACTGACCGAGCGGCAAGCGGATGTACGTCAGAATTGAGTAAGTTTAGTGAGAAGCGTGGTCAGTGGCCGCCGTCAGACGCCGATGAGAGCGAGGGGGGGCGCGGGGGGCGGCGCGGAGGGCGCGGGGGGCGCGGGTCACGCGCGCGCTCCCTCCTTCTCCCCTGTGCGCTTGGCGAACTCGCATATCAGCTCCCTACAACAGGGATAGAGTGTCAACTAGGTCCTACAAATCGTGCCAAAATCACAGTTACAAATCTATTCCGCTCGGGCTTACCGACAACCGCCAGTTCGAGTCACTGGTAGCCTGACCCATTGCTTACAATACCCAATTTATCCATATAAGTAATATCCTTTTCCTTCCCCTTTCCCTTTCAATATCCTCCCAATTCTCCTATCTTTAATTCCCAAAGAGCCCGGTTGACGACAATGGGCATGCTCCTTGCTGAGGCCTAATTTTAGGTGGCAAAATGTAGGTGTTTAATACGCGTCTGCCTACCCCTTCCGACCATTGAGGCCTTGGTGTACCTTTTACTTTAGGATTTGGTTAAAGTTTTATAGGGACCATTAACCGCTTACCGTCAGTTACATCATCAATCACTTTTCATGACTAAACGTTTGAAACAATCATAACTATGGACCACAAGTCTAACTTTCATAATAAAATTTCAACTATATTCTTGTAGCCATAGAGCTTTTCATGGCAACCGAATTCCAACAAGTAGAACGGAGGGCAAAACCTTAATTAATCACAGTGCAAACAACCATAAGCAACGCCTGGAAGGTACCTACAAAGCCATTAAGGGCAGTCTTCTACTGGCGTGTTTTGTCTCTAGAATAGACTCTTAAGACGTTAGGTCCAGCATTGCTGCTGTATCTATTAACCAGGTTCTGCTGAGGTAGTTTTATTTTCTTACCCTGAATAACTTAGTTGGTTTAGCGGATGCCTGTTCAATACTTTTGCATCTGACTTAACACACCTGATTGTACCTCACCTGAATATAAGAGGGTCAATGTTCCTGGCCAGCATATACAGTAACCACCAGTCTCCAAGGTCGGTGCGTCGGGACACAATCTCAGCAGTTTCTCTGGAGAGAGTTCGTGAACGAGCGTGCAACAGCCGCGGACGAATCGATGGCACGAAGATTATCACCAATCTGGAAGATAAATTTTGGAGATATATTTAGTCCAGAAACTCATTGTGAATTAGTGGTTGTAAATCAAAATGACGTTTACAGGAAATAGAGGAAGTCCTGTAACTTACCAAAAGTTCTCTCCAGTTTCCTTAAATTTGAAGGCTACAAATTGGAAATATACAAAGTATAAAAATAGCAAATACTTCAGGCAATGTTTAGATGGACAAAATGACAATAAGCGGAAGAAACCATGGGCAGTTTTTGTCGGTCAAAAGCTTATATATTGGATTATGCTCAAAATTAATTATTTCGTAAAGTCGGGCAATAAAATTACTTAAAATAGTGTGAAAATTGTCCTCCAGTTTTACTTTATAGTTTTCAATTTATTTTATAATACTCAAATTAACATTAAGTTAACGATTTGACAACAGTAAGGCGTGACGTCATGCCTTGGTATTTCATACAAAAGTGTACCGATTGATCGTTTTGGCGTTTACTAAAAAGATACCGATTTGACCAGTATGATATCAATTTTGTTGACCTAATAGAGTTACAATAAATATGCGTTAAATTTAACCAGATGTAAGTTAGAGGCCAGTGGCGTCGTAATGAACGTTCTTGAATCTGAATGGTGACAAGAGGGAAGCATCGACTAGTGAATGCTGGAATGGTGGAAACAGGACACACAAACTTGCTCATTCAGATATGCTCTATGAATGAGTTTCTTGTTAGATGTACTATTTTTTTATGTTTTTGCTGGAATCTATACTAATATAATAAAACTGAAGGGTTTTTTTGTTTGATTGTTTGGTTGTTTAAACGCTTTAATCTCTCGAACTACAAGTCGGATTAGATATTATATTTGATAGAGTATTCATGGACGAAGGTTGTAGGTTATGAAGCATCACGCTACGAGCCTTAGGAGTAGAGCAGTGACCGTAAACGCAGGTGAAACTGAGCGGAACGGCTCGCTGAAATTCGAACGATGAAAGAGAAACTGATTGAATGACAAGGAATTTTATAAAGTACTAGCAGCGCCCCGCGGTTTCACCCGCGTAAGTCCCAGTACCGTGGGAATATCGGGATAAAAAGTAGCCTATATGTTAATCCAGGTCTCCAGCTATCTACACAACAAGATTCATCGCTATCGGTTTAGTGGTTTTGGCGTGACAGAGTAACAAACATCCATACATTCATACATCCATACATCCTCACAAACTTTCACGTTTATAATATTAGTTGGAAGTAGGATAAGCAGCGCCTCTGGTGGCTAAACATACAAAATAGAATAGTGGTGTAGTCTCGCTGTTCTCGAATCTCGATTAGGTAAGGTACGTCTTATAAGTATTATGATTATGAGAGCGAAGGCTAAGTGGTAACCAAGTAGCACATTGCAATGTTAAGTAACACTAGCCAGGTCAGGATTAGGATGGGTGACCATTCTTAACACATTTTTTTTCTTAATTTAAAAAAGACAACTCCCGCATTAGGAATATTCCTCTGCCGCGAGGGGCTTCACAAACATTCAAACAACGGACACAGAGACATTAAGACCGCTCCGTGCCTCGGAGAGTACCGGTAGTTGGAGCCCTAAACAAAGTCGGACAACCTGGTCTAACTACAGAACTTCGATATTGCCTAGTACTTGGATTGTGGAGGTCTGATGGCAGTCGCTTCACGTAAAATATCGAAGTTCGGCTGTATCGTAGTTAGACTGAAAGCCGACCCCAACTTAGTTGAGAAAAGGCTCAGATGAGATGAGAGCGAATTTTTCGTTTCGTCGCCAGTGACACACAAGGTAAATAATGAGTGAGTATGTGGACAAATTGTAAATAACGCAGTCGGTTTATCATAATTAGTTTAAGAGAGCCGCACTATCAGTGAGCGCTCATTACGGTAATATGTGCGTGATTGTTCTGTCAGCTTGTTTACACAGCACACCTGTATATCCCTTTAAGCTGACCTGTTTATGCATAGATTATGCTTTATTTATTCAACAATATTGTTTGTTAGACGAACAATAATAAACTGATTCTATGTCGCTATGCCGAAGGCAAAAATGTAAGGACATAGTGAGTAAATAATTAAAAGTAGCTGTAATATAAAACTTATTACTAAACTCACACACTCATAATAACTAATAATATATATTTTTAATCCTGATAGTTGGGGCTGTTAGCTGTTAGCTTGATAGCTACGCTTAAAAAATGTGTACCTGTTTAGACTCTGGTATAAGTGTGTAAGGCAAGGTGTGTATCCGTATGTCACGTTGAGGTTCTATGTTCGAATCCCGGGTCGGGAGGAAGTAAAAGGGTTTTCAGTAAAACAGTACTAAGCGTCTTTAGGAAAAAGGCTGTGTGGTAACTGGCTCACCATCTATCATTTGACCTAATATAAGCTGGTAAAATGTCCATTTCAGATTTTTATATTTTTGTGGCTGTATTTTTATAATGAGCAAAAATATTGTATCTTTGTCAAGATCGAGTATCAATGTTCGCTTGAAAACATTGTCTCCGTCAACAGTCAAGTATCTTTAGAAGACCAATGTACCCTTTTAAAACGACTTTAAAAAAATTGGCCAATTGCGAGTTAAACTCGTGTAGAGCTCTCCCATATTCAAAACTCATTTATTTACATTGCACATCTGTGTTTGCGTCACAGGAATTGATATCTGTACCCGTTTTGAATTTAGAATTTTCATTTAGAAATTTCATTCAGAAGGTGAAAACATTTTTTTATAAATGAAAGACCCGGGAAACAACCTTTACGTGGAGCTCCAGATACATTAATTTCTTCCTTTATGGTAGACACTTTGCCTAAAGAGTTTTCCATAACGAAGAAGGTCCGACTCACCTGTATACAATGAGCAGCGCCAGCACAACAGCCAGTATGATGTACCAGAACCACAGAAAAATGTATGTCTTCTCATTGACGATGTTCAGCGGTAGTATACACAAACTGTCGTGGGTCTGTATACTGCCTGACGCACCATACTTGTGGAATGTGCACTTCGTAACTCGAGGGAAGATATAGATCATTGGGTCGTATCTGTAAAAAGAAAGGTTTTTTTGTAGTGAAAACTTCTTTAGCGGCGTTGTGCACTTTGGATGGGTAAAAAATGTTAAACTCGCGTCAGGACACGTGACCCTGATTGAAAATTCGTAAGACGGAGCCGAGTTTCTAATATTTAAAAAAAATAACATTCGAAATTCAAACATTTATGAGCAGCTAGGAGCGCAGAACTTCCAGTGTACCCTATGTATACATTTAGATATGTTATTACCTACTTTTATTTTTAACCTAATTATATATATACAGATGTGTGTGTGTTTGTGTGTGTGTGTGTGTGTGTGCGCGCGTGCGTGTGTGCGTGTGTGCATGTGTGCATGTGTGCGTGCGCGTGTGCGCGTGTACGTGTGTGCGTGCGTGTGTGTCTGTGTGTGCGTCTGTGTGTGCGTCTGTGTGTGCGTTTGTGTGTGCGTCTGGTGTGCGTCTGTCCGTGCGTCTGTGTGTGCGTCTGCGTGTACGTGTGCGTGTACGTGCGTGCGTGCGTGCGTGTGTGTGTGTGTGTGTGTGTGTGTGTGTGTGTGTGTGTGTGTGTGTGTGTATGTATATGCAAATACATTGTGAAGTGATGTTTTCACTTCTGACGTGCAGTCCTACGACTGACTGTTTTTTTTTTTTTTATAACTGACTCCAATGATGATAGTGAATGGTATACTTAGTGATTTTCAAGCTTGCCGTTGCTTTCGTTGAATTTTCAACGATTTTCAAAATTTTACCGTCCGTAAGCAAAACGAATCGTTTCTTGATTACTCACTGCAGTGCACCTTAATAGGTAACGCCAATAAAAACCATCTATTTTATACACTGACTTGTAGATTTCTTATTTGTTTTTAAATTAATTTTCAATATAAATAGAAATAAGCGCTCCACAAATGACGGACCAGTGGGTCTAGTGGTTAATGACCGTGACTGCTAAGCCAGAGGTCGTGGGTTCGATTCCCACCCAGGACAAATAATTGTGTGATGAGCACGATAATATGTTCTGTGTCTGGGTGTAATTTATCTATAATATCTATGTATTTAGAAATATATAAGTATTTTTATCAACAGTCTGGTTACCATAGTACAGGCTCTGCCTAGTTTGGGATCAGACAGCCGTGTGTGAGACGTGTGGAGTTATTATTATTACTATATTATTTGATCTAAGGTAGGAAATAAAGTATTTTCGTATACTTTATTTTCACGCAAAATCATAAAGTATCGAAAATAAAGTAGGATGCATTAAGTTATTATAAAGTACATTTATACCGGGCTATAGAGAATAATTTCTGTTTCAATTATTATTTTACTATGATATTGTGTTTCATGAAACAGTCACTTACAGTAATTTATAATACAATGTCTTATTTACCTCTCTTCTTGAGGGACATCGCTATAGCCAAGCACTCTGACTCCGTAGCTAAAGAATTCTCCATTGAAGAAGCTGTCCATCATCCACAGTTGCAGTATGATGTTCACCAGACACAACAGTTCACAGCCCCAGTACCGCATCGCGTATAGTTTGTGCGTCTGAAATGAAGAAAATATACTTTTAGGAATCATGGACATAACTTATTTATATAAATACCTATAGTATTATATACCTAATAGTTAAACAGTCTACATTTGAATTGTGAACGTAACATCTTTAGCGTCACATCTACATTAACATATTTTTTTATCTATGCATTTCTCCTGGAAAAAAATTAACAAACATATACATACATGTACACTCACGTGTATTACACGAGGCGTATTAAACACCCACATTAACACAGCGGGAATATTATTGGTTGTCGGAGAACCGACTTCTGAACTATATTTTTTTTGTATGGTAGCTGGACGACGTGTAATATTTCATACAGCCTGGCATTGTTATAAGTAGTATACAATATGAAGGGTAGTCTAATAGTGAAAACAATAAGACTAAACAACCATAGATACTAGACAGCACTAGCGATACGCAATGGCGCTTATGCATGGTACGTATCGTTGGAAAGGAGACAGTTTCGTCTCAGTTAACAGTTAGAGATTTAACAGAGCACCACTATCATATTGTTTGCTGCATCTGTATATATTGCCATAATTCTACCACAAAGGGTGTTTCTCAACGTCACAAAACAAAACACAACCTTAAACTATTCATGATCTTTATCTACCATCATATCTGACAAGTTTCCCTTTCACAAATGCCTGCTTCACAATAATACGCATACAATTATTATCTCAAGTGATATCTCCAATAATTAAGATTATAAACGGATCACAACGGGTCTTATGACAGTCGTCGTTTGTAAACATGGCAGTTTGATAACCCAAACATAACTGGCCACCCGTGAATGAATGCCTCTTTCATACCGTTCGCGTTACTTCGTTCTGTGATAATAATACATAAAGATCTGTTGTTGATTCACGGGTTATCTTCGTGGGTAGTGCCTGTAGATTTATAAAGGTGTAGTAGAGCAGGGTCTAAGCGCAAGAATGTACTAGAATGTACATGAGTTATAGATTCCGTGTACTCCTCTTCTAAGACGCTAAAATCAACCAATATTATAATCTAGTTTTATACAGTCCAATGTACGTTATAGCATCTGATTCTCCGCCTTCCAAATGTAGTCTATGCCAGGTATATTCCTCAGGTCATTAGTTAATTTGACTGGTCAGTGTCCTAGTCTACGTTTACTGAGTAATTGTTTCCACTCTGGGATTTTGGGTTGTTTAGTAATATTATTAGTTTCTTTTAATTTCTTCTTTTCTTAGGGTTTAAAATAAAAACAGGCATCATTTTTATATTAAATTAATTGATATGACGTCTTGCTTTCTTTTATATCGCTTATGAATCTTATGATAAATCTACTATTCGTGTTACCTACGATATTGTATTAAAAGTTTTCTTAGAACGCTTACAAAGTATGATAAACCAATAAACCACGGTTAAGTACTCTGTGTTTGGTGTCACCACATGAGAAAAGAACCGATTCGTTTCTTTACTCATGTGGTGTTACGGTTTCACATTCAAACGTTTGAGTATCAGGTTTACGTTAACAACAAAATATGAGTGATTTCCTCTGCGTAACCGGAGTTCACCAGCAGCTTGCTAGGTGAGACAAAGATATGCAATCACCATTATATCATGTTAGCTTTATTGTACCAACCATAAGTAATTAATTAGAGCAATATACGGATATACCACCCAGTACTTATTATCAAATTCGTGCCCAAAAATACCGACGCGGCGACGTCTTGCAATAAAGTACCGTTTGAGCATTTCGGCGTTGAGTAAGTATATATGGAAGGACCTAGATCAATGTTCTATAAAAATTTTAAGAATTCAATAAGATTACTAGTAAAATGTGATCCTCGTAAATACATGGATCACGTTTTACTACTATACCTGTTAGCCCGTCGTAATAAGCTAAATGCTGTGTTAGGAGTGGGCTCGGTGAGCGTCGGTGTACTGGGTTGTAGTGTGTAACGTAGCAAATTTGGTCGCTATATCTACGATTTACTTATCGTGGTTGTAGAGTCGTTGTAAAAGCCTGAATTTCAAAGCTTTCAAAGGGCCTTCAAGATGTCTTTTCAGATCCAGTAGTGTTTCAGCCTAGCCGTGAGGAGTGAATTTGGGTTTATGGAATTATTCTGTCCATGTGAGTTTGGTTTCATTATTTGTTTTCCACGCACGTGGCCTGATTGGAGACATTCCCTTGTTTATTTGTTTCAGATGGGTTTATTTTGACCATTGATGTATTTCAACTGTATTTTTACCCGTATCATAACTGTATTGATGTATTTTAAATGTATAACAAAACAGTATACATAAAATGAAAATAAAAACCATTGAGATAAACATATGGAGTTGCAATCACTTAGAGAAATTTTGTTTGGTTTTGTGAAAACTTGAAACTAATCGACGCTACAGCGCTAAAACAATCTTCATTTGTCTAACCAAACACTAGGAATGCGCAGCGCCGCAGCGCACTGGGGTGTCAAATTTTTCACGATCAGAAGGTCGCAAGAGCCGTGATTTTCATGGCGCTTATGCGTTTCGTTCATCGAACCTATGCTGGATAAGCTCCTTTAGACTAAATTGAAAAACAGAAATGACATTTAACTTAAATAAGAACTCAAGTGTGAAAGTAAACAAAAAATATATTGAATTTGTTTATTAATTTAAAACTTACATTTTATAAAAAAAAAACGACAATTAATAAATAAATGGTTAACTTTGACTGGTCTTTACTAATGTAATGTTACAAATCAAATCATTTATTTCAATTGAACCAATTATAGGTATTTTTGAATTGTCAGGAGCAGTAGTCAGTCAGATTAAGTCTGTAAATATCAGGTGAAGGAGTGGTAGTAGAGATTTGGTGCCATAGTGAAAAATACTCGGACTTATCTCCCCTACATTAATGTCACTTTTTTTCGCTGGCCGGCACTTTGACTTTTGGGCCCAAACTTGTATGAAACGTGAATGACCTCCTTTAGGTTGAATTAAATTATTTCAATTTTTATTAACATAATTATGTCTTTCACATCGTTTTGTAAATAGATGCAATTTTTTTCTGACATACATAATATTTTCATAAATATACTGACCAGACATCGTCAGCATGTTAATTTCCTTAAATAGGTCCCTAATTGATTCGCCACTACGTAGAGTATAAATGGTTCTGATAGCTCTTTTCTGAATTTTGAATATAGATTCTATATTTAAAATACCGTAGGAAATGACACTGATACTCGTGCAGTTTCTATATCTGTCAATTCGCGGACTTTCTTTATAGCATGTTTATGTCATGTTAAGTGAATGCCTCAATGTAATCTAGAATCTAGCATTATCTTTAGAAAGACAGTTACATTCACAAAATCAGAGATCAGTAATAGGTAGGATTCCAAAAAATTAGGAGCCCTCAAATAAAATAAGTTTGGTAAATTTTTGACGCTTTGTTACCAAAAAGAATAGATAAATATTAAAATTGTATGTGTACATACAATTTTACATAGGTTAAGATTTTTAAATTAACTTAATATTTTACCTACTCCTAACGCCGAATTCGTTCTGCAACGTTTTAATCTATGATAATTAGTTCCTGATTACAGTTCTCCTTAGTGAAAGCGAGACAGCGCGAGGTGCTATTCATTGATAGAAGCGAGATAGAGTTTTAATGGCGAAAAATATGCACATGGCTTTTATGAATTTTGTTGTTTTCTCTTGTTTTACTGCAATCTGAGACAAAATCATGTTATAATGAGTACCCATTTTTGTTTTTACTTACCAGAATATAATATAATGATGAAAAAATAACTAACAAGTATATTTTTACGTTTTCTAACAAATACAAAACGCTCGCTGCTAGCTACACATGCACCAGTGTACACTGAACCACAGTTGAAGTGCGTATGAGCTCGTTGTAGCTCCGGAACCACAACTAAGTTTGACAAATTTAGTGTTCCAAACGCCATATCTAGTACGTAGTACATTTATATCGATGATAAAAACATATTTAATAAATGGTATTTAAAACGTTGCTCAAGCATTGGCCGCGCCAGTATTTCCATTATTATTACATTAAAGTAATTGAATCATTGGATTTTCCGTTATAAAATATTAAGGATCAATTGGAACCCGAACCCCTTGTAGACGCCCAACGTGGGGCGTGTTAAGAACCAGCGAGTATTAGATCGTAAGTCTGTCACCTTAGACATTACCCGACCACCGCAATAGGGTTGTTTCCTACGGGCCCCAATATGAGCAGAAACCCTGACGACACGCAATGTTGCAATTTCGCTACGTTCGCAGCGGGTTATGGCCGTCCGGGTCATAAGTTGATACCGTACGATCTCCTTCAAAGCGAAAAGTCTCCTAGCTGGAATTTGGCGTTTTTAGTAAAAAAGGATCTGATTTGACTTGATTTGAGTCTAATATCGTATTACATTTCAACATAAAGTTGAAAAACTGACTGGCCTGTTGGTATAGTGGTTAGTGACCGTGACTGCTAAGCCAGAGGTCGTGGGTTCGATTCCCACCCAGAATAAATAATTGTGTGATGAGCACGATAATTTGTTCTGTGTCTGGGTGTAATTTATCTATAATATGTATGTATTTAGAAATATCTTGTTTATTGTTAATCAGCAGTCTGGTTACCATAGTACAGGCTCTGCCTAGTTTGGGATCAGACGGCTGTGTGTGAGATGTGTGGAGTTATTATATTATTATTATATTATAAGTAACGAAAGATCACAGTTTGGATAATAGTTCAACTAAATTTAAATAATATTTTATCCATCATATCCAATAAACTTCGGTAAGATTTAGATCATCAGCCACTATAATTATCTTTTAAAAAAAAGTATCACCGACTTCAATGTGAAGGGATAACTTTTTAGTGGAAAGTAGATGTATTTTGTTTAAATATAATATGAGTAGGCCAACTAAACGCCCTGCTGCAATGAGACAGCGATGTTTTGGAGCAAATATCATCGATGTATACAATTTTTAGATGTATATACATTACCCAGTTTATCTTCATTTAAGTAGATTGTAATATTATATAAAAAAATATATGTATATTTATTTATTTATATGTGCGCACCTACTCCACACGATCACCGCTGAAAATCAGCGCTGTTTGGCGCGCAGCAACTTCCTTGCCGGCGCCATCAGCATCAATGCTGAGCGGTGACCAATTTCAACAAGTGACGTGCTCATTTTTGTTTTTTAGTTATTTTTATTTGTATTTCCTTTTTAATGTTTTATAACTTTAATAAATGTTAGCACTAACGTCATTTAAGAAATAAAAACTTCTTTCTTTTCTAGATATTTATTAACTTTTCAAAAACCGCTCGACTGATTTCGATAAAATTTAAATGGGACCACCTAGAAAGTATACCCTTTGAAACAAAAAAGAATTTTCCAAATTAGTTCAGGCGTTTTTGAGTAATCGGTAAACATACATAAAAAAAAGATTTCGATGAATTGAGAAGCTCCTCCTTTTTTGAAGTCGGTTAAAAATTAAGATCACCACAAATTAAAATTGAAATTTGATAACTAGCTTTTAGTAAGGCTTGTATTGAAATAACAGAAATACAAAGATAACACAAAGTTACTTATAAGTAACAAGACATATCTAAAGAATTGAATAACCACACAGCGTCTCAAAGAATTCCTTTCGACATTTAATATTATCTAAGAGCATACAGACGTTTTGTCTGAGTGGTCTGTATTAAAATTCCTTGAGTGAATAACCGCTTAATGAACGCCGCCCGAGGGTCAGGACACCTTGAACTGGCGTTTCCTACCTATACATATTTATTTATATTATACATATTTACCTAAATACATATTTATACATTGAATTTCTACCAAACGCGCGTATCTTCTCAAAAATCTATATTCTTTTCTTTTTCAATAGACTCGCATGAGTTTTAGACATAATTATTCTTTAATAGATATACTTAAATAAAACTTGAATACACACGTTACTAAATCGGCTAGCTCTACTATTAAACTAAGCTTTGTTTATGGACTAGAGAAAAACTGTACCAGAGTAGAGAGGTAGGTTCCCGTGAATTGGTCGAACTAAGTTTAATGATCATTATACCGACCGTTATTTTCTCTGCATACATGGTTCTTTTGTATTTATTAATAGTTATAAGTATTTTATTTGCAAAAGTATCTACATCTGGAAATATATGTAAATAGTCTCATTCAGGGCCGCGGATCACCGTGCGGGGTAAGGTAAACACAATGGAGAATTTCAAATGCCCAGTATGAATGTTTTGGCATCATCTAAACACGAGATCTGGATTAAAGTTTATGATGATTTATCGTTGAATGTAAATATGAGTAGTCGCATACAAACAAAAAGTTAAAAATAGACTTGGCAACACCTGAAATAGATCAACAACTTACTTTATAATGACGAAACATATTTTATAGCCACATTAATTAATTAAATCACAACCTTAGCCTTACTTAACCTTGTTTTGATTTTTTAAGTGGTGTTCTAATCTACATTAGCACTTGCTCCTTCCTAGAGCGTTCAAAGCAAAATAAGCACTTGTTTGTAAGAAATAAGACACATAATTGTTGCTCTTGATAACTATAGTATGAATTATTATTTTATATGATTAAGGTGGCGCTTATGTTAGTGGTCTGGTGATTCGAACGCCTATCAAGTAAGTAACCGTTTTAAACCTTTTTTTATCTTAGCCATGACAACCTCAGACAGGTTACGATAGTGGATTGATCTATTTTTGTAACCGACGAAAAAACGCAGAAGGTATACTGGTATGCTGGTTCTTTTTTATGTTTACCAAGGCAAAACTTTTCACAGAGTGGGTCCCGCATAAAAGAATTCAATCCAAAGGGTAGAAAACTAGGTAATTAATACTTGTTTACTCACTGATATTTCATCTGAGAACCGATTTTGTTGAAACTTGAAACACAATACATATGTAGATCTAATAACACTACAAGAAGACGGAGTCCTGAGGTTTGTCTGATGACGTAAACGGAAGCTACAACCGCTGCCTCAGATTTGGGCTTATTAATTTTTTTCAATCTTAATGAGCACTTTAAATCTTGTTAAAGATTGCCTTTTGAATATTTATAACAAATAACAATAAATAGTTGAAGAATACATAATATGTAATTACCTACATATTAAGTACTTAAGGTAAATTATTACTATTTATTATATTTTAGCCAACAAAATTTTTTTAATAATTATTTTTAACAAAAACATTAACCGACGATAAATAATATTAAAAATTAAGATTAACCTAACTAAAATCTTACACTTCCTACTGATATTATAAACGAGAAAGTTTGTGAGGATGTATGAATGTACGGATGTTCGTATGTATGGATGTTTGTTACTCTTTCACGCAAAAACTATAGAACTGATTGCGATGAAACTTGATAATTTGATAGCTGGAGACCTGGATTAACACATACGCTACTTTTTATCCCGATATTCAAACGGGAGCGGGACTTACACGGGTGAAACCGGGGCGCAGCTAGTATGTTAATAAATACATAAGACGCGATAAGACCGCCCATTGTACTGTAACTTTATTTTAAATTTCTAGTGTGTATAATACTTCTTTGGTGTGCAATAAAGAGTACCTACCTATATATCTATTATAATTAACTTAATAATGTTAAGTTGGCGCCAAACATCCAAGCAAATTAATTAAATACTATGTCAAATGAAATGATCGCAGATTAGCGGGCTCGGACTTCGCACTCACAGCCTGTTCGAGTTACAGGCGACTTCGACCTGCTTGAGCTATTGCTTACACTTCCCAATCCCTTTCCTCTCATTGTTTTGCCTTCTTAACTACCTTCCCCTTTAAATATACTCCCAATATTCCCAACTTTACCTCCCAAAGCGCGCGTGCGGTTTACGAACGGCAATAGGCTTCCCTCCTATAACGTGGGAAGGCCCAAATTATAATTGACAAAATACGGGTGTTAATTACACCTTTGCGTGAGTATTATGTATGTTTAATAGTACGAGTACTCGTTTATTTGTGCTTGGACTTCATGGCTTCATTGTTGAGTACTACGACCAAAGTTCAAGATTCGGCTGTCTCATTGCTTACATCACGATTGCATCATTTTGTCGGAGACATTCTCTTGTATTAGTCTCCCTCTACTTTCTGCTTAATAGCTATGACTATCGATTGAATACAAAAATATAAATAAACTATATATTGTAGTCACAAGAAAAAAGGTTTACTTTTTTTTTATTCTTAACTAGTTTTTGTCCATGACCAGCCAGCACGGTGTCGGCCACGTATTGATATCGTTTTTCCACTAGCCTATATTCAGAGAGACATACAGTCATTTATAAAATTAATTATAACAGTATAAGTAACTGTCTGTGTATCTGAACATACCTCAACTTAACCATTTATTTATATTGATACATATTGCAGACATAAAATGTACATAAATTTACGCTTATTTACCTCCAGTGTAAGCAGAGGCCAGTAGCCCTCCATATCTCTAAGAGCTTCCTCTGCCGTTTAATACAAACTTGGTTTCCGGTGTTTCTGACCTGTTATTTTGCAGATATTTTTTTGAATGGTGAAAAGAACACAAATGTTTGTGTTTTAACAAGACTACAAAAGGAGAGTAATGTGTTTCGAGAATATGCATGTACTGGGTGGTGTAAAAGTAATGTCATATTGTGAGTTAACTACAACTTTGTTAGAAATGAAAAAAAAATTAGCTCTGTATTAACGAAACATAAACATAAAACTTTGTTTGAAGATGAAAATTGTTGACGTTAAGTTAAAAAAAAATTATCAGTCAATAACTTTTGAACTCGTTTAACGCATATTGAATTGTTGCTCGCAAAACATTGCAGATTTCTTCTTCAATATCAGCTTTCAAGACTTGCATAATTTGGTGAACCCCTTTTTAGAAAAAAAAAAAAAATCGCAAACGTAGCAACGTGAATTTTGGAATATTTACAGATTATATCCAGTATATATTTTAACCTGTCATGGTACGAAAGCCTATACAATGGCAGGTCGAGTAATATTGGCCAATGAAAAAAAACAATGGTTGAAATTCGACCACCACGCGATCCCTAGTAATGTTTATTTGATGAGCAACGCCGAGGTGCAGGTTTCGATCCTAAAATGCTATTCACTGTACACTATTATTATAATTATTAAGAGTCTGCGTCTATATTCCATCCGTTTGTTGCCTGTTTAATTCTCCCACGACACTGCTAGTTAAATAAAAAAAAATTAAGAGTTATTTGCTAGTCCCATCGCAGGTTAACTTTCGTAACTATGAAAGGAATTGCATCACACAACTCGTACAAAACGCTTAATGAACAATCGTCCCTCTGCCCCTTCCCAAACAAAATTGACAAGGGCCACTACAAGGGGCTGGTTCGACAGATGCTCGTCGGATCACACCTGCCTAGTTTTTGTGTTCAGTTGTAAGACGAATAATAGTTCTGTCGGTGGTTCTATAATAGAAATACTGATAGTAGTTGGGGTTTTAATTGAATGCTGTATTAATTAAGCATGTATTGCTTTTGGACAGGATATAAGATTTCTATGTTGCCAAGTTCAGGCCAGCCAGGCCAAAAACGGGAGTCGATAGCAAACATATTTTTACGGAAATGTCTTTTATTTTATAGATAACAAGCAGCACCTCGCGGTTTCGCCCGCGTAAGTCCCGATCCCGGGAATATCGAGATAAAAGTAGCCTATGCGATAATCCAGGTCTCTAGCTATCTACATACCAAGTTTCATCGGTCAATCGGTCCAGTAGTTTTTGTGTGAAATCATTACAAACATACACACAAATGTTTCCTCTTTATAATCTTAGTTTAGATGGGGAATAGGTATGCATGATTTTTTAATCTTGTAAACGTCAGAGTCAGAGGTTACATATAAAATATCAATTCAGTCTTTTTTTTATTAAAACTAGAAAGAAAGAAATAAATTTATTTTGATCTCATGCACAGGTATACGGGTTTAAAACAATAGTTGTGGGTACCTTATTAAATTATGGTTACAATTTTTAATTTTCAAACAATACATGATTGAAAAATGGTCGTTAGCTCAGCTTAATGCTACCTCGGGGAAGTAGCGCTGGTATTCTGCTAACACCTAGTGATGTACACAACAGCCAGTCGTGTGATTTAGAGCCACCACGAACTGGTGATTTTTAATCGGCCGATAGTTTGATTGTTCTGGCAATCAGTATGAAGCTGTATCACAGTGTGCGCATAAGACAATTGAAAATCGACCGATCAAATTATCGAAAATAGCTGCCAGATTCGTATTTGATCAAACTATGGAACAACTATCAGCCATTGCATAACGTGTGTGTAAAGTAGGATACAAGCGCCTGCACTGCATTCAACTAAAGTATCGCCCGACTGTCGATCGACATAGTATCTTATGTGTACGTCGTAGATGCTTTCCTAGCCTGGCCAGAAACAATTCCAATGGAAATCTACCTGGTCCTACCTCAAAAAATGAAATTGATAATTATTAGGATATACAAATTACATATTCAATCGCCGCTAGATACCATGAGAGAGTAACAGTAACTTGTGACTCTTGAGTTGCAGGTGTCCATGGGCGACAGTAGTCACATACCATCAGGTGACCCCTCTGCTCGTTTGCCCCCTATAATAATAAAAAAAAAACTATCGTGAAACAGTAAATATCGTTATCGAACAAATACTAAATAAGCCATGGTTCGCATGACCACAGTACAGCGTGGACAGAGGAGCAAGTACCTGCCGAGTTTGCGTCCATTGTTACATTGACATACATACAACCGTCAATCAGTGACGGAAGCTTGCAATACTGTTATTACTCTTTCGTCAGTTGTTGATGTAATAGAATGGTTAGTATCCACTGAGGGGTTAAATTACATTATTTTATAAAGACCTGTTTTATTGTTAGTACTTTTGGTATGGCATTAGTTTTAAAATGTTCGCAACTTGTTATAAACTAATAATTAAAAAACTAAATATTTATTATAAACTAGCGACCCGCCCCGGCTTCGCACGGGTACAAATTATATACCTAAACCTTCCTCGTGAATCACTCTTTCTATTAGTGAAAACCGTATGAAAATCCGTTCAGTAGTTATTCAGACAGACAGACAGACGCGGCGGGGGACTTGGTTTTATAATATGTAGTGATGACGCGAAAGTATGTCTGTCAGTCTCTCTGTCTGTTACGTTTTCTCGCCTTACCTACTCAACCAACCATCATTAAATTATGCATACATGTTGTAAGGGGTACAGAAAAGAAAATAGGGTACTTTTCATCCAGAAAAAATACTGTTACCGAGGGATAGTATAATAACTTTAACGCGGGTGAAGTGGGTAAAAGTTAGTATTTAAATGAACATAGAAAAGTTTGTTAAACCTTGCTAATCTCAATGGTCTAGTCCGATTTGAAATCTTAGGTTAGCGTACGTATCTACACTACCTACTGCGGGCTCGCGCGCGAATCGCATTTCGCAGTCACGTTCGCTGATCTCGCTACTTCAGTCTATGACAATCTGTGCTTTAGCATATACATATTACCCTATTAATATATTATCTATACTTATTAAAAATAAAAACGTTCTGGCTCTCTCTAAAATTAGCTCTACGCGATCATGAGATATCACAGAATGGTATCATATTCAGGCAGCGACAGTAGTGATACGAAACGCTAATTTTATTAGGTACGTACTCTTGTCATCGCGTCTAGCAAGCTACTACCGTGAAAACACTGCGAGTGTAGATGCATTCGCGCCCACGTGCCGACAGCCAGTGCAACTATTTTTCACGGAACTAAAAAAATCGATACAGATCGGGAAACGCCGCCAAACACGAACGCGAAGCCGCGGAACCATCTACCAGGAATCACGACTTTTGGCACGTACGCGAAGCGAACTATTTGAGCGAATAAAACCAGTAAAACTAGTACATGTATGTACATAATAACATAATAAATAAATAATAAAATAATATCACCCAAGAGTTGCAATCAGATCTCAATAGATTTGAGGCATACTGTAAACGCACCAGACTTCAACTAAATGTCTCGAAGTGTTTTCATATTACTTTCAGTCGTCAAAAATCATTGGTAAACTCGGTTTATACTTTGGAACATCAAACTATCACAAAGGTGAACAGTATAAGAGTCTTAGGTGTCATTCAAGATAGTAAACTTCTGTACGATGAACATATCAAAGACATTGTTAAGAAAGCTTCAAAAGCTTTAGGCTTTATAATTAGAACATCGGTTGATTGTCGTTCTTTAAAACCCATCAAAATTCTGTATTGTTCATATGTTAGAAGTTACTTAGAATATGCGTCCCAAGTATGGAAGCCTCAATATGATGTCTATAATTCTGGTATTGAAAACATACAAAAAAAAGTTCTTGAGATACCTAGACTACAGAGCGCAGCAATGGTCTTTAGACTATGATCATCGCTGCAATAGATATCACTTTCTGTCTCTTCAATATAGGCGAGAAGTTAATGATATATGTTTCTTAATGAGTATTGCAAATGGATCAGTCGCCTGCGTACCAACCAAACCAGCTTACGTCAGCGACCGTTGTTGCAAGAACCTTTTGCGTCCGTCAACTATCGACGAAATACTTTTATGTTGAGAAGCGCAAAAAGCTTTAATAATGTCTCGCGTAAAGTTGATGTTGACCTTTTTTGCACTAGCACAACCACTTTACGCAGAATATTAACTTATTTTTTGGAAATAATTACGTTGAGCGGCATCCAAGCTTACAATTGTTTTGTTTGCTTGATCTGTATGTTCAACTTTTTTTTTTCTTTTATTTCAAAGTTTAACAGTTCTGTAATTTTGTTTATGTTTTTCTTTTTTTTGTTAACCATTAATTAATTATATCTTCCAAGCGGATATTTTAACTGTGGGGGCTTGTTATTAGCAATTAAGTTACCTATTTTATGTTCATGCAGTATTTTGTTATTAGTCTGTAAGCCTTCCTCAAAACAAAACAAAATAAAAAAAATTATTTTATAGCTGCATTTTAAAAAGTAAGCGTATTACGCATACACGAGTTTGGTAAACAATATACGCTTCTCAGAATGGGTCCTTATAAAAAACATAAGGATAATATCCAAGCGCGTTAATATGAACATTACTTATATAAAGCGGTTAGTCACCTGGCCGTTAGGACATGATCACAGAATAAATATACTAGCCATGTCTCACGGTTAAACATACATGAGATGCTGTTTGAATGATATATGTATGTTATATGAATTTATATTGACTGAATATGCTTCATAGACCAAGAAGTAAATAGAATACATCGAGATTATATGTACGTAGTACGTAGTATCTCGATGATAGAATATAATCATTCTTGTTTAGATCTATGCTATAAGTATAGTAGGAAGTAGCTATAACGCACAAATGGTTTTGTCATGCTTGAATTGCTTTTCTTACATTTTAGCATAAACACAAGAACTAAAAGTATGATTGTTATTTTATACGTATAGTGTATTAAAAAAGGTAAGACACTTTTACCAGGTCGTAGGTTTATTTAAGGAACAGGGCGGAGTGAAGTCACTACAGCACACTTTATATTACAACCTTCCTTTCAAAGCGGTTTTCTGTTCTATAGATTATAATGACATGTCAATCTAAGGTTTATTAAAACAATTAGTTTTAAAACTTATTAAATATTTAGCATTTAAGTTTACTGTTCAAATAGCCCAGCTTCCAACGGACGGGCTCGATTGACCAACAAGTAGAGCCGGTGTCTGCTCGCCACATGTCTGCGCCCCCAGCTAGGTTTTTGGCGCAAAAATGCAACTAATAATATACTTTAAAACCTCACACATAGAATTTTGTTTCGTGATATGGAAGCAAAAAGAGATATAATAATTAAGAGCAGAAATCTGAAGTCGGTGGCCCCTTTTGAAATTAGTCAGGTTTGGAACGGAAGTCAGCCTGTGGTAATTATATTAGGGTTGCCAAGTTCACTATATTTTATTGTATCCTACTATCTTGGGCGTAAAAACACACTTTTTATGGACTGGGAAGTACCCCACTGGATGGACCTGCATGATTTGAACTGCAATGATGGTTGCGCACGACCTTTGTAGAAATGTCTAGGAGAGACCTGTGGTTCAGCAGTGGACCTTCTATAGCTATGATGATGCTAGATATTACAATCGGCATATATTATTTTCTTAAATGGTTATTTGAATTAACCCTGAATATTTTGTTATTGTTAAAAAAACTTTTTATGAGGCTACACTTACAGTCACATGTCGAAAATGTAATGTTTGATCTGAAAAAACTGACAACCCTAGATGCAATCCAACAATCAGACCAGTTTATCAGGATATTTGGAGTGTATTGACGTTCTATCAATTTGTATACATAATTATAGTCTAGACAGAATGCTATTAGCTCCTAGAGGCAATTTCGTAATTCGTTTTCAATCAGTAAGATTAGTTGTTGGCAACATTATTTTACCACGTTGATCGCTTAATCCCGCATTAGCCACTGTACGATGGCCCCTACTTTTCAGCACTCGTCGAAGGCCATTTTTGAAAACAGTGTTAAATTAAACGTGTTTAAGTTCAAATTTGATTGAAGGGAGTCGTGATCAAATTACGCTGTATTCGCATCCCTAATAAGAGGGGACACTGTGATTGCGCACAATTTGCTTTCTCCTTTGTCACTACAGAAAATTGGGGGAAGACACGAATTAGGGACAAAACATTTAGAATTTCAAAAAAACCGGCTAAGTGCGAGTCGGATTCGCGCAATAGGGGTTCCGCACTATCATACAAGATTTAATACCATGTAGATACTTTTTTACAAAATTGTGAAAATTTCAACTGTCTATCTATTACGGATCATGAGATACAGCCTGCTGACAGACAGACAGACGGACAGCGCCTCCGCTATCCGTCTGTCTTTTAGTTTTTAGTAATAGGGTCCCGTTGGTTACCTACCCTTCGGGTGCGGAACCGTAAAAACGGTCAGTTCAGTGGGAGTCACGGCGTCTTATGGTGGAGACCTATTGTAACATGTGTGTTATAAAGGATAAGTAATGAGTATTCTTGAGTATATTTTAATATACCTACGCCAATATTATAAAGCTGAATGGTTTGTTTTTAAAATAATCTGAATCTCCAGAAATTCTAGTCGAATTACGGAAATTATTTTTTTCATTTATAGCCCAACGAGCTTCGTGTGGAAATTTTGATGTGGAGGCCGTACATTTTTCCGGAATAAAAAGTAGCCTGTGTGCTATTCCAGACTATAATCTATCTGTGTGCTAAGTTTCACCCAGATCCGTCCACCCGTTCTGGCGTGATTGAGTAACAAACATCCATCCATCCGAACTTTCGTATTTATTATAGTAGTAAGATGCTTGAGGAAGGTTGTAGAGTTTGTAGACGATTTTAGATGTATTTATCATCACCCTACGATCTTCAGGAGCGGAGTAATAACCATAAACACGGCGAAACTGCGATGAATTGCTTGTTAAAAGCTAAGCTAAAATTTCCGAAAACTACCAAAGATTATTTCGTATCAAAAGAACTGTATCCCATCATGTCTTATAATTATTCAACCCTTGACATTACAGCCTAGTATCCTAGAATAAAATAATGTCATACTTGTAAAACTTTTTTGCCCCTACGTCTGCTAATAGGAGTTTACCTCAAGAACTTGACCAGTCTTACAAATGTAGCGGTTGTACAAAAGCGCTTCGTGTCAAGGCGAGCTCCTGTGAGAAGGAACACGATCTTGACGTGATCACCTTTCACACTAACTGCTTAACCTCGCCTTTAATAACATTGCAACTTTATTGTATTGCATTTATGTAACTGTTGTTTAATAAACTACAGTAGATTTTTGTTGTAATGTTAACAATTATTTTATGAACTAGAAGAATAATAAATTACCAAAAGTAGTATGAAAATTTAAAAACTCTTGAGATTGCAAAAGCATCGCTCGACATATCAGCAGATATCTCTTAACTACAACACATTTATTCACATCACAAGTGAGTTGACATGATTACAATGGTGTTAGATGTGTAAAGAGTTCTTCTATGCTCTACCATATTGGCTGCAAATCTTAAAATAGCTTCTTAAGACATGGAGTGGCAACTACAACACATGGGCTATTGATTTATCAAAACAATAACATCCACTAACGGAGTTTATTAAGGTTTTACTAAGTACTTTGTGGTCACAGGCCAACTCGAACCTGTGACCACGGCCATGCAACCTGGTCGAAACGTCTGGCAATTCAGAGGTATGTAATACCTTCTCGTGATCGCGTTAATTCCCGTGTATATACGTAATTATATCATGGAACGCGAAAGTTTAAAGTTAGTATACTTTGAAATCAATTGAAACGTTATTAATAAAATTATACATCTATTCAAAAAACAGAATGTCTATTATATTTATGAAACGCAAAACTCCAACATGGGCTGGCGCATAACAAATTAACTGCGCGGTAGAAGCAGGGTAGCGGTGACACCACTTGTATACCGTTATCACAAAAGTGCCGCCACACAATAACTAGCCACTTCGAATTTAAAAGATGTACGACACAAGAATCTGAGAGCGTTATTTTATGATGATGGAATACTTAAAGATATTTTGAATGGAGGTAAAGTCTCAGCTTCACTTTGGTATGATTATGGTCTATAAATGTAAGTGTATGACTGTTACATATAGACAAAAAATATTGACTGGGACATCGAGCAGTGATCTCCTTGGTCGGTGCTTCGAGTGTTATAGGTTCGATCCTTACACAATAATTTCAAATATTCTAGGTCAGTACACAGCACTTTTTAGATACAAACTAAACAAAATTAGTACTAGGGATTCTAGACTACGGATAAACATACTTAGATATTTTTTTGTAAATATGCATACTTTTAACTTGACACATCTCACACACGGCCCGGCCGTCTGATCCTAAACTAGGCAGAGCCTATATACTATGTTAACTGCTGATAAACATACTTATATACTTCTAAATATTTTAGATAAATTACACTCACTCAGATACAGAACAAATGATCAGGTTCATTACAGAATTATTTGTCCTCTCGATGGGAATCGAACCCACGACGTCTGGCTCAGCAGTCAGGATCACTAACCACTAGACCAACAGGCCAGTCATATAGACATTCATGCATACAAATAGATGTCCTGAGCGAGTCAATTCCACGACATCCAACGTAACAGTCGAATGCTCTACGTATATCGTCAAAACAGTAATTGTATGTGCGAGCCACACTATCCACAGATATGTGTTTCGAGTCTAGGTGTGATTTTTGTCCGTTATCACTATTGATAAATTCTCTTGTTGTGATGGAAAAATATAGACATTCACAAGAGAATTTATTAATAGTCTTGAAAATATTATCTCTAAAACTTTACTTCTAAACCGGAGACTAAGGCACATGATTACTTACTCGTAAGACTTCATATGAATCTTGATGATACCTACTATAAACCAGATTTCGTGATATTACATAGCAGTAATAACGTGCAGGTACATATTTAATCTAAAACAGAAGTTACTAAGCATAGAATCATTCATTCACGCGAGACTATTACATAACACTCATGAATGAGATGGCTACACTCGAGTGAGCACGATCATTTGCGATAAAATAATCGTTGATTGCATGCTTATGCAGTATATAGCCAGTGAAAAAATGTAGTCAAATGATCGAAAAATGTCATGGTAAGTATTAAGAGGAATTTGCAAAAGCTGAAAAGAAAAGTGCCGATGCCTTATATGGGGTTGTTAGGATACCACATCCCATACTGTTTTAATAGCGTAAATGGATGCAGCGGAATAGCCTTCCTGCAGACTAGCGTAGGCAATGTGGGCGTATGTGATTCACGAGGTCATGTAGGAGGAAAATGCCAAGAAAAAAATCTGGATGGGATAATTCAAACTAGAATTGCTAGGAAAGCAGTAAGACATTTTCATCCTATCATGATAAAAACAATTTTATTTGATTAATTCTATTTAGAACTTGATAGATATGTCAATGGAATTCTGGAATTCGATTGTAGAAGATGATCCTTACAACCTACTTACAATTGGAAATCTTGAATTCGATTTGCAGAAGACGATTCTCTTATGTTACCTTGTCCTGGCGAGAAGGTAACATAAACTCGCCACGAATTCATAAAGTCAGCGTTGGGTTTCATGTTGAGCTCACAAAAGTTTGTAATAGACGCATGGACAATAGTTTATGCTATACATTAATAAACCTAATGTGAACTAGTTTGTACACATTATGATATAAATCTAAACAAGAACCAAATCTAACAAAAAGGTAAATATTAAAATGATAACATACGCAGTAACTCACATCAATATTCTCATATTTTGAAACGGCGCGAACGTGTGAATCAAAGCCCGTAGGTTTACTAAATCAGGTTCGCTAACGGAACTCTACTCTATCGTTCAACAAAACAAAGTTAGTCATTTAATGATTTTTATATATTGTAACGCGTGGAGTACTTCTTCTAAAATAACTGCGGCGTACTCCACCACGTATAAAGCTTGGGGCTTTACGGTAACCGGGTTCGATAGGTTCTACCTAGAGGAGGAAAATTAAAAGAGCAGGCAAACGCACTATGCGATATAATCAGGATCAGATTATTCGTGTAACAATTATAACTTCATACAAATTAATTATAAATAATACTTCTTGAATTATTCTGTGCACATTGCACGTCAGTCGTCCAGACAGTCTTCTGTCCGCTGGGCGACTGTCTTTTCTTCTATCCTTATTCTTCATAAAATATTTCGAACATGTTCTAAATTCGAGTTTGGGGCCACCAGTCCAGGCCTCTCGGGTATCAAAGAGTTATTACTTCAATCGAAGGAGTATGCAAGCTGTGCGAGAGGTCTCATCACTACAATATGTACATATTAGGTGGCATAATATTATCTATGTATTAACGGGAATTAACGCGATCACGAAAAGGTATTACATACCTCTGAATTGCCTGACGTTTCGACCAGGTTGCACTGGCCGTGGTCACAGGCTGACTCAATACGTAGATAATATTATATCATGGAACGCGAAAGTTTAAAAGTTAGTATATTAGGTGGCAAGTTTTGGGTTTCTAGTAATGTCCATTAGCCACCTTGTGACTAAGTAGTTGCAATATATTACACGTAGTAGTCATTCGTTGACGATTGCACATACCTACTTCCTAGAAGACAGGATCTTACACACATATCATTACTTCTAAACCTATCAGATAATATCTTGCAACGTAAAGCATCCTTATAACACGATTTCCACCGGAATCTCTTTGTGAGAATTGCTTTTTGTGAGACAGTTTAGTGAGTTATTAGTAAAAATCAAGACTACTGGTGTAGGGCTCTGTATCCGCATTTAGATTCATAGACAGTCACAGACATTATGCGGTCAGATAAGGATGACCAGTTGAGCCAGCCTAGCTCCTTTCAGGAGCACAGAAGCCTCCTGGGGCGTACGCAGGCTTCTAGGGGCAAATCAAGACTAATTAGCAGTAATATTTAAATAAGGTAGGATACTTCTTGCTTGACATTTCAATCGAATAGCGAAAGGGTGACCAATTTTTTTTTTTTGTATCATTTATTATATAGTTATGCTATGCCTATTAATTAGATGTTTATGGATTACTCATTGATTCATTGACATTCAGAATACAGTAAAGTCAAAACTAGAAAGCCGATTCGAATAATACAATATTTTCTCTATTAATAGATACTATAATATTTGTTAGAAGTCTTCCGGCATTAATATAAAACGAAAACCGCACGAGTGCCTGTCCAACTCGCGGTCCGAGGATTCCGTAACCATTTTTTAAGTGATATAACCACTAATTAATGACTTTCTGATTTTTTCCAATAGGTACTTGACCTGTGAGACCTTGGTTCTTGCCAAATTTCATTATTCTAGGACAATAGCAAGTACCTTATAGGTTCTGATTTACCTTCGAAATGTTCAAATTTGTTAAAATTAAAGGCTTAAAAGGTAAGAAATCTTTTGATTGCGTTGACTTAGAAGCCTGATTTTCCCACAGCTTCAAGAGACCGTAGACATAAATATTTCATATTAATGTCCATTTTATACATCCACGCGTTGCTTGGAAAAAGGCTCTTGACAAACAGACAAATGGATGGACATCAAAATGATCTGAACGGAACCCTAACAATCAATAAGATTAAAACGAACAGGAATCTATGTTAATTTTGAACAAGGTCTTGCTAAGTAGGTATAAATTCGATAGATATCGCTTGGTTACAGTAAAAAACTAAGCGGAAATGGTAGATTTAATAATCACGAGTGCTCACCGCGAGTTTTTGCAATAATAACAACTATGTTTTACAAGTGTTCCATGTTCGAAATAATGCTTGGGTATGCCACGTTATGCATATACATTTTTAATATTAAGAGGAGCCAGGCAACCATATTATTAGAACATTTTGAAACACATTTACCTATGACGTATTATTTTTTTAAACATTTTAAGGTGCCTACATAATTGATACTAGTTCTATCAATCTAAAGTACATCATAAAGTTGTATGTTTAGAATAGACCACAATAGTCCATCCTCACTGTTTTTCTGGAATAGTCAAACATACTCGAATAAAATTTACATATTCAATAGTCAAGGCTTTTATACCTTAAACTGCTATTGATATTTTATTATGGATCCTGCATGGCATAGAGATAGATTAGTCTGGATTAGCACATAGGCTTTTTGGTACATAGACTTTTTATACTGGAAAAATAAAAATGGACGGTTAACTTGGGATAGATTTCACAAAAATTACTACGCGAACGAAGTCGTGGGCAAGAGCTAGTATTAAAAACGTGAAAGTTTGTTTGTTTGTTACGCTTTCACGCCTAAACGACTCAACGGATCATCATAAAATTTTAAATACAAGTCGCCGAGTTAATCCAGAAAAAAAGTACTGTTCTCGAGGGATATAAAAGTAACTTAACGCGAGCTAGCTCTACACATAAATGTAAATATAATTTATTAATGTAAGTCTTACCCAACAACTTATTGACACAGTCATAAAATGATAATTTTAGCAAGAATTCTATTTATAACATAACGTGTTCCGTGTATTACGGCTTGTTTGGTTTGTACATGAATTTTACCCTAAAATATGCGATAACATATGCTATCGATTTATACAGGAAGCCAAAATATTTACCCTTTTTTTCATTAATCATATCTATAAAAACTTAGATACAGACTGCGATTATGATAATTTGTAAAGCGCAAACAAAACCTGGTCTTGGGTAAAAAATATATTAGCAACTAATGTGAATATCTGTGTACACCGGTAAGAATAAATATAAATTGCAATACGAGTTAGTTACTCCACTGAAATAAAGTTTCGAAAGTTTTTAAATAGGGGTCTGTCGGTTTCATTCCGTTTGCAGACGTAACAGTACCAAAAAAAAAACAAAGTGTTATAAAGTCTGTCAATTCGCGAATTGTATGTGCAATAGCTTTACCCCACTCATACTGAGAACCTTATTATTATTAAAAGACGAAAGCTTGTGAGGATGGATGGATGGATGGATGGATGGATTTTTTTTTTATATTATAGGGGGCAAACGAGCAGACGGGTCACCTGATGGTAAGTGACTACCGTCGCCCATGGACACCTGCAACTCAAGAGTCACAAGTGCGTTGCCGGCCTTTGAGATAGGAGTACGTTTTTTTCTTGAAGGTTTGAAGGTCGCATCGGTCCGGAAATACCGCAGGCAACAATTTATTCCAAAGATTGGTTGTGCGAGGCAGAAAAAATCTGGAAAACCGCACAGTGGTGGATTGCCAATTATCCAGGTGATGGGGATGAAAGTTTTGTCGCGTTGAACGATGGCGAAACGTTGCGGCCGGTATAAGTCCGAACAATTCCTCGGAGCACTCCCCATTATACATGCGGTAGAGAATGCAGAGTGAGGCTACATCTCTACGCAACGCATGATGGATGGATAGATGGATGGATGGATGGATGGATGGATGGATGGCTGGATGCATAGATGGATAGATAGATGGATGGATGGATGGATGGATGGATGGATGGATGGATGAATGGATGAATGGGTGGATGGATGGATGGACGTTACTCTTTCACGCAATAACAGCTAAAGGGAACTGTAGTCTGGAAAAGCACATAGGCTACATTTTATCCCGACAGAATGTGCGGCTCCCGTGTCATAGCTGTCACGGAAATTTGCACGCGAACTAAGCGCTAACAGCTACTGTGTAATGTAAGTCTGCCCAGCATTGGGACAATTTAAACAGGACTCATATCACATATAACACGAACATTATAGGGCTCAATCAGCAGCTGTTTCTGATTTTAACGAGTGTGAAATTTATGACACGAACCGTACAGGTCTAAGGTTTAATGGTTCATAAAGTCAGCAGAGCCTGACTGAGACCTAATCAAATAATATCCTGTACTAAAACGAATCACGTAAAGGAACATGACTTCGTGTAGACTGTAGAGCATACGTCAAAGAGTTCTTTGATCAGGCAGCCATGTTTTTATTACTTGGAAACACTTAATTATGCAGACTATTTGATTTTTCATGAATAATAAATATAATAAAATTTCTTGAATAATAAAAATATTTACAAGGATGAATGTGGTAAATAAGGGATATTGTTTTGAATTCTGAACAGATCATGCTTTATAAGCCTTGTTTTAAAAAAATCTTGGTTCAGGATACAACTATCTGTGTGTCAACTATCATCAGAATCTGTCCAGCTCTTACCGCGTTAAGAAGTAACTACACACACACCCACCCGCAAACTAGAATATTCTACTCGTCTGCGAGTGAAAAACGCTAATTTTAGATATAATTCTAAATTGCTAAATAGAATAGATTTTTGTAAATAGTGGAAGCCTACTTATATGACCAGTACATATATTTATACGTGACTAGCTGACCCGACAGACGTTGTCCTGCCTTAATATGAATATTGAACAATCGCGCCAAGTGTCAAACGACTGACAGTTATGTCAAAGGCGTTAAGGTTACATTAGAAAAATTAATATTGTCGTTATGTTTTCTTAAATTTTCTTATTTTCTGAGCAACTTTCTTATTTTTTTCTTTCATAAGAACCTTCTCCTGACAATAACAAACACAAAAGAAAAAGAATTAGCGAAATCGATCTACCCGTTCACGCGTGATGCCAATATAGAGAAATATAGATTCATTTTTATATATAGACTAGCTGACCCGACAGACGTTGTCCTGTCATACTATACTAATAATAATAATTTCTATTGTTGTACATTTTGATATTGTATATGTTTGTAATTTTTTATTATCTCTATAACATATTGTTTATTATAATGCTTGTTGATACACAACATTGTTAGTTTTGTTTCCTGGTGCGTAAATAAATAATGCTGATGGTTTTCTGACACGGGAACAGGTGACCTACAGTTGGCCATGTGAAAAACATGAATTTTCAAGATTAATGCCACAAACACTTAACGACTGCCCTTGCGATTTATTAATTGACATTGCAAATGCAAGCCGCACTGGAAATCGAATGGCATGTCGTTCGGAATCATAGGGACGCGTGGAATCAATCTCATCATCATCTCAGTCTTCCCTTTTAAAATTGTGGTTTCGATGACGTTGTTAATTAATTTCTTCACCGCAAGCCGGGTGCCATTACAAAGACGAGATTTGCTGTGAACTGTAATCGATTGCCACGTTATGATTGAATGCAGCTCGATGTGGATCAAATGCAACATTTATATTTTCTTGATATAGATTCCGTTCAACTTCACTTAGCGCTTCGCGTTGCTCATCAGTTTGACTTGCTCTTAAATATCGCGGCATTACGAGTTCTGCGACCTATGTTTGTACGTCTACTTCTTGGCATTTTTAATATCAAAATTTCAACTGAAAATTATAAATGAACAAACTTAAAACTCCATAAATTTTCAGATTTCGACTATGCAGTGTGCACTACGAAATGAAATTCATTAACAATATGCAAAATCAAAGCAAAATGGTTTAATTTTACCTGGTCAAAGATATCATTCCGACCAGAGAGCTGGGTAAGGGTTATAATTGGTTTTTAATGTCGACCATGGATTTCCATGATCAAGTCCTTGATTCCGACCGATACAACTAATTAATGCAAAGAGAATATAACGCTACGCCAGAATTATGCAATCTTTATCAAAAAACTGACAGTTATTTCAAACGTGCTTAGCAAAGAGTATATAAAGCTGGTTCTAAGGTTACATTCAAAAGTTTACAATAAAGGTATCGTTAAGTTTTCTTAAATTTTCTAAGTTTCTGCGCAATTTACTTTTTTTTTAATGTAAGATCCTTCTACGAAGTATTAGAAAACATTTAAAAAAAAGATGAATGAAATCGGTAAAGCCGCTCTCAAGTTATAGCGTGACCAGAAGTAATAGGGGTTCATTTTTATATATTTAGATTAATAGTTACATTGTGTTATAGTGCTAGTAATAGCAATGATCTACTGATCTCATATACGGATAAAGTAAGAAGATACATATGCGAATATTACTAAACCAATTTTAACAAAATATCTCTAAATTCTAAAATAACGTAACAACAAAATACTTGCGCATACGCACAGGCCACCACCGGTGCGAGAACAAATGAACTCGACACACCTGTGACATTGTACCTACAAGGTACAACGCATCGTGGAAGACGAGACTTCCGGCAGATGACGGGAAGCGGTCGGACCTGACTTGATATCGATCAGGTTTACTTTTAAGAGTCATTTGAGTGATAAATGGGACCGAGTACGCTTAAATGAATTTAATATGCTTGTTATTATAACGTTAGTAACTGGTGGCCTTCCCAAAGTTATCTAAAGCGACTGAGCGGATGGCGCAATAGTTTAAGTAGTCACCTCGCCACTACGAAGCGCCGGACAAAAATTTGTGTGAGCCACAAATAGTTATCCGGAGTCTGGGTGTTCTTTGTGTCCGTTGTCTAAATGTTTGTGAAGCCCCCACGACACAGGAATATTCCTAATGCGGGAGTTGTCTTTTAAAAAAAAAAGAGGGCGTAGGAAAGAGTTTAGAAGTTTATAGGCATCTGTAGTCGCTTGTCAGGCAGGTGTGTAGCCAATCTATGAGACGCAGTAGTAGAGCATTCGACTATACAATTAAAACTGTCAGCAGTTCGATTTCTGATGCAGTTTGGATATTTGTTCATCAACATGTACATTTCCATCGGTCTGGTTGTTTCTATGATAATATCTATCTACAAACAAGTATTCGAGAACAAATACCTTACGTCTAAATAGTGATGTGTACTATGTACCCATTTAGTATTTTTATGTTATTATGACTTAGATACCATTCTTAATTATACTGCAACTCCTCTTGCCATACATAAACTCTCGTTCCATCCAATGGTTGCCTGGAAGAGATCGCAGAGCGCGATAAGGCCGCCAATTGTACAAGGTCACTACTTTTAGTTTGTAAGGATGTCTTTAAACAGTTTTGTATGTTTTGTACAATAAAGAGTTTATCTATCTATCTATTTTCTTCGTAATTAGAAAGGAGAAATGTTATTTTATTTTTGGTTCTACTAATATTATAAACGTGCAAGCTTGTGAAGATGTATGGATGTTTGTTTCTTTTTCACGCAAAAACTACAGAACCGATTGCGATGAAACTTGGTACGTAGAGAGCTGGAGACCTGGATTAACACATAGGCTATTTTATCCCGATATTCTCAAGGTATCGGGATTTAAGCGGGTGAAACCACGGGGTGTAGCTAGTACAAAATAAAGTCTATTTCTACTCACTAATTTTTATTGCATGGGGCTATTTGCTAGTCTTTCCACTGCTATAATGATATACATAACAAGATGGAAATGTTTTTTTAACAATCAGGCTACCTACTAGATATTTCTCAATTGCCCAATTTTAAATCCAGTTTCGTTGTTCGCAAACGTGTTTAATTTACAGTTAAACCATACGGTGTCAATCGTTTCGCAGAAACTGCGTGGAAGACTTTCAAATTAAATTATTTCAACGAAAACTCATTACTCATTCGTCCTAGAAGGTTTTATTACATATTATATCGAAAGCAGGAAATGTGATACAAATTCTTAAAGGTCACATTCTTGAATAGTTAGATTCCTTACTATTTCCATGTTTGTTATAATTTTTTAACTATATTACCAAATCCGAGTCTAAAAGTAAACGATATGACAATAGCGAGTTATGACGTCATCAGTCGTTATTTCGTACCAGTTTAAATAAACCGACCGTACTGATTAAATTACTTATTAAAAAACCGGGTCAAGCACAGTAATTTTTTGTTTTGTTTTCCAGTAATCACACCACATTTCTTGTCATCCTTTTTAAGGTCAGTTTGTGTATTTTGAATAACTAATTTGCACCTAAAATTAGGTAGAGTGTACGACTGGTACAAAAGTACCTTCATTCTGCAGAAGACTCAGACCTAAAGCTGGTCAGCTGAACTTTAGGCAATAAGCAAGACGAGCTGGATAGGCATAAGACATTGTACCTAGCTGCTCCTAAAGTTACCCATAAAAGATTGATGCAACTAAAAACATACCGAACACTTTGTACAGTCACTTGAAACCGGAAAAGTGACTCCGAAGAAGGTATCTGACGCAAAAAATAATTCACAATCCATTGCCGATATAGCACCCGAACCAAACACGACTATTAAAAGAAACCAGCGATGAAAATCACTGATGAAATGATTGCGTAACTAGAAGCGAGCAATGAACGGTGAATGGGCAATGACCGCGGATAAAAAGTTTGGAGTTGGTTGGTTCTGGCGCGATTTGATCGAGTGTCACGTCACGACTGTGGTCATTGGTGGTCATGCTCTAAAAGACATGAGGTGTTAGAGCACAAAGGTTTTAATGGGCAGAGAAATTAACGTGGTCTGTGTATGGTGACAACTTTTTTATAAAAATAAGTATAAATAAGCGCATGGCCGCTTGAAGGTTACCGATTAATTATCGGTGCCTATAAAAAGTCTCATTTGTCCAAACCTTGCACTCGTCTCTCCAGTGTGGGTGACTTTAGTAACACACAGTCACCGAAAACCACTTAAAACCAGCATACAAAACCAAACACTTTCGAAAATTGAGTTTCTGAATCCGGCACATTGCAAAGTCCACGCTCGTCATATTACTAGTCAGCATTTTCAAGAGATGTGTAGGTTATAATCTTATCAGGGCTAAAGGTGAAGCGGAAAGTTGTTCTGAACTCTCATCAAGTGGCAAGTCGTAATCTAAATGGCTAACCACAAGGAGTTCCTTCATATGCTCTTATTGCCGGGACCTCTGGAATCTTCGATAATAATCAGTCTATCTGTGACAACGGATGGTGGAATTCGACGAAAACCTTGATAAATTAATGTTATTCTAAATTCAAATACATATATTATCGTTTTTTTTTGTTTAGTAGCTATTGACGTGATTTATTGTTATCAATAATATAATAAAAAGAATTAAGGTCGTCTTTCGACATCTGGGCGACAACTTGTACGTACGGAAAGATGTGATCATATTTTGGGTCGTATATTAGTCGTAAATAACGTAGTCTTGATTTTTAAAACAGAAATAATCATCCTCCGAGTCTTTTCCGAAGTAGTCTAACTACGATACGGCCGAACTTCGATATTTTACGTGAAGCGACTGCCATCAGACCTCCACAACCCAAGTACTAGGCGATATCGAAGTTCTGTAGTTAGAGAAACCTGGTGTCAGACTTTTTAGAGCTCCAACTATCCGTAACGAATGCCACAGATGTTCGTATGGTACCCAGGACTGACGGTTTAATGTGTTCTCCGAGGCACGGAGGGGTCTCAATGTGTTAAGAATGGTCACCCATCCTAAACTGACCTGGCTAGCATTGCTTAACTTTGTAATGTGCTAACCTATTCGGTTACGACTTAGCCACGAGCACGAGTTTTTAAAACAGAAATCTTATTTTGAAATTAAGAAATTGAAATAGGAACTAGAAAAAGCATTATCAGAAAAAACCATTGTTTTTTCATGCTATATCAACTAGGTATTTGTCGGCTACAGATAATGCTCCTAAAATTTTAGAAAGAAAGAAAGAAATAATCAAATTTATTTTGATCTCGTACACAGGTATACGGGTTTAAAACAGAGTTGTACCTAATTTAATTAAAGTTACAATTTTTTATTTTCAAAAAAGAATACCTCTGCATGAGTCAAAAATGGTCGTTAGCTCAGCGTAATGCTACCCCGGGGAAGTAGCGCTGGTATTCTGCTAACACCTAGTGATGATAACTAAAACCTGACCAGATATAATAATATATGAATATATAATTAATAAAATTAAACTGTTTAAATAACATGGTAAATACTACACGTTTAGTAACATATAGGTATGTATAATTATCTAAAAACTGTGTTTGTACTTTATCACCATTACACAACACATTTAGAGTTTACAATTTGTCGTTTTCATTGACAAGAAGCCATGAATTAGCGGTAATCAAACAACATGTTCACAGACCGACAAACAAGTAGCTAACAAACCCAAACACATATGAACAAGGAAATAAAAATACGGTCCTAGTTAAAACATAAACATTGTAATATTTAAAGTGACATAGATGTGGGTCATGGTCATGCTGATTAGCATATCATGAATAAAACATTTAAAAAAAAACATACTTAAGAGAAAAACTTGAAAGTGACTAATTTGATCTTGCTAGACAACGAAATGTGGGTTATACATAATAGCTGACAGCAACTTCGGCCGCGTTTGTAAATTGTCCCTGTTTTTGCAACGTTTTTGATTGATGCTCTACTCCTATTGGTTGTAGCGTGATGTTATATAGCCTATAGCCTTCCTCGATAAATGGGCTATCCAACAGTAAAAGAATTTTCACAATCGTATCAGTAGTACCGAAGATTGCCCCGAACATCCAAACTCACAAACTTTACCTCTTTATAATATTATAAATTATTTCACAAATAGCTGACACATTTAAACAGCTGACAGAAGGCCGACCTCGATAGTCGACCTTATCTAAAATCTTTAAAGTACTACGTTTGTTAAGAACTATAATATTTTAGTTATATTCTAAAAATTAGGTACTCATCTAAAAACCTCTCAAAGTAAGATACTATAAGACTAGTTTTTGCTAATAAATTAAAATATACAATATGTGTTACTATGATAACGGCGACATTTAGTGACATTATTTACAAACTAAACGTAAAATATTTGTATGTTCGGAAGTGAGAAGTCTAATTGACTGGCCTGTTGGTCTAGTGATTAGTGACCCTGACTGCTATGCCATAAGTCGTGGGTTCGATTCCCACCCGAGTCTGGGTGTTCTTTGTGTCCGTTGTTTGTATGTTTGTAAAGTCGCCCGCGACACAGGAGTAATTGCTAATGCGGGACTTGTCTTTAATTAAAAAAAAAGAAACTAAAAAAAACGTTTTAATGGAGGAACCGAATAAAAAAGTAAAAAAGAGATCCACTATCCAACTCCTGGCTTCATAATCAGACCATCTTTAATAAGCCCAATCTGTTGGACTTGTCAAAACGAATCATATGAGTCCAAATTCGAGGGGTTCTGTAGTAGCTACTTAAGAGTTCCACTATCCACCTCCTAGCTCCATCATCAGCTTCAAGATATTAAATTATAGTATTGTCATCCAAACTACATATACATACAAAGTTTCATTTCGATACTACAATTTAGAAGTAGGTTAAAATTTACTTCCAAGATTTATTTACATTCTTTTTTTTTTTTGGCTCATATTCTCGGTTCGTATCGCCACAAACAGATTTCTTTACATTGTTACAAGCTAATAAAAGTGTGTTAAAATACAATCGCTATAGAAAAATCAGTAAACATGTATTTAAAAAAAATACATAATCGTGGGAGAGATATGCTTCGGCACGTATAGGCTCGACCGGAGTGATACTACGGCCTCACAGGAAACCGGAGTGAGTGAGGTTAGCGGAGGCCCTAACCTTTCCCCCTCTTCCACTACTCCCACCTTAAAGGCCGGCAACGCACTTGTGACTCTTGAGTTGCAGGTGCCCATGGGCGGCGGTAGTCATTTACCATCATAAAAAAAATACAAAATGACTACAGTTCCTCCGACTTTTCAAAGTAGGTAAAAATAATAAAAGGATCTAATCGCTGGGAATTCCAAACAAAGTAATTGAAAACAAAATGACGCAGACAATTATACTACGTCAAGACTGACAATGATCGATGACAATGATGATAGCGAAGTTACCAAAGAGGGGGGCGCGTCTATTTTTAGTAAAAGTTTCGTAATGTCTTAGCATATTCATGTTAGATCTAATCCAATGGGGTCACAAGTATACTGAGACAGCAGATTACGTGTAATAATAACACTGAGCCAATTTTTCTACTACATCTTCGACCGCACGTTTCGAATCGTTTGCCAGCACAAAATTTACATAACCTACTCATCATCATCCTCCGAGCCTTTTCCAACTAAGTTGGGGTTGGCTTTCAGTCTAACTACGATACGGCCGAACTTCGATATTTTACGTGAAGCGACTGCCATTAAACCTCCACAACTCAAGTACTAGGCGATATCGAAATTCTGTAGTTAAACCAGGTCGTCGGACTTTTAGGGCTCCAACTACCAGTAACGAATGCCACAGATGTTCATATGGCAACCGGGACCGACGGTTAAGTTCTCCGAGGCACGGAGGGGTCTCGATGTGTTAAGAATGGTCACCAATACTAGGACTGACCAGTAGTGACCAGGCTAGTATTACTTAACTTTGTAATGTGCTAACCTACTCGGTTACCACTTAGCCACGAGCCCCTCCTTCCCAACTACTCATCATTATTCTTTATTAAAATACGACCTAAGTATATTAGAACAGCAGGGAAACTGCAAAATTGCAGTTTAAAATTACAAGCCAAATGCGCGTCGACAGCGAACAGACAGGCCAGTGCGGTATGACAGATTTGTATTTCATTCAGAAAACCTTAATAGCTCATATGTATAATTATATATTGTATATTACCATAAATGGAATTTCAAAACTTAATAATTTTATTGATCATGTATAACAAGCTGTTGCCAGCTACATTCGCGTGGAAAATTTGGTTAAATTTATCCCACAGTAAAAAGTAGCCTATGTGCTATTCGAGACTATAGTCTATCTCTGTGCCATGTTTCATCCAGATCCGTTAAGCCGTTTTGATCCATCCATCCTCACAAACTTTCACCTTCATAATATTAGTACGATTTAAGAGACTGTGACCAAACCGCGTGTAACAAGCTCAGTGCTCACATGTTGACTGTGGTTATTCTACAGAAACATACTATATGTTATGTCCAACCAAAACATTAATACACTGAACTGTTTATGTAACAAAGGTAACTGAGATAATTACCTTTTAAAACAGTACAAACCACTTCAATGTACCTAAATAATTCCTCTTAAAATTCACCCTTAGGGATATATTTTTTAAAGAAATATATATGGGACATACCCTTGCTATATACTTTATTTATTACAAAAACAATCATTAAAACAGTTTACAATTAGCGAAGATATTGCGTAAGAAACAGACATAAAAAAATATAGTTGAATTGAGAACCTTCTTTTTTGAAGTCCTTAAAAATGTATTGCTGTTTAAAGGTCATCACACACTATATCGTCATGGTAACGGCACGGCTCCAACCCATCAATAAAGTCATTATGTTACCTAATATGAAAAAACCGTCGGCGGCGGCGGGCAGTAAGCGCGTATTGACATTATGAAATGTATTATACGCCTACGTTTTAAAGCTCAGATTTAAATGAAAACTTAATTGCTGGGGTGGACCCGTGACGGTATAGTGTGTGATGAGCTAAACGTTGGTAGTGAGAAAAAACAGAACCCTTTCATTTATTTTTAAACCTTAACGTTATTATCATATTTTTAACATCGTTAATCATTCCCGTTGTTGGACGAGATAATAAAATATAATTGACATTCTTGACCACCTTATACATATTAATTATCGAGAATATTTTATTGATAAAAATAAATGCAAGTTACACAAAAGTACACATGATCATTATTAAAACGATGTTGATAAGAAATCAGACAACATAATTGGTTATACATGAGCAATATAATAACTCTAAATGGTAAAAGTTTTGCGTCCAAAGGTCATAGAATACAATAAATGGAAATACCATTATTTTCAAAATTAAACTTTAAAAAATTGTAATAATGATGACTACAATCACAATGGCCCACCAAAACATCGAACATAACACTCGACGATTCCCAAGAATAGTTAAACCATATTTTGAAACCAAAATATATATTAGAGGAGTTATAAATATTATAAATCCACTTCCCACGTTAGCACATACCTAGTAGATATAAAAGAACTAAATATGTAAAAAAACCATCGGAAAAAGAGGGAGGAAACTGCGGACTCATTATACTTTATGGGTTCTAAATTCTAAATGTGCCATGTGTAAAAAGAAACGAACGAAATTATCATATTAGTACAAAGATATAATAAAACCAACTGTTCCGTTCGCGGCTTCGATGACGTGTACATATTTATATATTTTGTGCGGAACCCTAATTCTTTTTCCAAAAAAGCAGCCTAAATTACTCCTTACCACCAGCTTTCTACTCCTGAAAGCCCAGTGGAAATCGGTCCCCCCGTTCCAAAGATTAGTGGAAACAGAGAGACAAAAAAAATGAAATAGATTTTTTGTTTATGTACCGTGTAAATTTTCGAATGCACATAATTATCGCGATCACGATAGTACATACCTCTGAATTGTTTGACGTTTCGCGTTAATTCCCGTCTAATTACATAATTATATCATGGAACGCGAAAGTTTAAAAGTTAGTATCCGATTGCATGTAGTAAAATGATTATGATTAACAGACAATTCCATTTTATTTATTTGTAGAAATAACTCATGTTCAAGTTTTATATAACACTAGCCCTTGCCGATATAGATTTTTTCAATCAATTCAGTTGCCCCGGGAACAGAAATTATTTTCTTATTGAAAACTATGTTTTTGTTATGTACCCCTGACGACGTGTGTGTAAAATTGTATGATGATCGGTTCAGTAATTAATGCGTGAGAGCATAACAAACAAACGAACTCACATTCGCATTTACAATATTAGTTATAATTGCAACTCACGCGCAGCGCACGTCCTTCGAATCCGAATGAACCCTAACAGTGAACCGGGAATGCATTGTGCAAGCCAGGCACGTACCGTCGGACAGTAGGGTTTCGATTCCCATAGGCGAATAAACTGCAGTGAGGAATTATAATTCTCTTTTAAAAGTGCGTTCTAAAAACATCTATCTAATAAAGTATAGTGAGATTGAAGAAAGTTATATTGATTTTATTCAGGTCAGAAATGTTGACAAATTTTTTACTGACCAAAAAACGGAGATTTTCAAATCAACCCGTATATTTTTTTTTTTATTTTTGACCACTTTGAAGCTTACAATATCCTTATTGTTACCGAGTCAGACAGGAAATTGAATCTGAGAAGAAAATTATAATATCCTTGGACATATAACACATAGCTAGGCCCAAACTAAGCAGACCTTGTTTGGGCAACAGGTACAAGTAAAAGACTCTGTACCGCTCGCAAATTTAAGTAAGAGAAGTGAGTTCCTCTCAAACCGCATAGGAACATCTCCTTTTTATAGTGTTCGAGTACACTCACACCCTTCAAAACTGTATGAGTAGCACTGTGGAGCATTTATCTTGTCGAATCGTTGACGTAACTTTAGGAAAAACAGTAAAATGTCATAAGAAGTTAAAGCTCCATAGAGACCGACGTAATACCGATTTAAATGCACTATTGAAAACAGAATATCACTTACCTTTTTATACCTGATGAGGTAGTCGATGAGCAAGTCTTTCTTCTTCTCTTTCTCGTCTTGTTCGCACACGCCAATGTTGAGACCCATCACGATCGTGCGTAGGAGTCCTCCTTCGAAGGCATCCCAAAGGAACTTGGGCGTGTAGCACATTATAGCCTGTGGAAACCATACAAGGGCTTAATTAAAGGCATTTGAATCCTAGAATGGGTACTATTTCAAGGATTACATTTTTCGTTACAGGACACTTTTAAAGTAACCCTGCTACGAGTGAGATATTCCTGAGAGAAAAATCTAATAACAATTTACTCAACCCGAGAATCAAACCCAGCGTAACTGACTGTTTTTTTTTATGGGACGGGTTACATAATGGTAAATGACTACCGCCGCCCATGGGCACCTGCAACTTAAAAGAGTCAAAAGTGCGTTGCCGGCCTTTAAGGTGGGAGTAGGGGAAGAGTGGAAAAGGGGGAGAGTCAAAGGTTAGGGCCTCCGGTAACCTTACTCACTCGGGGAAAAACAATGCAACCATTGCTTTACTACCGGTTTTCTGTGAGAGGGTGGTATCACTCCGGTCGAGCCCGCCCATACGTGCCGAAGCGTGGCTCTCCCACGAATAAACATAGCCATAAAAATCAACCTTCAGTTATCCTCTTTAGTTTAAAAATCTATTGTCTCTTTTCATTGACATTAAAGTAACAAGGCCATTTTTATGACTGTCATTTCCGTTTGTAAACATTGGTATATTAATTTGAACTATTTGTACGAATTAACTCAACCAATCGAAATAAAATTGATGTCTGTTTTATAACTAAATTATAACCTTGAAAACAATATCAATTCTATTGAAATTTGCCCAGACGTTTATAAGTGAAGAAGAACAGGCATGTGAATTATAAAAAATCATTCGTGTTGTGTAGTTTTTTTAGTATCTCTGTTTTTTTTATTACTAATGTACTTACTTTTTGCTTGTATGGTTTTAATTTAGTAAGTATACATCTATACAGTATATAATTACAACATTAAGTATACATATATATAATTTTAAATATATGAATTTATAAATCGAATCTAATTTATAATAATTTAAAAAAAAAAGTGTAACCGACTTCAATGTGCTGTTGTAATGATGATAAATTATAATTAGAAAATAAATGACAAACGTAATAAGTGCCTACAAAATTTGAGGGTTGCCCTCGATTTCGACCCCATCATCAGATCTTGACTTGGTGACACTGGGACCAAATTGGAAGTATACCCTAACAAAAGAAAATTTATTGAAATCGGTCAATAGTTGGCGGAGAAATCGGTGAACATACATAAAAAAAAAACAGTGGAACATAGAACCTCCTCCTTTTTTGAAGTCGGTTAAAACTCAAGACTTGCTTGTTCATATTTTATGCGCTGCAATACCGTTTGTCTGAGGGAGGGTTTACCAAGTTGCCAGGGATACAGAGAAGGATATAGGATACCCATCATCCAGAAAAAAAAAGTACCTACTGTTCTCGACGGATGGAAAAATTACTTTATCGCGAAATTTACATAATTCGATTTTTAAACAACATATTATTCAAAGTCGTTAACCTACCATCGAGTTCAATGTCTTGGGTCCTTCACCCATATGCTACAGTGACAGTAGTCAGCAAATTAAGCAGTCACGATTTTCGATATGCTAATGGAATGTCAGAAATATTTGTATCATTAGACTAAGTATGTCAATTTACGGAAAGAATCTAAATCTCGCGTGTATAATGTGTCATGGTTCGTGTGAGCATCGCTGATCTTGGCATCGTTACTTGTTTATAAGAGTGTGAAAAATAGATGTTTACTATAAAGCTCTAGTTTAGTTAGGTTATAAATCCAGGCTTTTTTTATCTTGTGGAATCCCGCACGGGTTTCACCTCACCGGGGCTAACGGTGAAGTGGTATTTCGGAATCGTACCGACTAAAACCACACGGTATTTCGTCACAAGTGAGTCTATTGCAAGAGACTCGGGTATACCCCTAGATCCCCGAGAACCCCGGCAGACCTTGGCCGCTTTGGCTCTTAAACAGTAGGCAGCCACACCATTGCGTGCTAGCGGAGTCCAGCACTGTATAAAACCATCCAGTAACCTCACATAATATTGTATTTTTTTTTATTGTGAAATGCCATAAACGTTTGTCTTCCAACTCACCTGATGTAAAGTGACAATGAAGACGAATATGATACATATTGATACTATATTTTATGCTTTGTGAATTGGAGCAAGCTACAAGAAAGTGTTATTCTATTGAATTTACATGGGCGAGGTGATAAAAAAATCGAAATAAAAGTATCTGGCAAGATCTATTTACAAAATAAATTTATTCTCATTCAATACCTAACGGTAGTTAGTTACTGTAGCCAATCACAGTCAGTAACAAAACTAATACATCACATGGCTTTAAGGAGTACAAGTAAAAGATGTGGTGTCTAACAGCTTCATCACGACTGTGTAACTTAGGCGACTCGTTCACATTTCATTAGTGACTAACGGTGACAGACGGTGACCAACTAAGAAATGCCTTAGGGTCAACTCAGACGAAGCGGTATAATGCGCGATCACTTTTAAAATGTGAATAAGATACAAACCTATTGCCATTAAATCAGAACTGAAAATGCTAATGGCGCAATAACTACCAAATCCGAATCCGACATATTTTGAAGAAAGATAATAAATGTTCGTCTATATATATATCGTCGTTAATCGTGGTAGAGCCTTGCTTTGGCAAGTATGGGCTGGTTCGACAGGAGTGATGCCACGGCGTCACAGAAAACCCGCGTGACACAATGCTTGCGTTGTTTCGCCGAGTGAGTAAAGTTACCGAAGGCCCAAAAACCTCCACCCCTCACCGCGCTTGGGCGGCGGTAGTCACTTACCATCAGGTGACTCGTCTAGTCATCTGACTCCAATCCCATACAAAAAATATGTATTTTCAAAATTGCGCACTGGCTTAATACGCGAGATACAAGCTTCCGTCCAAATATCGAGCATTTATCAGCTCTATCTGAGTTGACCTTTAGGCTACCAAACCCGAAAGGTTTTGCTGTCAGTTTAAAACAGTCGCGACAATTATGGATAGATCAAACTTATCTTGTAATGGCATGCCTATTGGATGACTGATTTAAAACTAAAGAGGCAGTAAGCAAGAAAACTGTTGCTAGTTGGACATTTACCTCTAAATAAATATTGTTAAGAACAATGTAAATATGTCATGTACAGATTAAATCAAAGGAATGAAGTGGTTAAAAAAATATTTATGGCCAAGGCTTGGCAATGTGCAAGTGACGCAGTAAACGGAAAAAAGCGAAAAAGAAAAGATTTATTTTAAGAACATTTTAAAAACAGTTTAACACAAATAACACTCGGTGTATAGGTAGTAACGTACCCGGAACCAACCAGTCGGCAAATTAGTTGCGTGCGCGACGTTTTACACAAGGTTTGTCAACATTGCATGGGAATATAATTTACAGAGATGATTCATTTATAACAGTATGTCTAAAACAGGGGTCATTAACCTTCGCTAATACGCCCATTTTTTACAGTCATCAAATCTGCTATCAAAATAATACATTATGACGTCATAATGAATGTCATTCAGTCACCTTGCCGTGGTATTTGCATATAGATCAAGGTCTTAGATAGACTATCCCCATTGTTTAGACACTTTCTTGCCAAAATGTAATAAAACAAATGACAAGACTATGTATATGGACATATTCTGTAATTTGAAGTACCTCCTAAATTAAAATATAAATTTGGAACTTTGGTCTAGAAGGAAATGTAAATCGAAGTGATTTATACATATACAATGGTAGTTGCCCTTACATTTAATTCAATATTTGAGACATGTCTCAAATTTAGTTTCTCTTGTGATATTTTTTTTCTGTTTATAGGTAAGTACAACAAAGAACCTTTCAATAAACCTGCTTTCGAATTAAGATATTTGTAAATTAGATTAATAGTCAACAATGTACCTATGTATTTCAGCAGTACTGCTGAAAAAAGCTGACATTAATTGCAGGAAAGTTGTACACAATAAAGAAAATTGTAATAAAAAATATACAATAAAAAGTGGTTAGGAGTTTAATCCGTCACCTTAAAAGCAAAGCGTTTAGCGGCTTCATATTATTTCGACGATATGATGTCACGCGCCATAGGATCAGAAAAAAAGAGTACAAAGAGTCGCATAAACAAGCCCTTTATCGCTCTCTGTAACTGTCAGATTTAAACATAACTCGTATCTGACACAATACGAGCATCATAAATGTCCCTGTCCTCACATTACATCACAGTGACCTATATCGTATCATAGACGTTAATCACTCGACATTAATGATTACGCACGAAAGCTGTAAATTACAAACTAAACAAAAAAATTAAAGTAGGTACAATAACTAAGAACATAATAGAATTTGATTATAGTTTTTTTATATCCCCCGACGCAATAAAGAACGGTGTTATAAGTTTAACGTCTCTACTGTGTGTTTATGTATATCGTATGACATTCGTATGTATTCTGTATAACTTTAAGGGTGACTTAACTAAACAAAAATGTTTTGACGAAATTTGTAGTGCACTGAGGGAAACTTGTCCATCTCTAAGGACCATAGAGCAGTGGTATATTCAATTCAATCGTGGCAATTTTAACTTGGAGGATGATGGAAGGTCCGGTAGACCGATAGAAGTGAAAACCGGTAAACACATTGAGACTGTACAAAAATTATTGGAGGAAGACCGACATGTGACATATCGACAGATTGAAGCAAGCTAAGTGCACCAATTGTTCATCGGATTCTTCACTACCATTTGAAAGAACAAAAACTTGATGACTGATGCTCTGAGGGAGCAGCGTGTGACTTGGTCTAGCGAAATATAAAAAAAAAATGTATACATTTATGTGATGAAAACTAGCTGTAATATTTCGACATTCCTACTAAATACCAGAGTAAAGTGTGGGTGTTTGAAGATGAACCGACGCCGACGTAAAGACAAGAATGGTTGCTGTATTTTTAATAAGAGAGGAATATTGGCTACGGTTGTGCTTGATAACGAGAAGACTGTCATTGCTGCATGGTTTACAGAGGAATGCGTACCGCAAAAGTATTAGAAGCCTTGAAAAATGAACGACCAAACTCAAGACTCGATACTTGACTTTTGCATTAAGATAATGCCCCTGCATATCAACCGGCCGGCACAACTACAGTTACTACAGACTATATGCACCAAGCTGGAATCAAACCGCTGAGACACCCTCCTTATCCTTATAGTCCGTACTTTGCACTATTTAAAAAAACAAAAACAATTTAAGTGACGCTCAAGCGATGAGGAGCTTATATGAGCTTTTGAGGAGATATGCGACGGTGTTCTAGGGGAGTTCTATAATTGAGCAATATGTTCAGCACCTGTATTACTGCCAGTGGGGACTGTTTCGAGTAAGTCGGACAAACTTATGTAGCGCCCTAATATATACGTTTAGTTGTTTTACAGTAAACGTTAGGCGTATGATCAGCAGTTTGGCAGTTCATAAACATTAAAAACAATATTCTACTAATATTATTAACGTGACAGTTTGTGAGGATGTATGGATGTGTGTTTTGCTCTTTCACGCAAAAACTACCTTTAGACCTTTGATGACTTTCAACTGTGACGTCAGGGTTCGTGGTTTCGATAATTCCTAAATGATTTGCATTGGTACAATGTGTGTTTTTACACGACCGTCAAAAAAAGGAGTGTAATTAATGGCTTCAGAGTTCACATAATGTATAAGACAGTATAAGTATCTTTATTCCACCAAACTTCTAAATGCCGGAACAGATTTGGATGTATGGGGTATCATTAGATCACCCTGAGTGACACGGGCTATAATTTATAATAATTAAAATAAAAATAATATTAAAATAATTTGGGGGCTTTAAGGCACCATTTTAAAATGTGAAAGAAATCTTCAATTCGTTTTTTGGCAGAGCAATCGTATTTTTTTTTAATTAGTTGTTAAAACATATCTATACTAATATTATAAAGCTGAAGAGTTTGTTTGTTTGGTTGGTTGAACACACTAAGCTCAAGAACTACTGGTTCAATTGAAAATTTATTTTAGGATTGGATAGCCCATTTATCGAGGAATGCTATAGGCTATATAACACCACGCTACGACCAATAGGAGCGAAGTTCTTTTGTAGTGCGACACTCCATCTAGACATATTAATGATCTAAGGCTGGATATCATTTGAACAACATATTGGTATACCTACCCCAAAAGTATCTACCTTTTAGTTAGAATATCTAAAAATCGTGCATTCTGTGCTTAAAAGGGGTTGTCCATTAATCACGTGAGGCTCGAAAGGGAGGGAGGGGGTGCGTAAAAGTAACGAAATATCACAAGTGGGGAGGGGGGGTATAGTGAGATATCACTCGTATTTATTTTTTCGTAGAAATAGCTTTACTTATATTTGTATTTATAAGATAATATTCTGAATTCTTTTTAAGTATTTTAAAAATAATTAAAGTTAAAGTATTTTAAAGTATTATAAAAAAATACACGTGATTTTGGCTAGGGGGGTGGGGTTAGTCTAAAACCTCACCACGTATCACCAGAGGAGAGGGGGGGGGGTTCAAAAGTTGCTAAAAAACATCACGTGATTAATGGACGTCCCCGAAGGAACACATCAGTGGTCAACGTCATATATAGCTTTTGGATTACATTTATTTACTCGTTATATTTGTCAAATGATAACCATCTGATATTGTTGTCACATTTTTGTGTAAACACCATTAACCACTTCAAATGTCAGTTTCAAGTTAAACCATTACACAAGTAGGTACTTCAGCAGTTAACGTCAAATCTTCATCATAAAAACTAATCCTGACTAGTATTACAAATGTGAATTTGTTTGTTACGGTTACAGGCCGTAACTGCTCAACCGAACATCATGAAATTTTGAGAAAGTAGAAAAAAGTAGTGTTCCCTGTTGAATTAATTTACAAAATCTACAAAATTTTTAATTTACAAAATTTTACGTGGGAGAGCCATGCTTCGGCACGTATGGGCCGGCTCGACTCCGCTCGATACCACGGCCTCACAGAAAACCGGCCGTGAAACAATGCTTGCATTGCTTTTCGCCGCGTGAGTGAGGTTACCGGAGGCCCTAACCCTTCCCTCTCCCCTATTCCCGTCCTTCCCCTCTCCCCTATTCCCCTCTCCTCCCCTCTAATCCCCCTCTGCCGTCTTCCCGCTCTTCCTCCCTCTCCCCCTCTTCCCCTATTCTAACCTTAAAGGGCGGGCAACGCACTTGTGACTCTTGAGTTACAGGTGCCCATGGGCGGCGGTAGTCATTTACCATCAGGTGACCCGTCTGCTCGTTTGCCCCTATACCATAAAAAAAAAAAAACTACACTAACGCAAGCGAAGCTTCGGGCAAAAGTAAGTGATGACATATTTCAGCTTAGGTTTGCGAAGTGTAAATAACCTTTAGGTATATTTGATCTTTGTTTACATCTAGCAACTTGTTTATCAGACGCATGTGTAATGAGCTGAGAAGAGGTATTACGAGTATACAATCTGTAGCAAGAGTGTCAGCAGAAAATTTTATTCAGTGTCAAAACTTCAACAAAAGCTGGCACAGCAAGGATTTATGGATTTACTAGTTTAAACAATAACCCGTAGTTTTGGTCATGTGATTTCAAGAGAATAAATACTTACTTTTTGATTTGAACCTGTCTTGTTTATTTTGGAGACAAGCAGAAGAATTTTTTGTTTAGCCGAAGCTCAATTTAAGCTGAAATACACAGCTGCCAAGATTTTTTTTTAACCTGTGGAAGTTTTAGTCGGTTCGAGACCGACGTTCCACCACACGGTGTTGGGTTAGTCTCATTCTGTAATATGTGACTTCTCCCCAAATGCTTTACTTGCTTCAAACTAAAATCTACTTTTAGTAACTATAAAATTCTACTTATCTATTAAATCTTAGAAAACTACATCTATCAAATATGGAAAATAATTAGTTACCTGGAAGAATAACACAAAACACACCCACTGGTAGTAGGTGTAGTATTTCTTCTCTTGCGAACTGTCGTATTCGTTCCCCACACCTGGATGAGCCACTTCTCTGCCAACCTGAAATATAAATTATTATATTAATACGCGAAGATTGTTACGGAAATTTCGCACACGGAGGAATGTGAAATTTTAAATATTTAAGGCTTTAATTTTATATGTAATGTAATGTAAATTTTTAAGTAATGTATGAATTTAAAAATTATGTGAAAATAGCTACCTCAAGCTACATGTGTTCGGTATATTATGTATGTTGACCTATCATCATTTATCAAGTATATCAGTCTATACGATGAGAGTTCAGCTTACAGTAACTTAAAAAATGACAGCTTGATTTCTTACAAATAGGTCATTGAATTAAACATAACATTTAAAATTTTATAAATTATCTTCGACCACCTGGCTCTAGTAATTACCAAAAAAACATTTACATTTATTTGAATTACGTTTCACTCAGTACTATTGAAAAATTTACACTTTTTTTTTAATTACGAATTCTACCTACCTCATGATCAAACTATTAATTTATAGAGGCTACTATTTTACTGATTACTGCTACAAGCGGTTGGAGACGCGGCCTAGTCATCATAGGATATTTATATATTTTAAGCGGCGGTAGCGTAATGGCTAAGGCGTCGGACTTGCGATCAAGTGGTTGCGGGTTCGAACCCCACCCAGTGCACTACTGTCGTGAGCCCACTCCTAACACAAGCGTTAAGCTTAGCTGGAGGGGTTAACAAGAATACTAGTAATGTGTGACCCACGTTACTAGTAATATTTCTTTTAACAAAAAAAAAAAGTATTTTTTAAGATGATAATACTCAAACACTGAAATCAATAATAAAACAATTATCATTGTCTAACATATCAACATAGAACAAGACTAGTCATATTTATGGAATCTTTACAATCTAATATATCTGTCATACGTGTGTGTTTAGCATGTTTATCAGCAGATTCATCACCATTGGCTACAGGCTCTGCCCAAGATGAGACGGCCGTGTGTGAGGTGTCTCAAAATATTATTATTTAAGACAGTCAGTGTAGGTACTAAATTCTATGATTTCGCCATCAATCTAAAATTATCAGAAAAGCAATAACAACAGTCTTAAACAACCACATAAACCTTTAACATCAATATGTAATGGCAGCGATCAATCCAGAAGCGATCTAGGAGCTTATGAATTCCAAATAAGCGATAAGGAAATCATTAAATCGAATGTAAAATTTCGAAAGTTGGCTACAATTTCATTAATATCACATGATATATTCTGAATAAATGTATTTTTTTTTTAATGGTATAGGGGGCAAACGAGCAGACGGGTCACCTGATGGTAAATGACTACCGCCGCCCATGAGCACCTGTAACTCAAGAGTCACAAGTGCGTAGCCGCCATTTAAAGTGGGAGTAGGAGAAGAATGGGAAGAGGGGTGAGGGGGAGAGGGGAAGGACGCGAATAGGTGAGAGGGAAGGGTTAGGGCCTCCGGTAACCTCACTCACGCGAAATGCACAACATAGGCTACTTTTTAATGCGAAAAAAGGGGTGTGTTGAAAGGTGGGGATGAAAAGTTATATAGAAGTATCGTCAATTAGCCTAAATAATAAAAAAATCTACCCAAAGACACTATTCCACGCGGACGAAGTCGCGGGCACAGCTAGTACATTTATATGAAATCGATAACTGTTAATAAGAATTAAGATGTAATGATCAAGACCGGGATGGTTGGCGCTCCTTGGGGGAGGCCTTTGTCCAGCAGTGGACGGCGATAGGCTGATGATGATGATCTAAAGAGGCACTTCAGGTGTTTTAAAAGCTTTTACTTAACTAGCAACGTTTTTTAGTTTGGGTCAAATCTTGGTAGCTGAGTTAAAATCACTTGCTTTCATACTACGGAGTTGAATCGGTTCATTCCGAACAATGTATTTTTATGATAAGCATGACTTGATTCTGCACCCAGAATTTTTTTTTTAAGACAACTGCCGCACTAGGAATCACTCCTGTGTCGCGGGAGACTTTACAAACATACAAACAACGGACACAAAGAACACCCAGACTCAGATGGAAATCGAACCCACGACCTCTGGCTCAGAAGTCAGGGTCACTAACCACTAGACCAACAGGCCAGTCAATTGGCTCCAGAGATAACTCCTCAACAGTCAACAACAACTAACTGTTGCCCAGTTGCCCGCGACTTCTTTCGCGGTGAGACTATGATGAAATCTATCCAAATTAATTAATTGTATTATTTCTTAATTTGATTAATTTAACCTGTTAAGTCGTTCTCAAGTTATGGCGTGACCAAGGGAAATAAGGATTAAATTTTATATATATTTTTTTATATAGATAAGGTATCTCTAGGAACCATCTTGGGGTTAGAGTATAAAGAATGGCAAGTATCTACTGCAGAAAGTAACGATGCGTTACATTTTATTACTGAAAGGTATCATAAATGGACAATGGAATATTTGACTGTCAAGTTCCATAAGTATATTGTTATTGAACCTCGAACTAAACTAGTGCCTACTAAATAGGTTAGGTACAAAATATGGCATAAAGGCACGTGTAACTAATGTATATTTATTCGATATGATATTCGACCTCAAAATGTTATAAGACCTGACTTTTAATTTTAAGCACAGGACGCTTTTCCGGAGGCTTTCATACGTTATAACCGGGTCCCTTGCAATAGAAGAGTATAACTTTATACATCTCTGAATTCTTAAGGTCGTAAGTAAGTACGTAGTATAATATAAATCTAAAATTATCGACTACCGTTCAACTCTATTAAATCAAATGCGTGTTGTACGTGTTTACGTCTGTTTCTCACTTCATAAAATTACAATAAAACGGTAAACGACATAAACGTATTTATTGAGTACGACTGATTTTCCGTATATATGTACATAAGTAAAATGCCATAAATAAATTGCTAGAAAGGAATTCGTGAATTAATGTAACCGAAACTGCGCAGTTGATAAACTCGCACATTGATCTGAACATTTTTTTAGAAAGCCTATAAATATAGTATTTGATAAGAATACTATTTGCTTTTCTGTTTATTCTGTCAACTCTTATATTAGATACAACTCCTCTATCCCGAAGCGATAGGCAGCACTAAATTATTCCTACACCTTACCAGCTACGCACAAAAAAACATAGCTAAGGCAGACCTATGTCACTCGATGTACTTGCGCGCGCTAAATACCTACCGGCCGCTCGTCCGCCGGCGGACCTTATACGCAGTCTCGCACAGTGGGTAGCCAACCGCCACACGCTTTTATTTTTAAAGTACAAAAAACATAATTCGAGATCGAATTGATATATTCTTTAAAAGAACCATGTCAATTTTCACTATGACTTTTACAGTAAGTCATAGTGAAAATTGACATGGTTCGTTATGTGCAGTATAAGAATGTAGATAAAGTAAGAATAAAAAAAGCCCAGCAGCGCTATTTATGCATTTTTTTAAATTAACCTTTTATTAATTAAAACTTATTGTAAGATTTAGAATATTTCCCACCATTCAGTTTAATAATCGAGATTTTAGAAAAGGGAAGAAGTTTATTAATCTTTACAGAAAAATAAAACCCATGTAGGATTTTTGTATACTAAACATTGGAAATGATAAATAAGCGTTAAGTAGTAAGTACTTTATTTACGTAATAATTGTTATTTTGTTTATAAAAATGTTTATTGAATAGGTAACCAACCTTACACACATTTTAAAGCCCGGAAATAGTAGGCCATTAAAAATGAAAGTGTCGAAAGTTTCGTAGGGACTGATTTATCTATTACGTAGTAGGTAATCTGTGGCTAAGGTCCCATCTCTTTGCTTTAACGCAGACGTGGATGGTCAGTTTCGAGCCTATTGCCCTTTATCAATCATGTTTATAGACTTCGTGTTACTTCTGAAGATTTCTTAACAAAAAAACCTTAGAATCGCACATAGGACATCACGCCCACAAAGGCAAAACACTAATGACTTAATGACACATGTCCTCCTTTTATAATTAAAAAGAAAAAACCGGCAGTTTCGCACTGACTCGCCACCGAGTAAATAGTACGTCCATCTCGGGAATAAATTCTCGAAGTTTTTTGCCCGTAATTTCCGAAAGACTAACTTCGCAGTTTTAAAATTACTCTCTAAAATATTGTAGGTAGCGGTGAACTGCGACTTCGTTCGCTTGGAAATTTTAATGAGATAACTAATTGCTATTCCAGACTATAATCTATCTCTGTGCCATTTTAATCCACATCCGTTTACCCGTTCTGGCATGATTGACTAACAAACATCCATCCAAACTTTCGCATTTATAATAGTACTAGTTGTTGGACGCGACTTCTTTGGCTTGGAAATTTTTGTGAAATCTATCACACGAAGACGGTATCTACATTTTTCCAGGATAAAAAAGCCTATGTGCCATTCCAGACTATAATCTATCTCGGTGCTAAATTCATCGAGATCCGGTAAGTCGTTTTTGCGTGAAAGAGTAACAAACATAAATCCCTCCATCGACCCTCACAAACTTTCACCTTTATATTATTAGTAAGATATAATATAGTGAGATTTTAATATTTCTAAATTAAGCATTATTGTTAAATATTACATGGTCACCTGAATTCGACACGACATACATTTTGCATTGTATTATTATGTTGGTGTATTTTAATAACTTCGGTACTACGCAATAATTTAATAGTACCATCCATTTTTATATACTAACAAAAATAACAGTAACAGAATTAATTATAAAGTTTAACTACCTGCTACACTACACCTAAGTGTGCAAAATATACTCGTAAACTCTAAGTGGGTACTGAAGAGAAAATATTCAGATGAAATCTAAACCAGTTCAGGTCATAGAGGTCAAATAAACAATAGGTAGAAGACAAGTGGTGACCTCGACGAATACACACCCACCGGCATACGTCAATGTCATACTGCAATTTGCGAATAATCTGTGCAATGACAATATTAGGGCTACCGATCATCAAGATAAGCGTTTGAATTTCATAGATGTCTCTTATATTAATTTTATACATTATATTATAGTCTGTCTCGATATACATATAAGATCACAATAAAACTTTAGACATAGAAAAAAATGTAAAACAGACTAAAGTCACGCAAAGACACGCCTAGAGAAATCTAGGGATGTTTACAAATTTTTCAGTCGCAGTTCATATTAATGTTCAAATTTCTCCGCATCACTGTAAACCTGATAAACTACCTGAGTAAAATACCTGAAAATCTAATACAGCAATTCCATGGGAAAAAATCTTTTGGTGTATCTACAATAAAGTTTATTGTCTATTCTCTCTCCCTCTCTCTCAATGCTAATTCTTTCTCCAGATTCTTCAGACTGAGATGCTTTCCTTTTCTATAATTTCATTACCATTTGAACTACCTTGTATAGTTAACACTTAACACCTTATCTATTTAATGCTCTTTTGTAGTTCATCATTAGTGTTTTGTTCTTTATTGGCTATTTCGTGTCTCTTTTTGGTTGGTATGTCGGAAATTATATTCGCCCGTGCGTGACCGCTTTATGGCTATTATTCGTCTTTTTATTAGTCAATTGAAAGAAATAGTATGGATGGTTATGACTTTCTAATGACACTTACTTGGACATTCGTTAATATGATAACGATGAGACCAGAGCGGTATCAGGGATCTTAACGAGCATAATTGTTTTCCAGTTGACCTCTTAATTGCTTCTATGGTCCCGAAGGTGACATCACATTCGACCAGGAAACGTACCATTTCACAGCAAAGAGGATAACTAATAATTAACCTATATACGTTTATGGAACATTACGTGAGGTAGTAATGATTCAGGCAGTTATATATATCAGTGGCCGAGTCCCAGGAAAGGAAACTTAGGTAGTTATTGGTTAAAATTTAACAAAGAATATGTAGGTGGCCATTTTTTCAGACGTTCAAACAGTGAATTTTGTTTTTTTTTTAATGTTATCGGGCAAGCCTAAGGTCACGATTAGGTATTTCAATTATCTACTTTGGTAGGATTAACTAGGTACATTGATTGAGCCAGTATATTGTGTTCATACGACATGTTATCTTTTAAAATATTCAGAAAAGTATACAACTTGATATTTTGTTTCTTTTTGTCCGTCATAATATGAAGATTATTCAATTGCAAGGGATTTAACATAGGGTGTTGGTCATTTTAAACAACATGAGTATATCATAATCACGTATCACAATTAAGTAATGAATACATGCAAATTTCATTACAAAATTATTTTATAGGATCTGAGCATTTACAACAGTGTAGTTTAGTCTATGACATTTGTTATATTTTATAATATTTACTAATCTCGTTCGGGTATATATATCTACTTATAAGTATTATTACTCATGCAAGTGTATGTATATTTATTTATATTTGTTTTATTATTTATTATAATTGTTATTGTTGTTAAAATCTTTATGTCCTTACTGGATTGGACATGATGTCTTCTAGACAACAAATGGGTATGAAGACTTCCGTTTGTACAATGTAACGTAATCATTTATCAATCATTACCTTTAATTAATTTCGTAGAACCTATTTCAATTACACGTGTTACTTATAATAAAGAATATTTATTATTAGTATTTTAAGAACTACTGATGAAAGATTTACTGATGTGGAAAATTTTGATTTGGAGTCTTTTCGATTTTCATAGAAAACAATGGTGTTTCAAACATAAAGACGACAAATATTTTCTATATGAATCAAGACAAGCAATAGTATGACACGATGACATATCAACCCTAACTCACGCGCAACACAATCAGCTCCAAAAAGGAAACGAGCAGTTAAGGTCTTGCGTAGGGCAATTGAAAGCACCTACTCCATTAATCGAGGATTTATCATATTAGCTGGAAGCACATTAACTCAGTGTTGGGATCCGAGATAAGAGATGTCTTGAAAAAATCTCGAATAGAGAAATGATTTAAAACTAGGATATCCGATAGCTTAACAGATTTTTCTTCGAAATAGTTTCTCTAGCTCAGTGTTGAAATCAGAAATAGTAGATGTCTTAAAGAATACAGGTACAGGTTCAGAAAAGTTTTTTTTTTTATTTGGATTGATTTTTTGACGAAGGAGGCCTCTGCAATCTCTGTTTGTATCAGCAAAATTCTATTGTATAATCTGTAAAATAAGAAAGTAAGGCACAGATTTCTGCTCATAAAAACCCACATCTGGCCTAATGCCTCCATCCTACAGAAGACTTGTACATGTTGACAACATTGACGTCATGTGTAACCGTTGTTACTATATGCCATGTGTTCGGTTGCCAAATTAATTGTATAAAGAATATGTTTTGATAGGAGATAGCATTTTGCTAGTGGGAGAGCCATGCTTCGGCACATATGGGCCGGCTCGACCGGGGTTATACCACGTTGTGTTTCGACGAGTGAGTGAGGTAACCAAAGGCTCTAACCCTTCTCTCTCTCCCACTTCCCCCCGTCCATCTAACCCTCTTCCCTCCCTTCCCCTACGCCCACCTTAAAGGCCGGCAACACACTTGCGACTCTCGAGTTGATACTTTGAACCAAACAATATTTGAACAGATAATAACATAATATTTATAGACAATGCCTCCTTAGTTTCAGGTGTATCCATTAGATTGTGTTAATTAAACAATTAGTAAGAGTATTACAAGAGCTAATGAATAACCATTGAATATTAGAGGTCAGGAATAGAGTTACAGTTGTACAACCTAGATATATTGTAGGTTGTACAACTGTAATGGCAATTATTAGACCTTAAGACAAAGAAGCTGGCCGCGAAATTCAGACTATTTCATTTTATTTTATTTCACAAAGAAACAATGTTTTTCTAGACACTTTGTCTATACACTAAGTCGGGTACTCTTTAAATTAAATTAAATAACCAAACAATCACAAAAGTGGTTGTGGTTTCACTCGATGATTGTTTTATAATTATTCAAAACAAAAAATAACCTTCCTAAACACAGTCAAGTTCATTAAAAAAAGATGTATTCACTTGCTTTTATATTAACTTAAAGCGTAGGCTTAGTATCACGAAAAGTTTTTGTGGATGTGGTTTTTTTTAGCAAATGAGGTGTATTAAAATTGAGAAATAAAATGCATGTCATTGTATTCTAACTATCTAAGAGTTCGATATATGATAACATTTATCACATACATGAATAATCTCGTCTTAATCTCACATAGATCACGTACATGAAAAATATAAAATAATCCTACTAATATTATAAAGGTGAAAGTTTGTGAGGATGTATGGATGTATGGATGTGTGGATGTATGGATGTATGGGTGTATGGATGTATGGATGTATGGATGTATGGATGTATGGATGTATGGATGTATGGATGTATGGATGTGTGGATGTATGGATGTATGGATGTGTGGATGTTTGTTACTCTTTCACGCAAAAACTACTGAACCGATTGCGATAAAACTTGGTATGTAGATAGCTGGAGATCTGGATTAACACATAGGCTACTTTTTATTTCGACATTGCCACGGCATCGGGACTTACGCGGGTGAAACCGCGGGGCGCAGCTAGTGGAACATATAGGTCTTAACAGGATTTTGTAAAAACAATTTTTTATATTATTGTGTTTTATTGGGTTTGGGATATTAAAATATACATAACCACTACATATTATAAAACAAGGTCCTCCGCCGCGTCTGTCTGTCTGTCTGTTCGCGATTATCTCACAAATGACAACGGATTTTCATGCGGTTTTCACTAATAGAGCGATTCATGAGGAAGGTTTAGGTATATAATTTGTTTAGTTTTATTGTAAATTGGTTGAAATATGATGATGATTATTGAAGATGCGCAAAAACTAATAATATGTGATTATCATTATTGCCATTTATCGTAACGAGCCTGGAGATAGCAAAATCTTTTCTTACAATATCTTGTGTTCAGTACCCTAGCCGTTAGGGTTGGGATAATATATCTGCAAAATCTTTTTGATATTAACTATATTACATACGCACTGGTTTTGGTTTTAAGGAAGATATTTTGATTATGAGGAGTTAGCACTAAGTTAGCACTAACGCGAATCCAAGGTCATTACCGCATGATGAAAGATAATGAATACAAAGTCTTATAAAAGCACGAACAGTGATACAACAATTTTAGTAATCCAAAATATTAAGAATGGTAAGTAATTTAGAAAATGTATAAAATAACTATAGTTTAGTGAAAGAGTGAAACTAAATAAACACGCTCTAGAGGCGAATCAAATTAAAAAGAATTGTTACTATCCATCTGACTTTATCATCACACCATCGTTACCAAGCCCAATCTGTTGGACTCGTAAAAACGAATCATATGAGCCCAAACTCGAGGGGTTTACTAATAACCACTGAAGAGTTCCACTACCCACCTCCTGATTCAGATCAGCTCAAAGATGCCAAATTATGGTATTGTCATCCAAACTACATATACATACAAAGTTTCATTTCGATACGACAATTAGAAGTATGTTAAAATTTACTTTCAAGAAGTGAAAACTTCTTTAGCGGCGTTGTGCACTTTTTGGGATGAATAAAAAATGTTAAACTCGCGTCAGGACACGTGATCCTGATCAAAAATTCGTAAGACGGAGCCGAGTTTCTTATATTTAAAATATATAACATTCGAAATTCAAATATTTATGAGCGGCCAGGAGCGCGGAACTTCCAGTGTACCCTATGTATACATTTGGAAATGTTATTACCTACTTTTCATTTTAACCTAATTATATATATACAGATGTGTGTATGTATATGCAAATACATTGTGAAGTTATGTTTTCACTTCTGACATGCAGTCCTACGACTGTTTTATTGATAGTTTGTTAGTTAAGTGAAGCTAATAAAAGCGTGCTTATAAACAAACGGTTTTTCGGAATAAGTTGCTCTTCAAGGGTTCCATACAATCTTAATGATATAACTACAGAGCAACATTTTTTTGAATTTTTCTTTTTTGGTGTAAAATCTTTCTTTTTGCTAAATTCATGATTTCAACTAGACACCGTCACGCGTTCTTGAGAAGAAGGGTTAGACAGACAGATAGTGTCGTGATCTTATTCGGATTCCGTTTTACGTCGAGGTACGGAACCCTAAAAACAATAAATATTTTTTTAACGGTTACGAACGCATATTTATATCAAGATGATATAATTATCGCTTCACGAAGCCAAATATGTAAAAGCTTAAAGTTTAGCAAGTTCAAAAAATTTTAGTTTAGAGAATAGATCACGCTCTGGGTAATACATAAATATATGTACAGCTAATATATGTATAGAGCAATATTGTATATAAATTACGATTTTCAGAATTTGAACAAGAGTGGGAAGCGTTAATGAAATTGGAAGTAATGCGTTTAATTAAGCTGGCGACACGCCAATATTGTACCATTAATTAATTCAGCTCGTGAGTCGTACTGCACCCTAATGCAAGTATTGTCATGAACGCACAAACTAACGGAGTTGGAATTTATAATTATTTTTATAGAATTTAATTTAATTCGTTATGCATGGTTCAGAGAAAGAATACGAATATATTTAGGTGTATCTGTGGTATACGCGGCCATATCACTCATGGCCATCTCTTCTAGACCTTTGTACCGACAGTTTATTTCAACAACAGTTTAAGATATTACAAATTTAATTCGAGAAATAAGACATTTTAAGATTATTTCTAGATGTAAAACTTGGAATATTTTTCCAAGCAAGAATCCTAAAATACAAGTGTGTTTAAGTCGTTGAATATTAAAAAAAAATGGTTTGATTTGAGATCATTTGAATGCAAGTATACAGTTATAATTACAGGTAAATTACCAGTAACTGGATGATGAAATATGAATTTACTGGAAATACCTGCAGCAAAATTAAGAATAATTGCTTACTTGGGTATGGTATGCATTATGGCCTTTATATAATAGATGCAATTTCTTACTCACCTCTCTGGTGAAGGCATCAGGCATGGTAAACGTCGACGTGATCCAACAATAAGTGTTCACCACGTTTGTTGGAAGTCCGCTGACAATGCACTGGATCGGCTGGCCAACATACTGTGTCGCTGTGATGATCATGGAACAGGCGAGCAGCAACACCGTGGTGAACACATTGTGCAACCGGAAAACCGCATTGTCAGTCCTTATTGACTGATATTTAAAGTGGACACGTAAATCTCCAAGTAACTTGAACATTTTTTGTGCTTTATCAGTTTATCACTTAAAGCATTATTTACTTTTTAATTTCTTCTTTTGTTTACTTTGCTTTTTTTACTTGTTCATAATATATTGATGGGAATGTTACTTATACTACTGAAAATCAGTCTTGATTTAATTGAATTTGTGTCTAGGGAATGTTCGAGATTATTGTCGAGATTCAGTTCATTCGATTTGTCATCTGAAACAATAAGAAAACAAAATTAAATAAATCACAAAACCCAATTGCTTTGAAAATATTGACTAAAAATGTTTTATCTTCCTGGCATAAAAGAAAAACCAATTGTTTTAATTGCCTACCCCACAACTAAGAAGAATCTAATGACATCTCATATATGGAAATCCGTCGAACAGTTTATGATGTACAATCATCGTGACAAAGAACTGAGAAGATGCCTATACTCAAAATACATTATTTCACCAAGTCGAGGAGTGAAATAACTTAAAACACTGTGAAAATTCTCTCAGTTTTTTAACGTTTTTAATTTATTTTACAATCGTCAACTTGACAATGAACGATGAATGATTTGACAACAGTAAGACGTGGCGTCAAGGTATTTCATACAAAAATTAGGAGAAGCTACCACTTTGACGTTTACTAAAAATCAACGGAGTTGACTTGACAGATACTCAATTATCGACAAGAATTACCTTCCTTCGGCAGTCGAAACCATTGTCCGCTTTGACAATGTACTCCTTGCGGGAGAGACAAAAGAGAAATCTATGTTAATATGTGAAGAAAAAGCCTTGTCCCATCGCGATTATATATTATGTACTGACGTAGTACGTAATATCTCGATTCTTGTACCTCTTTTTAAGTATAATGCGCAAGGTGCGTGATTTAAGAGAGTTTACGTTTCTATGAAAAACTAGAATTTTTAAATAATATATGTCTTCATACTGGCGATGTCAAACAATAGTCTATGTTTTGTTCACATTTTATCGATAACATTACCACTACTAATAGATTCGTATAAAATTAGTACACGCATCCTTAAATCCGATGTTAGTATAGAATTAATGAATTAATCCAATAGAAATTAACAACGAAAGTAGCAAATCAAAAAATTATATTCTGAACTAGGACAAACCTGACACATGTACGAGTAGTGAGGAAACTTCACTTTTTTTCTTTTAAATAATTTACAATGGCAGCAGTAACCTCCGACGCTTTCGAAATTATATTTAATAATGACACAAATTATTGAAAATATTCATTTTATATTCAGCTGTTTAGTCATTTCTATGCAATACATATGTACTAACTTCACATACACAAACAAGGAAAACCTAAATATTTTATGTGACAAACAAAATAATATTCTTTGTCTCTGCCCTTAAACACTGAAAACACAGATTAAATAAAATTAATAATTAAAAAATCAAAAACCCGACGACAAAAAAGACAATTTAAAAGTAGGTAATGCACTAAAAAGATCGTTCATGCATTTTGTGTTTTTTTAAAGGATACTTGCGTTTTTGAGACAAAAATAACAATACCTTAACTGTCTAAATCCATTCAGCCATTTGGTAGATACGAGGCAATTAAGAAATTTACAAACATACAAGATACGCGCGAAAAACATAACCCTTCCTTGGCAGTCGGGTAAAAATTTAGAGCAAATAATCTCTATTCAGAAAAAAATATATAGGTATTAACATTTTGTATGGCAAATATTTTTATATAAATATTTATTACTAGCAATTGCCTGCGTCTTCGCTCGCGTAAAAAGTGTTTTCCATCCTTCGGGAAGAGTACTTTTTTGCGGGATGAAAGGTAAGTCCTCTGTGTTCCTGGCAAGGTGAATGCAAAATTTTATGATGATCGGATGAAGGGTAGGTAGTGTAAGTACGGCAGCGCATAAAATACTAACAAACATAGGTACATTGATTTTCATTTACGAGTATTAGATTTTATATATATGCTGTTTACGTATTATATATATATATATATATATATATATATATATATATATATATAATAAATAAAAAAGCTCTGAACATAGCCGGTATAAATAGCCATGACGCCTAACGGAAAGTTACCGCCTGGCTTTTCCAGTTAAATTATAAGCAGACTGAAGATCTACTGTCATGCATCACATAATACACGTACAACACACACACGCACACAGGGAACAATTGTTATTTACATGGATAATGATTTTTTCTTTTCGTTTATTTTAATATTATTTTTATTTAATGCTTAATTTATTTTTTATCTAATTTTGATTCATATTTAATTTAACTTAATTGTGATTAACTTTACTTTAATTTAAATGTTGCCTTTTTTATGGTTTATTTATTTTATTTTAACTATAAGTTGGTCTTAACATTTATTTTAATTAAATTCTAATAAATTTATATATTACCCCTAAAATACAGGCAATCTGCTAGTTTGGGAGGGGCATTATCAGTACTTTCCAGTAAAATACAACAACAATGCTCTACCTGATATAAATTGTAATGTGTAACGTGTTTGTCTGAGACAATAAAGATTATTATTGCCTAAAAAATACAAATAAATAAAATTGAAGTATCTGTTTGTAATGACAAAATAATAGGTTTTTTAAAGCTCATACAGTTATATATGCACGATACTTATGCCTAAAAATCAGTTTCTATAACTTTAGTCTGTCTGTTTGTTCCGGCCAATCTCCGGATCGGATGGACCGATTTCCACGGGATTTTCACGGGCAGATAGCTGGAGTTATAAGGAGTAACTTAGGCTACTTTTATTTTGGAAAAATAATTAAGTAGTGTTCCGCGCAACATATATAAATATGTACACGCGAGAACTGCTGGTTATGAATATGAGGGTGACAAGGTCGGGTAATGATTAACTTAATGTTTGATGACAAAGCGACATTTTTGTACAAACTTTATTACTCAAATAGTTTATTAAGTACATTTGAAAACTTTATTACACCCACATTTCGGAAGGAAGGTTTGTGATGTAGGTTCTGTTGAACGCCAATCATTTTTTTCTTGCATAAAAATCTATTGTTATTACATTAAAAAACCGGCCAAGTGCGATTCGGATTCGCACACGAAGGATTCATTATCTATACAACATTAGACACTATATTAATTTTATTTGTTTTTAGTATTTGTTGTTACAGCGGCAACAGAAATACACCATCTGCGAAAATTTCAACTGTTTCAACACTGCTTTCACGGTTCATGAGATACAGCCTGGTGATAGACAGACAGACGAACAGTGGAGTTTTAGTAATAGGGTCCCGTTTTTACCCTTGGGTACGGAACCCTAAAAACGTGAAAAGAAAGTAAAACCACTATGACTGTCGACTAAGAAATATATAGAGTAAATATAACTATTTAAAAAAAGAAACAGAAAAAAAAAATGAGCTGAATGAGTCGGTTTTCAGTGTTGCAGGCACTTGCTTAGGTTTTGCGTCATCCGCAAAGAGGTTAGTAGAAAAATCTTTATTTTATTTGTTGCAGTTTATGTGGTTATGTATGACATATCAGACTGCTTGACGTCCTCAGACATATATTATATATATATATATATATATATAGCTATGGAGGATAATAAATGTTTAATAAATATTGACAAACACTACACAGGCTTTTAAAGCAAGACGAAAGATTCTACCTAAACCTATTCCAACAATAGGGACATATTCTGAGGGTATTATTTCATCATCATCATTCACAGTACACGTGTACTTAAAACAAACATTTATGAAACACAATTTCCATCCCTATGAGGAAATTGAACTACTATACGAAGTGCTTCAACAGCAGAAATCTGCTATACCCTACTTCATGGCCCATGGCCCTTTTAATGAATAATTCCAAACAGCAAACAGTTCATAATTTATCTTTATATTAATATAGGATAAAAATCTTTTTCACAAAAAATTAAACCGACGAAAAGAACTAAAAAGCAAAAAATAAATAAACCTTAAGTCTTAAGTATTGAGCTTATTTACAGAAACTATCAAATTTTATATAAACTTATTTTGAGTCGGCGCCAAATAACGGAATGAGGGCTGAATAGACATTAAAAAAAAAAATTATAATACGGTCAAATTGAGAACTTCCTTTTTTTTCGTCGGTTAAAAATTCTTTGCGCATTTTTTAAGCAACGCACTGACACAGAAATGTGAAATGTGGAATACTTAAAGTGTATATATGTAGAAGAAACGCAGAAAGCTAGAGTTTTTAAACAAAATGAGCTATAAAGTTAAAAAGTATGTAAAAATGGCTACATAAACTTATAGAGGTCCAGTATATACTTTCACCTGTCATGGAACAAAAGTCTGTCTGACAGTTCAAGTTATACTGGTTAAGATATAAAACAAGATATTCAAAACGGTCGTAATTCAACCGCGAGGCGATCAATATTTAATGAATTACGGTGGAATTGCGACCTGGATCTACCGACCAATATAGCTAGGCAAATCGCTTACTCAAAATGGTTATAAGCGCCCAATGTCTTACCGGGAAATGCCAATGTTTGCAATTCAACAGGGTACGAATCGATCAGCTACCCCAGCCTTATACATTAATTGTAAATCCTCGCACACGATATGACTGTCAATCGCTAACTGTTGAATTGCGTGACAAACTCGCCAGACGATAAATACGCATACGGATGTACGATTCGAGTAACCAAGCTAGTACTAACCAGTTTACACGAGGAACGTTCGCTTATTAAAGCAGAAGGATGTGGCAGAAAGATTGTCAGACGTATTTTAAAAGCAAAAAAATAAACTTGATGGTCAATCAAATATGTTGTCAGAAAAGCTCTCAATAAATACACTGATGGTTACTAACACCTTGCTGGAGATAAACATAAGAATTCCTAGTCCTAAAAACACTTTGAAAACATGTTTCATACTCCATTACCTAATAAACGCTAAACGAATTTAAATGAAATTTGGCCCACGTACCGATTGTCAGATTATGACAACAAGTAAATTATCAAAAATGTTACTCGTCGTAATGTTCGAATTGTTCTCTAAGGAATTTCTGGCCATAGACCTATTTCGGGGATACTTACTTTACCGCTGAGATGTCCTTAGCAATTAAGGTAACCATCTTAACTGCTAAGGACATCTGAGCGGAAAAATATCAGTGCTGGTCTAACACTAGCATCATAAGTACATATTTTACTTTGAAAATAGTTAGTTGACAATTCCTAACTAATCTGACTAGGATGAATGGATGGATGGATGAATGATGTTTGTTTGTTACGCAAAAACTAATGAACGGATCTAGGTGAATTTTTTTTTTGTTTTAGAAACACAACTGCCGCCTAGGAATATCATGTGTCGCGGGGGGCTTTGCAAAGATTCAAACAACGGACACAAAGAACACCCAGAGTCGGAACAATTATTTGTGGATTACACAATTTTTAGTCCACACGGGATTTGAACCCACAACACTCGGCGCGACGGGGCGCGGTGACCAATTAAACCATTGCGCCATCGAATTAAACTCTGGAATAGCATATGGACTATGTATGGATCCCGTGTGATAGATTTCAACAAAATTTCCACGCGAAGGAAATCGCGGGCAACAGCTAGTATAATAAATGTGAAAGTGAATTTATTTATTTGATACGCTCTCACGCCTAAACTACTGAACCGATCATCATGGAATTTTGCACACAGTTGTCAAGGGCTCAGAAAAGGACATAGGGGGCATTTATCAATAAAAATGACTATTCTCGAGGGATAGTGAATTGATTGATAAAGTCTATATTCACGCGAGCGAAGCCGCAGGCAAAAGGTAGTGCCTTGTAGATTATTAAAATTTGATTATCCATGAATGCTTACCATCATATTTGTTAAAAGCACAGATTTTTTAAAGGAATACTGGTAACGTGAGTCACACATTACTAGTATTCTTGTTAACCCCTCTTGTTAACCGTGGGTTCATGTCGGTAATGCACTGGTTGGGTTCGAACCACTTGATCGCAAGTCCGACGCCTTAGCCATTACGCTACCGCCACTAATCAATATCAGGAGCGTCAAACGTCTGCGCAAGTATTGGCAACCCCGTTAAAATCTTCTCATACCCCTTTTAAAAAGAAACCCACACTGTTGTCTCTTGGGAAAACCATGTCATTAACACATTCAAACGCGTGCGGAATAAATTGTTTTTGAATACGCAACATTTTAAGAATTGCAGATATATAATTCGCCTTCCGGCAAAAAAAGTGTCATATCACAAAAAAGTTTCTTGTCACATGTTAGGTACGTTTAACATTTTAATAGCATTGAATAGCAAATGTTGCATTTGGTCAGCTGTACAAACGATGTTTTTTTTGATTCACAGGCATAAAAGTCGTGTCTTCTCGAAATAGCTGTTTTTGTATTTTTTTTTTTATGGTATAGAGGGCAAACGAGCAGACGGGTCACCTGATGGTAAATGACTACCGCCGCCCATGGGCACCTTTAACTCAGGAGTCACAAGTGTGTTGCCGCCCTTTAAGGTGGGAGTAGCGGAAGAGCGGGAAGACGGGAGAAAGGGATTAGAGGGCCTCCCCTCTAATCCCTTTCTCCCGTCACCCTTCCCCTCTCCTCCTCTCTTCAGAGGGGGAAAGGGGACGGACGGGAATAGCGGAGATGGAAGGGTTAGGGCCTCCGGTAACCTCACTCACGCGGCGAAAAGCAATGCAAGCATTGCTTCACTACCGGTTTTCTGTGAGGCCGTGGTATCGAGCGGAGTTGAGCCGGCGCATACATGCCGAAGTATGGCTCTCCCACGTAAAAATAAAGTATTATCGCACTTACGAATTATAACTCTTAGGCTTTCGGAAAAATATGTAATGGCAGCGTTAATAATACAATCTCAAATAATATAGATATTATATGATATACATAGACGAGTAAGATTAAGCTTACATACAAAAATAAGCATAACAAATATTATTACAATGTTTAGGTGAAGCAAAACAAATCTTATAGTAGGAGCTGACGGCACGTACAAGTTGAATGGCCTATAATCTCCTAGCTAGTTTTACAAACAATTATTGTATACTTTTTACAAAGCTTAAATATGACTTACTCTAAGAAAGCCTGTTTTCTCTTCTGACATAAGCAGTGATCGGAAAAAGTGGAACTAATTTACCTACTCTTCAAGAACAGGGACAAAATATTTTTTGTTTTAAAAAATATTTTACGTTCCCATTCCCCATGACGACAACCTCTTAAAGGCCGAAAAAGATAAAGAAATAAAACAACAAGGTGTTGGTCGAGGCTCTTAGCAATTGCTTCGCAATTCGGCCCATGGGTTAATTACAATGTGCAATGGGCTGAAATGACTATCGGCACAATGATTGCTGAATCTACATACCACATTTCGACAATCTCGTGGGCTAAGTCCAAATATTTAACTTCTTTATCTTTTTATACACCACCACAGACGCTCACATTAGGCAGCTCGATTAGGACCCTGATGCAAAAGGCAGTCCTCCTCAATACGGCATGCGCAGTGAGGAGGTTTCTGTCTCTGGAACCCTAACCACCGGTAGCTTGGTCACTGTACACGGTACCAGTGACACTATTTTTTATATTTTTAAATATATTTGTTTTTTTCATGTGAATGTATTTAAAACGTAATTTTTATGTATGTTAAATAAATATAGAGAATAATAATAACTTGACACATCTACCACACAGCCGTCTGATCCCAAACTAGGCAGAACCTGTACTATGGTAACCAGACTCCTGATATACATACTTATCTATTTCTAAATAAATATCTACATATTATAGACAAATTACACCCAGATACAGAACAAATGATCGTGCTCATCACACAATTATTTGTCCCGGGTAGGAATCGAACCCACGACCTCTGGCTGAGCAGTCAGGATCACTAAGCACTAGACCAACAGGTTAATCATTAACGTACAGATACGCTACACAGGTACCTATAAATACTAACAAACAGTAGAGAGCATGAATTTGCCCTACTCTCCAGATACCCGGTACTCTCAGAAACCTAACGGTTTCTTAGTTTTAGTTCAGTGAAACATTACTTTAATATATGACAAACGTAATCTACAATAACATCGGCATGTGCGAGTTCAAGTGTGACAAGATGACGAACTGTTGTGACGTTTATACTACAAGCAATTCATGCGCGATGAATAATTATTCCAACGCATTGCAATATGGATAAACACCTTACACAAGCTTACTAAGCCGAGAACAGAACAACGACTAACTTAAGACAATGTTTAAAGTCCAAAATACAATTGTGTTATTGAATGTAGAACGAGAACAAGTTTAAGATAAAGAAACTTTGAAATTAGGTATGTGATTGTTAGATTTATTCAAAGCGAACCATGTGTTTGAGAAAAAGATGGAGTTTAGGACTCTTTCTCTCTGTGTTTGTAGCACTCTGTCTTTAAAGAAATGTGTGTAAATCTGACCTCAAGCAAGCTCAAGCTTATAAAAATGCTAATGCATTAATTTATTACCTCAATTGTGTATATAATAATATTTTATTTATTGTGTATATTTTACATAACAAAAATAATAAATAATAAAATTTATTTAGACAAAATACAACAATTGACACATAGAGAACAATACTGGAAACAAAAGTCCGCATAAGTACATAGTAGTTTGCATCGTTGTCACCTGTACTAGTGAAAACTCGCTGTATCACAGGTGTCAGCGCCTTCCATGGTCGGAGAACAATCTGACTGAATACGGACCATGTATTACAACTTATACAACATTGTTGCATCATAAGGATGGAGTAGTTCATTGTGTTTGCAAATATACTTTCTTAACAATATTATTAAACCAGACCGTTAAACTTAATTTAAATTTATTTTTATTTAGGGGATGAGTGTAAATTTCTTCATTAATACGGTTGTAAAGTATACAACTGTAAATGTAGAAACTTCGTGGCTTGATTTTATGTTATTGTAATTAATAATAGAATCAGACAATTCTAAAATCTGGCATACTCAGAGTCTCTCTCCAACATTTCTAGAATTCAAATTAAACCACAACTTAGATGGATAAGGTATTTCCCGTTATGTTCCCGGCCATCGTAAGATCCCAAGAGTTCCATTTCCGGTTTTATTTAATCATGAATAAATTCAATTGTGTTTGATTTTATGTTAGCTACATGCAGTAATTATTAATTAATAAGAATATTTGGGTAACCAAAAAAAAAAAACATGTATACAAATGTGGTTGGGTAAATTGTTATTGCATTTTTCGATCAGAAACTTTTCAGCGGCAACGCGGTCTCTGTAAATATATTACAACCGCTGAATGAATATCATGAATATCAGCACAAGTTCCTGTGTGACTTATTAACTGAATTCCAAAACACAGTTAACAAAGGAATCCACTTTTAAACGGCCAGAACAGAAACTCGCAAGCCTTCTGGAGACAATTACGGAAAGACCGTTGTTGGTCAATAGCTGATTGTCTCAGCTCGCCTCCATGTTTTAAGATAACTCCGGTTACCAACCCTTTGTGAGCGTGTGAATGTAACCGGATCGTGTATTCTGTTTATGATGGAGGCATTTGTGATCAAAGTTAAATAAAAAATAATTTTGTTTTATTATTATTATTATATATTCACCCTATTTATCTAACGCAGGGTAGGCAAATGTATATTTGAAACCCATATTGCACTAGTAATACCTATTCTTGATCCCAAAGAAATCCCTAATAAGCTTGTATACAAGAAATGGTTTCAGGCTGAACGCAAGTAAGAAACAGTCTCACAACCACTGATATAAACTATGAAAATCACTAACAGTAACTGCCATATTGTTCGTACCTCTATTCGCACTCAATTCAATCGATCTTCACTTATTTCTACCCTTTTATAATCCCACTATTCGTTAATATTTATCAATCGACCAATAGTATTGCGTTACCGGTATAACCTGTCAAAGTAATGTCTATTAACTTATTTTTATTAAATAGTGAACTGTGTTATCATCTATTATAGTTTGGCCCTATTTTTAACAAAATAAATAAGAGTTTTTGATGTGGCGACAACACGCTGTTGATGATGTGTGATAATGTCTAGACAGAAAAAGGAACTAATTTATGTCCCGATCAACCGATTCTTGTACTTTAAGGCCACCATCTTGATTTTATACAAAATAACCTATTTTACGGTTTATTCGAACCAATAGACCTCGTTGGGTACAGCCGTTGAGATGGGTCGATTTTATAAAAAAACTAGCTTGCTAGCTAAAAGTTTTACTTCTAGAGTCTGTGCGGAAAGAGAACCATCGTAGGATTTTGGGTCGCAGCAGTGCTAAATTACCTTTTTTGTTATGTTGACAACACTGTTACATCATTATAGTTCGACAGTAAACAATACTGTACAATACAGTAAACAATAATGACGTAACAGTGTCAAAAGGTAATTTAGCACTGCTGCGACCTCTAATCCTACGACGGTTCTGTTTCCGCACAGACTATATCCTTCGAGAACAGTTTATTTTTTTGAGACGATATGTACCGTCAACCTTTGCTATACCCCTGACAACATGTTTGTAAATTTCATGATGATCTGTTGAGCAGTTACGATGCGAAAACGTAACAAACAAACTCACATTCGCATTTATAATATTGGTTAAGATACTAGATATGTACCCAGAAACTCAGTGAGAGACACCACCCTTCTTTAAAGTCGTTAATGAAATTACTGTTAACATTATCATCGCTTTCTAAGGCCTTTTACCGTAAAAGGTATCTAATGCAACTAAATTAATATGTTAAAGCCTTTCGTTTAGCGACAAAGAAATTGTCGCCAATGCTAAATGGCGACAAAAAGAAACGTGATGGACCATTTAGATACACTTTCTAGGAAAATATAAATATCTAAATCTAATTCAGATAACTTTATAAATAAACGAATAAGTCATGAAATTTCAATTCCAGCACATCACAACTCTATTTGCTCAAAAATGTACAATGTGTCGGAATGTCCTCGAATTGAGTGTTTCGAGAAATAGAAACTAAGTTTCGAAAAACGGACGAAGCTAAACGGACGAAGGAGCCTGTAAGTTGGGAGTACTTTACAGAGAGTACACAAGTGGAGGTCCTAATAGAAGCCGAGGCCACTATACAACACTACGCTAAAGGAATAAACTGATATAGGGATCTATTTGGAGGAGAAATCTGATGTCGCCTGTCTTTGCTCTTAGTAAATCGACCCAAAACTGTGCGAAAGTACACTTTTATGATATCAATTGCGGACTACTCTGTTATAGTAGTGCCTTCAGGCATTTTAACCTATAAGGGCTATAAGTTTTATAGTAATGTTACTATTCAATTATTGCATAATTTGTCTTTGACCTTTGATCTTTAGCAGACATGGCAGTCTATTAAAATCCAAAGGTTATGTGACAAATTTATCATTTTACGTTAAGCTTAGTGTAAATTAAACCATTAAACAATTAAACAAATTGACGGCAAATAACAAGGCAATTGGATAAAATATTCGAAAATGGCTTTACCGACAGCATACTGCGGAAAATAGTGAAGTACAAACTATGGGTTTATTAAAATGGCTATCAAGATCAAATGTCTTAGTTTTTTTTATCTTTAAGCACTTTATTCGTGTAATGGTAAGCTGTTAATGGTGACTAATCAGCGCTTATAACACAAAACCTCTTCCAACCCTTTGAGCAGCAAAATATACGATAGTAACTTAAAAAAATACTGTTGCCCCTTATACGCCCCGCGCTATCTTCTCAAAATCTCAAAACAAATGAAGACACTCGGTGTTAAAATATTTAAAAACTTTCAGAACCGAAGTTCCGTGAAATATGTTACGGCATGGACGTATAAAAAAAAATACGTCCTTTTTTTATACGTCCATGGTATAAGGTGATAACCTGGCATTTAATAAGATCGGTGTTTTCGATAGAGACAACTAGGTACTATTTCACTGTTGAATCGCTAGTAAAAAACAATTATCAAATATTATATTGTGGTTGGGAGCTATCTGCATACAACAAGATACATCCTATAGCCAACAACTACAAGTGATTGTCTTTTGACTAGTTAAAAAGACAAACCGTAACGACTAAGAAGAGGTAAAAATTGAACATTTATTAATGTCTTCAATCCTGAACTCATTAGGAATTACAGAAAGCATTATCTAAGGATAAAAATTGGTTGAAAAGAAAGACGTAATCTTGTTGCCTAATACGGCCACGGTAACAGGCAATTAAAATCACACAAAAAAGAAATAAACCAACACTGAAAAAGTAAATTGGTGCAAATTGGAGAGCTTAAGTGGAGTACAATTCAATATGGAGTCTCTTTTTAATTAACCATACACAGGTTTATGCTTGATTCGATACGTGACAATAATACTCGATATGGGATCACATGGGACCAGATAGTTGAACAGATTGTCCTTAGTACAAAAATCTTCAACGAACTTCGACTTGACATTCGGGTTGACCCGTCCGGTGTTATTTTCACCTAGAATAACATACCACTGCATTGCTCTTGAAAACTATCAATAAAACCCAGAGGCTAACTTTGGCTAACCTCCAACAAACAGCTTCGGAGAAAATTTCAAAGCACACGGAACCACCGTTATGAATAATAGATTTTAAGCTTTATTACTGAATAATATACGGAGGGGTAATGGCCAGACGTACGCGCTTTACGATCAACCAACTTATGACCGAGAAGGGATGTGGGTTATTTTGGTACACAGTCTAATAAAAGGGGAAATAGGTATTGTTGTAGAAAGCTATGTTCATTCAATCAGAATCTTTACTGTAAATAAAGGTGACTAACCACTAGACCAACAGGCAAGTAGATAGAATATTCATTGAGGAAGGTGGAAGGAATGGGCTTTGTAACATCACGCTACGACTTTTAGAAGCAAGTCAGCTAATATAAACTCGGCTAAAACTGCAGAGAACGGCTAGTAACTGTATGAATTGAAATTTATGAATGTACCTACAAAAAGAAATGACAGAGTGTAACAATAAAGAAGACATATTTAATCAAAGAACATTATACAAGAAAAAAAAAAACAAACTGCAAACGACAAAAATAAAAAACGAAATGAGCCTCATCTATGGTTGGCTAAAAAAGTCTGTACTCTGTGGTAATCTGTGGATTCTCTGTCTACGAATAATAGCATTTGTCAAAAAATATGGAAAAAACAATATATATAAATTATTTGTTTGTCGTTTTTCAATTTACATGTTGCTATGTGCGTCACGCATGCGCAAAATCAGGTATATGCTCAGCATTGCTGTTGCCTCCACCTTAAAGGAGTTGGTGCCACAGCGCTGATTTTCAGCACCACCTTGGGTGACGTAATAGAGTAGAGACGTAGTAAGTGCAATAAAAATTGAATGCTATTTATTGAATATGTGGCACGTTTTAAAAAATGTAGTATGTATCGTGAGTTTAGGAAAAAGTGTGTGTCTGTATCGTTGAACTGAGTGTCATGTTTTCAGCAAATAGCCAGCATTGTTCACTCCAGATGCACATGTGCTATTCAGACATGAGGGGGAAACTATTTTTTTACTATTTTACTTTACAATTTTTTTTTAAAGAATACTAGCAACGTGCGTCACACATTACTGGTATTCTTGTTAACCCCTCCAGCTAAGCTAAATGCTCGTGTTAGGAGTGGGTTCACGACCGTAGAGTACTGCTTAGGGTTCGAACCCGCAACCTCTTGATCGTAAGTCCGACGCCTTAGCCATTACGCTACCGCCGCCGCCGCCGTAGAAACTGTTTTAAAACTCAATTCTAGAAGTAGACTTTCCAATGGAGTAACTATTGAACCAAAAGGAAATTCATGATGAAAATTCAGCTCTGTTGCTTCTCCAATAACAGGTCTTACTGACAGGTATATTTGGAAGTATTGTCTAGCAACTTGTACATTTAATCCTACTAATATTATAAACGTGAAAGTTTGTGAGGATGTATGGATGTTTGTTACTCTTTCACGTCAAAACTACTAAACCGATTGCGATGAAACTTGGTATGTAGATAGCTGGAGACCTGGATTAACATATAGGCTACTTTTTATCATGATATTCCCACAGGATCGGGACTTACGCTGGTGAAACCGCGGGGCGCTGCTAGTTAGAGTATATACCAACAATATATTTTGTTCGGTTATTTAAAAAAAGCAGGAAATTAGACTCATTACAGGAAACAATTTATTGACAAGTGAACTCATAAGGAATGTAATTTCCTTATCGATATTTTAAAATGACTGCAATAATATAGACGTTTGTTAAATTATATTTCACTGCACCAATCTTAGCAATCTTGAAAGTCTTTGATAGAGGAAATAAATTTTGTAGCACTGAATTTAATATCACATTAATCTAAGCGCACGCAGCCTTCTGTAGTAGCATTACTATCTTTTGTCCTTATCAAATATATAATCATATACATTATTAAATGTTTATAAAACCTTATTATCATTATTAATTAGATTGTTTTTCCATTTTATGATCTGCAATTGGCTTACCTAGCCAGATGTGGTTTCAGTAAGTTATTCAGCGTGTTAGTTTGAGCTACGCGTAAAACTTACAATAACCTCTTTATGTTTATACTTAACACAATATAAAAGTCAGTTTATCATAAAAATGCGGGATTTATAGTCATTAGTTTCATTTGTCGCTACGCAAAGTACGCGGTGTTGTTTTTGTACGGTACGGTAAATGACCTTCAATGTAGTCAATGACGATGTGGCCCCATTGAGCCGACATCAACATAAAGCATGATAAGAGCTATCCTCGGTCTCTCTGATCCAGGTCCAATATATGCCACCTTTGTAGGCGTGTTGTAGTTTGGTCATTTAAGAGGTTCTTAGCTCATTGGCATGCCCTGTGCGTACGCATGCACGCACGCACGCACGCAATTCACGCACGCACGCACGCAGCGCACACAATGACCTGCTTTATAAAACGACTGGGGGTTACCACTGTTTCTCCTGAATACAGACTGTTCCGTAGTCTAGCCAGAAGGACAGTGGCGCAACCGCAACTTTGAATGCTTGTATGTGTTCTACCTACTCATATTGTAAAAGGTTGAAAGACAATGTAAACATTTTGGAAATAAATTATTATAAATGTTAGCTCGAAAATGTTTTATTTTTTATCTGGTGGATCTTCTGATAAATGCTTTAAACTTCAGTAAATATTAGATTTGTCTATGAATAGCGAATTATTATTTTTCTATACAGCTAGTAACATATCATTATAAACATAGTTTAACCTGCGTTTATTGTCACTGCCTCAGTCCTAAAGATCGTAGCGTGATGTTATACATATAGCCTATAACCTTACTCAATTAATATCTACTCTATCTAATACATATTATAATTATTCAAATCTGACTGATTATTTCAGAGATTAGCGATATTATGAATATTGTATTATATAGTAAAGATTAATATTACTAAAAATAATCACTCACAATATGTATTATGAATAAAAAAAGAAACCCAATGTAAATGCACTCTTTGTTTGATTTGGACACTTATAATATACAGGCTTTTACAGAAACATGTGGTCAAAATGTACGAACGAGTATGTATTTACAGACAAATGTATCTAAATACGTATATCTGAGTTCTAGGACTCATAGTACAAGCTATGCTTAGTTTCAGTCTCGGTAGCGCTTTCTTTGCTTAAAGTACAACTCACTCATAAGCTAAATTCAATTGCATTCTCTAATTCGCACCTTTAAGTAGTAATGTAACAAACAACTTGCAATCAAAAACCCCACCCAGCTATTAACTTGAAGACACTCCTCCTAGCATGAATACCTACTGAGGTTTTAAGGTGTTAACAACAATACTAGCTATGTAGGACTTAAGCTAATGTCTACACCAGGGGTCACATTAATATTATAAAAAGCCTTTGCACTTTTGTTCCTCATTCTTTAATTGATATTTATAATATACTATTAGTAGAATATTATTTGAATTTTAACAATGTAAATACTCATTACGATGTAGAGAGGTGGCTTAAAAGCATAGACATAAGAATAGACCGTGGAAGGGGCGTGATTTGCGATGGATGAATAAAAAGAGGACGCTGCCATACGTGGCCTCTCTGCTTGTTTTTAGCCGCGATTGCGCATTAAGACAATGCATCAACATATATACACACACACATCCTAGAAAAGGGTAGAGGAACCACGTATAGCAGCGTTCTCTTTTTATCGAGCTATCGCATTCACTTATACGATAGTCCCATTACTAACGCCGTCTATTCTTATATGTCTATGCTTATGTCATCTGTAAAAAAAGTTAAAACGGACCGCGCCGGTTATATTATTTAAAAAATGAACCCCAAATTAAGATAATTGGTGATCCCTGGGCTATACTAACGTTTGAAAGCTAAAAAGTGTTTATTTATTACCAGTCTGATTTTTTAATTTCTTTATGGGTTAGTGTATTACGTCATGATCGCGTTTCTCGAAACGTAATTATAGAACGCGTAAATGTATAAGTAGGTAGTAGTATGGATATTATGCTAGCTGTTTCTAGCAGTTTCACCTGTGTTTAATATCACTGCTCCACTGTAATCTTAAATACAGAATAAGGGTCTATAAAATGCAAAGATTTCAAGTTGAAAGAAATGTTTCATGTTCCTGAGCATTATTGTATTAGTATATTATAGGTGTGTATATAAATTCCCTATGGACTCCAAAACGTCTGGACCGATGTTGATGAAATTTTAGTTTCCAAACGTTAAAAAAAATGGCAACCTTCAGAAATTTTCATCATTCATCATCATCATTTTCAACTTTCGTCGTGATCAGATAAACCGATTTCTTTTTATTTTTTATTTATTTATTTAATCTTTATTGTACACTAAAAGTAGATTACATATCTTAAAGACAAGGAAATGGTATGTACAAAAGCTTAACCCAAACCTGAGTTTTCTTCCAGCAAACCTTAGAGTGAATAGAGGATAGTAGAAAACTAGAATAGTTTGACAATTTTTGCTACCCGTGCGAAGTTGGGGCAGGTCGCTAGTTCTATATATTCATCGTGTTTATCCTATTTATGGTGTCTCATAAAGAGTATCTATCCATCCATCTATTCTGGGGCAGAAATGTCAATTTTTTCAAATCATGATTGGCACAAAAAACAATAGCAATAGTACACAGCTAAATACCGCCTACGGACATATTAAATGATTAATGTGTAATGTTATCCTACATTCCAGAACTATATACCCTGTAGGTATTATTGTAACAGACAATTGGTAGTTGACCTATGGCATCAAACCAGGCGATATTAATTAGGTACACGCGAGACTTATATCTCGATTGATCGTTCAAGGTTCACAGCCTAATTATCTTCATCACTACTGCATGAAATTAAGATAATAATATTTTCACAATTACTTATTTTAGTACTAAGGTAGCGAGAAAAAAGCGCGTCTGATAGATAGATTTGTGAGAATAACTAAAACTCCATGTAAAAATGTTGAAACCGAAAGCCCCAAACCGGCGCATTAGATTTGAATACCAAGGAGGATTTGTAATAGTGTGTTTGAGTAGAATAAGATGGCTTAACTAAGGGACACGAGAGTAAGAAACAACCCTTCATTGGCCCCAACTTACGCCTCCCTACTAATGAAGCAACCTATACCATGCCAGGCCCTCTCCACACTGTAGTTTTGAAGTTACAAGTACCTAGCTGCACGTCTAAGCACTGCGCGACCTGAGTTGCACTTTATTGTGTATACGCGTTATCTAACTCAATGCCGGTAAATTTTTTACAAGGTACCTATCTCCTTACTACTTATGAAAATTCCTCTTTTAAGCCCCGATTGACACTTTTAATAAGCATACAGTTCGCGAAAGTTTTAAACAAATATAAATCCTTTCATTCAACGTTAAAGCTATATTTAGCAGATGTAATGAGTGAGTATACAATGCTATTAGTTTGCACAATAATAACTAAGCGAACAATTAGTTTTAATAACGTGATACTTTCCCAAAACAAAAGTGAACGCATTGTACCATGTTTTTTTTTGTGTGAACGGAGTCTGATATTTTGTACTTTTCGAGCGTTGTGTTGTGGTTCATTATGAATACAAAGGCGTGTACCTAAATACCAATAAGAACCCACTTTTAGGGTAAAAACACTAGTAACATGTGAGCCACGTTACTAATAATCTCGAAACTTGTGTTCCATGTTTGGATAGATGGCGCTCATTGACGACAGTGCCAATTGGAATAAAATTAAGAACTTATTCCAATCGGCGTCACTTCCGATCATACAGGAACATACTGACGTCTCCATCAGTCCAAATCATACAAAAGTGCATATGCATATCATATCATTGCCATCTCATTGTTAGATCCGATAGCAGAGGCTGGAGAGCAATTGGCCAATTGGCGTCATCGGCCCCAATTGACATTATCAGTCAATGAATGCAGGAGTTGCGACACAATGCACTTGAGTACCGGTAGTGTAGAGGATTGTTGGTCACTTGTATCGAATAACACAAAACGTATTTGAAGCCGGAAGGGTTTATTTCTGTCGTATTTGATATGACCCGGCATGTGGATAACTTAAATGGTAATCAGTTTTAAGAACTCGTTATGTCGCGTTTTGTTTTGTCGCTATATTTCACTATAAAATGACATTGACAATAAGTGACCTAACAATATCCTATAAGAAGTTGGTATGGCGATGGCGTTTGAGTTTTAGGTCGTAATTAGTAGAAATATTTGCATATTATATAATTATGCTAATTACATAGTAACTACTTATTTTGAATTACGCTATGAAAGTTTTCACGGTGATTATTTTATACAACTTGTAAATATTAATCGTTGGGCCACGGTACAGCAGGTATGGTCTAGCTCGGTATCCTCCCTTTGTGTTAAAGAAACATCACACTCTGTTTTTCTACAATCAAATACTCAGGTAATTGAAAAAAAATTGTACAAAGTGGCCCTAAAATGTGAAGGAGACAGTAATAAAAGTCATGTTTTTTCTGGGTTTGCTCTACCAGAATATTATTCAAGTGTTGCATGTTATTATGGCAACACTTCTAACCTTCTTCATATTTTTAGAATTGTAGTAAAACGTAGATATATAAATTATGAGAAGGAATATAGCTAATGAATAGTCATGCCCTTCTTGTAATGGGACAATAGAACGTCAAACCATTTGTGTTAAAACTCACTTAAAATCGAACGATTTCTTCACCGACCTATTCTACTTACAACAAGCTATAAAGCTTACAACAAGTTAACAGCTCGTAAATAATATGTCTGAAAAAGGAAGTACTAGATGAAATACATTCACTTTTGATTGGATTGGACACTTGAGAATGATTTGATACTAATGGGTTTTCTAGTAACAACTGTCTTGGTATTGGGTGTGATCACAAGCTATAAAATCGCTTTCATGTATAGAGTATTAGCAACCCGCCCCGGCTTCGCACGGGTAGCAGAGACATCTTCAACAATCATCAACATATTTCAATAAATTTACAAAAATTATACACCTAAACCTACCTCATGAATCACTCTGTCTATTTGTGAAAACCGCATGAAATTTTTCAGTTTATCGCGAACAGACAGACAGACGTAGCGGGGGACTTTGTTTAATAATATGTAGTGAGAACTCCAAAATAATTTAAAGTGCTATACTAGGTTAAATAGAATAATAAAATAACCATCATCGTCCACGAATAATAATAATAACAAGACTAAGACAGTTGGATTATGGGCCTGATGCTGATGATGGGGTTTATGTCTTCGGAACCCTAGCCACCGGCAGCTTGGTCCCGCACGGCCTACATCTGATATCATTGATACTGATGATAATTGATTAAGATGGACAGGATAACATTCCAGCTGTAAGACAATTAATATAAATTTTAGAGTTCATCATTTTATTGATGAAGTCACAGAGCACACATGACAATGACATATTTGCAAAATATACCATGACTCAATAATTAAGTAACACTAAGTGTAATCAATAAGACAGCAAGTATTACACCGTTACCAAGAAAACTGTTTAAAATGAAATCACTTTTCAATAAAACTTAAATAAACGCATGTGATCTTCTCCCTCTACGGCGGTATTTCTTCTTTACGGGAGGGACGTAAGCAAAGTAGCTCACTTCTTTCTTCTTAGAAAGGAAGTAGTAGGTGTACCATATAATCAATTATGTTCTAATAGAAAACAAATATAAATTTAAAATTTTAAAAACATGGAAATGGCTTCCAAGATTACAAAAGAGCATCAGCTCTTGGACCTTCGAACGGCTGAACAGATTTTGTTTAATTACAGCTGAGAACACTCTCGATCAAGTCACCTTTCAAACAAAAAAAAAAAAAAAAATATCAGTCCGTCCGTTTAGAAGCCATGATGCTAGACAGATACACACGTACTTATAACACCCCTCCTTTTTGCCTCGGTGGTTAAAAAGAGCAGATGAATGGTATAGAGATGATGATAAATGTACTTAGTCTTTAATGGTTAGACTCAATTATAAATTACTATTCAATTTTTTTCTAGGCCTTAGGTATAACTCAAGGACACCATTTCAAAAAAAAATCTCGATAATTTTTAATCCGAAAAAATTGTTCAGGTGCATAGTAACTAAATAGACGGTTCCGATAGAACGGACTTACGCATACATACGGAGTGCAGTGTCTGAACAAAAAACAGGTTTCTCATAATTTTCAGATTCTACGTTTCTCATAATTTTCAGATTCTACGGTGTGAATTTGGATGTTAATGAAAAACCACCCTTTATACCATTGATGTCTTACACACCTAACTGAAAATCAAACAAAGTAACAATGAGAGTTTACAAATCATATAAAACTAGCCACTTACGTATTCACAATGTACTGTTTGATAAACATAAAACATAGAACAAGGGGAACTCATTAATAATGAAACAATAGACTAGGAGAAAATAATGTTTATCTTTATAATAAAGAAATAATTGTAAAAGTAAACATTTCTTTGTACATCTTTTGTAAAGGGATTCTCTAAAGAGTTCAAAATATGCAACGATTCAGCAATAATTGAGCCTAACGAAGCTCTGTCGTATAATAGAGGCAAAATACGTGTCGAAGTACCTATTCCTACATATCAGCAAAAAATTGCCCCAAGTATTTGCTACACCAATAAAAATACCCTAGACTCAAGTTAACAACTATCAGTCTATCGTTCTACGAATTATTGCTAAATGTGGGGATCGACTGCTCCACGGAGTGGTATTGGGGATGCAATTGCTCAGACTACTGTAACAAAATACACTCATATGTTTTATTAAATTTTCACAACATTTACTAAAATTTTGCTAAACCGTGTCTGACTAGATGTCTCCGTCTGTCCCTGGCATACGACCCAACCCTTAGCAGTATACGTATTATAATTATATTGTTAGAGACTTTGACCCTAATATTTTTTCAAATCTAACATTTCCGAGGTTGACCATACAATATCTTCAGCTCTGTAACATGACCTATGAAGAAAATTAAGTACAAGACATTCAAAGTACAAATCATTACAACACTGTAATGACTAACTTAAGGCTGCGAAATACAATAATGTGTCCATTGTATCGCTACTAATCGCATGTGAAGATTAACCATTCATATTGAAAACTCAATGCAAATGAACTTAGAAAGGAATGTAAATAACAATTTATTGTGTAAGCTACATCATCTTAATATAATTTACTTCTGATTGCAATAGAGGTAATAAAGAAAATGAGGATGTATTTGTGACGAAACTTAAGGTCTTTTAACACTAATTAAGCGTTAATCTATTTACACTAGGGTGTCATGCATAAGCTACAAACGTGAAGCGACAACGCCATCAAAATAACAAGAGGGAACTCTTTGAAGTTGGGATATTTTAGAGTTTCGCGATACCTAACCTAACGCGTATCTTCTGTGGTATCCTAGACGCAATCATAGACTATTATCTACTACAAACATTTAAATAAAATATTTCTTGAGTGGTATTCAAAGATATAAGTTGAATTGTACATGTGAGAGCTGTATAGTCAATTATTAAGTTAATTTTCTATGTTGCCAAGCAGCTCGGTGATTTTTTATAATTTAGAACAATATCATGTTACTCACATTAAATTGCGGTTAGAATTTATAAGCAATATAACAAGTAACTTGTAAGAAACATTGAAAAAAAGTGTCCTTGGAGTTTCTTGCCTGTTTTTCTCCATAGGATCTACGTATTGGAACAGGCAACTAGCTTCACGACCGACTTATACTGAGTGACTCCTACTCCTGACAATTCAAAAGTACAGTTGGTTTACTTGAAATAAAAAGTTTTGATTTTTGATATATGGTTTTACTCACGTCGTGTGTATTTCGGACATGTCCGACTATTTTCCGACCCGACGGGGGCACTTTATCAAGGAGTGAGGCGTCCTGCCGCGACAATGCCAGGCGTCACACTGTCTAGTCGAGCATCCTCATAAGTCATAATACACACGCAAATAAAACTTTATATCTTTAATAAATATTACAAAAATGTTTTCCAAGTGTAGTATAAATACTGGTATTCCTTAAACGCTTAAAACTGGGATAGCCATTCAGACCTACAGAAAAATGAAATAAAATAAAAATTAAATTAAATAAAAATAACCGTCACATGATAATTAAGAATTTAGAACTTAAACTACACTAAAATAATTTTGGTTATCACAATCAAATGTAATGTTTTATTATTATGTACTTATATATTCTTTTATAGATGTTTATATTATTCATTATTTAAAACAATACTAGTGCATGTTGTTAGTACTTAGCAGTCGCCTCTTCGGCAACCTACAGAAGACAGCAATTAATTATTGGTATTTTTTCACTTTTCATTTCTTTTGATAAATAGTTCGCTAAGACTTTGGGGGTATGGATCACAACGGATGACTGATTTCACTGGTATTACGACGAGAGACAATGGCTTACAAACTGGCAAGTCCTGTATGTTATCCAACTTACGAGTAAAATCTAGATATTCGAGCACGGACGCCATTTGTATGTAGAAGAATGACAGTGCAGGATGTACTGGCCAATGAAATAAAACAAAACATTCAAATTAACTGTTCAGCTATGTCACAGATTACCATGGTTAGGAGTAGGTCTCTCTTAAATGTGATCTTTCCTTTCTTATTTGAAACCGTCAACCGGTAGTAAAATTACTATCAAGAAACTCACGACTACAATTTCCAACCTAGCTGCAACTTGAAATTAACACGAACTGTGTCAGTAAAGTGTAGAAATAAGAACAGGCAATTATTATTATTGAAGCGTATGTATAAAAAACAAAACAGACCATTATGAAATATATCACAATCGTTTGATTACCAATCAATATTAATTATCTACCAATCGTGTCCAATTTACATTGACAATAGCGAAGGCACTGTACGTAGCAAAAGCGTTCGCATATAGTGGGGCGTGGGGTGCATGTAGTGTCAATAAAATGTTTATGACTATTGACACTATGCATGCACCCCACGCTTTTTTCCAATGATATACATTTATTTCTTATTTACACTATTCTTAATTCAAATTCTATAAAAGCGTGTTTTTTTTTTAGTTTTCTTGGACTATTATTTATTTGTTATTAAGACATCTACAAAGACGTGTTTGTAAATTTAATGGTTTGAACTGTTACAATCTTACTACTTGTCTTTATAAATGTGAAAGATTGGATGTGTATGTTAGTTAGTCAATCACGCCAGAACGACTGAACGGATCTGGATGAAAATTTGGCACAAAGATAGATTATAGTCTGCAATAGCACATATACAACTTTTTATTCCGAAAAATCTACGGTTCCCGTGGGAAATTTCTACGAAAACGAAGTATCAAATTTAAAATAAAAAACTTTTTTGATAAAATTATTTTAATAGCTCTGAATCGTCGCTTCGCGTCGGCGTTAACTTTAAATTCGTTGCCTAATGTTTGTTGATTCAGAAAAGACAGACAAGATAAACTGTAATTTTGTTTATTTCACCCGTATTTTGTGACTTTTATAGACGTCTATTATAAAACTAACACCTGGTTTCTGATTTTGATCAGCTTTCCAGAAACCGAGAGAAGAAACAAAGTTAGTTTTTCTTTAACGCATTCATTCAAGTAAGTATCGTACTATCTTATGCCGATGGTCAAACTGTCACAAGGAAGTCTTTCATGCATTCAAACTGTTTTTGCTAATTAGTGATAAGAGCTAAAGTGGTACAGTCGCATGGTGCCAGGTCAGTTATCAAATGAGAATAAGTCGTCCTTATTATACACTCGACATGACACTTTGTGACTTATAATTATTCCCAAAAATAAAAGCAAAACTTAGAGGAATTTCATTTATGAACCCTTAAGAGACGAGAGACGGCCTTTAAAGAAATAAGGTTATGATCACTACATCATCGCATGAGACTCCTTAAAAGACAAATAGTTAAGTTTAAGCTTTACTGGCAAACCAAACTGACAAGTAGACGATAGTTTCAATATCCACCTCCTGGCTCCATCATCTAGATCAGCCCCTAAGTACCAAATTGGACTTAAATACCGATTTAAGCAAAAATGATCTAATCCACAAGGTCTTTGATATGCTAAAATATACCTTATTCGGATTATATAGGTGACAAAAACTCAAAATTTTCAGGTTGTGGATTGGATCATTTTTGCTGAAATCGGTCCAATTATAGTATTGTCATACAAACTACATATACCAACATACAAAATTTCATTTCGACACAACAACTATTTTTGTGTACATGAAACAATTGCAAACAAATTTAGGAGAATTAATTTTTTGAAGGAATGAAACGTTCAAAACAGCCGTAAAAGAGATCTCTAAATGAACGATTGATCACTGCATCGCATGCAAAAGAAAAACATCCACTTCCCACTGTGTTTAATTTTGTTTTTTTTTTTCTGCCAAAAACTGTTCAGATACCATTAGTGTAAAGATTACTTCCACAAACAACTTTTAACAGCTTAGTTGTTAAACTTCCGGTGAATTGATGTAAAAACGAAACCATAATAACAAATACATACCTTCCTTTCTTCCCAATATTTAAAAAGATTTTCGAATGCGTTCTTCAGAACAATATCAGTTACAATGAACTTGGGAAGAGATTCGCAAGTTAAGGCCAGACTGTAACGGTATCAATGACGTCAGACATTATCCTACATAATTTTTGTAACAAAAGAAGCTCTAAGTTTTATTCATTTGCAAAAATATAGAAATAAGAATCATTTTTAAAAATTATATAATTAGGCTGTATTAAATGTTATATGTTGTAAACGTATTACTCGAGAACGACTATATTAGATAGATACCTATTGGGCTACCTCCTGGGCCTGGGGCAACATTGAAACAGAAAAACTGGATAATTCGGGAAAAAAAACTGAAATATTTCTTTGTATGCGACTATCATCAATTAATGACACCCTCACCAAAAAACAAATGTTGCTAAACAAATTTGGATTAAATTTGGCGTACAAGTAAAATTCCATATGCTAGTTTCATTAAACACTGTGGTACCAAAGAATTAACGACGACGACGAACGAACGTTTCGTTAACAGATAGAACATACTCTTAAATATGTAGATGATGCGATGACAGACTGACCCAAAATTATAATTGACGCGAGCAATTGCCACATGGCCGTGATTCTTGACGTCATAAGGTCAGAGATAAATATGCGACCTCTCGTGTGTCTGTGAGAGAACACGTGTCACATAAGAATGTTTGATATTAAATAACTCACTGAATTATATATTAAAGTAAGTAGCACAAATAACTTTAGAACTATTGAAGCTCTTCTTTCAGGAGCTCGAATTGGAGCATCGCATCTCGACTGGGTGAACGTTGCCACCGTAAAGAAGAAATTGTTTAAACAGCATTACCAGTATAGTCACAAGACTATACTGGTAATGCAAAAAAAAATTTTCTTTTTTATGGTATAAGGGGGCAAACGAGCAGACGAGTCACCCGATGGTAAATGACTACCGCCGCCCATGGGCACCTGTAACTCAAGACCGTTGCCGCCCTTTAAGATGGGAGTAGGGGCAGAGGGGGAGTGGGGGGAAGAGTGGGGGGAAGAGTGGGCAGAGGGGTGAGGGGGATTAGAGGAGAGGGGGAGAGGGGACGGACGGGAATAGGGGAGAGGGAAGGGTTAGGGCCTCCGGTAACCTTACTTACGCGGCGAAAAGCAATGCAAACATTGCTTCACTGCCGGTTTTCTGTGAGGCCGTGGTATCGAGCGGAGTCGAGCCGGCCAATACCTGCCGAAGCATGGCTTTCCCACGTCTGAGCATAATACAAATTCCTCTTTCCAAAGTCAATGAAAATTATGACTCCACTGACAGATTGGTCCAATCCCTAGGTCCTTTGAGCAATCTCGAGAATAAGAACGTCGCGCATTTGCTGTGTTGTTTGTATATGTTATGGACCAAGTGAAATTAGACTCTGTGATTAATACTTATATAAACTTCGTTATTTATCACATTGTCTGACCATTATGAATATTGCTACACAACTGTTGGGCAAGTTGTTAAATAATTAAGCCAATTAAGCTACATACGGCGGGGCGCTAGGATCAAGAACATACATAGAAGGACTATGATCGGATGATGGATAGAAAACAACTGTGTTCTGTAGAACAGTTGTTTTCTATTCAGTTTTGAAATAAAAAAATAAAGGCGGATGGTTTATACTGCTTATACTTATCTCGAATTAAAAAGTTCTACGAAAGTAAAAAATACACGCTGCTCTAACCAAATAAAATAGGTAGAATTTGGTTCTGGCACTCGCCGGCCGCTGCTTGTGGTCGCAGTTCTAACCTAACCTAAACCTAGCCATTTCTGTTCAATTGCCCTAACCTACTAATGACTGATGATTTCGTAATGCATTTTGTCAAATGTTACTAAATAAAATACATATTAATATTACTTTGCCCAATAGGTGGGGGGGACATAATTCATCTAGCCCGGTCAATTTGCTTACTTCAATAGTTTTAATGATATTGACTAATGATATTGGGCATTTTTTAAACTGTTTGGACAGTATGAATAATGCTATATTAATCACTTGGTCCAAAAATATATATTTTTACTATATTAATTATATAGCTATAAACCAGTTGTCAAATGACATATATTAATACTGTTACCAGCGACAATACAATACAATACAATACATTCTTTATTGTACACCATAGAAAAGTTACAACATAAATGAAAAACATTGAATAATGGTACAATCGGCGGTCTTATCGCTAGCTGCGATTTCTTCCAGACAACCTTAAGATGGACAAGCGAGCGACTTTGCACACTTAATATACTTATATTTCCAATGGAAAACCCGCAGTGGTCGATGTTAACGGTTTCACTAACAGCTGATCTAACTTCCCTTGCATACGTATATTAATTCTAAGGTACACCGTACAATATAACAGGTTTCCTTCGCGGTCAAGGCAAACTGCAAGGCGCAAGTGTGCATCGTATTGCAAAGCTTGGCATCGATTATCGGATCATGATTATAATAAACACTAAAGAATTGACACTTTTACTCTTCAATCGAACGCCATACCGATCTTGCAACTTCCTACATAGTTCATGTAATCTTTAATTACATGTTTCGTCATTGAAAAAAGCCCTTTTTCTTCAATTCCACAAGGCATTTTAAACATTCTTAGATATGTAATACCTGGATAAGGCTAGTTGATGATGACACTCACAGATTTATGTCTACCAAGAGAAGCTACGGTATGTCTAAAAATCAGATTAAGAATCAAATACTTTTAACGAAACGTACTAAGTTTTTAAATGTGAAAAACTAGTATCTTGATAAACTTTATCGAAACCTAGTTCCTACGTAACAGATAAAATAATAAATATTCAATGATGGTATTTAAAAATCATACTTGCATGAAACATTCGTGATGGCAATCGTGACCACTTGTATCTATTAGCGCTCATTGACGGATTGCGAACAATGCAGTAGTAACGATATCTGGAGTTCGATTTTTGAAGACAAAAAGGAAAATTATAGTCGATTACACCGACAATTAAAGGTCAATTAAAACCCATAACTGAGTCGATAATATCAATACTCTATCAGGGTTTTTTTATACAACTAAACTGGCAAATAAGCACGAATCTCCTTCATAGCACTGGCGGTCCCTGCTGACCAGTAAACATAGGTACTCGTACAACTCTCAGACTAGAACTGTCTATTCACTATAACTACTGATCGTGATAAAATTTGATATTGTATAAAAGAATATTGTCATTTTATTATTAATTTAAGATAAAATAAGTTTATATAAGAAAAAGAGATTTGGTCATAAGAAAAAAGAAAAATCTAGTATTATTAATTAGTAAGGTTTTACCTCTTACCGGTTTATTTAACATATCACGGTAGGTATCGTTTTCTTATAAATATTATTCGATAAATTCCCGATCAAACAAAATTGGATCAGATCAAATCGATATTTATGTGGTTCAAAAATTAAAGATGCATTTAAAGGGATTTGCGAATTCATTCAGTAGTGACCAAAAGCTAAACTATACTAACTATAAAACCTACATATTAACACGTGAGAAGAATTCTTTGCACGCATTTTTTAAGCAAAGCGCACGCACAGGCATGTGTAATTTTAAATACCTAGTTTTTATGAAGAAGTGTAGAAAGCTTAAAATATTAAACAATATGTGACATATATCTGCTTTGCTAAGCAACATAGGCTGCTAAAGACTGCCTTTCGACCAGAAGTGTGCTCTCGGTGTAAAGGTAGCCTTACAATATAGAACTGGATGGGATTTTGACAAGTTTGTGACGAATCAGAGCCTGTTCTCGTGAATATGCACCGGATTGTACAGCATTGGCATTCGCACGTTTAAGATTCATGTCTCGTTGCGCAAACAGTATCCCAGGAAACGGCGATTTGAGTAGCACATTACTCGTATTTATGAATACAAAGAGCTTACTATACAAATGTCGTATTAATTATGAATTCCAATGTGTAGATAATTCCTATTGTTTGTAAAAGTAACTTTAGTAATTTGTTGCTAAGAAATAATTATATTTGTATGGTTTTAAAAAGAGGAAAACATAACGTGTAGAACTTAAGACAACCTGCAGTCATTTATTCTAGATCGAGTCAACACCTGGCATTTCGGACAACTAACATCGATAATCACGACTTCCAATAAAGAAAGACCTCCGGTAGTCCTTTTATTAACGTAATCTTCAAGTCATCAGGTGAAATTAAAGGTCTCAGTCCATTGGTCGGATCCTAGACAAGTTTGACTATAAATCACCCCGCCCCGCCCTTGGCGATCTACCATTAAAGGTGATTAAGGTGTGCGAGAGAGCAGGATGAACCAAATTATACGGTTTGCTACAGTTAGGGCCACAAAAATGTGCGGTCATTATCCGCCGTGATCGTGTAACTGAGCACGTGCGCCCGTCGACCACATGTTTGAACGGGAATAGCGTGCGTCTTCACTTGCTATTTGTTTGAAGATTGCTTTTACAGATCTATGTTTGAGAGCACACTTTTGGACTGAGCATTTAGTGCTTTATATTTAATTCGTCTGGAACACTAGAATGAATGTTAATGACTAAAAGAGTCTTTTTTGGAATGATATGATATGATTAACAGTGCATTCTGAAGCATGTTTTATTGCAAAGATTTAAATGATCTTCCAATTAGATGGCAGAAATATATACACTTGGAGGGTTAATACTTTGATTAAATAATTATAAATATTTTATCATTAATATTTCAGAAAAATACAGCAATTTCATACTTTAACCTGTAATAATTTTAGATGAGTACCAAACACATGTAAGAGGTTACATATCCAAGATGTTTGGAACTCCTTTTTACCCACACTAAAACTTTACTCTCACCATCTAGTGTCTTTTGCATTCTCACTTACAATGGATTAAATAAATTTCATAAATATGACATTAGTTACTTGAGTAAACAATGAATAATATTATCAGTAAAAATACATTTTGTTCATTGGTACCTAAATAGGTCAAATTGATTTATGGTAAATAGATTGGACTGATTTTGAATATGTTCTTACAACACATTAAATATACCTACATATTATTAATGGTCCTCTTCATCTTTCGAGTACCTCTAAACACATTTAGAAAGTAATTAATATAAATAAGTTACCAATAGCTGTTTTACAATTTTTTTTTTCTTTAAAAAAAAAGACTACTAGTAACGTGGGTCACACATTACTAGTATTCTTGTTAACCCCTCCAGCTAAATTGTATATGAACTAAGATATTTAAAGTTAAAAACAAGCCATTGGGAAATATAATTTAAATTATTATACATAATATATTATGTTTCAATAAACAAGCATTGTGTTTTAAGTAAAAATCTCTATTAACCAATAGTTTTTGGTAAGATACCATTCACATAAGAAGAGGAAAGTGGTATTATGAAATAATTACCAGTTATTTAACTAATGTGATTAATTGTGTTATTCATACAAAGCTTATCTCTCCAAATATTGTTATTATGTAATGACAGAGATATCCAGGTTTTAATTGCACGATATATTGATTTGTGGACTCAATATGTATTGCTTTGCGTTTTGTTTGATTATAACACTCCATTATTAGTTCATTTTATCTTTATTTTTTTTATAATGGTAGACTGAAACGTCTAGACCTTATTTGATAAATGGTTCTGATTCACATAACTGTTATTCAAATAGTTGGGAAATATTATATTAGGTACACTGGAATATACTTTTCTTGGATTATATTAATTATTATTTTTATGATTTATCTAAGAAATCACTTATAGAAGATATATCTACTCTTACGTTAGGTTCCTAAAGAGGTGAGAAGTTTTGTGTTATAATGAAATTTTTAATACAAAATATAGCCTAGTTAGTTTACTTTCTTATAGCACTGTACAATAAACTGAATACAAATAGTTGAAAGCCTGACTGTCCAATGTGGACAATGGCTTAACCCTCCTGTATGACAGTAGGTCATATCTGTCTAACCACCATTATAGTTGTAAATTAAAACCATTTAACATATTTAAATTTGGAATCTGAACTTAACTCTATTTTCTTTCATCATACATAATATTCGAACATAATGGATTTCGGCGTGAGTACCTATAGCACAATTTTTTAAGTAGGTACATACAAAACAACAAAAATTTAAAATAAGAACTCTAGCGAATTAGAAACTCTCGAAAAAAACAGTTTTATTGACAAGCTGTCTGAGTTTTACAAAACCTACGACTGGACTATGATTGACCTACATTTTCTAATCAGTTTCAAATTAGAAGTTAAACATTTGAACTTAAAAACAAAACAATTGAATTTCATGTTTAAAAATTATTAGTAATTTAGGTTGATAGTAAAACTTTTTGAGGGAAATAATAATGTCTAGATGTCAAGAACAGAGCTGTAGAGTGTAAATTGAGTTGTGTATGCGTTCTCAGCTGTACTTGCTCAAAAATCGTGGTGCGTAAAACGTTACACGACCGACTTACAAATTACAATCTATATTTAAAATCTACTTACCAATTCTGATTAATTGTGTCCCCAAACACTGTTTAAAACAACGGCCTTTGTTTAAAAAAAATGTTTTTCGCGGAAAATTTGTTCGCCTCAAATATCGTTTACAAATACAGCGTCATGAAAAAAATATTAAATAAACTCGTCAAAACCACACACATTTATAGGAAACCAAGTTTCAAGAATGTCTGAGATAATCGTTCTGATAAAATCTGATATTTTCTTTTATAAATCACGAATATAAACGCAAAACACATACACCACAGAACGGAACCATGCAACGTCAAAGAAAAGTACTCCGTTTCACGGCTGACCCGGCTCTCACAATTTATTTTGTTTTACATCACAGGCATGAAAGAAAATTATTATCTGTCCTGCGATAGCAGAGATAGCAGTACATTTCCTAACATGTCTGAAAAGGATGACGATATAATGCGAGAGCGCGCTCTGACGCCATCTTGATTCTTGCCAGAGTATAAAATAAACGTTTCATTCTATTCAGAATTTAATTTTCTGAAAGAGGTTTATAGTATTTTAAAAGTAATAAATGTTGTTGAAATTAACAACATTTATTACTAATTACTATAATAAGGATATTGTAATGTTAACATAAAATAAATGATACTTTTTTAAAAGGGCTACTTTATATTATGAATTAAAATTATACTGGTTCATTGAGATTTCGCCTTATCTAAATAAGTAGGTATAGTTAAAACGAAGCAAAGGTGTAAACAGCTATGATTATATCTATATATATATATATATATATATATATATATATATATAGGTCTCTATAATATGTTTTTATCATGCAACAACACAACTAACAACGCCTACGGAATTGCTACCCGTCACTGTTCTGCCAGAGGACAGTTCTGATTTTCTGATCTCGTTATCTACCAATTAATTATTATAACACGCTTAATTCGCTATAGCTTACGTAGACCGTGCAAATGGCAAATGGTTCGTTTCTCGGTAGACTTAAGGCAGAATTAAAAATTTATATAATATTATCTACGTATGAACGGGAATTAACGCGATCACAGGTATGTAATACCTTTTCGTGATCGCGTTAATTCCCGTTCATACGTAGATAATATTATATCATGGAACGCGAAAGTTTAAAAGTTAGTATAAAAATTTATATAATATTATCTACGTATGAACGGGAATTAACGCGATCACAGGTATGTAATACCTTTTCGTGATCGCGTTAATTCCCGTTCATACGTAGATAATATTATATCATGGAACGCGAAAGTTTAAAAGTTAGTATAAAAATTTATATAATATTATCTACGTATGAACGGGAATTAACGCGATCACAGGTATGTAATACCTTTTCGTGATCGCGTTAATTCCCGTTCATACGTAGATAATATTATATCATGGAACGCGAAAGTTTAAAAGTTAGTATAAAAATTTATATAATATTATCTACGTATGAACGGGAATTAACGCGATCACAGGTATGTAATACCTTTTCGTGATCGCGTTAATTCCCGTTCATACGTAGATAATATTATATCATGGAACGCGAAAGTTTAAAAGTTAGTATAAAAATTTATAGTTTAATAAATATATTATGTATAGAAGAAATAATAAGGAAAATGGAATGCACAAAAATATAAATTTTTATGCATTTTTTCCTTAGTCAGTTGTTTGAATCGGACAAGATCTGATCGTCTGCGATGACTGACCATTTGACCTATATTTTTTTCTCGCAGTGCAAAAATAATTAGACCGCACTCCACACTTTGGTGGAGTGCTCAGCGTGGGCGCAGTAACGTGCCGGTAGTCTCTCAATGGAGACCATGATTATATGTATGGTCCAGAGCGAGAGTGCGTGGGATTCCGTCGCCGCCACCGAGGTGGTTATGCATCCCAAAGAGTGGCGGAAAGGGAACGGGTGAGAAGTAGTACTGTTCCGTCCTGCAGAAGCTGCACCAGACCCATGGCTGCCCATGGGCACCTGTAACTCAAAAGTCACAAGTGCATTGCCGCCCTTTAAGGTGGGAGTAGAAGAAGAGGGGGAGGGGGGGGAAATGGGAAGAGGGGAGAGGGGAGGGATGGGAATAGGGGAAGGATGGGAATAGGGGAGAGGGAAGGGTTAGGGCCTAAGGTAACCTCACTCAAGCGGCGAAATGCAATGCAAGCATTGCTTCACTGCCGGTTTTCTGTGAGGCCTGGTATCGAGCGGAGTCGAGCCAGCGAAGCATGGCTCTCCCACGTTAAAATTAGTGTAGGAATTTAGTTATTCTAACAAGTTTATTTTTCGCTTTTGACTTCCATTCTTGCTTCGTCAGTTTATTTTTTTATTAAGAAGTTTTGTTTGTAGCTATGAATGTAAAATCTTTAAAAACCAATCTATACGGAGAAGGTTATATTGAGCTTGGAGTTAGATTATTATGATCTGCACTGTCACACTTTGGTACTGCTACTGCTATTTTCGTTTTGGATTTGGGGAGAACAATATATATTTTAATTGACTTTTAAAAAGAGTGGCCATGAGTTTCTTTGCCAGTATTCTTCTCATAAGGCCCTACGCATTTTGGAAACTGGAAGTTATAGATCGACACAAACAGGCAGTAGATTTTGGTGTTTTTCACCTAATTTACCTTGACAATCCAGTACATGCTGTGGCGTCTGTTTGTGCCGATCTATGATTTTTAACTCTAGCTTCAATTTAACGTTCATAAATGTCACTTAGTGTCTTAATTGAATAAATGATTTTGAAATTGAATTTGAATTTGACTTGAAACCTGAAACGTGATATTTTTAACTGTTGTCTAATGGTCCTTTTGGAATATCGGTTTGTAGCGGAAAGAATAGGATTCAGAAGCTTTATGCTTCATTGAAACTTTTTTTAATACGGCCAACTGTGTAGGTATTTGTAGATACTTTTATGACTCAAAAGTCTTATGCGATCTACTGACTCTCCATACACAGACTCAACGAACGCCTGGTTCGAAAAACATAGCACAGGATTAATGCAAAATAAATAAATAAAATTGTGTTAAATAAACGTAATGGTTTTATTTATTAGCAGGCGCATTATACAAGAATACAGAAATACTTAATGGTTACTCATATCTACTCCAGTGTTTGAAGTCATACAAGTTAACAACAAGGAAAATTGTAAATAATAAATTTGCTTTGTTGTTGTTTTATAATTATTGTATGCTATAACCCTTAAATCTATGAACGTTTATCCCAATTTGAATGCTATTTTGTAGTTTAAATGAATGTAAGAAAAGTAGGTAAGTAAAGTAAATGTAAAAAAATGTACTGACGAAATCAAAATAATGCAATGCGAGTGTTTTATAGGGAAATTTTAAAAGTAACTTATTTTTTAAATTTTATTCTTCATTTTATTTTTAATAGAATATTTTTCAGCACCCCTATTGTAACTTTAATTTATTAGTCACTAATATACGATGATATTAATAGATGTGTATATCAGGACTCAATCGCCTTAAGACATTTAAAAGCACTTAGTAATTATAAGGTCTCATAAATATTAGCACAATAAAGTCGCGACACCTTGAAGGTACGGTATTACCGCGAATACCACGATTTTTTTTTTATATTATAGGGGGCAAACGAGCAGACAGGTCACCTGATGGTAAGTGACTACCGTCGCCCATGGACGCTTGCAACTCAAGAGTCCCAAGTGCGTTGCCGGCATAGGGGCCTTTGAGATTGCGAGTACGCTTTGTTCTTGAATATAGTTATATTAATATAAAATAGTAATATAGTTACCATCGGAATAAACGATGATTCACATTAGACAGTGCCGGGTGCGAGCCGCCGAATCAGAGGCTCGGCTTTGTGCGTTAGTAACTCGGGCGCCGCACGTTGTAATTCATTATTTCATAGAAAATTTTTGTAGCATTTCCAATCCGTGCGCCGTACCTGTGCCACGGCTCACGCCCGGCTCGATTTAATGTGAATCATCTTTAATTAAGTCTAGTAGATTCACATGTCCAATATGCTTGTAAGTCGCGAAAGTCTATAAACAGCTGGCTTTTCCCTGCGGCTTCGCTCGCGTCAATATGAATTTTGGTCACCTTTTCTGTAACCTTGACAACGTCTACGCAAAACTTCATGATGAATCAGTTGAGCCGTTAAGGCGCGGAAGCGTAACAAACAAAGTCACATTCGCATGTATAAAATATTAGTTATTTTTATTTAATTTAGGATTATATAATTATTCTCGTTTTAGTGAATTAAAAAGCACATGGTTTTTAACCAATGAGTAATGGTTGTAGATTGTGTGGGCACCTTCACGTACACACAACCAATCTACTTCGTTACATGCCTCCGAAATTCCGGGAAGCCGAATTGAACACTTCGGGACGTATTTATTCAGTTTACTTTTAATTTAGCTAAGTATTGTTTGATACGTTTTTAATGAACTGTCTAGTGACACATGATTTAATAACCTTTTTTGTGTAATTTAAAAAAATATACAATTACATTTAAAAAGAAAGTATGACATATAATTGCTAGATAAAAACATGAATAAAATGTGTCAGCACACTTAATAAACTAATAAAGTACGTTAGTCTTTCATTGTTATTCTTCGGTTATTGCGTAATAGTAATAGTAGAAAGCAATGCTAATACTTAATAATATTAAAAGTTAGAAAATGTACAAAAGCTGTGAGTTTATGATATCTTCTTGTTTAGGTACATATAAATAAATAAAATATGTCTGTGCCAGTGAAACAAAAATTATGTATGTATATGCCTAAAACATTATGTTTTTGAAATACAATGGCGGACTCGGTTTAAAGTATTTACTATCGCATAACAAATGAGACAAAAATTCGTGATGTAACGTTTTTGTAACACTTTATTATTAGACAGTAGTTTCATAGATACCATTACTTTGTTCAGTGTCCCAAAACATGACAACACATACTGTTTCGAAAACTACGACTTGGATGTCGTTATTAACCTATAAAACTATAGAGATGTTAAGGAATATAATTATTAAAAGGTTATTGGAAAGTTTCTTTCAGAAACCCGACACAAGATTGACACCCTCAATTTATATTATATAAATAAATATTTTCATTTAAGACAAATGAGATACTGGAATGCTACAGCGACAGTTCTAATTAGGCCTTTGACTCATGTCTTATCTCAGGTTGGTTATAATTAAAAAAAAAAAAACGACTTCAAATAAAAGACTTATGTGGTTTTCTCATGGATGCCATTGTCAGAACTGGACCAAATTAAATAGGACCACACGGGAAGCACCAAATTTCAAATAAAAAAAGAATCATCAAAATCGGTTCACCCAGTCAATAGTTCTGAGGTAACAAACAAAAAATATACAGTCGAATTAAGAACCTCCCTTTTTTTTGAAGTCGGGTAATAAAAAGATTGCTGTAAATACTGTTTGAGGAAGTATACTGAACGAGAAACCGCGAAAGTGATTAAAGTCACTACATATGATATATCTTTATATCCCATTTTTTTTTTATATTATAGGGGGCAAACGAGCAGACGGGTCACATGATGGTAAGTGACTGCCGTCACCCATGGACACCTGCAACAATTGGAAACCACCATGAAAAATTAATAGTTTGTTATATTTCGTCAGCAATGGTATCTCACCATTTTTTGACAGACTTTACAAAAAGCCTTTTTTATATTTACTCCTAACTCCTTGCTTAATGTGCATGTAAAAAAGGAGCTGACAGAACTCAATGTTTAGATTAGCGCCTAGTGGATCTATATATATTATTAGCGTGACGGTCACGAGTTCAGTGCTTTTACCCCATAGCAAAAGTGAACAAACGTGCCTAAAGAAGGTTTCACTTCAATAATACAGGTTTATGAAGAGAGCATAAAGTTAGAATACGCAGCAAGTTTAAGGAAGCGAGCCACTTTATAAATTAGAGCAATATTATTGAATAGGTACTAAAGAATGATGGAAAGTAAAAAAGATCGCTGTTCTGAAACAAAGAGATATAGGTATTATTTGATCACTTGACACGTGTTTGGCATAAATATTGAGTGGATGATATGTAAGTCAGAGGTTATCAAGATTCGAATTTTAAGTAGGTACTGCGATGGTATTCAATATAAAACAATACGTTTATCTTAGGAGTAGCGTGAAAATAAAAAAAAACATGTTTTGCAACTAGAGACTACATTGCATTCAGAGAGTTCAACTGAGTTAGTAGATCACCACTGTTTATTGTCTTCAACGAGAACAATTGAAATACTTCTAAAGTGATTAGATATTTTTGAAAAAAATGTACAATAGCAGTAAATGCATGCCTGTATGCTAGCAAAGATCTCTTTCTTCTTTCTTCCGCTAGTCTTTATTTACTTTTTATACAACATCAGAAACACACACTATTCTATTTATCTATAAGAAGAACTAATATGACATGTGTCAATAGCGACAGTGACAAAATTAACCTACATTTCTTACTACACAACTGTCAGAACTTATTAGCCGTACTAATATCAGAACCTTAATTATACTTTGTTACTTTTAAAATAACTTATTATTAAAATCTGGTAAAATAAAATAAATTACGGTTTCTTTGATTGACATAGGTAATATAAACAAGTAGTGTTTACCTTTATTTAAGTAATTATTACACTGTATTCTTATTATTATGTGTAAGTAGTTGTTGGTGAATCTATGATTGCCGTCCTATGCAAAACTGAACTACACCTCGGTGCGGCTATTTATAGTCCGATATCGGATGATGTGTGACGTCACATTTTTTTCAGCGACCGTTATCTTACGTTATAATATTAAAATGTTAATATAAGTTTACTGTCCATCACCTTCAGATAGATCATAATGTAAAACTATCTATAAATAAAGAAACGCTTCACACTTATTTTTTATGTAAATTCTTATGTACCTGTAGAATTTATTTTTGATACCACTGCATAACACACTAGTATAAAATCAAGAAAACCGTATAAAGAAATACAACTTAACTTACAGGCACTAAGTAAGATCTAAAGTATTCTAATTAGTGGCAAAAATCTTAAAACAACAAAACGTTAGGTACACAACGCAGATAACAGTTAAACCTAGTAACCTCTTTTCTCGAAGTCGGTTACAGCGTCCCGCAGCATTCGGTAGGGTCAACAATCTGACGGGGCATGGGCGACTTATGGACTTGTAGGAGAAAGCTCAACTTAATACAGACAAGATGGCGCTCCTGTGTATTACAAGCTACTATTTATGAGAATCACTTAAAAGTACCAAAGTCTAACAGTTAACTGTTATGTAATATGATAAGGCCGAAGTGTTGGTTGTTTTTAATTTACCTATTTTATAATAGTCAAATTAACATTAAACGTGAATGATTTGACAACAGTAAGGCGTGACGTCACGCCTAGGTATTTAATACAAAAATGGCTACCTACGAACCGTTTTGGCGTTTGTTAAAAATATACTAATTTGACTTGAACGTTATCTTACGTTAGGTACGTTACGTTACGTAAGCTTACGTTTAACGTCACAATTCCTTACATCAGATACTTACATATATAATCTTTCGTTTTTAAAAGTATATGCCCTCACAATTTATACATTTTTGTATTAGATGGCACCATTTTAAACAGTTAGTTAGACCAGTCTTCCTTAGAGACTTCTTCAATGGCTTGGTGGAACGCATTCACCGCCGATTCAGGGTTTGTAAAACGTATGCTTCTAAGTCTGCATGGCGGATGCTTCATCAGTTCTACATTTGTGAGGACGCGTTATCGTGGTTAAAGACGACATTCGCGAACTTTTTTAAGACTCTGTCGAAAGGAAATCCTTGAGAACCCTGGCAAACTTTCCCCCCTCTAATTAAGAGAGGCGCGCGCGGAACACATCATACCGCCGTCTCGGGTCTGCTTTCCCTAAGGCGACGAATAACCCTGTACGTCGCCCTCAGGCAAGCGCTCATGGAGGCCAGAAATTGTCTTGCTCTCTCCTGTGCCTGGTGCGTCTTCTGCGGGAAGGAAGAGACTAGTTCTCTCCTGATCCCTTTCCGCCGCCTCCTTGGCACACACCATTTCCTCGCAAAACTATGCGGCGGAATTCCACGTGCTCTCGCGCAAACATCATCATGATCTCTAGCGAGAGGCTACCCACGTTTTTAAAACATTTTATAAATGTCACATCAACAAAAAAAGTGCATGATTTAACAAAACTAGAGCGTCTTAGTATTTTATACTAAAATGTACCAAATCTTCCGTTTTGACGTTTATTAAAAATATACCGATTTGACATCAGTTATCTTCTCCGTTCTTATTAGCCCCCAGCTAAACTAAATGCTTGTGTTAGAAGTCGGTAGTGTACTGGGTGTCATTGTGCAACTATAAATAGATAACATAACAGATTAGCGAGGAGATTTCTGTTTAAAAACGTGTATTTATACACGTAGGCAGATTGATGTAAAGAGAGATGAGGTTAGTAGGACTCACGTACCGTTAGACATTGCATTAGAAGTAGTCATAAATAGTCTAGGAGAGTGGAGAAAATATCGACACTCCTACAGAATAATTGTCAGAAAATGATGGAGTTATTGATTGCTGTGACGAAAACGGAGATAAAACTTAACTTTCTCTTTTGTATAAACACGTTTATGATAGTTACTTGAATTTTTAGATTTAAAACCAGTATTGAGAAAATAAATTTGCGATTTCACTGTAACTCTTTTTCAAATGTTATTAATATAAAAGAGAGAGAGAGAAAGAGAAACATTTATTCTGACATTCACAGGACCGCACACAATTATTACAATAATAATAAAAAATAATAAAACTGTAAGTAACTATGGCCCTGTGCAATGCCAGAAATGGCACCTATCTCAGCATATTGCTGCAGCCTGAGAGACTGCAGCGCTGGTATTACGAATATAGGGCCTGCGCCCGGCGACATCTCGTGTGAGCAGTGTAGCGAGGTGTTTAAAGAGATGTGAGTAAATACAATACAGGCAATATCATAAAAAAAAATAGGTAACAGTGTTTATGATTACAATGGTAACAGTTGGGTAATACCGAATCTTCCGTTTTGACGTTTATCACTACATAGTATAAAACAAAGTCGCTTTCTCTGTCCCTATATCCCTATGTACGAGTATGCTTAAATCTTTAAAACTACGCGACGGATTTTGATGCGGTTTTTTTTAATAAATAGAGTGATTGAAGAGGAAGGTTTATATGTATAATAACATCCATTAAATAGTGGAGAAATACTGTTATTTTTGAGGTTTCTAATGTGATGTCGTAAATAATTACATAACTACTGGATCGATTTTAATCATTTTTTCAGTGAATGACATAGGCTGTATATTTTATACCCGTGCGAAGCCGGAGCGGGCCGCTAGTTAAAAATATACTGATTTGACATCAGTCATCTTACCCATTCTCATTCTTTGTTATTAGGACGATTGCAATAAATATACTGCCCGTTCAATGGTAAGTACATACAAAACCATCTTGTTAATAATTCTCGTTAATATAAACGTAATTATAATCTTATTCTTTGTCCGTTAGTATTGAAAGCTCTAGAAGTGCTTAGAAAGTTTTATTCAATTTTACTGTACTTTTTGCTAGTTTTAAAAATATGAAATTTTTTTTGTATTTAAAGACTTTTTTAAAGAAAAAGAAGAATTTTTTTAAAGTTTAACGTTTTTGCTAAAATGGTTAAAATAGAAACATTAAAATTATTGACCGTTCAAAAAAAAATCCTTTATTTATTAATATGAAACATATTTGTTGTTAAACTAAAGAACAGTAAAAAGGTCGCATCGCCAAAAGGATATTATTTATATTTCCTTATTCCTTATCAATTTTAGCTATAAAAACAAACTCGCGCCTCTTCAACTGTAGATATTTTGGCTTGTGCTAATTGTCGAAACCACAAAATGTCTTCATTGGCCTTATTAAAAGTGCCTTAGTAAATTTACTCATACTTACTGTATGGTAGGTTCTAGTCATTATTTGTTTGAAGAAAAAATTAGACACGATCAGATTTATAACGCTAAGGTTACGAAAAAATAATACTGACCAAGGTTTTATAATAAACGCAGGAGAAAAATATATTTTTTTTTTACTGTAGGTCGTGTGTGCAGTTTTAATTAATCATTTTCTTTTTATTTCACTACATTTATTTGCTGTGGTGGTGGCTTATGTGGTCGGGTGCCGCGGTATGCGCGCGCCTCCGTTCAGATCCGACGCGCTCCGGCGCGGCCCGTTCGGTTTGAATCGTACTTAAGGCAGTCAAACATTAGAAATAAAAATATTAAAAAAAAAGGTAATTTAATTCAAAATTTACATAAAAAATACTGACATAATATAAACAATGGGCAGGTTATTGATAATATTAGTTTTTATTTAAAACAATTTTGTTATTTACGACACATCATTTCTGTTTAGTGCACAAATCACATCTGTACAAAGTGTAAAACAATAATTTAGTTCTGTTTATTAAAATATATATATATATATATATAAAGTCTAGTAGAATATTTAAATATGAAAAAAAAGCAAAACATTATAATCATTTTAGTTTTTTTACTGGCATCGTACAGAGAAGACAGACAGAGGCGCATTAAAATGTCAGCTTTTAGCTACATGAGTACTTTAATCTAGTTTGTTGATTTCTTATAGACAACTGAGCATTCGCGACCTTACGTTTAAATAAAAAACTAAGTAAATACCAAACTAAAAATATAAGTAGGTAACTGAGTAGTTATTGGTTTAATTAGATTATTTTATACTTTGTTTGCTATTTCAGTCAACAAGTAGGCAAACACTACTCAAAATTCGAAATTTCACACCGTTAAAAAAATATTTTAATATCACCCTGTTCAACGGCATTCTTTACCAAATAACTTTCAAAGAACGATTGTTATAAATATGTATATAAATCTGTACATTTTGTGAATCTCGGAAACAAATCTAACGATTTAGTTAAAATTTTATATTCTTTAATTTTATTTATTTTCAAGTTTATCTACAGAATGTTACAGAACTAATTTAGCTTGCAAAATAATGTTATTTTTTTTTCGGCAAAAGCTTTTCCTAGCGTAGGTGCACATTTCTAAACTACATACTGTCAATTTTCATATAAATTTCCTTCGTAAATACAATGCCCTGCTATGTCCACGTTTTCTTCTACTAATAATCATCAAAAGGAGATCATCAGATATCTATCATGATGACTTCTTATCATTTGTAAGTGGGAGTATTTCATCATCGTAGTCCACGGATCCGATAAGGACGGGATCAGCACCGTTCGTATCGTTACCAACTTCATTTGATGGGATCTCACTTGCTTGCAACTCTTGAGCGAGCTTAAATAATAACTGCCTGTAAACAAAAATATTATATTACTAGCAACCCGCCCCGGCTTCGCACAGGTAGTAGAGATATCTTCAACAACCATCATCATATTTCAACAAACTTCCACAAAACGTTAACAAATTATATACCCAAACCTTCCTCATGAGTCACTCTGTCTACTAGTGAAAACCGCATGAAAATCCGTTCAGTAGTTCTTCAGTTAATCGCGAATAGACGGACAGACTTTGTTTTATAATATGTAGTGATTTTAGTAGGTACCTACATATTGTATGTGTTAAATTTTGTAAGGTGTAACCTTCGATGATATATTTGATCTAAGATACAAGGCGTTGCAATGCCTTTGTTTATTTATTTTTTTTGGGCCAGGTACACCCTACCCAAATTTCATCACAATCTGATTAATGGTTTCAGAATGCATAAGGGACAAATAAAGATTCATTGATTTATATTATATAAATATATAATATATATTATATATATATATATATAATATATGTTATATATATATATATAATATATATTATATATTTATATAAAATAGATTAAAATACCTTTTATACGTACAGTGAATAAAATACAACCTACATATTAAGTTGTGAAGAGATTTTTTTGTACCTGTTTTAATCAATTTACGCGTACGGAGAAATGTGAACTGCAGAAAGCTAGAATTTTTAAACAATATGTGTTTTACACTTAAAATTTTGTGCGAAAGCGGCTTCATCAAGCTGCACGTGCCAAGTATGTGTTGACCTTCCATGGTACGGAAAGTATATATAAACGGTTCAACTTATACACACGACTCGATACAATTAAATAAAACGAAACAATTACATGTAACGAAATGAATGTCGAATTTCGACATCCAGGCGATCACTAGTATTCTTTTTTACACTACATAGAAAAAATAGTTTAAAATAACACTTAAAAAAACAAATGATGGTACGTAAATAAACGGTATTGCGATTTCTTATAGTCTATCTTAGATGGACAGACAGCAGGTTTTAATAGGTGCACAAATTTTGCTTAGTAGGTTAACGAAATTATTTTTCCTGAAGCAAAAGTAGTAAACGACTCCAGAGGTTGGCAACACGCTCGCTCCCTATTTCGTGGGACCAAAAAAATATATCCATGAGAACTTACTTGAAGACAATGCCTTACATATTCTTGGCCAAGTAGTAGAGAAACAGCCAATCCCCAAATTGACATCCGTTTACGACCCTAATCACGTCCGTGGGGTCAAACTTGGCCTCGTTCACCCGTTGCAACAACACCTGGTTGAAGCGGCAAGACCGACGATATATGAAGAAAGTAATAGCTCGCCAAATAATCGCTGGGAAAAACCAGAGATGTTAAAAGGTGCTTTTATTTAACGACATTTCTGTTGAAGGACATCAAATTTGGTAGGTACTAATATGTTGCAGAAGTAAATTAATGTAAATAAAACAACGTAAATACCGACACTGATGAAAAACGGTATTTTATGGTCATCAGTACTTTCTTCTTTGCACTTTCATTAGTATTGGTACTGACGGGAGTAAGACCCCATGACAGTACATCGTGTGGTTTCAGTAGGTTCGAGTCCAACCTTACCGCTAACCCCCATGAGATGTTGACCCTTGGAGGCTTCCACACAAAAACAGTAGTTATTGCTTCACCACCATTTTATCTAAAATACATATTATATTTCTTGTTTGCAACACATGACGACAGATGTTCGAAATAACTCCACATAATAACTCCACACATCTCACACACGGCCGTCTGATCCCAAACTAGGCAAAGCCTGTACTATGGTAACCAGACTGCTGATAAACATACTTATATTTTTCTAAATACATACATATTATAGATAAATTACACCCAGGCACAGAACAAATTATCTTGCTCATCACACAATTATTTGTCCTGTTTGGGAATCGAGCACACGACCTCTGGCTTAGCAGTCACTAACCACTAGACCAACAGACTTGTCAAAGCTAACTATCCTGCCTAACTTTGTAAAAGTATAAATGTTTTAACAATATTTTTAGGACTATCTAGTCTATCTATATTAACAATTCGGTCAAGGGGGTAGACTCGATTGAAACCTTACCTGAATAATAAAATTAAATTAAGAATCCCGAACGGACCTGGAACGGACCCAGAACGGACCGACCTATGATTTAAGCTGTCAAATATTGCCGAACGAATTAAAACAAATGGAGGTGCCTTACTTTTGAAGTGAAAACTTCTTTAGGAACGTTGGGAACTTTTAGTATGAGGAAAAAGCAATGAACTCGCGTGACCGTCACGCTCAGGTACATATATTTATGTGTGTGTGTGTGTATGTTATGTTTTCACTTAAATAATAGTTAATAGTACTTTTCTATAAAACAATTTTCCATTCTCAAACAAGCAAAATAATACTGTAATTTTTGCAGTGGCGTAACTATACCATGTGAGGTCCGTGGCTAATTCATTAACTCATTTTGTTTAGTGCCTCCTGTGTTCAAGACCTTTGGGGCCCAGGGCTCCCTTGAGCTGGGGGGAGCATTTTGCCCGCTCTGCCACCCTATTGTTAGGGTGGCAGATGACCCAAACTAAGCATAGCTTTAGTGGCGACTGATGCTATGCTTAGTTTGGGTCTAGATAACACTGTACAATAATGTCTCTGAATCTCAATATTGAGTGCATTGTAGGCTTACCTGACAAATTAACTGCATTATAAAAACAGCTTCAAATATAAAAAACTTACAATGGTAAACGTAGCCATGAAGAAGCAATACGTCTGAATGACATGATCTGGTACCCCCTGGTCTGAGATACATCTGATGTGGTCTCCGAAGTACTCCCTAGCGTAGACGAGGATCACGAAAGCTATGAGTATCGTCACAGTCATCTGGTAGTGTAGCTTAATTACGAAGTTTTCTATGATAGGTTTTCTGATGGTGATACGCATCAAGCGCGGAGCGAGGGTTTTTGCTGCTGCCGTTATCATTTTGGCTAAAAAAAATTTTTTTTTTTCCACTTCTAGTTCAATAGATGTGAAGCAAGTCCTATTCGAATAAACCATGGTATCACTATTCATATACGCATATAACTGATCGGTTTTATAATTTCCGCAAAAATCGCACAAAAATATTTTTTATAGAAGTTTCTTCTTGAGAAGAGAAACAAGAAAGAGGAATTAAAAGTTTTGTTGGGACAAAGGATCAACGGACAGGATACAACGATTTTAATCATTCTTAATTGAATCGATTTGGTTTGTCCCATTTAAATTTGAATGAAATATTTCAGCTCTTAAAAATAAAAAGGAATCTGGATACTTGTTCAGTCTTATACACTTAACACTTAATTTCATAAAGACTGTTAAATAATTTATTTTAACCATAGGTAGCCTATAATATAAGTATTTTTTTCATTTCTGCGGTTTTACTAAAATTAAATTTACATAAAAATTTGAAAAATCTTAGGAAGGTGATAATTTTTATAATATGACTTGATAATCGTACCTAATGAGGATCAGTCACATAACAAAATATTAGATTTTAAATATGGGGGCGTATGCGCTATAACATTCTGATCATTTCTTTTTTTAAATGATTCAAATCCAACAAGAAATGACAAAGTTATTAAAGTTTTCTTTTCGGCTATTTCGAAACGCTTGCTCGGAGCCGCGCTTGGTATGATGACGTCACACGTCGCGAATCGCGCCCGCCCGTGCAAAATCGCTACTTTGGTCAGTTTGGTTCAGATTATTCACCGTTTTGCTCATGTCGTGGCATGTAAATTATTTAGTTTTTACTATAATTTGATGTTATATTATTGGTATAACAGTATTTATATTGACATTGAGTATCTATTGATATCTAAATAGATACGAGCAGGTAGTTACCTATTATGGAGGTCAGTTTTGTAGGGATAAAATGAAAAGGAAACTAAGTCTATACATACCTACTCCTACTGAGTACCCAAAATACGTACCTAACTACCTACTTACCCACTTTAACTGCGTGTTCTGAGGATGAGATTTTTCTGGATTATTTAAATCATTCAAATATTATGTCTAACAAGTGCAAAGCACAAACCCAACTGAGCCTTCAGTTTGAACAAGATAAATCTTTAGCTATACACGAAGTTGACTACGACGAAAAGTATTGTTTGACCATTTTATCCGAATGCACTGCATTTTGGAAAAATATATTTTAAAAAATTAGATCGTAATAGTATTATTATATTATATTATACGTAATAGTATATTTTAGCGTAATAGTTTTTTTTATAGCTAAAAATCTACATACTTAACAAAAAACGTGACTGATCCTCATTAGGAATAATTCATGAATCATGAGTTTTACAAAAAAATTACTAATGTCAACCAAAGGCGCCTACTAAAAATTTATTTTCGTTGATGAATTCAATATGGACCCTATGTGCTGTGTGAAGAAGGTAAAGTTTGGTATAGGCAGCCCAAACTTCTATGTTAGATATAAATATCTTCAGTAAGTATTATTTACCACCAAAACTTCATACTTCGCATTGAACTCCCTTTCGCCCCTTAATATGGCCCGCATTAAATTTTCAGAAAGTTGGCCGCCTTTATTAATGAATTATTAATAAATAAAAAATAATATGTTTTACCTTTATGGTGACTTATCCGCTGCTTCAAGTAACATCGTTGTGATATATAGTTTAATGTTTTCTTAAGATAACACAAATCAATAATTGTTGAAACCGAACAAATAGAATCTCAGATTATTGCGTCATAATGAACAAACTACATATTCCAGCTTTTGTCTCCGACATCGCCCACGCGTCGTCGCTATATATCCACAAACCCGAAATTAGTCGTTCGTCCCCGAAAATCACCCAAGTTTAAACCGTATATTTACTAAAACAAGATAAAATTTGTACAAATCTAGCCTAGAAACAAGTTTTTAGCAAAAGAAAATAGAATAGAATAGAAACCAACTTTATTGTACACCAAATGTTTTTACAAGAGATACATCAGGTGAATATGTACAAAGGGCGGCCCTGATTGCTGCTTTCTTCCAGGTAACCTTTGGATGAACAAATCGACAATAAATAAATGAAATCATGGGTAGTTTTGGTTTGAAGTGCATAAATATAATGTGATATGGATAAAAAGTAAATATCAAAATTTATCCTCAGAAGGAACACACAAGAACATTATAAAATCGAGAAAATATCTAAAAAGATAGTTTTCCTTTTCTGCTATTTGAGATGTATAAATGAAATTTAACTAAGATACAAGTAAATCATATAGCAACAGTTTGTACGGACCCTGTTTCCATCGAGCCAAACATTTGAATTTGACAGAAAGCGGAGCGTAGCAGCTTGCGGAAATATTTAGATAGATTGATAGATCATTCTTTATTGTACACTACATTTGAGACAGGAATAAAACATAATTAGTAACAATTGGCAGTAGACTTTAAGGGCAATGGTCGGTCTTATCCCTAAAAACGATACCTTCCAGACAACTTTTGCTTGTTTGTAAACAACAGAGGGGCGGACTAAAAATATTTGGAAAGGGCACAAGAAATGTAGTGTATAGAGTGAATGATATACGGCTTATCTAAGAGTTAAAAAGGGGTTGGTACGAGTATCTAAATATGTATACACTAACAACCATAAATATATCCAGAAAACACACACACATATATATAGTAAAATTAATATAATAACTACTTACATCCTATATCTTGTAACCCATATTTGGAATGATTTTATAAATAAAAATAAGTAAATAAAACTAGTAAGATAGTTTAGTGGAGCGAATATGGATACAATATCACAACGCGAGAGAGTTATACATGACTTATTGAGTTTTATAGTATAAATGATATCTTTAGGTAAATGATTATTAGGTGTTTCATCAGTGGACGTCCACTGGTCCAAAAACGACGATATTCAAATCACCAAAAAAAAATTTTCTTTACATTGCATTTCCAAGAGGAAATGTACGTACGACACGCCAACTAGAGATGAGAGTTTATTTACCAAATGAAATTACTTCTGATATTAAAACTTCGTATTCTTATATACAACAGTTACAAACAAAATACATAAAACCGCTTTAAGCTATTGTAATGAAGGTCAAGACAATCAATTGAAGTCAAAGCATTTATAAAACCCTCACCACAGCCTTCTTTATCTCTTTCGTCGCCTGCTACCATACACGTTTGATGCAACTAACACGACTTAAGAAGGTATATTTAATACTGACAAGTGTCACTTGACAGACACTTAGTATTGGCTTTACTGCCGTATCTTAAAGATAGCGATAATCTTCGATCATATATAGGGGAGCTTGTTTAAAGGTCAGGTTTAAAAAGTAATCGGTAAGAATAAGACCTGTGAAATATGCATCTATGGAAAGATCAGCTATTTAACTACATAAATTATTTATAAAATATAGTTTATTTTATTCTGAATGAGCTCGTGCAAGAAAACTAAGTCTAGATGTGTTCTTCTTGTGTCAAGTGAATCCATTTTGAAATTATTTAGTCTTTCTTTATAAGAGGTTGGTGGAACTGCGGGAAGCGAATAATTATAAAAAAAAAATCTTGAAAATCTTTAAAAGTTTATTAACGTAAACCTAAACAACAGATATAACAAGTAAGGACTAGACAATTTATATTACGTTGTTATATTGCACTTAAATTATAAAAAAAAACATTATTTAATTCAATATTTACATAAAAAATACTTTCATAACTAACTTTTAAACTTTCGCGTTCCATGATATAATATTATCTACGTATGAACGGGAATTAACGCGATCACGAAAAGGCAATTCAGAGGTATGTAATACCTTTTCGTGATCGCGTTAATTCCCGTTCATACGTAGATAATATTATACTTTCATAACATCAGCAATGGGCAGTAAGTTTGTCTTGTTTGTTATTCACGACACATTATTTCTATTTAGGGCACAAATCACATCTTCACATCTGTACAACAACAATATTTTTTTTGAATATTGCACAAAATAAATTGTTGAATTAAAATCTTTTTTTAGCTTTATCTCCATAACTTTTCATGACTTTTATTCACGAAGCACTGGTAGAATAGTTTAATATTAAAATAATAATAATTTACCTACGTGAGGAGTTTATCTAGTTAGACAAATGAGTAAATACTAAGTAAATACCAAACTAAAAATATACGTACCTAACTTAGTAGTTATTAGTTTTTAAATTGTTTTATTTATACTTAGTTTTGGTAACAAATAGGCAAACACTTATCTGGCTTCTTTTCATACTCAAAATTCCAAATTCCATACCGATAAAAATTAAATTAAATAAAAAAATTAAAACCCTGTTCAATTCCATTGTCTAAATCCAATTAATTTTACACAAATTGGAACGTCTTTGTATCCGTTTAAAACATTTACTACATAACTTTTAAAGAGAAATTCTTGTATACATATTATGCCTATATAAATAATTATATATATTTCGTGTATCTCGGAAAACGGGTGTAAGGACATAGATCAAATTTTGTATTTAGATAAGGTTTTGCTTTTCAAATTTTTCTATCAAAATTTATTTGTATTTAGTTTTTGTGTAAACAAAAAAAAAAACTCGCTAACCTCAGTCGCGCAGGTTGTACTTAGTAAATAATATTTCAGCATATCTAAATTCATTACTCGATAAACGATATTTACTTCTAATCGATCAAAGTCAGCAGCCGACGAATAAATTCTTAATACACAACAAATTTATTCAATAACCACATGTACAAATGACCTTCGTTAATACAATGCCCTGCTGTGTTCACACTTTCTCCTACTAAATAATCACCAAAAGCAGATCATCATAATATATATCTACTATGATGATTTCTTATCATTTTTAAGTGGGAGTGTTTCATCATCGTAGTTCACGGACCCGATGAGGACGGGATCAGCTCCCTGTTTTTCAGTACCAACTTCATTAGATGGGATCTCACTTGCCTGCAACTCTTGAGCGAGCTTAATTAATAATTGCCTGCAAACAGAAAAATTATATTATTTTATATAGTAGATATTGCATGTGTTCACGATTTTATTGTCTACTAGCAACCCGCCCCGGCTTTGCACGTGTAGTAGAGACATATTCAACAATCATCATCATATTTCAACGAATTTACACAAAACGTTAACAAATTATACACCTAAACCTTCCTCATGAATCACTCTGTCTATTGATAAAAACCGCATGAAAATCTGTTCAGTGGTTTTTCAGTTTATCGCGAAAAGACAGACAGGCAGACAGACGCGGCGGGGGACTTTGTTTTATAATATGTAGTGATGTAGTGATAGTCTATACAATTTGGAGCATTGATTTTTATTTACTGGTTAAAACATCATAATCATAATGAATAATAAATTTCATTCTAGTTTAAACCGTACAAAGCAGTTTTTTGTATTTTTTTTTCTTTTTTTAATTTCAAAATATGTAAGTACGCTGAATTCCTAAACATCGGCTGTTCGGCGAAGTATAACTGTCTGTTGGCATCAATGATTAAGACCTCAGATCTTCGTCCATACCGCGTAATAAATTTGAGAAAAAATATGCTAAAACGTCTACATAAAGACTGGGGTCCATCATATATTTTGACCAGTCATGGTACAAAGGTCTATACAATGACAGTTCAAGTTATACTGGTAAATAAAATAAAACATAACATTCAAAACGGAAGAAATTAGACCGCCAGCTTCACTGTTATCAAAGGAAATGGAAACAGTAATTTCTTTTTTATACTTATATTATCTTGCAAGGCAACTATTCAGTACCTTGTTCTCTTCTTTTGATCAATAGATTATCTTATCTTATTTTAATAAATGTATTAATACCCGGAAGAGATTTATTAAACACCCACAATATGCCAACTATAATTTTCTCCCACCTACGTAGTAGGGGGTAAGCCTATTTTTTGTACGTATGTATGCACTGCTACTGCTTAACCTGAAGTCAAATTGCCACTAACAAATATAAATTCCGACTTACTGGAAGATAATGCCTTGCATATTCTTCGCCAAGTAGTAGAGAAACAGCCAATCCCCGAATTGGCATCCGTTTACGACCCTGATCACGCTGGTGGGGTCAAACTTGGCTTCGTTCACGCGTTGGAACAACACCTGGTTGAAACGGTAAGACCGACGATATATGAAGAACGTAATAGCTCTCCAAATGATCGCTGAAAAAAAACCAAAGATATTAAAACGTGCTTTTATTCAACGACATTGCTGCGGAAAAACATACAATTTGGTACAAATATTTTGCTGAAGTAGATTAATGTAAACAAAACAATTGAGGAACGACCCATGATGCTCAAGTCAACATAAGAACTGACACTGAAAAAAAACGGTAGTTCCTGGTCATCAGTCCTTTTTATTTGCACTTTTATTAGTAATGGGTACTGACGGGAGTAAGACCCCGTGATAGAATACTGTGTGATTTTAGTCAGTTCTAGTCCATCCTACCACCTTACCGCAAACCTCCGTGAGGTGATGACCCCATGACATAAACTATATATAATTCCTTTATTTTCTTTCTTTAGTTAAGAACATAATAACAAAAACTGCATTCGAATCTGGTTAATAGTTCTCAATATTATTCCACACATACATATATACAGACGCTCACCAATACAACATTTTCACTACATAAGGATAATAACAAAGAGATCAAGCTCCTTCACTTACCGAGTAAAGAGGCAATGAACAAGAAGAGAAGCCAGAACCACAGCACGGCATAAATCTTCTCGTGTATGATGTTCAGTGCCATCACGCAGAGAGCGTCATGCTGCTGGATCGAGCCACTCGGACCAAACTTGTGAAAGATGCATTTCGTCACCTACAACAATATTAAGAACTTACGTTGAGCGAATGCAGCATACCACTGCTGCAGTGTAGTAATCCTTAAACTTCTTCTTTTCTTAGTTAATGTACTTTGCTTGTTATAGATTGGTTTTTTTTGCGTTATATTTTCTTAGAGCATGCTTAGGTGGTGTAGTGAGAAGTTTTACACTTTATACCTTTCAAATATCTATATTCTATTTAAAAGGATATAAAAATATCTTCAAATTTTCTGACCTTAGGGAACACAGTCTCAAGTGGGTCAGCTATCCCGTGGTCCCATTCATGGTAATTCATAATTCTAGAGCCCAGCCCAATGAAATGTCCATTCAAGAACTTGTCAATCATCCAAATTTGGAACATCACGTGTAGCAAATTCAGCACTTCCATAGACACCAACCAGACCGACCAAGTCCGAGTTATTTTCAACCTGGAAACGAAAGGTATGATTATATTTTTATAATGAAGTTATTCTTCTATTTGTCGGCAACAGTACTTAGTTTCTCGATGAAAGGTGACCCTATGACCTTATCAGTACCCATGCAACGTGTATGTAAAATTTTATGATGATTGATAAACCCACACTCGCATAAAATTAGTTGGAATAGTTAAGATTATTCATAGACAGTGTCGTTACTGTGTCAGAATTAAATCAAAACAGATGAAATTATAGCGTATTCCGTAAGCAAACAAAAGCATCACTTGTCGAAGTTTTTTGCCCACCTTTTCCGAAAAGACAAGCTTAGTTTTGCAGTACTAAAAATATTCTACTACATCGATTTACAACAAAGTCAATTTTCTAACCGCAAAATATAAGTTCGTAATTACAAAAACTATTTTTTATGTGATATAACAACAAATTAACGATTTTCAGATTTTTTTTGCTTGTACTATTTGTGCTGTCAGACCTTGCTTCTTACCAAATTTCAGGATTCTAGGTCAATGGGAAGTACCCTATAAGTTTTGATTTACCTGCGAAATGTTCAAATCATAAAGTTTGATTTTTTATCAGCTTCAAGGGACCGCAGACATACGTATTTAGTATTAATATCAACTGATGAGATGCCTTTACGGGATCCTGAGAAAAAAGGTCTTGACGTCTGTCACTGACTTTCTGTCTATCTGTCTAGACAGACGGACAAAAAAAGTGGTCCCATAGGGGTCCCTTTTTTCCTATTGAGAAAAGGAACCCTAAAAATACTCACCTCAAAATAATATCTTTTCGTATCAAGTCTATTCGTTCATCGATGGTCGCCTTGGAAGGTACTTCCAATTCGCCGAACTTCATGTCATCATTCTCGAAAGCTAGCGATGCGTACTGCAATCCCTGCACTAAAGCGTTGATTCTGCCACCTGAATATCATAATTTATTAATTTATTTAGACTGCACATACCTTACTAATGCAATGATGCAGATGATGTAAAAAAGGATATTGGTTTTTTTATTATTTTTTTTTTCTTTGGAAAATGGTTTTCTGGGTGTATGTGTACATTCCTAAACATTGTAAGTTATATGAGTTTTTATATCTTATTTTTTTGTTTTTATATCGGACATTTTCTGAAAAATCTAGAATTCTATCAACATCCTTGGTAATAAATACCATTAGTTTCATTCATCTCAACTGTCTCTCTCTCTCTCTCTCTCTCTCTTACGAAATATTAGGTTTATCGGTTACTTTCAAAATAAGAAATTTGTATTAAAAAAATAGAGTTTTCCCGAACATTCTTAACCCTCTACGTTATTCACGCCTTATAAGATATGGCCACACCTTTCTAGTAACTGATGAAATTCTCAACGTCACTGTTATCCTACTATCATAACAATAATTTATTGTACCAAAAAACCTTTACGAAACATTTTAATATATTGATAATGACAGACATCATTATTAAGGCGTACAAACGGTAAACTTTGCTTCCTAAATTCTGCCGTCGCCAATGAAAACACAGTAACTCCAGTTACTGTGTAACTGTACTTTTGACAGTTGCTGTGTAACTGTACTTTTGACAGTTACTGTGTAACTGTACTTTTGACAGTTACTGTGTAACTGTACTTTTGACAGGTACTGTGTAACTGTACTTTTGACAGTTACTGTGTAACTGTACTTTTGACAGTTACTGTGTAACTGTACTTTTGACAGTTACTGTGTAACTGTACTTTTGACAGTTACTGTGTAACTGTACTTTTGACAGTTACTGTGTAACCGTACTTTTGACAGTTACTGTGTAATTGTACTTTTGACAGTTACTGTGTAATTGTACTTTTGACAGTTACTGTGTAATTGTACTTTTGACAGTTACTGTGTAACTGTAGTCACTGTGTTTTCATTTACAACGGCAGAATTAGGGTGGTCTGAGACTTAGAAGTCAATGTTCTGCTTAATCTTATAATATCGTATCATCGTGAGCGTACGTGTGTAGCTGCCTATATACTCGTGTGTGTCTGCATGTGTGTGTGCACGCGCGTGCCTGCGTGCGTGTTTGTGTTTATGAGTGTGTCGGTGGGTTTCTGACTTTGTTTACATGTTTGTATATGTATATGGGTGTGCGTTTTGTGACCGTCTCAACAATAAGTGCTTAATGTAGTCAGATTAACAGGCTTTCAGTCTGTAAATAATCCAAGCTGTACAACCATTTTTGTATTTTAATTTTAATTTCGATAACTATCTTGTTTTAACATTGCCAAGACACAGCGACAAACCAATAAAACACTAAGAATATTCTATCAAATGACACATTGTTTTTGTGGGCTACCAGATTATATGTAAAGTTAGATCATTTAAACAATAACTTTAGGAGGTGATTACTTTATCTTGATAAACGTTTTGGTGTTTATTGCATACTTTTCACGTCTTTCAAACAAACACATTGCCTAATTCATTACACGTTATTTATTATAACATTGATAAAACGTCTGCTAGAGAACACCACGTACACGTTGCCGGTCCCGCATTGAAATACTTTAATCCAAATTTAATCGAATCGGATTAATAACACATACGTCGTCGGTTTAAAATCGACTACGTAATATAAACCAATGATATAAATCCGTAGACACGCCCTGCCACGTCAAAACGGCCACGTGATATATTGTATTTAAAAAAATAGGCAGTCATGGGACTGCCGACAGAAGTGAAAACTTAAACGAAACGACGAACTTAAAACGTCACATTAGCAGGTTGGTGACATTAATTAATAAGGAGCTGACAGAACTCAATATTTAGATTAGTGCCCTCTAGTGGATCTTATATGTATTATTAGCGTGACGGTCACGAGTTCAGTGCTTTTTCCCCATAGCAAAAGTGCACAAACGTGCCTAAAGAAGTTTTCACTTCAAAAATATATATGATGGCTGTAGTAAGTCTTTTGCTTTGTTGGGACATCTTACATGGTTAGACCGTTTTCTAAGCCTACAAGATGGTATTGAAAGCTATTTGTAATAATTTATATTTTCTATCAAGGTTATTGAACTCACCTTCCTTCTTCTTCCAGATGTAGTGAGGAACATAGAAGCAAATAGCCTGTATGAAGAGTACGAACGGCACCCACTGGTAATATGTATGGTGTAACGTCTCGTCAGAATCTGAGACAGGTCCCACACCAGGATGGGGGAGGAACCCAGCTTCCAGTAGACTTTCGTTGTAGTGACGAACCTGGACAAATTAATAATAATTTTATAACTTGGAGGTGACTTTTAACCTAATTCTACTTATCGTATCGAACCGAATCTTTGTCTACGTAGTCTACGTAGTTTTGATGATAATACTAATTAGGCATCTTGTAGCTGATCTGATGATGGATAGTTGAACTCTTCAGTAGCTACTACTAAGCCCCTCGAGTTTTAGGCTCATTAGTTTTGACGAGTAGTAGTTTATCTAAAGTATCATTTATATGAGTATGGTGGTGATCTACTCACAAGTAAAGTATATTCATATACTAGTCGTTACTCAAAGCTTCGCTCAGTTTTATAGTCACAGCTCAACATATACTTAGGCTACTTTTTATCCCGATATTCGGGACTTACGCGGGTGAAACCGCGGGGCGCTGCTAGTATTATGTCCTTACATATATATGTATTTGAAGATAAAACAACAAACTACACAACGCTATCTGGAGCCAAACTAAGCTTAGCTTTAAAGTATTAGGATGGATAATATATTAGGTCATATTATAAATTTTTAGGGCTCAGTTCTACAAAAGGAACCCCTATAGGATCACTACGCTGTCTATCTGTCTGTCTGTCAAGACCCTTTTTCTCAAAACAGCGTCAAGGTATCACGTTGAAAATAACATCAAATACTTATGTCTGCGGTCGCTTGAAGCTGTACAAACATCAAGATACGACCATTTAAACCTTATATTTTAACCAACTTTAACACATCGCAAGTAAGTAAATCAAAATCTATAGGTTCCCATTGACCTAGAATCCTGAAAATTCGTAAGAAGCAAGGTCTTACAGTACTAGTACAGTAAAGGGAATTTTCTTTATTCATAGTAGGACAAACTCGCCGCATCGGTTTGTATAAAGAAACGGTTAGTAGGTAAACAGCAATTGGTTAATCCTGCTGCTAAAGCCACGATAGATTCTAAAGAGCACAGATAAGATAGTCCCCAGAAATAGAGCAATAAGAATGTTCGATACGATAAAGGCGGTATTTAATACAGAAATAAATATAACGATTCGAATCAATGACATTTGGCATCTATAGTTAAAGTGAAGGAAAAAGAATTACAAATGAACGAAAATCCTTTTAATTACCTAAAAATATACTTTTGAGTAGGTACCTACAGATCAAACTATGCAAATCTGTGGCGTCAGGCTTGTTCTTCGGTCACTTGACAGACCGCTCCAATCTGGTACAGTCACTCACATGTACTAGTTCGGATTTCTAGTTCTATTAGTTCAGTAGTACATTGCTGCATTGTATGAGTATTTGTATCTTCTTCATACTTTGCATGCCTAGGACTGTCATTCATACACCCGTAAAATCACCATACTAATTTACTTATTTACATTTATATTACAAAAAATTATAACTAGTAAGTCAATGCATTTTTTTTCGATACTTTTTATAAATACTAAAATAAAATATGTGCAGACAGCATGCATCTCATTCTTATGTTCATTCCATGTTTCTTGACAGTACTTATGTACTAAATGAACGAAGTCCTATAAGCTCACAGAATAGTTCGTTCCAGTTCCATGTCAGGAATGAATTCCTAATAGTACATTGTTCGTGAACTACTCAAACCTACGTCATATCTTGCACCATCTACGGTTATCAAGACAAGCCAAACTACTTGGTAGCAGATCCTGCATCGCGCAAGGAAAGTTAGCGCTCAATACGTATATTGCACAGAGTTGTTATGGTAGATATTCCAGTTCATTATGGACCGAGTCAGGCACGGCAGTGTAGGACAAAGGTTGCAGTTTTTTAGTATATATTTAACTATTTGAAAACGGCAGATTATTATTGGCAGATTGCGATCCTACCGAGCACCAATGCTTAGCGGTGACCAATTGCAGTGAGTGACGTGCAAGTGCGTGCAAGACAATTGTTTTTTTTTAATTTTTATTTCTTTTTCTTCTTTCAATTTGTAATTTCTTGTTTGATTGACAAGCACTTTTCTTTTAACGTCACTTAAGAAATAAATACATGTACTTTTTTTTTCTAAATAAATAAGCAATATTTGTTATTATTTTTATTTTATTGTATCCATTATTATCCATTTATTGTATCGTATTGTTTATTTTTATTTATGTTTGTTTCAGTTTCCACAAAGCCATCTATTGTTACAGTGACATTGTGTCGATCTATACTTTAAGGCAAATTACCTTTTGTTTGATCGATCAATCGATAGTCTGTTTTTAAATATATAAAATACATATATATAGTATTGTAAGCAACTCCTTTTAAAACTACAACGTTTAAAGCGAAAATTGCGACGAATGATTTTAATCAATCGGATTTACTTTTTCTGTTGATAAAAATCATTAAAATTGTTAGATTAGATATTACCTTTAGATTATAAAACTACCTATGTACCTACTTATATAGAATGAAATTTGAATAAAAGTATTATAAATTGTGCACTCAATTTTTGAATAGGACGAACATGAAATTATGTTTGAATGAATAGTAGCTTAAAAACACAACAGTGGACATAGTAAAATATTAAGAGTAGGTAATTCTCTATACCATCATTCTTGCAAAAAAGCAAATCAATCTTTTACAATTACAATTAGATTACAATTCAGGTACTGCAACTGGCACTTGGGGACGCGGTTTTTGAATCCCGCACGCATGACGCATGAGTATTGCTATAGATGCTTCTATTTATAAATATGTATTTACCAACAAAGAAGTTTTTAAACATGTTTATCTGTATACTAGAACATATAGTTCAAACTATGCTTAGTTCGAGTCTAAATAGTGCTGTGAAATAATATCCCTGAACATTGAGCGCGCCGTAGGCTCACTTGACATATTATTAGCATTACAAAAATGGTTTCATATATAAAGCTTACAACAAAAAACGGCCTAATTAAACAAACAAAATCTTACAATAGTAAACGTAGCCATGAAGAAGCAATACGTCTGAATGACATGATCTGGTACCCCCTGGTCTGAGATACATCTGATGTGGTCTCCGAAGTACTCCCTAGCGCAGACGAGGATCACGAAAGCTATGAGCATCGTCACTGTCATCTGGTAGTGTAGTTTGAATACAAAGTTTTCTATGATAGGTTTTCTGTAGGTGATGCGCATCAAGCGCGGAGCGAGCGTGTTTGCTGCTGCCGCTAGCATTTTGGCTGCTTTCTTTTGCTGTTTCTACAATTGATGATATTATATTGATAAAGAGCTGATACCTGAAAGAAAAGTATTTATTTTCAACTGTATTGTACAAGACAATAGACGTGGAACACAGTGAATGGTCTACTTAGAGTATCTCCTATTCAAATGGGACAATAGTGCCCCTATTCATACACGCTTCTAACTTATATGTGTAAGTTTCTTAGTAATCATATCATACTATAATTTATATGCGCCAGCGCACAAACTGATGGCGACTTTTTAAATGATCTGGAGGACTTTTTAATGGTATTTGTAAGCAGACAGACAAATGTCTGTCTGCTTACAAATACCATTAAAATTGTTCTATAAAGAAACTTATGGGAATATTGATAATAACTTTTTTAAATGATATTGTATAATATATTTATAGAATGTAGATGTTAATATTAGATAAAGGATTTAAACGCAACCCTTGCATTTTTATTGAAACCGAATTTTTATGTAATTCAGACTGAACTAAATGCCCTGGATAGAAGAGTTCGTACACTGCTTACCGCTTACCGAATGCACCATCCACGTTTATCGTTCATGAGACGACCTATGAACGTGGCTGGTGTTTAAGCCGCTAAGGTGTTAAGGCTGTTAAATAAATTATTTTAACCACAGACAACTATTAGTATTTTTTTAATAAGCGGTCCCACAAAAAATGCAAGTGTTGCATTAAATCCCTTATCTAACAATACGGCTAAGATATTGAAGCAATTACAACGATAAAACTTATTTTTCGGCGACACACCCAAACATGTTTATGTCACGCGAATGACGTGATAAATAAAATCCCACAGATTAAAAAAAATATATACTTTTAACTCCTGTAAACCAAGATCGGCAGATGTGTTCCAAGAAAAGATATACGTCGTGAATGAACCGGTAAAATGAACTTGAAACCAAAACTACTTATCAGATCATTGGAAATTACTACCTCAATTGAAAAGAGCCTGTTCTGATGAGTAGGTAACATACTTTAGCCATAAATCTGAAGAACATCCATAAAGGTCATATGCCTTTGCAATGCAACCCATCTAAAAAAATATTAAATTTAATAAAAAAACTGATTTGCCCAACTGTCCCGTATGTAATAGAATTGAAGATTGTGGCAGGCATAAAATTGAAGGCAAGGCTTTGCTTAAAGAACTTAAATAAAATTTGTTAGATTGGTTTAATTTGAAGTGTGATGAGTTCTCGGAAGCTTCCATCCTAGGGTATCCCGGGTCCCCTGCAATAGACTCACTTGTGACGGAACACCGTGTGGTTTTAGTCGGTTCGAGTCCGACATACCACTTCACCCTCTGTGAGGTTTCCCCAAGGTAAAAAAAGAAGGATCAGCAGCATCCAAGAAATTATGTCATCTGATTACAGTAGTTCACCAATGATATTATTAATTTTGTATTCTTCGTGTTCACTTTAGATTAAGGTACGATGGGGTTGACATATTCTAACTGGATCAAAACCCCAAAATTAAATACAGAAAAGAAAAACTTAAAACCCAAACGAACTAAAGCAAAATTGAAGTGATGGGAAGTGGTAATGCGTTATAAATGGATGATGTATCACTGTCAAAAGTTTGTCACGGAATTTCGTGGAATGTGTCGGCATTTTCAACTTCAATTTCCTTTACGACCTTAGCATATTTGAAGTTAAATAGAGAAGTCCAATTAAAAATGAAAACCAAAAGAAAGTGCGCTAACTGTATTTTAGGACGTGCCGATTGTTTGTTTGTTTGTTTAAACGCGCTAATCTCTGAAACTATCAGTCAGATTTTAATCATAATTTTTTTATTGGATTGAGTATTTATTGAGGAAGGTTATAGGCTATGTAATATCACGCGACGAACCTTAGGAAAGGAGCAGTGACCATGAACGCAGATGAAACTGCGGGGAATAGCGGAATTGTATGAATAATAAAACAATATTTATGTTTAAGTGTTCAGTTTCATTGTTTCAACACAAATAGTATTTAATTTTTACCAACTGTTAAATGTGTAAATTGGGATTATCAGCGGCAGTATACAACGATGGACCATTTAGCTGTCTTTTTATCGCTGTCCCATAAATAGTCATATTGTTTGACGTTTAGGGTGACTGCTACTCTGCTTTAAGTTACATCCTTATAGTACATAGTTAATGACTTTTCGAACGAGCTCAAAGGACGTTTTCAAGCTAACTTAGCTTCGCTAAATATCCATCCACCCGAATTTAGTCGTTCATCACTGAAATACATACTGAGTATATTTAATAAATAAGATAAAATCTATACAAATCTGGCCTAGGAGCTAGTTTTTAGTTCTTTGCCCTCAGAAGGAACGTTCAAGAATGTTTTGAAATTGAGAAAATATGGAAAAATTAAGATTTCTTTCGATGCTATTTGTGATGTTTATATAAGTGATAACTAACATACAAATAAATAATATAACAACATTACATACCCTGTTTACAACAAACAAAGAAATTGAATTTGAAAGAAAGCCGAGCGTGATCGCTTGCAGAAGTATTTAGGTGAGTGATTACTGATTATAAAGTTATTCCACAGCACAGTGGACGGCCACTAGTAATATGATGACTATGAATAAATCACCAAAACAAAGTATTTCTACTTTACATCGCAATTCCAAGAATTCTAAAACACCAATATCTAAACTAACCATCTAAAGGCCACTCGAGCCAAGTTAGTTTTTTTCCCGAATGAAATGACTTCTAACATCAAAGTGAATAATCTTTTATAAAATAGTTACAAACAAAACACATCAAACCGCTTTAAGCTATAACAATTAAAGTCAAAGCAAATAAAACACTCACCACAGCTTTCCTTATCTCATCCGCAAGCTCCTCTATCTAAAACCTTATTCTAAAGTTCACAGCACACACTTGCACGTAATAAAGTCTTAATTTTGATACAACTAACACGACTTAAGGAGGTATATTTAATACTGACAAGTGTCACTTGACAGAGCTAGTGTGTCACTGCCGTATCTTAAAGATAACGATAAGATATCGTCAGCATTCATTCTACCTTAATATACCGAATATTGAAGAGCTGCAGAACAAAATAATTGTTTCAATTTAAATTTAAAAAAATTGACGATGTTGTTTGACAAAAAAATCCTTTATTTTAATCAAGTAATCAGAAGCAGTGAAGAGCAGTATAGGTCTAAACCGGTTAAGGCCACACGGTGTTTTTTTTCACCCATTACTTTTGCCAGATTCCAGAAAGAAACGCTCTGTGAAAGGCAAACGTTATCTGTAAGTAGAATACCGGTAGATGAGTTCCGGTGCAATCAGATTTTCTTCTGCTACGATTATTACTGGAAGCCCAGACCTTCGTCGTCAGTAAACAGAGCCGTCGATTCCTATAGAGAGCTTTTATTAAAAAAAAAACCACTGAAACTTAAAACAATCGGACTGCTACGATGAATAAGTTAATACTAAGTTAGCCTTTATCCTAAGTAGGCAGAATGTTAATCAAGGTATCAAATAAATACTGTGTTGTTTGTCTGCGAAATATTACACTCCATCTATTTGGTGTTCTGATTATGTCATTTGGAAAAATAAACCGGTGTCAATTAGAGGAAATGTTTAACAAATGCTATGTACACTAAGATTTAATCACAAAAACCCACATCCCATTACCGTAGTTGCTAATTTTAGACACGATTTAAAAAAAATACCGGCTGATCATTGCTTTAGCAAGGAGTGTTAAGTGTTTTGCTTCATCTTGTATGTCCTTATAGCGTACAGAATTATTGAAATTAATTTGATTGCAGATGTATTGTTCCATTGTAAAACGCCTGACAAAAGGATATTCCCCGTAAATATTGATTTCCATCTTACCTTCGAGTACCTTTTCTTTTCAATATAACGACTCCCAATTCGACCATATTTAATTCTCAAGTGACTAGTTTACGGCTATAGTTGGCAAAATGGGAGTGTTTAATACGCCTCTGCCTACCCCTTTGGCGTAATACAGGCGTGAGTGTATTGCAGTACCTCGCTAGGGCGCAGCGAGAAGGTCGTTAGGAAAGAGGTATGTGTGTGAAGAGGCACGTTAGGAATCAAACACTGGGAACTGTGTATTATTATATTGTACGTTATAATAAATAATTTCACATTCAAATACAACAAAGATTTCTTGAAAGATGAGGTATGTCCACCTTGTCTGACGACAGACCATAACCTAAAATATATAATAAATTTAATTAGATAAAGCTATTCGACTAAGACTTCATATTAGCACCCAGCTACTAGCCAGTTCAAAGGAGGTTTGAACACTACAGCAATAAAACAGTATTTTATTTAGTAAAACGATTTGACCTGTGTGATAGGTGATAGCAGGTTCACGGTTAAAGTAGTTTGTTGAAATATGAAGGTCTGTTCTTTAACATTACATATTCTTTTGGTTATGATATATTATATCTACGGTTGGTATAACTGTCTGAAAAATTACAGGCTTTTGTCTTTGCTTCTCACGCTTTATGGATAAATATCTAACTTTAGCTTAGTATCTGTCCGTTTCCTTTGTGCGTATGGGAACCCCCTCGGGCCGTCACCCCACCGGGATTTTCGGTGAGGCGGTGTGTCGGAATAGAACCGACTAAAACGACCGGCGGCAAATTAGGTCCGAGTCGAGATCGCCCTCGAGGACCCGTTCTGCCGCCTCCTTCTGCTACATAACTTCCTCACAGAAGGTTGCGACCGCAGTAAAATTCATGCCATGGAGCGTATGACGGCCGGAAGCGACAGATCCTCATTGCAGTCGCAGTGGTGACAGGCGGGACTCAATTCCCTCCTAGCGACCGAGTGCAGGTACTTCCCGAAGCAGTCGTGCCCGGAAAGAACCTGCGTCAGTCGGAAGGAAAGGGTCCCGTGCTGCCGCCCTCCCCACTCGCCGATGACCGGCTGGAGTGCCTCCACGACGAGCTTAGTACCTATCTTAACTTAACCCAAAACTACGATGATGTTCTGACTACTTATAAGTAAAAAAAAAATAACTATATTTGTGATATCAACAAAAAAGTTTATTTACTAAGCCCTTGAAAGATACCTTACCTGGGTATTGAAGTGCGAATACCTATCTTCTTCACTCTCGTAGAAACTGCCTAGCGCTATCTCTTGAAGGTATCTGTGTGGTTTTCTTTCTAAAAAATATCTCCAAATTATATTATTTATATCACCAATAATTATACTTCCCTTTACTCTATATATATAAGAACAAAAGAAGTAAAACATTTACCGAACTATGCGTCATCAAATGTTTTCATGACAAACGTTTTTTGTTTTAGCTACAATAAAAAAATTCCAAACCGTATATTTATTAAGGTATATGCAGTAGGCTGCTGTAGGTACTTACGTCAACTGCATTGTGAAACAGCCTTGTCAGCATATTTCGTGTAAATAAATCACTTTATCTTATCTTTTCCTATCAATTAATATGAATAAGTGATTTTTTATCAAATGAAGTTTTACGAATTCTTCATTGATTGCATAAAGATGCAATATGAATCGTAATTTTGGCAAATGTTAAATGAAAATTTGTTTTCTGTCAAGTCTATCACTTGATAAATAAATGCCTATTTAACGTTATCTAGGGTGACCACATTTAAAAAAAAGTGTTGATAGTAGTACTTAGGGTCGATTAATCATATGGTATTTGGTCATCAAATCGCCTCCAGGTAATTTTCAGCTAAAGCGCATGTTCTTTTAATTAACATTTTTGATTTGCCCTTTTGTTGTCACTAGATTCTTGCAGATGAACAGATCAGACCCGGATTACAGTCTAGACAACCTGTAATCATAACTAGCAAAGAACCGGAATTTTGGAATGGGGTTTTCGGAAATGCGAGATTTTAAACTCACAATGCCACACTCGTAAGAAGACGATTTGCTTTGCTCTGAATGGAAATAGAATTGGCAAAAACTAACCAATTTTCTGTTTGTGTTCAGTGGCTATTGATAAGTAAAAGTGTTTTAAAAAAATGAAAACCTTTTTTTCTCTATATACAAGGGACCCTTATGGTTATCAAAAAATTAATTAATTAAGTTCGAATGTCTACCCGTAGTTTATATTTATATAATGTTTATAAACATTAGATTCATTTCAGAAGAACATTCAACACGATAGTTTTCAAGAATATTCTTCATTATTCTTCTATAACACATCATAATATGACCTATTTGCTGATGGCACTTTACTTAAAGTACCTATGGTACTTTTACAGTCTCGAACAATGGTACTTGACGCACGTAGCACTCTCATGATGATAACATATTTAACTGATATCATATCAATACTTGACTCGACTTGAAGTGACGACTTCTTCTAGGTATTGTATCGAAAATGCACTACGGTAAACATTACTAGTCGTGGGACCTTCTAAATACAACGATAATGAGAGCTTCATATCGTCTGATGCCATACTAGCTTTTCTTTTTCGAGCTACTGCGCATGCGCGGCAAGTTACTGTGAAGTAACGCGGTTCGCGCCCTATTTTTGACTAAGTTGTTTACGTCTAAGTTTAAAATTAGAGAAAATACGGTTTTTCATTTACGGTTTTTCATTTATAACTTTTTATTTGTTTAATTCAAAAATTATTTTTTGAGATATCAAAGATATTGTTATTTCCCACCATTTCCAAAAACTCTTATATCGATTCCATGCCCTTGACACATTTTATACACAAACGAAATTTTAAATTAACAATTTTACAATAGGCTGCCATTTTGAAATTTCTCGATCGGACTTGGCGTACAATGAAAAACATACAAATTGTCTGTAACATATTCGATTTTCATTAAATTTTGAATATTGCAACGTGCATTTTCACGCATTTTAATTTCTTTGGGTTTTTCGTCGTTGTCACTTATTTAAACAATGGAAAAACAATACAAATTTTTGAAGTGAAACTTCTTTAGAATCGTTATGGTCTGAAATTCGATGAAACGAAAAGCGTCACAATATAGAAACAAACATATTCATAAATATGATTTAGCCTGCGAGAGAATGAGATAGAATACAAGTTTACAGTGTTTCCTATAATCTTTGTCTTTGCGCCTGCGTACTACCAAGCCTACATAAAATATGTCAATGTCAACGTGGTGTAATTTTTGTGCATTTGCGTATTAAAAATTCGTTAGTTAATTAATTTATGATAATTATTTAACACATCTCTGTTAATTTGACCAATAACTTTTATATAAATTATCTAAAATTAAATTTAATAACATTAGTAAAATATTTTATTTCTCATTCTCTCGTAGGTCACTTTTCTGAAGTTTCACTGCCGCCTTGTGTGAATTGCACACACCCACACTTTTTTTTAAGGCCTAATCCTTATGTAAAAATTTCGGATAAACAGCTTTTGCATTTTACATTTTGCTCTAAAAGAAATACTTTTCGAGATATTTAATGAAAACCGAAAAAAAATAATTTTAAGTTATTTTGCAATAATGAACAATGACGCGCATCTTCTTTGAAGTAGACCCTTTAGGATGTTATTCTACGTATTTTTCTCCAAATTTTAAGGCAAGTATCGTATTGTTATATAAAGACCACCATCCCCTAATTCAGGGGTTCCCAAACTTTTAAGATAATGGAACATCAACCAAATACCTTTTATTTTATGGAACCCCATATCAAATGATTTTTTGCAACAGTTACAAATCAAAGTCTGTAATTTAAATAAGAACAAAAACTTTTATACGAAATATTTTAAAGTGAAACACTTTTCTTTATTTTAACTTTTACTGTGAAGAATGAAATTGTGTCACTGTTTTATCAATAATTGCTTTTTAAAGAAACTACCTAAAAATGTTTGAACCCCTTTACCTATACTTATTTTACTGCGACATTTTAATATCGTTTAATAAATGAAAAGGAACTATTTGATTTTTTTTAATTTATATCCATTAAAACTTAATTTAAAAAATATGCAGCAGCTATAATTATTAAGAAACTTTTAAAACTCAAAAAGTCGAAGGTTCGTGATGATTAGTCGGCTTCGAAAGTCAAAGTGAACAAAGTCGATCATAAAGTGAAAAATCGATTTTATGTTACACCTTTCCATCTCTATTACAAATTGAATTATAATCTTAAAATTCAACTTGGAATTTAAATGAAAAGAATACCGATCATGAGACAGATTTTCTTAAAAACATATCCTGTTTCCTTGACCACAACCCTATTCAATCATAAGTATCACTATACTCACTATAAGTTAAAAATACAAAACAAATCAAATAAATGTTGAAGAACAACCAGCAACAATATTCTCGGGTATATATTCTTCATTATCAGTAATTGCGTTTGAGCTTGAAATATCATTTTTTTACCCTTTTGACTTTTCTATGGAACCCCTAGGTTCCGCGGAACCCACTTTGGGAATCGCTGCTCTAATGCGCCCGCATAACCCAGGCAAGCTAACGATAGGAAAATGTTTTTGAATATGGAATGTTATGTTTGTTTGGATATCTATTTAAACTTAATTAATAGCTACCAAGGTCGCTCTGCAAAGTTCGAAATAAATGCGATTTCTGATTGTAATTACTCATATTCTGTTCTGTCATCATATCCTATACATTCTGTTTCAAAATACAAACGAATCACCAACAAAATATTTTATAAATCTGTAAAATTCATTAAATAATATCGTATATACTCATAAATCATATGATTATCGTTGCAATAGACTAGACAGCATTAATCCGAAGTTAATCACATTAATCCATTTTAATTATCGCTAGATTAGCAACTGCCATGATTTTAACTGATAAAGAAAAAAAATTAAAATTATTAAACATTATGGGTGTACCTAGTACCTACCAACTGATAGATATCTATTACCAAAGACAAGTCATTTCGTTTAAAACTAAAATCGATTCAGTTCCTAAACGACGCCATCATCTTCCTTGTCATCTTAGTCACATTCATCATTCCTCCCAAAAACTTTCACATAAAATTTAAAAAAATGTTTCAATATTTGAACAAACTTTGCAAACGGCGCGACGTAGACGCGTCTTCTTTGCGATTGATTATAAATATACAATATACTTTGATAGTCATCACGATTATAATTTAGAGAATAAAATAGGCGCAGTTGCACAAAACGGGTCTTACTTAATAAATTTTAATTGAAAAATGTCGTCACGAGTGGTCGGCCATTATTGTCAGGGGTTTAACTTATTGAATAGTACCTATGTGGCCCCACCCATGTACTTAGCTTAGCCATGTACTTCAGCACTGTCTGAAACCAAACTGCGTAATAGTGGTACTATTATGTATTCTGTGGTAATAGGGTACTATTATGTATTCTGTGTTGTAATAGCTACGGATGCTGTATCGCGCAATTAAAAATCTCGCGCTGATTAGTAAACTTCTTACAACATCCCAATATCAATAATTTAACTTAGACTCGACATCAGTCACACGCACATACCCCGGAGCACGTACATAAGTGCTCGCAGCTGGACGTCCCCAGGTGTCGCCCGAAGTCTCATCTGGCTCGGGTGGACCGCGTAGGCGGTGTGAACACTGAATCCCCCACAACTCACCTGAAAAGACCCAGATGAAGATATGAGCACCACGACGTCTCCCTCTTTAGGGGAAGCGGAAGACACCACTGGCGTAGGGCCATCGCCCCGATCCACGAACCACACGTCTCGAGGACCACAAACGCTATTGACGAGTTGCAATAATCAAGAAACGATTCGTTTTGCTTACGGACGGTAAAATATTTGTTGAAATTCAACAAAATTTTACCGTCCGTAAGCAAAACGACCTTTAGGTAACGGTCCGCCAAGCACGATCAACGATCACCTATCCAACAAAGTATTCGATAAATTACCAAACTTACTTGTGGAGAGATGTCATATTCCTAAGTTAGTTTGTCGCCTGAAATAATAAATAATCTTTTACAAACTATTCTTCTTTTATAAATCCATCTTATTTTTATTTTGTGATTGGGTACTGCACAGGTGTAGTGTTGTTAAGCTTATTTGGGTTATCAGCAAGTTATCGTTGAGTGAGAGTTTGTTATCGAAGCAAACATAAAGTACGTTGAGCTGACACAGTTGCTGGTTGAATTCAAAATCTACATTTGTTCCTTAATAGACCACGAGACGTTAGTATTATTTAAAATAATTAAATAGTGGTATCGTAAGAAACATACATATTATAGATAAATTACACCTAAACACAGAACAAATGATCATGATGAGCATCATCACACAATCATAGGTCCTGGGTGGGAATCGAACCTACGATCTCCGGCTTAGCAGTCAGGATCACTAACCACTAGACCAACAGGCCAGTCAAAGGTTGACTTGAGTATCTAATGAGTGCTTATTAATCACATTATCTATGGTTTCGGATAGTTCTGTTAAAAAGTGCTTCGGAACAATACCTAACTGGTTTAAAAATTTATAGATGTCTATGGATTTGTTAAAATTTTGAAAGTAGAACAGAGCATTCCAATTTAATGTTTTATTACAATGAGGAAAATAAATGCATAGCCTCGTATTTACAACATCATAAAATTTAGTCACAGATAAGAAACTGTGTTACATTTGTATTAACAAGCATCTTTAGGTAATCTGAGACTCATACATGGTGTCATTGGTTCATTTGTTGTTTTAAAATATTACTTTATCAAAACATGTAATTCTATAACTGTATTTACAAAGAACTTGCTGACTTTTGTTACAGGGAAAACAAATGACGTATCGATAACACAATTAAAGCATAATCTACCACTACTTAAATATAAGACGTCGTTAAGTCTACTGTTGTTATTATTAAATCAAAGTCATTAAATTTGTCATTGGTTAAGAATAACACGTTGTGATCCATAAACAATAATAACACTGACCTGTGTATTAGGCTAAATTATAAAAAGGTTTTAGAACATTTTCCCGCCCATCCATAGTAATTTAAAAACAGGTCATACTTTTTGTTTACAAATTCTACTAGGTCGTCTACATGCAGTTAAAGACCAAATAAAATAAAACGTAATATTATATTTTATTTGGTCTTTAACAACATAATTAATAGGATTTAAAAACAACAAGCTACACAATAGTGGCTTTGCTGAACAATTAAAGTACATACACAGCATATCGCTGTTTCGTCGCGGTCGAGATTAGAAAAATGCACACGTCCAATTGTTATATTTATTTATTTAAAACTTTATGCACATAGAGTACAGAGGCGGACTTAATGCCATAGGCATTCTCTGCCAGTCAACCTTCGTGCGATGTAGAGAAAATAGGAAGTAGGTGCATTAAAAATATTACAGTTTATTAGGTAAATTTGTGAACTAAATATCAGACAAAAATACATAAACAAAGTATATAGGATAAAATAGATATCGTAAACATACATACAAATATGTACACAAACATAACATATACATACATACCTACATACACACATGCAAATAAAAAACATAGTAACGATTTAGATGATAAATTATCAGCAAGTTCATTCTGCTAGTTATTCAAAAAGGTACTCCTTTACTTTCACTTTGAATGAGTAACGATTGGTGGCCATCCTGATTTCGAGGGGAAGCGCATTCCAAAGAAGAACAGACTGAACGAAAAAAGAAGAGCCTACAAACTCTGTGGTATGAGAGGGACAAAGAAGAAGAAGATTATTTAAGGAACGAAGGTTTCTATCATGATTACTATTTAAATATTGGAAATATGATGTTAAATACGGTGGTTAAGATGGGGAATTAAGAATGGTAAACAGGGCAGTGAGGACTCGCAACATACGGCGCTGACGAATAGGCAACCACTTAAGCTGAGAACGGAAAGAGGACACATGGTCGTATTTACAAAGATTAAATATAAATCGAATGCAGTTATTATAAGATATGGTCAGGGTTTAGATTGAGGTTAAACATTCTATAAATGAGGTTAGAAACCTCTTTGGTTAAGATGAGGCGAGGTTAGAAACCTCTTTAGTCTGATAACAAAAAAAAAACAATTAGTCCGTAATTATTTATTATACAAACGCTTATGAGTCGTTGTTATCGTCAAGGATTTCCTAGTTAATCAAAACTGAAAATAATACAATCTGATAAGCAATTTACACTTCATACGGCTAGTCATGAGTAGTAGGAAATGAGATGTGTAATTCTCAGCTATGATTCATTCGCACGTAAGTGTTAACGATCGGACATCATTGTAATATTGACATTCGGAATATAAGATGATGTATAACAGGCTTTTTGAATTGATTAGCCCTTGTTTCTAGATGAATGTAATTCTATGTATTCTTCTGTGCCCCTGACAACGTGTATGAAAATTCCTGATGATTGATTCAGTAGTTAAAGGGTGAAAGCGTCACAAACAAATAAACAAGTTTACATTCGCATCCCACTAATATTATAAACGTGAAAGTTTGTGAGGATATATGGATGTGTGGATGTATGGCTGTATGGATGTATGGATGTATGGATGTTTGTTACTCTTTCACGCAAAAACTACTGATCCGATTGCGATGAAAGTTGGTATGTAGATAGTTGGAGACCTAGATTAACACATAGGCTACTTTTTATCCCGATATTCCCACGGTACCGGGACTTACGCGGGTGAAACCGCGGGGCGCTGCTAGTTAATAATATTAATTAGATATGCTTATTATTTATGCGCATTCGCGGCAGCCTTCATGTCCGTGACACGCGCGGATAAATTGCAGGAGTCTATAGGAGGAGGCCATATCAGCGTGTTCGCTGATATGGCCACGTTTTGCGACAACCGGCTACTTACGTGGGGAACAAATGTCTGGCCATGCCGCTGTAGACCTAAAAAGTGCTGGCTTGACGTCGTAAGGGGTGACATGCGTGCCAATGGACTCAGTATTAGGGATGCCGAAGATCGTGCAAAAGTGGAGGAGAAATAGTCGGAAGGCGGACCCCGGGCACCGACGCGGAAGTTTCGGTTGTAACCGGGATGCAACGCCATGATGATAATGATGATGCTTATTATTTAACTAGAAGACTTTTGTGAATGTCAGAGACTATACAGTACTAAGACACAATAAATATGGCTGGATGTGGGACAAGATATGGACATAATTATCTTTTAAAATATGTATCACCGACTTCAATGCGCCTCAAAATACCCAAATCACTTTAAGTGTGCCTATAAAATTTGAAAGTTCCTTTCTTATTTCTACAGGATCCCATGATCAGATCCTGACCTGATGACCATGGAACCACCTGGAAAGTATATCCTTTCAAACAAAGGAGAATTTTCGAAATCGATCCAGGCGTCTTTGAGTAATCGGTGAACATACATAAAAAAAAAACTATCAGTCGTAGGACTGAACGTCAGAAGTGAAAAACACCTCACTACATATTATATAAAACACATCACTACATATTATATAAAACAAAGTTCCCCGCCGCCGCGTCTGTCTGTCTGTTCGCGATAAACTGAAAACTTCTGAACGGATTTTCATGCGGTTTTTACTAATAGACAGAGTGATTCATGAGGAAGGTTTAGGTGTTTAATTTGTTAAGATTTTGTGTAAATTGATTGAAATATGATGATGATTGTTGAAGATGTCTCTGCTACCCGTGCGAAGCCATAGAGAGCCAGATGTGTGTGTCATATACATATGACATACACATCTGCATATATGTCATCTGAGCGTGACGGTCACGCCAGTTCACTGCTTTTTTCCCATACCAAAAGTACCCAACGTGCGTAAAGTTTTCACTTCAAAAAAAACCTTTTTGAAGTCGATTAAAAAGGGTAGACAGTCTGGAGATAAAGGCTGATAGGAGTATGTGGTCAAAAGAAATATTGCGCCGATGATGACAATGGTGATAATTATGTTGGTAAGAATAACTGTGACGTTTATTTTTCGTCTTTTTTAAAACACTAAGAACTCATTTCAAAAATCGAATGTTACATACACATACATATATGTATGTAACATCACTTCCGAAAGGCACAGTCAGGATAACGCAGGATAACGCACAGTCGGCAAGTGTGGCCGTTCACTTTGCCTTACGAATTGCAAATTATACATACTGTTATGTTTTTTGTAACACATAGTCGCTAAGGATATAACAGTCAGAGTTATTAATAACAACATCGTGACTTATTTGACTCATATTTGTCTATGTTTAGATAACATCTGACTAACTGTGATAATGTTTACGGAGTTGATAAGTGATACTGTTAGTTTTTGGATTGTGAAATAAAATATCATGGATAGATTAATTATATAATAGGACAGCGAAAATGTGTATCCTGGCCTTTCTGAAAGTCATCTGGTTTTTTTTTTTTTATGGTATAGGTCGCAAAGGAGCAGACGGGTCACCTGATGGTAAATGACTACCGCCGCCCATGGGCACCTGAAACTCGAGAGTCACAAGTGCGTTGCCGCCCTTTAAGGTGGGAATAGGGGAAGAGGGGGAGAGGGAGGAAGAGCGGGAAGACGATAGAGGGAGATTAGAGGGGGAGAGGGGAAGGACGGGAATAGGGGAGAAGGAAGGGTTAGGGCCTCCGGTAACCTCACTCACGCGGCGAAAAGCAATGCAAGCATTGTTTCACAGCCGGTTTTCTGTGAGGCCGTGGTATGGTCTTCGAAGTGGCGGTAGAGTATTTGATTGCCGCGTCGTAGGTCGTGGGTTTTATTCATGCTCAGCGTAAATATTTATATGGATCATTATGTGTTTTTCAATTAGTCTCTTTGCTTATTATGTATCATAAGTATGTTTAAAAAAAAACAAACTAAGAGGACATCCATAAATTACATTGTATGATAAGGGGGTGGGGGGTCATAAGCTTCGTGACGTCACATGTCAAAATCTAAAGTATCAAACACAAAACATTACATATAAACGAAAGACTACTTTTAGTATTTTTTTTTTTTTCTTTAAAAAGACAACTCCCCGCATTAGAAATTACTCCTGTGTCGCGGGGGACTTTACAAACATACAAACAACGGACACAAAGAACACCCAGACTCAGGTGGGAATCGAACCCACGACCTCTGGCTTAGCAGTTAGGGTCACTAACCACTAGACCAACAGGCCAGTACTGCTAAAATTGCAAAATATCTGACGTCACACCAGGGAGAGGGGAGGTCACAAATGTGACAATGTCACAGGTGTGTGTGACAAGGACGGGGGGAGGGGGTCCAAACATCATGAAATTCGTGTGACGTAATTTATGGTTGGATCTAAGTATGTTTATCCGAGTTGTATAACTCATAAAACGCAGTTGAGGTCGTCGCCGTCGCGTCGTAAGAATGGCCCAGAATATTTATATTATTATTTCATATTTGTAGGACATTTGTATTTATTGTATGGCCACAGATAAGATAATAGTTACTTTTAATAAACATAATGATGGTGGCATCTCAGTACACCTATGAAACTTGATTTATGTTCATAAAAATAAAAAGTGTTTTACACTCTTTTAACACACGTCAGAAAAATCAATTTGTTATAAATGCCTCTAAGCTCCAAAAAGTTAACAAGTCGTTTCGGGGTCAATGTGTGCGATTTTATAACAAAATCCCAAATAATGTACAAACTTTAAGTGTGAACAAATTTAAATCAACAGTAAAGCGACGACTATGCCTGAAGGGCTATTACTCAGTGGTGGATTATATGCAGGATACAAACGCTTGGGACTAAATTATTTTTAGATTCACACAGGCTGTTTAAGAAATGAAATGTTTTTCATCTAATGTCTTCATATTTTAATCTGTCTATTTTGTTTAGTTTTCAGTATCCATACTTTCAATTTTAATTTTAGTTTGCTTACTTTTAATCCTAATAAAATAACATAGTAAAAGCGCACGATAAAACAGTGTTGTATTATGTTATTTCACTAAACACGTATTGTTAAAGAAAGAAAGAAAGAAAGAAAGAAAAAATATTTATTTCTAAGTGACGTTTAGTAAACTATCTGGTGATGTAAAAGAGTGGCTGTGAACTTGTTTGCCGATTTCTTCTCACAAGGCTCAACTACTTGGAAACGGGCGGTAATAGACCGACAACAACAAGTCAATCGCGCCAACTGTCAAACGACTGACAGTTATGTCAAAAGCGCTAAGGTTACATTAGAAAAGTTAATATGGTCGTTGAGTTTTCTTAAATTTTCAAATTTTCTGAGCTTTCTGAATTTTTTTCTTTCGTAAGAATCTTCTCCTGACAATAACAAACACAAAAAAAAAGATTTAGCGAAATCGGTTCAGCCGTGGCCAAGGGAAATAGGGATTCATTTTTATATACATTATATAGATTTGTTTTACTATTCACTAAGCAACCTATTGTTGCGGTGACATTGTGTCATTATATAATTTTTAAATTTTAGTTTTTTAACAAGACATTTTTATTTTTTAAGAAAGATATTTGATTATGACTTCACTTCAGTATGGCTACGAGTTATGCATGGCCTTTGACTGGACGCGACTTGGCATGGTGACGAATGCTCACCTAACCAGCTGCTATAAAGTATCGTGGTTTCAATCTCCGTGTAGGATTTGTGTAATTTACAAATCGTTAACTTCTAGTGTGGGTGTACTTCGTATCCGTCAATTGTGTGTTTGTACTTTGTATGGTCTCCAGTAATAATAATAATAACTAATAACTCCACACATTTCACACACGGCCGTCTGATCCCAAACTAGGCAGAGCCTGTACTATGGTAACCGGACTGCTGATAAACATACTTATATATTTCTAAATACATACATATTATAGATAAATTACACCCAGACACAGAACAAATTATCGTGCTCATCACACAATTATTTGTCCTGGGTGGGAATCGAACCCACGACCTCTGGCTTAGCAGTCAGGGTCACTAACCGCTAGACCAACAGGCCAGTGTATCAGTCTGTCAGTGACAGAAGCAAGTGTTCCTTAGTGCGGGAGTTGTCATTTTTTTTCTTAATTTTCTTTTTAAGTCAATAATGATAATTAAAAGTTTGACCACAAAGAGAAAGGATGACAGACGCCTGAAATGCACTTAGCTGAAATGTGAATGTTGAGATGGATGTGGGGTGTCACTAGGATGGACAAGGTAGATGAAAAGTAGGGGAGCAATAGGTTATCGTGGTGAGCAAAATATGGTGAAGAGAGTCTTATGTATGATGGTTGGATTGTGTGAAAGAAGATATGGTTAGAAAGGAAGTAAGCAGTGAAATGACGAATGATAGAGTAGAACGGAAAAAAAAACAACTGGCGCTGACCCCAAATACAATTAGAACCAGGTTAGGCAGATGATGATGAATGATAAATAGAAGCGGTTGTAGATAAGGATAATTTACAATGAAATTATGCGGGTTCGAAGCTGTAAACAACCAACGAAAACCGCCTGTTGACACAAGTATTTAGCTCAGTTGAAAGGTTTTAAAGAGAATAACACGTCACCACTTTTGAACGTATCTATGTGTAGATGAAGCTAGCCCGGAAAACGTATTTTTTTGCGTTTGTGTAACACGTAACCGTTATCGTAAACATATAAATTGATCTTCTAATAAAACATCATATTGTGCTATTAACACCGTGCAAATGAACACGGAAATTCTACTATATACGTAATTATGTTACATTCTATAAATGCAAAACGTGTGTACAAAATCAATCATATACCGTGTCACAAAATGTTTTCTAAAGTTGTAAAATAAAATAAAAGTTACACACAGCAATACATTACATAAGGTTATGTGCAACACATGAACCTGTTTGAGACGTTGCGAATAAAAATTGCCAGCATATTATGGTGTAGAGCAGGTTTATGCTACACGTTGAGTACTACGAGGGTGATTCTCACAAAATTATCACTCGAATAGGTACGCGGTCGATTCGTTCTCAGCCCCGTATATATCCTACTAATATTTTAAATTAAGTTTGTGAGTATGGATGTATGGATGTTTGTTACTCTTTCACGCCAAAACTACTAAACCGATATTTGGTATGTAGATAGCTGGAGACCTGGATTAACATATAGGCTACCACTACATATTTTTATCCCGATATTCTCACGCGATCGGGACTTACGCGGGTGAAACCGCGGGGCGCTGCTAGTGCTATTATATATTCAGGGTACAACTTATCTATATCCAAAAATAATTTCTAATTCGTTCGTTAAACACAAAACTCAAAGTGGAACTTTCATCTTAAGTTTTGTGTTTTAGGAAGAAAGTGGGTGCAGTTTATTGATAGGCTTCAAAACGGACAGGCATGAACAAATGTCCCAAACCAGACAATGTGACAAAAAACCCACCTTTTGGCCTAGGAGGGGCAAAAAAAAATAAACTTAATATTACGTAAGGCAGGGTTGATTGGCTTCGCTTGCTTACACTCTGTAAACAAAGTTATATGATTGTATGTTACTTATGTTTGTTATTCATATGAATAAGGTGCTATACACTTTAAAAAGATTCAATCTGTGTTATGTTTAAAATTATAAATCTTATTGCATATATATCTAAAATGAATATTAATGACTTTTAACCGGAAATTGTTTAGTGGGCCTTGTGTGCGCTTATCAAATGCCTCCCTGCCACTTGGATCAGATCGATGAACTCTAAGGCTGTATAATAGTCAACAAACGCAAGACAGTGTTTCTCATTATAATCCTTCATCTTTTAGATGATCTGGTCAATGTCGTCTTTTAGGAACCCGTTTTGATCGGGAGGCTGAGCTTCGTCAAACCTTCATATCAGGTGATTTGAATACTCTTGAAAATAGTTTGATTAAGTTGAATTTTCATTGTAATGACTTGCGCTAAACACTCAGGTAGGTGTAAAAAATCTGTACCAATTAGAAAGAAAATAATCACCTACAAACAACATATCTCACTTCAGTCGCGCAAGTGATGACTAAACGTGTTCTAAACCATTAGTACCACTGCACACACACAAGGAAGTTTCCTGTGCATATAAATGACCATATATAAAACATAATAAGACGTGTGTGTGTATGTCTAGTCCAGAGGAGCACACAAGAGTCGCAAGACTGCATTCCTGTCGGCACCGCACGCGCTCAAGGGTCAATGTGAAGTCTCTCTCATCTTTTCTAAAGGATGTTCATCATTTTAGTGTCAATAATCATGCGTAGAACTATAATAATGTTTATGTACGGACAGGCCTGGGGAGTATGAGAAAATAATTTATTTTGCAATGATTTAACCGCAAACTAGGCGTTATATATTATATTTTGATATTTTTTTTATTTTTGATGTATCCTCAAGTTTTAAGTTTTTGCAACAATTTGTCGGTATGGCATTTCGTTCCTATGAATAATTTTCACAGAAGCAATTATTAATAGCATATATTGTTACAATAAAAAAACACTTTAAAATTTTTATATTGTAGGAAATTATTAGCATGATGTATTAGCATGTAAAAGAATATTAAATCACGCATGTCAAAGGGGGTCAACGCTGCAAGAGGTGATCGACGTTTAATGGTAGACTTCCTCGTTGAGTGTTTGTAGACGCCCAAAGGTGCTTTAACAACAATCTGTAACATATTGATATTAGTATTGGTATAGGGCTCTGTTTCCGCATTTAGACTCATAGGCGGTCCATTATGCGTTCGAATAAGCTGACTAGTTGAGCCAGGCTAGCTCCTTCCAGAAGCATAGAAACCTCCTGGGGCGTTCACAGGCTTCTAGGAGCGACCTCGCACCCGCGAGGATACTGGCCCGTTGTGTGGCCCTCGCACTCCAGGATAACGTGGGCGGCCGTTTCCTTCGCGTTGAAACATCCTCTGCATAAGGGACTGTCTGTCGCACTGATGGTAAATAGATGCCGGTTTAGGCTTTAATCTGTAACATTATAAAAAATGGAAAAAAAAAACTTGCTTTGTGTGTTTCTAAATCGCACGCATGCGTCGTCCTAGTCTGAAGCAATCCTTCGTACAAAATATGTATTATCTTTCACTGCATTGTTTAAAAATAATCAATAAACTGTTTTCGCCACATCAAAAAACTCGTATTTATTTTATTAAAAATTGGGACAAACTGGTGATAGAACAGTTCATTATTTAAGAAAAAAATGTTAATAGACATTATTATGACCAGTTATATCGGTAACGCAACGCCATTGGCCTGCCTGATAAGGGTGGGGTGATAAAAGACTAGGCATGCATTATATTATAAGTTTATGACGATAACTTGAGTGCTGATTGAGGTACAAACAACATAGCAGTTACTGTTATTTTGTGAATTTTATAGTTTATATCAAGAGTGGTGAGATTGTTGTTAACAAAACATTAGCATGCGCCCTGTTTTCTCATCTTCCCCTGTGTCCACTACCCTGGTCTTGTGGAATCACTGATCTCCCAAGCCTTCTAGAAGTTTGCTACAATGTTCTACTCTAGAAAACTTATTGGAATAACGACCTTTTCTTCACTGCGAAAGCAAGTGTTTATCAATTTAAAATACGCACGTACACTGCTGAAACTCATAGAACAAAAATCGGACTCGAACCACCAGTAAAAACATACACAGTAAATATTTCCGCTTTTTATTACATTCTATGTTCTATTATAATGAATTTACCTACTTTTGCTATTCATATTTCTGGTACACAATCCTTAATTAAATTTATTTTTTATAAAGTTCAACGTCTCTTTGTCTATCTATGTGTGTTTATGATTATTCAGGAACCACTGAACCGATTGTCGTGTTTTTTAGTTTATAGAATTGTTATCTTTGGTCAGATTTTAGTAACTGAAGACGGAAGGTAGTCTTTCATATGTATGCATGAGCGGACAGAACTTTAGACCCGGGGGGAAGAGCTGTTCGGGGTGGCATTTACGTAATTAAAATATATGGTTAATAGAGGTAGGGCACATCAGATTAGAGGCACTTTGATGGAAAAGCATTAGTAGTATTCGTATTTTTGGGAAGGGTTTCCAGAACTTTATCTTGAAAGTGTCTACAGGCACCGGAGTCTCTTCCCACTGGGATAGTTATACGTTTATTTGCCAAGTAAATGACTCCCACAAACCTAACATTCCGATTTAATAACTTCTACATAACTAAAGTACTTTAAATAAATGTAAATTAACATAATAAATTGTTATTACAAACCTTGAATGTAACTAGGATTAGTATCACATAACTAAAACATTAACTAAAAAACTTAAGTCACATAATAGACAAGAATAATTTTAGAACAGACATGGCATAGACGAGTGACGTAACTAATTACCGAACGATTACTAATTTGACATTTAGCTGGCAGGTGTGTTGTGTAATGTGAAAGAATTAAAATTTTCGATTAAGTCATCACTACATAACATATCAATTTCATACTTTCGCGATTTATATATAGATATATTAGCTGATGCCTGCGACTACGTCTGTGTAGAATTTTCTCATCCCCTATTTTACCCATCCAAGTTTTATTTTCGAAACACAAAGCAGCTTGTGTTCTCCAAGATCTCTTCTATCTCTCTACCAAGATTCATGAAAATTGAATCAGCGGTGTACCTAGTTGTGATAAGGGATCGTCCTTTTATCACGAGGCTCGAAAGAGGCTGAGAGGGTTCGAATAAAATCATAAAATATCACAAGGGGGATGGAGGGTGTAGTGAGATATTACGTGTATTTATATTTTCGTTGAACGCCCTCTGCCGCTTGGTAGTCGCCAGTAAGTCTATAATTTTCATATGATTGCCATCTCCTTTATTATTTTTATGACAGTCAGAAACAACCTGCAACCTTAAAGTCTGGTCATTTTTGTCATATCTGTACTTAAAGACTATATTCTAAACTTGGTAAAGACACTTTGTACCTTGTAAAAGAATACACGTAATTTTTGGGATCACGTATCGCCGGGGATGAGGATGGAGTGATTAAAAAGTTGCAAAAAAACATTACGTGATTAATGGGTGACTCCTAACATAACAAACATTTTGCATGTCACAAATTATCACGGGTATTGTTTTTGCTGTTCTGTTAATGTTTATTCTATGTGACTTCGATGTTTTTGTACTACAACTAAAACTAAACTAAAAAATAGGTACACACGGGCATGTCAGTAAGTTCTCATTTACGCGTTGACGGTGCTAACCTTCTTGGAAGTCATTAACGGAGGACTATGGCCAGCAGTGGACGTCCTATAGCTGAAGTTATCATGATGATGAAGGCAGTAGTCGACCGGTCAATATTTTTTTTTAGGGGCAAACGAGCGGACGGGTCACCTGATGGTAAGTGACTATCGCCGCCCATTGGCACCTGCAACTAAAGATTCATAAGTGCGTTGCCGGCCTTTAAGGTAGGAGTAGGGAAAGGGGGAAGAGTTGGACATTAAGTGAGGGAGGGAGTGGGACAAGGGGGCGGAAGAGGAAAGGGTTAGGGCCTCCGGTAACGTCACTCACTAGGCGAAAAACAATGCAATCATCGCTTTACTGCCGGTTTTCTGTGAAGCCTTGGTATCACTCCGGTCGAGCCGGCCCATACGTGCTGAAAGCATGGCTCTCCCACGATTAGATTATATTATTTATTTATTTTATTTGGTCATCCAACGATTATTACACTAAGCATTACAAATTACTTAACGACTAAACATGTATGAGGGCAATCACTTATAGGCTAACACCGCATGCACAATGAATAACGGTTTTAAAGGTTAAAAATAAAATAGGAGATTGATAAATGACAAATTTGACATGGTAATTAAGAATAGCAATAACGATAAAATAGGTGTTAACTAACTAAACGATTATAATATATGTACTTAATTAAAATAATAGTAGTATATCACTAGGAGTGGCTAATAATGTATGTTAGTATCGTTAGCACCGCTCACAACGTAATAAAATGTATGATAATTTGTACTAAAACAACGATATCAAACACCTATACCTTCATATTATTGTTGAGTTTGTGTTGTTTAAAAGGAATTGCTCTCTCCCCAAATGCCATTTTACTGACGTCTTTATTTTTTTAGTAAGCAAATGTATCATAGGTTCCACGGCTCTCAAACCTAATTTTCACATAACATAATTTCTCTAATCGACTGGATATAACAATAAACTAAATAGCTCCAAAATACATGAACCATTGGTTTCTACGTACATAACTTAATATACATTACAAGGTAAGTCACGCGACAACCGACTAATTCTCAAGAGCGCCATTTGACCTGTGACTCGCACACACACACATACAACACACGCACATTTACATTTGCGGGGTAACATGCACACACTCATAGTGTACGTACACGTAGTGTTATTTGTGAACTCGTGCATACAAAGAGACGAATACCGGCTGCTGCCGCTGCCGACAGAACATAAAAAAAGCTATTAGCGAATGTTTTTAAAATGTTTTTTTTTTATGTAAGTAAAGTAAGTGTTTACTAATAAGTTAAATTTTAATATTTAAATATATATATATATATATATATATATATATATATATATATATATATATATATATATATATATATATATATATATATATATATATATATAGGTACATTATACAAACGTGGTAGGTAGGTAGGTACATTATATATGTGAAAGAAGTGTAAATACAAAAGTTGTAGATCTTTTTATTACCTACAACTTTGCTATTTGACTTTTTTCCATAGGACTTGTAGTTTTGCCGGAAATCGAGATAAACCGTTTTTTCCCCTTAAAACTCACCCCCTTCCCCTTCCCGACCTCAGATCGCCCGTAAATTATTTTCCCTTTCATTTTTATAATATTCTCCTCCTTTTCCAATGGGTTTCATCCTTATATTATTTTTTTTTGGTTTCAAAAATTATCGACACTGGTCTATTAATGATAAATGTATAAATGTTATTGTATCAATGCAAAAATTACAAAGATTTCTGTAATAAAGATTATTATTATTATTATAACACACCTCTACCTATCCCCTTGAAGATATACAAGCGTGAGCATAATAAAATACGTTGACATTATATTTAAACTTTTGATAAAAGCAAACCTGTTAATACGAATGTATCATATATATCTTCTATTTTATTATTAACTAGCAGTTCCCACGCGTTTTCGCTCGCGTGTTTATATATTTTGCGCGGGACCCTAATTATTTTTCCAAAACAAAAGTAGCCTTAGTTACTTCTTATAACACCAGCTATCTGACAGTGAAAGTTTCGTGGAAATTGGCACACCCACAATCCAAATCCCAAATTTTTTGTTTGAACATTTTTAATTATAATGCTTTGACCTGTGACTGCCGGGATGATGCAATGGTTAAAACAGTCGCCGTGGACACAAATTTTTGTACCGTGTCGAACCCACAACACTCTGTGGTAGAAGACAGACTCGGGACAAAAAATTGGCAGATCCACAAATAGTTGTCCCTAGTCTCTCTTCTTGTGTGCGTTATTTGAATGTTTGTAAAATCCCCCGCGACACCGTTCTTATGCCGCGAGTTATCTTTTTAAGTAAATAGATAAAATAAATAATAAATAGGTATCTTAATGTATAAATTCCAACATTATATTGATATCTTACATTATATACAAAAAAAAAGACGATTTTAATAAGATGAAATACTGTAGCACGTAATTTACAAGGCACTCGGTCACGCCAATTTATTAGGTTAAATTGCTGTTTTTTGCACGAATTAATGCATGAATTAGACTTATTAACGGGTAATTAAAGTTTAAAAAAAACGGCATTGCGAACCTCCTTTAATTATTAGGTCGATTAGAAAATATTTTTTTAATTTATTTTTTATTAGAATACGCTTTGCGACCGGTTTGAAGTTGGGTATCCCGCAACAATTGCGCTTGTCACTGTGGCCGAGAAAGAGTATGCCGCTGTCTCGCTACCCACCACTACCGCATCAAAATCAAAATCATTTATTTAAATTGAACCCATTATAGGTATTTTTGAATTGTCAGGAGCAGCAGACTAAGTCAGTCATGAAGCTAGTTGCCTGTTCCAATAAGTAGATCCTGTGGAGAAGATCTTTTTCAACATGTTTTTACAAGTCTTTGGTTATTATATTAATAAATATTATTATACTAAACTATAAGCTCGTTCACGAGCATGACGCCAGCCATCGTCCACTTCAACTACATCAACGGGAGCCGTATTTACTGGTGTCAGTTACTGCTACCGAAAAACCCCTCCTGCCACCAATGAAAATCAAAAACATTCATTGCGACGTCACTTGTCGCTGACTTCAGTGCGGTCCGGACTACTTAGAATTCGCGTAGGTATCCTAATTCATATTAATGTGTAAGTGAGTTTGTTTGTTACGCTTTTACGCATTAACTATTGAACCGATCTTCATGAAATTTTCAAACACGTTCTCAGGGATACAGAAAATGACGTAGGGTGCCTTTCCTCCAGAAACAAGTGCGAGCGAAGCAGCAGGCAGAAGCCAGTTGTACTATAATTGAATCGTCACCAATGAAGTATTATTCCTTCCTAAGTGCATTCTGTTCAATAAGTGGAACAATGATAAATATACCTCTTACAGCGATAAAGAGAACAATTAACGCTCTTTACTCATGATTAATATCTGTATTAAATGATGCATTCCAATCAATTACTCAACGTATTCTACAGTTTATACTAACTTTTGAACACAATATGTTTGATTGTATACTCTAGAAAGAAACAAATACCCACATACAATGCGTTTGAAATAAGAATAGGAACGTCAATGACCTTACTGTCAACTGTCACTTGGAAAGTAAGGTTTGCACAGAAAACTAATAGCGTAACATTTTTTACTTCACTTTTTTAGCTCTAGTATAACCGAAACTATTGATTACATAGTTTTAAAAATAACAAGCGATCGCTTGTTGGTCGATATTCGACCATAATTTATTTAGTAATGAATGTTTTGGTTTTTTTACTGACCAGTATAACTTGAACAGTCATTGCATTCTTTCCGCACATGACAGGTCAATAAATATACTGGACATCTTTAACTTTTTAACCGACTTCAAAAAAAGAGGAGGTTCTATGTTCCACTGTATTTTTTGTTATGTATGTTCACCGACTACTCAAAGACGCCTAGACAGATTTGGAAAATTCTTCTTTTGTTTGAAAGGGTATACTTTCCAAGTGGTCCCATGGTCATCAGGGCAAGATCTGATGATGGGATCCTGGAGAAATCGAGGGAACTCTTCAAATTTTATTGGTACGTTTGAAGCGATTTGGTTATTTTGAGGCGCATTGAAGTCGGTGATACTTTTTTTTAAAGATAATTTTTGTAAATATTTTTTGTTTTTTTTTTCATGTCGATTTTTGTAAATAAATTGAGTAAGTATTTCAAAAATATCTTATGTTTTGCTCATCCTACCTAATTGGTTCAAATTGACATCTATGACATCACAATATGGCGCAAAGTCATTCCTATTCTTATTGGAACCGAATAGTATATGTACAGACCACCTTCACATTGACAGAAGAATTGAAAACTCAACCCATAAAGGAATAATAAAAGGGTTGGAATTTTGTAAGATTTTGAAATAAATCATTTAGTTTTTGGAAATGAAGGCGAAAAATAGGAGATGATGTTTGAATAAATTGATTGATAAAATATATATTAACGCGAGAGAAACCGCATGCAAAAACTAGCCTAATATAACCATAAGATTTAACTATATAGGAAATATTTTTTGAATATAATTTAGTAAAATAAAACTGAAGCTGTATGACTTTTAATGACATCATTCTACCTACACATATTTGCAAAATAAATATCTTTATCTTAACAAAAAATAATTACGTACTCAAATCGGTCGAGCCAATTTACAGTAATAGCCTGACCAATGAACCATATTTAATTTATACAGATGACTAGATTTCAAACGAGAATAGCCAGGGCCTTATAACATCACTTCATCACTACATATTATAAAACAAAGTCCCCTGCCGCGTCTGCTGTCTGTTCGAGATAAACTGAAAAACTACTGAACGGATTTTCACGAGGTTTTCTCCAATATACAGAGTGGTTCATGAGGAAGGTTTAGGTGTATAATTTATTAAGATTTTGTGTAAATTGATTGAAATATTGTGATGATTGTTGAAGATCTCTCTGCTACCCGTGCGAAGCCGGGGCGGGTAGCTAGTAGATTATAATTTACTAATAGTTTGGTCAATAACCGGTTTAGTTTTGAGAATAGGTCAATTGTATGTTTGATGAGGGGGGGGATAGAACAGATTAAATGTCAGATGTTAAATACCTGAATAAAGACTACAGATGATGAAAATCATGGTTTTATTAAGAACTAGTTGTTGAGGAGCTCGTGGATAAGTGGTATCCGAGTAGGTTAGCAGATTACAAAGTTAAGTAATACTAGGCAGGTCAGTATAGGATTGGGTGACCATTCTTAACACCTTGAGACCCTCTGTGCCTCGGAGAACACGTTAAACCGTCGGTCCCGAGTGCTATACAAACATCTGTGGCATTCGTTACGGGTAGTTGGATCCCTAAAAAGTCCGACAACCTGGTCTAACTACAGAACTTCGATATCGCCTAGTACTTGGGTTGTGAAGATCTGATGGCAGTCGTTTCACGTAAAATACCTCATCTCGGCCGTATTGTAGTTATACTGAAGGCCGACCCCAACTTAGTTGGGAAAACGCGCGGAGGATGATAAAGAACTATAGTCTATCTAATCTAAGAAGTGCCGTTTGACGTTTCATACTTTTCAAGCTGAAACAACATTGTATATTCGTAACTCACACAATTTCAATAACCTTTTCCGTGAAACCATGGAGTTATGAAGCTATTTTTATTTTATCACAAGATCTACAATTCTTAATGACTAAATTCAAATTTAAATCTTTAAAACAAGGCAAAATAACTAAAATATACAGTAGATAGTTTTTTCTTTAGACTTCGTTTCAAAGTCACGTAGTTAGGTCCTTTACCGTAGTGTTGCGACTCTTCAAATTCACTTGTATTCGAAAAATCGTTAAAATGTACGAACAATCGAACTTATTAATAACGAGTCTTTTTCAATCCAGGCATCTTTTAGTGTTTAATAATACTTCAATTTCAGCTGACATCCAACTGTCAACGAAAACGCATTATTAAAATTAAAAGATTTTTTTTTTTATATTATGTATATGTAGTATTCCATATTTTTTTTTATATATGCAAACGAGCAGACGGGTCACCTGATGGTAAGTGACTACCGTCGCCCAAGCAACCTGCAACTCAAGAGTCACAAGTGCGTTGCCGGCCTTTGAGATAGGAGTACGCTCTTTTCTTGAAGGTTTGAAGGTCGTATCGGTCCGGAAATACCGCAGGCGAGAATTTGTTCCAAAGATTGGTTGTGAGAGGCAAAAAATTTCTGGAAAACCGCACAGTAGTGGATTGCCAAGTATCCAGGTGATGGGGATGAAAGTTTTGTCGCGTTGAACGATGGCGAAACGTTGCGGCCGGTATACTCGTAAGTCCGAACAATTCCTCGGAGCACTCCCCATGATACATGCGATAGAGAATGCAGAGTGAGGCTACATCTCTACGCAACGCCAAGGGGTCAAGCCGATCTGAAATAACCTGGCAATCGGTGATTCGATTCGCTCTCCGTTAAATATCAAGAGAGAGAAGCTGGTACTGGGGTGCTCCTGCATAGATATGAGAACAGTATTCCATATGCAGCCGAACCTGCGCCTTATAAAGTTGTAGGCGGTGGGCTAGGGTGAAATACTGTCTCGATCTGTTGAGCACACCAAGTAAAACCTTAAATTTACCAACTGTTTATGGCCAAAGTCCGAACTGCTCTTTGCTCAAGTATGTGCACAACAAGTAATGACAGCGGTCGGCGAGAACCAGGACCGAATCACTTCTACGAAAATCAATAATGTAGAATGTCGGTTAGGTTAGGATGGAACTGAAAAGCCCGAAAAATTTTCTCTTTTATAAAATTTTGACATTTATCTAAACACTTTGGTATTTACTAAGATTTACTAGTAAAACCTATGATAAACCAATATACGGGCAACATACATAAATCTGTAAGACTGCAATCGATTAGTAAATACAATGAAATGATATCGATATCTCTTAAGAATCGGATATTGCAGTAATCGATTTCTTTGACCCATGCCTATTCATTAATCTGTCAGAACTGTCAAACGGTACTTCTTAGATTAGATGGACTATAGCTGTTGTAATTATGTATATGTACGGGAATTAACGCGAGAATTGCGTGAAATGGAACGCGAAAGTTTAAAAGTTAGTTAAACCAGCTGTTGGGCGTAACTTTTGAACGGGACGTTACAACTACATTTTCCGGAATAAAAAGTAGCCTATGTGCTATTCCAAACTATAATCTATCTCTGTGCTAATACTTCATCCAGATCCGTTCAGCCGTTCAGGCTTGATTGAGAAAAAAAACTTCCATTCATCCAAACTTTCGCATTTATAATAGCAGTGAGAAGAATTGAATTTTTTTAATTTAATCCCACTAATATTATAAATGTGAAAGTTTGGATGGATGGATGGATTGATGGATGTTTGTTACTCTTTCACGCCAAAAAACTGAACCGATTGCGATGAAACTTTATATGTAGATAGCTGGAGACCTGGATTAACATATAGGCTACTTTTTATCCGGATATTCCCACGGGATCAAGACTTACGCTGGTGAACTCGCGGGGCGCTTCTAGTAACACATAATTTAGTAACATTTTAACAGGTCAATTAGTGCTAGTAAAGCTAGATGATGTCGACATTCCCTATGATAGCTTTGAGAAGAAACAACAAAACAATCCCAAGGATCCATGTCTACATACATTAGAGACGTGCAAGTGCCATGTCGAGGTTTTATATGAACGAATCATTTCAGTTCTGAGGTGACCAATCACGACACCTATTTACCAATACAAATGTAAATAGACACAAGTAATAGCAAAAATCTTATCCCATACTTAACCTTTTGCTTTTCACCAAATCTTCACAATGATCGTGTATATATAAAAAGCTAAATCAGCTTGGGAATATGTCTGGAATGCAGCTGGCAACACATCAGATAGAACCCAGACAGGAACCAGTTTGTTCAACTCTTGCCTCGACCTTATTCATCCGTGCTGTTGCTACGCGTCCACAAATATGACTAATTTAACATTTTTAACAAATAATATACCTAGTTAAAGATTGTTCTTGCCTTCAAAATTTAAAGTGTCAAGGGTGTCATTAATTTGTCATAATAATGGAGGATAAAATCTTGTGTGGGAGGCAAACAGAATAAAGTCTCCAACTGAAAGCAGTACCAGTTAATGCAAATACGTTCTTTTTATGTTACTAAATAACACATACCTAATAAGTTACTCCTAGACACAGAAGAAACGATCGTGCTCATCACACAATTATTTGTATTGATTTTAAATTGAACCCACGACCTCTGGCTCAGCAATCAGGATCACTATATAACCTAAACACCAACTGGCCAGTCAGATGTCTGTCGTCTAATGTCTAATTAATGCTATGGTTATTTTCCTATTCAATGTTTATTTTGAAAGGTGCGCCATTACAAAACGGGAGTCTCCCAGTCCTTGTTACCGGAACCGCTGGCGACGCGACGATAGGGGCACCTAAATACACACTTTAATACAATTTTGTATGCAATAACAAGGCACGACGTTATTCATCAGTTTTTTTTTTTCACTTTTTATGGTAATTTGACGTTTAATAAGAAATAAAAACCATAATAAAACCAGACGGCTATTTTCAGACTGTTTTAAGATGTTATATGAGAATAAAATAATTTCGGACATAGGAAACTACAAAATTAGACTACTTTTAGAATTTTGTATTTTTTTTAAGAATTATTTATTTGAAATAAAAACTTATTAGATTTGATACTAATAAATAAATACTAAAAAAAAATGGCACCAACTAAACTGTGCTTAAATGCAGTTGTAAGCACGCTGCACAGTTGAGCTAACAGACGACGCTTCGCTTCCGCGCTAACGGCGAAAAATGCTAAAACTAGCTTTAGAAATGCAAAGAAGGCGTGAAGTGTCGTATGAGAGCCTTAATTTTAAACATTTTAAAAAACGATAACTTAAACAGTTTGTTGTTTTTGAACTACATTGCTTGTGCCCCTGTCTTTTTCACTTTTCACTCTCACGAACGTGCGTGTGGAATACGTACCACGAGTTTAATATTCTACGTTGTGGTAATTAGTCTACAGACACTATACATTGCAGTTTTGTATTAAACAATCACAACATTCATTGCATGGTCTGGTTTAATATTTAATATAAGTCAGTAAAGTATGCAGCACTATCTACTGCCACTATTTGACGCGAATTTTGTAGGAGAACGTGTATTTACATCATATTTGGTCAAAGATTTAATAACCTTGTAAATACTGGCCTTGATTACATCCACCTGTGGTTTTAGTGTAGTAAAATTGCTCAATCAAATTATGTAAAGATTTAGATAATGCTTCCAGTTATTATTAGTCATAATCATAACATATTATAAGTGGAGGTGAAAGCGAACAGCACGTTGCTATCCTTTATGTAAACACAAAATGGGAATACTAAGAATAGGAATATATATCACTTACTTTTGTCTCAAGTAAGTAGTATATAAACAATTTCTTTTTTTTTTTTTATTTAAAATTTGAAATAGTCTTCCCTTTTCTTGAATAATAGAATAGACGTTTATCTTCCAAGTTCAGTGGAAACTTACGATGAAGAGACGATAGACGCCTATCCAGAGAAACCTATTCACTCAGCACTTAAACTTTCCAGGATATACGTATATCTTCGTGATATTCTAGATCCACGTACTAAATTGTGAGGCTAAAGGTGGTAAAACTAGTTGGCGCAGAGGAATCCTGAAACGTGAAGTCTGTGAAGCATCCCCAACCCAGGATAGGATCTCCACCATTCAAAAACTCTTGTAAGTACAAATCAAGTCAAGTTACATGATTTCTATTCAGTTGAGATAGTAAAGCAGACATTAAAAATAAAGTAATATATCAGTGTCAATCATGGCTTATCATGTCTTCTGTTCATGGCTATCTAGATGCGGTAAGCCAGAAGCCAGGTATTTATAAAAATTTCACAAACACCATTCCTAGTAGTTTGATTGATCACTCTATCTAAGATGATGGTCTTATGAACCTCTAAGGGGACTCAACATTTTGGTCCAACGCCGCCTTTGTTAATAACACTGTTTTAGTCTCTCTCGGTTTGTATTAATATGATTCAGGTAATGAAACTTAAACCTATTACATGCTTCATGAAATTTTAAGGGGACCTCGACCTTTGGTCCAACGAGCCGCCTTGCTACTAACACTGTTGTCGTTTTACAGAAAGTAATTCATGTTTCATTATCTTTTGGTATGTATACAACTTATGTGGCAAACAAGCATGCAGCTGGCCTGATGGTAAGCGGTTACCGGTAGGTACGTATTAACACGTAATATTTTATATGACAGGCCTTTTGGTCTAGTGGTTAGTGATCCTGACTGCTGAGCCAGAGGTGGGCTTCATTTCAATTCAGAACTAATTGTATAATAAGCATAATCATTTGTTCTACGATCATATTTTGTTCTGTATCTGGGTGTAATTTATCTTTAATTTGTATGTATTAAGTAACACATAAGTATGCTTATCAGCAGTCTTGTTACCATAATACCTCTACTCCCCCCTCTACTCCCCCCTCTCCCCTCTTCCACCTGTCCCCTACTCCTACCTTAAAGGCCGGCAACGCACTTGTGACTCTTAAGTTGCGGGTGCCCATGGGCGGCGGTAGTCAATTACCATCAGGTGACCCGTCTGCTCGTTTACCCCCTATACCATAAAAAAAGTTATTATTATTATATTTGAGGTTTTTACCCCCGCTACACGATATCAGTATGAGAAAACATATCCCACTACCGGTCACAAAGCGTGCATTCCTCGGCGTCGAACCCGCTAACAACCTATTGAAGCACAAACTGTTCATCATCACCGAGAATACACAATTAAGGCCCTTATCAAAATACCTTCCCACCTTTTTTTACTGACTCCTACCACTGTACAAGTAAGACAGAAAGTTAGTTAAAGAATAATACAATTAAATGGGTATTTTTTTAAATAACTAACTGGAGATCGCTCTGATCTCAATAAATCTATACTAATAAGACTAATATATATATACTAAGGTTATATAGTATGTAACTTTGGACCCTGGCAGTGATCATAAACGCTGGTGGCTGTGTGTTGATAACAATAAATGTTTTCTTTTTATTGATGAACGAAACCTCATAGACTGACAATGTGAATGGTATTGAACTAATTACGAGTACCACCGCGTCGAGTATTTTTGATTCGAATATCTAACACGTATCTAACACGCACACAATTATTAATGTTATCCATTACTTCTATAGAGTTGCGAGCGTTCTTTAAATGTGATTACCGCGTAAGGTAGTTTTGTGTGTATGTGTGTCTGTGACATCGTTGCTCCTAAGCGGATGGACCGATTTTGATTTCATTCTCAAAAAAATCTGTTTAACCGTTCGGAGATCATTATCTATTTTGTAATCGTTAAAGGGATTTTTGAGTCGAGGGTATTTTTAATTGGTGCTTGTTACTCCTCGCTTGCATTTTCAGAGTATAAAATAAAATAATGTCCGGTTTCAAATTACTGCGAGTGCTATTTTGGTTACAACAAGTATTTCTTCATTTCACTTGCTCTATCAGAGTATAAACAATATCGAAGGACTGATTAACACACTACACAGTATTTAACAGTAAAAATATCGATACAGTTTCAAATAAATAATGTACGCACTTTTTATCATTTGCACTAATCAATGTGTATTGATAATCAATTAGGCTTTTTACAAAAGTGCTCTCACTTTGCAAGCCAAATAATGTCCGAACTGGATTCACTGTGTTAAAGAAAATCTTATTAATATTATAAAAGTGAAAGTTTGTGAGAATGTATGGATGTTTGTTACTCTTCCACCTCTGGATGAATGTTGGCACAGAGATAGATTATAGTCTGGAATAGCACATAGACTAAATTTCCACGCGAACAAACTCGCGGGCTACAGCTATTAGATATATTCAAATGTTAATAAAGATTAAGAAAGTAACCAGTGATACGTCAACATAATATTATCTCATCTGCTGTAATATTTCCTCAACTTCGTGATAAAACAACACGTAACATACGTAAGCGGCTAATCCTTGGATTACCGCAAGACGCGTCCATGTTTTATATCTTCGTAAATCCACGACTATATGATAGGTATTTTGAAGTCTACAGACACACACGGCTGCCATTTTGTTTAATCGTTATATAATTTTGGTTACATTTTGATATAAATATCTATACTATATAATACTCGTATAATAAAGTTGATGAGTTTTTGGTTTGTTTGTTTAAATGCGATAATCTCTGGAACTACCTGTCTGAATCAAACAAATCTTATTGTATAGAATAGAGTATTCATTGAGGAAAGTTATGGGCTGTGTAACATCTCGCTATGACCCTTAGGAGGTCAACAGAGACCATAAATGCGAATAAAGCTGTGTGGAAAGACTATTTACATTATATATAGTTCTTTACGATCAATGATTTTGTCTCCGTTTTGCTTTCTCATGTTCAACAACCATCATCATATTTCAACCAATTTACACAAAACCTTAACAAATTATATACCTAAACCTAGACCTTCCCCATGAATCGCTCTATCTATTGGTGTAAACCGCATGAAAATCCGTTCAGCCGTTTTTCAGTTTATCCCGAACAGACAGACAGATGCGGCGGGGACTTTGTTTTATAATATGTAGTGCTTATTCTAATTTTTAACCGACGGAAAAAAGGAGGTTCTCAATTCGACCGTATATATATATATATATATATTTTTTTATGTATGTTCAGCCCTCACTCCGTTATTTATGAACCGATTTGATTATTCTTTTTTTGTTGGATAGGGTTATACCTCAAGGGGGGTCCCATGTCAAGAAAGTCAGGATCTGATGATGGGATCCTGATAAAATTGAGAGAAACCCTCGAAAATTTTAGGAACGAATAGTGTTTCTGTTTACTTTTCATTACTTTATCAGGTATTTGCGTTTAGAAATCAACACTTCATGTAGCTGAGCTGATGATGAAAAAAAATCATGAAATAAAAATATTTTTAACAAGAAATTAAACCTATTTTGAGTCGGCGCCAAATAATAAAATGATTAATAACCGACGTAGAGCCTACGTAGGTACATATAAAATTTTGATAATTAATCAGTTTGTTGTTTGGCGCCGACTCAAAATAAGTTTATATAAAATTTGATAGTTTATGTAAATAAGCTCAATACTTAAGACTTAAAGTTTATTTATTTTTTGCTTTTTAGTTCTTTTCGTCGGTTAAATTTTTTGTTAATAATTTTTTTATAAAATATTGTCTTCGATGTAATATTTATGTCGAATATTAACGTGAATCTTCGAGCGATGAAGAGATAAATTTTATCATATAAACTTTCGGTCTAGCCTGTCCGTACCTGTACCCAAGAGTCAAAGACTCTTTAGCATTGGATTAGCTGAGTAAGTACTGTTATGTTTTGTGCCGTTGTATTCGAAAATACCAGACACAAAAATAGAAAAGAAACTTGTTCTTATCTTTAATGATTAAATTTTGTTTGGAAACGTGTTAGTTCGTTACTGGAAACATGTTTCAACTACGGATACAGCCAAGCGGCGATGATGTAATCTAAAGCTGTATAATAGACGTAAAAGTCTCCACTATGACTAGACATTTAATTCAGCTATCGCATGTTTATTCAACGCGTGGCTCACCAAAACCACCTCAGTCAACTTGTTCAGGTTATTTCATCTAGCACTGGAGTTGTTAATTAGATTTATTACTCATGTGTCGTCTGACTCTGACGCGCCAAATCGTCTTGTCACCCCTTAATAAAGAACTCTCATCAAGGGTCTGAAACGTGTCGGGCGTCCCTGATATTAACACGTGAGTGATGTGAGTAAAAGCATTTATACAAGGTGTATCTATCAATGTGACACTTGCTTAAATAACTCTAGCATGCAGTTACAATAAGACTTTTTTTTATATAAACTCCGTTTAAAATTTATGACCGTTGAATTTCCAAATATCCTCCGTTTCTAATAAAAGCAGGTGAAATGTGTAAAGTTAAAGATTTTAAATTGTATATTTTTTGTATATTTTTTGGAATTAAACACTCCGTTTTTGAGAAAATTCAATAAACTAACATGCATATTTTTTTAGTTAGGATAAGATTAAGGTTAGTTAGCTAAGTTAAATACACCGTGTATTTGATAAGATAAATATGAATACCACTCAGGAAAGCTTTTATTCCAGCTGAGAAGTCTTACCGTGTCTTTAACAAGAGTCTCCACTCTAAAACTCATCTAATCCAAAGTCCAGTCCTGGAATATGTGGCCAAAACTTGGCCATAACCACCTCACTTATTTTGCAACCATTTTGTATTCTTACAATTACATATACAATTCTTAAGTATTTTTATCCGATAATACTTCGCTAGAAACCATGCAAATTAAAATTCGCTTCGTTCAAAACTAAACCTCTGGATTACCTGTCCTATATCACACAACCAGCTATTTGGGTTACACCTACGCGAGAAAAAGACACAAATATCTTTCTTAGTAAGGTGAAACGAGACAGAAGAACACCGTTAGGAAAGTAGTTTAGACTACTACATTTACGCATAATAGTGATGATTGGTGTCGATCAGATCAATACGTGTCTTGCCGAGAGTTCAGTTGCGATAGAGGCTCAGGAGCAATAATACTAATGTCTTGGGATGAGATAATGGACCCGGAGGATGAGAAATCAAATTGCTCTGTAACGCGGCTCAATCGTAGTAATGGAATGATGTAATTACTTATTTATTTGAAGATGTTTTAACTATGAAAGAGATGAATTTCATAACTTGTTTTATTTACAATATAATTAACCGTGTACTATGGAAGTGTTTTTCTTTATTGATAAGTAAAGTTGTTATAGCTAGAAGAGGTCGGATGGGATAGATTTGGCAATACAAATGATGTGCACTTGTCACGCCTCGCCATAAAAAAAAACAACGCACAACTTCTCCTACAGCCGCTAAGAACAATAATACCGAAACTTATTTTTAAATTTGAAAATGGAATCGACTGCAGAGTTACCATATTCAAAAAAAGAATATACGGTATTTACGAGTAACTGTTTAGTCAATCTCTTTAATAAACGTCAAAACGGTGAAGTCATCAGACACCTGTCTAAACTAACATTATAAACAGAAAACATTTGTGTTTTTGTATGTATGTTTGTGATGTTTTCACACAAAAACTACTGGCCCGATTGCGATGAAACTTGGTATGTAGATAGTTGGAGACCTGGATTGATATCCCCATCGGGACTTACGCGGGTGAAACCGCGAGACGCTACTAGTATAAAATAACTTCATACTTCACTATTGTCAAATCATTTACTTTTAATGGTTGAGTTTAAAAATTTGTTATTATAAGTACCTAGATATATTTTTCGTTTTATTTTACATTTAACTTACTTAAGAGAACTGTCAAATATATAATTTATTTTTACCATAGCTGTAACTACTCTATTATCAAAATCGGAGTCAGCGTTTAGTGTTAATGTTTTTAATTCATCAAAAGCCTATAGACAGACCCGCCGTCCTCTTGGTATAAAAGTAAAAAAAAGCCGCGCCGTTTACCTGACCAAACCCTGGTGACTCATGAATTCATCTTTATATAGCTACCTGCCTTACGTCACTTTACTCTGTCTTTGTGGTAAACTAGTTTTTGCTAGCGGCTTCGCTAGTGTTAATGTAGATTGGTCTGACGAACGTCTAAAAGTTATTTTTCTATTCCTCAAGAGCAGTACTTTTTTTTCTATAAAAGGTGTGTATGCAAATTTCATGACGATCGGTTGAGCAGTTTAGGCGTGAAAGCGTAATAATACATTCTCATTTATAATTAGTTAAGATAATTTATTGGTAAAATCATTATTAATAGTCTAAACGGCTCCAATGGTGCAACTCAGATATTGCAAGCGCAGGAGTTGACGAGTCGTGGAGCGCTTGGTTCAAATTTTACCAATCAAGAAAAAAAGGAAGAAAGAAAAACATTTATTTAGTACACGCATAAAGAAAACAAAAAACTATTTCTAAAATTTATAATAAATTACTTTCTAAATTAAAAACAAAGGGAGAAGAAAAAAAAAGAAACAGGTCCAATTCTGTGCGAGGCTAAAATGGCCGCCATCTCAGCATATGCTGCATGTATGACATGAAGCGCTGGTTTTCAGATGGGGCCTCGGAAGTCGTCAAAAATACAAAATAAGCAGTTAACCCATAACAATTACGAATCAGGTGTAGATTTCTATGTATATCAACAGCTGAGCAAGGTAAAATAATAATCTTTACACCATGTAAAGTACATGAATGTACCACACCTTTAAAAGTACAGTTTGTTCGGAACCAGTAACACAATGAATCGATATTAGTATTTTTTAAATTAAATACATATTTAAGGTTAAGTTGAAAAGATTATGATAACCATTCGGACATAGACATAGTAGACCATAGACACGTAACACCATTGATGGTGCACATGTTTTCAGGCAACTGCTTATAGTCAAATGAGCCCTGTGCATGCTTTCTAACATAGTTGAATAAAAAAGTCGTAACATTCATAGACACATAAAAGTACGCAGTTTTCATCTTCGAAAATCTTTCACGAAATCACGAAATCTTAGGCACGTTGTGCACTTTTGCTAAGGGGAAAAGCACTGAACTTGCACCGTAACGCTAATAGTACATATATAGATCCACTAGAGGGCGCTAATTTAAACATTCATTTCTGTCAGCTCCTGCCATCTGATTTTTTATATTATATATCGCTTTTATTGAAGTTGTTGTGTTTACAACAACTTCAATAAAAACGAGTCCACACAAGTCGGATACCTTAGAATATCCAGCAAAAGTAGTAAAATTCGCAAGAATTTACTAATTATATCAAAAATCAAGCAAGCAATTTGCAAGAAGTACCTACCGGAGTGACGAGGTTCAACCGCTAACGCCATTGAAAAGATCAAGTGCCCTGGACATTAGGCTGACACAAATAATTAAAAAACAGTGTTTAGCATAAATATTTATTGTAAAAGACCCAACATTCTAGAGGGACCTTCTACCTTTATTCAGGTAATATTACATTTAACGTAGCTTAGGATTTTATAAGGTCAGTAACATTTATTTTATTTTATAATATTAAAAGTTTTGATATACATAGTTATTTACATTAATTTATTCTTACATAGCACTAGGTTGTAACTTAATTTGTAAAATATAGTTAGCAGGTACTTAATGATACAGTACAGTAGCATTAGTGTAATGTTGCATTAGTTAACTATTTAATTTTTCATTACAAATGTTAAATAATAGTACAAACCATTAATAGCTGCACCGTAAGTCCTTTATAAGACTATTATCTTATCTTATTGTAAATAATTTAGTAATCACTTACATTATTTTAAACCTTATACCTACTACCTTACTTATCACAATTAATTAAGACAGTCATTTTATTAAAATTTATTTGCTGTTTAATCATTAAATAAACCCATATCAGTATTACAAGGAATAACATTAATAAGTATTTATAATTTTTTATTATATAGTTTCAGGTCCACGACACTCCCCTTCCAAAATGAGCGATATTAAGGAACTAAACAAGAAGCGCGGTAGTTATAAAGGCAGATTAACCTCATTTGGGAATTATTTAGCATCTTTAAAGAAAATAGAACTAACACCCTGTCAGGTAATGGAACTACAATTGCGAGTAGATAAACTAGAAAAACTTTATGACGAATTTAGCGAGGTCCAATTAAATTTAGAATGTTTATGTGACAACATTGACTCTGAATCCCTCGAAAGATCTTCGTTTGAAAGCCAGTATTATGGTTTGATGGCCGAGGCTAAGGTTATGATCACAAATTATTCACAAACGGACAACGATTCTAAATGTGGTCATAGTGTTGTTATTGGCTTGTTAAGTTACCCACAATTAAGTTACCTAAGTTTGTAGGTAATTATGATAATTGGCTCGAGTTCCGAGATACCTTCTCCAGTCTTATTCATGACAATGACGACATTGACGAAATCAATAAATTTCACTACCTTAGGTCATCATTGGAAGGGTCAGCAGCTGTCGTGATACAGGTGATTGAGTTTTCGGCACAAAACTTCACCATGGCATGGGAACTTCTTTGTGAACGATTTGACAATAAACGTTTACTCATACAGAACCACATCACGGCATTGTTCAATGTCGAAGTCGTCGCAAGGGAGTCCTCAATTAAAACGGGTAATAGATAATGTAAATAAAAATATTAGAGCACTAAGTACGCTAGGCGAACCTGTTGAACACTGGGACACGTTACTTATAAATATACTTAGTCAAAAGTTAGACTTAAAAACGTTCCGAGAATGGGAGGAGTACAAAGGGCATTATGACAAAACAAAAACAATTACATTTGAACAGTTCATACAATTTATGCGAAATCCTGCAGACTTAATAGAAACACTTGAATTATCGCGTCATTCAGTAAACGGCTAGACTGCGTGAGGAGTAGACCCTCTTTTATTTGCCTAAGTTACCTAGCCTTACCTGAGTTTTATACATGGTTTTAAACTTCAATAGAAGCTCCACTACAAAGAGACAAACAAGATTCATAAATAGGATTTAGCCTGCGAAAGAATGAGATAGAATACAAGTATACAGTGTTTCCTATAATCTTGGAAAAGAGACAAACATATAACATAAAACAAATAAAATATATTCATATATAGGATTTAGCCTGCAAGAGAATGAGATAGAAGGTAGGTAAAGATTATAGGAAGCACTGTGTACTACAAGTACACAGTGTTTCCTATAATCTTTACCTTTGCGCCTGCGTACTACGAAACGTCATGAAATCGTGATGTCATTTTTGTGCATTTGCGTATTAAAATTGGTTGGTTAATTAGTTTATGTTAATTATTTAACACATCTGTGTTAATTTGACCAATAACTTTTATATAAATTAAATAAAATTAAATTTATTAACATTAGTAAATTATTTGTGTTGATTTTAGTTTTTATATCTCATTCTCTCGTAGGCTACTTTTCTGAAGTTTCACTTCTGCTGTGTGTGAATTGCACTCATACTTTTTTTTACAAATCTTATTCTTATAGTAAAAGTCTATACTCAGCAGTGGAGGTCTGAGACATAGAGTATGATAGTGTTTTTAGTATTTCTCGCCTATAATATACCACTTATAAACGCTAGAAAAACGCCTTTTTAATATAATTCAATTTCTTTGACTCTCAATCTCTACTTTTGGCCACTCTGTCCTCCTTAACCTGAAGATATGAACCACATGCCTACTCCAAAACAACACTGTCGCGGGCAAAAGATAGATTGAAATTTATATAACATCGTGAACTGAGGTATTTATTATATAACCTGTAGCCAGTCTCCCCTAACGAACGAGGATATGAAAATCACCTGCCATACATACACACATTAGTGTATAGCGAAGTACACAAGTGGTCATATAACGGTGCTCGGTAAATTGCGCGAGCGTCCCGCGGGAAGCAGCGCAATTGCTTCGGCCTTGCGCTTCCACTCCTGCGCATCTTGTAACACGATCGTATTTATAACAGTAAATATGCAATAGGGTAATAACTGTAAGATTATATTACATTCATGTATAATATTTGCACAGTAAAAACTTTTGACAAACTTAAAGAAAGGAATGTCTGGGCTGAATGATTTTTGTTGTCGTGTGTCGAGCGGTGAACTTATGGAATAGGTACGATTTCTAGTTGTAGATCTTGGTTTTTGAAGTGAAAACTTCTTTAGACACGTTTATGCACTTTTCCTATGGGGAAAAAGCACTGAACTCTTGACCGTCACGCTAATAATACATATATAGATCCACTAGAGGGCGCTAATCTAAACATTGAGTTCTGTCAGCTCTTTATTAATTAATGTCGCCAACCTGCTAATGTGTTTGTTTGTTTCGTTTAAGTTTTCACTTCTGTTAGCAGGCCCATGACTGCCTATTTTTTTTAAATACTTTTTTTTTAATATTGGCTGTAATCGTGCACAGGACGGGACACAATACAGTTTTGCACTAATTGGAGTTACCCGAGATAAACATCTGCACGTTGCCGGATACAGTTGTTGCACATGTTTTGTTGTACTTCTGTTTACGAGTAGGACATTGCCAAAACTCCGTTGGAGATAGCGGATAGGGCTGCCATCAGATTTGCATCCATTCCGCTAAGTGTCCGCTATTTGACAACATTTTTTTAAGAGACCTCACTAGGTTTCCCTCTTCTCTTCTTACGCAAGCGTTTAGCGTATCTGGCAGAGTTTACAAAAATGATAGTAATGAGTGACCCACATCACTATGTGGGTCACTCATTACTATCATTTTTGTAACTTGTGGAACTCCTACGCGTGCACTGACGACAGCTTAACATTAAGACTTCCGGGTGCTTGATTGCTAGCTATAATGATTGTCTTTAATGAGAGAATAATGATACAAGGCTAGTACTATGTTCAGTTTAGATTACGTATCGTTATCGTTAACGAAAATGAACGTATCTAATTAAACATACATTGTACAATGTACCTTTGTAAATGACATAATAATCCAAACTGAACGTCGCGTAACACCTACTATCCTGACGTAAACATCTTCATTTATGACAATTACGGTATGGCCGGGACTCTAAATTATAATTAATGACTTATATTTAACAGTCATCGAAGGCCTTATGTTGTCTTTGTCCATATCAATGGCTCCCGTTACATTTGACCCGTTGTCTATGATTACGCAAGTGACATTCCGTTAATTCAACGCCAAATTGGGGCACTGGTGGACACATCGTTCGAGTTGGTAAGTCATTTGACTTACATTAACCAATATTCTGTGATTATCGCAAAAACGTTTGCAAATTCAAAATCCATTGGTTCCTGTCCCTGGTCTGTAAACACAGTATATTTAATATTATTTTATATGTATGTATGAATATGAAATATTAAGTATAAAATTTATTTGACGTTTCCTTTTTTTTTAAATATTTTTTTTTTTATTTTAATATCTTAGTTTATATACCTGAACTAGTGTTGCCATAGCTTATAGAATATTTTCTTTCCTTTTCCTTACTCAACAATTATGCAGATACTGCTAATAACTTAAGAGGTTGACGTTGCAATTTTTTTTTAAGTCATGAGGATCAAATATAAAACCGTTTTTTGACATGTCCCAGAATATAGCTAACTTGTAATTTTTTGTAAAAAAAAAACTTCGCTGAATAGCTTCTACTATTTCGTCTAATGAAACAATTTGAAGCTAATGATTCTTCAGCATTATGCAAATCAGTTAAAACTTCAGATAATAGCAACAATTTGTTTCTCTGATCTGAGTTTAAAAGTTTATCTTTTATTTTATTTCTTAATAGGATTTAAACAATTTTTTTCGTCATCTAACGCTAAATATTAATTAAAAAAAACACTTTTTTTCATTTTTTGTTTAGATAACACGTAAAAAAATCTAACAAAACCTTCAATTTATTTCTGTCCTGAATAACAAACAAAAAGTTTTTTTGTACTATTCCATACGATCTATAACCCCTTCATTTCACGAAAAAAAATAACAAATACCGAATTGTAGCTCTAGTGATCCGTGTAATATCATATTTCTTAATCAATATAGTTTAATATTCCTACTTAATTTTATAAAATAAAACCATTTATAGTTAACCTTAACTGAGGACGATGCCACTACAAAGAATATGACTAACTACTAGCACTGTTGTTTCCTATCCGCGATTTTAACTTTCATATTTTTTGAATATGAAACGGCCTATATCCATAACAGTCTTTTGACCAAAAAAAATCAGTAATACACAAGTATTTAAAAAATTTGACTGCGTAAATAGCGCATAAGACGGAAACAAGATAAGATAAAACATCAAATCACATATATGATCAGTAATTGCAGTCGGAGACATCAATTTCATGTTTTGCTATCAATTCCTTCTAAATATACCTATACCTACCTCCGAATGCTCCTCAACATAACTTTCCTTTCCTGTCGCAATATCTAATAATAAACATAATTTAAATTTGCCAAAGAACAAATGTTTACCATCATTCTACAGATGTCATTAATCAAGCATAAAACACGAATCATTGCCATGTCATAACGTTTATTACAAATACATATAATACTATTAAACATACTATAATTATTTCAATAACTAATAAAATAACATCATGCTACGACCCACTACAGATGAGCAGTAAACATGGTTGAAGCCGTGAAGCACAGCTGGTAACACATAAAATTTTAAATACACAAAATGCAAACATAACAAAATATTTTAGTACACGCCTCATAAAATTTCTCCGCTTCGTTGCGGACTGGTAAAGTGGTAATTTACTCAAAAAGGCTGGTAGCATTACCATTTTGAAAGTCAATGTCAATACTCTGCAAGATTTAACATGCACACAATGCAACAAGAATTGTATGGCACATATAATCTCCTTACTTTCAGGCAAAATATTTCACGTGACATAATTATTTTTAGCAAAAATGATCGCCTCACTTAAAACGTTTTAAAAAAAGTGATGTTTACAAGACGATTTGAGAAAAGCAAGTCTATATGATCCAGTCTTGAAGGAACGGTGTAAGTAGCGGAAAAGTGGTATACTGCCTTTGTAGGTACTTGAATTCGCTTTTGCCAACGTGAATGCACATCGATAATAATATATCGATACCAATATGTAATATGCTGATGCTATCTCAGATAATGTGCATTAAATTGTGTACAGATTAGCAACATTTATCCACTTCAAATCAGGATTGTTGAAAAATCGTTTAAAAATACAAACCGAATTTTCAAATGTATCGATAACAGCAAAGTCATGGTAACGTTATCTATCCAGTATTGTTACTCGGCGCTGTCCTTGAAATTGCTTACAGCCGCGCGGTACGTAAACACACGAAAGGGCTGCCCGCCTACATTATTTTAATTTTATCTACCTACTTGAGTTTCTTTCTAGTCTTGTGATTGTAGGTAAATATTATATTATTTATTTAAAAAAGAAATTCGTTGTGAATGAAATAGGAAATGTTCAATAAAATTATATGTTGTGTTTTTGATCCGTAGATTTTTTTAAAAAAACCACCAAACAAACAAAAATATTGATGCCTCGACTGAGACATACGAAAAGCTTTATTGTTAACTTTAATAATATAAAAAATCCATTGCCATATTAAGTAAGTACTTGTACTTATTTCAATCAAATACACAAATCGAACGCTTACTGCTTAAAAAACCATCACACCGTTCGTTCGTCACTGCGGGGCGACACATTCGCGACTGGTTGAGTACCGAGTGTATACCGCACTCGATACTCTGCTTACGTTCCGACCGTTTGTATGAAGATAGAATGCTGGATATAATAACATTACCGTGGCAAAGGATTGCTCAAATCTAAATGTCAAACTGAGAAATCTCGAGTCGTAAAATTTTTGTAAAAAATTTGACTCAATAATCTTCACTGTTGTTATCATTTCCTATTGTATTTATTTCAGACAGAACAGCAAATGAGACTAGAAAATAAAACAGTAAATAATATCAGATATTAATAATTACTCTTTGCTGTTAAACAAATTAACATGCAACAATGTTAGACGTCAAAACTGGACTGTTGGTCTAGTGTGTCCGTTGTTTGTATGTTTGTAAAGTCCCCCGCAACACAGGAGTAACTCCTAATGCGGGATTGTCTTTTAAAAAAAAAAAAAGTTATATCATATAAGTACTTAATTGTTTCTACATAACCTATCGTTTTGACATTCAATAAAAAGATCTATTAATAAAATTACAATAGTCATAAATTTACAACAAATTTTAAACAAATTACAAATAGTTACATTTCTTAAATATCAATTTCATTTTTAAAGAAGATATACAAACTAAAGTATGTATTATACATATACATACTAATTTTGTGAGTGTGACGCGTAATAATCGAGGCAAGGGATGAAATTTGATAAACGGGCCGAGACTTGTCTGCTATCAAAAAACCCAAAAAAAAAATTTGGTCTCTCCGTTTATTTCGGCTAATCTCCAAAACGGGTGGACCGATTTTCACGGGACTTTCACTAGCTGGTGTTATAAAGAGTAACTTAAGCTACTTTACGAAAATATATAAATATGTATACGCGAGCGACAGTCTAGTTTTAACCACTCATATCTAATACCTCAATCTCATTAATTGTTTAAGTATGTACAACACGCAATCCACCTATCACCACTCTCGGATTGTATGTTTAGAATCTAATATGTACAACGTGTGAACCATATCTACATTCATTTGAATCTTTACGAGGTTATTTACACACTGTGTTATTTATAAGGCACTTAAGGTGAAGTCATTTTTAGAATTCTAAATATAAATGTAATTGGCCTAGTGGTTAGTGACCCTAACTGCTATGCCATAGGTCGTGGGTTCGATTACCACCCGAGTCTGAGTGTTCTTTGTGTCCGTTGTTTGTATGTTTGTAAAGTCCCCCGCGGCACAGGAGTAATACTTAATGCGGGTGTTGTCTTTTTCTAAGAAGAGAAAAAAACACCGTATCACCTGCACCTTGAGTGTGTTTTCTAAAAGACGGAAGGTTTTTTAAAAGACATTGGGTGTGCCAAGAACATTTACAATCTTTTAAATTTAAAAAAACTCCCCTGCTGAACATAGGGGTCATAAAATTATCTATTGAACCAGTTTCTAGTGTAAATATGATATTCTAACTTCCACGCCACGAAGCAGAAACTAATAAGATGTTATCTTTTATGACAGGCATGCGCTCGAGTTCACTCTCATGACAATCACTGGTTTCTCCTTCAGAACCACTTATCTTGGAACAAACAAACCGTCTATTCATGCTGTATGAACACATCTCATTGTAGTCTGCATTTCTGTGGAGATAAACGTCTTTATAGAAAACGATTTTATTTAATCTATCCGAATGCCATTCGTTCCGATAAATTATTCTTCTGACTCAGTTATTGGAGACACATATTGGAAACTAATATCATTTTTTTTTTTTGCGTGTGGAAACCCTCTCGGGGAGTCACCCCACCGGGGTTTTCGGTGGGGCGGTGTGTCGGAATCGAACAGACTAAAACCACACGGTGTGCCGTGTTAAGTAGGAGGGATCCGGGAATAGCTTTTATTAAGACATCCGGAGGACACTAAGACCCTGCTGCAACGTACAGGGCAACAACTCGAGAAGAAGTTGTCTCTGAACTTCTGGACTGTCTTAAAAAATCTCTAGTGGTAAAGTAAAAGCCTTATTTGTCTCTTCAATTGTTTTGAACTGTACCGAGTCCGTCATGAGTGGTCATGACTGTTTAATATCACCATTAGGGCTTGTTGAAAAATGCCATTGGGTACGGTAAACACTTTAGATGGTTGATTTTTATCATACAGGGTTTGAGAACATTCTGGAAACAAAAATAATACTTCAAGAAAACTTGAGCTTCAGCGGTATTTTAGGAAATAATATATAATTTATTTTTCGACATTGCTGTACATAACTTTCAATTATCATCAGTGTACCGAGAAGTCGATTTCGATTAAGTAGCGTAGAACTATTGTAACTGTCTTTAAAAATATTAATCCTAAAGTGATGGAGTAATTCTATCCACGCTCTTATAATATAATTTCTTTACATTAGACTATCAGAATTAACAGTGACCCAACAATGAGCGAGAATACGGCTCAACAGTAAAATGTCTGCCACGAGGCTAGTCATCTCCGATATGCTCGTCCTTCATGAAGAATGATCTGCTTAATAGATATGATTAAGCTTGATAAATGCTTTGGTATGACATGGCTAAAAGCATTTGTACACGATATATATATATATATAGTTAGCGGAAACGAAAACTTTGGTAGGCGGGGCTTAGTCGTAACGTCATAGTGGCGTGATGTGGGGGAGCTAACAGTTGCGGAGGGGATCAGGAAGGAAGGTGGAAGCGCGAGCGGTGGCTCTCGTCCACTTTTACTGCGACCACCGGAGCAGAAGGACGTTCACCATAGTCGTATTGCTTTGCAATATTTCTGATTTTATTTTGTGTGTAATATTATTTAAGTCTCAAATATTGTTAAAACCACGCATTAATGATAAATTTAACTAAAAAGTGAAAAATAAATAATAAAACCAAAGTAAAAATTAAAAAATAAATATGTAATAGTTAAAAAAAAACTATAAAACACGCTTTAATAGAAAACCAAACTAAAAAGTAGAAAATAATTTTCAATAAATTTAAATTAAGAATTTGTGATTAGCAAAAAAAATCTTTTATTGTAAAAAATCATGGGACGCTTTTTAAGATATTTTCATTAAGACTACTTTAACAATAATTATTTATTACAATTGACATCAATCACCCCTGGCTTTTTTACAATAAAATATTCTTTTTTTTTATTAAACGTAACGTGCCATCACCGTTTGGTGATGTTTTAAAATCAACTCTACTATAAAAACCATACGTATCTCCTTTTTGCGACCTGGTCGAAACCTCGTAATTTCTTTTTATGGGATAGCGGGCAATCGAACAGACGGGTCACCTGATGGTAAGTTACTTAAGTGCAACTGAAGAGTCACAAGTTCTAATCTTTCTCTTGTAAAACAATTAACTAAAAACAAGAAAACAAGTATGATAATAATATTTGCGGGCGAAAGCATCCGTTTTGTTTTACTTACTGCTACTGTTATATTTATGAGGAATACAGATAAGTAATTTATTAATTAGTAAGTCCTAAGAAATCCTCTTTTCTTTAATGGTGTAGGGGGCAAACGAGAAGACTGATCACCTGATAGTAAATGACTACCGCTGCCCATGGGCACCTGTAACTCAAGAGTCACAAGTGCGTTGCCGCCCTTTAAGGTGGGAGAAGAGGGGAAGGAGGGGGATAGGGGAGAGGGAAGGGTTAGGGCCTCCGGCAACCTCACTCACGCGGCGAAAAGCAATGCAGAAAAGTGCTTCACTGCCGGTTTTCTGTGAGGCCGTGGCATCGAGCGGAGTCGAGCCGGCCCATACGTGCCGAAGCATGGTTCTCCCACGTAAAACCTTAGGCCTAAACTATCAATGCTGTCTTTAAAAATCTATCTGTTTTCTTTAAAAATCTATCTGTTTTTGAATAAAATAGCATAGGACTCTATAGTCCTATGCTATTTAACATGCGCATAGGCCTATGCCTATGCGCATTTTTATTAAAATTCTGCTTGTACGTGCTCACGAGGAAGGTAGGTATGTGAATATTTTCATATGACCTAATATATTCTTTGCAATGCAAGTACTAATAAATTAATATCCACTATCCTTTAGTGTCGTAAACAGGTAAATGAAACCTGCAGTGGTCAGAAAAACCACTGTCATCTACATGGGGAAATCCAAAGTTACTAAAAAGTTTGAGTGCCTAAATCGCGATGTAATGAACATAATAATAAAAAAAAAAACATTTTAAATATTTAACTTATATTAAAGAGTAACACAATAAAAATCCAATTTAAAAATTGAAAAGAGATCCACTATCCACCTCCTGGTTCCATCGTCAGACCATTGTCACCAATACTCGCCAAACTAATCATATGAGCTCAAACTCGAAGGGTTTAATAGAAGCCACTAAAGAGCTCTGCTATCCACTTCCCTGCTCTGTCATGAGATCAGCTTCAAGGTCCTAAATTATAGTATTATCATCCGAATTACATATACATACAAAGTTTAATTAGAAGTAGTTTAAAATTACATATTTATTAAAAACTATACGTCAGGCGTCGCACTTGAACGAACACCGTCGCAGCAGGGCGCTTCACTCCTTGAGAAAGGGCCCCCGTCGGGCCCGAAACTGGTCGGGCATCCCCGAAATACTAACGTGAGTAAAACCGTATAGTTTTTAATAAATATGAATACCACTCACGAAAGTTTTTTTGTAACATAAAAATGACTTGCAAGATTTGTCTACACAGTTATAGGTGAGGCTAACAAAACCCAAAACTTTGTAAGAGAGAGCAAATATGAATTAACTGTAAGTACTTATTTGAAACGCAAGATGTTGGGTGAATGTCAGAATTGGTCAGTTGGTATGCCGCTGCTTTTCTACTCTCTTTCTTTTATATCTGGAAAAGAAAAGAAAAACCTACTCTCCGCTCCCTTCTGCTTCATTTTGCATAGAGAAATTGAACTATGCGGTAACTGCTGATGCTGAACGAACATGGAAGGTTTTACACGGATTAGTTGTATATACAACTTCAAAATATGAACCGTTGGAACGCGGCCTATCAGGCATGATCAACTAGCCAGGTCGGAGAATTCTACCTTTGTACTAGAGGGCCATCGCACCGCAGTCCTTCACAGCCGTATTTACCAAGACACAAGCTATAATGGTAATGACTTTGATTTAATCAGACAAACCGTTTTAATCCGAGGACAAAATATTCTATGCATGAACTGGTTTACATATTTTATAACGAAATCTTAGTTTAAATATTGTCAAATTAATGTTACAAATGTAGTACATTGACCTACATGCCTACCTATTTACTTAGAAACGTCTGTTATCACTTATCACTTTATGACTTTTATCTCGATTCTGAGACATTAATTACATAAGGTTTAATGACTCGTACCACCGTCAAATTTATCGATTACGATTACAATAATAATTTGGATCATTTCGATTACCACGATGCCTTCCTGTATAATATGTGACGAATATTCCCTTGAGACTGCAATATACGTATTAGCTAAATTAGTTAAATTAAGTGGGAATATCTGGATAAAAAGTAGCCTATGTGTTAATCCAGGTGTCCAGCTATCTACATACCAAGCTATCTACATTTCATCGCAATCAGTTCAGTAGTTTTTGCGTGAAAGAGCAACAAACATCCATACATCCATACATCCTCACAAACTTTTACGTATATAATATTAGTAGGAATTTTTGCTTCAAAAAACGCTTTTTCTGAATGTGCACAACATTCAAAACACAATATTCAAAATTACTTACGGCTACAACACACATCTAAACAAAATTTTAATGTACATTTTTTGAAAAGATAAATGAACCAAATCATTGTTATTTATTTATCTTATATTCAGACAGTTCCGTACCAATTCTGGCATTCACCCAACAGCTTTAGTTTTTAAATATTTATAATTATTCATATCTACTCTCTCGTACAAAATATTAGCACATCTGTATTGAAAATCACGAAATTTCCATAAATTTATTAGCATCATCATCATCATCATCAATACATCAATACAAATTAATAACATTGAAGTGTCTGTTGTCAAAATAATAGTTTCTTTTAAGCTCACACAGTTATTTGCATGATACCTATACCTAAAAATCAGTTTTAAACATTTTTGTCTGTCTGTCTGTTTGTTTCGGCTAATCTCCGGAACGGGTGGACCGATTTCCACGGGACTTTCACTGGCTGATAGCTGGTGTTATAAGGAGTAACTTAGGCTACTTTTAATTTGGAAAAAGAATTAGGGTTCCGCGCAAAATATAAAAATATGTACCAGCGAGCGAAGCCGTGCGGGAACTACTAGTTAAGTATAAACGTGCAGAGTTTGAGATTTTTTTTTTTTTTTTTTAAAGGCAACTCCCCGCATTAGAAATTACTCCTGTGTCGCGGGGGACTTTACAAGCACACAATCAACGGACACAAAGAACACCCAGACTCAGGTGGGAATCGAACACACGACCTCTGGCTTAGCAGTCAGGGTCACTAACCACTAGACCAACAAGCCAACAAGCAACAGAAATTCATAAGATAAAAAACTACCTTATCTAACCCCTAGCCTGGTTTTCGTTGCTCACCGTCGCTCGGTCTTATTATGGTTAAATCCTTAAATACTTTTGGCCTCCCAATTTGAAGTACTTAGATGATAATATATGAAGAAGATACTAAGTCTGACACATGACACACATATTTAAGATTGACAAATGCTTTATCATGCTACAAAAGCAAAATAAATAATAGTTAAAAAAAACTAAAAAACACGCTTTCTCTACTTTAAAAAGACAACTCCCGCATTAGGAATTACTCCTGTGTCGCGGGGGACTTCACAAACATACAAACAACGGACACAAAGAACACCCAGACTAGGGTGGGAATCGAACCCACGACCTCTGGCTCAGCAGTCAGGGTCACTAACCACTAGACCAACAGGCCAGTCAGTTTAAAAAGACGCAGTGTGGTTGGGACCAGAAGTTTGTAATCAGCACTATGTCATTGACATGCTAAATTAGATACATTGAGAATGTTCATCCGTGACCAAAATCGGTGCAATTCGGTCGAAACGTCTCGAGTGACCAAACTGGTTGAGGAGAACTGACGATCGAGCTCAGTGACGAACATAAGGAGACTCCTATGATCAGCAGTGGACTATGAAATGCTGATGATGATGACAAGACAATGGCTGTTAGAAAAGTCATTATACTCAATAGGTGACAGTGATCAGTTGTATTGATATCAAATTGTCAGTGTTATCACTGTTAGTTTTATTCTTGTTGCCATTTTATTACTGTTAAATGTCAACATGTTATTTTTATCAATTACTAGCAGCGCCTCACGGTTTCAGCCGCGTAAGTCCCGATCCCGTTTGAATATCGGGATCAAAAGCCTATATGTTAATCCAGGTCTCCAGCTATCTACATACCAAGTTTCATCGCAATCGGTTCAGTAGTTATTGCGTTAAAGAGTAACAAACATCCATACATCCACACATTTATACATCGATACATCCATACATCCTCACAAACTTTCACGTTTATAATATTAGTAGGATTATTATCGTTTAATTGTAGTATCTAACTGACATCTGACATTTCACATGCTATGCATCAGTGAAATAGACGAAACTAACATTAATTAAGACCATTTTTGTACTCTATTTTGTGTGAAAGGAATGAATCTGAATATTAAATTTATATAATATCGCGAAGAACGGTAATAGGTACCTATATAGTATTATAAATCAGACGAAAAAGGTATTGTATGTTAAAATATTTAGCTAATAAATTTCGAATTACACATCTAGTGTTGACAAGATCCGCTGAGAATTCCAACCGAGAACACCCTAGTAGTTTGAAGCCCGCTTCAGCTATAAGTACTGTTCTTATCTTATATTAAAAACAGTCTTACATTACAATTTATATCTACCCAAGCATTTAGGTACTGCAGATAGTATACCTGGCAACAGAGTCGATGGTTGGCGAGTGTTTACTCCGTTTTATGGCACCAGATAGCCCCTGGCATGATGTCTAGGGCTGCTACCAATATAATAAATATATTGCCTACTTTTAAGTAGCATATACGCGTACACACTTGTCCCAGGAGACTCCGCTCTTCTATTAATTACAATTTTATTTATACATTTTAAATAAATATATTTTTTACTCATAATTAAAGTATAAATTTTTTTTTAAGTGAAAACTTCTTTAGCGGCGTTGTGCACTTTTTGGGATGGGTAAAAAATGTTAAACTCGCGTCAGGACACGTGACTCTGATCGAAAATTCGTAAGACGGAGCCGAGTTTCTTATATTTAAAAAAATATAACATTCGAAATTCAAACATTTATGACCGGCCAGGAGCGCAGAACTTCCAGTGTACCCTATTTAGATATATTATTACCTTCTTTTTATTTTTAACCTAATTATATATATATATACAGATGTGTTTGTGTGTGTGTGTGTGTGTGTGTGTGTGTGTGTGTGTATGCAAATACATTGTGAAGTTATGTTTTACTTCTGACGTGCAGTCCTACGACTGACTGTTTTTTTTTGTTAATAATTCTACTATCAACTGTAAACCTCTAAAGATGGCCTGTCAGAGGGTAAATTGTTAGCCTCGCATGTGAACACTCGCGATATCACATGTGAGCTCCTCTATCTTCTTAGCCAAGGACATCTGATGGTGATGGTTATCCTTTTATTCTAATACTGAAAATGGCGAGTTGATCTTCCTGTCAGTGGCCTCTCCAATCAGGGGCAGGCATTCAGGTACGCGACCCTGGCTCCTTCGAGCTCCTGCAGTCTCAGTCCCATTTCTCCATCCGAGACTTGCGGTATCCCTTACCCAAGTTCCCTCGCCTCGCTTTTCCATTTTCCTTACCCCAGTTCACCTTCTTCTATTGTCCCATCTGAAAATGATAACACTCCATAGGAGAGTTGGCTTTAGGCAGACGGCCGGCCATATAAGAACCCCGCCAAAATCCTTGCACCGACCCCAAATGAAGTTAGGAAAAGAGCGCGGTCTTTATCGGAGTGGAGAGAATTCCTAATTGTCCGTCTCGGCGTATCTTCTGTTCTTTAACCATTGAGCTTTTTTCCTTGACACCTGACATATCTAAACATATTTTAACTAAAAATGTGCTTTAGGCGATTATAACATTAAGGGTGTGACGATATCAACTAATACTGCATGATTGGTCAGCATTCGCCAAGAAATTAAGTTCGCAACCTCTTGTTAAGTCAATATGCATAATTAAGACTAGAAACCAGTCCTAATCGGCCAATTTACAAAAGTAAAAAATATACACGAGGTTCTGTTCAGATGTCAGTGAACTTAAATAACACACCCAAATACTTTAAGATAGTATTCTTATTATTTCTAATAAGTATTGTCAGTCAGTTATTATTCAATTAGAATATATATAATAACAAATAGATAATTTAAGAAATGACTAAATAAGGGTCAAGATCGTTCGCGTCTAAATAAACCAATCTTGGAACTAGAAGCGAATCTAATGATTAGGAGAACAGAAGATTTTGAAAGCCCATTGGGTGTACACCTTTTTACTTTGGTTAGTATACATATTTCTTTATGTTAATAAAGGCAAACGAGCAGACGGGTCACCTGATGGTAAATGACTACCGCCGCCCATGGGCAACAGCAACTCAAGAGTCACAAGTGCGTTGCCGGCCTTTAAAGTAGAAGTAGGGGAAAGAAATAAATAATGATTTTAGTTTCGAAAACGTCAAATTGGAGGCTGTTAACCAATTCAATTTGCTCGGCTTAACCATAGACACACATATAAGCTGGAAGCCGCATGTCAAAAAGGTCAGAGCAAAAATTTCAAAATTCTCCTACGCGCTACGCGAAGTCAAGAAGACTACTGATCTGGCAACTGCTCTAGTCACCTACTATGCCTATGCATATTCCTGGCTAAGCTATGGCGTACTTTTATGGGGAAATAGCACAGATGCACCTACTGTATTTACACAACAAAAAAAACTAATAAGAATTTTAGTAAACATAGAGGAAACAAACACATGCAAACCCCATTTCCAAAAGCTAAAAATATTAACTTTGCCGTCTATATACATTTTAGAAATTTGTAAATTTGTCCGGAAATACCCGGAACACTACACTACAAGAGAAAATATACAAACCAGATACACACTAAGGCACAAAAATAGACTTAACCTTAACCATTCCTCAGGCCCCTTGGTCATGTCAATAAAAATATATAATAAGTTGCCAGAGTCCATAAAAAATGAAGAAAAAATTAACATTTTTATAAATAAACTAAAAAATTCCCTAGTAAGCAAAAGCTGCTATGGTATACAAGAATACTTAGATGACAAACACTAATTATCAACTATTGACAGAATCTGTAATATTAATTTCCATTTAAATATTAAACAATAATTGAATAATACACAACGCGCTATAAATAATGAACTTATAATACCAAATTAGAACAAATGATATTTAATATTATATTGAAATTATATAGAATGCTAATTATGTATTGACATTTTTTTTTTTTTTTTGGTGACGAGGTGGAAGATCCGCTACTTGCCTATGATCGGGGGAGCGAGTATCGCAATTGCATTCTTCCGCAACCCCCGATAGGCATTGACCCGTCTCACCCTAGACGGATCCCGTCACCCGGTGCGACTATCACCCGTCGACCGCACTCCTCTGAGAGCGCACGCGGAACACTGCGCGCTGCCTCTCGGGCCTGTATCTGTTCGGACGACACTTCCCCAAAAGTTCGCCGTCCGCAGGCCGCTTCCTAAGGTGGCCGGAGATCGTTAAACGCCCTCCAGCGCCCGGTACGTCTGCTGCGGGTAGAGAGAGTCGGATTCCGCTCTCTCTCCCGTTCCGCCGCCTCCTTTGCGGACATCACCTCCTAGCAGAAAGAGGCGACGGCGTTCCATGCACTCTCGCTCCGAACCATGGCCAGAAACACAGTTGGGAGCGAGAGACTACCCGCAGCACCAACTGCCACGACGAGATCACAGCGCTGACTAGCCCAGGCTGGGCATTCCGCCAGCGTGTGAAGCGCCGTGTCCTCGGGGCAGTCACCACAATGGTGGCACCGAGACGTTGGCTCCCGGCCGATCCGACACAAGTACTTTCCGAAACAACCGTGCCCGGAAAGCACCTGCGTCATCCGGAAGGTGAGGGCTCCGTGCCCTCTCTCCAGCCACTCTTGTAGGATGGGTCTTATCGCCGCTATAGCGGCGTGCCCAGCGCTAGGTCGTGCAAGTCGTAGCTCCCACTCCACCACCAGGATCTGGCGGAGCTCGGCTCGGTGTCCCTCTACTTCGCAAGGCACTGGCCACTCACCCTGATCTACCGCATCCTTGCGCCACCGATACTGCAGCGCAAGGAGCACTGCTTCTAAATCCCAGGGTGCGGATCCGGCTAATAGGCTAGCCGCCTCGAAGGAGATCGTACGGTATCCCCTTATCCCCTTATGACTCTGACGGCCATCGCGCGTTGCGGCTTGCGCAGAATCGCGATATTACGAGCCGTCAGAGTTTCCGCCCACACTGGCGCCCCGTAGAGCGCCATAGACTGTACGATCCCTGTATACAACTTAATGTATTGACATTAGATTAACCCAATTTATGTTTTGTATTGTGTATGTAAACGACATTTAATATCATATTAACTTTATAATTTTTGATTATATATAATTATATTATAATATAACAATTAATATTTACATTGAATTAACCCAACTTATTTTTGTGCATAAATATGTAAATGACATTTAATACAAATACTTAATATAATATTGACTAAATTAATAATACTATTAAAAACAAATTAATATGATTTTTGAATGTATATATACCTGTGTGAATGAAATTTAATACCATATTGACATAATATAGAATCATTTTATTATTATTTACAATTGTTGAATCCCATTTTTGTGTGTAGAAACCTAGGGCAGCAAATATATCTACAATAGGAATTTAAATAAAAAAATATTTTAATAGGTACATATAAAAATAAATTAATAAATAAATAAAAATAAATGAAATCGCTTTAGATGAGAATAATATAATATCCCACCACAGGAAACCGACCGAATAGTGCAATAATATAATATAAAATGTGTGCAATATTTGATAAACTTTGTCTAGGCACTAATAATAATAATTGTAACAAACTCTTCCTCTCTCCTAACATTGTGCTGTGCCCGACAGGGTCCATAATTGTCACCTAATTATAAGCTTGACATCTGTATCACATTATGGAACGCAATAAATGTATTGAGTATTGAGTAAGATGGAAGAGGGGGAGAAGGGGAGGAAAAAGAGGAGGGAAGGGGTCATCCGTCAGTCAGCGCACGGACCGCAATCGAGTCGGACATGGATCACGCTGAAGAGACGTCAATCAGATTACGCGACTAATGTTCATATAATTACATCAATCACCAACAATCAGTCGTCAATCATGACTTTAGAAACGATTGACTCTTGCATGAGCATGTAATGGACGCCTAACGGGCAGCCCCAGCAGTTACCCCTGGTGCAGGATTGCAGGTGCTACACCACAGTCCAGAAATAACCACAGATTAATGGCAACCTTGTGTGCAAATCAGCAATGCTGTTAATTTTTTGATAATTTTTATTACTGACAACCCTAAAAACTTTCTACGTGCCCGGTGGTCTGCGGACTAAGTGACCGCAACCAATACCTGTAACCTTATTAATCATAGCTACGGTACTTCACATTGTACATTTCGAAGTGTTTTTATGCCCTATTGTCCTCAAGCATTACTTAGTCAGCTTAAAACTTGAATACCTTTTCAAGTAAAAAAATAATTTCCTTAAAACTGTATACAGGTGTCTTCAATAGGTTCACTGTTTTTTTCATATGTTTATTTACAACTATAGAATGTTATATTCTCGTTAAGTGACAGATATATTGTCCGTTTTTAAATCATACAATTAAAAAAAAGGCGTGAGTGTGCAATTCACACACGGCAGAAGTGAAACTTCAAATTAACACAGATGTTAAATAATTAACATAAAATAATTAAAAAACGAATTTCAAAAATTAAAAAATTAAACAAGTGAACGATACACCACATTGACCATGACGTATTTTCTGAAGGCTTCGTAGTACGCAGACGCAAAGACACGTGCTAGCATACAAAGATTATAGGAAACACTGTATACTTTTACTAAAGAGTTGTACGTGAAGCGATTGAAATTAAAAAACACAAAACTTTCAATCGGGAACATGGTCTCAAATTATCTACAGTGTGGAATCCAGTGATAAAAACATGCCACCTCGCTTTTATGCGCAGTCGAGTAAACCAGAATAGGGAGACATCGGTTTCCTAACAGAATAGAGACACTGTTAGTATAGTATGGCTAAACCAAAATATCAAAAATATCGAAAATGTGCGGGTGGATGCAGAACCTTCTACCTCACGATCTCGACGACGATGGAGGGCGTGCACCACTGACGCCAGTGAGCCTGTGTGTGACCACGGCTAGTGCAATCTGGTCAAAACGTCAGACAATTCAGAGGTATGTGATCGCGTTAACTCCCGTGGAAATACACAATTATATCATGGAACGCAAAAGTTTAAAAGTTAGCACTGTATGCTTGTATTCTATCTCATTCTCTCGCCAGACTAAATCCTATTTATAAATATGTTTGTCTCTTTTTGAGGATTATAGGAAACACTGAAAAAAACTACCTATTTGTGTTCTATCTTATTCACATGTTTGTCTCTTTTTAGCGTGACCTTTTCGTTTCATCGAATTTTAAAAGCACATCGATTCTAAAGAAGTTTCACTTCAAAAACATTGTATGTACTGCTTCTATTTTGATTTCAAGTTCTTTGTCAAAAAGTTGCATATGAATTGATTCTGTATTTAAAAATAATCCGAAAACCTAGTGAAATTAAGATTGCGCTAGTACCACAAGAGAGCAAAAGAAATAATAGATGAAGGAAACAAAAACTCACCATTACGATAACTCTCGCGAATGTTGGAACACAGACGTCATTTTATTTTATAATTTCTCACTATCTTAGTCTTCGATAATCGAGAGTATCAACATAACAAATAGCTTAAGTGTGGTAAGTACTAGAATGCTCTTTGTATTCCAGGTATTTTGGGCACAGAATAGAGGTTGGCAGATAAGATTTAATATCTGTGACTTCACAAAAATGTTGTATTAAAACAATCAATTAAGATATAATTTTACGTGAAAGGTTTTATATCTTTCTATCGATTACTTATATTCATATGAAACAAATAGGTATTTACTGCATTTATGCATGCCTTAAACCGTTTCAATTTCCAATTGAATAAATCATCAATGTTACTAAACATAACATAAATAAAAAATACATACAGGCGAACATAGAACTTCCTCTTTTTTTTAAGTCGGTTACAATGTGAAAGTTAATATAGTCGATATAGTCATAAAAGATATAAGAATTTCAAGCGAGTACTCACCTAATTGTTAAGAAATTAAATGCAGAATATATTTTCATGTCCACGTGACAAAGTAACCCATAATAACATCAGTGAAACTTTTCCAATTATTCGCTTTAATAAATGACAAAGGCGGATAAACAAACATACAACATAAAAAGTTATTTGCGGGTTGCCAGAAACTCAAATTATATAAACCTTTATGGTGCAGTCTTTCAACGTCCACATCAAAGAGTATACAAACAAAACGTTAGGTCCACATAGCAATTCTATTTAAACTCTTTATAAATAATAAAACAGCTTTTCGGTCTTCTTGAAAAATAATCCAATTCACACATAGTTTATTCGCTGGAACACCAAAGCTTCATCTTCCAGTTTCGTGATGCCTACTGCTTACCTGGACTTTTACTAAAGTTAATAATTTAACTTCTTAAAATACTTTTATCCTTAAACTTTCCCGTGCCATGATAATATGCGCTTGCGCTTATATTAACGGGTATTAACGCGATAACTTTGAACCATAGATAAAAAATGTTTTTTATCAATGCTTTGAACTGGCTGACCTGAAATATAAAACCTATAATTATGACGTATCCTTGCTCTATGAGTCTATGACCGGCAAATTAAAGATTTAAATTTAGAATTGGCATTTGAACATATCACTTTTATAAAAAAAAAACATTTGCAATGTTTCAAATGTAACAGAAACCAAACGTTGTCATGTATAGGGTAAACAACCCAATAATAGGCCTGTTACTAATCCGACGTGGATGGATGGTCATACTGGTTTTTTCGTCGACCATTTTTTGTAGTCATTTTTTAATACGACCCGTGGGACCGGACTTTGGTCGTAAAAATGCAATGCGCGTACGAAGTCGTGAACACAACGAGTTAAGTCGATTAGTAAAGTTTAAACTAAAAGCTTTCGATGTTGGCATTTAACAAAACTGTCTAGTAACGGAATTGGACGAAATATTTTCTTTCTTCACCTGGTTATTTGAATAACTTATTCCACAGTAACCGTCTTATTGCCTTCATGCAAATCTCATCTCTCTATTGCTTCTTGCAATAAGGGCACAACAACTAAAACATTCTCATCGTATTTATTTATAACTAGCTGTTGTCCGACGTCGTTCGCGTTGAAATTCAGGTGCAATATATATCAAGGGAACTGTAAATTTTTCTGGAAGAAAAAGCCTATATGCTATTCCAGACTATAATCTATCTCTGTGTGAAATTTCATCCAGATCCGTGTAGCAGTTTGTGCGTGAAAGAGTAACAAACATCATACAAGCATACACCCTCACAAACTTTAGTCTTTATAATATTAATAAGAAAAGTAAGGTTTTTTTCTAAATAATTTTACATGTAAATTGGTGTCTGTGTGTGTGAATATTAAACTGTCAAGTCAGTTCCTCTTTATGAAACGTACGTTCTGTAGAAATTGGTATGAAATAAAGAGTTTATGACGTAACACCTAATTATTGCCAAAACATTATCTTTTAATATTTGATTTGAAAGCAGTTACGAATATAGTTTTTTACAGTATTATGTCACATTCCATTTCATGAGGTTTGTTTTAACCATAGGAAATAACCCTATTAGTTGCAAAACGCCTGTATTACAAGATCAATGAAAATCATGTAAATTATTGATGTCATTACATAGTACCTATTATTAGTAGTGCATTTAAAATCACACTCCTTAAAAACAACGCTCACAAAATATAACCAGTTTGGTACAGGTATAAAATGTGCAAATCACGTATCTACCTACTTAATTTCATCTCATCATTTAATCTCTCATTTTGGTTCCTTGACCGTTTTAATATGCCTCTCATAGAACCTATGTATGTACAACAAAAACTTCTCGAACACAAAAAATGACGGGTGCGACTTACAATCTCACCTGCATAAATTTTTATGTATTTAAAACTTCTATCCGTTACTACAATCATAGGTACGTAAGTTGACAACATAAAAACTACAATTATAAAATAAAAAAAAACCTGAAATATTAAAAGACACGCGTTTACAAATCCAGCTAGTTTTTATTGCATTCAAATCAGAACAACTTAATTTTCTCAACAGAAAAATAAATAACACGGACCACGCTAAAGACAGCATTTTTAAATTCTGAGAATCACCAAACTCGAACATGTCTTGTGCATTACTCCACTGACAACTATAAAAGACATAAATTACATAAAAAGTTCACATTAAATTCAGCCTTCTATTCCTCGTAATAATGTTTCAAATAGCGTGTTAATTGCAGACATAAAGTGCAAAGCAATACAATCCTTATGTCAAACGGCAATAGCGGGGTTTCATTATTGAAATAAATATTTAACCTTTTTTAGTTGGAAAGCGATTATAAAACGAATAGAAGGTAATCTCTAAGAATGTTGACGAGACATGGAATTCTGTGTGCTTTTGCTTTAAAGTTAAAGTTCCAAATTGTGTGAGGTTTTGTTTGTAACAAGGCATTTCGCGAGAGATTGAGGCTCTCGACATCTCCTGCTCGGCTGCAGGTTTGACGGGTTCCGTGTTACTCATTCCTCCCCCCTCGCAACGACCGTTGTTTCACCCCTCTCTGGTCCGTCTGCGCTGGCGCAGGTTGCGAGGCTACCCGTCTAGGAGCAATTATGCGTATTAAAAGCATGTCTCTTGACATTCTGTGGTGTACGATAGGTTATTGCGGTTACGTAATATTGTCCGATATAAGCATGTACCTTCTTAAATATAATTGGTTTAAATATAATTATAAGGTTTGTGGTTATGATAGAGAAAGAAAACTGCTATTAATAACTTAGTTACTAATTTCAATGGTTAAATGTATAGGAAATGTTTCAGATATTTTTTCCGAGACTCCGTACAACTATGTACAAATATGCTTCTTGTCTCAATTACATTCTTTTTAAATGTGTTCATTTTATTTGCTGAAGAACTTATAATGTTCATAGCATTATAAAACACAAAAACAAGCCTTCTGGGAAGTTAAGGCGGGTTCTTTGTATGGCCTGCAAACGACTCCTTTCGACACAGACGAATAACATTTCAAGCTTTTTACGATTTCATTATTGACACCATTAAAATACATATAAAATAACAAGTCAGCACAATGTTGATTCAAAACATTACTTTCATATTCAATGTAGGTTATTAATAGCCTTGTCAAATGAGTTTAACTTACGAAGAAAAAAAAGGAATGATTACATTAAGAACCTGCGCTGCTTGCTTTGCATTAATAATAAACCATGAACATCCACAAAAAGAAAATTAACTACCTAATAGAGGAGATCGTTTTTTTTTTTATTTTTTAATAGCAGAGTGCCAATAATTGGGTCTATCACGAAAAAGAGGAGTTAGTAGTTACGACATAGCCGAGGATCTGAGGATTGACCACAAAACAGTTTAGACCCATTTGAAAAGGTTTGACAATACGAAAAAGCTCGATATTTGAGTGTCACACGAGCCCACTGAAAGAAACCTATTACACGATGCATTAGAATCGTGTACTCATTGGCGATTCTCTTTTGAAACCGATGAAACCGAACCATTTTTGGAAAGATTGCTCACTGGTGATGAAAAGTCGATCACCTGCGACAAACACGTGCGAAAAAGATCATGGTGAAAGGGTAGTCAAGCTGCACAGACTGTAGCGAAACCCGGATTAACACGCATAAGGTGATCCTGTGTGTATGATGGGATTAGAAGGGCGTCGTTCATTATGAGCTTTGCCGCGCGGGCTAGTACTATTATGTATTCTGTGGCGCGGGCAAGACCATCGATTCGGATCTCTGCTGCCAACAACAATAGAAAAGGAGTAGTCTTTCATCATGATAACGCCAGACCACACATATCTTTGGCCACTCAGCAAAAATTGAGACAGTTTGATTGGGAAATGTTAATGCATCCAACATATAGTCCTGACCTTGCACCCACACATTTTTATCTGTTTCGGTCACTTCAGAATTCTTAGGGTAGTGTTATATTAACATCCAAAGAGGACTGTCAATTATATTAGTCGCAGTTTTTTTATCAAAAATCGCAAAAGTTCAACAGTAACAAGATTGTCACTACCTACAAGATGGCAACAAATTAAGTTATAAGTGGAATAATTCAATGTAATTAATCTTTAAAACAAATGTCATTAATTTGTATATAATACACGAAGAAACTTTTCCCCGACCTTATATTACCCTGGTATACTAAGTTGATGGTTATAGAGCTTGGAGACTTTCGCTATTTTCAATAACTTATACAATTCTATTGGAAACTTTTATTTCATTTAGCTTTAAAATATAATAGATTACTTTAACACCACACATTATTATCAACTAATAAATTATCGAGACCGTAGATAAATTCTAATATTATTATATATTCTAACCTAATCTTTGGCCGCCATCTTGTTCGTCTAATAAGGCTCGATCGTAGTGATATCAAATTGACTGACTGTTCAAGGACTTCCTATTTCGTCATAATTTGCTATCTTGTTACACTAGAGGCAATGATATTGTCAGATTGTCACTTTCTATATTTCCTTATCTAATATGAAGAAATATGTACCTAAACGATAAATTTTTAGGTAAATTTCAGACTACCAATAATTGGTTTTCTTTCTGAGATAGAGATTCTTCCCTCTATATCTTATAAAGGAAAAAGTGGTGAGACATGTTAAATTAAAAAACCGTATAATTTTATTGAAATTAAATTCGACTGTTTATAAAAAATCTTCAGAAATGTCAATTTCAATTAGGTACTCTTTTGACGTTTAAAATCCTAAAATAAAAACTAGTTAAAAATCCTAATCATTCAGAAGTAAAGCACTTCGGCAATTTGAGATTACAATTAGGTGACGTCACCCACCAACTAGTTCTTGGTAGGTCAATAGGTGACGTGGTAGGTTTTAAGTCTAGGTTGTAAGATTCTGGCCAATGACCCGGCCCCAATGTACTGCCTGCAGCTCCCAAAGCAGCTTTCATGGAGGCCGATGATCAATTAATCAATTACCCCAATTCTGAAACAGAATCCATTGCCGCAGTCAACGGTATCTACTTGGGCAGATACAACTTACATAAGTCACGAACAGAACACGGATACGAAGTTATGTGTCCTCCTTTAGGTCGGCATCAAAACCGCAGTATATCAGCTTCAATCTCAACAAGTTTTACCGAGTAAGAGGTTGTTCGAGTTATGACTCATTTCCGTTGAAGAATTTTTGCAATGTGACGATGGGCGAAAGAAAAAAGACTTCAACTTGGGTTTTCTATGCCTATGTATCAGGAATCAGTACATAAAATGTTGAAAAAGAAGACTTTCTTGACAAATTAGAATGAAATAATATATTAATACACACGTCGGCTTTGCGTTGATGTTTAGTTTCAAAGTCACTTCAAGATATAGATAAAATAATCCTGATAGTGTTTTTCTATTGGTATAGTACGGTATAATCTTCGGATTATCACATCACATGCATGGAGCATGTTGGTTTGAATACAAGAAGTTCTCCAGCGAACTTTTTTTTCTTTTTTTTTTATTGTGTATTGGAATAGGCGTTTGTCTTCCAGCTCACCTGATGGAAAGTGATGATGAAGACGAAGATGTTACACGCCTATCCAAGAAAAACCTATTCACCCTACTCTTGAACGCTCCAAGATTATAATTATCTACAAAAATAAACGCAGGCAGTTCATTTGAGCCTTGGCCACTCGAACCAAACGGAGCTGTCAAAACGTTTCGTTCCACTTTTTTGTGTTTCGACAAAAAGGGTGTCTGTCTGCGTCTAGTCGTCCAATGGACGAATGTAGAGGGTCCAATTACTTTGAAGAGAGCCTTTGCACACTCACCTAAAGTGAATTCTATAGAAAACCGATAAGCAGGCGACTTTACGACGATGCTTACGAGTATGCTGCACTTATGCAATACCCAATTCGTAAGCTCATCGTCGTTGATGAGCTTACGGCCTCTTCGGTCGACACAGTCCAGTGCTTCAAGTTCACATCTTGCTGAGCCATCAATAAGGTGAATGCAGTACTCTGCTGTACAGAAAATTAAGGAGCTGCCAGGATCTTGGGACCTTGCCAGTTTCTAGTGAGAGTCGATACAGGCGTGGCAAAACAGGAGAAAACTCGGTTGCCAGCCGCAGCCTTATTCACGTCTAGATGCATCAAATATTTAAGTACCTCTTTTTGGCGGATTTGAACGACTCTCATTTTGGGGCCGAATGGAGGTAACAGAGGTAGGCATTTACTTTTGCTGTCTAAACGAGAATACTCTGCGAAGAGATTAGCAAATAGTTCCACTTTCTCCTTACCGCTTTGGGTCAGAGAACCATCAGGTTTATGTAGAGGTGGGAGCGATGGGCGATAGAAGTTTAATTCAACCGACTTGCCAAAAGACCAGAAAGCTTTACTCCTTTTAGGATAAGAAGCTAACTTGTCCCCAATACGGCCTATGTGGTCAAAAGGAGCTCTTCTGATCGCTTTTTGCAGGACTTGGCAACAAAATTACAGGCTATCTTTTTGGCTGGAAGATCCACAGCTTTCCTTTTACGCGCGTCAGCCCAGGCCAAATATGTTTCTCGCTTACGCCTTACGATTTTTCAGAATAACAAAATGAACAAGACAGACATTGTTATAATACATATCTTTTTCTGTGATATTTACTAGTTATCTTTATAAAAATTATAAAGATAACTAGTAAATATAAAAAACAAATAAAAACAAAAATAAAAATAAAATACTAAAAATACGCAATGTGTTTGCGTATTTTTAGTGCGCTATTTGTTTGCGTTTGCGCTATTGAAATAATCTGTTAAACGGTGAACCTGCGCTCTACTATCTTACCATAAAAACTTCCTTGAATGTAAATAGCTGAAAGATATTTCTTGCGAGCCATCTCTGCTATCGTTAAATAAATGCCGCACACCACTGCATTTTAACAGATTTCTGGAAAGCTACAGGCAATGCTATAAATGTGGCTAAATATAGAGCCTACACCGTCTAAAATACTACAAACTGCCATAGACAAGAGAAAGAAGACTGCTATGTTTTTTCTAGAGACATGTTAGACTTTGGTTGCGAGGATTCTTAGAAAGGACAGGGCCTTTAGCGGTCGAGAATTTTGACTGTGACTTCTAGGTATCAGGGCGTGTGTTATATGTAGAAAGTGTAAGTAGGTACTACATAAACAAACCACAAAATCATTCGAGTGACACAATTTCTCTCGCCTACCACCAGTAATGTGTAATTTATGATTTAATACAGCAATAATGTGGCATTTGTAATTTGTATACCTAATGGATATTGTAACCAAAATAAGTATGTAACTAAACTAAATTATAGTATATTTAAAAAATAAATCCTATTAACGAGCTGGCCGGAGGACATACGTTATCCGTGGTGTCTATAACAAAGGTTATCGTTTTAATTTAAAAAAAAAACAATTTAGTTTCCGAACCTCTAAACTTATTAATTTTTTCTTAAATTGCACATTGGAAAAAGTACTATACAATACAATACAATATTCTTTATTGTACACCATAGAAAAAGTTACAACATAAATGGAAAACATTGAATTCTGGTACAATCGGCTACCTTATCGCTAGTTGCGATTTCATCCAGACAACCTTAAGATGGACAAATGAGATGGATTAGTGCATAGGGCAGTTTGCAGGTGTACAAACTCAGTTCAGTGGCTTATGAAACTATACGAATATAAGCGGAAATAGATACATAATTTATAGGTTCTTACTTAAATACATTTTATAGGTTCAAACACAAATAATATAAAATTGCTATAAACACATACATATACACATACTATTATTAAATAAATATGTATATATTTTCCAATATTGTCGGTGACTAACTATGAGGACAGACTAGTACAGACAGTAAGTTGACTATTAATAACGTTTAAAATATAATAAATAGCCAAATCGCTCCAGCGGTTCTCAAGATGAAATGCTGTTATACATTTAATTTTTAGTAATGCTGGTGCCCACCTCAATGTATCGTAGCGATAGTTTGGTATCCCAGAAAAATTATGAAAGTAGAATAAATGTTAAGGAGATGAGATCACAGAAATAGGAATGTAGATATTCAAGAGAAGTTTGACTTCCAAGAGAGTACTTACAAAAATTGAAATGGGCACGGTCAGGTAACGTGCCCAAACGCACGTAAGAAGAATGAGTGCGAAACGAATGACAAAACAAGTACTTAATAAGGCAAACGTTAATGGGGAGGGCCGGTGGAGGTCGACCACGCAAAACATATCCTGAAAAAATTGGTGACGTTAAAGAAAGGGCAGGTCAAAAGTACCCAAAACCAAACTTAACCGGTTTAATGAGAGTAGAGGAAGCTCATGAGGTATGTAAGGAATGAAGTAAGTGATGAGCTGCTATCTAGGCCTTTACCGAAAAAAAAAAAGCTTGAAATTATGTATGTAAGTAGATAGGTATTACTCGCTCAGACTACCGACATGAATCAGCAAATAATGTCATATTAGCACGTATCGACGACGACGTATAAACGGAAAGTATTTTAAAATATCCAGGTTTCAAGTGACTCATTTTAACAAACTGCAGTGTATGTATGTATATTAATTCTATTTTTGGCATGTGAAAAGGCGCACAAATCATCAATGGGGTTAAGGATAAAATGGTTAGGTATATCAGAACCTACCAAAATGTTTTTTTTTTTTTTGTTTTTTCTCTTTTAAAAGACAACTCCCGCATTAGGAATTACTCCTGTGTCGCGGGGGACTTTACAAACATACAAACAACGGACACAAAGAACACCCAGACTCGGGTGGGAATCGAACCCACGACCTCTGGCTCAGCAGTCAGGGTCACTAACCACTAGACCAACAGGCCAGTTTTGTGTTCTGTGAAGAGGGCCAGATGTCAAGTGCTTGTGTGCAAAATATTTACTAATACAACTACACAAATAAAGCCGCTTATACAGTACAGTTTCGACAGGAACGCTGCCATCTTGGTTTGCTGCTTCTATTGCTACGAGCAGGGATATCCGTTGATATCCCATAGACAAATACTACGACGAACTCGTATGTTCTCTGCTTTTGTATCAATGGCTCGTATTTTTTTTTAACCGACCCACCGACCAGGTTTGGTGATCATGCCTGGCGAGCTGAACGGTGGACAGTAGGAAGTTGTATCTGCGCGAGTACGTTTATTGCACGGTACAGCCTCAGTAGCTACTAGGTCGTTTGATTTGTGTTTGCCAAAGTAAATTTCTTGTAAAGTAAAGGTTAGACGATGAAATTCGCTTGCACCTCGCGGGCAACGCGTGGACTGCGAGCTTGCACCTCGCGGGCGACGCGTGGTAAAGCACGCTGGCGGCTAGCGGTAGCCTCAATTTCAGGTGGAGCCGTACTGCAACTGTGCCGTTGCAGTGTCGTTATCTTAGATGACCTTAAATGTGTATGAATCCATTCAGCTATCGCATTCATTGAAGGGCTTATTAACAAAAGATATGTTTATTACTAAATGCAGCAACGTCTTTATTATGTGTTATTAAAGCTACGTTATGGCTCTACTACTCTAAGTGCGTCATCATTATGTCTATCTATCCTTTTTCTGGAAATTACTACACACGGTTGCAAATAGGGTCGAAGGACGACAGTCAATTAGCAGAAACGTAAGTATATGTTGACTTAATTAACTCGCTTAAAAGTTATTTATAACCTTTGCCAAACATAGATTTTTTTTTGTTGCTAATTTAACTTTTCAAACAACAAATCTTAAATTCCTCAGGAGGGATGAATAACTGGATGTCTTTGTTTTTATTAGCTAAAAGTCTTTTAAGACTCGACAAAAACCATATTTATTTATTTTTATTTATTTATTTAAAACTGTATGCACAATGTGTACAGAAGCGGACTTAACGCCAAAAGTATTCTCTGCCAGTCTACCTTAGGGTAATGTACAAAAACTAAAAATTATTGAAGTAGGTGCATTAAAAAGTATAAGAATGAGTGAAATAAGAGAAGAAATAAGAAAAAAGGGCAAATAAATAAATACATACAAGAACATTTAAATAGGAGAGCACGCACCTTTGCTTTAAATGGTAGGCGAATAGATGCCATTCTGATTTTCTGCAGCAGGGCGTTCCAGAGAACAGACTGAATAATTAAAGAAGAACTGACACATGTTGAGGAATGACTGGAACATAATAGGAGAAGATTATTTATACTTTATTCACGCCGTTGAAATAAAAATTACATCACTTTCAGAAAGTATCCATTATCACTTTTATATCTGCAGTATACTGGTTGTGGCATTTAACTTTTTTACTGGTTTGTGAATTGGAATGAAAAAGCTAAAAAACATGTTTCATTGCCTGGTTTATCTTTCGAAGTAGGCTTCTTAAGAAACGTTTTTTGCAGCAGAGTTCCTCATATAATCTAGGATGTAGGCAATCGCTCGCCTGGTTTGAAACCTATTTTTTTTATATTACTAAGCACACACCCGCAAGTGGTTACCATTTTGCGTTGCCAACCGATTGCGATCCTATTCAACAGCAAAAAAGAACAACACGTACGAACATTCATAGTGTTGTCTAACCACTTTCTTCTATCAGGACAAATCCATTTCCAGGATTTATTTATGAACACCTATACGTGCCAAACTTTTATGTCATACACCTCTGCTTACCACTTCTGTGAAAAAAGTGTGATGCTTATTATATGTAAGTATTAAATGACTTATCACTATTTTAGCTAAAAACGATATCCTACTAACGATCGCGGCATATGATTCGATAACGACCCATAATAAAATTAATGAAATTCTTATCGAAATGGTCTAAATTATTTACAGAACGATATTAGTAAGTCGACCACACCTATGCACCTGCGAGGTCAATTATTTACAACAGATTAATAAAAAAGTTTTCGTGTTTTATTGATACCCTTATCACGTGGTTATCTCATGGTTATCAAACAATAAAGTGCCTGCTTTAGTAACGTAATTGTATTACTTCTAATGTAAGCGTAGTTAATTTGATAACCATCGGAGCTTTGAAATGCTATTTGCTGTTTTAACTTTGTGGTTTTGAAGAAGTCATTTTATGTTAAAATTAAACCAGCATGGTTCTAAATTCAGATTGAGGCTATTTTGAATACAAGCTATAACGTTCTAAATTCAAAAAGTGTGGACATTTTTTTTGACGTTCGCTTGTCTTTACATTTAAAATTTGAGCTGAGCAAAGGGACCTCAAAAATAAGAGGAATATCCGACATTGTTCTGACATAACAGAGACAAATCGCCATACATATATTGTGTTTTTGGTTTTATGGCAGCTTTCCGCCATCGTTCGACGCGACAAAACTTCTAGGTGCCAATATGATAATTGGCACTCCACCACTATACACACTATTCTCAAGAAACTTTACATTCGCACAATCAATCTGTGGGAAAAATTGTCGACTGCGGTATTTCTAGACCGAAATGACCTTTAAACCTTCAAGAAAAGAGCATCCCTACTCCCACCTCAAAGACCGGCACGGGTGGCGTTTTATGCTTTAAAAATCTACACAATCGTCAATTTGTCGCAAAGTTGATTCAAATTTTAACAGTAAGAAAGACATCTTTTTATTAAAAACTTTAGTCATTTACAATTACGATTTTTGAGATCTAGCAACCTCAATAATTGCACGCTCACTTTTTTATTTATCGTCTGATTTCTTTTCTCCTCATAGCTTACCAGCTAATGCTTTTATTGTCAGCTTATAAATTATAATGACTCAATGTATAAATGGCGAATATTTACGTCACTTATTAGTAAAGATTTAATTACTAAGGGAAACACCATATATTATTCCAGAATTATCATATAACGTAGGCAGACTACTGCAAAAATTTAAAAGATTGATTGAAGAAACTGCTTGAGTGTCATTCAATGTATTTTTTTTTATATCTTTAAAACGTATTAGGTACCTAAGTTTATAACGTGACGTTATAATTCCTCTCAACTACATAAGACTTTTTTTTTTACTTCTATTTTACGTCAAAACTAACCTTTATTCTTTTATCTATTATCGATTTTGTCCATCCAAAGGTTGCCTGTAAGAGATCGCTCTTAGCGGCCGGTAGAAAAAGCCGGCCTTTTCGCTAAGAGCGGTCTCTTACAGGCAACCTTTTTTTTACCTATTGTACATTGTATAGGTGTATCCACTTTGTGTATTTATTTTCAGCAATATGTCGTTGATCTTCAATAAATATTTTTCTATTCTATTATATTCTAAGCACAGTAAGTACGGATTTAAAAAGGTGGGTGTTTTTTAATGTGCTTAAAGCAGCAAAGCCACACTGTATAAAAATTGTTATAAAAAACTAATGACTGGTAATTGTGTTAGGAGGCTAATAGTTTAGCAGGCAACACTGAAAATAAGCATGCTCCATGTAATTAAAAAAATATTTGACAGTTTTAACTACACCAGTTTTTGTTTACTTTTTTACGTTTTATTTGTTTATTTATTGGATTCATCATTCATTACATAATATGAAACAATTGCGCATACATAGACAATGATAGCTAAATACAATAAAGTAAAATATTTGTAACCGCATGGGTTAATTAATATGTACAAATTCGTTTTATTAAATACATTTTAAGGTGTTCAATTTCAATTAGAAAATAATTAACAATTATAAATATTGAAACATAACGCATTAATTACAATTTCTGACGATTTACTTATAAATATCACATTAAAATGTTAGTAATTGTGTATTTTAATTCATAAGTTTAATATTCTTATTTTAATATGAATATTAATCTATTACTTTTGGCAAATAAATATTATTATGTTATATTATTATTATTATTATAACCTTTAAAAATAGAACACTTACTTAAATCACTGAAAGGACATGACTCTTGCATGCAGTTACAATAAGAATTAAAAAAAAACTATCCGTTTACAAGTTATGACCGTTTGAATTTCCAGGTATTTTTACCTCGGTTTCTCATTAACGCAGGTGGAACGTGTAAAGTATTCACTCGGTGTTGGAGAAAATCTATAAAAACTAAAAAAAATTCGAATTTAGTTTTAATGGATTTTCTTAGTAACGGAATGAAAAAATCCAAAATAAAAAATATGTACCATTTAAAACCTTTAACTAAACACATTCCACCTACTTTTATGAAAAATGGATGCACAAATAGGTACCTGGAAATTCAAACGGTCATAACTTGTAAAACGGTTTTTTTTTTATTCTTATTGTAAGTGCATGATAGAGTGATTCAAGTAAGTGTTCTATTTTCAAATACATCTGTAGGTATACAAAAATTTCGTGTCATGTTGTTTGTCCGCCATGAACTCCTAAACTAATGAACCGATTTTAATGAAATTTTGCACACTATGTGCAGTTTGGTTCAACTTGAGAGATAGGATAGTTTTTATCTCAATTTATGATCACAATATTTTTTTATTGCACATTACTTAGCCACAGTAACACGTAGCCGGGTAGCTAGTATATTTTATATGATTGTTATCTAATTATATATATTATGAATGTTAATACTTCATGTAAATATAGGTACATTCACATTCCTAAGAAAATTAAAAGTAAATCAGGAGCGATCTAGTAAACATACAAACGAAACGCCGCCCCGTTGCTATAACAGACTACGCTAATAAAATTATTTTTCCTGTAAAACTGACAAAGTAAAAAATGCAGAAAGGTGTGCGTAAATATTCCGAGAACTGGGTATAAATCACCAATTTGTTGTTTATACCGTCATTGATGACAAAGCTTTTGTAATTCTACAGATATTTAATAACCACATCTTAGTAAAGCAATAGAAATGAACAATGGCATAAAACCTGGCTCATGTATTTGTAAAATATCCAACTCGGATAGGTATTGATAGCATTTGAGAAGCTATGCATTCATGCATGGTACTAACACTATATGCACGTCGAATAGAAAAGCTAAAAGACACTCAACAAGCAATGGTTACAATGTACACAAGCATGAAGGTACACATTTCTGAAAACGTGGGAGAGCCATGCTTCGGCACGTATGGGCCGGCTCGACTCCGCTCGATACGATGATGATTGTTGAAGATGTCTCTGCTACCCGTGCGAAGCTGGCGCGGGTTGCTAGTAGATGTATAAATTATAATATTACAATAGTAGTAAACTTATACAGTAAAGAGGTACTTACAACTGTAGTACAATAATTAACTGACTTATAAATATGGAGTTACGAATAATTTACTGCATCGTTTATTAAACGCGGTATTACTAGCTCGACCTGTCTGATCTATGAATGCAAAGTAATCTTCAACGTAATTTTTACAGGCTATACACAATACACATAGACAATTTAATATTTTTTTCCTAATGTCCCGAACAGGACCATATATTTGAATAAAAAAAAATACTAGTGTTACGGATTAGAAAGAAAAAAGAAAGATATGCTATTGTGTGATACTGATAACATTAAAAAGTAGCCCGCCATATTCGCCTACAAGATTCGGTCTATTCACCGTTGTTCTACTTTTTGTTATACTAGTAGAACTGATAGGAAAAAAAAAATGTGTGTGTCAGCTCCGACGCACGACTTGAGTTTACAATTTACTGGAGTCTCTCTCTCTCTCTCTCTCTCTCTCTCTCTCTCTCTCTCTTTCTCTCTCTCGCCCTTCCTCCCTCCCTCCCTACCTACCTCCCTCCCTCCCTTACCCTCTCCCCCCCTCTATATATTCTGTATATATTTACACATATATATAACATAAAGGTATACACATATCTACTTACATGCGTCGAGAATAAGGAGTAAACTCCAATAAAGCACAATAAAGCGTTACGCTGCCCTCCGATCACTAAATTTTACTCTTCATATTTTTTTCATACCGGGCGCCTTATATGCAAATCGATTCTAAAGGAGTAAACTCCAAAAAATCACATCTGTTCTACTATGCGGTATGACGTATGACAAATAGGAATTATTTAAATAACAATAAAATGTAAATAGTATGTATGAATAATCCCGAAATGTTTTTAGATGATTAGTTTGTTCTATTTGTTCTACTGTTAGTTACACAATGCAATCTCTTTGGTACCTATATTATGTTGTTCTTTAAAAAGTGGAAAATATATTTTATGTCTTCGTGAGTCATTTTATGTAGAATCATGCCAATTATTACTTAAAACTATAAGGTTCTACAACTAAAAAAGTCATGTACGGTGTTAAATATAATATATACATAAATACACACTTATAGTCCATAGAATGTCAGTAAATACATAATTTACATACCTATGTACTTCTTTAAAACATTTATTGATAAACTAGCTTATGCCCGCGATTTTGCTCCGTATTAAAGTTGTTTTCTCTATCTCGGGAATAGTACTATTATTCTGGATGAAAGGTCATTTCTGTATCCCTGACATGTGTGCAAAATTTCATCATAATCGGTTGGTTAGTTTAGGCGTGAGAACGTAACAAACAAATGAACAAACAAACTCACTTTCGCATTTATAATATTAGTTAGGATGATAATGAAAAGCATGTCTTCTAATATAGACAACTTATTTTTAAACGACTTCAAAAAGGGAGGAGATTCCACGTTCCACTGTATATTTTTTTTTTGTATGTTCACCGATTGTTCAAAGACGCCTGGACCGATTTGGAAAATTCTTCTTTTGTTTGAAAGGGTACTTCCCCGGTGGTCCCATGTTCATCAAGTCAGGATCTGATGATGGGATCCTGGAGAAATCAAGGGAACTCTTTAAGTTTTATAGGCACACTTGAAGCGATTTGGGTATTTTGAGGCGCATTGAAGTCGGTGATACTTTTTTTAAAAGATAATTATAAATGTAACAAATTTTACTTACTTGATATTTACCTATAAAGCTATTTTGTAAGCGAAGACTGACATGAATGGAACTTAAGGGTAGGTAATTAATACTAAGAATATCCGGATTTGTCCGTAAACACATCTATAAAAAGTAACAAAATCATTGATATGTTCATGAAAATTGGAAATACCAACAAAAATATTGTCCTGATAAGTGTAGGTAATATTAAAAATAAATTGTTGACGTGGTAACAGGTTTAATAAATAACAATATGAGTATTATCACTGATATTATCTGGCAACATTTCCGACGTAATCAAGTATATGATACGGTCATCACATCAGTTCGTATCGATTATCCTATAGACAGTATCCTTGCAATTAAACTAATATCGATACAATTTCCACCAAAATAAGGCTATGGCGCCGCGAAAAGATTAATGCTGACCCTTTAATGCTGAGGCATCCACCATAAACAAAATGGAATGCTTTATGTACGTTCGACATTTCAGTTTAAAAAGAAGAAAAAATTTCAGAATTCTCGGCTGTTTGCTGTAGGGGTTTACTAATTTATTATAATTAAATCACTTTTACTAATTTTAAAATAAAAATAAAGTGGTTATTAAAATTCATTTAATTTTTAGAAGATGTTAGACTGCTTTTTGCTAGTCTATAGAACGCATATACATTTTTAGGAATCTATATAGATTCCTAAAAATTTATGCTTAATGTACATTATATACCTACTAAGGATAAGTTCTTGAAATAAAACATAGGTTTACATGAGGAAATTTCAATAGAATAAATATCATAAACAAGGTAAAACAAACAACACTATGACCGTCTTCCAAGTGTGTCACAGCCCCTACCTGCTGCTAAATAATGGGTAACCTTCAGTAAATGTTTTTGTTTTCTGAAAGCCTACTACGTCATAGTAACTTGAACTTTTCTTCCTTTCTTTTTCTTTGTCCTGTAGCCACATCACCAAAGTTCCATCACCAAAACCATCAATTTTGGCAAAGGAGTACATGGATTCGGCCTGAAAACAAGCGGTTGTGTGTACATTCGCGGCACTAGTGGTGTCACTTCTTGACAACCCTATCATCAATAGAGCTAGCTCTAGCGATCATCTTCAATACCATAGACGTAAACGCTAACTCTTTGAGAGGGAAAGGGCTAGCACTCTGTCGACTTCAAGCATCTTTCAAGCACATAGCCAGTGACGGTACAGAGGCTGAGAAGTAGTGATGGGGAATGTAGATATCATCACTGCTCCAGGTAATGTTGACTTGCAATAGCTAGGGCTTTAGTGATCGGCTGACTAAGAGATGTTGCCACGCATCATTTACAGAAAATTAATGTTTTTTTTCTTTGATGTTTAATTTTTTTCTTAGCAAAGTTGATTAGTATACAATCTTTTTTGTTCTCGGTAACATATACTAGCTGATTTTAAAAATAGAAACTTTTCGATTGTGTTTTGTTTTCATTAAAATAAAACTTGACTGCTGATGAAATGCAGAGAGCTGTAGGAATGCTACAAAGAGAGAAGAAATCAGTCCCAGGTATCTCGGCATTTTGGTGTCAATGGAAGCGTGATCGTCTTTGGCAGCGTTATGTTAATACAGGAGATCCTGCTGAGCAGCATTGAGGACGGGGAAGGAGTAAAACTGCTCGACAGGACCGATACATACAACTAACTGCAAGACGTCAGCCGATTTTAACTGCCCGGGAGATAGGTTTAAAGCTATAATTCTCAAGCGGTGTTGTTGTTAGCCAACAAACCGTGAGAAATAGGGTGCATGAATACGGCCTACGAGCACGACGTCCAATTAGATGCCCACCTATACGCCAATTAAATCGCGCCCGTCGAAACGAATGGTGTAGGGAACATTTGACATGGACCCAGGAGCAATAGGATAAAATTTTATTTTGCAATAAGTCCCGGTTTTGATTTAGGTCTGATGCGAGATGGGTGGGAGTGTATCGTCGTCCCGGAAATGCTGAACGGCTGAGATGCTGAACGATGTTTGGGCGAGTATCATGAAGAATCAATATGAACGCTGAAACTTACCTTGAAGATGTCCTCGGGCCTTATGTTCACCCCTTTGCACAAAGTCTTGATGCATTACAATGCGCGTTCGCACACAGCTCGGACGACCAGAGAATACTTGGCAATGGAAAACATCCAGGTATTGCCGTGGCCTGCACAATAGCCAGACCGCAATCCATTAGAGCAAGCATAGGGCATGCTCCAGAGACGTGTTCTAGAGAACCTGGATGGAGTGTCGACAACCCAACACCTGAAAGACTTGTTAAAATTCCATTGGGAGCGATGGCCGCAGGATCAGATAAACAATCTTATAAATTCAATGAAAAATCGTTGCCGGCGAGTTTTCAACAACAGAGGCGGTCACACTTTGTATTGAATTACCAAATAATTAAAAAAATGTCGTTATTTAATTTAGTAAAACATGAAAAGTTTAATTACGTTTTAACTTTGTTTTATACTATGTATGTTACGGTACACATATTGTTAATTTTTGTGATTAAATGAACAATTTATCAAAGGATTTTGTTGCTTTAGTCACTAATGCATCAAAGAATGCTTAGTTATTATTTATAAAAGAAATATAAATATATTACAATAGTAAAAATCGTTTAAAAGTTCAAAACGTGATGTGTGTATTTACTTAGCTATAAGTACATAAGTTTACACAATTGTATCAACGGCTGGAAAGTATGCTAGTACGAGTATATGCCAATCTAATTACAAAATATATATTTGAATATAAACACCACATAATTTGACAAGTAATTCATATTAAGTAAGTAATATTCATAAATACATACATTATCTAAAACCAAACACCTTTTAATTAATGAAGAAACATTAGTAAATGTATTTCTTAATGAATCTTATTAACTAATATGCTTATTTTGTGCAATATGCAATACAATTTATTTTTACTCAAATTTAAATTTTGCACACACCGACATCATTTCAAATAAGTTCTCAAAAGGAAAGTTTATTTATTTTGTATCTTTAAAACAAATCCAATAAATATAACATTCTAAATACAAAAGAAACAAAACTATAACACTTATTGTCAGTCAAACTAGTAGTTGTAATTGCGTCCGTAACAGAAGGCAGGAAAATAGTGTTGTTTGTGCCCATAATTCTACACGTGGTAATAAATTAAATCAGTTTAATCATTATTATGGTATGAACAATAACTTATCCTGCTATTCAAATTAAATGAAACTGACCTATTTTTCCTCTAACGTGCGTACTTTATTTGCGATTAGATAACATCCGGAAATGTGCATCTAACACACCTGTTTTGTACTACACACCGTACTCATAGTTCATTCAAAGTTATTTAATGAATCAGACGTTGATATGTGTAGGTATGTCGGGACTCATTTTCTTATGAAGTTATGACTAACAATAGAGTTAAGGATGCGCGAATCGATATCTTTTTACACAAACTTATATAACTTTGATTCATTGAGATCTTAAGTCTAAAGCAAAGTTCGATAACGACTTGTCTCACTTTTTTTTTATTTATGTTATAGGGGGCAAACGAGCAGACGGATCACCTGATGGTAAAAGACTACCACCGCCCATGGGCACCTGCAACTCAAAAGTCACAAGTACGTTGCCGGCCTTTAAGGTGGGAGTAGGGGAAGGGTGGAAGGGGAAATGGGTGGAGGGAAGGGTGGAAAAAGGGAAAGGGGAGGGAAGGAACGGGTGCTGCTTGGGGTGACTGGTCGGCCTAGTCAGCGATGCTTTAGCCTATACTATTCTTTTGGTTCGTTCAACTGCAACTCTAGCCTCTTAATCCAGTCACGAATTATTTTTATCAGTAGATTTTGTAACTGAATGAAGGTAGATGTGCACCTTGAATGATTTATATGTTTAATAAGTTCAAACCTTCAACGGTATCACTGAGTGATTTTTATTTTTTAGTACGTTTGCTTTTGGAGGATTTCAATAAAATGAAATTCAGGTGGAATCAGCTTGCATCCTGTTTACCTTTCGTGTAACACTAACACTATTGTACCTGAAGATCTGACTTTTAAAAAGAGTGGCCATGAGTTTCTTTGCCAGTATTCTTCTCATAAGGCTCTACGCATTTTGGAAACTGGAAGTTATAGATCGACACAAGCAGGCAGTAGATTTTGGTGTTTTCACCTAATTTACCTCGACAATCCAGCACATGCTGTAGTGTCTGTTTTGCGCCGATCTATGATTTTAACTCTAGCTTCAATTTAACGTTCATAAATGTCACTTAGTGTCTTAAATGAATAAACGATTTTGAATTTTGAATTTTCTTGAAAGGGTAGAAGAGGGGTTGGAAGGGGTAGGGCCTCCGGTAACCTCACTCACTTAGCGAAACCTAATGCAAGCATTGCTTCACTGCCGGTTTTCATCATACTCATACGTGCCGAAGCATGGCTCTCCCACGATACTACGAACTATTGAAAGGTTATTTTCGATGACCTGTCTCTTAAGAAATATCTAGGCTCGATTACCCATTATAAATATCCGTATTCCAACTATAATTGTACAAAAAGTCTGCTGTAACAAACTAATAGATAAAAGACGTTTGCACTCCATTTTTCACCAGATTTTTCAACTGTTTATATGTTGATATATTCAGATATTATTATATGAAAACTTCATAAACAAGGATTTCTATAATTTTTAGCAGTTAGTATAAATTCTGAACATATGCCTTTATTTTTTTTAACATTTTTATGTCACTGTATGCTTTAAGCGATACAGATTTCATATCACTTTAACGTTTAGTAATCGGAGACAAACTTTTCCACCCTGTATACATTATGCAGTAAACTTTTCTAACGATGCTATATTTTGACAAAAGTATAGCTTGTCTAAAATTTGAAATCATTGAACATTATATTCAAGTTCCTATAAATACCTACCTATCTCCTTTACATATTGTATACTAGCTGCGCCCCGCGGTTTCACCCACGTAAGGCCCGGTACCGTGGGAATATCGGGATAAAAATTAGCCTATGTGTTAATCCAGGTCTGCAGCTATCTACATAGCAAGTATCATCGCAATCGATTCCGTAGATTTTGCGTGAAAGAGTAACAAACATCCATACATCCATACATCCACACATCCATAAATCCATACATCCATACATCCTCACAAACTTTCACGTTTATAATATTAGTAGGATATTATTAACCATCGTTTGAAACGCTGATAATAAAACGTATACCTGTCACTACCCAATAAGTTGAAGAAGCAGCACTCCAATTAATAAAATGTAACTAACACTGTGAATACAAAAGTTTATTGAAATAAAAACTTCTTCAGCCACATTGTGCAATTTTGCTATGGAGAAAAAGCACTGAACTCGTGACCGTCACCCTAATAATACATATATAGATCTACTAGAGGGCGTTAATCTAAACATTGAGTTCTGTCAGCTCCTTATTAATTAAACTTTAAAAATATAATTAGTTCAATAAAGTACTTATTGTGTGCGCAATTTGTATAGTAAATTAAACAAAAACATAATTGTAATTAAGGTGAAAATGTATAACACCTTCAGTGCTTAATAGCGAAAACCTTTATTCAAAATTTCGTTGACGTGACACGTCGTTTTAAGTTTTCACTTCTGGTGGCAGTCCCATGACTGCCTACTTTTTTTTATTAGTTTGCACTTTTTCACACAACAACGACGAAACAAGGAAACTTCGGAATAAGTTTTTGATAATAAAATAAACTATTTGTTTGATAGCTGAAGTCAGTAGCCAACTAAAAAACTATCACGAGGAATGAGACAAAGAAAAAAATGCTAGCTCTCTAACGACTTAATAACGTTTGCTGTCTAAAAGTTTAAGATTTTAAAGTCCTTTAGACCAACTAGGCCTGAGGTCTTTAACCCACTGTTACTACATAATGTTTACGAGTATTTCAATCTTTCCAAGAAGTATTACATGAATGTAATCTCGAAGAACTACATGTTATAGAGAAGTGTTATGAAAACACTCACTGTTATATTGTTGAAGTTTCTTATGGTTAGCCATTTCTTTTGCATACGATAACACGTTTCGAAACCGGTGTTAAGACCCGATAGAGTTGCAAAACAAGTTCGGTTTTTTTTAACACACTTTTTTTAGCATCCTAAGACTATCTTAGCCTACGAAATAAGGGGTCCATTAAAGACTATCAAACTTCCAGTGCACGTGGGAGAGCTATGATTCGGCACGTATGGGCCGGCTCGACCTGAGTGATACCACCGCCTCACAGAAAACCGGCAGTCAAGCAATGATTACATTGCTTTTCGCCGAGTAAGTGAGGTTACCGGAGGCCCTAAGCCTTCCCTTTCCCCCTTTTCCCATCTTCCCTCCTCTCCCTCTCTTCCGCCTCTTCCCCTGCTCCCACCTTAAAGGCCGGCAACGCACTTGTGACTCTGAGTTGCAAGTGCCATGGGCGAAAGTAGTCACTTGCTATCAGGTGACCAGTCTGCTCGTTTGCCTCTATAACACATAAAAAAAAATTATCCCTGTCGAGCAGCAAACAAAGCGACGAAAGAACAGACAGCGGTGAAAAAGGTCCACTAGGTACTGGTGAACGTCCAGCTTTATTGCAATGGCGAAGCCGAACCTGCTCGAACTGACGCGTGATATGAGGGTTTCATAATTTAAAAAAAATGGTTTGACGGTTGTCAAACTAGGTACAATTTTTTTACAAGAGAAGAACAGGAACTTCACTTTACAGAAAGAAAAATTCCAAGGTGACTTTGGGGTATCACATTGTGTAGACTGCACACGTACTGCAAGGATACAAAACTCTCTCGTAATTTGTGACAAGGCGAATAAAGTCCAGGATAACCATTTTTTTAGTTTCAAACTAATATACAGGCACAAGGTAATAACAAAGAAAAAAGTTCGATATTGATCAATGATCATACTCCAACACATATATACCTGAAGATCACACGCGCTACCTAATATTGATGATGATGACTACGCACAAGAGGACTTTTTACATTGATTATATTATTTATCGAACGATATTTCTTGAGAAATTCTATGGCCGCTCAATAGGCTTATAAACTGTCCACTGTAACGATTTGCGCGCGTAAGACCAAACTGAGTTTGTCTCCACTTAACAAAACACCTGCACTTTACTTTATAATTCATAATATTTTTATTATATTATTTAAACACAGTTGTAAATTACTGTTCTTAAATAAATAAATAATAAAAACAGCCGCTTATCGTAGCTATATTTTTGTTAGATACTAGCCCCAGAATGCCAATATTATTGCATCACTTTTGAGAAAACTGTAACGGGTATGCTGAGGTGGCTTGGGCACGTAGAAAGAATGAGTACGGAATGAATGACAAGTCCTACTTATTTAAGGCAAACGTTAGTAGGAAAGCCGGTAGAGGTCGACATCGCAGAACATTTTCTGATCAAATTGGTGATGTTCTGCAGAAACAGCAGGTCCTTTCCTTCCTAGGGTATCCCGGGTCCCTTGTAATAGACTCACTTGTGACGGAACACCGTGTGGTTTTAGTCGGTTAGAAACACACAATGACCCGAATTCACCCGAAATCGGTGAAATGTGTGAGTTTATCTATGTACCTATGTATTTTTAATTATTTATTATTATCTATTGTTTTAATATCTAGATCTTTATTTAACAGCTTTTGTCGGCAGCCAAGATGCACAATGATAAAGGCCACAATGAATGATTAGGTAGATACTAGTACATATTTGCCATCAAATAGTTGTGAAGGACTCAGATATCTTTATATCGAGAATATGATATATTAAAACGGGTTTTATACATCAATCGCGACAGCTTTATATCTGGCTTAGGCAATCAACAGTTGTAAATGACAAGCATTAGATAATGTATCACGGTGGCTTTTAAAGTGTGGATTTAAGCCAGTCATAGATTAGATTAGAATATAAAATTATATCTTTAAAAATCAACTCCTAGAAACTGAGCAATGTCAGTGGAAGTAAAAAATAAAATCTAATACCTTTAAATGAGCAATTCTTGTATATATATATATATGTATATTTATATATATATATATATGTAATACTCCTAAGTCCTCTCTGAATGAAGTTTGTTCCACCCTGAGCAGTGTGGGTAAAAACCTGGCAGACAAAATTTTATCCAAATTCCCTACCCCCTTAAGTCCAGTCGCAGAAGCTGTAAAAAGTCCCCATCTTCCTCCCTGTAACTCTCTTGGTCTTCTAGAGGCAGATAAAGCTGAAATAGAGATGCTTATACTCCAACTGCGCAATGACTGCGCTGTAGGCTGGGATGGAATCTCACCTTTAGTGATTAAACAAAGTCGGGAAACATTGATACCTCCATTGACCCATATAATAAATAACTGTCTGAGACAAGGCATATTTCCGGATGCGTTAAAAAAAGCAATTGTTCACCCAATTTATAAGGCTGGAAATAGAAACTGTGTTAATAACTACAGGCCCATTTCAGTCTTAACCGCATTCTCCAAGGTCTTTGAAAGGCTTCTTGGCAACCGCTTAAAGAATTTTCTTGAGAAAAATAACATCATCTCAAAGAATCAGTACGGTTTCCGCTCAGGAGTGTCTGCTGAAGATGCAGTCCTGAACTTAACGCAGTCGGTTGCTGAGAACCTGGACAACAGAACCAAGTGTCTTGGGATATTTTTAGACCTCTCCAAAGCCTTTGACACGGTTTCTATTCCCAAACTTATATCAAAACTGGAGCGTGTAGGCCTAAGAGGAATTGCTCTCCATGTTTTTAAAAACTATCTTTGTAATCGTACCCAGCGAGTTAAGATTGAAGAATACCTGAGTGATGAAAAACCAGTCTCCTACGGCGTTCCCCAGGGAAGTGTATTGGGCCCTATTTTGTTTCAAATTTATGTGAACGACCTTTGCAACATGACACTCCCAAAGACTAAAATGTTTGCATACGCGGATGATACTGCTTTAATAGTCTCCGGTCCTACCTGGAATAGTGTCAAAAGTAGCGCGGAATTTGCATTAGCAAAAGTAATAAAATGGCTCAATATAAATCTTCTTACATTAAATGTACAGAAAACATCTTTTATCCCTTTTTCACTACTTAAAAATGCTTCGCCAGGCCCCTCGTTCTCTGTAATAGCACATATATGTCCCCAACCACAAGCTGCATGTTCTTGCCCAAGCCTTACTAGGTCGGAGGATGTACGGTATCTAGGAGTCCAAATTGACACAGCACTACGATGGGACAAACATCTAGAAGTTCTCACCACCAGAACTATGAGACTGGTCCACATTTTCAAGTCACTCAGATCTTCAGCAAACCCTGACACTCTTAGGATGGTCTTTAGGTCGCTGTGTCAATCAATTATAGGGTACTGCATTTCCGTTTGGGGCGGAGCTAATAAAACCAATTTCTTGGTTGTGGAGAGAGCTCAGAGAGCTATACTTAAAGTTATGTCTAGAAAACCTTTCCGCTATCCTACAACTACTTTATACCACGAATGTAAGGTCCTAACGGTCCGACAGCTTTATATCCTCCGGTCCATTCTTAGGAGACACACTAGCGTCTCTCCCTCTAATCCCAACAAACGGACGAATTTTCCTAAAGGCACTCGGCATAGAACTACCTTCGCTAAGCATCAGTTTTATATTATGAGTACTCACATTTACAAACAGGTCCACAAAAAGCTCAACATTAGGGACTTAAATAGTAACCAATTAAAATCAAAACTAACGGAGTGGCTTCTCCGACAAGACTATTCTCAAACAGAGTCCCTTCTAACATACATCGCCTAACATTATACCAATCATATGTCATATATACACACACACACACACTCTCTCTCTCACACACACACACTCTCTCTCTCACCACCCTTCCCCACACAAACACACCCTTACACGTAGGACTCACGCACACACCCTTACACACACACACACTAAACTGGTAGAGCGACTCTGCCCACTCTTGTAATATGTAGTTTTCTAAAATAAGCGAAACACTGTCTCTTATCATACAGGTCGCCCTAGTGTAAGAGACAGGGTCTATAACGTTTGTTAACATTTTCTTGACTAACTAATCTGTCGCATCGCATTCTACTAAGATTTGTACCAAAATGTTTAAATTTATATTTTTGTTAACTGTATATCCTTTTATTGTGTGTTAATAAAGATTATTATTATTATATATATATATATATATATGTATATTTATATATATATATATATATATATATATATATATATATATATATATATATATATATATATATATATATATATATATATATATATATATATATATATTTATGTGTATATATATAATCTGAATCTCGGAAACGGCTCCAACGATTTTCATGAAATTTAGTATACAGATACAGTTTTGCATTTTAAATTTAACTGCATAGTTGTATTTCCTGTAAAAACGCAATTTTACAAAAAAATACTTAAGTACTATTATCTAAAATGGTCAAGGGGGATTTTCGAAGACAAGTCAAACAGAGTTGTAATCGTGGGAGAACCATGCTTCTGCACGTATGGGCGGGCTCGACTGGAGTAATACCACGGCTTCACAGAAAACCGGCGTGATGCAATGTTTCCTAGTGTTACCGGAAGCCTTAACCCTCCTCCCCCCTTCCCCTACTCCCACTTTAAAGGCCGCCAACGCACTTGTGACTTGAGCTGCAGGGCTCCATGGGCGGTGGTTGTCACTTACCGTCAGGTCTGTTCATTTGCCACCAATCCCATGAAAATAGGACTCCACGTCAGAAGTGAAATCACACACACACCTGTAAATATGTATCTGAGCGAGACGGTCACGCGACTTCAGTGCTTCCTCCATATCAAAAGTGGCCAACTTGCCCATAGAAGTTTTCGCTTCAAAAAAGGTGTTGTTAGATTTCACAACAGGCAGAAAACAGTGTGAAAGAGGTACACTGACCTGTTTCTGTGAAAGAGACAAATACACACTAGAAAGCTGAGAAAGGTCTATCCTCTTAACGCGGCATCAGTCGGTTTTTTCGCAAGTATCTCGCGATGCGATGAGTGAGGCAGTTCTAGTTGTGTAGTTCTAGCATGCTTATAACGAAGGGCTATTTGAATCTAACAGTGGCTAAAGCCTACCGGTTCAGGACCACTCCATGCCTCGACCTGTATAAATCGATGTATGAATTACATTTTTACAAATCTAATTAAATACCCTTATATTCACATGTTGTCATAATTGAACAATGATCAAACTCTTACTAAAATTATCAAACAACGTAATTTTTTTTTAATTTGCAATAAAAAATTACGTATTTTTTTTACTGCAGCACAATGAGCCAATTTCATTGCACTTTTAATAAAAAATTTGAACACGTCACTTGCGTGAAACTTTTTTATACTTCAATCGGAAATAAAACCACTCAAACAAAGACATTTAATACAAAATTTTATATTGTTTCAGGACCATACTTAACTAACAGCCAAAGTAAGACGCCATTGTTTGTGTGTATCATTTAGGTCACTTTTGCGCCTCTTGGTATGAAGCGCACGTACGCAACACGTTTTTACGAATATGCACTTAACATTCAGTCAAAGATATTTCTGTGTATGTTCACAATGCCTGTCTAACGGTGTGCATGCTAACGAACATGTTTCTATGTGAATACAAGCGTGTACAACTTAAATATGTTAATAAGTTAGTTATTTATTTGTAGTTTCACCTTTTACGAACATAGATTTATAGGTTATTTCTTATGTTTGCATCGCTTCTTAAAATATAAAGAAAACAGAATTTAAAGTGTATCGTGTTACATCTTGAACATCATTTTGTCATTCAACTCCACCTAGAACACTATTGATGTAAACCCAATTGTAAAACAAGTATTTGGCCTACCTGGAAGGATTAATAATGTGTGACCAACCGCATTACAATAAGTCTTTAAAAAAATATCATTGCAAGTCTACATAAAGCGAGAACTACATTAGGCCGACGCACACGTCTGAGAAGACTTACACGTGTAAGGTTGGTGTGCACCTAAAATCGACGCAACGCGTGTCATTCAAGAATTCTTCAAATTCACTGTCCGACTCATTCATTTTTAAGTAACTGATAATAACAGAGTGGAAAACGTCAAAAAAATTCGTTGCGGCGGTTTTATGTGCACAGGAACCTAACACGTGTAAGACGTCTCAGACGTGTGCGTCGGCCTAAAGTAGCTCTCGCAGACGTCTTAGACGCGTGCGTCGGCCTAATGTAGCTCTCGCTTAAATATGGGTATAGGACTCGTATCTGTGGCGCCAATAAAACGGTAGTTGACGTCAAATCAATTTCTTTTTATCCACAGAAATATCATAACTGTAACTCTAGAAACATTTATAACATAGCAACTTGTGATGTCATACTTTGCTTTCGTCAAATCACATAACATAAGATTTGAAACCTTACAGATAACCTCATTTAATCATCACTACCAGCATAGAGTTGATTTGTTAATCAAGAAAAGAGTCGCCCATAGCTCATTGCTTAAAGGCCCTCTACAGGTAAAGTAAAGTATAACCAGGTCTTTCAATTCTCAAAAAAAAACTTAAGTATCTAAATTTCAGAGGGTAAATGTTTTGACATCGCACAAATGACACTAGGTACTAGTATTGCGAGTGTTAAATAAAGCACAGGTAACCGTTAACAACAAGGGATTTCGGTTTTGCGATCCATGCCGTCGTACAAGTCACAAGTATGTATTAAAAGTATTAACAGATACGGTTAACCAAGCAAAACTATCGATACTGCGTACAAAATGATTAACTAAACCACCGTAATCCCTATAATTACTGGATTATTGTATTAATTGGTTGTTTTTATTACTTATGGCGAGTGGCGACACGTCATATTCAACACATAAAACAGCGCCGAGCGAACGTTAATTATTTATTTTCTATTAGGTATTATTTATTATGTCTTTACTAATTATATGTAAATATTATAATAAAAATATTTTACGGAACCCTTTTTTTAACAACGTCTGATCAAATTTTCATAATAATTTCATTGACTTCATTTATTTCCTTTGTTTACGCAGACATTTTAGGACATTGTACGCAACAATATTCATCGTGTTTAGTGTTTATTCCAGCCATTCATATGTATCGATACACCTAATATCTCGTAAGAATTAATTTTAAACACGTAATTTTACAACTCGATATAACTAATACATATTTCTATATCTTTTTCAAAATAACGGCAGTTCGCGTTTTTTCGTGGATCTATTTATACGTCACTGTAATATAACTACACCTTCCGGTATTACATCATTGCTAAATGAGTCAGTACTTATAAACGACAATGTCATGCATCGCACCTTTCATTCATTTTCTATCCGACGCGCACTTTATTTTTTTTTTATCTAAAAGTGGAAGGTCGAAGTCGAGGTGGAAGATCCTCATGGATGTCCTCCGCCCTAATGGGGGGGGGGCGAAGGGGTCTGTCGGACTCTTACCGACTAAAAACCACCCCGGTGTTCCACTGCTTGCCCATGATCGGGGGAGCGAGAATCGCCATTGCATTCTTCCGCAACCAACGACAGGCATTGACCCGTCACCCGGTGCGACCGTCACCCATCGGTCACACTCCTCTGAAAAGCGCGCGCGGAACACTGCGCTCTGCCTCTCGGGCCTGTATCTGTTCGGACGACGACTTCCCCAAAAGTTCGTCGCCCGCAGGCCGATTCCTACGGTGGCCGGAGATCATTGAGTGCCCTCCGGCGCCCGGTGGGTCTACTGCGGCCAGAGAGAGTTGTGCTTCGCTCTCTCTCCCGTTCAGCCGCCTCCTTTGCGGACATCACCTCCTCGCAGAAGGCGGCGACAGCGTTCCATGCACTCTCGCTCCGGATCATGGACAGAACCACGGCCGGCAGCGAGAGACTTCCCGCAGAACCGACTGCCGCGACGAGATCACGACGCTGGTTAGCCCAGGCTGAGCATTCCGCCAGTGTGTGAAGCGCCGTGTCGTCGGGGCAGTCACCACAATGATGGCACCGTGACGTCGGTTCCCGGCCGATCCGACACAGGTACTTGCCGAAGCAACCGTGTCCGGAAAGTACCTGCGTCATCCAGAAAGTAAGGGCTCCATGCCCTCTCTCCAGCCACTCTCGTAGGACGGGTCTTACCGCCGCTACAGCGGTGTGCCCTGCACTGGGTCGCGCAAGTCGCTCCTCCCACTCCGCCACCAAAATCTGGCGGAGCTCACCCCGGTGTGCCTCTATTTCTCGAGGCATTGGAAGGTCGCCCCGATCTAGCGAATCCTTGCGCCACCGATACTGTAACGGAAGGAGCACAGCGTCTAAGTCCCAGGGGGCGAATCCGGCAAATAGGCTGGCCGCCTCAAAGGAGATCGTACGGTACCCCCGTATCACTCTGACAGCCATCGCGCGTTGCGGCCTTCGCAGAATCGCGATATTCTGGGCCGTCAGAGTGCCCGCCCACACTGGCGCCCCGTAGAGCGCCATAGACCGTACGATCCCCGTATACAGCTTTCGGCAGGATGTGCTTGGTCCCCCTAAGTTGGGCAAGAGCCGCGAGAGAGCCCCGGCGGTGCCCAACAGTCTGGGGGAATATTGTTTAGTAATATTCTATCTCCGTGTAACAACAACTTTATGTAGATACCTACTACGGATTTATCAGAAAAGTAACCGAACATGAAAATGGTTTCAAAATATTTTTTCGCAATTTTTTTTATTAAATCCTTTGAAAATGTCACGTTTTATAGATAAACATTCACATTTGATTGCAAAAAAATGCACTTTGTCATACAAAAAAATTACCTACCTACTTAATTCATGATAACAACTTATCATAATTCAGATTACTAATTGAATTGGGCGTGTAGGATTTCGCTAGCAAAGCGAAAATCGGTTCTCAGATTGTAACCCCAAAGATGGCTACAGCCAATAAAAATAAAACCTCAATCAATTGTTAAGTAATTCAGAACTTCCTCCACAAAAACCTGCCTTCTAGGTGTGGCAAGTAAACCAAAACCAAACCAAAACCGTAAATCTTCCGCTAGCACACAGTGATACTTCGACACCTGTTTTATCTCCATATACCGTGTTTTTAGGGACAATTTCTTATCAAAAAACTGAATTGAAACAACTATGAATCTTGCAAAGTACTACCTACTACGCCGCGCCGAGCGTTGTGGGTTCAAATGCCACACGGGACAAAATTTTGTGTGATCCACAAATAGTTCTCCCGAGTCTGGGTGTTCTTTGTGTCCGTTGTTTGAATGTTTGTGAAGCCCCCCGCTACACAGGAATATTCCTAATGCGGGAATTGTCTTTTTATAAAAAAACAATAAAATAAAAGAGGGGGGCGTCATTTTATTTTATTGTTTTTTTATAAAAAGACACTAAAATAAAATGACGCCCCGCCTCTAAAAGTACATAATTGGGTTCTTCAAAAAAATCTTTTTAGCAAAAAATTAAACCGACGAAAAGAACTAAAAAGCAAAAAATAAATAAACCTTAAGTCTTAGTCTTAAGTATTGAGCTTATTTACATAAACTACCAAATTTTATATAAACTTATTTTGAGTCGGCGCCAAACAACAAACTGATTAATTATCCAAATTTTATATGTACCTACGTAGAAATAGACATGGCTCTACGTAGGTAATTAATCATTTTATTATTTGGCGCCGACTCAAAATAAGTTTATATAAAATTTGATAGTTTATGTAAATAAGCTCAATACTTAAGACTTAGGTTTATTTATTTTTTGCTTTTTAGTTCTTTTCGTCGGTTTAATTTTTTGTTAAAAAGATTTTTATTTTATGTTTTTTTTTCATCATCAGCTCAGCTACATGATGTGATGATTTCTACGGAGTGAGGGCTGAACATACATAAAAAAAAACAATATATATACGGTCGAATTGAGAACCTCCTTTTTTTTTCGTCGGTTAATTAACAACAATATTTAGCACGGTTGACAACTGACAACCGCGTGGTTGTGAGCCGCGGCCATCTAAGCCAATGTACATAGTGTGTATTGCTTTGTTACTATACATGCATACCTACCTACCTACCTACCTTAGTCGTGTGCTTCGTGTGCTTAGATATGCAACACCTCTTGTTTTGTTAGGGAGAAAATGGTAGCTCTGACTAATGCTCTGTGGCTAAAAAATTCTTGGGCACTGTTTCTCCGCGTGTCTCTCTGATGGACTCTGCTTTGTGGTACCTTAATCGCCAATCCCCTATTTAAAGGCTAACCGTTCCCCGCTGCTAGTCTGCAGCCAGTTTCAGATACATTTATATAGATGTGTGTAAAAACTGCTTTAGCCATGTAAGGCACTTTTCGAATAGGAAAAAGGCACTCAATATCGCGTGACCGTCACGCCCTGGTCCTATATTATGATGTGTGTGTGTATTTATATAAGTTATGTTTTTACTTTTGACTTGCAGTCCTACGATTGACAGCCGTTCCAAACAGTTTCACCCGCGTTTATCATCACTCCTGAGGGTTTTAGCGTGAGGCTACATAGCCTATAAACTTTTCTTAATCAAGACTCAATCCAATACAAAAAGCATTGTCCGAATCCGACAGGTAATTAAAATGTTGACATTGCAAAGAAATTACATTGTGTTGTAGGAATCATAGACATAGGAGTAGACGGCGCTAGTAACAGGACTATCGTGTAAGTGGATGCGATAGCTCGATGAAAAGAGAAAGCTGCTATACGTGGTCCCTCTATTCTTGTCTAGGACGTTTACGAGGCGTGTGCGTGTGTATATTGATGCGCTGTGTTGATGCCCAATTGTCAAACTCCTCTTTTTAATCATTTATTGCATATTACACCTCCCTCCGCGGTCTATTCTTTTATGGCATAATGGTAGGAATAAGTAGGCAAAGAAAAGCAAATTACTTCCGAAATGACTTTAATGTGGTAAAACCAAATAGTAATTATTACCAATCTCTTTCCTTATTTAACTTGAACAATAACACTGCAAAATAAATGAATGGGCGACAAAATGTCCCCTGACACGTACGCGCGCAAATTCTTTAACTGAAAACCGCGAAAAGTGAGTCAAACTTGCTTATACTACGTGCATTCGAACATATAGGCATAGACATATTGTGGGTTTTTTTTTTCATAAAGTTTAGGAGTTTCGATACAATAACACAAGGAGATACAAAAGTGGGAGAGCCATGCTTCGGCACGTATGGGTCGGCTCGACCGGAGTGATACCAAGGCCTCACAGAAAACCCACCTCATAGAAATGCTGCGTTGTGTTTCGACGAGTGAGTGAGGTTACCGGAGGCCCTAACCGGCAACGCACTTGTGACTCTCGAGTTGCAGGTGTCCATGGACGGCGGTAGTCACTTACACTCACATAAACACATTAACATTTATAGTATTAAGTAGGTATTTAGCTTTTTTTTTTGTGGCATCAAGAGACACAGAGACCTTTTACGGAACTTCGAACGCAAGACTTTATTGAGCTCTGACAATAATGTCGAGGCTGTACACAGTAGCCAACCAGCAAAGCCGGGAGCTGTAAAATCGTTTTTTAAACACCTATAGTGAGGGCTTTGTCCTGCTATGGACGTCGGATGATGACATAATGGATAATGATATATAATGCTTAATATGGGATATTGGGTTGCTTTCTTGAATATGTCTGGTCCCATATTTATGTACCCATAATACGCTTTCATTACTGATACCTAATACAATATGAACAAGCTATAATACCTCAACCAATCGGCCTGAAAATGTTTTTGTTGTTGAATGTCAAGGGACAAGTACCCCAACTTGAAGGTCCTTAGTATGATCGATATTTATACCCACGATACGCTTTAATTACTGGAAATACCACTGAGAACTTACCTTATTAAACGTATCTCAGACTCGCAGTGTTGGACAATAATGATGCAACATGCAGCAACGCTTCACTGGCATTACACATGACACGACATAATATGTAAAGAAGACTATCCTACTAATATTATAAACGTTAAAGTTTGTGAGGATGTATGGATGTATGGATGTTTTTTGTTTCGTTTTGTTGCTCTTTCATGCCAAAACTACTAAACTAATTGCGATGAAACTTGGCATGTGTGTCTTGTTGATGGCTGGAGACCAGGATTAACACATAGGCTACTTTTTATCCCGATATTCAAACGGCATCCGGACTAGGGACTGTTCTGTTCTCTTCGTGGGAGAGCCATGCTTCGGCACGTATGGGCCGGCCGACCGGAGTGATACCACGGCCTCACAGAAAACCGATGGTTGCATTGCTTTTCGCCGAATGAGGTTACGGTATACGAAGGCCGTATACCGTAACCTCACAGCGAAGGCGCCTAAAAACACTAGTACCTATTCAATGAAATACGACAACTTATAAATATGTATTTATATTAGAATTAACAAGATCACGCGATGCACTGGTCGTCGTCACAGGCAGGTCAGCCGGTGCAGTGCAACCTGGTCGAACCGTTAGGCAATTCAGAGGTATGTAATACCTATTTCCTGTATCACGTTAATTCGCGTATATATATAAATACTTATATCATGAAACGCGAAAGTGTAAAAGTTAGTAATATACCATAACTTATTTTGGAATATTGTAACAATAATAATAACTTAAGACACCAGACACCAGACACCCACACACGGCCGCCTGATCCACAAACTAGGCAGAGTAGGCAGAGCATCACTCACCACCTAGACATAGAGACCAGTCAAAATGAACTTGATGTAAGTAGTTGTCTACATTCATTACATTTTATTGTACTACTGGGTTTTGGGTCAAGGTAGATAGGTAGTATGTTGAATTAATCTCGTTTTGAGAGCATGGCCGCCCGAGGCGTTCTGTCAGGCGACTTTCTAACAATAACAAAATGATTATAACAGGGGTAATTATAGATGTGATAATCGATGAAATACAGGTGATAGCAGATTACTTTGGGTTAGGCACATAAGTATTCCGTGCACTTATCAAAAAATTTTAACAAAAATAAAAACCGACTTCAACTAAATAAATACATACCTTTTTTTATGTTTATTCACCAAAAACATGGAGTTATAACTTATAATGTATATAATATAATGATAGTAAGGCACATACATAAATCTACATTTATACATATTACAGAATAATATTAGCATCTAATAGGTTATTTTTCAGTCTTTTCGAGTTAAGTATCGTCTAGTTCTTTTCCCATAATAATTCTTTATTGACGGTATCACATATTTACACTGTTTAACTTGTCTAGTACTATATTTATGTAGTATAAAGTTATTTATATTCGTCTATTTTATATTCCTCTAACGCAATTAGATATCGTACTTTGGCGTGTACTGGTAGTATTTTACATATATATTAAATAACTCACCATAGTTTGGTCTACAGCTCAGTTTAACTTTTTTGTTGACCGAATACTTAATTTGTAATTATTTAATTTAATCTCATTGTGTTTTAAATGATCAAAACTACTTAAGCCATAACTAATTAATGAGTCGGCAAGTGCGTTGTAAGATGTCATATATGCAAATTTTTTTCAAGTGAAAACTTCTTTGTGCACTTTTGCACTGAAAAAGCACTGAACTCGTTACCGTCACGCTAATAATACATATATAGATCCACTAGAGGGCGCTTATCTAAACATTGAGTTTTGTCAGCTACTTATTAATTAATCTTTAAAAATATAATTAGTTTAATAAAAGTGAAAACAATATACTAATTTGTCTGTGGAAGTGTTATCTTTACTTTAATAAACTTGTGAACTAAATGCGTAATGAGAATGACAAAATTAACGACACGAAATATCCAGGAATACCGGAATCTGTATGTACTTATGACGATGTCACTAGTAGATGGCATCACTTTTCGAAGTGAGAACTTCTTTAGGCACGTTGGGCGCTTTTGGTATGGGAAAAAGCACTGAACTCGCGTGACCGCCACGCTCAGATGACATTATTGTTATGATGACATTTAGATGTGTGAGTGTATATGTATATATATATGTGTGTATGTGTTTTCACTTCTGAAGAGCAGTGCTACGATTGATAGTTTTTTGTTCACTGCTTAGGTGAAAAATGATTTTGTATTGATCGTAATTGACTACACACGTCATTTACGTGCAATTTCCAATAAAGATGACCGTCTACTGTTAAGCATAAGTATCGGTATTTATCTACTATTATATGTTTGTACACTGGCAGGAATTTTTATTGTTACGTAAACAGTGGCATGTATGCCCAGTTACAGAAAAGCGGCAGTGAAGCAATGCTTGGACGGAGGCCATAACCCTTCCCACTCCCCCCCCCCCCTCACCCCTATTCCCGCCCTTCCCGTCTCGTCCATGGGTGGCAGTAGTCATTTACCATCAGGTGACCCGTCTGCTCGTTTGCCCCATAGGTTTACCATAAAAAATGCGGAATACGTTAGTGAAACAATCATGAAAATGTTGCCATTACTTTTGAAGAAAACCGAGGACATACTAACATACATAGGTACGAATCAAATACAGAACATCCTATTTTCATTCATTCATCCATTTTTCATTGATGCTCCGCTCATATTGGTCGTAGCATGATGTTATAGTCTATAGCCTTCCTCGATAAATGGGCTATCCAACACTAAAATAATTTTTCAATACGAACCAGTACTTCCTGATAAGAAATTAGCGCAAACTACCAAACAAACAAACTATCAGTATGATTTGTTTTCTTTTACTTTAGACTAAACAACCTTATTGTTGCAGAGACATTGTGTTGAACTTTAATATTTAGTTAAAAAAAAAAAGACTTCAAGCAATATTTAGAGAATTTTATGAAATAAAGGTATTTATTTGACTTTGAATTTAATGTGCACATATTATCGTATATTTTTTCGCACTCTGAGCAATCAAGACGCATGTTTTGAATACGCGACTACACCATTACCTAGAAATGCAAAATCACTTACAGTAAGGTTCTAAGAACCGTTTATTTGAGGAAAATCGTGTCACAATAAACACTATTAATCATTACTTGCAAAGAAAATAAGTGAGATAGGCATAGATTGTGGTGGTGGTACTGATGACGGTAATAATAATACCTGGTACATTAAATTTTACATATTTCAGTTTTTTTTTTTTTCATATATTTATTTTCATATATTCTAAAATAATTCCCATAAAATTAACGCAAGCCAAGCCGCTGACAAAAGTTAGTTTACGATAGTTCAAAAGTTACATTTGAACAACGAGTAAAGATACACACGCATACATATTTTTATGGTTCCGTACCTCAAAAGGTAAAAAATGGAACCCTTATAAGATCACTCTCTTGTTCGTCTGTCCGTGTGTCACCACCGATTTTCTCAGGAACGGGTGGACCAAACAAACAAACTTATATTTTGCGGTTGGATTGTTCTCTTTGTGGTACATCGCAACCGCAAAGTTAAGTTTGTCTTTCGAAAAAGACTTGCAAAATTTTTTAAGAATTGTTTGCTTACGGAACCCTCGGTGCGCGAGTCAGACTCGCACTTGTCCGGGTTTTCTTTTATATCTACATACACATAAACTCACCTCCAAAACATATTATTAATTTCATACTTTCATTCGACCACGATTTGGTATGAACCGAGCCTGAAACTAGTCATTTCAGTTACTCGCTAGACATCTTAGTTTAATGAATCATTGTTTTATAAATCAAAACATTAATGTTGTCTCGTTCTACATTGTGACGTCACATCGGTCCACTGACGCTCTTAGGATTTTATGCTAGTTATGTGGCAGCTTATCTTGTACGTAGATCTAGGATGAAGGAAGTGAAGAATTACTCCAGCGTAATATAATGCTAAATCTACGGTAATGAGAGACATAATACGTCACCACATCGTTAGAGTGAGAAGTAATATATAAAACTAATGCAAAATGAGACAAAGTAAATGAGACATCATATTATTGTAAGGTATTTGTCTGGCTACTGACTTTGGTTACAAAACAAACGCCCACACAATTTGCAGCAATCAATTCCTGATGACATGTTATGTCATCAAGAATCGATGCTGAATATTATACTCGCCGCCCGCCGATTGTTATACCTTAACATTTGTAACTTGCTTTGCACTATTTACTACTAAAAGGTGTACAATAAAGAGAAATAAATAAATAATTATAATTTGGTAAAACTAAAAAACACGTTGTAATGGCAAATCGAATTAAAAAGTAAAAAAAAAGACAAACACTATCCACCTGGCTTCATGATTAGATCACCTTCAAGATGCCAAACGATAGGTATACCTACAAAGTTTGATTTCGATTACACAATGCGAAGTAGGTTAAAATTTACTTCCAAGATTTGTTTACTCACAGAGTTAGTTAGTTACAAGTGAAGCTGATAAAAATTATAATAAAAAACTATAAAGTTTTTTTTTTTTATTTTATAATAACATTTTCTTTATAGTTAGATTACTGATTTTCTGTTTCGTTCTACGATTTACCACAGCCGTTGTACAGCATATTTAGGTAACAGTAGCAGTAATCTTCTCTTTATAGGTAAGATCCCTTAGAGTTAGGGCTGCCATCCGTCCGGGTTTGCCCATATATGTCCTAGTTTAGAGGGCGTCCGGGGAGCGTCCGGACGGGGTTTTGTGTCCGAGTCACCCGGGCACTCTTTGTCAGGGGAAAATTATAATTGTTAGGTGAATCGTTAACAAGCTGTTTAAGTTAGTAAAAAAAGTGAATGGAAACTGCGTTTTTTTATTTTTTTTTACCAAAAAATCGCGATTTCACACATGTGTCCGGGGTTTTTGAAGTTTTTGTCCGACGTCGGTAATTTAAGTGATGGCAGGCCTACTTAGAATAGATATATTTCGACTCGAAGGTCTGTACACAATAGTTAGGTTAGATTTAACACGACTTTAGTCTATAACATAATTTGGCCTCTCCTTTTGATTAACGCTATCCTGAAAATGTCAAAAAAAATATTGTTTGATTTCTTCATCACCCCAAGTTCAACTACTAGATAATGTCCTATTAGGCATTAAGCACGCAATTGAACATAAACAGAATGTCAATAAAGTATTAGACAAATAAAAACTACTACATACTAAAGATCTTAGTCATTATCGTTTTATTCTTATTTACCATCTTGATATAAAAACCACATGTACCACGTGCAACCCAGTTAATACATTTATATTACAATCATCATAATGATCAATTTCAGAAGTCAAAATGACTAGAATGTGAACGCCATATTGTTTTTGTTGTAAATTTTAATTCAGATCTTGACCAAATCAATAGGGTACACAATTTATAGACCGCTACAAAATATCCTATAGTTTGCCGATAACAGCACCGTCGTATTTAATAACGATAATATTAATACTTGAAGAGAATTGAAGAGAATATTACGTCTCTGGTAGGTTGGCTTGATTTGCATAATCTTAAAATTAATTTATTATTCTATTAACGAATATTTCAATGACAAAATAATGTTATATACCTGTAGAATTATTGTAATATTGACATGGTAATAATTATATAAAAATTGACATATAGAACAATTATTTAAGTAATTACTTAGACTCAATTGTTTCAATTTGTGACATATTTATTATTTTTCCTTATCATTATTTGTACACCGCGTAATGTGGTAAGATGTAGTGGTACTTTAACATAACATTTGAGATCTGTAACTAACCTATATTCCACAAATAAAGTATTATGAATTATATTGTAATATTCAGACCTCTTTTGAATGTTGGTAGAACCTGGCTGGTAATATAAAATTTAAATCGCTAGTTACAATATATATTTTTGAATAATATTGGTAATAGAAGGAGGAACTAGTGAAGCGGGTGCGTCGTGCAGTCAGAGTGCACTGCTTTCAAGTTGCCGCACCAAAGTTCTTCAAGAAGCCTTTGTAATATGTTAATGTAAAAGTATTTAGTTGAGTCACCAATATAACTACTGTGATTTACAGCCTCTCTCAATAGATATCCTCATAAGCTTACACACCTATCCCGAACAAACCTCTCAGTCAAGCGAGGGCCTTACAATATTGACATAGATATTAGACGGAATGTCTATCTGTCTATGTGACTACATATATCTTGCCGTCTTGCACAAGCTGAAATCTAAAGTTATTGAGAATTAGCCTATCAAAAGATAGGAAGAAGGACCGTGACGGCGGCGGCGTGGGTATAGAAAACTATACCCACGCCGCCGCCGCCACGGTCCTTGTCTATGGCGTATTGTGTAAATATTCTTCTATATTGTGGTAAGTAACTAATTATTGCTGACTAGCAACCCGCCCTGGCGTCAGACGGGTAGCAGAGCCATCTTCAACGATCATCATCATATTTCAACCAATCTTAACAAATTATATACCTAAACCTTCCTCATGAATCACTCTGTCTATTAGTGAAAACCGCATGAAAATCCGTTTAGTAGTTTTTCAGTTTATCGCGAAGAGACAGGCAGACGCGGCGGTAGACTTTGTTTTATAATATGTAGTGCATATCAGTAGTGATAAATGAGCTAAAGGGCTCGGATTTCTCGGCGACATGACAGCCAGTTCGAATTACCCTGACCTGTTTGAGCTGTTGCTAACACGCCCTAATTACGTGGGAGAGCCATGTTTCGGCACGTATGGGCCGGCTCGACTCCGCTCGATACCACGGCTTCATAGAAAACTGGCAGTGAAACAATGCTTTTCTTTTCGCCGCGTGAGTGAGGTTAGCGGAGGCCCTAACCCTTCCATCTCCCCCCTCTCCTCCCCTCTAATCCCCTCTTCCCCTATTCCCACCTTAAAGGGCGGCAACGCACTTGTGACTCTGGAGTTGCAGGTGCCCACGGGCGGCGGTAGTCATTTACCATCAGGTGACCCGTCTGCTCGTTTGCTCCCTAAACCATAAAAAAAAACCGTATAAGCAATATCCTTTCCCTCCATTGCCATTCTTACCTATATTTCCCTTTCAATATAATCCTAATTTTCCCATCTTAAATTCCGAAAGTGCCCGATTGACGGCAATAGGCTTGCTCTCTATGACGTGAGTTGGACCAAATTATCGTTGGCAAAATGTGGGTGTTTAATACGCCTCTGGGTACCCCTTCGGGGATACAGGCATGAGGGTATGTATGTACGACATGTACGTGTATAAATAAAAAAAATGTATTAATATTTAAAGTAGGTTAATAAAAAGTTTGAATTTGGTTAATTTTTAAGTACCTTTGTAAGTACCTACGTTACATTTGAAGAAGTTATTTCATATACTTAATTATGTATTTTATTTATTATTAGTAAAAATTTTCATAATTTATTTTGTTCATATTTTTAGGCTTTGTTGAAGTCGGTATTTTTCTCATAGGATATATATATATTTTTTTTTTATGGTATAGGGGGCAGACGAGCAGACGAGTCACCTGATGATAAATGACTACCGCCGCCCATGGGCACCTGTAACTCAAGAGTCACAAGTTGCCGCCCTTTAAGGTGTGATTAAGGGAAGAGGGGGTGAGGGGGGAAGAGCAGGAAGACGGGAGAAGGGGATTAGAGGGGAGGAGAGGGGGAGAGGGGAAGGATGGTAATAGGGGCGATGGAAGGGTTAGGGCCTTCGGCAATCTCACTAACGCGGCGAAAAGCATGCCAGCATTGTTTCACTGCCGGTTTTCAGTGATAAATATTTAAAATGTATCGTTCAGTGATGAGTAGAGATCGGATATTCGGATGCATATTTACTTAAAGTTGAGATGTTGGCTATTATGGGAAGCACTTTTTTATCGAAAGAATCCAGCGATTCCAGGAAATTCAAATTTAAGTGTACCTATACTCCGTAAAATGTAATAAACCCCAATTTGACACAAATGACACTTGCTCTGTTACAACGTATAATGGTTGCTTTTCCCTACTTTTATTGTCAGTGATTTTTGACGAAGCAAAGACAACCTTATTACGTTGTAACAAGTGTCAAATCGGGCCTATTAAACCCCAGGAAATGTAAGAGTGCGAGTGAGACGGCAAATTATACTTGCTTGTGCGCAAGTAGCGACGCGACAATACAACTGCATTCGTAAATAAAAATATACTTAGAAGCCGCTTCCATAATTTGTTATCCAAAAATAACTTTAGGTAAATATGCATTCGATCTCTAGTGATGAGTGATGAGCGTCACTAGTTAATTATGTAATCTAATTAATAATTGAATTACAAAATAATTTTATTAAAATGTAATATATATCATCGTTATTACACAGTTTTCAATTACATTGTCATTAGAATCACTTTGGATGTGCAATGAAATTAATGACAATGTAACTGTAATTTGTAATTAATGTAATTATTAATCCAATTACCTTCTGCCCATCAATGTTATCGATGCATAGGATAACAAGAAATACTCGTCAAAATAGGTTGTGATAGATATATTTGCCGATTTTATCAAGCAATAGACATGTTTCACATCACAGATAGGTAGATAGGTATTTAGTTTTGACATTTCCGAGAAATTGATTAACATAATATATGCATACACATTTTAAAAACATACGTAATTAATGGCGTATGTAACAAATAAAAGGATGACACATTAAAGGAATCCAAAACAAATACGGTTCAAAGAGAAAAAGAATTTGATGCACGTTATTTGTTTGCAATTTGCAACTAATTAACCAATTTTAATGAAATTATGCAAAATGCGTGCGGTTTAGTCCAACTTGAGGTTAGTTTTTTTTTATTGCAAATTACCCAACCACAGCAACGCGTGGCCGGGTAGCAAGTATTATTATATTATGTTATTTACAATAAATAATGTCTGTCTACAACGCATATATATGTGATATTTGGCAAGAAAGCCAATCTAATCTCACGCAGATATCCATTCCGATAAATAAATATGACGACTTAAGCACGTGTACTTAACTTGGTGAAATACTACACCGCACTCAAGGTGACATAAATTATTGACGCTAATTTAAAAATATATATGTATACCTACTAATATTATAAATGCGAAAGTAACTCAGCTGCTTGTCTGTTGTTCATCCTAACCCGCTTAACCAATGTTGATGAATTTTGTTATAGAGACAGACGGGACCTTAAAGAAGTACATGGGCTACTTTTTGAATGAAAGTTGTTTGAGAGATCAGTTATTTCTCAAGTTCCGGGATATAAACCACAAAACTTCAAAAGCAACAGCAGTCCTGCGTTTTTTTAAAAGGTTGAAACTTTTTAACCTAGTAGGGTGACATGTCGTTAAGAATGTATGATTATTTGTAACTTTGAAAGTGAACAGTGGGGCCCTATTGTGGGTAACGAGGGCAAAATTAACTTAATAGTCCCACTGACCCACTACACGGTATCTGGGTTTTAGATTTTGTTTACATTACATTTAAGCCTGCCATCACATAAATTGCCGACGCCGCCGAGCCGGACAAAAACTTTAAAAAACCTTGAAAAAAACGTCTATCCCATTTAAATTTTTAGCTTGTTAACAATTCATCTAATAATTATAATTTTCCCCTGGCTCTGTGTTCTAGTTTTACCCGGACACTTTTTGAAAACCCCGCCCGGACGTTCCCCGGACGCCCCCTTTAAACAAGGACAAATCAGGGGAAACCCGGACAGATGGCAGCCCTAATTACATTGATAAAAGAGTCAACATTCAGACACACTTACTGGGCCTGAGCCCTAACTTCTGCCAACAAAACACACTTCTTCTGTAAACAAAACCAGTAAATGATTCTAACCAATATTATACATGCGAATTAAGTTCAGAGAGAATGTTAATATTATTATTTACAGGCTATCTACATTGAAATTACAATTAGAAGTTTCTAGTCACCTTATCTTCGATATCCTACATCTATTTCCAGATGATATATTTGTTATTTAACAATTTTTACATGGCGTACTTTCTTACAAATCGATGCGTCTTAGTTAATAAATCTATAAGGTAAAAATTAACATACTTCCTCTTTAATTAATGTTATATTTCCTAAAACCAGTAATTGCAGAAGAAATTAACATTACTTAAGGCTGTCGTCATTTTGAAATGAGTCAAAGAGGATAATTAGCATTATTACAAAATAAATCAACAAAATTTAAGTTTAATGTAAAATTCAAATATTATAATAATATTCTTAACTAAAATCATGTTTTAAAAAAGAATATTAAACAAATATATTTCTATACATTAAGGAACATAGGTAACATAGGTTACTCCCTGATTTGGCCAATATTGTATTAAGAAATCAAAAATTTATAAAAAATATATACAACAAACAACGTAATTTGATGCGTATTTAAAATATGATGCAATATTTTAAAAAGTTTTTAACTACTTATTTTTAATTCCTTGGTAGGTAGTCTTATCAAGACAATATGAATTCGAATTTAATACTTTAAGTTATATTGTTCAATGCATATTAATTGGATTTATTAAAAACCACAAAAAAATTACCAAAGGCTATTTAAATTGATAGCTAACCTACACAAGGTACCACAGAAATATAAATTTATAAATTTTTTGTGGTAGGTACGTACCACTACTTGTATTTCAATAGTGATCCCGTTACGCTGTAGTAAGTTAAAGAGTTACATGATATTTCTTCTTTCATAATAAGTGATGCTAGACGTCAACTATTAATTCGGTTACTTGATTAAATAATTTTTATGATCAATAATATAACTCTAAACTCATTAAGATTTATATTATTAATAAAAATTTGGCCTCAGCGTTAGACAATGCATTATTTATGTTCTAAATAGCAATCATATAGATAATTAAAATATGCATTAAACAATTACATCTTTATGAATATTGAAACTGATACCTATACCTATACCACCTTTTATGAAGTATAGAGTTACTTCATACAAGCACAATGATAAGATTAATTATTTGCACTTGAACTATGCCCCTCTGCCCGACATATCGTAGTCATCAGTTAGTGTCTACTCAACCTACGCTCGTTATATCTACAATATACACATATTTGTAATCACTAGTTCGCCCACTGATGGAACATCGACCATAATCAGATTTAAAAACTAAAAACTGCACTAAGATTATAATTCTACAAATTGCGTACCTATTCTTCAAAGTAAAAAGCCGTTGTTGTTGCAATAGATAAAACTATGACGTCGAATTAGTTGAGATAAGGATGTAACTGCCATGCTTCACAATGTATAAAAAATATTGATAATGAACCAAACAAAAAATAATACAAGAAGCCAATCTAACTTAGACACAATTAGTGTAGTAATTTAGTAACATCACAGAATTGTAAACAACAGTTTAATAGTGTGTATGTTCAATTACGCTGGAGCTCCATGTGTTGAAAGTTCAAGACAAATTAAAACTGTTTGTGACTTACACTCGCACGGCCCATACTAGTTTTTCAAGTATGACCACTGGGCCCTTTACCGTTATGTGTGCATACTTGATTGCCTACCGTATTAAAGTGCTCTCTCCCAAACCCAATGATGCAATCCTTAGACAAGTATTTAATTAAGCCGTGCGCCGCACGCCTTAAGCATTATCACCCGCCACAACTGAGATGCATAGCCTCTGGGCAAGCGTCACTGAATGCTACCAGATGACGCCACGGAGAAATAGGGTCAGCGCTGTGTCGTTACCCCGAGAGTCTGCGACGGTACCGCGGTGAGGCGGGGGCCGCAGCTCCCCTCTACCCGCACCTCACCGCACCGCAGGCCTGCGCCCTCCTCGACTAAAAGTGCTCCCCACCGATCAGCATTCCGCACTCGACGCGAGGGCGAAGCGCACGCCCTAACTTACTCGACCGTAAACGACGCGCCGCGCGCTCGCGGCTAGCCCGACCGCCATGTTTGACGTTTTTGGCTCCGTGAAGGGGCTTCTCAAGCTCGACTCAGTGTGCATCGACAACAATGTGTTCCGATTGCACTACAAAGCTACTGTGATCATCCTAATCGCGTTTTCGCTACTTGTAACTTCAAGACAATACATCGGAGACCCAATCGACTGCATCGTCGATGAGATTCCGCTCGCCGTCATGGACACGTACTGCTGGATCTACTCAACTTTCACCATCCCCAACCGACTGGTGGGACGTGTTGGTCAGGACGTGGCGCAGCTGGGGGTGGGCCCACAAGCTGAGGGCGACGAGCTTAAATACCACAAGTACTACCAATGGGTGTGTTTTGTGTTGTTCTTCCAAGCTATTTTGTTTTATGTGCCGCGATACCTGTGGAAAACTTGGGAAGGAGGCCGTATCAAGATGTTAGTGCTCGATCTTAACTGCCCTGTTGTAGGCAAGGAGTGTAAGGCCGATCGCAAGAAACTACTCGTAGACTACTTCGCTACAAACCTGCACACGCAAAACTTCTACGCGTTCCGCTTTTTTATTTGCGAAGTGCTGAATTTTATCAATGTCGTGGGACAGATCTTCTTCATGGATTTCTTTCTGGACGGCGAGTTCTCCACGTACGGCAGCGACGTGGTAAGCTTTACTGAAATGGAACCAGAGGACCGTGTGGACCCAATGGCTCGAGTGTTTCCCAAAGTAACAAAGTGCACCTTCCACAAGTACGGTCCTTCGGGTACTGTGCAGAAGTTTGACGGCCTGTGCGTACTGCCACTCAACATCGTCAACGAGAAGATCTACGTCTTCCTATGGTTCTGGTTCATGATTCTGGCTATCCTCAGTGGAGTCTCGCTGATCTACCGCATGGCTGTAGTGGCAGGTCCACGCGTGCGCCTCTACCTGCTGCGCGCGCGCAGCCGTCTGGCCCCACAGGAGCAGGTGGAGTCTGTCGCCAGCAATTTACAGATCGGCGATTGGTTCGTTCTTTACCAACTCGGGAAGAACATCGACCCTCTGATCTACAAGGAGTTGATGGTCGAGCTGGCCGATAAGTTCCAAGAAAAGAACAGTGTGTAGTCTGTCGGGGCGTGTGAAGTGGCTAGTGGACTTTGGGTCGTCCGTGTGACGTGTTAATAGTGATAGAGGGTCCGGTCCGCGTGGCGGGCGGCACGGCTACCTGCTCGGAGCCTGGCCGCGCGCCGCGGGGCGGGCGGGGCGCGCGGCGCACAAAGAGCGCCGGGAGCGGCTGAACGCCGACATTCCATTACCCATGGCCGGTGCGGGGAACGACCTCCGCACCGCTGTGCTTGTTGTATTCCATTCCAGAACCGCTTTGAAACATTTTAACGCTACCTAAATTTGAATAGGTGATATGACTCTTCTAAACACAAGATTTCGACTGAGCCGCGCCGCACGGGGCGCGCGTGCATTTAGCATAACGTTAGTGGAGCATGTTTGTACTAGACGTAGCTGTAGTTAGATCTCGTGCCTTCGTTTTTGTATTTTGAATTATTTGTGTGCGAGTGTATCATGTTGAAGGAACGTCTCATTGTGATATGTAATTATTATTAATCTAAATTAAGTGACTAGCGTTAGCGTGTACGTGAACGACATAGAACGTTTGGACGACTGCACGATGATATTGTATAAAGCAATAATAAAGCTAAACTGTAATAAAATCAACTGAACTACTAATTTTAAGGTAAAAGCTAAGTATACAAATGAAGTCGACAATATTATATACATCTATGTAGGTAATTCGTACTGATTTGTATTATAAACTTTATTACATTGATAAAATCGTTAAATACCTACGATCATGATTGATATTTTCTGAATATATTTACTGCCACATAAGTTTTGTATTATTTCGACAAGAATGCCTTATTACTTGATGATTCAACTAATCACAAAGATAACAATAACAAATCCCTTTGTTTAACGTGTCTCTGAAATCTAGTCTCACGTTTAAACAATGCAACGGGTCTACAAATAACGTAACAGCTAACGCCATCTCACGGCAACTTGAAATAATGCTCATACGTAACAAGAATGTAGATGGCGCTATTTAAAAATGTAAGAGACTACCATCATTTATTTACATTTATTCAGTAAAAATATTTTATTATATTACTTCGACCCTTACACTCATAAAATTAACGCAAGTAAGGATAAGGATTTATTTGATTTTTAAATGAATTCACTCTTTGCTATCGTAACGATCGTTATGGTAATAATTAATTGTGAATTGTGATCCTGGCCTATTTTCTGCTGCGAAGCTACAATATGTTGTAGAATTTCTTCATGATTAAATGATTAAATATTTATATATTAATAATAATTAATATATATATCCACCCGAAAATATGATCCATACTCTGTGGAACGTATTACGTACTTAAAACATTAATTATATTCTTTGAGCACTTAGTATTAGTATAAAAGGTTAGTGCTAGAGCTATATATAATCTAAGGCTAGAACGGTATAGGTCGACCACGCGGAACATGCTGTTCTGAAGAAAGGACTCCACAATATCTCACCAAGGTGGGAAGGGTCCATGGGCGTACCGAGCTGTAAAGCCAGGGCTGGGCACTTTTTCTTTTTTTTAGTAGCTTACTAATATTATTGGTACTTAATTAAACTATCTTCATAAAGCGGATTACACCTCAAATCTTTGTGATATGCTAAGGTACAGATCATCTAGAAGAAAAAAACAATGCGCGCGCTGCTAGCCTACCTAGAGAAATAACGTTACACATTACGTTACAAATTGCTCATGTTTTTTCAATTGTTCATATTTTCAACATCAATACCAAAGTAATCGCCCTCCAGTCAAAGGAGACTTCACTATGTCCTTTTTTACTTTTGTTAGACTCCCTTACTTTACTTTACTAGAATCGGGACAATTATCTGTGAATCGCACAGAAAATATGTCACGTTGCAATCGAATCCACAACAATCGATGTGGTTGGGTTGGCGAAGTGACATATGTATTAGTGATGTAACGGAAATTCGCATTCGCGAACATTCGCATAATTTTATACATTCGTATTCGCAAGAAATTACGTAAATGTTTGGCGAATGTATCTAGCAAAAGAAAAGATATTATGTAAATGGATATGGAAAGATAATACAACTGGTAGGATTTATATTTGGTAAGAAAATTGTAATGGAACAAACTTAACTGGAAACCAAACTTAATTGGAAATACATAGTTCCTCTAATGTTCTTGTTAGTTTAATTAAAATATTAACAAAATGTCTGAATGTAGATGATAACTGATGATAACCTACCGGCTACCACATTATATTCCGCGCATCATAATTTTTTTTTGCGTGCAATATTATCTAGGTATCTTGGAGTCCTTTAGTCGATTGAGAGGACTGCAAATGACTGATGATGGATTTTTCCCTCGTAGAACATAGTCTGAGACTACACTCCTTGAGTTGTAATAGACAGAGCCAAGCCCTCAAATAGCAATATCATGTCTTAATAAGGTTTTCTGTTTCCTTTTTATGATCCAATAAAGATATGTCAACGCCATCGTACCTTAACTCAAAGAGAACACAGCAACTTTAGGTTTTAAGTTATTCTAAAAATATATATTGAGCAAATATCACTCTTTCTATTTCCATATTTAGAATTTTGAACATAACGAACTCTGAAGATATTCATCTACAATTATTGCATCAGTTGCACCAGAACTGTTGGTAGCCTGACTGGCACAATCTTCTATTTCAGTTCAGATCCATATCAGTACCAGTTGAGGCCACAAGAACTCCGTTAGCATGTTCCTGTATCGAATGCCATTCACAGTCACTGCATTTTTGTAATGGGTTTTCACAATGATAACGCGGTGTTCAGTTGTGTAGCGCTCATTTTTTAATAATCGGAACAATCGTTGATGCCAGCTGTCGAATATCAGAGCTGCAACCTCCAAGGAAAAAAAATTACGTGAAATTTAAATCGTGCACTCTTATTGAGACACCCTTTACCAAGTGAACTGTTTTATCATCTCTTGCCCCAATTTTTAATAAAATTAAAAATATTGATGTGGCGACAACATACCTCAAATTTTAAGAAATAGAAAAACAAATCTCAAAATAGAGAACAAATAGAACAGTACTAATAAAGAACGTGTGAAATATTTCACCGAGTCACCAATATCTCGCTACGGTCGTGATGTTTGCACGGTGCGCCGGCGCAAGCACACAATGCTGTTCCGGGAAGAGCTCGTTTACCTGTCTAGAACAAACGACCAGAGTCACACGACACGAAAAAGAAAACGTGCAAGTGCTCATTACTTAGATACAGATGTATATTTGACAAGATATTAACGTCTTTAGAAGCATTAAATTCATACTTTTTATTTTAATACCTAATTTAGGTCCGTATTAGTTCCCTTCTGTGTCATTGTTATGAGTTGTAATGTCACATCGATAAGTAATAGACTGATTTTTTTTTATTTGGCAAGACAGACTAACTATTCATTAGGTATATGCATACTCAAGCAGAAGTTGACTAAGTACTTACATAACTTGAGGTAAAAGAAAAACACTGAGGATATAATATATATTTTTTTTTATGCAACACTTAAGTACAATGCAATACGACAATACGACGCGACATCGCAAAATCCGATGCATCTATTTCATTCTTTATTTAAAAAAAAATATTTTATCCTTCTGTTCCTAATTCAAATCAATAAAACTAAAGACTCATCATTCTTTGTTATAGGAACTGGCAATCTCAGAATCATTAATGCACCACCATGACGAAGTATGAAAACGCAAAACTGTGTAGGACTTTGTAAATGTGTATTAGTGTTAGTATAGGTAGGTATGTATGTGTATATGGCGTTTGTTTCCTCTAAGTACCAGACTTGTCAGTAATGTAACTGAGTGAATTAAAATTGTAAAGGATCGTAAAATATCTGCTGGTATTCCATTATGACTGTTTCTTACAATGGATCGTTAAATTCTTCAATGTTAGTAGGCAGGTAGATGTAGTATAACTTCAAAAGGAAGCTTTAAAGGAATTACAGAAATATTTTAAGCATTTGACAAAGGTGCACAACACTGACAATAATTTTTGTTCGTATTATTAAAAAAAAAAATAAAGAGAACGTTCATTAAAAAAAAACAATAAACCAATATGGCCGCTGATGTGTTAATAATTTGACTTACTATCTTTTGAATACCAAAGAAAAACAATTTCAGTCTTAAAAGCATATAAAAGATTATTATTATTAACTTTGTCAGAGGAAATTCATTATCACAAACTTGTATAATAAGTATGAATATACACTACATATTAATCACTAGCAGCGTCCCGTAACATAACAAGTTTCATTGCAATCGGTTCTGTAGTTTTGGCGTGAAAAAGTAACAAACATCCATCCATCCATCCATCCATCCATCCATCCATCCATCCTTCCAAACTTTCACATTTACAATATTAGTGGGATTAATACAACAACGTGACGTCAAAAAAGGCAATTATATTAAATAATGTAAGTCTATTTTAGTTCTGTTCCCGGAACAATCGCGGAAAACATATTTGTTATTGGGCCATGAGCCCATGATATTGTGGAATTTTTTGGTCTATAGCCCTATATCGCAGGTTTTTGCCGTTTGTTGTCGTGGGCCTGGAAACCTTTTCAAGATTAAAAATGTGAAGACAAATCAGGATTAACCAACTCTGCAAGTCCGAATATCTTGTTAAAGTAAAGAACAAGAAAATAAATCCATAAGCACTAGCTATGTGGTATTATGTATTGTAAAATAAATACATACTTACTAATGCCGCGTTCCTCTATTCAAGAAACGATTCATTTTGCTTACGGACGGTAAAATTTCGTTGAATTTTCAATGAAAATCTTACCGTCCGTAAGCAAAATGAATCGTTTCTTGATGATAGGAACGCGGCATTAGTAATTTTACAAGTGGCGCTAGTACACTGGCTATTGCTTGTGATCGACGGTTCGCGGATTCGATCCTCACATAATACATTATCGACCAGAACCCACTCCTAACCCAAGCATAGTTTAATGTCCCGTTCCTATAAACAAGAAACGATTTGTTTTGCTTACGGACGGTAAAATTTTCGTTAAAAATTCAATGAAATTTTACCGCCCATAAAAGAATACTACTACTGACTCACGTTACCAGAGTTCTTTAAAAACAAAAAGACAATTTTGTCTATGGCTCATGACTCATGAGATTCAATCATATAATATGGTACCTATATTCGTTTTTAATTTTTTTTAAAAGACAACTCCCCGCATCAGGAATTACTCCTGTGTCGCGGGGGACTTTGCAAACATACAAACAACGGACACAAAGAACACCCAGACTCAGGTGGGAATCGAACCCACGACCTGTAGCATAGCAGTCAGGGTCACTAACCACTAGGCCAACAAGCCAGTCATATCACTACATATTATTAAACAAAGTCCCCCGCCGCGTCTGTCTGTCTGTCTGTTCGCGATAAACTGAAAAACTTCTGAACGGATTTTCATGCGGTTTTCACAAGTAGACAGAGTGATTCATGAAATCATGAGGAAGGCCGGGGCGGGTTGCTAGTTTGATCTAAAAACGAAAAGAAACGACCGGTAGTTTGATTATACTAATGTGTTTAATGAAGCATTAATGTCTGATTTAATAAAATTTATGTTATTGTTTTCTATATCCGGCAATAATAAACAGCGCGTAGTCGCGACGACAATAAGAACTCATTAATTAACACGTGACCTTGACCTTGAGACTCCATTATCACTTCCTTTATGAACTGATTGTGTCTCATTTGCATAGTTTATTGGCCGAATACACATGCCCTACTTACTCAACTATAAGAAGCCTTTCTGACACAAAATTTCATATTAAATAACTTTATCAGCACGAGTCTTAACGACTGCTTATAATTGAGTAGTGTGTAAGTATTTAGCCGTAAGTCTATTAGGTTTTTACAAAACTTGAATTAGTAACACGCCAGTAGCGTAATGGATAATAAGCGGAGACCATCGAATGGCGGACCGCGGCCCGGACTTATTCTCTAATTTTCTTTGATTAAGTTTATATTATAAATTAACTTGTATTACTAAAATACATAAACACAAAAGTACGGAAGTTTCTTGTCATGAGCTTTGGATATTATGTGTTGTACATGTATATATAATAGGAATTTTGGAGCTTTGAGAATGAGGCGTCCTAATGGACCTAGCGTTGCCAGTTAAGAGTTAAGTTCTCAGAAACATCGATACATCGATGCTATGAAAATAATTGGACGATCGATATTTCTTTTTCAACTATTTTTAAATTAATTTACAGCCACAAAACCTATTAAATAAATACGAACTTAGTTTACACTAGATTTTCCTGACTGAATTTTGATGTTATTAAGATATGAAATTTGGGATATGAAACTAGCAGTTCCCGCGCGACTTCCCTCGCGTGTACGTATTTATATATTTTGCGCGGAACCCTAATCATTTTTCCAAAATAAAAGTTACCTAAATTACTCCTTATGAACCAGCTATCTGCCAGTGAAAGTCCCGTGGAAATCGATCTATCTGTTCCGGAGATAAACCGGAACAAACAAACAAACAGACAGACAGACAAACAAAAATTTAAAAAACTGATTTTTAGGCATAGGTATCGTGCAAATAACTATATTAGCTTAAAAACAAAATTATTATTTTGACATTACAAACAGACATTTCAATTTTATTTATTTGTATTGAGTATTGATGTATTGATGTTATAAATACTATAAACTTTTTAATGTTTTGGCTGAGCAGCACGGCAGCGTGATACTAATATAATATACGGCGGACCTAAGTTAATATTTAAAAAAAATAGCAGCTGATTTAAAACAAGATTCGTCACTTTTATGGGCAATGCCAATGGTTTCGTAGGATTCAAATAACAATCGGTGCCATAAAATCGAAACTTCGGGTAAACAAAAAAAGTATTGGGCCTTGTAAATGTTATCGCGATTAAGTCCGGATTTACACGTCTAATATAAGTAATATGTATAGTCGCGAAAGTTTAAAGACGACAACTAGCCAAAGTTAAAGGAAGTAGTTACTAAATCTTTGTGCTGACCAGCCACTTTGACAGCTTCGGAAATACTTTTTTCAAAAGCTGGTCAGCATTATGTCATTGTATCCACAACGAAATAGGTTAGAACACTGACCTCTATTATACATGTACAATAGAGGTCAGTGGGTTAGAAGCAAAACTTTTATCTAATTTTTATACCAAAAAATACTGGGACTGTTAGTTTTTTTTTATTTTGCAGGATTAATAGTTTTTTTTCGCACCCGAAACATCGATGTTATCTTTTCGATATTAATCGTACATCGATATTTTAGATTCGAACTTAAACATCGATGGTTTCCCTATATCGAATCGTATCGCGAGCGAGCGTCATTCTGCCTGTTTGAAGTGTAGGTAGCGCCCTCTTTACTTTGCTTGGGACCAAAGTTGTTGGAAACTATTAAGTAGTGTCAAACCAAACATTTTTCCAAGAGATGTTACATTTAAAAAATTCGTGCCTAAAATCGGTTGCTTTTAAACATTATTTCAACTATAGAAATGCAGCGGCTGCGGTGTCGCTAGAACGCTACGCGGCGTAGTATGTAATTAAATAAACATTTATGTACATATATATAATCATAATCTGTTCTGTACTTCATAAATGCTGAACACGTAGGTACCTAACTCTAAACTTAAACTAATCTACAAAAAAACTGCTAGACTTGAGCGAATAGCGACATATGGATGATAAATATACTTACCAGCTGGACTGAGGGTTGCTACATTTCGTTTTTAAAAGAGTATTCAATAAAAAAAATACTAAAATGTAAGCTGAGAGAACTTAGAAGTAGGTATCTATTTATTGATGAAACTACTTTTCACCCGCAGACCGCAGTGGCTCCCCCCGTATTGACGTGCTGCAAGTGTTTAGTCTATGTTTATTGAACATGTAAGCCAATTTTAATTACAACCGTTTAATGATTAGCATACACTAATAATATTGCAAAACTTTTACTTCTAAGATATTAACGCGACGCGATTATATTCCAAGATATATCTTATTTAAAAGAGACTCATCGAAAGACGTTCGAAGTTCGTTCATTTGTGAGACTCGAAGAAGTAATAAAATAACTATAATAATAATAGTACTCGCATTCATACATACACATATTCACAATTCACACACACAAACACAGAGAAAAGGGTAAAATAAGGATTAAAATATTATTTTTACTTATTTATTTATATAATGCAGGCAATCTCCAAATTTGAATTGAATTTTAGACAAATACCATTAACTAACACAATATATACCTTGTGTTTGTTAATGTGGGTATTACTTATTAGTGTAATTGCAAACAGACAAGTTGTGAATCACACAAACAGTCCTATATAGGAATCAAACTAACGACAACTGCTGAAACTATAATGATGCCGAGTAACAAACGTAGGGTTTTTTTTAAAGTATTTTGTTGTAAGCAGGGTTGCCAGAACTTCATGTATAGAGGGGAATTCGAGAAGGGCACCATTTTCAACGCCTTACTGCCTATGTATCCGATGTGCCTATATTCTGTGTTGAGTTGCCTATGTATTGCTTTGTCTATGCTATGGGTAAGCCTTCATTTCATAAAACACATGCCTCACTACGTATTATAAAACAAAGTCCCCCGCCACGTCTGTCTGTCCGTGCGCGACTACAAAAGTATGAAAATCCATCCGTAACAATGGCCGAATGGATTTTCATACAGTATTCACGCACGGAAGGAGTGGTTCATGAGGAAGATGTCGGAAAAAATCATGCCGACGGGAAGCTTTACTGGCGTGCGCCGCGTAAACCAATAGAGCTGTATAAAAGCAATGTATTACGGAGTCATTCCTCATAATAATATCTATTACAATATAGCAAAGCCATATGTCTATATTCTTAGATTAACACACAATAACGAAAAAATGTAGGCATATAATAATATGTTTTAGTTATACATAAACAAAATATGATATACCATTCATGTATTCTCTATTAGTTTGAGAATACAAGCGTAACTATTACTTAAGTATAGCAAGTATAGCAACCCTACACCTAGAAGATAAATCTTTCAACAAGTCGACAGAAACAGCCCACATCTGTGACATGTCAGTGCAAATGTCGCTGCAGCCATTCCTACGTGACAAATGTGTAAACAAGGTGTGTCAACCAAGTCTGCTGTGTGTGTGTGTGACCGACGCGATGCTGAATTGACATAACATTGTAATTCTAGCGCTGATATTAAAGAACAAAGTTCAAATCTTTTGATGATATTTCATGTTTAAAAATATATATTTGTTGTCTTTGTCCAATTGCTTTTAGCGATAAAGGCCGCCCATTGCACAACTGTTTCTGTGATTTCAGTGTACCTATTCTTATTGTAATTGGTGAAACAATAAAGTTTAGTTATATTTCTGAACGAATAGGCTTTAGTTTTCAGTGAAAAGGATTGAAAAAAAAAAAAAAAATAATATAATCTCAATATAATATTATTATGGGACATAAGTATTGCACAGCATTTTCTACACACAAACTAAGCATAGCTTCTATTAAAAGATTTAGAATACGAATAACCCACTTAGGGGCCATCCATAAGTTATCGTTTACAGGTAATGTTTTGTGTTCAATACTTTAGATTTTGACCCCTTGTCCCACAATGACACACTTCGTTGATCCCCCCCCCCCCCCTTAACGTGTAACGTAATTTATGCATGGCCCCTTAGATTTTTATTTGTAAACATATTGAAATCACAAACACATAAAAACACACGCTAGCAAGTACTTCCCAGCAACAACCAGTTCTCCTTACAGGTGTGGAACCCTCACCTGCTGCTGCTGAACTATTGCTTACACCCACTAAGCCATTTGTGAGCAGGATCTCTTTCCGTCCATTGCCTTCCCTGTTTACCTATCTTTAACTCTGAATATACCATCAACCCAATTTTCCCATCTTCTCAAATCTCAAAGTGTCTTGTGACGGCAATAGTTAGTGAGACCAAATTGTAGATATCAAAATTAGGGTATTTAATACGTCTCTGCCTACCCCTTCGGGGACAAAGGCGTGGGTATATGTACATATAAACTCCCAGACCACTGATTTAATAGATATTACTGAAGCAGGAACAACAGTGCGCTCGTGTTATATGCTCAATTCATTCAATCTCTAGAATTGGATCACCAGATTCGCCAGAATTTATTGGCTGATTTAATGACAAGATATCTATACTAATACTAGCTGTGCCCCGCGGTGTAATTCGCGAAGTCGCTCGTCAAGGTTTCTTAAAGTTTCTAATTTTCCGCGCAACTTTCTTAATTTTTTCTTTCATAAGGAGGAGGTTTCTCCTGACAATAACAATAACAAACACAAAAAAAAAGAATTAGCTAAATCGGTACAGCCGTTCGGGCGTGCCGTGACCAAGGGAAATAGGGATTAAGATTAAGGGATTGTTTGGTTGAACGCGCTAATCTTGAGAACTACTGGTTCGAATTAAAAAAATATTTTAGTGTTGGATAGCCCATTTATCGAGGAAGGTTATCTGCTAACATCAAAAAACATTTTGCAAAAACGGGGAAAATTTACAAATGCTAACGAAGTTGCGCGGGTCGGCTAGTTTCTTAATAATGTAATCGTTAATTTTGGCAATTCCGTGCAACTGAATCCTTTTACTCATGGTGCTCAGTACTGTTACCATATTACCAAAGATAAGTATTTGTGACGTTTTTTCTCTATGTAGCACCGACCGATAACTAATGACTGTGGCCATTAAAATTTAAAAGAAACCAAAAGTCAAGGCAAAGAGTATACAAAGACTAGTTCTCTAATTAGTCAAAGCGTGACGTGTTGTTATTAAAAGCGTCGAAAGTCTTGATCAGAAATCTCATTCTACAAAAATATTTAATTCTAGATTTTGGTTAAAATTAGATTTAAAACCTTATCATTTTTAATAAGTAGACATTCTTTTATTGAGAAAGCAAAGTGGTAGGTGAGAATAGCATTTGCCTAGTTCTACGGATCTCCATGAAAATATTCATAAATAAAATCCGTTTAAGACCGTTAAAGAGACTTTTATGAGATCTGTATATTTAACTTTTAAAACACTTAATATACATATTAAATATTTTAATTTCTCATTATCATTCTTCACATAAAATGATTCAACGTCTATACTTGAGTTTAGGTACGAACAAATGGTGTATGAAATAAAATCTGTAGGTAGGTCGATTGTTGATGAGATTCATCCTCTGATATTATGTCAACATTCACGCTTTTCGGATCGTTAAATGAGAATAAAACATCTTTAATTAGTCACACGCTTGTCACAACAGATGCCTTACATCAACAATCGTAATTACATATACCTACTAATAATAACGCTTAACCATTTTTAACCTACACGCTTTTATTAGCTTCCTTGTAAGTAACTGACTGACTATAAACCTTGGAAGTAAATTTTAACCTACTTCTAATTGTCTAATCGAAGTGAGTATGGATGACAATAGGTACTATAATTTGGCGTCATGGAGCTGATCTGGTGATGGATCCAGGAGATAGGTAGTGGAGCTATTTAGTGGCTACTAGTAAACCCCTCGAGTCATATAGGTCTGCCATCACTTAAATTACCGACAAAAAACTTCAAAAACCCCGGACACATGTGTGAAATCGCATTGTTTGCCCGGACACCCAAAAAAAATATATAAAAACGCAGTTTCCATTTTTATTAACATAAACAGCTTTTTAACGATTAATCTAACAATTATAATTTTTCCCTGACACAGAGTGACACCATACACATTTTGAAAACCCCGTCCGGGCGCTCCCCGGACTCTAAACTAGGACAAATCCGGGGAAACCCGGACGAATGTAAGCCCTAGGCTCATATAATAGGACGGCTTGTTTCACATACCTTATTTAAATCGTTCTATTTCGTGTGTAAAATTTTGTGCTTTTTTACTGATTACGTCGTCTTGGAGGAGAGCGAACCACCTTCTCCCGTCTCCAGAAGCAGACTCAATCAATCCGGTGACGGGCTACCTTGCCCACCCCCTTCAGGCTATCAGGGGTAATTTGCAACTTGTAACACACGTTTATTCGCTAAGCGCCCCGAAGGTTAGCTAAAAAGGTATCTCAGCTTAAAAATATTACAGCCTATAAGTCCTGATGTTCAGACCTCAGTACCACATTTGGACTGATTCTATATTTACCTCCTTTAAAAAAATACAAATATGTTTAAAGTAATTTGCAGTTAAATGAATGAAGGCCATCAATTGGCTATTATCGGCAGGGTCGGCAAGTCAAGTATGTCACTCAAGCCATTTAGACATGCGGGCTTTATCTGTACCTAGGTATTATGTAACCAAAAATTAAGACAAAACGTAATCTATACTAATATTATAAAGAGGAGAGATTTGATTGTTTGTTTGTTTGCATTGAATAGGCTCCGAAACTACTGATCCGATTTTAAAAATTATTTTAGTGTTAGATAGCCCATTTATCGAGGAAGGCTATAGGCTATATACCACCACGCTACGAAAAATGGGAGCGGAGCATCAATGAAAAATGTTACAAAAACGGGGAAAATTTACAAACACAGACGAAGTTGCGACGCTCAGCGAGTGTTCAATAAAATTGAGAATATATTGGCGTGGTAGCATATTATGAGGTAGTAATAATCCTTATTTACTAACAAATGTTATGAGAATACGAGCTTGTTGTATAGAAAAGGGAAGACAAATCTTTCCTTCTCAAGGCATGCCAGCGACGGATCCTCTTTTATACAACTACATTTGCAAATAAGCACAGGGCCCGCCTAAACGGTTAGTAACTATGGCGACCCTCAGAAAAAAAATAACAGCACTACTCGATCACGGACCAATATTGTTTGAAAAAAAGACAATAAAGATTTACTCTTTTTTTGTATGGTTTATGCCTTTAGAGCATGTTTATGGTCACAGAGACATAGGATATTTAAAATGTTATATTATTATAGGTCAACTAGCCCCTTCCCCACGGTTTCACTATTCCGCTCCTAAGCTACACCCTGGCCACAGCTTTTGGCATGTAGGCGGCGCGTTGTGCGATGACACGTACATTACTGTTCAGTAGCTCTCTCTCTCTTCAAATTTAAGGTTCTACGCTCTTGTCGGTGTACCAACTGCCACTCTTCTATATCCTCTGCTATATTTTTACCTCTTCATAAGTCTCGTCTCCCACTGTCTCCTTCTCTTGTTGTATGAAACTTCTTCTAGGCCGTCCTCGAGTCTTCTCTTTCCATCTATTTTTCCTTCCAATATTGTTTTGAAGAAAGTTGTCGTGTCTTATCAAGTGACCAACCATTTTTCCCCTTCTATTGTCTATGGTTTCCAACATTCGTCTCTCTTCATCTACCGTTACTAGGACTTCCTCGTTTAGTAGCCATACGGTTCATTTGAACTGCAAGCCAGCTGGAAAATTGTAGTTTTTTGCAGTTGACTTTACCACATCGAAACTGAAAATTTACATAGTTTATGGATTGCGGTGTACCGCAACACTCCATAAACTATACCGCAAAATGAGGCTAATAAGTGTGATGATGTAGCTTCTTTCTTTGTCGGTCGACCTTATATATTATTTATAGCAGACAATAATTGTTGAGGGTTTTGACCACGTTTTTTAAATTCTTTTTTTTTCAAATTTTATTTTGATATTTCTTAATAATTTATTACAATAGTTTCTGAACCGTGTAAATAATTTTTTGAAACCTAATTATTAGGCGCCTGTTTAAATTTTCTATGCAATGCGTCCTGTTGTCGAATGCACCGCAGTAAGCCAGGCGTTATCCAAGGCTAATGTTTACAATTTGGAAACTTAACAGTCTTGGAGTTTGCGTCTATTGCATGCCTTATTAACCGAATTATTGTTTCCCCCGTTATATGAGGATCTTGAGTCTTGTATACCTCACTAAAATCTAGTTGTTTTAAGTCTGAGTCAAGTTGATCGTAATTAATACGGACAGAATACTTTTTTGCGACTAATTTAGACATGCGCTTCGATTAGAATAACCTAACCAAACAACACTGACTTAAGACTGCATGCTAACTGCACTTCGGTTAGCAGTTTCGTTGCACCTGTATGTGGAATTTCGTGATTTACACAAAGAATATAGGAATTATCCAGATAAATTTTGTGATGAAAAAGATCGTAGAAACTTGATTATACAAACATTCACGCCTCTGTCTCTGAATGGTTAGGTAGAGGTGAGATAAACACCCTCATTTTGCTAACTGTAATTTGGTTAAACTCACGTAACGTAGACAAGCCTATTGATGTCAACCGGGCACTGTGGGAGTTAAAGATGGGAACATACAGTTATTTGCACGACACCTATGCAGAAAAAAAATATTTAAATTTTTTTGTCTGTCTGTCTGTCTGTTTATTCCAGCTAATCTCCGGAACGGGTAGACCGATACCGAGCTGGTGTTATAAGGAGTAACTATGGCTAGGAACTTTTATTTTGGAAAAAGAATAAGAATAAGGGTGCCACGCAAAATATGTACACGCGAGCGAAGCTAATCTAACGCTAGAGAAATGCTAGCAAAAAAAAATATAAAAAAACGACTTCTCCCTGCCAACTTGAGGTTAATTTTTCATTTTACTTAAAAAAAAAACTAAGATCGAACAAATAATTATTTTTATCGAACATTATAGAAAAGTTAACGAACAGTTGAAATAGCAAAAAAAAAAGCTAAAAAAACGTCTTCTCCCCGCCAACTTGAGGGTAATTTTTTTTTTAAATAGAAACTACGATTGAACGAATAAAAAATTTGGTCGAACAATGAAGAACAGTTGAAAGAGCAAAAAAAAAGTGTAAAAAAACGACTTCTCCCCGCCAACTTAAGACAGCCAGCTAAGACTGCTGAGCACTGCTGAGTCTGTTGACTGCTGAGTAAAGTGGTTCTGTGGTAAAGTGAGTGATCCCTAGGAGCTAATAGAACTTCGTGAGTGATCCAATCACCCAATAGATAAGAATGTAATTATTAGTTCATTCATTATATTTTGACCATAGACAGATTTATTTACGGTTTAATAGTTTACTATGTTGAATTCATAGATAAAAGAAGAAGAGTAGATAGGAAATAAAGCCTGTTGACCTGAAGCCAAAAGTTTCTCAAATATGGCGGAACTCCATAATAAATAGTATAGTACTAATTTCTTCAATGTAATTCTTTAAATAAATATTTTACACGTTGATATTTTAATCGTTTTGGAAACGAAGTGAGGTAACTTATAATAAAATTATTAGCACTACCAAAAACAACTAAATTGTATTGGTTATAATAAGAAAATAGGCAGTCATTTGACAGCCAACAGAAGTTAAAACTTAAACGAAACGACGAACATAAAACGTCACATTATCAGGTTGGTGACATTAATTAATAAGGAGCTGACAGAACTCAATGTTTAGATTAGCGCCCTCTAGTGGATCTATATATGTATTATTAGCGTAACGGTCACGCTTCTGTGCTATTTCCCCATAGAAAAGTGCAAAAACGTGCCTGAAGAAGTTTTCACTTCAAAATGACCCGAGAGTAGATTTTCGTAGATTACATTATCTGTTCAGTACAATTTGGTAGAATTTCTAGTAGATTGTTAAAAATAAATCTTGACAAGCTACTCAGCTCAGCACTCTCATTCATCATTCTGTCCAGTGTGACCAGATTTAGCAGAATTCTGCGATTTTAGCGAAATTAGGTCCCCAATTCAGGGCTTAGCAGATTGTGTCGCAGATTTGAAAAGATCGCAGATTTGGCAGAATCAAATAAAATATCAGCAGAAAATCAATTTGATTTACAAACACAACATTTACAATTTATATGTTTCTGTTAAGTAGTTGTATTAGCAATGTTTATAAAACTGTACATTTTTAAATTGTTGAACTAATTTGTTTTCTGTACTGGAAACCCTTAAATAAATTTTAGTTGAATGAAGATGTATAATTATCTTTCGACTTCTACGTAGACAACGTTGCCTGAGTTGCCGTCGTCAGTTGGTTGTGTCGTTTGGGTCAATATAATTAAAATGAAAAGAAAATATGAGCAGAGCTACCGTTTTGAGTGGGAGAAGGATCCACTGTTTTCCTCTGGGCTGTCACGATCTACGGATGACAACAATACCGCATTCATCGCAACTATTTACGCCATTACAAAACATGTTAAAGTTAGCACAAAGATTGAGAGCTCTGTATAAAAATATTGACATCAGTCACACCACAGATGCCACAGAAAGTTAGTAGTTTGTTTAATTATATAATACACACATAATTAATAGTTATTTTACTTTTATTAGATATTTGTAACAATTACGCTTAATTGCGTTTTTTCAATATGAATTATTGTTTCTTCTAAACTTTACAAAGGGTGGCCTTATCGCTAAAAGCAATATCTTATAGGTATATAGTAGTAATATAGCAGTACAAATATTCAGTAGTAGAATTTTGGCATTTAAAACAAAAACAAATAGCAGACTTTAGCAGATTTTGGCATAGTAATTAGCATATCATTCAATTTAAATCTGGTCACACTGATTCTGTCATTCATTCTTTACTTACTCAAGTTACTGAATCGTTTCTGATTCTGTTTATTCGTTTCGTGCGTCGCAGTAATCGAGTTTTCGGCGTTCAAATAGAGCATATTTATGTAATAAATGCGTTACTTTAAAGATTACCGAAAACTCGAGCAAATATTACCTTAATATTTCTTAAATTATTTTCTATCAACGGGATGGAATCCGATGAAACAGAACATGTCGCCAAAAATGGTGATGTTTTCATTCATCGTCTGAAAGAGCTATCTGACGAAGAAAAACAACACCTCGAAGCTCAAAATTCTCGATTAATACCTGAAGCCAAAGCTGCGCGCCTCGAGAAAGATGCAAAACGTCACTGGGATATCTTTTACAAAAGAAACGAGACAAAATTTTTTCGTGACCGGCATTGGACCACACGTGAGTTTCAAGAGCTTATAAATTTTGATATGGAACAAAAAATAACGTTCTTAGAGCTTGGGTGTGGCGTTGGAAACATGGTGTTTCCTTTAGTTGAGGAGGGGTTCTCTAATTTTTATTTCTACGCATGCGATTTCTCACCACGTGCTGTTGAGTTCGTCAAGTCAAACAAGTTGTATAATGAGAATCGTATGAAAGCATTTTGCGCGAATTTGACAACGGATGACTTGTTCGAGAACATTCAGGAAGAGAGTGTAGATATAGCAAGCCTGATATTTGTGTTGTCTGCCATACACCCTGATGCTTGGTCGCAAGTGGCTAGGGTCGCATATCGTGCGCTTCGCCCTGGCGGTGTGCTTTTGTTCAGAGACTACGGCCGTTACGACATGGCCCAGCTACGATTCAAGCCTGGACATAAACTCTCTGATAACTTCTACATGCGGCAAGATGGCACGAGGTAAATTTCTAAGAATACTGTCCCCAAAGTACTCTTGCACACTACATTTTAAACATTTCACAGATGATTTACTCATATTTAAAATGGAGTCTTAATTGCACTTTAATTCATATTTATTGTCTAGCTGCATTTTTTTAGTATTCCTTTTACTAAGTACTTACAGTATTTCTATGTTTCAGGAGCTATTACTTCACTGAAGAGGAACTGCAGAAGCTGTTTACTGATACTGGCTTTGAGATTCTTATGAACACATATGTGCAGCGACGGACAGTCAACTTTAAGGAAGGCATAGATGTGCCACGCATATTTGTTCAAGGGAAATATAAAAAGCCTGCCAAAGGTAAGAATTCAAAGATAATTTAAATATTGAACATATATTGTTACATACTTCCAGATAAAATAATTCATGAATAGGAGATGTATGCAGTTAAGTACCTAAATTTTTTATACTTCAAGGCTCCTTAAAAATTCAATCTCTATAATCTAAATCTTTGTTGGATTCATTTTATACAGTTGCTTCAAATTTTGAAATGCTTATTAAGCATCTGTTCTAGATTTTCCTATGGGCTCAACAGCACCAACACACTACTTTGTATGGCAATAAATGATTTAGGGTCTTGAAACATTATTTTATTGGTAGCAAAGTGAGGTTCACTTTACATAAATCCAACAGTGTCTTATATTTTTCATATTCTTAATTCAAATAGATCTGCAATAAATACAGTCCACCTAACAGAAAATTTTCATCAGTGTCATTTATAAACAAATATTTATAACTGGGGTGTTTTTTGCATATTTTGAAAATCCTTTGGAGGTCTGGAAACCATTCTGAACACTGCCAGTAGTACTGCTCAACATGATGATAAGTGCTAACCATTGAAAAACCATGATCTTGCATGTATATTAGCTCTAGCTGACTGTATATTACATACAATCAACTCAAATCTGTTATGATATAAAACAATAAGGCTTAATATTTGCTGTTTTGTTATAGGCTGAGTCTAAAGCATGAAAAGCTGGACTGCATTTGATGAAAATTAATGGGTAAGCTTAATCCCTCAACAACATTTTCAAAAAGATAAAGTAAATTGTAGTAGTAGTAAAAGTAATGTATTATAATTCCATTTATATTGTATGTACATGATTATAAAACATAAAGTAATTTGAAATCTTGCTATATTAATAATCTTTTCTAATGATGACAGCGCAGTGCAGCTGAAAACCTTCAGTTGCCTCACAAGAGCTTATTTTAGAGTAGGGACATTATTGGCAGTATATTAATTGTGTATCTGTTTAATTATCTCTTTTTTTTTCTAAATTGTAGCATAGGGCAGCTCATTGTGAGGTTTGATGTACAAACAAATGCTTTTACAGCATACTGATACTACATTTTTAATGGTAACTGTAATATTGTGTCTATGATGTTTAAATTTAAACTTTTTTCTACAGGTTTTGGCACTGGAACCAGGGCATTTTGTCATGACATGTAAGAATTCTTTTTATATTCCCTTTAATATATATACAGGACTTGTGTCTAATAGTAAGTGTGTTGAACAAAAAAAAAACAAGAAGAACAATGCAGAAAAGACAACCTTTTAATTATAATTAAAAGGTTATCTTTTCTGCATTGTTCTTCAAACAGTGAAATCTTCAAAACTGATAAAATAATTATTTAATCAGTTTTAAGACTTCTCTATACCAAAAAAAATATATGCTAAAAGGTTAAAATTACCTAAATGATGATACCATAGTTCATCTGAATGTTTTGTGATGTACAACCTTCATTGTCTTTCGCTCCTATCTGATTATAATAAAAAAACAATATTCTAAAAAGAAAATGTATAATTTTTTAACTAAAAAAATTTAACTTTCAGGCTCAACATCAAGATACCAATGGAATTGCAACAAAACATGTAAACTAGGTGAGATATTTATATCAAACTAATTCATTGGCATCTAAACAGGTGTTGTATTATTCTGTTTTTCAAATCATATACCAGCCATACTCAAACTTATATTTGCTTAGATCACACACTTTTAAAAAATAGGTTACATGATAATTATTAGGTAAATTTACCTAAGTTTGATTAGTTACATTAAAAGGAATTGAAGTTTAATTTATAAGCATATTATCATCTGGCAGATATCAACAATTCCACTCTGAATAACTCCATCCACATCTGCCAGAAGCCAGTTGTTAAGTATTCTATTTTTAATAATGTATAGTGTGATTATTTATCCTCAGTTAAATCTGCCTTTGATGTGGAATAGCCCCTATAAAATGGTTTTAAATTTAGGCACTTACACACTAAAAAACTGACAATTAATTGACTTAAAATTAAAAAAAAAAAAAAAAACCTAAAAAAGAATATGTTAGTCACAAGCCTGACTTAGCTAGGTATAGCTGGTGCATATTATAAAAGTTACAATTCTAAATGATGATTTCATAGTTCATCTGAACACTCTGATGTACAACCGTATTTTGTCTTTCGCTCCTATCTGATTGTGTTATTATACTTTCACATAGTAACTTTTTGCTGCATGAGTCTACATTCTATTTTTCTTTTTTTTTTCAGATAAAATTGGTCTGGAGAGAAAGTAAAAGTGAAAATTGACTTCAAATTTACAAGGTGAGACTACTTATAGTTTGTTAAAAGCCATCTTGTCAGACCAACATTATGAAAATGGATTACAGATTATTTACATTTACAGATGTATCTAAATAATTTTCTAATATAATGTGATGATTATAGATAGGGACATCTGATTTATACTGCTGTTAACATAACTATCCCTACTGATTACAGCAACACTTTACTGAGCTACATTAATTTTACATTTGTAATCAACTCCAGTTATTACTCTTGTTCACAGATATTAAGGCAAACCTGAGGAGATTCAACATGCATTTAAAATGTAAGTATATTTTGTTAAGATTTAGTTCGTATTTAAAAACGAATTACTTTTTTGTGTATAAGACAAGACAACTGCTGGAAATATTCCGTGTGGTGAGAGTCTACGAACACAAACCATTGCGCTATCTTCAAATCGATAAATAATCTTTTCTACTTAACTAAGACAAATACCTTAATGAAGCAAATGATTCAAAAGTACATAAATATTCAATTAAATTGTACCACTATTTTGCTCCATGGTTGCTATGTAAAAAAAGAATTCTGATTGAATATGATCAGAACAATATATAATGAGGAACATGTTAGACCACTGTGTTAAGACAGACATAATGTCCATATTTATTTTCGAATGATGATCACAGATAGGGACATCTGATGCATAATGCTGTTAAAATAACTATCTCCACTGACAACCAATAGAATAATTTGTGTTTTTAACATTACTTTACACATCTATTTACACAAAATACTCTTTTACACAGGTGTATGAATAAATATCAAGGTTGATAGATGGGACAGATTCATCATTAATTTGAAGATGTAAGTACTGTTGCCAGAATTATTAATTTTACTGTAGAATTTACATGACTATGATGACCCGACCTTCAGGTCTCCCTCAACAGAGTGAACCCAAACTATCATGTTGACTACCCTTCACGTCTGAGTTATTATTCCTTTTTCGAAACTATTATATTTTTATGTCACTACTGTAATTGTATGTCCTCCATTTTTGTTTTAGGTCCCGAACATCGCGAAGAATGACATTAGGGCGGCAAATACAAAGGTATGGTTAATTTAAAGTAGTGTTACTTTATATCCTTGTATTGAGTATGCAATTTTATGTTACTTTGTCAATAAGTAAGAAAAAAAATAATGTCTATGATATTGATAAGTTAAGGATCTATGCTCTCTGTCAGGGAAGCAAACAAAATGTTGTATTGTGTGTGAATTTAAAAATATTTATAATTAATCTTCTATTTCAGAGATCAAGCCCTTTTGCTGAAGAGTTACATGCTTCTTGACCTTTTCTATCTGAGAGGTAAGATCTGTTCTGTGCTGTAAATGTTGCAATTCTGTAGTAGTGAACATATCATACAGATACATATCTTTCGTTTCTCAAATATATATTTTAGTTGCTACTGGACTATTAGCTAATATTCATGTTTTACTTGTAAAAAAAGCTACCCATCCACAGGTGTGACTTTATAAATATAAAACTGCAAGTATAAAACAACCATATAGAAATGATTATCATTTTGAAGTGATGATTATAGATAGGGACATCTTACATATAATGAATGATGTTAACATAACTATCTTTACTGATCAACACAATACCAAACAATTATAGAACTTCATATTAGTTATTCTGAATCTAATAGCTATTTTTTTCCGCAGTTACGTCACTAACTCCTGAAGAGCTGATGAGGACTTGGAACTGGTGGTAATAATTGTAAGTAATAGCACCTTCCTGTACCAACTTCTTACACACAATTTTAGTTCTATACTTGTAAAATTGGAATAATTGCTAAATTAGCCATCTTGTTCTCAACCTCTACATATAGAGTTAATCTGGTTGAGTGAACTATTTATGCTTTACAACACCTTAACTATAAGATATTCTGAGAAATATATTATTATGCAATAGGAATAGTCTGGTTATTACAACCGGACTGTTGCTGTAGCAAATGAGATGCTGACAGACCTCAATAATGTATTTTATGAGTCTTCCCTAATTTATATTTACATAGGGACAAAGCTTATATTACGATTAGCTACTGTCTAACATGATGACCCGACCTTCAGGTCTCCCTCAACAGAGCGAACCCAAACCACCATGTTGACCACCCTACACGTCTGACTTATTATAACTATTACCAATAATATTATATTAATGCCTAAATATTTAAAGATTGTTTTATTCATTTCAGTTGCAAATCTTACAAATGTTTAGTTAACAAGAAGTCATTAAGAAGGTATGTACATCATCTATATAATTTTAGTTTTATTTTCTATGTATACTTTTTTTTTAAATGGCATATTATTGCATAACTATAATAATTCTACTGTTTTCAATGAGAGCATAATATTAAAATCATTTTGTAGTATTTTTTTTTTCCGATTACAGCTTACCTGTCACTTCATTTCTTAGTACGACTCCATCATGAGAAAAAATTATTGCAAATTTATAAATAACTAGCAACGCCCCGCGGTTTCACCCGCGTTAGTCCCGGTCCGTGTAAATATCGGGATAAAAAGTAGCCTATAAGTTAATCCAGGTCTCCAGCTATCTACATACCAAGTTTAATCGCAATCGGTTTTGTAGTTTTGGCGTGAAAGAGTAACAAACATTCATACATCCATACATCCTCACAAACTTTCACGTTTATAATATTAGTAGGATATACCTCACATAATATTTTTGGAAAGAATGAGGCTTACATCTGTAATTACAAGATTATACTTTTGTTTATAATAACTTGACACATCTCACACACGGCCGTCTGATTCCAAACTAGACAAAGCCTGCACTATGGTAACCAGAAAAAACATACTTATATATTTCTAAATATATACATATCACTAATCTTAAATATATAAAAATCTTGTGTCACGATGTATGTTGCCAATAAACTCCAAAACTACTGAACCGATTTCAATCAAATTTCACATGTAACCCGTATTTTGGTCTAACTTACTGGATAGGATAGTTATCATCTCAATTATTCGCTTATGTCGTGAATGTAAACGAATAAAATGTATCAATTAATTGTTTCTTAAGCAAGTGTTTATTTACTGTTTAGTTTTATGAAGTTCTCATAGATGGCGGTGCACGTTGATTCATCGATAAAATTTATAAATGACATCTGGGTTGCAAATACACCCAATAGATGGCGCTGTGTTCTGTTTCTTAGAATATAAATTCTATTACTTTATTTCACGTAATATTTATTTATGTTCACGATATAACCGTATTATTTTAATGGTTTGTGACTGATATTTTTATAATTATACTGCATATTATGTTACAATATTATTACCATTAATAACAAAAAAAAAAATTGTACTATTTTTGTTAGAGAATTATTAAAGTTTAAAAAATGTATTAAGGACAAGAACTTCGCGACAACAGAATATAGCCAGATTTAGAGAACTCGAAAGAACGAGGTAACAAACCAGTCGCTTATTAACACGTGCATCATTCTTTCGCCTTGCGTTCGAGTATGAACCAGACATTAATTACTCTGCAATTTCGAAGATTACAATTGGTGCGATGGATAAAATATGCCAATATTGCCACGCGTTGAAATTCCGAAATGAAACAACCGATATGTGTTGTGCATCAGGAAAAATTGTACTGCCACCTCTTCCTACTCCACCGGAATCTTTGAAATCACTTCTTGCTGGCGAATCAGACGATTCAAAATTATTTTTTATTTTTACGTAAGACACGTAAATTTAATTCTTGCTTTCAAATGACATCTTTTGGTGCAACTGAAATTTGCGATTTAACATCTGATGGACGAGTCATTTTGTACAACAATATGAATTTTTCAATTGAGTACTCCAGTTTTATTTTCAATTTAGCTAATTCGATTTTACCGGAAGGGTTTTATTTCCTTAGTTGCGATTAGAGAAATAAAATATGGCGGTACGAAGTTCGCCGGGTCAGCTAGTTATATTATAAAACAAAGTCCCCCGCCGCGTCTGTCTGTCTGTTCGCGATAAACTGAAAAACTGAACGGATTTTCATGCGGTTTTCACTAATACACAGTGATTCATGAGGAAGGTTTAGATGTATAATTTGTTAAGATTTTGTGTAAATTGATTGAAATATGTTGATGGTTGTTGAAGATGTCTCTGCTACCCGTGCGAAGCCGGGGCGGGTTGCTAGTTATAGATAAATTACACCAAGACAAAAAAATTATCATGCTCATTATACAACTATTTCCCCTATATGGAAATTGAACCCGCAACCTCTGGCTCAGCAGTCAGGATCACTAACCACTAGAACAACAGGCCAGTTATATTTATGAGTGATCAAAATAAGTATAAAAATTATACTCACATTATTGTCAAGTCTGATTGGTAGAGAAGGAAGATGATACTCCCTTTTAAATGTCATATCTGACAAAATTGTTGTTTTGCTACTGATGTTACCATCCAGAAACTGGTATGTGAATAGAAAGAAACCAATTTTATCAGATACCACAGTTAGCACCATGCAAGCAAGCAAACTACCTCTGACAAAACTGTAATTGTGTCATTATGTGGGATATACCAACCATAATGTTTATATCTTGAGTAGCTAGTTTCACCATGATGACTCGACCTTCAGGTCTCCCTCAACAGAGCGAACCCAAACAACCATGTTGACCACCCTACACGTCTGAGTGCAATTAAGTACTCAAGACATATCAAATATTTTATGAAAATTGAAATATAACGATAATTTATTGTTTTAGATAAAGGTTGCAGCTTAAGATGACGGACTTTCTGTGAGAAGTGAAGGTAAGATATATTTGACTTAAGAAAGCATCTTTCTCTTATAAGAAAAGTTATTTACCTGTAATTAATACAATTTGAGATTGTTATGCACACTGAAGGTTGTAAATTGGTCTAAGATATATTTTCACAGACTATAAAACTCTTGCTCAGTGGCGTAACTATACCATCTGAGGCCCATGGCTAATTCATCGAATGTGTGTCTGACTCGCACTAGGCCGTTATTTAAGTTGTGTATTTTATTATGTTTATTAAATTAGAATACATAAATTGATTAAATACAAAATATATATAGTGTTTTCCAGCATATCCGTATTGTCTCGACGAATGTGAAGAATGCTTCTCACTATGTTACATTCTTAAAATCGGGACAAAGAGCGATGTGGTCCAAACTGCCGGGGACGGCACTTTAGAGGTCACCTCGGTTATTTAGACACACTACAGTTTTGCAAACATTTTAGCTAATACATAAATACTACAGGCAGCAAACTGTTTGTTTAGCAGGTAATAATTAAATTATTTTTGTTACAGGTAAACGAGGCACGGCAACATAGTCATTGCTATTGATTTTGTTAATCGATTATAAGGAAAAAAGTGTTTCTATAACCGGTGCTTTAATTTTAGAGCAGTTAGGGAGGCCATCAGAGAGAAAAGAAGAGGAAAATTAACCAAAGGTGTCCTGCTCTTACACGACAATGCTCCTGTTCAGAGTTGCGTTGGCTGCTTTGCATAAGGTGGGCTTCGATATCATTGATCACATGACCCACCTTATAGCTCAGACTTGGCTCTGCACTATTATCTCTTTCACAATCTGAAAAAGCTTCGAGGAAAGAAATTTTCTACCGATAAAGAAGTGAAGGATGCAGTTTCAGCTTATTTTTCAGAGACGGATAAATCATGAAATTTTTATGACGGTATTCACAAGCTAATTCATAGATCTGAGAAATGTATTATGGTTGGAGAATATATTGAAAAAGAAAAATATTTTTTGTAATATTATTTCATCCCCTTTTATTCCATTCCACGAACTTAAAAACGCACCCTCGTAGTATTGAGTATAGATAAACCTGTTATTCAAATTTCTGAATTCCAATAAATAATAATAATTGAGTTATTATATCTTAGTCATTTGTGCTCACGATCAAGGGCCTCATTGCCACTCGAGTACCACAGTACCAATAAATAGCGGAATTTAACACCTACACGTTATCAGGGTTACATTTTCAGTGGCACCCTAATTCAGATTATTCTGTACGATGCCGCGAACAAGTTGCGCTAGGCGTGTCGCCGCCGATCCCTCCTACTTAAGGCGCAGTATGGCACACCGTGTGTGGTTTTAATCTGTTCGATTCCGACACACCGCCCCACCGAAAACCCCGGTGGGGTGACCCCCTCGGTCACCCCACACGCACGTTTTATTAATATATATATATTATTTTATTATGGACTCTTATCCCGCGCGAAGAATCAACGCAGGAATTCCGCCAATATCAAGTGTTTTATAATTATACAAGTTAAATAATCGTTTTATTAATTATCTCCTTTTTTGTTCTGACATTTGAGATTTAGACAGAGACCAGAGTTACCAGCATGGTATACTGGTTAACTACTTTATGGTCTCGAGTAATCATTTATTTTATTTCGAAACAATGTTTTATTATTTTAAATAGTAATTAATAAAAGTTTCAAACTTTTTTTACTTAATATTAATCAAAGGATTATTAAAAACGACAAACCTGTAGAAATGAATGTACAAACTTGACAAGTTATATAAAATACCTTAAATGTGTGACGGTAAAATATGGTAACCTAGAGTAACAGTTTAATGTATCAGGTGAAGATGTCTCATTTCAAAAAAAAATAATTTGTTCCCGAGTTGCCAGGGCATGATAGGTACATCGGTAATTTGATGATGGTTTATCTAAAGTGATTTACCATAGTTTAGTGCGTTTGAATTTAGAAAAACGTCAAAATAAGATAGAAGGTAAACAATTTTCGTAATTATGGCAGAAATTGTCAACATTTTCTCAGCACCAAAAGCACCTCTTATTCGTATAGAGATCAGAAAATACGTGCGGTAGCTTCTTATTGGGATCAATTGCGGATTATTTTTTTGTTTGAACAAAAGTTTCTATTTTTATATAGATATACTTATAGATATAGGTATATTAATTGATATAACTTGTATCTCAGCACCAAAATAAACGGATTTTCTTTTTTTCTTCTTTTCTTTCTATGCAAAACTTTATTTCAAACTAGCAGCGCCTCGCGGTTTCACCCGTGTAAGTCCCGATCCCGTGGGAATGTAGGGATAAAAATAGCCTATGCGTTAATCCAGGTCTCTAGCTATCTACATACCAAGTTTCATCGCAATCGGTCCAGTAGGTTTTGTGTGAAAACATTACAAACATACACACAAATGTTTCCACTTTATAATATTAGTTTAGATATAGCTGTTCTACAAGATCAACAGTATAAAAAAAATTGGTTGTCTGTGAAGTCGGTTTACGGACGATACCTAATTGACGTATGAAATAATTAAGCTACACTGTTATTTTTAATACATACTGCACAATGACTTAAATATAGCCCCGGACACAAACCCAAACTCGGGTGGCATTCGAACCCACGACCTATGGCGTAGCAGTCAGGGTCACTAACCACTAGGCCGGCACTGAAAGGGTTAATTCGACTTCTGAGGTATATCGATGTGTGAGAAAGTATCGATTCTCGTTCCAAGATGAACGAACTACATTACAAGTTTATACGGAATCCTCGGTGCGCGTATTAAGATTCACTACTACCACACCACAGATTACTATGTAACAGATAAATCACTCCCTACAAAAATATCGATACCTACCGTTTAAATTGCCTACTCTTTTCGAGCATTAAAATGTGTGTTGGGATACCTCTTTAATAAAAAAAAATTGTGTGTGTCAGCTCCGACGCACGACTGGAGTTTACAATTTACTGGAGTCTCTCTCTCTCTCCGTAGCGTGCAATATTAACCACTATCCAATGAACCTTTAGACCTGAAAAGTAGATTTCTCAACCTTGGCCAACTCGTTATACGAACGATACGAGTTATCCATTCCGGTTATTAAAATTATGTAATAACTACCTACTAAATAGGAAACCAAGATGTCAATATTTGCTGTAGGTACGTCTTATCATTTCTAGTATTTTTGGCAAAACCTACCTACTCAGTTTTATTTTCCCAAAGTCAACTCGCCAGTAAAAATATATTCGGCGCCGTCAAGACTAGCCGATTACATTATGTAACTGGATTACATCCAATCCAACAATATTTAAACATTTTATGTAATCGGCTAGTCTTGACGACGCCGAATATATTTTTACTGGCGAATTGACATTGCAGTTTTTGGCCTTATGAGGTGTTTATTCATTTTTTTCAGTAAAATGTTCTGTTTACTCGTTGTGATATCACTTTTAACCAAAAAAAAAATTGGCAGTCATGGGACTGCCAACAGAAGTGAAAACCTAAACGAAACGACGAACTTAAAACATCACATTAGCAGGTTGGTGACAATTAATAAATAAGGAGCTGACAAAACTCAATGTTTAGATTAGCGCCCTCTAGTGGATCTATATATGTATTATTAGCGTGACGATCACGAGGTGCTTTTTCCCCATAACGAAGTGCACAAACGTGCCTATAGAAGTTTTCACTTCAAAAAATATGATTTGCCGGCAGAAAATGCCAATGAATTTCGACTCAGAATGATAGTCTGAATATACTATTTCAGGGTTCGGTACCTACGGTATTTCTTACACCCTGTATATTCTTGCATCAGTCTCATCAGCGCTATTGTAGTATTTGGGTTGTTTAGAAAACCAGCACTAGATAAATAAAACACTAACTGTCCTTACAAAAATACTTTATTCTTTACACAACTACAACAGTACTACACTATAAGAAGAACTTTCTCCTCGAAGTCTCCATCTGGTGTCGTCTTCCGGCGATGATCCACTCATAATCTCCTCGTTTAGAGTCGAAGGTACCTTGCTGCAGTGATATTAGCTTAAGCGTGAACCTAGGACCTAGCTCACGAAGTTTAGCGCGCTTACCTTCTTGTGTAAACTCATACCTGAAAGAGTATTATAATAAGCTATTTCAAAAAGTAAAACCGACCCTTAAAAAGACTGTGACCAAACCTAAAACGACAGTTATCAAGTTCGCCAACCGGGCCCCGACCCTACTTATGTTCTGACCGACAACCTAGATGTAAATGGTTCATACATACGTACAGAAAATTAAATGGATTATAATATTAATAACTCGAAAATTTGTCGGCTTTTAACGATCAGAAATTTCAGAGATGTGAGGTTACCTCTCTAAAATTTCTGGTAGTAAAAAAGGAGCTTTTCGAACTCAAGGACATTAGTAATTACGCGATTGTATGCCATCTACTCTTATTCCAAGCTTGCTGAGAGCCAGACACCCCCGGGTCCTTCCGGCCCTGTGTACGTATATCCGTCTCTATGTTCCTTCGTAACTACTGAACGGGTGAACCGATTTTGATGAATGATATATCGTTAGATTTGTCTTTATTGCGCGAGTGTACTGGGATATTATAAAAAGTAAAATTGGCGTGGCCTATCAGCGGGGTATCAAAATGAGGTGTTTTGATAAATGATTACAAATATATATACAACCGCTGCTACTTCGGTGTGAATAGACCCCTACATTGAAAATGAATTCAGTACATATAGTTAATGAGAGAGAGATTGTTGACGACGTGGACGATATTCATTGCCTCTACAAAAAAACAACTGTGTAATATGCAATAGTAACAAACCGATGGTGTCTGAAGAATATGTAGTCTCGTTGGTTGTGGAAGGTCACGGCGCGTCGCCCTCGGAACTGAGGTTCGTAGTGGAACAGCGCGCCAAGCATGCGACCGATCGTCAGACCTAATCGCGTGCTAAAGTTGTTCAAGATTACCTGCATATGACATACATTTTGTTAGATCATTCTATTTTCTCACTACATAAGATGATAAGTCTTTTAAGTGTGATCAAAAGTACGACATTTCATGCCTTCTTTGCATTTCTAAAGCATAATTTTAGCATTTTTCGGTTACAGCTGAAACATCACATCGCTAGGGCTTACAACTGCATGTAAGCACAGTTTACTTTTTGAATGTTGATCAAACATCTATGGTATACATGATCGAAGTCTTCAGCATTATTAGGAAGAGGGGCAGAAGTAAGGATTACCGCCTACAGTAACCTCACTCCCTAGGTAAAATACAACACAAGCATTGCTTCACTGCCGGTTTTTGTGAGGCCCTGGTATCACTCCAGTGGAGCCGGCCCATACATGCTGAAGCATGGCTCCACCACATATAAATTCCAGAACTCATAGTACAAGCTATGCTTAGTTAGGATCTCTCCCAGAAAATTATTATATTCACTTACCTCCGGTCTATGTATAGTAATTTCTTTATAATCCTTTCGCAGTTCAGGCGTTATTTTACAGCTAGACAGTCTAAAGTGTGCGGTAGGTCCGTTTGGGAGGTGTATAAGAAGAAATCCATTGGGCTGTTTCTGGTTCTCATTGATTATAATGACGTCTGTTACTTGTTCGCGGATCGATGACTGGACAATGCGCTTTACTGATGATCTAAAATATTTTAATTGTAACTCACCAGATGAGAAAAAAAAAATTCATAATTTATTGCTACATAACTCTATTCCTATCAGTTTCTTTAGTTTTAAAGACTATTTTTTTTTCTAAAAAGGCATTATTAAACTTATTGGAGAATCCAAAATGTTATACTGAAACATGAGCAGCTTCCCTTCCTTCCCTCAAAATATCCATATGCAATATATGTTTGTTATGCTTGTTAACTATTGGTATTGGTATAGGGCTCTGTTTCCGCATTTAGATTCATAGGCGGTCCATTATGCGTTCGAATAAGCTGACTAGTTGAGCTTGTTAACTAAAAATTGTCTCATTTCTGGTTTGGTTATATTTTTTTTATTTGATTATGTTAAGATGATTAGTAGTGGACTTGCAATTCTAAAATTATACTTCTAAATTAAATTAAGAACAAGTCAATTCCAATTTTATTTTAAGAAGTTTGTAAAAGTCCAGGCAATAAAAAATCTAATTGTATCTTGTTATTTGTACTTTACAGCAAGTCGGCTTACAGTAAATATTACTTCTACACATTAGGAAAAAACAATCCTATATCTCATCATTGGACGGGGATTATGGGGGGGATGGTCCAAATAACTAAGTTTGCTTGCTATGGAATGACAATATTTTTTTGAACTGTTTTAACTGTTGTTGTCCCATAATTGCAAAGAGATGGCTCTTAATGTTGCCTTATGACAAACACCTAAACAAAATTAAAATTAATTTCTATGCTACTTACCTTTGCCTGTACCTAGATATTGAGTTAGGTATAATTCTGGTGAGCTCCTTGCCAAACACTCTCGTCTTGGTGTGTGGGTTGTCTGAGTATGTGATTAGTACCTTTGGCTCGTAAGAATTCTCATAATATGAAGACAGTTCATCCAGTTCCATATCTTTTTGTGCCTATAAATAACATAATTTAGAATAGATAGCTGCAAAAAGAGTGACAGCATTAAAACAGTTCAGTATATGTAGCAAATACTCTAAAATTCGAGAATCTAACATTGAAGTTCCTGGAAGCTTCAGAAGACTGCAGTGTTTTCTGCTGATTAGTTGAGTTTCAGACCCCCATAGGGTAGAAATTCGCAATGTACAAATGAAAAATTATATAATATTACTTTCTTTGTAGATTGTATGGGAGATCCTTTTTTACAAGTAATATAGTTAGCATTATTAATTAGGACTAGTTGGAAGGCTTCAATAAACACAGTGTAGTATTGAACTCTCAATAAGTGAACTGAGAGAATACTAGGACCTAAAATATATTCTTTCAAAATTAGGATAAGGGGTAAAAATTTACTTTATGAAATGAAAACCTATGAATATACAGTTAGAGCTTAACACAAGTAATAGAATTTTTGCTTTTTGATTGCAAAATTTGTATATTTGAATCCAAGTGTCTCTAGATAAATATATACTCTTGAGAAATATTCTGTAGGCTGCGACCCACATGCAAGCCTTTAGCGCTTGCATCCACTCATCCAACATACAAAACATAACCTAACCTCCAACTGTTCTTCTTCATCTGCATTAACAAGCATAGTCTCATCCTTCTCTCGAAGGGACTCGAGCGTATGCGGCACTCTCTTCGGCACATCATCGCCTTCTTGTTTCTTCTCCAATTTGCGCCTAAAATAAAATGCAACTTGTTATATATATAGAAATATTTGGAACACGTATTTCCACTTCACCACCATACTTACTTCTTTTTATCCTTTCCGCGAGCCATTTTTAATAATATATAGAACTGCTAATAACGTAACTGTTTATGACTGTTATATTGTAAATGCACTTTAATTCAATTAACAGAATAGATTTGCGTGTTGATTCCCACAACCACAAACCGCCCGCGCCTGGATTCCACAAAGCATGTTTATGTTTTGACAGATTGACAGTCTTGGTTTGACAAATAGTGTTGCCATGTCCAGGATGGTCCAAGAAAATAACCTTATTGTTTTATCGCAATAGTTTTTACTAAATACCTATTAAGAATATTGATCAGTAAATTACTAAGCTAACTGAATCCTGTTCTTTGACACATACAATCTGCAAAAATGCAGCCAATTATATACTTTGACTTGTCTTAAGGTTTATTTAGATGAGTTAAATTAAATTTATATAAATAAAATTTCGATTGAATGTGTCTATATATAAAAAATCTCAAGACTCAGAAATCCAAATAGAGATTCTACCATCGCAATTCACTTTGATTCGATGATCATGAAAATAAATAAAATTCCCAATCATCAACCATAACTTTTATGAAATATTGAATTAGAACGACGCGCTGAGGATTAAATACAGTGATATTTATGAGAAAAAAGATTAGGCTTTTACAGGTACGCACTCTTTGGTACGCACCCAGAGTATACAAACACAACGTTAAATACCTATAAAATTCCTGTTATTTGATAGTGTAAACGAGTTGAAGTCAATCTTACAATTCCGAAGCCTTAACAATGACAAAAACAGAAAAATCTTATTTAAAATTTTGAGAGACTACTTTCATCCGATGCAAATATTACAATTTGTTAAGTCTCAAACGTTATGGGACGGTAGAGGTTACGATCATTATATCAAAATCAATGTCTTTCTGTGCACCTTATTCCATCATTATCATCTGACTTAATGACTTGTGACTTTGTCACAAAAAAAAGCAGTCCTGACAAAAATCTATTTGCAAACTTGTGCTTTAGTTTGATGGTTGGTGGTGTGCAATTGTTTTATGGGATTCAGTAAAATAAGATACATGATATTTATGGAATAGTTTAATTCAACTGCACATCTTGTCTGGCAAGTTCTAACAACATAGGATCGTCGAAGAACTTGTTGATAGAGACGTCTTCACTGAGTCCCTTACGACGCCGCGTCTTTATCATAAACTCACGGGCCAAATGAGTCGCTGGTTGAGGTTCTAGGGGCCTGTGGAAAGAGAAAAGTAATTTGTAAGAATGTTTGAAATAAAAATTTCTACCATAGATGTAAAATTAGACAAGTAGGAGATCAATTTTGTGAAAAACTATCAGTTTGTACATCATTAGTATACCAACTAATACTTTAAAGAAGAAACATTGTGTGTATGTTTGTAATGTTTTCACACAAAAACTACTGGACCGATTGCGATGAAATTTGGTATGTAGATAGCTGGAGACCTGGATTAACGCATAGACTTTTTATCCCGACATTAACACGGGATCGGGAATTCCGCGGGTGAAACCTCGAGGCGCTGCCAGTCATTACTAATGACTAGCAGCGCCTAATATGTTTAGCCCTCTTTGCGCTACGCCCGCTACTAGAGCCTGTGACCCGTCGTTTCTTTATGTGTATATGTGAACATTGTTGCATAATGAAGTTTGTTTGGAGCCCTGAGTCCTACTCGCACTTGCCTATTTTTTTTAAGGTTGGCAACATATGACCGACACAGCTGATGGTGCACGTAGCCACAGATTATGTTAACCTATTATTTATTTCTATTCTTATATAAGAAACGCTTGTTTTCTAACAAACTTTTCATACGAGCAGTTGCTTATCGTGGATCGTGATGACTCTCTATTTGAATTTTGGTGAATATGGAAGCTACACGAAAGCTTACCTAATGATAATGCTCTTGTCAAGTGGATCTCCCGGCACGATCTGCCAATGGTGGAACACTTGCAGACAGAAGGCTTGGCCCTGTGTATGTGTTCGCAAATCAGTCTCGAAGCCGAACGAGTCTATCGCGGGGACAAACGCCTTGATCGTGTATAGAGGTGAACCAGGCACTGGAGCGTCTTGAGTTACGTGACCTGTTAATATGGAAATACAAGTGAAATAGTAATATTATTATACATGAGTTATGTGATTGTTAGTTTGTACGCAACAAAGACACGTCTAAATGAAGTAGAGAGTAGCATAATGGTTAAGACTTCGGACTACCGAGTTGGAATGCCAAGAAGTATACTACCGACGTCAAACTATGAATTACTGTTAAGTAAATATGTTGTTCAAATTTTATTTTTTACTGAGAACTTGGCGTAAAGCCATCAAAATTATAAACGTGAAAGTTTGTAATTATGTATGGATCTTTGTTGCTCTTTCACGTAAAAACTACATAATGCTTTTCTGATTTATACAGGGTGACTTGGAATTAGAGCATAATATTGTAAGGGGTATAGCGCAGGTCAATTGCAACATTTTTATGTATGGACACTGATATGCAAAAATGAACCATTATTGAAATATTTTTACTATAGTGTTTTTTGAACAAATCCTAGGTGGTAACTAAAGAAACAAGAAAGAAATTCAAAAGATATCAATTTTTATTTTTAATTACCTCATATTAAATGTTTAGTTACGTATCCAAATAATTAAATGAACGTAAGTATACTTTTAATATGAGATAATAAAAAAAAAATATCGATACCCCCTTGGATTTTTTAAAAAAAGAAACAAAAAGTTTTCAATAATGGCTCATTTTTGCATATACACAAAAATGTTGCAAATTACCTGTACCTCACAAGATTATACTCTAATTCTAAGTCACCCTGCAGGACTTTAGTGCAATAATATTTATACAGTTAATATTATAAATGCGAATATGAGTTTCTTTGTTTCATTGTTACGCTTTCACGCAACCAATCATTGTGAAACTTTGCATAAGCGTTGTTAGGGGCACAGAAAAATACATGTTCACGAGGGATACCTGTATTAATTGTCAAAATCTGAATTAACGCGAGCGATCCGAGGGCAAAGCTAGTTAACCAATTATTACTATAAGCAGTGGCGTAACAATAGGGTGGCAGAGCGGGCAAAATGCCAATGCTCGAGGGGGCCCCAGGCACCAAACACCCTGAACACAGGAGGCACTAATTACAAACTGTATTAATGAATTAGCCGCGGGCCTCAGATGGTATAGTTATGCCACTGACTATAACTGTTACGCAGACTTATAAATAGCAGTTGTCTAAAGACAAAACTTCAAATTACTCTGTCAGCAGAACATTGTATATTGAAGGTGAATTCCTGTGTTTTAAGATATATTTTTTCTAGTTACCTCTTCTCTTAGCAAGTACGGTGTATACTGCAGACACACAGTCAGCAGGAGCTTGCACTTCCACGAACAGATAGGGTTCCATCAATCGAGGAGTTGCCATAAGAAATGCTGAGTACGCCACCTGGAGACCACAATCGTGCAATGCTATTGAGTAAGTTCCAGTGCTTCATAGGTAGATAATGTGTAGTATGTGTATTGGGAAGGAACTGATTCCTAACATACAGCTCGCGCTAGTTCGGGAATCAGAGCTTACACAGTAACTATATGTTATTTTTTGCAATAAAAAATATTATTATTATAATGAAATAACACTGAATATAGATAGATGATCAAAATTAAACCATCAGACGATCTCTAGAGATTTTAATTACTTAAATAAAATATACATCAAGTCTGATGAGTCCGTACAAGAAGCACCTATTCACGAACATGTCGCATAACACCTGCTATTTAAAATAACTTACCCTCCTAGCTGTAGGTATAATCTGTCCACCACCTCTGTGTAATGGTTCGTGTGCTATCACAGCGTCGAGGATCTTGAACTTCACGTTACGAATCGGCTCTTCGCACAACGGACCCTCGCGGGTGCCCCATTGGAAACCTGGTCAAAAAAAGATGATCATTCAAATTAATGAGAGGAATAAATAATTATCCTAAAAGTTTAAACCGAAATAAAGTCTTTCATGATAGGAATTAGTTTTTTTGCGTATATCCCTATTTTTCTTCTGCCAAATTACGGAATGTGTAAAAATTGATATAAGATAGTAAAAAATTTTCAATTTCGCAAAATTGCAATAATTTATGCTTTGACTACCCACATGACGTCATGACCAATGAGCAACATGGCGGTCTAGCGTTTTTAAATGTAAAATTGAATTAAATTTCTTATTGCGTACTGCCTTAGCATCAAATTAAAAACTTTTCAAAAAGACCCTACCCTATTGGAAAGACTCATTAGCAATCGATCTAAAAAAGGAAAAAAACCTTGCGAAGACATCTGCTCACCTGAGAGGTCTCCATTAAGGTAAGAGGAAGTTCATGCCCACAATGTCAATGACTCGATTAGTCACTTCACGTTTTGTGATCAGCTTTAATTTATTTCTAAGTATTATTATATTCTTAAAATCTGATTACCTTGTACTATGCTATCCTTGACTGAGGCCAGTAAGTGTTTGTCTACTTCGGAAGGTAGTGTGTCGTCGACTAGAATGTTGGGTCCCGTTGAGTCCGGTCCGAACGCCCATATTGAACGAGCCGCCAGTAAATCCCAATCGTATCTGTTTTTACAAACAAAATTATTTATAGCAGAGACATACATACATACATATGAAATAGTTTTCTTTCAAATTTATATGGGACATAGGTACTAGCTTATTATTTTTTATTTGTTTTCTTTGTTAGTTACAGCGAAAGCAATCTTACTATTGGTGAACGGAAACCATCGAACAAATGAAACCTATAACAAGAAACTGTGTTAAAAGTTTATTGTCATTAATAGACAATAATTTTTTTTTATTGAACTTTGCAAAGTAGAATACTCATTTAAAAAAAATATATTGCGTGTATTTATATAAATAAAAAAATACACGCAAATAAGATTGAAGTGCCTGTTTGTAATATTATAATAACAGCTTTTTACTAAATGCATCTGAATGCTTACACTAATTTATACCAAAAATACATTTTTTATGTCTTTACGTATGGTTGTTTTTTTTTTGGGATAGGGGGCAAACGAGCAGACGCGTCACCTGATAGTAAGTGACTACCGCCACCCATGGGAACCTGCAACTCAAGAGTTACAAGTGCTTTACCGGCCTTTAAGGTGGGAGTAGGGGAGAGGGGGAGGAAAGGAAAGAGGGGAAGAGGGAAGGGTCAGGGCTACCGGTAACCTCAGTCACTCGGCGAAACACTACGAAGCATTGTTTCACGCCGATTTTTCTGTGAGCCGAAGCATGGCTCTCCCACGGCTAATCGCCGGAACGGGTAGACCGACTTCCACGGGACTTTCACTGGCAGATAGAAAATTTTATAAGGACTAACTTACACTACTTTTATTTTGGATAAAGAATTAGGTTCACGCAAAAACAGAAATATGTACACGCGAGCGAAGCTGCGCGGGCGCCGCTAGTTTGTAATAAAAGTGTTTAACATCTATATTTTTGCAAAAATAGACCATCCGATAGGAGAGTTTAGGTCATAAGATACGTCGTAATCAATAACATAATTAGTAACGTTAAATGCAAATCTCACTTTGTCTGGAAGAACTCTCCGAGCCTCTTTCTGTCCCACGTGACACAAACCGCCCCCGCTTCGATGTCCTCGGCCAGGCCTCGCTCCAGCGGCTCCGCGATCATGGTCAATTTGTTGCGCTTGTTCGGAGTCTCAGCGAAACATTTGAGTGAAGATGTCTCCACTACTGTCTCGCAGAAGGAGACAACTGGATCCGCCACTGAAATATAGCAGAGATAAGATAATCGTTCTTGCGTACAGTAGGCTTACTTGTTGAAGACAAATAAATACCAACTTTCGGAACTACGTAATTGAGTGCAAAATAGCTTGAAAACAAACATTTGCTTATGCGTAATTGACCTAATAATACAATGAACGCTCCACTTTCCACAGCTTTTTGTTTGGCCTTCTCGACTCTGTATCTTTTTGTCACAGTTTGAAAGCATTATCTATATTTCCAAATATAAATAAATAATTAACACAAAGGCTAAAGGTTCCTTAGTAGTATGAATCTTAGCTCTCCTAAAAAAACGTTATATTATTCTTGTGATATTTTCATATTTAAAAGTATTTTTCCATTTCTCAGTTTTTTTTTAAATACTAACAAACAAAAATTGATTTTTACGCGATTATTAGTTTGAGAAAAACTGTGGTAGTCGATTCTAGACATATGTAGCCAAATCTCTTAACTCTCGGACAAAGTTTGCTTGCTTACCTTTGATGTCAATCTCCGAGTACATATTCCTTAAATCATGCATAACGCAGTCGAGGTAAAGCTCGCCAGTGCCGAGGATCACGTGTTCTCCAGATTCTTCGACACGTGTCGACAGCAGAGGGTACGACTTGTTCACCTGTGGAACAAGGCTTGTTGTATAAACCGTTACAGGTATGTCCATTGCACTTCACATAATACAAAACTATTTTTCTAGTTTGGGTATGGTAAAATAATCACTACATTTTATAAAACAAAGTCCCCCGCCGCGTCTGTCTGTCTGTTCGCGATAAACCAAATAACGTACGGATGTACGGATTTTCATGCGGTTATCACTAATAGGGTGATTCATGAGGAAGGTTTACGTGTATAATTTGTTAAGATTTTGTGTGAATTGATTGAAGTATGATGATGATTGTTGAAGATGTCTCTGCTACCCGTGCGAAGCCCGGGCGGCTTGCTAGTAATCTATATAATAAATGTATATGTAGTATGTAGAGAATTCTTTGCATGTGGGATATATAAATAAAAATTTAAATTAATGTATGTACCGAACCAAAACTGCATGCCACTTGACGGTGGAACATGGTGATACTATTTATGAGCTCAACAACTTTATTTAAGACCGCAAGATTAAATTATTTGATTTGATTCGTATCCCTGTTTAAGCTAATTTCGCTGACAGAGTATTTTATATGTAGCAGAAGTGCAGAAAGCTAACATTTTTAATCAATAATGTTATAGATTTAAAAACTATGCGAAAACGGGTTACGAGAAGCTACAGGCGTCCGGTACATATATTGACCTGTCATGGTTCATAAAGTCTATACCATGACAGTTCAAGTTATACTGGTCAATAATATAAAACAGAATATTTAATGTTAATTAATTATAGCCTAAATTCGACCACCAGGCGATCTCTATTAATCAATCAATTACATGAAATGTGATGCAGATCAAGTTGTGAAAAGCTGTGTAAAGATTATAGTAATTTATAATTATAGTTATTTCGTGCATGTAGATATCGACAATGAGATTCGGGAACAGATTGTCATGAATTACTATTTCTATAAGGCGCTAGAGCGTAACAATAGTGATGATACTCAATAAGCGAATAATGATATACTTAATAACAATAGACTGTCTATATAATGTAATGGTAATCTTAATTTTTAACACATTTTCTGTACTAGACTCTATCTCTACCCTCATTGTTATTAATTTTCAAAGTTAAGTGTTAATAACGAGAATATTTCGGCATCACGACATCACGTCCAATACGTCTGTAATACAAAAACACGACTGCCATCTTCTCTTCCGAGCCCTTGTTCTATATGCGTGTCCTAAATAAAGTGGCCTCCACTATCATACCTTCCTCAGTCCATCCAACATCTTGGGCAGCTCAGACGGGTTGACAGGCTCCACAGCTATCTTCACCACGGCCTGGGTGTTGAACCTCAGCGGCGTGAAGGTGTGCAGCTCGGCGTCTTCGTCTCCGCTCACAACGGTGCACGTCTTCACTATGGGCTGGTCGATGCCCTCGATCAGCGCCCAGCAACCGGCTGGCACGCGGTTGAGTTCTACCTAGTAATAAATGTGATGAGGTGAATCCCAACAAACAGTTAAATACTGTGCGACAAGGAGAGAAATATTTCTTGTGACTGGAGAGGCCAGTACGACCTTTTGAGCTAATATTTGTGCAGCTCCATTACAAGGTAAGCGGAAGTATCATTATTGCTAAGGCATTGGACTAACCTGACTAACCTACCACTAGAATTTACCTTAGTTGGAGGGGTTAATAAGAATACTACTAATTAAATCTGACTCACGTTACTAGCTTTTTTCTTAATAAAAAAAAGTGAGACTTTATTTTAATAATTTTTTTTATAGGGGGCAAACGAGCAGACGGATCACCTGATGGTAAGTGACTACCATCACCAATGGACACCTACAACTCAAGAGTCACAAGTGCGATGCCGGCCTTTGTCATTGTATTTCTACAGTCCGATCACTAACATAATGTGAATGCACGTACCTTATACCTGGCCTCGTATATCCACAATCGGCCAACATTCATGATACGTGAATCTTCCTCGTCTTGCGTACTATAATTTTCTCCCAATACACGAACAGTTTGACCCGCGTACAGAGTGCCTGACATGATGCGGGCCAACACCTGAATCAAAATTATCTTGTATTAATATCATTGTAAAAAAAATCTTGAAAAATTCTAAAAAAAGATCACAATTTTCTTTTTTATTTTCCAGTACAAAATGTCATCCCCTATTTTCCACCTTTAGGTATGATATTTTTTCTTAAAATTTAAATTAGAGAATGACCTCTTTTTTTTTAAGTCGGTTAAAAATATTATAACTCCACGAAAAATTACACAACGCTAGCGCAATACAGGAAAAGACAACAAAAACAAAACATTCAAAATTTTATATTTTATGGTCGACTTTTATTTTTATTGAAAAAAGATAAAATAAACTCTCACCAAAAAGAATGTACAATCATCAGTGGGATACATCTTCGTGGTGTGTGCGACGAGGCGTCCCGACTGGTCGCAGGCCAGCATGTCGGCGTGCAGCGGCCCGGCGCCGCCGCGGTACGTGTGCGCCACCTTGCGCGGCGCCGCGTCCAGCGGCGACGCCACGTGGCGGACTATCATCTCCACGAAACCGCTGAAACGACAATCTATGTATAATAAATAGGCTAAGACGAAACTGTTCATTGGTCCCAATTCTGTTACTTCACTCGCTAAATTAAAGTTCACTAAATTTTCTTCATAAAAGATGTAAACCTTGTACACTTCGAAACGAGTTGTTATATCAAATTTAAACAAGTAGGTAACATATGTCGCTATCGAAATAAGCAATTTATTGTCGACTATAGTCTGATACGCTTAAATAAACTTTAATACCACGTAGCGAGAGCCGCTGTTCGTTGAATGCCATCTCGTTTGTTCTGTGTTTTAGTAGCCGTCTTCGCAGATGCCGATTAAAATAACGTGATCTGAGTTAATTTTGAACATGTTTTTATACGGCATTTGAATAATTGGGGACTATCGGTGCGTTTTTCGTTGCGGTTTTAGTGAAATTTAGTTGCGCTGAGAAATAGATGCCAGTAATAAATAGACCTTATTACGAAGAAGACAAGGTTGATTTCATATAAAAGAAATGAAGTCAGACTATAGTTTAGTGAGTGTGTCATAGAATCGGCCAATCACCAATGTAAACCAATTTTGAAAGTTTCTTTTTTTTACCTACTTCTAATTGTCATATCGAAATGAAATATTGTATGTAGTTTTAATGACTATACTATAATTTAGCATCTGATCATGGAACCAGAATTATAATTACCAGAAGTCTCCAAAGAATCTGGTGCATACGAGTCGTAAAAGTGGTCGCACATTCAACTTAGCCTCCTGCTTTGTCAGCTTAATACCCAGTTCTAGTAAAACAGCAGGCAACGTGTCATCCACATCACCGACCACCTGGTAAATTTAAAACAATAAATTATAATAGTTGTCTTTGATAAATTAAGAAAATGTTATACTACACATATGTCAAAATCAAATGGGTGTGAATTTGTAAAAGCAATGAGCGAATGAAATGATTAAATTCAAGCTTGCATGGGTCCCTCTTGCCAAATAAATAATAAAAGGTGATGGTCACAAATATACATTAATTATACCTGATTGGCTCAAGTTTATAGTTTCTGCTTTGCTCCTATGAGTTACACCGTAATGTCATACAGCCTATATAACCTTCTTCAATAAACAGTTTATGGAATAAAATAAGCGTGTTTTCAAACTGATAGATTCTGAGATGAGAGCCTTCAAACAAATTAATTGAAATGGTCATCTGGTTAACTACTAAAACTTCGAGAGTTGTGAGTTCCATTCAAACTTAGGACAATTATTTGTGTAATCAGGTGACCTCAGTTGACCTCTGGACATAAGAATATTTGCATAGTTCTCTTTAAAAAAAAAAAAAAACCAACCTGAGCGAATATCTTATACAGCGGCTCCAAAATAAACTCAACAAAACTCCTTTGAGCAGATGCATGAGGCTGTTTCTTCGTGAACCTTCTCGTCTTAGCATTAAAGTACACATCCCCCCAGAGCCAAGCGGCCATGTCAGAGGCTTTAAGTCCTGAAGTAGGGTGTGAGGCTGCGTACATCGCCGCGAATGACTCCACCGTGAAACATACGTCGTAGAGAGATGATGCGAAGCACACGTTACCTTGGGTAATTATAATATATCATCAACCAGGGACATAGGAATCTAAAGCATAATAAATTATACACATATGAAACTGGTACTACAGTAATGCCGCGTTCCTATAATCAAGAAACGATTCGTTTTGCTTACGGACAGTAAAATGTTCGTTGAAAATTCAACGAAATTTTACCGTCCGTTAGCAAAACGAATCGTTTCTTGATTATAAATCAACAACTTCTAGTATGGTAGTGTCTTTGCATGGCTGAAAAGTGATCGATATAGTAGTTAATTGTTTTTTGCAGAAATCGACTATTTAAGTCAATTAACCTGTTAAAAAAATGAAAATTGTAAAGTTTTGTTATAAGCCTTATGGTATCGCAGCCTTTCTATTAGAAATGTATTTACGTGTCATTAACCATTACGCCAGCGAATGCGGACAAAGCTGTTCGGTACGGTTTTTCTTCCAACTTGCTTAACAAAAATTAATATTTAAGGCTAGCTGGGAGATGTAACCTAATGCTAGATAGCTTATGATAAAAATATTTTTTTGAATCCGAATTGTAGTTTAGTGCGTATGCAAACAAAGAAACGAACAAACTCTTCAGCTTTATTATATAAGTATAAATTCACTTACCAAGTAAAGGAGAAAATACAGTAGCTGGTTCATCGGGATTATCTTGCGGTTGATGCGTCTCTAACATTGAATTCAGCTCATCAATAATATGCCTAAGTTTATAGTAGGCATCTGCAGGGGGCAGTTTCAATTCTAGAATGAGCCTATCAACCTTGTTTATGCAAAGAGTAAGCGGAACTCGTTCCTGGACCGCATGCCTCAGGAGTCGCTCTGTATTTAACATTATACCTTCAGCAGCGTCTACGAAGAGTACAGCCCCTGTTGATAGAAAACATGCCCATATAATTTGAGTAGTTATTACTTAATTAATGTGTGGTCAAACAAATAAATCACAATTTGAAGAAAGGTAATTGTGGCAATAACTACATACAGCGTATCATTTAAAACAGGGCCATCTAGCGAAGTTAGGTAGAACTAAATAATAACAAACGGTTGTGCACTGCGCAATAAAAGATCTAGCCCTAATTAGTAAATATGTATACCACTTCCAAACATCAACCACTGGGCTGCAGCCAACTCTTCCATTTGAGATTGAAGGATCACACCTGTTTGTCCATTACTCTTATGACTCATAAAATCAGGTACAAATATAATGAAAGACTCAATTCCTTCAATATCAATTTTCAATATAGGTAGTAATCATAGGTGTAATCCAGGTCTCCAGTTAGCTACATTTCAAGTTTCCCTTAGAACAACAAACCCATTCTTATAAGACAAAAATGGTATGGGTTCTGATAATACTTATCTCCTTATTTATCTCAAGTGATATAAGAAGTCCTTATGTCCTTAAGGTTTCTACGTATATTAAATGTGTAATCGCGTTAATATTTAAAAGGTACATTACCTCTTGGTTACCCGACGTTTCAATGACCACGATTGGTGCATTTGATCGAAATGTTGGGTAACCATTTATTATGTATCCATGAATTACATTACACATGTAATATGTATCAAAGTCAATAAGTATATAGTGTGAAACAGACTTGGTATGTGCTCATCTGCTATAGTAGTAGTATGGAACTTACCGTCAGAGATCCTCAAAGCAGCAGTAGCTTCATCACTAAAGTTAACATGTCCTGGAGTATCCATGATGTTCAGAAGATGGGATTTTCCTTTAATATTCTTGAGGAGTAATGTTACAGGCATGGATTTAATTGACACCCCGCGTTCCTGTTCCACAAAGAGTGTATCTGTGTACCTCATAGGTATTGTTGTATCTGTGTTTATAGTACTTGGATGTGTTTGGCGTATTAAGCAGTCCACAAATGATGTTTTACCTGAAAACCAAAGAGGAAACACATACAGACTGCAACAGTTCATTTTGTAATTTCAAAAGAAACCCTTGTAACTCAGTAAATAAAATTATATATTTTTTTAGATGAGTAAGTTGGAATACAAAAACATGACTTTCAATTACATTTTAAATAATATTCAGACTGCCTAATGAATCATCCTAACCCTCTCATAAATGCGCTCTTGCAAAGGAATGTAAATCGTTGGAAGGAGGCATTGTGCTCGATGATTTAAGAGAGTTGGGGCAGTAGCTCTAATTTCCTAAAACCCATGCTACTACAACCAACCTGATTATAGTTGCATGAAACTGATTGCAATTTACAAATACCCAAAAAAAATACATTTTATATAGATATGATTACACTGTAGATATACATAACAGTAGTGCTAAACATAAAAAGGTAAAACAACTGGTACCATTGTGCAAATGCCCCATAAGAGTGACATTTCTCATCAGATTAGTATTGTCCAGCATATCGGCTAAATATTCCATGTCATATTTGGTTTCTAGTAGACTTTGTTCTTGCACCTGAAACTTCTTATGTTTTATAGGCTCTATCAGGGGCTTGTCCAGAGCCTGTGTATCTTCTTCTTGGACTACAGTTTCTACATCTGGTCCATAAACTTCTACTGCTTGTGGATAATACCTGTGTGAGAGTTTAGATTATTTTAATTGGGTTTTTAAAATAGTTATCAAAATACATCATCACACACTCACACCTGTATCTCTAAAGGGGTAGGCATATATAATATATATATAACTTACACTTGGTCCCACTCTCATAATAAGGGACAAGACCATTGCCATTAACTGGGCACTTAAGGCATCAATGATGGGAAAATCAGGAGTTAAAAAAAATAGGTGAGTTATAACAGGCCTGTCTCACTTGCAATGGGGATGGATGGATTTATAAAACAGATTTTGTTAATTGCAAGCCTCCCATAGCTATTACTTTTTTTACAACTAAGTTGGCAAACAACCTCATGGCACACTACACAGTTACTGGGTCCTACAAACACTTTGATTATGAGTAGGGTGAATTTTGCATTTTGTTTATTTTTTTACATAAGTACAGTATAGACTGTCAGCAATGCTAAGCTCCGGCGACCCTACTCAAAAGTAAAAAAAAAAAAACAGTACTACACTAGTGTCTAATTTCGGTCGGTCTTAGTACACAGGACATAAAATCCCAGAAAAAAAATTGCGGTCTGCTGTAAGTTTCCAGTTCTGGTTCTTTTTCAAATATAAACATACCGCTTATCTTCATGTAGCACCACGGACATAGGAGCAGTCTCGGGTTCCGCATCGGCGTCCTCGTCTTCTTCCATAGGATCTTCGTCTGCATCCCTGTTATCCTGTCCATACACACTCTGTTCATCGTCCGAGTCCGATTCTAAGTCCGGACCGATGTAGTTGCCGAACTCGTCGTATAAATCGCCGTCCATTTTAAAGTTGTATTTATAAAATCTATATAAATGTACACAAGAGAATAATCAGAATAATGTTCAAAACAAAAGCCGCCGCTAACTTGTCAGCACATTTGACACATAACCTCACATTTAGATTTTGATTTTAGATTTAAGGGTCTGTTCCGAAATACACTGCGAGCACTGTTAGGGATGAAAACGATACATCGATGTTTCAGTAACATCGATGTTTTGATAAGAAAATATCGATGTTTGCCATCGATGTTCACTATTGTAAAACATCTATGTATCGATGTTATTCCATACGATGTTTTACATCGATGTTTCACCCGCCATCTATTAGAAATCATTGGTACCTCTGTCCTGTCCGTCCAAAAGTTATTCGAATTAGGAAGCAACAATTACCCAATAAAGAAACCGTTTGACGGGAAAACGGCTTTCAAAAGTTTTATTTCTAAATTCATTTTTTATATAACTTGCTGTAGTTTTGAAAACTGAAGTTAATAACTTTACATATTTTTTTATTGAAATAAAAATTAACAGTTAGTTATTAACATTTTATTTTATACGACATCTAACTTGTTTCTTTTAGATACCTATTTTCCTATTTATTAGATCATTAAGAGACTTTTAAAAAACATCGATATTTTGAAACATCGATGTTTTCTAGACGATGTTTTTTTAAATCCCTGTTTTTGCTGAAACATCGATGTATCGATATATCGATGTTTTTTTAGCGATGTTTGCATCCCTAGCCCTGGTCAGTGCTCGTACTAAACTAAACGAATTACTCCCAGTAATTCGTTTAGTTATGGACTAACAGTATACTGCCGCACAGCCCGCACACGCAGTATCGTAGGGAAATATATGATGTCATAAACGTCGCAATTTTTGCACCGTGAGCACTGGAGTTTTCCAGTACAAACAGTAACCAGTATAGGTAACTATAAAGGAACGGCTTCGCAGTATACTTACTAAATTGACGTCACACATTACAGTGCTCTCAGTGTATATCGGCACACACTTATATTGCAGTGTTTTTTAACCTGTGGTCGCGACCCCAAGGGGGTCGCGAGGTCTTACTCGAGGGGTCGTAGGTAAGAAAAACCATTGAAGACAACGTCAGTGCACATAGGGAAGAAGTGGCGAAAGGCACTATTACTTTTAAAGCGTACTTTGCAGCTCTCGCCTCTTATCCTTTTCATCCAGAAGACGTCAATACTTACTTACATATATATATGAGAGTGAAATTCCATTTAAAGCATGTTATCAGCAACTAAATTTAAAAGATTATTCGTGTTTAGATCAGCCAGTCTTATCGTACTATCCAAAACGATTATTTTTATTATTCGTTTGGCATTATACATTTTAATTCGGCAACGAATCCGCTTTTTGTCGTAGGGGATCGATACAATTTTTTAACTTGTAAAAAGGGTCGCATATTCTAAAAGGCTGAAAAACACTGCTATATTGCATATAGTGTAGGTGTAGCGCCGGCTGCGTAGTGTTTATATAGCGATGAGCGTTGAATAAACGATTGAACTAGTTAATTCGACCGTCGTCGTCTAATGAACGAATCAACGGTTCATCAACTATGTTGAATCATTCGACTAGTAGACGATCGTCGGTTTTCTTAAGTTGGCGGAGGGAAGTTATTTTTTTTTAATTTTTATTTTGCTATTTCAACATTTTGTTAACTGTTCTTCATCGTTCTATCAAAATTTTGTTTTGTTCGTTCTTAGTTTTTTTTAATAAAATAAAATATTATTCTTAAATTGGCGGGGAAGTCCTATTTTTACTATTTTTTTTGATATTTAAATTTTTTCAATTTTTTTTGTTTGATCAAGTACTTCGTTTGTCATAGAATTCGGTTCTGGCAATATGGTCACAGTTCTAACCTAGCCTAAACCTAACCATTTCTGTTCAATTAACCTACCCTTCAAATGTTAAGTCGTCTCCAACTTAATATTAAAGTCGCCCTCTTTATATTTCACCCACTTAGTAATTCAGACGCACGCCTAAAATTTTAATATCCAAAATGGATTATACACATCACGTTTTTAGAAGCTCGTTTTGGTTCTAAGCTAAGAACGAACCATTTTTTTTTTTTTACAGAACAATCAAGAACAATAACAGCAAAAAAAATATTAAAAAACGACTTTCTCCCGCCAACTTGAGGGGTCTGTTTTTTATTTATTTAAAAAAAAACTAAGAACGAACAAAAAAAAATTGATAGAACAACGACGAACAGTTAAATAACAATAGAAACAGCACAAAAAAAAATGTGAAAAATAAATAAAAACTTCCTTCCGCTAACTTAAGACAGCTCAGCCACGAGATACAAATATTATAAAAAATCTCTGGCTGTCTTAAGTTGGCGAAGTCAAGTCGTTTTTTTACATTTTTTTTTACTCTTTCAACTGTTCGTTAACTGTTCTTAACTGTTTGATTAAAATTTTTATTTGTTCGATCCTCGTTTAAAAAAAAAAAAAAAATTTACCTCAAGTTGGCGGGGAGACGACTTTTTGTTTGCTATTTCAATTGTTCGTTAACTGTTCGTCATTGTTCGATCAAAATTTTTAATTGTTCGATCTTAGTTTTTTTTTATATAAGTTGGCGGGGAGAAATCGTTTTTTTTTTCTTTTTTTGCTATTTCAACTGTTCGGTAACTGTTCGTCATTGTTCGATCAAAATTTTTTTTAGTTTGATCTTAGTTTTATTGGCGCTTTGACCAAGTACTTCGTTTGTCATAATATTCGGTTCTGGCACTCGATGGCCGCTGCCGCGGCACGCTTCCTTCGCTCGCTCGACTCGTGCGTTATGGTCACAGTTCTCACCTCACCTAAACCTAGCCATTTCTGTCGCTCACTTAGTAATTCAGTCACACGCCTAAAATTTTAATAGCCAAAATGGATCATACGCATCACGCGAGAGCGGCCGACATCAGAGAGGGGACTATAGTATTAAGTTACAGACGATTTAACATTAGTAGGATAGATCAATTGAAAAGAAATGGCTAGGTTTAGGTTAGGTTAGAACTGTGACCATAACGCAAGTGCGAGAACCGGATTTTATTTGATCGAACAATGACGAACAGTTTAAATAGCAAAAAAAAAAATTGAAAATGACTTTTCCTCGCCAACCGGAGGGTAATTTTTTATTTTATTAAAAAAAAACTATGATCGCACAAAAAAAAAATTGATCAAACAATGACGAACGGTTAACGAACAGTTGAAATAGAAATAAAAAAATAAAAAAAACGACTTCTCCCCGCCAACTTTAGGGTAATTTTTTATTTTATTTAAAAAAAAAAAACTAAGATCGAACAAATAAAAATTTTCATCAAACAATGACGAACAGTTGAAATAGCCAAAAAAAATATAAAAAACCGACTTCTCCCCGCCAACTTGAGGGTAATTTTTAATTTTATTTAAAAAAAAAATACTAATATCAAACAAATAAAAATTTCGATCGAACAATGACGAACAGTTAACGAACAATTGAAATAGCAAAAAAAAAAAAGTGTAAAAAACCGACTTCTCCCCGCCAACTTGAGGGTAATTTTTTATGTTATTTAAAAAAAAAAACTAAAATCGCAAAAATAAAAATTTTGATCGAACAATGACGAACAGTTAACGAACAGTTGAAATAGCCAAAAAAAATAGTTAGAAAACGACTTCTCCCCGCCAACTTAAGAAAGCAAATTATTTATTTTATTTCAAAAAAAAAAAACTGAGATCGAACAAATAAAAATTTTGATCGAACAATGACGAACAGTTAACGAACAATTGAAATAGCAAAAAAAAAAAATTTAAAAAAACGACTTCTCCCCGCCAACTTGAGGGTAATTTTTTATTTTATTTTTAATAAAAAAACTAAGATCGAACAAATAAAAATTTTGATCGAACAGTTAACGAACAGTTGAAAGAGCAAAAAAAAAGTGTAAAAAAAACGACTTCTCCCCGCCAACTTAAGACAGCCTTTAATAAGTATGACATGAGTTGCCAACTAAAAATCGGTACGCTGCCATAGACAAACTTTCTTTCTTCTCTCGATATGTCTTATTTTAGTCGGGATATAATAGTTGCTATTTAATTAATGTGAAGATTCTTGTTATTTTAAAAAGAAATAGATGCTTGTGCAATGAGTGTCTTGTAAATTTATTTTGTTATATTAATTCTCATGGCCATTTTTTTTCATATTGATTCGGTAATCTATTCCAGGCACAGAGTACTTTTTTATAAATGAAAGTTCCAGGAACATAGGCAAATAAGCCATTTCCTTGGCTATTTACTGCTGTCTGTGTATAATAATATCCACCACTTGAGTCCCATACTGCATTTATTTATTTTGAACGCACCTTTAAATGAGGTAAATTATTATTTTCTTGATGTTGTCAGACTGCCTGTAGTTTGACAAATTCTTTTCAATACAAAAATGGCTGCTGTGCAACAGAATTTATCAAAAATGATTTCGGCGCAGCTACGAAATAAAGCAAATGAGTTTTTAAATTCACGGAAGAATGCAAATAATCTGGCCGATATTCTACAGATGTTCGAGGTAAGTTAATTCTTAATTATGACGTTAATATCAGCTTTTATAAACTGCGTCATAGGTTACGTTTTTTATCGATGGTTATTTATTAAATTTTAGGCAGAGACGGACAATTATACGCCCTTACTTCTTACTGTGGAAGTGATATTTACTGAACTATTGCGAAGAGGTGATCTGCTAGAGGAAATCATACCCCTTAAACCAGCAGGTAAGTGTCAGAGCTGTGTACCATAATATAGATTATTTTGTAAGAAAAATATTGATTTTGTTGATATATACACAGAAGTCACTCCATTTGATGTTACAAGAATCGTGTTATCATACGTTGCGGCGTCTATTTATATGTATGATAATTTTATATTACTGTTCATTGAAGTCACATTTTGCGACATGTGACGTTATTAGCCTATATAAAAGCTGATTGGGCCGCCGAGTCCATAGCATAAATTGCTTGCGACAAAGCGGTTTTATGCGCTATACGTTTATACATATATATATATAAACTTTATACAATTTATATAACAGTCAGTTTGGTGGAATAGCTGGTGACTGCCACCATTGTTCAACAAACTTGTGTTTCTCTATCTGTTGGTCACAGTTTCAAGGTCAGGTTTGTGTAGACTTTGTTTAACTACTTGTGTGATACTCTGTTGTATTCGGCCTACCTAAAACTTTTTGTTCAACACCACAATACATTAAAGATTTACCTAATGAGTTTGTTAATAATTGTTGTTTTAATAGGATTTAAAACAATATGATATTGAATAGTATAAAATAAAACTTTATTTATGATCTTTTAATGTTGATAAATTGATTTTAAATATTTATAGAAGAAAGATAATATTAAATGAATCCAAATTTTGAAGTAGTTTGTGTGTTTATTTAAGTATTCAAAAGAAATCAAACCATATTTACAAATAGTAAGGTCAGTTTACACAAACAGAGTTTTTGTTTTTGAGTCTTGGTTATTGACTTCATTCCTTTTCAGCATTGTTAAGATATTCTTTGTTCTTAAGTTATATCTTGTCATACAGACAGACGAGTGTCTGTATAATAAGATTTCTACTGTTCAAATGAAAATATGTGCATTTAAAAAAAGTTAATTTCATTAAATACGGTACAACCACTTATTATAATATGGTACTAAATAGTGACTTTAAAAATCATCTGCGACAGTAAAAGACATGCTTACTAAGTTCCAAAATGTAAAATGAAATAAACATATTTACATGTATAAATAAACAGATATAATTAATTACAATACATAAATAATTTTATTCTTTAAAATCACACCAAAGCAGTGAGTATGTGAAATAAAAATAGTGCTTACGGTTTGATAATATTTGCTACTCTTATTAAGCGATTTCAATGGTATATAGCAGATGATTAAATGAGTTTACTGTGTATTCATTTACTTATTCATCTTCTTAAAAAATTCATATATTTCAAATTACTTAGTCACAGCATACAATGTTCATGACGTCATTTGCTATTGGTAAATACTGATTGCCTGGTAGGCTCAACATTAAGGGATGAAACAGCGTGATAAAGTATTTACTGATGATAATTGGAATTAACAAAGGACTGATGAAAGTTCTTAATTTTATTTAATTGTTTGATAAAATACCTGTAAAGTATGAAATAATAATTTTATATATCCAATTATTTTTCTAGGAAGTATGTGATATTTATCTTGCAAGATTTGATTAAAAACACAGACACCTAGACAAATCAAACTAACTTAAGCTTAAAAACCATTCTAATATTAAATAGTTTGAATGACAAGGTCGTAAAATATATTTTTTTGATTATTTTTTTAATACCATGCAGATATAGGTTGCTAGCTAGATTGCATCACTAGTTGTCGGTTATTGGCGACTTTGGCGTCTTCAACGCCTAAATTGCATTTCGAGATGATGTTTTTAATTATAGTTTTAGAAGTGAAAACTTCTTTTGGCGCATCGCACACACATTTTTTCGTATCTAGTAAGTTAGGCTCGAGGTGAAAGGCTCGATCGGGTGAACTCCGGACCGCCAAGTGTACCCGAGCGAGAAATATACAGTCAGCTGCTCTTCGCTGTTTAGTATATTCAGTTAATATGTAATAATTGTCATTATTAATTTAATAGTTATTATTGGTACATAATAATAATTGTTTTAATACTTATTACATTGTGAGGTTAGTGTGTGTAGTTAGTGGTTTATCGTGCTAATATTAGAATTATGAAGTTGAAAACTTCTTTGGCCACGTGGAGCGTTTTTTGCTAGGGGCAAAAGTTATGGGTTCGCGTCACGGTCGTACTAATGTGATACGTCGTTTTAAGTTTTCACTTCTGCTGGCAGTCCTATAACTGCCTATTTTAAATTTTATCTCCCATTAAATTAGATTATTTGTTTTCCCTTTAAATACTATATAAATAATAGATTATTGTAGTTTTGAATAATAGAGAAAATAAAACAGAAAGTTTATTTTCATGTTTGTTTTGTACTGCAAAAATGTCGTATTTTTGTCGATCATTGCCGCCGTGGTCACGTTTTTGTTTTGTTTATTTTCTTTTTTAATAAAGAATACTAGTAACGTGGGTAACACATTACTAGTAATCTTGTTAACCCCTCCAGCTAAGCTAACTGCTTGTGTTAGGAGTGGGTTCACGTCGGTAGGGCACTGGGTGGGCTTCGAACCCGCGACCTCTTGATCGCAAGTCCAACGCCTTAGCCATTACGCTACCGACGTTTGTCGTTAAAAGGCATTGGTACCCACAATTTACTATGATATAAAAACATATACATATGTATCATCCACCAAAGCGCTCTTCATAATATAAAAATAATTGTGTATGATGTCACCTCACTACAAAAAGCGGCGCAGGTCAGCCTCATTCATTTGAAGTCAACTTTTCAAGGACAAGTCTGATCATTTTAAGTTTAAATGCATGTTGAAAGGTGCATAATGAACCTATTGTGTGATGCATATATGATTATGGATAACAATGTTTTGGTGGTTAAGGCTTTACTTAATGGTACTCAAGTCGCGAAATAGTATTCTCCCTCGATAAACTGTATTACCAATTTGTACAGGCGATTTTAAGACTGACAAATGACTATATTACATAGGAATCTGAGTAGACGATAAGCGTAACAAAAAATACAACTGTATTAAAAAAACATATCAGTGGACAAAATAGTGCCATGCCATAGTATCGTATCATTTTGAGCACATCAGACGAAGTTCCAATATACTAAAATACATTTCAACTGGTACACAGAACACAGCCCCGAAGCTGAATATAAGCGATGGCTACGTGAATGCTACGAAGCGGCGCACACCCGCGCGGTCGAATGTATCAAACGCGGCCGCACCAATTCCCGACTTCAGGCCTTGGTGACCGCTTGCAAATTGATGCAGGCTGAAGGCAAGCATCCTCTAGAGCAGTCTACTGGGTACTACTTTCCGTCTGTGAGACTCAAGGTAAAGATTTTTAAGACGCATAACAACTTCACATGCTTTCCAACGAATCGAACTCATAACTACATGTGAAACTAAAATGTAGGTAGGCAATCTCAGCCCTGCTGGATGTCACCTTAAAGCTTTACTGGCTATACCGCTACTGTATGAATGTTATACGCACGATAATTTGTGTAGTTTGCGCAACGCCTCAATCTTATTAGTATAAACGTTGCGTCATACAGCGGGCGGGACGGGAGGGTGCCATTGTGTGAGCGGTTCTAATAAGTATATCAAATTGCACGTGAAAAGTATGTAATGTATATTAATATAGATGTCACACCAGCGCACGCTGTGTCACTCGGCGCTCGGCTAGCGGCCTAGCTTACTAGCTAGGCCGCTAGCCGAGCGCCGAGCGTCGCTGTCCCGCCCCGACCGCTGTCTGTCCCATCCTTAAACGTTAATGTAACCGGACTTCTCACACTCCTTATGTCTTTTACGTTTGGCTACTTTCACTTTATTCCTAGCGTTACAATTCTGACTTCTTGCAACACATTACATTATTCCGTATGTAATATTATCGTCATATTGTTTCCTGGCATGTTCTGTTTCAACAATGTAACGTTTATGTATGACTTGCCATATTACGCTGTACAAAATTGCCGACTCCTATTTATGCTAGGAAAATAAATGTTACAATACGGATTCGCTTCATAATTATATCACATCGCCTTCCGGCAAAAAAAGTGTCATATCACAAAAAAAGTGTCATAGCACATGTTAGATACGTTTAACATTTTTATAGCATTGAATAGCAAATGTTGGCCAGCTGTAAAAACATCGTTATTAGCTCAGTGTAAAAGGGAACTTTGTTTCCTTTTACACTGAGCTGTTTTGTTCAATTCACAGGCATAAAAGTCATGTCTTCTCTAAATAGCTGTTTTTGTTTTACGACACTTTTTTTGCCGGGTGGCGACATAATCGTGTATATGACAGATATGAGTTGATTATTTTTATTGGATGTATTGCTGGGCAAGGGACCCCTCATTGTGGAAATCATTATAGGCCTATATTCGCCGTTGGATATTCAAACTTTTCAGGTCAAGTTCAAAGTAGGATGCCGATGCCGTCTAACGAATTTAATCTTTATATAAACTACTCTCATTGTTGCAGAACATATTCAGCACGTTGCTGGACTCTGACACATCTATGTCGGCGCCAATAGCTCGCTTCCAGGAATTCACTGAATATAGAGATGTTCAGCAGTATGGCCTTAAAGTGCTCTCAACAATCGCTTATCGCAAGTAAGCATATAAATATATCAAATTTTCTTTAGAAAGAAAGAAAGATAGAAAATATTTTTCTTCAGAACCTGCAACATACTTAACATAAATAACAAAGAAAGAAATAAATTCAAAAGCACTTTTTTCAGAAAAGGCGAAACACTAATTACTGTGTCCTGCAAGAGTTTTCTGTATAGATTTATGCTTTTTATATGCAGCTAGAAGAAAGATATTATGTTTTGGGACTGAATATTTGTTTTATTATTTTGAGTTGGGCCCGTGTTGGCGAATTTAGCGTCTAGCGTCGGGAAGTGGTCGTATTGAGATAAGAAATTAGGTGGTGTGCATAACTCAAAAATCACTCTTTAGATTTTGGTACAATTTATAGTTATAACCACTAACTACTTTATTTGTTAACTTGTCAGGGTGTTTTGCGACACAAATGCCTTCTTTAGCTTTTTCCAGTCTTCTCTTATTTTAGCAATTCTTTGCCATAAGGGTCCTGCAATCTTTTTAATGTTATCAGTCAAATTACCACCAGCAATGAAAGTAATATTTATAAGATTGCATAAATTATGGCCATGGGTAGACTTGTATTAACACACATCACTACAACTCATTGGGAAGAGGGATAAACTTTGCAACGTTGGATCTTTAATGTGGGTAGTTCCAGTTGTGAGTTAAGACATCAGACCCGCCGAGTTGTTATTTCAAACTTCATCATCATTCTAAGAGAAAAACTCATCGTGAGATGTGCTGTATGTCATGTTGTATCATCATGGCCACAACAATAAAAGATGATCATAGGTACTAAAATATTCACCCTTTCCTCAGATCACCAACAAGCATCTATATGCAGAACTACTTGGAACTGCTAGACAAGCTGTTGGTTTGTGAAATCACCATGGATAACAAAGGCAAGCTCAAGGAGAGAGATGTTGAACAAAAGGAGGAAAAATTATTGTGCAGTTCAGAAGGTATACTTAATTTTGTTTTAGTTTCTTGTTTGCGCCAGACTTTGTTTATTTATAACGAAACTTGTTTTGTTTTAAATGTTTTGTTGAATTTAGCCATTTTTTGTACTATTAATGAGTTTGCGCTACACTAAAACAAATTATAAATTCGTTGATATATAATAATATAAATCCTAACCACCATCTCCTATAAAGAGACCAAACAACATAAAGGGCTGTGAAGGAGAATGAGAACGAATTCGGTGTACTAACACTCATCATGTTTACAAACACCATAATTGTATTTTATCTCGCGCGACTGTTCCGGACAAACTTGTATGTAGATCGTCCGTCCATCTCGGGAATTCGGGAAAGATTTTTCCCCGTTTTTCCGAGTCGTTTTTATGTTTCGAGTCGGATTGATTAAAAGACAAACTTCGCCGTGGCAAAAAATACTCCCCCATAACATTATTCTACACAGTCAATTTTCCAAACCAAAAATCGTTGACAAAAATATAATAATCAAGTTTATGTTGTATGGCCCAATATGGGTAAAATATTTTATTTGCATTTAAATGAATCTTACTCCATTTCCACTACAATAAAACACTTGGTTTTAAATCTATTTTCTGGATGATTCACATAATGAGAGAAAGAGAGTGAAGTGAACTTTTCTCTAATCAACCAAGTCTTGGTATTCCCGACCAATATGTTAGGTGGATAAAAACATACTGTAACAATTTATGAATGCGTTGGTAGCTAAACAAATCTCATCATCTAACATCATCAGACTCATCTGCTAACAAGACAAAGATCGGCCTCTTATCTACTGACATATCTTAAGAAAATCTGTATTTAATAAACATAAAGAATGATTGAAATCGGTTTAGAATGGGCGAAGAGATCGCGCAACATATTAACCTTTTTTTTTATCGTTTGGAAACCCCCTCGGGTAATCTGGCCTGTTGGTCTAGTGTTTAGTGATCCTGACTGCTGAGCCAGAGGTCGGGGGTTCGATTCCCACTCAGGACAAATGTTTGTGTGATGAGCACGATTATTTGTTCTGTGTCTGGGTGTAATTTATCTATAATATGTATGTATTTAGAAATATATAAGTATATTTATCAGCAGTCTGGTTACCATAGTACAGGCTCTGCCTAGTTTGGGATCAGACGGCCGTGTGTGAGATGTGTGAAGTTATTATTATTATTATAATCACTTCACCGACCGGAACCAAGGGTGAAGTGGTATGTCAGACTAAATCCAAATGGAATTCCGTCATAAGTAAAATATCAAATGGTATATATTTTCCTCAGACAAAGCCCCATTCCCGTACAACCCGGGCGTGTGCCGGCGCTACGCCAACCGGTGCTGGGGCTTCGCGTGCCAGTGGCCGCTGTGCGACGACCCGCGCTCGCACCGGCGCGCGCTCGTGCTGCTCGTGGAGCGCCTCATGCCGCTGCTCACCAAGCCCCACCTCGCCACCGATATGCTGTGTGACAGTCTTGACGCTGGTGAGTGCGGCACCTGGATACAAAATGCCTAAAGCAAAAAAATAACTTATCTTTAAAATATGTATGAGATAAAATATCTAATTTAGGTATATTAATATAGTCTTATGTTAGATTTGTTAATTTTTGTAATAACTAATAAGACTGTCGATATAAAATTAAATCGAAAATTCAAAACATATAAACAAAGTGCAGCAATATCAGTTCACCCGTGACCAGGATCGGTGTAATTCGATTTAAACCCATTACAAGGTTAAGTAATGTTAGCCCGGTTTTAGGATGGGTGACCATTCTTGCAACATTGAGTGTCTTACCCCTGTGTCTCGGAGAGTACGTTAAACCGCCGGTCCCGGTTGCCTTACGAACATCTGTGGCATTCGTTACTTGTAGTTGGAGCCCTAAAAAGTCCGACAACCTGGCCTAACTACAGAACTTCGATATTGCCTATTACTTGGATTGTGGAAGTCTGATGGCAGTCGCTTCACGTAAAATATCGAATTTCGGCCGTATCGTAATTAGACTAGAAGTCGACCCCAACTTAGTTGGGAAAAGGCGCGGCGGAAAACTAAGTTGCAATTTACATATGACATGCAATATGTATACAAATTACAAACGTTCAAAAACAAAACATTTATCTTGCATGCTCATACTGATACGTACTATACAAAAATATAAGTGGTATATTTTATTTATTATCCTCAGGTGGTCCCATAAGTATGCTGGCACTGCAAGGTGTGCTAGAGCTAGTGCGAGCACACAACATCGACTACCCGGACATGTATGACCGCCTGTACGCTATGTTTGAACCGGAGATGTTCGCCACGAGATACAAGAAACGACTCATGCATCTCGCCGATATATTTCTTAGTTCCACGTCAGTATATCTTAGAATGCATGCTTTACAGAATCTCATCTCTTTACAGATATTAGGCAGTCCAAATTTAATCAAACATCATAGCATTAAAATTTTGTTAAGTTAGTTTTCGATCTCGGTTTATGGTGTGGAATAGCGTAATCTCAATATATTTTTATGCAGATTGAAACTTTTAAATTAGAATTACCTTTCAGTGCATGATTTCAACTTTGACTACTATTTATTTATAACTATTTTATGATAATTAAGTAATTTTCATGAAAATGAAATGTGATTTTTCAACTTTTTTTCTATGTACCTACTACAGTTACAGATAGCTCTTTAGATAGTCATACATATTTTAACCTGTAATTGAACCCTGTTTGCGTTATCTGTTAAGAGTAGATTAAACACTCTTTGCCTGTAATGGCACCTTAAGAATATTTTTTTGTTGTAGTGGCATAACAGCATTAACCATTCATATTGAAGCTGGTCGACTAAAGGAGATCGATTTAGTAGTCAATTAGTTATGACCTAGCTCGTTGCCAGTTCGATTATAAATAACAATCAATATTATTTTAAGAGGAAGTTTTAATTGATTTAAAAAAGGAAAAAGCTAATTTAAGCTTAGAATACTGAACTGAAAATACTGATTTAGATAAATGTAGTTCATATCGATTTATAAATATAGACTACTACTACTACTATACTAGAATCATTTGTTCTGATCACTATATACAATAGAACATAATTCTTTTGTTGCGTGAAACAAAACATACATGTACATAATTTCTATGAATGGTTTTAAGTAATCAAATAAAAATAGATAATCTATATATTTTCCTAACTGCGTGTTTTAAAGTTTAATTTTACAACCTGACGGTTACATTCTTAAGCAACGTTCAAAAAGCAAAATAAACGAATGGACAGAGTAAAATGCTTTGTCAGTTCTAGCCTCACGAATATGTTTTGTTCTCAGTCACCTCCCCGAAGCTTTGGTTGCCGCGTTTGCAAAACGTCTGTCCCGTCTTGCGCTCGTAGCCTCCGCTGAAGACGCTGTGGGCTTGCTGCAGCTCGTAGCGAACCTGCTGCTACGGCACCCCGCTCTGAAGCGCATGATATGCTACGAAGACTCGCCCAACATCAGTAAGTTAACCTTAGTTTTGCTTTAAAATAAGAGGAAGACTAAACTAATTCGTACATTTAGATATTTTTTTAGCAATAAATTGTTTTATAGGGTTATCGGTCGTACAAGTCGTAGTGTGGATAGGCTGTGCCGGCCAGCTGACTCGCATTTGGTTATCGGTCCAGTAACCAGATCATTGCACGCATTTTATGCAACAAAGATAATGCAATACACAATTATGATATAGAGAATTAATTCAATTATTGGGAGACAGACTGGCTAATGTTTTCTTTGTATTTAATCCAGTTAGATTCTCACCAGATACAACCAAAATTTGACATTCTAAAGGTTTGTAAAATTTTAATAAATAATTTTCTAACGCCAGTGTCAACAGACCCGTATGTAATGGAGGAGACGTGCGCGAGCGCATCTCGGGCGTTGGGCTCGTCACTGTGGGAGGTGTGCGCGTTACGGCGGCACAATGTACCAGCGCTCAGTGCTGCGGCTGCTCGCCTGCTCGACAGCGGGGCCGCTCGTGCTGCGCCCAGGCCCCTCGCGCCCCAGGACCTGGCCAGTGTGAGTATAATAGTGTGTAGTGTTCCGTAGCGGCGCAATGTACTAGCGCTCAGTTAGCGGCTGCTTGCCTGCTCGATACCGGTGTCGCTCGTGCTGAGCCCAGGCCCCTCGCTCCCCAGGACCTGGCCAGTGTGAGTATAATAGTGTGTAGTGTTCCGTAGCGGCACAATGTACTAGCGCTCAGTGCCGCGGCTGCTTGCCTGCTCGATACCGGTGTCGCTCGTGCTGAGCCCAGGCCCCTCGCGCCCCAGGACCTGGCCAGTGTGAGTACATAATAGTGTGTGTGGTGTACAGTAGCCACACAACGCACCAGCGCTAAATGCCGTGACTGCTCGCCTGTTCGACACCGAGGCCGCTCGTGCTGCGCCCAGGCCTCTCGCGCAGCAGGACCTAGCCATTGTGAGTAGATATAGTGTGTGTAGTGTTCAGTAGCGACACAATGTACCAGCGCTCAGTGCCGCGGCTGCTTGCATGCGCGACATCGGGGTCGCTCGTGCTGAGCCCAGGCCTCTCGCGCCGCGGGTCCTGGTCAATGTGAGTACATAATTATAGTTGTGTATAGTGTACAGTAACGATACACTGTACTAGCGCTCAGTGCTGCGGCTGTTCGCTTGCTCAAAGCTTATTATGAGAGAAGAAATCAGAGACTTGAAAGCATGCTGAGTTAGGTAACTGCGATCCCGCTACTTTAGTTGCAGAACGAAAATATGCATAGCGGCAGTTGTATGACCCGTAATTATTATTGTTACTCTTTTCTTTACGCAGGTTGATAACGTTTAATCGACACTGACATTCATCTGAAAAGAGCTCGTCTAGTCGACGCTCAATTCTCTAAACTGATGCGATTTTCATCTTCCAATACTAAATATAATTTTTCTTTTCAGTCATTCGACGCAGAACTAAAGAGAAGATTTAAGACGATAGAAATGAACTTCGTCCGACCACAGGGCATGACATCATCAGGTGAACGCGTCATGCAGTACTGGGAACTGATGGCCTGAACGTGACGCACGAACGAGCCAGTAAGATGCAGTATCTATACACTAATCAGTGATTACATACACACACACTCGCGCATTTATCCAGTTAATAGGCGAGAGTAACGCTAAATCCAGAATACATGATAATTATAGCAAGAACTCTGACCTCTTGCGAGAGAATCAGAGACTGACAGGTATTAAAGAGATAGGTAAGGCGGAGCAAAGAAGGCAAGGTCAGTTTTTTCTATAGTTGTTATGTACGTCTGGATTTGGTCAGTAACAAAGCAGCAACGCAACCGGTTGGACCAATATCCTTTTGTCTCTACTGCACAGGTCACCTTTTGTTCAAAGATTTTTTTTTTATTGCTGCACTTTTAAAGGTTTTTTAATTTTTACTACTTAGTGGCCGTTTTGTTATCCTTATTTATTAAGTATTTCATGAGAGCAAAATTAGATTTATCACTCTCAAAATTGAGCTATTGTTTCAATATAGGGATGTTCACCATGGTTTTAATATTTCTCTTGAAGATATACTGTATGGTTAGCAATTGTAGTGAAAAATTATAGAGAAATATTAATTTTAAACTCTTTGACATATACTAATATAATATTACAATTTATATATAGGTAATTGTGTCCAGAAAAGTATAGGCAAGCTGTTGAAACTATGCAGCCGTCAAAATTGTATGATCGATACGAATTGATCATTCAATTTCGATCCGGTCGTTATATAGATCACAAATATAATAAAATATTGTATGACAAAGAATTAAATATTGTTGCATGGCATTTATTGAACATTTTATTATTTATTGGTAAAAATATTATATACTCACTGTTTTTTTTTATTGAGGTTTTACCAGATCAGGGAAATTTTACGTTAGAGGTGGACAACACTGACAGAAGTTCATCTCTCACTCAAGCTTCTGATACATGAATGTGTTAGTGCTGTGTTTAATTAACAATGATCATGTCAACAGATTATTGTATTCATTACATATTTATATCTTGAAATTGTTGATTGACATTGTAATACAAGTTAAAAATTATTATAAATTAAGAATGATTTTTCCTTGTATATTGTTGTGTTTATTCAGAGATGCTGTGCAACTAAAATGTTTACAAGGAGTTTATAAACTACGGATTTAAACCGTGTTGTTAGTCGGCCTAGCGCAGTAAAGCGATTAAGTTTAGCTTGCCCTTAAATGTTAATTGTTGATAATTATGACTAAATATAAGATTTTTCGCTCTTTTTACAGTTTATTAACAAAATAGCTACCTATTTATTTGTGAGTGAACGGAAATTATGTAATACACAAGATAACGAGTATAAAGTCGGTAATTTAAGGTTTTGAATAAATTTTGCACTCTAATGTTAAAGTTATAGGCGAAGTTAATGTTGTAGTTTGGTTAATTTTATTTTTTTACGAACGAATTGTGTCTGTGATGTCATCGTTGGGCCCGGAGTCGATAACTGAGGTTAAATAATAGTATTTTATTTTTAAATTTAGATTTTTTTTACGGTCTGTATTTAGACCACATTAGAAAAGGTTAGTTGATATCTTGAACTCGTGCATTGAGGGTGTACAATATCTTAGTAGTTATTTTTTGGGAGGTTCTCACAAAAACCTCTGAATATATTAGGTCAAAATATTTATAAATCAATAGTTATTTATTGATTAGAAAAATATTGACATCATGCTTTATTTTGAGAACATGATTACAAACTGAAATAACTGACTTTAAGTTGTTTTAAAAAAATAGAATTTACATGATAAAGTATTATGAGTAATAGTTACAATCGAGATTTCTAACTTACCATGCATATTTGTCGTCATACTAGTAAAAATATCGTCTCTATTATCGACGTTTGTGTTTTGACTCGAATTATAATTCCAAATAAATTTTTTTTACGATTTATCTTTTTCTGTTTATCGACTCACGGGTGTGTCTTCTTCTATACAAGTTAATATATATGATTCACTTGTTCAGAATAAGCGCATAGTAAGGTTTAGTTAGGATGTTACCAATACGTCTCAAATAGAAACCGATTATCGATTATCGTACTTGATAAAACGGATTATTGTACTTGGTTTGGAGAGCAATTAGTTTGGTGTACTGTCAAGTAATAATTCCGCTATTGTCCGCTATGTCATTCCACTTTTAGACTATCTTTGAACTATAACTTTCGTTATAGTTCAAAGATTGAAGGAAACTCATTTGAGGCGTATGAGTTTACTAATGCCTACTAATATAGTGAAAATGAGTCTAAACAAAAAGGCAAAATAGCCAGAAATTTGTAAAAACAAATGTTGAAAAAGAGTTTCTTGCCTGTTCTTCTCCATAGGATCTACATATTGGAACAGGCAGCTAAACGAAAACGACTGACGAAAATATCTTCCTAATGAAATATTTTGCGTTTACGGTTCACTCAAGACAATCAATAGTGGCTACTTACAACCTGTTTGAAATATCCAATCGCAAAACTATTTCCACGAATGGTCCCAACAAGCAGTCTTTTTGTAGCTACCCAACAACCAACTCGCGTTTAGGTAGCTTTTTCCTCCCTCCACAAAAGACGTGAAAAACATTTTGTACTTAATACATTAACACGTGTCTTTTAGAAAATAAGCAAAGCAAAAAAATTCGAAACTAAAGTAAAAAAATGTTAGTATTGTCCAAAGCGACCTCTCTTTCTCTATGGATACCCTTCTACCTGTCGTCATATGTTGCCCTTCGCGTCAGATTAGTAGCAGCCACTAGAATCTATTGCGAGTGTTCCGTACACTGCCAACTCAAAGGTCATTTTCGCTATATTATCCAGCATAAGGGTCTGCTGTGGTAAAAATCTGTAAGATAACTGATACATTAGTCGTTGTCCGTCTTCCCACTAACACTAACTCATGCCTAGCACGGGCTGATGTAACAAAAAAAAAAACACTGTTATTGTGAAGTTTTCGTGATCTTTGTCTTGTGTTTGCCCATGCTAAGCATGTAGTTAGGTTCATTCCAATGACTAATATTAGTTTTTGAAATAAGGGTTTCGTTAAGTTAAGATTTGTGTTTAAAATAGGTTTACTTAAAGCTTCTGATCCAGTAGGTACAGTTGAGCAGAATGTGCGAATGTTGTGCGATACTTACTGCGCATTAATGTAAACACCAAAAATAAGGTAAAAAAATAATCTAAGCAACCAGAAAAAATTGACCCAGTACGCCAACTGACATTTCGTCACCTGCTATAGACAAGTAACTTCCGATGACACAGTTGCCTTTCTCAACGAGGTTAACTTTAAACCCAAGAACTTACTAACCATAAGTATATAAAAAAATTAAGTATGTATATATGTTCTCTATATTTATAGAGTTCATAGTACAAGCTATGGAGTTGAGGTGTTTGGGTCTAGATAGTGCCATGCAATGTCCCACAATATAAAATGTTCTGCAAACACTTTAATTGGGTAGTAAAACACAATTGCTTCGACATTTCCTCCTATACTATACTGGATGAGGAGCTTTCCTTATTGTCATGTATGATCAATTGAATCACGTATTGAGACAAGCATAGCCATATTTATTTAACTGTATCGTTATGTTTAATTTGATGGGAGCCTCGCAGTAAGGGCGCGGCTGGTGCACACTATAATTTATTTTTCTTAGGGTGGATGGTGTAAAAATATCCCCATCATCATGCAAGCCGAACACACTTCAAGTTTATTGGTTAAATTAAGCATGACTAAATGAGACAGAGCGTAGATCCAACTTTTATTATTTTCCATATCGTTGCCATAAATACGTTGTCTATGCACGTCGTGTTTTTTTTAGATCTAAGATGTAACCAATGTTGTTTATCGTGAATCATAGACAAAAGGCGCTAATTAAATCCATAATACATGTAAATGTATTAATAGTAGGTTACATTGTAACGACAATATTCACAGTGCAGCGGCCTTTGGGTCTATGTTTTAAGCCATTATTTCAGCAGTGTTAAATGAAAACTTGTCAATTCGATTGAAAATCGCGTTGACGTATGTTCGATACATTTACAAGCATCGTCGCCAGTGTTTATATTAGTGTGAAGTTAAAAGTGCAATATCGTTTAACATTTTATACACTTTCTAAAGAAAAATATTCTAGTCGAGATAAATTATTAGAACAAAAAAAGGATTAGGGAGTAAATAAGTTCTGATATACCACCATACGTCACATGAAACAAAAATTATATCTGGACCAAAATATAATCTAGTACTTATCTATTTAAGTTTTACTGTTTATATTAATCTTATTATTTGATAATTGACATTATAAATTAGCCGGGAAGTAATTATAAGAATCACCCTTTAATTACTTTTCTAATTTATAATACCTTTTTACTACTGAAAATACAACTTCCATAGCAAAACAAAGTCTAAATCAAGGATTTTTTTTCAATTTTGTAGGTATCTAAAATAGTAATTAATTATGATTCTGTCTCGAATTGCGGTCAATGGGGTTACGGAGTAGAAAGTAATTTATAAAAGTTTAGGGTGTCCATAACAGCAAACAGTGTAGGTATTATTTGTAGGTCATATACAAACCTAACACTAGGTATGCACAAATATTTAAAGAATTTGGACACGCTGCGCCGCCGCCGGAGCGATTTGCAAAACGAAAAAAGTAACATTTCTAAAAATATTTTATTCGAATAAAAACTTTCGTGAATGGTATTCATATTAGTTAAGATTTACGATTTTACTCACGTGTATATTTTGGGGATGTCCGATCAGTTTCGGACCCGACGGGGACCCTTTGTCTTGCACCTGCAACCGGCGCGGCCGGACGCCTCACCCCTTGATAAAGATCTTAACCATCTTAACAAATATTTTATTTTTGGAAATGTTATTAAATGTATGACTAAATGAAAATAAATATTCTATTCAGGATACACATTCGTCCACATGTAAAAGTCTACTCGAAAATGACTATATTAAGTGATGAGTAATATAAAATGAGAATATTATAGAATCTCGGTGTAGCTGCCGCGCCCGCCGCATTATATTGTGATTGTGTTGAAACAAAAACTTAAATGTAAGCTAGGGTAAGGCATTATTTTAATATCATTCATGTAATGTTCTATTATTATATTAATGATGATAAATAAAAAGTATTATAACATTCCTTTGTTTTATTTTAGATAACCAGTCATAATCGTAATATAATGATACAAACACTTAAATATGTGTACGGTTTTTTTAAATTTAATGACGCAGTAGTCAAGGTAATTAGGGAATTACCAAAGAGTATACAAACACTGACCTAGACTACTGTGGTTTAATTAGATCGGGACCTATAAGATCAAAAACATAAATATGAGTGTAACTAAAAATCCCCGACCCTAACTTATTTGTTTTCTTTTTTAGTGACAAAGAACTTGCCCTTACATTCACATTAATAAGTTTGATCTGATTTCAGATAATTTTTTTGTCGGAAGTCGACAACGCGGCACGCGGCTCTCGTTGCCCTCAAGTTCGTGATCGGGGTGGTCATGTGCTTGATGATAGATAACTATCTAACGTACTGTTGGTATACTCTTTGGATAAATAGACCCAATTCTTGACTTTTAAGATATATCCTTTTCACAAACCCTAGCCCTGTACCAAATTTAATTTTTCTAGATGGCCGAGGAAACGATGTTTGATGAGATATGAAAATGGCTCGAAAATACTCAAAATGGTTCGTGTTAATACAGTGCTTCGGGCTTGAGAACTAGCCCGCACACTTTCATGCGCCTAGATCAACCGCAACCACGTCGAGTATTAAGGCTTTTTTCCTATACTTCTCTCTCCCTAAGTTAGTTCTTTTTGAGCGTATGGACATCACACGGGTATTAGTACTTTAAAAGCAATCTTACACTCTTATGGCAGGCACATATGGACGTCGCGTCGATGCGGCTTTAGGGGAAAACCTTTTTTTTAACTATAGCATCATAACTAAATATATATAGTAGGTAGGTAATAAACCTTGGACAGGTTAAGTATTTAAAATCCTCGATATGGTAGTTGTTTCGGATACGAATCGACTAAAACTAAACGGTGTACCATCAGCATCACTGAGGCCAGTGCTTGAATATGTCAGATATTAACATAAATATATTATACTAGCAAGCGTAATCGACGAGCAATGTGTGCAAGTGAGATACCCAGCCTTATGAAAACCTAGTTGTGAGAAAGAGACAAATAAACCGCACCTTGACACCAGTTTGAAAAATAATACTATTAAAATAGTAACATTAGTCTCTAGTTTTCATTTTGGTTTAAAATTATAACAATAAATATAAAAATATATTGGTGTCGTGTTCTGTTAGATTTTTTTTTAAATAACAAAAGAAAATCTAAAAGAACACGATATAACTATAACAAGGGGCAAACGAGCAGACGGGTCACCTGATGGTAAATGACTACCGCCGCCCATGGGTACTGGTAACTCAAGAGTCACAAGTGTGGTGCCGCCCTTTAAGGTGGGAGTAGTGGGAGAGGGTGGAGAGTAGGAATAAGGGACAGGGAAGGGTTAGGGTTTCCGGTAACCTCACTCATGCGGCGAAAAGCAATGCAAGCATTGTTTCACTGCCGGTTTTCTGTGAGTCCGTGGTATCGAGCGGAGTCTAGCCGGCGCATCCATGCCGAAGCATGGCTCTCCCACGTTAAAAAAAGATTGGTGTGACATACGGCAACAATCCAAATTATGATAACTATAATAATTTTACACACCACACACACGGCTGTCTGATTCCAAATTTTGTAGAGCCTCTACTATGGTAACCAGATTGCTGATAAATATACTTATATATTTCTAAATACATACATAACCAGCAGTAGCGTAATGGCTAAGATGTGCAGAACGGGACACTTTCCTTCCGATTGACGTAGGTTATTTCTGGGCACAGCTGCTTCGGGAAGGAAAGGGGATTTGAGTCCTTCCTGTCACCACTGCGACTGCAGTGAGGACTCGGCTCAGCACACGATGGCGGTTTGCTCCGCTTGAGCAATGCAGCACCAAGCCCTCACTGCAGTCATCGGAGGGGATCTCTCGCTACCATACGCTCCATGGCGGTTAGTGACAGGGATTTACATATTAGTCATAGAAACACCCAGACAAATGCAAACTGACATATTTAGTATACAAATATTTGCACCAAGCAGAAGTCGAGCCTGCAACCCCCGGCGTGGCAATCGAATACACAATCGCCGAGCCACATAGGTCGTCAAATGCGTATGTATTCGTAATGGTCTTTAGATTCCGATTCTCCTTTCACTTGCCTATAAGTTTATATTCACTTGTACTTCTGCTGGTCAGAAGTCCTTAACCAGATTATTATGAATAGGACTGATAGCGAATATGTTGCGGACTGACATGCTGTTTTCTTTCAAATTATCATCCATTGGCAGTTCTACTTTAACTATTGTAATGTTTTTTAATCGACTAAAGGATAAGTCACATCGATTTAGTAATGTGTTATTTACGTAATTTTTCTAATGTCAATCTTATTTTATTTGACACCTGTCAGGAAATCATTAGTAAATTTTGGTTTCTAGCGGGTTGACAAGGTTTTTGTACACAAAAGTTAAGAAATTATTTAATACTTTCCGAGTTCAACATAACTAAATAAAATTAAATCACGAATTGTTAGTGACCATAGTGGTAAGGTGTGTAAATAAATCGGAAATGGATTAAAAGTTACCTATTTTATCAGTTCAAAGTGAATTGTAGTATTTACTTTCTAATTTATCAATAAAATGTGTGATAACCGTGTTCATATGGTGTGATATCGGGTGGGTGGATAGTAAACAAACACATAGATGATAAGAAACTCAAGAGCGGAGAACTGTGGCTAGGATTTTGAGGTAAGTGCACTTTGAATTATTTTAATGCTAAAGCAACCTTACTAGATTTAATTTATTTTGTAATAGAAAGTGACTTATGGATAAAATAACTTTATTTCGTTAGGAGGCTATGCTATAAATGTCGAGGACTAAGACTTCTGAAAACTTAAAAGTTTAGAATTTTCTTGATATAAAATAATATCAGTCACTTCCAACTTTCAGGTATAGTAGCCATGTAGAAAGAAAAAAGATTTGTTTCATATGCTATAGGATATTTGAAAATGTTTATGTTCAACCTAATTCATCTAATAATAATGCAGCTTAGCTGACGAAACTCTGCGTGACAGTTAAACACTTTACTTGCACAGTAAGGTGTTTGATTGAAACTCTTTCACTTGTTCGACAAGTACTTAAAGTAGGGTAGATTTCAAGTCAAAGGCTGTTTTTTGCACTGGTCTGAATAAAGTCTATTAATAATCTCAAGTTAAAATAAGGATCTGACAATATTCACCTTCTTCATTTTAATTTCAATCAATTTCACTGCTTATTTTTTTAGAGAAAGCGTGAAGCACAACATTCACTAATTAAATATTTTTTTTATACCGGCAATCCATAATTCTAAGTTAATTTAAATAAAATATATATAAAATGAAAAATAATTTTTTTTTACATATTCCAATAAGAACTGAAGCTATTGCCATCCATGAATGCAGTTCTAATCTAAACTCTGCGCTCCATACCGAGAAAGTCAAAGACAATTGGCTGGAACTTAATTTGAACTTAGAACTTACAGTGATGAGATGAAAACCTTTTGCATATTCTCTTCTCTCATTCAATAGATGGATAAATATGTAATACCTTTATTAAGTTGCAAAGTTCCCTTTTTTGTATTGTGTGGTAACTCTCATGGGTCATCACCTCATAGGGGCTGGCAGTGAACTGATATGTCAGAATAAATGGGTCTATTGCAAGGGACTCGTCTATACCCTAGGTAGGAGGTCCCCGAGAAAGTCCCCTGTAAAGACTGTTATCAACAGTTGTTAATATTGAGTAGTTATTAATAATATGATTAATTATTTTGTATTACAATGTAACAGTAATGAGTGATAAAGAACTCATTACTGATAATGATAATAATTACAAAGTGTAATATTGTTCTACATTCATTTATTTACAGTCTTAGGGCTCTTTCATACAGCTAAGTCATAGAAATAAGTTTGCATATCCAGGGTGTTAGCTAAACGCTAAAGGAATACGAAGACAGATGATAGTACCAATGACACCTTTGATGATGGGTCAGAAAAAAAATCGTAGTTTTTTTTTTATGATTTAGGGGGCGAACGAGCAGACGGGTCACGGGTCATAGGTACCTGTAACTCAACAGTCACAAGTGCGTTGCCGCCCTTTAAGGTGGGAAGGTTTAGGGCCTCCGGTAAACATACGCTGCCGTTGTTTCGAATTCTCGATCTCGCAGTCGGTTCCGACGAAAATAAATATATTACGTTTCATTAGCATTATTCACGCTCCATCATGTTAGTACAGCTAAATGTAACAATAATTTCATAAAAAAATACATCACTTCACTAAAAAAAAAACTGCAATGAAACACAACACTTATAAACATCTGCGGCGATTAGGCGCCCGCGCGCGTCTACGAGCAGTCCTACTTTTATACTCCTTTCCAGGGCATATAAGCACATAAAAAAAAAAATTGCACAAATTGTTTATATTTGGCAACCATAATTCTCTCAGACTTCTGGTAATGTTTAAGTACATAATATCAAACAGTTTAGTTATTCTTCTTTTTTATAAATCCTAAATTATTTTTTTTCAGAAAGTAAGTCAAATTATCTAATCTGTTAGTTCTAGTATAAATTATCTAATCATTTATTATCTTGATCTGCAACACTTAATTAATAAGCATTTGATATAAGGTAACCTTAGTTTCCATAGGTATATCTGCGTTGCAAAAATTATATCTCGTTCCTCGTCTATGTTGGCCACTGGACATATTTATATAATCTATCTGTTTTAATACATTTTTTTTTTTGTGAAAATATGTACTTTCAGGTATACCCAGTTTTTACTAGTTTTTATGTAACTTGCTTGTTTCTGCTCAAGCTTATATAAAGGCCTACATAAAATGGTAATGTACAAGTGTTGCTATCCTACAAGTCGCGTAAACGCTACACCCTTGTTCAATCTATATAATTATAAATTGTCATTCACCATTCGACCGCCGCGAAGCGCATCAGTGTATCAAGCGTAGACATTGCTTCGACAGGTATTCATCGATAGTGCAGTACAATTAAATATGATGTCTGGTAGTTCAGTCCAATCTATTCTAGCTAAGTAGCTATCATACTGGGACTGCCCACAACAATAAGTTGAGTTTTCGAAGGATTCACGTCAATCAATATTGGTTGCTCCACTCACACACTCGCACCGAATCCGTACTTATAGAAGAAAAAGCTTCAGTAAATTTATGGTGCTTGCGTATAAATTAGAAACTCGTCTGCATAAAGGTGACAGGATGAGGCTAATGATTTGGAAATGGAAGAAGAATTTGGAATTGAAAAGTAAGGGAGACAAAACGCCACCCTGTGGTACGGATAACGGTAAAGGATTCTTTAAAGCGCACACGCTGCTTGCGACCAAACAGTTAACTTTGAATCCAATCAATTACTGTTGGAGATATGTTTATAGAGCGTAATATACCTAATATTATGTGAAAATCTACAGTATTAAAAGCATTGCTAAAGTCAAGTAAGGAAAGTACTCTAAGATTTCCATTCTCCATACCTAGCCTAATGTCGTCTGTAACATTAATCAACGCAGTAACCGTACCGTGGCCTGCGCGAAAACCTGATTGGAGTCGATTTAGAAGATGATTTTTAGTAAGGAATGAATTTAATTGGGTGTGCAAGAGATACAATTTTTTTCTTAAATTCAAGCGAGACATAAGCAAGATTAAGTACTGACGCAAACAAATGAATGAAAAACGATTTTCTATAGTTCTACAATAACTGTTACCACGATATGATTTCTGAGAAAGTATCATTCTTTCCAAGGTGCTCTTTTTAACTTTAAATTGCTAAAAAATAAATTACAACCATTTCCAGGGAGCTGCGGAATCTTTAAGGATAGATGAATTGAATATGGACTGTTTTTTACGAAAAATTGATAATTATTAAAAAAATTGCTTGGACATTGCTGGTACATCTTTGGCACCCAAACTTTTGTCATCATCATTGACTGACGCACATTGACCATGATGCGATTGAGAAGTGAACGAAAGTCATGGAAAGTTTTTCCAATAACAAAATCGCTAACAATTTCATATCATATCTTTCATTTTTAGCACGTCGCGTCGGTCGACTTATGTACTGTGTAGATAGGGTTTTTACCATAAACTTAATATACTAATAAGTTTATGGTTTTTAAACAGACAATGCCATAAAAACATCTGTGGCATTCGTTACGGGTAGTTGGAGCCCTAAAAAAGAAGTCCGACAACCTGGTCTAACTACTTGGGTTGTGGAGGTCTGATGGCAGTCGCTTCACGTAAAATATCAAAGTTCGGCCGTATCGTAGTTAGATTGAAAGCCGACCCCAACTTAGTTGGGAAAAGGCGTGGAGGATGATGAGGATGATGATTATATTTTACTTATTATATAAATATACATATTTAATTGAAAGAGAAATATTAAACTTACACGTTCGTCAGTAAAATACTCGAAAAAATTAAAATGTCAGGATAAAAATTGCAATCCCGTATTCTCCCGTAATCCTTAAAGGCTTAATAAAAATCCGTTGCCACATTGTGCATACCAAGACAGGATTCCTGTAGACCAAGTCTGGTCTCAAGAAGACTGTCTTGGATATTCTTGCTCCTTAGGATGATTCTGCACGACGTTGTCTCCCGATGTCTTTCGGTCTAACTGAGAAGGGTACAGGAGTAGAGCGGCAGGAATTCCTTCATCATCAGGACCTGTTCCTAAATTGTTTCTGTTTGACGACAGCTGTCTAACTACTCCTTGATGTGGGTGGAGATTTGCTCCAGCTCGTCCGTCTGACTTGTTCTTAAGAAAGACGAAATGCTTGTGCACCACAATGGTCAGATTAAATATATACGTTTATATACGTATATATTCAATCCCTAATATATACGTTTAGTATGTAGGTCAACACAAAATTATTGCGATGTCACGTCCATTCATATTGAAAAAATAACGACGTAACGTCATGTTCACTCAGAAATAACGTGATTATTACATTTATTTATTGTCTAAATAATGTATTCAAATTCAAATTTAAAATCATTTATTCAATTAAGACACTAAGTGACATTTATGAACGTTAAATTGAAGCTAGAGTTAAAATCATAGATCGGCGCAAACAGACGCCACAGCATGTGCTGGATTGTCGAAGTAAATTAGGTGAAAACACCAAAATCTACTGCCTGCTTGTGTCGATCTATAACTTCCAGTTTCCAAAATGCGTAGAGCCTTATGAGAAGAATAATGGCAAAGAAACTCATGGCCACTCTTTTTAAAAGTCAGATCTTCAGGTACAATAGTGTTAGTGTTACACGAAAGGTAAACAGGATGCAAGCTGATGCCACCTGAATTTCATTTTATTGAAATGCTCCAAAAGCTAACGTACTAAAAAATAAAAATCACTCAGTGATACCGTTGAAGGTTTGAACTTATTAAACATAGAAATCATTCAAGGTGCACATCTACCTTCATTCAGTTACAAAATCTACTGTTTAAAATAATTCGTGACTGGATTAAGAGGCTAGAGTTGCAGTTGATCGAACCAAAATAATAGTATAGGCTAAAGCATCGCTGACTAGGCCGACCAGTCACCCCAAGCAGCACCCGTTCACGAGTATGACGCATGGACCAGCCATCATCTCCTTCGCCATTTCAGAGGGAAAGAAATGACCCGCCCCATGACGACGCCGCAAGCAATGACATTTTAGTGAGCATGACGAACCATAGTCGAGATACTGGTACAAATCACTACTAGTCAAATTACCATAATAATCGTCACGCATTACTTTCAACTGACAATGGTTTGTTAATAATTTAGCTTAATTATAAGACAAAGAAGTTTGTGTGTATATACCTAATGACACCTTAAGCCCAAGACTGTTTGGCGTTTAGAGAATCGTTGATCGTATAGTAGGATTTCCTAATAAGGTAATTTTTTACAGTTTGCTTAAATTTATCTACAGGAAGGTCGCTAACATGTATAGGAATTTTGTTATAAAAACGTATACCAAGACCTTCGAACGAGTTGTGTACTTTATGCAAGCGATGATAGGTACCAACGAGTTTAGACTTGTTTCTTGTATTAATATTGTGTATATCGCTGTTTTTCTTATAGTCATTAATGTTGTGCCTAACAAACATAATATTTGCAAAAATATACTGTGATGCAACAGTTAAAATACCTATATCCTTAAACAACTCTCGAAGAGAGACTCTAGCACCTAAATTGTATATGGAGCGGATGGCTCGTTTTTGGAGAATAAAAATCGTTTCAACATCAGCCGCCTGGTGTATGTCTTCAAATATAGTTTGTTACCTAATTAAAGTATGTGCAATGAAATAAACTTTTATAACTTTTTGATATTTCAGCACTGCTCACAAATAATTAAAAACCAAAAAAAAGATAAATTTTTCTTATAATATGTAACTATGTAATAATAAAACTTAGACTACGTAGACTTTCCTACATCTACATAATATATTATTAGAACACACCACTAGAACCCGACGTTATTAAACACAACATGAATGGAAATTACTAGACGCTTGTAAAATAGGCCTGAATAAGGAAGAGGAATAGACAGTAGCTACCTACTACGTCATGTTTCCAACATACTTCTGAAATAATAGCTTTAAGAATTATATCATTAGAACTATTGACTGGCCTGTTGGTCTAGTGGTTAGTGACCCTGACTGCTAAGCCAGAGGTCGTGGGTTCGATTCCCACCCAGGACAAATAATTGTGTGATGAGCACGATCATTTGTTCTGTGTCTGGGTGTAATTTATCTATAATATGTATGTATTTAGAAATATAGAAGTATGTTTATCAGCAGTCTGGTTACCTTAGTAGAGGCTTTGCCTAGTTTGGGTTCAGACGGCCGTGTCTGAGATGTGATGAGTTATTATTATTATTCTCTTTATTTATTTAATATACATATAAATTACATTTTTAAATACATTTACAATAAAAAAAAAATACAAATATATTTAAAAATATAACAAATAGTGTCCCACCGGTATCGGGTACAGGGACCAAGCTACCGGTGGTTAGGGTTCCAGAGACAGAAACCTCCTCACTATGCGTGCCGTGTCGAGAAGGACTGCCTTCTGCATTAGGCTCTTAATCCAGCTGCCTAACGTGAGCCTCTGAAGGTGTTGGTCAAGGCTCTTAGCAATTAACCCATGGGCCGATATGACTATCGGTACAATGATTGCTGAATCCACATCCTACATGTCGACAATCTCGTGGGATAAGTCCAAATATTTTATTTGTTTATCTTTTTCTGCTTTTAAGAGATTGTCGTCGTGGGGAATGGTGATGTCAATAATCATTGCTCGGCGCTCTAATCGGTCTATAACCACTATATCAGGCTTATTGGCAACAATAGTCCTGTCAGTGATGATAGATCGATCCCAGTACAATGTTGCACGACCATTTTCGAGAACTGGGTCGGGCACATACCTGTAGTATGGTAACTCGACAGTCACAAGGTTATATTTAAGTGCAATTTGCTGATGGACTATCCTGGCCACTTGGTTATGTCTATGCAAGTACTCGCCGTTGGCAAGACGAGAACAACCGGAAATTATATGAATGAGGCTTTCTCCCGGACGATGACATGCCCGACAAATGTCAATCGTGCCGTCCTTCAGGATATGTTTCCGATAGTTGTTCGTCATAACAACTTCGTCCGTAATTCTCCGAAGAGGTCACCGAACCGTAGCCAGGATACTGATGCTAGTAAATCTACATCGGGCCCATTTAAGGCCCTATAAAAACGTCCATGCAACTTATTGCTCGTCCATATCTCCTTGCGATCTGTAATACTAAGTACTACTGGTTTGCGCCAGTTCTCTTTTGCTAGAGCAAGCGGAGTGAGTCCGTTGTCAACTGCCACCGCATCCCGATACACATCCAGGTCAACGGAGAGGAAGTTATCTCTAAGGTTGCATACCTCGCGGTTATGGAGGGTCTTGGCATTTAAAAAACCACGACCCCCACATTTCCGCGGGATATACAATCTCATGACCGATGAACGCGGATGGTGCATTCGGTACGCGGTAAGCAGTGTACGAATTCTTCTATCCAGGGCATCTAGTTCAGTTTGAGTCCATCTAAGTATGCCAAAGGAGTAGGTTAGAACTGGTATGACCCAATCATTATAGGCCCGCACCTTGTTACCACCTGACAGAAGCGCTCCTGTAACGATTGCTTCATAGACAATTCATTTAACCCTAACGACTGTGACATACCTAGATATTTGTAAGTTTCGTTGGCGGAAAGACATCTAAGGTGTGTGGAATCTGAGAGTTCTATCCCGTCAGATTCCACAATCCTGTCTCTTTTTACATGCATGACTGCACATTTATCCACACCAAATTCCATACTCATACATTTACTAAAGTTTTCAGTTACCTCTAGTAATCTTATCAATTGGGATTTACTGCAGGCAAAAAGTTTCAATTCGTCCATGTAAAGGAGATGGGATATTACCCGACCTCCTCTCCGCAAACAATCCTAGTCCTGAACTCTCCAGCAAAGTGCTAAAAAGATCAAAGCTAAGCAGAACCACAAGGGACTCAAACTGTCACCCTGGAATATACCCCGCCTGATCTTTATATATTCGCCGTCAACCTGACACCGCCGACATCCTGGATAGCAAAGGACGATTCCCCATTGCCGCATACATGCCTTCAAGAAAGTGCATAGAGTTGTATCAATCTTGTACAACTCTATCACCCTCAAGAGCCACGTATGCGGCACAGAGTCATGGGCCTTTTTATAATCTATCCAACATGTCGCCAAATCCTTTCGGTTACGGCGAACTTGTTGGTTAATGATCGTGTCAAGTATAAGGAGCTCTTTAGTGCCACGGGCCCCACTTCGACATCCATTCTGAGGGTAAGCCATAATGGTGTTTTTGGATAAATGAAATGTTATCTTTACGCTCAGAATGGACGTGAGTAATTTATAAACTGTTGGTAGACACGTTATTGGTTTGTAGTTTTTGGGATCTGTGGCACTACCAGACTTATAGAGCAGATGAGTTATGCCTGTGGTCATAAAAGTCGGCAGCGAACCTGATTCTAAGCATGATTGAAATTGAGAAGCCAAACATACATGTGAGCTACGGAGCCACTTTAACGAAAAGTTATGCAGTCCGTCCGGTCCCGCTGCTTTCCAGTTTGGCAGCGAACGAACTGTACAAGCTATATCAATGTCAGATATTGATATTGGCTCCATATTATCAATCGACTCACATGAACGTCTGACATCTCGCATCCAATCACCCTCTGTATGAGTGACAGGCATTGCCCAGATGTTACGCCAAAATGTATTTGTGATTTCAGCTTCTGGGAAATGTGTGTCACTCAGTAAATCAGGCTGCTCCCACTTTCTATAAACCCACCTCTCATCCCTTTGGAATGAACGATTCTGAGTATATCGGTCCACTCTTTTCTTGTACCTCCGGATACGGTTTGCCCATGCATAAACTTTCTGTTTCAGAAAGTCAATGCGTTCTGTGACTCGTGCTGCATAATCACAGGAACTGATACCAGTTCCCGAAAATGCCCGATTCACAAAACGCATTACTCTCGGGCGTGTGTTACCCGATCTGAAACAGATAAGCTTGCCAATGAGTGCCCTCGCCTCAGCGATACGACGCTCAATCCTGCACTGCCACGCTGGGACAACAAGCTTTGACCGAGCAGCGGTGTCATTTTCTAAGAATTTAACACCAGCTACTCGACATGCTGCAACAGCCGCACAATACAGAATCGAGTGTGTATCGCTGAGATCTTTACTTTTTTCTAAATAAATAGTTAACATAGAGTCAAGGGCACACACTAGCGCTTTGTTTCGTTTATGCATTGGCAAACGTGGTAAACGTGGTCTACTTTCGAAACTCATAGTCCGATATTCCCGAATAGAACCTTCCAAAGTATGCCTTATTTGATCATTGTACTGAGTACTTACAGATGAAGCACCATTGTCCTCTCCTCCCTCAACTGAGTAAGGTTGTGGTAGTCCAGAATGCAAATGTGTCACTGTTTGTAAAGGAGGAGAAGTACCAATGCTATTCTGCAAGTCCAAGCGTAGCCTCTCAAGTACGGAATTATCCAACAAATGACATCGTTGGATGGCCCGCACTTGATCCGACAGTCTTTGCGCCGAAACGTTTACAGCTGGTTCAAGTTCCTGAAACAGAGACAGCATACGATCACGATACGCAGTGAGGTTAGTTCCTCCCTCTGTAGCCACAAAATATGCTCGCATGACATTCTCATTTATAGACATTGTCCATCTCATGCGACGCACATTACCACCGGTAGCGGGGGCCCTAATCGAAGCCGGTGGGCCTCGGGGTCCCAAGCAGGTCGGTGGCCGGCCTCTCCCCTGCCGACGTACAGGTGTTGGCGACGTCGGCGGTGAGAAAAACTCGTCACTTGAAGTCGAGCTCGACGCCTCAGCAGCGGCTGGAATTCTTGAAGTAACTTCCGGGGGGCGCGAGGCGGAGCTGAGCGACGAGTCCGGGGATGATAAGTATGCAATCTTTGCTCTGGATCTAGTAATCATATAGCAATCGTCAAAATATCTACATATTTTCTATTAGACATGACGTTAGAAACGTCATGCCGTATATTTATGGTTGTTTTTACATTAAAACGTCCTTTTATTGCATATATTTCTTATGGTATGCATTTTTACTGATATTATTTAAAGTTTATATACATATATTTATATTTGTCTCGAAAATAATGAAAATTATAAATATTAGAAATTGAAAAAAATAACGACTGCTATGTAGTGTTGCCAGGTGTTATATTATTATTATTATTATTATTCTGTCCCTTATGGCCAATCGTCCTTGAAAGTATTTGTTACGTTGAGTTTGATTTTATATTAACTACATGCAATCATTAAAACTAGAGATCGCCTGGTGGTCGACATTCGACCATAATTCATTTTTAGGGTTCCGTATCTCGAAAGGAAAAAACGGAACCCTTATCGATCTCTTAATTATCTCTCATTTGACAAAAATCTGATCCTGAAAAATCCAATAAAGGTTTGGTTTTTAAAGTATTGGTGTAAGAAATTAATATTAGTAAATTCATGACAATTTGTTAAATATTTGCACTGCTTGACAAATGCTTAGCGATATATTATTCAATTTAAGAATCAGGGTGTTTTTAATAGCCATTTTCCACATCTCTCTGCTCTGACGCTCTTTTTGTGACTCATGCTGATTTATATATTTTGCTAAGTCCCTCACTTTATAACAGTTATTATAAACTAAAGAGCCTTTATCAAACAAAGCTATATTATTTTCCTAATTGTTCTACCTAGAGCCTAGTCACCATACAATCCCTATTCACAATACCTATTGGCAAAAAATAAATTTGGTCGCCCATGTTTTAAACATCGCTGCCATTGTTACTGAGTGTTTATAATAACAGAAGTGAATCAGACGGGCACAGGCGACAGAGATAATGCCTATTTGGAGCCAAGCCCTTGTGTATTGTAGGGGCGAAGGACAGTGTTGTTCCTTCTGTGTGTAGTGACTATGTGGTGATTTCGACGATGTGGATTTTTGTTAAATAGAGACGGTAAGGAGTCTTACAAAAAAAATCCGGCTAATCAAAGCTCTGGCAACAACTAACTACAGAGTATCCCAAAAAAAATTAATCAACAATCCATAATCACGAAACATCTGTCTATCCATAACCTATTCAATGTAAGAGGAAGTTTCTTTTGAATGGATTAGGTATCCTAATTGCCGTTACATTATAGCAAGCGCGCTGCACCCAACTGATTAGGGCATCGCATAGTAATTCGTGTAGATCAAGTTAGCTTCAGAAAATTATTTCTTTTGATTTTTATTTTTAAATGAGGTTAATAAGCATAGATTTAAATCTTTCAGTAATTTTTGGAAGACGATTCGTTGTTTGAACGGATATATTTAATATGTATTTTTTGAAGAATTTTATATATAATGTACATATCAAAATTGTACTATAAAAACTAGTCATGATCATGAGTGGCAGAACTATGAAAACTAGAAACTATATTTACACTTTGTTCTAAGTTTTATCTAAAACTGCCTGAACTTTGATTTCAGCACGCGTTTCGTTCACAAAAATATGTTCAACTGGAGGACAGCATGTTACTTTAGCCTTTATAATACCATATAACGACGGAAATACCTTATGTCTAGGTCTGAAGCTCTACTTCAGAGTCTGCTTATAACTATTGCTGTTGGATTTGCTATCAACGTAGATAGATAATAGATAGATAACACTGTATTTGTACATTAGCATTACAGTGGCAGATACATTTACATAATTTAATTAAACAGATAATGTACAAAGGGCGGCCTTATTGCTAGATGCAATCTCTTCCAGGCAACCTTAGGATGGATCAAACTGATTCGGAGAGACAATGGCAGTTGGTGTTATGTTTAAAAATCATAATGATTTGTGATTTCTAATAAATATGAAAATAACAGATATTCTATATTAACCTATTTTACCTACTATAAATACCAATAGATATTTATCAATAAACATACAAAAATCTAACTGCAATAAATCCAAATACATACATACATAAATACAATTATACAAAACACCAACAATATACCTTACAATATACATACAATATACCTTAGTACAGCATGCCTTATAGATCAACTATACAACAATAGTAAGTACATACATATATATTAATGAAGCCTAACACGGACCTAAAAGGTAGTGTTTATGAACCATTTTTTTTAAATGGTAATTGATTGCGCTTGCCTAATATTTATTGGTAACGCATTACACAAGCGTACAGCTTGAACAGTGAAAGATTGGTCAAAAAATTTTGTGGAATGCTGTGGCATCTCCAGTCTCAAATCCTCAGACGACCTTAGACATTTTTCATGTGTGTCATGAAGGAACTTAAACTGTTCTTTGAGGTAAAAAGGGGCTGTAGGGTTGAATAAGATGTTGTAAAGCAAAAAGAGGATGTGAGTACTCCGGCGAGAGCGAATTGGAAGCCACTTGAACTTTTGACGGAATTCTGAAATGTGATCATATTTTCGTAGCCCATATATGAATCTTATACAAAAATTTTGAAGTCGCTCAAGCTTATCAAGTTGTGCTTCAGTGAGATTTAGATAGCATAAGCTTCCTCACTTGTCAAACACCTGGGGGCACTTGTCTCAGAGGTCTTTATTATATCTTGACATTTAAAATGTCGCTAGTTACGTCCTTAATTTGACGTGCTACTTTTCTCTGACCTGACAATCGTGCAGACATTTCAGCAGCGTATGCTAATTCACCAGCACTTCTTGACTGCAAGAGATCATCCACGCGTCGTCTTTTCATTTTGACACTCTAATCATCGAACTCTTTACTAGGTCTTCCAGGTTCCGGTTGGGGCTCCATAGACGTACTTGGCATGGATAGGTAAACGGGTGCATTGAAATATATGTCGACACCCTCCAGCCAGCTAAAGTTCTTGTTTAGGAACCGCTCTCGGTTTCTTCTACAGCTGTTCCACTTTTCAGCCAATTTTGATGAATATTTGGAGATTACTTACGATCTTGATGTCTCCTAAAGACGGCTCCGTGACACCATTAAAATCATATCTCGAAGATATAAAACGAAAGAGTTCCTCATTCCGCGTTTCTTCCGGGTGTTTCAACCATTCTTCAAAAAAGTAAGTTTTTGAGACGGTGAAAACTGTAATAGAAAAAAATAAAAATAAATTAGTTCTGCAAATAATTCGCAATATTTTTTTCTGCCAATTACTGCTACATACTCGTGAGAATCATATACAATAGATTTTACAGAGTGGACATTAAATCCATTAAATAAAAAAAAAGTGTTCAAAAACATTACTATTTTCTAAATAATTAAATATATAAAAATAGAGAATGAAGTTCCTGTCACAAAAATTAACTCAAAAGAAACTACTTACCTTTATGTTCACAATCTAAAGGTCTGGGGAGGCTAAATTTGGCCCTATTTCATCCCATCAAGATGCGAGCGACGATGCGTCCACCACTAAGAAAATCCCATTTATTATACGTTAATTCGAATACTACTTAGAGGTAGGTACTCTTTAGTATTTGTAAGTGACCTTCTTCACCAACTTTCAATTTATTGAACAGATATGACGAACCTTTTTCCTTTTTTTTGGTCAGTATGTTCTTCCACGGAATGTATTTCCTCTCGAAATCAAGATCTCCACAAAACAATTATTCATTATAATTGACAGTAGTTAATAGTTCACCATTGATAGAAAACAACAATTTATCCCATAACACGGATTTTTTTGCCCATCATATCAGTGGTTGTACAGTAAAATTATCAGCAGAACCTATCGCCTATTGTCCGTTAATTGTATATTTTAAATGTAGGAGGTGCAATGACAATAAAAATGTTGTAATTAACACTTATATTATACATTTTAGTAATGTACTCCATTGCAAATATGTATCTAAATACTGTTTTTATCAGCAACTACGGTGCATATTACTTGCGCCTTGACATCTGCGCTGCAAATGATATGGAATATGTGCATAATGTGTCTTTAATAATATAAACAGCAAATAAGTCTGAGCAGTCTCTTTGAAATTCTATTTCCAAAGAAATAAATATATTATTTTAGGACAATTACCCGCCTATGTCCAACAGTGGACGTCCTATGGCTGAAATGATGATGATGAATTACCCGCATTTAATAAATGACGCCAAAAAAAAATATTCACGTTGCCCACAGATTTGTATTACGGCAGATATAGTGCATCGCTTATGTTAGAATCTCAAAAGATGCCGTGTGAATATTTTGTTAATCTACGTCCAAAGACGATTGTTAATGAGTTACATGTGTGTGTGGGTGTATCACAATATCTAAACATGAAGATCCGCTGTCCGTAATGTGTTGTCGATGATAATCTACTCTTTAAAAAATATTACAGATGTTGGTTCTCCAGGATCCACTGTTGACTATGTAGGCTAATTCATTCTGAACCCATAACATATAAAAACCACACATACAGATAATTCCCTTCTCCAAAAAAAAATAATAGTATCTCCTGAAAGTTTTTGAAGTGAAAACTTCTTTAGGCACGTTTGTGCACTTTTGCTATGGGGAAAAAGCACTGAACTCGTGACCGTCACGCTAATAATACATTATATAGATCCACTAGAAGACTAGAGGGTACTAATCTAAACATTGAATTCTGTCAGCTCCTTATTAATTAATGTCACCAACCTCCTAATGTGACTTTTATTAAGTTCGTATTTTGCTTTAAGTTTTCACTTCTGTCGGCAGTCCCATGACTGCCTATTTTTTTTGTACATCAGTTTGTAAATTAAACAATAATTATATTGTATTTTTGCTAAGAAGCATTATACCCAGTGTCATAGCTTTTAAACCCGATGGTTGTAAAGAATTGAGAAACGTTTACTACCAGAGAGTCCACGTTTGCCAACTTCCTCACCATTAACACTGCGTATTGTCTCACTACACTTTCTGAGTTGAGTTCTCCAGCTTCTTGCTCATAGTACTACTATTTCGTCTAGTAATGCCACTTCTGTTCTAGTGACACAGTGTCACATCCTTTAGCACCACCTCAACATTTCTGGTCAATCGCCAACTAGCGGAAAATTCTACTGTCACATGCCATTCAACAACTTCGGCAAACCATCTAGCTCCTAGAAGACTTAAAACGTCTTGCAAGTTTCTTTTTTTATGATATTCATAATAAGCTCGAGGTGTCGCTGGGCGCAGGCCCTATCATAATACCAGCGCTGCAGTTCCTTAGGCTGCAGCAATATGCTGAAATAAGTGCCTTTTCTGGCATTGCACAGGGCATTATAATTGCTGTTTTTTTTTTCTTTTTCATTCTAATATTATAAATGTGAAAGTTTGGATAGATGGATGTTTGTTACTCTTTCACGCAAAAACCACTGAACCGATTACGATAAAATTTGGTATGTAGATAGCTGGAGACCTGGATTAACGCATAGGCTACTTTTTACCCCGATATTCCCACGGGATCGGGACTTACGCGTGTGAACCGCGGGGGGCTGCTAGTGTCAGAATAAATATTTCTCTTACTTTCTTTCGAGTTACAGGTATGCGTCCCTGACCTGCTCCAGCTATTGCTTACTCTCCCCAATCCGTCTGTATAAGCAATATACCTTTTCTTTTATTGTCTTCCTTTCTTATCTACCTTTCAATATACTCCCAATTTAACCATCTTTAATAACCAAAGATCCTGGTTGACGGCAATAGGTTTGTCCAATATTACGTAAGTGGGACCAAATTATAGTTGACAAATTGTGGGCGCTTAATAAGTCTCTGCCTACCCCTGTGGGGATAGAAGTGTGAGTGACGGTGAGTGTATGTATGTATGTATAAATATGTACTTTTCCCCAGAAGGAACTTGTCCATTCGCCTTTGTCAGGAGAAAGGCGATCAGGCCAGGCAACTATTATTTCATTACAGAATTATGTCTGTACCATAACGGATAGATAGACTTATCATATTAATTAAATCTATGAAGGTCAACACAAAGTAATCGCGGTGACAAATCAGTTCACGACGCCAAAAATGCAATACTTATATTTTTATTGCCTAATACCTAACGCTGTCGTGTAATATATTATAGTTTACGCCTATAGCTTATGCAAATAAACCTATCTATATCATAATGTATGGCATACTATTGCTACAACATTAACTTCTTGTGTATGTAACTTCCGACAATTCTTGAACATTTCAAAATGGTTTCGAATTTGAATTGACCATACGATGTCAACATGACTTCGACTTTCAATTGCGTTCGTTTTTCGAATTTTAAAGACTCTAGTGTCGCTACTAATTCTTTTAATGTAGCAATGTATTAATTATGAAATATCGATTATATTATTATCAAATTCGTATAGGTGAAAACTGTCTACTTTTTTACAAAGAAAACACAAAAGCTACAATTTTCTTTTTTTTTTTAGACAACACTCGCACTAGAAATAACTTTACAAAAATTAAGTATACTTAATTAAAGAACCGAATTCGACTGAGGGTCAAAATGTGGTGTTAATCTGATTCAAACTTGAAAATTTAATGTTTTGTTGTCACACGACAAATAATCATTTTCATAAATGACTGAAAGCAAAATAATAATATAAAAGTCTTTAGCTTTGCCTTCAAGACAATAGTTTGACCGTCGCCGGTATCTGTCTTACATAGAATAGTGTGGGATAGTCTGTGTGTCTGTGTCGTCGTTCCCAAATATTTACCCGATTTTTATTTATTTATTTAAATTTTGTTCTTGTCTATCAGAGATAGTAGTTGAATTAATCTCATTTTATGGTATTTATCAAGAAAGTAAAGAATAAAATTTTATTGCAGGCGGCAGCGTAGACCTGGTGGCAGTCATGTCGATGCACATGTGGATGTGGTTCGGGTACGAGCTCGGAGAGTTCTTGTTCCCAGGGCTAGAGATCACAACGAGGTGGGCCTTCGCGCTCACCTGGATAGCGCTGTTCTTTGTGGCCTTGCTGTTCGAGGGATCCAAGGTGAGACACGAATTAATCTGCTTTATTCTATACATAAGCGTTTAGCGTTGGAAAAATGTGAAAATTCCTTTGTACAACTTATAAAGGGTCATAAGTCATATTTGAGGATCGGATAGAATAATTCGTATAGTTGGTTAATTGCGGTATTTTGCTTAGTAATATTGCTTCTCTTAGTCAGGCACTAAATTCAAATAGAAATGAGTCGTCCCTTATACCCTATTTTTGTTGATTTTTTCGTATTGAGATTTGAGTTAATGTTTCTAAGAAACAAAGAAATGTTACTCCATAGGTACTGTTTAAACGACCATATCTAGCGAACCATGTTTCAGCGGTTGATGCTGGGAACTTGTATATTAAGAGAATTTTAATTGCGCAATGCAGGTTCTGTAATTACTACGTAGTTTTCCTCGACTTCCCAATGTCGCTTACATCAAAGTAATTATTTTTTTATCAGTTCTTTTCGTAAGCAAATATAAGTCTACCGATTACGGATTAGACGCCTCCAGAAGAATGCAATATCAGTTGTCGTTTTAAAATCTCTACTGTTCTTAGTTGAACGTATTAGGGACCCATAACGGCACCAATTTGTGCCTTTGTCTTGCGATCTTCGTTTCATTTAAATTGGACAAAATTACTCGACCTCTCATGAAGCGGGGTTTATTCTCGTGTGCCTTTATGTGTAATCTGTCGGTTCCTGTTTATCATTCTTGTTCACTGAAGAATATAGACGTTATTTATTCTAGATCTATCGTAATAACATTTTGTGAAGTATGTAATACCTTTGTGAAAATATTATTTAATACTGAAAACAATAGCTTTAGATATTCAAAGATCAATATTGCCTTTTCAGAGTATGACCCTACTCATATACTTACTAGTTATAATCTATATTAAAACCTATAAATTATAACTCAGAAAAACAAAAAAAAAAATGTTTTTATAGGGGACCTAGTTAAAAGTGTGCCACTATCCACCTCCTGACTCGCATCATCATACTATCGTTCAAATCGTCAAACCGAATCATATGAGCCCAAACTCGAGGAGTTTACTGAAGAGTTCAACTACCTATCTGCTCGCTTCATCATCAGATCAGCTTCAAGATACCAAACTATAGTATTTTCATCCGAACTACACTGCTATATATACAATACAAAGTTGTAGAAGTAGGTTAAAATCGGCGTAAACATGTATTGTGTTTACATAGTTAGTTACTACAAGTGAAGTAAACATGTATTGTGTTTACATAGTTAGTTACTACAAGTGAAGTAAACATGTATTGTGTTTACATAGTTAGTTACTACAAGTGAAGTAAACATGTATTGTGTTTACAGAGTTAGTTACTACAAGTGAAGTAAACATGTATTGTGTTTACATAGTTAGTTACTACAAGTGAAGTAAACATGTATTGTGTTTACATAGTTAGTTACTACAAGTGAAGTAAACATGTATTGTGTTTACATAGTTAGTTACTACAAGTGAAGTAAACATGTATTGTGTTTACATAGTTAGTTACTACAAGTGAAGTTAATATAAAAGCGTGTTAATAACAAAGTTGAGGACTTTTTTAAACGACTGCCCAAAAAAGGAGTGTAATGTTTTCATTGTTCATGTATGTATAAGAGTTTTTTTATTCCACCATAACTTCTAAATGCATAAACAGATTTGGATGTATCGTTTGAGTATTTTGATCATCCCGAGTGACACTGGCTAAAGATTATTTGAAAAAAAAAAAATTTCTTTAGCAGTAGTTGTGTTTTAAATTCATTTCAACTAGTAACTTGTTTGGTTAAACGCGCTAATATTAGAAATTGTCAGTTGGAGAATAAAAGCTTTCGTGAAATTGCTTATGATATACGCGATATTTTACTTATTTCGGGGATGCCAGACCAGTTTCGCACTCCCCCCTCTCCCTTTTGCTGCACTTTAAACAATAAAAGATTCTTACAAATTCTGCTGGCTGCAGACCCCCCAATAATTCAAGCACCCTTCGGCAGTACTAAAATTCACGTTTTTATTTAATTTTACTTAAAAAAACCGTGAATTTAATATTTTTATTAAATTTACTTTTGTATTTGTACCTTTGTGTTTAACCCTAACACTGTACTAAGTGTATTTAAATGCAAATAAAATCAGTGTTCTATCTTTCTTTCATATGCTACGCGTGCAAGTAATGATCATTAAGTATGTTGACGCAGGTGTACCTGGCGAAAGTGCAGCGCGCGGCAATAAAAAGGCTTTATCCGTATCGGTCAGACGAGAGGAGAAATCTATTATGTGAAAGGTAAGTCATGTTGAGAAGCTTTATATTCATCTGTACCATATATCTATGAATCTATTTGCAAACTAAAGCAATTTCAGTCATTCTATTTATTTCAAATATACATATAGCGCAACCAGGGTTTTTGGGCGTGTGGCTAAAATCGGAACTCCAACTGCCAAATTGCGTAAACTCGATCATTTTCAAATTTCAGACAGACGGACAACAAAGTGATCCTATAAGGTTTCATTTTTTCCTTTTGAGGAACGGAACCCTAAAAATACATCCTTTAATGAACCAAATAGTGAAAATTAACAGTATTGAGAAGTGGCTAGGCTGCAGGGTGACTAACTTTTATTATTTTTTAAACATACTTAACTATATATTTCTAAATACATACATATTATAGATACATTACACCCAGACACAGAACAAATTATCGTACTCATCACACAATTATTTGTCCAGCAGTCAGGGTCACTAACCACTAGACCAACAGGCCAGATAGGCCGTTTGCTTTTGTTTACCTTTTTGTTAAAGAAAACAATGTCAATCTATTTATAGCTTCAAACTGCAAAACTACTTCTTTAACTATTCAGTTTATAAAAAAAAAAACAATATACACGCTACCAAAGAAGTTCACATTCACAATGGCCTTTGAATTAGATCAACATCTATTGACAATTGTACTATCTAGCATTGTTTTTCAATTATTGAGAACTAGCAGCGCCCCGCGGTTTCACCCGCTTTAGTCCCGATCCCGTGGGAATATCGGGATAAAAATATAATAGCCTATATGTTAATCCAGGTCTCCAACTACCTACATACCAAGTTTCATCGCAATCAGTTTAGTAGTTTTGGCGTGAAAGAGTAACAAACATCCATACATCCATACATCCTCACAAACTCTCACGTTTATAATATTAGTAGGATTGAATTACTACACATTCTTTTTAAATGTTCATAAACATTAACATGTAAATTCATGTAACCATTTGCCGTTTAGTCTCTGTTACACTCTTTTTGATTATTTCACAAAATACTATTTTATTTAAACGTATTTTGTTTGCCGCAGGTAGTCCGAACGTAAACAAAGGACGGGATATTATGTTTTTTTTTTATATTTAAAATGGTACAAAGTTTGCTTTTTGCGTAGGTTTTAAATTTTAAAAAGGTATTTGATATCCTTCTCATTGTGTTGTGAATAATAGTTATTATTTACGTTAGGATATCCCGATTAAGAAATCGACTTTTATTTTTTTCTGTCTATCACACTCAAATCTTAGATAATTATGTACTTTTATCGTCCTATAGGGTCCTGTCCTATGTAATAATTAAGTGTAGGTACCAATTAAGTTTTATAGAATACTTTTCTTTCGTAAAACGAAACCCTACAAGTTATGAAATTGACAGTAGTAAAGTATGACGTCACAAGACTCAATTTTAGTAAATTTTTCTACAGAATCTACTGTTTCAATTTCATTAAAATGTAGCTGATTTGACTTCAATAGTCAAATCGTTTTAGCTAAATTGTTTCGTCTATATCTTTGGAGGGGTTACAACAGCGGTCGTAGAACTGTCAACTTCTTAAACTGTATATTCTTCTCTTGTGGCTGATGACAATGAGTTATGGTGGAAACCTGGATGTTGCGGACGAAGTCTGCTTTATGACATAGCGAACCATAGACTTTGAATGAAACTTGCGGCCACGCATATGTTGTTTCTTACTGTCTGATGTTGCGTGACACCACCATAGACTTTGAATGAAACTTGCGGCCACGCATATGTTGTTTCTTACTGTCTGATGTTGCGTGACACCTACAGTTCGATGTTTGGAACGATGTTGATGACGACGGAAAAAAGTGTTAGCGCAACGAAAAATGCTGACCGCGAGTTGATTTCTTTTATAAAAAAAAATCTCAGTTGTACAAACGATATTACTGTGGAAAACTTGCATTGATTTATTTAATTGGATGAGATTAGACCTTTTTTACGTTATCTTGTTTGTTTCTTTTTAATTTTTTTTTCCGGCAGTGGGGTTGTATATTTTTTTTTGGAAAAACATATATTTTGTAAATAGAAGAACCGGCATCAGGAACCAAAAGCGTGCACCTACCGCGGCGACTTTATTTATCTTTGGTTCCTTAATCATCAATATCATCATTTATGGTTTATGATCTTTATTTTTTTATTTAGCATGTTCTTATCTGCATTATTGTGAACAGTGAGTACTACGAGTATAAAATGACGAACTGTTTTGGCTGACCGATTGTGTTGGAGGGTGTTTTGGCACACGCAACTGTAGAGCCGTGTGCAAAATATTGCACACGTCACGAAAAGTGCCGCGTGAAACTGTTTTTTATATTCATTCCTAGCCTTTGCCCGCGACTTCGATCGCGTTAAAATTATTTTTATATCCCTCGGGAACAGAACTTTTTCTTCTGGATGAAAGAATGGTTATAGCTATGTTCTTTTCACTGTCCCTGAAAACGTGTTTGCTAAGTTTCATGATTTTCAGTTTCAGTAGTTAAGGCGGAAAAGCGTTACAAACAAACTCACGTTCGCATTTATAATATTAGTTAGGATTACAGTAAAACTTGCCTTACTGTCTTTACAAAGTTACTTATCTTATCGTTGTCTTAGGCGCTCATTACACGGTAGGTTTTGCTGTCAGTTTTGCCACAATCAAAACAGTTGTTGACGAATATCCTATCGTCTAATGCAGTGATGGACGGTGAGATGCATGACGAGATGATGCGACTTTAATGTCAATATTATTTTATCAATCACCAACGAACATCCGTCAATCATGACTTTTGGTAATAATTGACGTTTTCGATGAGCGTCTAATGGACGTCGTAACGTAAAGCAATGCCGAAACTCACTTCTAAAGTATCCTTCGACGCTATACCACCAGGAGCGAGTTAGTCCATTGTCGTGACGAACAAGACATAAACGCTTGTCTTAAGGTGGGCCTACATTTTTGACCAATTAAAAAAACAGTTCAATGAAATTTCAGACAAAAGTATTACACAACAAGATTTATATATTGATACAAACGAGCAAACGAACAGACGGGTCACCTGATGGTAAATGACTACCGCCGCCCATGGGCACCTGTAACTCAAGAGTCACAAGTGCGTTGCCGCCCTTTAAGGTGTGAATAAGGGAAGAGGGGGAAGAGCAGGAAGACGGGAGAGGGGGATTAGAGGGGGGGAGAGGGGGGAGAGGGGAAGGATGGGAATAGAGGAGATAGAAGGGTAAGGGCCTCCGGTAACCTCACTCACGCGGCGAAAAGCAATGCAAACATTGTTTCACTGCCGGTTTTCTGTGAGGCCGTGGTATCGAGCGGAGTCGAGCCGGCCCATACGTGCCGAAGCATGGCTCTCCCACCTGAACTATAAGGGCCGCTCTTTGTACAACATGTCTATTGTGTAGGTTGTCTTTTCAATTATGTTCTATTTAACACAGCATTGTTCATAAAAAACTATCAACCTTCAGGCAATAGTTAATAGCTGAATAGCATTCTCTTTAGCGATTTTTGTATAGAAGTGAAGTTCGTGTTGGGTAACTTCGTTAGGGTTGTTTCTGACTTGAAATTTTCTTAAAAAGAGGGTTAAAAATTAAGTAAAAACGGCTACATCGATTTACAGTTACTGGCACGAGTCGTGAGCACACTTTTTATTGGTCGATATGACGTTGACCACGCCGACGCTGCAATGCAAGAGGCTGAATGCTAGTTTATCTTTGTTAATTTTAAAAAATTTGTGCTCAGGACTCGTACCGGTATTTGTACATGTTCCTTTCACTTCCAGTATACCTAAATGTTGTACCTGTCATGATACGGATAGTCTAACAATGACAGTTCAACTTATACCCGAAACAAATAGGTAATAAGTATATGAAATTATAGTCGAAATTCAACTCTAGTATAAATAGATATAAAATTCATGGCTAGGTTTACAAGCCATTATTTTTTAATGAACTGTAAACTGGGAACCATGTTATTTGTTACCTATTGGTTCTAAAAGTCTGCTGGGCTATTAACATAATAGTTTTAGTGAAAGGTCCTTTGTCGTTGCCTTGAAAATGTGTAACAGTAATGTTGGTACTAAGTAACATTCTCATACGTTTTATAATTAACATTACCTTGAACTGTTTCTATTAAAAAATTTTACAGTCATTAATTAAAGTTTTTTTTTTCACACCGTTGCCCGTCTGTCTATCAAGAATTCAAGACCCTTTCTCACAGGAACGTGTGGAGGGGAGGTCAAGTTTAAATTAAATTCCCTCCCTCGAAACTGTAAAAATCACGCTTCCAAGTCAACGCAATCAGAAGATTTAAGCCATTTAAGCCTTATGTTTTAACCAATTTCACCACATCGCAGATAAATCAAAATCTGTAGGGTACTTCCCATTGACCTAAAATCATGAAATTTAGCGAGAAGCACAGCGCAAAAAAAAATGTTATATCTAATATCACATAGTAATATAATATTATTAGTCTATGATCACATTGATCACATAAAAAAATATTCTAATATGTGCGATTAAAAACATATTATTACGTTTGGAAAATTTACTGTGACGTATATCGATGTATGAGGGAGTATTTTTAGTACAGCAAAGTTTAGTTTGTCGTTCAATCTGACTTGAAAGATACCGAGTTATATGTTTCGGGGGCAAATAGTAGTGCCCCGCCTGCCCTCTATGTAACGTACATCATTAGTGTTGCGATTATTTATAAGCTGGCTACTGCACTTGAAAATTTCAACTCTCAGAGCGGACCTCGAAACAGTGATAGCAGCTAACTGTGAGAATATTCTCGGAACAATTGTTTTCACATTTCTCATGTCTTTAATCGGAAAAATATATAAGCCCCTTACTTGAATAGGAAGATTATACTACTAGAAATTCCGGTGAAGCCCAACTGTCGGTTAACCGCTAATGATTATTTTGTGGTTATAAGAACTGATATGATAAAATTATTTAGTCAATACGTAGCTATATCAGTTTTGTAGCTATTTTATGTGTCAAAGAAGTGCAAGGCAAGGCCCGCCTGGTGATTGTCTGATGATGGTACTGGCCAGATGAAATATATACTGTTCAACGTTCTGTATGATAGATTCTTGATTCTTTAAATAGTTTTAATGGTTTGTAATTTTTACTAAATAATATCTCAATAATATCTGCGACATTTAACAGCGCTATCTAGACACTTTTTTTAAATAAGTACATATATTTTATACATAGAGACACCCAGACCAATGCTATTTGCATTGGTCTTGGTTTCGTCATATTTTACGGCCGTCCGATCCCGAACTAGGCAGAGCCTGTACTATGGTAACCAGACTGCTCATATACAACATACTTATATATTTCTAAAGACACATATTATAGATAAAATACACCCAGACCCAGCACAAACTATCTCTAACACAATTATTTGTCCTGGTGGGAATCGAACACACGAACACACGACCTCTGGCTCAGCAGTCAGGCTCACACAGGCCCGTCAAAGTAACCAATAACACCTATTTAGGTAAGGTAATGTTTTATATCGATCGGCGATCTGATACGACCAAGAAGTGGGACGGTGACGTTTGAGAGGATAACATAACCTAATAACATCAGATATGGTTTTTTTTTCAAGTTTTGCTGATATAACAAGACATTAAAAAAAATCAAAACAAGTTCTATTATATTCTTTAATTAGTAGACATACATTGTAGAGAGCATACCTAACGCTATGTTTATTTTGTTTCTTTGTAAATTATAATTACTTTGAAACTAGTTCAATAGAATTGTTTCTTTGCGCGGGGAACTTTTTTTTAATCATATGTCATTGTCATTGTTTGAAAAGATCTATTTGCAAAATAAATAACATGTTTTTTTTAGTCATAACAGCAGATAAAGTTCTCCCACCATTTTTGTATTCGGTTAACTAACTGCAATAACAAATAAGTACGATGGGATGGGGGGATAGGATGAAAAAGTATTAAGTTTACGGCAATGCGTCAAATTACTGTGAAATTATAAGATTATTGCGATTTGTTTCGGTTGATTGCCTTCCACACGGCACAATTTGACTAGATTTACAATCGAATCGTGTCGTGTGTAGTTAAATCGTCCAATTCAAAGTCATTGAGTTGACAGCACCCACCGCCTGACTTGACCGTGTCTAATCAAATCGAGGAAAAGCCAAAGACGCGCAATCTGATCGTAAACTAATTCAATTGTAAACCTGATCAGTAGTTAAAGTAAAAATTGTATCCTGTGAAAGCTGTTTAACATTGATAATAATGGACGATTATGGCACTGTTATTATTTTAACGTTCTGCTCACGCTTTCGAATAGAATATCTAATTTTTTAACTAGTTATTTGAAAGATTACATTATCTACGATCGAGTGTGTAAAGCATATTGGCATGTCGTGAACAATATTGAATCTGTTCTTATAAGAGATATCTATTGATGTAAAAGCAAATATGTGTGTTTATTTATTTATTTTAGGTTAGCCAACAATTGTTTACACAATACATTTACTATTTTTAAACTAAGTAACATTTGCTGGTGTAACAATTACTTACAGGCTAACACCGCATGCACAATACACGGTAGGAATTAATAATATTTATTATAATAAAATAATAGAAATTAAACAATTTAAGAGAGAATTAATAGTGTCAGTAAAACATACAATTAAATCAAAATAGATCTTTAAATATATATTGTTGTAGTCATGGTTGCAGCCAGACCAAACTGGTGCTGACAGAAGTCTCACCACATTTAACTGCCTGAATGCTCAGACTTACTTACCCGACCCACCATCCGAATAGTTGTAGGAATAATTACGGACTATTTAGTCCTGAATCAGCATCCATTCACCATTAAAGCGACAAACAGCCCTCTTTGTCGAGGAAACAGACGCGTCTGTTACCCTTGAGTGCGAAGGAGGTGGCCACACGATTGATGCGTGTTCACCCCGGGCAAGTATCTTGTACGAGGTCGCACCATAGTGCTTAAAGATAATGGATTGCTCATAAGCAGGCCATTATCTTTTTGTGTATCCAAAGGTTGCCGTAAAAAAAATATTTTAGCGATAAGGCCGCCCTTAGTACATACCGTGTACATGACGCCCATGAAACCCTTAGAGAATCTGTGGTCTTATCGTGAACATCAGGGCATCACGTAAGCATTTATTGATTTTGCTACTGTCCTGTTGTAGGAGTACTATTTTATACATAGATACTGATGTTGGTTGCAGGGAGGCAGGCAGCATCATGGAACCTACGACAAGTCGGAACGCCAATAATGGTCCCGTCACCCGGTGGGCTTCACTCAAGGTTCGGTGAGTGAACCTTGTACATTTAGACTTTCTAGTGCAAAACTGATGTAGTAACTTCAACCATTTTTTAAGAAGAGAATACTTCAGGAAAAAGCTGCACAGCAAAGCTGATAGCTGAAATGAAACTACCATGAATCTCACCTTTGAGTATTTTATGACCTTTTTACTATGCGAACATCTCTAATAACGTTCAGGACATGACGAAAATGACTTGTACATTTTGATTCAGATTTACAGAATTGTTTAAGTGTCATGTATGTTAAACAGTTTTATTATTATTAGTTGCAAAATGGTAAACACAATTTTTTTTTTTTCTATAAACCCGTGTTTTGTACTTCACGTCAATTGAGATACCTTACGTTAAGTCTCTAGGGATTGATTCTAGCAGCAAACATATATTTTTTTATATTTCTTAGAGCGCTGGTGAACACGCATCAATCGTTTGTGTTCCTGATACACAACGTGGTCGGGTACCTGCTTATGCTGGCTGTCATGGTGTACAACGTCCATTTACTACTCGCTGTCGTATTTGGCATGATGTTGGGTTAGTGAACATCTATCCTTAATCAAATCTGACAAATTGAAGAAACAATTTTATATCGTATGGTCACCATTTGGTGGTTCGTTCAGTAGGGTGTAAGCGCATATTCGTTTGTTTCCTTCATTACGGCGGCGGCTCTCGTAATCTGTAAGTGGGTTAATGACAACCAGAGTGAGTCGCCAGACCCTACCGATCGTTACTAATCGTTGGTGGATAGTTGATGGTGGAAGATGGTAAAAATCTGTCTATCTAAATGGCTATCGCGGTTAGTGTAACCATTAACTTTATCTTGTTGTACCGTATTATATTGCTATCCATATAGGACTTTATTGTGTTAAGAAAGGCTTACATATTTAGATTTCTTGGTAAAGTAAGCCATCTATTATATTATTGTGTTTTAAGATTTCTGCTAAGTTATAGGTAGTATAGTATGAGTAAATAGTTAACATTTGATATTACATATACGAGTATACCAACGATGCTTACTTTCCGGGTTTTTACAAGGCAGGTAGTCAGGCTCTCGGCTTTAAAGACAAAATACGTTGTTTCCTATATTACAATTCTGGCATTGAAATCATTGCGAGATTAAGCGTGCTTCGGCATGTATGGGCCGGCTCGGCCTCACAGAAACCGGCGTGAAACAATGATTTCATCGTGTTTCACCGAGTGAGTGAGGTTACTGAAGGCCCTAACCACCCTCCCCCTCCTCCCCTGCTCCCACCTTAAAGGCCGGCAACGCACTTGTGACTCTTGAGTTGCAGGTGTCCATGGGCAGTGGTAGTCACTTGCCATCAGGTGAGCCGTCAATCACACAAACTTTAAATTTTTATATTTTATATTTCGAATATGACTGATGATCACACAGTATTAGACTGTCAAGTCAAACCAGTTCCTCTTTATTAAACGTCAAAACTACCGTTCTGTAAGATTTGTATGAATTAATGAGCTATGACGTCACACCTAACCTTATTGCCAAATCAATTACTTTTAAAGTTTTAACATTTTTGATTTTACAAAATATTAATAATAAGAAACTTGAAAACAGTAACGAATATAGTTATTCACAGTCTTATGTCATGGAGACTTAAACAATATTTTAACCGTAGGGAACCGCCCCATTATGGGTTTTAGACCACCTACAATACACCTACAATATCCGAAAGAAAGGAGAACCGACAGAGAGAGTACTCCCTAGAGCTTTAGTAGTCTTTTTAGAGGAGATTTATAATATTGTAGAGGAAGAAGTACAATTGGCCATTGGAGTTTAATTATATTTAATTTCTTGTGCATTTCTTGAGATTGTCTTGGCACGAAACTTGCCAAGACAAGCTTTGAATAAGAACTTAGGCAAGGCATAGGTCTTGTTCTGTTTACAAAAACTTCTTACAAACTGCATACTGTAAAGCTTATACCAAATCTACTCGTAACATTGGCTCAAAACTTCACTCTCAGTGTACTCTTCGTGTACTCCGTTTGTACAATAATTTTGTAAAATTTGGCTAAATTGAAATAGTAAAATATATGATAATAATTACAAAAAAAAAAAACCGGCCCATAGGTTGCTTGCGGCCCAAGCATGGCTCTCCCAATGTAAAATTGAATTAATAGATTTCATAAATACCCACTCACTCGTCCTACACTTTTCATTTTGCCTTGACCAAACTCCGAAATTTCTCGCCTAGTTTTTTGATCTGGCAACTTTTGGCAACTTCCCTAAATTAAATACGTTATATAGTATTCTCATGTTTCAGGTTATTTCCTTTTCGGTACTAAACTGACAAGGCTTCAGATGCAGTGCTTCAGCACAAAGAGAGTGGTCATCTGCACCCCGGAATGTGATGATACTGGTAAGAAATTTTACATACATAATGGCTGTGCTAATACATAATTGTGCAAGCTTGGGACCCTATCGCCATGATATTTATTCATATATACCATTCTTCACATAGCATGAGTTCGGTGACACTAGATTTCATCATATTTACGCAGTTAATTTTTTGGATAACATGTATACTAATATTATAAAGCTGAAGAGTTTGTTTGTTTGTTTGTGTGGTTGAACACGCTAATCTCAGGAACTACTGGTTAGAATTGAAAAATTATATTAGTGTTGGATACCCCATTTATCGAGGAAGACTATATAACATCACGCTACAATCAATAGGAGCGGACTATCATTCAAGTTTTCAAGTTATCTTACTAATATTATAAAGGCGAAAGATTGTGAGAATGTTTGTTATTGTTTCACGCAAAAAGGCTAAACGGATATGGATAAAATTTGGTACAGGGATAGATTATAGTCTGGAATAGTATACCTAATAATTTTTATCCCGGAAAAATGTACGGTTCCCGTGGGATACATCCAAGCCCTCGCTTAGTGTTGCTCGGCCGCCACCCCGTTAAATCACGTCTGAGTGTGTATGCTCTAAGTACGGTCCTTGTTACATGCTATGCATGTTTTCCTGAGTATTTTTAGTTTAATTTTATCATTATCTAGATTTCAAATATCAAACGTCACCGAACTCTGTGATACCATGTGAAAAATGGTATCATTAGAATTCTGTATCATACTGGGCTATTTTAATTAGTAATTCTGAGATTGGCATCTAGGATTTTTACTATTCTGACTATTCAGAATAGCGAATATTCTGGTGTAGGTATTCTCCGGGCCGTTTCTACTTCAGAAATAACCTGTAATCTGTTGTAGGAAAGAAATAATCGACGCCTAATTCACCTGCAACAAGTTTAAGACGCTTGTTTGATGCAACGTAGAGCCCTTCTTAAATTTATTCTATTGTGAGATCGACATACAGTTATACCCTTTGACTATCAACAAATGTAGCCTATGATTATAAAAGATGTCTAACCAAGACACGAGGTATCATTGATTTCACGTTTCACGTCCAAGAACAACTAGGAAAGTTTCTTAAATTATTGTATATAATTTATAATTTATTTCAAGGCACGCCGCCAATGATGATTTATTTTAAATATTTCATGTATAAATATTTAGCCTTGTTCAGTGTATATAAATAGCGGAACAAAAACCACATTTACCTTTATTGTTCTATCTTCCGTTATGTATGATATTTTTGGTTAGGACACTCGTGGCTATAGCTTATATTACCTGCCTTGAATGAAAGAAACTAGAAATTAATTCTAAAAACTAGAAGGCAATTCTTTCCGTGAATCATTTCAAGACATAATTCCCAACAACTCACAGAAATTCATATCATTTCTGAAAATAGGATTTCAGGCAGGAAAATAGGCATGGGGCTATGTGCTCTTGGGGCTTTATGAGCGCGGGGTTTAATAGACATGCAAATGATTATGTTTGGAATTATCTAGAGTCACAACGAACGTTATAAAATACCAAGAGGTGCTTTTACTGTAGTTTTTACTGACCTGTTAGCTTCATTACACACTTAACTAACCTTCCCTCCAAATCCCTCTCCTCTTCCAAGATCGATGCAACAGAGAGAAGTGTAGCTGGGAGGAATGCGAGGGCAAGCTGTGCAAAGAAATCAACGCAATGGAGCTACAAATTCAGCAGGTGGAATCACCGCTATCATCTCAGCCATATAAGTATGATAGCAAGACCTCGGAGGAACTGCTTTCGGAGCCAAACCCATATGAGCACCGTAACCTGCCCAAGATCCCTCGGGACTCGTACCTTCACAGAGATAGTCCAGCGCCTTAGCGTGGATCCTCAAGGCGCCGAAGTGTCAGCATCAGAACTGCCCTTGATGTAACGATAACCAAATTCTTTTTATGTAGATGTCGTTGTAGTTTTTAGTATGCATTTAGATTAGATTAGCACCATGCACTGCAACGGCAGGAAACGTCTAATGCCGTCCATATAATTCCTCGGTGCGCGGTGAAATTATAGCTACCTTATAGTTATGTCACTTGTGATAAGTCACGACTAATTCTATTTCACCCATGCGATAGTTGTAGCTCCTGTCACTGTGTTGAAGTAGTGTTTGTAACGGTTAGTTATCGATACAAATAACGTAGGTACACAATAACTGTCCGTAATCAGTTATTTTTATGTAGATCTCTTTGGCATTAATTACAAATGTAAACCCGCAAAACAAATACGAATTGACCAAAATAGCTGCGATAAAGATTTTAAAGAATTTTTAAATCATCGCAAAAGTGTGTGACTTCATGACATATTTCTACCGTATCCATTCAATTGGTGAATCTATACCAAAATATTGGGAAAACACCTTTGTTTGTTGCAGATGCAGTTTCTTTCGCTAATATACTTGTGTGTAATTATTTTAATTATAATATATATTGGCATGATATTTATAATGTTATAAATAGGAACAAATATACAGAGACTAGACTGAGTCCACAGTCAAACTGTTTAAAGCAGTTTTGTGGACCTTTGTACTAAAATAAGGCTTATAAAATGTCAAAATAAATAAATAAAAAAAATAAAAATTATAATAATAATTGATAATAACATTATAATAATTGCATTATTCTGGAAGTTAACGAAGTGAGATTCTGTAAGTCATAAGTCAGTATTCCACAATAGATGCCATCCAATCGAACATTTGAAGGGTCTGTAGGGGGCCAACGTGTTTCAAAGTTGGCAACACTCTTCAATCTAACATAATTTCGTCTGTCCGAAAGTCCTCTTCGAGTGCTATTTTTCTTTAACAAAGTTCTATATCAAACTATGTATATTCATTCAGTCACGCGGATATGTTTTTCTGAAGTTGATAGTATTTTTATAAAATATGATTCATATTGACAATCCTTTTATCTGTTTCAAACACACCTGAAACGCACATCAAAATATTAATTATACATTCGTCCATCTGTTTAACTACTGAAATGTATTTCCGTACCGATACGACATTCAAACCTTCAAGGAAAGAGCGTACTCCTATCTCAAAGGCCGGCAACGCACTTGTGACTCTTGAGTTGCAGGTGTCCATGGGAGACGGTAGTCACTTACCATCAGGTGACCCGTCTGCTCGTTTGCCCGCTATAATATAAAAAAAAACTATAAGCTCAGGCGCTCGGCATAAACATCGTTTAGGCGTACCTAAACTATTTAAAAATATGCTGTTAATTTTGTAAGAAGTCTTTTCTTCAAAATATCAGCAGTCAATCCACGCGCAGTGAAATTTCAAACTTATCGTTTAAGCAATCAACTTTGCAATGGAAATGTAGGGGCTTTAAATCGCGCCCTGGACTGTCCACCTAAACCTCCTCACCCTAATAGCTGCTTTACAGAATGGCAGCAATGCAACTTGTTGGCGAATTTCAAATCTAACGTCAATTTTTTTTAAAATGGATAAGCACAAAGGCCACATTTAAAAACATACTGAAAAGTAATTAATTTTGAACGTAATCCAATTTCTGTCCCCGTCCACCGCACCGCGTATTTAGCAATCTGACGTCACTACGTCCTTTACAGGAGCGCAAAACGAATACGGCCATTATGTAGAGGAGGTATTAGACACACGCTGAACCCACGCTTAGCGCTAAGGTTTTATTGGACGGATTTTGATTTTTTAATTGTTACGTTTTACTACGACTATAGTACTAAACAGGGTGTAAGTGATGGCGTAACTAAAAACATATAAATCAAACCAACATAAAAATGCAAGATTAAGAATTTATAATGATTAATATTAGTACCTGGGATACCGAATTTCGCTTGTTAGCTTTTTGTACAATCGTAAATTAAAAAAAAAAAAAAACTGGTAATACAACTATGCAGTTGAACTTAAAATGCAAAACTGAATCTGTATATAAAATTTTATGAAAATCGTTGTAGTCGTTTCCGAGATTCAGATTATATATACATATAAGTACTAGAATTACTCGTTTAAAGATATTAGATCCGAGCTACGGAATGTATGGCTCCTTAATGTCGCTGCATCCGGTCCCCGAGCGGCCGGTCTATCCTGAGTCCGTCGAACTTCACGGGGAGTCATTCCGGCTGCTGGATGAAATGTTTAAATGTTGTTTTATTGATAACATTGCATTTTTTCCAGCAGTGTTTGATATTTTTCAGTAAATTGTTCTGGTTACTCATTATGAGACCATTTTTAATGAAAAAAAAATCAAAATTATAGAAAAAATCGGGCATTTTTTGCAGAAATTCCAATTTTTTCTTTGTTGTGTTCGAGACCCTTTTAGTTTAGGTATCCATACTACGGTTATGTTTAAACCTTAACAGTTTTTAATTGAAATATAGCAGAGAACACTGTTATATATAATATTTAATGCCTTTAATGTATTAGAATTACACATTCTTGATACACAATGGAAAGCAATGTCATAATGTTATAGATGTAGAGATAGGCTAATATTATATTGTTTTTATTAAACTTTATAACAGTTGTGTAATTGTTACATAAAATGCCATTTTCACATTCATGGTTTTGATGTACAGACCACGCCTTTGATTATAATTTTTTTTTATTGCATGGCCTGTAAATGTTCAACAACGAAATTTAATGTAGCGTAGTAGCAAAGCGAACGCATTCCTTAAACAAGCATTTTTAGTTTATTTTTTATTTTTAGTAGCTTAGTTGAAGTACTAATAATAATACTATCAATGAATGATGTGTCTCATATTTAGCCTAACTACTACTTCTTACTAATAATTATGATTAAGTAAAACTAAAAAACATACTTTTATGGCAAACCGAAAAATGAAAAAAAAGTTCCAGTATACACCTTCTGGTTTCATCATCAGACCATCTTTACCAAGCCCAAGCTTTTGGACTCATCAAAACGAATCATATGAATCCAAACTCGAGGGGTTCACTAGTAGCCACTGAAGAGTTCCACTACCAACCAGAGTTCCACTATCCACCTCCTCGCTCCATCATCAGAACAGCTCCGAGATGCCAAATTATAGTATTGTCATCCAAACTACATATACATACAAAGTTTCATTTCGATACTATTAAAAGTATGTGAAAATTGTCCTCCAATATTTGTGTATTGTGTGTTCATAGTTAATTTGTTAGTAAGCTTTTTTTTATATTGTAGGGGACAAACGAGCAGACAGGTCACCTGATGGTAATGACACCTGCAACTCAAGAGTCACAAGTGCGTTGTTGGCCTTTAAGTTACAGTAAAAGCGTGTCAAAAATACAAAGTTAAATACACACTCAATTAATCATAACTGAGTCTAATTGGTTTAAAATATTATGATAACGTTTTACATAATTATATTGAACGTTTTATAAATTGAGGAATTTTTCTTTCCGTAGCGGAGAATACAACGCCGCCTCTTCTTGACTCTTCCATGAGTTCGGAGTCAGATTTCTTCATCTGTCAAACGCGTACCTGCATCCAGCCCTCACACTACTTCCCGGCCACATCGCAAGATGGCGGCACTAACGAACAAAATGCTACGTGCTTCTACGGCGCTAAGAAGTGCCCATCCAAAGTTGCTAGAATAAAAAAAATGCAAGCTTCTACATCGCACTGTCATCGTGAGAGTGAGAAAGAGGACAGTCCAAGCGTCGAGGACGTTCAACTCCTCCGAACAGAACGGCAAGGCTGCTGTAAGAAGAAGCAAGAACCGCCACCTGAAGAAAAATGTTGTAAGAAGAGTGAGACTACAGTTGTAATCCATGAAGTGACTCCTAGTCAGGGTTGTTGCAAGGAGGAAGAGCAGAAGCGGCTGGAGACGAGGGAGCGGAGCCCTCAAATAACTTGCTGTCACAACACCAAGACGCCCAGTGACTCCCAGGAGCAGATCATCAACTGACGAAAGAGTTAGTGTGAGTATCCACTTGAAATCTTGTTGGTCTTGTCGTATTCCTTTGAAACGTTTGAGTGAACTAAGTGTGGCGGAGAGGCACTGTTCTCCGATATTTCTGAGAGCTGTAGCCTGATCAATCTTTGTAACAGTATAGATTAAATATTTTTAAGAGGCTATTGGCGAATATTGTCTTATGATATCATTGGTTTAACTAGGATCATTTTCACATTTACTGTTTTTTTTTGTCTACATACCCTCACTAGTTCGGCCAATGATAGGACTGTTAAAAAAAAACTAGTCACATAAGTGTTCCAACATATATTATAAAACATAGTCTATGGAATAGAGGTGCCCATCCACTGAGTAATGTAGAATTAACAATTTTTTTTTTATTTAAAATTCCGTATCCGTATCTTTGTCTGGTTGTTATTTTGTTTTGAAGGCGGTGTTCCATTTTTAATGAAATTCGTGCTTTAAAACGTATCTCCCAGTAATAAAAATATTGAGCCGTAAATTAGCAACATAAAAAGTCTAATGTTGATATTTGACGTTTGTCAAGAGAGATTATCGTCAGATATTCGACAGTTTGACGTGTGTAGGTAGTAGCGGGATCGTTTTACCGACGAATGTGAGTTTCGAACACCGAACACGCAACGCTGACCGTTATTTTTTGAATATTATTCTGTCAATTTCAATTCAAGTCGTAGTTATTTAGTACAGGAGTTCGAGCCTCAATTGCTCAAAATAAATGCTTATGTTACATGGTGCGTTCCACATCGTAAAATGAAACATCTCCTTTAGAAAACACGAACAACACTACAAAGTGTAATGTGCACTTAAATTTTTAGTATTGAAAATGTTGAGCAAGAAACTGATATAAAAATCTTCATTAAAATTCCTTGATTCGCAATGTCCTCTTATACACCACAAAAAAATAATAACTTTTTAATAAAAGTCCGTAACAAAGTGATTACGTCAGTAGTGACATAAGGATTGCTCAATAATGACGAATAAAATTAAACATTTTTAATTGTACAGAAGTTAAATGTTTATTTAGATAGATGTATAGTTTTGTAATATCATATCATTAGTTTTAAAAAAAGTATTTATACAGATGATTTACCTTGACACGGTGCGACATTTTTTTCGTCTTGTCACACTGTCACAATTGTAGCGTTCTAATACGTTGCACATAATTTTAAACAGACTTTTATTTTTCGAACAATCTTCGGCCATAGTTTTTTTTTATTAGAATTTATAATTTTATTAGTGCAGATGAATATTATAAAATGTGTTTATTTTATATTAAAATTTATGACTGATTTTATAAAAGTATAATGTTATTGTGAAATGCTGTAAGTTGCATGAAATAAGTACCGAGTGCTATGTAATGTATATAAATAATATTGACTGTACCTTATTTGTAATAAGGGTAATCACCCATTGTATAGACTAAGGCAAGAAAATTGAGCTACTAGGCTAGACTTTACAATCTAACAATACAATAACAAGGAATAGGAATTTGTGATAATTCCCTTTCAATGTATGATATTTCTGCATACAGTTATTCGAACTGATCGCTATTAGGCCATAATTCCACCAGAGCGCAACTGATGTGCGTGTGCGATGAAAAATATATCAATAAGATTAAATACTTCTAAAACAACAATTTGTGATGCCGCACGAAATATCAATCTAGATCTTTAGTGACATCTGACGTTTAAATAAAGTAAGCCTTTTCATAAACGATTTACACCCATTGGTGAAAGCTTATTTTGCCATTAAAACGTCAAAAATGTCACAGCTACGTCAACATATATATACATCTATAGATGCACTGTATAATTTATACATAAGAAGAGCTGAAATGAAATCATCTTAATGGAATTATATCGATTATTAATTTTCAAAGAAAATTTAAAAAGTGTCAACTTTAATTCCATATAATTAAACAATACAGCCCTTCACAATTATGACTAGAACATAGTGACTTTGTATAGTTTGAGTGGAAAATCATTTTACCTTACAGAGGAAACCCTGTTGAACAACGCCACTAAAGCCTACTGCTGTATTTCTTCTGATAAATAGGGTCGCAGTCGCTGGGCTCCATTGGGAGTGGGAACCTTTGGAAAATACTCTATTATGTGTTTTAGGGTCAACTCGTGAAACTCGTACGCTGCTTTCCGCTAGACTAGATTATACTACCGGCATAGGATTTTACGCTCTATTTTAGTGGGATAAGGTTAATATTTTATTCACATTTTAAAAGTGCGCGAGTATTTTGACGCTCACTTCGAGTTGAATCTTAGTCACTTCTATTTCGAATCTTATTTCTAATTACAAGTTAAAAATTGTTATGTGTTTTCCTTAGTAGCTCAGTCTTGGTTTGCAATGGCTCGATTATTCTTTTACGTAATTTTCTTTGTTAGATATATTTGAAGTGCCTTTAGTAAATATTGAGTTGCGATGTGCCAAATGATAGCAATAATTTTGTTCTGGCGCCCGTACGCGTAGTGTTACTGTTGAAATAAAGACGAATTATTTTGGTTTTGATGCGTTTCATTAACCCTCGACGATAATATCCATTTTTAGCACCACAGTGTACCTTAAGTCACAATTTCCTATAACTGATATGTTATTCTAAGAGCATTAGTAAATAATAGTGTGATTAAAGTATAACACTAAAGCGAAATGTCTTCGGCTTCGCCGAGAATGTCAGTCTTCTAAATTCTTGGCTACATACATCGGAGTAAAGCAACCTTGGCGTTGACGCGATGCCGCGATACCTCCGTTTACAAACCATAAACTATCTAATTTTATTCGGTACCAAACGACGGATAAAACCAAAAAGTATACAAATACTATTTTAGATATAAAACTAAAGGTACGCGTCAACTGGACAGCGTCGGTCGCAAGGCTTTTACGGGAATGCATTTACTGGATTTATACTATCTGGATTTTTGAAGTGAAAACTTCTTTTGTACGGGTTGGGTACTTTTGGTACGGGGAAAAGGCACTTGAACTCGCGTGACCGCCAGGCTCAGATAACAGATGTGTCATTTATGTTTTCACTACCTACGTGCAGTCCTACGACTGACAGTTTTTTATTTAGGGCCACATTTTACTTTTATGCGAGTTGTCTATTTGACTGTGGGCCAATAAAGGATTTCTGGTTTTGTTGAGGAACGGCCGATAATGCCAAACTAATCAGCTGTTGGAGCCGGTGCAAGCCAGTCGACACATACCTTAAAATTAAAAGAAACCAGTCTTTCTAAATGACATGTTTTGTCAATGTGCTATGTATACCATATAATAAACTTCACAAATCAGTTCGGCGAGATTTTTGTACTTTTTATCGTTAAACACAAATTACTGTAATAATTAATGGATTGCCACAAAAAATATTTTTAAAAGTAGGCAAAACAAGTTAAGTGCCAATTCAATATTCTTTTAGTATGCCTTCGCTAACGGAAATGATGAATAACCCAGTATTACTGGAAGAGAGGGAGCCTCCTCTTGCAAAACTTACTCAAACAGGTGAGAACCTCTGTATTTCCCTTTTTGTAGCCTTCCAGTGTATTCTACGGAATAGGTAGCTATGAATTTCCTCCAACACAAACAGGATCCTTATACCAGTCCAAGGTTAGGCCAGATACCTAGTGTATGATGGCTCAACGCATGCTTTTTTTTTCTTACCACCAATTACCAAACTACGCGATCGATTTTACTGAATCTTTTTGCGTTACACTTTCCCTGCTGGCAAACACGTGGTTTGCGATTGTAATAACTTTTTGCAGTGCTGATTAAACACAAATAATTTAATGTGTGTTTGCTTCCTTCACTGCGGCTAACAAATATGTGTATTAGCACGCTCGTATTCGTTACACAAACGTGTGTGTAACCGCACTGCTGCAACACACACAACAGTTGCGTTGTATAAGCACTCTCGTAGGTTAGCTCTAAACAGACATTTTATATGTCGCAGCACTGCCTACCATTCCCAGCTTTATTCCAGTGCTTTAAACACAACCTACATACGTTAGGGAGCAATGTAAGATTATTTCTTACATGTTGCAGCAGCAGTTGGGCAGCAGGCAATATGATTAGATTTCAACACTTGCATATTTTATATCTCACATGAGATATAATCTAAAGTTATGGATATGAGCTGTTATATCTCGCAAAATCAGTCGGTACGCCTTTACCACATTGCGATTGCAACCATTTGTTAATGGTGCTAGGCTGCTAAGTCTGCGTGTTTCCCAGGCATTCTTTACCGTGTAACAAGACACCGTGTAAATTCTCGACATACCTATCTCTTCACCTTTAGCCCCGGTGAGGTTGTGATCCGTAATGGTTTCCATGCGTCACGTCACATAAATTTAAGGTGTTGCGTTAATGTGACTGGTGAAGTGTGTTTTAGTCGCATTTTGTTTTAGGTTTGATGAATATCAGGTCAGCCCTTCGGGAAGCTGCAAAAGAGTTAAGGAGCACTTTTTGGTATCTTAGCGAAAGTAATGACATGGGTGAGTTTATGTTTTCGGGTCTGAAGATTAAGACGCCCTGGGAATTCATTCTCTTATGGATGGTTACGTTCCTTGTGGCTTTTTACTTCGAAGCTTGTAAGGTTAGTCAAAATAATATTATTAAGTTTAGTCGACTAGGCTACTATTCGGTTATTCAGTGCAATTGTTATTAGACGCTTAACTAATTATTTTAATTTTTTCGATAAGGATAGAAATTAAGCAATGGTAGTAGTACATAATGTGTTATATTGCAGTTATGTCTGGCCAAGTTGCAGCGAGACGCTAACAAAATAAAATACCACACGCCGCAACCATGCTCAAACAGAAACAAGTTAGTCAAATCCACTCTGTACACTTTTTAATGTTAGATAAAAATTAAGTATAGCTTTATGGTTTAGATTATGAAATTTACAAACTTTGGTAAGTACTTGGATAAAAAAAATAAAACAACCACTTCGATCAAATCGGTACGGATCGATAAGGATCGGTGCTTAATCAACTTTTACCGACGGCTTGCCTGCCTTACAAGCAGACGTCACGGCTAGCTAGAGGGGGTGGTGAGGAAAATCCGCAAAGTCCACCCGAAGCCGAAAGGTATCGCTGTAGTCTCAGCCGTCGCGTCGCAGTCACAAGTGATACTTACCTAATTACCTATTTGCCAGAAAGTGCACTTCGCAACACGTCTGTAATTTGTTGTTTTTCTATTTGTTACGTCCATTTTATTATATTTCTATTTATACTCAAAAGGTTTAAGGTACTTACCTATGTAAAACAAATTATAAAAGAAGCTCTTTCAGGTTGCACGTAATCGGTTCAAAGTATTTTAAATAAATTAAAATTCTCCACAATTTAAACGATATTTTCTACCTTCCTTATCGTAAAATAAAGTCTTGAATGTTGTGTAAGTCTGCCATTATTAATTTGTTGATTGCAAAGCTTTAATAACATAGATATTATAATAATAACAATACGTATTGTGATAAGACCTACCATAAAGGATTCAGCAAGCCAGATTCCAAACAGTGGCGTAACTATACCATCTGAGGCCCGTGGCAAATTCATCGGATGAGGCACAATTTTTTTTTTTTTTGGCAGACGGGCCACCTGATGGTAAATGACTACCGCCGCCCATGGGCACCTGTAACTCAAGAGTCACAAGTGCGTTGCCGCTCTTTAAGGTGGGAATAGGGGAAGAGCAGGAAGACGGGAGAGGGGGATTAGAGGGAAGGAGAGGGGAAGGACGGGAAGAGGGGAGGGAGAAGAGTTAGGGCCTCCGATAACCTCACTCGCGCGGCGAAAAGCAATGCAATCATTGTTTCAATGCCAGTTTTCTCTGAGGCCGTGGTATCGAGCGGAGTCGAGCCGGCCCATACGTGCCGAAGCAGGGTCCCCGACGTAAAGTTCCCACATGTTCACTCTTGGTGCCTCGTGCGGTTAGGGCCTTGGGGTCGTGGCATTTTGCCCGTTCTGCCACCCTATAGTTAAGCCACTGGTGCCAAAAACCTTAGGAACCTTTCGTGTCATCAAGAAGATCAGTCATCTAGTATCATAGTAGTATGTAATCCTCATAATTTTGTAAAAAATATTTTCAGGCATTTTATTAAATAAGATTTTTTTGGGTTACGTACTTTTTTTCACCACAGTTAACATAGAAGCAGTCTCGGGGTTCGAGTTATGTACGAGTATCTTATCCAAGGCCAAATTACCTATAGTAAAAACCCTTTATAAACTTATTTTATGAATCAAATTATCTGATCATAATAGTTCAATGAATTAACGATTTTGAAACTTTATTTGATGGTAGTATAACAACGTAAGTGACAAGCTACGCCCTCCGATTGATTTTTTTTTTTTTTTAATAAAAGAATACTAGTAACGTGGGTCACACATTACTAGTATTCTTGTTAACCCCTCCAGCTAAGCTTAAATGCTTGTGTTAGGAGCTTGTGATTGATAATGATATTGTAATTTTGGTTTGTTTATTAGTATATTTCTGAAGATAAATTTTACAACGACGGCCCTAGTGCACAGTGTTATTGGCTACATGCTGATGATGGCCGTGATGGTGTACCTTCAGCTGTTGATAGCTGTTGTATTGGGCATGATGTTGGGTGAGTATGCGACCTCAAACGAATGGACCGATTTAAGTGCGTTTTTTTTGTTGTGTTTATTTGAAATGTGCCTTTATCGAGAGTGTTCTTAGATATAATTCAAGAAAAGCTGTTCATCCGTTGAAGATCTTCAGCTCTTTTCTAATCGTTGAAGGGATTTTCGAGTCGGGGGTGTTTTAAATTAAAAATTTTCGTGGTTAGTATCGTTGACAAGCTTTCCTCTACTATTCGAACACTACTCTTTGATTGTGGAATATAGAAAAATATTATGTTGACCAGAGCATCCACATGGTAGGATGAGAAATCATTGCAATCTAGGTTCCCAGAGTCCTAGGTCAGATCCAGCACGTCCTTGGGAATGTCCTAGTCTCAGCGGCGCCGTGGCGTCGCCATTGAATGATAGCCAAGTTTTAGTTTAACTGTCACGTTAACAAAGAGAGTTCTAAGCACCCTTGTGACTTAAATGTCAAACGGACTAAGGGCCACAATAGGTATATTTTTTTGAAAAGCCCCTGAAATGTCTTACGAAAATATCCAACACGTATTGGTATTTTAGGTTAGAAACAGTTTTTCTAACAGTTACCCGCGTCAATTCTTTATTTCCTAATCGTAAAACCAAATTGTTTATCATGAACTTTTTCTCTGTTCATTAGAAGCAGTTGCTCAACAAACCGTTGTAGGACTTGTAGATAATAGTTTACTTAATTATGGCAATAATGTGATTAGTCGGTATCACAGTGAAATATTTTCTATAAATATAATTTAACCCGAATATAATTTTTAGGTTATTTCTTATTTGGCATTTTACAACTCAGGATTAATATGCAGTGTTTCTGTGGATGTATTCCTCAATGCACGAAGGAATGCGACGAGGCTGGCGGTGGTAAGAACTTTTTATCATATTGTAGACAATATTATGCAGTCAAAATCATCAAGAAGAAACACCTCAATTAATATTATCGTTGTTTTCCTATTAATGTTTATTTTGAAACCCTTACAAAGGAAAATTGGTTGTCTTTAAAGTTGGTTTACGGACGATAATTTTACGTGATAACGTCATATGAAAACCTACACGTCACAAGCCGAACGCTTAAGCCGATCGTGCCTCTCTATCGTGTACCGCGCTCTCGCTTGCACGCTCGGCTCAGGCGGAACGTGAAAATGAGTCAGGCTTTTTCGTGCGTGCAGCCGGCGTTCATCGATTTATAAGACGTTATCACGTCAAAAAAGTTTATCCTTCCTTGTTGCTACACCTTCTAGCTTCGGTAACTCCATCTACATAAAACTGAGCTTTTGACTGAGACTTTTTCATACACAGATATAGTCGTCCTTATCATTACTCCATATTATGTTAAACTATACACCAAATATGTGTACGTTTTGGTAAACTCTATATTAGTCAATCACAAATACTAAACTATGTACCTCTATCAGCCAATCACACAATAAAGAAAACAGAGGATAGCATTTATAAGCCCGTTTGAATAGCAAAGAATTTGTGCAAAACGTGCAATTATTCTGATTTACGCATATTAATGTTGAAACACAATGCGTTGCTTTATGGGATATTATTTTGGCTTGGAAAGTCTACAAAATATTAAGGCGAGATTTTATATTCTCCACCCACTTTAAAATAAAAAACATATAAAGCCTGATCCACACACTCTCCAAGAGACAATAGTAGTAGTTAATGCCCTCGCCTCTTATCGTCTTACCTCGCCTGGCCTCCCCGACGCTCCGTTCTGTGTCGGTTTTTTGCTAGAGCCAAAAGACATAAGGCGCGAGGTAACTGAATAAATTGAGAGTGGGGGTGGCTAGCACTCTTGCAACCTCCATTCGCTAGCAATCCTGCGAGGGCCGAGTGTGGAGCCGGGGTAATATCTCGGTTTACACGTATATTTTAGTGTTGACTGTGATAGACCACATCTTCATCAATCCACGTATTAATATAATTTTTTTTTAAATTCATTTTCTCTGTCAAGATCTTTGCAATAGAAAGCTGTGTGATATGGAACAGTGCAAAAAGGAACAGCTTAAGAGGTTGGATGAAATTGAAATGCTTGAGAAGGGGCACACCCTGGAATGTAGAAGCCATCTGCTGAACAGATTGGACGAGATCGAACTACGCCAGACAGACCTGCAGTCTGAGTTGTTTCACTACGAAGGCGATCGGCACAAATCTATGGAGCTGTACCCTTGCTCCCACGAAAGTTTGCCAAAACTATCATCGAAGCATGAAAGTTTACCTAAAGTGATAGCAAAGGCTGAAAGTCTTCCAAGACTCTCATCTAAACCCGACCAGTACCAATTACATCCTGAGTATTACTACACATGTGATCAGGGGCATCTGCACCATTATCCACAGTACTGTCCTCATGTAATGAAGATCAAGGTCGATGGGAAGCTTTAACATTGCCGTTGATGTCAATTTTATTACACCCTTGATATAACTATGACAGTTTATGTATTTATGTTTATAGACTACGTTTATTGAATATATGTATTGTTTCCTATCCAATAGGCCATCATTTATTAATATTAGTTTTTTATTATTGGACGCAATGTTCGTTCAAAACACACCATTCTCAACACTATGAGGATTTCCCAGACAGACGAATAAAGTAACCATCGCACGCTCAGCCTGATGTGCCTGACCATCACGCGCAGAAACGGTTTACAGTGTAAACCGTTTCTCAGACAATCAGTGTAAACTTTACACTGATTGTCTTTATTCAGTGATAGCTTCGCTTGCGTTAAAGTTATTTTTCCTTCTATCCATCTTACTTATTTTATATGTCCCTTTCTGTACCCCTAACAACGTGTTTGCACAAAATTTCACGATGTTGAGATCAGTTGAGTCGTTTCAGCGGGAAAACGTAACAAACAAGGTCAAGTCAAGAGGCATAGGCGTGTTAAACACCCACATTTTGCCAACTATAATTTGCTGCAACTTACGTAATCTCGTAATAGGGGCTAAGCCTATTGTCGTCAACTGGGCACTTTGGGAATTAGTGATAGGAAAATTGAGAGTATGTGTATTAAAAGGAATGAAAGTAAAGGAAGGTAATAAAAGGAATGGGATATAATTAATACCGATGAATGGGGAAGCGTAAGCTAGAACTCGAGCAGGTCAGGGTCGCATACCTGTAACTCGAACTGGCTGTTGTAAGGATTTTTTTTCGTTTATTGCCCATGGCCAGTATTACTAGCAGTAGTAACGCAGGTGATTTGTCACCCGTTTTGGTGCACCCATCGCACTACTGCCCAGGCCCAGTGCAGTGCTATGATGGGGATTTATTTTGCCCGTCTCCAGATTTATGAACATGGTACCCTAATAAGTCTGTAGTAGTAAAAGGCGCAAAAAAATCCCCATCGTACTACTGCACTAGGCGGTAGTATTAGCAACGGGTAAAACAAATAACGCGTGTTACTACTGCTAGTAGGTAATACGAGCTAGGGCACGCTACAGTTGTGGCGGTGAGACCTATTATGGAGGATTGGCTGGAGAGGCAACGTGGATACAACAGCGCCGCCAATTAACAGGACGATGCTGAGTAAATTATTTGTAACAAATGACTTTTTATCCTTTATTTTTCTTTGATCTAACCCTATATTGAGACAAAATTGTTCGTTCTACTAGTAGCCAATACACTTGCTTGATTTTCTTAATTTTTTGGCTTCGATCGATGCGCTGCAATAGGAACAACTAGAGAAGAATTAATTAGTTATTACTCTGATTTGCGCTTGATGTAGCAAATCCGAGTTAAGAAGAATCCAACTTGAGTTAAACCGAGTTAAGTTTAGCAAAACTTGAGTTACTCCAGAAAAAAATCGTTTATTGCCCGTGTTAGTGATGGGCAATAAACATTTTTTTTTATTCTAGTACCATTTTGCTATTACACAAATATGCAGTCCGGGGATTTATAGGAACGCAACACAATGTCTCGACGAATTTGGAAGACACTGCACATAATAAAATAAAACAACGTTTTGACTTCTTTAGGTTTGGAAAATTTTATGGAAACTGAGACTTTTGTCCTATGCCTATGCCAGGTGGTCACATTAACTTCACCTCCATCGATATACCTGTGGCAGCCATTTTAAGCGCAAATTTTTTTTTTGTAGGTACTCGTATGGCTCATAAACTTAATCTACAAGTTTAATGGTATGGCCATTATTTCATTGCCTTCTTAATTTCTTATTAGGGGTGCCACTTAAAATTATATCGATTTTTATTTTCGATTTAAACATCGAATCCCAGATTTGATATTTATCGAAATATCGCTTAAAAACATTGATATTTTTCACTATCGACAACTTTCCACTAGTCTACTATTACGTTTTTCCATTCAAACGCAGAATGTTTGCTGTCTTGATTTAGTATGTGTGAATGTAGAATGCGAGACCAGCTATTCTAATAGTGTAATAATAGTGATTTTCTACGCGTGTTACTTGAATAGAAATTGTACATCTAAGATAGTGGCGAGATGACAGACGAGTTATGTGTCTGTAAGTGAAACAAAAATGACAAATTAATATAAGTATTTTATTACACACCAGAATACTTCAAAACAGCAAAAGAAAGAAAGACAAAAATTTACTACTAGTCTTAGTCTACCTCTAATTCTATTTCTCTGTTGATGACACTATCTGTTACCTGTTCTAAGAAGTTATGAATAATTTATTTAAAATTAAAATCATTACAAAAATTTACCTTTGTTTTTATTGTAATTATTAGTCAATATTTTTTTTTTTAATAGATTCGACAAAAAATACAAAAATTCTATGTTTCTTTAGATAAGTATATCGATTTATCGAATAGAATAAATATTAATCCAAACATCGATTCCATCCGATTTATCAAATGGCAAACATCGAGTAAGTTCGATAGATCGATGTTAAGTGAATATCTCTATTTCTTATGTCAATTGTCAATGCAAAATGCAAATTGTCATCTCGTAATGTCAACGTGTGTTGTGCTCGAACAAAACAAATAATAAAAGAAAATTAATTAAAAAACATTTATTAGCTTATTGTGATAATATCACTTAAAGGGTATTCTATACTGACCATGGAAACCATTAATCAAAAAACCAAAAAAAAACCGACAAAATTGGAAGAAATGACAAAAGAACAGATTCGTCAAGCGATTATGAAGAAACGAGAATGTAATGCAAAAGCACAGCAAATCGTTGAAAGTCTCCTAGAACGCGGTGTTACAAATGAGTACTTGCTACAATGTCTCCCGGACATTAACCAAGCACATTTTGAAGATGTTTTCGAAGAGAGATCCATCATTCAACTTTGTGGGTATCCCATATGCCAGAAAACCATATCTGCGAAAGAAATACCTAAACAGAAGTATAGGATATCATTAAAAACGAATAAAGTGTATGACATAACTTCCAGAAAGAACTTTTGCAGTAACACTTGCTATAGTGCAGCTATGTTTGTGAAGAAACAAATGCTGACCAGTCCACTGTGGTTTAGGGAATATGAGAATATGCCAACATTTCATTTGTTTAAATGTGATATTATGGGTGGAATGGGAGAAGAAATTGATGTTACACTTGTGAACAGAGTCAAGATTTCAGATAAAAGACCCTTTACCTCAATAAATGATTTTGCTCAAGCAAGTCTTAAAGATGTGCCTGATGCTGCTTTAAACATGAATAGTAAACCTACAGGCGATAATTCTTGCAATGGTGGGAACTATGACATCTCCAAAGCACATGATGTGCAACCAAGTGAAAATATATCGCACATAAATAAACAGGAATATGAAAATAATTTGGAAAGTCTCCATGATGAAATACAAAATATAAGTATAAATGCGCCTACAAAATTAAATGAGCCTGTAAGTGCTAGGGTTATAGAAACAAATGTTACTAACAAAGTTATTGGATTGACAAACGAAGTTGAAAGTGAAACGCCTCAAGAAGCATCATCAATAAATACACTAACAGAGAAAGTCAACAAAAAAACCAACCGAAACCCTTTTAACATTGTTGGAGAAATTGTAGAAAAGCCTGAAAGGAAAGTAGATCCAATACTATCAGAAACTATCATTTCGAATACCTCTGAAGATAATAAAAACAATAAAAAGACAAAAGTCTTACAGAAAAAGCAACCATTAGTAACCGCATTGACTATTGAAGTAGAGAAGTGTCTAGCTGAATGGTTCACATTAGACACTATGCTACTATTATTTGGTAACGAAAAAGTTATAGAAATGGTGGCAGACAAAGGAGAATGTATTAAGGAATATTTAAATAATTATTCTAAAGGTATATTCTACAGTTCTAATGCTTATGACCAGTATCAAGCATTATGTAAAAAGCTAAACATGTTAGAATTGGAAGACAGAAAATATGACAGTGAAACATTAAGAAGGGAGACAAGACCGTTGCCAGATTACACAATGTTACAAGAAGAGAGTAAGAAAATGCAACTGAAAGTTAAAGCTTTCTTCTCTGGAGAAACTGATGTACCAGTACCAGAAGTAGAAGAAACTACACAACCTTTAGTCTCAAGTGAGGGAAACACAACAAACCTGCCTATAGTAGACAAAAACTCACAGAACGCTTTACGTAGAAGAATAGTATGTCAGCATTTGAACAAAGTATTACCAGATTTGTTGCGTTCTTTAGGTTTATTGAGCTTACAGATAAGTGCTGATGCCCGTTTATTAGTGAATACATTCAAGTTAAAAGCCAATAACATTATGTTTAAACCTATACAGTGGACTTTAATAGCCATCATATTTATTAAGTTGTTGTCTTTAAGAGACAAGAGGTTAGAGTATTTATTAGAACAGCCTATGGCATACAAACATATGCAGTTGTTGTTACTCAGTTATAAACAAGATGGTGGATATTTAGATAGACTAATATGCTGGCTCACAGATATAGATAGATTGTTGGATACAAATAATACACAATTAACTATAGAATGAATTAATTTCACTGTCTCTACTAGTAAATTTAAATATATGTTTTAGTGAAAATGTTTTGCCTTCTTTATTATTTATACTCATTGGTAGGAATATTATAGGAGTAACGAGAAAAAGAAGAGATAAAATTGCTCTTTTTGTCATATTAACGTAAACAGACAATTTTTTTTCTTGGACTACATGGATACGAGAGGAATCGAGAGCCTTGCTAGATTGTGCCTTTATTTTGATAGATCATTTCTATTTTAGGTCTGGTAGAGAATTAATAGCACCATCAGCTTGCTCCGAATATTCTCATAAAGAGTATCAAAACAACCACCCACCCAGTTAGTTTTTAGTAAAAAAATGTAAATAAATATTGTATTTTTATTTCATGATTTGTACCAGTCAACCACACTCAGAAAAGGCTAAAGTGACGGTTTTTACCTTTAACTTTTAACTGACTTAAGAAATACTTTCTTAGAACAGTTAAAAACCGGATGCAACAGATTGCGGAAGTTTCTCTCCCTGCAGAAGTTTCGAACAGAAATTACGTTTTGTTATATATTACGGTTGAGTTTGCAGTTCTCACTCACTTTCCAAAACAAAATTTTTAATTTAGCATCTCTCTTAGATTTTCATAGTTAGCAATATTCTTACTTGAAGGTCTTGATATATGATACATATAGATTTTATTGTTTTGGATATGGCAATAAAATAGTCTAGGTACCTATACTGTGTCTAGCTTTATAACTTCAATATGAACGAAGATAATTCAAAAATAAAACAATGTGAAGTAACTTAAATATAAACTTTATTAACAATTAACTTACTAAATTAGGATCTAAGATCGACAATGCAGCACCAACTAAATGCAATGAACCTGTTATCAACACAGACGGCCTATCGACCGATTTTCTTTTTTTTACACACACCAAGGCATCGGCCACACAGCCAGCGACAGTGATGTTTGTTTCATAACCTCTATGGAACTCCCGCCAAATGTCAGCATATTTCTGACACCTACCTATAAGTTCTTCTTCCTCTACTTTAGAATAATTGTCTTGATTTTTGCTTGTATGCCTGTAGGCAGTCGGAATAACGAAATATACAGAATTGAAACCTAAGTTTCGCAGGGGTTGTAGTAAAATTTCTGCATCTCTGTCGCCTGTTGCACTAAATATTAATGATATGTCATGTAATCTGAAAATAAAAGTAAAGTTTGCAAATTATATGACGAAAATATAGCGGAGGACATTTTGGAGCGGTTACATAGTATTATATATATGTACTTAATTTAAACAAAAATTAGTCCTCTGCCTTCTTTATAGTTAATGCAGAACTAAAACCAATATTTTCTTAAACCTTTTTGCCTGATATCAAAAAGAAAATTTTAAAATACACACCTATTAGTATCTCTGTACCACTGCGCACAGATTTCCATTGACTCCTTAGTGTGTGCTCCATCCAGGTAGAACTCTGCGTACTCAGCACTTACTACATGGTACCTCCCAGGCCACTTGCAAGATGTCAGCCCTTCCATAGTTTCTTTGGTCACACATTTTACTACAGGCTCTAAAAGTGCTGAAATCCTATTTTGAACGTTATGTACTTGCTTCTTTACGCCGTTTTTCCTGTGTGTCGCTTTAGTGATTCTCATCCATGCGTGTGCAAGTTGAATAGCTAGAGACGCGTTGGTTTGGTAAGCTTCTAAGTTGACAGGTAAATTAACCTTGTCGGTATTTGGGAATGTATAGGTTTTGTAGTCCGGAACCACTGTCAGAGGACACTGAAACATAAAAAAAGAGAATTTCAGAATTTTGGGGGACTTCTCATAGTTCACCCGCAATAGTAGTCTTGAGGGATATTTATGAAAATTGTTGAATGTTACTGTTTTTATTCCCACTGGATCTTTTTTATACATGCTCTATCTATTGCTAAGCGAACCAGGCGTTCAATATAAATGCTTTATTTCATAATTAAATAGATGAAAACTTTGAATAGTCTCCATTGACAAACTAATAGATGGTTGCGATCTCCTAAATTGAGACGCTTCTCGCCACCTGTTAACAAATAACGGAACTAATCTGTTGTTACTAGAATGTTCACCGTCATTCTAAAAAGAGATAATTTTTACACGATATTTCGGGAAAGTTCATGAACTTTCTATGGAGATAAGGTCACCGGTATAAAAAGGCGCCGGCATGCGATCAACCAGTACCAAGTGTGAAGAATAGCGAAGAGTACAAGCGAATATTAGTGACAATTATTGTTTACTGTGATTATTGTATTTATTGTGATTTATTTAAATAAAATTGTGTCTATTTCGTAACAAATTGGTGGATCAAAACCCCGGCTCTTAACAATACATACATAAACTCCCGCCTTTCTCCTTTTGGGGTAGGTAGAGACCAAAGCCCGTCACTTACTTCATTCCTTACATACCTCGTGAGCTTCCTCTACTATTATATTATTAAACCTTTTAAACAAGCCCGCCGGTTTTGGGTACTTTTGACTTGCCCCTTCTTGGGGCCTGATCTTCTAGTAATATTTGAATCGTTGAAAAATTAACGAATCAATTACAGTAATAAAACCAACCTTAAAACTTTTTGCGACGTTTCTTAAAACCTCCATGGCCTCGTTTGGCTGTGACACGGTATAAGCTTCACAGCCGAGCTTCATAATCCCTGCCTTAGCTGACGCAATCTCCGGTAGCGTGTTACCAAGTATACTCGTATGGTCCAATCCTAAAGCTGTTATACCTACGACAGGAACTTTTCTGAAAATATACAAGCATGTACTGAAATTAGAAATACTTCTGGTAAGAAAACCATTTCAAAACAATAAAAAAAACGCCATCTATTGAGGGATAGGAGTACTAATATTTTAAAATAAGAACTAATACCCTTTGCCTATCTGCTATTAATATTCTTTGTTTATTGTAAATAATACTAGCAGCGAACCACTTTACCTTGCTTGTTATTTCCTAGAAAAAATTTAATCAAAAATAGGTAAAGAGTGAATTTCGGTTTCACAGTTGTAATGGCGGTTACATGGTTTCTCCATGTAACCGCCATCACGAGCGATAGAACTGTAAAGCTCCTTCGTAGATTTCGTGAATAACGGAATGCTGAAAATTTTAGGTAAAGGCGAAATGTTTAAATTAGAAACTGAGAATATGGACTTTATAATATACCGATATCCTAACTAAGATAAACAATCTTAGCTAGGATATCGGTAAATTATAAAATTTGTGAATTATTGAAATTAATTGTGTCTATTTTTGTAATTTTTTATTTTTTTTATGGAAACGAGCAGATGTGTCATCTGATGGTAAGTGACTACCTCCGCCCATGGGTACCTGCAACTCAAGAGTCACAAGTGCGTGGCCGGCCTTTAAGGTGGGAGTAGGGGAAGGGGTGAAGGAGGGCGAGAGAAGGGAAGAGCGAAGAGTTAGGGCCTCCGGTAACGTCACTCACTCGGCGGAAAGCAATGTAAGCATTACTTCACTGCCGGTTTAAAACATTTCAAAGAACTATTTATTAGTAAAGGGACAACAGTAGATGAGTTGTTAGTCAAAAGTGGTTAGGAGGAGTCTTTTTAAAAACTGTTCCTTGACTCCTACTGATTCGTTGGGTGGGAGTTGGGGAAGGAGGGGAAGAGTGGGAGAGGGAAGGGTTAGGGCCTCCGGTAACCTCACTCACTCGGCGAAATACAATGCAAGCATTGTAATAACATTGTAACTACTCAACAGATCATTATAAAAATTTAGATTTTAGTGTATTTTTTCTTAGTTGTCTTATTTAGTAAACAAATATGGCGTAGGGCCCGTTAAAGTGGGCCGTGGTAGACTGCGGCTTGGCTGTTCTATGGCATTGCCGATGTCCATGGGCGGCGGTTACCATCTACCATCAGGTGTACACACCGGCTCGTCAGTCGCCATAGACAATTAAAAACAAAATCCGGGCGGAGTTCGGTCTCGTCTCTTAAAATTCGGTCAAGGCCGTATCGGTCGAATTGATCCAGTCACATCGTAAACCTATGCCTGGCTAAACAATGTTGTCTTTTAAGAGTTGTGACTTGTCTATGTTGTAAAAAGTATTTATGGAAGAAAGTTCCTTATCGGAGATTACACTTTAGAGGGTGGCGGATCGGAAAAAAGTGTTAGCGCAACGAAAATGCTGACCGCCAGTTGATTTATTGACGCCATCAGTGGATTCTGCGCGATGTTACTGTTGTATACTAATTATCCATATATTAGTTCAGGTAACTTTCACAGATGGCGCAATTTTAATTTTACGAGTTTTATAAAATTTACTATACCTATATTGATACAATTTATTCAATCCATTAAATACATTTGTATATAGGGAAAGGAACTTCGTTCAAGTGGATGTCACAAAGACATACATTTTGTTGTCTTCTTAAACTCCTTTTAAATTTGTTTTAAATGGTTCAAAACTTTAAACGATTTTAATAAACACTTTGAAATTAGAAGATTTTGTTATAAACTTAATATAAATATACTGAAATAAATGATCAGAAACTGTACCTTAATACATTAGTGTAATCGACAATTCCGCCGATGCCCACTTCCACCAGCGCCACGTCCACTTTTTCCTTGAGGAAAACGTTGAACGCCATCACTGTTAGGAACGCAAAGTACTTTGGCATGTCGTCTGGATGTGCCTTTAAAGAAAAAACTATATTAATATTATGAATGCGAAAGTAACTCTATCAGTCTGTTACGCATTATCGCCTTAACTACTCTACCTTGAAATTTTGCATACACGTTGTCAAGGACATAGATAGGGAGGTACCCTCATCCAAAAAAAAAGGAGTGTTCTCGAGGAATAGAAAAATAATTTAATAAATTCATAATAATTTAAAAATATTATATATATACTATCATATTTCAAACTAGCTGTTCGGCTTCATATATATATTTTGCGCGGTACCCTAATTATTTTTCCAAAACAAAAGTACCTTAAGTTACTCCTTATACCACTAGCTATCTGCCAGTGAAAGTCCCGTGGAAATCGGTCCACCCGTTCAGGAGATTAGCCGGAACAAACAGACAGACAAAAATATTAAAAATTGATTTTTGTACCGTACAGTGATTTACGTACCGTGTACTGTAAACATTTGGATACATTTAGTAAAATGCTGTTATTATGACATTACAAACAGACACTTCAATTTATTTATTTGTATAGAATAAGCCAATATTCCACAACAGTGTTAAGAACCTAGACTCTAGCCCTAGATTCTTTTTAGATCTAGAAATAAAATCAAAATCAACTTTTTAAATTTTGAACTGTTTTATTACAGAAATATCCACATTAAGAAGAATAGAAAAATACTCGAATAATTATTATCCAATGCCGAAATCGAACACACAATGCAACACTTAAGTCAATATCAATGTTGCCCCTTGCAAAAAATACAACAGCGTGAATTCGAAATTCAATTATTCACGCAGAAAAATGTTTCTCATATCACCTTACTACTATCCAATAAGTCGTAGACTTGATGAAAGTACTGGGCGAATTTATCCTCAGATATAACTCTTCCGTCGAGGCGGATGCGCTCGCGCACGGCCACCAGGTGGGGCGACGAATAGAACCCTGTGCGGAATCCATGGTGACGTAGTATCGACTCGCACATTGCGCTTGTTGAACCCTGGAAGTACATGTATTATTTATTTACCAAGACGGTACGACGGTACGGACCAACCCCAAAAATTAAAAACAAAAAATCAAAACCCCCATGATACCTCATATTTTACACAAATTTCCTTACAAATCCGCAGTAACGTGATCTTTCAATACAGACTTTTAATGGAAATTTTGCTGATTTAGTAGTAAGTTATGGGAGCAGTAACTGGCAGTACATCGACTGTAATCTTTACTTCATTTTTATCTTCACAGTATTAAGTAGGTAAAAGTGTAGCAGGTGTATTAAAGGTGGAAACAATTGTGTAAATAACCTGAAGTCACCAAAAATGTGGTACAGGCAATACTGATCGTTACCGACGAAATAAATAGTAATAAAAGCTGTAACTCTGTATTAACGAGTTCTTGTGTTCAATACTAAAAATCATAATACTTTTTTTTACACATCAGACGTTTTCCTGTTTCTATTTTCAATTTTGTTCGTGATCGTTTTCATACCACAGACACAAGCACTCTGGTACCTACAGTTATTTCTATTTTGTAGTATTTGCCAAAACTATTAATAACTTTTTTTTTCTAAAAACCTACTTAGTATTATTAATTGGTATATTCTCAAATATAGATAAAATTGTCACGCTACTGTCACGTTGGTAATAACTCCACCCCTGTCTGCAAACAATTACGATGCAATTATCATCCGCATGTTTGTAGATTGTTTGAAGTAGTAGTTAGAATATATGAGTTATGTATGTAACATTACAAACGTTAAACATAGCAACACATAGCTAGTTCAAAATCGGCCATTTAGCGTAAATTCTACTGATGATATAAAGCTGAAGAGTATTTACGCAGCTCCCCCCCCCCCCCTCCCCCCTTTTTCCACTTTTGATAGGGAACGACTACGACTCTTAGGAGTAGGAGACGCTTCCAATCGCTCCTAATAGGAGCGAGGCAGTGACCACAAACGGGGGTTAAACTGCAGGCGGAACCTATACATATATAACCCACAAGGAAATACTGCACAATGAAAATATTCCCCTATAGCGAGGGATTTCCTCATCTGCCTTTTTTTTTAAACCTAGTTACAGGGCAACTCCTGTTAGGGCACGCCACGATTATGGCGTTAAGGCCCGTAATGAAGGATTGGCTGGAGAGGCGACATCTCTCTCCTACCGAATGACGCAGGTACTCAGCGGACACGGAGAGCTGCTCCGGGAAGTACCTTTGTCGCATAGGCCGGGAGACATAGTCTATGTGCCACCATTGCGGAGGCTGCCGCGAGGATACCGCACTTGGTGAATGCTCTGCATAGGCGCAGCAGCGTGCCGACCTTGCGGCGGTTATTTATATGGGTAGCCTCTCACTGGAGACCATGGTTAGTTAGATTAGTATGGTCCAGAGCGAGTGTGCAAAGGGATTCCGCTACTTCGTCCTGTAAAGTCATTATGCATGCCAAAGAAGCGGCGGAGAGGGAACGGGAGAGAACTAGCACTCCTTCGTCCCGCAAATGACGCACCAGGCATCGGAAAGTGCAAAACCATCGCCGGCATCTTGCTTGAAGCGAATAGGACGGCTGTATGTCGCTCTAGCAGAAGCACGCCCGAGACGGAAATAGAGGGGATAGGTAGTGGTAATGAGGTCGCCTCGCTCAACAGGTGGCCAAGTCTGCTGAAGTTTATAGGGATTTCCTTTCTAGGGTACATTTGAAACCCCGGCAATACCATAATTGGCTATGGCTCCTGAAATACAGTTCCTTACTAGCACAGGGGCCAGGGATTCAGATAACTGTAACACAAACAAATGTCAATAAAGATATTCATAATTATTACCATTTGGCCTCGGTGAGGTGACGACCGGTGGGGGTTTCCACACCAAAAACAAAGAAAAAAGGGCATCAATTGCTAGTTCAGAGTTCAGTTCAAAGTAATACCTTACCTTTCCTTTCGTGCCCGCAACATGTATCACAGATAATTCATCCAACTTCGTCAGACTCACACCAGTTCTTGACAAATAATTCTGCATGTCGTGTAAATTTGTACATCTCTGAAAAAGATAAAATCTTTGGTGACGACTAAATAATTAATCAACATGTATCAATAATTAATCAACTGTAACATCAATCTATTTTTGTTGGTCTGAATTCGTAACAAATTACTTTCGTCCATTGGGTAACCTAAACCTTCTTCATGAATCATTTCGTCTTTTAGTGAAAACAACATTAAAATCCGTTGCCTAGTTTAAAGGTTGCATCGTTAGTTAGTGGTCAATACTGTCGATTCGAAGCAATTCAAGGCCAATTGCTCTTGAAGTTTCGCAATCATTTTTCTTTATAAAGTGCCAATAAGAGTGCACGATTTAATTTAAAAATAAAACGCATGTTTTTTTGAGAGAGTGATGATATTTTTATTGGATTGAAAAGTAGACTTGTTTCGATTATGTATGGAATGAAATATCCGGCATATGGCCCCCTCGGCTGTGAACACAGGCTCTTGCTCTTTTCATGAAATTTTAGATGAGATTTTGACAAAGATGTGACTCTATCTCACCGATGACGCGTTGGATCTCGGCTTTGAGCTCAGGAATTGTTTGTGGTTAATTCACGTAGACCTGAGATTTCAAAAAACCCAAAGAAAGAAATCGCACGGCGTTAAATCGCACGATTTTGGTGGCCAATTGACATCTGAATTTCGGGAGATGATTCGGTCTGGAAACCGTTGCTTCGATAAATCGATTGTTCCGTGCGCGGTGTGGCAGGTGGCGACATCCTGCTGAAACCACATGTCGTTCAGATCCATACCAACCAATTGAGGCTACAAGAACTCCGTTAGCATGTTCCCGTAACGAATGCCATTCACAGTCACTGCATTTTTGTAATGGGTTTTCACAATGATAACGGGTTGTTCAGTTGTGTAGCGCTCATTTTTTAATAATCGGAACAATCGTTGATGCCAGCTGTCGAATATCAGAGCTGCAACCTCCAAAGAAAAAAAATGGCGTGAAATTTAAATCGTGCACTCTTATTGAGACACCTTTATAAGTACAATAAATACAATATAACCAGCATGGCGAACTACTCATTTAAACGAATTATGCATGCTATGACGCAAGTTGACAAACCACAACGAGATGACATTTTTTATTTAATATAATAATGAGCAATCATGTATTTACCTACTCCACAAGCCAATTTATATAATAGGTTTTGTCAAGAATTTTTAAGGCAGCTAATTATCCACGTCACGCTATGCAAAACAATGAGCAGGTTATGTGAATGTAGTTGTACTGTGTTAAGCAGGCGTAATTGCCTGATGGCCGTGGATAAATGATTACCTATGCAAATGATTTTTACTAAGAATAAAATCTGGCAAAGTTATAAGTTTCTTTTTTGAAGTGAAAACTTCTTTAGGCACGTTGTGCACTTTTGCTATGGCAAAAAAAGCACTGAACTTGCACCGGCACGCTAATAATATATAGATAGATAGATAACACTTTATTTGTACTAGACATGTGTAGTTCCGGAGCGTAATTGTTCCTGGAACTATGTCCGCAGTCGGAACTATGTCAGATCTTTCCGACTTGCTCAACCTAATAGTTCTAGTTCCACAGTTCTTCGGAACGATCACGCGGATTGAAGGAGCGGCCGGAGCGGTATTGAATGGTGGAACGAATAACGAACTGTCCGTGTGACGTAAGTCGCGAGCGTTGCGCTCCGGGCCGACATCCCCTACTTTTGTTCCGTGCAAGGGTGTATTTTGAAAAGCAGGACTTACTTTTATGGACAGAAGGCAACGATTGAAGGCATCAAAGGTGCCTGAGCTACTTTTTATGTTAGCAATTATAAATAAAATACCTATATATAATATTATATGTATTATGATGTACAAATTTAAATATTACTTAATTATGTATATATACTGTCAATAGATTTTCAAAGACCCAGCCAATACATTAATTTAAAATATTTTAAGTCTAAATAAACAATATCATTGTTTACAACCATGTATGTCCGAGGAACTGTCTGAACCGAAATAATACTGTTAACTACAATGTCCGGATAAAACTAAGGAACTAGATAGTTCCTCGGACATGTTTCCTGGAACTAGTTCCGACAAGGAAAGGAACCGTTCCAGGTTCAATCCCATGTCGGACATGGTTTGCGCATGTCTAATTTGTACACCAGTCTTACAGTAGAATTATCATACATACAGATAATGTACAAAGGGCGGCCTTATTGCAAAATGCAATCTCTTCCAGGCAACCTTAGGATGGATCAATGTGTTTCGGAGAGACAGTTGTAGTTGGAGGTGCATTTCAATTTTTTTATGAAAAACTATATTTACTATAACTAAATCAATATGAAAATATACAGATATCCTGTATATTTAGTCTACTTATGCATACTAATATAAAACATACATAAACATATAATATTTACCTAAGTCTATCATATAACAAACATACATATATACATATTTTAATTTGCACTTAACATACTTTAATAAGGAAATAAACTAATGTGATAAATAATATTCATGAACTATTTTCTTAAAAATTGTTATTGATTGCGCTCGCCTAATGGTGACTGGCAACGCATCCCACAAACGTACAGCCTCAACAGTAAAGGATAGGTCATAAAATTTTGTGGAATGTAGTGGCATCTCCAGTCTCAAATCCTCTGATGACCTCAGAGATTTTTCATAAGTATCATGAAGGAACTTGAACCGTTCTTTGAAATAAAAAGGGGCCTTAGGATTGAATTAGATATTGTAAAGAAAACTGAGTATGTGAGTATACATACATAGATCCACTAGAAGGCGCTAATCTAAACATTCGAGTTCTGTCAGCTCCTTATTAATCAATCTTTCAAAATATAATTAGTTCAATAAAGTACTTATTGTGTGCGCAATTCATATGATAAAAAAAAAAACATAATTGTAATTAAGGTGAATATTTATAACGCCTATAGTGCTCAATAGCGAAAACCATTATTCAAAATTTCGTCCGAACGTACGTCAGTTTGATGGATGCCACTAGTAGATGGCATCACTTTCTTCAAAAATGAACACTTCTGATCGGCAACTCACAATTACTTATTAAAAATTTTTTAAGTGAAAACTTCTTTAGGCACGTTGGGCAATTTTGGTATGGGGAAAAAGCACTGAACTCGCGTGACCGTCACGCTCAGATGACAGATATGTCAGTTATGTTTTCACTTCTGACGTGCAGTCCTACGACTGACAGTTTTTATTTTTTTATTGTATAGGCGGCAAACGAGCAGACGCGTCACCTGATGGTAAATGACTACCGCCGCCCATGGGCACCTGCAACTCAAGAGTCACAAGTGCGTTACCAGCCTTTAAGGTGGGAGTAAGGGAAGGGTGGAAGAGGGACGAGGGAATTAGGCGAAAAGCAATGCAAACATTGCTTCACTGCCGTTTTCTGTGAGGCCGTGGTATCACTCCGGTAGAGCCGGCCGGTATGTGCCGAAGCATGGCTCTCGCACGAGAAGTTCCGTCCAAGTGAAGAAATGTAACTCAGTTTTTGCGTTGTTTAATTCTGCAAATATACCATTGATGACATGACTAAGTGCTCCAGGTACCATAAGGGTATGAGGTTTTGAAGCACTTTTAATAAGCGAACAAATGAAGATATTTTAAATATCACCACATGAACGTGTATTACGACAACTTCGAAAGAGTATGAGTTTTTCATTGTAAGTATTACTGTTGGTTAGTGTGCATTAATGAGTCCAAAACTAAAGCAGTATCTATATAAGAGTTGTAATCATCATTCTTAGGATTGTCGGGGAAGTATCTCCATCCTACAGAGGACCCCAGATGAACAGTAGGTATTCTTGTATAAAGGTGGCCTCCCACGATCCGTGATATTACGGACAGACGCGGACAGCCCTCACCGATACACCGCTGCACCGTGGAAAGAGTAGGGTCCATAAAAGCGCAGAAGCGTCTGTAACGGTGCGTAGAATCCGCTGCGCGTCATTAAAAATGCAAAGTCAAAGATAACGCTAACGGCTCTTGTGGTATATTTAGTAGAAGTTTTGACTTGCTCGTCTGTGTTTATACGAACGACCACGGATCCCAGCGTACGAGTACGCACCGCACCTTTGAAATTACTGACTCAACAGTGGATCTGACGCGTCCGCGTCTGTGTGTAATATCACGGACCGTTGGAAAACCACTTACTAAGAAAGGCCGTCACAGGTCGATGATAAAGTTGACAGTTCGTGATGTAAGCATGTTGTCTACTACGACAGGTACGAACTAGAATAGCGGACAATAAAAGGAGGTGAATGTTGCTACTGAAGGGGTAATGGTTTGTGTATAGGAGACGAATTGACGAGCAGATATACAAACATCTCGCTGTGATTGGTCAATTCTTACACATGATTAAGCGGAGAGGAGATTGCAATTAGATAAACTGCTGCTTAGAACCCATGTTTCTGCTGATTACTATTGTGTACACAACAAACTGACAGACACTTTCACAATTGACCAAATGAATTAGGTGTTTGCCAAAAAAGTTTGGGGTATAAATATTTGTTGACGTTTATTCATGCCGGTTGCCATTAATGGTGTTGATAAACTGACGTTAAATGGTAGGTTTCCTTACTTCATTAATATTTAATTTTTATGTCACTAACACTAACATTATGTAACTAACACTAACATTAGTAAGTATATATGATTACGCACCAGAATCTTCTTCTTCTTAACCATCCCTTAAATGATACAGGTAAAAATGGTTGATGAGATATGTAACTTACATAATGTTGTTTGAGTACACCAACATGCAAGATACTCATCACAAAACTAACAGTTACCTGGTGGTGTTCAGCTACAGTGTTACTTACTTGACCGGTTCTTATCTCCTTCCTGATCTGTTCTATACTGGCCTTGTTTGATTGCAACAAGTTCAGTTTACACACAGCATCCTGAAATAGATCATTACTTTAATTAACTTACTTACTTACTACTTACTTGTTAATAAATCGACTCTTATTAATATAGTCAGGCATAAAGTGTTTATTTTGAAATCAAATGGTTTTGAATGGCTTCTTTTCCTTGGACAGGTGCTAGCTCTAGGGTGATGGCAAAAAAAAATTATATAAATAATTATTGGCAAACCAACACACCTGGCAAAACATGCCAGCCTCGGTGGCAATGCAAGTTACGCAGAGGGTGATTGGATGCGAGATATCGAACGATCGTGAGTCGATTGCTACAATGGAGCCAATATTAATATTTTTAACACTGATATAGCTTGTGCAGTTCGTTCGCTGCCGAACTCGAAAGCAGCGAGACCGAACGCACTGCACAACTTTTGGTTTTTTTTTATATTATAGGGGGCAAACGAGCAGACGGATCACCTGATGGTAAGTGACTACCGTCGCCTATGGATACCTGCAACTCAAGAGTCACAAGTGCGTTGCCGGCCGGTCGTATCGGTCCGGAAATACCGCAGGCGACAATTTGTTCCAAAGATTGGTTGTGCGAGGCAAAAAATTACTAGAAAACCGCACAGTGGTGGATTGCCAATTATCCAGGTGATGGGGATGAAAGTTTTGTCGCGTTGAACGGTGGCGAAACGTTGCGGCCGGTATAAGTCCGAACAATTCTTCGGAGAACTCCCCATGATACATGCGATAGAGAATGCAGAGTGAGGCTACATCTCTACGCAGCGCCAAGGGGTCAAGCTAATCTGAAATATCCTGGCAATCGATGATTCGAGTCGCTCTCCGTTGAATGCGGTCATGAGAGAGAAGCTGGTACTGGGGTGCTCCTGCATAGATATGAGAACAGTATTCCATATGCGTCCGAACCTGCGCCTTATAAAGTTGTAGGCGGTGAGCCGGGGTGAAATACTGTCTCGATCTGTTGAGCACATCAAGTTTCTTCGAGGCTAATTTGGCCTTACCCTCCAAGTGACCGCGGAACTGGACTTCGCTCGATATATCGACGCCAAGGATTCCGATGCTGGCTGTGGCAGTCAGGGAAGTGCTTTCAAAGCACAATGTTAAAGTTAAAGTTCACTCCGTAGCTCACATGTACGTTAGGCATCCAAATTTCAATCATGCTTAGAATCAGGTTTGCTTCCAACTTTTATGACCACAGGCATAACTCACCTGCTCCATAAGTCTGGTAGTGCCAGCATCCCAAAAACTACAGATCAATAACGTGTGTACCAACAGTTTATAAATTGCTAATGTTCATTCTGAGCGTAAAGATAACATCTCATATCACCAAGAACACCATTATGGCTTATAATCTCAGAATCTCAGTGGGATCCGCGACACTAATGATCTCCTTGTACTTGACACGATTATTAACCAACAAGTTCGCCGTAACCGAAAGGATTTGGCGACATGTTGGATAGATTATAAAAAGGCCTATGACTCTGTACCGCATACCGGGGCTCTTGCGGGGATGGAGTTGTACATGGTTTATGGAATGGAACTGTCAGATTCCACACACCCTAGATGTCATTCAGTCAACGATTCTTACAAGTATTGAGGTATGGTAACAGTCGTTAGGTGTAAATGAATTATCTATAAAGCAATTGTTAAAGGAATGCTTCTTTGGCCGCCTGAAAAAAGTCTTTTGTTAGGTAGTAATAAAGTATGGGCCATAAAGATTGGGTCATACAAGTTCTAACCAAACTGGACTCATACTGAACTAAATGACTTGGATAGAAGAGTACACTGCTTCGGTCATGAGATTGTATATCCCGCAGAAATGTGAGGGTAGTGCTTTTTAAATGCCAAGACCCTCCATAATCGCGAGGTATGCAACCTTAGAGATTACGTCCTCTCCATTGACATGATGTTCATCGGGGTGTGGTGGCACAACGGACTCACCCTGCTTGCTCTAGCAATGCATTTTTAGTGTGGCTAAATTAATTGCTTTTCGACACTTTTTATAAGATGTAGTGTTAACTAGTTGCTTCAACATTAAACTATTTAAATTCAAAAACGAAAAGTAAAATATTATTTTTTGACTTACTAAAAAAATACAACACCTACCTACTTATATTTAATAAAAAATTATTAGTAGTCTTTAAGTACTTTTCCTATAATTGTAAGTAAGAAAGAAAAGCAGGATGGAGACCCTGATCACAGTAGAAACATAACAAGAGATTATTTTGCCTTAAATCTATAAAGTGGACATATTTTTTTATTAAAGAGCTCGAATTTAACAGAGATTACTATTGTGCCCAACAATAATGTATAAAGAATGGATGAAATAAATATAATATCATTTATTTTAGAACTCACCGCTATTGATCTATAATTATAAATACTGTAAGCTTTAATCATTTTAAAATGGCAAAAATATCTTGTAATCATAATAATCCACTATTTCAGAAAATTTTCAACACTATAATCAGAAAAAAAGAAAAGAAATTTAGTATATTAATGAGTTGAATGTTTACAAACATACAGGTAACTAAATCTAACTAACATTTAACTTGTTTTAATTCGACTGATAAGCAATATCACTAATCAGGAACTATTATTGTTAAGAGTGAATTGGATATTGCAAAAATTATAACAAGATTACAAGTTGCTTCGTTAATTTTTCCTAGTTCAAATTATATTGGAATGATTTCTAAATTTTAATAATACAGTATAGGCACAACTTAAAATAAGTATGAAAATTTTCGTACCTCATAACTCTTTTTACACGAAGACATCCTGACAGCTACACTACTGGCTAAATAACTACGGAATAAATTGACCCTGTTCATAGGCACGTCACTGATGACTAGCAACAACTTTAATCAAACAGTCTAACAACGCAATTCTATTGCAATACGAGAAAAAAAATGTAACCTCGACCAGACTAGCGGACGTATCAATTCACATGGTGTTTTTGTCGAACTGTTTCTATTTATCAATGAGGTGTAAGACATTTGACCCCTCATATTAGCTATTGTCATAATATTTAACCGAACACAACTGGTAATTAGCTGATAATCGCTTCCTGGAATAATCAAAATTACATAAACATAACCTCAACTTCGATGACATGTGAAATTGACAGCTAATTGATGGTTTATGGCAAAAGGCAACCACAGAGTACTGTAAAAGCAACTGACAACTACAGAAGTTGTCAGTTGCCTTCAGTGCCAGTGCCAACCGTACTATTTAAATCGTATTTTTTTTTTATATACGACCTTTTTGGATACCCTCTGCTCGTTTGCCCCTTATAATATAAAAAAAAAAACAATGAAAAAAATGTTTATTTACCAACACAGAGTTTTTAACTTATCAATAGAGTTTTTTATCATAAAAAGCTACAATTTCAGAAAGTTTCAGATTTCTAGGTACGTTCCTTTCAAAGTTATTACATGTTAAAAAAACGCACTTTTTTAAATTTGACCGTCATTTGCTGTTAAACAAAAGCACTTAGCAACTTTGAACTGATTTCATTTTTGAAAACAACATCATTGAAAACAAAAAAGCTTTAGGCAGATATGACGAAAAACGTACTGGAAACGAGATATCCCACGAAATGTAAAAAAAAGTATTTTTTTTTCGTTAAACTAATGACGCCCCACTTGCCCAGACTACTGGTATCGAAATTCTTAATCAGCTCGTTTTTTTACTATTTATCCAAAAATTCAAATGCGTGGTATGGTAATCGAAATGTCCATTTTTGATCATTAAACAGCTAGATTGATTGCGCCACAAGTTCATGTAGTCACTGAAAGACTTACCTAACTAACGGAAGCATTGCTAAGCTAATATTATTACTATTTAGTAATAAATAAATATACTTAAACTTACTAAAACTAACCCGTTTTGTTGTCTACCTTTTGTTAGAGGTATTGCCGTTAAAGGCACTTTTAAATGTGTACCTATAATACTTATTATGATATTGAAAATGCAAGTAGTAGCCAAAAACAGAAAGATGAAGTAAAAAAATTATTTTTATAATAATTTTTAAAAAGTTTCAACTCTTTCTGAAGTAAAAATAAGTGTAGGTTACCTACTGGTGTCACCAGTCTGGTGATACCCGTAGGTACCTACCAAGTGTTTGTATACCTACTCTTTGGAACCTACTGGCCAAAGAGCATACAAACACTACTGGCAGTGTTTACATTAAAATATAAAAAAGATGTTTTTATTAAAATAATAGTTATATGTCAGTCTATACAGTTAATGTCAAACACGAATTTACTTTCCCAAAAAGCTTACTTTCTTAAATATTACTAAACTAGTATCAAATCCTTATTTGTAAAACTATTTTTTAGACCAAGATGACCGAAACCGATAGCACGAAACGACCACTGCAAATGCCCGTCAGATTTATACCATATCTTGAGAAATATAGAATTTATAAGTTGTTCAAGGTACCTTTTTTGTAATGTAAATTTCAAGTTGGTTAAATAAGACATGCCCGTTTCCATATGGTTAGGTATAGAAACAGGCAAAGCGTCCAGTGCGTGCTAATCTAGTGTCATCATCTGGAGACACTACTCTCGATGTACATCATCGCTTACTACTATAAGTATTTTATCAAATCTATGGTGTGAAAATAATCAGAGGGTATCTAGACAATCTAAAGTTACAGATATTTTATTAATTAGCATGATAGCTTTCTAAGTACCTTTGTTAATCTATGTTAGTACCTAAGTACCTTTTATAGACACAAACATAACAAATGCTGTGATTGTAACATAACAATGCAGTTTTAAAATAATAAAATAATGTTTTTTTTTTAATAATAATAACTCCATACATCTCACACACGGCCGTCTGATCCCAAACTAGGCAGAGCCTGGTAACCAGACTGCTGATAAACATACTTATATATTTCTAAATACATAAGTACATATTATAGATAAATTACACCCAGACACAGAACAAATTATCGTGCTCATCACACAATTATTTGTCCTGGGTGGGAATCGAACCTACGACCTCTGGCTTAGCAGTCAGGGTCACTAACCACTAGACCAACAAACGATGATGTACAGCGAGAGTAGTGTCTCCAGATGATGACACCAGATTGGCACGCACTAGACGCTTTGCCTGTTTCTATACCTAACCATATGGAAATGGGCATGTCTTACAACAGATTGTAACAAATGATTGGATCATATATAAGTTTCATAGAAAAACCATTTTTAGATTTTTGTTTTTCGTTGTAATTAAAAAGTTATATCTAATCTAAAATAAAGTTTGAACCCTTGTTTCGAAAACACGCCGACAGGTCCCGAACAAAACAGCGCGCCTGTTACGTCATGATGTTAATTTCTACTCATTCTGCTCTGAGAACACAGCTGATGCCGTGTTTTGACAATGTAAAAGACGTTGACACTGTCACGGTAATATTATCTATCCAGTATTCTATCTTCAAAAAAAAGGTCGATAACTCGGAAAGCGAGTCATGCCTACGTGTCTCAAGCTCGGTAGTGTCGGTACACAACCAGTCGCGAACCGCAATGACAAACGAACGGTGTAATGCTGTTGTATGCAGTAAGCTTGCGATTTGTGTATTTGATTGAAATAAGTACAAGTGCTTGGGTACTTAATAAAGCTTTTTGTACGTCTCAGTCGATGTGCAAATATTTTTCAGTCTTAAATAAGGATGTTTTTTTAATTAAATTTATCGACTAATCAAAAAAACAACATGTATTTTTATTGAACACTTTTATTTTATTCACAGCAAATTTCATTAAAAACATATATATATATATATTATAATATTTATAATCAGAAAACCAAACACAAAAGAAACTGCAGGCGGGCACCCTTTTCGCGTGTTTACGTACCGCGCGGTTGTAGGTAATTATTTCAAGGACAACGCTGAGTCACAATACCGGATAGATAATATTACCGTGACACTGTACATCTTTATTTTTAAAATTTTATCAATTTCAAATTGATTATAAATCAGTTAAAAAAAAACTGACTCGCGCACCAAGGGTTCGGGATGGATGTAATTAAAGATAGTTTTAAAATACATTAAAAAATGATAGGTAGGTACCTATATAAATATATTTTTCAACAACCTAACTAATTAGTATTTTCCAGGATATGGTAAGGGACTTGATAATCAATTTGCCAAGAGATCACATCAAACACCTGAAGATATACCTGTCCCATCATGTGTATAGCAACAAGGACGTAGACAGGATTATGTTGCTCATCGAACCTAAACTAGTATTTGGTAATAACATTGTTAAAAAAGGGTCTTTCAAATAGAGCGGGTCGATGTTAATCATCCGTGCGGCCATTTTGTTTTGGCGGCATCTGTCAAATCTGTTTTTTCTTATTCAGTCACTGATGCCAAATCACCTTGGCAAGTTACAGGGTTGAGCAGCATGTGCAAATGATAAAACTTTACTATCAAAATGAGTGTTCTTTAGTGCAAACGTTGCGCGCATTGTGCCCATTTTACGGCAGACGCGGTGGCCCTTGAAAGTCTACTCTCCAAGGATTGGTGACCAAATTTGAGACGACCGGTTCGTAAACAACCAACCAACACCTTTACGTCAAAGGAACGCCATATCGGCCGAGAACATCGCCGCTGTACGTGAGAATGTTCAGGAGACTCCGAGGCAGTCGATTTCTCGCCGTGCACAAGAACTCGGCCTTTCGCAAACTTCAACTTGGAGAATTTTGCGTCGGGACTTGGGCCTGCATCCGTGCAATATCCAACTGACCCAAGAGCTCAAAGTGAATGACCATAGACAACGGATTTTGGATGAATGGTTTTGTTAATAAGCAAAATTGCCGTATATGGGATGACCACAACCCACATGAGGTTCACCAGGTGACAATGCATCCACAAAAAGTTACTGTTTGGTGCGGATTTTGGTCTGGCGGCGTCATTGGTCCGTACTTCTTCGAAAACGACGTAGGCGAGGCCATCACCGTCAACGGCGAGCGCTACAGATCAATGATAAACAATTTCTTTTGGCTTGAATTGAACAATATGGACGTGAACGACATGTGGTTCCAGCAAGATGGCGCTACATGCCACACAGCGAACGACACAATGGACATTCTGCATGAACGGTTTGAGGGTAGGGTTATCTCTCGCAGAGGTGACGTGAATTGGCTACCAAGATCGTGTGATTTGACTCCGCTAGACTTTTTCTTGTGGGGTATTCTGAAGTCGCAGGTCTATGCCAATAAGCCACAATTGACCGTTGCCCTGAAAGCCAACATAACGCAGGCCATCGCCCAGATTCAGCCGGATCTATGCAGCAGAGTCATTAAAAATTGGACCTCTCGGATTCGTGCCACCATACGAAGCCGCGGCGGACATTTGAACGATGTCATATTCCACCCATAATGGCATAAATGGGCCTTTCAAATAAAAAATAAACTTCTTTAATATCTCACACACATCTTGTTTTATTCAATTTTAACATCGACCCGTCCTTGTTGAAAGACCCTTTACTTACAAACACATGACATCTGCTCATTGCCGTATGTATAGAGTGGAGTGCTTTAACACTATCAGGCTCACTTTGTCGAAACTTAGTGCCAGACTAAATACGAGTCTGGAATTGTTGTGAAACAGAGAGGCTCAAAACAAAGGCTACTCCCGCCTCGGCAGAACATAAACGGAAAGCAGCGGACGGACCTCAAAAAAACCGGACAAGTGCGAGACTGACTCGCGCACCGAGGGTTCCAAAAGCAAACAATCTTGTATGTAGTTAGTACGTCCATCTCGGGACTCAATCTTCGAAAACTTATTAAATCTTTTCGAGAAACAAACTTTGCGTTGGCAATGTACGACAAAGTCAACAACAATAAACAACAATAAGTTTGTAATCACAAAAACTATTTTTTATGTCATATTACTGAAATAACAACAAATTAACGAGTTTCGGGATTTTTTCCTTTACTTGTGCTGTGAGACCTTACTTCTTACTAAATTTCAAGATTCTAGGTCAATGGGAAGTACCTTATGGGTTTTTGGTCAAATGTTCAAATTTGGTCAAATATAAGGCTTAAGTACCCACAAAGTGATCCTATAAGGTTTGCTTTTTTTCCTTTTTAGGAACGGAACCCTAAAAAGAGCCTTTACTATTTCGGTTCTCCTAGTAGTACCGCCAGGAGGTTGTCTAGGCCAATACACCCGACCCGAGGATACGGCGTAAAGACAAAAAAATATTTGCTTTCAACATTATCTACATTACTGCAGTGACCTCCGCGAGTGATAAAATCAATTCACTAATTTCGAAATAATTTTCCTTTACAGATATTGAAGGACTAGCAAGACAATTGATAAAAGATCTAGGATGCTTCGTGATCACACGCCGGTGCGTGATGGATCGTTACGAAAGAGTAATATCAAGCAACATTAATTACATAAATCATTTATTTTGCGATATTACATAGATTGTACTTAATATGATAATGTTTAATTACAGCATGATAACTACGAGCCGGGGCACGTGTCACCCGTTCTTATGTCAGAAGTGACGAAATGTTTAACCTTGAAGGATCCAGTGCCACAGGCTGGTTGGCTTATGTTTGGTAATTAATCGATTTTTTTTTGGTGTGGTATCACATGTTTAATTGTGAGTTGCAAAACCTATCCAGGTTTTATTAAAAACTAGTTTATGCCGTTAAAGTTCGTTCTGTCGCTCGGGAACAGTACTTTTTTCGTAATGAAAGATATTACTAAATTACAGGCAGCGAAATGTAGGCGTTTAATTCCTTCGGGGATATAGATTTTAGTGTATGTATGTGTTTCACTTAGGCCTGCTATTACTTAAATTACAGACGCCGGATAAAAACTTCAAAAACACCGGAAACATGTGTGAAATCGCAATTTTTTCCCGGACACCCAATTCTTTTATATTAAACGCCCGCTTGTTAACGATTCATCATCATAACAATTATAATTTGCCCCTGACACAAGAGTGTCCTTGACACCTTTTGAAAACCCGGTCCGGACGCACCTCGGACCCCTAAACTAGAACAAATCCGGGGAATCCCGGACGGATGGCAGCCCTAATTTTACTTGAAGTACTTACAAGGTTAGGTAGGTAGGAGGTTCCGTATCGGCTTCTCATCACGTGGATTGAAGGATTGAAATACACACAATATCACGCTATAATTTTTACGTGGATCATTGATAAGCCCCGAGTGACTCGTGCAGTTTTTTAGGTCGATATTTGTGTTATCTACAATTTAAACGAAATAAAAATACTGTCCTTTACTTTCAATTTAATATTACTCCTGTAATTCCAAAAAAATTGTCAGAAACTTTATTGCCAGTGAATACCTAGAAGCCTTTAAACAGGAGTAAAAAAGTGTGGTTGCAAAATAACACTAATGTTATAATTTTTCACATCTTTCACAGATCACCCGTGCACGGTCCGGGAGGCTCGTTGCTTGCAGCAAGACGGTGTTCTTCCAACCATCACTCTAGTTCTGATGAAGACACCTCCTGTGGCCGCACCTGCGTGTAATGATCATACTCCTGCCAGAAACTTCTTCCAACAAGACTTTGAGGGGCTGAAGTATGCCTTTAAGGCGACATTGAAGGTAGAAACCTTTTTTGGAACTAAACCATTTTGCGTTAATCAGTCTACCTGGTAAGTATGTATGTATGTCTTAATGTGTTCATACATAAAATAATGTTACGGAACTAAATTAAGACGCCCGGTGCCATCTATTGGCGATTGAAGAAAGTCATAAAGGATTACGATAATCTAAATTGAGATGCACGCCATTATTTGACAATGAACGGAACTTACAAGTCTATTTATAGAATTTTCCACATATATATATTATATTAGAAAATTCCAGAGTGGTTTCGAGTTCTCGGGAAATGTTACGAGCTCTCTATGAAATAACTTTCAGAGTATAAATGGGCAGTTGCCTTGCAGTATTAAATTGAGTTCTAGTTGAGCGATCAGTGAGTGAACAATTGCGATAAGTGGGGAGTACAAGTGGTAATTTAAATAGTGAGAATTAATTATAATTGTTATTTGTGAATTATTAAAATAAATTGTGTTTATTTTGGTAATACATTACCTTTCTAATCCCGAACCTCAACTCGTAACAATAATATACATACCTACATACAAGGTCTTAACCTAAATGTTTAGTGGATTTCCACTCACGAGAGGTGTCTTTCGTGGGAATGACATGGGATATAAGGGTATTTACCGAAATTTGTTTTTGTTTTTTTTTTTTGTTTTTACCGCAGTTGACTGTAGGTAGAGCGGGAGGCTCTACGCACAGCTTGGAAAACGCGCGCATCTAAAAATATACATTATTTTCATTGACAATCTTTGGAATGTTCTGTGCTAGCCATCCCGATTAAAATACAGAGTGACAATTACTACTTACGTTTAATTGGTTAGTAAGAGATGCTTGTTATTCTATCAATCCTTGAGTATTATTATATTTGCATACCTACATATAAGTAGGGGTTTGGGTTAGGGGTTAAATACCTAGTTACTTTTCGTTGCAGGAAGTGCACATTGAACCAGAAGACGAGTTAGAAAAAATAGTCACTAAAAGCTTGAACGCAGTGCGCGCTTGCTCAACAGGGGCACAGGGCCCTAAGCAAGGATTTCACGTGGTCGGGGCTCCGGGACTGTACCGCGTGGTTCTACTGGGTCCCCCAGGGTCTGGCCGGAACACTCAGGCGCGTATGCTGGCGAAACATTTTGGATTGGTGTACTGTAAGCCTTAAATTACCGTTCCGTATATCCATTTTTTTATCTTTTGGTTGTATCGGGATAATTTAAGGTCACCGGCCTTACATGGTTTTATCTGCTTTTATTACCTTTCGTTCCGTAAATTTGCCAACAGTTTGTAGTCAGTGCCAACAGAACAGTGTCGGGGTCACCAATACGAGGTTCATGTTGGGTTGAATGATATGCAAACTTCTTGATATAGAATATATGATATATTTAAAAACATACAGGTACCACTTACAAATATATACTTAAATGACCTAACCCATAGCTTGCCTGAAATGCAATGGCTACCGTGACATCAATAATCTTAACAAAGGGGCTACTCACATTATAATACAGTGACAGGATGCATATACAAAAGCCTGATAATATGCCACTAACAACATCATCTTGTTGTCGGCAAAACGAGAAACTGCTGTTAAACCACCACTCATTCTCGGTTTCAACTCAAAGGCCGGCAACAGCCAACCTCTAACCTCCATATCTATCGAAGACAACGGAAACACAAATAGAGTTTCCTTACACTTTGTGGCAAGTACCTCCAGAACAAATGGGTAGGTTTAAGACCGTAGTTGACTTCATAAGTACAACATTTGGTAAGTAGAAAAAAAATGTATAAGTAGGTATAAGTAGGTACATACATGATATTATAGGCAGGCATGTTTCATTTTATTTTAATAAAATAGTCTAATTTTGGTGTTTATTATTTTACATAATCTATAGGGTGTCTCAGTAAGAGTGCACTTTTTAAAATTGGAATATTTTTGTTTTTCATGCAAGTGGCAACTCTGAAATTTGACAGCTGTCACCTCTGTTTATTCCGATTATTAAAAATAGAGCGCTTTTCGAAAGGACAACGCGTTATAATTGTGAAAACTCATTACAAAAATGGGGAAAGTTACGCCGAAAACGCTCGCAAACTTCGCCAAATTTTCAGTCGAGAAAGTACACCTAATGTGTCAACCATTCGATGAGTGGTCAAAAATTTGAAGAAACTGGGTCGATTATGGATAATAAGAATCCATTGCGTCAATGTACCGGTCGGTCTCTTGAAAACATTGCTGCTGTAAACGAGAGTGTCGCCGAAAACATCAATTCGACATCGTTCTCAACAACTTCAAATTTCACGAAGCACTACGCAGCGAATTTTGACTAAAGACCTTCATGCGTACAAGATTTAGCTAACTCAGGAGTTCAAACCAGCAGACCACAGAAAGCGCCAGAAATTCGTTCAATGGGTAATGGAGCAAAGTGAAGTCGACGCCAATTTTTCGAAAAAAGTAATTTTCTCCGATGAAGCGCATTTCTATATGACTGGCTTCGTGAATACACAAAATTGTCGAATTTGGGACTCAGAAAATCCTCATGCAATCCATGAGAAACAAATGCACCTACAACGAGTAACTGTCTAGTGCGGATTTTGGTCAGGGGGCGTGATTGGACCTTACTTTTTGAGAATGAGGCTGAAATTGCAGTGACTGTGAACGGCATTCGTTACAGGAATATGATAACGGACTTATTGTGGCCTCAACTGGACGGCATGAATCTGGACAACATGACATGTGGTTTCAGCAGGACGGCGCAACCTGCCACACCGCGCATGAAACAATCGACTTATTGCAGCAACGATTTCCAGAACACATTATCTCACGAAATTCTAATGTCAACTGGCCACCAAGATCGTGCGATTTAACGCCGTGCGATTTTTTTCTTTGGGGTTTTGTGAAATCTCAGGTTTGTGCGAATAAGCCGGAAACAATTCCTGAGCTCAAATCGGAAATCCAACGCGTCATCGGTGAGATACAGCCACATCTCTGTGCAAAAGTCATGGAAAATTTCATGAAAGGAATAATGGCCTATCATCAGAGCCGTGGGGGTCATTTGCCGGATATCTTATTCCATACTTAATCAGAACATGTCTTCTTTACAATACAATAAAAATATCACAACTCTGTCATAAAATACTTTTAAAACTTTTAAAATGAAAAAGTGCACTCTTACTGAGACACCCTTTATATATGTGGTTAGTTCTCCTTCCTCTATATATACTACCAACCTCTATGTATACTGATTCCTCTCTTGATTATCTGTGTTAGTGTCATTTGAAAACATATTCAACGAGGCCAGGGAGAAAGATGACGACATAGGCGCACGAATTCGTAAGTTTGGCACCAGCATCCAGGCGAGAGCTGATGTAGTCAAAGAGCGCTTGCTCAGGAAGGTGAGGAATATTTAAAATAGGTTCACCAAAATCATCTAAATATAAATCTAAATTTTGGGCTTTCGTACTTTGTCAGTGGAGAGAGGTCTTACTAAGTTAAAGGCTATTTAGGGAAGATTGCTGTGCGCTCTCTGAAACTTTCTATAGATGCACCGACTATGATAGTATCATTGCACGTTTTTCTTTTGTCTTTTAAAAGACGTTTAGGTATATTTTCTTTACTCCTAGTTAGTTAGTTACCTACTATAGTTTTTATTTTTGTTTTTATATACAGGATTGCCTCGAAAACGGGTGGGTACTAGCGGGGTACCCAACCTGTGGGAACGATTTTGAGATGCTTGAGAATCAACCTACTCCTCCAAACCGGTACATACCTATTATTACTGTATAACCTGGTTAACCTATAGTTAAATCAAGTAAAATGGAACTGTGATTCTCCAGTAACCATTGCTGAAACGTACAGATATACCTGAGACTTTATATTTTATAGTAAAATATTATAGATCACTGTATCCCACTTTTTTCCAAACGGTCCCATACGGTCGCGAGACTTGTGAGTCACTGCTACACGCTAGCGAATATCGTAGTGTCCCAAAAACTTGAAAGAGAGAGTAAATAAATGCTGCCAGCCTTTTGGCAACACTGCCAGTAGGCGACAATGCGGAGGAATTTTAACGCATGCATGTAAATAGTCCGTATATATATTTTTTAAATTAATTTTAATGTACTTAATTATAAGGTTTGTGTTTTCAGCCAAACAGATCGGAACTTTCTTTTTTGTCCACACTCCGTCTGCTCTGGATAAACATAATGACGAGGTGGCTTTAAAGATTCCATCAAATATTTTTAACTGCTTTTGGAGGAAGGAAGGGGGCTTGAGCCTTGAGCTATGAAAAAAGTAGATTTTCATGTAGGGTCTGAAGAGGGTCACAAATATTTTTAAGTCGCGGTCCAGACAAGTTTGTGAGCCACTGTTCTGACCTATTCTTTATAGTTGAGAAATAACAACATTTATTCAGTAGGTATTTCGAATAAATTTTAAAACAGTTAATAATTCCATGTTTCAATAAAAAAGTTAGGTTTAATGTCTTACTGAAAGCATTTACCCTGATTTCATTACCTTCGATTTGCTATCCGCCATCTTGTCTTCACTTACACTTTCGATTAAGTATAATTGTTATGAACGAATGTTTGTTAACTAGTTCTCCAATTTTAACCACTTTCTAAGTGAAAGTTTGCAGTCTGCCACAAATAACTATTCTTATTTTCGAGGAACTACAGAAAATGTATGCACTACAGTAATTAAATCGATCAATAGTATTTTACTCTGTTAAACTCTTTCGAGATCTCCTTCTAAACTATTACTGTGTAACAAAAATAAAAACGACTGGCCTGTTGGTCTAGTGGTTAGTGACCGTGACTGCTGTGCCAGAGGTCGTGGGTTCGATTCCCACCCGAGTCTGGGTGTTCTTTGTGTCCGTTGTTTTTATGTTTGTAAAATCCCCCGCGACACAGGAGTAATTCGTAATGCGGGAGTTGTCTTTTAAAAAAAAAAGAAAAAAAAAAACAATTGATTTTAGAATATTGGATATTAGACCAGGGTCAATCATGTTTAAGCCAATAAAAGTTCCTAGCAGTATACGAATGGTCGGAAAATGTAGTTAATGGTAAAAGTAGGAAGGAAAAATCGACCCGACTGAGTAAAAGTCCCGGAGTAGGGGTGGTTATTTATATTTTCTTTATAAAACATCGAAAATTAATATTTTGCTTTCAAAAAATTTGGGCTTATTTTAAACACAAAAAAAGAACATTCTCACCGCAGAGTAAGTAAAAGTTGGTTTAGTACTAGCGTCTACTGAATTGTCTATAACACATATATTATTTAGTAACATTAATATTGTATAATGTACCATATTTGCACGCCACAAGTGGCAGAACATGCTGCACCGAGCTATTTATACCAACACCTATGTATCTTTTTGACCGTGTTCTTGGAAATAAAGATTTATTATTATTATTATTATCACCGATTTTCATGCAAATATATTTTTTTTGCGGTAGTTATAAATTAAAAACTTACAAAACGGTTTTTGAATTTTTCTCGATAATTTTGAGGTTATGGTGAATGTTCAATAAGAAAGTTTTAGATTTTTCATTGTCTACAACTTTTACATTTAACGTTTTTCGATAGGATGCAGAGTTTAACCGAAAATCGCAAAAAACAAATATCCATCCCTAAACGCGTATATACTACCACCCCCACCCGCCTTCCGGGACCGTTACTCCGTCGGATCTATTTTTTCTTAAATACTTAACTATTAACTATATTTTCAGACCATATACTGCTAAGAATTTATCGTCTATTACGGTATTTAAAACGGTTTGGCCCTGGTGTATATTCTAATTAAATCGGCTGGTAATTACCTAATTACAACTTGTGAAGTTCCAGGCGACAGAAGAGTTTTCCTTAGCGCGGAAGTTGTTTATTTAAACTAGAAACTTACCTAGTTACTTACTTTCCGCCCATTCTGTTATAGTTTCTAAATCTACGCTGTGCACGCTCTGCTAATCAAGAGGAAGAGATAAGAAAAGAAAAAGACTTAATTTATCCTACTTTAACTCTAAATGTAAACTCTTGTCAGCTTGTCTAAAGAACTCTGTCAGCCCTATTCGCTAGCAGAAATACATTAAGCCATGTATTAACCGGTAGACAAGTCGCGGTGACACATCGCCTGACTTTCACGTGGTACCTATGACTGCGACATTATCGCTCGACATTTGCCTTGTCCAGTATTGTCCACACCGGTACACTACCCAGTTGTCGTTGAGATGTCGCCCAAGGAGTTTTTCACTGAACACAAAGCAACATGCCTGCTCCTTAATCAAAAGCTGTTGGACGACTGTCGGACTCGAAAGTGTGCGTACTACGACTTTTGTCCTCGGGCGACATAACGTCGCGAGATACGTACATTTTGTGTCGGACTACAAGATCTCGCGCGACAAATGTTCAATGTGAAAACTTTAGCTTTATGCTATCTACAACGACTTTCATTAGATCCAAACCATCAAATTTTGTACTTTACCTTCTACCATGAATTTGTATTGTAGGTAACAATACAAAACAGGGTTGCACTACTTATTTACTGCAATTCGAAGCGACACTCGATTTCTAGACCAACCATTGTCTTCTTTATTAATACGCCAAGAATGCTAAGAAAAAGGTGGTCTGCATTTAATTTCACTTGTCAATTTAGCTCAATTGAGCAAAAATGATCTCAAATCGAATGTATTCACATTTATCATTATTGCATAGCAACAAATCATCTTCCGGTAGGTGATTGGTTATTTGCCAATCATTAGTAAACTTTTCAGCTTTATAATATTGGTACATATTAGATACTAGCAACCCGCCCCGGCTTCGCATGGGTAGCAGAGCATATATTGTTTTTTTTGCCATCTTCAACAATCATCAGTTATTTTATACAAAACCATAATAATAAATCACTACGTCTATTAGTGAAAACCGCATTAAAATCCGTTTCGTAGTTTTAAAGATCTAAGCGTACACACGACGGGAAGTGGCTTTCTTTTATACTATAACTAGCGGCCCGCTCCGGCTTCGCACGGGTATAAAATATATATGTCTATGCCTATGTCATTTACTGAAAAAATGATTAAAATCGATCCAGTATCACATTAGAAACCTCAAAAATAACAGTATTTCTCTACTATTTCATGGATGTTATTATACATATAAACCTTCCTCTTCAATCACTCTATCTATAAAAAAAAACCGCATCAAAATCCGTTGCGTAGTTTTAAAGATTTAAGCATACATAGGGACAGAAAGCGACTTTGGTTTATACTATGTAGTGATAGAGATTCATACATATACCTATACGTTACTTTCCAAGAGAACATATATGTTGGTTATTTTGTCAGGATCATATTCCTGAACGTGGATGTAGAGACATGCAAAGCACGCAAGTTGGCTTATGGTGTGGACTGGTGCACCGGCAAAACTGTTCCCTTTGGTGGACCAAGGGTGATGCGTCACCCTCAAAATAACGAAGAAGTTCTGGATTTCGAGGTATGATTTTTATTGTTAAGTACCTACTAATCCACTGTTAACTTCTCTATTTGTAATTACTTAACTAGTCTAGCTTGGGGTTACAAAGACGGGAGCGAGTGGACATTGTCTTGCTACAAGTAAATTGAAACCCAGCAACACCTTTCTACCGATTTCTTATTATTTTAAATTGGAAAGTTTTAACACTTAGAAACGAATAGGTACCCACAATATTTATAATCCCTACTGTCCACTGAACAAGCTTTTAAAGTTACATCTAACTACGACCACTGGGCTCCATGAGCACTGCGAGTTTGGTAACAAAAGCAATCCTACGTTCACCTCTCTAAGCCAAATGGGGCTAAGACCACCCCACACACTTCGACGCCTGACTTTCTGACAAGTCGGACTGAAGTCTGTTGTAGGTTAAGTGAAAATTTGCCTACGGCATATCTGGACTCCTGTGACCCTGGACTGAATATAGGTGATGTTAACGGTGTGGTTTTAGTCGGTTGGAGTACGACATAACCGATCATCGTGCAATCGGTGAAGTGGTATGGGGTTTTCTACATGTTAAAAAAAAGGTTACATCAAACTATTTTGTACCAAATTAATTTTGCAACTATGTAAGTTATGTGGGGTAACCCACATAACTTACATAGTTGCAAAATTAATTTATTGTACTTACACAAATTGTTTCAGCTCGATACTTACTTTTCTGATGCCTTGGCGGAGTTACGGGCCGCGGCCGGCTTGTCGGCCGAGGAAATAGACGCCAAACAACCTTTTGGTATGTACGAGTATACCAGTATACCTACTGTTATAAATTTTATCACTCCGCTATAGTAACGGAAAACCGCTGAACAGTAAGTAATCATAATAATAGCATTCTAGAAATTATATGTTGACCTTGCACACCTCGTACTATGAACAAATGGCTCTAGAACACAAATAAAAATAATAAAATGTATAATGTGTATGTATTTCCAAAAAAAAAATTAAAAATACCACCCGAGTTGTCCAACTGGTTGGTCAGTTAGGAATACATATTCCTAACCACCCAATCTTATTTTTTTGTTACCTACGATAAATTCGGTTTTTTTTTTAAACCGAGCTTTTGAATGCCCGCCCTAGCCACCATCTAGCTAAATTAACTACTCATACAAATTGAGTGTTGGAAGCAATGTACTACAAGTCTACAACTGAGAAGAGGGTCAAAATAAAAATATTACAAGATCAAGGCTAGTCGTTCATATCAACCATTAGAATACCTAAAATAAGTGGGTCGTGTCATGTAGGCGTCCGCGCTTACTACACCGCACCGCTGCATAGTTGAAAGGTCAATGACTTTAATGACGTATTGTCGTCAAGCGTTCACGATCGCGTACATAAATTATTATCAATAAAAAGTTGTTAGCTGTTATTTTTCAGATCCCGCACAACCTCTACGTGGAACTACTTTCGTAATATATCTACAGCAATCTATCTTAAAATGACAGCTGCATATTCTAGAAAGAACAGGATTAATCGCTATCGCTCGAAAATTTTTCAGTAGGCCAATTGCATTTTAACTGCATTTAAATCTGGAATTAGGCGGTAAATAGTTCTTATTCTAAAACAAAAAATCTATGTATACGATGTCAGTTGCCGAAATTAGGGTGACCAGACAATATAAACCTTGATTTTTTGGACTTAAGGACCCGAATGATCCAGAATTTATAAGGTAAAGACAAAAGAGTATTATGAGAGGGACCAGCGTAATGAGACCTTTTTTTTAACTCCCACGGTTCATCATCTCACTGGAGCTAACTAAAAGCTAATTTTGAAATTTAAATTTGAAAATGATATTTTTTCAAGTTTTGTACCACTAAAGCTGCAAACACGAGTAGGCACTGCTAATCAGTTCCGTATGCCAATAACAAAAGTAGACTGGTCACTTGATGAACCCCCAGGGGTAGAAAATAGGATTAATAATATTGGGCCGTATTAGCTCCTTTGCCACCTTAGCGGTGTATGTGCAAATCATGGCTGGGTTCTCCCCCGAGGCCTTCAACAAAGCTTTTATTAAACATACATATATATATAACTAGTTACGTTGCCGGATCCTGTGCTCTCGAGTAAAGAAGTATCTTTACACCCCTCTCTCTAACCGATAATCAATGGAATAACCGTCCGTCAAGACGAATCGTGACTCAATTGGAGAACCAATAGTGTCACGATCCCCTTAACTATATAATTTTATGCTTTACTAATTAATATTTGCATTTGCAGACAAGGTTCAAGTGAAGATTCAAGCTGCTGTCATCGCAGCACCGATCTTCGACATCGAAGCCTGTAGCCAAATCCGCAATGCATGTGGAGATTAGTTTTTTAGGTAATTACAATAAAAGATTTTATCGTTAGAAAAATGTTTTATTTATGTACTCCTCCATACTTCAATTGAAATTATTTAATTACTACATAATTAATTATTCTGCTAATTATTAACTAACAAATCTGCAGTCTCAAAATAATTACATACATACATACATACATACAGTTAAGAACACTGAGGGAGTCTCTCTCAGATGAAATGAGACTTATACCAATTTATTTTCTCCTTTCATGAGCATACTAAACAAATATATTGGTATTATGTAAGCTATGGAAACATGCCTCTCGTAATTCACACGCGAATCTGTTTCACTAAAAATAAAAAAATGCATTAATTTTTACAAATATCGCCGCGCATCATACACACATGCGCAGCAGCAGAAACTCGATCAGATCTCGGTTCTGTAACTACCACCGCACACACAATCACTCGGGCAAATGCACACATACAGCCATACCAATAAATACACACAACACGAGCTAAAACACTTCGCATCCGTGTTACGATACAGGCTATGCCTCAGGTAATAGATAGAGACTTCACTAGAAGCACAGTCTGTAGTGATCGAGATCACATTTGGCTGATCACACGTTTTAAAGTCTGTTTGGTTACAACTCGTCCTTGAAATCTTCATCGTCGCCTCCCGCGCCTGGCGGGGGCACACCACCCTGTCCTTGGTATAACTTCGCAATGATTGGCTGTACAACATCTTCTAGAGTTTTCTTCTGCTTCTTGTATTCTTCTGAGTCAACATCTTGGTTGTCTTCGAGCCACTTAATTGCAGCATCAATAGCCTCTTCCATCTTAGCTTTCTCATCATCGCTTACCTGCCGACAAAGAAAATAACGTTAGACGAGTTCTGTGATAAAGAAGGTATGTTGAGATAATTATTATTCTTTGTGATCTAGTTTATGTAAAATTAAAAAGGAAAACTATAAGCATCTAGAGTTAAAACTCTTTTAAGTTATTGGGAACCAAGAAATAATAATGGTAAGATTCAAGGCAATGTGTTTTAAGTAATACCAACCTTAGCGCCAAGCTTCTCCTTGTCCTGCAACTGGTTCTTGATGGAGTATGCATAGCTTTCCAGCTCATTCCTGGCCTCAACGCGTTCCTTGAGCCTCTTGTCTTCATCGGCGAACTTCTCAGCATCCTTGATCATCCTCTCAATATCTTCTGGTGTCAACCTGTTCTGGTCATTTGTAATAACAATCTTCTCACGGTTTCCAGTGCCCTTGTCCTCGGCAGACACTTGCAAGATACCGTTAGCATCAATTTCGAAAGTGACTTCGATTTGTGGAATACCACGTGGTGCAGGTGGAATGCCAGTCAAGTCAAACTTTCCTAATAAGTGGTTGTCCTTGGTCATAGGACGCTCACCCTCATAAACCTGGATGGTGACAGTGTGTTGATTGTCGCTGGCGGTAGAGAAGATCTGGGACTTCTTGGTAGGAATGACAGTGTTACGGGGAATCAGCTTGGTCATCACACCACCAACGGTCTCAATACCCATGGTGAGAGGGTTGACATCAAGAAGCACAATGGCATCAGTGTCCTGTTCACCGCTGAGTACACCAGCCTGGACAGCAGCACCATAGGCGACAGCTTCATCTGGGTTGATGCCTCGAGAAGGCTCCTTGCCATTGAAGAATTCCTTGACCAGCTGTTGCACTTTGGGAATACGGGTAGAACCACCAACCAATACGATTTCGTCGACATCTTTCTTGTTCATGTCGGCGTCTTCCAATACCTTCTGTACAGGTTTCAGGGTAGACCTGAAGAGATCCATGTTCAACTCCTCGAACTTAGCCCTGGTAAGAGTCTCAGAGAAGTCTTCACCTTCGAAGAAGGATTCAATTTCGATCTTTACTTGGTGGCTGGAAGACAGAGCTCTCTTGGCCTTCTCCACTTCACGACGGAGTTTCTGCACGGCGCGGTTGTCTTTTCTGATATCTTTGCCTTTCTTCTTCTTGTACAATTTGATGAAATGTTCCATGACCCTCTGGTCGAAGTCCTCACCTCCCAAGTGGGTGTCACCATTGGTGGCTACTACTTCGAAAACGCCGTTATCGATGGTAAGAAGAGAAACGTCAAAGGTACCACCACCCAAATCAAATACAAGAACATTCTTTTCACCATCCTTCTTGTCAAGACCGTAAGCGATAGCAGCAGCAGTAGGCTCATTGATGATCCTCATAACTTGAAGTCCAGCAATGACACCAGCATCTTTGGTAGCTTGACGCTGAGCATCATTGAAGTAGGCTGGGACAGTAACAACGGCATGAGTCACCTTCTTGCCAAGATAAGCCTCAGCGGTTTCCTTCATCTTAGTGAGAACCATAGCGGAGATTTCTTCAGGAGCGAAGATCTTATCACCCTGGGAAGTCTTGACAGAGACGTGGGGTTTGCTATTCTTCTCCATAACTTTGAAGGGGAAGAACTTGACATCATGTTGGACAGTGGTATCAGTCCATTCACGACCAATCAGACGCTTAGCATCAAAAACTGTGTTCTCAGGGTTGGTGGTCAGCTGGTTCTTGGCGGCGTCACCGATGAGACGCTCGCCGTCAGCCGTAAAGGCGACATATGAAGGAGTGATACGGTTACCCTGGTCATTGGCAATGATCTCAACACGGCCATTCTTGTAAACGCCCACACTGCAGACAAGAAAAAAAGTCTGAATCCTATTTTGATTTACTTTCTTATTACTTTTTTTTATAATTATGTTACATTTAAAAATTTTACATATTTAATATTATATAAATACAATTCCAAAAAGAGCTATTCTGACAGAACCCTTCCAGAAAATACATAAAAATAGCTTCACAATTTGCAGTGAATTTTTTGGTCTACAACTTTTGCAGTAAGTGATACAGTGCTACTCAACAACCACTGTATGTATAAACTAAGCATCTACTACTATGCACAAAGTGTTACATTGATTCTGTAAGTTACTCTAAATTGATTTAAACCAATTTATGTGTTTGATAGATGTATTTTAATATAAATGAATTTGTGCTAAGTAAACAATTAAACATCTTGAAAGGATTTTTTTGTCAGTAAAATCAATATTGTCACCCCCTATTATAAACTAAAATAGAGTTGGCAAACTGTGAATGTAAAACCAGTATTGTTCTCTATATGCCTACAGGGGGTGCATACACAGAAAAGTATAAGTAAATAATAATGTTTCAGAAAGGATGATTCACTATCATTTGAATTTTGAGTTCAGTATCACATGGCAGTCCTTCCACTTCTCTATTGTAATGTGTTTTAACATGAGCTGCTGCCACTTTTTAAAAATGTTCCTAGCACGTAAAAATGTAGGGCTATCAATGTATTTGTAAATAATTTTTAAATACCTTCAACCAATTTTAATTTAAAGTTCAACTTTGAAAAGGAGGTGAAGTTAAAAAATGTGTAAAGCTCACCATGAATATGTAGTTCCCAAGTCGATACCGATCACGGTGCCTATGTCCTTATCTTTTTCTTTCTTCTCGTCGGCGCAAACCGCCACGACCACACAGGCCAACGCTAATAAGCTCCACCGCATTTTGAACATCCAATATTATATTTTTCTGTAACAAATGACACTTAAAATTAGCTTGGCAATCGTCTAGTTTATTAGACTGCTGTTAATAACGCTATTAACTCTTCGATATTTAACAGATGACAGCTATAGTGGGACACGTAACATGAAAAATAGAGGACACGTCATGAAAGGGGGCCGCGCCAAACTCAACCGGGATTCGATTTAATAGAAAAGGAAAGTACCCGGTTACTCAAATAACGGCAATAACAGTCCTAACGGTACAGTAAGACGGCCACGACAGAAGTAGGACGCGGCACCGGGCCATTCGGCGTCGAGAAAATTCGCTGACGTTCGACGTTCTTCTAAAATATTTTTTATAAATCTTAGATGAATCTCACTACCAAAATGCTTGCCTTCATTGATGGTATCTTGAATATACAATGATTAATCGTGGATCACAGTATTATAAGCAAAATTGACACATCAGACAATTTAATAGGTTATCATTTTTTACGAGTCAAGAATAACATTTATGAAACCATGGGTAGTAAAATGAAAGTTATAATTACCGAAAACTATCGACGAATAAATTGAATTGACTTCTAATTTAAAGTAAAGTTCACTTCCACGATACAAGCACTTTGAATGAAACACTTGCTACGAATTTACAATAACGTCGTTGCTTTGCCTTCGATTTATCAAGAAAAACTGATGTACACAGGCCGCCGTCGCTATTATTTAGCGCTAGTGTAACATCGTGGTCTAACGCTATTGGTCCTTATAGTGATGACGTTCCCTATTCTCCGTAGCGATTGAGCCAACTCTGCGTATTTGTCGTATTCTGATTGGCCCACGTTTATAACTGGCCCTAAAAGAGGTGTCCTCTTTAGCGCCAACTTTAAACGCAAGAGTTACGTGTTAAATCATTGCGAAAGGTTTTGTAAAATATACTTACTTGTTTTTTTCTTTCTAGTCTTAAATTCTCAACATTTATAATGCTGACAATATTATGCTACCTAAAATATTAAAAGGAATAAAAGTTTAAAAAAACTGAACGATTTTGAATAAATGTGGTTTTATATTTGCCCTTTTTAATATTGTTTGTAAGAGTTACGTATTACGTGTGTTTAATATTAGAAATATTAATGTTCTCATTACAAAAAAATACTTAAATCTATACCTAGTATACTCATTACGCTCTTTGATGAAATGTTTAGTCAAAAGAACTTTCTATTGTTGGCTGTATATAGTGCTTAAAAGTTAAAACTATACAAGAAAACTGTACAAGCATATATAGCATATACAGTGTACAGAGACTAGAATATATATAAACCTTAATTGATCTTTTAAATTATTTATACTTGTTGCGGTAAGTATGAGAGTTACTAGATTTAACCAGTGGTTTTTTTAATAAAAATAATAAAAGTGATTCAAAGCGAAGGTTTATCATAAAATGTATGTATACAATCCAGCTTGTATATTACTGAATCAATATTTTTTTAAACTCGCTTGAATCATCTCATTGTTTCTTTCTGCAGTACCTATAAATACTGCCCACGGTTCAGACAAACAGTGTGTGCCAGATTTTAACTCAGTTTTGTGAACCGAGCTCTCACAGGACTGTTGGTTTCAGTAAATATACACCTCGTTTTATGCATGGAATGGCGATCCCCGCACTTTGAAATTATTCCTGTGACGAGGACTTCACAAATATATGGAGAACTTGGGGACATAAAGTACAGGGCCCCACCCTGTCGAACTCAAATCACTCACAACACCCACAACGCATTTCGTGTAATTTTAATTAGACATTACAAGCCGCTATATTTGATTTTTTCATTTCGTTTATAGCGGATTTAGAAATAGCCAACATGACGTATTTAAACTAAGGTAGCAAAAAACCATAGTACCCATCCGATAGTATTAAGTAATCGTAATCTCCTAGCAACACTATACGTAAATATTTGGCTCGAAACGAACCTAAAAAGCCAAACCCGGCTTAAGCCACAGAGAACCTAACGTTATGAGAAATCAATCAGTTTGACAAGGATATCGATATCAGGCCTAGGTAGGTACTCAAAAACTGTCCCATAGCTGGACGTGGGACTCTTCTCAATATGTTCTAGAAGAGTTAAGAAACAGTTGACAACATTGTCCGCACATTCGAAAACCTTCTAGAACATTTTGGAAAATACTCAGCTACACCAGAATATTTGCGATGTTTTTTGTCGCCGTCTGAAGAAAGTGATAATTAATATCTGATACGCATATCAACAGAGAAAAGCCCAGGGGGTTTAAAACAAACAAACTACAGATCATTTTTGCATTTATAGTAGGTATTAGTTAGGATATAAGAGAAAAGACTGCAGGCCAGTCGTGTCATTATTATTTTGACAACTTTATTGTCCCTTAAATAAAAGATTATCCGACTGTTCACAAGGCCGTCGAGTTCTACCAGCTTTGCCAGGGACTTTCTTCTAACGGAATACCAGGTGGTTTCAATCGCTTCAGTCCCGACTAATGTTCGTAGGCCGAATTGTTACAGACAGGCCGGGAATACAGCTATGAAAGAGAAGGTATCAGGCAAGCCGTGTGATAGTTTGCTACCACAGCTTACTAAAAATCATAAAAAAGTGATGAAGATATTGTTATCTTTTTATGTAGATACAATACTGTGACGCCTACTTTCTTAAGAATTGCGTCATGCTTGATATCCCACATATTTTTTTTTGTTTACTACTAATAAATGTCCACGTCAGCGTACATCGGGGTTATATAAAACATACTTACGTGGTATTTACTAACGGGAATGGTATATACCGTAAGTAAATACCACGTAAGTAATAATAAGTACATAAAGAGCACGCGATAAATAGCCAGCTGTTTTAAACAAAAGACAAAAAATATAATAATCGTAGTAGTTTCAAGGGTTCATAATGTCAAAACAATAAGAACATAGGTATAAGCAAGTTCTTAACCTTCAAATGTTTTTAAACTTAGTAGTTAGCATTCAGTAAACTAGAGATCGCCTGAAGTTGTGAATGCAATGTTTTGTTTTATTTTATAAACCAGTTAACTTGGACTGTCATTGACTTGACTTTTCGTACACGACAGGCCAACTTATAAATATACTAGACGCCTTACGCTTTTTGTAGACGTTTTCAAATTTTATTTTATTGATATATTACTAAAACTCGTCAATGCTAAGTACTAAACAAAAATCGGTGACAAACACGGGAGAAAAAGGAGGGAAGGGTTAGGGCCTCCGGTAATGGGGCGGTAACCTCACTCACTTGGCGAAAAGCAATGTAAGCTTACTTCACTGCACATTTTAAAGAAGTATTTATTAGTAAAGGGACAACAATAGATAAGAGTTCTTAGTCAAAAGTGGTCGTTGGGAGGAGTCTTTTTAAAACTGTTCCTTGACTCCTACTGATTCGTTGGGTGAGCTTACTTTTTTTCTTTATACCTTCGTTTTGGTCACTTAATTGGATTCCGCTATTTAATAGTATTCCGGAGTCGTATTTACTAAAACTACTTGGTGTTCCGTCACGGGAGGGTATTGCCCGGTCCGGAATACAACAGCAGGTGTAACCTATTATACCCATACCTTGGTTGTATGTAAATAAGCAAGCGTCGCTAATGAGGTCGGGGGGCATTGCTTGCCCAGTTCAAAGGGAAGCCCGTGGACCACGACACGCCGTCAACTCGAGACTGCTTCTGCCAGATTAACGGACAGCCTCATTATTGGTCCTCACATCAAACCAGCATTTAAAGAGGCCGGAAATTGCGCATTCGCCGCATACCTAGTATATTTATACTAGGTATATAGGTATGCGGTAGCATACAAATGTAGTCCTTTGGATTCTCTTTGTCGCACATTATTATACACGCGAATCCCAAGCGCTCTCATTGGACATGCACTGTACAGCACACAGTACAGTACTCCGTAAGTGTTGAAAATAATTCGTAGCTAGTGTAAACGTTAATAAAAACATTTAATGTACGTTAATTTACATTATTTTCTATCTTTTACTCTCTTGACACATGTTTAACACGTTAACAGTTCGGTGTATCGTATGTGGTACACGGGGAGCGGTTCCACCGAGTTCATGTACCCTATGAGGTACACGTGCCCTGTGTTACTCTACGGGCCCTCGGACCATGAACTTGTCAAATTAGTTAGTGTTTTGATTTCTGGACTTGTGGCCAAGGATCTAATAAATAGAAAAAGTCAAAAACATGTCATATTTTTTTTTAATTGTTGCTATAACGACACAAAATAAAACAATCTGTAGAAAATAAACAAAGTTTTACTGATGAACTTGAACTTTAGAAAAACAAATAATACAGTATACTTTTTTGCAAATTTTACATTGCGTTGATACCCTTTTGGCTTTGGCCCGTGCGTATGGAGCAAGTCGACCTTCATCAAGGAGGTTTTGGTAGCATCCCACGCATCGTCTTCTAATGGAACCAGAGCCTTTCTTGCCCAAAGACTCCAAAAAAATGTGCGTTTCTCAGCGGCATATTTGAACTTGAAGTAGGCAATCTTCCTAATGATGGCCCTGGTAATCCTGATGGTCCTGCTAATCCTAATGACCTTGATGACTCTGCATGTGATTGCGGTGTTCTTCCCGTGCTGAAAGCGCGTATTTCATTTGATTGGTGTGCAAGTTCTGGCTGTAACAGTTTTTTCACAACGGCTTCATGTGCTGCAAGAATGCTCAGTTTTTTTCTCCTTCCGGGATGCATTTCGTTATATAGGTATAATCGTAGAGTTCACACAACTATCGATAGTAAGTCTCTTGCAACCTCTTTATACCATGTTATCGTGTTTCGAATAGGAGTGTTGTAGCTTGCCATCTGATCAGCCACATCTATCTATATTAGTATTTTTTTGTTTTTACTAATGTGTATTAACTTTGTGTGCTAGCAAAATAAATATTTTTTTTCTTTCTTTCTTTCTATACCCTTTTTTCCTTTGTTATAAGTTATAACTAGAGATCGGATATTTGGATGCATATTTACCTAAAATTGAGATGTTGGCTATCATGCAAAGCACTTTTTTATCGAAAGAATCGAGCGATCCCTCGAAATTCAAATTTAAGTGTACCTATACTCCGTGAGATGTAATAAACCCCAGTTTGACGCAAATGACACTTACTCTGTTACAACGTATAATGGTTGCTTTTCGCTACTTTTATTGTCAGTGATTTTTGACGAAGCAAAAACAACCTTATTACGTTGTAACAAGTGTCAAATCGGGCCTATTAAACCCCAGGAAATGTAAGCATTTTGGAAGAGTGCGAGTGAGACGGCAAATTATACTTGCTTGTGCGCAAGTAGCGACGTGACAATACAACTGCATTCGTCGCTGTGCTTGCTATGCGTTCGGGTGTGTTTCTCAAGTTTTTCTCATTTCTACGATTACTCGTACTTGGCTATTGAATAACGGTTTCTGATTTGACTCGTGATTTGGATTTTTGTTTTACTTGAAACGACGACTCTTGTGCCACGAATCCTGGATTTACCTGCTCTGCGGCTTGGACCTCTTATTTCTTTTATTAACAAGGTAAGAATTATTTCTTTTTACAAAATAATTTAAAAACATTGTACCTATTTGTATATAGCTGGAAAACAGACTTTGACTATAGAAATATGTAATATATAATAAATAACTCGTAGTAAAGTCAAATGTACCTGAGTAATGGTAGTTTCGCCAGATAGTAACATGTTCTGCTCTCTGATTGGTCGACTGTTGTATTAAGGGACTATTGTTTAAACAGATTTGCTGTATATCGGGTAGTTTTAAAACAATGCGTTGTGTTGTGTGGTTATCTGATACTGTATTTCGACTATAGATATAAAACAACCGATTTAAAACGTTTTAAATAAAATGTTGCCGTTCTAAACCCCAAATAAATCGTTTTAAACGGTTGAAAACTCGCCTACAAAAAAAAAGAGCTGTGTTTTACACTTCATTTAGTACAATCTCTGGTCACCTGGCGTCATGTTTTGTTTTAATTAGTTTATAGAAAATCAATAGAAAGTACCTACCTACATTATCTACTACACGAAAACTTAAGTATGTAGGTATACCTACCTATACTTATTTATTATATTACACACACTAGATTAGAAGACATCATTAACACAATGCCGTCCGTTTTACTTGCGCATGAAAGAGACAACAACGTTTTGTTTTCAAGGCCTTCGTGACGACGTCAACGAGAGTGCGAGATTGTGAGTTTGGTTTTAAACCAAATCAAAGTGATTATATTTATATCGTTTGAAAACAATGAAAAAAATGTTTATTTACTAACACAGAGTTTTTAACTTATCAATAGAGTTATTATAACTTAGGTAGGTAATACCTACGCTTGGTCGGACGGACCAACTAGAACTAAACACGCTAAGTATATCAAGTTATCACACATATAAAAAATCTTTACATAGTTTATAGGTACTCCGTCATATCCCTACCTCGCCTCGGTAAATAAGGAAAATGTACTTATAATTAAGAAAACATAGTCATTAACACCAACTGTTTTATATGATAAAGAAATGGTTTATTTCGGTTTTAAAGGGTTTTATTTTTCGTTTTAAACGGATTGGTTTAACTGGTTTTAATTCGGCCTTATATCTATAATTTCGACTCACCTCTTCAAACCATCAAATTATGATCTTTTTTACTTCACAGGTATTATTCGCTACCATGATGGGGGATTTAACTCAAAGAGAAGACATTGCTCAGTCCTGGCTACGAAATCACCCAGAGATGTTTTACGACCCATCAACTGGAACTATAAGCTGTACGAAATGTGAAACAACATTAAAAGCAAAGAAAACCATTTTGAATCGGCATCTAAAATCACAAAAACATCGAGGAATTCAGGCAACATCGCCAAATGAGTTTTATATTGACTTGATTAATTTTCTCATTATGTGTAACATACCGTGGTCAAAAGTTGAAAACCCCAATTTTCGTGGTTTTTTTAAAAAAGCATGTGTAACTGTAAAAATCAAGATAGAACCAATCCAAGTGAGTCTTTGTTAAGGAAGAAATATTTGGGCCATGTTTATGAAGATAAAATGAAATTTATCCACAGTGAAGTACAAAACAATAAGATATGGATATCTTTAGACGAAACCACTGACTTTCTGGGACGAAATGTTATAAATTTTTTAGTCAAACCATTAAATAAAAACTCATCGGGACGAATTTACTTGTTAAATTGTCAAACTTTAGAAGTGGTTAACGGTCGTACTGTGTCCGAGTTTGTGATTAAATGTCTAAAAAACTTAGGGGGGGGACCAATTCAACAATAAAGTGCAAGACGTCTTAATGTTGTGTAGCGACAGCGTAGCATATATGTTACTGGCTGGGAAAATATTAAAAAATACATTTCCCAATATAAAACATTTTACGTGTAAGCTACGGCGATGTAGACACTCTAATTAATAATAATGTCAAAAAAATATTTTTAAAAGCTCCCACCAGAGTACGAATTTTAAACGAACAACATCCAAATTTACCTTTGCCTCCAGAGCCAGTTATCGCTAGGTGGGGAACATTATTAGAGGCGGCATTTTACTATGCCAAACATTTGGACAAAATATAGAGTGTTGTAGCTTTATTGGACAGCAAAGAAGCCATATCTATTAGAAATGCTAGGGAAGTACTAACTAAACCTAATTTGAAGAATGATTTAGTGTATATATATGAGTATTTCGAAATTTTACGTATTGTAATAGTAAAATTAGAAAAATGTGACCTGTCGATAATAGAAACATTCGAAATATTTGACGACGTAAGATTCATTTTAAACCAGACATCAAACAATACGTTTATCATCAAAATGGAGCAACTTATGGATAGAAACCCTGATTTTGATGTTCTTAGGGAAATAAGTGAAACATGTAATAAAGAAAATGACTCTAGTGTTTACAAATTTGCGCCACTTACTTCTGTAGACGTGGAGAGATCCTTTTCAACCTACAAGTGGATCCTTAATATGAAAAGAAATAGACTAACGAATGATAACCTCGAGAAAATTATTATCGTATACTACAATTCTCTGAATAATCCTAAATTAAGAACTTTTGAACAGTCAGTAAGTAATATATATTGTCACTGGGGTAATCTTTCTTCTTCAATCTTTAGCCACCCAATGCTGAGCATATATATACGCCTCTTTCAAATCTGTCCACATTTATCTCGCTGCCACTTTAAAAGTGAAATATAAAATGTGCTAGTTTTAAGTTTTTATTTTTTTCATATTAGCTATGTAAGAAGTGCATGTCATGGCTACTTGTAAAGAAAACAACACAAAAACTTGAGCAACATTAATTCTTGAATGACAATTATTTATGTATATTGCCCAAAGTGCCCATGTACAACTTTTCTATCTTTCATTTCTCTTCTATGTAGTTTCTGTGTGTACAACATAAAAATATTATGTGATGTAATGAATAAATAAGTTTATATTAATGTATGTTTTCTTATTTACAACACCACCATTTCTCTTGCACCTTACATACGTACACACTCGAATGGGAAACACATTAACTTAAAAAGAATTAACTTAAAGTAAATATACATCCGATTAGTTATGCGATCCCGGAATCCCGGGATTTCATTTTAAATAAAAATATACTTAGAAGCCGCTTCCATAATTTGTTATCCAAAAAATAACTTTAGGTAAATATGCATCCGATTATCCGATCTCTAGTTATAACTGAGGATCATGTTAGGCTTGAGTTTTCGAACACGTCCAGATGTAGAGGACATTTCTTTACCGTGGCAAGTTGACAATGCACAAACATCTCTTTTGTCCATCCATTTCAGTACTGTCACGTTTTAATTTTTTTGTTTCACAGAAATGTCACCGGTCGCCAGTTTAGCATCCATTACATCTTTCGGTAAACCTCTTCTCTTTTTATTGACTGTGCCACATAGGTCTGTATTGCGGGAAAGCAAGAACTCTGCCAAAGGGACGCTGGTGTAGTAGTTGTCAGTTATCATGCAGCGACCTTCATCAAGGAGACCTTCTGCCAATGTTACTACTGTACTTCCAGATGTATCCAAACCAAAAGCGTGCACACTTTGACCACTGTAAATTTGGTATCCCCAAGTGTAACCTTGCAGAGCATAGCTTATAGATCTTTATGAAATATTTATGTGTCTTCGAGGAATCGGCGGAAAAGTTGTCTGCCGCGGAAATGAACCATCGATTCGTCGACTACAATAAATTGGCCGGGTGTATAAATAGTTCGGGAATTTCCCACGATGAGGTCCATCAGTGGACTGATTTTGTACAGCCAGTTATTCTCGTCTCTGGGCGCATTGTTTTCACAAAAATGCCAACATCTAAGGATCAACCGAAATCTGTTGTAAGACATATTTATCTTATGGAGCAAAGGGTGATAGTAAATATCATCTTTCTTCCAATAGCATTCAAGCGTCGGGAAAACAATAAGTAAGAAATATAACGCCAAGAAACTTCAATATTTCAGTTTTATCAACATCTGACCAACGTAATCTGCGACTATGTGGTTTGCCAGGCTCTTGTAACAGACGTTGAGCATACAAATTGGTTTGTTGCACCATTAGATTTATTACGTCATCATCAATAATTTTGCGGAAGACGATATAAATATCAGAGTCCGAATCAAATAATACCTGTTGGCGAGGGGATTCATCACGACCTGTGAACTGTTTTCTCGACAATTCTTTTACTTCGAAACTCCACTGAGCATTTGTATCTACAGGAGCGTTCGATTGTCTTCGACTTCTCGGAGCTGGTGCTCGTGATGGAACATCAGGTAAAGGGACAATAGGACTATCTGGGGCTCTAGGGCTGGAAGACTGACCTGGAACACTTCCATGCTGCACTTCACTAGCAATAATTTTCTACTGATTGCTCAATCTCTGGCCCGACTTCTAAATACGCTTGCCCATCTTCATCATCTTCGTCGTCTTGGTCTTCTTCCTGATCCAATGATTCCACGATCTCATCTTTACCATCAGAATCTTCTAAGATTCTTCTTATATCTTTATCTGTTATTGTTCTTGATATTCTAACACTTAACAAATATCCAGAAAAAAGGAAAGACACTTTTACGTGAGTAAAAAATCGTGAACGTGAAGATTGTCACTAAATATTGTCAGATTACCTTTTATTAATACGATTATTATGATTGAGGGTAGGGCGATATTTTTCTGCCACAGTATGCATTATGCTGCCTAATTCATTGCCTATGGTCAATAAACTAAACGTACATATGTCTACTGGCACACTCGTGAGTCCGTGGTACACGCTAAGGGCACACGGTAATTTTAATTCATGAGTCCGTGTACCGCCCGGTGTACACGGGTATATCCGGGGTGAACGACCTATATTTTGTTATTTTTATACATCAGTCGATAAGTGGACATCGAATAATGGCCAAAAAGTATATAATCACACATGAACATATGGCGTGTTTTGGAACGCTTGTATGGGGACTGTTAACGTGTTAAGGCTGGAGCCCGGGATCAAGGACTTTTTATTTGCGTCCTCGCTCTTGACACATGCCAAATAAGACTGGGATCAAAGACTTTCCATTTTCGTCCTATACTTTCTTTACACATGTAAAATAAGGCTGCGATCAAGGACTTTCCATTTCCGTCCATTACTCATTTGACACATGTCAAATAAGTCTGCAGTCCGGGATCAAGGACTTTCCATTTTCGTCCTAAACTCTCTTGACACATGTCAAATAAGGCTGGGACCAAGGACTTTCCATTTCCGTCCTATACTCATTTGACACATGTCAAATAAGGCTGGGATGAAATACTTTCCATTTCCGTCTTATACTCTCTTGACACATGTCAAATAAGCTGGAGGCTGGGATCGAGGGCTTTTTATTTCCGTCCTTTACAATGTTTTTTGACTGTATTTAACTTTATAGTGTTAGATATTATCAACAACAAAGTAATGCCAAATAAGCGAGTATACTGCCCGCTCACTTATTGTTGACCTTGTGACGTCATGTTTTCAAAATAAAATGCAGCTCAAACTTTAATATATATTTAATTGTTCCATTAATGTCTATCACATTGAAGATATTATGATTCATTTATTATAATTTTTTAACTTAATTAAAAGGTGCTTTCACACTAAATTGTTGATTTGACTACAAAAATATTATTATTTTATGCTTTTATTTAACTTTAATGTTGTAAGATCTGAATAAATTAAAATATTATATTACTAACCGCATAGAAAAACCATGTTCTATCCATATGTTAACATCGACCTATGTTTAAGGAATTTCTTAAAATATACCGGAATCAGGAACCGGTTTCGGAACATTTCCAAGAAATCGGACCGTCCATTCTATACGTACTTAATATTTTTTTAGAAGTAAACTTCAAAAAAAATATTAAGTTTTCATACACATGAATAATAAATAATTGCAGTAATCGATATAAGTTATTATAACACTAAGTTTACTCCACGTTAAGTCCATCAAGACAGCACAATTTGTGACAGCGTAAATATAAAACTATTTGTGTATAAGTAAAAAGACTAAAACTACCCACGTCTTAATTAAAATTTTAAATTATACAACAGTGAATGTACTTTTAAGAGAGACATTGAGCAAATTATAAAATACAGTTATGTATTAAAAACGGAGCAGCTCTTATTTAACTTTGTTAACATTATTCTAAGCCATTTACAATAGCCGAAATAAATTTCATACTGAAGACATGTTTGTATCGCAATGATAGTATACCAACTTTACAGGGTTGTCTGATCTGGTTATAACATTTAGCATGGCTCTTGCAATTAAAATGCCAGTGTTACAAGTTCCAATAAAAGTCAAACTGGTGTACGCTTAACAGAACCAGATAAAAGTATTTTAAACAAATTTCATAAAGCGACAAATATTATTTTTAAATACTTAAAATTCCAGGGTCTTGATAACAATTCTTCAGTACTAATCAATCTTTCCATTTTTAAATTTTGAGGTCAAACATTAATGAACCTCATTTACTAACTTTACACTCATCATTTCTGCCAGCCTTACAATAAAATCGGAACAAAGACTGATGAAAGGCAAATGCAACAAACGTAGGACATTTCAAAACTGTATTACCTTTCATGATTCTAATATAGAAAGTTATGAAAAAGAAATTAAATTTTTTTGACGAGTAAGTACCAATTCTTGATATTTGAAAATATATTGTTTAAGGTTATCATAGAATCAGCGGTACTTCATAATGTATAACAATTTCATAATACCTCAACCAGTATGGGCTTAAAAATGAGGGCGTCCAACAGGATCGTATAAATATTCACAAAATCCCAACACCGATTCAAGGCCCGAGATAAAGAAAAACAGTCTTAACTTAAAACAGTCAAATAAATATTTTAATAAATTTTTTTTTTAGATATTATGCTTAGAATAACAGGGGCGAAGTAGGTAATGATGCAGTCCGCACCTGGAACAAACAGAATAAAACATTCTTAAGCACTTTTTCAATGATACCAAGGCAGCAACCAGTACGGCCTGACTAATGGTAAGCGGATAACGATGCCAATTTAGACTGGCCGCTATCCGACAATATTCATGTGCTATTAGAAGTTAGTGTTTGTACTTTTTGTGAGGACGACGGACGGATGGACGGATGTTTGTTACTCTTTCACGCAAAAACGGCTGAACAGATTTGGGTGAACTCTTTACCGTGGTAAACGATGACCAATCGGGCGAAGCAAAATTTTGTGAAGATGTTTGTCACTCTTTCACGTAAAAGCTTCTGAACGAATTTTGATGAAACTGCATAGTAATATAGTTTATATAATTATCAGAATAACACATAGGCGATGATTTATAATGACTGAGTGGAGTTTTTAGAAAATATAACAATAAGTGTCAAGTCGGAAAATTTCCTGCCATCAGAAAGATATAAATATAAAATAATGCCAAAGTGAGTATGTTTGTTATTGTTTCACTCCTTATAACTACTCAACTGATCGTTATGAAATTTTGCACACACTTTTTAAGGGTTACAGAAAAAGAAATAGGGTAGCTTTAATCCAGAAAATACATTAGATAGAGAGAAAAAACAAATATATAACAAAAAGCTAGTTAATAATAAAAACAACAATCAAAATAAACAAAAAAGTAAACTGTGACATTAAGGAACGTTTAGGTTAAGCTAGTACTTACATATTAAGATAATAGGTACAGCGTCTTAAGACCCAATCAATGTTAATTACTATTTAGTCGTGAGTACATAAAAATACTATTTTTAAAACTAACCAGCTCTCCTCATGCAGGTGAGCGTCTCCATGAGCAACGTCTCAATTTCCTTCTTGTCTCCACTGCGACAGATCATTTCGTATTCACCAGACACCTGGAGAACACAAAAGAGACAAAAATATTCTTTAGTAAATGCAGGCAGGCACAGTCCTAAGCACCATTCAGTGAGGCGCCGCGCTTCGCTTTTAAATCTCTTGTGTGATGGTTTGACTTACTGGCCATACACGTTTTGCTATCGATCCAAGTTTCAAAATCAACAAAACTTTACCTGATAGATGAATAGCGGATGATGCGGGAACTGGTCCTTTGTCTGCCTGACGATGTCCAAGTACGGCAGACCTGGCTTCACCATAAGGAAGTCGGCACCCTCGGCCACATCCCGCGCCTGTCAGCAATGCCATCACAAGTTAGTTCAAAGAAAAAAAATCCATTTACATATATGTGTTTAATATATGAAATTTACATTTAATATTTGAAGAATTGCATATATAAAAATAACTATAATAAAAGTAAATGTAGATTTTTTTTTTATTTGAGTGTCTTAAATAAAAAAAAGTCTAAAAGTCATTATAAAAAAAAAAGAGATATTACAGATTTAAAAATTGCGGGACGTAGGTTTGCGGCGGTTCTGGCCGGCCGGCCAGGGCGGCGGGAGCGAGCCTCCGCGGCCGCGGTTCTCCCTATAGCACTTTGAATTTTAAAAAGAGTGGCCATGAGTTTCTTTGCCAGTATTCTTCTCATAAAGCTCTACGCATTTTGAAAACTGGAAGTTATAGATCGACACAAGCAGGCAGTAGGTTTTGGTGTTTTCACCTAATTTACCTCGACAATCCAGTACATGCTGTGGCGTCTAGCTTTAATTTAACGTTCATAAATGTCACTTAGTGTCTTAATTGAATTGAATAAATGAATTTGAATTTAATTTAGCAGCGATCGCTTCAAAAATTATTTTCAATTATTTTCACAAATCGTAATTTAAGGTGAGGTATGTAAGTTCAGAAAAAGAACTTAATAGTATAGGTATCTTTTGTTGATTTAACGCGTGCGGGCCACGGGCAGTAATTAATAAATCAAAACTACTGGATCGATTTCAATAATTTTTTCAGTGAATGACATAGGCTATATATTTTATACCGCGGGCCGCTAGTACACCTATAAGAGTGAAAAATTAAAGGTACAAGGTTTGGTACAGCTTATTACAATCTATCATGATTTATGCGCCTTGTAGTCGGCGATACTTTCTTAAAAATTAATTATTACTAATATTGGTCGTGAGATTGCTTGCTGATAAGAATCATTCATGATATCAGTAACGCGACTGTTGCCCGACGAGGCATTGAGCAAGATACGAACGTGCTCGAAGCCTCGAACAAACAAAAGCTGATTACATATCGTATAAGTTTCGAGAATAATCTAGACATAAAATATATTGTTGATAAACTCCAAACGTGTTGGAGTCAATGTTTAACAAGTATGTTTATGTTGCTACGTCATTTTGTTTCCATCTTTTTTTTCGCAATTTTTTTTCTATATTTACTTTCTTAATGATGATTTTTTTGTTTTATTTAACTCTATTACGTAAAATAGTCTCGATAACGCCATCTTAAGAACTCACCTACATATTTAGGTCCAATTACCTGTTTAATAATTGATCTTAACCGTTTTTTAGGGTTCCGTGCCCAAAGGGTAAAACGGGACCCTATTATTAAGACTCCGCTGTCCGTCCGTCTGTCTGTCCGTCTGTCACTAAGCTGTATCTCATGATCCGTAATAGGTAGACAGTTGAAATAAAATTAAATCTTGTACGATGGTGCGGAACCCTTCATGCACGAGTCCGACTCGCACTTGAAAGGTTTTTTTTAATCTCAACCGGCATTTGCTTCTATAAAAATAAAGCCTATAAAATACTGTATTGTTTAGACTATTCTCTAACATCTCAATGAATAAAAAAATCTCTAAACATCGCAAATCAATCAATTCGATCGTTTTTAAGAAGAGGTTGTTATAATTATGGCTTCGGTGTCATCAGAATCACCCTTCCCAAAATTTCTTAAACTATTACCATCATTACCACTAAAATATTCACTTTTGCCGAAATAAGCGGTAATTATATCATCAGTCAATCATCCAGATCAGACAGCTTTATTACCTAATCAGTGGTGGTTACCCCTACTACCACACACGCCACGCAGAACACCTTTTTCATTTCTTCCTTCAGCTGCATCCTCATCCTATTCATTAACAACCAATAAATAAATAAACAATACATTGTAGATTTCCCTGCACTAACTGGATTCAGGGCGACTTGAATACAGCAGACATTGGAAAGGTATGTAACCGCATGCGCTAGGCAAGAAAGGTATGTTCCCTTTCCCAATTTGTGACGTATGATTGTATTGTATAAAATTTATATGCCATCTCCCAATACATCTAACTCTCTGTAGTAACTGTTTGCGTAATGCTACACTAAAAACTAAATAACCAATCATTACCGCAAATTAAAATCAAAAAAACGAATCAACTGATGGAAGTAATCTATGTATAGACTGCCTCAATATAATTAAAACTGCGACAAAACGTGTAGTTACACCAAACGGCAATAAATGACGATATATTTTTATTACGATTTACGTCGTTAGTGTATTTCTATACTGCCATGATAAAGAAAAAAGCGAGAAAAAAAGGACTTCAAATGTGTAGAAAAGTTATACCAACTTCTCATCCCCCAATGGAGGAAAAAGGATTTTTTCTACTAATAAATTTTATATTTATTAGGAATGTCCCATCCTAGAACTAAAACTAGCAGTTTTTAAATACTAAGTGATTGATAAGTCGAATAATATTTCGGCTCATTCCTCCACCACTTATTCTCTCTCCATTTTTTGGAGTGAGTAGAATTATTCCAGCTTACATCAGCCTTTGCATTTAATTTTTCAAACCCCACTCACACAAGCATTAGCCTAGCCTGAGTAGTTGCTATGCTAACCTAACAAGAATAATACTAACGTGTGATCTTCGTTACAAGCTGTTCCTTAAATCTTCATTCAAAATAAGTAACTACTCCGCGCCTTAGGATTGTAGCGTGATGTTTAGGCCTCAAGAATTGGGGTATCAAGTGCAAATTTATTTTATTACCATAAAACCGAAAAATTATTTACGTAATGTGAAAGTCGATCAACGGGCGCCTGAAGACAATTTCGCTCTACTCTGATCAAGCATCTGTCTCTTTGGCAGAATATACCGAAAGGTTATTAGCAATAACACTTGGTCATTTTACAACAAGTGATTTGAGGTAGACTGATTGTCAGATGAGTTCAGTATAATAAATATAGTTTTTCTATGTATATTGGAAATTATTTATTCGATTTTTTAATTAGCACGTTAGCATAGGTGATAAGATGATAACGCCTTTATTACTACAACAACACACACACTGCAATTTGATTAAATCATTATCGAATGATAAGGTACACACTTAGTTACCGAATTTGCGTAATAATAGTATTATGGAACATAATATCAGTCAGCTGCTGTTGCAGCACAAGTTGAAATTGCTTGAAAGGCTCATTCGACTTTTGTATGTGTGTATTACATGCAGTAGTTAGTGCAGACGAACAAACGTAAAAATTATTAGAATAATATTTTAAAAATGCCTTTATTATTTATTTGTTTGTGTTTTTTTATTATTATTTTAAAATGGTGGTTGTTTTAATATGACGCCGCTGCCATCCGTAATCATATTTATGCATATTATACCCGTGGTGAATTTTCAACCCTTAAAAAACTGAGTGCGTCTCTCAAAGACGCAGATTTGTTCAAAGGAAGCTTGCCAAGCTTATCTAAAGTACTGAAAAATATAGGATTTGGATATAAAAAAGTAATAAAACGAAAATTGTAATAGAGACCTCTTGCCCGTATTGATGTTTTGCGGAAGATTAAAGAGATTACTGACTGGGACAAGATCGTTTTTTACGATGAGACGTGGCTGAATGCAAACCACACACTCCAAGTCATGGGCAGCAGACAAAGCCGAACAATTAGGTTCCTGAAGGCAAGGGACAAAGATTAATAATTGTACATGCTGGAACATCAGCCGGTTTTGTACCAAATTGTCTTTTGGTGTTTAAATCCGTGAAAGTCACAGAATATCACGAAGAAAGGAACTTCTAAAAATTTAGAGAGTGGTTCCAACTCTTTTAAATAACCTAAAAGAACCACACACAATCATAATGGACAACGCTCCTTATAATTCGATGCAAAAAGATTAAGCTCCAACAACCAACAATCGCAAAAATTAAATTATTTCTCGAATATTTATTTTATTATGTTTTGTATGAATTGTTGCAAACTTAAACTAGGATATTCCTCATTTTTAACCCTCATGCACGAGGGATGTTATAACTTTAACGTGTGTATCTATGTGTCATAGGGGTCGTTTTCAGAAAAAATCACGAAATATCACAAGGTTTTAGTGATATATCATGTGAATTTATTTAAAAAAACGCGATTTCTAAACCGAAAAGCGGTGCTTGACCATGACTCAGTTGCCAGGCAATGATTTCCCTGTCCGCCGCTTGTCAGTCAGCAGTAAGTCTGTGATTTTCACCTTTCCTTTATTATTTTCATGCCAGTCAAAACAATCTTCAACCGTAATATCTGTCTGGACATTTTTATCATGGTGTTTAATTTTCCAGTATTAGATTATATCTTTATTTAAAGATTCTAAAAATTATTAAGATACTTTGTACTAAAAAAAAGTACACGTGACTTCTCACCACGTATCGCCAGAGGGGAGGGGGGTCCAAAAAGATGCTAAAAACATCACGTGATTAACGGACGACCCCATAGCTCCTAAACGGATGGACCGATTTTGATTCTTTTTTTGTTGAAAGGTGACTTGATTTTTTTGACAACTCCCGCATTCGTATATTCCTGCGTCGCGGGGTGGGGCTTCACAAACATTCAAACAACCGACACAAAGAACACCCAGACTCGGGACAACTATTTTTGAGTCACACAAATTTTTGTCCCGTGTGGGATTTGAACCCACAACACTGGGCGCGGCGTAGTGGCGAGGTGGCCGCTTAAACCATTGCAGTTCGATCGAAAGTGCTCTTAGCTACTTTCAAGAAAATTTGATTAGCCGTTTGCTGATGATCAGCACTTTTCTAATCGTTAAGGGAATTTTCGAGTCGGAGGTCGTTTCAATTTGTCATTTATACTCAGTGGCGGATTTACACATTTGCCGCCTGTAGGCTAGTTAAATTTTGCCGCCCCTACCTCCTCTTCGATTCGATAGGCAATTCACTATGATATTATTTACAACAGTTTTTTGTCAATGATTTGTGCACTAATTACTGGTGTAATTAGTGCAAATATTTTTTTCCATGATAATAATTAGCATGATTGTGAACTAGGAGATCGATGTCTCAGTTTCTAGTTTTTTTACAACCCAACGATTTAGCTAAGATTGATTGTTTTTTATAGTACCTTTATCAAATTTCTGAGCTAATAAAAAAGCTCAATCATGTGCTACTGTTCAGGTGGGGTAAGGTATGCCTTAATACTTACTACTAACACATGTACATTCAATAAACGTTCAATCCATCAGCCTAAAGCAATCCACTGCTCCCCTAACGTGCGCCAAAGCACCCGGTTCAGCAGCTACCTTTCTCAGTTAGTCAGTCCATCTGGCTGGGGGGCGTCCTACCTTCCCTTTACCAGTTCGCGGTCTCAACTCTAGGACCCGTTTGCCCAACGACCATGCCAGGCTACGTCAGCATGCTTATTCTGCATTGGTTCTTTGTCGGATGACCTCATTATGAATTTGATCCTTCAAAGAAACTCTAAGCATAGCTCGTTTCACAACCCGCTGCGCGACTTTAAAAAGCTTGTGGACAAGACCAAATGACATACGGTGCCAAGACGCGGGCACCAACGACCCCACCGCCAGTCTCAGCACCGTATGTCTAGAGAGGTAGGACGCTCTGGTTTTACAAACACCTTCGTTTTGAGGAATTGCTGCAAGGGTGATGAAAAAACTCAACGTAGCTTTGCAATTACTGCCCGTCCTAACAGGACCCTTCTGGTGATTTCTTCCCGAAGTTGTTTCTACCGAGCTTTATAACGTGCTCAATGTACACTGAAAGTTTTGCGTAACTTATTAATAAAACAATTAACATGTAAAGTAATATATTTACTGCCTTTCCAAGTATTCTCCATTACATTTTAAACACTTTTCATTCGATCAAACCATTTTTGAAAACATGGGGATTTTCACGTGCTGGTTGAAAGCTATCACGGCCTCTTCCGGCCCCGTAAATGTCATGCCTCTCATCAAATATAAAATTTTTGGGAAAATAAAGAAATCGCATGGTGCCAGGTCTGCACCATGTGCGGGATGGGTCACTAGCTCTACCTTTACAAAAATTACTTTGTGTTGTTCGCGGTGTGCGCCGAAGCATTGTCATGGTGCAATAGGATGCGATTTCTTCGTCGTCTTTCCCTAACCTTTTTAAAGACACTGGGCAAACAAATGGTAGTGTAGCACTCAGCACTAACTGTCTTTTACTAACTTTTAAACGTTCGCGTTCCATGATTTAATTATGTATTTAAACGGGAATTAACGCGATCACGAAAAGGTATTACATACCTCTGAATTACCTGACGTTTCAATCAGGTTGCACTGGCTGTGGTCACAGGCTGACAGGCTCAGTGGTGCATGCCCTCCGTCGTCAAGATCGTGAGATAGAAGGTTCTTCATCCACCCGTCATCAGAAGTATGAAATATCTTTTCGTGATCGCGTTAATTCCGTAAAGTGGGATCGTGCAGAGGGGACCCGTCCGGGAGAAAAAAAACTAAATAATTTTTTTGCCTACATTTCTCGCCTGCCTCAATCTTGTTAGTTTGCTGTTTGCTTTATTTCCGGCATATGACAATATTTCCGTGTTTCATCGATCTCCTGTCACAATGTCATACACAGCATTTGAGTGCCGTGATCGTACTTTAACAAAAATTTTACACCAATTAACACTAGTCCGTTTTTGTTCTGGGGAGAGTTTATGAGGGATCCAGCGGCAACAAAGTTTTCCAACTTTTAAATGTTGATGTAAGATTTTTTGAATTTGGCTCACACCAATCCCCTCAAATCTCCTCAGAGTTTGGACTGTTCCTGTTTGCGTTTCCAGGGGAACAGCTCTCGAGACTTAAAGATAATAAAATATTTTTTAATGCGTTTAAAAATTCATACCTATTTAGTTATCTGGTAACAATCCTCCTGATGATGACGATGAAATTAAATTTAATTAACTTATGAAAGTTCTTGACTTAAGGTAGATCTTAGATAACTTTGCAATCGATTTAAGTAAGAAAATCTTTTCTCACCGGAACTGTGTTGGCCAGACACACTAACACTAGCGAATGGTCGTGTCACTCGTTCCCGCCAAACCAAACTAAACGCGACTACGAAAATCGTAGAAACATTTATATAGGTGGTGAAACATTTTACATGTTGAATTGTTTGTGTACTTATTGACATTTAGGTAGTTAGGTATATATGTAAATATAAATCTTTTTAATTTTTGTGAAACAAATTATTCTTCTTTTTTTTTTTAAGACAATGTTTTTCCCAAATTCGCCGCCCCTAAAATCTGCCGCCCTAGGCTTCAGCCTACTCAGCCTATTGGTAAATCCGCCACTGTTTATACTTGTATTATTGATATACTGATAATTATCGAGTTTTTATTTTACGAGACACCATTGCACAAACTTCGTGTATATTGTAATAAAACGAATCAAACCACGGAGCAGATACAAAGAGGAGAGGGCCTAAACAACTGTGCAGTGTTATTATAACTAGATTGTGATGTCATCATAGTGGGCGTGGCTTATAGTTAGTACACTGTCAGCGTTCATCTTGTACGTTTGTATCGAAAAATCGCAAATCAATAAATTTTCGTGGTATTAAGAAGTAAAAGATGAAGTGTTGTATTTTATCATGTAAAAACTATTCGGATAGACGCTCTGATGACATGTCTGGCATTACAATTCATTTGTAACTATTTTTTTTATTTAATTTATTAAAATAGTTCTAGAAAAATCTTGAAGTGTTTTTTGAAATATAATTAAATCTATTCGTCACTAGATGGCAAAACTTTGTGTCATGGGAACCAAAAAAACAAAGGTACGTAGAGCTCAGTATTATTATAATAAATCATACGAAAATACTGAAATGTGTTCTACATCCAGTTCTAAAGAATTTTTAGCCGTCAATTTATTTTTATATTTTTTGTAATCATTTTTTGAATAGACTGTCATCTATTTTCAACTAGAAGAACATATATAAACAGAAGAAAAAGAGAGGGTCGTAATTAGAACCCAATTATTTTACCTAGCAACCCACAACTATACGAGTATTTATCTTACTTTAAATATTAAAATGAAATAAATTGTACTTAGGCTGATGATTTGAAAGGTATTTTAGGCTCATTAATTTAGATCTACAAAATAAACTGCAGCTGCGGTACAGATACGAATAAAGAAAGATATGAAAAGAATAAATAAGTGAACAAATTTGAATCGTCATTCGTGATTTACCACAAACTTTTTCATTCTCACACTAGCAATGCCCAATGCCTACATGTTAAGCCAGGTCGCAATCTATCTGTATACCAAATTTTATCCAAATCCGTCCAGCTGTGGGATAAAGTCAAGGTTAGGAGAAAGAAAGAACTCAGAAACTTTCGCTTTTGTATCAAGATGGTTTACAAAATAATCTTGAAAAAACTACTACCTGGTAAGTAAATTCAGAGTACGGCCCCTTACATCCTGTAACTAGTGTAAGATAGCTAAACTACATAGCAACATCGACATAGAACGATGCGAGTAGTTTTACTATTGTTTGGAAGATGAAAAAAAGGGAAGTGGGCGGAGCTCAACACCCCCTCACCCCGCAAATTGTCACGCGTTGTTTCACAGGGAAATCTAATTACAACACCTCTTTGTATCTGCTCCATGAATCAAACCCATTTAGTAAACTTACAGCAGCTCTAGCAGCGAGGCCGGCGCTGCCCGGCGGCAGCTGGTAGCACTTCCTGTCCCCTTCCATGGGGGAACTCTTCATGGTGTCGCGAAAAGGACCGTACATGGAGGACGCGAACTTGCACGAGTACGACAGAACTGACACCTGAAATATTATATTTAATTACCTTATATATCTATATTATATTAATACGTAAAGAGATTTTATTAGTTAGCATTTTTAAGCAAATTTCGCGCACTTAGATATGTGAAATTCAGAATACTATAACTTTGTATGTAGAAAAAATACAGAATGCTAAAATTTTTAGTCTATATATGCATTAGCGCACCCAGCTTTTGGCATACTTAAACATTACTTTAATAAACTTATTACGTTCCACGTTAAGGGGTAAAGGGGGTCAACGAAGTGTGACATTGTGTGACAAGGGGTGGGAGGGGTCATAAGTTTCGTGACGTTACATGTCAAAATCTAAAGTATAAGTCTGTAGTCTGACGTTTACAGGAAATGTTTTGTGTTACGCTACTACACCTTTACTAAAAAAAATAATTAAACTGCTCTTTTCAGTTTTTGAGTGCAAAATTGCAAAATTGCAAAATATGTGACGTCACACCATGGAGGGGGGGTTCCACAAATGTGACCACCTGTGACAAGGACGGGGTCAAAAAAATCATGAAATTCGTGTGACGTAATTTATGGATGACTCCTTACTCATATCGTAAGCATACAAAACATTCATCGTTGGTTTATTTGATTGGCCGTTAACTGTCATTCTATAGACTTACGTACCATGACAGGTCAACATTATATATGTATACTGGACGCGTGTAGCTACATAAATTGTAAAAATAAGTTTTACACAAATTTCCGCTAAATCTGACAATTTGCATTCATCTACAACACTTACTTGATTTTGAAGTTTACAAGAGACAAGAGCATCCTTGATGGCCTTAATTCTATTGTCCATCATGTCGGAAGGAGCCACGATTTGTGCACCTGAATAAAAAAATTAGTATACAGGACCATCTGTTTTAATTATTAGGCGAATGATAAATCAAGACGACTGGAGCTGTCAGTCGCTGTATCGTAAAAGCGTTTAGACATTTTACATAAATAAAAAATAACCTTTTCTTTAAACTATTTTATGTTTTATTTTTGTGCTTTTTATTCATTCGATGTCATCGCTTCCTTGAAGATTACAAATTTAATCATACTATCCTACTAATATTATAAACGTGAAAGTTTGTGAGTATGTATTGGATTTATGGATGTTTGTTACTATTTCAAGCAAAAACTACTGAACCGAATGCATCTAAACTTGGTATGTAGATAGCTGAATATCTGGATTAACACATAGGCTACTTTTTATGCCGATATTCCCACGGGATCGGGACTTACGCCGGTGAAACCCGAGGGACGCAACTAATATTACATAACATTGTTTTTACACAACATATATGTTGACAACAATATAAAATATGAAAAAAATGTACTGTCTATTATCAAATAACTGAGCAATGACATGGGATATTGAGTAATTTGTGAACTGTTGGTTCTAATCTCTGGCTATGTCACCACAGGTCAAACGGAAGCCGCCTGCTAACCTTTCAACGGTTTCATCAACATTTGTCTATAAAACCGTTCTTTTTTAAATATTATTTCCATTAAATGATTATTATGTAACAGTTTAATATATACACATAGTAAACTGATGATTATTCACTGATAACAGCACAAATTGATTCATATAAAAATTCGTCATTATCATCCAAACTTATACATTTTACGTCATCATGCAAAACTATAAAATCAAGTGTTATCAATCAGTATTATATAAAAATAGTTTTTACTAATTTGTGTATTTCTGGGATGTGCGATAATCTTCCGACGCTTACGTGGCAGCTCGCTTTACCCTTTACGCTTGACCAAGAAATAACAAAAAAAAAGGTTAAAAAACGAATTCTCCCCGCCAACTTGAGGGTAATTTTTTATTTTATTTTCAATAAAAAAACTAAGATCGAACAAATAAAAATTTTGATCGAACAGTTAACGAACAGTTGAAAGAGCAAAAAAAAGTGTAAAAAACGACTTCTCCCCGCCAACTTAATACAGCCTTGACCAAGTATCAACGTCTGGCCGATAATGACCGGGAATATTCAAAATACACCCGTTGGTAAATAATCCTACTAATATTATAAACGTGAAAGTTTGTGAGGATGTGTGGATGTATGGATGTTTGTTACTCTTTCACGCCAAAACTACTGAACCGATTGCGATGAAACTTGGTACGTAGATAGCTGGAGACCTGGATTAACATATAGGCTACTTTTTATCCCGATATTTCCACGGGATCGGGACCTACGCGGGTGAAACCGCGGGGCGCTGCTAGTACGTCTATAATAGACAATTAATGAATAGCATATGTTTACCTGCTTTAGCATATGCCAAAGCAACTTCCGCAATTCTTCTAGCTGAGGCAGCATGGTCGATGGCCCCATTAGGAATGAGTAAACCACAGTGCCCATGTGAGGTATATGGGCAGAGGCAGACATCACACGCAATTAGTAACTGTGGTAGCGCCGCTCGAAGCTTAGGCAGGGCCCTCATTACTGGGTTTTCTGGGGAGTCGGCATTTGTGCCCAACGCATCCTGTATAAAACAACATGTACAGTTTATGTAGTTATGTGTACAGAACAGTTTATATATTTATATTTATATATTTTTATGGTTAGGTACTGGCATAAATTTATAGGAAGTAAAGTAGTTGAAAATACAGAATATCTTTTTATTTTCTATTTATTAGCAATGAAAAAAATATTGTTACAATTTTATTACACCACCAACTATCACTGTCTCTGAATCATTTTGATCCATCCTAAGGTTGCCTGGAAGAGATTTCATCTAGCAATAAGGACGCACTTTGTACATTATCCGTTTCACACATGTATGTATGATACTTCTACTGTAACTATGGTGTACAAATAAAGTGTTATCTATCTATAAGTAAGTATTTTATGAGAATGTTCCATTTTATAATTACTAAATTGATTTTATTTGAATGAAAACATGCAATGCATGCATGCAAATGTAACTGCAGTACAAATATCTTCATGTAACTAATTTTACTCTTTTTGGTATTACAGACAGAAAAGCTACAAATTGAATAAGACATCTTTATTTTCAGTTTGTTAAAAATTTAAAACTGTTTATGGGTATGCACATCACTTGAGAAGTGTTGGTATATCACAATGAATAATTAGTTTAGGCATACTTACAAACTCACGAGCTTTTTTGAAGTGAAGATGTTTGTTAGTGCTAACAAATTTGAATTATTTTGTTGTTTGAAGTATGTATTACTATTAAGTCTTGCATATTGAGCTTATTTACATAATATATAAAATTTTATATAGACCTATTTTGAGTCGGTGCAAACAAACCGATTAATTATCAAAATTTTATATGTACGTAGGAATGGATAAGGCTCTACGTAAGAAATTAATTATTTGGCGCCGACTCAAAATTAGTTTATATAAATATCCATAATGAACTCAGCTTCACGATGTGGGTGGCTGAACATATATAAAAAAAATAGATGTATACGGTCGAACTAAGAACCTCCATCTTTTTTTTTGTTGGTTTAAAAAGGATATTGCTTATGTGGATGGATTTTATTTAAAGAAAAAAAAGAATACTAGCAACGTGGGTCACACATTACTATTATTCTTTTTTAACCCCTCCAGCTAAGCTAATTGCTTGTATTAGGAGTGGGTTCACGTCGATAGTGCACTGGGTGGGGTTCGAACCTGCAACCACTTAATCGCAAGTCCGATGCCTTAGCCATTACACTATTATGATTATATAGGTAGTAGCTTTGGAAGGTCAGGGTTGCATACCTGTAAGTCAAACTTGCTATTGCCAGGAACTCTGAGCCCTCTAATTCTAGTATTACATAAAAATTGTAAAGAAAGTATTATTTACCTTTGGTAAATTTGAAATGACACCAAATATAAGAATTGACTTTAGCCCTTTGTCAACCAATTCATTGAGTACTGGTATAAGCTGATTGATTCCATATCTGCTCACATTAGGCATGCTTGCTACGGGCTGAACTGCATCATCATTTTCACTGTGAATAACATCACAGACCATTAATAAAATAGCAAATCCTTTATAAAACAATATTGGTAGTAGGTCCTAACAATATACTAAATTTTTTTAAATTGAATGTGAAAACTTGCCATCAACTGAATGAAATGACTTCCAAGAAATAACATTATACTTTAATACAGATTCTCCATGGCACAAAATAGATAGGCCTCCCTTAAGGGAATTGAATGAAGAATGTTTGACAATATGGTTACATTTGAATGTTTATATTTTATATCTAAGAAACTAAAACAGGAAAATGTCTTAAGAACTACATCATATTCATATATATTTTGAAACCATAAATAAACGCATTGATTATCCCTGTCCATTCTTTGACAGTGGAATCAAATCAAAACAAAATCATTATTTCAATTGAACCCATTATAAGTATTTTGGAATTGTCAGAAGTAGTAATAGCAGACTAAGTCAGTCGTGAAGCTAGTTGCCTATTCCAATACATAGATCCTGTGGAGAAGAACAAGCAAGAAACTCTAAAGACACTCTTTTTCAACATGTTTTTTACAAGTTTCTGGTTACATGTGTAATATGCTGTGCCCATCAGTGTTCAAAATTGAGACCATTCCATTTGTAAGTTTTTTAAACCTTTGTAAACATTTTGGAATGCATAATAAAGAATTGAATTGAATACATTGCTTATAATATATGTGCAAATGAATGGTGAGGACAATGTAAAATATTGTTCTAAACTATAAACAGTAGTGAAAATTACTACTACCACTACAACCATATCAAAGGGAGCCGAACGAACCGACACATACACCACCATCAGTGCCAGACCACATAGCAAATTAACTTAAAATGTAATTGACTATGTATTTTTGAATTAAGAATTATTTAAGATTTATTATTATTATTCTTCTCTGAACTATGGTTGTAGTTGATGAATTTTATTGTAGTTGGTAGTGTGTAAACATCTTACAAACATTTTCATTTTGTTTGAAATTTTTCTTTTGAGAATCGAAAATAATTAATGATTAATTATTCTAGAATTTCATTCAGACTTGTTTCTCCTGTAAGGTTGCCGGGCAACCGGAATTAACACAAGTACTTACAGCAGAAAGATGGGGTACATAATATTATGCGGTTCGATGCTGACATTAGGTTCTTGTAATTTCCTTAAACTGGCATGAAAGTAGCCTCCTTGCAGAACATGTTCTGGACTCAAAAATAATTGATTCATGGCGTGTTTTGATACAATCGCAATTCCTACTACCACTAAGTTATTGTGATAACGTATCAATGAATGACTATTATGCCTTATTTGAAAGCAAGGTACATAAACCTGCTTGAATTCACTAAGATTTAGACAAAAATCGTAAAGTAACTTCGACTGAATGAACTAAATAAGTTAGAAAAAGGATTTCTTTAATGAATAAACATTCATAACACGCAAGTTAATGTCATACTCCTCTTAGTTATCTACCAATACATGGACTAGCCATCAGGGCTGCCAGTAAGTACAACTTATTTTATACCGCCGAAACTCATACAAAAAATATAGAACTGTCTATATACTAACGGACTATCTGTATATTATATATATATTTTAATTCGTTTTAATAAACTAAATTATAAGGTTCGCATGTACAGTATTCAATAACAGTCTATTCATATTATTAGTAATAATTATATAAAAAATATAGTGAAATTTTTAGACAAAAAATTAACATATAAGGATTTAACACTTTACCACACGCATGATTTATTTTAAGTATCTCTATGTGTATACTTATTACGCTGTAACATCAGTAATGGCATTGTATCCAATAAAATAAAACAATGCAATGTACTACACAAAGAGGATACTTATTATAACTGAAGTATACGAATTTTGTATCCAATTATACAATCTGCCAGCCCTAGTAGCCATATACCTACAAAATTATCGTTTAAACCTACAAACATTTTGGCGCATAAAAGGACTGCCTTTGGGATTGTACTTTTGTAGAACGACTTGCATGGTCGATAACGATATTTAACTGAACCATTGAACAATTGAATAAATTGGGTTAAATAAATTAAGTTGTGCTATTATAAGTTAAATATTTATATTAAAATCTGACGGATGATGACGAACAACAAAAGGGTTGACGTCAGACGGTTGGTCATAAAAGCATAAACTTAGTATACGATACTTGACTAGATAAAACTTAGCAAGACCCATTTTTAATTTCACTTATCTTTCTATTAAAAATATTTCTTTTTATTCTTATGATTCTTGATGAGAGCTGACAAGAATACAAGCGTTCCATTTCCATCGCATTCCGGACTTTTTTTTTTTATGGTATAGGGGCAAACGAGCAGACTGGTCACCTGATGGTAAATGACTACCGCCGCCCATGGCCACCTGTAACTCAAGAGTCACAAGTGCGTTTTGCCGCCCTTTAAGGTTGGAGTAGGAGAAGAGGGGGAGGGGGGAAGAGTGGGATGAAGGGAGAGAAGGAGAGGGTAAGGACAGGAATAGGGGAGAGGGAAGGATTAGGACCTCCGGCAACCTCACTCACGCGCCGAAATGCAATGCAACATTGCTTCACTGCCGGTTTTCTGCGAGACCGTGGTATCGAGTCGCGCCGGCCCATACGTACCGAAGCATGGCTATCCCACGTTCTCCCTTTTCATTTAAACTCTTAATTACCACTTCAAAAAATTACACTTTGTTTTGTAATCCTTAAATTTAATTTTCTATCGCGTACGAGGTAGCTAACGATAAAGTTTTTTCAATAATATTATTGCCCACTACTGGGCACGGGCCTCTTACAGAATTACTTGGAGGGTAATGGGCCTACTATACTAAACTAGGCAGACGGGTTGGTATGGCTGTCCTAAGTTGGCGAAGGGAGGTCATTTTTTACATTTTTTTTTTGTTTGATATCAGTTTTGTTTTTGATCAAATGAAATATATATACTATTATTTTGGTTCGATCAACTGCAACTCTAGCCTCTTAATCCAGTCACGAATTATTTTTAACAGTAGATTTTGGAACTGAATGAAGGTAGATGTGCACCTTGAATGCTTTCTATGTTTGATAGGTTCAAACCTTCAACGGTATCCCTGAGTGATTTTTATTTTTTAGTACGTTAGCTTTTGGAGTATTTCAATAAAATGAAATCCAGGTGGCATCAGCTTGCATCCTGTTCACAGAGTACAGTAATATTATTAGAGAATCCTGTTTACCTTTCGTGTAACACTAACACTATTGTACCTGAAGATCTGACTTTTAAAAAGAGTGGCCATGAGTTTCTTTGCCAGTATTCTTCTCATAAAGCTCTACGCATTTTGGAAACTGGAAGTTATAGATCGACACAAGCAGGCAGTAGATTTTGGTGCTTTCACCTAATTTACCTTGACAATCCAGTACATGCTGTGGCGTCTGTTGGCGCCGATCTATGATTTTAACTCTAGCTTCAATTTAACGTTCATAAATGTCACTAAGTGTCTTAATTGAATAAAAATGATTTTGAATTTGAATTTGAATTAATTAACGACCTGACAGAACTTAAAGTTTAGATTAGCGCCCTCTAGTGGATCTATATATGTATTATTATAGCGACGGTCACGAGTTCAGTGCTTTTTAACCAAAACAAAAGTGCACAATCGTGCCTAAAGAAGTTTTCACTTCAAAAAAATGACTTCCCTCCGCCAACTTAGACAGCCAGGTTTTTTTATCAAGATGTAATATGGCTATCAGGGTATAGTCTTTGCTCTATGGCTTTGACTAAAATTTGTATTAATGCTAAAATTTTATTTATAGATAGTAATACCAAAGAGTATACAATTACAAAAAAAAAAAACATTACTCTCCTCTTTTAATAAGCTCCTCTATGATACAAATACGCCGTCCGTACTCTATGTGATCATAACCAGCACAGAGTACATTTATATATATGATAACCAGTAGTTATCTGTGATCATAACCATAGTCAGTTAGTCACAGTTGTTTGTATACTCTTTGGTCACAGTAATTTTAGGCAATTTTTGTATAATATTTTATTATGTTAGAGGATGGCACATTTTTTCCGTGAATGAAAGGGAACGTTGTAAATGATGAGGTACTACGACAAGGGTTAACTAAAGCTTTGTTTATTTAATTAAGTTAACCATAAAAAATAAGTAAACTAGACGATGCCTCAGTGAAATAAAATTGTGGTAATACATATATATTATTTAATTTTTTTGTTTACTTTAAAAACTATTTGGTGCACTATTTTTACGATGTTGAATAATAGAAGAGGTAAAAATTGATAAACTTTATTCTAATTAACTAAAAGTGTAAAGTGAAAGCCGACCATAACCGTAAAAAAAGCCTTGAAGACACCATGAATGCGGATGAGGAATCGCCTAGCAAGAAAAAAATTGAACAACCATCTACTGACAACTTAACTGTTACTGTAGACAAAATAGACTCTAAAAGACTTGAAAAAGGCGACGAGGAACCTAAACCGCGTATAGTTTTAACGTTTCGTTCTGAAAAGAGCAGCGCGAAGAATAGCAACATGAAGATCGTTTCTTCGGAAGAGAAACATGAGGAAGCGCCACGAAGATCGAGTAGAACGCGCGGGAAATGGGAATGGATCTGCGATAGCGACACCTCCCCGAAAAAAGACAAATCAGGTACACAAACTACTTCTGAAAATGATGAATCAGACAGTTCTCACACTACACCCAAACGTTCCACAAGGCGTCGTAGTAAAGACTCTGACAATGTCCTAGCGAATGCAATAGCAAGAAAAGAAAAGTCTTATGAAACTCAACTAGCACCACAAAGGTTATCTCGTAGAATCAAACCTACAGCTAAAATTCTTGCAAATGAAGAGCTACGTATTGGTCTTGAATCTCAAAATAATGCACGACTAGGTATACAAACTGATAAATCTCCTGAAGAAGGGGTGAGGACAAGACGGTCAGCCCGTCCTGTTAATACAGAAAAAAAGACACCACCAGCTGTGACAGAAGATGAAGTGGTAGAAATTGCCACTACTGATGATGATAGCCAGAGTCAAAATACTGTAATGAAATTGAAGCATTTGTGTGAACTCGGTTTAAAAGCTAGAAGCCCTGAAGAAGCAGAAGAAAGTGGAAACGAGAACAGGTAAATTTTTTTACAGACTATTCAATATATAATAAGTTGATGACATTCATTTATGCATGTAATGTTTAGACAAGAAACTGAAATCTTGACCCACCTTTATAGTGGTTTTTAGGTAGATGTTTCGAAGAAAAGTCTACCTATTGGTTTTGTACCAGTTGTCGAGTTTTCCAAAAATTTCTTTACAGGAGGTCTAGTTATGATCCATAGACCCCAAAACAACCGCCAGTTTAAAAAGTATATATATATACGTATGTACCTCAATTTTACTGGCACGATAGAGGTCAAAATTATAAACCGATTGCTTTCAAATTTGGAAGACAAATCAACAGGGCAGAAATGAAGGTTAAGTTCGTGAATGGGGGATATTCCCCCAAAGGGGAGAACTGGGGGGCAGATTTTCAAAAATTAGTTTTTTCAGCATAACTTTTTTCTATGCAAAATTTTTGGACCGTTTAATAGCATGCCCATAGTAAATACAAACATTTTTTAATATGAACCCTAAATGATTCCAACCTTAACTTGGGGAGGGGGGGAAAACCAAAATTCGTTAGCAAAAAATTCATAGCTCCGAAACTGTAAATCTTTTTAGTCTCTAATATTTTTAAATTAAAGCTAATTTTTTATTTTCCTCTACAATGGTGCCGATTCTATTGTACACTCGACTAAACTAAAACCTGACTTCATTTCTTTATATGAAATCAACTTTGTGTTCTTCGTAATTAGGTCTATTTGTTACTGGCATCTATTTCTAAGCGCCACTAAATTTCACTAAAACCTGTCAACGTATATTCAACTTTATTTCCACGCAGCGAGAGTCTCCATTTAGTCAAATGCTGTATAATTGCTATATAAAAACTTGTCAAAACGAACTAAGATGACGTTATTTTCATCAACACCTACGAAGACGCTTACTAAAAACACAGAGCAAATACGATGGCATTCAATGGATAGTGGCTCTCGCTACGTGGTATTAAAGTTTATTTAAGCGTATCAGACTTTAGTCGACATATAAATTGCTTATTTCGATAGCGACATATGTTACCTACTTGTTTCAATTTGAAATAAGACCTTGTTTTGAAGTGTACAAGGTTTACATCTTATATGAAGAAAATTTTTGTGAATTTTTATTTAGCGAGTGAAGTAACTGAATTGGGACCAATTTAGACTAAAAGGTTTTAATGCGACTTATATTTTTGGAGGTAAAAATAAAAAAAACACGAAATTCACCTCTGCGGGCCTGCTGCGGGATTGAATTTTTTTTTGTTGTCAGTTGAAACTTTTGAAAATAATAATAATAGTCAGGGATATAGCATATATACACAGCACTTTATAGACCCAGACTAAGCATAGCTTGTACCACGGGTTCTAGAACATGATACAAATACTAACTACTACTTAATAATTGTTCTGAGTGGGAATCAAACCCGCTACCACTGGTATTGCAGTCAAAGGCCATGCCACATAGGTCCTCAAAAATAAAATAAAGATTATATGGTGCCAACTTAAAAAACATATTCCAATAAAATGTAATTAAATATCATCAGCAATTAACCTCTCGAAGGTCACACCACCGTTTTACAGTGGATTATATTACCCCTTTTAAGCGCCCAGCCGCCGTCATACTGTAAATTGCTTATTAGTTCCAAATAATTCTAAATACATCATCGAAACTATATTTATCTCTTTCGAATGGATACAACATTGAAGATAGAAGATACAGCATTGAAGCCCCGTTGGTCGGGGCTGGTCATCTCTGGACTGCTATTACTTAAATATGTATAGTAGTAATTAGCGCGTCTATTTATATTTTAGAATAATAGGTATGTTACATTGTCCTCACATTTCATTTACGCTTATAAGCAATGTAACCAGAAATTTGTAAAAAACATTTTGAAAAAGAGTGTCCTTGGAGTTTCTTGCCTGTTCTTCTCCATAGGATCTACATATTGGAACAGGCAACTAGCTTCACGACTGACTTAGTCTGACTCCTACTCCTGACAATTCAAGAATACCTATTATTGGTTTAATTGAAATAAACTATTTTGGTTTGATTTGATTTGATAATGAAACGAGATGCAGATCTAATATACACACATGTTTTTTTCTTCATTATTAGTACAATCTACACGTAAACAAAAGCAGCATGATATTGTCAAGTGCTTATAACTGGTTGCACTTTGTGGAGTTAAGTAGTCTTGTTTTAATTTGTGTATTGTTTGAAGAATGTTTTTGGTGAGTAGCTAATCTTATCTGCATATGGTTATAAAATTTTAATGATAGTTTAGCTATTATGAACTTAATTTACAACATTTATGCTGGTCCGTATGGCTACCCATTAGAAACCGTTTCATTGCTTACTACTAAATTTCGTATTATAGATAGTATTTCTTCTTAAATTTGACTTTTACTGGCAGGATATGTCATAAGCTATTGTTATATAATTAAAAATAACATTAGTCAGTGCTATTTATAGAGCAGCTGAGAAGCAAAATATGAAGACTAAATTGACTTAAACCGTGATACGGTGGCGGGACGCCCCGAATACAAATATAAAAGTAGAAGATAGGTATTGTGGAGTTGCCCGTGAATATTTGAACCATACGTTTTGGTGTCCAGATTTCGGAAATTGTTATTATTCTAACTGAATATGTATAGACATAACAAGTAACAAATTTTTAACATAGATTTGTTCGTTGCAAATACCTACTGTGTACCAGTGACATATGAACTATAGACACACCATACACAAACATAACTGAATCACACACTGGCAAAACTATACTAAAGGTGTATAGCAATACATATTATTATGCAGCTCTTTCAGTGCGTACAACTTTCCGGTTTTTAGACAGAGATAAACAGAGTTTTAACTATGCAGAAAACTGTAATGTACACTCATTGATGAAAGCGCTTATGACGCTATCAATCAGAGGAATGTGGGGCAAATAAAACACTTAATTTTATTTGGTAAATAAATGATAAATAAAATACATAATCAAAGTTGAAACAAAAAAATACTAATATATTTCTTAACAATTGTTATACATTCAAATCTTTTGTACAAGGAACAGAAACTGCATATAGATTTAAACAAACAATATTTGTTTAAAGCTACATATAACTGTGAGTATATTAAATAAATCACCCTTAAACCATTAAATAAACACCATTAAATCAAAACATTATCTGTTTTAATAAATACAATAAAGTATTAACTTACTCCTGAAATGAAACATTCTTTGTGTTAATAGTAGCTGTTTAATTCGTGCATGTTTTCCGCGGTAGATTCAAAGTTTTGGGTATATTTTAAAATTACGTCTAGCCGCGTCGCTGGGGAGAACGCGACTAAGTGAAAGCCGGGCAATTACCGGGCAACGCATCTATGCCTATAAAAACATCTTAGCTATGTACCACTTTAATTTTAAACGAATAATTAAATAATAAATAAAACAGACATTTGTGTCAGTTCGGGAATAGATCCACGAACGGTTCGCCTTAATGGTTCTTGTTAAAATTGTTTTCAGACATATGTACATAAAATCTGCACTTCAATAGGTCGTAAGTACTTGACTTTTAATTATTTTTATGATATTAACAAGTTAAGCTACGATGTATGAAATATCGTTTTAACGGAATATATATTTTATTCCATTATGTATCTGTAATAAAAAAAAATTTACCTTCTCAGGAATTTTGAAATGACATAAGGGTTTGTACAAACTACAAAAGGTATGCGAGTATTATAGCGCATGTATTGTATCATGTCTATATCCATCCACACCACACATACTGGGTGGCGTTTTGGTTTTTTTTTTTGTTGCTTTGGAGAGTGAGACAAAATTAACTGCACTGCACCATAACTAATAATAACATCACTGCAATACTTATACTGAGACTTGTTCACTGTTAATATTTCGGCTTGAAAACAAGTGTATTGTACCTGAAATTATGGTAAAGTTGCACTGTTCGTTGTCTGTAGCTGAAGTTGCATGTGTGCGAGTACTCTCGTACTATATTATATATATATTGTAATAAACTTCTTTTCTTATGATTAATTAATACATACATTTTAGATCTATAGAATTTTGCGAATCAAGCTCAGGGCACTGAGGTCGTACATGTCATAAAGGCCGCATAGGCAGCATAGACATTAGTAAGGAGCTTGTAGAAGAGGTGGAAGTCATGTTTTAATAAATTTTGAGATATAGTCAGATAAATATAGAGTTATCTATTAAATCTATTACGTTTTTGATATAGCAGATATACAACTGCCACCACCACCAGTTGCGGAAATTGAATTGGGTAAGTGTAGATTTTTTTACATTCTTTATTTTATACGATTACGATATGACGATATACGATATATTTAAAGGTACTTATTTTGTTACAGAGGGTGACGAAGGTCGTATAGGTGCACCAGACACGGCCAATGCTGATACTGTGCCCATTTTGCCTTCCTCGTTAGACAGCAGCCCAAGTAGTTTAACAACGGCCTTAAACTTTGACTTAATGTCACGAACGAAGAAAAAGAGATTTCTTAGTTCTTAGAGATCGTGATTTCCCCCTAATATTTTAACCCCGGTTTTATAAAATTTATTAAAATTACATTTCAATACATGTTCTTTGTTTTATTTTGTGCTAGTGAACACGAGGAGAGGGCGACGTACCGGCCGGGTTTGCACGAGGGGTGGGGAAAGTACTATACGCGTACGTGCGAGAGGTAGGCAATGTGTTGTTCGTGGACGTACGTGGGGTGAACGAGAAAACGGTGGCTGGTAGATGCAGAAATGGGAATGGTGGTGCTAGAAATGGCATGGTGCTTGCGTAATGTTTTGCTTTGAGTTATTTGGTTCTTGTTACATTTTTTTTCACGAACGATAATTAAGTTTCATTGAAATCTTTTAAGAAGTCACGTCGTCTTTTTTGTACTTTTGAATGACTTATGACCTTTTTTTAGTTTCTATAAAAGCATCGTGCCCAATCTTGCTCAAAGATCGACCGAGGGGATGTATGACCCTCTTTTATTTGGTGAGAATTTAGAAGTACCTATGCACATCAAAAGACCACGACTTTGGCCGAAATCAGATGTTCCTTTGTAATTATACATTTTCTTATTTTTAATTAACATTATTAATAAAAAAATTAGCAAATACCGATGATCTTTTTTCTTTTAAGATCACCACGTTGTAGTACTAGCGCTGCAGAGGCTCCATCATTGGTACCTACGCCAGTGCAGTAAGTATTTAAACTAGATCACCTCATGCAATCGTTAACAAATAGCAAATACACAATACATTTTTATTTTACAGATGTGTAGAATGTCCTGAGAGTGGGTCAACCACACCATGCTATAGTCAGGATATTCAAATGATAAAGTGTGTATACATTTACTCATATTTACCTAAAACCAAATTTTGAATATTAGCGCGGCAATTTAATTTATGCTACTTTTTTCTATATAGGTCACCAAGTACTAGTATGGCATCGGGGGTGCCTTCGCCAGCGCAGTAAGTGTCTCAGTAGCTGGTGCGATCATGTCAGTATCTTCCAGTTCACATAGTTATGCATTCCTTTCTTTTAAGGTTCATTGAATATGGTGGCAGCAGGTCCAGCACGTCTAACATCGTCCGACCAGAGGAAATCCCGCAAAAAAAACGTCGCATTTTGAATGATTACAGTATTGAAAATGTTGTAAATTTCGGTAACTATATTTACTTTTACATGTTGCCAATAGTTCAACTTTTACCCATTGCGATAAGTAGTAACAAACTGGTCTATTCTTACAGGTAGTGAAGGAGAGAGCGACTCTGAAGACGAAGTATTTCCCTCCTTTGTTCCTAGGTCTGAGCGTATGTTTCTTGCAACAAACGACGACACTGAGGAAGAGGATGTAGAAACGTCTCCACATTCGCCTGCCCTCTCCTACACCACAATTTTTTCAGATTCTGTGACTTCTGTCATCCCGGGGAAAGTGATTAATTATAGCACACCGGCCGGGCCCCAGCGTTTCGTCTTCGACTGGAAAAGTTTCCCAGAAGCGCTGATGCCACCACAGGAGAGGCGTGAAGTGTTCGTGGAAGCGGGAGGTCCTGTGTTGGACTCTTTAGGACAAGCTCAACCAAGTCCAGAAGCCGTTTTTACTCTTATTTGGGACAGGGCTATCATGGGCCACATTGTTGATGAAACAAATAGATATGCCGACGAAGAACTTTCAAAAGCCTTAGAAAGTGTTGGACCCACATCTCGTCTACACCGCTGGATTCCTACTGATATCGACGAACTGTATGTCTATTTTGGTGTACTGTTGGCGATGGGAAGCTGCATAAAATCAAATATCAAGGAGTATTGGCATTGCGATGGGTCAATTTGTGACACACCAAATTTTGCAAAATATATGTCATACAATAGATTTATTCTATTGAATAAATTTTTACATTTTGCTAATAACGACATAAATAGCTTAGCCTTGAGCCCGTCGGAGGCTAAAATTAACAAAATAAAACCAATAGTTGAACACCTGAATCACAAATTTCAAATATTATATAAATTGAAAAGAAACATATGTATTGACGAGTCGTTGACACAATGGAAGGGGATGTTATCAATTAACCAATTCATTAAAAATAAGGCGGCATCAATTGGTGTCAAAACGTACGAGGTCTGTGACGCTAAGTCAGGATACCTTTGGCGTTTTGAGATACACTCAGGACGAAAAGAGAGCACCACTGAGCCGCCTAGTCCTATATCAGGGAACATTCCTAGTTTGGTTCTCCGTCTTTTGCAGGGCCTTGAGAATCAAGGCCACTGCGTTTGGATGGATAATTATTACAACAGTCCCGCCCTAGCACGGACTTTGAAAACTATGGGTTTTGATTGTGTCGGTACATTACGTACAAATCGCCAATTTGTACCCCCACAGTTGGCATCTTTAAAAAAAGACAACATGCTTGTTGGGGAAATCCAAGGTTGTACCAGCGGAGACGTGGATATATTGGTCTGGCCAGACCAGAATAAGGTAGCCATGATATCCACGTACCACGGTCACGCCGTGCAAAATCTAAACGATAGAATCAAACCCATAGTCATCTTGGACTACAATTTGTTCATGGGCGGGGTTGATCGGAAGGACCAAAAATTGGCAATGTTCCCAATAGAACGAAAAAGGACTCGTGTGTGGTACAAGAAACTATTCAAGCGTCTACTCAATGTCAGTGTCTTGAATAGTTTCATTTTGCATTCTGAGTCACCAGTGCCAGAACACCCTGCGACTAGGTATAGGTCACACAGAGGTTTTAGAACCGAGCTCATTAACAGCCTTCTAAAAAAAAAAGTGCAGCCTATCGTTATTGCAACCACATCACGCGTTAGGGGCACTATTTTTTCGAAAGAATACTTTAACCATCTCCCCAAACAATATGATGCTCTTCCAGGCAGAGGCAGGGAAAAGTTACGGAAAGTTTGTGTTGCATGCCGTAAACGCACCCATACTTACTGTCCTGGTTGTAACGTCACTCTCTGCGCATTTGATTGCTTTGCGCGATACCACCGTTCATTAACATTATAATATTATTTTTAAAATTTTTTTTTACGGAATTTCCGGCGAACGTGCTTTGCCGGCCTTTGAGGTGGGAGTATGCTCTATTCTTGAAGGTATATATTGTTATCTCTTGATCCATCCAAATGATTGTATTGATACATGACTGATTGTAATGTTATATAATGGATTTTTAAATAAAGCGAGTTAAAAAATCATTATCTCTGTTGACATTCTTAACACTGTGTGGCCGCGGTGACCAAGCAATCATGATCTTTTTCTACTATTAAATTATTTGTTTTAGTCCCTTTCTTAAAATATTCTTAATAACGCGCAATGTTGCTGTCACTAGCTATGCGCCTGCGGCTTTGCTCGTTTTATAAAAAATAATACAAATGTCATTTAAATTATCCAAAATTATATATTTCAATTAAACCAGAAACCTCGTTAGATTATTAAATTGCTTAGCTACCAGTTCTGGAGGTTCTAACATCGATTCTTCTGGAGACACCCGCGCGAAAGCCAAACTCTATTTTAGCTATGATTTGATTTTTTCTAAGAATGTTTTAAAGTTATTACGTTAGTTAGTTTTCCTATGTTTGTGAAATAGTTACAGTTCTCGTTCACAGAAGACTTAGGATCATCACAAATATTTAAAATTATTTAAATAGTTCTGTTGGCATGGCGTTCAAAATGTCAGCACAGGTCGTACCTTACAGTTCTCGTTCACAGAAGACTTAGGATCATCACAAATATTTAAAATTATTTAAATAGTTCTGTTGGCATGGCGTTCAAAATGTCAGCACAGGTCGTACCTCCACAAGCGCTCGCGCAATACTTGCCTATAAACTTAAGATAAAATTAAGAAAAGTGAGGCTGCTAATGCTACTGCTTTAAACCAATAACACCACTTTCTTGACCGACGTACGTCTTAAGAGGAATCTGGGTAACGACAAATCTGGAGTACGTCGAGTTCGGAACACGACGAATACGGTACAAATCTTTAAAATGTTATCAATACAAGTCAAAATATAAATATGTAGTTACATATAAATACTTAAAAGTTGCAAAGCTACTTTATCATCAGTTCTTTATTGTGTATAGCAGGGCACGTCCTGGTTCTACACGCAGAGTTTAGGAATGAATAATTGGATAAATTAATTAATATAGGTATTGGAATTAAAGAATAAAACTAAGTACCTAAATCAAAAAGTTTTTATTTTGCTTTATTGTACGTAAAACATCAAAAACAATTTATTTAGCGATGGTAAACCTATCTATATAAAGCATTTCCTCTAGTTATTATATGAATCAGAAGTTTAGTTTATCTATAATCGTTTCCTAGCTTTAGTTTTCGCAAATGTATCAATGACTTCGGTTAAATCTATCTAAACTATATATATATATATCTAAACTTGATGCGGCTTTGATTTCTATTAGTGATAAATGTCGGAGTCGAGCTTAATAGGCGCATAGTATTCCCGAAATAGTTTTTAAAAAAAATTATTTTGCTAAATGATCATTCAGCTTCTGCAGAAGTAACAGGAATTGTATAGAACAGTAACATTGCTAGGCCACACTCCAACACTCCATATTTGCTCATTATTTCTTTACAGAATTGGTGAATAGGTAGTCCATGTTTTTGTCTCAGTTATTTCAGGTAAACGGGGTGGTAAATATTAAGAAATTTAAGAAAAAAATTGGGTCTATTATATCAGAATATTTACGTTATAATTGGTCACACTTTTGTAATAAAGTTGTTTCATATACATCCAGTAAAAATGTTGGTGTTAGAAAATTGAATATTAGACTGACTGCACTCATGGCAGTAAAACGTGCATTTAACTGAGTTATTATTGTGTCTAGTACATTATTGAAAATAGTAATTTTAAATATTTCTTCCCTGTTTTGTAATCTGTAATCTGAAGATAATTCATCAAAATGTTTTTTTATTTTCCTTTGCCTTTTTCTTTGAAATGGGATCTATGCCATATTTTGTTGCAGTTTCCCTAGCTTTGCGTTTAAACGATTCGAAGTAATTTCTACAAATTTGCATCTTTGTATTTGTTTCTTGTAAAGCTCTACTTGGTTCGTCCAAATCAATGTTGCATTTATACAAAGTTTTATATGCATAATTGATATCATTCAATATGCAGAGCATTAAGTCACATTTATTCACTCGAAATTTAGCATTTTTGTTTTAATATTTTCTGCTTGACTACGCTCATCTTTACTGGAACTTTTGTGAATGATTTCTGATGATGCTTGCTATATCGAAATAACGAAGTTTTACTGCAGATATCGTATTGACCCTACTGGACGCGCGCTTGTAAATTAACTAGTAGCGTTTTATAGTCACGCTGTTGAAGCACGCCTTGCGTCAAGCGCGTGCTGTTGAAACGCGCTGTTCGACGGCGCGACTGTGAAACCAGCCTAAGAAAACAGGGGAGTTCCCCGCAAGTTTCAAACAAAAATGTTCGAGACCTGTTGGGAATTCCCCTGTATTTTTTGTAATAAGTTGCCTCCTGGAATCTGGTTTATTTATATTCCGAATGTGGGAGTAATTTTCACTAGTTCAATTTATAGTTTGTAAGTCAGAGTCCAAGAGGACCCCCCTCTGAACTTGGGGGCCCCGGGGCGCTGCCCCGTCTAGCCCTCCGGTAGCTACGCCACTGTCCATTTTTCAATAAGTTTAAGTGGTTGTGGTTGAAGTTTTTTAGTTGCTCAGAATAAGAACTTCAAAGTTGACCCTTTAATGAAAAAATCACGGTTGAAATGTAATAAGCCGCTTCTTGTCGACATGCCATTCACGTGCTTGTAGAATAAAAATCCCGGCTTATTGCGGCAACAGAAATAAACACTCTGTGAAAATTGCAACTCTCTGCCTCTAAGATTTATGAGATAGAGCCCGCTGACATACAGACGGACGGATGGATAACGGAGGCTTAGTAATAGGGTCCTGTTGGCACCTTTCGGGTATGGAACCCTTAAAAGGGACATGCAAGAGTTTTATGTAAACCAAACTACTGAATTAATAATTATTTTATCACACACATCAAAATTACCATAATTTGTGAAATTTCCTCATAAAATTGTCAATTTTACTTACACACATAAAGTTCAATATCAATTGGAACATTTTGATTTTTTAACGTGTGTATGTGTTAACTTTGTCATTTTTCGACTTTTTTTAGTTTATTTAAAATATCATGTAAATAATTTTATTTTGGACTTTAAACTATTTCAACAAATATGCAATTTTTTATAAGGATTGTTTTAATTTCTAAGAGTTCGAGACGACTCGCACCAAACATCTAATACATAAAATAAATATATATAATTACAACATAATATAAAAATAACAAATAGAAACACCTTTTTACACCCTAGTGAATTAAATTTATCATACATGGACTTTAAAAATAAATTAAACATATCCAACAAAAGACGACTCCATATTATTTTTGTCCTTATTCTTTCTTTAGAATTTTATAATTTTTTTAGTCAAATATATTAATCCTGCAAAAGCATTAGAAATGTGTATATATGTGTTTCGGTTTTATACTTTGTGTAGTTATTAAAAATAAATTCATTTGCATAAGTTGCAAACAGTTTTTTATTATTTCATACAAAAAACTACCGAACCTATCGTTTTGACGTTTAATAAAAATATACTTATTTGACTTGACAGTCATCTACCCTATTCAAATAGGTGTGTGTCATTCTAGACTTCTTTGGATTCTTCATTCATTATAACTTCTCGGTCCATATTCTAATCATCATAATAGCAAGGAAAACCTGAATATAATATAAAAACAAAACACTGTGATTATATAGAAACATATTTAGAACTGAAAATAGTACTCCAAATCACCAATTGACACAAAACATCTTCTAAATGTTATATATTTTTTCTTTTATATAAATTTCATCTGATAAATGAAACCTACTAAAAATCAAGCTTAAAACTAAATCATAAAAATCAATAATTGACGGTAGTACTACCTTGTTGTAGATACTGTAGAATCCCTACTTTAGTTAAATGTAGATCCTCAGATAAAATATTAACAAACAGCCCAAAACTTTAATAATATTTTTTAAGCTCTAGAAAAAAATTAAATACTGCATATTGATTCATTATATCAGGGGTACTGACAATGTGTAAGCACAAAATGACCGATGTTGAAAAGTAATAATCGTTAGGATATAAATAAAAATATATTGCTGATTTCTTTTAAAAAATTGGCAAAGTTACCTGGTAAATAGTAAAACTGGAAGTGATTTTCCATACAATTTATTGGAATTTTAACAGGAGTATGTCTGTTGGATCAGTTAGTGAAAAATAAATCCCACATAATTGTGGGCAAAAATCTTTATTATTCACAAGCAATTACAACTTTAGCTTACATGGGGCATCCTGTCCCTTAAGGCGTCCCAGTGTTTCAAAAAAATGTTTTTTCCATCATTTTAATAATTTATTTATTTTCGATTTACAGAGATGATGAAGAAGAGGAAGACGATGAAAATGAAACAGAAGAAATAGATGAAATAGATGAAGATGATGAAATTGATGATGATCCAAATGTGATCAGTAAGTTGCTGGAAACAGATGAAGATTCTGATGAGGACTTTCAATGTTCCGTAGAAGTCAAGAAAAACAGACCTCGACCAAGAAGGTCGACTAGGCTTAATTCTTCATATGGCATGAATGACAGTGACAGGTCATCACCTGCTCTTGAAGAAGATCTTAAGTATGTATTTACTACCTTTATTAAGATAAAACAACTGTAAAATATGGCTACCCATATCCTGCAGTAGCACCCAGGTTTGTCGTGACTGCTTGTTCCTCAAGCTGGCCACACCAGACTGAGATAGTCGTCCTACCTTAGAAGGAAGACAATCTCAGGCCCTAGATCCTTAGAAGGAATTTCACAAATCGGCTTAGTAAAATCTGAGATTATGGCGTTAAGACAAACTCATCTTTATATCTCTGGCTTATAAAGCCAATTGTACAGATGGTATTTTATTACACTTAAAACAAACAAGAAAGTAGCTTATACAAAGCACATGAAGTGTTAAAACTCATAAATATTTTTTTTCATATACTGTAACCTGTAACTACCGAATTCTTCAAGCGCTAATTTTGTAGCGGCGTTTGAAATATCCGATAGTTTAGATAGGAACTTTCTTTAGAACCATCTAGTAGGCTCCTGAAGAACCGACGCACCAGTACAGCACAGCACAGCACTTATTATGAGCAAAACTGAATAAATGGGATTAACGTACCTGGATTTTTAGTTAGAAACTGACAACCATATACATGTTATACAACAAAACTATTGCTTGACTCTCGTGCCTAAACTGTTCAATGAGTGTATTGAAATCAATTCAGGAATCCTCATACTTTTTTTCTTTTTGAAACCTATGCTATTTTCTATTATTTTTTTTTTCCCCTATTTGACCAAAAACTGTAACTATAATTTGCTAAAACCTTTCCATCAGTTTGGAAATTGCTTACGATTTTTTTTTTCATAGACCACGGCGTTCCACAAAACGTGCTGCTAAACCTAAGCCTGGCGCGCTTTACGACCAGGGCAACAATGACATCTTAAGGTGTGTATATTACAATACATATTTAAAGGAATAGGCGAAGATCAGTTCAGATTTTCTTTTCTTTTGTTAGGTAGCCATTGATGAGCTTTAGTGTTATCAATAAGAAACTCCAAAAAAAAAACACGCTTTAATGACAAACCGAATTAAAAAGTAAAAACGAGTTCCTCTATCCACCTTTTGGCTTCATAATCAGACCATCGTTACCAAGCCCAAACTGTTGGACTTGTCAAAACGAATCGTATGAGTCCAAACTCGAGGGATTTACTATTAGCCACTGAAGAGTTCCACTATCCACCTATCCGTCATCAGAAGAGCTCCAAGATGCCAAAGTAGTTGTCATCTAAACTAAATATTTGGAAGTACGAGTGAAGCTAATAAAAGGGAGATAGAAAATAATAGGAGCTACACTGGTTGATGACCACTGGGCTATTTGTAGTATTCTACGCCAAAATTGATTTTGTTCAAGCTTATTTTCTTGTTTGTACTAGTTATCGACCAAAGCGCAGGAGGACCCGACTAGAAGATGATGAATATCATTCAGAAGGAGAAATAGAAGAGACCAGGTAATTGACTAGTTTTTACCGTATGTACTACACACATAGAAAAAAAATATATTTGTAGCACTTTGTGACAGAAGTAAATAAAGTGCAAAGACGTGGACCTTTTGACCAGCGCCGGCCCTAGCGCTAAGTTTGGGTTTGTTCGTATCAGCACCCTTTGGTTGACACTTTGACTTAACCTAAATTGTATTTCAGTTTTGTTAAAAATAATTACTATTATTAGACTCCTGCTCCTTTAACATTAGCCTTCTACGCGCCTTTTCCCAACTAAGTTGGGGTCGGCTTTCAGTCTCCCTACGATACGGCCGAACTTCTATATTTTACGTGAAGCGAGTGACATCAGACCTTCACAACCTAAGTACTAGGCGATATCGAAGTTCTGTAGTTACACCAGGTTGTCCGACACTTTAGGGCTCCAACTAACAGTAACGAATGCCACAGATGTTCGTAGGGCAACCGGGACCGACTGCTTAACGAAGATATTATAATAGTTAATTAAAGGCCAGCTGTGGCTAACAGAAGATGCCATCGAAATTTGGGTTTTTGACCCCTAAACGACAGCTTCACATGCTTTACTATAGGGCCAAACTAGTTTAAAACGCCACATTAATCAGTGTTCATAAAACGTTTAGCAACCCTGCTGGCGGAGATGAGGGATCCGAGGCGGCTTGTCCAGTTGACGAGTGCGCTATCATAGCTACGTGCTACTGCGAGACGCCAAGCAATGTTTACGCAGCACCTGAAGAACTTATTGGTAATTCCTTAATTAAATGTTATCATGACACTTACGTATATATTTATTTGATCTTTAGTTCACACCAGACGTTATTCTCTTTTTGTTTCTTAAGCTCATACTACTTTGTACCTAAAACGAATTTCTTTATGACCTTCATTGGTTAGCAAACAGCGGTGGAGGGAAATACGTGTTTTGCCTCTACACATTTCTCCAGCTGTCCAGAAAGGCATTGAATACGTGTCAATTTTTACGGCTAGTCTCCGGAACAGGTGGACCGGTTTCCACAGGACTTTCACTGGCAAATAGAGCTGGTGTTATAAGAAGTAACTGAGGCTACTCTTATTTTGGGAAAATTTTGGGGAGTTCTGCGCAAAGTATATAAATATGTACACGCGAGACTGCTAGTCTTAGATAACTTTAAAACTATTAATCTTGAAATGACACTTAAAAGTTCACAGGCGCGAAGCGTCTGATAGCATACAACTGATTTTAGGACAGTTTAGTTGATGCCATTTTTTGAACTTGATCAAATATCTATGGTATATATGGTCATAGCTTTAATGTAATATCATAAAATCGTTCGCATTGAACTCTAAAAGACTTATTTATGTTTAGGAGTTTAGAAGCTACTCCAAAAAATTAATATCCTCTATCTATTTAACTAACGTTGCTAACTTGTAAATATGCTATATTGGACATTCAAAATGAAGTATGTTTCAGAGCCAGTATTCTGCCAAGCTATCGAGATAGTGGATGGTGTGCGCGTGGGATGCTCGCACGGCGCACGTCGCGAGCGCGGCGCGGGGAGGGCGGACGCGCTGGGCGCGGGGAGGGCGGACGCGCTGGGCGCGGGGAGGGCGGACGCGCTGGACGCGATGCTGCGCGCCGGGCCTCGGGCGCCGTACTTCCTGGCGTGTGCGCTACACGCCGCGCAGCTTGCCAAGCACATGTGCTGTCCCGCCTGCGGACTGTTCTGTTCTCAAGTAAATATTTAAATGCATATAATTATGTAAATATGCTAGATGTGCCTCTGATTTTTGCGCGTTTATTGCAACTGCTATGAATTGAGATATGATGTTGTGAAGCCTAAATAACAGTTTATCTTTCTCTAAACAACAGGTTATTTCAATTAAGCTTTTTTTTTTAGAAAGTTATTTTTTTGTTTGCGTTTAAATAGGTTGCTATAACAAATTTGTTTTCTTTTTTTTAAAAGATAACTCCCGCATTAGGAATAACTCCTGTGTCGCGGGGGTATAATATATGTCGCGGGGGTATATATATAATATATGTCGTGGAGGTAAAATAGGTTGCTATAACATAAAAGCCATTCCGAAAATATGTCAACGTCCCTCCCTATTAGGGGAGCATCACTAGAAGACTGTTTGTTATACGGAACCACTAGCGGCACTAGCCTAGTTTAATGTGTTCTTCTAGTGAGTAGTTGTTAGGATTATATATTAAAATGTCTATAACCGAAACTGGCATTAAACTCCTCAATAAACAATCGGACTGTGCGTTCGACAGCTACGCACCGAGGTCTGAAAATCTCAGTCAAGATTGGGAGTAAATCAGTTGCTCTAAGCAAAACAAATCTTTGTGAGTTTAATAAGTGAGATTCATATACGTGGTACGGGACTATTATCTATTCTATGCTATCTAAACTAATATTATAAAGAGGAAACATTTGTGTTTTTGTATGTATGTTTGTAATGTTTTCACACAAAAACTACTGGACCGATTGCGATGAAGTTCGGTATGTAGATAGCTAGAGACCTGGATTAACGCATAGGCTACTTTTTATCCCGACATTCCCACGGGATCGGGACTTACGCGGGTGAAACCGCGAGGCGGTGCTAGTAACAAATATTTTGTTTCAGGGTACATTCTATCAATGCTCGTCTGGCCACCTGTTCCACATCGACTGTGGTCTTCCATACAACGATGTAAAAGCCAATCGTCCAGGGTGTCCGCACTGCGGAGTGTACTCATACAGATGGCAGCCGGCCAATACTGAGTGTGTTAAGGTCAAGGTCGAGATGAAGTGCAGCAACAAGAGGATCTTCTTACCCGATCAGAGGGAACAGTGGTGAGTACCCATCACGAGGTTGGATCACACGTTTTTATTGCTCAAAAATTTCATACTTAGTTCAAGCTATTATAGTACTTTATTTTATGATACCAACACCGTATATTATTTGATTTTCTGCCTTTGTATAACTAGATTTCGCACGCGGCTCCGCTCGGAACGACGTTCCTTATCGCACGTTACACTTCAGAGCTCGGCGGCCGGCTAGTCGGAAAAAAAGTGTTAGCGCAACGAGAAATGCTGACGAAAATAAAACAAAGTCGCTTCCGACGATAGTACGCTTAGATCTTTTAAACTACGCAACGGATTTTAATTCGGTGTACGAGGGGTGATCCAAAAGTAATGAGAATGGGTACATTAAAATAACTATATACTTAAAAATAAAATTTATTTTTCTACATAGTCTCCTAATAGGTCAATACATTTAGTCCATCTCTTTTCTAAACCAACGATACCCTTCAAAAAAAAATCTTTATCTTGACTCTCCCAAAATGCCTCTACAGCGGCCATCACTTCGCCGTTATCCTCAAATTTCTGGCCCCGGAGGTGTTCCTTGAGCCGAGGAAACAAATAAAAGTCGCTGGGGGCTAGATCTGGAGAATAGGGTGGGTGTTCAAGCAGCTGGAAGCCAGCTTCTTGAATGGCAGCCATCGCAACTTCAGCTTTGTGTGCAGGTGCATTGTCTTGATGGAACAGAACTTTTGCGCGCAGTTTACCCCGTCTTTTTTCCTTGATGGCCTCTCGCAATCTTTTGATTTGGTCAGCATAGTAGGAGCCTGTTATGGTAGCGCCCTTATCAAGGTATTCAACCATAATTATTCCCTCAGCATCCCAGAAAACAGACGCCATAACCTTGCCGGCAGAGCTTGAAACTTTGAATTTCTTGGGAGTCGGTGAAGATGGCCTTTTCCATGTCATTGACTGTTGTTTGGTTTCGGGATCAAAATGATGAATCCACGTTTCGTCCATAGTCACAAATCGAGCCAAAAAAATATCTTGATCCGCCTGGAACATTTCAAGATTGGTCCTTGAAATGTCGAATCGTTTCTTCTTTTGTTCGTCGGTTAACATTCTCGGGACCCAACGTGCAGAGACCTTTCTCATGTTCATCTCGGTAGTTAAGATCCTTTGAATGCTACCAAATGAAATGCCTGTGTTCTCAGCTAAATGACGAATGGTCACTCTTCGGTCTGCCAAAACCAGATCTTGAACTTTTTTGACGTTTTCTTCAGTGAGGGAGGAGGACGGACGGCCTTCGCGGTGTTCGTCTTCCGTGGATGTTCTTCCCATCTTAAACTCCTTGCACCAGCGCGCAGTTGTAGAATATGGAGGAGCAGAGTCTCCCAATGTTTCCACCAAGTCAGTATGAATGTCTTTGGTGGACATTTTTTTCAAGCACAGGTATTTGATGACGCTTCGCACTTCATGTTTCTCCATTTTGATGTTATCACTCCGACTGCTAGTATTCAAATGAATGTATATTTTAAAAATGACGTCCTATTTATACCATTTTTTGTCAGGGAAGTTGTGAAGGATTAGGGAGTTGAAAAAATATTTTTTTAGAATTTTATTATTACTAGAAATATCCGTTTATCATTACTTTTTGATCACCCCTCGTACATCAATAGATTTGAATCATTCAAGAGGAAGGTTTATCCATATAGTTTAATAAATATATATATATATATATATATATTTTTTTTTTTTTTTTGTGTTATATTGTATAATCATATGACGATAATTGTTCACCACATTAGTGTCTACATTACACCCGGGCGAAGCTGGGGCGGGTCGCTTGTATATATATATATATATATATATATAGCGATAGGAACTTCGTACGTACATTCGTTCCAACCGGGTGTCCCAAAGACACCTCACACTTTTTTTTAATTTTGTCTATCCCTCGGGGACAGTACTTTTTTTGACTGAAAGGATGGGCTTTTCTGTGCTCCTAGCAATCTGTATGCAAAATTTTATGAAGATCGGTCCATTAGTTAAGGTGTAACAAACAAACTCACTATCGCATTTATAATATTAGTTAGGATTTTCGTTTGAAATTTCGATAATGTCCCAATACAGATTTAGAATCAGATTCGTTTATTTGTTAAAACTTATTTCATAATATTTGTGTTACAATATAATTTTATTATATACGCACCTAATGTATAGTAAGTTGACTGGCCTGTTAGCCTAGTGGTTAGTGACCCTGACTGCTACGCTATAGGTCATGGGTTCGATTCCCACACGAGTCTGGGTGTTTATGTGCCCGTTGTTTGTATGTTTGTAAAGTCCCCCGCGACACAGGAGTCATACCTAATGCGGGAGTTGTCTTAAGAAAAAAGTTTAAAAATACTCATTGTATTAGTGTAAAAATTCATAACATAAGACACAGAGGAGAGGCCTCACCATTTCCAATAGTCAAGGTTATCTTTTTTGTCAACTATTGCTCTTCAGTAAGCCTTATTTATTCTACAGCACTCCAGCTTACCTAAGCTTCGCAGCTCTGGACATCAAATTGGAGCAAGGTCCGATCATCCCTAAGGACCTGCTCCCCACACCTCCAATAGAACTAAAGCAGCTGGGCCAGACACCGGCCAAGTCGCCTACACACTTGTGCGAGGCCATCATGAAAGGAGAACCTGTAGACCAGCTTCTACCTCTACTGGGTTCGTATAGTGCTTTATTTTTAATATTTTGTAACATGTTACAATTAAGGTTATACTATTAATAAATGAACTTGACTTAGGTCGATTAAAAATATATTTTGACAATTGCTGTTTCCCAATTTTTTTTTATGTTTTAATTTTCTTAGTCAGGTGATTGCTGCGTGTTTCCCTTGACGCAACCTTGCGTACCTATGTGGGTACGCGTACCACTAATTAGGAAACACTGGTATAGGATATCCAAAAAAAAATTATAATTCTGATTTTGCACATTCATTCTTTCACATGATTTCTTCTCACATCTCAATGAGAATGGGCTGTTAAAGATCGACATTGGCAGATGGCGATTTTAACTATTTGCAAAAGAGTATCAATTGTTATTTATTGTTATAATAATTTTATGTTTGACAAAACAAACTTTTGTTGCGGTGACATTGTGATAATCTATAATTTTTAGTTAAAAAAAAGACGATTTTACAAATTTTTTAAGGAATTCGCTGACATAAAAAGAAATTCGACTTTCACTTAAATATGATATTGATGATATAATATTTTTCGTATTCGGCCAACCGCACATTAAAATTGATTGTATTTGAAGTATGTGTGATCAAGCGTGCATTGTCCCTCCCAGTATCGAGCAGCCACATCAACAAGCCGCTGGCGAGCGCGTCGGGCGGCACGTGCGCGCACGCGGCGGCGCGGCGCGGCGCGTCGGGCGCGCTGTACCTGCTGCACTACGCCGGCGCCGACCTCGACGCCACGGACTCCAACGTGCGCACTCCCCTCATGCTCGCCATCACTGGTGAGTCACGTCACACACCTGCCTGATTATCTTGAGCTTTGTCTAAAATATTTAGCTTAGGGAACTATTCCTTAAGAACCCTCGGTAGGGAAGTTGTTAGATTTATAACGGGTGTAAGAAACGACCTGCCGAATCTTGAAATACTAGATGACCATCATTCCTAGTGAAAAATCATTGGAATTTCTGCCAGAATATTCCTATTTTTTTTTTTTTTTTTTGCTTAAAACTGATGTGATGAGTAAACCGAACATTTTACCGAAATAAAACAATAAATACCCCATATACAGCCAACAACTGCAATGTAATCAATTAAACAACATTTATGCAATCAGCTGCTTCGACTTCCCCGAACGCTTAAAGTTGTTCACCGTACCACACAGTACGCGTGTTGCGTTACATTGCGTAGCGCAAAATCAAACTAACAACTGTAAATCATTAATCTCGCATTTTATGATAAACTGACTTCTGCATTGTGATAAGTATCCAAAGAAAGACGTTTTTGTAAATTATTCGCGACGGTAATACTTACACGCTGTATAATATTTTCTTTTATTTCTTTACTACCTGACCCATCAGACAATGTCTTGTCGATTTTCAATATTTTTTATGTGATTGTTTTCATTCCGTAGAAAAAAACTATTCGAGGCTTATCCAAATTTTATAATGAAAAATTACAACCTTAGTTTAAATGATTATGGTTATTTTAAAACTAAATTAGAAAAATCTGTCATGTCGCTTACCAACGAACAGCATTTCATTTTTATTTTAATAGATATATTTTGTTTAAAATCTTATCCTTCAGAATTTTAGTCAGAATGATCATTTTCCAATTAATTTTTACTATGATAACATGCAAGAACTTAATGTTTTGTTTTACAGCCCTCCTAGAAAAACCCGATAAAAAGGGCAAAGAGAAACTCAAAGACACTTCCAACAAGGACAACGACGCTGTGGAAGTGGAACCTGATAAAGATTCAAGTGAATCTAATGTAAAGACTGAAAAAGAAGGTGGCGAAACTCAAAAAGAAGATGATAAAGTTGAGCAGGAAGATAAAAAGGTGGAGGATACTGTTGATGTTCCTAGTAAACCTAAAGAAGAGGATCTGATTAAAGTGATTAGATATCTCCTTGCTGCGGGATGTGATATTAATTTTCCGGTGAGTTTAAAATTGCGTGTGTGAGAAATATTTATTATCAATTAATTTCCATACCATTACTTAGATCTTCGAATCTTAAGCTTCGGTACCTATATTGGAGATGTAATTTTTCATGGCAGGGTCCGGACGGTATGACCGCCCTGCACGTGTGCGCGCAGCTGGGTGGCGCGGGCGCGGCGCGCGTGGCGACGCTGCTGCTGGGCCACGCCGCGCAGCTCGAGCACAGGGACCACGGCGGGTGGACGCCGCTCGTCTGGGCCGCGGAGAACGACCACACCGATGTTGTCAAGTAAGAACATTTAGGTCACTTTACTTTACGTATTCTAAATGTCCGCGATTATCTAATTATAGTAGTGATGATGTATCTATGAGTATCTCGAAGTATTCAAATAAAATATATGGTGTGTTTATTGCAACTGTTATAACAACGCCTTAGCGTGACTGTTGTTGGGGACTGATATCTAACATCTTCCTTATATACACAAATATAATGTTTGGTCACGTCTTATACACGCATACAAAACAATATTTTACTGTTATTTATTACTTAGTTAGCGCAACGCATCCGTTCTACACAATTACATACATAATTCTATGTGTCCACTACAGCACATATATTGTATTAACACCTTTTTGTGAGTAGGTTCAAATTATATAGCCGATATACTATAGGTTACAGAAAGGTAGTGTCCTACCGAAATAGGATTTGCAACCGAAACGAAAACCTGGACAGGCCAGGCTCACTTTAGGTATGAAGCTACAAGTACGCGGCGGGCTCGACTTGTCATAACAAATGAAGTGGGATGCCGCGCGTCGGCCGGGACGCACTTTAGTTCGATACTCACTCAATTTTTTTTTATTAAAATATGTGTATCTTATAACAGTCTCAATAAAAGCCGGTATCAACAATTTGTACAGAAATACTTACAAGTACGGTATTCAAAGAACTGTAAAATATCAAATGAAAACAATATGATAATTATTATATTTTGGGGTGGTTCCACAAACACTGAAATGGTTTTTAGGTCACAAAAACGGTGTATTAGAGCAATCTGCGGTTTGCAAAGTACCGACAGTTGTAAGCCATGGTTTGATAAATGGCGCATTTTGACCTTGCCATGCCTATATATTTTAGAAGTCGTTTTATTCGTTAAGTTTAATTTCCATTTATTTGAAACATTACATAGCGCTCGCGCCAAAATTACAAAATCTCTATAAAACCTCATAAAAAGACAGTTTATAATAAAAGTTTTTTAGGCATGGCATCAAAATTATATAATAAATTAACCAAATCTATGTTACTAAATAAAAGTATTGACTCATTTAAAAAAGAACTTATATCGTTATTAATACAAAAGGCCTATTACAGTGTTCAAGAATATCTTGTGGATAAAACTATGATCTGCGACAAATTGTTTCAAAGTTTGGATGTCTCTTTCTGGGTGCGATTTGTGCTAGTATATAATTTAGTTTTTAGTTAGCTAAGTAAGATAAATTTTGTATGCCATTAATTGGCAAAACATAGAGAAACATAAATAACTGTACCTACTATGCACACCTTTTTGACCTATGTTTACAAAAATAAATGTTTGATTGATTGATTGATTCTCATCATATATCAATCCGATGGAATAACGGCCTAATAACGCCGGCCGGCTACTATGCATCACGAACTCACCAGGATGGAGCCCGAAAATTTAGGAACTTTAAATTTAGGAAATTTAGTCAGCCGAAACAAAACTCAGTCTGACTTTTTGAGGAAACCGAGGCTACGGATCAAACAAGATTTTTTGACTGAAATTGGCCGAAACCGCATCTTTGGTCGGTCGAATTTTACGAAAATAAGGTGGTCAGGCTACAAAATTTTCATCAGACTAGTAACCAAACGGCCGGCTCAAAACAAATCAGTAGTCAGCCGACCGTCACAGCGCCATCTATCAACACTATGGCAAACCTAACTAATATAAAGAAAAAAGTATTCAAAGATGATATTTCTGACGATGTATGGATGTTTGTTACTCTTTCACGCAAAAACGACTGAACGGATCTGTATGGATGGCACAGAGATTATGTTCTGGAATAGCACATAGCTTACTTTTTGCTATACCCTATTAGGGTCATATGTGATACTACTTTTAATTATTAACATCTTTAATGTGATATATATGATGCAATAAATGATTGAGTATTGAGTACAGGCTACTTTTTACTCTACGCCAACGAAGTCGCGGGCAACAGTTAGTAAGTAATAAAACGATTGTGACCCAGGGTACTGATGGAGGCGGGAGCAGACCCGCTGTCGACGGACAACGAGGGCAACGGCGTCGTGCACTGGAGCGCGCTAGCGGATGCGGCCGGCGCGTTGCGCGTGCTATTGCACCACGCGCCACACGCCGCACACGCGACGAACGCACACGGAGACACGCCACTGTGAGTTGCATTCTACTCTCACTCACTACACTACACTGTAGCAGCGCCACACGCCGCACACGCGACGAACGCGCACGGAGACACGCCACTGTGAGTTGCATTCTACTCTCACTCACTACACTACACTGTAGCAGTGCCACACGCCGCACACGCGACGAACGCGCACGGAGACACGCCACTGTGAATTGCATTCTACTCTCACTCACTACACTACACTGTAGCAGCGCCACACGCCGTACACGCGACCAACGTGCACGGAGACACGCCACTGTGAGTTGCATTCTACTCTCACTCACTACACTACACTGTAGCAGCGACCTTTCTTTCCCTCTGATATGGCGAAGGAGATGATGGCTGGTCCATGCGTCATACTCGTGAACGGGTGCTGCTTGGGGTGACTGGTTGGCCTAGTCAGCGATGCTTTAGCCTACACTATTATTTTGGTTCGATCAACTGCAACTCTAGCCTCTTAATCCAGTCACGAATTATTTTTAACAATAGATTTTGCAACTGAATGAAGGTAGATGTGCACCTTGAATGATTTCTATGTTTAATAGGTTCAAACCTTCAACGGTATCACTGAGCGATTTTTATTTTTTAGTACGTTAGCTTTTGGAGCATTTCAATAAAATGAAATTCAGGTGGCATCAGCTTGCATCCTGTTTACCTCTCGTGTAACACTAACACTATTGTACCTGAAGATCTGACTTTTAAAAAGAGTGGCCATGAGTTTCTTTGCCAGTATTCTTCTCATAAGGCCCTACGCATTTTGGAAACTGGAAGTTATAGATCGACACAAACAGGCAGTAGATTTTGGTGTTTTTCACCTAATTTACCTTGACAATCCAGTACATGCTGTGGCGTCTGTTTGTGCCGATCTATGATTTTAACTCTAGCTTCAATTTAACGTTCATAAATGTCACTTAGTGTCTTAATTGAATAAATGAATTTGAATTTGAAAAATTTGACACACGCCGCAAACGCGACCTATGCGCACGGAGACACGCCAGTGTGAGTTGCACTCTACTCTCACTCACTACACTGTAGCAACGCCGCACACGCAATTAACGTGAACGGAGACACGCCACTGTGAGTTGCATTCTACTCTGACTCACTACACAAGTTTTCGCGGCAGCGGGATCCTTGCGACGATTACGTAACTTTCTTCCAACTGCCACTAAGTCTGCGCTTGCACAATCACTTCTTCTTCCAATTCTCGACTATGCCGATGTCAGCTATCTGAATCTCACTGAAACACAACTTGATAAACTTGAGCGACTTCAAAATGTTTGTATAAGATTCATATATGGGCTACGAAAATATGATCACATCTCAGAATTCCGTCAAAAGCTCAAGTGGCTTCCAATTCGCTCTCGCCGGAGTACTCATATCCTCTTCTTGCTTTATAACATCTTATTCAACCCTAAAGCCCCTTTTTACCTCAAAGAACGGTTTAAGTTCCTTCATGACACACATGAAAAATGTCTAAGGTCGTCTGAGGATTTTAGACTGGAGATGCCACAGCATTCCACTAAATATTTTGACCAATCTTTCACTGTTCAAGCTGTACGCTTATGGAATGCGTTACCATTAAATATTAGGCGAGCACAATCAATAACCATTTAAAAAAAAATGGTTCATGAACACTATCTTTCACCTTAGGATTCATTAATATATATGTATGTAGTTACTACTGATCGCTTAAGGTATACTGTATTAAGGTATATTATATATTGTAAGGTATATTAATTATATATATATATATATATATACTATAGTTAGGTAAGGTTAGGTTTAAGTGCCTATTGGTATTTAAAGTACGTTAATATTTAATATCTGTATATTTTTATTTTTCATATTTATTAGAAATTACTAATAATTAAAATTTTAAATATAACACCAACTGCCACTGTCTCTCCAAATCATTTTGATCCATCCTAAGGTTGCCTGGAAGAGATTGCATCTAGCAATAAGGCCGCCCTTTGTACATTATCTGTTTGTGTGTGTGTGTTTGTGTTTGTAATTATGAAAATGTATCTTCTACTGTATTGCTAATGTACAAATAAAGTGTTATCTATCTATCTATCTATCCACACTACACTGTAGCAGCGCCACACGCCGCACACGCGACGAACGCGCACGGAGACACGCCACTGTGAGTTGCATTCTACTCTCACTCACTACACTACACTGTAGCAACGCCACACGCCGCACACGCGACCTATGCGCACGGAGACACGCCAGTGTGAGATGCACTCTACTCTCACTCACCACACTGTAGCAACGCCGCACACGCAATCAACGTGAACGGAGACACGCCACTGTCAATTGCATTCTACTCTCACTCACTACACTACACTGTAGCAGCGACACACGCCTCACACGCGACCTATGCGCACGGAGACACGCCAGTGTGAGTTGCACTCTATTCTCACTCACTACACTGTAGCAACGCCGCACGCGCAAACAACGTGAACGGAGACACGCCACTGTGAATTGCATTCTACTCTCACTCACTACACTACACTGTAGCAGTGCGACACGCCGCACACGCGACCAACGTGCACGGAGACACGCCACTGTGAGTTGCATTCTACTCTCACTCACTACACTGATGTGCGCTGCGCGTGCTGTTGTACCTCGCGCGACACATCGAGTTACGAACACGGCGATATGTGTGCAAGCTTGTTTATCAACTATTATCAGAAATTTGCAAAATGTATGATTATATTATAGAGGTAGTAGTATGTTTTTTCTGTGGTCAGAATCCTTAATAACAGTTAGACTTATCAGATAGTTTGAACCCAGAAAGCTCCGTGTAATATCTATGAAAATACACTTGAGAGCATATAATGCCGGTCTCATAGAAAATACAAATCTGCGTCACGTAAAATCACCTGAAACTTTTGTCAACTAAGAATGCTAGCTCAGTGAAATAAATTGTGATTATTGGACAATTAAATAATCTGCTTATAGAGCATTAATTTTGATTCGTCTGAGGACATAGCTCTTGACCAATCTTCATCACTTTAATTTAAGTGGTTCTGGGCATACCTTAGTCTCAAAATTCGATGCCCACGCTCGCATTTGTAGGTCTTAATAATTTAAATTAGCTTCAACAAGTTGTCGTCTTACAGTTCATGCACTTGGGTGGGTTACTTCCTCCGAGGTGTCGAAACTGATTTATAAGTTCAGTTCCTGGAGAAGCGAGATTTAATCATTTATTTTGATATTTTTGATGGCATAACTGTACAACAACCAAGAAGTTACTACTTTCTTACTTTTATTTTATTGTCTACTAAAAATAATTTATTTCACTAAGCTGGCATTATTAGTTTCCGAGATTTTCAGGTATCTTTTTGTGACCCGGATTCATTGCTCTCGAGTATATTATGATTATCTTAATTGTATTTGCACCTCACAGTTCAGTGAAACTCGTTTTTTGTTAGTAAGTAGAGTAGTTTACTCTATAGTACCTTCATAATACATTATCAAATTGAAAAGTATTCGTAATATAACCACACATTCTGACCCAATTAATTTAAACGAAAATAAAAACGATATTGGTCGACAATATCGAATCTTCAACCTTAATCCTTTATAACTTTAAAATTTTATTTTACAGGCACATAGCGGCGAGACAGGGTCATTACGCGTGTGTTGTCATTCTACTTGCTCGTGGTGCAAGAGTATGTATATTATTATATTTACTATAGTATATTTTTGAACGTAAAAGAAAGTCTAGAAGTGACAAATAGATGTACAAAAAGCAATCGAAAGGCAATCTGAGGCACACTGACATTTTATGCTATTACAGTAGCAGAACGCAACCACTCACATGGATATAAATTTACCTATCTACAACATATCTTTTTCAATTACCAGCTAAAGTAATGTTACGAGCTGGGGTTCGGGATTAGATAGGTACGCCAATTGATAACAGAATAGACACAATTTATTTAAATAATTAGCAATTAACACAATAAACAGATACAGACTTGAATTGCAATTTTATTGTGTCGGAACAAGAGTTGCTATTTATTTAAATGATTTGGCGGAGTGAGACTTCGGTACTATTATGTATTCTGTGGTGGTACTGACCTTTATTATATTGTAAACCTGGTATTAAATGTAATTGCAATCTGTATAACACATACGTGTTACCTAGTAACGTATATGAAGAAATAAATGTATAATGATGTACCAGACGGACATAGAGAACTCGTCGGGCGAGTTGCCGGTGGAGGTGTGTACTGCGCAGTGCCAGAGCGCCATCTCGCTCAACATGCAGATGACCATCGCCGTCCGGGACAAGGTCTCGCGCTTCAAACTGCTCTCCAGGTACGTGATATTGCAGCTTATAAGTATTCATGAATACAACTCAGTCATACAAAGTAGCTAGGGCCTTTGCACCTTTTATCTATATATTAATATGTAAGGAGATTGCAGATTTCATCATATCCGACAGATTTAGTATCATTTAGACTTGCAATAATTTTTCTTATTTCACTCGTGCTCCGTTCCAAATATATACTTTTTTCTAAACTTTTTATGTTGGTGTTATTATTCTTAACAATTAAATAAAAGTTAAATCTACGGACAGAAAAGCTTATATAAATTATTGTATTGTTCCTACTTTCTAAATTTGATCAAAACCGCACGTGACAGAAAATGCGTACAAATTTAAGCAAAATCGCACAGACGGGAATGTGGAATTTTGAATACTTCAAGTTTATAATTATGTAGAAGAAGTCAGATTTTTTTTAAAAATAAAGTTAATTGATATGCGAAAACAGCTACATAAAGCTATAGGGTTCAGTATATACTTTGACCTATTATGGTACAAATGGCTATAACAATGACAGGTCAAGTTATACTGATCAATGATATAAAACAAGATATTCAAAACGGTTTAAATTCGACCGCCAGCCAATCGCTAGTCCTCATAGTTATCCGTTCATATTCCGATTTATAAATATTTGAAATTTAAAGATGTTCACCCACTGGTCGAAATTCAACCATAATTATTATGTTTTCCATTGAAGCTGGAAAAAAATTGGTTCCAATAAAAAAAGAAATGAAATATATATATTATGTATAGATGAAGGAATATTATGTGTAGAGATAGATATAGGGAGTCAAACAGAAATACAAAATATTTATTTGCGAAAATGTGGTATACATAGATGTTGTTACAAGTTTAAACCAGCACATTTACTGTCAAATTCGACAGCATGCAAATATTTTATTTAGAGTTTGTTCACCACTTGATTTAAATTCATTGATTCACCTAATAAAAGCATTCAGTCGAAATTATTTATAAAACTTGATACAGTGATTACTTATCCTACTAATATTATAAACGTGAAAGTTTGTGAGGATGTATGTATGTTACTCTTTCAGGCAAAAACTACTGAACCGTTTGCGATGAAACTTGGTATGTAGATAGCTGGAGACCTGGATTAACACATATGCTACTTTTTATCCCGATAATCCTACGGCACCGGGACTTACGCGGGTGAAACCGCGGGGCGCAGCTAGTTCTTGATAAGTGAGCTTGAACATAGGCCGCAAAAAAATAGAGACCTTTTCTATTATAACAAAAGTAACCGACCTGGCAAACAATTTGCACTTCAAGGTAATTCAAAATGGTTGCAACTTTTTTCTTTACAGTGATATATCGAATGGGCGTGAACCGTTTCCGATTCCGTGCGTAAACGAAGTCGACGACGCAACTTTAACCGAAGACTTCACGTACGTCACGCATCATGTCACGCCGCATCCTATCAACATCGATAACACCATTGAGACTATGCAGGTGAGATTAATATTAACTTTTAGGTAGATAGTTCAGAATAAAATAAATTTGAAGGCTCGACAATAATCACATTAGCCGTTCTAAACATCGTCTTATGGGGAGGTACTCTTATGCGATTAATAAATAATAGGGACGTTCACAAACAGGTTAACATCCTGTGCGTAGAGATCATTTGTGGGTAATTGGGGAGGTAATTGACACTGACTGGTTACGTGTTGTATGATGAACATCTTAAATATTAAAAAAAAAAAGCGACTGCGTTAAAAATATAAAAAAACACTAAATAATATATCCTACGTCACTCCCACAATTTATATCAATTAAAAAACTCCGCAAATGTTAAAATCCCTTTAAATTTACAAACCGTTTGGGCTGTAAAGCGTGGCAAAGAATGAATACATAGATATATACATAGATATATAGATATATACATAGATATATAGATATATACATAGATATATACATAGATATATAGATATATACATAGATATATACATAGGCTCGGAAAATGTCCTTCAGCAGTCGCGTAAAATAGTTGCACAGATTGTTGTCTAGCACTTTTCTTACAAGCTTTATACAGGGTGCATCTAATAACGGAACACTTACTTAAATCACTGAATAGGCATGACTCTAGCATGCAGATACAAAAAAAAAAACCAGGCCCGCAGAGGTAGATATGTGTTTTTTTAATTTTTATCTCTAAAAATATAAGTCGCATTAAAAACTTTAAATGTCTACATTGTAGAGTAAAATAAAAAATTTGCTTTCATTTAAAAATATTACCTATACTAAAAAGTTTTACAGTTTCGGAGCTATGAATTTTTTTCCAACAAATTTTGGTTTTCCCCCTCCCCTCCCCAAGTTAAGGATGGAATCATTTAGGGTTCATAGGAAAAAAATTTCCATAGGAAAAAAGTAATGCTGAAAAAACTGATATTTGAAAATCTGCCCCCCAGTCCCTCCCTTTGGGGGAATATCCCCCAAAAGTGAATATCATTCACAAACTTAACCTTCATTTTTGCCCGGTTGATAGGTCGTCCAAGTTTGAAAGCAATCCGTGCAAAATTGCGACCTCTATCGTGCCGGTAAAATTGAGGTACATGCATATATACACTTTTTAACTGGCGGTTGTTTTGGGGTCAATGGGTCATAACTAGACCTCCTGTGAAGAAATTTTTGGAAAACTCGACAACTGGTACAAAACCAAGTAGACTTTTCTTCGAAAATCTACCTAAAAACTATCCGGCTATAATTTACAACTGTTTGTTGAATTGTCAGATACACTCTGTATATTGCGAATTAATTTTATTTTAAAAACATTGATTTCTTTTTTCAAAAGTAGTCGTTTCTTTATTGATAAGTGTTATGTTTCATCTCATTTGAATCTTTTTCGTCATTATGGATACGTTAAAAATTTGGGTAGTTATGGAATATGAGTACCGTAGTGGCAGCAACGCGGCACAAGCAACACGCAACATCAACGACGTTTACGGAGCTAACACTACAAACCAACGCACCTCCTGTTATTGGTTTGCCCACTTCCGTTCTAGAAATTTCGACCTGAAAAATGAACTTCGTGGTCGTTCGAAAACTTTGGTCGACAATGACGAATTAAAGGCGATTGTGGAAGCTGATGATACTCAATCTACGGCTGAATTAGCAGCAGCTTTCGACGCAAAACAATATTGGTCCATTTGCGTCAAATTCGCATGGTAAAAAAGCTTGAGAAATGGGTGTCCCACGAACTCAATGATCGCCAGCGCAAAGTACGCGTCGAGACCTGGCTTGCACTGCTGAACAAGCACACAAACGAAAGAAATTTTGAACCGCATTGAATGAGAATGGATTCTGTTTGACAATCGCAAGCGCCCAGCAAGTTGGTTTGTTCAATGTTCAGCACCTAAACAATGGCCTAAAAGAAAACTTACCCTTAGAAAAGTGATGGTCACTATTTGGATGTCTAGTGTCGGTGCGATTCACCACCAAACGGTATGAGCATTACTGCAGATGTGTACTGTGAAGAACTGAACACAATGATGGAGAACCTCGCACATCTCCAACCAGCTTTGGTCAATCCTTCGTCTCCGCTGCTCCTGCACGACAACGCGCTCCTTAAACTGCACAACAGACGGTCTCCAAGTTGCAAAGAGCTGGGTTTAGAAGCTCTCCATCATCCGCCGTACTCAACAGACCTTGCGCCTACAGACTTCTGCTTTTTCCAGAATTTGGATAACTTCTTGACGAGAAAAAAATTTAATACCCGAAAGGCAGTAGCCTTTGAACATTTTGTTGCCTCTCGTCCAGCTGATTTCTTCAAGAAGGAAATAAACTGCCAATACGTTAGCAAAGATGCATCGATTGCACATGGGTGATTACTTTGATTAATAGAAATAAAAATATAGAAAAAAAATCGTTTGATTATTTCATAGGTAAAGACCTAATACATTATTTATTTGTACATACAGACGCCCTCCCCCAAGCCAACTGGTCATCGTGGGGGATGAAGACCACAACCCTCCAACAATAAGTGACAATATTGAAGACAGTGACAACAGTAACAACCAAAATCGAAACCAACGACAATGTAAAATTTACATCGCAGCCCTAAATGTACTTACCCTAAAAAACTAAGAAAATCTTGCAGAACTCATGTATGCATTAAAATACATTAAATGGGATATTATTGGCCTCAGTGAAGTGAGAAGAATGGGAGAAAATATTATATCTCATTCCAGATTGCGTATTCTACCACATAGGTGAGACCCCGGGCCTTCATGGGGTTGGATTTATTGTTAAAAGATACATAACAAAATATGTGGAAGAATTTGTAGGTACCTCAGAACGTATTGCGATGATGAATTTGAAATTTCCGGGTTATAAAGATCCTTGGTCCATTGTACAAATTTATTCGCCTACCGAACAATCGAACCTGGAAACAATTAACACATTTTACGTCAGTCTAAATAATACGATCCAAGAGTATGGTCATAAAAATCTTATAGTAATGGGAGATTTCAATGGTCAAATCGGAGGTACGCGTCCAGAGGAAATAAAGGTACGGGGACCATACGCATACAGTAACAGAACCAGAAGTAGGAATGGTGAACATATCACGAACTTTGGGCTAGAAAATAACCTAACCATTTTAAATACTATATACAGGAAAAGGAAGAAAAACATGTGGACCTGGATCTCGCCGGATGGTAAAACGAAAAACCAAATTGATTTTATTATGACAAACAGGAACAACCACTTTACAAACTTTAATGTAAAAAATAAACTGAACTTCAACACTAATCATAGACTTATTAGAGCAGAACTGGTAACAACCCAACCAAAAATACCCAGACCAAGACCATACACAAGAACCATTCAATTAGGGAACTATAAGTTGGAACAAATAACAATGGCGCTAAAGAATAAATTTTCAGACTACCTACCTAACACAAAAAACATTAGAAACACAAGAAAAATACAACTGGATAGAAAATACCATAAAAACCGAAATAAAACTTGTAGCAAATAACAAAACTGAACACAAAAAATGGTTTACAAAAATACCACAGAACTGTTGGAAAAGAGAAGCCACTTAATCAGTGCTAAAGATACCCAAGACAGAAGACAACAGTTAAAACAATAAGTAAAGAAATTAAAGATAGCATAAGGAAACATAGGAAACAAAAAAGAATGGAAATAATAGAAAAGTATGTAACTAAAACGGGTGGGGTAAAGAAAGCATATAAAGAAATGAAGAATTCAAGGGATTGGATAGTTAAAATGAAAAATGACTGTGGAACATGGAAACATCGCAGAACAGACATATTGACAATAGCAACATCTTATTATAAGGAATTGTATGAAGCCAAAACAACAGAAAACGAAATTGATTTGCTAGATAGAGATCAGACAGAGTAAAAAACAACGTCCTTAGGAATAAAACAAAAACAACAGATGTTACAGTAAAAATCAAAAGACTCAAATGGAGATGGGCGGGGCATATGATAAGAGGTCCTGATAAATGGAGCAAGAAAGTTACAAGATGGTACCCGAGGGAAGGTAAAAGAAAAAGAGGGAGACCGCGGAAACGATGAGACGATGACATCAAAGAGGTGGCAGGAGTGACGTGGAACAGAGTAGTTCAAGTAAGGACAGAGTGGAAAAGGTTGGAGGAGGCCTTTGCCGATTTTCAAACAGATCTGCAAAAGATTACCAAACAGCAGATAGTATAATAAGTTTTAACTTTTATTTGTTTTGTTTGAATTAGTTATTAATATACGTATATATAAGCTAAAGATCTGAATAAAAGGCTATATTATTATTCTATTTATTCATTTAAATATACATATAAATTACATTTTTAAATACATTCACTATAAAAAAAAACAAATATATTTAAAAATATAAAATATAGTGCCCCGCCGGTATCGGGTACAGGGACCAAGCTACCGGTGGTTAGAGTTCCAGAGACAGAAACCTCCTCACAATGCGTGCCGTGTCAAGGAGGACTGCCTTCTGCATCAGGCTCTTAATCCAGCTGCCTAACGTGAGCCTCTGAAGGTGTTGGTCGAGACTCTTAGCAATTAACCCATGGGCTGAAATGACTATCGGCACAATGATTGCTGAATCCACATCCCACATATCGACAATCTCGTGGGCTAAGTCCAAATATTTTATTTCTTTGTCTTTTTCGGCTTTTAAGAGATTGTCGTCATGGGGAATGGTGAAGTCAATAATCATTGCTCGGCGCTCTAATCGGTCTATCACCACTATATCAGGCTTATTGGCAACAATAGTCCTGTCAGTGATGATAGATCGATCCCAGTACAATTTTGCACGGCCACTTTCGAGAACTGGGTCGGGCACATACCTGTAGTACGGTGACTCGACAGCCACAAGGTTATATTTAAGAGCAAGTTGCTGATGGACTATCCTGGCCACTTGGTTATGTCTCTGCAAGTACTCGCCGTTGGCAAGTCGAGAACAACCAGAAACTATATGCCTGAGGGTTTGTCCGGGACGATGACATGCCCGACAAATGTCAATTGTGCCGTCCGTATTATTATTATTATTATTACATACAGCCGCCATTTGAAAGCCAATAAACACTGTAAACGTTAATTTTGTAGAAATAAAAAATTAAGTTAACTTTCTTTGTTTACAGGGTTGTGATTGTAAAGAAGGCGACTGTTTATCAGGTGACTGCGCGTGTTGCACGCTCGGAGTCCGTTGCTGGTACACGCGCGGTCGGCTACAAGCCAACTTCCCGTATCACGACCCACCTATGTTGTTTGAGTGTAACCAGACCTGTAGTTGTAATTTGGTAAGTGTTTATTCTCAAAATTATTTGAACCAATACTTGAGATATTGATAGATCAAAATATCTCCGACTCGAGTATATTCTGTTCTTTACTTAGCATTTGAATCTCAATCAACTTGAACTTGACAGTAAAAGCAAGCCAGGCCCACTCCGCACTGTTTAGTAATCTAGTTAATAATCCAAATGGCATTGTAGGCATCACTAGGGCTATACAAAAAAAATTACATTACACTTAGGTTTTAACATTACCTATTGACTCGTATTCAACAGCGTCGCTGCAACAATAGCGTGGTGACCAAAGCGACGCTATCGGGGTCCATGAACGTCCGCGCGCAGGTGTTCCGCGCGGGCGGTGCTCGTGGCTGGGGACTCCGCGCGCGCCAGGCGGTGGCGCGCGGGACCGTGGTGGGTGCGTACTGCGGGGAGCTGCTCGCGCTGCCCAACGCCGACACGCGCCCGGCTGACCACTACATGTTCGCGTTAGATGTTAAACAGGACCTGCTCGAGGTAACTACGCGCTATATATAACACCGAATTTATACTTTATACAATGTCAAGACAATCATTTGCAGAGTGTCTACTTCGCATAATGACCAGTTCGTGAATCGTCAACTTCTAGAACTGACCATTTTTCATAATGTTAGCTATTTAGATAGCAGTAATTATAAATGCAGTTTTTATACCTGTATGAGATAAAGTGTTTTCTTATCATAAAAATGTTATCATTAAACATAGTAAATGAAAAATTACCTGCAAAATGTTCAAATTTGGTCAAATCTGACTTAAATGGCCGTATCTTTTGATTGCGTTGACATAGAAGCTTGATTTTTTATAGCTTCAAGGGACTGCAGATATAATTATATGGTATTAATTTCAACTTGATGCCTCCATGGAGGTCAGACCGATGACGGACTCCTATAAGGGTTCTTTTTTCCTTTTGAGGAATGGTACCCTAAAAAGTAGTTGATTAATGTACTACCTATATTACGAGTATAAATGTGTTTAGATTATACCATCACATTTTTTTAAACTAACGTTTTTCGAATTGGTCATTTAGAAAAATTATGGTTTTAGTCATATTATGGCGTACTGCGTTGTTAACATCAGAGCCACTAATTAAAAATAAAAACAGACATATACACCTCTAATACTTCTATGAAACTGTAATCAAACCACAGTGTATGTAATTGTTCTCGTTCCCAGCAATGTGACGACAAGACCCAGCTGTGTGTTGACGCAGCTCAGTACGGGAGCGCGGCGCGGTTCATCAACCACAGCTGCAAGCCGAACGTGGCGCCCGTGCGGGTGTTCACGCACGCGAGGGACCTGAGGCTGCCCACCGTCGCGCTCTTCGCTACTAAAGACATCGATCTAGACGAAGAGTTTACGTACGTATTCACACTATCTATCTTCGTGGAGGCAAAAGGTATTTATAAGATTGGCAACACATCTTGCCACTTATGGCCATTTAGTTAATTAGTCAAGCTAGTGGTGTAACTATAGTTTATTTTCTTTACGTTACAAACATATTAACGGGTCAAGCTAATATGAAGCGTTAAAATCACTGTTTTTATACCAAATTATTGGAGATGATGATGCCATAAATATACAATCAAAAATAGATTCTACATAAAGTACGCCACAATAAAATGGTTACAAGTTATAGTGATTTTTCTTTTCTTTTTTTGTTCCAGATTTGACTACGGTGACAAGTTCTGGTCTGTGAAGTCAAAATGGATGAAGTGCGAGTGCGGACATGTTGATTGTAGATATCCTGTAAAGTCTAATGATGATATTGAATCCTCTTAATTGTGATGTTGAAATAAGTTAACAATAAGATTATAAATGTATTTATTATAATCAATTACTGTATATTATAGTACAAATAAATAATGTAATCATGCATACATTTTTTTCATGTACCTAATTAAAAACAATGTATCAAGGGTATACCTTGCTTATCATTATCACCGTGTAAAAAAAAGCTTCTCTAAGAATCCCTTAAAGTATGTAATAGGTAGTTCATTTTATTACGTAAAATCTTTATTATTCTATAAGCACCAAAACCATTTTCATATCCATTTGACATAGTTGCCAAACTAATATGAATAAACCCTAACAACCTCTCATTGTATTTGTGTGTCTGTGGCATCATAGCTGCTAAACGGATGGACTGATTGTCATATAGTTTTTTTTTAAAGGTAACTTGTCGAGAGTGTTCTTACTTATAATTCAAGAAAATCTGTTTAGCCGTTCGGTGATTATCAGCTCTTTTCTAATCTTTGGTGTCGTTGGTGGAATTTTGGTGTTGGGGGTATTTGTTATTCATACTTATTTAAAATACAACAGGCGTCCTTTAAGTTGACCAGTTAAAAATTAGCGGCAAGTGGCGATGCAATTAACATTTCTACGTCGTAATTGTAGCAAGAGGCAGGACAACGGATACAGTTTTTCAATCACTATCCTTACACGCGCAACTATAATAATTTTTTTCGTTTATTTCTCTCACAATTGACTAACAAAACAGGTGTTAAAGCGGAATACATAGTATGTAGTCTCCATTGTGAGAGCTGGTGCCTGTTAAGGGTTTTTATAAACCTTTATTACAAGACGTCACCAATTGTATACATTGTACCTACAGTAAAACTAGTCGTTAAGTACATGCTAGTTAAGTGTTCAATTATCAGTGCTACGACGGTATGTCCTTAACGGGCCACCCTGCACTAGCCCGGGAGGTGGCAAACGGGCATCGTCTCTTAAGGTAGTGGACATAGAACTTATGAACTTCTAAACTAGTGAACCGATTTTAATGACATTTTGCACACTGTGCAGTTTGGTCTAACTTGAGAGATAGGATAGTTTTTATCTCAATTTATAATCACAATATTTTTTCATAAATTCTGTGGTATGTGTCGACATTTTTAACCTAACATTCTCAGACGACCTCAGGAACCTTGAATGCGTGTTGTGCAAAAATTCAAAATGTTTTTTGAAGTAGGGAGGCGCTCTAGGATAGAACAGAGAAGTACACAAGTGTAAAGGGTGTGCGTTCGCGCAGCGGAATGTTGTTGAATTTAAAGATTTTAATTATGCAGATATTTAGTGTATGACGTCGTGTAATTGTGTATGGTAAAAAAAAATTGTGCATGCAGCCGTTGTGGAGAAATTCGCAAAAAACTGATTCGCTGGGCGAACGTTGTCCTGGCGGAACTTTTTTTAATCCATGGACTTAGAAGAAAAAAAATGTGTCCAAAAATTAGTGTGTATTTGTGTGTAATTATGTATGTATGAATAAAATTAGTGCATGCATAAACTTCGGAGAAATTCAAGTTTCCGCTACGCGAACGTTTGGCCATTAGCTAGTTTTCATATATAGCGCTTATATAGAGAGCTGTAGATTTTTACATACGTTGTTTTGAATTTGTTTATATTTGTTTAAAAAACAGATTTAGAAAAAATCGTAGGGTTTAAAAGATAAAAATATAAACGTAAAATACGCTTATTAGGTCTTAGTTCGTAAAGTATGCACTTTGGGGTCCAGATTTTCACGTTTATACAAACCTTGTAAGTGTCTGCAACATGTTGCCAAGTATCAATGATGTTCCGTTAGTAATTAAAGAGTTATAAGACAATTTACCATGAATAGACCACTGTTTACAAAGCAGTCAAATATCACGACGTTCTAAAGGAACTGCATAGTAAAATGTATTCCAATATTTAGTGTATTAATTCAACTACTCACATGCAAAATTTCATCTCATTAAATTCAGTAATTAAAGAGAAACAATTAAAATACTGACAAAGCATCGAAAACCTACATAACCCGACCAAGTTCGGATGGCTACAAAAAAGCGGCCGCGCAATATTTTCTAAAATTTACAGTATAATACCGGTATTGATTTGGTACAGGTGACAACACAATTGTTGTTTCGATATAATTTATAGGTGGTTTAATTTTCTACAACTGCTTTTTTTTAGTTCTATTTGACTATGACAGTAAGTACTATTTACGTAGGTACTTTATTTAAGTATGCGCTTGAGACTTGCGTCAGTATATGATATTACCGTTGTACTGGTAGTGACTTATGTATGTATGCATTTTAAGGCTATTGCTGTCTCTAACCAATGACAGAGTATGTTTAGCAACCGTTTGTTAACGTTTAAGTTTTTTATGAACAAGAGACTAGTCATGACAAGCGCCTCAGCTGCGCTCCCGATACGCTCAAAATACACGCTCCTTTGCGCGCAAATGAGTTGTATGCCAAGTTCTGCCGTTACTGGGGCGCGCGCCCCAGGAATTGTCATGACTAGTCCCTAAGAGGGTTACAAATTTTGAGGTTATTTTCTGTATTTTCATTCATTCATTCATATGCTCACGGCTGTTGTTCCAAAAGGGGTAGGCAGAGGTGTGACATTTCTGTGACACCCACATTTCGCCAATTTTTGGGTTTCTACGTAACAGGTGGCGAGAAACAAATAATAAATACATAATTATTACATGTAATTAAAAATATTTTTGTACACGGATGTTTAATTAGAGAAGTACTTGTTAATTGAAGATTTATTTTTATCGTAGATAGTGGCGTTATTATTAAAAAAGTATGGGCGTTATTATTAAACGTGGGAAAGCCATGCTTCGGCATGTATGGGCCGGCTCGACTCCGCTCGATACCACGGCCTCACAGAAAACCGGTAGTGAAGCAATGCTTGCATTGCATTTCGCCGCGTGAGTGAGGTTACCGGAGGCCCTAACCCTTCCCTCTCCCTTATTCCCGTCCTTCCCCTCTCAACCCCCCCACCCTCCCCCTCTTCTCCTACTCCCACCTTAAAGGGGGGCAACGCACTTGTGACTCTTCAGTTATAGGTGCCCATGGGCGGCGGTAGTCATTTACCATCAGGTGACCCGTCTGCTCGTTTGCTCCCTATACCATAAAAAAAAATATATATTTTTCATTCAAGGAATACAATTGTTTTATTTTTTCCTAACGCTTGTGTACCCAACTGTACCATATTAATAAATACTATACTGGAAGGTTAAGAACGTTACTTAGATATATGGCACGGCCGCTTTTTTGTAGCCATCTGAACTTGGTCGGGTTATGTAGGTTTTCGATGCTTTGTCAGTATCTTAATCGTTTCTCTTTAATTACTGAATTTAATGAGATGAAATTTCGCATGTGAGTAGTTGAATTAATACACTAATTATTGGAATACATTTTACTATGCAATTCCTTTAGGACGTCGTGATATTTGACTGCTTTGTAAACAGTGGTGGTTAAAACTAGCTAATGGCCAAACGTTCGCGTAGCGGAAACTTAAATTTCTCCAAAGTTTATGCATGCACTAAATTTATTCATACATACACAATTACATACAAATACACACTAATTTTTGGACACATTTTTTTTCTTCTTAGTCCATGGATTAAAAAAAGTTCCGCCAGGACAACGTTCGCCCAGCGGAATCAGTTTTTAGCGCATTTCTCCACAATGGCTGCATGCACAATTTTTTTTTTACCATACACAATTACACGACATCATACACTAAATATCTGCATAATTAAAATCTTTAAATTCAACAACATTCCGCTGCGCGAACGCACACGTGTCAAGGATATGAGTATTTTGGCAAAGGCGTATCGGTAACCTACCTGGGTAACTTGAGCCTATGGACTTTGCAAATATGACCACGTCTCTGAATATTGGATTTCAGAGACGTGGTCATATTTGCATAGTCCAAAGATTTACCTACCTGATGCCGAAATTTTGAAGTCTCTCAAGCTTATCAAGGTGGTCCTCGGTGACATCTGGCATCTGCACAATCAAGGGTAGGAAGAAGGAGTGTTTCTTCCTGCACATATTTAATGGCAACTAGAAGAAAGTTACGCAGTCTTCTATGAGATACTGAATATGCAAAAACTTGCCTACCAACTTCTTGCAATTGTGGGCCCCAGGATAGGCCGTTGTAATGTATATTCCAAGGTTTTTGCTTGTATCTTGGATGAAAGTAAGAGCATCAGAGGACGACGCAGGAAAACTTGGGATAATTTAACCAATCTATTTTCGATCTCATCCTGGAACAATGACTGGGACTAAAACCAGATTGAATTGGATTTAAAAGGATGTTTTAGAAAGAAAGGCTAAGTCGGTTATAACCCAAACGTTAAAGAGCTTTGAAGAGGAATGTTAAGATGGATACAGGGCGATACTTAAAGAAGCTAGTAGGGTTACATTTTTTTGGTATAGGAATAACTTGCGCTTCTTTGCATGTCACGGGAATGTTTCCGATCGGTATGGAAAAATTAAAGATGTCAGCTAGAACAGGAAAAATTTGCAAAACAGGAAGGCGGCAGTTAAATAGACAATATACTCTTCTTAACATCAAGGCGAAAGCTGAATAGTCACGAGGGCTGGAAGAGAGGAAACATATTCAACGTGTTCGCTTTTATAGTCCGCTCAAATGCTTATTTAATAAATCAAAATTTAGATCTTTCAGGCTGTATCTTGTCGAGAATTTCCAACTCCTAGTGATCTAAGAAATTCCATAATTTGGCTGGAGTTTCATTTTCTACAAACGAGTGAAAATGTTGGCGTTGTACATTCTTACACACCTTATTGCAGTGATTCCGCAATTTGATATATTTCTCCCAGTTGCCCATCGTTTAAGTTTTACTTTAGCTAATGGTTTTTCGTAGTTTTAGTGAGTAGCATTTTCGTTTCAGCTGTAAGCCAAGGTGATAGACAGTGTTTTACTATTATTTTGAGGATGGGAGCGTGTATGTCATAATATTTGATCAAGATTTCTGAAAATATTAAAATTTTTGTGTCTATACAATGTGTATTATGCAGAAGACCCCAATCCATGTTATAGAATGGCCCCAATTCTGTTACTTCACTCGCTAAATTAAAATTCACTAAATTTTCTTCATATAAGAAGTAAACCTTGTACACTTAGAAACAAGGTCTTATTTCAAATTGAAACAAGTAGATAACATATGTCGCTATCGAAATAAGCCATTTATTTTTCGACTAAAGTCTGATACGCTTAAATAAACTTTAATACCACGTAGCGAGAGCCGCTATCCGTTGAATGCCATCTCTTTTGCTCTGTGTTTTTAGTAAGCGTCTTCGTAGGTGTAGGTTAAAAACACGTCATCCTTGTTCGTTTTGAACAAGTTTTTATACGGCAATTATACAGCGTTTGAATAAATGAAGACTCTCGCTGCGTGGAAATAAAGTTGAGTATACGTTGACAGGTTTTATTGAAATTTAGAGGCGCTGAGAAATAGATGCTAGTAACAAATAGACCTTATTACGAAGAACACTAGGTTTATTTCATATGAAGAAATTAAGTCAGGTTTTAGTTTAGTCGAGTGTACAATAGAATCGGCACCAATATTAGATTATGGTAGGAAAAGAGTCAGCTGAATATTGACCATGTTTTTCAACATGTTCTACGGAAGAGACAGCGATTATATTGAGGAGAGAGGTGGAAAGTAAGGAATAAAGATATTCTCTTTTACTGGTCTCATTGAGGCACTTGCGATTCGTAAGCTCATGCGTGCTGATGATGACTAGCAAAAATATAATAAAAAGAGCTGTTTTGGCCTCTCTAGATAAGAGTTTTTCTTTTCATTGTTTTTCTAATGTTGGTAAAAATACATAACCAATTTAAAATCTATAATTTCATAGAAGAAAAATACTCGATTTGAGTAGGAGTCGATATTTTGTTGGAGTTAATGTTTTTTATTCAATATTTTCTAGTACCTACTTCTTCATAGCATCACAGATAAGATAATAGTTACTTCGTAAGAATAGTATGTGTATGCATGAAGCTCTACTTCGCGGCGCTTCCTGATCATAATATTTCTATGTTCGTGATAGTATGTGAATTAAACCATTTTTTTAAACTTGGCAACCCGATCAGGTACGTCAATAAACAAACAGTTGTCAAAAGTTTAAAACTTCAACGGATTTCATACTTTCGAAGTGATAAAAATAGTGAAATATTTGCTGAATTTCACCACAGACAAAGAAGGTATTGTGAAAGTGCTGACTTAGAATTCATTTACTATCAAATGAATAAATTTTAGTTAACATGAGTGGTAACAGGGAATCTACGTCGAATAGCATCAAGTTTGCGCCAATGCCGATGTCGGCATTGTTGGCCAATTTGATGCCTCTGCAGAATTCAGCTGACAGCCGAGATTGCAGCTTCTCCTCTGCTGACGAAAGCGACAACTCATATGGCGAAACAGTGACCAGAAAACCATCTCCCAAATCAAAAATAAACGAACAGTTTTTCACTCCAACAGTAAAATCCCTACCAAAAGACATTAAAGCATTTGCTTCGGAGAAAAAAATTGCTCATAATGACCACGACAAAGAGAATTCTATACATAACTGGCTGTCAAATCAGACATACCCCGCGAAAGAGAAAATCGTACAAACTATTCATAAAAATGTAAATTCTAATGTTTACCCAAGTTCAGAACATAAAAAGCAAAATATACTTATGCCACAAAATCATACTAATATGAAGTCACAAAATTCATCTATTAAGAAAACTCCAGAAGTTGTCAAACTTCCAAGTAGTGCCCAAAAATTGAAGTCGGCCACACCTAAGATAAAATCAGGTATTAGAAGGTTTACACCCAGTTCAAAGCAAAGTCATAAGAAAACGCCTCAGAAAGCTATTTTACAGAACCGGGATAGGGTACGTTGCGAACTATTTACACAAAATCAACAAAAGGATGCATCCGCAACTCTGGCACCTCCAGCTTCACAACAGCCAGAGTCTATCGTACAAGTTCCTGTACCTGAAACACCAATGAACAAGAAGCCAATGCTTGCATCTTATTCAGCTACTCCATCATATCCACAGGGACCTATCAAAGTCAACAATTCAAAAGTTTTGTTCAAGACAACCAGTATAAAGGATAAAAAATATATGTTTATAAAGAAGTTGGGTGTCGGAGGCTCCAGTGAAGTGTATAAAGTGAGTGTCCGTATATTATAACTAGCCATCACCACTGACTCACGTGTGGATACAGCCACTCCTCAGCTCCTAAGGGTTCTAGTGTGATGTTATATGGTCTATAACCTTTGTCAATTACTACTCTATCTAAGTATTATTCAAATATGGCTGATAGTTCCAGAGATTAGCCAACTTATACAAACAATCAAACCAAAAAATCTGTTAGCTATATTATATTTGCATAGATTTCTTCTACTTTAGATAGAATTTGTGTTTTGAAATTATGTTTGTAGGCAATCTCTTATCAGATACTTGTGATCTCATCTCATCATGAGCGTGTTTATTATTTTAAAGTGTTTTTTTTTGTGTTTTACACAAGTATTATTGGCTAATGATACAATAACTTATATGATATAAGTTATTTAGCTAATAATACTTATATAAAACCCAAAAAAATATCTTGATATGCTTACTGCCGTGCTAATCGATATAGCAGTAAGTCAGAAGAGACGTCTTCCTGACATACTGCTCTGTTTTTTACCACAGCAAAGTAGACATCCAACTTTGGGGCCTGGTGGTGGTAAAAGATAAATGGGAAACAAATATTACATTAGTTACATGTTGTTGAGGATAAAGTGGGTACTTAATTTATAGTAAGGTCAATGCTGTTATACTCAAGGGCTCTAAAAATTGTTAATAACCATTGGAAAGAACCTTGCAAATTGTGCTGTTTTGTTTCTATAGAGGAGAGGAATCCACTTTATGTTCCATTCCAGGGGTATGGCACCACATTTGAAAGGAAAACCTTGAAATTATTTTTTTTTCTTTAGAAAAATATGTTAATTTTCTCTTATTGTTATTGTGTAGGTATTAGAAGTGGGTACATCATGCGAATATGCTGTAAAATGCGTTTACCTGGCGACCGATCAGGACCTAGCGCAGGGCTACATCAATGAAGTGCGGCTACTGCGTGAACTGCAGAACTCAGACCGTGTAATCCGACTCTTTGATTAGTGAGTTTTATTATTATACGAATATATGTATGTATGTATATGGGCTTTAATATTTGCTGAATTCATCCATTCATGCAATGTAATCACACTAAATGTTTGTGGTAATGTGTAATTCCATTATATAAGTTCTTATGTATTAGATGTGTAAATCAGGACTTAATTGTTGGTAGGTTGAAAAAAAAGGTATGATTAGATTCCATTTACATAATATGTATTATATATACAAGTCATGAAAGCTTAAGTAAGAATAATTTTATTGCAAATCTAAACTCCAAATGTAAGAGCAATAATTTAGCTTCCTCTACTTACCTATCTCTTCTATCTACTGAATGTTAGTAAAACAAAAACAAAACATCTATCTATGTTCAACCGTTTTTATCTTGTCCAGTGAGTACGACCGCACAAACCAGTTCCTCCGCCTGGTATTGGAAGTGGGAGAGACAGATCTCTCGTCGTTCCTGAAGGCACGTGGCGCCGGCCTACCTCCAGCACTCGTACTGCATTACTGGGAGGAGATGCTGCACGCCGTCGATTATATACATGAGCATGGTAAGAGAATCAATACTACTTATGCACACCAATGATGAACGTGTCAAACAAAAGGCGTTGTGAAACTGTAGAAAATCACTATTCACGAATATTTATTAAAATTGTTGACCGCTATATAGAAACTATTGCCTGATAAACTAATAAAAGCCTTATCATTTTGGACCAGGTGTAATTCACGCGGACTTGAAGCCGGCAAATTTCCTCCTAGTGTGTGGGCGGCTAAAGTTGATCGACTTCGGCATCGCGTCGGCCATCAGCAGCGACGCGACGTCGGTGGTGCGCGCGCAGGCCACCGGCACCTACTCCTACATCAGCCCCGAGGCGCTCATGGGCGGCGCGGGCGGCTACGGCGTCGCCAATAGCGATGGCACTGCTCCTATTAAGGTAAACTTGATAACTGGCCTGTTTGAACTTGTGTTTCTCGACTATCCTATTCGGGAAAATTAATATTAAGGTACGACATAGTTTACGACTTTGGCATAATCCACAAAGTACCGCAAAAAATCATTTATCATTCGGGCGAGTAGACCTGTAAAAGACATCTATAAAATAATAAAATAGAGAGTTTGAGATATTCAGGTCTAAAAGTTAGTATCTTCTACAAGTTAGAAAAATGTTCTCATTTAATTTTTTCTTCTCCAATGCCAAAAGCGTGATAAACCCATACACTCTTAGTTTTTGGGTCTTTTATTTATTAAACATAATATTAACATACTTTTGTCGATATCAATATCAATAGGGACAATAGCTTCCGTTATCATTTCTTCTAGTATGTATAATATCCTGTTGGTATTCTATTTATTCTTTTAGTTGTTTACATATTATTATTTTATTGCAACGTTTTTACACGCAATTGTAATATTTACTAAGACGCTATTCCTAACTCGCGATCAAGTGGTTACGGATTTGAAACGCACCCGGTACACGATAGACTTGAACCCACTCCTAACACAAACAATTAACTCAGATAGAAGTTTAAACAACAATATTAGTTACGGACGACTCACGTTCCTAACTTCTAAAATAATTAAAACGAAAAAAAAGAAACTTTATTTAAAATTTTTGATATTTAATTTTCATTCATATTTTTTCAGATATCGTTTCGGTCGGACGTGTGGTCTTTGGGGTGCATCCTGTACAGTATGGTGTACGGACGCACTCCGTTCGGCCACATTCCCAACCTCGCCAAGCTGGCTGCCATACTCGACCCCAACCATCGCATAGATTATCCGCCCGTCGAGCGTGAGTGGCCATTCCAGTGTATTAATTTTGTTTGTACAGAAAATTAATTTTATAATCTAAGGCTTGCAGTGAAATAAGTAAAATCTGCGATGAGGATAAAGTATGGGCGAAAGTTTCACACGCTAAATATATATTTTTTTATTTGTATGTACTCATGTACTTGCTCAATGAGGCCTGTTTTGTAGAAATATTCCGTAGTCGTGAACGATAAATTTTTCGTTTGGAAACCGTGTAACGGTGTTCATTTCAGATTTTCAAATGTAATTATAGACATAGTAGTGAATGTCGACAGATCTGCCGCCGTCGCTGCTGGCGGCGCTGCAGTGGTGCCTGACGTACGCGGCGCGCGCGCGGCCGGCGGTGCGCGAGCTGCTGGCCGTGCCCTACCTGCAGCCGCCGCGCGCCGCCCTGCCGCCCGCGCTGCTGGACAAGCTGCAGCCGCTCGTCTCGCAACAGGAGTTCCGGTTGCTGCAGAGGGCGCAAATCTAAACGAATTTTAACTTTGGGACGAACTTAAGATTTTTACTCGATTGAATAAGTGATAGCAGATTACTATGCTAGAATATTAGTCACACATCACAATGAAAACAAATTTATAAAGTGCAGCGACATGGGATGATGAGCTACGAATTATTAATTATTGAATCTTGAACATCACTTTAACTAATATTTGATATGTTCATCCGAATTGTTTCTCGAAAATTCCTTGGAACACGAGGCTGGCAATGACAATATTCGTGTAAATATAATTGTGTGTATTATAATTTAACTGTCCACCAATTCAAGCGCCTTTTTTTGTCCAATACATAATAGTACAGGTACAGAAATCTCACTCCGCCAAATCATTGAAAAAAATAGTGACTCTTGTTCCGACATAATAAAGTCGTAATTCAGGTGGCACAAAACCAATAACCTACAGTTATATTCATCTAGAACTTGTCTCTCTTTCTATCGCGTAACTCTTATCTATTCTAACGACGCTGCGACGTTAGAATTGTCTTTTTTTTCAATAATTAATTAATTACCAGGAAGTGCCTATTAGTCTATTTTTATAAACAAATATATTTAGTCTAAGTACTATAACTCGATAGTCTAGAAAGATGCGAACGGATGACGCCATGCAGAGCATGAACATCGAACTAACGTGCGGCCCGGCCGGCGCGCGGTCACCCACTGAATATTTGACATGATTAGTCGAGTCCGTCGCGTACTTATAGCTTATCCAAAATGCGGAGCTGACCTGGCCTATTATAAAAACGAATTAGTTTAAACTATTCAAAAAAACAAAGTAATGGCTGCAAAGAGAATGCATGACGATGAAAGAGGTGTGTCATTTATATGTAACAACTACAACAGGTCCTCTTTTCTTTATAAATACAGAGGACATATGAAACAGTTATCAAGTTAAACTGTAAACGTAGGTTGTCTCAGTTATCGTCACTCCGATTAATTAACGTGACAAATATTCAAATCACTTTAATCTCTTATGCTCTATATATCGTTCAAACCCATTGATTTGTCAAAGCACTGATAAAACAGAGTAATTTAAAATTTTATATCAAGGAATTTAAATGAGATATATACTGAAAGATTATAAGAAGTATAATATATGTAGGTAAATCACAAAATGTGTATAACAGACACCTGTAAATATGTAAATTATTATATCACCCATTTAATCATAGGACTTGCATGTTAGTATGATTTTTGTATTTTAAGCACCATTTAGATCTGGTGTGATAAAAAAAAATATAATTAGTGAAATGTATCTTAATATGTTGCAAAATTATATATGTGTACGTAATAATGATTATACAATAATTCGATGTCATTTATCACTATTTATTACATAAATGAACTGTATACATGAATGGTTTTCTTTTTATTACAAAAACTTAAAAAAATAAATGTATGCGAAGAAAGAAGAATGGAACTTGTTAGACTAACTAAACTCCTACAATAATGTAAATGTCCAAATAATTAAGAGTCGGCGCCATACATGCAAACAAGGAAATTAATCTTTCGTCGGTTTATTTTTTGTTTAAAAGTTTTTATTATTTTTTGTCTTATAATTATTCATGTGCTAAATATCCGTATCCGCGGATATCCGAGGGAGAAAAAAGATTGTATACGTATCCGTTACTTTTTGGCGGATCTTGAAAAGATCTTTACGTTATTATATTTTATTACGTTTATAAAATTCTTGATTTATTTTGAAAATATTAAATTAATATCATTCTGATGTAGTGAGTTTCTAATATTTTTGTCAGTTATAAGGTACTATTTGACTATCTATATAACGAGATCAAACCCTTAATCTTTGTTATATGTGTATTAAAATAATGATTAAATAAACACACGCAGTGCAAGTTGAAACATGTCGTAATAAAGCCCTCAACGTCAACTAGTGTCAGTCACGCGTATCGGCTTGAACTGAGAATAAACTTGAGGACCATATCCGTATTTGCCTAGACCCTAATAATTCGTATCCGCGGATATACATTTTTAACGATCCGACACATCACTACTGGTACGAGATCCGAATAGAACTAGTGCGCTCATGGAGTATTTGCTCAATGGCTATGAAGTGTCAAACAGCTAGCAATCGCTATCCTCGTCTGACTAGTGATGTTACGCGCTAACTCTCTTTCACTCTACCTTAAATATTTACCATCTTTATTAGCCAGCAGCCCTTATTTGCGGCCAAATTTAATTAGGCAATCGTATATCGTAATAAACAGAAAAAATAGCTTTAATTTGATATATAAATAATAAGTGTACGTTATGAACGTTGAAATGTGTCAGAATCACACCTGTTTCCACCTGGCTGCGAAGAGGTGCGGCCAAGTGCGCAACGGCATCTATGATTTTTCAGGGTCTGTATACATATTGCCGTGAAGTGGACGATATTATATTTAAAAAACAAGTGAATGAAATTTTTTCCCAAAAATCATTTAACAATAATTTAATTAAAAATACTAGCGACCACATTTTGATAGGCAGCCTGGTAGATATATGTTCTCTAATCATAAATATACGTAAAAAAAAATGGTTTTTAGCAAATACTCGATGAGCGCACCAATTCTACGGCCGGATCTTAGACCATACTTATAATTAATAGTTACTTATTTAAAATTCTAACTTACCTAACTTATTTAATTAACTTATGTATAATATAATTACCTACTTTAATTACTATTCACTGTTATTATTTTGTTATAAATATTTAAACACCAGATATTCAACAATCTTTTATTAGGTTTAAAGTTCTCATTACGACGTTCAGTGCCACCCCAATTTACACTATATCCTGTACGATGGCGCGAACAAACTGCGTTCAACGCGCTAAACGTGTTGCCGGCACACGAAGCTGAAATAACTAGACACGCTGTGTGTTACCGGCATTGTACAAAGACAAATTGATAATATTGTCATTTTCTGTGTTTTAGCGATGTGTGTAAAACGGGTAATTTATTTAGGGTATATAAAAAGTGATTTACCATGGTTTAGTGCGTTTGAATTTAGCAAAATGTCACAAAATATGATAGAAGGTTAACAAGTTTCGGTATTAAGGCAGAAATGGACAACATTTTCTCAGCACCAATAGCATCTGTTACTTATTCGGAGAGAGGTCATAAAACACGTTCAGTAGTTTCTTACTGTCGATTTTTTGCGGATTATTTTTTTTTAACAAAAGATGTCTGTGCAAAACTTTTTTTGCAAAACATAGCTCTGCAAGATCAATACTAATATAAAAAATATTTACAAACAAATTATATGATGTCCATCATTCAAAAAATCTTGCCTCAAATAGTTTAAGACTTTTTTTACCCGATTCGTTCCTTCTGCCACAATATTTACTACAAAAATCAAATTTTCAGCCCCAAAACATGATTAAAACACAAGATTCCTACTATATCTTTCTTCTAGCTGCATATAAAACTCAATAAATGTGCTTCTGTGATGCAATGTGGTTTTGCTAGAGGTAGTTTGTCTGGTCTGCATATGCGAACTACGGTACTTGAGAGAAATTTGACAAGTCCGTCTGACGAATAAGGCTGAGGCTTCTGAAATATGGCCTGCAGCTGTTATCAGTACTTTGAATATTGCACATTGCTCTAATACAGCATTTTTGTGCTATAAATACCGTTTCCTTACCTGTACCATTGACCCAAAATACGATACCATATCTCAGTGTTGAAGCTACTAGTCCGTGATAGACTGTAAGTAAGACTGATTTAACTGCCTTTTTCCGTAGCATAATATATAAAGGATAAGAGTGCTGGCTGCTTGCATACTTTTTCAATCTGTGTATTCCATTTCAAATTATTTGTTAAAACTTAGCACTGACATGACGACATGCCTTGTCAGTATTTTAATTGTTTCTCTTTAATTACTGAATTCAATGAGGTGGACTTTTGCATGCGAGTAGTTGAATTAATACACTAATTATTGGAATACATTTTACTATGCAATTCCTTTAGAACGTCGTGATATTTGACCGCTTTGTAAACAGTGGTCTATTCATGGTAAATTTTCCTATAACTCTTTAATTATTAACGGAACATCATTGATACTTGGCAACATGCTGCAGACACTTCATGTTGAAAATCTAGACCCCAAAGTGCATACTTTACGAACTAAGACCTAATAAGCGTATTTTACGTTTATATTTTTATCTTTTAAACCTTACGATTTTTTCTAAATCTGTTTTTTAAACAAATATAAACAAATTCAAAACAACGTATGTTAAAATCTACAGCTCTCTATATAAGCGCTTTATATGAAAACTAGGTAATGGCCAAACGTTCGCGTAGCGGAAACTTGAATTTCTCCGAAGTTTATGCATGCACTAAATTTATTCATACATACACAGTTACACACTAATTTTTAGACACATTTTTTTCTTCCAAGTCCATGGATTAAAAAAAGTTCCGCCAGGACATCGTTCGCCCAGCGGAATCAGTTTTTAACGAATTTCTCACAATGGCTGCATGCACAAATTTTTTTTTACCATACACAAATACACGACGTCATACACTAAATATCTGCATAATTAAAATCTTTAAATTCAACAACATTCCGCTGCGCGAACGCACACGTAAAAAAGTTATGCGTGGTCATATATAAAATATATATAGAGGAGAAGAATAGCGGACTTGTCAATCAGAGTACGACTCCTCAGAACTAGTGAGTGAAATGGCTTTAAATGTTCCGTCAGCACATCTTTGACGATTTAACTTGTTACATGTTCCCGCTGTAGATTCTAACTACAGACAAAACACATAGGTACCTGATCAGAGCGAGTCGCATGTATAATGCGGAATGCCGGAATGTTGATATTGACATTTTCTCTACTAGTTCCACTACATAAAAAAAACAAACTGTGCAATGCTTTCTTCGACCAAGTATAAACAAACAATTTATTCATATAATTATATACCTATGTCGACTTTCGACTTGATCGACCATGTTCAGGGTTATCTACATTATTTTATCTGTGAAAACTTTTAATTATTGGCCTTCACCTATTAGTATTGTTAAAAATATAAACAATTTAATTTGAAATAAATATTTATTGAAGAGATATTTTTAGGTTACAAAAAAAATAAATAGAATTTTAGCACAATTAATACGTTAATAATAAAATAGTAATTACTCTTAGCATACAACACTTCTAGCAAATTATAAAATTTATGAAATATGCAAACATGAAATTCTGAACTTTATCAGATGTCAATAGAGACTGGCAGCTTCGTATTTCTCTGCTCGCATCAGAGAAAAGGAATTCTTGCCCTCCCGTACCTCGAGGTACGGCGGTGACTACGTACCTGTAGTCACGTGACGTCCGACGTCACTCCGGACACATACTTGCTCGAGCATCGAACACAAGAACGCTCCTCCGAACCGACACACATCACTTACATACTTTTTATTAATAGGCAAAACTAGATAATATTTTTTTTCTAATACTCAGTCTATATAATTGTGGAATAATGAAACATCGAATAGAGTGCTATATAAAAGTTACTGCAAGCTATTAACGCGGCGCCCGACCGCGAAATACACACACATAGGGTGGGGACAGCACACAAATTAAAAAAACAAGATTGTTTTTGAAGTTTAATGGCGTTATATAAAGCAATGTCAAAATTAATATACAATAAAAGCAAGAGTACTCAAAATGCGCAAGGAAAGATCCCAACCCGAAGGATGTTTTTATTAAACTGCCCATTACATCCTAATCAGGAATATTCTGTTATTTAAGTTTGTCTTGTGAAATGAGTATAACTTCCTTTTATAATCGATTAACTTTGAGCGACAATATCCCGCGGGGCGCCACGTGTAGGATCTAGTTCTGGAAGAGCGTGCGCGTGAAATCGATGTAGTCCAGCGCGTTAGGGATGGGCCGCTCCGTCTTCTGGTCCACGTAAGGTTTCATGCGAGCCACGCAGTAGTCTGCCATCTCCTTGGTGAGGTTCTGTAGAAAAAACAATACAGGTTAATATTCATCAGACCATCTATAATATATAGTATAATAAAGCTGACATTTTTTTTTGTTTGAAACTACCGGTCGGATACGAATTTTTTTTTTGTATTGCATGGAGTATTCGTTGAGAAAGGTTATAGGCTGTGTGACATCACGCTACGACCCTGACGAGTGAAGCAGTGACCATAAACGAAGGTGAAACTGAGGGGAAGGCTAGTAATAATAATAATGTACTACATTGAATAGAAACTGGTGGACATATTGACTGCTAGAACCATGGGTAACACACATTAAATATCAGTATCCAAATATCCTTGTAAACCCCTCCAGCTAAGTTAAATGCTTGTGTTAACAATCAGGGCACTGCAAACTGAACACACATATGTTCAACCTTAAGTTGGGCGAGAACACATAACCTAGGGTTGCACATCATGCAACCGCAGGAAATACAAACAATCACTGCTGATAGGATCTGGAGATTTCTCGAAATCATAAGTCTTGCTCAGACTGTGAACTGTAAAGCAAAAGTGCGCTACAAAAGACCAGAAATGTTCGAGGTAGCACTAGGCACTTAAAATAATAATAACAATCGGTTTACGTCGGCAGTGTACTGGGTGGGGATCGAATCTACGAATTGTACAGCTATCTGCTATGCAGAACTCGTATGCTATTATTTGATCTCACATTGCTCACTTAGAACACAAAGTTTAGAGTTTATGGTGCATTACATTTACCATAGACCTTTAATTTTTTTCTATTCTTGCCCTCTTTGCCAAATGATTTGTGGTTATATTTGTTGCGAGACAGACTTGCAGTGTCATGCTCAATGTTTTCATGAGTCACTCATACATACTTGGATTGCATGGGTTTAGTCCTAATAACAAGACTAATGATAAGGACTATATATTTACATATAAAATGCTGATGTGCTTGCGTTAATAACACTTGTCCCTCTCAAGGGCTTGACCGATTTTTTTAACCACTTAAGGATTCACCTGGATGGTGATAGTTCCTAGCTATAGTTGGATCTGGTTGGTGGCGCGATTCAACACTTTATTTAATTCCGTCTATATTGGGGCCGGATAACATCTGTCAATTCAGCTACCAACTATATATAAGTTGTGACTTACAGCATAAAGCTCTTCCTTGGTGACGTAGGCGCGGTCCTGGTGCGCAGTGATGGCTCGGAACGCGTTTTCAATCTCTTCGGAAGAGTGTACGTTCTCCGTTTCCTTGCTGATCATGAACGCCATGTACTCCTGGAGGGACACTTGACCGTCGCGGTTTGGATCTACCACATCTGGAAATAGAGCAAAGAGTGTCAAAGTGTAAGTGCTAACTAATATGCTTTATACTAGTTTGTCATTTTATAACGACACCTCTGTTTTTGCAACATATTCATAGCGTAAGTTGGTAAGGTACAAATACTCTCAGAATAATAATAATATATATTTTTTAACAATAACTTGAGACATCTCGCACACGGCCGTCTGATCCCAAACTAGGTAGAGCCTGTACAATAGTAACCAGACTGCTGATAAACATACTTATATAAGCAGTGAGGATCGCTAACCACTAGACCAAAAGGCCAGTCAAAGATGCATTCTAAATGGTGAAAATAAAGTACTTGTACCTTAGATATAATTATGTTTATAATAATGTAGGTATGAGCAAAGGAATTTGGAAAAGCGGATTCCATGTTTCTCTACCATTTTTGAGGTATGCAGAAATCAAAACACGGCAGTTTAAAAGCCAAGACAAAAAGTAACAAGTAGCCATTGCTCGTGTGTTATAATTACGCAGAGGATCAGAGCTCACTGCATCTGGAGCGTTAATTGACCAATCCAGTCATTATTCGATGTTCGGTAACTTTTGAGCTTTTATTATTTCGAGGCTCAAAACAAAACAAAATCTGGAGAACAGCATGTTTCGGTTTCACTACTAAGATAAACAAACAACCATTCTGGTTGCAACTGTTGGTCTTTTTGTGCCTATAATTATTCGCAACATCAAAGAGTGTGCTTGATATCGAATTTACAGAATTTAATAAAAAAGAAAATCTTAATAGTAAAGTTACTTCATAAAACATTTTCAAGTAGGCATTGATGAGATAAAAACTACCAAGTGTGATACTCACTGAGTATAGCTTCGAACTCAGGATCAGGTTGTCCCTCCTCCACCATGGGCAGGTCATACCCGAGCGCCCGCAGACAGGACTTGAATTCGTGGTGGTTGAGGCGTCCCGAGCGGTCCTTGTCGAAGTGCTTGAACATCATCGAGAACTCCTTCAGAGCGTCCTCGCTTACACCTACGAAAGATAAGTAATTTTTAAGAAAAATAAGTAATATAATGCTGGAGAGAAATAATTTATGTTCTACAGAAATTATAAATTATACACATAATCAGAGTAGTTAATTTGAATTTTTGTCAGAGCTAGCTGAGTGATGCAATAGTTATAAGTACTGAGATCGGTGGGCGAATTTCGACGATAATTCATCAACTTTAAATGTTTTGTTCTATATAGTTGGCCAGTATACCTTGAAATGTCATTGCATAAACTTCCCGTACCATGATAGATCAACATATACTACAACTGTATTTCTGTAGATTTTTGTAACCGTTTTCGCATAATTTTTAAATTTTTAACATATTGATTAAAAATCCTAGCGTTCTGCACTTCTTCTACATATAATAAGTATTTATTGCAAATTTCACATAGAGCTAAGTATGTTTAAAAAGTGGTATAAACAATGCCCTTCAGAAGAAGCTATTTGAGCATGTATCAATATATTGTTCAAAACAGTCTGAAATTTAACTAGTTAAATTACTTTACCTGAATGGTTCCTGGCCTGTATCTGTTGTTCCAAGTTATGTTGCATGCGCATGGACAACTGGTCGAGTTGATCCCACTGCTGGGCCAGGCCCACTGTGCTGTGCTCTGTGTATCTGTTGTCCAAGATCAAGTGCTCTTCAAGTGCCGCACCTGTCAAAAATGATTGTTGCAATGTAATTAACACATAAAATATGTGGTTACGTTGCATCACTTTTAGGGTTCCGTTCCTCGAAAGGACAAACGGGAATCCTTATTTATAGAATCACTTTGTTGTGTTGATGCTGTAAAAAAACAAGCTTCTAAGTCAATGCAATCAAAATATACAGCTCTTAAGGCTTTATATTTCAACAAATTTTAACACTTTGCAGGTATGTACTTTCCCATTGAATTAGAATCATGAAAGTTGCCGAGAAGCAAGGTCTCATAGCTTAAGTTAAGGAAAAAATTTGAAAGTCGCTAATTTGTTCTTATATCACATAAAAATGTGTTTTGTTTACTTATATTTTGCTTGGAAAATTAACCATGTATGTGTTTATATTTTGAATGGTAAAGTTGAGTAGAAAAGGGCAAAAATCTTCGTGAATCGATTGCCGAGATGTTCAAATTATTTACATACAAGTTTGTACGGAACCCTCGGTGCGGGAGCCAGATTCACATTTGTCGTTTTTTTTTACTTTATTATTGAAATGTTCCAATTATTCAATTGACAGTGATTTTTGACCGTAATTAGCTGAACCGATAAGAGCACGTGTGTATATTTTAGCCAAGCGTCGAGTGTTTATAAGATCTTAAATATTTCTTTCTTCTTTGTTTTTGTTAATTCTATACAAATAAAATTGTACTATGTATTGAAGCTAGTCAATGTAATGGAGTTTACCCTTTTGGTCATACTGAAGAGCCATAATTGTGATAGAATCGTAATAGTTATTCTTTAAAAAAAATACTTTTCCTCATAATAAGTTTCTCTATTTTAAAACGGAGAAAGTGAATCGAAGAGTAATGAACGAGTTAAGTCGCATCGCATTAGTAATGAAGCAAGGTACACAAGTCTCACCGAGTTCCTCGAGGCGGCGCAGGTCGGCGCGGCGCGCGCGCACCTCGCCCGCGCGCGTGCGCAGCGCCGCCAGCTGCTGCTCCAGCGAGCCCGTGCCCTCCATCATCGACGTGCTGCGGGACCGGGTGGGACGTTATATTACTGACACTTATCAATATAATAAAGGACGACAGGACGGAAACGATAAGCGTCCATAATCCGTTTGTTCGAGCATCGTTGATTACGATGTCTTTTCATATCCTTACAAAAAAAACCTTACAATTTATGGTCTATTTACGAAAGGTAAATAGACCATAACCTGTAGTTTTTTATTTCAGCATTGACACCATAATATTTAAAAACAATAATAAACGCACAAAACTTTCAACACGATTATTATAATGGTGATGAAAGTTTGTTTACAATTATTCAAAATTCGGGTATACTTCCTAAATATTAAAATATGAATTCCTATTTTTTTTTACTACTAAATAAATATTATTTATGTCAGCCTTTAATTTTATAACTACACTGTACGTTTTAACATAATTTCAGGACAAAGATTAAATTTGTTAAACAGCGTTTCTGTGTTACGTTTGTTAACTCCATTAGATATATAAAAGTAGTATATTTAATACACACCATATTAAAAGTTAGATTAAGTAGCAACCTATTTATATAAATATTTACTATTTACATTTTTATTAAAGTGGCCTTTGAGACAAAGTTGACAAGCCAATCTGTATTAAGCTAAACAGAGCATACATCAATGAAACAATAGTGCGTTTAACAGAAAATGACGACTTGGCAAAGATTCGCATTCGAATTATCCAATAATATAAATACAATAATATCTAAACTAATATTATAAAGAGGAAACATTTGTGTGTATGTTTGTAATGTTTTCACACAAAAACTACTGGACCGATTGCGATGAAACTTAGTATGTAGATAGCTGGAGACCTGGATTAACGCATAGGCTACTTTCTATCCCGACATTCCCACGGGATCGGGATTTACGCGGGTGAAACCGCGAGGCGCTGCTAGTAACCTATAAAATAACTTGAATGTGCTTCTGCTCACAGAACTTTCCTGAAGGTGTTTAGGGAAGTTCTTGTGTGATCTTTATTTTACTGTTCAATTTCTTATTTATTGTGAAGATAACATAACAAAATTCTCTAAAGGCACTGCAATGTTATTGATTCGATAATATAAGTTAATCACTTAAAACAAACCGATTGAAATCTGTAATAGTTTTTTTTAGACGTTTTTATGTCTCTAATTTTCGTTGACGCGAATTGGCTTACAAAACATTTCTATTATTTTATTCAAATTTAAAGCATGGCGTGGAAAATATAATTCCGTTAAGTGTCTACTGTGCTGATAAAAGATTGCTAATAATAATCGAAACCGCTACCATATGTAACAGCATCATTACAAAACCTAACCTCACATGAAAAACAATTGTGACGTTTCCTAGTGAATCGAATACAATAAATAAAGGACGTCGATGCATTTAAAACTCGCAGTCGGCAAAGATTGAGGACTTTACTGAAATAGTAAATAATGTATTTGCCAAGCCGCCAACGTTTAGTAAAGGCACGCGATAATCTGAATACGTTACCTGTCCCAGCCTAGCAGCCGGTACCTGTTTACACATCATTATATCAACACTTTATCAATGTAGATAGTTACAATCTCATGAATAGAAGCGCTCATGTATGATGTTCTTTTTGATTTTAAACACTTCATCTTTACCTTAACTTTCACATCTGCATTAATACAAGAGAACTAGGTTTAATCGATAATTTTACAATAGTCTTTTTGCATTAAGACGGATTATATTTAAACTAAATCCAAAAAAAATGATTATTATATGTCTAATAACTAGAGATCGGATATTCGGATGCATATTTACCTAAAGTTGAGATGTTGGCTGTTATGAAAAGCACTTTTTTATCGAAAGAATCCCGCGATTCCAGGAAATTCAAATTTAAGTGTACCTATACTCCGTGAGATGTAATAAACCCCAGTTTGACACAAATAACACTTGCTCTGTTACAACGTATAATGGTTGCTTTTCCCTACTTTTATTGTCAGTGATTTTTGACGAAACAAAAAAACCTTATTACGTTGTAACAAGTGTCAAATCAGGCCTATTAAACCCCAGGAAATGTAAACATTTCGTAAGAGTGCGAGTGAGACGGCAAATTACACTTGCTTGTGCGCAAGTAGCGACGCAACAATACAACTGCATTCATAAATAAAAATATACTTAGAAGCCGCTTCCATAATTTGTTATCCAAAAAAATAACTTTAGGTAAATATGCATCCGATTATCCGATCTCTACTAATAACACTTAAAGAACTTAATATACCTAATTACGTCATATTTGCTTTTTCTTCTATTACAAATAATAAACTAGATTATTTTATATACTCATATTTACTTTATTGATATTAAGAGCATTTATTCCTATATCTATGTTGTTATAATTTTTTTTAATTATTCTCACCAACTTTAATTACAAGAATCAATTTTTATCATAATACAAGTACTTATTATAAACTACTATTGTGTGTAGTTTTGTAAATTGTGTAAGATTTTTGTAATTCACGAGATGTATCATAAAAATATTGATTTCGTAACTGTCAGCAAAATTTATAAAACAACACATTGCCAAAAACATAATGTTATTATTGCTTGTAAGCCACTTCTTTCTCTCACTCCATTAGGGTTCAAATGTATGGCACCACGTGTACCCAAATTATAATAGATAACACTACATACCGTGTCTCGGTGAGCCACTGGTGGAAGGCGTTGGCGTGCTTGGCGAACTCCTTGCGGAGCTTGTCGTTCTCCTCCTGGCGGTGCGCCTCCTTCGTCAGCTCTACGTCGCGCTCGGCTAACGGACGACGTAGGTAGGTTAAGTAGGTAGGGAATAAGTTTTTTTTAAATTCGTGTACACTTTGCATTTGGCACCTACGTAGGATTTTTGAGAAAATGTCAAAACTATTAGTCTGATTGCATGTAGCAAATTTAGGTAGAAAATTGAACAAGACAACATTGTTTGGCGTATAAAACGCATAACAGCATCTTCAAAGTTAGCTTCAACTTCTAAATGAAAAAAAAACAGACATAATAAAGAAAAAATCCTTTTAGCAATACCGTTATGAAAAATAGTGAATAAATAAATTCTATACAGTAGTAAAAAATTCAGCCACAGCAACAAGGGTAAGCTGGGGAATGACATTATCTGTCTGACTGATAATACTCACCAATGATTTTGCGCAAGTTCCTCCAAGTCTCCTCAAGAGCCTCCATAGTGAACCAGGTGTAGGGGTTTGCGCCCACGTTGAACGACTTGATCTGTTCGTCCAGAGCAGCAAGAGCTTCGAAGTCGCTTTGCGCTGACGACAATGACGCCTAAACATGGACATTTTTAAGTTTTTAAAAGATAATTTCTCTACCAATAATAAATATATTTGAGATCTATTTATAAAAATAGTATACTGTGATTGTCAATTACAATCCTATAAATAGGATGGAAACTGTTCAGAAGCTCGGTACAAATAATTTAACTTTTACCATTGCTAGCCAGTCATATCCTATTACTTTAAACGAGCAATTCTTGTATGTATGTATTTATATTTCGGGTATTTCGGAAACCGCTCTAACGATTTCGATGAAATTTTGTATATAGATACAGTTTTGCATTTTAAGTTCAACTGCATTTCAGTTGTATTTCCTGTCAAAACGCAATTTTACTAGCGAAGCTCGGTCTCCCCAGGTACTTAATATAAAAATAGGCAACGACAAAACAGTACCTTTTTCTACTCTATTTGTCAACTGATTTTCTGGGTAGCCGTTGAAGAGTTTTAGTTCACAATAAAAAAAAAATATACATACATATATTTAATTCAAAATAAATAATTTCGTATCTGAAACCGGTTTAACATTATTCACATATCCATAATATATCTGGATTAAAACGGTACCATCAAAACAATTTTTATGTAAGGATATATAAATGTACTCACTTGGAACTGCGCGTGCGCATCTCTGAGCGCGCGTATCTCTTCGATGGAGTTGCAGCGCACCGGGTCCGTGAGGTCCTCCTCCGCGTTCTCGAACCATGAGTTGAATGCGGACGCCTAAGTAACACAAGACGTTATTTTATACCAGCCAAAACGACAAACTGGAGTCTCAAGGTCTTAATGCGTTAGTAATCTTTTTTATCTGACTAAACGAAACTAAATAAGGTATTTTTTTATCACTAGAAGTCTGTGCTTAAATCGGTGCGAAATGTACTTGTAGTATTTTAACACTATATTGCATGTCTTAACCAACCAATCAAATGTCAATCAAGTCGTCAAATAAATAACACAACACCCACACCATAAATAACACTACTATTTCGTGCACTCGCTAATGAAACATGTGTGGTTTACCATTAACTTTTTTAGGTTATTTTAAATATGAGTTTCATATTGAAGTCTAAAAGTAATATTACTACAAAAAGTTTGTTAGACAACCTCAGTGGTTTGCAGTAGTAAAAATGTATTTTATCTTAAGGGTTTTTTACGTCCCTTTTAAATCTTGTACCGACCTTCTTGGCGAATGTGAGGTAGAGTTCCTCGATCTGCCGGAACTGGTCCTGCAGCTGCAGCAGGCGCTGCTTGCGCGCGGCCGAGTCGGCAAGCAGGCGCTGCCAGCGCGCGATGACGTCACCGTGGCGCTTGACGATGGCGGGCGTCTGCTCGTGGTTGGCCGCCACCAGCTGCTCCTTGAGCGACGTGATGTTGTGGATGCCCTCGTGCTCGAATGCCGTCAAACCTAGAGTTTAATCAAACATTTAAATCGATAGATACGCCCAGACAGCGTAGCCTCACTTTTACACATGAACTTATAATTTCAATTGAATTACCATATTTGAACCTCTAAATTTCTGAAAAGGCTATAACGATTTTTGGGTAAATATAAATATTCTAGAAAAAAATAAAAAAAAAAGGAAATTTTTAAAAAAGATGGATGGAAAAAGATGGAAAAACAAGGATGAAATAATTAAGTTAATATAATAACGTAATTAAAGCCAGTGGTGTTATTTTAAAAATAGAGATACATAATAAAGGTCGATAAGCTCACCAGCATCGAAGGTGTCCTGTTTAGTGAGCAGCGTCTGCACGGTGGAGAGGTCGCGGCCGAACTCGTCGGAGCGCACGTGCGTCTCCTTGTCGGCGATCCACGACTCCACGACGTCGGCCTTCCACAGCAGCTGCAGGTACAGCGAGTTGTCCACCAGCGCCGCCTTGCGCCGCGCCGCCAGCCCCGTCAGCTTCTCCAGCTTGGCCTGACGCAAACGGACACACCATTATTTTAAGTTATAGACAGTGTCACACGTTATGATGTAAGGACATCCAAATCTGTTTTGGCATTTAGAAGTTGTAATCGAATAAAGAAACTCACATTTGCGAATAAAGAAACTCACATATGTACATACAGGAACCCTGAAAAGATTAGGCTCCTTTTTAGCCAGTCGTGTAAAAACTACAACACAGTTGGTTCGGTATAATTTTGTAAGAAATACCAAGGCCAAATGACCAAAAAAAATAACAATTTTGCGGCCGCCTCTAACTACCAACAATAGGTAAACAACGATAAAGTGTTTACATTGAACCAAGTATAGAAAATGTGGATAGTTTTTTTTTAAATGACATACCTGTAAAGCTTGTATACGGTGTGACAGCGCATCAGCATGCAAGTTGCCCTCAGCTAACAATCGCTCCCCGTCGCTGGACAAGTCCTTGACGCGCTCGGCCCTGGCGGCCAGCTCGGCCTCTAGAGCTTCGTGTTTCTTCAGCAGGCCCTGCACGGCGGCCATGCTGTCACCGCACTCGCTTACCACTACCAGTTGCTGCTTCTCACTATTCAATTATAAAAAAGAAGATGTAGAGTATTTATTGCTTTTAACATTTGAAGGAGGGCATTGTTATCTGAAGGAATGATTTCCTTCCTGCTTTTACTGTCGGACTCACCTGATCCAAGCCTCCTCTTCATCAACCTTGGCCAAGAACTGCTGATAAGCGAGCGACTGTTGCAGTTTGGCGCCACGTTCGGCCGCCAGCGCCTGCAGCTCGGCCCACGCCAGGGCGAGGGCCTTTAGGCGCTGCTCGATCTCGGGAACACCTAGGGAATAAAGGTCTCGTTACATTGGCTTATAAATTGAAATTATATTAATATTAATAAAAATAAGAAAATATTAAGTACTTTTTTATTAGGAAATTTAAAAAACATGATTCAAATAATATATTATATTTGTTGGCTACTTATTCTCCTGAATTTAGGTAAAGGCTAAGCTAGTTTAACTTACCCAAGTTAGACACATCCATGAGTTTCTCGCCAGCCTCCTGCACGGCTTGTATGGCCGGCTCGTGGCTGGCTAGCTCGGCTTCAAGACGCTTGTGTTTCTTCAATAGATTCTGAACACCAGTGAGATCGCGGCCGTAGTCGTCTGATGCCACAAGGAGTTTCTTTTCTCTGTGGATTGACGTAGGTATTACTTTTAGGGTCATTTTTATATGTACATTTTTTTTTTATAGCACTGAAATCCTTCCAGTGAGATAATAAGAAGTTAAATGCTATTCATACAATATAGTTCACACTTGAAAACTTTTGTGAACGTATGTAGGGTGCAAAAAGTCAATTTTATTTTAGAAGGCACACTAAACTAAATAGGATGGTGTAAAAGAAACACGTTGCACACGCGCTCGAAGCGAGAGTTAATGTTGCCATAATGGGTGAGTGTCCGTGTGTAGTGATAGTGTTATCTTACTTGATCCACGACTCCTCGTCGGCGATGTCTCTGAAGAACTGGTGCAGCGTGTTGGCCTCGTGCAGGCGCGCCCGCCGGTGCGCGGCGAGGTTGCGCACGCGCTCGAAGCGCGAGTTGATGGCGGCGCGGCGGGATCCGATGCCCGCGCTGTCGAACTGGCCCGAAGACACCAACGCGTCGGCTTGACGGTTCATGTCTGTGCAAAGACATAAAAAACCTTAGTATTGATTGACTGCAACGAATGGCGGGATGGTGAAAGTGCCGTTACGCTAACAAAACTAGGCTGACTGTGTGTGTTCTCTAAACCGGAAGGGGGCAAAGCTCTACGCACCTCCACACGCAACTAGGGTTCTCGAGTTTTTATTTTTATTCTTCGAATAAATACTCATAATTTGTCACAAAATACCTTATTGTGGATTATGTATAAGAAACAGGCATATGGTATCAAGGACTTTCTATTAGATGTACTAAAGACTAATATTTTTGTAAAACATTAGATTTACGTATCGCTAACCATTACGCCAACACACGCGGATACAGGAGTTCGGGAGCACTTTTTCTACCGATTTACTTAATATAACAAAAATCTATATTTAAGGCTAGCTGAGAGGTGAACCCTAATGTTAGGTAGAATGAATTTGGCTGTCATAATTACACAAAAGTAATTTTTCAAATTCGACATAGCACGTTTGAACAAACCAACAAAAAACTCTTCAGCTTAATTATATTGGTAGGTATAGATTGTTATGGCATTAAAAACAAAATAAATTAATATAATAATATTTGGGCACTAACAGAAACACATACTTTCAGCGTAGCAATTAACATGTTAAAAAATAGAGGTGAAAAAGGTATAAATGTCTGTTCTCACCGTTAATCCTATCCTCGTGCGCCTGGATGTCGGCTTCAACCAGCTGATGCTTCTTCATCAAGTTTTGGACGGACGCCAAGTCCTTGCCAGAGTCTTCAGATGTCAACAAGCTTTCGACCTATGAAATTGGTAGATTTGTTTAGTAAACTGATGATAATATAGATGAAAAATACTTGTAAATAACTCATAATAAGGTCGATAAACAGTCCTACACAATTTTCGTAATATATTTTAAATAAACTTTTATAAGCATATCAAAACATATCATCTTTATCTTTACCTTTGTTACACCACAAATTGAGACTATGTCTAACATTGGAAGGAGATGCCCTCTCCTTCTACAGCTACGTATTTGTTTATACTGCCCCCACCCCACCAAAGTAATCGTTATAAAGGCAGGGTCAGCATCAAGTTTCCCAAACTATGGTCCCGAGACGCAGGGACCTTTATACGGCAGGTCTTACCTCCAACGGCATGCCACTGGTACTAATTAGGGCTAGTTACCCGTATGCCCATCGGTCACAAGGTATCTCCACTCGTGAAACCACTCGTAGTGACCCCGTTCGCAACCGCCACACTCCCTATTGTCCAGATAGGTACCGGAGTTGTAATGCTCACCGGGCGCATATTTGCATATGCTCGCGGTAACGGTAACACCGCTATGATTGTGAGAGATGCCGACTGCCAGTTACCAGCCTGTACCGGAGCTGTCGGCACGCTCACATCGTGATCTACAATCATATGCAGGTCTGCCCAGGCCTACAGTGGGGTGCTCCTTGCTTAGCAGGCAAGTGCCCGAGCTGCATCGGTCCGACGGAACCCCTGCTAATGGGCGCTCCAAGCCCTTCTCGCCTTAGACCGGTTCATTCCGCTGTTCGAGATCGGATGCTCCACCCTATTGACTACGGGTAGCTAGTAGATAGTGGAATCGAAGGACAGTAGGATGATCATTATCCACCTACATTTCTGCAAATCGGTCCTAAACGAAACGATGGTCCATCCGGTTTTTAATCATTTGCGTAGAGGAAGCAGAAGGCTTTTGACGTGATGCGATAGTCTGGAATGGCCTTGATAGCGGTTTTACGCCCACACAGCCACGGATAGTTCATCTGTAATGACTAGACGCGTTTACACGTTACCTACTTACTCAGCACGACTTTAAATGTGTGTCTTAACATCGCCACTATATGGATGCATTACAAGCATCACAAAGCTATTTTACTGAACCTTCGATAGGCCACCTCCATATCTATTAACTCTTCCACTCGTCATTACTCTTCTACATGAATTGCGAAAGAGAAATTATCTTGTAAGTTTTCAAGTTGTTATTTGTTAAATAACTCACCTCTCCCAACCAGAAGTCGAGATCCTTGACGGCAGCTATGTAAGTACGTTGTTTGTTGGCTTCCTTCAGTTTAAGAGACTTCTCCGTGGTCTTCTGGGTGAGGAACTCCCACTGATCAGCGATGGACGCCAGACGAGCCTGTACAAGGATATTATACTTAAATTATTGTACAATCATATCTTCAAAGGTCTCTTATTAAAAGAAATTTCTTCACTTACAGAAATTTTTGTATTAGAAATATTTATCCAAAAAATAATGAAGGTACAAAATTTATGTAACACTAGCTGTGCCCCGCGCGGCTTCTCTCGCGTACATAATACATAGCGCAATATCTATTGCACTATTCGGTATAGTAATCGGTATCTCATCGGCCTTCTATAAATTTCACATGAACGCTGTTGTCGAAACAAGAGTTATGTCACGTTTTCTGTGAGATAGTTAAACGAGTCTTATCATACAAGATGCGCTTTTTCATTTTTAACATGCTGTTAATTCTGTGTGAACAAATGTTGGAAGTTAATTTTAACCTACTTCTAATTGTCGTATCTAATTGTAGTTTGTATCACAATATTTTAATTTGGCATTTTGGAGCTAATCTGATGATGGAACGAGGAGGCGGATATTGGGACTCTTCAGTGGCTACTAGTAAACCCCTCGAGTTTGGCCTCATTTGATTCGTTTTGACGAGTCCAACGGATTTGCCTTTGTAACGATGCTCTGATGATGAAGCCAAGAAATGGATAGTGTAACTCTTCTTTTTTATTTTAATTCGGTTTGCCATTAGGTTTAATGTTTTTAGTTTTACTATATTTATTAAGAAAGAATCGTGTACATTGGCCTTTATCAACAAATCCTAACTAGTATTATAATAGCTAATGTGAATTTGTTTGTTACGCTTTGAGGATCATGAAATGTTGCATACACGTTGTTAACAAAAAAGTAAGTATATATGGTACCTTTTATCCAGAAAAAAATCTAGGAATATTCCCGAGGAATCTCTAAATTGATTTACGAAAAATACATTAACGTGAACGAAGCCGCCGATAAAAACTAATGTATTATGTAGGTGACTTGCCTGAACAGCATCTTCACTACCGCTGCACTGTCCGCGCTGGACAAGGTTACCACCCATCGCTAGAACTGATTGAATTCTTTCTGCATTGGCGGCTAACTCTGCTTCAAACGCCTGGTGTTTCTGGTGCTTGGATTGGATGTTAGCAGGATCCTGTGAAACAAATAAGTTATATTTATTATTGGAAAGCGTTGGTTATATACTTCCAACACAAAGGAAGGAAACTTCGACCAGACTAGGTGGATCATACCTGGAGGACTGCTGATGTTGGCAAGTTATAAGTAGTTGTTGTACTATAACTAATCGGCGCGAAAAATTTTATTGCGCGATTCAGGATGAGTAATTACCACGTAATTCGGCTTCTCTTCACTAGATGCAGTTGAAGCACGTTTTGCACGAACAGGGGATATACTGTTATGCTTGTTCTTACGATATATAGTGGTGATGCTTTTAAATGAAATTGCTATACCTTGTAACTCTCTTCAGTGGCCAGCTGCAGTTTTTCCGCAATCCAGTTCTCCATCTCATCGGCGTCACGAGAGAATTGTTGAAGGGTTTGTTCGTCACCCAACCTATACAATTGTAAATAGTGATTAATAATGGATGTAACTATACATAAAACATTTTAATTCGAATTATAATACAGAGAAAATTTAATCATAGCTTTATTTAGCGGTCTTTGTTTGATAGGATGCCCATACAGAGATTTTTTAAAAGAAAATAGATGGAACGTATCGTCGTTAGAGAAAGATTATAGACTTCTCTTGCTTATGAGATCGTCAACACATTGCCTCAAAAAATATAAGAGAAAAACCAATAATTCAATACTGTACCTAGATCGTTTCTCAATGAGAGCCTCCTTGAGATGGCGCCACCTGTCCAGCACTTGGCGCCTCTTGCCGTCAATGTCATCAGCCGCATAGTGGTCAGTGGCCATCAGCTGATCAGCCAAAGTTTGCAGTTGCGCGATCTTTTCCTCCTGTTTATTATTAACATTGTGAATAATAATATAATCAATCTTTATTATAAGTATTCATGTTCAGCCTAGCATCTATTATTATTATTTATAAAGATAAAAAACTAGTCCTATTTACACATAGTTTGTGATTGATCTTGATTACAGTACATTAAACCATTTGTCTGGTATTAGCATCGGCTGCTGAACTAGCCCAACAGGCCTGTCATATTTGGATCAACCATTTGACATTGAGTGGTTGATTGTTAAACTTTTTGCTTTGGTTATAAGTGGACCTAGGTCCGACTCCTGAGGGACACTACAAGACATAGGTATAAATCGAGGGACCATACTTAAAACACTTACATGAGCATTGATAGCTTTGTCGAAGTCCTCGTGCTTTTTGATAAGCTGCTCCACGTTATCAGGTTGGGTGGAGTCAGCGGCATCACCAGCGTCGGCCTGGTCTTTAGATAACGGAGCCAGGAACTGCTCCCGGGCACCCATCCAGCCTTCGGCCTGCTCGCAATCCCGGTAGAACAACTGGAGCTCCAAGTTCTGGTCGAGCTTCATGCGGCGACCTACCCACGCCCTGGGAATATAGGAAGCATTTATAGATTACTAGAAATTATATCTATTCAAAGAAATGTTCTTTAGACTTCAAGAGCGACTCCAATGAAAAGAAAAAGACCACGTCACAACTACTTAACACTTGAACCTTCAGAATAAGGCTTTTACATTTAATAATGACTTCGCAATAAAAACTCGTCGCCATATTTTTCAATTCTCATTAATAAAGGACAGAAAAATACATGATGCGACCATTACATTTCAAGGGTCGTCTAGAGTAGACAATGAAATTAACCCAGAGGAATAATTACCATAGAGGGAACATTTTAAGTAAGAGCACAAACATATCTACGGTTACGTTCTCACTAAGGCGTCAAGTCCATAACACAAAGTGAGATAGCAATAGATGTCTTGCGTCAGTTTCAAATGCAACGCGCCGTTTGTTGAACTTCTGTCAACCAGCTGGATGTTTGGACGTGTCGAGTGTTTTTCGTATAAAATATTGCAGAAACCTATTGTGTGGTTTATTGTATGTGCTCAAGATGAAAGAAAATGACAATATTTTGTGCGGTTCATAAAGGTTCATACGTAATTTACTAGCAAAAATATTCACTTACGTGACTCGTTCTCATCAATATCAAAGTAAAACTCCTATAATCTTCGCCAATAACCAGTTACATAAATACCAGCATTAAGTAACATTCTTTGAGAATGTACAAAGTGCAATGCTTATTAACGAAAAATATTTCTTCGTATGTCATTGGACTTAGTGTGGTATTAGAAACTGATTAAAAAGGTAGAATGATTGCTTAAAAAATCTATTGTGCTCATACTTCTCAAGTTCCTGTCTGGCGTCGCTCATGTTGTTAAGCTTCTCCTGTATGTCGACACTGGCGTAGTGTCCGCCCTGCAGCAGTTGTTGACCGAACAGCTCCAGCGCTTGGAACGTACCAGCGCGGGCATCCATCTCCGTACGGTGCTCCTATGTGATGCACACATAATACATAATGATTATTTGTGGGGCCTACAGTGTGAGATATTTAGATAAGCAAAGGGCCATGAAAGGGACAAGTTCTGTCAGGGACCAATCAAATTAAGACCTCTTGTAACACTGTAGGATCTTTAATTTAGATTATGGCAACACTAACCACCCAAAATTGTCCCTTTCACCCAAGTTTACCTCTATTTTTAGTAATTACCAATTAGAGAACTTGTTAAATATACTTTATTTTCAATAAGAGGCTAAGTTAATTTGGTTTTACATCATTACAGTTTTTAAATAAATGTGAACATATCAGGGACATAAGCTTCGTGATAATTTTAAATATTTATACAACAAAGAATCTGCTTTTTGTATCTCTGCAAGAAATAAGATCCCATATGGGATTATTAATAGATTATCCCCATTATCTATATGTGCCATTAGACACATAAAAAATAATTTATTTACAATATTTTCTGTATAAAAATAATGGTCTTAGTGATGTTTCTGTACATCGATATTTTTTTACACACTGTGATAACTTCATTTTGATGTTGTTTTGTAACACAGAACACATAGATTATTGTAGAAAGAAAAGAAAATAGTGTATGGCAAATAAAATAGACATTGAAGTAAAGTATAGGAAGTAGACAAAATCACAAACACACTGAATACACTGTAAAAATCACACAAAAATAAATAAAGTACAGTCAACAGAAAAGCAATTATGATGACAAGATTATTGAATTAGTAATTATTTCTCGATAAGACTGGGAGAAATTAACCATCAACAAGTGGTATAATGTAATCCAGTCTTGTTTGTGTACATGGGAAATTTCTAGAAACATAATATATCTTTTGTCCCAAATAGGGATTCCTGGAGGAGAGGCTTTATAGTCAAGTACTTAAATTTCAACGATAATAGTAATAGAAAAATCCACTTCATAGAAGAAAAGAGTGCAAGGTTCATATGTGAACAATTTGTTACTATAAAAATGACATGGCCACACTACAATTACAAACTAAAAACATAAATCAAAATTCTAGTAATTAATAACGGAAGCATAAATTGGGCATTTACTTGACAGTAAAGGCCCAATTTACGAAGTAAATCTTTATAATTATAGCATGTTATCTTCGTAATGTAGCGCCCTCGTCTATAGCGGTGGGCTATCCGGAGCGACGAGCGGCTTTCATATGAAAAAACCGCTCTATAGTCTCTCTCGCTTTCGCTGCCGCTGTAGTTGAGGACGCAGCCTTTTTCCATTAGCTATATTATTATTTAGACTCATTGATCTGTGCGTTTTCTAACTTTAGTAAGCTATTCATAAATACTTTTTTAATTGACCACACTTACATCAAAACACGTGTTTTACTGTTAAATATTCTGTTAGGGTAACTAACTACCCCTTTTCCATTCATATTATATTTGGTAGTAAACACATCAAGTGTTGTGTATTATTAATTACGTATTATGCATACACAGGTGTATATTAAAAGTATTCTTGCAAATCGCATCACTCAATAGCGTTTATGTTGTACCCGCATGTATGAATATGTATAGTTCATGGCACTTTGGTGTACACTTAGAAAATGTATCCGTATACAGTGCAGTGCACAAATATTGTCATAAACAAAAAATTTGCCCCCCTATATTTGTGCTCGCAATATTCGATGAGTGGATCGATGGATTTTAAATTTGGACAACCTTACATTTAAAAAAGTGTTATTTTATTAAAAATAATAAAAAGATATCATCAAATATGTGAGTTTAAACAACAAATGGGTTTTGAAATTGTGGGATTCCTTTACACAATACACTTTTTAAATTGTTTAGTCAGGGTACTTTTAATCAAAAGTAATAAAAAAGAATTTCACTAATAAATCATGGAACTATACAATTTGAAACTAATTAATAAAAATTTGAAACTAATTAATAAAAATTTGAAATATTCAAAAATAAGTTTAGTTACTCATACAGACTTCAGTACAATCACTTCATACTAGTGACGCGATCAGCAAGAATATAAATGTTAAGCTAGGATCACACATGCGTGCAATGCGTCTGACCTGCGGCATTATGCCGTACCGCGCGTCTATCTCCAAACGCTGGGTCTAGAAATACAGTCACAATGCTTTTGTTATAACTTATAATGTTGGATCCAATATTGGTGTGGAATTTGGATATAATACATAATATCTTCCAATTTTGACAAACTTTGTGTTGAATCGCAGTAGTGTATGCATGTAAGAATACAAAAGAAGGTATGGATACATTACTATATGCAAATGTATAATGCTGTCACTCCATTAATCATCTAAGGGTATAAACAGTTTTTTAAATAATTTACAACGGAGGTATTTTATAGTTTTTTATGGTAGTGTACATTACCTGGTGTCTCTCGAGCAGTGCTTCAGCGCCGGTGACGTCATTAGCAAGCTCGTCAGAGCTAACTAAAGCCATCATAGAGTTGATCCAAGCCATTAGATCTCGGTAGTCGGATAAGAACCTGGCCAGAAAAGATATAATTAACATAATTTAATATTTATAAGGTTACAATATAAATGTTTACAATTATAATAACTGAAATTAAGACAGGGATGGATTTCTGTCATCGGAATAACCCTTCTCTGAATAAAATTATAATCTAAATGTCTGTCTATTCAAAGTTAAGTCAACTTAGTATAAATTACTGTAAAATTAAATTATTGTTATCTTAAGCGACTTACTTTTGCTGTCCGTTCGTAAAGCTTAGTTTTTTATTATTAAAAATTATATGCAGTCATGAAAATAGGGAATAGGCATGTATTTTTTTTTATCTTTTATTGACTTGTTCCATCATTCTACCCTAATAAAAAATATAAATAACCTTGGCAATGTTCAAATTAATTTTTAAAATAACATTGTAAACATCCATAAAATTTGATCTGTTTGAACGCCGCCATATTTCGCGGGCCTTGGATGACGTCACGTTCCACGCTTAGTGTTTGTTTCATTAACTTACTTGAAGTGTTCCATTAATTTTATTCCGATTTTCAGTTGTAATTACTATTTATTGTAATTAATAGACGATGGATAAAGTTAAAAAACCATTTTATAGGTATTGCCTTGTCCCTAAGTGTAAAAACACTATAAGAAGTCCACTCAATACAGTATTTTTTCCTGTACAAAATAATAATGTAAAATACGAAAACACTGGTGTACATTAATGAGAAGAGATGAAGTATCTTCAATATCGTGTTTATATTTTTGTGAAGATCACTTTAATGTAATTGTATTACAATTTAATTGCTAGTATAGTGTGAATTAGTCAGCAGTAATTTATGTTTGTTTTCAATATCAAGCAGAAGGCAACTTGCTTGTCTACTTAAACTAGGTAACCAAAGTCCAATAAAACTTCATGAATATAACTAACTATACATATCTTACCTATCCTTTAGATTATAATATTACAAGTATTATAATAATTACCTTTCACTCCTTTAACCTCAGCGGACGTGAAATCTGGATTTGATGCAAAATATATAGTCATCATGAATGCACCTATTTTCGGTAGATTGTCCGATTGTGCTTTGACAAAACTACATTCAGTCATTGTCCTAGATGATTTCTAATATCACTAGAATGCTTAAATTGCACCAGCTAAGAGCAATACCAAAGGAACACCTATCTTTCTCCGTAACACTACGAATATAGGCGCCGATAAATGACAGAACGTGGAATGTCACGTCATGTTTTGTTTCGACCAATGGTGAAGCGTTTTGCAAAGTTGAATTTCGCGCAATTATTTTGCATATTTTAATTAATATTTTTTGCAACACGAACTAAATAGGAAAATAATTGTTTAGGCATATTATCTGGACAATAAAGATTCAAGGGAAAATTAATCAAGTAAATTTAAACAACATGCATATTCCCTATTAAATATGAAAAATAGGTTAACATACAGGTATACCAGGTAAAAAAAAAGACAAGTCCATACTCGTGAATGATTAAATAATTAGGTGAGCCATACTAATATTGGAGACAAGTCTAATAAATATCTGTAAATAACCAAATGTTTTATACTGTAAGTTGAACTTTAGTTTAGAGGGAACTGCTTTTAGTATCCATCAAAACTCCTAAAGACTCTACGCGCCCATGAAAATCGTTACCCATTCTCTTTCAATAATAAGTACTTCGATTCCGATTATAAGCAATGTTCGTGTGTAAACAATGATGTGTCATCTATAAAACTACCCTCAAAATTAAAGAAAGATATATACCTTTGCAGGTCATAAGAGTCGAGCAGCTTCTCCTTGCGAGCGTTAGCTCTGGCCTGCAACTGCTGCCAGGCTTCGTTGATTTCTCGTTGTTTGCTGTATGTGGCATCGGCAGAGTCGCCGTGAGTGGTCATCAGGCGGTTGGCCGTGTCTTCCAGCTGGCGGATCTTGTCACCGAGAGCTGCTAAGTCCCGCTCTAACCCCTCGTGTTTGCCTAGAAAAGACAGGAACCTTGTAAAGGCCATCTCTCATAGGTGTTTTCTAAAAGGGGCAGGTTCAGATTTACCGTATAGATACCGTATACCGTATAGACCATAGTTTACTGATATCGAGAAAATACGATACCTTCAATGAGAGGGATTTATCCGAAAATTAAACTTACGTTGCAAGGTCTGCACGGATCGCAAGTCCTTGCCGAGGTCGTCAGTAGCTAGAGCTGCTTCTTTCTCCGCTATCCAGTCCTTGGTCTCGTCCACGTCGCGGTGGAACCGCTGCACCTCATGGGCAGAGCCCAGCTGAACGGCGCGCTCCGCCGTTAGTTGTTGGAGCGATGTCCACTTAGAATTCAGCTCCTGGAAGCGAACTTTGGAGTGAGGATTTTGGAGGACACAAATGCCTATTTTCAAGCTGTATAAAATATACCGATGAATGGCTGAAAGTCCAACGTCAATATTCAATATGAGACATATCAATATTGTGTAATCATCGGTTTTTTAGTTTCAGATCAGGTAATATAATGCCGATCAAAGTAAAATTAAAAAAAAACAATTTTACAAGTTTCTTAGTACTTTAATCCGAACAAACCTGATAATTAATCACTATTTCAAACTTTTCATATATTACCGTAGTCCATACACTAATAACACTACAAAAGGTCTAAAAATCTAATTAAAAAGAAATCTACGAGAAATTGACACTATCACAACATGACACAGTTAAATTACAGGCAACCCCCGAAACTATGTATGTGTTTAGTTTATTTAATGCTGATTAAACCCTAAGAAAGAGGTTGTTATGAAGTCATAGTATGTTTTTTGCGGGAGGGTCTAGAATCAGAAAAATGATGCTAAAAATCTAACCTGCATTTGTGTCTTAATCTTGAGAGCAGCCTCCGTCTGTCCGACGGTCATAAGTTGCACGGCGATCTCGTTCATCTCGGCGAGCCTCACTTCATTGGCGCGCAGATCGTTCTGGAAGTCGTCAAACTTCTTCTGCATCACCTCCACTTGTTCCAGATCTTCACCGACGTCTTGCACTTGGGCGTGCATTTCCTGTGAATATAAAGTTTATGTAAAAAGTATATAGTGGCGTTTAAGGAAATATTTTTTTATCTTTTATAACATGAGTTTATGTAAGTTTATCAGTAGTTGTATGACATCAAACTAGTATTCAATTCCTCACTGAACTGATATACTATAACATCTTAATATTTTTTCTGAATACTTCTAATAATAACTATAAATGAGATTTAGCAACAGCAACCAGCCAGATGGACCGACGACCTGAAGAAGGTAGCTGGGATAGTTAGGATGCGGAAAGGGCAGTACAGGATACTACGGAATAAATTAGGGAAGACCTATGTAAGTTTAACAGATAACTATGGAGAGGATAGATTGGTTAATATAAGTTGAAAAGATATTTCAAAAAAAAAGGAGGAGAAAACCTTTCTTTACTAAAAAATAATTGTGAACTATTGACTTTGTTTATTTAATTGTTCAATTCGTGATTATCGACTAGTCAGTAATAACAAATGTATAGGTTCTGGTAAATATTTTTTCGAAGTATAATATACCTTGTCTTTGATCCATGTAGCGAGTTCGGCCGCCTCACGTACGAGGACATACGCCTTGACGGTTTCATTGAGCTTGTTTTGTCGCTCGCGAGCCAACCCCAGCAGATTGTCATATTGGGCTTCAATCTGTAGACAAAATACATTGTTTCAAAGATTATACCTTTTACCTGGCTACGCTACATATCGATGTCCCGGTGCTTAAAGGGTGTATGTCATATCTAATTGTATGTGCTATACGCCTTTTGAGCATAGTATCGACACTGTCATTACGTTTAAAATTTGTACATGTCAATCACAATACCGTAAGAATCAAAGCGTAAAAGCTGTGTTAAATGTCCGTTTGTAGCTGCCTTAAATTATAAAATAAATTAACACAATACAACACATTATGAAAAACTATGTTTTGACTGTTTTGGTATATTTTTTTAGAATCGAATTACATATAATGCAAAAATGGGCTATACTATGATGAGAAAAATAAAAAATTAAGCGGGAATTAAAATTATGTAATTAAAACAATAAAAGTAAGTACTTTTATAAGTAATAATTACTATAAAAATTAAATAATATGTACTTCAATAAAAGACGTAATACAGACCTGGTTTTGTCTGGCCACAATCGAGCTGGAGTCGGCAAGATTTTGTTGCGATGAGGATAGTCCGGGCTCAATCTTCTTCACGTAGGCTGCAGGGACGAAGCCTTGGCGATCGTTCACCTCTACCTTCCACCAGTCCTGAAGATACAATTAAAAAACGATAATTAGAGGTACTAACTTATATAAGTGCTTATTTTTCGAAATTACAATTTATTATCGTATGTAGTTATTGACATAACAATTTTTTCACGAACAAGAGGAAAATTGGCTAAAAGATTTATTGCTAAACCAACAGAAACAGATAGCGACCGATTATGATATTATTAAAGAAACAATAATAACTGGCCGTCACACATCCGTACGGCCATCTGATCCCAAACTAGCAGAGCATGTACCATGGTAACCAGATTGCCGATACACCCATACTTTTACATATATTACTAAATACATACATATTATATATAAATTACACCAAATATTAAATTCGTTTGGTACATTAAACAATCACAACCATTCTATTTGAAGTAAACCAAAAAAGCATAGTTAAATCATAGCTAATAGATTCCGAGTGAGGTGTCTATCCAGATCCAGAAAGAGTTTTTTTTTTAAGAGGATTTGACGTATGGCAGCTTATTTCTCATAAAAAGGCCATTAAGTTACATGGCAATAGCTGCGTTTTTTTATTATGACGCTGTTACATAAGCCCTTATTTAGTACCTATCACAATTTGCTTAAAACACGCAATGACTATGTAATTAGAAATTGCCGCATTATAACTTATTTGCATAAACAGTACATTTTGTAATTGTCATTAAAAGCCTACTTTTATATAGGAACAATAAAAGAAATGTTATTCTCTTGCGTATTTCAATGTCTATTGATAAGAAACAAGTGGTGTTAAAACATTTTATAGCAGTTACATAAACCTATTTCCTCGACACTTGCAATGTGGACATAAGGCCCGTTTTGTTATGCGTCCTTGCGACTAGTATATTTTTGAATAAATGTTTATACAAATTAGGTGTCTCGAATCTGATGTCATAACAAGAAAAATATTATTGTAAGTATAAATAAGTAAAGAACTGTTTACCTACAGATAAACAGATGTAAATGGTACATAAATAAAGATAACTTAAACATAATAATCACACCTGTAGTAGCCGATCCCGAGAGACTGAAAGATAGGCGGATAGACTGACATGATACAGACTGACTGACTGACTGATACACGGACAGAGATATGAAAAAATAATATGAAGAAGTATAGATTTTTAGAATTGAATGCGAGGTTCATTGTAAAGAAAATTAGAAAAATAATGAGCAAGAGAGGTAACATTGGTGCTTTTGATTTAGGTCAGAGTCTTGGGTGAGTTTGTGTGGAATTAATAAAAGGCGTTACAACACGTGACCGTAAAAAACCCGCTTTATTTAATATTTGTGTGGAAATTATATAATTTCAACAAAAATATTGAATAAACCGTTTTTTTGTTCAAAATAAGTTTGCCCTAACCGTATGATTATTATAATATTCTATTACGATTCTTGCAAATTGGCTGATACAATATGTAGCTATGAATTTGCAGTGTCTTCATGAAAATAAGTAAAATTGAAACGTTTCTCTTTCAGATTCGTTACGGCAGAAGTAGTAAGTTACTGCGCCATTATGTAAAGTTAGGAACGATGCTAATCGACGAGTCAAATTCATCACTGAGCTTCTATAATATATGTCATCTCAGCTCCAATTAGTCTTTTGTTCTAGAGTCGTTTTTTTAAGAAAAATACTGAAACTCTTGAATAATTAAATTTAACAATGAGGAGATGGATGGAGAAGATTTTGTGTGGAGAGCCTTGTAATAGTTATTTATTATTATACTAAATTTAAACAGTGACATCATAATCCTCCAAACTATTTTTAAATATCGGTTAGCCCAACCGCATCCTCAACTCAGTAACGAAATTTTTCGATTGCTATTTTTACTAATAAAGTATTACTTTAATATTTAATTTGAATATTACATTCTCTATAACGTTCTCTGAAAACTTGCACAAATTATTGACTCAATGATTAATGATCCCAACCATTATTGATTTGTCCTCGATCGAATGAATATAACATACATATGAATGTCAATATATATGAAGAAATAAAACGATCTTCGGCACGAGTAATCTGTTAACGTTTACAATTTGCAATAAACAATAGTCTGTAGTCTGAGACAGAATGCAAATATATAGATAAGTATTGCACAAGGCAGTGGTTATTCTGGATTTATAAATCACTTTTTCTTTTTAAACCCATCGCTATTATGATTAGTGCTGTGGATTTGATCATTGCGCAGACGCAATATTAGATGTTCCAAGTTCAAATATTCCCTTTGGTAATTGTTTACCATTTGGCCCTTAACATTAAGTACAATGAAAAAAGACATGAAGTTACATATTAAGATGTGTAAATCGGGATCTACTCTTATAGTGGTTAAGACCAATATAATCCTGAAACGTTCAAGAGTTAGAGTGAATAGGTTTTGAGGCATGCATCATCTTCGTCTTCATCGTCACTTGCTATCAGGTGAGTCGGAAGACAAACGCCTATTCTATATATTATAGCCAATAAAAAATCATCTAATATACATACAAGTCATGAAAATTTAAATGGTTGGATTCCATGTGTGCCAAATATTTATGTTTTATAATATACAGTTCTTTGGAGTCTTTGTATAATTTGTGTAAGTTAATTACATATTTCTAAAAAAATATCATTAAAAAAGTTTTAAAGTGAGACATCTGATAGGCATCGTCTGTTTGGGAGATGAAAAAAGTTATAATGAGACTTTGTACCTACGGACAGTAGGGAGTTAGTTTATTATTTACTGTTAGTAAGCATTTAAATTCTGTGTGGTAGCCATTGGTAGAACAGTTTCCGGTCATGTAAACCCATATGATCGACGTTTCCTTTTGTAGAATTAGGATATGGTAACACTATACAAATGGAATAGCAAGATCTATCGATTTTAACGGTGACAGAGTTATAGATAAAGTATCTATTTTGTAATCATAAAGTCTCAGGTTCGAGTTTCATAAGAAGAACATGTTATAGTGGGAAAGATTGGATCGCCAGCACTGATATACGTCTGTAAAAATTAGGGCGGGAATGTGCTTGTTTCAACACTTAGCTGTTTAAAAAACATCTTCCTTATTAAAATTCAACTGCTCAAGAAATGATTTACATTTAATTGTTCAGCCCGGCTGTATGCTTGTATAGTTGAAGTTCGTTCAATATAAATACATTGAAATGCATATAAAAGACGGAACTAAAATACATAACATGGTTCATATTGAAGTAACATGGCAAAAAGGAGGGAGGAATTAAATGTAAATATTAACTTATAATTGACCTATATGATTAAAAACTTTTATTTCAGAAGGAGAATTAGGAGAAGCAAAGGCAACCTCAGAAGCTCCTAGAAGAGTTGGTGATGACCGGATACTCAGAGGCCTTCTTCCACTAACTAACAATCTATAGTCGCTAAAGTCCTTATACATCTCTCGTATTGATTACAAAACTTTAAAAAATTAAAAAAAATATCATCTATACTAATATTATAAAGCTGAAGAGTTTGTTTGTTTATTGAACAAGCTAATCTCAGGAACTAAATGTTCGAATTAAAACATTCTTTTAATGTTCGAGATAGCCTATTTATCGAGGATGGCAATAGGCTATATAACATCACGCTCCGACCAATAAAAGCGGAGCATCAATGAAAAATGTTGCAAAAACGTAAAAAAATTATCTCTCTCTTTGATGTGGAAGAAGTCTTGTATAAAAGTAGGAAAATTGTAAAGAAAGTTTCCACGTATGGTTAAGGCACACCAAAGTCTGTGTTTAAAAATAATAATTACAATATGTAATTATACACACGTATCCGTTGTTCAGATAAAACTATTTGATACTGCTGAGAGATACTCAATTGTCATTTATATCGCAATTGAAATGTGTCACTCACGTGTGCTATCCGCTTATCATCCTTCTTATTGTGTACAAACAGATTCTTAATCACTATCACACACAACCAACTTAATACTATCATTTTAACTAATATCACTTGATTATCACAGAACGATTCACTAAATATCAAACCTCATTACATTTATAATATAAAATAGAGTAACACTGGCCGCTAATAAAATTACATCTCTCTATCAAAATTTGAATAAAATATATTCAGTAAAATTTCAAGTTCGGAACATTATTCAATTATTCACTACTGAGACGTTAGTTCGGTAATGCGGTTCATAGTGTAGTGCCCCTTTCCGCTTAACAAAGGTTACGTAAGCGCGTTCGGTTTCAGCCAGATAAAGCAAGTAGTACCTGTGATGTACTTACATCGTAATTTGAATATTAATAGTTAGATTAAAAAAGGAATTTAACTTTAATTCATTAAAAGTAACAACAAGGAATTGTGAACCTAGTACACTAGCGAATTATAGTTCGCGTAATTTCTTCAAATCACGTAATCATAGGGTGTTAGTGAAACACTCCCGAAAACGAAGACAGACGATAGTACTAATGGTACCTTTGATGATGGGTCAGAAGAACAATACTATTATTTGGCATCTTGGAGCTGATCTGATGATAGAGCCAGGAGGTTGATAGTAGAACTCTTCAATGGCTGCTAGTAAACCACTCTATATTATACATATTCACTATGTTGCTAGTTTACTAATTCAATATTCGTCACTATATTTGTATATTAGATAAAACTATGGTAGGCCTAATTCATAATATTATTTCAATAATGGACCAGTGCTTCTGGTATCAAGCATAAATGTTATTGTATGGGGAACATCCTGTACTTTAGAAATAATAGAACAATTACCTATTATGACCTTATAACAAACAAATACATAAAAATTTCTTGTTCCTGGTCACCACACACCGCTGATGAACATTTTAAATAATTTCGAAAATTATTCATAATGATTTAAAAAAATGCAGTGCTTATTGCTTATAGTGCATTTGTCTGTAGTTGTGGGACTGAATTATTTTAGTTATTACTAATAAATTATATAAGAAATACACCCAAAAGTAACCCTATACTAAACTTTGAAAAACTTGTAACTGTAACTTTATAGTTTTGGCCATTTTTTGATAAATCTGTTAAATAATCGTATGTTCAATTTATCAAAAATCCTAAATATAGTTGTTAATGAATAATTTTCGTAGTTACTTCGGTTATCTAATGATATGATGACTGGCCTGTTAGTCTAGTGGTTAGTGTCCCTGACTGCTGAGCCAGAGGTCGTGGGTTCGATTCCCACCTGAGTCTTGGTGTTCTTTGTGGCCGTTGTTTATATGTTTGTAAAGTCCCCCGCGACACAGGAGTAATTCCTAATGCGGGAGTTGTCATTTTAAAAGAAAAAAATAAATAAATGATAATGCACATCTATAAGTTGCAAAAAAGAAAATCACCATTAGTGACTGATCTTCAATCATCATCTCTAATTGATTAAGGGTCACTTGTGCGTTCTAGAGTTGTAGGGTTAAAGTTCTAACTCTGGGTTTAAAATGTCAAATTTTGTGAAGTTATGGTAGTTTGAAAAAAAAGATATTGTTTAATCCTGCGTTAGCAGTTAACCTCGGACTTATATAAACTAACTCTAGAACGCGCAAGTGGTACTAAGTGAATCGATATTTATTTTTAACCCAAGCCGCAAAAACGAGGGGTTTTATAAGTTTAACGTGTGTATTTGTCTGTCTATGGCATCATAGCTCATACACAAACGGTCCGATTTTGATTAAGTATTCTTTCTTTGAAATGCGACTTGACCGAGTGTTACCTATAATTCAAGAAAATCTGTTCAGCAGTTCGGAGATCATCAGCTCTTCTAATCCTTAAGGGGTTTTTTAGCCTTTTTATTTATACTTGTTATGAACATCTTGCAGTGCATGTAATTTAACTCGATGAATAGTGATAACGATACGGTACGACACTTATCAATGAACATTGCTGTGAAAGATATATCATACCAAGGACGATTTTCAGCTCTTATCTCGTTTTAACAGTATTTTCGTATTTTGTATGTATAAAATTGATGAAAAATATCTTTGATTGTACTGTTTGTATCTGGCTGGTTTTAATTTCAATAAATATAGAACATTAAGAAAATAAAAAACACTTTCCCGCCGTTTCTCAATAGTTTTTCTGTTCGCCAAAATGAGTGAATCTTAAGAAGAAATTCGATAAATAGAAAAAAACGGAACGGTGACCAGCCTTTTTTTTTGTGCGTGTGGAAACCCCCTCGGGCGTCAGCCTACCGGGGTTTTTGGTGGGGCGGTGTGTCGGTATCGAACCGACTAAAACCACACGGTGTGCCGTACTGCGCCTAAATTAGGAGGGATCCGAGAACAGCTTTTATTAAGACATCCGGAAAACGGTGCCCAGCCTGGGCTAACCAGCGCCGTGATCTCGTCGTGGCAGTCGGTGCTGCGGGTAGTCTCTAGCTCCCAACCGTGGTTCTGGCCATGGTTCGGAGCAAGAGCGCATGGAACGCTGTCGCCTCCTGCGAGGAGGTGATGTCCGCAAAGGAGGCAGCGGAACAGGAGGAGTATGACTCTTTCTGTAGACGCACCGGGCGCCGGAAGGCGTTTAATGACCTCCGGCTACTTTAGAAAGCGGTCTGCGGGCGGCGAACTTCTAAGTCGTTGTCCGAACAGACACAGACCCAAGAGGCAGCGCGCAGTGTTCCGCTCCTCTCAGAGGAGTGCGGCTGACGGGTGATGCTGGTAACCGGGTGACGGGATCCGTCTAGGGTGAGACAGGTTAACCCCAGACGGGGGTTGCCGAAGAATGCAATAGCGATTCTCGCTCCCCCGATCATAGGCAAGTAGTGGAACACGGGGTGGTTTTAGTCGGTAAGAGTTCGACCGACCCCTCCCCCCTCTGGACATCCATGGAGGATCTTCCACTTCGTCAACAAAAAAAAATATTGATGTTAAAAATGCAGCTCGCTCTCGTCGCCCTCATACGGATAAAGGCGATGCCATTTTTAAAAGAGTGGTACAAGATCGGTAGACGACAAAGCCGAGGAACTGAGGATTGACCACAAACCGGTTTTGACCCATTTGAAAAAGTCTGGCCATACAAAAAAGCTAGATATTTGGGTGCCACACGAGCTCACTGAAAGAAACCTAATGAATCGTTTATTCATTTGCGATTTTCTATTGAAACGTAATGAAACCGAACCATTTTTGAAAAGATTGATCACTGATGATACGACAAGAACGTGCGAAAAAGATCATAGTCTATAAAGTGACGCTGTGTGTATGGTGGGATTGGAAGGGCATCGTTCATTATGAGCTTTTACCGTCGGGAAAACCATAGATTCGGATCTCTACTACCAACAATTAATAAGACCTGAGCAAGAAATTAAGAAAAACGGCCGAAATTGATCAACAGAAGAGGAGTGTCTTTCATCATGATAACGCCAGACCACACACATCTTTGGCCACTCAGCAAAAATTGAGATAGCTTGGTTGGGAAGTGTTGCATCCACCATATAGTCCTGACCTTGCACCCTCAGATATTCGCTAGTGTTAGGTTAACATCAAGAGAGGACTGCCAAAACTACTTGTCGCAGTGTTTGTTGTTTGAAAAAAAAAAGTCTTGAATTTGTATATAAAATACGAAAAAAATTGTGTTCCGACCTTATATGTAAAGTATGTTTATCAGCAGTCTGATTACCATAGTACAGGTTCTGTTTAATTTGGGATGTCTGATCCCAAATTAAACAGAACCTGTACTATGCTGTGTATGAGGGGTCTCAAGTTATTATTATTACTATTCTTTAGTGTTGTTAAAGTGGTATAATATGATTGTTGTCGTGGAGGATGTGTTGACTTGGAAAGGCGAGTAGTCTTTCCAAGTCAACGTCTTGAGGAATTCCCACACATATACCTGCTGCTTTCATTATCGTACACCATGATCAACCACAGCACACTGTTCCCTGAACCCCAAAAAAGTGTTTTAAGTTTAATTGTAAGTTTTGCACTGTATGTTAAAGATAAAAACTACTGTTTAGTTCATAAAACTATATGTCAATAACGGTTAAAATAGTGACAACTCTAAGACAATTTTGAAAATCATTTTCTCAAAACCTAGGCCTGAGTTGAAAATAACATTTCTGTGTCACGAAAACTTTAAGATTAAAAAAAGTAAAGTACACACTCGATGAGTCCATGGAAAAGTTGAACTGTGTTAGAACCCACAACAATATTTTAAAGGTAATAGAAATATTTAAAGTAGTGTGTATTACTATAATAGTTGTTTAATGAAAGTAAATAAATCGAAGTACGGTATATGATAAGATACCTTGTTGTTAGAGTTGAGCAGCGTGAGCACGTCCCCGCGCTTCATGGAGACCTCCCGCGGCGACTTCTCGGCGTAGTCGTACAGCGCCACGACGCACTCCTTGCCCGACACGTCCACCACGGGCGACTCTTGTTGCTGCGCCACATATCAGTGTTCACTTATTTAACGGTGCTTTATAAAGTACATATTCAAAATGAGTGTAATTGAGTTTTTTAGATTGACTGAATTACGTCAGTGGATAAAAGATAACAATGTAACATAGATTAAGTTATGAAATCTGTGCTGATGTTTAAATAAATAGATATAAAGTTAAATATGAAAAGAAATATTAACTGTCGCATGCTATTCGAAAAAATTGTGTTTACTTAATTTTATTGTGATAAAAATGTCATTAAATAATAAATAACATTTAATTTATTTAAATGGATTAAGAGAAAAAATAAGAGAGTACAAAACTCTGAATAAAGATTTGACTCTGACTCTATCTAACAAGTTAATGTAGCAGTTAGTAGTAACAGTAAGATTTCTTTAAGTTATAAAAAAAAATTACAGTATATTTTTATACTTAAATCAATTAATCATGTAAACGCATTGAGCAATAGTAATTCGTCCCTGTAATTTTTTTTTTGTTTATGTTTGATGACATGAGAAATTAAATTAAGAAATATTTTTTTTAAATAATACATGTTGTTAGAACCAACACTAAGTACTGATAAACAGTAAAATAAGGGAAACTACTTACACGACAAGCATCAGCCTGTTCCCTCAGAGATTTGATGGTATTGCCGAAAGCCTCAAGGTCAGACAACAAGGCTTCATGTTTCTTCAGCAGCGCCTCGGACGAGTCCTCGTCCTTGCCGTAGTCCTGTGTGTTGGCCATGGGTTCCTTCTCCCGCATCCAGGATTCCGCCTCGTTGGCATCCGCGAAGTACTGCTGAGCTTGTAAAGAGTCCTCCAGGTCTTGTTTGCGCTGTACGACAAGTTTAAGGTTAGTGATTGAATAGAAACGTTAGTGCTAAAAAAATCTAGTCTAAAACCTGTATTTTGGGATAGTGATCTGTCATGAAAATGCAAACCACCAAATATGTACCTGAGACATGATCGTCGTGAACTATTTATATGAATGAAATTTAAATTTTAATTGAAGTAATTATAAAATGATATGAATAATTGGGTAGGAGTGAACATCTGTGTGAGCACGTGTGTCTGTGCGTCGTACCTGCAGCGCCTTCTCCTGCAGCTGCGTCCACTGCTGGTGCAGCTGCTGCAGGCGCGCGCCGATGTCGTCGGCGGCGAAGTGGCCGGCGTCGCGCAGCGCGGAGCCGGCGGCGCGCACGGCGTCCACGCGCGCCTCGTGCTGCGCCATCTCGCCCATCACGGCCTGGTGCTTCTTCATCAGGTTCTGCACGCCGATCAGGTCGCGACCTGCACGCGTACGTACACACTCGTTAATCCAGCGTCTTGTGAAGGGTTTTGTTAAGTGAGTTTCGAGTTGACTCCTCTTCTACCTTAGTAGAAGAGGAATCAAGACTCCAAATGTATTACTCGATTTGAGCCTTAACTCACGAGCATCAGAGCTTCAATACATCTAGGGTAGTGATGTATTTTAGACGCTCAATAGGTCCATTTGAGCTTCACTAGGGAGAGGTAATAGACACTTGTACTGCATATGATCAGATGGGTATATTTTATTCTGAAATGAATACGACACTTCTACACGACTAACCTCTGTTAGTCGACGCGATGATGGGTTCCTTCTCCCGGATCCAAGCGGCTTCATCGTCGAGGTCACGGAACAACTGCTGAGCTTGCAGTGAGTCTAAGAGACGACGCTTGCGAATTGCCATGGGTTTGTCCAGAGCGCTGTAACGGGCTACTAAAGCATCCTGGGTACAACAGACATATACTTACAATTGTTACTTTACAACTAATTTAATAGTAGACTATGGGAAAGGTGTAAGTATTTAAAACAAATTTCCATGCGTCGATAAGGTTCAGGTTTAATTAACATGTATGTACACATTTCATATTAATATAATTTCTGAATTTGATATAAATAGCATTTAAATATTTTTTTTAAATAAATCCTTCATACCCTCTTAGCCTTGATGTTGTCAGCGTCGAAGTGTCCCCTCTCGATGAACTGTTCAGCTTGGTTACGGATCGCCTCGATACGTTCAGCATGGGAGCTAACATCAGCTTCTAATAGTGCATGTTTCTTTTGTAGATTCTGCACGCTAGTCAAATCCTGGACATAATACATTTTTTGTAAATAAACAGTTTTCTTGTGATCCGGTTACATGTTACTATAAAAAATTAGATACCTACAAAACTTTTTAGTCTTTGACTTAATATTAAGGGTGCATTTCACAAAGAGTTGCTAATTTAACTTCAAAAATACATTACAATATAAAAAAATGCCGAGTATAGACACACCAATAACAATGCCCTATTAGAGAATATACCAAAGGTACTGATTGATGAACTGATTTCATCAGTTTCGGATTACTTTACTGCGAATATGTAGAAACTAGTTAAGTATCTGTTATTCTTAACTACCACTCGTTTCTTTATGAACATTGTTTCATATTGAACAAATAATCAAGTTTTGGTCAAAACAAGTCAAATATTCTATATTCATTTTGTCAACTACAAAGAAGAAGTTTGAAGCTCACCTTCCCGTAGTCCTCGCTGAGCAGCTGCCCCTCGACTTCGGAGAGCCACAGCTCGATGTCCTCGACGCTGCGGTTGTACTGCTGCTGCGCGGCGGCCTCCTGCAGTTTGCTCCCCTTTAGTTCCGAGGCCAGCGCCAACTTCTCCCACATCCCGCCCATATCGCCCACACGGGACTCGATTTGAGCTGCAGCAGATAGGAGTGATTAACTCATAGTACACATCATTGACTCACTGATTAACATTTTATCTGTATTTGCTAATATAAACAATAAAAAAGTATTAATAATTATTTTTTTTTAATTCTTTTTTTATTGTTAGAGACTTGAGATAGCCCTGTTGGACATGTGAAATGAACGTGAAACATGTTAATATGTTGAGTACATTGTACTCTTCTGCGCACTATTGTTAGGGCCATTGGGCAGAATAACAGTGGACCACAATTTTTAAAATACTGTCGACTGACATAAGAAAAAAATTAATAGGAAACTACTTAACCTAATATCAGTGGTACTCACGTTTAGCAAAATGCTCCTGCTCAAGCAACTTGCTCCCAGTGATGGTGATCTCATCGATACGCGGCTTGTTCGCCTGCAACTCCTGCTCGAAGTTCTGGTGCTTTTGCACCTTGCCATTCAAGTTGGTGGGGTCCAGGTAAGAGTCGTCAGTTGCAAACTTGAGTTTCTCGTTGATCCAGCCTAACAGAAGGAAACATCGTCAGACAGCGAGTACAATAAACGAGATTCTTTCGCTGTTACTGTTTTTTTTTATCATTTTATTATGAAATGAGTGGTTATTAAACATGTCAAGTCAAACCATTAACTGCCTTTTGAGCTTTGCGAGCACGAGAGTTAGTAATCAGTTTTTAGTATATTTTCCCTATTTATTATTATTTAAGTTTGACAAGCTAGGATGATAAGGTATCAAGATCGGATTTTTTATATACACTGACCTTTTGTCTCATCACAATCCCTCTCGAACTGCTGGTATTTATAAGCATCCTCCAGCAATGCTCTCCTTTGCTGAGACTTGTCTAAAAGTGCGGCTCTCCTCTCCAACAGCATCTCTCTTCTTTGCGCCACGTCATCAGCTGCGTAGTGTTGTCCTTCAATTAGCTTAGATGCGAACTCATCTAGTGCCTTAATCTTTTCTTCCTGGGCTACTAGAGACTTTTCAAAGTCCTCGTGCTTCTTGAGTAGGGCTTCCACAGAGTCCAAAGAGTCGCCAACGTCTTCATTAGCAAGGAACGCCTGTGTTTTAAGAGTAAAACTTGAAATATAATGGTCGACTGTCAGTCAAATCCGTTTCTATTTATTTAACGTCATAACGGTACGTAGGAAGAAACTTTTATGAAATAAAAAATTGTGACGTCATAATTAGCTGTCGACAAATAATTTGAAAAATAATTTCAAACTTGGTAATAATAATGTATCTAATTTTTCAATGTTTAATAACACACAGGACTGAGCAACTACTTCATTTAGTATTACAAACAAATCAGTATAGTCCATACCTCTTGCTTGTGCATCCAAGCATCAGCCTGCTCCGTATCTCTATAGAAGAGCTGCAGATCCATGCACTGTAGGTACAGCACTCGTCGTTGGTCCCACAGCTGGTGCAACGCCGACGTGTCCCTCTCCAGGTTCTCCAGCGCGGCCGACACCTCGGCCGAGGCGCGGTGGCCGCTGGACACGAGGGCGTGACCAGCAGCTCCGCACGCTTGGATTACATCAGCGCGAGCATCCATCTCACCCTATAGAGAAAGTAAGAGTTAGTATTATGTTAGTATTGACAACTTATTTGGCGGTAGTGTATATTAGAGGTTTTGGGTTCGAATCCCGCTCATTGCAAATATGCTGCTATTATAGTGCTATCTGCATTAGTCTGTGTTTCTATGTGTAATATACATGTTTATTTGTATTAATGTTTAGGTCTAGATAGCACTGTGTTATATGTCTCAAACAGCAATAAAAATAAATTTTACATGGCTTCTATTTTCCATATACATTTTAAATGAAAACTTTATTTGTTGCTACTGTGTGTGCAAATATACAAACCTTGTGCTCCTGATGTTTCTCCAGCAGCGCCTCAGCGCCGGGCACGTCCTTGGCGAGGTCGTCGGCCGCGATGAGCGCGCGGATGTCCGACACCCACGAGATCAGGTCGCGGTAGTCCGCCAGGAACCGGTGCAGCGCGTGCGAAGACTCCAGCTCTGATCGACGTTCCTGAGCACACAAAAAATTACTGAACTAAGCGCATTCATCATAACATGATATCACGTAAACGACGACATGACGTCATAAACCAATACTGTTTCAATTATGAATTTATGCCCCATCAAAACTTTCAGAAGCATATACAAAAAAAATGCATACCATTTTCTTTGTGAGTGTGTGTGATATAGAATAGCATTATGGGGTAAGTATTTTGGTTCTTCTGTAAATAATTTCTACTGTAGGGATATGTGGAATCACATAACGTCATAACAGTGGAAGCAATTGTTTATTTACCTTGGCCTTCTGTACAAGCTTTTGCCAAGCGAGAGTGATTTCATCCCGCTTGCCGTGGATGGCGGGTGCGTGGTCAGCATGGATGGCCGCCAGGCGAGCTGCCTCACCGTCCAGAGTCGACACTTTGTCTTCCAAAGCTGCCAAATCGCGTTCTACGCCCTCGTGTTTACGCTATACATCATAAGATAAGAAGACATTAATAGAGCTAAAAGTAAATTAAATGATGAGAGATTTAAAAAAAAATGGAGCAAAGGAAATAACAGACATGTCTCTTCTTTTAATAGCTTTATGTTAAAAAAGGCGAGACTTCACAGATATTTTTCTTTGCTCAGAGAATACAGAAAATGAAAAACTAGTAATGTGGAGAAATGAACGTTATACCCTTCTAACACAAAGTTCCTCCTTCCGACCAGGCTAGGTGATCTTACTGGCGGACCCAACGGTATATATACTACTCGGGGTGAGAATTCATTGCGCGATACAGGATCTATAGTTTCTTTGTACTTTAGCTAATCTTCGCTAGAAACCTTTGAAGTATGTATTGCTCTATATAGATGTCGAAACAAATAAATCCCGCAAGTGCTCAAGCAGATTATAAAAACTTCAAGTTAATCAAAGTGAGCCTATTCATCATTTGTGTACCAAACGACATACATACCTGCAGAGTCTGGACAGTAGCTAAGTCACGTCCATAGTCATCAGATCCTAAAACGACGTCCTTCTCCGAGATCCACGCGATGGTCTCGTCAGCGTCCCGGTTGAAGCGCTGAATCTCGTGCGCGCCGAACAGACGTTCCTGTCGCATCAGTGCCATCTGGCGGAGACGCTGCCAGGCCTCGTTCAACTCCTGAACATTGAAATAGTTGATAAAAAAATATATTTACTTCAAAGCTACTTAACTGGACCCATTGAAGATTTGATTTCGAAATTATACACTCCAAACATGCACGTCAGAAGTACAATTCCTGCTCAATGTAGTGTTTCTATTTATAATCTGTATTTATTTAGAAAAAAAAAACGTCCAAGTAAGTTTATTTATTCTTTTTCTATGCTACGAATATGAGCTTTGATTAGTGTGCGTCTAGATAGCGCTTTGCAAGTTGTTCAAGAATATAAAAAAAAAAAATACTAATAAGAAAATAAAATAAGTATTAAATTATGAGTAAGGCGATAATACAGTATATACTTACATCTTTCCTCTTAACAATAGTCTCCCTTTCAGGATGTCCTTCGAGAACCAATCGTTCGGCCAGTTGGTTCACCTCAGTGACCCTGTACTCCTGGGCGGCCATGTCCTTCTGGAACTCGTCGAACTTGCGCTGCAGCACTTCTACGTGCTCAAGGTCAGAGCCGAATTCGTCAGCGCACACGAAGGTTTCCTATTAACAGACATGTCGATGATTGAGTAAAGATTCGTCGAACATGATGAGACCATTATTTGACCGGTCGAATGTAAAGCTGGTTTAAGGGTAGTTTATTTCATAAAGACTATTATTTGTTTTTATCTTTAACTTGTTAATACTGTTTGTTTTCCGATTTAAATAAAATAAGACTACATGGCATAACTCAAATTAAAAGTGATCATAAAATTGATTGTAGATTTATAACATATTAAAAAAAAGCATGACATCTAGTCTATACATAATACCTTTTTCGAAGTGATAAACCTACTAACTCCTAAACGGATGGACCGATTTTGATTAAATTTTTATGTTTGAAAGGTGACTTGACTGAGATTGTTTTTAGCTATTATTAAAAAAAAAATTGTTCAGTCATTCGAAGATCATTAGCTCTTTTCTAATCGTTGGTGGTGTTTCGAATTGTTTATTTACTGATAGTTTGTACGATAAATGGTTCGACCGTAAATAATATTATGTTAGCATTATGTTCTACTGTACAATGGTGGAATGACTTGCGCGATCCAACCACGCGTATCATTACAAGTACGTAATATAGGTTACACCCACATGAACATCTATTTCCATTAGCCTTATTATAACTGACATGAGTGCTCTATTTTTCTGTAAGTATAGAAAAAAAAAAATTATATATAGTACTTAGCCGTAACGGTTAGGGTAGATAATACTACTTCACGCTAAGACTACTATTACGAATTAATTAAACTAACGCATATCTATATACAAGATTCTCATATTCAGAAAACAGAACATAACTATTTTTATGATAGATATTGTGTTATGTTATGTAAGTTTCAGCATAGGAAGCTATATATTAAAAAACAATGGTCTTTTGTACCTTAAGTATGCAAAACACATAGAAAACAAAACAATGCTTAATTATTATAAAATGTAAAACACCCCACACTCGAAAATACCTTCAACGAATAGAAAAGAGCTGATGACAGATTTTCTAAATGTATCTAAGAACACTCTCGATCAAGTCACCTTTCAAACAAAAAAAAAACGCACTTAAATCGGTCAATTCGTTTGGGAGCTACGATGCCACGGACACGTCAAACTTATAACACGCCTCTTATGCGTCGGTAGTTAAAAAGATGAACATTGTTGATGAATATCGGAATTCATTCGTTAAAAAAAAAAGCTTTTTTTTTTCATACTTTTAACATCACATTGTCTGTCTGTGTCAGGTTCGTTTATAACTTTAGAGATCAGATTAGAATGATATTATTAATCCCACCAATATATTTATTATATATGTCAAAAAGCCTAGTACATATATTAAACATACCTTGTCATGAATCCAGAACATGACCTCATCACAATGCCTCAAAAACTGCACCAGCACCAAAGCCTGCTGCAGCTTCATGCCCTTCTCGGCTAAGCGAGACAAGAGCAGCTCCCACAGGCGGTGAAGCTCGGCCAATCGACGGTGGATCGTCTCCGAAGCGAAGTGGCCCGCGGATATCATTTCAGAACCGGTGTTATCCAGCACTACGATTGCGTTGGAATGGGCGGCCACTTCGGCTTCGAAAGCTTGGTGTTTCTGGATCTTGGCCTATGGGAAATAAACAGTAGTGTTAAAAACGGTCAAGTGCTAATCGAAGATAAAAGACTTATGATTAGGTTTTTCTGAAAACTATGAGTAAACTAGATTCCAATTTTTTCTCGAAATTAAAAAAACTAGGCTTTAAATAGTCTTGACGTTCATTTGAAAAAGTTCGGGTGTACCCATAACCTTTGCGGGGTTTTGTGCTTTCTGATTGTTACCTGGAATATAAACATATTATATCTATAGGAACTGATGTGAATTTACCTGGAGATTGGTAGGATCTTTGTAGCTCTCATCGCTGGCAGCCTGGAGTTTCTCCTGGATCCATGACTCAAGCTCATCAGCGTCGCGCTTGAAGTACTGGAAGCGACGCGAGTCTTCCAGCTTCTCGCGTTTGGCGCGAGCCTCCTGCTTGAAGTCTTCATAACGGTTCAGCACCTAGGAAAGTTATGTTATTATTAACAAATATTTTCTCGTGAGCTTTCTGTGCGCATCGTGTTAATAATAATAATAATCACTTTATTTCCAAGAATATGGTCGGTTACAGATTTTAGTAAGGTTGAGTAGGTACATCACTTTCTGCCACTCGTGGCGTGCAAATATTAAAGTGTAGCTTTATAAGTATATTCTTATATAAGTCTATCCTTATTTATAAAAAAAAATGTGTGGTTTACCTATTCAATATCTTTTGTATGTTTGACACGTACAAAATGAGATGAGGATTAGATATTTTTGACGTGGGTAACAGTATACACTTTGTCAGGTAAATTGAACACCAACCGGGTCAACTGAACTACGACAAAGAAGACACAGTTCGGAGTATATAAGACTTTGTTTTATGTTCTGATATGCACCTAATGACATTTTAGTTTAATTTTTTACCAAAATGTAGGTGATAATGACCTACGTGATTTAATTTATTTACTACCAATCATCGCTGTGCTACTTCCAGTACAAGTGTTATCTATCAATTAATGAATTAAGTAATGTAGACATTTAATGTAGGCATTCCGAGTTTATAATTAAATCGAGAACTCTTACACTTCCTAGCTCACATACAAAAACGGTGCTTCCCTATAAAATTACTACTTTTGCACTGTCACAATGTCGATAAAACACATAAGTTTTATCGACATTGTAGTGAATGCAGTACCCTAGTGACTAGATCATAAATAATTAAAACGTGAAACATTGTAGTTTGACGTGTCACTGCACACGTCAAACTACAATGTTTAATAAATTAATAGTGCATTGTATTGCCTGGCTTTTTTTCTTACAAGGCATTAGATATTGGTTTGCGAATCAGGAATTAAATACAAGACAATCATAAGTGTCTCTTTGTCACTATTATAATTGTGACACTTATGATTCTATGATTCGAATCACGGATACAGCTTGAGCGTTGTAGATAAAAGAAAACTGTCTAATTATCTTACTCATGAATACTTTACTCATGAAATTTGAATATATTTGTATAAATACAAAAAAAAAAACATTATAATGAAATTCTGAAAATCACAATTACGATGCACTACAGATTTCAAGACGTGCGATTTCGATTATTACCTGTTCACGACGCTCTTGAATATCCTCGGCGGTCTCGAGGATCTTCACCTCCTTGGGTGGTGGAATTTGCTCCATGATTATAAGTCAACTGTAACAAACAAAAAAAGGTCCTTCTGTGAAAGTGCATACAGAGAGAAATGAGGCGGCCATCGAGTGACATCAAGGGTCGCTGATACCCATTGAGTTCAAATATTTATACAAATTGTATGTTTCTTTAAATTGGTCTGAAATAATGTATCAAATTCAGTACAAGCCATTCTAGTTCGGGTCTAGAATATTATTTTAAGACAGCTTTTAGAAATTGTATAACCCTCCCTCAATGTTCCCAACTCTTGACGTGGCCACAATAGAAACCTTTCAAAACCCCCAAAAAAATACCTCGCTTGCCGTTAATATTTTCGGTCCGTATTGCGTGTGAGTAAAAATCTAGGCAGCGAAATTCATGACATTTCGCTAAAACTACGCCTAACGGCCTAATATAAAAAACTTGTTCTGTCGCTAGAATTTACCACCCCAATCACAGCGCGAAGCTCAACGTTTTGTAATGGAGTTGCTTGCGTGAATTGATTAGAATCCAAATTGGAAGGAACCATTGTATGATGTTAGGAAAACTTATTTTGTTTTTGATTTTCATACAGAACAGGATATTTCAAGTTATCTGCTATCCGATAAAATAAACAACAAGTTAATAATGAACATAAGCGATGGGGGGAACTATCTATTTTTAGTTAACGAAATAGCTAACTCTGGAACAAAAAATGACAACTTCCGGTTTACAAACTAATTATATCATCTCTGATGGTATACTTCGCCGGTATTTCCGTCTGTCAATGGTACGCTAGATTACCGTATGTACCCTAAAGATTTAGTTGACAGTAAATACTGAACTAAAGCTTGCCTTTATTAAGTTTTCATAATGCGAAACCACCTATGAATAAAAACAAGTAGCGCCAAGTTACTAGGTCATCGATCCGCGGAGTTATCGTCAGATACAACACAGTGTTAGAAGATTTTTTTAGCGTAGTCTACTGCAGAAGGCTTGCCGATCTTAGATAGATGTCCCACCAAGCCTTCCCACCTGCTAAAGAGAGTGTTTCTTTTATTTCTTCTGCATATCCTAAGTAATATTATAAATAGGGTTACCAGACGTCCGCTTCTAAGCGGACATGGCCGCTTTTTCTTTCCCGTGTCCGCTTTTTTCTTGATTAGACCGATACACAATAAGTTCAATATAAAGTAAGCTGATAATCCAGAATAACCAAGAGCGCAAAGGTTTTTTTTTTTTTTTCAATTTAATACAAATAAATCGGCTTACAAAAAAGTAAGCAAACAAACCAATGTGACACTGGGAGCAGAGCAGGGGCTTTTAATTAATAAATAATAATCTCTCTCCCTCTCGATATATTCATGTATCGTATACCTATCGTATATCGACCAATATAGACTTTGTATGTGCGTATCAGCCAGCTGATGATATTGATATTGAGGTCTATTGAAATTGTTCTCCATTCCAGTGTATTGTTTTGTCATGTCGTTTTTCGTTTAACTGCACTAAAGTACAGGTACGGCTTTTCTCTTTTTATATACCTTGGTAGATCCACCGCGTTCTACTTTTTTTTAATTCGGCTCAAATATCAATTCGTTATAAGTTATAAGATTCAAGAATCTCTTTGTCGATTTCATATTTGTTTTGAAATTTCAAATACTTTGCAATCTTGCTATAATGCTGAAACTTTAGACTTTAGTTGTTCTTAATCAATAAAAATAATTGTAGGCAGTAGGAATAGTTACAGGAATCTGAAATGACAGAGACTGTACGCAGTAAATAGAGAGAGAAATAAAACATAAACAAATCTCTTAAGATTTTTTTTAAAATATTTTCTATTTTTGATAATATTTTCTGATTTCCTTTTTTCATGGTTTTATAGGGGGGAGGGGGATTGAGGAATGTTCGGTAGGTGCAAGGATTTACGGAATATTGTTATCAAAATGTCTAAAAGTTTAACCAAAAAAATACATTTACATACAGTTTCATTGTGAATTGTGGTTTATTTTAGCATAGTTAAAACTTATTAAATATGTAGACAGAAATAAGCGAACAAGCGGTGTTCGTTAGAGTGAGTCACGCAATCTTTACTCAAATAAAAAAAGGGTCAATTAGTGTCAGCGCCCCGCATACATCTTTCGCGGTACGTACGCATGCTCTTAGACCGTATAAAAGCGTCCCAGTTATGCCAGAAGTTTCTAAAGGGCGGAAGCGGAAATTTTCGACGGAATCTCCTTTAAAAAACTAGTACAAACACGGCTCGACAAACTTAAATGAAAGTTAAACTATAAATACAACAGCTAACGTCATTCATCCTTCTGATCTCATCAAACATTGTATTAATTATGTTGTGAAGGTCAAGTTACTTGACATCATACCTCACACAACGGAAAAATAGACAGAAGTCCCACTTTGTTACCACTTAAAAAGAATTGTTATTAATTTAACCTCACTGACAATAATATGTCTGTACCTAAATAACTTCAGTAACACCTTTAGGATGGTACGCATTAAAAGTCGAATAAACAGCCTAAAAGATAAACAAGAGACCGAGATAACTATAACAAGTCGTCGTATTTGTTAGAATGAGAAGTAATATAATTTCTTTTTTTAAAAGACAACTCCCCGCATTAGGAATTACTCCTGTGTCGTGATGGACTTTACAAACATACAAACAACGGAAACAAAGAACACCCAGACTCAGGTGGGAATCGAACCCACGACTGTGGCTCAGCAGTCAGGGTCACTAGCCACTAGACCAACAGGCCAGTCATTTTCAATTTCGAGTTACATATGTGCGACTGACCTGCTGGAGCTATTGCTTTAATCTCCAATCTATCAATATAAGAAATATCCCGTTAGTTATATTGTCTTCCCTTATTACAAATCTTTCCCGTTCCATATATTTCCAATTTTCTCAATGTGCCCGGCTGACGGCAATAGGCTTGCCCCCTATAACGTGGGTGGGGCAAAATTATAGTTGGTAAAATGTGGGTTTAATACGCCTCTGACTACCCCTAATATTTATATATATTGAACACTAGGTAAATAATACAATAGATAACTTAAAACTGTAAGTGATTTGTACAATTGGCGGTATTATCGCACAAGGCAATCTCTTACGGGCAACCATAGGATGGAGAGAAAACGTAATTAAGAGGAGTCATAGGGCACTTTCTGGTGTATTGAAATAAAAAGAGATTGGAAGATAATATTGTGGTAGATACAAGAGCTACATATAATATCGAAGTATTCTGTAAAGTTTATTCAAATATATGTAGACTAGCAAACCGCCCCGGCTTCGCAAAGGTAGTAGAGACATCTTCAACAATCATCAACATATTTCAATCAATTTACATAAAATCTTTACAAATTATACACCTAAATCTTCGTCATGAATCACTCTGTCTATTAGTGAAAACTGCATGGAAATCCGTTCAGTAGTTTTTCAGTTTATAGAAAACAAACAGACAGACAGACGCGGCGGGTGACTTTGTTTTATAATATGTAGTGATGATTAACATTTATTACGTATAAAGCTTTATGGATTTGTTTTATAAGTTACAGTATTTTAACGTCACAAGACCTATTATATTATTTTAACAAAGAAGTGGAAGTTCGCATTGACCGGTCAGTGTATAACCGGTCAATGCGAACTTCCACTTCTTTTTACGTTACTGTGGGCAACGATTATTAGTTATGGCATAGATAAGATAATAGTTACTTCGTAACAGATACATCACTCCCATACAAAACTCAAAATACCTACGTTATAATAGCCTACAAAATTGAAATAATAATACCTGACGTTAGCTGCGACCAGAAATATATCTTATTTACGCTTTTCGAAAGTTGAGAACGCCTTGCCCACCGCGCGACCTTCGTCTGAGCATGTAGCCGAACTGCCGGACACTCTAGGGTTGTACAAAGTACACAAATAATGAAATAAAATATTTATTTGGGGTATGTCCCGATATACACTGCGAGCACTGTTCAGTGCTCTTACTGGAGATAACTTCGTTCCGTTATGGACTGACAGAATACTGCCGCAGTATCCTATTTCCCAGCTTGATATACCTATCCTAGGGAAGTATATGACGTCATAAATCGTCGCCATTTTTGTACTGTGAGCACTATCGTTTTCGAGGAAAGGTGCTCTCGGTGCTTTGATCATGTGATCAACTACAATTTTTTTTCCAGTTAGATTATAAACAATTATTTGTCGCAATATGTTCATCACTTTTACCGTACATAGCCCCATTTAAATAATTCGGTTATAAAGTTATTATGCATTCGGTTACTTAAAAAACAATATTTTCTTTTAATTAAAAGTAAACTTACTTTTATTATGCGAGTAATTGTCAATTGACAATTGACTTGAACATTAAATTTTTAAATATAACTAACAAAAAACAGCGCCAAAAAACATAGATGGCAGTATACTGGACTGTGTTCCGTATTAAACAGTAACCAGTAAAGCTAATTATAAAGGAACGGCTTCGCAGTATACTAAATTGACGTCAGTTCTTATAGTGCTCGCAGGGCATATCGGAACACACACTTGATAATAAAATTTATGGGTGTTGAGTTTTATATAATGATTAATAAAATTATTTCCCCTATGAAATTTATATCTTTAATTTTTATAGGAAATTAAAATATCCTTAAACCTTCAATAGTAACATAAAATGTTGATGCTGTAGACATATACATCACTATTACTACATCACTACATTTTACACTGCCGCGTTTGTCTATCTATCTGTTCACGATAAACTCAAAAACTACTCAACGGATTTTCATGCGGTTTTCATCAATAGATAGAGCTATTTATGAGGAAGGTTTAGGTATGTAATTTGTTAAGGTTTTGTGTAAATTGGTTGAAATATGATTATGATTGTTGAAGATGTCTCTGCTACCCGTGCGAAGCTAGGGCGGGTTGCTAGTAATGGCTGTTGCGTAGACTAGAGAAAGATACTCTTATAATTTAATACTTTTGTATTACATATTATATTACACAAAAGTATTAAATAACAAATAACTACCTACTCAAATAAAAACCTCAATCCGTGGCGCTCTCAATATGTTTTACATTTCAGTCGCTCTTATTATTATTTTCACTATATTTCTAACTATATTACATATTGTGTGGGAGAAGCAGCCGTCAGTTCGCCTTGCCTACAAGTTACAACAAATGAATACGCTGGCAGTCCACACCTTCTAAGTTCGTCACCTTTCGTAGAAATTATGGGTTTATTATTGATGGTTTAATAGACTACATTTATTACAACTTCACTCTGGCTAATCACTCAAAACCTGATTTAGTGCAACATTGTATAGAATATATATATAAGTAACATTTATTTTTTGTTGAGAAGATAACTATTATTTATTATTAGTACAGCCACGCGGCAATGGCGAGTAAAGAATAAACACCTAAAGTATTTTTATATTATATTGACAAAAAAGTAATAGCTAAAATCATTTTTGCAACTTATTTTTAAAGGATTTTACAGATCACTAACATCTAGCAATAACGCAATTTAACATAATAAATACATATAGCAATAACTAAACATCTTCACTTCATAATAAGTTCGATTTGACATTTTGTTTTTATTACGGAGAATGCCGTTCTGCCGTGCGTGCGTGCTCTCACGCGTTGTTGCCCCTACTGACACTTTCACCGTGGACGGATAGCTAAATTGGTAGGTATATAAAACGCGACCTCGAGTGAGTGATGTAGCCCTGGTTATGGCGTCTGGCTTTCAAACTTATTACACTAAAAAGTAAGAAACTCTAGGGGAAAAACTTTAAAAAAATATTTTGCGACTGTTCATCTTTTAAATAGAGGCAAAGATTAAACTCAGCAAACACCTCAACGTAATAGGTTTATAAACAGTGACGTCACACAACTGGAAATCTGATAAACTTCTAAAATAACTTACACAGGCGGGTTTACTCCGAAAGTGCAATATATAAATAGGATTCGAACAATATGAACTGAAGCTGCTTCTATAATTGCAGTTTGTAGTGAATACACGCTACGGTAGAATGGCGAGCTATTAAGGATAGAATCTGTGACCTAAATATAATAAAAATAATCTAGAATAATTCCAACACGATAACTCAGGATGACAGACCAATCCAATCAAGTGGTTTCAACCACACTAGTGTACGAGGTCGCTATAATTGACGACCAGTATATATGTTTACGTCAATAAGACTACTATCCAACAACAGAAAATCCGTATACATTATGGCAATAAATGATATTGTAAGGTAAAACATACTCGTATGTACCACTGCTTAAGCTAAAAGCAATAATAGTAACCTTCCAAAAAACCATTTTTGAGTCCTTGGAGAACAGGGTTACAGTGATGCAGGCATTTAATGTAAGTTCACTGTAAACTTGAACTGGGAATAATTGATGAATATACTCGCTTTTACAAGCTTTTGTTTTTTTTTAAGGTATATCTGCTCCTTTGTTCCTAATCGACATAACTAATTCAAGCAGATCTGATCTATTATGTCCTACAGATTTTGTTCCTTAATAAGTAAACATGCACAAATAAAGTAAAAGATTTGCAAATGCAACTCAAGAATAAGAAGTTACTTGAATTTACGATAAAAAGTTACAGTATGAGGCTTAACGGCCTCTCGTGAGTGGTTAAGTATTTGACCATCAATTTGTCTGTGTCTTGAAAAGAACATGTCAATTGCACATGATAGACTATTATCACAATATCTCTATGATATCAAAATCTAATTATAACACTGTTATCATAGAAACAGTATACACAACATTAAAGTTTCATGTACATGTAAGTGTTACAGTAGGCACCCTTTCTAAAACCCGAAATGTCGTCATTTTTCGTTGATAAAGGTTAAGAATAGGAAAGGCAATTAAAGTTAAATTACTGCATGTTATCTGCAATACGTCGGCAGCCAAGCGACGATTACATCACACGGCCTTGTGACTCACTTCAATGTAATGTATTGCGGTAATGATAACTTTTTTTTTAATTTTTTGCTGAAGAAGTTCACTTGCCGCAATTTCTTAAAAAATAAACAAAGATTTTATTTTCATTTCTTTCAACTATTTTGTGTATCTACTAATTTTCTTAGTAATATTGTTCTTGGTATCATTAGTGTTCATACACTAGCATTTTTATCACTACCTATATATTGTTATCAGCTTACGTCTAAGTACACTCTTTGAATATGAGATAAGAGGTGACATATATGTGGAAGATCCTGTTTTTAAAAAATTTAGGAATTTATTGTGATTAGTACTAAGAACATTTAACATAACATGTAACTTAGTAAAAGAAGTATACTAGGATATTAAAACTAAGGCTATAAGGACTGCGTTAAATTTAAAATGATCGGTATGATCTAGGAGTGTTGGACACTTGGAAAATAATTGAAGATTGTTATCGCGTCGTCCATATTTTAAACAAAACAACATCTTTTTTTTACTGACGAAAAAGAGGAGGTTCTCAATTCGACAGTATAATATACATATTTTTTTTCAACTGTTACAATTATAAACCCACTTTTATAAATCCTTCTACCCTATTTATACATGTTGTCAAACCAAGAGTTCATTATTGATTAATTACATTGTAATATGCAAAATTACTGTAATAATGAATCACAATAAATAAATATATATAGTAAATATGAAACTACTAAAACTAAAATAGTAATTACGTCACAACCGCTCTGTGACTGTATTTCATATCATCTGTATTTAATAACAGGAGGTTAATTCGCAAGCAGTAGTAAAGTAAAATATAAGTGTGTCTGTGTATTTGGATACTATAGCAAAACTGAACTTTTTGAAACACTTTCCAAATTAATAACACAAATTGTACTCATTTGAAGACCAAGTCTTTTTTTAAAGACTTACATAATAAAATGCACAGACAATTTTAATATACAGAGAAAAATCCAATCACTATTTTTGACCAACCTTGTATGCAAGCTTAATGCACCTTAGTTTTGGTACATAAAATGTCATGTATAACATTCACAATAAAATACAGCCATGAGAAAGAAATAACTAAACTATAAAAGAAAGTCATTAACATTAGACCCCACTATAAACTTACAAGGCTTATTGCAGGGTATAAAATTAAATGATACAGTTTGCAGTGGAAATTTGGTATGAACTGTTGTTGGTCCTAGTAATAAGTTAAATACTATAGACTTCTCTTTAAAATTGTTATTACATCACTTGCAAGGGTACTTTCTATCAATCAATACAAATAAATAAAATTGAAGTATCTGTTTGTAATGTCAAAATAATAGATTTTTTTAAGCTAATAATAGGCATGTACCTATGACTAAAAATCAGTTTTTATCATTTTTGTGTCTGTTTGTTCAGACTAATCTCCAGAATGGGTGGACCTATTTTCACAGGACTTTGATTGGCAGATAGCTGATGTTATGAGGGCTGCACTAAAAGTATCGGGAATGGAATATTTCCTCTGTTTCTGTCATATTCAAATCTTTTTAATTGAAAACTCCTTGGTTTTAAAAATCAAATACCATATATTTATTTTGAAAAAAGATTCTCGGTCTTATCACAAGGTTTTGTTAAACTTGTTTAGTCGTTGAGAAAATGGAATTGACTCGAGAAAATTCAAGAGCGATGATTTATTATGACTTTCGAAGTGGTTTAACGCAAAAAACAGTGTGTTGACCGGATGATTTCTCCATTTGCTGAATTTCAACGTGGACGTGTCAAAAGGTCGTCCAAAAACTGCAGTCACCCAAGAAAACGTTGATGCTGTGTGTAAGCTGATTGAGGAAGATCGACATGTGACATAACGCGAAATTCAGACAACTTTAGACATTGGCATGAGTTAAATACAAATAATCTTGCATGAACAATTAGGTGTAAAAAAGTTGTTTTCCTGATGGATACCGCATTCGCTCTGTGAAGCGCAAAAAGCGGCTCGCGTTACTTGGTGTGTCAGAACTCTCGAAAGATTCCACGCAGGATCCTCAAATGCTGTATACAACATCGTATCAGATGACGAGTTTGGGTGTTCGAAAATGAGTTGAAGCCAACAAAAATTGTTCGTTCACGGAGTGTTGCAAAAAAAATGGTGGCCACATTTGTCTCCAAAACCGGCCATGTTGTGACTATTTCTCTTGAGGGACAAAGAACGATTAATGCAGAATGGTATGCTAGCATTTGTTTGCCACAGGTCGTTTCTGGACTACGTACAGAGAACTGCAACCAGCGCATCATCCTCCATCACGACAATGCGAGTTCTCACACCGCGCACAGAACAAAAGAGTTTTTAAAGCAAGAAAACAGAATTATTTGACCATCTGCCGTACAGCCCCAACCTAAGCCCTAATGATTTCTATACTTTCCCTAAAATAAAGAAAAAATTGCATGGTCAGAGATTTTCATCACCTGAAGAAGCTGTGGACGCCTACAAAACAGCCATTTTGGAGACCCCAACTTCCGAATGGAATGGATGCTTCAATGATTGGTTCCATCGTATTGAAAAATGTGTCAAATTTCGCGGAGAATACTTCCAAAAGAAATAAATACATTTTTGAATAGTATAGTTGTGTCACCTCGTATAAGGAGTAGTTTACTTTTATTTTGAAAAAAGGATTAGGGTTCCGTGCAAAATATATAAATATGTACACACGAGCGAAGCCATGCAGGAATTGCTAGTAAAACATTAATTAGAACTACAGTGAAGAGAGTGGAGTTAACTTTACTTATTTAATTACATAATTTTATTTTTTGGAATTTTATTATTGTGTATGTAATCAATAACCATAGTAGTATTTAAGGGTTAAGGATCAATAAAATAAGTTTGCTATATAATACATGTATAATTCTATGAGTGGTGTGCTGGTACTGTATAGCAACATATAAAAATGAAATCAGTATAATTACTGCATATTATGTGCATATGGGAATGAAGGTGCAATATCAATAAGTTTTAAATAATCTTTGTACATATCACTGAGTTAACTACATCATTTTAACATTGATTTAATACTTGTACTTATAATGTCCAGTGGCCTAGATGGCTGTCACAGTTCACTGCACAAACCATATCCCTCAAGTAATCAATACTAGTGCAATCCGATCTAGAACACTGCAATAATACTCATATAAGTGTCAATTTATTTATGGGTGGGGCCAACTAGCCAAAGTTAGTTGAGTGATAAAATTAGGTAAATGATTTATTGGTTAAATTATGATGAGTGTAAAACTTCTATCAATAATAAAATCATATGTTAATGACAGATGTCTGACCCATATATAAAAAAAAATATCTATTTACTACCTTATAATACTACCTTTGTAAAAAAACAGGTTGGTCATAAAAAATAAGTTTACACAGCACTGCAGAAGACGCAACACTATCAGTATTCTGGGCACAGAAGTAAGAGGTAGAAAGCTTAGGCGACGCGGCGACGAAATGCCTATCAAGATACTATGCCATCGGTCTGCCGCCCGGTACCACTCGATACGAATCCCCAACACTCATAAAACCGCCGCCGGTACATACCTATACCGACCCCACATACTTCCCTCATAGGTACAATGACGTAATGCTCCAAAATAAACCTAATAAGGATAACGGCTGGAGTCAATTTTAGACTTCCGCAGGAGATACGAGGACCTATAATGATACTAGTGGGTATGAACATAGGTTTCTAATTTGGTTTTTCTCCTACTCGTAACTCTGATTTCTTTCGGAAAGTCGGACATTAGTAAACGAATTCACCGATACATGGGTGTGTCATAGATAAGATTTAAAACATTTCGGAGTCCATTATTGAATAACAACGCTGTAAGCTCTAGTACAAATTATATGTCTTACCTTTCACTTGAAAATAACACAAAATTCACACGGATTTACACTCAAATAGAAATTTCATGGAAAATCGTTCGTTCGACGTGCCTTCGCGTCACTTCACCTACTGAGACAATGTTGCCAGTGGTGGAAATATTTTGCTGTGCTGTGACAGTTTACATTTTGACTGCATAAAGTCTACAGAATATGATGCTAATATTGCCTCATTTCTGAGACCTATTGTTATTTTTTGGAGATAATGAAATACTACTACCATTAAAAGATTTAACTTTTAATTATATCTAAATAGTTCTTTTTGTCAATGGCCCCAATTCTGTTACTTCACTCGCTAAATTAAAATTCACAAAATTTTCTTCATATAAGAAGTAAACCTTGTTTTACCTAGAAACAAGGTCTTATTTCAAATTGAAACAAGTAGGTAACATATGTCGCTATCGAAATAAGTAATTTATTTGTCGACTAAAGTCTGATACGCTTAAATAAACTTTAATACCACGTAGCGAGAGTCGCTATCCGTTGAATTCCATCTCTTTAGCTCTGTGTTTTTAGTAAGCTTCTTCGTAGGTGTAGATTAAAAACACGTCATCCTTGTTCGTTTTGAACAAGTTTTTATACGGCAATTATACAGCGTTTGAATAAATGAAGACTCTCGCTGCGTGGAAATAAAGTTGAGTATACGTTGACAGGTTTTATTGAAATTTAGAGGTGCTGAAAAATAGATGCTAGTAACAAATAGACCTTATTTCGAAGAACACTAGGTTGATTTCATATGAAGAAATTAAGTCAGGTTTTAGTTTAGTCGAGTGTACAATAGAATCGGCACCAATATCTATCCTAATAATATTATGTTTGTTTTTATTTTTTTATTATTGGCTACATTAGTTTTATTTTAATTTCCCATAGCTTGAGGGACAGCAACACTAATAACTAGTTGTCAAAAGTTCTTGCTCTCGCTTGGTTCGTTCTGTGTTTGTTGTATCAATTTGTATGTCAATTATCAATTAACCCTCGTTTAACGATGGCCTGTTGATTATTAAAAAGCAGTGTTCAGTACCGATACTATCGATGTACACTAAAACGCTTGTGTAAATCATGGCTTCTGGAGGCGAGGACCTATGGCACGAGTGCGCGTCTTGGCTGACGAGATGTGGCTTGCTACGTCCCGACCATAAGGCAAATTGGGAAAACAGTTCAATTCATGACCTGGCGTACACCTTGCGTGATGGAGTGCTTCTGTGTAATCTCTTGAATGTGCTACACCCCGGCTGTATCGACATGAAGGACGTGAACCAGCGACCTCAGATGGCACAGGTAATTTGGCTCCAGTCGCCACGGCCTTCAGTGTAATTACTATAAAACCATTCAATTTTGTTCATAATAGTTGAGCGCGTGTTATGTGGAACTAATTCCTAGATTTTTCATTTGTGTATTGATATTTAAGGTGAACATAATTTACAAGAGTATTCGTGTTTTTCGCACATGAAGTTCGTTTTCTTTTTAAATCTTCTTAACAATATAGTGAACAAAATAAATATTAGGTCCTCAAATTCAAATAGAATCTCTAAACTTTAAATTTACAGTTATAATGTGTTGATGTTTAATTATGCATGCAGTGTTGAATGGAAGCTTGCTATTGATATGTAGATATTCAAGACACACTGAATTTATGTTCCGGTGTTATCTGCATCATAAACTTGCTGTGAATGAACAGGAGTACTTACCATTCACTTTCAATTCATCAAATTATATTTTATTATGAATGCAGTATAGTATAAGCTTGATTCCAGACAAGTAGGCATTAATTAAACTTTATTCTTGTAGCATATTTCTATAGATATTATTTTCATAGTTATTTTTGAAAAGTCAACCAAGAATAAAACTAACTATAAAAAAAAATTTTTTTTTTTATTATATACTATACAAGAGAGAAGGATGTGGACAATAACAAAAAAAATTCTATGTTATGAGATAGACTAGAAGTAAAAATGCCTCAAAAAAAATTCAAAAGCCTTTAACTATAGTCCTCTCTTTTTAAAACTGTCTTCTTTAGGACACTAAAACATGATTTAAAGATGTTATTTTTTTGTTTAAGCTTTATACACAGATTATACAAGTGATCAAAGTAGTAAATATATTTAGGTCATTACAAATCTGTAAATGTATCTGTTGCTGTGAGTGTTCAAAGCACAGTGTATGTTGGGATGTTCGGTCATTCACCAGTGAATGTTATCACACACCACAACAACTTGGTGTATATTTATTATGAGTGACAATTAATTAAGGATATAATGAGTACTACTAATAAAAAATTGGGAAAAACAAAAAGTTATTTTAGACAGGTATTAATTAATTCACCATTTGTTACAATAAATAAAGTTTTCAATTCAACAGAAATGGTTTATTGTTTGTTGTACTTAATTTTAATTGTTGTGTACACTTGCAGAGCAACAAGGAACACCAGTTTCGGATTATACCCTTGTCTTTGGTATTTGAATTTCAAACCAATGATTTTACACAATAATATTCTGGTGAAAGAAGTATCCATTATTACATTACATTACTTATTAGTATATTGTAAATTGCTGAATCTTAGGTTCACAGTATTGCCTTGGTAATGTTAACAAACAATGGCATGTTTTAACATTCACTAATATTGGACATTTATAGTAACATATGTACTTCCACTTGCATAAAATTAGTAGTAAGCAAGTAAGTGACAATGACAAATAATAAAAAAATTAGATCAATATTGATGTTGGCAGTCAGTTCTCTAGATTTAATTTTGTTATGTGCAAGGCCATTTTGCCATTATCTGTGCCATGAAATCTATTTGATGTACATAGTTCACAAACAAACAATTTTAACTTAACAGATTAAAATATAAAATAAATTTCAATATTAAGGTAAATTATTAGTAGCTTACAAACTGTATAAAGGTTATCTTTTATCTTATTAAAAAAAATTTTTTTTTGCCCTATTGAGATCCTCTACCTATGGAAACACATTAGTGTAGTATTGTTATGATTGCTAAGCAGGCAATTGTGATTTGCCAAGCCTTTGCTGTTTGGTATTGCAAATGTTTATATACTCTAACTACTTACTATCAGGCAGGCAGTGTCCTTTTCTCCGGTATTGGTAGATAAAAAAGTTATTAAGAGTTGATATAATGATGAATACAAACAAACTTGATATCTATAATGAAGGTTTTAGGTTCAAATCAATTATCTATTTTCGATGTTAATAGACAGGAAACACTGCATAAATTTACAACACTGGTTGTTTTCTTTAAATCTTCCTTCTTCTTAAAATAAGTCAAGGAAATAGAATCAGAATTGAAGTAAATCATTCCTGTTACATTTATAAAATGTAGAGTGGCTTAACAACCACCCAGTTTCATGCTCGGACAGCACTGAAATTCGTATAAATTATGTGTATCTTCGAGTCAATCCAAGATTTATCTGTCTATACTTATGCTTTCTTGCGAAAGTTTAAATGCCTCGAGCTTATTAATGACATCATCAATTTTACATAAAATGTACTCTTTTTTACTGATTTTTTTACACGGCAGGCACCAATATTACTAGCCCACTATGTGCGCAAACATACATACATATGTAGGTGCACTCCCTATTTTCTCATTCCTATAATCCGATCGGCGTGAAATCTGACACGTGCGGAGAGACATTAAGCGCCGGACTAACGGCTATTAGCGCTTACGCCACAAGTATGTAGAGAACTACTAAAAAACCCAATAACACGTTTTGTGCGAGATAATCGGAGCTGCAAACTTATGCCACTAGACTATTGAGGCGAAGTTTATCTACGAAATTTTTGCAGCAACTGTCCTATCATAAAATCAATTGACATTTATGAAGTTAATAATGTGTTTCACATAGTTTTTCTATTTATAAGTATTATACCGGCAATTCTAGGGGCCATACAATGTTAGCACATTGCAATGTTAAGTAATACTTGCCAGATCAGTCTTAGTATGGGTGACCATTAGCACATTAAGCCGTCGGTCCCGGTTGCCATACGAACATCTGTGGCATTCGTAACGGGTAGTTGGAGCCCTAAAAAAAAGTCCGACATCCTGGTCTAACACAACTTCGATATCGTCTAGTACTGGGATTGTGGATTGCTGATGGCATTCATGTAAAATATCGAAGTTCGGCTGTTTCGTAGTTAGAATGAAAGCCGACTCTTAGTTGGGAAAAGACTCAGAGGAAAAAAATTAAAAAATTAAAATAATCTCCTGCCACCGGTTGGCGGTAGCGAAATGACTGAAGGAGTCGGGAGTATTTTTTCAATATTTTTGGATTTATATACGGGTGCGCGCTTGTTTTTTTCACTAGGCACTGGTTCTAGGCACAAGTAGTTGACATTTCAACTGGCCTGTTGGTCTAGTGGTAGTGACCCTGACTGCTAAGGCAGAGGTCGTGGGTTCGATTCCCACCCAGGACAAATAATGGTGTGATGAGCACGATAATTAATTTGTTCTGTGTCTGGGTGTAATTTATCTATAATATGTTTGTATTTAGAAATATATAAGTATGTTTATCAGCAGTCATGTTACCATAGTACAGGCTCTGCCTAGTTTGGGATCAGACGGCCGTGTGTAAGATGTTTGAAGTTTTTATTATTATTTACGCCCATGATCATCGTAGCGAACATCACTTGCTCACAGCCATTCTTTCATATCGGTAGCGGTAGGATTAGCTTGTATGGCTGGTTTGTTATTCTGTACAGAATGATAGCTCGGCGGTAGCAAAAGACTGAAGGAGTCGTACGTTTTTTTAAATTTTTAGGTTAATTTTAACGGCGTTAGTTGAAAAACAAATGAGAATACAATATAGTATTGTGTTACCGGTACTAGTTAGCCTGGTTTAGCCGGACGGCGGCTCTCCCCTGTCAGTTGCTACGCGTATGCAATAAAAGTCCTAATGACACCCATAGCGTCGTTCGAAGAACTGCATACACATAGACACATACACTTACGCCTATTTCTCCGGAGGGGTAGAGAGAGGCGTATTAAATACCTTCATTTTGTCAACTATAATTTGGCTCCACTCACGTACCTAATAGGAGGGGCAAATATATTGCCGTCAACCGGGCACTTTGGGAATTAAACGTGGAAAAATTTGGAGTATAGCTAAGGGAAGGGATTCTAAATAGTGGGAGAGCCATGCTTCTGCACGTATGGGCCGGCTTGACCGGAGTGGTACCACGGCCTTACAGAAAACCGGCAATGCTTACGTTGCATTTCGCCGAGTGAGTGAGGTTACCGGAGGCTCTAACCCTTCCCTTTCCCCCTCTTCCCCCCTTCCCCTACTCCCACCGTAAAGGCCGCCAACGCACTTTTAAATCACAACTTATGTTTTATATCTGGAATATTAAAGTAGTTTACATTAAACAGGGTACGTACTTAATGTTTTTTTGTTCCCAGTTCCTGTGCATGCGCAACATCAAAGTGTTTCTGCGGACATGTCACGAGGTGTTCGAGCTACGAGAGACGGACTTGTTCGACCCATCCATGCTCTTCGACTTGTCCAACTTCCATCGTGTACTCTGTACGCTGGCCAAGCTCAGTCAGTGTCCTAAAGCCATGACTAAGAACATCAAGTAAGTAGCACATCAAATGAGGTTTTTAAAGCAATTATTAAATACTAGCTGTTGCCCACAACTTTGTTCGCGTAAACAACAACAAAAACATTGGTAAAAATCTATCCCACGGGAACCGTACATATTTCCGGAATAAAAAAATAGCATGTATGCTATTCCAGACTATAATCTATCTCCGTGCCAATTTTCATCCAGATCCGTTTAGCCGTTTTTACGTGAAAGAGTAACAAACACCTTTATAAGATTAGTAAGATTCGCGTCAGGTTTCAGCGAGATTTTATGTAGCTACGAGCTATCTGAGGAAAAAAATATTGTTTTAATTGGACTTGTAGCGTCTAAGATTAGCGCTCTTCAGCTTTTATACAGAGGGTCACAAAGACATGTTCCGAACTCGGAAATTCAATGTTCACAGGCGTCGACACAAATATTAATTCATTTAATTCATTTGCGAATATGGGAATACATTTATACAGATCTTATAAGCTAATACAATTTTCTGTCCTTTTACCATGTTCCATCACCATTACACATATCAAAATATTTAATTGAAAGAAATTTATAAATACACTAGCAACCCGCCCCGATATATGCTTACACTTTTTTCGTTATTGTGCGTTAATCTTAGAATGTAGACATATAGCTTTGCTATATTGTAATAGATATTATTATGAGGATAACTCCGTAATACATTGTTTTCATACAATTCTAAGCCAGTTCATGTCGGCATGTGATTTTTTCCGACACCGTCTACAGTCGACGTCATATTTCAGTAAATTTATACAAAACCCTAATAAATTATACACCTAAACCTTCCTCATAAATCACTCTATCCGTGTGTGAAAACCTTATAATAAATACATTCGTTACTTTTGCAGTTTATAGCGAACAGACAGACAGGTGTGGCGGAGGACTTTGTTTTATAATATATTATGTGTGATTAAAAAGTGAAAGGTTTTCCACTTGTTTACTATAATTGGTGTCATAATATTTTAAATATCATATGTTTTGAGTATTGGATTTTTTCTTAAATAAATGTCCAAAGTTTATTGCACAAAACACATGCAAGACGTAATTCGGAAGTGTTATTATATCTAGCCATTTTTTTTTTTGTTCTCTCGCCTGGTATTTTTGGGTGAGTTCCTTTCGATTATTTATAGGTTAGGTTTTTTGATAGGTTAAACAGTGACAGGGTCTACATTCAATTTACTTTTTGTCAGCATTTATAGAAACTGTGTTACATAACGGAAACAACGGACAAATACGTATCTAAATGCTGTCATAAACTATTACCTCATAACTGTACAGTACTTTATGTAGCAACGTTAATTGTTTATAGAAAATAAAATGATTTAAAAGACTTTTGATGACCATAGACACAAATAGCGGGATTCACAGTTTTAGTTACCTATGGGAATTTAAAGACTCACTAGCTGACAAAGACGACATCAAGGAGGCTCAACGTCATCAACCGTATACTTCTCATGCTGAGCTTGTGGTACGGTGCTCGTTCCCGTATCGGTCGTTACAGTCACCAAAAGCTACTCTAGCATGCAGTTAAAAAAAAAATAAAAAAAAAAAAACATTCCGTTTGCAAGTTATGAGATGACCGTTTAAATATTCAGGTTACCTTCGTTTCTCATAAAAGCAGGCGGAATGTGTAAAGGTAAAAAGAATTTTTTGTACGCATTTTTAAGAATTTGGAATAATTTTCAAATAACATGAAAACGGCTACATCAACTAAACGAGTCCAGACATACCTATTGACTTATTATGGAACGGAAAATCTAACAATGAGATTTCAACTTATACTGGAAAGAATAGTAAAAAAAAATCATTATGGTCCAATTTCGACCACCAGGTGATCTCTATCTAGTACATATAAGTCATATGTTATGAAAATTATGTAAAGAGAAGAGATCGTGAGTGCGCTAAACGTATCCATCATCAACATATCGATCAAGTCTTCTGTTATATAAACTTCGTAACTAAACAGCGATATTCCCTTGCGAAGTTTAAACTTGATCTTTAATCCAGCGGAACTAGGTTTCATTTCAAACCAGCAGTGTTCGAAACATCCATATGCTTCCTGCCGCCAATTACTTTGGGTAGGCGCAATATATATCTTGCCTCCACATACTTCTGTCAGAATACACACACAAATCTAATCTATACTTAATAAGCTGAAGAATCATCTCTAGAACTATCACTCAGAATTGAATAATTCTGAGTGTATTAGATAGGGTATTCATTGAGGAAGGTTATAGGCTATGACAATGTAACATCACGCTACGACCTCTAGGGCCGGAGCAGTGATCATAAACGCAAGTGAAACTGAAAGGCTATTAAGTTACTAAACATCTATCTATATTTCTGTATCAGTGTAAACAGTCTCTTAGAAGTTTTACTTACCCCAATTTTAAGAATGATTTTACGTTAGATAACTATTTTGCTTGAAGCATTTTATAGGCGATACATATAACATCACGTTATGACCCATTGGAGCGTGGCAAGAACCATTAAAATTTAACGCGGGTGAAACTGCTGCCATTCTATTAAATTTATATGTAGTACAATCGAATAAAATGTAATCCTATCGAAGGTTCAAAAACATGAGAAAGTTTCGTCCTTAGATAGGTTGAACACTAAACGTATTTTGAACTTTTATTAATATTCATAACTCATATTCATCATCTTCCTACTCTTTTCGTTATTTTTATTAGGGTCGGCGCAATGTGTAACATTGCAAAGGGTTCTGGCTGATTTCTTTTATGGCCGGCTGCCTTTCTGACGCCAACCCTCCTTGGGAATGTAGTCGTTCTAAAACGGAAAAAAAGGAACAAGGTAAATTTGTATAAGGAAAAATGGGTAGGGAGACGAATCTAGGGTAAGGGATACCACAAGTCACGGATGGGGAACGAGACTGAGACTGCAGTAGCTCGCAGAGGCCGGGGTTGCGTACCCGAATGTTCTTCATTTCCTTCGAATGGAGAGCCCACTAAGATAGGAACACCAGCTGGCAATGATATTCCTAACTCGTATTATAAATGCGCATGTGAGTTTTATTGTTACGCTTTCACGCGTTAAATGCACAACTGGTCAACAACTACAAAAGTCTGTGCCCGAGTCTTTGAGTGTTGAATTTTAAAGATCTCTTCTCTGGCATAAGTCTACTATAAGGTTCGATAGATGGCGTTATGTCGATAGTCTGAATCGCGCTAACCTTTCGTCTCCGCCGATATCGTATAAGGCCGACGAACATTTGTAAGTCAACGATTCCACACCCGCATTAAACATTTAGTTACATTTTTCTAGTGTTATATTGTGGTTCACACCCGGAAGACCCTTGGGAGTCGTGTTCTATGAGGAAGTGAGAGATGGTAAATTTATTGACAAAATCTACATTTAGGAGCGAAGCTGCGGGATAAAGATAGCACAATATACTCGTAGGTCACTAGGTCATAGGTGGTCTTAGGTGCAGGTGTGTTTAAATATGCAAGCTAACTGAATATACCGACTGACACGTGTTAATAAGCTATGTATGGTGGGCAAAGGTGGGAAGATCGCCAGAGTAAGAATAACTTTTTACACGAATACTGAAAAAAAAATGCAAAATACTTTTTTCTTAAACTGACAATACATAACCAATTTATGTTTTAATTAAATAGACTACATTTTTATTTAAAAGATTCACAATAATTGTTTAGATTCTAACGCACATATAGGGTGTACATTACATTACAAAAGCATTTATCGCGTGTACATTACACGCGATAAATGTTTAGTACATCGACGATCTCTAAAGAAATTCTTTCAAACTATGTTCTAGATTTTCTAGTTATATAGTTTTTTATGGAAGAAAATGTTATTTAAAATAGTGCTTAATAAAATTAATTTCCTCTCGATTCACTACAAGTCAAGTTTCTATATTAGTATTAATGGCGATTGTTTCTCGTGAAGACAAAGAACAATCTTACACCGCCTGGATGTCCCATGCTGCGCGTGCAAGTCCATGATCACAGTCAATGATTTCTGTGCACAATTCTCGGATTTTTCTAGAATTTTTTAAATATTTAAGACAACTGTGATACGAAGTTTATGGCTTATCCTAAAAATTGCGAGCGCATTACGTTACTGACACAGATCTGTATCACTCGAATCTGAGTTATAATTTTAAGCAAAAGTAACACATTGATTTGTTTCAGACCGTTCTCAGCGCACCGAACACAATCAGAAGAGGATATTTACAAAGACCTGCAGTCCGTGTAAGTACTAACTCTAATTTAAATATTAACGTAAACAAAACCCATACTACGAGTCGTAAATTCGCATGTTTAACGCTAGCGGTTGTAGTAGCGCGTGCGCCACGCTCGAGCCGCCGCCATACAGCAGTGACATGGAAATTAGTCCGGCTCATCCCGCGACTTCACATGAAGTCCCCTGGGTCCAATTCACGATTCCGAGTGCAACATGCGAAGATCGTGTCGAAGAAATCTACGAGGATCTGTGTTATGTGAAGTTCGCTTCGGCCACGCCAGAGGTTTCGAGACGTTTCGAATATTTGAAAGATTGTAGTAGTGGCAACGCTTGGTATATTTCAATGCTGTATGTTGCTTTTTTTTAAATTAACTTTTCGTGGGCATTAGCCTCGAGCCGAGTTTACGTAACGGATCTGGATACTATTACTATATGCGGGTTAATACAATAGCATCTTGCTTTTATTTCACTTTTCTTTTTTTTATAAAACTGGAACTAAGTGAATGAATTCACTTATTTTAACAATACTTTTTTTTCTCATAAACAACCGTGAACAAGAACGGGAAGTTGTTTATTGTTTCTATAATACTGTGTTAAAAGCAATATTAGGATAAATTGTTAAGAGCTGTTTCTTAGAAACTATTAAAACCATTTTATTATCTCTTATCATCTACCGCGGTACTAATGCTCCTGTTGATTTAACTATTCGGTAAAATCTTGCACCCATTTTGAAAAATATTAGTTGCCAAGCAGAATGGCAACTTTAATTGAAGACATCTGTGGTCTGACTGTAGGCTATTGCTTGCAATAAAACTATTTAAGAGGTCCGACTCCCGTATGTACACACGTAGCCTCGTAGTATTACTTTTGTTTTTTATTTTCATTTATTTCAATAGAACCGTAACATTTTGAATACTGTGGAGACTTCAGATGTATAATTGTACACTGTCAAGTCTTTTACTTTTTTCATAAGTATGGTAAAAATACATTTTGTTATTTGATCGTAAATTCATTTTCTAACCTAGCTTCATCGTTCAGTCAGTGTGGTCCCCCGCCTCGCTGATATATATGAGTAAAAGAGGATCTCGTATTTCGAATAAAAACTTTGGAGAATCTAGCGCTTGAAACCAACGCGGTAGGACGCTTTACACCACAACGGTGTGAGGCGTCCGAAACTGGTCGGGTATCCCCGAAATATACACGTGAGTAGAACCGTATATCCTTAATTAACACGTAGTGATTCAACAAATAATAGACTCGTACATAATACATAACAATAAATGCTACCGGTAATATAATTAATACGACCTATATTGCGTAGACGGTAGGGTTCCTATTTTTTTGTTTTTAAATAACCTTTTACTACTTTTATCCCTTTAAGTAGGTACCTACATTGTATTTTTCCTCCACTCAATTACAAACTTATTTTTTTTTTATTAATATCTTTTTGGTCTAGGTAGACAGGAAATATGAATGGAAAACGAATTTAATAATAATAGAACACAGAATAATACAACACAATGAAAAGAAACAAATATTTGCGATAGTGTTTACATCTGATTTATACAAATATGAATGAAGAGGAAAAATCATTATACCTACATTTGATCAGTTACGCAAGCGCACAATAAATTGTTCTCTATATTAAATGCTCATCAATGAATCTGTTTCAGTGATCATTGTGCAACAACTGCCTTCATAATTGACAAAACTATTCAGACAGTAAACTAGCAATTCTCAACTTGAATTCGTTAGAAATAAGGTTGGAATTGCCTTGAATATTAATTTAACTCTCTCTTCACATTCCATTCTTTATTCTTTAATGTTATCAAAATGAAACATCTTTATATACAAACGTGGGAGACAAAGTTGTTGAAGTACTCTGACAATAGTTCATCCAGTTTTAGTTTAGTGTTTTTACTGCAAAGCCACTTGTGGTTAACATTACCTACATATGTTATCTAATAAGAGGGCAGCAGGAACCTTAACGACTCCAAAGAAATACCTGTCCGACTGTCAAAAACACATCCACAACCAAATCAAAACACAATATACATACATTATTAATAAATAAATTACCTAACTTTCAGATAAGGAACATGTGTCACTTGAATGGCCTTAACAGATTGGCTCAAAGACGAATTTAACTTTAATTATCCAAATAATTAAACCTTGTTTCTCCAAGGAATGTGCCATTGGCCACATTATTTCATTTTGACTTGACATTTTGGCATGCGAAACGTGAATGTTTTTTAATGATGAAGGTATGATGAAGGTATTATATTCACCTTCGTGCCTTATTTTTTGGTGTTTGCGTGTAGATGATAGAAAAGGAAGTGCATTTAAAAACGTGTTAAACGCGATGCCTTAATTACTCCTAAAAAGACATTTAAAAAGCGGAAAAACATAATTTACCGGCAACACTGAAGTGGCGTATAGTGACATTTCACAATATGTCAGCCGTTATGCGGCTTTTTACTTTATTTGTCATTCCTTCCACATTCCCGAACCGCCTGAAAAATAACTTCATAAAATAAAATTTGTTTAAAAATTAAACAACTCACAGCAGCCAGCAAGCGCAACAAAGTCCCGTACAAATCTGGATCGGAATTGTTTTTCTTTTTTTTTATTATGACACGTCAGAATGACCTCAAACTGCCTGATGGAAAGCCTAGAGGTTTTCCATCAGGCGGTTTGAGATCTAAAGACTGAGGACCACCATTATAGATACGGATGATACTAAAATGGTGGAATACTATTTATATTGTTTTATAATTTACCTGTTATCTGAATAATCAAGATAGCACCGTATTTTTTTTTTAATTTTCCTGTTTCTATCTTAATTAGGAGATTTGAGCAATAAATTCAAGTTTTTAATAATTAGCCATAAATGAACTTGTATTTTATTATGTTTCGGTTTTTCCGCTTTTCGTGATGGACCTTTAAAATTTAAAACTGACCCACACGTTGAACTTGTGGAACTTGTAACCGTGATTAATGGAAAGGATAAGGTCGTGCCGCCGCCGCCTGTCCTCGTAAAGTGACAAAGTTTTAATTTAATTAAATCTAAGCCTTTCGTGTGGGAGTGCTGTTAACTTTCCACTTATTGTCTCAATAACTTAGTTGCAGCAAGCCATGGTCCTTGGCGAGTAAACTTTCATAAAAAATATAAAAGAAGTCTTGCTTGACTGATGACTGATGTCTCGAAATCAAAAATAGTAACGCTTAAATTATTATTTTTTTTGAATTTTCTACTAAAGCTTTTTGCAAGTTTTTTAAGAAAATGCATTTTTTTACCTGGAGATTTCAATGCGAACGCATTAAGTTATAAATATGTTTTTAAACTAAGGTGGTAAATAAGCATAACAGTAGTCCACCCCACAGTAGTAAGGTGGTTACGGGTGCTTGTAAACGCTCACACTCGGAGTATCTACTACTACTGGAATGTCTGTTTGTAATGTCAAAATAACAGCTCTTTACTAAATGCATCTGAATGTTTACACGGTACATACACCATAAAAAAAAATCTGAAATTTTTTTTTTTAAATTTGTCTGTCCGTATGTCTGTTTTTCACGGGACTTTCACTGGCAGAGACTAATGTTAGACGCAGTAATTTACGCTACTTTATTTTAGAAAAATAATTAGGGTGCCGCGTAAAAAAATATAAATATGTACACGCGAGCAAAACCGCGGCGGGCACAGCTGTTTTACATATAAAACTAAAACACGAAAGACTTGCTGAACTAGGTCAATTAAACCAGTTGGACCAGTGCCACTTTTATATAATTTATCAACCTTTTTCTTATAATATAAGGATTCAGATAAGTGTGTTCTTGCGATTTCAGTATACGTGTGTGTAATCAATCATGAGATAACATGAAAGGTGTTTATTTGTAGATAATGGATATTGTATATCTATCTCTAAGGAAAGCCCACAAGACTACTATCAATATAGATCCTTGACATTTACAAAATAACTACTTACCTATTATAAGGTTGAAACTTAGCCGAATTAACCCAGTCACGAACGATCAAGTTCCAAAACGTGTTTTGAAAACTAATTACCTGCCTACTAAGGTACTTTTAAAACTCCCATCTCTAAATTATTGAAATAATGAAAAATAAATGGAAAGTGAGTGTTCTCACTTGATTAGGAATTTATTTTTAGAATATCAACTTAGAAGAAGATGGAGAAAGCGAGCAATACCGCTAATAAATAAGGATGATACTTATTTCTTTTTACTTCCGGGTAATTGTTGGCAACACAAAAAACTTTTAAAATTAAAACAATCTCTTAAAATTGATAAACATAAAATAGTATTTTAGGATAATTACCAATGATTAATTGTGTAATTAAAAAAACGAATATTAACCCTAGACCGCCGTAAAATTGTAATGACTATAATAATGCGTAGAGCTAATATATATAATATAAAAATATAATAAAATAGCTAACCAACGTTTAGTGCACGTTAAATGTACTACTAATCAAAATACCCTAAATAATAAACATCTTTTAAAACTGCGATCATGTCAGCGGGGTATGGAGAGAAGCATGATTGGTGTCACTAAAAAAGATCGGTTAAGAGCAGTTGAAATACGATCCAGAACCAAAATAGAAGATATAATAAAGAAAGTAAGACAGTTGAAATGGAGATGGAAGGACACCTGTAACGAGAGAAAGTTAAAATTTACAAAAATTATATATAACAGAGATGGCAAAAGGAAAAGGGGAAGACAAGCAAAAAGATGGATAGACGACATAAGAAAAATTGGAGGCGTTACCTGGTCTAGAAAAGCCAGAGACAGAAATAAGTGGAAACAGCTGGAAGAGGCCTATGTGTCACAGGACACGCTGATTACTAAACCGGAAAACCCGATATGTTAGATTTCAGTTTTTTTCCAAAACTATTAGATTATACTTGTGTTTAGTTCTTCAGCAATAAAGGCTTAATAATAATAAAAATGTACTACACGCGGTTTGTGACTGCGTTCATGCCGCGCGATATGATATTAATTACTGGTGCCCGCAACTTCCTGCCCCAACATCCTCTATTTTACTGCCTTTAAGCATTACCTTCCCGACATAAAGTAGTCTTTGTCCTTCTCCATGATCCCCTTTAGCTTTTAGGTGTGAAAAACAAACAAACAGACAGAGTTACTTTAGCATTTGTAATATTACTAGTAACCCGCTCCGGCTTCGCACGGGTAGTAGAGACATCTTCAACAGTCATCATCATATTTCAACCAATTTACACAAAACGTTAACAAATTATAATTACTCTGTCTATTGGTGAAAACCGCATGAAAATGTAGTGACTATAGATTTATTCAAGTTCAAATTACTTGATGATCGACGAACTGTGTTTAAATAGTGATTAGACCTATTATATATATAGAGATTAGTATAGGTTAGATATATTTTAAGCAAAGCAGTTTTCGCTGTCTGATGCAACCTCTATTGCAAAGAACTTGACCGGATCACACAATATAGCTCATGGGCCGTATATGGTCGGCGGGCCGCACTTTGAGTATCGCTGGTCTGGTCTATAACAACAACAGAATTGCGTTTTAGTATTAAAGGGACAGCTGCATATACAACATGACCTTTGACATACTACGAAATTGTTTATTTCGACATCCAATTTAACTGTGGTATACAACATATGCCTTAACTATCCGTAGATATGAAGTTAGTCTCTATCCACCTACACACCGGTGTGGGTGGATAAACGAACTTCATATCTGTATCAGTTAAATATCTCAGTATTGAGAATGGTTTGTAATTTTAAAATAGCATATATAAAGAAGAAAGTGTGACAATTTGATACAAGAATAACTATCACAGCAACTTTTCACGATACTTATACTACTTATAAAACAATCGCCTCTTTCTCAGACTTGAAAGTAACAAGAGATGTGTTCGTGTAATACAATACAATATGAATACACATACACAAATACATAGTGTAATACAATATGAATAGTTGAATGACGGCTGATTCTATAAAGCTAATAGAATGTTCTATATGAATAGTTGAATGACGGCTGATTCTATAAAGCTAATAGAATGTTCTATATGAATAGTTGAATGACGGCTAATTCTATAAAGCTAATAGAATGTTCTATATGAATAGTTGAATGACGGCTGATTCTATAAAGCTAATAGAATGTTCTATATGAATAGTTGAATGACGGCTGATTCTATAAAGCTAATAGAATGTTCTATATGAATAGTTGAATGACGGCTGATTCTATAAAGCTAATAGAATGTTCTATATGAATAGTTGAATGACGGCTGATTCTATAAAGCTAATAGAATGTTCTATATGAATAGTTGAATGACGGCTGATTCTATAAAGCTAATAGAATGTTCTATATGAATAGTTGAATGACGGCTGATTCTATAAAGCTAATAGAATGTCCATATGAATAGTTGAATGACGGCTGATTCTATAAAGCTAATAGAATGTTCTATATGAATAGTTGAATGACGGCTGATTCTATAAAGCTAATAGAATGTTCTATATGAATAGTTGAATGACGGCTGATTCTATAAAGCTAATAGAATGTTCTATATGAATAGTTGAATGACGGCTGATTCTATAAAGCTAATAGAATGTTCTATATGAATAGTTGAATGACGGCTGATTCTATAAAGCTAATAGAATGTTCTATATGAATAGTTGAATGACGGCTGATTCTATAAAGCTAATAGAATGTTCTATATGAATAGTTGAATGACGGCTGATTCTATAAAGCTAATAGAATGTTCTATATGAATAGTTGAATGACGGCTGATTCTATAAAGCTAATAGAATGTTCTATATGAATAGTTGAATGACGGCTGATTCTATAAAGCTAATAGAATGTTCTATATGAATAGTTGAATGACGGCTGATTCTATAAAGCTAATAGAATGTTCTATATGAATAGTTGAATGACGGCTGATTCTATAAAGCTAATAGAATGTTCTATATGAATAGTTGAATGACGGCTGATTCTATAAAGCTAATAGAATGTTCTATATGAATAGTTGAATGACGGCTGATTCTATAAAGCTAATAGAATGTTCTATATGAATAGTTGAATGACGGCTGATTCTATAAAGCTAATAGAATGTTCTATATGAATAGTTGAATGACGGCTAATTCTATAAAGCTAATAGAATGTTCTATATGAATAGTTGAATGACGGCTGAGGCTATAAAGCTAATAGAATGTTCTATATGAATAGTTGAATGACGGCTGATTCTATAAAGCTAATAGAATGTTCCATATGAATAGTTGAATGACGGCTGATTCTATAAAGCTAATAGAATGTTCTATATGAATAGTTGAATGACGGCTGATTCTATAAAGCTAATAGAATGTTCTATATGAATAGTTGAATGACGGCTGATTCTATAAAGCTAATAGCTTTTATAGTTATAATGACTTAGTTGATATGGAATATAATATGCAAATAGTTCTACGGTTTAATACAATTTATTATTAGTTAGATATACACTAAATTAGGTTATCATTGTGAATTGTTGAACTAACATAATTATTGTAGTCTACGTCATCACGTATTGACATCCTTACTATAAGAATATCATAAATGCGAAAGTGAGTTTGTTTGTTAGCTTTAACGCCTTAACTACTCAACCGAACAACATGAAATTTTTCAAACAATTTCAAGAAAGGTGATTGACATAAAAATGTACAATTTGTTGTTTAAAAATGTGAACCTACATTAGAAAAAGCATTTTCCGATGTTTTTTTTTTTAAATTACTTTATTTCAAGCTAAATCGACTATTTGTCGGCTACACATAACGCTCCTAAAATTTGACCAGACCTTTCTGTAACCACCGGTATACCTTTCATCCCGAAAAAAACACTGTTCATAAGTGATAGAAAAATTACTTTAACGCGAGCGAAGACTATGCAAAACTGTTTCGTGGAAAAATGCTTGTGACAGAGATAATATTTATATTGAACTTTGAAAGGAAATCGTGTAAAAAGAGATCAGAGCCTGAGAGCGGTATAACTAGACCCATGTTACCTACATTTCTATTGGGAACATAATCACTCACTCAATTTCATGCATTTTTTTCCTACGTAAGCTGTAGATATGTAAAATATTCAATCTAAAAACGAAAATAGACATAAATTAGATTGTGAAACATATACTGCATTGTCGTGAGGTTTGCATTGCCTACGATAATTGAAAGTGTTTTATTGTTATTCGACAGAAAATTGTATTGCGAAACTTGTTCAATGATAAAACTATCTACAACAATTTTGCGGGTTCCATTGTCAGATACGAAATAGTTTCGATTTATCATTTTTGTTATTGCGTCACTTTCTTATCGCTTAATTTTGCAAATGAGTTCGCCATGCTACGTTCGTTCCTGCTCTTCCTTTTGCTTTTTTGAAGCACGAAGCTGCATTAACATAGAGCAAGTACTCCACTCTACTAAAGTGTTATTTAAATTTTACATTTGATAAAGCAACTCATTGTTGTGACTCTACGTTGGCCAATTTTATGAAATAAAGATGTTAAATTTGAATAACTGTCTGACGCAAGAATTTGAATCCATTCATCTTAGTCGTGGCATACCTATTCAAATCGTAGTTAGTTTTGTTCACCTTACTTGCGGTTGGTCTAGTAATGATATTTAGGTATTTTGAATTGTGACATCTGTTTTCTGTTTTGTACCAATCCATCGAAAATTCAAACGAAAAATGTCTTCAGATATTTAATGTTTGTATAAATGTAGGATTGTAAAATATCCAAACGTGTAGATATTGTTTTTAGTGCATGTATCCGATTTTGGTGTGACAGAGAGGGATGAAAGGAATGAGCGAAAGGGGAGAGGAGGAGGGATGATGCGATCTCGCACTCTCTTGGAACGACGGAACGCGTGAGTGTGCGAGGACGACCATTAAGACTAATGTTTATTTGTGTTTAAAAACGATTTCAACAAATACACGGTTTTCCAAGCAAGTATTCTCAAGCGTATCATTTTCCAACCGCACATAAATATATCTTAACATTTTAATATTTTAAATTTAAATATTGAATCACTCAATCACAATATGCTAAAGAAATTATCATAAAATATCACACAAGAAAGACATTGTATTACATTCAAATTTCATGTCGATCTACTTATGCAGTTTCCTAGAATACATTCGCAGATGAGTACAGATGAGTATGTCTTGTCTTGTTATATACAGTTAGCATGTGCTTTCGTTACCAAATGGATTCCTTCATTTTCATCCTACAATGCCGTCTCGAAATAACAATGTTTATGAATGGCGTCGTTGAAACTAAAACGTACTTAGTTTGGATGGATATATTCCTTGTTATTTAAATTGTTTGTTACTAAATATAATTACACACTGTTTTATAAGACTTGGTACATAAGTAATTAGTGAAATTACTAAGTTTAATATAATTCTGTCTAATTCTATCTCTAGTATCGTAGACATAGTATAATGTATTTAGGTTATTGAAGTGAAAACTTCTTTAGGCACGTTTGTGCATTTTTGCTATGGGGAGAAAGCACTGAACTCGCGTGACCGTCACGCTAATAATACATATATAGATCCACTAAAGGGCGCTAATGTAAACATTGAGTTCTTTCAGCTATTTATTAATTGTCACCAACCTGCTAATGTGACGTTTTAAGTTCGTCGTTTCGTTTAAGTTTTCACTTCTATCTGCAGTCCCATGACTGCCTATTTTTATTACATGATTAACGTTTAATAGATTATTTGATTATAACAATTAAGTAGATGTGCACGCTGCAGCTTCGCTCGCGTGTATTTATTGGTCTTGGGCGGAAACCTAATTCTTTTTCCAAAATAAAAGTAGCCAAGTTACTCCTTTTAACATCCCAGTGCCAGTGAAAGTCCCTTAAAATTCGGTTTACTCGTTCCGGTCATTAGTCGGAACAACCGGACAGACAGACAAAAATATTTTCAAGAGATTTTTTGGTATGAGTACCGTGTGAACATTCAGACGCATTTAGTAAAAAGCTGTTATTATAATATTACAAACAGACACTCCAATTTTATTTATTTGCTGTACATTTGCTTCTATACTCTAAATTTTTTTTTAACAATTAGTTGCCTAAAAACTTAGGCAAATTCGAATGCCGAAGCTCCCAGGAATTCACCCCACGCGGCAGTCGTATCTTTTAATTAGAATGAAAACTTCCGTGGATGGTACAATAATATATAATATATTACAATATTACACATTTATTAAAGATATACCTACCTACGAGTATGTCTATGAGGGAAGCGACCTTCTGCGGCGGATGGCTTTATGCGTGTATCTTAAAAAATGGTCCTATTTTTTACTGACTGCGTCTCACTTATTCTCAGTATGCAACATTAAGTTAGAATTTATTTTTGCAATGGATTTTGATCTCAGTTACTTATTACTTAAAAGTCTCATTTTCCCTGAGGTTCTCAACTCCCTGAAAGTTAGCTGTCTAATATAATAGTTGCAATATTACTCTTTTGAGAGCGACTTATGTACGACGCTAGGGACTTAGAGCTCTTATAAAAATTAGATATAAATTGGTCCCCACTTGGATAGGGTATTTTTTTCTTAAAGCTACTATAATAATAAACCTTATAGGTACCAAAACGCTTTACATTGATCAGCTTCTTATAAAATAGTGATGAGAGCTGCTGTATGTTTTGGTTGGCACATATATTTGGTGTCAATCAAACGCACATACGCTATTTCAGATGTGCGAATTATTGAATAGATTTTTTTTAAATGTATTTGTTAATCTATGTAAGACGAGTGGAGTTTTTGCTGGCTTCATATTAATTTAGCGTAAGTTAGTTCTATAAATTTCAAAAAGATACACAGTCTAGCAGTCCTCGCCCTCCTACACATCCGTAACAGCTGCTTAAAACTAGCGAGCTGTAATAATAGGTCCCTCGAGTATTGCATACTCGCCTCGTAAACCTACTAATATTATAAACGTGAAAGTTTGTGTGGATGTATGGATGTTTGTTACTCAGGTTACTCTTTCACGAGAAAACTACTGAACCGGTTGCGATGAAACTTGGTATGTAAATAGCTGGAGACCTGGATTAACACATATATTATGCTACTTTTTATCCCGATATACCCACGGCACCGAGACTTACGCGGGTGAAACCACTGGCGTAGCTAGTATAAATCTAGGTTATATAGGTTTTCCGAAATGGTTTAATTCAGTTTTAATTTTCTCGTTCTCTCTCGTTCGTTACGTATCACTGGACTGGCAAAATTCTATATGTATATACTTCAAGTCAAAGCTTGGAATTTCTTTTTACATTGAATTCCCAGTTAGAAAGTTTCAGTCGTGGAACGTGGCGAATTCACAATAGTTACGGAAGTCATTCATAATTTTGAATACGACCGTGCCTTAGGTCGATGACGTCATGCGAATTCTTGCGACTCTGTCAATTAAAGCACTTTGATGCGGTTGCGTTTACGCGAACTCGATAACGCTACAGATAAGCGTAAACTTGGTTCGAAAGTACTTCTAATAAAAACATAGCATTTTGTTATGCTATGTTTTTATTTTCGATCGTGGTGTTCTTTGAAAATTGAACAGTGTGTGGGGTAGTAAAATGCTGTTTGGCATTTCTGGAATTGTTTTAAACTGCTCATTTGATCGTACGTAAACGATTAGTTTTGCCTATGGACGCTTGCAATACCAGGGGGGAGTCACGTTGCGAACTCCGTCAAAAAATATCTAAAGAGTGTGGTGTGTGAGTCTGACTTGCACTTGGCTGTTACTTTCTTACGGATGTGTTAAAATATTTTGTAATTCATTTAAATAACTCGCCTATTCTTATTAGGTTTATTAAATTAGACAACTTATATTTTTATAATTATACAAAATTAATACCTATTTTTAACCGACTTCAAAAAAGAAGGAGGGTTCTCAATTCGTCGGAATCTTTTTTTTATGTATGTTCACCGATTACTCGAAGACGCCTAAACCAATTTCTAAAATTCTTTTTTTTGTTTCAAAGGGTATACTTTCCAGATGGTCCCATTTAAATTTTATTGAAATCTGTCGAGCAGTTTTTGAAAAATCAACAAATATCTAAAAATTGTATTCATCGATGATATTTTCGTTTGCTCCGAAACATCGCTGTCGCATTGGAGCATTGCGTTTAGTTGACCTATCCATATTATATTTAAACAAAATACATCTTTCCACTAAAAAGCACATTGAAGTCGGTGATACTTTTTTTAAAGATAATTATTAAATACCTACATTTTGTAATTAGTGCCTGCTGTGTTCAGGACCTTTGGTGCCTGGGGCCCCCCTCGGGCATTGGAACAAAGCTTCATTTAGCCTTTCTATCTCCTCTTATTGTCTGCGGTGATTGCGCTATCTTATAAGAACTGGTCTGGTTGATCGGATTTCGCACGTCAAATTATTTTCAATAAATATTACTATGAATTGTAGTATGTGTAACTGTGCGTGATAGTTTATTTTGCGCCGTGCGACCCAAATTGTCATTTAAATCGATACGACTATTATTTTAAATTTGCAACGTAAACGAAACGTTTTAAGTGTTCATGTATACTAGAAATCGCGTAGTGATCGAATTCGACCATGGTTTTTTCAGTGGCCAGTATAACTTGAGGTATCATTGTATAGACTTACTTACCCTGACAGGTAATCACATATACTGGACCGTGTAATTTCATTAAGCCGTTTTTACGTTATTTTTAAAGTTGTAAGACATATTATTTAAAAAATTTAGCTTTCTGCACTTCTATATATAAACTGTAAATATTAGAAAATTCACCTTACTACGTTCGCGAAATTTTCTTGAAAAGGGGTACAAAGAATTCTCTTCACGTATTAATACATATATTGATCTGTAGGTCTAAAACGGCTTGGTACAAAAGAAAAGAACAACTGATTATGATTGTCAAAATCTCTCATACAAACATACATACACTCGCACCTGTATCACCGAAGGACCAAATAGAAGCGTATTAAACACCCGCATTTTGCCAACTATTATTTGCTCCCACTCACGTAATAGTGGGTGTGGAGGAACAGGTGTTTTGTCCCTCTAACACAAAGAGAGGATCCTCCGAACAGACTAGCTGATCATGCCTGGCGGGCCACGGCCCAACGGTTGATTTTGGGAAGTTGTATATATACTAATCGGCTCGAGAACTTTCATAGCGCGAAGCAGGATTAGTAGTTACTATGCAGTTCAAGTCGTCTTCGCTAGATGATGTTGATGTTGGTTTTTGCTGTATGTGGGAGTCGCCACAAGGGGCAAGCCTATTGCCGTCAACAGGACACTAATAAAATAAATTAACTGTATTTGTTTTTTTAAACAAGCTTTAATACAAACTAAGTTTTATCTTAGTTTAAATTTGATGTTTAATAAAGTACTCCTTGAGACGAACCAATCGACCCCAAACTCGATTGCTTGTTTAGTTAGGAAGTTCCTATGGCCGTCTTCCGGCTCCATCATCAGAACATCTCCATGGTACCATGTTATTGTATTGTCATCGAAGATACATAATATGTACCTACACCAAATTTGAGCCCAGTCGGACATCGGGAAGTGGTTCTAATTTAGCTTCCAAGATTCGTGCCGAACACACATACACATACATTGTTCACCGCGGGACTTCTGGGGAGAGGGAAAGCCTTCAAAGGGAAGTTAAATAAAAACTTGTGAAATGGAAATTTTTTAAGTATATTTGAAGCGAAAGTTAGGTAAGGAGGAAAGGCACTGGAAGAAAATATATGGATATTGCTTATATTGATGAATTTGCACATGCCTAAAGCATGTACATATAATCTGTATTTTCCAATTAACTGCCATTTCTTTGTTCGACCGTAAACTCTGGTACGTCTGCGAATACGAATACATTCTCCATATTTGTTTTTCTAAAATATATTCGTTCCGATCGCCAGCTGTTTGTATCATAATAGTCACGTACATTCTTTGGTCGTACAATTAATATGGATAAATAGTTTGTTGTCTATAATCTATTCTATCTATCTATTTACGATTACTTTGTTTGTTTTACGTGACAAATTATGTATTTAGTCAAATAATAACCACTCATTCCGTGATGTTGTTTAACCTCATTTGAGGATTTTGACTGTGGCACGGTGTGGTGATTTATCTATTTATCTTTGTAAAAAAACTGTTATTTGGTAAGCGCATCACTTCAGAATAGGTGTTTGTCTCAAGTAGGTTTTAAAATTTCCATAATAGTAGGAACTTAGGTTCTAAGACTTATAGTTTAGTCCAACTAAAAAAAAACACGCTTTAATAATAATAATATTATTGTACACCAAAATAATTTTAAAGAGTAGGAGCACAGCATAATTGGGTGGCTTATACAATTGGCGGCCTTATCGCATTGAGGCAATCTCTTACAGGCAACCATGGGATGGAGCGAACATAGGAAATCGATTTAAGGGCAGTGTAGTGTACGCTCAGTAGGTATATTATACAAGTTAACAATAAAGATAAAATATCTAACATAATTATAGTGTAAGAATATATAACAATTATATATAGCAATAGACAAATAAATACATAAGCAAATATGCTTTAATATAATAATGCTTTAATGGCAATTCCAAACTACAAAGAGTTCCACTATCCACCTCCTGACTTCAGCATCAGGCTCATACCATCGTTACTAAGCCCAAACTGTTGGACTCGTCAAAACGAATCATATGAGCCCAAACTCGAGGGGCTTACTTGTAACCAGTGAAGAGTACCACTATCCACATTTTGGCTCCATCATCAGATCAACTCCAAGGTGCAAATTGACTTCCAAGATTTGTTTACGTAGTTACAAGTAAAGCTAATAAAAGCGTATTAAAAATAGAAACTGTTTTTTTTTTCATTAGAACTATCAGAATATATTGAAAATCGAACTAAACATAGTTTATCAGGTCAGCTAGTATGTTGATGAGGCGATTCAAGTATTATGGTGGAAAAACACTAAGTATTCTAGGAACAAATAGGAATGAGAATTAACTACACGTGGAAAGATGGCTTTGTAAAACTAAATATACTTTGATTGTTTTACGAGTGCAGGTGCCTATCAAGTTGCGATTGTACAGTCTTGCAATAGGTATATTTAAAAAAATATAAAAAAAAATCGTCATTGTTTCAAACTTTTATCTTTATGGCAACACCGAAAACGAAAGTAAAAATTTAATACCATCCATTAAGTCATGTAATGACATCATTAAATATCGTCATGTGGGCACACAGAGATAGTCTAATTTCCAAGCTCCGAAACGCTTGTGATGTCACTGTTGTTGCGAGTGTTTATAGGCACCGTTAGTCGCTTACCATCACGTCGTGTGTGAATGAGTCTATATGGTCTGAAATAATTAAAAGAATTGGTAGACTTTTGTTTTTCTATTAATTCAAAAGAAGTAAAGACATTTATTCATTAAACACATATTCATGAATTAAAGCAAAAATTAAGATTTTAAAACGAAGCGCTTTCATTTTCCATAGCTCAAGACAAGGTGTTTTCAAACCCACCTTTTCACTTTCACGAAGATAGTAAGACAAATACGCAAATTAATAACACAATATATTTGTCTAACATGGTAATATTGCGGATAACCAAATTCTGTTGTTACAGTCGAGTTGGGACGAGCAGTTTGATGTTATCGTTATCAAAGCGTTCCCTCCCCCGGTTCCTACTAAATAAAGCTTCATTGTCTTTTATGTCAACCCCGGCAACTGCCTATGTCATGCGGCAAAAAGCAATTAAATAAATCAAATAAAGATCGTATCTCTATGGCTTTATCGTATTCTTGTTGGAAAAGATTACTTTTCAGTGTTCCGAAATATACTTGGGAATATTATAAAATCAGATTTCGTTATCGACCAACGTGGGTGTGCCACGTGATGTAGGTATTGTACGACATGGTTTTGTGTTTTTATCATTTCTCCAGTTTTTCTAATGACGTCAGGAGGTAAAATTATAGTATGTAACATATTTTTTACGTGTTAACCACCACATAAAACCTTGTTTTGAACTACAATTGTTTTGAAAAAATAGGGAGGTTCTCAAGTCAACCCGTATTTTTTTTATGAATGATCACACATAATCATCGCACTACCCTGTAAAAAGATTTCAGGGTAGTCCGATTTCGATAATTATTTTTTATCAAATACCCAAATTTCCAAGTTGGTCCTCTTTATATTAGGAAAAACAACAACCTGAAGGATAGAAAAAAATGTTTAAATCCTTACAACAAATAACAATGAACAGTTGAAGTTAGTAATTACATTATATACCTTCTTAGGTAGGTAATAATTAGAGTAAGTTTTGGTAAGTAAGAATTGTAAATATTATAGGTTAATTATGATATTTTAGCCACAAATAAGTCAAAACTTTTCAACAAAAAATTAAACCGACGAAAGAAGAAACCTGAAAAGCGAAAAAAGATACTTCTTTGTGACACCCGGTTAAAACGAAGTTCTTTTCGCCATATATAAATATGTGGATTGAATTCATTGCACCACAATATATTAAATATTGTAAAAAATCGAAATTAAAATTGCGCCATCTGTGAAAGTTAACATAACAATATAGATAATTAGTACAGAACCAACATTAAAGTTACAGTAGCATCTCGCAGAATCCGCAGATGGCGTAAATAAAGTAAATTAACTTGTGGTCAGCATTTTTCTTTGCGCTAACCTTTTTTTCGCGCTAGCTTGGCGGATGAGGATCCGCACGGCGTTTGAAGCTTCGTTCCAATAAACTATATTGAGGGATAGTTTCGCGATATTTGTTGTGTTCTATGAATGAGAGTATAGAACTATAGACACAAAAAAGTATGATCCTTATTATTTTAGTGAAACCCTTGAAAATTCGATTCGGTGACGTGCAAGCTCATGATCAAGATCCGTTATAGTTATAGAAGCGTATCTATCCATTGTAATAAACTCGGCTCCAGGATTCTCTATCTGTGTCACTTAAAGTGTGCAAAGGTACATACTTTATTATTGTGCACTTTCTGTGTAAGGACAAGCATTGATGTGTACCAAGCGTTTTTGCAAGCATTAGCGGTGGTCGTTGCTTCAGAGCAAATTGTTCGACGTGTAGATATGCTTCACACACGGGCATGCCTTTAGCTTACAAACTAGAAATACAGATTTTTAACACTTGAGATACGACAAAATATGCAAACACCTTGGTTGGTCCACTATCTACCTTAGACTATCTATGATAACAGCTATTGTTTTATATATATATATATTTAGTATAAGCTCTGATGATCTGATATTACATATATTTGTAAAATAATTTATTCTTGTATGGTATTTACTAATTAGAAATACAAATGTATGCACGGGCAATACGGGGTGGCGCGTCTCAAACGCGATTCAATTGTTCCACCATAAATTTTCGACAGTTCAGCGGAGGGCTGACGATAATTTTCTGTCCTAATTAAGTGCATACCTGAACGTCTTTACGTTTGTTACCTTATATAATGTGTAAAAGTTCGTATGGGACCTTGAGCACTTCGCAGAGGCAACTTCCATAAGCCAATATTACAAATAGAGATGGAGAATCACCCGGGTTAAAACCCACGATTGGGTAAAAACCCGGGTGATTACCCATCTCTAATTACAATCAATATATAGCTTAGCAAAATGTGAGTAAACAAAATATGACCAAAGCATCATAATTGCTTCAAGAGATAACGTATTCCCTCCCACTTCTAATCTGATGGTAGTAAGTCCAGGCCAGTTAGCTTAATTTGAGGGCATTCATTAATTACTTAATGTGTTATCATAATATCAAACATGACTTTTTAAATAGGGGGCCTGGTAATGTGTGTGACAGGGTTCCCTAGTACAGATACCAGTCTCCCACAAAGGTGAACTTTTATTTTGCAGTATGTATGTTTGTAAGATCTAAGGTACCTTTGTGGCAGAGAAAAATAAACATTATTATTATTCTCTTTATTTACTTAATATACATATAAATTACATTTTTAAATACATTCACTATAAAAAAATAAAAACAAATATATTTAAAAATATAAAAAATAGTGTCCCACCGGTATCGGGTACAGGGACCAAGCTACCGGTGGTTAGGGTTCCAGAGATAGAAACCTCCTCACTATGCGTGCCGTATCAAGGAGGACTGCCTTCTGCATCAGGCTCTTAATCCAGCTGCCTAACGTGAGCCTCTGAAGGTGTTGGTCGAGGCTCTTAGCAATTAACCCATGGGCCGAAATGACTATCGGCACAATGATTGCTGAATCCACATCCCACATGTCGACAATCTCGTGGGCTAGGTACAAGTATTTTATTTCTTTATCTTTTTCGGCTTTTAAGAGATTGTCGTCATGGGGAATGGTGATGTCAATAATCATTGCTCGGCGCTCTAATCGGTCTATCACCACTATATCAGGCTTATTGGCAACAATAGTCCTGTCAGTGATGATAGATCGATCCCAGTACAATGTTGCACGACCATTTTCGAGAACTGGGTCGGGCACATACCTGTAGTACGGTAACTCGACAGCCACAAGATTATATTTAACAGCAAGTTGCTGATGGACTATCCTGGCCACTTGGTTATGTCTATGCAAGTACTCGCCGTTGGCAAGACGAGAACAACCAGAAATTATATGCCTGAGGGTTTCTCCGGGACGATGACACGCCCGACAAATGACAATTGTGCCGTCCTTCAGGATATATCTCCGATAGTTATTCGTCATAACAACTTCATCTGTAATTGCACAGACAAAACCTTCAGTTTCTCCGAAGAGGTCACCGAACCGTAGCCAGGGTACTGATGCTAATAGATCTATATCGGGCCCATTTAAGGCCCGATAAAAACGTCCATGCAACGCCTTGCTCTTCCATATCTCCCTGCGGTCTATAATAGTAAGTACTGCTGGTTTGCGCCAGTTCTCTTTTCCTAGAGCAAGCGGAGTGAGTCCGTTGTCAACTGCCACCACATCCCGATACACATCCAGGTCAACGGAGAGGAAGTAATCTCTAAGGTTGCATACCTCGTGGTTATGGAGGGTCTTGGCATTAAAAAAACCACGACCCCCACATTTCCGCGGGATATACAATCTCATGACCGATGAACGTGGATGGTGCATTCGGTACGCGGTAAGCAGTGTACGAACTCTTCTATCCAGGGCATCTAGTTTAGTCTGAGTCCATCTAAGTATGCCAAAGGAGTAGGTTAGGACTTTTATGACCCAATCATTATAGGCCCGCACCTTATTACCACCTGACAAAAGACTTTTCAATACTTTTTTCAGGCGGCCATAGAAACGTTCCTGTAACGATTGCTTCATAGTCAATTCATTTACACCTAACGCCTGTGTACTACCCCTAGATACTTGTAAGTTTCGTTGGCGGAAAGACTTCTAAGGTGTGTGGAATCTGAGAGTTCCATCCCCTCAGATTCCACAATCCTGCCTCTTTTTACATGCATGACTGCACATTTATCCACACTAAATTCCATCCTGATACATTTACTAAAGGTTTCAGTTACCTCAAGTAATTGTATCAATTGGAAATTGTTGCAGGGAAACAATTTCAAATCATCCATGAAAAGGAGATGGGATATAACCTGTCTTTCTTTCCGTAAACGATAGCCTAGCCCTGAACGCTCCAGTAAAGTGCTAAGAGGATTCAAAGCTAAGCAAAACCACAAGGGACACAAACTGTCACCCTGGAATATACCCCGCCTGATCTTAATATACTCGCCGTAACCCTGAGACCGCCGACATCCTGGATAGTAGAGCACCGTTCTCCATTGCCGCATACATGCCTTCAAGAAAGTGCATAGAGTTGTATCTACCTTGTACAACTCCATCACTCTCAAGAGCCACGTATGCGGTACAGAGTCATAGGCTTTTTTGTAATCTATCCAACATGTCGCCAAATCCTTTCGATTACGACGAACTTGTTGGTTAATGGTAGTGTCAATAATAAGGAGCTCTTTAGTGCCACGGGCCCCACTACTTTGACATCCATTCTGAGAGTAAGCCATAATAGTATTGTTAGTTATATGAAATGTTATCTTCACTCTCAGAATAGACGTAAGTAATTTATAAAGTGTGGGTAAACACGTTATAGGTCTATAATTTTTGGGATCCGTGGCACTACCAGACTTAAAGAGAAGGTGAGTTACGCCTGTGGTCATAAAAGTCGGAAGCGAACCTGATTCTAAGCATGATTGCAATTGAGATGCCAATCGTACGTGTGAGCTACGGAGCCACTTTAACCAAAAGTTATGCAGTCCGTCCGGTCCCGCTGAGTATATCGGTCCACTCGTTTTTTGTACCTTCGTATACGGTTTGCCCATGCATAAACTTTCTGTTTCAAAAAGTCAATGCGCTCTGTGACTCGCGCTGCATAATTACAGGAACTGATATCAGTTCCCGAAAAAGCCCGGTTCACAAAACGCATTACTCTCGGGCGCGTGTTACCCGATCTGAAACAGATAAGCTTGCCAATGAGTGCCCTCGCCTCAGCGATACGACGTTCAATCCTGCACTGCCACGCCGGAGCAGCAAGCTTTGATCGAGTAGCGGTATCATTTTCTGGAAATTTAACACCAGCTACTCGACATGCTGCAACAGCCGCACAGTACAGAATTGAGTGTGTATCACTGAGATCTGTGCTTTCTTCTAAATAAATACCTAATATAGAATCAAGGGCACACACTAGCGCTTTATTTCGTTTATGCATTGGCAAACGCGGTAAACGAGGTCTGTTGTCATAACTCATGGTCCGATATTCTCGAATAGCACCTTCCAAAATGTTCCTTATTTGTTCATTGTACTGAGTACTTACAGATGAAGTACCACTGTCCTCTCCACCCTCAGCTGGGTAAGGTCGTAGCAACCCAGAAATTGATTGTGACACTGTTTGTGAAGGGGGAGAAGTAAGAATGCTATTCTGCAAGTCCAAGCGTAGCCTATCAAGCACGGAGTTATCCAACAAATGACATCGTTGAATAGCCCGTACTTGATCCGATAGCCTTTGTGCCGTAACGTTAACAGCTGGTTCCAGTTCCCGAAACAGAGACAACATACGATTACGATACGCAGTGAGGTTAGTTCCTCCCTCTGTAACCACAAAATATGCTCGCATGACGTTCTCGTTTATCGAGGATGTCCATTTCATGCGATGCACATTACCACCGGTAGCGGGGGCCCTATTCGAAGCCGGTGGGCCTCGGGGTCCCAAGCAGGTCCTTGGCCGGTCTCTCCCCTGCCGACGTGCAGGTGTTGGCGACGTCGGCGGGGAGAAAAACTCGTCACTTGATGTTGAGCTCGACGCATCCACAGCGGCCGGTATGCTTGATGCCGTTTCCGGGGGCCGGGCGGCGGAGCTGAGCGACGAGTCCGGGGATGTTAAGGGTGCAGTCCTTGCTCTGGATCTTGTTAACATTATTATTATTATTATTCAGGGGATTCAAGTATTTTTTAATAACATGTGTAGAGGATTTTGTTTGTTTTACCTGTGTCACAACTTATAGTCGCAACAACCTGGTTCTTTCATAAAACATACACAAATAAGTGTATATTTACATAAAATTGCTTCTTTTTTTTCACATTACGAAAATTGTACGAGTGGAAATAGATTAGCAAGCTCGTTTTCAATATATTAAAATATTAAGTTATACTTTGTACTATCTCAAGTGTTACCAATATCAGTATACACCTTGAAGATACGGGACTCTAGGTGTGCCAGTTGTAATAAGTATTGTCAATATTACGCAGGATATGTTAGCAGTTCTATGTTGAATAAATAAAATCGCTACGTACACTCCACTTCTATACACACAAATGCTGGAGACCATGTTATAATATTTTTAACAACAAACACACGCCACCCTCACCTCGAGGGGGAGGGGGGGGGTCCAACATAAGGTCAAACAAATGCCAGGAGATGATGTAATGATGTATGTTGGTAAGTCGTTGGTTTCGTGTCTGCCTTACACCTTCATCACCATTTTAACTTTTTATAGGTCGCGTAAAAGAAGGTATATCTCAAAATATCCTTAAACGGTTTTTTGAACTTTCTAAGCTGGTCCGACCGGTTTTAGTACTTAAGAAAATTGATGGCGCATTTTGCAATTAAGGCTAAAAAAAATAAATGATCGTTAATAAATTAAAAAGTTTAAAACCAAACTCGCTGTCATTTATAGCACTTTTTAATATCATCACAAGCTATAATTTCAGAAAGTTTCAGACTTCTACATACGTTTCTTTCAAAGTTATTAAATGTTAAAAAAAGGGGGCTCTTTTTTAACTGTGACCTTCATTTGCTGTTAAACAAAAGCACTTTGCTACTTTGAACAGGTCTCATTTTGTAGATAATTTAATGGAGAACAAAAAAGCGTTGGACACATATGATGAAAAACGTACTGGAAACAAGATATCACATGAAATGTAAAAAAAAGTATTTTTTTTTCATTAAATTGTTAAAAAAAATGACGCCCCACGTGTCCAGACTGCGGGTATCGAAATTCTTAATCAACGCATTTTTTTACTATTTATCCAAAAAATAAAAATATGTGGTAATCGAAATGTCTATTTTTGATAATAAAACAGCTGGTTGACTGGGGCCTATCATCAAAGCGAATATTTTTAAGATAAAACAAAAACATATCACATTCATTTCATTTAAGTTCTTATTACTATTCCAATTACACTTTACAAAAAATGATTACTGTTGTTATCAAAGTATGCTAACATATCCTGTAATTTATTCTCTATCAGTCTATGTATTTCGGTAGTTCGTAACTTTATCATAGTTGTATAGATGTCCACTTAGCATTTTTATACACTTGTATATTTTATTTAAGTGTCTTGATTGGGCTCTTTTATGATTTTTCACGGTAACGGCATGCCACGATATTTTTAATTGTCACGATTTAATAAGAAGTAAAGTGTAGGGATTCTATGTAAAAACGTAGACGAATTTTAATGTTTCTTTAACGATAAATAATCATCTACAGTGTAAGGGCTTCAACAAATAACTGCGGTGCGATATTCTACGAAGCCCGAAACACATTTTCAATGTCGCACCAAAGTTACATGGGAGCCCTAATGAATTGTACCGTGTCGTGCCCTGACGTGAGAAATCACCAAAACGCCCATTGTATTTGATATTTAAATCAGTACAAACATCAACTGGACCCCCTTTTTTTATTCTGTGTATATTTTAATTTAATATTCCAATTATTTCACAAGGTGGGATTACAAAGGCTTTTCGGCTTCAATCTTTTTACGTGACTAGAAATATCATTATAATAATCTATTTTTAGGTAAATAATATTGTGATACCATTTGAATTACAGAAATATCGCTGTGTACAGATTACAGTATATAACAAGGCTTTTAATGAATGTTAATAGTTGACAAAAACCACACACCGTCTCCGACGTCATATTCATATCCGTCAGAGACGGTATACACGCAACGTGGTGATTAATCCAAAGCTTGAGCCAAACTAACTCCACTGACTGGACGAATTTACAGGCGACGAACCCGCTTGCTTCGCTGGGTAATTTTTTTCTGTGTCTTTCTACGAGTAATCGTACACCATGTTCGCCGCACCGAAATCCAGAAAGATTTCGAGCCCGTCTGTCCTTTAGTTGTTTATCTGCTGTAGCCTCTGCTAATCAGTTTAAACGTGGAGAAACAGAAAGGCCCAAAACAAGAGCAACTTCCGCGCCTCCTTCGCTAGCAGCAGCGGCAGCAGCACCATTTCTCCTAAGAAAAGAGACCTATTTTCGTTGCCTTAACAATCGTTTCCCAACTCAGCGATCCACGTAGAATATCCTGTGTGCGTGACTACATTCGTTCTGTACAAGTCTATTGAAGAGTAAGATTTGTGAATAAAATTACCAATTCTGTCAAAACAACAGACTGATGTAGAACGAGCATTCAATCCCTGAGCATTAAATGCCTTTTAAAATGATATGATTATGATTTAACAGATTTCGTTTTTATCTTCGCTACATAGGTTAAGGTTGTATCACACTTTACCGCGCCAATGACATATCTGTTTCTACAGTAACGACAGATTCCACCTTATATACAACTTTATGTAATCCAAAGCCGATATAGCCAATGTAATTTCAAACCTTGTTCACTTTATTTTACTTAGTATTCGCTTTTGTATTAGTAATCATTTCGTTAATTAGTACAATTCGTAGGAATTCTGTGGATTCCTCGAAGGGAGAGATTAGACTAATGAGTTATCTATAAATAAATAGTACAATCATTCATTTCTCAACCTGAGATAAGGGCGAAAGAACTCACAGAAGACTACTAAAACTATGAGTTTACTATGATTTCGGTCCTCTCAGATTGAAAAATTATCGTGGTCTGCTAATTATGCAAAAGCGAATCTTATGCATGTGGTTAAATTGGGGGGGGGCGTGCGCAGCGGCGGCGCATCCGCACCGACGACCGACCGCGAGGTGAATGAGTACGCGAGCTACTGCGCCCGCATCCACGATGAGGAGATCTACCACGACCTGTGCGCGGTCAAGACGGCCCACGAACTGCCCGCCGCTGTCCATACGCCTGCTTTACATACAGTACGCCAGGGTTTTTTTTATTTAGTTTTTTTATTGGGCAATGGTGGCATGGTATAATGACAATTGGTGGTATATCTTAACGTTTTTCTTCTTTAAATAGCACGTACCACTCTTTATTGCTAGAGATCAATAGTATAGTCTACATCGAGGGTCCGTATACATATAAAACTGCATGAATTCAGCACGGCTGCACCTTTTTTCTTCCTTAAAGCTGGTTTCAATTACTATCAAAAAGGAATAGTTTAAAATAGACGGTCATCCCCATGTTGGCTGTGGTCTTTCCATGAATGTCAAAAGCTAATTTAACAAGTTTAATCCTGACTAAGTAATAACATTATAAAGGCGAAAGTGAGATTGTGGTTTTATTTGTTTTTTCGTTACGCCTTAACTAATCAACCGATCATCATGGTTACTGAGTTATACCCGAGTTTATTGATAAAATATACATTAACGCGAAGGAAGCGGCAACAACTCGTGTGAAATATTGGACTTTAAAATGTAGTACTATGTTTTATATTCACACAAAACTGTACCAAATGCAGATATATTAAATTCCAACCAAACAAGTAAAAGTTTAGCGAATCGTTTTGCACGTTCATTGAATTATTCATTCCGCCATCATCACGGTGTTTATACAACACGCCTATTAGTTTTGCTAACACTATTTTTTTAACGCCTGCCTCTGTAGCGCTCCGTTCCTCGTGATAAAAATAAGTGGATATCTCACAGTAAGTGTGTAATAGTTATAAATAAATTATGGTAGGTGAATAAATTGGGCCGAAAGTGTTCTTGGTGTTTCTCCGAAATTTTCATAATAATTATTTTGTAGGCCTATACCTACATATAAATACCAATTCTGTCAATCAGCTGTCAGTCAATATCAGGTTATACTCTTAAGCTGATATTGACTGAACGGCTGACAGACCGAAGCAAATATATGTTTGGCAAATTGCCGTTTTTAAAGAAGTAATTTGATTGAAGTAGTTACCTAGCCGTCGACTTGTTAATATCGAATGGATGTCGATCTTCATTGCTTTTATAGTCAATGAAACGGAGTGCCACAGATATATGAAATGTTAATAAGTTTGCACATTGTAGAACTAGAGACATGAAAGGTTCACATGTGCTTACGCCACTGCACTGCGGGCCTTATTAATAGCGTGTAGAGGTAAATAAAAATGCATGACGCTTATAGACCTGTTTGAGCCTTGAAGAATGTTTTGAAGAATAAAAACTCTTTACATTTTGACAGCTAGCAACATCGTCACACAGCTTAGAGAAAAGGGACTACGTAATAAGGGAACTGGTGGATACAGAAAATAACTATGTCGACGTATTAAGCAAAATTGTCAAGTATTTCTTGAGGCCACTAACTCTGTATCTCAAACCTCAGGACGCTCAAGTTGTGTTCTTCGGTATCAAGGTGAGACTATACTGTATATCAGAAAATTATTATGTATAAATCCAACGCCTTCATCCTTTAATAGGCTAGTAGCCTCTTTTAATTTCACACTTGAGATATTCATAAATTTCTATTTTTTTTGAATATGCTTGGTAATTAACCAAAGATACCATAACAGGTTATTTACCATAGAATTGATATGTATTTAAGTTGTATAAGTCACCGAGTTTCGACTTTCCAAATTGAGACATAATATTAGTTCGGAAAATCGTATTGTGAGAAATAATTGTCCCGACTTCCGAGGTTGTTTATGTTTATTATTTCAAGATAATCATTTTATCGTAAAAATGTTAGATGTCAATTGTTGTAAATATTTTATTGACAGATATTGATAAAAGTAAAGTCTTATATAATATTTTAAAAAGCACCCCACGCTTTTTTACGATAAAATGATTATTTTCTTAATTACTCAATTTTTTTTTACTTCAAACGGCATTCAAAAACGTGTTTTTTAAACTATTATTTATTTTCTACCTTTTAGTTCAGCTAGATACAAAAGCCTGTTTTTTAGTTTTTTAACTATTATTTATTTTTGCTTTTTTAGTCCTTGCTCCTTGCTCCTTGATAAGAGTGAGCGAATGAGTGAGTGTCAGTGTGTGTGTAAGGGTGTGTGTGATTGTTTGTTTGTGTGTGTGAGCGTGCGTGCTAATGCGTAGAGATAAATAAATAGTTGTCTGATACGAGATCAACCAATAATGATTCAGTACAGGAGTAGTCCTGGTTTAGTAGCCATTGTGTAAGTTTGAGCTTTACATTGTGTCTATTGAGGTCTAAAAATACGAGATTGTATTAAAAATATATATAAGACGGTTCGCACTCTCCGGCAACAGCCAGTTCCGAGTTACAGGTGTGCGACCCTGACCTGCTCGAGCTATTGCTTACTCTCCCTAACCACCCAGGACAAATAAGTGTATGATGAGCACGATAATTTGTTCTGTGTCTGGGTGTAGTAATTTATCTATAATATGTATGTATTTAGAAATATATAAGTATGTTTATCAGCAGTCTGGTTACCATAGTACAGGCCCTGCCTAGTTCAGGATCAGACGGCCGTGTGTGGGAAGTTTTTATTATTATAAGCCATATCCCTTTCCTTCCATTACCTTCCCTTCCTGCTTACAATTCCCTTTCAATACATTCCCAATTTTCCCATCTTTAATTCCCAAAGTGCCCGGTTGATGGCTATAGGCTTGGCACCTGCATTACTAATTTAAACCAGGAATATTTATTATTTAAACCAGGAACTACATGAAATCCACTCGGGTTTACTACGGCAGCTAAAACTGGCTACAGATGCGTGCGTGCCCGGCAGTGGAGCGCCGCGACTCGCCGACGTGTTCCTAGCGTGGCGGGAGCGGTTACTACTGTACGGAGACTACTGCTCAAACCTCACCAATGCTCAGGAAACTTTGAAGATGTTAGACGCAAAAGACCCCATCTTCAATAAACAGCTAGCGGTAGGTACTTAAACAAAATATAGTTAGTACTTAATTACTGTTTCTGCTTGAAAATGGCCAAAATCTTCTCATAAAATATCTAATAGGTACGTACGTACTTTAACATTAACGTGACTTGACTTTCTAATTATCATTTAAATTATACGTAGATATTATTTTTATTAGGTTATCTTACTTGCACTACACTCGTAGAAAATAGGACAAAATGTAAAAAACAAACATTGTTATTTTATATTTATAGTTTAAAGTATATTGTGTTGTCATAGTTCCTTCATATTCTGCACAACTATAAATAAAAATGAAATGTTCATTCGTAAGCAATAAGATTAAGATAAGATAAAAAAAGATTATTCGATTACTTTTTTAAAAAGCGGTAGGAGTTATATTTGTTTCACCCGCGTAAGTCCCGATGCCTGAATATCGGTATAAAAAGTAGCCTATGTGTTAAACCAGGTCTCCAGCTTTCTACATACCAAGTCATCGCAATCAGTTCAGAAGTTTTTGCGTGAAAGAGTAACAAATATCCATACATCCTCACAAACTTTCACGTTTATAATATTAGTAGGATATTCAGTAACCTCTGTACGAATTTTAATTGAATTTGTAAGAAATATATGTACCTTGTTTTCTGTATATTACATATGATATGATAGAAACGTCCGCACCGCGGCCGAATGAAGTTTAATAGAAAATTGGAAAAATAGTTTTAGTTAACATAATCCACGTATAAATTACTAAAATCATACTATAATTGAAGTATTTTATACGATAATACGTTTTGTGTTAAGGTTCAATTTACCTTGTTCGCAGAAATGTCAGAAAGAACACAGCGATGGTCGAATACAACTGCGAGACATCCTGTCAGTACCGATGCAAAGGATCCTCAAATACCACCTGCTTCTGGATAAACTGGTGCATGAAACACAACCGGTAAACACTTTAATTTTCTTTTTCCATTACCGAATGAAAGTGAATTCCAATAAGTCCTTCACCTCCTCAGGCGTTCACTCTAGACAGAGTGGTCGTGGTTTCGGGATGATGGTCTGGTTTGTATAATGCATCCCTCGCGATGCGTCTCCATTTGTTGCGGTCTTCAGCGTTACGGGAACATTGGACTACGGGGGTTTGTGTTGCAGCTTTTATCATGTCTGTCCAGCGCGTAGGTGATCGACCACGTGACCGCTTCTATTCGAATTGTCCTTGGAGTACTTTGCTACTACTGGCTAACTCGAATATGATGAACGTATGTCTACAAAATGCGAACTAAAATAAAAATATTTTTAAAGAATTGCCAATCTGGTTAGGGCCCTTCTAAAATAACACATAAATTAATTTCTTATAATAATAATAACTTGTCACATCTCACACACGGCTGTCTGTTCCCAAACTAGACAAACCTGTACTATGGTAACCAGACTGCTGATAAACATACTTATGTTTTTTAAATGCACACATATTATAAATAAATTACACACAGACACAGAATAAATTATGATGCTCATCACACAATTATTTGTCCTGGGTAGGAATCGAACCCACGACATCTGGCTTAGCAGTCAGGATCACTAACCACTAAACCAACAGGCGAGGCTGTTCATTCCGGTGTGTTTCTTATGCTCTCGTTTGATATGTATGTGATGAATATGTTACAGTAAATTCAACCTGCGACATGGTTAGAAATCCTTAAACTATTGAAAGGGAGCCCGCAACTCCTTCATAAACTTGTTTTCTATTGTTTGGTTTTCTATTATATTATTAATTGATGTAATATTTTTCGACAGAATCATGAAGAGTTCCGAGGCCTGGAGCGTGCTAAAGAGGCGATGGTGGACGTGGCACAGTACATCAACGAAGTCAAGCGAGACAGCGAGGTTCTGACGCTACTCGCTAAAGTTCAGGTATAGTATTATCTATTATTTGACCAAACTCTAGTTTTGTGTGTAAATTAAAAGTCCCTCTTTACAAACTTATTTTACAGCTTACCCTGAAAGCTTAATACAATTTAATAATACTTTTAAGTACTTCAAAAAGACTTTTGGTACTTCAAGTATATATGGTTTAATATTTCATAAAAAAATTTTGGATTTGAAATTTAAATTTTATTCAAAATTATTAAATCGTATTAAGCTTTCATATATGGTATATATATATATAGTTAAAGATATTTAAAAATAGCTTTTTTAGGCTATAATAATTTTAATCAATCAGAAATTTGGGGTCACAAGTACCATTATACAACCATATTCACGTCTTTGTATCTATAAAGACCCCAGTTCATTTGTGGTATAGTAAATACGTCCACTAGAGTCTAGTGGACCAGAAGAATTCCTATCGTTCCTAGATAAGCTTATATTCAGGTACTAGTTGCGCCCCGCGGTTTCACCCGCGTAAGTCCCGATGCCGAAGGAATATCGGAATAAAAAGTAGCCTATGTGTTAATTCAGATCTCCAGCTATCTACATACCAAGTTTTATCGCAATGGGTTCAGTAGTTTTTGCGTGAAAGAGTTACAAACATCCATACATCCATACATCCACACATCTATACATCCTTACATCCTTACAAACTTTCACGTTTATAATGTTAGTAGGATTATGACAATGCTGTTTTAATTTAAAGTTCTCATTTGTTTGTCATGTTTGTTGTAGGAGAGTATAATAGACTGGGATGCCGGAGTGCTGGGCGCGGGCGGCGCGGGGCTCGCGGCCTACGGGCGCCTGCTGCTCGACGGCGAGCTCAAGGTCAAAGCGCATGAAGACCAGAAGCTGAGGCTACGATACGTCTTCGTTTTCGACAAACTTATGCTGTTGTGCAAAGTCAAGGTAATTCCATATTAAGCTCCAATATATTATAAGATTTATTTTTTTGCTTTTTGCTCGATTCTATGTCGATCTTAAATAATATACCAGTCAAATGGTGAAGGATTTTTTTAAATAGGTGTAGTTTCAACTGTTTCTGTAATATTAGTAGATAGATTTTGTAATGGATCAAAAGACATGTTGGTTTCTACGTATATTCACGGGAATTAACGCAATCACGAAGTAGGTATTACATACCTCTGACCAGGTTGCACTGGCCGTTGTCATAGGCTGACTGCTGATTCGTGATCGCGTTAATTTTCGTAGATATACATAATTGTTAGTGATGTGCTGGATCGTTATTATTAGTGTCTATATCCGCGTATACGGACACGGACCTCTAGTTTTTTTCTCAGTTGATGCCGATAGGCGTGTCACGACACGTTCCATCTTCCACTGAGTGTGTTTTTTTAAAGTGAAAACTTCTTTAGGCACTTTTGGTATAGGGAAAAAGCACCGAACTCACGTGACCGTCACGCTCAGATATATATATACAGATGTATGTGTGTTTTCACTTCTGACGTGCAGTCCTACGACTGACAGTTTGTTTTTAAATTATTTTAATACATATATAACAAGATTTAGGGTTTGATCTCGTTATAAAGACAGTCAAATATTACTTTATAACTGACAATAATATTAGTAACTCACTAAATCCGATATTTAATTTTTAAATCTAGGAAAATAAATTCAGAATATCATAAACGTAATCAAAATAATATAACGTAAAAGTTCCTTTGACGATCGGCCAAAATGTAACGGATACGGATATCCGGCACATCACTAACAATTATATTATGGAACGCGAAAGTTTAAAAGATAGTATACAGTTGTTTTTTTTAAAGCACTATTGTAGTAGTGCGACCAGCCTAAGACAGAGACAGAGCTAAGTAAGAGCTGTGAGTGTGGCAGGACAACCAGTACTCGTGCCGCGTGGGCGTGCGCCTGGCGGAGTACCGCGTGGAGGAGGGCTGCGGGCGGCGCGCGCTGCGCAGCGACGGCCGCTGGACGGCTCACTTCTACCTCGTGCGCCGCACCAAGGACGCCACCTTCACGCTCTACGCCAAGTCCGACGACGCCAAGCGCAAGTGGGTCAAGGCCATCCGGGACGCCATGTGAGTACCCACTCTAAATACCTCACCTCAAATACCAAATACTAAAATCATAGGGACTCGAAGATCGGATCGATAGCATGCTAATTGTTGCTATATATCTCCAATTTTTTTTCAATAAAATTTACTTACAGCGTGAAGTTTCATTTAATATCATCTTAATTCCCAAAATAATGAGGATTACACAGTAGTTACCGAGTTATATAAAAACCAATCAAAATGCACCTTTTTTGTTTAAAAGATAACTCACGCAATGGGAATAATTCTAGTGTCGAGAGGAATTTACAAATATACAAGCGACGAGTACAAAAACAGCCAGACTGCGGCCAATTATTTGTGGATCATAAATTTTTCCGTGTCGAAATCGAACCCTCGACATAGTGACATAGGCGGCATAGTGGCCGTGACCGTGCAGTCAAAATGTTGCCAGTGGCTTTGATTTTGTTTTCTATATGAAAGGTACCCTACATCCTTTTCTATTCCCTAACATAGTGTATGCAACTCAAAAGGTTTTTTAATTTATGTAAATTAAATTTGAAATGCGTTTTAATAAATATAAACTGATACTTCTCCTGGTTACTCACAAAATATCCCCCTCAAAATCTATACCCAAAAGTTTGTAGGGACATGATGCTAACGTAGTAATTTGTATTCGAAGGCCCGACGCATCAGGTGTCTCCCCGCAAGCTACGAGTTATGTATATGAAACATAATTATATACTCGTACCTATAGTATATTGTAGTGTTCAGACCGCCTTTGAACTTGTTAGAAACTGGCTACTAACATAATGTGTAAGTCGCACAGGCTCTAAACAATAAGTTTGTATAAAGAATAGGACAAACCAAATTTAGCAGCGAACTCTCGTCGTGGCCTTCAGAGAGAGAGTCACGCCACTGCTATCAAGAAGTGATGAATATATTGTTAAACCGGGGGCGCCATCTATTATCGAGTAGAGGAAGTCATAAAAAGGTAATTCGGGAAATATCACGATCTCTCGGCTATATAAGACGCATGCATTGCGGTACCTATGAAAAGAGTTTTAGTTGAGCGATAGTGTGAGAAACAACGAATAATACGAGTAATCTATTAGAAATATAAGTGTGAAGTACAATTGATTATTTAAATAGTGAGAATTAATTGTAATTGTGTTAATTGCGAATTATTGAAATAAATTGTGTCTATTTTGGGAATAAATTGGTGTAGCTTTCTAATTCCGAACCTCAGCTCGTAACAATATGATAAAGTTATTGTAGTCGATAGAAAGTGGAATATAATACGAATTATTTACAGCTCTGTTTAATATCCAACTTCCTGTCAACACACCGCTTTCCTCGAAGTAATATTCTCCTAGCCAAGCGAGTGTTATAATATAATTATATTTTATCATGTCTGTCTCCACTAGTGACAATCTGGAGCCACCTGGTTGCCGGAGTACGAACCACAAGTTTGTCCTACACACATTCAAAAAGCCCGCCACGTGCCATCATTGCTCAAAATTCCTCAAAGGTCGTCTATTTCAGGTACACATTTATAATATTCAACCAAATATATTTTAAGACTACTCTTTTACGAATTACGGTTGAGGCTGGCAGGAGTTCTTTATCAAGGAGTGAAGGACATGTCGCGTCAGTGTTAGTATAGCCACAAACTAAAATATATTATACTGAAATAGACTTGCAACTCGTTTTGTGTACGTCAGCGCTTCTGAACGCAAAGCAAGGGAACTTTAGTTCCCTACTTCACCTATAGAGGCGCTGCTTACACGTGTAAAAATGTATTATTAATGATAATTATGAGAACAGAAAAATATCACAAACGTCTAATTTAATTAGTTTATTAATAACATATTTTTTTATTATTTCATTTACAAGACTTTATTAATAATGTTTTCAAGCATATAGGAAGTGTCACTGTCACCACATACTTTTTTATAAAATTTAGAACAGCTTTTGACTGTGAGAACATTGTTCACTTCATAACGCGAAATACTCTACTATTACAATAAATCATAACACCTTTATTACAAACAACGAATAATGTAAAATTGAAAATTATTTATTAAATAACAAAGCGGCGATTTTTTTATCTGACATTTGACATTTAGACAGCGTTGCCAGCATGTTATACTGGTTAACTACTTTATTGTCTCGAGTAATAATTTATTTTATTTCGAAACAATGATTTATTATTTTAGATATGAATGAATAAAAGTTATAACTTTTTTACTTAATATTAATCAAGGCTTTATTAAAAACAACAAACCTGGTGAAATAAATGTACAAACTTGACAAGTTATATAAAATGCCTTAAATGTGTGACGGTAAAAATGGTAACCTAGAATAACAGTTTTATGTATCAGGTGAAGATGGTTCTTTTAAAACAATAAAATGGGTTCCCGAATTGCCAGATGAGTATAGCGCCTGACACTGACAGCTACAGGAGTGAGTGCAAGCGTATATAGTAACATAATATTGTAATTTTACTTCAATATCTTCGCCATATAATACAGTCTTTTTATTATAAAACTTGTGGTAACAACCATGATTATTTTTGATTATTATTATCTATTTTGAAACACTAATATTAAAACAACATTTGTTTACAATTATACATCAGACTCTAATAATATCTCATGTTCATTTTACTTTTCAAATTAGTGGTGCTGCGGCCTTATTTAAATACCGTAACAAACAAACGAAAAAACTAACTTTCGCATTTAGTATTATTATATAAATAGGCAAGACAAAACAGTTAAGAACCACGTGTGTCAACCGATTTTCTTTATATAATATTATCTACGTATTAACGGGAATTAACGCGATCACGAAAAGGTATTACATACCTCTGAATTGCCTGACGTTTCGACCAGGTTGCACTGGCCGTGGTCACAGGCTGACTCATTTTTCAGAGGTATGTAATACCTTTTCGTGATCGCGTTAATTGCCGTTAATACGTAGATAATATTATATCATGGAACGCGAAAGTTTAAAAACGATTTTCTTTATTTTTGTTTTGTTTAGTAGCTATTGATAAGTTTTAGTGATATCAATAAATTGGATTAGAACATTTTTTCTTCTATTTTAATTATGTGGCAACGTGTACAAAAAGGAGGTAAAAATACCTGGAAATTCAAACGGTCATTACTCGTAAACTGATAGTTTGTTTTCAAACATTCTTATTGTAACTCCATGCTAGAGTCTTGCCCTTTCAGTGATATAAGTAAGTGTTCCTTTTCTAAATACATCCTGTATAATATGTTGACCTGTCATGTACTGGTCTACGTAATGATAGTTCAAGTTATACTACTCAATGAAATAAAACAAAATATTCAAAACTTTATGAATGATGGTCGAATACCGACCAACAGGCGATCTCTAGTAATATTGATTGGGAGGAATGAAAATGTTCGTACAGGGCTACCTGTGCTCGGTGTGCAACGCGTGCGCCCACAAGGAGTGCATCGCGCTGTCGGGGCGATGCGGGGGCGGCCTGGCGCCCGCGCCGCCGCTGCCGCCGCACCACCACCAGCCCGACCAGGCGCTGCACTACTACATGTGGTGAGTCACTCACCAGCTCACCTGATACCTGCCACTCACTTGACAAATCCGGACATTCTATTACACACCAACAACTACCATCAATTTATTAATATCTTTCTAGTCCACCCTGAAGTTACCTAAAAGAGAATGTTTTAATTCTCTTTTAGGCGACTTCACCCTCTGTACATTATCGATGCTACAGATTTCATATCAAACAGAGGCGTGCCTAGCGTGGATGGCACCCGGCGCAGAAAAAAGGGTGTCTATTCCAAGAATTAACTTACTCCTGATGAACCCGTAAGCTACGTACGTCAGTGTACAAATAAACATATCTATCTTGCAATGTGATCCACCAGGTACGTGGGCGAGATGGGTCGCGAGACGGCTACGGCGCGACTGGAGCGTCGCGTGGACGGCACGTTCCTGCTGCGCGTGAGGCCTCACCCCCAGCAGACACCCAACCACGCTCCCAACGACACCAACTACGCGCTATCACTTAAGTACCTATACAATCTTATAATTCCATATAAGTATATCGGAGTATCATTACATTCATTCGGCACTCATTGTGGAATTTCGCAGTATAATAGGTCACACAGCACAGTTCCTACCCGACTAGCAAAATGGTCTTGACCATATACTGCAACTATTTTATAATATATATAAATCTCGTGTCACAATGTTTGTCCTCAATGGACTCCTAAACCACTTAACCGATTATAATAAAATTCGCACACCATGTGCAGTTCGATCCAACTTGAGAGATAGGATAGTTTAAATCTCGAAATAAAATATGGCGGTACGAAGTTCGCCGGGTCAGCTAGTAATTCTATAGATCTTAAATATGTCTCTTTTATCAATGCTATCTTACTTGTAAGCGCACTTTACAATGCCTTAATAAGATTAAAAGCAATGATCTTGTAAAAAATGTTTACATGACTTAATTAAATGACTTTACAAGATCACACCAAGAAATCTACTTATATCAGCACTCGATATGACTTGTACTCTGGCCTAAATACTCAAGCGTTAATAAAACTGTAACTAAGACTAGTGCTATTATATCTTACGATCTCTATTGGTTTTGAAAATGCTAAGATGAATGCAAACTTTGCTGGAACGCCTATAAGCTAAGAACAGTTGACTGTTAAAGGAGCTTTGATTTTGATAAAAAGATTCATGTGGTATAAGCTCCTTAATTAATCTTATTTAAAAAATTTATAAGACTTTTTTTGGGTCACTATGTGCAGCTAGTAAAGCGGTATCAGCAATGGTTGCAGTAGTTAAAAAATCAGGTGTCGGCAGATCTGCAGTGAACAGTAAGTAGAATATGGGTCCCAGTACGCTACTCTGTGGTACTACTGCTTTTATGGGACAAAGGTGAGACAGTGCTTCCCCATTCTGTACTATGAAATGGCGCTGCTGTAGAAATGATTTTAGTATTCCCTACAGTTGATCTGGTCGTTTAAAAAGCAATCCTTCGTGCCACACGCGGTCAAACGTTTGAGATATGTCCAAGAATGCACTGGTACAGTAAGCTTTTGCCTCCAGTGATTCCATGACCTTTTTTGTTAGTCTGTGCACTTGGTCGATGGTGGCATGTTTACTGTGGAACCCAAACTGATGGTCAGGAATTAATTATTTTTCTTTAAGTAAAGGTAGGATTGGTTGCAGCAGTAGAGATTCGTATATCTTGGATGAAATAGGCAGCAGGCTTATGGGTCTATAAGATTTTGCTTCTTCAGGTTGTTTGGCTGGTTTCAGTAGCATTACAATTTGTGCGACCTTCCACTCCAGTGGAAAGAACTGCAGTCTGGTCATGGCGTTAAATAGTCACGTAAGGAAGATTCAGGTAGTTCTTGTAATATACGGTTCGTTATAAGGTCGTATCCTGGTGACTTTTTTGGGTTTAATTTTTTTATAATTCGGGCAATTTCTGTCTTAGTGTGTGATGATGACTATTAGTGTTCGTAATAATAATAAAGTAATATTACTAAAATATTAATCTCTATTAAGTTCAGTCTTCCTAGTGTTCATGCATGACGTTAGTAAATATTACATTAAATAATTATTTTTGGTACAATGATTTTAAATTGTAGCAAACAAATAGTGTTACTTGTATCGTTTGCCAATCGACTCTTCTTAAACGGTTACAAATATAGCCAGCTATTAAAAAGCTTTCAGCTTCTATTCTAATGTCGAGTAAGGTTCGGCACGTGCAGGGTGCGGTAGTGACTGCACAAGTAACAATGCCCTAATCCTTCCAAAAGTTGGAGTCGTGTCTTTTTTTCGGATCCGATGATCCAAAAGCGCCTTGCTGACTTTTATGAGACCACTTTTTGCTAGTTGGTTAAGCTCCTTAAACTCTTGTACCATGTTAAGTGTACATTGCTTTAGTTACCGTACACGTCATTTTGTGTGTCCTTTAACAACGGAACTGTACTCATGACGCAAATGCGACAAGTATTAACCATCCATCTCTATAAAATCGGGTATCTTTTTGCTAAACGTCAACCAAACCTACTGTATAGTTATAGGTACATTTTTGTATGAAATAATAAAGAATGACGTCACATGTTACTTGAAAAAAATATTCGCTTGAGATGAAGTGAAGTTAAGTGGCTTTATCAAAATAATTACATTAAATTTTATATACAAAAAAAAAAAGGGTGTGTGTGTAAAATTCGCAATATCAATAAGTTTTAAAGTTTAGTGCTTTTATCTAAAAAAATATAATATAATAAAAAAAAAATAAAGAAGTGAAACTTCAGAAAAGTAGCCTCGAGAGAATGAGAAATAAAATATAGAAACAACACAAAGAATTTACTAATGTTAAAAAAAAATATTTTAAATAATTTATATAAAAGTTATTGGCCAAATTAACACAGACGTGTTAAATAATTAACATAAATTAATTAACCAACGAATTTCAATACGCAATTTTTTTTTTATTTATTTATTTTATTATTTAATATAAGGCTTACCAACTAAAATACATACTGGGCATTTACATGAAAACATTCATACAAATATATGTATCTGTGTATGATTTTTAATTAAAGGTGAGCACAGCATTACCTATATCTAAAGTGTACATACATGGAAGGTTAACATTTAACTATTAAGTTATATATACTACACAGGAAAATTAAGGCTAGACTAGAGACTAAATTAAAACTATATTATACTAAACAAAATTATACTATACTAGACTAAATATTGTTTTTTTAAATGTCACTATTTTTTCGGAGAAAATGTCTTTGTCTGCTTTATTAAAAATATCATTACATTTTCCGAGGATATAGGATAGAGGTGTGTTGCTCCCATATTTGTTACGACTAGTTTTGATAACAAACGGCTTATAATTTACTAACCTAGCAGATGGTCTGGGTATGTTAATATTTATTTCAGATATTAATGGCGTACAATCTACACCATGATTATATATCTTATGTAGAAACAATAAACCTAGATAGTCTCTTCTCCAATATAATGGTTTCATACTGAAATAATTAAGCCTCTCATTATAATCCTGGACAGTACGCCGAATACCGGATACAATAGATAGCCTCCTCACAAACTTTTTTTGTATGCTTTCAATACGTTGGATATTGTTTTAATATATAGGGTACCACACAATAGAGCATTACTCTATATTACTGCGTACTAAGGCGTAATACAAAGTTTTCAGCGCTTTTATGCATTTGAATTGTCGAGTATTACGATTTATGAATGCTACCATTTTATTATATTTGTTAATCGTGTTGTCTATATGTTTAAAAAACTGCATTTCAGAGTCAATCGTAATACCCAGATCCTTGACCTCATTGACGATCTTTAAAGTCTTGCCTTTCATGGTGTAAGTAGTACCGAACTTTTGTCGTTTTCGTGAAAACTTAATGTGATTGCATTTATTGATATTCAATTCCATAGCATTATCGTCATACCAGTTGCAAAGTCTATCAACATCCTCTTGCAGAAGAGCCTGATCCGATTTAGATTTAACTATTCTAAATAGTTTTAAGTCGTCAGCATACATTTGGAAGCATGAGTTGACAAAACAATATTTCACATCGTCTATAAATGTTGTAAACAATATCGGGCCGAGATGAGATCCCTGGGGAACACCAGACGAAGGCATAAAAATGTTAGATGAGTACCCATTCACAACCACTCTAGCTCTGCGACCTACTAAATATGTTCTTAACCAACTCCAGAGAGATCCGTGAATACTAAATATAGATCCGTGAATACTAAATACGCAAATGCACAAAAAATGACACCACATTGACATTGACACATTTTCTGAAGGCTTGGTAGTACGAAGGCGCAAAGACAAAGATTACAGGAAACACTGATACTTGTATTCTATCTCATTCTCTCGCAGGCTAAATCCTATTTATGAATATGTTTGTCTCTCGTTACTGTCGCTTTTTCGTTTCATCGAATTTCAAATCACAATGATTCTACAGAAGTCTTACTTTAATAATTTTTTACGTAGGAATCTACCAAATTGATTTCGAATTAAATTAAAAATAGAGTAAAATTATTGTTTAAGAATTTGTACTTTGCCTTACTTGAAGATAGTTGATAGTTAATTCGTGTTGTTTCATCATTGTACCACAGAACGGACAACACAGTGAAACACATGCGAGTGTGTCGCAAACCAATCGACCAAACGCAGCACTACTTCCTCTCAGAATCACGGTTCTTCCGTTCCATCGTCGAGCTCATCACCTACTATGAGAAGACGAGCCTCTCAGAGAACTTCGAAGGGTAAGGACGATATAATAAATTTTTCATTTACATAGTTATTTCTGATTATCAGTGGCGACGTGTCGTAGGATCGATACATTTGTGTATGAAGTACTAACGCATGACGTCACGCCTTACTGCTGTCAAATCAATATAATATATCAGACAATAAGGTAGATGAATGTCAAGTCAAATCAGTATCTTTTTATTGAACCTCAAAACGGAAGTTCAAATTCAAATTCAAAATCATTTATTCAATTAAGACACTAAGTGACATTTATGAACGTTAAATTGAAGCTAGAGTTAAAATCATAGATCGGCACAAACAGACGCCACAGCATGTACTGGATTGTCAAGGTAAATTAGGTGAAAAACACCAAAATCTACTGCCTGTTTGTGTCGATCTATAACTTCCAGTTTCCAAAATGCGTAGGGCCTTATGAGAAAAATACTAGCAAAGAAACTCATAGCCACTCTTTTTAAAAGTCAGATCTTCAGGTACAATAGTGTTAGTGTTACACGAGAGGTAAACAGGATGCAAGCTGATGCCACCTGAATTTAATTTTATTGAAATGCTCCAAAAGCTAACGTACTAAAAAATAAAAATCACTCAGTGATACCGTTGGAGGTTTGAACCTATTAAACATAGAAATCATTGAAGGTGCACATCTACCTTCATTCAGTTGCAAAATCTACTGTTAAAAATAATTCGTGACTGGATTAGGCTAGAGTTGCAGTTGATCGAACCAAAATAATAGTATAGGCTAAAGCATCGCTGACTAGGCCGACCAGTAACCCAAGCAGCACCCGTTCACGAGTATGACGCATGGACCAGCCATCATCTCCTTCGCCATATCAGAGGGAAAGAAATGACCCGCCCCATGACGACGCCGCAAGCAATGACATTTTAGTGAGCATGACGAACCATAGTCGAGATACTGATAAAAATCAGTACTCGTCAAATTACCATAATAATCGTCACGCATTACTTTCAACTGACAATGGTTTGTTAATAATTTAGCTTAATTATAAGACAAAGAAGTTTGTGTGTATATACCTAATGACACCTTAAGCCCAAGACTGTTTGTCGTTTAGATAATCGTTGATCGTATAGTAGGATTTCCTAATAAGGTGATTTTTTACCGTTCGCTTGAATTTATCTACAGGAAGGTCGATTACATGTATAGGAATTTTATTATAAAAACGTATACCAAGACTTTCGAACGAGTTGTGTACTTTATGTAAGCGATGATAGGTCCCAACGAGTTTAGACTTGTTTCTTGTATTAATATTGTGTATATCACTGTTTTTCTTATAATTATTAATGTTGTGCCTAACAAACATAATATTTGCAAATAAATACTGTGAACTCGAAGAGAGACTCTAGCACCTAAGTTATATATGGAGCGGATGGCTCGTTTTTGGAGAATAAAAATCGTTTCAACATCAGCCGCCTTGCCCCAAAGTAGTATACCATAGGACATAACGCTGTGAAAGTACTAAAACTAAACTAAACTAAAATAAACTAGCCTAGCTGTGTCCGTATCAGTGAGCTGACGTACCTTCCAAACTGCATAAGCTGCCGAACTAAGCCTACCTGCAAGGCAGTCTATCTGGGCTCCCCATTGTAGTTTACTGTCTAATGTAATTCCTAAGAATACTGTTGAGTCTACAATACTTAACATTTCATTATTTAGAGTTAATTTAGTACCTAGCTGTTTTACATTTGGCATAGTAAATCTCACACACTTTGTTTTATTTGAATTTAGTAGGAGATTGTTAGTTGAAAACCAATATAATACATCATTTAGTGCCCTATTCACATCGTCAAAAACTGTTTTCTTACGATCGACTTTAAAAATAAGTGACGTATCATCAGCAAATAGAACTATATCACCGAGATCTTTTAAATAATAAGGTAAATCGTTTATATATATGCGAAAAAGTAGAGGACCTAATATAGAGCCCTGAGGAACGCCCATAGTAACCGGTAATCCAGAAGACCTCGCACCATTGACATCTACATGTTGAATTCTATCCTTCAAGTAGGAAACAATTAGTTCCAAAGCAATACCGTTAACACCATAATGTTTAAGTTTAAGAAATAGCGTGTTATGTTCTACACAGTCAAAAGCTTTTGAGAGATCGCAAAATACACCTATCGCATCTTGCGAATTCTCCCATGCATTAAATATATGTCTCAAAAGAGTTGCACCAGCATCAATTGTTGAACGACCCTTTGTAAAGCCAAATTGTTCTTTGTGAAATAGATTATTTAGATTAAAATGGTTTTCTAGTTATTGCAAAATAACTTTTTCAAAAATTTTACTAATAACCGGCAACATTGAGATTGGCCTAAAGTTACTTGGTTCAGTTGTACAACCCTTCTTGAATAAAGGTATTACTTTACTATACTTCATCAGGTTAGGAACAACACCAGAATCAACACATCGATTGAATGTTATAGCTAGAAATGGTGCTATATCAATTATAATAGTTTCTATTAATTTAACAGAAATTCCCCATAAATCCCCTGAATTCTTAGAATTAAGAGACTTAAACGTTTTTATAATGTCTGTGGGGTTTATGAATTCAAATTCAAATAAATTCTTACATTCGTTTACATTGGCCCTTAACAACAATTCAGACCTTGACGCACAAGAATTCAAGGTACTGGTTGTACTAATTGTTATATTTGTGAAAAAGGTATTAAAAGATTCAGCTATGTCTAAGTTGTTTGTTATAAACCTATTATTAATATTTAATTTTAAATCATTATCTCGAGGTTTATTACGTCCAGTTTCATTATTAATAATGTTCCATGTAGCTGTTATTTTATTATTTGAAGACTTAATCTTATTACTTATGTATAAAGACTTTGCCATAGTACATGTTATCCTAAAAATCTTTGAGTAATTTTTGACATATTCATGAAATTTTGGGTCAAAATTACTTTGTTTCATAGCATATAAATCATACAGCTTTTCTCTACTTTTGTATATTCCTGTTGTCGCTTGAAGATGCTTGTCGTTGTTGAAGATTCGGTACATTCCCGTATGAAATACTAAAGCATGACGCCACGCCTTACTGCTGTCAAATCAATATAATATATCAGACAATAGGGTAGATAAATGTCAAGTCAAATCAGTATCTTTTTATTGAACGTCAAAACGGAAGATTCGGTACATTCCCGTATGAAATACTAAGACTAAATCTTTTTAAGTTGACTTGGCAATAATGAAATAAATTAAAAACGTGGAATAAAAATGGAGGACAATTTTCGCAGCATTTTAAGATGTTCATTGCATGAGTTATTACGAAATAATTTATTTTGAACATAGGAATGTACCCAATTATAAAACAAATCAAAAACGTTATAGTAAATTTGGACGACAATTTTCTCACTATTTTAAATTATTTTATTGCCTGACTTGGCGAAGTAATTTATTTTGAAAATAGGCATCTGGCTGGCCTGTTGGTCTAGTGGTTAGTGACCCTGACTGCTGAGCCAGAGGTCGTGGGTTCGATTCCGACCTGAGTCTGGGTGTTCTTTGTGTCCGTTGTTTGTATGTTTGTAAAGTCCCCCGCGACACAGGAGTAATTCCTAATGCGGGAGTTGTCTTAAAAAAAAAATTATAATTACCTGGCTTCATTTGTGGTTCTCAAATTTAGTCTAGCTAATATTAGTCTTTATCTGCCCAATTAGTGTTGTTGTAGTAAATCCCGGCATGCCCTGTGATTCCTCTTCTTTATGATTTGAAGCCAACATAGTGTCAATTTTATTTTAGTTTAAATTCGAATCTTCGCTGGCCATTCCGACGGGTGGTAGCTACAGTGATCCATGACTTCAGGCCACTAGAGTCTACACAATTGGCGTTACGGCCTGGCTCCAAGGTGCTGGTGCTTAGTAAAGAAGGTGACAGCCGGGGGTGGTGGAAGGGCCGAACACTTGATAAGGTAAATGTCCATTTGCAAAATATCTACTTATAATTTTTAATCTATATTTATAAATAAACTAGCTGTGCCCCGCGGTTTCACCCGCGTAACTCATCTGAGTTACGCGGGTGAAAGCCAAGGGAATATCGGGATAACAAGTAGCCTATGTGTTAATCCAGGTCTCCAGCTATCTACATACGAAGTATCATCGCAATCGATTCAGGAGTTTTTGCACGAAAGAGTAACAAACATCGATACATCCTTACAAACTTTCAAACATTTTTTACATTCAATATCTTCACTACATATTATAAAAAACAAAGTCCACCGCCGCGTCTGTCTGTCTGTTCGCGATAAACTGAAAAACTTCTGAACGGATTTTAATGCGGTTTTCACTAATATGTAGAGTGATTCATGATTAAGGTTTAGGTGTATAATTTGTACCCGTGCGAAACAGGGGCGGGTTGCTAGTATATTATAGAAATGAAATTATACGGAGCCTTTTAACAAATCGCTAGTGTCTTGAAAATTCCCATTACCAACACAACCATCAACAACGTCTGCCCTCACGCGTCTGGCGGTAAGCAATGTTCCCCCCGCCCCCTCGCCCGCAGTTTTATATTATGGTCGTAACTTTTAAAATTTTTAACCAAATTACGTACCTCAAAAGACAAAGTTTATCTACTTTGAATATCAGAAGCCATAAAAGTATTTATTTTCATAAAAATCCATTTTTTACTGCTAAATGTGAATTAAAAATAAAAAAATCAAATTTTATTGTATTTATGGTTCACTATTTTGGTAATAATGGCCTACACATAAAAGATAGATATATACTGTCGCGGACTTTTTTGTAGAACTATTTAGGAGGAACAATCCCACCATACATTATTCGCGTAACTCTTACAGTTTTCCCACCGCACGCCAGAATAGCTCGCAGATGACAGATTTTTTCCGACTTACTTAACACTTATCGTTATATTTTGGCCAATATACACAATATCTTCATAAATTATAGCCTATGTGTCATTCTGATATATAAGCTATATTATTGTAAAGTTTCATTAAAATCCATTCAGTAGTTTTTGCGTGAAAGAGTAACAAACATCCATACATCCATACATCCTCACAAACTTTCACGTTTATAATATTAGTAGGATAAGTGAAGACCATAGTTCACCTTTTCCTTCTGTTTGTCAACCGAATTTCTTTATGTTCATTTGTTTAGAATCTATTGACCAGCTTTGTTATTAAAGAAATGCTTTTAAATAAGAAAATCGGTAAGCTCGGTATCCACGCGGTCAATATTAGAGATGTCACATTCTGGACTGACTCAACCATTGTTCTTGGGTGGTTAAACATGCACCCAAGCAAACTACAGCCGTTTGTTCGGAATCGTGTAGGCGAAATCACGGATCATACCAATCAATTTAACTGGCGACACGTTCCGACAGATCTGAATCCCGCTGACATAATTTCTAGGGGTATTAATGCGAGGGACATTCAGACATTAAATTTATGGTAGTCAGGTCCTTCATATCTTCGTCAGGACAGACAGCAATGACCGGGTAATAGTGCTCTCTCTGACCTGGAAAGCCTTCCGGATTGTATATCGGAAGTTTCATTACATGCAGTAGTATCTGAATCTGATAAATTCATTGACTTTGACAGGTTTTCAAGTCTATTAAGACTCAAACGTGCTGTTGTTTAGGTTTATTGGAGCTATCCGAAAGCAATCAATTACTAATTGTATTATAACCAATGATGAACTTTAAAATGCTTTAATTTTAATAATCAGAGTTTCCCAGAGAGAATCATTTTCTGAATATAACCTATTATTGAATAGCAAGTCAATCCCAAGGAGAAGTAATTTATGTAAATTTAACGTTTTCTTAGATGAAAATAAGTTACTCCGCGTTTTCGGAAGAATAGGTAACTCGTCATTTGATTTTGATAAAAAGCATCATATACTCATACAGTCCACTCATCGCTTCACAAAACTTCTCTTTCAATCTGAGCACAGCAGACTGATGCATGCGGGGCCACAATTGCTCTTAGCGACCATTCGAGAGACGTATTGGCCTATCGGAGGTCGTAACCTAGCAAAGGCTACATACTTTCAATGTGTCCGATGTACACGCATGAGGGGAAAGGTTATAGAACCGATTATGAGCAACTTACCACTATCACGCCTACATCCAGGAGGGTACCCGTTCGAATGTGTAGGGGTAGATTACACCGGTCCTATACCATGTGCCAGACGTCAAGGTCGCGGTTGTAGACTCGTTAAAGTGTACATTGCTATTTTTGTGTGCTTTACTACAAAGGCAATACACACTGAGCTCGTAGGTGACTTGACAAGTAACAATTTTATGTCAGCATTGCGCAAGTTCATGTCGCGTAGGGGTAAACCTCAGCATGTTTACTCCGATAACGGCACTTCATTTGTGGGTGCCTTTAATGAAATTGGGATTTTTTTAAAAAACAATCGAAATTCGTTGCCTGAAGATGCAGCTAATGAAGGCATTTCGTTCCATTTCATTCCTCCTTATTCTTCACATTTTGGTGGTCTCTGGGAGGCTGGGGTGAAGTCAATAAAATATCATTTAATTAGAGTACTGGGCAATAGGGAATATGCATGTATTTTTTTTTTTCTTATATTGACTTGTTCCATCATTCTACCCTAATAAAAAATATAAATAACCTTGGCAATGTTCAAATTAATTTTGAAAATAACATTGAAAACATCGATAAAATTTGATCTGTTTGAACGCCGCCATATTTCGCGGGCCTTGGATGACGTCACGTTCCACGCTCAGTGTTTGTTTTATAAACTTACTTGAAGTGTTACAGTAATTTTATACCGATTTCCAGTTGAAATTACTATTTATTGTAATTAATAGACGATGGATAAAGTTAAAGAAACATTTTATAGGTAATGCCTTGTCCCTAAGTGTAAAAACACTATAAGAAGTACACCCAATACAGTATTTTTTCCTGTACAAAATAATAATGTAAAATACGAAAACAATGGTGTACATTAATGAGAAGAGATGAAGTATCTTCAATATCGTGTTTATATTGTTGTGAAGATCACTTTAATGTAAGCATATTACAATTTAATTGCTAGTATAGTGTGAATTAGTCAGCAGTAATTTATGTTTGTTTTAAATATCAAGCAGAAGGCAACTTGCTTGTCTACTTAAACTAGGTAACAAAAGTCCAATAAAACTTCATGAATATAACTAACTATACATATCTTACCTATCCTTTAGATTATAATATAACAAGTATTATAATAATTACCTTTCACTCCTTTAACCTCAGCGGACATAAAATCTGGATTTGATGCAAAATATATAGTCATCATGAATGCATTTTCGGTAGATTGTCCGATTGTGCTTTGACAAAACTACATTCAGTCATTGTCCTAGATGATTTCTAATATCACTAGAATGCTTAAATTGCACTAGCTAAGAGCAAAAACCACAGGAACACCTATCTTCCTCCGTAACACTACGAATATAGGCGCCGATAAATGACAGAACGTGGAATGTCACGTCATGTTTTGTTTCGACCAATGGTGAAGCGTTTTGCAAAGTTGAATTTCGCGCCCTTATTTTGTATATTTTAATTAATATTCTTTGCAATTAAACACGAACTAAATAAGAAAATAATTGTTTAGGCATAATATGTGGACAATAAAGATTCAAGGGAAAATTAATCAAGTAAATTTAAACAACATGCATATTCCCTATTGTAAGTTAACCTATGAAGAGTTGAACACTGTGTTGGTCCAAATAGAAGCCATCCTGAATTCAAGACCACTTTCTTCGTTATCCTCGGATCCAAATTATTTGACACCACTGACGCCCCTTGCATTTTTTGATTGGGAGACCTCTTGCTGCTCTTCCGGCACCAAACTATCAAGACACCACAATCAGTTTACTCACTCGGTACCAGAAGATCGAACAGCTGCAACAGCATTTCTGGTCCAGATGGAGCAAAGAATACATAGAAGAGTTGCAACAACGTTTAAAATGGAAACACAACAAAGATTCCTTGAAGATTGACTGTCTTGTAGTCATCAAGGAAGATCATCTGCCTCCGCTTAAATGGAGATTAAGACGAATTGTTGCCGTTCACGCTGGTTCTGACTCCGTCAATCGAGGAGCAGATATTATGACTTCCAATGGCGTCATTAGAAGATCGTTCAGCAAGATTTATCCTCTTTATGATAGTTCTGGTGAAGATCAAGCTTCCAACGCCCGGGAGTATGTTCGGACAAATTAGATCATCGACCCGCTACTTGAAACCGTCACGTTCAAGACAGGCGCTTATTAATTTTATCCTACCTTCAGATAGTTGCATATGAGACTTAGTTCTCTTAATTTTTACATTGTGATGGAGATCGCATTAAAAACGTTTTAAAATTATAAAAAGATTATTTTTCACTTATACTACCGAACCTACGCACCATTACACTAGGCAACAACATTCAAATTCCTATTAATCACGTAACCACGCGACCGCCGCACGTAGATTACGCGGTCGCCGCGAGGACGAAGGTCAAAACGTTTCTGTAGAAATTTGTATGAAATAGCAACCTTTGCTGTCATAGTTTTCTATCATCAAATCGGTACTTTCAATGTTTTGTTTTACAATTAATTTCATGAGAACTGTTAAACAATTAGTATTGACCATAGTAAACTCTTCTGTTATTTCGAAATGACAATTATAGTACACCGGTTACAGGGCGACAACAGGTCGGGCTACTTCCCCAAGGAGTGCGTGCGCGAGGAGCCGGAGTGCATCGGCGCGCTGGACTGATGTCAGCTGTGCCTCGCCGAGCGCGAGCTGCACTTCGAGCCGCACGCCGAGCTGCACGACTCCGACCCGCCCGACCTCGTCTGAGCCACTCGCCGTGCTACCTGTGCCGACTGACACTGTCCCCCAACACTGTGTGAGTGTTAAACAATCTTCGGTATACACTAAATGTGGTAATGATATATCTCACTTGTGTCTTGGATGTTTTAGGAGATAAGTCCCTTGATATGAGCAACGTCCCGACTCACACGGAGTAACGCAGAAATTATGATGTTTATTTTTTAAATCATTGCTGTTATAGTTACAGAGTTGTGATGTTGTCAATACCTGATAGAACAATGTCTTGTATAGTTAACGGTCGGTGTTTTCAAATGTTGAAAGTAAATTTAAGTAGGGTGGTGTAACGAATTGGCGAGAATGTAAATGTCTTCTAATACTTTATAATAGTGTGAGGTCATCCTGTAAATATATGTATGTAGAATAGCTACCGAAGAAATATATCTATGCCATTAGTGGCAGCTGCTCGAACGCTCATCAACTGAGTAATTGATTAACAAGGTATTAGTGCAAAAAATGTTGTAGACATCCTCGTTATATGTACCTTTTATCTTTACTCAATGTCCCTTTTATTTCAAGGAATTAACTAATTCAAATTATAAAACGAATAGCATAATAGCATATTTACATGGTGGTAAAAATGTGAAATAAGAGTAAATAAAACATTTATCCGCAATTTCAAACGAAATTTCGAAATTTAATCACTAGTTAAACAGAGTGATCCGAATTTAAACCTTCGACCCATCGATTCGGCCACTTTGAGTAACAAATTGTTATACCCATGTTCGAATTTGACTAAGATATATATATTGCGTTTAGCAAATAAATAACTATACAGTTATTACGGGACATTACGTATATAGTAAAAAAGAATTTAATACAAATGAAAAAATACAGCAATGCATCTGATAAATATGAAACCAAATTGAACATATGAAACCATTGACCTATAAAACATACTGCTCAAAGTAAAAGAGCACCTCTGTTACATATTTATTATGTAAAGATGATATTATTTAGTATAATACGGATATTTTGTTATAGTTTTTAGGAAACATCGTTACTTTTGTAAATATAGTTCACTTTTGTGAATCTTAAGTTAAGATGCAAAAAATACATCATGTATATGCAAACTAGAGAAGTTGAGGTTTATTGACATTTTGGGTATTGACTATTAGAACACGCTGCGTTTATTTTGTTTTTATAGGTGTTTCAGGATAGGTTCATACTTGGATTACAGTAATTTGATATATCCTGATCTGTCAGCTATCTTGATATGAACAAGACAGTCAACAATATTCAAATATTAATTTGCTCAATTGATTTATAATAACTCGAAGCGTAAGATGGACCGAACCTGAATATACCTGTCTCGTTCATATGGTACACAGGAACGGGACAGGTATATTAGGTGTGTGTGTAACAGGTGTATGAGTAAGTGAGTTAAAAAGTTGTCTTCGTGAAATTATTTGTCATTCTAATTTAGTGAATACTGGAAAGTGTGTCTTTTATACCAAATATTGCTTTGATCACATTTATTGTTTACAAACGACACTAACTCATGTCAAATAATATTTATTAACTTCAATAATAAATACTTTTTGACTTTTGTAACTTAGAAATAATCTAATAAATTGTATTTATTAAAAAACTATACGGTTTTACTCACGTTTGTATTTCGGGGATGCCCGACTAGTTTCGGGCCCGGCGGGCCCTTTCTTAAGGGGTGAAGTGTGAGTAAAACCGTATAGTTTTTAATAAATATGAGTACCACCCACGAAAGTTTTTATTGTAACATAATAAATTGTAGTTAATTTTGACATCCATTTTGACCAATAAGTAGCTAATTTGTTCCATTGTCCCTTCTAAAAATTACCATATAATTAGTGCAACACATTTTCAACCCATTGTTGACTAATGCCGCGTTCCAATAAACAACGGACGGTAAAATTTTCGTTGAAAATACAACGAAATGGCATAAATGGTCAGGAATATTAAAATCTAAGTTGACTACAAATAACTCGGTCGAGTCATTCCAATACCTAAAACCTATAATTATTGCAGCACGTTCTAAAATCACTTTTGAATACAAAGTAATTATCAAGACCCATTATTGATATAAACCGAAAACTATATGCGAATACATGTTAAGGAAAAAAAAACACAAATTCCCTAGTCGAGTGTATGGGGTTCACGAAGCAATCTCAGTTGAACATTTAGGTCATATGTTAAAATATGTACATATATATGTAATTGTGTAAATGTTCTCTCTTCACGAAATTCTAAATTTAATGACTTTGCTAATAATTGAATATATGTTTTATTAAAAAAAAACTAAAATATAAATATTATGCAGTACTCTAACAGTTTATCTTAATTCGAATTAATAGAAGTTTAAAATATTTTATTCTGTTGTAAGGGTTAATGTCTACTAGGTCGCACTTGTATCCTTGAATATTTGCGTCTCTCTTTCCATAATGATAAAGATATGATGACGAGCGAGACGACCAGATAATATTAATTTTTATTGTATACAGATAAAATAACTTTATTACTTGAATAGTACATAATTGTTTTTATTAGCAAAGTCATAACTAATGGATCTTCTACTTTGGTGATTAATTCGCTCTCTTTCTTCTCACAGTTGGCACTTATTGTTGGTAATGTTTGATGGTGCGAAATGATGCTTTAATATAGATAGATATATTATAGGAATATCACTTAGTAATGATTGACACATTACGTGTACGTTCTAATACGTGAAGGCCTTCGGATATCCAGGATTTCTTAGGGTTGGAACCCACTCACACACACGTCTGTTTAATTTATCTAATTTTAAAAGTGTGCGTAGCCCAGTAAATGCGGATCTTATACTTCTGATTATTGATTAGCCTATACAATATTATATCAAACTCATGAATTGCTAAAAAAAACATTAAATTTAATTCTACATAGTTGAGTCGGTTCCGACCTTTAGGCGTACTATACGCCATAATCTTTTACAAGTTGTATTATACAATTTACAAACATAATTCGTCCTACCCACATAACAAAATATATGACAAGAGGTACCGTCCTTTTTAGAGGCCATTGAATTCGCGCATTGGAATGTACGCTATCCCTGTACTAGAATAAGTATATGTTTAAATGTCTATTCTTCGTACAAACTACTGTAGATTAACGGAATACAACACTTCCTAGTACGTACACCCACCATGACGAAATACAATGCTCAACTTGTGTTAGTTCTCTATTTAAATATCTTAGCAAACTTTAAAGCAGATCCAATCATTTTTTATTTATTTATTCGTTATTCAAATTTAGATCTTCTTCGAATACTTCTCAGTATTATTTTTCAATGAAACAACTAGAAGAGATAAATTAACAATTTCCCATTTTCATATTAAAACATGTTTATATTAAAAATGTCCACAAATTCAAATTCTTTGTACCTCTATCCCCCCTTTGAAAAAAAAAGCGTGATGCTTATGTTACTATTTTTTAAACTCGCACACAATAAGCACATTAATACCTTATAACTTATTCATAACTCAGTTATGCACGACCCTTTTCGACCTTTCTTTTCGTGTCATTGTGGATGTAAGCGTTTAATTTGTGTTTGCACGCCTAGATTAAAACAATCGCAGAAATAATTAATAATACATTATAACACCAAACAATGACAGTATACTTTGAAACAAAACATATTACAAAAGTATATCGAGTTGACTTGATTATGTCAGTTTAAGAATAGATATTATTTAATCAGCTTATAAATAAAACACACATCTGTCGCTTTCAAAGCTATTTATTGATCATGCTCTCTGTATAATATCCTATATGAGATTCATCGATCCCTGACTGTGAATTATATTCCCTTAAGCATCTACGGTATAGTGAGATGAAGTGCCAAACTAACCCACTCATTTAATTAGCTATAAATTATATTGGCGTCACGTAACCCTTATTTTGTATAGATAGAGCAATGCAATAATTTAGTTGTGTCGAAGAGCTTCTTTTAATCTAAGGATTTTTTAATTATATGAATAGTACACATACATAAATATAATAAATGTGTTATTTAAAAGGTGTTAGAATGTTTTATCGTCCGTTATTTCATGTTAGTAAAAGTTCTAATAACGGATTTACACGATTTTATGTGCACTTGGTGAACGCACATTCATGCATTGAACTGGCATTCTAGTTGGGACTTCACATTCCCGCTGACGTAACTCTTATACCCCAGGAACAGCAACCAACCGAAAACAGCGAGCATGAGAGTCGTCAAATCTCAGTGAAAGTGTAACTATCTTGAAACTTACTAAAAATAGATTGAAGGAATTAGAAATATTATAAAAGCATGTTCCTCCGTAGCAAAACTTGAAAGCAAAGGGCAAAAATAGTTAACAGAGGAAGAAAAGAGGAAAGAGATGGGAACAGGCCTGGAGCACACAGCTTTTTTGAGCAAAAGTTGTATATTGTAAATAGTTACCGTTACTTAAACGACTTTATCTCTCTATCTACTTCTCATTTGATTTAATGGTAGCGAAAGTGCTTGCCTTTTTTTACGTAATAGTTAATTTCTGGTGCTATATCCATGCAATCTAACACCAGCTTCAGTGCAATCAATACGACGCAATGTGCAGCTACTATATATATATTAATCGTAACTTTTTTTATACAATAATCAGTTTGACAAATACCTCCAGGTAAAAGTTCTATCAACATTCCAGTACATAGTATTATTTGTTTTACTCTAATAACGTGCAATGACACAATATGGTCTCCCTTTTACAAGTTATGACTTTAGGTTCATCATTCAATAATATTCATTATTATTTTATATACGTATATAACATAACATAATAATTAATACTATATTATTTATATTATAAACACCATGAATCGATTTATTAATTACTATGATTTTACTATTAAATTATACATTATGATAAAAATCATTTTTTTTTAAATGTAAATAAAAACTGGACTTCACAGATTCTTCCAGCAGTCATCCACATATCAGGAACTTACAAACTAGTCATACTGTTCGAGCTTTACTTCTTTAGAAGAACCAACTGTATTGTAAGCTGTTAATGGTTATAATAGTTGGTTCTCTTGTATTACTTGTCACGTTTTGAGTTTACATTTCGCACACCTAGATCTAACGGGAGGTAATTCCTTATCTCAATACCTACCGACCAATAAAACAAATTAAAAAATATCACCACTTCTCGGCGCTAGACGCTAAATTCACCAACACGGGCTCAACTCAAAATAATAAAACAAATATACATACACTGTTAAGCAATAGGGAAATAACTACAAAAATCCAATTTTTAGTCCCAAAACATAATTGAAACCACAAGATTCCTAGCTTCATATAAAAAGCCTAAATCTATACAGAACACACACACTACACAGTAATAAAATTAGTCTAACGCCTTTTCTGAAAAAAAAAATATTTTTTTTTAGTTAATACCTGTTAAGATCTAGGTGTGCGATTTAACATGGGTACCTTGTTGAGCTGAGTCCCTAATGTGTACCACAATGACACTACTGTTCACTCAATTGTGTCACGAAGTTAGACAAGTGTTCACAACCAACATTAGGAAAAGAGTGCAAAATAAATTTATGAAAAAGGTATTAGCAGTTCGTTAGAGACAAAATGCTAATACCCTAAGTCTTTTGTATTTGGTGCTATTTTTGTCGGCGTCCTTTAATTGTAGATTGAATGTGAAGGAAAATAATTAAACTGATAAGTAAATAATAATTTATTGTAATTTCTTACAACAACGAATCGTGGTTTTTACACAAAATGTTCAACGTGTATATTGCAGCAGTATCGCTGATTTTAAGACCAAATGAGCAGAGGTTTATCTAGTTTCGGTGATATCGTCGGTACTTCTTTACTTTGAGAGAGAGGCGGATGATATATAAACCACGCTTTTACTTTCACATCATTACATTTCTGAACCGCTTGTCTAGTGGATCACGTTGGGCGTTAATAAGGTACCTACTAAAAGTTTTTTTAAATATTTTATTATTATAAATAGTATACATGCGACAAACCCTTCAAAGAAGTACTACTTACTACACAACTGACTACATAATCGCATATATGTAATAAAGTCAATATACTAAACTATTCCCCTTCTTAGCAAACAAAGTATTGTAAAACCATAGTGCTGACTAATTATTATCCATTGTAAATATTATTAAATAACTATGGTGACACTACCAATATTTATTTTCCACCCATCTAGTGTTCTCTCTTCATGTAGAAGTTGAAGTGCACAATGAATGTTCTCCTTCCACGTATCGTTAAGTCAAAATTAATAATCTGATTGATGCGAAATCTGTGGATTGAAAGATATACTTGCTACTTTATGATCGTAACATTCAATGTCCACTGAACACTATATTCCAATTTCTCAAGATGCCATAACATACAGTCAATGTCAGGTTTTGGATTTTATTGATTATTAATTTTGGACTAGAATATGAGTATTTGTAAGTACACTATAGATATAAACACTATCAAATATAATATATAAATAAACGTGGAAGTGGCTACTTTAGAACCTGCTTGCCTACATCTTAATAGTTAACTTAATGTACTATAATAATGCTGTTTAAGGTGTTCACAATAAAACTATTCTAGGTTTTTTTAAACCATCTTCCTCTAATTGCATGTTATTAAATTTAATAAAAAAAAATATTATCTTCCCTAATCAATGTTACTTAGCCACTTCCATCTTGACATAATAACTTATATAAAATATAAATGTTACATGAATTTCAATGTTAAATGGATTTAAATGTATCTTGTAAACACTAGTGCCACTTAAATGAAATTAAATATAAAATATATTCTTGAATATATGTATCTCCCATTTTAATCATAATGTAAACACTGCTTTATAAAAAAGTTGTGAAGAAAAAAATATATCTATTGAAAAAAAAAATAGTTACTTGTCCATGGCGACAGGGTTTCAGACGTTGTTATGTAAAATAAAAAGAAATAAATATAAATTTTAAATATTATTATGGAGAATATAGTGAAGAAATAATATGGTTGTTGTAAATTAATAGATATATTTTTTCTATTTAGTTGGAACGCCGGGGGAGTGATGTGTCACGTGTAACCAGTGGGACATGTAGATCAAACTAATAGATGTTATTTGCATTCAATTGTTTTCATTTAAACATTATTTTTGGAATAAGAGCTAATTATGTGAAACGTCCGTAACAATGTTGTTAATTTTACATCTGAATACAATATAGGTGTAAGAACCGTCATTGATATTAAAAACGCGAAACGTTGTAGATACATATATACTAAAAACCTTTCGCGTGAGTAAGTAGGAACGTCACTTTAACATCCATTCTCGCTTCCTGTTTCAGAAATGATACTGCCAACATTAAAATGTGACAGTGTGCAAAGGGAAACATTGTTTGTTGGCCAGTTGCTTAGATATCGAATTTAGATATGATTCTCTAAAGTACACAAAAATATTGTTTATATTTTCATCTAATATCTACCTACATCATATTCATGTTGATCGCAATTTACAGACGCCGCATGGTCTAGCTCTTACACCCAATACTTAGGTACTTATAGCCAATTTTATAATATAATATTGCGTGCCAAAATATGTAAATTATTATAAACAGCGTATTATGATCTCCAATAATTTTACCGCTGTGTTAGCAAACCACACCGATTTAATTTATTGATTTAATGTATTAATTTCCACGTTTCGATAACAGTGTAACGACTTAGTCATATACAACATATATTTCATCATGGAATGTATGTAATATCTCTTATATGCCCAAATAGCCAATGAAGTTACTATGAATTAATATTCTGTAAGGCCGCGTCCTCGACAGCGGCGGTAGCGGAGTGATTTCTTCATAAATAACACGTTATTCTTCAGCCTAAGTGAAGGACAACGTTGTTTTATGAAAGCGACAAGCTTGGCCCTACTAGCTGTATGTTGTCATAGTCTAGAAAAAAAGTACTTCGATATATACAAGGACTCTTCTATAATGTAGTCAACTTTGAGTGGTGCTGCTTAGGCATCTGTTAGGAGACCATGTAAGTAAATATAAGTAATTCGTAAATGACCACGATAAGACAAAATCGATTGTTGAAAATCGACCAAGTCTTTCTTACTGATTGAAAGTAGAGTAAACCAGATGATAAAACTGACAGCAACACCGTCAAAAACAAAATGTAACAGGCGTCTTACAGCTTACTTTAAACATTACTCTCTGCATTTGGCCTAGATTTTGTTTTTAAGCACTGAAGAATTTTCGACGAAAATATGCTGCGAAGTTTCCCAAACGCGGGTCATCCGAATAGGTATCCACTATACCACTATCGAATTGTAACTAGTAGGCTGAAGCATATAAGAGATATTAGAAATACTGTTTCTAGAAACGTAGTGTGAGGTCACAAATCAAAATATGTAGTCACAATGATTCCAAGGTACGGTATCGTTTGCCTGTTGTTGCTCCCATGTTAGCTTATTAACGTCGTGTAACCAATCAATTCTTCCAGTTTTATGATTTAAGATATCATGTGACATTCTGAATTAAAATTTTTACTTATGTACCAGACAGTACCAGGTTTGAATTTCGAATGCTTTTAAACTTGACAGACATAGGCAGCAATGTATTTTTGAGACCCATGGCAACTATCTAGAGATATTAATTACTAATAGGAGCCTCGATGTCAAATTTTAATTAGTCAGTGATCAGTCTTATAAGTGCTGCTCTAGACGAGACGAAGAAGTTTATGACCAGGTTCTTAATGTAGAACTTTTGAAAAGAGCATATACATTTACCACAAAAGCCGTGGTCGGTATTGATCCACAAACAATTTACCTTTTGTTAGACTCTGACAACAGTAAATTGTCCCGTACAACTGTTAATTTGCCATGCGACCTTTTTGCCCGACACAAAATATAAATGTCCATCGACGTTGGCGATGTCTCCCGACGTGGACCCTCTGCGAACTGCCTTTCGACAGTTTTTAATTAATGTAGACATGTGGTGCTTTGTGTTCGAGACACGGCAGTGTGGATAAAGTAAGTCGCTGAGTCATACCACGTGAAAGTCGGACGATGTGTTTGCGCGACATCCCCTAGTGAATAATTGGCTTTAAACAATTCGCATAAACATACAACACCACGAATTAATAACTTATGATCTCACTGTTGTCTGTTGTACGGGACCTGCAACGTATATTCTTGGATTAACTTTTAAAAGTTCGTGTTCCATCATATAATTATGTAAATACGGGAATTAACGCAAACACGAAGAGGTATTACATATCTCTGAGTCAGCTGACTGTGAGTCAGCCTGTGACCACGGCCAGTGCAACCTGGTCGAAACGTTTTGAATTGTTTTTATTTATTGGCTATGAACTCGTTCGAAGTCAATACATAACACTTGTAAGACTTATCAGGGCACATATTCCGCTGCTATATTAAAAAAAATACAATTGTATATTTTTATTAAGTGTATCTAGTTATAATAGCAAATTTTGTGTTAAATGTCTGCATGAATGGATTGTTGGTGCTAACTTAGTTTTGTGTTCATTACGTTTCCAGTGACCATTTATTTACTTGAGTATACAGTGTATTTTGATATTATTTATGTTCACGTTTGTAAATATACAGAATTGGCATATCCTTGTTCTGTAGTTAGGTAAGACTCCACAATAAATACACTGTCAGTGAACTTTGTTTGTTTTATTTCAACAATATTTTATCTTCAAGGTGTTTTCACATTGCTGCAGGCTGCTTCAATACAAAATCAAATAATAATAATGGTATAAAGTGTTATTTATTTGCACGAAGAACAGAATCACTAACACTGCACAGTGTAAGGACAACATTTTTTTTTGTTTTAATTAAAAAAATCGAAAGTTTTCTAATCATTTCTAATGCAAGAGTACCACAAAGTGAACAATCCAACCGCAAAATATAAGTTTGTAATTACAAAAACAATTTTTTTATGTGATTTTTATGTTATATGTGGTAAATCTGAAAGTTGTTAATTTGTTGTTACATCACTGATGTAACAACAAATTAACAACTTTCAGATTTTCCTTTACTTGTGCTGTCCTTACCTTGCTTCTTATCAAATTTAATGATTCTAGGACTTCTAGGTCAATGGTAAGTACCCTATAGGTTTTGATTTACCTGAGAAATGATCAAATTTGTTAAAATTTAAGGCTTAATGGCCGTATCTTTTGACTGCGTTGACTTAGAAGCTTGATTTTTTTACAGCTTCAAGGGACCGCTGACTTTTGGTGTCGCTTTTTCGGTTCATCGAATTTTCAAATCACGATTCTAAAGAAGTTTCACTTGAATAATTCTTAATATTATAATAGTTTTTATTAAAATAATACACATATACACCACATAAACAAAAAATATTTTTACAAATAAAGCAAAATAGCGCTGAAATAGTAAGTAACTGTAGGCATGAGTTGTAGCCTATCTTTTTTCCTATACATATACTTCACATGTAATATATTCAAATATCAAATATCTTTATTTTCAATAAAATAACACCTTAAACATTAATTTGTGATTGGAGTCTCCTTTTAAGCAAACAATGCCTGTGTTAGGAGACTCCGCTCTTTCATAACTAAATGTACATTAAACTTAAAATACCTACATTATTGTTAAATAGTTGTCTATGAGCTGTGTATAAGTTGTGTGTTGTACCTTGCGCGTATGCAAGGTTGTCCGAGTTTGTGACTACGTGTATGTGTGAATTAGCTAACGTCTTGTAAATATGTTTCAGTGACTTCATAGGTCAGTGACTTTAACCAAGCCGTTACTAGTTTCTTACATTCATTCCAATGTTTATTATATATATGTATTTCTTTGTTTATTCTATTATATAATTTGGCAGCGCGTTTAGTATATCCTCTATTAGCAAATTTAGTTTTAGTAACTGGTACTTCTACAATATTATCTTTACGTCTTCCTAGCATTACACCAGGATCATATGAAAGTGTATTGTGTTTTTTTAAAACGATTTTAATAATATAAAGTTTTCTAACAGAGAGTAGGCCACTCATCTGATACCTAAATACTTTGTTTGTGACACTTTACTGATTATAGGACACATGCAGCTATTATTTGTGTTATTTGTGTTAATTTTGTCGCATGAATGAATTCTGATTGCAAAATCTTTATTTGGTTGGGTACGATTAGTGATGGTAAAACATATATAGTTAGTTTTAACTGTGTTTAATGTTAGTATGTTGTTGTTCAGCCAATTAGCTACAAGGGCCATGCCTATCTCTGTGCTGCACTTAACGTCACTCCACGTGCTGCCATAAAATGTCACAGCAGTATCGTCGGCGTATGAAATTATTTTTGCATTATTGATTTTTAGGTCACATAGATCGTTTATATACATTAGGAATAATGTTGGGCCTAAAACGCTGCCTTGAGGTACGCCGTAAGATACCTCTGTATCACTACTAACGTATGATCCTATCTTGACCCTTTGCTATATTAAGATATAATAGGCGAACTAACTAAAGAATAACTGTTATTTTATTTTAGTTTCTGAAGAATCTGAAGGTAGATAGAGATGCGCTCATGTGTAGTCGGGTCACCGGTAAGCACATATTTCTGGAGAAATACACAATTTTATTGTTTTTACTCTTTCCACATTTATGTGTAGAATAGTTTACTTATATATTATTTTAAATCGGGTGTACTGCTCCCCAAATACGTTTGTAAATCTGACACGGTTGATCTAATTAATTTGGCGGGAATTGTCGGTCGGTTGAGACGATTGTACGCGGCGTACCGATGGCATCCACCAAAGCTGTAGTAGTAGTTACCTCCTTCCGAGCCTTTGATCCAGAGGATGTCGATCGGAGGTACGTTTCCCGCTTCTTCCTCTTTCTGTAACGGTAAGTTGAACTTTTATATTTGTGAAGTTTTAATAAGAATTCCGTTGTTAGGTAGTCAATACATATGAATAAAGAAAGTTAGTTATCAATATAATGTGGATTATAAGATCGGCCAAAGCTTTGAAAAACGACCTACACAGTTAAGAAAAATAGATTTTAATTGACGAGACCAACACACACACTCTGAGCCACTAATTTTTTGTGCATGTACACACCCCCACGTACCGTTACTAGGACCACAAATTACTAAGTAGTTACTACGTAACAGATAAATCACTCCCTTTTTTTTCATTCGTGTGGAAACCCCCACGTGTCATCACCTAACTATGGCTATTGGTGAAGTGGTATGTCGGAATCGAACCGACTAAACCACACGGTGTTCCGTCATAAGTGAGTATATTGCAAGGGACTCGGGTATACCCTAGGAAGGAAGTCCCCGAAAAGATAAATCACTCCCTACAAAAATATGGATACCTATCGTTTCAATTGCCTACTCTTTCCGGGCTTTAAAATGTGTAGGGTTCAATAATTGTTTTTATGAAAATTAAGTTAACTAAATTAAGTACTTAACGCTTATTTTTCATTTCCAATGTTTTAGTATACAAAAATCCTACATATTATTGTGTTTTATATTTTGTAAAGATTAATAAACCAACTTCTTCCCTTTTTAAAAACCGATTATTAAATTGTATGGTGAAAAATATTCTGAATCTTAAAAAAGGTTTAGTGAATAAAATTTGGAGGTGTAATGTGCCAAAAGCGTGTATTAGCACATAGAAAATTGCAAATGTTATAAACAATTAAAGATTAAACAAAATTGCATTTGTTTTTTGCCAATATTTAATAAACTATTAATATTTAAGAAATTTCAAAAAAAATATTCTGAAAGAGGAGGAAATTACCAATAAAAAACTCCTAGCTCCCGGAACTCTATCTCCATTATTTATAATTTTAACGACATTTTTAGGTTGCGCGCGCGGCGTCAAAAGCAAGTTCGACACATTAATGAATTTATTTATATATATAAAATTATACATTTAAAACCGCATCAAAATCCGTTGCGTAGTTCATCAAAAGATTAAGCGTACAGAGGGACAGACGCGACGGGAGGCGATGTTGTTTTGTACTATGTAGTAGAGATTATTATATATATTTATTTTATAGTACAGGGGGCAAACGAGCAGACGGGTCACTTGATGGTAAGTGACTACGGCCGCCCATGTGCGTTGCTGGCCTTTAAGGTGGGAGTAGAGGAAGGGGGTAGAAAGGGAAGGTTAGGGCCTCCGGTAAGCTCACTCACTCGGTGAAAAGCAATACAATCATTGCTTCAATTATTATCCTACTAATATTATAAACGTGACAGTTTGTGAGTATGAATGTATGGATGTTTGTTACGCCACGTTGTCTTTCACGCCAAAACTACTGAACCGATTGCGATGAAACTTGGTATGTAGATAGCTGGAGACCTGGATTAACATATAGGCTACTTTTTATCCCGACATAAAACATACATAAAACAGTGATATGTAAAAAACATGTTGAAAAAAAGTGTCCTTGGAGTTTCTTGCCTGTTCTTCTCCACTGGATCTACGAATTGGAACAGACAACTAGCTGCACGACTGACTTAGTCTGACTGACTACTACTCCTGACAATTCAAAAATACCCATTATGGTTTAGTTGAAATAAATGATTTTGATTTTGATATTCCCACGGGATCGGGACTTACGCGGGTGAAACCGCAGGGCGCTGGTAGTAATGAAATATATCTTAGGTACGCACCAAAACTATAACGTATTATAAGTTTATCTTTTACTCACTTATTTATGTTATTCATAAGTAAACTAAATGACCACTGACGTAAATAACACGTCATATAAAATAGGTGTGTACATATATTTTCACTGAGTATTGTATAGGTACACAAATTAAGATTATGTTTATCGGTAAATGACTGGTCACCTCTAGATAATTTTTATGACAAATTACATCGACCTTTTGCTATTTAAATAAAGTGTAACAAAACATAATAAAACTGTTTTATGTTAATATTTTAATAATATGTAAATATGTTTTAAGATAAGTTATCGTTATCTTTAAGCTTTTATAATAATAATAGACTTTATTATCAGACCATAGTCCATACACAATATAATACAATGTTGTTATATATCACTACATAATATAAAACAAAGTCCTCCGCCACGTTTGTCTGTCTGAACGGATTTTCATGCAGTTTTCACCAAAAGATAGAGCGATTCATGAGGAAGGTTTAGGTGTATAATTTGTTAAGGTTTTCTGTAAATTGGTTGAAATATGATGATGTCTCTGCTCCTCTGCTACCCGTGCGAAGCCGGGGCGGGTTGCTAGTATATATATACTTTACTTAATATATTTAAATGACGCTCTATGTGTCGTCATCCAATGCCACATAATAGGACTATCCGTCCTGTCCGCAACAGAGGCGAGTACGCGATGGCCCCAACACCCTGGTAGCTACCAGGGTGTTGGGGCCATCGCGTACTCGCCGCGGGATGCTATTCGAGATCGAATTATCGCATGAGTCAGGCACAGCTCTCGCCGCGAACATGCCCCGATGCGCTGCAAAAGCGCGGTAGCCCAAGCATTACCCGGAAGGCGTTATTGTATTGAATACGCAGAGCAGTGTATGAGCGTTGAGTGTAAGTGACCCACAGGGCGCACGTGTGCACTGACTGGCAGTACGCTCTAAGCAACGTTACTTTTACGACTTCTGTACATCGCGCGAACCTACGAGCCAACATGTTACACCTCACTGACAACGCCCTGCATTCCCTTCCTAAGTCCATGTAGTCGTCGGACAGATCATTGGTGACCCAGTGTCCCAGGTACTTGAAACGCTTAACTCTGTAAAGCGGAGCGCCGTCTAAGGTAAGTGTTGGGACTGTATCATAACATTTATCACCGGCCTTAAATACCAACAGCTCACTCTTAGTCACTTTGTACCTGTCTAAGACCATGAACCACAGGAGCTTCCTAAGAGCTCTGATTTAGACTTTATATTTTAAATACAACTCTTAATAATCGTAGGTCAATTAACAGGTCGGTTATGTAGGTGTCATTAGAGACAGGGCCGCCGTAGTTAAAATTGAATTACAGGTAGGGCAGAAGTAACAATTAGTACGTTTGTAGTGTAATTAGTAGAGTAATGTTATTAAATTGAATGTGTTTCGGCAAACACATTCAATTTAATAACATTGCTCTACAAAATTGAACTTTTTGTGTGCCCATTGATGAAATGCTATAATTTTATTAACCGACTTCAAAAAAAGAGGTTCTCTGTTTGACTTTTTTTAGTGTGTATGTTACGCAATATCTGTAATATGGAAAATGATGTTGGGTAATCATTATTTTTTTTAATTGAGTTGGTTACACTTCAGGGTAGTCCCATATAAACTTGAAGAAAACATTCCGTCTCTAAGGGTGGACAAGTTAAGAGGGTAAAATCACCTGCTGATATCTGGAAGTTCTTAGGGACTCTCGGTATCGGTAGAGAGCGCCATGCAGATTTTCCAACGAACATTGCTTTAGATGATATCAATTGCCATTTCACCACATCTACTATATTGGATCATCAAAGCAAAACCCAAACTATCAATCACATAGCCAGTCTGCCTAGGCCAAATATAGACTCTTTTCATTTTTCTCCAGTTGCACCAGAGGAGGTCAAACAATTTGTTCTATCCATCAAATCCAAGGCTTTTGGATGTGACGACATTAGCCGTCATATGGTAATCGCTATCCTTGAACAGCTTTTACCGGCCATCACCCACATAATTAATTATTCTCTCGATTCCAATGTCTTCCCATCCTTATGGCTAAAGGCTTATATACGACCATTAGCCAAAGTACCTAACCCCTCTCTCACTAATCACTTTCGCCCTATTTCTATTCTTCCTTTTCTCTCCAAGATCCTAGAAGCCTGCGCTCATAAGCAACTTTTTCGCTTTGTTCACCAAAATAACTTGCTCAGTACCTACCAGTCGGGGTTCCGACCAGGACATAGCACAGTCTCAGGGTTGCTAAAAGTGACTCTCGACATCAAGACCGCAGTGGAAGAAAGCAACTTAACTGTACTAGTCCTAATAGACTTCTCAAACGCCTTCAATAGCGTCAGTCACGACATCTTATTGACGATACTTTCCCACCTTATGATCTCCGATGATGCACTGGAATGGTTCTCGTCCTATCTTCGAGGACGCCAGCAGTCTGTCCGAATCGATGAGTCTTCATCGACGTGGCGTGATCTCGACTCTGGTGTTCCACAAGGCGGTATACTTTCTCCTCTTCTCTTTTCGTGGTTCTCGTCCTATCTTCGAGGACGCGAGCAGTCTGTCCGAATCGATGAGTCTTCATCGACGTGGCGTGATCTCGACTCTGGTGTTCCACAAGGCGGTATACTTTCTCCTCTTCTCTTTTCGTTATTCATCAATTTCATAACCCATGAACTTCAGTGTTCGTATCACTTGTATGCAGACGATCTACAGATCTACTCACATGCAAGAGTAGACAATTTGGACGAAGCTATAGGTAGCATAAATCGCGACCTGGATATAATAAAAAACTGGTCCAACAGATTCGGCCTAACGGTGAACCCATCTAAATGCCAAGCGATCATTATAGGGAGCCACAGAATGACTAGCAGAATTGATACCAATAGTATTACCGAAATCACCTTTAATGACCCAGTCTTGCCTTTTAGCCCCTCCGTCAAAGATCTAGGTCTGCACATCGACACAAACCTTAATTGGCAGATTCAGGTATGTAACGTCAGTCAGAAGGTAACCAATACATTGCGATGTCTTTATCGGTTAAAAAAATTTCTCCCAATCAGAACAGACCATGCTTGTGCAGACATTGGTATTCCCAGTTATCGACTATGGTGATGTGTGCTATCTCGATTTGAATGCAGATCTGCTCAACAAACTAGACCGACTTCTCAACAATTGCATTCGATTCATATTCAACTTGCGAAAATATGATCACATATCCACATATCGCACCCAACTGACATGGTTAACTATAAGACAACGCCGCAGTTTGAGGGCATTGACTACGTTGTACTCTCTTCTCCACACACCTAACTCACCTACTTACCTAACATCTTACTTTCAATATCTCTGCTCTAACCATGCCAGAAATCTCCGTTCTTCTAATAACCTACTCCTACTTTGTCCTTCTCATAACTCCAGTATGGTTCACTCTTCATTCGCCGTCCAAGCTGTAAACCTCTGGAACGCGCTTCCACAAGAAGTCAGGATGTCCACTAACCGTTTCACTTTTAAGGTTAAAGTACGCAAACTCTACAGAGATTTATTGGCGGAATCATCAGAATAACACTTTACAAGTGTCTTTATCATTTATGTATTTGTATTTATATATGTATGTATATACGTGTGTACATTTATTTACTAAATGTGTATGTATATCAAGCACACGTATGTAGGCTTATTTATGTAATACATTTTTAAATTCCTTTATATCATGACACCATTAAATATACACCTGCCACAAACAGTTCTGCATCACCCAAAGGTTGACTGAAAGAAAATGCCTACGGCATTAAGTCCGCCTTTTGCAATATATTTGCAGGAAGTGTTAATAAATAAAATAAATAAAAGGCTAAAAGGCTTTAAGCGATATTATGGGCGATATTGGCAAAAGTTTCAATAACTTGCCTTATTTAGGTGAAGTTTCAAGTAGAAGTTTCGCCATTTCAAAAAGTATTAGTACTTTTGAAAAAGAAACGCAATTTAATTTTGGTTTGCTCTCCTGTGAAATGGTATTTTAAGGTAGGGCATTGCTCCACTATCCCCCCTTAGCTACGGCCCTGATTAAGTATATATCTAAGGAGGATACATCACAATCGTAGTAATAGGATCCGTCATTGAGACATCACTTCCGTTGTAACAGTCTCATGCAGGTACTAAAAATCAGAGCTACTCTGAAAAGCGGTCTACCATGAATCGTGTAGGCCCGTAGTGAGCGCTGGATTTCCTTACTATCGCATAACAACCAATTATCAAACGAGAACGCGTAAGATCCCATTAGTCTAGAGATAGAGAGAGCCGAAGATGGAAATTAATTAGTGTTCTGGTTTCCAACAGGCGACTCATCGTTTGCCAGGAGTGCCAACTCTAGGTTGCATGGGCTATAGAAGTCGCAGGCCCGGGACAACGTTGAATCCTATGGTACTGGCTAAACTTAAACTCCTACTTAAGCAACACCGAGAGACTTTCCCCTACAGGATAGCCTAGTTAAAGACACGCGGGCAATGGTTTTATTGTAGAAATCAGTCTGCAACCTATGGACAATTATGAGCTTATTTTACCTACTACTGAATTAGTCAACGTGTTGTTATCACTGACAACTGTCTACTGCTTAATCTTGTCAGGTCTGTATTTATGTTTAACACGCTTTTATTAACGTAACTAACTATGAAAACAAATCTTGGAATTCAATTTAAACCTATGCTATGGCCAGCTCAGTTCTCGGGGCCTTTTTTCCTCTGATATATCCGACGGAACACCGTGTGGTTTTAGTCAGTTCGATCCCGACGTACCACATCACCGCTAGCCCGGTGAGGTGATGACCCATGGGGGTTTCCACACGATAAAAAAGGGTTATGCGACACACGGATCGTTTGCTCAACCGAGCCAAGTGTTGAACTATTTTAATTTTCCATTATCTCCTAAGCTATGCTTCCAAATAACATGCTTTAAAGGGCAACGTGTATCTTTACAAAATTGTCTTGATGATTTAGTATGAAGTACCTATCTTTCGCTCGTAAGGAATAATATGCCACGCGCAATAATAATGCTTATACATTACTTATTAGTTTTCAATAAATGTTTGTGACAAAATACCTTATGTATAAGAGATAGGCACATGGTATCACGCGTTATCACTATATATTATAAAACAAAGTCCCCCGCCGCGTCTGCCTGGCTGTTCGCGATAAACTGAAAATCTACTGAACGGATTTTCATGCGGTTTTCACTAATAGACAGAGTGATTCACGAGGAAGGTTTAGGTGTATAATTTGTTAAGATTTTGTGTAAATTGAATGAAGTGTGTTGATGATTGTTGAAGATGTCTCTGTTACCCGTGCGAACCCGGGGCGGGTTACTAGTTTTTACATATACTAAGGACCAATATTTTTGTAGAACATTGGATTCACTAACCATTACGCTAGCGCACGCGTATAAAGCAGTTGGGGAGCACTGTTTCTTCCGACTTGACTCCGACCGATCAATATTTAAGGCTAACCGAGAGGTTTAATCTAATCTAGCATTAGATTAAACCTCTATAGCCTATACTATTCCTCATAAATCTGACTAAGTATCATAAACTTACAAAAATATGTGTTTAAAATTCGAGTGGTAGGTAGTTCCAGAGATTAGAACGTTACGTTTAAACAAAAAAAAAAACACTTTTTAGCTTCATTATATTAGTAGGTACCTATAGGTATATGATTTTATTACACCAACGAAGTGATGTCTATGCATCGAAATGCATAATTAAGTACCCACCCAAGTTAGTTTATCCTAAGGAAAGGACACATTTTTTTATTCTCGCAGTTTGCTTTAAAATAGCATTCTATTAAGGTTAAGGCGGTACTTAGTATTTGTTTGAAACATCTGTGATACACTTACACTGATAATAACTCTCCTGTTATCAGGGTCAAGAATGTCAAGACCATTGTGTGTAGAATAACTGGTATCTATCAAACTAGGTTGCCTAACCGATGTTTAACTATTGATCGAGCAATCGTACATATAAGATATGTAGGTAAATGATATACTAAGTATGCTGCTGCAGATGCAAAAGTTATTGACGCACGAGTAGTGTGTACCCATTGTAAAAAATAAAATGGAAATGGGCGGGCCATGTTTCACATATGAATGAGCGATGAAAAATGGACAAAAAAGGTAACATGGAAAGCCGGAGAGGCAGAGGTAGACCAGCGGAGAGATGGCCCGATGAGATATTATAAGTTCCAGGATAGAAAAGGCTTAGGTACGATAGGGCTAAATAGAGGAGGCCTTTACTCACTACAGAGGTCCTTAATAATGAAGTGACATCAAGCGAAGACTTTTGCATGCAATAAACGTATAATATCTATTTAAATATCCAATTATGAAATTAATTAACATATAATCAATTTAAATATCAAAATAATAATGAAAATTGAACCTAATTATTAAGGAATATATATATATATATATATATAATAAATAAGTAGGTAAATAGTATTTGATATCATATAAGTGACTTGAGCATTTTTAGTAAGGAACCAGCCAGCAGAAATAGCCCTAGTTTACACTTTAAAGGTAAACAACTCCTGTGCAAATGCGAACTGGCGTTATAATATATGTATAACTATTTAGAAGTTGTTTTAAAACAAATGTTACTTATGTGGCCATTACTACGACAATTTGTAATGAGTGTTAAGAATTTAAGAGTTATAATTTCATTTTGACAAGTTATCTGCATGTGTTGTGGTAGCTTGACCTTGTTTGTCCGATTTGAGCAACCATCCGTAAAATTCGTTGATACCTACTCTGATATATTTACTTTTACTTGTAAAATCTAAAACAAACAAATAGGTACCACTTATAATAAGTAACTTAGATTAATTTTATTGTGTAATGGAATAGGAGTTCGTCTTCTGACTCACTCTACTCTTGAACGTTCCAGGATTATAATTGTCTGGAAAAATATTTACCTACATTATGCAATAAGTCTACCCTAAAGTTCTATGAAGTACCTCAGAGCATTTAGGAAGTACAGTGCTAGAACCTCTTTGACATATAAAGTGTCACGAAAGAGGTAAGATAGACCGGCTGTGGCCTTCACGGACGATTCGGGTATCTTTGGACGAAATAACGACGCGACGTATAAATATGTAAGTTTTTAACCAAAAGATGAATTTTATCGAATCTTAAACGTTTTTGTTTTTTAAATTGTTAGTCTCAGATAGTTTTTAGATTTTCGATTGATATAATGTAATAATACCACCAACCTGTATAGTCTCCATGAGCGACAGGACCTTTTCCTCAGTCAATTCCGGTATGAAAGGCCGGATGATGACAGACATGGGCACGTCATGGACCTCCTCCTTCCAAGCGCTGTGGACACTCGCCATCCTCGATGCTACAACCGTTACAACCCATAACAACACATTAGACCTTACTAAATTTCTACCTATTTTGTATTTCATGACTTAACGATCCTTTTACCAACCTACTTACTAACATTTTATCAGAATCGATTATTGAGTTAGTAATCTTATCTTATCGTGTTGCTTACTTAAAAAAAACAAATCAGGAGTTTTCAGTGTAAATGCAAGGCAATCAAAGTGAGAGCCTGAGCTTTACACCTAGAGGTCATATGGATGATATAACTTTAATATCATAATTGCCCTATAATCTCTTCAACAAAGCTTAGGCAAAATGGAAACAAGTTCTACCAGCATTTTATTCTATTTCTTTCCTTCTCTATTTCTATAGTATTTTGCACATTTTACTGTTATGTATAAATTTTCTTATCAATACAAATAAATAAATTGAAGTGTCTGTTCGTAATGTCAAAATAATATTTTTTAAGCTCGTACAGTTATTTGCACGATACCTATACCTAAAAATCAGTTTTTAAATTTTTGTCAGTCTGTCTGTTGGTTCCGGCTAATCTCCGGAATGGGTGGACCGATTTCCACGGCACTTTCACTGGCAGATAGCTGGTGTTATAAGGAGTAACTTAGGCTACTTTTATTTTGGAAAAAGAATTAGGGTTAATATGTACCTACACGCGAGCGAAGCCGCGCGGGAACTGCTAGTTTAGGGATCAATGTTTATCTATCTTTTGTCTCGAGCTTAATTGGTTTAAAGGTGTTTTCTTTCGCCGTTCGTTCACCTAGTAAATCTTTTTGTACCACCTATTAGTGAGAGTAGGAATCAATATTTGCTACGTACAAAAAATCTTTCTATAGCTATTAAAAAGGACCCAGCTATTTCAATTTAATTAAATAATGGTCGTTACGAAAATGTAGGTACATAATGTACAGGGCTGCCACATCATATGTATAATTTACTGCTTTCAATCATTATTTTGCATCCCGCGTAAGTTATAAGTCGGTACTTTTTCCTTATAGGTAGTTAACTAAACTAACTATATATTTTATTTAAAGTAAGTCTGTTTCAAAAGATTAATTAATGTACCTTGGCTACACTACGGACAACTTTTCTAGTAGTCCTTAGCTACTTTGTTTATTTTAGGCATATGAATATTTCTGAGTCTGTGTGAGTTAAATAGATACACATCTCCACATATTTATTACGAGGATCAAGGGTTTCAAAATAAATTGACACTAGAAGCAGCCCTAAAAACGCGTTTTAAGATAGCTCCTTCCTCCGGCTGTCTTAAGTTAGCGGGGAGAAGTCGTTTTTTTACACTTTTTTTTTGCTCTTTCAACTGTTCGTAACTGTTCGATCAAAATTTTTATTTGTTCGATCTTAGTTTTTTATTGAAAATAAAATAAAAAATTACCCTCAAGTTGGCGGGGAGAAGTCGTTTTTTAACATTTTTTTTTTGCTGTTTCAATTAACTGTTCGTTATTGTTCGATTGAAAATTTTTATTTGTTCGACATTTAATTTTTGCTATATTAGCAAAAAAAAAATGTAAAAAACCGACATCTCCCCGCCAACTTGAGGGTAATTTTTTATTTTATTGTTTTAAAAAAAAAACTAAGATCGAACAAATAAAAATTTTGATCGAACAATGACGAACAGTTACCGAGCAATTGAAATAGCAAAAAAAAAGTGTAAAAAAACGACTTCTCCCCGCCAACTTAAGACAGCCCCTTCCTCCATAGTTCCAATGCACAATGACAGTAGCAGAAATAGTGTTTCTGTGGTAACAGTGTAAAAATTCACGGTTCCTAAATTACTAATTTAGGAACCGTGGTAAAAATTACGATTTGCGAAATCCTCAATATACTTAAGCTTGAATGTAGGTGTAATACTGAATATATTGTATAATACATATAGCATTTTATTAAATATTGTACCTATATATACGTGTATTGTGTAGTGTACTGAAATAACTACTTTTTATGTAAATTGTAATATGTTCCATCTATTGTATTGCAAGTCATTCTCAAAAGTTTCATAAATCAATATAATGCAAACAAACTGGTTTTAAAATGCAAATCAGGTAAGATACGTCTACACTAGTATTTTTAAAGAAAATATTAGTAGAACCTACTTACAATTTCGTAGTGTAACAGCAGCAGTTAAGTTAACAATCGACTTTAACATAGGTAACAAAGTTTTTAATAGTCGGGTGTTCAGAACGACAGACCGCACGTTACTAACGAATATGAATACGATGACATTGACACAAACCACTTGATTCGCTTCACGCGCCAAGGTCAGCCTTTCTGATAAAAATAAATACAAACAACTTATAAATATTGTTGTTTACATACCTAATTTACGCCCCTACGCTATCAATCAATAAATTACTTTAAGTTATTAGATTTTAAAGATTAACTAAATATTCGGCGTAATTTAAAGGAGTCCTTCTGTTATGTATGTACAGAAGAATTATTCCTGAAGTCTATATCGCCTTGGGGTACCTCCACCAGATTGTGGACCTTCATCACTACATATTATAAACCGAAGTCCCCCACCGCGTCTGTCTGTTCGCGATAAACTGAAAAACTACTAAACGGATTTTCATGCGGTTTTTACTAATTATTCATGAGGAAGGTTTAGGTGAATAATTTGTTAAGATGTTGTGAAGGTAAATTGATTGAAATATGTTGATTTTTTTTTGTATTATAGGGGGCAAACGAGCAGACGGGTCACCTGATGGTGACTACCGTCGCATGTGGACACCTGCAACTCAAGAGTCACAAGTGCGTTGCCGGCCTTTGAGACCGGAGTTCTAGAGATTGGTTGTGCGAGGCAAAATAATTCTGGAGAACCGCACAGTGGTGGATTGCCAATTAATTAAGTGATGGGGATGAAAGTTTTATCGTGTTGAACAATTTATTTATTGAAACGCTGCGGCCGGTATAAGTCCGAAAATTCCTTGGAGCACTCCCCATGATACAGAATGCAGAGTGAAGCTACATCTTTACGCAACGCAAGAGGGTCAAGCCGATCTGAAATATTCTGGCAAGATTCGAGTCGCGAGTCCGTTGAATGCGATCAAGAGGGAGAAGCTGGTACTGGGGTGCTCTTGCATAGATATGAGAACAGTATTCCTTATGCAGCCGAACCTGCGCGTTTTAAAGTTGTGGCGGGGGCCGGGGTGAATTACTGTCTCGATCTGTTCAGCACACCAAGCTTTTTCGAGGCTAATTTGGCCTTAGCCTAAAAGTGGCCGCGAAACTAGACTTTGATCGATATATCGACGCTAAGGCTTCCGATGCTGGCTGTAGCAGTTAGGGAAGTGCTCTCAAAGCGAGGTGATACGACAATCGGTATGTTTTTGTGTTTTTTGTGTGTCTTCGTTGGGTTAAATTGGACTAGATTAAGTCGACCCCAATCAGAAACTCCTTCTAAAGAGGCTTCGATTTCAGACACAGGTTTGGATCGACTCTCGGTGACGTTATCCTGAGAAATGTTAGCGCGGCCGGTTATGTATAGGACAATAAGGCATCACTCGTGCTATCATCGGCCTAGCAATGAATGCTGCTGATTTATAGCATATCATTGATATGCAGAAGAAACAGCGTGGGCAAGATAGGATAGGATAGCAGATAGTCTTGTGACCACCAGCAATCACAGACTTAAAGTCGGAGCACGCACCGTCGACAACGACCTTGATGCTTCTGTCTGCGAGAAAACTGGTGATCCAGTTGCACAATTTCTCGGAAAGCCCATAGGAAGGAAGCTTCGAGAGAAGCGCTTTATGCCAGACCCGATCAAAGGCCTTCGCTATGTCCAAACTGACTGACAACGTCTCCCCCTTGGTCTCGATCGCCTGTGCCGACCGGTGAGTCAGGTATACGAGAAGATCACCAGCTGAACGGACACCGTATTGTCGGTCATTGAGTAGCTGGTGGTCTTCTAAGTACCGAAGGAGCTGGCGGTTTATAATTGATTCCATTATCTTGGAGAACAAGGTAGTTATGGCTATAGGTCTATAGTTGGACGGATCCGAGCGGTCACCTTTTTGGGGATCGGATGCACTAAAGCTGTCTTCCACGAAACGTTCGGAATGACGCCTAGGGAGTAGGAGAGCCGATAAAGGAGCGTTAAAACCGGTGCCAACTCTGGAGCACACGTCTTTCTAAAGATGGGAGAGATTCCATCGGGCCCACTCGACTTCTGAATATCGAGGGAAAGAAGTGCTTTACGCACGGAGCTTTGGAAGAAGCGGACTTCCGGCGTACAGCTGTCGCACCGCGGTATGGTCAACGGTACGTTTCCCCTGTTATCCAAAGTTGAATCGGAGGCAATGAGTTGGCCCAAAAGGTCGACTTTCTCCTTAGCGTCGTGGGCCAACGAATTATCTCCCATTTGCAGGGGTGGAAGGGATAGTCTACAGAAATTCCCCTGGTCAGCTTTGGCAAGAGACCAAAATGCACGAGTTCCAGAAGGGAGACTCACCAGTCTCTCACCAATTCTGCCGATGTGCTCCGACTTGATGATTGTTGAAGATGTCTCTGCTACCCGTGCGAAGCCGTGGCGGGTTGCTAGTTAGAATATAAAATGCATAACGCCTGCTTATTATCAATTGATCAAAGGCAATGAAGCGTGAAGTGACGTTATCGTCATAATTTAGTTATCAGTTACTAGATTTCGCGCGCGACTCCGGAACAGAACTTTTATCTGAATGAAAGGTATGTCCTTATCTTTGCCCAAAATTTCATGATGATCTGTTCAATAGTTAAGACGTGAAAGCAAACACACTTTCGCATTTATGATATTAGTTAGGATTACTTACTTTGTGGAGTACCTACGCGCTTTGGTCTTGCCCTATCATGACATCTTTTCCTATTATAGCTTCTGTGTTGCCACCTTACAAAAAAACAGGATTTAGAAGGCACTACTACCTTAATGCGGTTTCTTTTATAGGTGAGTAGAGTTATTAGTAGAGCTTCTTGGGAGGGTTCGCCAGAGCTTCATCATCATAATTTTTTCAGGTGAATTAAAATGAATAAAACAACAGTTATAACTACACAAAAATGTATTTAGTCAATCAGATGGTCGCAATAACATTGAACTCGTCGTCGTATACATGTGTGACCGCGCCGCCCCGCCCGCGCCGTCCGCACCACTCCACATAATATATACGTTATAATAAATAGTTTATTGTGAACTTTGGGTGCGGCGGTATAGACAGCGGCGCGATGCTTATTACAATGTTCTACAGCGTTAAACATTTCAATTAAATTTCGTTTTATTTCGTATACTGTTTCAGATATTTTGTTTTAGAACACATTAACACTAGCAATTTCATATCCAAACTATCACTAAGTGGAACTAATATTAAGTTTACAATAATTTTAAACCATTCTGCTTCGATGAATGTGTACGACGAAATAAAATAACATTCAACTAATCCTAGCACGTAAAATAAAATTGTGCTACAACATCATAGCACCACGATAAATAAATATTTTGTTCTGATATTCACAACTCCTGGTACACCGCTGTTGGCTGCACTGAATATAACCCCTTACTCATAAACGCTTGCGAAAAGTATGTTTGGTCCTCTTCGGCCATCTTTAGTACGTTACTCATTTATTAAAGAGAAGAGTGCCATAACTCAAAATCACGAATTATATCTTAAGTACATATTTTAAATAGTAATACAACTCCAATTGCAAAAAAACAGTCAGATTGTATAAATATAAAGACACTTCATAGTATGCAAAAAAAAACGTACGTAAAATCTATGATTTTGAGTTGAGTCACTTTTCTCGAAAAAGTGCGACGTATCCAAGAAAAAGGCAATTCAATATTCAGCCATAATATACTATAGTTTTTAAGAATAAGGGCCTTTACTCATTTAGAGCAATTGTATGTGCGAATTATTTAAATCTTGTGATTGCACCATAAAGTGAGTGAGTAGAGAACGGGGTTTCACTAGGTTTCGTATTTAGGGAAAATAAATAAATACAATTACTTGAAAAAATCGAGAAGTTAACTTATTTTAGACTTAGTCCACGTGCAATAAATTTCTAAGCACACGTTGGAACATCACTAGGCCCAAGATAAAAAAGAAATTGACTGGTATTTTAAAACGACTCCATATTTAGATAAGTTAGGGCCAATCTTCGTGCGCGATAACTAACACAACCATTGCTAATAAAATATTTAAAATTGCACACAATTTTATGCGTCCGTACATAATTGTATCACCGCTCAGAACTGAGTCCTTTACAGTACTACGTAGGTACATACCGTAACGTATATACCTAGTATGTGCTCCGATTTCTGTTCGAACGGTAACTAGTGTATATAAAAATATGAATATATTTGTTTGCGTATACATAAGTTTTAAGTGCATTTTAGTGCTCGTATTTGCAAGCACAGAATTATTTGTACAGAGAATAATAAGATTATTATATAAAATGCTTTTTATAATGCTACCGTAAGAACAAAAATCTAATTTGAGAATACTTTGGAATGGTGACGAAACTTGCTAGGTTTTGTCATTTTGCGGATGAGTTATAGTAATAAGCTAGTTGCTGTACCCAAAATTGCCCGAGTAACATCAATTTTTCCAAATTGGTGTTAATGATACTGCTATGTAAGAAGCTTTCGTGCAAGTGTCAATAACAATTGTATGAAGTTACAACGCAAATCGAGTGAACAGAGTGAATGAACAAATATACATTCATTTTTATACATGAGATAATATTAATTGGGAAACTTGACTTGACGAAGCGCATTCGAATTAAAATACGCTAACGAACTTGCGTAAACACTTAGATTCTTCTCAATGTAAAGGAAACATTATACCGCATTATAGGTAAGCAACCGCCAGCTGTTTTTTTTTTTAACTGATTTAGCGATATACTGACTCAGAAGCACGAAATGTCACTATCACTCTATACGATAGATAGATAAATCGGTTCTCGGTGACAAAGTACGGACGCACCTCATATAGGACACTAGTCAGCACAAAATATCTGAATACTTACAACTAATATTACACTAGATTCAACTTACATCTATCGTATATGTATATCCACCGTAGAGTTAAAGATTATTAGAACGTATAGAAACGAGATCCCCGCCATATCGATGTGATGATTAACTTTTTGTTGCATATAATTACTAATACTGTCCAAATAATTACTTTCCGAAACCGAATTTAAAAAATAACATAAAATACATTGTTAAATAATAATACTATAACGATGGTTAAGAAGACAATCCTGTTTAGTAAACTTGATGTTATTTAAACGATACTGGAAGACCATTTGTACTTGCTTGGGTACAAACTTTTCATCTATTTCTCAAATCTTAGCTGCCCATTTTTAATAAGAAACTTAAACACACAGATTACTCAAACTTTAAAGTAATCTACCTAAAAAATACCGATTTTGTAATTACCAAGATTGTCTTCTAGAGCATCAATAAAATAGTTGCCATATGAAAAACTTCATAAAATCATTACAATATAATAAATGATAAAAAAAAAATTATATAAAATGTTTAAACGAATACTGGGTTCCAGTCGTATAGATTGTAATTAATACAAATAAAAATACGTTTCAATTACATGTCCTTCCAAAAATATCGCTAAGAATATGTACTCTAATGTTAAAGGTATAGTGTGTAGTATACAATGTCCTATGAGCTAGGGGGCCTCCGGCCGGGGCCGGGGCCGGGACCGGGGCGGTAAGTAACGGTCGTCAGGTAGTACCTGCCCTAATTAACATAATAATAGTAATGTAAATGGCAATTCTGTGGAAGCTGCACAATTATGTGTCGGACCCATCACCTAGAACAAAAAGTTGAACAAAAGTTGGTTGCTGGGTATTCGGCAATAAGTAGATATTTGTGCTACGCGCATCAAACATCCAAAAACGATTAATATTGTTTTAGTTGCAATTGCTAGTACTTGTAAAGCAAGTGTTGAATTGTTTTATTTTTGGTAATAATTTGTTTTAACTAATAAATCTTTTATTTTGTAACTTCTGAATTGTGTCCATATTCTCGTTATATCTTTAGACAAATCAAAATTAAATACACTTTATTTTTACATTAAGATATTCATTTAAATATCAAGAGTTCAAGTTGATTAATTAACTCACAGGTACACTTAAAGAAAACTTCATTCAGTTTTTTTTTATTCAAAAAAGGTTGGAGAGATACTAGTTACATTTGGAAGTAAACAGAAGAAGTATACCTGCCTAGGGGGGCTAGGGGGCCTAGGGCGAGAGGTCCTGGTGCATGGGGTCGTAGCCCATGGAGCCGTCGTAGCCGGGCTGCGGCTGGTCGTAGGGCGGCGCGGGCAGCGAGTAGCCCATGGAGTCCTGCGTGGGCGCCGGCGACATCATGGGTGTGGCCGTGCCCGACGCCGCGCCCATGGAGTACGGCGACGCGCCTGCTGCTGCGCAAACGTCACTGGAGTTATGCCCTTCTAACACCTGCTGCTTCATTTCAGCGGAGGACTATGGTGGCTCTCTTACGCAACATTATTTCAATTTGGATTTACTTTAACTAAATTGAATTTGGAAATACTTATTAAATAGTTGTATATTGTTAAGTTATTGTACAGTCCTGAATTCCTGATGCGATTAACCATTATTTAAGAGTTTGGAAAATTTGATTTGTCAATGGTGAGGTACAACGTAAAAATAATTCTTCTTAATGAGTTGCTGATTGACTGATGCAACGGAAACTAATTTAAATCAAATAAACAATCGATCGAATCGGTCAACTACCGTATTGTAAACAAATACAGGAATCATCAATGATTATATTATAGATTAAAAAATATATAGGTAAATGGTACAAAAAAAAAGTTATATAATAAATGGGGTTTCGGGGAAATGGCTTCCAAATTAAAAATGATTACTACTATAATAATAACAATAAGAAAATGCGAGATTACTAAATCTCGCAAAGGAATCGACTGTTTTGGGATTTAACACATTATAGAAAATTTAGGTGATGAAATTGTTCAATCTAAATTCCTAATGTAATTATTAATTTTAATGTTTAGTTTCATTTATTGTATTTACTTAATTACCCCAATTAATTATCATCGTCTTTATTACAAATATTTAATTTGCAATATTTGTATGTATGTTCGGGTCTAATCTTGCAACACAACACATTGGAAGACAATGCATGGTTAGCTAAGTGATGTCATTATAAATTTAATATAGCGGACGGACCAAGACGGTGGACTAGTTTGTTTATGTGCACTCCCATAATAAGGGTATTAAATAAAAATGTATTTTTTGTTCATCTACATAAGTAAATCTCGCGACATTGTGTAATGTAATAAACTGATGGGTTTCATTCAATTTTATTTAATAAAGTTAATAATTTTTTAGAGCATTTAAATAAAAGCTTGTTTTTAAAAACGTTTTCAAAACTAAGTGAGTTTGATTATTATAAAGTTAAAGTTTTTTTAGTTAAACAGATTTGATTTGATTTGAACAATATCTAGTAGGTACTAGAATAGGTTTTTCATATCAGAATTTAAATTAAATTCATTTTCTTTTCCAAAAAAAAATCATTTAAGAAATGTCTAGTATGAATGTGTTGAATGTGTTCTAATCGTCGTTATTTTCCAATTCATAAAAAAAATAGTATCCAGTAAGAGAACCACCAGACAATCAATAAATAATTTGAATAGAGAATTCAATAATTTACGTTTGAAAGTAATATGGGTAAGTGTAATGTCTATATAATATCTATTATTACTGTAATATGCCGTAGCTCTGGCTGGCGGCGAGCCGGCATCGCGGCCCCCACCGACCCAAGGCAAGTCTGTGTGCGAAAACGTACCTTCATGTAGCACTCTTCACTTTACACCCGGTACGGGTTAGGATCATGAGCTGGACTATGTTCCAACTACTTCATTAAGTGTATTTTAATAGAAAGGTTATTACAAGCTAGGAATATTCTTAGGGGAAAACATTCTTGGGATTGATAAACGATTGATAAACAAGTAAAAATATAACATTGCACTATTACGACAACAAAAGAGTTACGAATATTTTGTTTTGGTTTTTTAGTTTATTTAACCTTTTCTGATACAACTAAATACTCTGCAACATTTTAAGTCAATAACTAAAATACCTATCTTTGTGGTCGGGCAAATATGATTACTGTATTTTAACACAAAGTTGATTTATCTATAAAATACACTTTATTAAATAAATAAAAAAAAGAAATCCCCATGTGAGTGGTCTCACGAAAAGGGACCTGAATAAATTGGAAACTGTTCTTTTGTTTTTAAGTTTTTTTTTAATCTTGAGTTTTGTGTTTCAACTAAATTAAAGTTCCAAATTCAAGTGATTTGAAATTTTACGTGTAGTTGGCCTTTAAATAAATTATTTAAAGTGATGATGATGATTGATAAGTGATAAGCAAGTTGCTATGTGCTTACTGCCATAAAACACGAATGGACATTGGACGTCACGGCATAACTTCTCTTCTCTACGCCCACGTTTTCTCTCAAAAAAATATTAGAACATGTTTGTGAGTCCAGGTCTTTTTTCGAGTGACTACTTATAAGTTAATCGAAACGTTTTAGTTGCCCCATTAATATAGTAAACTAATAAAACTATAAGCAGTGTATTTTTGATATACAAATATATAATGAATTTACCGGCGGCTTTCTTTGCGGCGTACAGGTTGGCCTCCTCTTGTGCCTTGCCAATGTTCTTCTTGTAACGAATGCGTTTGTTGCCGAACCAATTGGACACCTACAACAGTACAAAATCATTAACACACACATGCACACCAATTATAAGAAACATTCACTAATAACTTTTGCTATCAGTACAAAATAATATTTAAAAAAATTGAGTTGTGCCACTCTTCTTGCCAAAGAGCGACATTTTCTAGGTTTTCAAAATTCGAGTCTTCCAGTTAGTAGAAGTTCATCACATATCGGACAAGAGTACCTGGGAGACGGTAATGCCACACTTTCGTGCCAACTCCTCCTTTGCCTCTTCACTGGGATAGGGGTTCGACAGATGCGAGTAGAAATATTCGTTGAGTATCTCTGAAGCTTGCTTGCTAAAGTTGCGGCGTTTCCGGCGCGCGTCCAGGAACCTGCAACATTTCACAGCACACATCTCGCTTTAATCTATTGAAGTGGACCATCTCTTTTTCCCTACGGCTAATTCTGTTTTTTTTATTAGGTTATATAGTTCGATTAAATTACACACAGGGACAAAAAAAACTGGTCTGTTAAAATAGAAAATAATTTAATTCTACCGATACACACATAATGTGATCAATTCGTAAACTATATCTATCGCATACATAAAATAAGAATGCAAAACTAACGAAATTATTCTATGTTATATGTATTGTCTATGTTTTATAATCTGTTTAATTATCTAAAACCTTGAACTTTTTAGTTATAAATTCCTCGTCTGCTGCCGCGGATGACGCCAGCTTAAAGAAGAGGCTTAAGTACGCTGATTTGGAGCCGCTGTACCACTTCGTGCCGTTAGCAGTGGAGACCCCGGGGAGCTGGGGCAAGGAGGCCAAAATCGTTGTAAAGGAGATTGGACAAAGCCTCATAGAGGCGACTGGTGACTCTCGATCCGGATCGTTCCTGGTGCAGAGGCTGGCCATTGCAATCCAGCGTGGAAACGCGAAGAGTGTTATGTGCACTTTTGTGCCGGGAACGGTCAGGGGGGGTTTTTTTGATTAGTTTAGTTACGTTTATTGTAATTTGGACCTTTATTATTAAAAATTATTATATTATGGTCATAAAGTCTCTAAGTACCTATTTCTGGAATAGGAATGATGTCCGAGTAGATGTATAGGAGTATCTTAATCACACATTCAATAGCAAATATTAAGCCTTTTGAGTATACTGACCGTGAGCGCAGTATCATGACGGCCTCGCAAGTGGACTGCTTTAACTGCATCTGGATAGAGCTGAACTTCTTGTGGATGATCTGCACCATGCGCTCGATTTCCTGGTGAACGCAAATTTTACTTCATAACAAACACCAAGCAACAACGGTGGAGTGTTGATTTCAGAGGGGTGTAATTTTCTATACTACTGTGACTAGAATTAGAGGATTTTAGAGGTGGTAGGTGGTCAAGTGTGACGATAAGGTAACCAGTTCAAAAGAAACTCCTCTTTCGGGGAGTAGGTATGCTAGAATGTGGAATAAGACACTACGATTACTACTACAGTCGTCGTAGTGTCTTATTCCACATTCTTTGTATTAAAAGACTAACTATTGGGACTTAATAATTAGAAAAACACACACTTAAAAAAAAATTAAATAATGATACTAAATTAATTCGAAACTGCAGTCACGAAGGTCCAAAGTTAAAGGCAAATCAACTGCCACGATAACGAGATATATAGAATAGGCACAATATGGTTGTCAAGATTGTACATATAATTTCATGATGTGCTTTAAATGTGATAAAATATTACACGAACCTTAGGTGTAATAGGCCTAGTGCGGCTCTGCTCTCGGAGCAGGTTCATGACGTGTGTGGTGAACTCGTTGCATGCGTTCTCGTACTTGTCCAGCTCCTGATGGTAGATCTGGCGGATCTGCGCGAGCTTAGCGCGGTAGTCGGAATGCTCGATTGCGTTATCTGTCCAATAGAGTATGTTAAACTATGTAAAGTATCGAGTAAGTGCTTATTTGATGTATCTTATTTTTCTCGTGACAATGGCGATCTCATTTCGGCTACCTAGAAAACGTATAATCTAGTATAGTACTCTTATCGCCCGCATATTTTTCTTTGGCTATATACAACGGTAATAGGACCAATGGTATGTTACGGTGCAGTAGTCTGGTGGCCACGCACCGATCTCATCACCGCGAGTAACAAGCTAAAACTCTTTCAAAGACCAGCTCGTATTGTAATTACATGTATGTGCATTACATCTACGGCAGTGTTAGTAGCAATATTAAATCTTTCAGCACTACACCTCTTTACCACACAAGAGGCTACTTCTTCTTCAAGAACAGTAAGGTTAAATCTTAGAAAATTAGCAGTTCTCCGGCCTCAGAAGTCCTAAACGATTAAAAAGGAAATAACAATGTTGTTGGCCGTAAATCATAGGTTTCTTAAGCAATTCGTTTTCAAAAAAAAGTAAAAATACAGCTGCACGAAGATCCTAAAAAAGGGTCTTAATGTAAAAGATCTAAGGATCTTCACTGATGGCTCAAAAACAAAGTCTGGTATAGAGTACGATGTATTCTTGGGTGAACTAAATATAAATGCTCATAACACTGTCTTCACAATAAGCGGAGTGCATGGGCATCATCACAACGGCTGCAGCATTGCGGCAAGAAAGGTAAAGGACTACTCCATGCGAATCCTTGCGGACAGGAAATCAGTACTAAAAGCTGTACAAAGCAAAATTTTGATCGCTTATATACGACTGTCACCAAGGTCCTGATGTAGGTATATAACAACAACGACCACCAAACTCTAAAACGGATCAATGGTCTCAGTAGCTAGCGAGACAATTATGCCGCTGAGGAACTAGCCAATAGAGGATCGGAGGCGGTAACAATAGGTTCTGAACCAATTGTTCCTCTACCTAATGGATGGCCCACATCAGTTAGACGGCGTCACACTTAAAGTATTACACGGAGGTGAGTGGATGCAGACAAGCAAAGGAGACTTTTCTCGCGTGGACCGGACTCTCTTGCAAGCTGCTAAAACTTTCACGACCAAAATTACGGGAAATAACTCATGTGATCACGGGTGATGATTAACAAACGTTCTATGAGAACAAGAGAAGGTCGCACACATCCCTCTGGAGTGCACGGGTGTGGCTACATACCGGGCCAAACACCTGGGGTCACCGAGAACTCTCTCAAAGTCATCAGTGACATCAGAGATTTGATAAGTTTTCTTGAGGAGTTAGGATGGCAACAGTAGCTATCCACGCAAAATAGGCGCACAACAGACGTCCTGTCGCGGAACAGCCCGTGAATACCATACCATGCCATACAGTACTTTTCATGAAAGTTATTCCAACAGCAGAAAATATGGCAACATGCAATTGTAACAATATAGTCTACTAATTATGCCTAAATAATGTTCTGTTTTAACAATACAATATAACAAAAAATAAAAGGAACACTATTAAACTGAATGATGCACCTTAAGATATTTATTCATTTTTAACAGTAATGTAGTTTAACAAAATTGCTTCATTATTTATTCTTTACTTTACTGTATTATTTCTTGGTGCAAACATAAATTACCTTTGATCTTTAATAGGTACATTTAAAATTTAAACGGAACGTAATACGAAAAAGGGGGGCAAATGTGTAAAAAATGTTTTGATATTAACAGTTACATTAAGGTGGAACATAAATACTTACCCCATTCTCCTGCCGCAGCAGATGCTGATGCAGCAGCACCGGCCCCTCCGCCTTTTTCAGGTCCAGCAACACCCTCTGCGATCAGCATATTGTCAAGGCGCATCAGCTGGGGATCTGGAGGCTCTTCTTCTTGCGTGTTGCGGAGGGATAGGACTACACAAAATCAAAATAAAATTATTATATACAAATTAAAAACTGTTTCTGGATAAAACGTTGGTATTGAGTCTTGTATGTGAATAGTTGGTGTTCTGTGAGTGACCAAAGGTGATAGACAACATTTTTAATATTAGGTGATAAAAAGGTGAATGGAAATGAGTATTAAAAATATTGGTCAAAATGGCAATGTGCACTTTTTTGCAAACACATTAGACCAATTATATATTACTTTATGGAATCAATTGTTGAAATACACACCATTAGCTCAGCTATGTAATTTCAAAACCTACTAAGGGATATGAACCAGCAACAACGGATATTTGCATTTGTAGCTCAGTAAGCTAGCCTAGTAAAGCATTGTTTGGATTATTGCAAAATGTCTAAAAAAGCCTTAGAAATGGTACTTTAATAATTCAACAACCTAACAAGTGCTCCAGTCGTAATGCAAAATAGCGTAAAAACCATTTCAAAAACCTAGCAAATAACATTGACATACCTAGCAAGAGTACCCCCTTGTTAGGTTTTTAACCGACGAAAAAACGGAGGACCTCAACCCCTATATTTGTTTTTTTTTATTTATTACTTTTTACAGGATAGTTCCATTTTGATCATTCTTATTTTTATTGGATATTCAAATAAAAGTTTCAACCATAAGGGTAGAAAAATAGGGGATGAATGATTGTTCACCCATTGACTTAAACCAGTAAACTGATTTTGTTGAAACTTAGCAGACATTAATGTAGTTCTAATGACACTACAACATGATGGAGACCTGTAGTTGATTTGATGATGGATGCAGAATCCAGTTGAGGGAGTTCCCTCAACTGGATTCCGCAATGACTTACAGCATCTATTTTGTGTTTGTTCTTATTAATTCATCATAATGAGAACTTTAAACATAATAAAATATTGTTGAATATCTATTGTTTATTTTGTTTTGTTAATGGAGAAACACAATCTGTTCATAACATCAAAATCATTTAAGTGGTTTGTAATTGGATGGAAAAGTGCCTAACATATTAAAAACTGCTTCAATGAATGCTACAAAATCAAAGCTAATGTTACAAGTTAACATGGGTTACGATATACAGTTTACAAAATCCAATTTTTGTTTGTTTAAATCTGTATGATTTTTCAACATTTAAACAATAAATCTGAAATATTTGACATAGCCACATGACTGTGAACAGTGTATGTGGGAATATAGAAACTTAAACGCTTGATTGTCAAGCGTAGTGTTGCCGTTTACAATTATGAAGATTTAAAAATGCAGTGCAGATCTGAAGACTAATCTAGTGTGTATAATCTTTAATTTGTTCATATAAGTTTAAACTTGAATATTAACATTTTGATGTTATTTATCTATACATCTATACAAATAAATAAAATTGGAGTGTCTATTTATAACATTAAAATAACTGCTTTTTACTAAGCACATTTGGATGTATACACGGTACATATACTAAAACAATTTTTGTCTGTCTGTCTGTTTGTTTGTTTCGGCTAATCTTTGTAATGGCTGGACCGATTTTGACGGGACTTTCACTGGCAGATAACTGATGTAACAAGGAGTAACTATTTTAGTTTAATTGAAGTATAATTTTAAAGAGAAAGAAAGTGAAAATCTGAGAGATGCATGTGGCTGAATTGCCTATGTTGAGATGAATGTATGGTGTGACTAAATTGGATAAGGCGAGGAAGTAATACATTAGAGATCAGAGGGAGCCTGGAAGTAGCGCCAGTAGATTATGATGGTATGCACATTGGAAGAGCAAAATAAGGTAAAAAAAATCTACACATAGAAGATGACAGATACAAGAGTAGAGGATGATCAAAGAAAGGATAGAAGGAATGCGTAAAAGATATGGTTAAATAAATTTAGAATAAGGGTTTGAATAAGAGAGGCACACAAAATTATAAAAATAAAATATAATTAAAAGAAATTCAAAAGTGCAAATATTATAGTTATCAAAAGTGTTGGGCTATAAAAGCATTTTCTAGCTTATACTTCATATACTTTTGATATATTTATAATAGAAACACTTCATCAAGCTAAATCAATTAATGATTATGTTAATATTTAAAAAGTATAAGATCTAAATTAAAAAATTATCTCAAAAGAAAAAGGTACAAAGGACAATGCTCATTAATGTATGAAATCCTGTACTGAACTGCATCAAAACCAAACTTGGTTTTACATGAACTTCATTTAATATACTAAAACACACACCTGCTTTTTTTTTAATAAAACCTGTTTTTTTTCACAATTTAATAAAATAGAGAATAACCTAAACTACATTTTTCATTGATCTAAAAACGATCATCTTCATTGATAAAAACTACTATATATATTCAATTTCTCGTGACATATGTTCGATTCCATGTAGCAAAATGAAATATCCATATTTAAATAATTATATTAATATGTAAATGAACAGTATATATTAACATGATGCCTATTCATTCTATGCCTATGCTGACAGCTGACACTAAGGCCATACTGTTTAGTTTTAATAGTCTATGCCTATTGAAATTGATTAATGGAATAATCAAAGTTAATACCTACTTTAAGATAAAATAAAATATTTGGATTTCAAATAATTTACTATATCGGCAAATTATTTGTAATTTACCTATTTATAATAACTTTTGTAATGAAAATAAACAAACTATAAATCTGAACGCCAATGCTTGTTTTCAAATTATATCCCTTGTTTACAAACCATATTCCTGACGCAATTGTAGTCATTATTTTAACCATTTTATACAACTATATAAAACGGTGAAAATAATTACAACAATACTTTTGAGTATGATTCGTGAGAAATATGGGTATCACTTTTGGTCATTATTGTTTATTTTAAAGCTAAATATTTTGGATAATCAAGCTAATTATAAAACAATGCAATATTTCCCCCTTCCATAACTAGTGTAAAATTGACCACATTTACACATTAAATATCTATAGAAACTTCATAACACTACTACTATATTTAATAACCATTACCCTATACACTGGAGAACTATTAATATAACAAAACAACAACATTTCGCATACCTGTTTTCTCTTTAATTTCACACAATACTGAAAATAGGGCAGGCTTCATTCTGTGACAGTTTAGCGTGTGTTTTCTCGCTTGCGCTTCATCAAGGCTCTGATCCGTAATGTTCATGATCTGCTGCAATATTTCACCAATGTCCTGCTTACGCGCTTCGCCCTCACCAGCAGCCGGGGCTCCTTCGCCTCCAGCTAAGCCGTAGCCCTGAGGCCCCATGAGCCCACCGCCGTGTGCCATCATTCTATTCGGATCGTCCATTGCTCTTCCGACTCAATACATAAATACACCTAAACTTACACTAATTACGTATACTGTTTTGTACGTGGTTAAAATGGATATTTAGAAAAATAATCCAATAAAAATACAACAACGCTACACTGGGCGCTAAGCCTCAGCTTCACCCCCATTCACCAATCAGTAATAAAATGGCCGACTCCTTTGTGCTGTCAAAACTGAAATATTTCAAAAAGAAAACAAATAATTAAAACTATACCTATCACGCTTCATCTCGCAATCATTTACGGAGTGATTTAAAGTAAGAAAGAGATATACGATATCGATGTTGCCAGTATTTTCCCTAATGCCAGAGTTCATATTTATTATTTTTTAGTACCAATAAAAGGAAAGTTGAGAACCATTGATATTTCTCTAAATTAAATTTGTGGCAATTAATTTAAATTGTTTTAGTGTTGTCTCCGTATTACATATTTCGTATGTTTTTTAAGTACATTTTATGATTAAATAATATTATACATAATATGATGTACTAGAATTGCCTCTTTTAAGAACGTGTGGAAATATTGTCAAAAGCGACACTTTCCGTGTTCATTTCGGTATCCATCAGACAAATGCCTATGTGCAGCATAAATTTTAGCCTATCTCTTTTACACAACAGAGTGCTCCGTGTTATAATGACCTTATCTTAAGATGCTACCATTGACGCGAATACGTCATTATTAATGGACTTTCTTGTTCTAGTAAAATATCACGATTTCGTCATCTACCACGCGATCAAAAACTTATTACCGGCTACCAGATGGAGTACTATTAAAAGTTACAAAATTAGTGATTAGTTAAATGAGAACCGTAGTAGCATTAGTGTATAAGTGTAGTCTTTTTAGTAAATATCGTCCCGTTGTTATTAAACAATTCAGAGTTTTTCACGATCAGCAGTGGGGCAGCAATAAACTTCATCGAAAAATTAAAATACCAAATCCTCTCAGAGAAATAATTATGGCTGACCCTAAAGTCGAAGAAATTCTTGCGCCACTTCGGGCCTTGGTCAAGGAACAGGGTGATTTAGTCAGAAAACTGAAAGAAGAGAAAGCCCCAGAAATTGACATCAAGAAAGCTGTAGCTGAATTGAAGAGTCGTAAAAAAGTTTTAGAGGACAAAGAACTAAGTCTCACCCCTACGGAAGAGCTCTTTGATCGTGCTAAAATGGAAGACCTTATCAAAAGGAGGTTCTTCTATGACCAGTCCTTTGCCATCTATGGTGGTATTACTGGACAATTTGATTTCGGACCTATGGGCTGTGCTCTCAAAAGCAACATGATTCAACTTTGGAGAAAGCACTTCATTCTTCAAGAACAAATGTTGGAGGTAGACTGCTCAATTTTGACACCTGAACCAGTTCTTAAAGCATCTGGCCATGTGGAACGATTTGCTGACCTTATGACAAAAGATGTGAAATCTGGAGAATGCTTCCGGTTGGACCACTTGATAAAAGCCCATCTTGAAAAAATAAAAAGTGAGAAAAACACTACAGCAGAGTTGAAAGTTGAGATTGAAGATATTCTTGTGAAACTTGACGGAATGACTGCTGCTGAGATGGAAGCACTCATGAAAAGGTTCCAAATGAAGTCTCCTGTAAGTGGCAATGAGCTTACACCACCAATTGAGTTCAATCTCATGTTTAACACTCAAATTGGGCCAAGTGGATTGGTGAAAGGCTTCCTAAGGCCAGAAACTGCTCAGGGTATCTTTGTTAACTTCAAACGTCTTTTGGAATTCAATCAAGGCCGGCTCCCCTTTGCTGCTGCTCAGGTTGGTAACTCTTTCAGGAATGAAATCTCACCCCGTTCAGGACTTCTTAGGGTCAGAGAGTTCACTATGTGTGAAATTGAGCACTTTTGTGACACAAAAGACCATCCTAAATTTGAATCTGTAAAAGATAACCAAATGTTATTTTACTCTGCCAATAACCAGGAGCAGGGTAAACCTGCTGAGATCATGACAATTGGTGATGCTGTCTCTAAAGGCATTGTCAATAATGAGAGTCTTGGTTACTTTATGGCTAGGATACACTTGTATATGTTGGCTGTTGGTATAGACTCCAAGAAGTTGAGGTTTAGGCAACACATGAGCAATGAGATGGCCCACTACGCCTGTGACTGCTGGGATGCTGAGTGCCTTACAAGCTATGGCTGGGTAGAATGTGTGGGATGTGCTGATAGATCAGCTTATGACTTAACCCAACATACCAAAGCAACTGGCATTAGGCTAGCAGCAGAGAAGAAATTGCCAGCTCCTAAACAAATTGAAGTTGTTGAAGCTGTTCCCAACAAAGCTGCCATAGGCAAAGAGTTTAAAAAAGATGCCAAGGTTATCAATGATGAACTAGCAGCAATGAATTCTTCAAGTTTAGAAGAACTAGAAGCTAAGTTAGATAGTGATGGAGAATATGTGCTTTCTACTCCTACTGGTGACTACAAGCTGACACCAAAACTTGTCAGTGTTAAGAAATCTCAGAAAACAGTTCATGTTGAAGAAATCATCCCCAGTGTCATTGAACCTTCCTTTGGTATTGGCAGAATTCTTTACAGCATCTTGGAACATAACTTCAAGATGAGGGATGGAGATGAGCAGAGGACCTATTTTGCATTGCCAGCGGCAGTTGCTCCGATGAAATGTGCCGTCTTGCCACTTAGTGGTAATACTGAGTTCCAACCTTTTGTTAGAGAATTGTCTCTAGAATTAACGACCGTAGATGTATCCCATAAAGTCGATGACTCCTCGGGCTCTATTGGCCGCAGATACGCAAGAACTGATGAATTGGGTGTCCCATATGCTATTACAGTTGATTTTGATACAATGAAGGAACCACATAGTGTCACATTGAGAGAAAGAGATAGCATGGGACAAGTAAGACTGCCATTGACTGAAGTTCCTGTTGTTGTTAGAGACCTGGCTAACAGTAAGATATCTTGGGCCAATGTGGAGCAAAAGTACCCAAAGTTTGAACAACAGGAGAATGTGAAAGGCGCTGCAGCTTAGAATGGCAAGACGCTGTTACAATTTGCACAGATGTCTTTTCAGATCTAAATTATTTTCAATTCATTCTCTATTTATTGTTAGCTATAAGCTTGTCAATTGTTTGAATAGCATTGCATTTGCAATAACTTGCTTAATTTTCCCAAAAATTAAAAGAAACATCATTTACAATACTTGTTTTTATTTACTGTCTGTGGATGTTGGTGTTGCAAGAAATATTGCATGTATTCGTAATAGTGTCTTTCAAGTCGCGTAATGACAACACGACTGCTATTTGATTTATTATTATTATTAAAAGAAGATTACCCAATATGCTGTATCGTAATCCACCTTATAGTTATATTTTTATACCAGTAAGGTAGCAAATATAAGCGGCGGTAGCGTAATGGCTAAGGCGTCGGACTTGCGATCAAGTGGTTGCGAGTTCGAACCCGACCCAGTGCACTACCGTCGTGAACCCACTCCCAACACAAGCATATTCAGCTTAGCTGGAGGGGTTAACAAGAATACTAGTAATGTGTGACCCACGTTACTAGTAGCCTTTAAAAAAAAAAAAATTAAAAAAAAAAAACAATATACCCCAAAAAGGTGACCTATAGGCGTTACCAAAAGCGTTAGGCAAAACCAGGAATGCCAAACCTGTAGAAACTATTTTCACATAACTACCGCCAATGTACTTGATGTAACAAACTATCTTCTATTACCTATAACTAGGATTATTCGGATAACCTTCCTACGCTTGGATGAAAGTTGTGAGTTTTCAGGTTATTTTTTCTATTTCTGCAAATAATTTTATTTTGTGCTTTTAAAATAGTGTTTGTGTGATTCTGGTGGTAGAATAATCTTTAATAAGGTAAGTGAATATCGACAACCGCGACAAATAACGGAAATAAAGAACACTTGGACTCGGGTGGGAATCGAATAAGCGTAGTAGCCAGGGTCACTAACCACTAGGCCAACAGGCCAGTCAAACGTCAATTCAAGAAAAATCAACAAACACGCTAAATGTGCCCGTAATTTGTGAGGATTTCTTTCGTTTTCCCTCAGATGCCAAAATCAGATATGGACGTGGTGACAATTGGACCACCTTGGGGACATACCTACCCTTTCAAACAAAAAAGAGTTTTTAACGTAGATGGCGGAAATAGGTGAACATACATAAAAAAATACTTACAGCCAAACATAGAACCTCCTCCTTTTTTAAGTCGGTGAAAAAGTTAGGGGTTAGGGGTTTATTATCCACAATGGACGACCTATGATTAAGAAATCTATAAGGTTATAACGGAGTTTTGGTCTTTTATACATTAATTTACATATTTACACAGACCTCGTCAACAGAAACCAGTGAATTCCAGTGAAGTCAACAGAAACCGCGACCCTGATGGGGTCGGTGTTTTACCCCCCGATAAATCCAGTAAAGCAATGAAGCGACAGTCAGACTCAGTTTTTTCTGTTGCCTTTGATGGGAAGAAAGTCCGATCACCAGCTGAATCTATTCAATCCATCTACTCAAAACCGGGATTTGAATCTGATTCTAGACTTCAATACTTAGTGTCAGACAAGGGTCCTTACTCTGTTAACGTATCTAGGCTTGAACCTGACCCATCATCCGGCCTTTCCCTTAAAGCCCTTAAGTTTGCCAGTTTTTATTTAAAAATAATATATCAGATATCGTAGAAGGCACAAAACATGGGCCGCAATAAAATCTCCATTGAATTCATCTCTGCTCTATCTGCCAATAATTTCCTCAATTCCCCAGTCGTAACAGAAAATAATTATGTAGCCAATATTCCCCGTTTCCAAGTATTCCGTATGGGTGTTGTTAGGAATATCCCTACTGAGTGAACTCTGGAGGAGTTAGTATCTGGAATATCTGTCCCTAAAAATTGTAGAGAGGTTGTTCGGGCTAGACGTCTAAATGTTAAAAAATAAAAAAGATGGATCCTCTGTTTGGGTCCCATCAAACTCTGTAGTTCTTACATTTTTAGGACAGAGTCTCCCTGACTCCCTTTCTGTTTTAATGCATCTCTGCCTGTATCACTGTACCAACTACCTACCATCCAATGCAGGAATTGTTGTCGATTCGGCCACATTGGTAAACAATGCAGGTCTCAGCCCCGCTGTTATAAGTGTGCCCAACCGCACTCTGGTGACACCTGCTCAGTCTCTGACTCAGATGTATACTGTTTTTTGTGTCGTGGAGGTAGCCGTTGTGCTACAGATAACAGATGTCCTGAACATAATAGACAAAAATCAATTAAAATTGTTATGTCTCAGGAAAACCTAGGTTACATGGAAGCTTCAGCCAGATTTCCTCAGTCTCCCAAGCGGCTATATTCTGAGGCTGCTGCCAGTCCCCAATCTCCTCCTGATTCCCTTCAAAAATCTTTAACTTATTCATCTCCCATACCTCCCTCTTCTGCTTCTCCTTCAACATCATACAAAAAAACAGTTATCCTTCCCCCTCGCCGTATATCTATGTCTGGGAAGTCATATATTCATTCCCATAACGCCATAATCCAATCCCCAACTTGTACCCATCCTGATGGCTGTTGCCTTAAACCCCCTACTGAATCAACTCCTCTTGCTACCCCTAATGATAACCTTGTCCAACTCCTTCTTTGCTCCTTAATTAATATGCTGACTAAAATGTCAGATGCCTTACCGTACGACGTTGCAGTTCTTGTTGAACAACTACTTTCCGTTATCTCTAAAAGTTATGCTCCCAATGGCTCTCCAGCTCCTCCAATGGAACTGTAGAAGTATCCGTCGTAATAAACAGGATATCTCCTATTTGATTAATCAATATAAACCTACTGTGTTTGCAGTTTCAGAAACCTGGTTAAAACCTGACTCCCATTTTAGGATCTCAGGCTTCTCGTGCCTTCGAGACGATAGAAATGATGCTTGGGCGGGTTGTGCTTTGTTGATCAATAGGAATATCTCATTCTCTCAAATCTCTTTACCAAACCATATTCCTGGCTTAAATATTGTGGCCCTTAGAGCTTTTAATGTTTCTTTTGTCTCAGTTTACGTTCCCCACCCCAACACAAACATTCTTTTCGAATTGAATTCAATACTTTCAGCTATTCCCTCTCCTATGATTGTTTTGGGCGACTTTAATTGTCGACACCCCCAATGGGGCTCTCACTGTATTGATCCATGCTCTTCTCTTTTACTTGACATTTTGGATGACCGTAACTTATGCATTCTAAATGATGGATCTGCAACTCGTAGGGTTTCCCCAACCCAAAATATTAGTGTACCCGATCTAACACTATCTTCTCCTGCCTTAGTCTCCCCCTTCCAAACTCCCTGGGTAGTGACCGCTTCCCTATTTTAACTTCTTATTTCCAGTCTACCTCATATGCTCCCTATCCTCTACATCCCCTTCTCAAATACCGAGTTTCCCAAGCCAATTGGGACCAATTCTTAATATCACTGGACTTAAATTTAGCCTCACTCCCTCAAACATATTCCTCTAATTTTCTTCTACTCTATGACCAATTTATCTCTGCAATTAACTTAGCTGCTGATTGCTCTATTCCCCTTAAACAACCTTCCTGTAAATTGACTTCTTCTCCGCCTTGGTGGGATCCAGAATGTACTGCCAGTGTTAGAAAGCGCAAAGAGGCTGAAAACAAATTTGCTTTATCCCTGTCAATGTCTGATTTCCTAAATTAAAAAAAAATTGTTGCTAGCACAACTAGATTACTTTCTGCTCAGAAATCTTTAGGATGGCGTAAATTCTGTGAGTCCTTGTCTCCTCGTTCTGGTCTTTCACTTGTCTTGAAAAAATTCAAGTCATTCCGAAGAAGTCTTGTTGACTCGAACATATCTAGCAATGACCCTCATTCATTCCTACATGACTTCCTTAGCCAACTAGCTCCCCCATATGCTCCTGACTACGATTGTTTCCCTTCTTATTCCTATCCTTCTGTTCCAGTTTCCTATCAAAATACTTTGGATGATCCCTTTTCTTTTACTGAATTATCTTTTGCTCTAGATAACCTCCATGATTCCTCTCCTGGAATTGACGGTATCCCTTACTCTTTTATTCGTAAATCCTCCAGTTCCTGCAAAATTTTCTTTCTCAGTATCCTCAATGCCATTTTCTATTCTGGTCAAATACCACTCTTGCAAAACCCAAATTGTCATCCCTGTTCTCAAACCTGGTAAAGATCCTAAAAACTCATCTTCCTATCGCCCCATTGCGCTTTCCTCAGTCCTAGCTAAAGTCATGGAAACCTTAATTAAATTCAGACTTGAATGGATCCTAGAACACAGTGAATTATTAGCAAATAACCAGTATGGCTTCAGAAAGGGTGTGGGCACTCTGGATAGCCTCAGCATCCTTACCTTTTAAGTTCGCCTTGCATTTTCCCGTAACGAGAATGTTATCGGGATCTTTCTAGACATCTCTGCAGCATACGACAATGTTCATCTTCCTCTTCTCAGGCAGAAAATGCTACATCTGAGTATTCCAGCGAGGATAGTTCACGTCATCTGCAATATGCTCATGTGTCGTACTGTCTCCATTCGCCATCAAGGTTCCCTACTCCCACCTCGCCTCGTCTGAAAAGGCCTTCTGCAGGGTTCAGTGCTTAGTCCCTTCCTTTATAATATCTATACTTCCGACCTAGATCAGTCCGTTAACTCTTTCTGTAAAGTTCTTCAATATGCTGATGATGTTGCCTTATATTTCACATCTTCTTCCTTCTCTACAGCCTCTTCCCGTTTTAATTCCGCTCTTTATTATTTAAACATTTGGCTCTCAGACCTATCTTTTTCTGTTTCTAAATGTAGTGCTCTTGTTTTCACTCGCAAACGTAATATACCTGATATTAATCTCTCTGTTGCAGGTGAATTAATTCCAATTAAAGGTAACGTAAAATTTTTAGAACTCATTCTCGATTCCAAATTATCAGGTGTTCACCATTTAAACCACGTTATTAAAAAGAGCGAGAGGGGTGTAAACGTTATGCGGGCCCTATCTGGGGTCCATTGGGGCTCCCACCCCTTTTGTCAAAAACTTTTGTACAATGCTATAGTTCGCAGTCACTTTGATTATGGCTCTTTTCTTCTTGAACCATGCAATAAAATGGTCTTGTCCAAGCAAACAGCTGACCCAGTCCAAGTGCTTTCGAATCATAACTGGTGCTATGAAATGCTCTCCAATAAACGCTCTCCAAGTTGAATGCTTAAAACCTCCTCTGTACCTTCGTCGCCAATTTCTAGCTGACAGATACTTCTTTAATGTAGCTCAAATTAGTTCTCATCCTCTTCTTCCTATTTTGCTTCAACTTTCTAGTCTGGTCATTACCTCATTGTACTGGAGACACAAGACTCATCCTTTGCTTCTGAATTCTTTTATTAAAATGAAAAATTTATCTACTCCTATCTTTCAACCTACTTTAAATCCTCTTTTTGAGTTGGAATACCATTCTTTAACCTTCCAACCAAAAATCATCCTTGGCTTTGACATAAGTAAACATTCTCCAGCAGCTAACTAAAAACTTCTCCACATCATTGCGAAGGACTGGTCTGATTGGGTTACGCTTTATACGGATGCATCAAAACTATCCTCAGCTGCATTTGTGGGTTCTTCAGTCTGGATCCCTAAACACAAAATTATATTAAATTATAAATGCTCTTCCTATAATTCTATCTTTACAGGAGACTCCATTGCCCAATGTGGAATCCCATAAGCTTGACTCTTTGAGCTGCCTTAAAGATCTTTTAAAAAACCCATTCATAGCTCGCAATAATTCCCCAATAATCCTTAGAATTAAAGAGGTTCTTTACAGGTGCCTATTGTCTGGTATTGAGGTGGTTCTAGAGTGGATCCCTAGCCATTCAGGTATAGCAGGTAATGAAACTGCGGAGTCCGGACTCAGAGACTAGATGTACATCCCACAAATTCTGTTTTGCCCGAGATCTGCGCTCCTTAGCCAAACATTATTTAATTGAGTCCTGGAATAACACATGGCAGAACAGTAGAATGACCAAGGGTAAATTTTACGGCTCTCTACAACCGTCAAAGCCATCTAGATCCTGATTCTTCAAACAAAATAATGTTAATAAATTAGTTACCTCTACCATAATTCGATTACGATTAGGATTTGTCTCTACCCCAGTTTTTTTTTCCGAAATTCGGATTCGTGATCACTCACTATGTGAGTGCGGTCTCGAAGAAGGCACTCTCGAACATATTTTCTTCTCTTGCCCTAAATTAGTTGTACCTCTTTACGATCTCCTCCCTCAATAAATATCCCGACCCGTCAATTTGGCTTATCTCTTAACTCTAGTACATTCCCCGTTTGTCAAAATCCTATACAAATTCATTTCTATAAACAAAATAATTTTATGGTGTTTCCTGATATTCTGTTATCCATTTTAAAACTTTTCTTTCTCTCCTACAGAACCACAAACACAAACAGTTAAAATCACTACTATTCCCTTATAGTCTTAAAACTTCAACCTATTAACTAAAAAATCCACCTTCCACCTTGACTTTGGCAGAATCATCGATAAACGATGGAGCCATTGCATTAAAAGAAGAACAAGAAGAAGACGTAGAACTAGTTTGGACAGTTGTAAACTTTAGAAAATAAAATACAAGGGAATAAAACAGAATTTCAGAATCCAGAACATTTATTCTTTCGTAAAGACAATCATTCATTTATTATCTATAGCGGCGGTCTTTGGAGCGCGACCGATGGCGTTGGCGGTCCCGCGATCGCGAGCGGTCGCCGCGATGTCGTTCTCGACGGTCGCGGTCCCGCCGATCCTTGTCGCGATCTGTGCGGTCTGACCGCTCTCCATGATCTCTGTCCCTGTCACGCTCACGTTCTCTGTCTCTGTTCTTGTCGTCGTAACGTGTTCTATCTTTTGAGTACCTGCAAATAAGTTAACATGGTCCATCGTTTATACAAATCAAACCCACAATGAAAAGTTTTGATATGTTCTCAGAATATAAATTATATCGAGACACCGCTATTCAAAAATAAACACATAGCTGGGAACCTTGCGTGTTATTAAAAGTTATTGCATTTTTGTTTTCTTTTTGAACAATAAAGAAACCATGTTTGTATTTATTACGATTAGTAGAATAAATCTGAAATTATTATTCTGACAATGTCCAAGACTCACCTATCGCGTGTAACGAAGATGGCCTGCTCTGACCGCTACCCTACAGCTAAGTGGCCAAAACATATTGGCATATTTACCTGTCACCATCACTATAATCTCTTCTGTCTCTGTCGTCGTGTTCTCTTCTGTCAGAATCCATCCTGCCGGGATTATAAGCACCAGCATTGTTGCTGCCAGCTCCACGGCTGCTGAAATTCGCCACCGGTTTTGAAGCCGCAGATTGCCTGTTGTGCTCGCCTAGCCTAGTATTTTAGAAGACTTGATTATGAACGTATGAAAATAAGTATATGGGCATCAATTGAACGTTAATACATTCCTGTAGTCTATTAAACAAAACAAGTTCCTGGTGATCGATTGCGCAAAATAGCAGGATAGCAGGATCTCCATTGTTGCGAATTCTAAAAAGAAATTGATTATTTACAGAAAATAATTACAAGTCTAACATAAGGTCTCCTCATAAAAATACACATGAGGTCGGTAACATATGAAGGACACAGGCAAATAACAGGGAATGAATGTCACAAATTTTTTTTTTTTTTTTTAAAGACTATTATATCTTTGTCTATGGTATTTTGAATCCCAATCATTAGAATTCGAAAAGAACTGGGAATGTCCAATGTCCATGACATAACGGCAAAGAACAAGGATTGTCACATCTGACAAACATTTTAAATAATAAGTTTACGAGTGCTAAAACTCATATAGAGGTTCCTGATTTTGTATATAAAGATTTTTTGCCAATAAGCGTAGTAAAATTTAAAGATTTAATGTGTTTAATGCACTTTTGTACCAGAGAAGCTCAATATTCTTTCGTGGGAGAGCCATGCTTCGGCACGTATGGGCCGGCTCGACCGGTGTGATACCACGGCCTCACAGAAAACCAGCGGTGAAGCAATGATTTCATTGCTTTTCGCCGAGTGAGTGAGGTTTCCGGAGGCCCTAACCCTACCCTCCCCGCCTCTCCCTCTTCCACCCTTCCCCTACTCCCACCTTAAAGTCTGCCGCTGTTTGCCGCCAAGTGCGTTGCCAGCCGTGTCCATGGGCGGCGAGTCATTTACCATTAGGTGATCCGCCTGCTCGTTTGCCCCCTATGCCATAAAAAAAAAATTGTTGTTTATATTTTAGTTTGTTATTGTAGTTTATATTGATTTGGACATTCCTTGTTTTTATTTGTTAAAAGAAGTTTAATTTTGTTTTGATGGGATTTAACTATTTTTATAAAGACTAAAATGTCCATTTAACATTAAAATAATATTGCTTATTAAGCATTTAGTTAGTTCTAAGCAAAAGTTATGGCATGCATTGATCTCACAAAAAATAATATACTTTTAAACTTTCAAATTGTTTTTTCTCAACATTCATTAATTAGGACATTCCCTGTTATTTGCCTGTTATTTGCCCTTCATATAACGCTTTCACCTTATATATGAACCATTATATATAATCACCAGTATATATACATTTGATTGATTTTTCTGGCGCTCACATGGCCACTGCCCTACACTATACGCCATTCTGTGGCTCTTTCGCGTATACTTCATATTGGTTTTCTTTAAGTATATTTTTTGCAATATACATACAATTTCAACAAAATGTAGAACGTCGCTTTTTATTAATTGGTAGTGAATATTTGCCTCTTATTATACTAGGAAAGGTAAACACTATTAGCAAAGTATAATATTAAACTATAACTAAGAAATTATTGATATGATCGTGTCTCAGCATGGGAATGCCTGAATTACACTTTAATTAGTGAAATAGATAAGTCATACCTATATTCTTTTTTACTGTGTTTTTATCATTTATAGTTATGAAAATATATAGGTATTACTTCACTTACACTAATCAAAGTTGGTCAAAGCACAGTATAAAAGAACTTCACAATTATATTCAATGCACTTATCAAGAGCTTTCAATAAGACAATGGGACATACTTTGAGAAGTTAGAAAATATGACAATATCTAAAAGAGAACAAGTTACCTACTTCTGCTCAATCTGCTTCTGTATTGGGACTGGAATTCTCGGGAAAAGTGTACTGAACCAGTCAAGCTTGATGAGCATCTGTCGCACGAGTGCTCCGATTGTAGTGGAACCCCCGCCACCAGCGCGAGGGTCAACTTCTTCCTCATCGTCTAGGTAGTCTGCATACCAGTCGAAAAGATCTTGTGGTGGCTGTGTGTAGCGGATGTACATGAACCCTGCCAAAATAACCAATTGATCTACATATACTCCAGCTATATCAGAATGGAAGGTAGTATAATAATAAGATTTAAAGGTGCCTAATCGTGTCACCCAAAACTAAACAGGCCTTATCTCCTAATAAGAAGATTAAAGTACTTCTCTGTTGGGCGACTTCTCGACTATTGTAAAAAAAGTTAATGTAACTTCCACTCTGTAAAAAAAGCTACAACAGCTGATGTCGCCATTGTAAATATACGGGTCAGATCAGTAGATAGTTATTTCTTCTACAGAGTAGAAATTACGAAGGCAATTCCAACAAAATTTTGAGAAGTCGTTTTTTCTTAGCAAGGCAAAGACAAAACAAGGCATGAACAAATAAGCTTTATTAAAATCGTGAAACGCATTGGTCTACTTAGCCACGCATACCTCCTAAACAGATAAGACTGATTTTGACTTAGTTTTTTTGTTTTGTTCTTAGTTATATAAATTCAAGAAAATCTCAGTGGCTCTACTTCATATTCATTTAAATAAGGCAGTGGCAGTGGCTCTAATTCCCTAAAACCCATTCTACTACAACCAACCTGATTATAGTTGCACAAGACTGATTGCAGGTTCCAAATATATAAAAAAAAACTTTTAGCATAATCGTAACTCACATTGTGTAGTATCTTACGCCCAGTCTGCGCGTCGCCATGTTAAATACAAAATGTGAGCAAATCTATGTTCTAAAGTGGGTCAATTTCACTCACTTTCACAGAGGTGATTTGTTATTGATATAACAAATCATTTATTACCTCAATACAATACAAAGAAGAATTGATTGCTTAAAGTAATAACTTTCTAATAAGAATATGAGGATGTTACTGCAGTTTGGTGATTAGTGAACTGTGTACCAAAGAGCCCTTAACAAGCTCTAACATTTTGATACTGTGGTTCTATATGGATTATACAGATGGCAAAATTTCGCCGTTTCTGGTATTTTCAGTGTCGGACATTTTTCATTACACTGTAAGGTGTAACGTTACTTCAAATATTAAAATCGAATCGAAATTCGATTAAATTCGTTGAAATTTAATAATTATAGATTTTAGAATAAGGAATTTAAAGTCATACCTACCAAGTGCTCTAATGTATGGTGAGTCAGTGTGTTGTAACAGTCCGTTGACCTGTTTACGAGTCAGCTTTAGGGTGTACAGCTTGTATAGTAGGCAGAATGCTGTAGACACAATTCCACCTGCGCCTACACCTCTTACCTATAGAACAATAGAAAAATACTGTCAATTTTTTTTTTTTTAAAAGACAACAAGAATACTAGTAATGTGTGACCCACGTTACTAGTCCATTAAAAAAAAAAAAGACCAAATACTCTCAACCTTAATCCATGTATATTAAGCGAATTGATCCTTATAATAATTACACATTTTTTGTCTTATATGTAAAACTTACCACATAACATACCTTTATTTTTGTACATGTTCATGACTTAAAAATATACCTAGATATCTTTGTGGCTGACTTTGGCTGTCACAATACGATAAATTTACAAACTTGAACATGCTTTTTGACAAACTTAATACTCAGAAATATTAAAATTTCATAATAATAATAACTTTTATTCGTTGAACTTGTGTTAGTCATAATACAAACATATTTAAAATGTCATGCACATGGATGGAAAATGTTTTGTATAGTAAAACATGTTTTAACATGGTTGGCATACGTAAATATATTAAGTAGGTACAAAATTAACTAATTACAAATAATATTATGTATTACATAATTAAAATATATGTATTTTTTAAAGAGAATCGGTCATTTACTTTTGGTTTATATTATTAATCTAGATACATCTTCTATCAAGGAGATTTCCACATAAAGATAACCTATGCATGAGACTGTAATTGCATGCATCAATAGTTTTTTTTTGTGGAATAAATCATAGACATTACTGGCCAAAATATTGTCCGTGGAGATTAAGAGAAGAAAATGACTAAAGATAATAATAAGTAACGAATACAACATTGTTGCACATACTCACGCCACCACACATGCCAGTCTGGCCAGCGGTCTTGCGGCTACCACGCTCCCATGGCTCCAAGTGCTTGACTTGATAGTAGATCTCATCCACCACTTCATGGTATGTCTTCAGCTTGAATAGATGCACTGCAGATAATGATAATTGGGAATTAATTCATAAAATCCCATAAACTACTAATATAGGATGTATTATAATAGCAAAAAAATGTACAACACAATATAATCATGGTACCTATGTACTCTTTTAAAACAACGAAGACTTCGAAAGGAGAAGTTTTGTCACTTTTTTGTTTATTGTGTTAATCAGTTTACATACACTTACTCATTAAATTAAATTAGTGTTAGGAATATTTTGTTGATGTAATGTAAAAACAATTGCAAATGAAATAAAAATAATTATGTGGAACAAACGAAGTCCAATCTTCTGTGCGTTGGTATGTTTGCTTACCTACCTTTGAAGTAGCTAGAGCCCTGTATATTTGCTAATATTAGTGGGTTCAGGTTCATAGTCTGTTCATTACCCCATATCGGTAATACATTATGTTGTTTGCCTGTCTTGGCGGGTTTTTGCTGATTGAACTCTGAAATTCAACAAACATTAGTCACGAAGCTCTAGTTTAATTCACAGAAATATTGGCACGATACTCACCTTCGACATCCGTCATCTTAATACTAACCCACTACACTTTTAATACTAATTATAACTAAAATGCTAATAGCACCTTTTCATTAAAGATAAAATAGTAAATTATGTATATCCAACAAAACAATTTTAATTTACAAATTATTTTAACACCATTCGACAAAACAAACCACAATGGCGGACACCGAATGAATGAAATGAATGATTGCAAATTGCAATATTGCATATCAATTGAATGAAAATAAACAACGGAAATACTACTGAACTAAATCAGGAGCTTGCCACTTTCCAAAAATTTAACAAAAAACAATTTTCTATTATGGCAAGAATAATTCTAATTATGCCCTGCATGCCCTGGCCCTGGTACACAACTCTCTAACGTAGCAAGCTGGCAAGAGCACTATTTTTTAATAAACGCCATCTATTAGCCATGTCAAATAAACTATTTTCGATTGAAGTCAGTAATATATTATAGTAAAGTTAATATACATAATTAGAGTGCATAGTGAGCGTGATTAGCCTTCATCTGATCTCAATTTTAAAACAGATACAGTAGGTACTTTAAACCGAGTACGAAGTGTTATACATACGTATACAAATATGTATGACATGTGTTTAGTTAGACGTTTAGACATTTTACCACAGAACACTTATACCATAGAGTAGACTTGTACCCATTTGACAACACCAGTCGAATCAGCACGACACTGTTCGTGGGAGAGCCATGCTTCGGCACGTATGGGCCGGCGCGACCGGAGTGATACCACGGCTTTTCGCCGCGTGAGTGAGGTTACCGGAGGCCCTAACCCTTCCCTTACTCCCACCTTTCGCAACGCACTTGTGACTCTAATTGCAGGTGCTCATGGGTGGCGGTAGTCATTTGCCATCATGTAAGCCGTATGCTCGTTTGCCCCCTACACCATAAAACTATAGAGTACATAAGACATTTATATATATGAAAGTCAGCACTTTTTTAAGTACCTAAGTACTGAACATTAGCATGACCTACCTCTGTCAACAGTTAATAGTAGACTCTGCAGAAAATCCTCGTTAAATTGCCACTTACTTTTAACAGATATCAGACTAATGCACTGATACAAATGCCCTATTGCAGAACACAGAAACAGCGGTTTTGTATACTGTTAAAAATAGTGAATAAGAATATTGGTTCTTTTTCAGTAATATCAGTTATATAAATAGTTAAATCGATCAACACTGGAAACTTATTTGACTTTCTCCTAAAAATAACAATTTTCAATAGGGACCATGTTTTATGTTTTATAAATTGTCCTAATAGGCATGACCCTTCACTTGACATGAACAGTTCAGACTTTAGCTGGCAGGCTTAACCCTTCAAGATTCTGTTTTCCTTGCGCCAGAAATTAATTATCCCTAGCATTAGTAAGTGATAGTTAGGTTTTAATATCTATCTTAACAAAACTCAGAGGTGCCTGAGGGATTACACTCAACATGAGTGAGAAGTCAATGCTTAGACAAAGTGGTATATCCATTGGCTTGTTAATATTGAACTATAATAAACTCCTGGTCAATAGCCTCCATGTTGCCTTTCCCTTTCCCACTTTGTAAGTCAGACCACTGGGAAAGTCCTACCAGTATAAAAGCTATGCCTTAAAAGAGGCTTTTTCCAAAACCAGCCTCATACTGAATCAACTGGTTTAGTTTTTATTCACATTGTTTCCCTTGTTAAAAACTGCACTTTTGTCTACGTCTATTTGTTACTAAGCCTTCAACAAAACTCATATTTGCATGATACAAGTGAAACATACAGACAAGTAGAACTTGGGTTTTGTTGTGGGGACACACTATCTATTAATGAAAAAAATTAAACAACAAATATTTATTTAGCTTAATTTACTTAGATATAAAATTAATAAAAATAATATTACTCATTGTGTTAAGACTCTCTCTTGTCATTGTTATTGGTAGTAAAGTTCCAGATTCATGCCATCATGAATTTCATCTGTGAGAAAAAAGTTAAGGAAACTGTCATGTCAATAGTAGTAGAGTATTATGCTGAGAACATTATCTTACACACATGATTTGAGAGGTTTCAAGGGCTATGATACGTTTAGAGAAGTGCAAGAAGTAGGAAGCATGTTTGCGCTAGGGTAAATGATGCAACTGGAAAAACAGGTCTAAAAGGTATAATCAAGACCTGTGTTTTACTGAACACATTTTTAGATGAAGATAAGTTGGAAGTACCATTTATGCCAATTACAAAAATATTTAAACAAAATTATCAGAAATAAGGTAAAAATTTAATCCTGCTTTTAAATACATTCACATTTTTAGCAAATCTCAAGTCTCCAGTCAGTACTTTGTTAAGGACATAAACCTCCTACAGAAGGTGCAGCGTAGCAACAACAGCGTACAAAAAACCCAGAACACTCAAAAATCGAACATATGCAAAGCGTTTGTCATTTGTAGAACTCACAACTCTAAAGGATTGCAGGGACCGAGAAGATCTAATCGAAACTTACAAGATATTACATGGGCATTACGACATAGAGGACTTTGACTCAATATTTACACGAAATGACAATGTTAATTTGAGAGAACATCACCTGAAGTTGAGCCCCAGTTATTCATATAATAATCCCCAGAGGCATTTTATCAGTAACAAAGTGGTCAGAGGGTAGAACAAGCTCCCAGAATATGTGGTTTTAGCTGATACTATAAATAGTTTAAAAAATAGACTTGATAAATATGTCCAAAATGAAAAGTAAATTAAGAAAGCAGGATACATGCCTTATCAGTTGAATATCAACTGCTGCCTGATAAATAACAATAATAATCAAGGGACTGATGCAGAAGGCAGTTCTTCAACACAGTCCGTATAGTGAGGAGGTCCTGTCTTTGTAGCCCTAACGACCGGTGTCTTGGTCCCTGTACCCGATATCGGTGGTATACTATTTTTATATTATTAAAATATATATTTTGTTTTGTACATATTAAAAAATGTTATAGATAAGTTTTAAGATGAATATAGAGAATAATAATAAATCTTATAAATACATTTTATTTAATTGAAAAATTCCTTGCATTATCACTAAAGCTAGTAGCAAAGTTATATATCGGACCGAATCGACTGAAAGCGCATGGTGAAACATCATAATGGTTCTACCGTCTGAGGGAAACTTTGGAATCCTGACGGAATATATTGAAAAATGTCCCAGCAAATTGGAAACTTGCGAATTTGAACTTGTTTAAGATATTTTCCGAAAAGGATACAATCAGACAGCTTGATATGATCTTTGAACACTGTGTACCATTTCTTGAGAACAATCTTGTCGTACCGGGTCCCGGTCTGAGCTGCTATTAATTTTTTAAGATCTCCAACGGTGTCGTCTGGATTGCATTTCACTCGAACTTTCTTCCCAAGTCGGTCATTGCAAGTTACTTCCAGCATTATCTACAAATTAGGTTATTTTTGTTCAATATAATATAACTATGTTTACAAGTTTGTTCGTTTATGTTATCACTTATCAGAAATATTAAATAATACGTAAGTGCATACTCTATTACGGATATAAGTTTTTCACACTTTGTTAGTTTGTTTAGCAAAGCGATCTATATACATAAACGTATAATATAATATTGACAAGATTATTTCTAAACTACGTGACGTTTGTAACGTTTTGCAAACGAAGCCATGACGAACCTGCTAACTTTACCTTTGAAGTTTGAATCATTTATGCAAAGTATGTGACTTAAAAAAGACGGGTCTGTTAAATAATAAAAAATCACGACTTTTTAAAATATGGTTTATTTTATTTTTCAAAGCCCTACAGGACTTACAGGTCTAATTATTTTTTTGATCAAAAAATGGTGATGATGAAATACCTGGCTGTGCATTTAGAATTTTTTTGACGTGGAAAGAAACTAAGTGTTAGTGAATGTAGAAAACCAGAAAAATAATAAGGGAAACTATAAATCAATTCTAAACCTACTCATAGTCAGGACGGGTATTAGTATTCTATGGTCAGAACATCAGTATCCTAGGAATATAATCCAGTGTGATAACAAAACGTATAATTAATTTTGACATTTATAACTCACAAACCAGATCAAAAAATCAAAACATCCTGTTTATTTTCTATTTTATTATTCTAAATCTATATAAAAATTATAAAATTACCACGAAAGGAAATTTAAATATTATTTCAAATATTTTGTATTATCTATTATTATCTATATACCCTTAGTTAATTCTTAAATACCTAAGAGATAATTAGTTAAGCAGGAAGTGTCTTCCAACTGTCCACACGTCATTCGACAGCGAAGGACTGACGTGACGGTCCGACAGCAGCAAATTTCATTTTTAGTGAATGTGCTTGTGAAACGGTTTCGAAAAATGCAAATTCCCAACGAATATGTGTCTACAGCCGAAGACATAGCAGATCAGGTAAGTTTTACCATAATTTTCTAGTTTTTGAAAGACTTATGTTTTAAAAGTAGTTTGGATACGTACTTTGGATGCGATTGTCACGTCACCGAACTTATTTTCTTGTTGGCGCTTTTTAAATGCTTTGAAACGTAAGTATATGATTGTATAAATAGTAATAGAATAAGTTTGCATGAATGCCAAGCTTGAATAAAATTACACTTTGTTATTCGAGATACACTCAGTGCAGTTCAGTAGACAAACATTAGATTCGTAAACAGGAGTTCTACAGATATCTCACCCTTTAACCTACTTATCTGTTGATTTCATGAATTAAATTTGTTCTACAACACTGTAGCGATAATTTATTGTAACGTTACCTATACATATTTATAAAAAAATGGTCTAAACTTGACTTAATAACAAATTTATTATTCTGTCATTCAAGTTTTCAAAGAAGTTCGTGTTTTTAAAACATGTTATTAACTGTAATTTACTAATTAGATATATTATTCAACTGGTTATTTTTTGCTAAATCATTTATTACAAAGTTAAAACAAATTACTTTGTGCAGATTAAGTGCTATTTGACTATAGATAAGAGAATTACGACATGCACTATTAATTTGATTTTAAATATTATTAAACACATTTAATACTATTTCATAATATACTGGCATTATATTATCATTCATTATAGGTGTTATTATAGTATATATTTAATACTTCTTAGCTGTTTTTTTGTATATTACATGATATCTTTATCATTCATTAGGAAAGTTTAAAAATTACCCCTAAGGTTAAAAATAACTGTTATTAGGTGTTGTTTTCTTTTTTAATAATGATTGCCACTATAGTATATTAATTTTAGCTATTCATAAAAGTATTTTGTTTTCTTATAAGCAAGCATATGGCAAGCAATTACCATTGCTAATAAACTACTAAAGCCTAACCACAGTCTTCTAAAGGGTGATAGTACTCTACTAGTTGAGTGGCTCCAATTATCCATATGTCAGCTGTTCCCATCTCTTTAACCACCACTACCCATCTTTTTACAATTAAATGTGTTAAATAATGTATATTGTCAATGTACAAATACCAACAAAATATTCTTTCTAAAATGGAATACCATTTTTTCATTTTACTGCTTAAAAATAATGTTACACTGACTAGTAACAATAGTCAAATAACTTTTACTTTAATAGCTTTCACTTATGTTCTATTATTTCCTAGTTTAGAGTGTCTATGAATGATCTATTCATTGCCTATTTGAAGAAGTAATTATAAGGGGAGCAGTACATGAGGGTACATTCGGCCCAATTTGAGTTTTATGTACTACATTTCTTTTCACATAATTTCATGTGTCTGTATATAGGCATGCTACTAACGGCAGGTTGTGTGCTTGTTTAGCACCTTATTTAGCAAACGTGACATTTATAAGGTACGATTTGTGTAGCACATTAAGTCCCAATTAAACATGACATACACTTATAACTATATCCCTGAAGGGGTAGCAGAGGTGTATTAAAAACCCACATTTTGCTGACTACTCACATATTGGGAGGCAAGTCTTTTGCTGGGCACTTTGGGAACAAAAGATGAAATTGAGAGTTTACTAAAAGGGAAAGGTATTTAAGATACAAGATACACGATTAAGATACAAGATACATGATTAAGATACAAGATAGTTTATGCAAATAAAATATCTTGTAAGGAGGGAAGGAAAGGGATGTTGCTTGCACATATTATATTATGAATAATTAAGTATAGCTGAATATGTGCTTTATCTTATCTTAAATTTATTTTACAATATTACATTACTTGCATCATCCATCTATCTACGCTTACTTAATAAAATATTACATAAAAGTAAAGATAACATTGAAATATTTAAATTGTTATATATAAATGTAGTTTCCTTTCTAAAGTTGAAGCAATATCCTATTAGTTTTTATCGTGATTTAATGGTTTTATACCAGATATTTTAAAAATCGGAAAGCTAAATTTTTCAAAATGGTAATATTTCTCATTTACGATGATAATTCAACCAAATAAGTTAAACCTTAATAGTGTATGTGAAGTTTGAACCTTTAGCTGTTGGGGCATGTTTGTGACTACAAAAATTTTATGTATAAATAAATACGCTACACTGATCCTTGTAAGTCAGTCGCGTGTGACTTCATAGTGTTGCTCTTGAATAACTCCAGAGATTAAACCTACGTAACCAACAGTGAGAAAAAAAGTGTCCACATAAACTTTGTCGAGGGTCACCGTCGACAAAGTTTAAGTGGACATTTTTTTTTAAACGGTGTGATTTCGAGAATACGACGCGACTCCCCGTGAAATTCTCGTAACGGGCAATAAAAAATACCAAGTAAGAAAAAGTCAACGTTTTGAGCAGCTACAATGTCGAAATCGGAACAAGTAAACGCAGTTTTAGCACAAAAAGGAATAGCAAAGTTAACACTAGAACTTAGCAGCTACGAAGTGACGTAAAGGCAATCAAGGATACTGATTATCATCGTTCAGGCGAATGGAATTGGAGAGCGCTGAGATCACGCTTTAGACCTACACCGTACAGGAAACCGAAGAGACATGACTGGCTCTGTAGATACCACTACAGATACGGGTCGCGAACTTACTGTTGCGATAAGCCATGCAATATGAAGAAAAAAGAAGATAATCAGGAAAACTAAAACAGGTACAATTCGCTGCGGTGGAGAGTTGAATCGGGACAACAGATAACCATCGCTTATGTATCATAGACAGAGAAAATGGCATAACCTTTTTAATTGATTCCGGTGCAAACGTTTCAGTGATTCCCGTAAATAAAATGAGTCTAAAAATCCATGCGAGTGCAAGTATAGGCTGTTTGCAGCGAATACTACATAAATAAAAAATCGCAAATCCGAAATGATAAAAATTCACGTAAGAAATTTGTACACAAAAACTTAAAAGACTGTAAATATGTTTTTGTTGAAATGATATGTTGAAAAGATCGCTCATTCCTACTTATGATGGCCCTTACCGCGTATTAAGTAAGATAAATAAAGTTTATGAAATCCAATATCCTAATCGTAAAGTTTTGTATCAATAGATAGGTTGAAACCAGCCTTTATGTTAGAGGATAAAAGAGTTGAGAATAATTTAGATTTGAACAGTAATTTGAAACATAAAATCGATTATTTAGAATATCAGGAAAAGGTTAATCCAGAACCGAAAGTACGTACAACACGATCAGGTCGAGTGATAAAACAGCCAGTACGATTTTTAGTATAATTAAGATGATTGTTATAAGTACAGGCTAAGGAGATATGTAACACATTAACTATAAAATTTTAATTTGAAATATTTATTATTTTGGTCATAATTTGTGTGTGTTAATTAAATAACTGTGGTTGCTAATAATTCGAATTACAGGATTTTCATTTCATCGAAATCACTTGAGTAATAAATAAAAATATGAAATAAAATGTTACTGCAACATTTATTACCACACAGGTGGCTTAGAACACACAACAAAACATGTATTGTAATCTAAACTGATTTTTTTTTAAACTATAGAAAGCCGTGCCTGTACATTAAAGATACATGTATAAAAAAAGAACCGCACAAGTGCGAGTCTGACACCCGCACCGAGGGTTTCGTACAAACTTTTATGTAGATGTAGATAGTTCGTCTAATCTAGAGAATCGGTTTTCGAAGATTTTTGCTTTTTTCCGAGTACGTTTGAAAGACAAACTTAACTTTGCCGTTCTAAAAATACTCTCCCCAGACATCTTGCTGCATGTCATTTAATCCGCTCTCTTTTTTGTGGCGAATGTCTCTATTGTCCTTTGCTAATCAGAGTAACACGCGGAAAAACGGAGTGGACTAAAATGTGGGCCAGTTAGAACTAGAATAGGCTAATGCCTATCGTGACCCACATGATCTAAATTATTTTATTTCAATTTAATTTAGTTACATATACCATGTGCTTATTTTTCTAATTAAATATACCTAGTGCTTGCAAACTGAAATCACAGACTTCTTATCATAACGCGACGGTTGCGTCTGCGCAATTGTATATAACATCTATAAGTGACGAAAGCAAGAAACACTTGTGTGTATTAAAACTAGTTTTGAGTTGCGACACTGTTAGTGAAAGTGTGGTTAACTGTCTAACGAAATGTTAGAATGTGATCAGTTTTATTTTTATATAGATTTGACCAAATATGAACATTTCGCAGGTAAATCAAAACCTATAGAGTACTTTCAATTGACTTAGAATTATGAAATTTGGGAAGAAACAAGGTCTGACAGCACAAGTAAAGGAAAAAATCTGAAAGTTGTTAATTTGTTGTTATGTCACATAAAAATAGTTTTTGTGATTACAAACTTATATTTTGTAGTTGGGAAGTTGACTTTGTCATACATCGCAACCGCAAATTTAAGTTTGTCTTTCGGAAAAGACGGGCAAAAATCTTTGAAAATAGATTCCCGAGATGGACGTACTATCTGCATACACGTTTGTTTGCTTACGGAACCCTCGGTGCGTGAGTCAGACTCGCACTTTCGTTTTTTTTCCTTTTGGGGGGAACCCTAAAAAAAGTAGGTATACTAAGTATAATATTTTTAAAAAATATTCTCTGTTCTCAAAATATTTTGTTAGTTTATTTATTTGCTAAAAAATCAAATTAAGTATGCCGACAGCAGTTAATAGTAAAGATTAGTCGCATAAACTGTTTTTAATATATACGCGCCTGGTAATAATGAGAATTGGCCTTTTGTTTGTTTCTTGTGGCGTCACTCTTATCATATTATTATGTATACATATATGCACATATGTTCGTAAATTAAGTTTCTTAGTATGCATATTTTTATTAATGTAAAATTAAATAATTATTAACTGAGACAGGAAGCTAAGCTAAACAAGTGGTTCAATACTAGATATTTACACATCTAATATGCACATAAGTCGCGAAAATTTAAGAACAATTTTAGCAAACCACTACAAGTTGTTCAATTAATAACAGAACTAAACCTGTTAACTTTTATCGCTCGCATGTTTGTAATAATAATACAAATAAATAAAATTAAAGTGTCTGTTTGTAATGTCAAAATAGCAGTATTTTTTGAGCTCATACAGTTATTTGCACGATATCTGTGCCTAAAAATCAGTTTTAAACATTGTTGTCTATCTGTTTGTTTGTGCTAATCTCCGGAACGAGTAGACCTATTTCCATGGGACTTTCACTGGCAGATACCTGGGGTTACAAGGAGTAACTTAGTCTACTTTTATTTTGAAAACATAATTAGGATTCCGCGCAAAATATATAAATATGTACACGCAAGCGAAGCCGCGTGTTGTGCGGCTTTATCTTTATTTTAAAAGTATTTATGAGGGCGGCACAGAAAATTTCGGGAATCAAGGAAGTGACACAACATTACTATTTAAAAATGTATTTATTGCTTTTCGAAGTATTCTCCGCGAAATTTGACACATTTTTCCATACGATGGAACCAATCATTGAAGCAACTATTCCATTCGGAAGTTGGGGTCTCCAAAATGGCCGTTTTGTAGGCGTCCACAGCTTCTTCAGGTGATGAAAAACTCTGACCACGCAATTTATTCTTTATTTTAGGGAAAGTATAGAAATCATTAGGGCTTAGGTCGGGGCTGTACGGCGGATGGTCTAATAATTATATGTTTTCTTGCTTTAAAAACTCTTTTGTTCTGTGCGCGGTGTGAGAACTCGCATTGTCGTGATGGAGGATGATGCGGCGGTTGCAGTTCTCTTTACGGAGTTCAGAAACGACCTGTGGCAAACAAATGCTAGCATACCATTCTGCATTAACCGTTCTTTGTCAAGAGAAATAGTCGCAACATGGCCGGTTTTGGAGACAAACGTGGCCACCATTTTTTTTGCAACTCTCCGTGAACGAACAATTTTTGTTGGCTTTAACTCATTTTTGAACACCCAAACTCATGACTGGTTTTTTGTTTCGGGTTCGTACGCGTATATCCAGGATTCGTCACCTGATACGATGTTTTATACAGCATTTGAGGATCCTGCGTGGAATCCTTCGAGAGTTTTGACGCACCAAGTAACGCGAGCCGCTTTTTGCTCTTCACAAAGCGAATGCGGTATCCATCGAGAAAACAACTTTTTTACACCTAATTGTTCATGCAAGATTATTTGTATTTGACTCATGCCAATGTCTAAAGTTGCCTGAATTACGCGGTATGTCACATGTCGATCTCCCTCAATCAGCTTACGCACAGCATCAACGTTTTCTTGGGTGACTGCAGTTTTTGGACGACCTTGACGGGGATCATAACTGAGCTTGACACGTCCACGTTGAAATTCAGCAAACCAGTGATAAATTGTGGTTTTGGATGGGGCTTCATCACCAAATGCAGAAATCATCCAGTCAACACACTGTTTTTGTGTTAAACCACTTCGAAAGTCATAATAAATCATCGCTCTTGAATTTTCTTGAGTCAATTCCATTTTCTCAACGACTAAACAAGTTTGACAAAACCTTGTGACAAGACCGAGAATCTTTTTTTAAATAAATAAATGGTGTTCGATTTTTAAAACCAAGGAGTTTTCAATTAAAAAGATTTTAATATGACAGAAACAGTGGAAATATTCCATTCCCGATACTTTTAGTGCAGCCCTCGTATGCAATTTTATACACAATTGTGAACTCAGCCAACTTAGTATGGCCGCTGGTGGCGACGGAGGTAGGCCATGGTCAAATAGCAAATTTAAAAATTAATTTAATTTGAGTTGACGGGCTTGTTGGCCTAGTGGTTAGTGACCCTGACTGCGGAGCCAGAGGTCGTAGGTTCGATTCCCACCTAGGACAATTCTGCGATGAGCACGATCATTAGTTCTGTGTCTATGTGTAATTTATCGATAATATATTTGTATTTAGTAATATATAAGTATGTTTAGTTTACTACTACACTTTACTACAAGCTCTGCCTAGTTTGGCATCAGACGGCCGTACGACGGAGTGTAGTGTCTCAAGTTATAAAATAAATGTAATAAATAAAATAAACATTTTTCCAAAACTGCGTTTGTAAGCAAAATGTAAACTGGCGTAAATATGTAACTAACCGTGAAGGTGTTTTTTCGTATATTTATTTAAAAACTTAATGTTTACAAAGGAGCCCACTCTTATTAGTGTTATCCAGTTGCGTGGACCATCTAGCAAGTGTGCGGTGGTCTTTATATGAGTTTATTGGCTGTTAACGTGACTGGTTATATTTGTGAATGAAATCATTTGCTTTAACTGAAAACCGTAAATTACAAAGTTGTGCTGCCTATTGAAACTGTATCGACAAGTTAGGTGACGTGTGTATTATGTTGGTGTAATGATTGGGATCTATTAATAAACCACGTGTTTTATCCTCTGTACAGCCCGTTCTATAATTTGCTATTTGAATTTGGATGTATGGGTGTTTGTTACTCTTTCACGCAAAAACGGCTGAAGAGATCTGGATGAAATTTGGCACAGAGATAGATTATAGTCTGGAATAGCACATAGGGCTATTTTTTGTCCCGGAAAATGAACGGTTCCCGTGGAATAGATTTCACCAAAATTTCAACGAAAACGAAGTCGCGGGCAACAGCTAGTAAATTCATAATTTTTTAAATTCAGTTTTTATGGATTTTCTCAATAAAGGAGTAAATAATTCCAAAATAAAAAAAAAAACATTTATGATCGAGATCGATAGAATCCGAGGTGATAATGCTGCAAATTCAAAAAGTCATAACTTTTTAACTGATAGTTTTTAGTTATGCTTATCAGTGATTTAAGCAAGTGTCGCATTGTCTTAGACAGCGTGTATATTAATTCCCGTAGTTACATTAAAAAAATGCTGGGTTCTTGATCGTTGGCTCTACCGCACCATTGTGAAAATGTCAATACAAATAAAATTAGTAGTGTGCATATTATGAGTGTTACTTTTAATATATAGACTAGCTTTTGCGCTGGGCTTCGCTCGCGTTAATGTAGATTTTGTCAATCAATTCAGGTAAACGACAGTCAAAATGATTTTAATTATTTTTTTTATTTCAAACTTTAAAAAGTTACAATTTCATGTTGATCTATTAAGGACATAAAGCGTTAGGAATAAACAAACAAACTCACATTCGCACCTATAATACCTATTAGTTAGGATATCAGATAGTTTTCACTCATTTTACAAAATATTCTCTCTTTGTGCAGGTGATTCGTAGAGGAAAAAATGTGCTGCCAACGGTGGCACGGTTATGCCTCATCTCCACATTCCTTGAAGATGGTATTCGCATGTGGGTGCAGTGGTCGGAACAGCGCGACTACATGGACATGTCGTGGGGTTGCGGCAAGTTCCTCGCCACAATGTTTGTTGTGAGTATAATTTGTTATCATATTTTTTTTTAAGAGACCCAAACTAAGCATAACTTGATTGGGTTCTAGGGTACAAATAAACATAGGTGCTCAGTTTTTTTTTGTAAATACATACATAGAAACGCCAATGCAAGTAGACTTTCAAGTAGAATGAAAGCAGCTCCTTCTATGCTGCAGTCGAAAGCACTACCGCTTTACCACATATAGGTCATCGAATGATGTCTTAGTTTGAGTGTATAGGACATCCAAGTCGCAAGAGCTAGGACGCATGAGATTTCTTTACTAACAGTGAGGACCTCCATGTGTGGAAAATGCATTACCTTGTCCTTGTTCACTTTAAAATAAAAGCTTATGTATGTGTCAAAAACTGTCAATCGTAGGAATGCATGTCAGAAGTAAAAAACTTTTTAACAAAAAATTAAACCGACGAAAAGAACTAAAAAGCAAAAAAAAAATGTGAGCCGTCACGGGACGCCTAGCAGATGTGAAACATAGACATTATTTTGTAAAAGTAATATGCAGAAAAGAACAGAAGAACTAAATATGTCATAATGATAAAATAAAATATTACGATTTTTTTTCCAGATAACGATGACTATTTATTGAATAAACATTTATTTTCATTAAATACAATAGCGAGAGAGATGGCTTAACGCCGGATCGAGTGGGAGAGAATCGCACAGTCGATTGCGCATGGCGACGCGTCGCCACACCGTACACACTACTGCATATAGACTGTATATATAGGATCATATAGCGTGGCGACGCGTCGCACGGCATGCGTCGCTACGCCAGAAATCGGTTTTACGTGCGGCTATAGATGTTTCACATCAATAAATAAATAAACCTTTTAAGTCTTAACATTCTTAACATTAAGCTTATTTACATAAACTTTAAAATGTTATATAAACTAATTTTGAGTCTGCGCCAAATAGTAAAATGATTAATTATATTATCTACGTAGAGCCATGTCCATTTCTACGTACATATAAAATTTAGATAACAAATCACCTTTTCAATAAAAAAAGAATTTCTTCTACGTTAAATACATAATCTTCCACCACATACTCAGAAACTCACGGAAATAGCGATTTTTATTTACAAAGATATATAGAATAAAAACGTAGTAAACGTTATACCTTATGTTTAAACTGCAAATTATGAAAAGAAAAAAATGTACTATCCAACACAACCGACAACGCGACTTGAAATTGAATGCAGGCACGAATGTGATATCAATCAATCAAACCAACATTTTTATATTGCGTTCTTTACGAAATAAATCTATAATTAAAAACATTGTTTATAATTGCAGCATATGTTTAGTAAGTGAAAATATAATAAATGTTGTTATTTGGCACCGTACCTACACGTGTTTTTACTGCGTCACGATTTGTATCACACACAATAAAACTTATTGCTAATCATGCACTTACGTATATAAACGACTAATTGGGTTTCTTTGTTGGAGAGACAAAATACATTAAGAATGCTAGGGGCCTATTTCATTAAGTAAAACATCTGGAGCGTTACAAAGGGCTGTCTTTTGTTTATTTTCACGTAATGAGGCTACTAAGTAACACTTATTTCTATTATACTTATTTAGTTTTTTATTAGCTGTTTACCACAAAGCCTGCAAAGTAATATGTGGCTCGTCGCAGGCATAAATCAGCAGGCATTTTTTTATTAAAGCATTAAATTAATTTTGATTTTTTAATAGACTTCTTTTTTAATCAGCTGGGTGTAACTCTAAGAACAACGGCAGGATTAGTTATTTCCCTTACTTTAGTAGACTTACCTACCGATTTGTATAACATTTACTTGATTTGTATATTTTTGCGGTCCTATTGTTTCATAGACACAAACAACAAAACTGACACAATCCCACAGTCTAATACTACGCCTATTTCAACTGTGGGATCGTGTCAGTTTTGTTATAGAAAACGTAACGTGTTTTGACAGATCGTTCGTAACTGAGCTATGTAGACTACTAGATTGTTACCTGAACTATATGTAGAGGGTGTAAGCCACACCGTGCCGAATATTGAAATAGTGTATTCAGATCATCATTCTGAGTCGAAAATCATTGGAATTTTCTGCCGGCAAATTCACCAATTTTTTTTATAATTTTTTTTTTGTTAAAAGTGATATCACAATAAGTAAACAGAACATTTTACCAAAAAAATAATACCGCATTCGGCCAAAAACTGCAATGTAATCAATCATACAACATTTAAACATTTTATGCTATCAGCTGGTCTTGACGGCGCCGAACGTTTAAGGTCATTCGCCGTACCGCACAAAAATAATACCTACGTTTACGTTCAAACGCATACATTGCGCATTGTTATTATGAAACTAATCGTCCTGACTGCTTCATACACGTATGTATCAAAATTTCCACTGCCTTGGCACCTTATTAAAACGTCATGTGTAGCAGAAAGTCCACTGTATTACACGTAGATAGCCGAATGTCTCAAAAATGTCTTCTGTATAACAATCTCCACATTACCTGATTATTCGGCTACACACTGTCTTCGGCATCCGTTATGTAAAGATTTATTAAGTATTAGTCAACTAAGATCTAAAAAATAAAAAAATAAGATAAGAGTTAAAATCATAGATCGGCGCAAACAGACGCCACAGCATGTACACTGGATTGTCTGGTAAATTAGGTGAAAACACCAAAATCTACTGCCTGCTTGTGTCGATCTATAACTTCCAGTTTCCAAAATGCGTAGAGCCTTATGAGAAGAATACTGGCAAAGAAACTCATGGCCACTCTTTTTAAAAGTCAGATCTTCAGGTACAACAGTGTTAGTGTTACACGAAAGGTAAACAGGATGCAAGCTGATGCCACCTGAATGTCATTTTATTGAAATGCTCCAAAAGCTAACGTACTAAAAAATAAAAATCACTCAGTGATACCGTTGAAGGTTTGAACTTATTAAACATAGAAATCATTCAAGGTGCACATCTACCTTCATTCAGTTACAAAATCTACTGATAAAAATAATTCGTGACTGGATTAAGAGGCTAGAGTTGCAGTTGATCGAACCGAAATAATAGTATAGGCTAAAGCATCGCTGACTAGGCCGACCAGTCACCCCAAGCAGCACCCGTTCACGAGTATGACGCATGGACCAGCCATCATCTCCTTCGCCATATCAGAGGGAAAGAAATGACCCGCCCCATGACGACGCCGCAAGCAATGACATTTTAGTGAGCATGACGAACCATAGTCGAGATACTGAAAAATCACTACTAGTCAAATTACCATAATAATCGTCACGCATTACTTTCAACTGACAATGGTTTGTTAATAATTTAGCTTAATTATAAGACAAAGAAGTTTGTGTGTATATACCTAATGACACTTTAAGCCCAAGACTGTTTGTCGTTTAGATAATCGTTGATCGTATAGTATTAAACCAATATATCAAAATGTCCATATTGTCCATGGCATCAACTTTACTCGATTATAATATAAACTTTCTTAGACACTTTATATGTACTAATTGTATGCTTCAGCTGTTGATTGCACAATTTTTCTGCTTGTATTATGACATTATTATAACGTTGCAAAAATAATTTTATCATACTATTTGCAGGTAGTAAACTTAGTGGGACAGTTAGGAGGCTGTGTAATGGTGCTTGGAAGGATCAAGGTGGACATAGCGTGCGGATTACTTTTCTTCATTGTTGTACTACAGGTAAGGTTTTTGCTTATCAGCTGGCCAGTCGCGGTCTAAGATCTTAGTATTTTAAGACATGTCCCACAAGCCTAACTAACGAATCGAGAATGCGGCTGGCTTGGGAAAGGGGGCCAGGATCTGCTCGGCAATGGTACCGCACCGTGTCGATATGGGATTCGGTCACCACAAACAAAAATTCCTGTCCACCTACCAACTTCACCTTTTCGGGTGAGAGGTCGCTGGATCACTAACTTAAAAATTTCTATTGATAATTCTGATTTGATCAATATATTTTAGGGTTCCGTACCCAAAGGATAAATCGGTAAAACCCTATTACTAAGACTCCGCTGTCCGTCCGTCTGTCTGTCCGTCTGTCAGCAGGCTGTATCTCATGACCCGTAATAGATAGACAGTTGAAAATTTCACATAATGTGTAAATCTGTTGCCGCTATAACAACAAATAATAAAAATAAATTAAAAATTAAAGGGGGCTACCCTTCTAGAGTCGTATTTTTTTGGCTTATAGTAAGTATTAAATCTTGTACGATGGTGTGGAACCCTTCATGTATGCGTGTATTCAACTAATCTTAAAATGATGTGCCTTGCTTACCAACGAACACCATTTTTTTTTGAGCTAGCTAAACCTGTCTGTTTTTTTTATATATAATGTTTTCTATTAATTTAATTTCGTACTTTAAGAACACTAGTGTTTTGAAATGTAACTTTGTGTCAATCAATATATGTAGGTACTTTTTTTTTCTTTGACTTTTTGCGAGAACATTTGTAAGTCTTTTCGTGTTTTTGTAATAAAGATGATATTAAGAATATCATCTTGGATTTTATAACCAAGCACATGAATTACGCTTTATCATCTATTTATTCTTAAAATAAAAAAATATTAAAAAACATTATCACAATTTACTTCTTTAAAGAGATAATTGGTTTTACTTTACATTTATTAATATTTAATGTCACTAACGTTATCGCTTTATCGTTGCGAAGGTTAACGGTGGGTACAGTTTGTTCAATGAATAAGCCGATGTTCAATCGAATCAGCACACGTAGCTGAGAATTTTAATACAATAAGAATTAAAATCCTCGGGTCATATAAGATTGTAACGTAGTGTGTGACGTAATTATTTTGTGAAATAATTCAGCAAATACCGGTTCTTAGCCCGAAGCTGGTATGACGAGTATGACAACCAAACCAAAGGCATACATATCTCCGGCACGGCATAAAATAATTGCTGTAAGACCTTGCTTTTAACCAAAATTGACAATTCTAGGTCAACCGCAGTACCCTATAGGTCTTGGGTCGAAAACCTATAGGGTACTTCCCATTTACCTAGAATCATGAAATTTGGTAAGAAGCAAGGTTTGATAGCACAAGTAAAGGAAAAAATCCGAAAGTCGTTCATTTGTTGTTATATCAAAAAAATAGGAAAAAAAAAACATATTTTACGATTGGATTGTTCACTTTGTTTTGTCGTACATAGCAACGTTAAGTTTGTCTTTCGAAAAAGAAGGGCAAAAGTCTGAGAATTGATTCCCGAGATGGACGTATACAACTTTGTTTGCTTGCGGAACCCTCGGTGCGCGAGTCCGACTCGCACTTGTCCGGTTTTTTTCGGAGGTTATATTCGCTCCCTCTTTCATGTTTCTAAAATATACATAATAATGTCATAATGTAGGTACGTAACTCAACTTTTACTAACCCATCTTGGATATACAGTAAAAAATTCTTCATACGTCTAAATCTATTTCTGATCACAGCATGTATTTATTTAGATTACCTACTCACGAAAGGCTTGTTGATAAAGCGTTGCTTGAATGCGATACGCTGCTAAACGTGCTGTTGATACTTATTCATGTTTCCAAGTTGTAAAACTCGGAACTACAATGATTGTGATTGAGTTTTTCATCACTTATTACTCGTTAACGGGTGTGTAGAGTGATATCATTTCTAATGACGTCATTTCGAATAGCTTTAAAATAGTTTCGCTTTTGTTACCCTGCGAGTGTGAACGGGAGGTCCTGGATTCGATTCCCGATGCTGTTAAAGTAAAACTAAACTAAAAGAATGTCAAGTAAACGCTTTTTTTTTTTTTTGATAAAGAAATGAATCACCTCTTATGTCCAGTCCACTGATTTAAACTAAGTACACACGACGGAGAATTAGTTGAGCCGAGTTGAGCGAGGTGAGCCTAAATTCCCAGGAGTTGGCGGACCTCCGTGCGGCCTGTACTCGTGCCCGGAGGTCCTACACCCGCAGCCGGCGTCGTCACCGTGAGGAGGGCGAGGACCAGCTTCATGAGGAGTACCGAGAGGCGCGGAAAACTCTAAAGCTGGCCATTAGCCGCGCCAAAGAGGAGAGGAGAAAGGAGATGCTGGAGGGTCTCGATCGTGACCCCTGGGGTCGCCCATATCGCGCGGCACAACAAAGGCTCCGCGCGTCGGGCCCCCCCCTTACGGAGACTCTCCAGCCCAGCGTCCTGCAGGATGTGGTTGAGGGCCTTTTCCCGCACCGGGCGGGACACACACCCCCGTCGATGGCCCTGTTGGCCGGACACGACGGGGAGGTCGAAAGTGAGGACGTTCCGCCCGTCACAGAGGCGGAGGTAGGGGCGGCTGTTCTACGGATCCGTTCCAAGAACACCGCCCCCGGGCCAGACGGGATTCCTGCCCGAGCTTTGGCCCTCGCCCTCGACCACATGTCGGACCGCCTCAGGGAAGTGTTCGACGCTAGCCTGGCGTCCGGATGCTTCCCTGACTGCTGGAAGAGCGGGAAGCTGGTGCTTTTAACGAAGCCGGGACGGCCTACCGACTCGGTCGCAGCCTACAGGCCCATTGTGTTGCTGGACGAGGCGGGTAAATTGTTTGAGAGGGTCCTCTCTGCCCGCATCGTTCGGCACCTTGGCGAGGTCGGCCCCGATTTGTCGGACGCCCAATTCGGTTTTCGAGCGGGGCGTTCGACGGTCGGTGCTGTGTTGCGCCTGAGGGCTGTGACCGAAGACGTAGTGAGCTGTGGCGGCGTGCTGTTGGCGGTGTCGTTGGACATCGCCAACGCATTCAATAGTCTGCCATTCAGCTGCATCAGGGAACAGTACCTAAGGCGGCTAGTGGCAGACTATTTAGAGGAGCGTACCGTCATGTACGAGGACCGAGATGAAGTTTTAAGTAGTCGGCCCATGTCGTGCGGTGTTCCGCAGGGGTCTGTCCTTGGCCCACTCCTGTGGAACATGGGGTACGACTGGGCCCTTCGAGGTGACTTCCCCGCCGGGCTGGGCGTAATCTGTTACGCCGATGACACGTTAGTCACAGCCCGGGGGGTGAACTTTCAGGAGGCGGCGCGCTTGGCTACCAGGGGAGTCTCTCTGGTGGTCGGGCGCATCGAGGCGCTGGGTTTGCGGGTGGCCCTGGATAAGACGGAGGCCCTTTTATTTCATGGGCCCCGTCGTGGTCCACCCCCTGGCGCCTCTATTGAGGTCAACTCGGTCCTCGTACCGGTTCGGGCCCACATAAGGTATCTGGGCCTGATCCTCGACGGCAGGTGGCTCTTCGACGAGCACTTCCGACAGCTTGCTCCGAAGCTGGTTGGCGCTGCGTCCGCCCTTGGGCGACTCTTGCCCAATTTGGGCGGGCCCAGCGTCGCTACAAGACGGCTGTACACGGGGGTTGTCCGGTCAATGGCACTGTACGGTGCACCGGTGTGGGCGGGAGCTCTGACCGCCCAGAATAGGGCGCGCCTCTGGCGCCCTCAGAGGGTCATGGCGGTTAGAGCCATACGCGGATACCGCACCGTGTCGACGGAGGCGGCGTGCGCGTTGGCCGGGACTCCCCCGTGGGATTTGGAGGCGGAAGTGCTCGCCGAAGTTTATCGGCGGACGACTGAGTTCCGGGCGGGAAGCGGCAGTCGGCCCCCGCCCGAAGACGTACGCGAGTGGCGTGAGGCCGCTCGCCGAACCACGATGGCTCGTTGGTCGTCCCGGCTGGAGGCTCCACGTGCTGGCTTTGCCGCCGTGGAGGCGCTTCAGCCGGTCATCGTCGAGTGGGCAGGGCGGCAGCACGGGACCCTTTCCTTCCGACTGACGCAGGTTCTTTCCGGGCACGGCTGCTTCGGGAAGTACCTGCACTCGGTCGCTAGGAGGGAACTGAGTCCCGCCTGTCACCACTGCGACTGTAGTGAGGACTCGGCTCAGCACACGCTGGCGGTTTGCTCCGCCTGGGCCCTCACTGCAGTCATCGGAGGGGATCTCTCGCTACCGGCCGTCATACGCTCCATGGCCGGTAGCGACAGGAATTTTACTGCGGTCGCGACCTTCTGTGAGGACGTCATCTCGCAGAAGGAGGCGGCGGAAAGGGTCCGGGAGGACGATCTCCACTCGGACCTGATTCGCCGCCGGCGAACCGGGCGGCGGAGGCGCGCTTACCAGCGCCTCATGCCGCCCTGAGTGTGGCCGCGGGTGGACGGGACGGGTTTTTCCCCTCCACCCGCTGTGGTGGCCCCCCGCGAGGAGCCGGCGTCCGCGTGTGCCTCGACGTCGCCTAATTGAGAGGTTTTTACCCGAAGGTGGTGCCCGCGCTTTTGCGGGCAGGCGCTAGGGGGGGTCCGGATGTCTTAATAAAAGCTGTTCCCGGATCCCTCCTACTTAAGGCCTTAAGGCGCAGTACGGCACACCGTGTGGTTTTAGTCGGTTCGATTCCGACACACCGCCCCACCGAAAACCCCGGTGGGGTGACGGCCCGAGGGGGTTTCCACACGCACAAAAAAAAAAAAAAAAGGTGAGCCTAAATTGTTACCGCTGTCACTTCCGCCATTTATGCATCATTCGTTCATTCCAAATTTATAGATCTATAGACGGACACTATCAATAAGAATATTCTTGGCACTTTTTTGTTTTACAGAATACCACCTACTAAAATAATTGCTCATTTTATACATATAGCTAATTCTAGAAATTTAATGATATTATTTACATATTATGTAGTCATACCTTATTATGTAAAAACGTGTCTCGATCACTAATTCTGTTTCTAATTACTTCCAGACATTCGCCTACAGCATACTGTGGGACATGCAGTTCTTACTCCGTAACCTGGCTCTCATTGGAGCCCTGTTACTTGTCGTTGCGGAGGCGCGGGCCGAGGGCCGCAGCCTCTTCGCCGGTGTTCCCTCCCTGGGCGAGAACAAACCGAAGACTTACCTACAGTTGGCTGGCAGAATTCTGCTCGCTTTTATGTTCATCACTCTGCTGCGATTTGAACTTTCTTTCATACAGGTAAGAATTTTTTTAATCACAGTAAACGATTTATTGCTAACTAAATTAATCGTGATGGTGCCCTAGACACTATAACTTTAGAGGTGTATTTATGAAAATGGCTGTTATACGATAGTAACTCGAGCGATACATAGTTGTAATCTAAACATGTTATACTGCGGATTATTCCTTATTACTCTATTTCAATGCACAAAGTGCAATACAACTTAGTTTTGTGGTAGTTGTATTGTATTTATATGTAACGTAACACAGACGGAAACCAAATAACGCGTTTTTATGATAATTGTTTACTTATTAAATTGTGTTGTTCAGTTTAAAAACTATATTTTTGTGTTATTTTAAATAGAATTGAAATAAAATTTATTGTACACCAATTACAAATAAATAACAAGGTAATAGCAGAAACAATATGTACAATGGGCGGTCTTATCGCTAAAAACAATTACTTACAGGCAAATTTGCATAGACAAAGACGAAATTAAATAAATAATGGGAAGTTTTTTTGTGTAGGAGAATTGGGCGACCGAATTTCGCTCGGCTTTTAATCTGTAAAATCGCCTGCTTTTGGGATTGGAAAGACACCTGTATAGATAAAAAGCAAAACCTCATTTAAATACAAAATTTTAAGCAAATCGTCACAGCTGTGTCCGAGATACAAGAAATAAATTTATACTTAATGATAAATATATATATTATACATACTCATACAAGAATTGCTCTTTTTAAGTTATGGTTACAGCCAAAGTTGATAGGCACAATGAATAAATATCCATTACAAGAATATAACCATTAAGTAAGTAAGTAAGTACTATTTATTGTACACCAAACACATAATATATATATAATTATATTATTGAGAATTAAGATATCAAAAAATAGGGTTAGATATCAAATTTCTATCATATATAGAATCTTATGTTAAATGTGGCTGTTTGTTTTAATTTTTGTTAATGAAACACTACTAGTTCCATTCATGTTATTGCATTTTACTGTCGTGGAATATTCATCATATCAAGTCTATAATTAAAATGATCTTTCTGTACTGTCTAGTACAGTAGTAATAGGCTAAATAGGCTAAAAAGCGATATCTATAAATAACTTATTGAAACTCCATTTCATAGCACATTATATCACATTCAGTGAACCCACATTAATTTACCGATCGCATCGCATATTCATGTGTTAGAAAATAGTACTATGACGTCACTCCAGTGACCCACTCATGTAATTTTGAATATATTTAAGCAGGTTGATTAAATCGGTTTTGGTATACGTAATTGTGCATATGGATTATATAATAATATTATATTATTTTATTTATAAACACCTATTTCTTTCTATTTCTGCCTCACCCTATGGTTGAGTTGTAGAGAATGCCAATGGCATTAAGTCCGCCTGTGTATCTAGTGCTTTACGTTTAAATAAATACGGGGGTCACACTGAAAGTTTTTAGAAAACAAAAAATGTAATGATATAGAAGCCTGTTAATATTTTTATTGCTTTTCGAAGTAGTCTCCGTTCCTTTCTAAGCATGCATGGGATGGAACCATTGACTGAAGCAGTGAGCCCGCTCTTCTTTAGGGATCTCTTCCACGCCATTCTCTTTCAAACTCAGCCATGGCATTTTCAGGGTTCATAAAACGAATTCCTCTAAGTTTATCTTTTATTTTTGGAAATAAATAAAAGTCACAAGGTGCCAGGTCGGGACTGTAAGGAGGATGACTCACTAGCTCCACACCTTCGATAGACAAATATTCGATAGTCCGTCTGGCGGAGTGAGCTGGAGCGTTGTCGTGGTGGAGGAGGATCCTGCTTCTTGGGCGCTGCTGTCTAACATTTCCCAAGACATCTGGTAGAATGATTGTTGCGAAATAACCCGTCCGTCCAAATAATGAGGCAATCATCTTTTTCCCTTGACCTTTCTTTACTTCTGTCGGCAAATCTTCGAATGGAAACATCCTTCGCGCAAATTGTCTTTTGGTTTCGGGTTTGTAACAATATATCCAGCTTTCATCACCTGTGGCGATGTCATATACAGCATTCGAGTCACCTCCGTCATACTTTTCGAGCATTGAGCGGCACCAATCCAAACGACGGCATTTTTGATCCTACGTCCAATTGTGAGGAATCCATCTAGTACAAGTGTTGTTATAAAGTCATAAATCATTGAGCGAAAATTTTCTATAGTCAAATAATTTCCATGCACGACACCATGAACTAAAATATATTATATTGAAATAGACTGGCAACTCGTTTTGTGTACGTTAGTGCCTCTGAACGCAAAGCACGGGAACTTTAGTTCTCTACTTCACCTATAGAGGCGCTGCTTATACACGTGTAAAATGTATTATTACATTATATTATAGCTATAATACAATTATAATTATGAGAACAGAATAAATAACACAAACATCTAATTTAATTAGTTTATTAATAACATATTTTATTATCATTTCATTTACAAGACTTTATTAATAATGTTTTCAAGCATATAGGAACTGTCACTGTCACCACATACATTTTTATAAAATTTAGAACAGCTTTAGACTGTAAGAACATTGTTCACTTATTTGCACCAATTCATAACGCGAAATACTCTACTATTACAATAAATCATAACACCTTTATTATAAACAACGAATAATATAAAACTGTAAATTATTTATTAAATAATTCGGCGATTTTTTTATCTGACATTTAGACAGCGTTGCCAGCATGTTATACTGGTTAACTCCTTTATGGTCTCGAGTAATAATTAATTTTATTTGGAAACAATGCTTAATTATTTTAAATATGAATGAATAAAAGTTTAAACTTTTTTTACTTAATATTAATCAAGGAGTTATTAAATTGACAAGTTATATAAAATACCTTAAATGTGTGACGGTAAAAAATGGTAACCTAGAGTAACAGTTTAATGTATCAGGTGAAGATGGCTCTTTTAAAAAAAAAAAATTTGATCCCGAGTTGCCAGGGCATGCACGACACACTTTTTTAAATTTTTCATCGGCTGCTCTTCTTACTGGCCACTACTACTCACTACTATTCTAAAAATTTTTCAGTAAGACCGACGTATTAAGTGCTATTATTAGTTTATTATTATCATCGTTATTAAAATATAACCATAAAGTCTTAAAAATCAATTCAATTAAGGCCTTTCAGAAATATAGCCTGAATTTCACGTGACGGTCGCACCTATTCTCACTAACACTAATTCACCTAGGACGAGGAGACTTTTAACGTAGACCACATTAAGAGGAAAATAGCCCACGTAATTAATGGATGCTTCCAAATTGGAATAATTTCATCCTCACATGCACTAATTACTTCTCGTCCCTCATATAACATATCACAAAATTGACTACCCTAACTGTACTAACCCCGTGTGCTATTTAATTCCAGATCGTCCAAGACTTATTGGGGAGCATTCTGATGGTCCTCGTGACGGTGGGCTACCGCACCAAGCTCTCGGCGCTAATGCTCGTGCTCGTCCTTACCGTGCTCAACCTGTACCACAACGCGTGGTGGGCTGTACCTTCTTATAAGCCACTTAGGGACTTCCTTAAATATGACTTCTTCCAGGTGAGATCTGAATATTTATATATTAATACGAACAGAGAGTATTTTGTAGTGTTAATAAAATTTCGCAGACCGGAAAATGTATTATTTAGGATACTTAAAGTTTGTATGGAGAAGTGTATAAAACTAAATATTGTTTTTAAACAATGTTATAAATTTAACAATCACGTGATAATGGCTAGATCAAGCTACACGTAACTAGTATTTATGGTCACCTGCCAAGGTACGGAGTCTATACAATGACATTTCAAGTTATATTTCAATGAAATAAAATAAAACAATAAAATTTTTATTATTTATGGTCGGTCAACCATCAGGCGATCTCTAGTATGTATTTTAAGCAAAGATTTTGTCTTTGCCTATTTATACAGAAGAGAAAAAGGTATCGAGCTTTTTCTTCTCTGAAAATCCTAAAAATACAAACATTGCCATGTTTTCCTTCCATTTTATATAAAAGTTTACAAGCTGAGCTGCTATTGCCATTTCTTGAACTAGTTGTTCCTCTCCAATTTTTTGAGTTATTGACAAACTCTAGGCATGTTGAGGAAAAAACAGATTATTAAATTATCTCATATAGTCCATACGACTATCATAAGATATCATAAGATTATTATACGAGATAATATTAGGTATATAGGTTATCAATCACAATTAGCATAGTATGTAATAATTTATATTAAATGAAATGAAAATTTAATTTCGTATTCAAGTCGAACAAATTTTCTTGTAAAACGCCACGAGAATGTGTCAGACACGTTTTAACAGGCAAAAAAAGTTTTAAAACCTTGCTCGTTGGTACCCAGGCGCTCTCGCCCATTTTAAACAAACCTAACCTTTTTGTCAAAATACATAAAAGAGCAATGCATAATAATTGGAATGTCGTTAATGTTTAATCAAATGAGATCTTTGTCAATAATATATTGGCCTACAGCTGGATAAAATAATGTAATCTGACAGCTATAAAGATTTAAATTTGGAAAAAGAATAACCGCTGTATGCTGATCATTGACGGCGTTTAAGACTTCAATTTAGTCAAAATAATGAAAGGTGAATTTGGGTAACATTGTTATATTTCTTTTTTTCAGACATTATCTGTGATTGGCGGTCTTCTTATGATCGTGTACCTAGGGCCTGGCGGTGTCAGTATGGACGAGCACAAGAAGAAATGGTAGAAACGGCGCACGGTGTGTACCTTGTATGCACAGTGAAAGACATTGATATTAATCGTAAGGTTGTTATGGTGCGAGACGAAAGAAAATAATTCATACATTTGGTGTTTTTATGTGACAATCTGACTAGTCGACGATCGTGAACAGAGCTTAATACCATATCCAAGTGACGCCCTGAGTTTGGTAGTGTTGGTACAGTAAATACAATTGAAACTCAACCTTAAATCTTTGATTGTAAAGTTGAAATTAACATACACTAAACTAACTAAATGCTTGTTATTATTTTTATATTAAATTGAACTACAACTTAAGGCCTTTAAAGTTGAGCTTCAGTTCGATTAATGATTGACGCCCTTTCACGTCACTCCCTTATACTCTGAGCGTACAGTCTTTATTCGTATAAACTCCTAGGAAAGCCACGTGATTTATTATTGATATAGATTTTTATGTATTTTTGCTAATATAGGTACCGGAAGGATATAAGCATGAAGGGAATAAGTCGTAAGAATATTTAGCAAAAATTACAAAATAATATATATCAGTAAAATAAAAACGTAACATGGTGGCAGTTCTTTAATTAACATGTATGTAGTGGGCAGTTAAAGAAAGAAAATTCCCACAGGATCTTATATGGAGGTGGAGTCTTCTTTGTGCTAGGTGACTACAATATTACTCAATAGTTAAAACAACTACAAGTGCCGGAATTTATTGTGGAGAATGTTAAATTTCAACTTTTATTTGCTTCCACAAAATCTTAGTACATATAAAAGCCTTATTTTTAATGTGCATTTTCTACATACAAACTGCCCATAATATACAAATAAAGCGTCATAAATAAAACTCATAACTGTAAAGAATTACAACAAAAACAACAATTTGGTTAATAAATTAAATATCTTTTAAAAAATATATTTTTATTGTCTATATTGTATGTAAGACATTGTGTTTACTGAGCACTGTTTGATATAGTGTTTTTAACTCAAAAGCAGGAGTACAACACTGTGTGGGAATGTAAGTTTTTACTTCAACTACGAATAATATGAATTTTCATAACCTATTGCCAACCTTAACAATTTGCAGTTTGTGTATAAATATCAGTTACGCATACGTCGCGTTGTTACCGGACCGCACTTATTTTTAATTAAAACATATTGGACCACCTGAGTAGTATAGTATGTTACATAAAAAAATAAGTTCTGTAGCTTGTGGCAGCTGCATATTTTTTAGATAGTTGATAGGCGTGCTCGTTTAAAATAAGTTCTTACAATTTAAGTGTGTATAGGTTCCAGTCCATGCAGTGTTGTTTCCAAGTGCTCCAAAATAACCATCATCTTCCTATCCGCGTAGACTAATATTTTCTAAGCGGAGTGTTGTATAAATGGACTCAGACTGAATATTGCCCCTGCGTTTACTATAGCGAACATGTTTCATTCCGTTTTTTCTTAATGTTGTGATTCAATGTAAATATTTATACAAAAATATATCTATTTTGTACTTATTGACTGAGTAATTCAACAGATCTTTGAAGGTAATCGTTATTGGTTTCGATATAAATTTATTTCGGTAGCCATAGTTTAACTTTGGCATAACAGTATAGAGGTCTGTGCTTGATTTTTCTTCATAGCTATAGTAATAAAAGCATGAAATGATTGATGTATAAAAAGTATTTAAAAGACACATATTTTTGTATTATTATTTTTTATTTATTTTATTAAGTTGCAGTTTGGCCATAGATGTAAAAGATTCCTGAAATGATTGTTCCGAATAAATTTTTATATAATTACACTTTACTGCTAATTTAAACCCCTTTTTTGATAACCAATATCATGTAACAAACAAAGATGCAGGGCTAATCTAACACGAATCATGTACCTGAGACAAAATATCGGCCAAAGCGTGGTATTCATAAGCAATGCAAAAGGACCACTGAAAGAGAGATACGGCACATAAAAGACTGTAAATTCCAGAGCATTCTACAAAGGCCGATATTTTCTTTAATGTGGAAGTAGCACGCCTTTGGAATGCACTACCACTCTCTATCAGAGCAGCTCAGACATTAGCATTGGTAAAAAAATGGTTAAAGAATACTATGTGCTAAATTAATGTGGGAGAACCATGCTTCGGCACGTCGGTTCGATCAGAGTGATGCCAGGGCCTTACAGAAAACCGGCAGCAAAGCAATGATATTCGCCGAGTGAGTGAGGTTACCGGAGGCCCTAACCCTTCACTCTCGCACCCCTTCCCCTACTCCCACCTTAAAGGCCGGCAACGCACTTGCTACTCTTGAGTTTCAAAAAACAAATCAGAAATATTTGAAAAATTGTAGTTATGGTAGTTAAAAATATAAAAAGGAGTGTCAATTTTCGAAAGATTCATTTTTTCTGTAATTATAAAACATATTGAGATAAAAAAAATCTCGAGTAGTCATGAGCACGTCCATCCTCGGGTACCCGATCCAACTTTACTTTTTTGACATCTACTCACAGCACAAGGGAACCAAGCAATTCTCACTTATTTCACTTAGAAAACTCCCCATTCGGAGTGGTAAAAAGAAAAACAGTATATATTTTTTGTGTTGTATTTATTATATTACATTGTAATATGATAACAGTCGTAATATAATTAAAATTGAACATTAATAATGTAACTTCTACAATGACAATCACAATATAGTCATAGTTTTAATGGGAGGGATGTACTTGATGGATTGACAGCAAATTATCAATATTTGGCTTCAGTTTTGTTAGGAATTACGGCAAATCTTCCCGTTCCGTGATATTCAATCTGCTTCCTCTTTTTCTGTTAAAAGGTTTGTACACAAACTTTTTTTGACAAGATATGACGAGGGAAACGCTATCAAAAACTTTCTCGCAATTCCCCACAGTCCAGGATATTTTTCGGGCATTTCTGCCTGCAGCTAAAATGTTTGATACCCTCTTTTAAATTGCACTTTCAGCTCATTAGCGCGAGTAGCTCCTCTTGTAATATTACATTCTCCACTTCCGTTTCGCTGAGCTTCTCAAAATATTATCTGCCTACATTGATAGGTAAAGTCAAGCCAACATTTTAGTTCTACACTATCGAAAGCAGATACATTTTAGTGGACCCCCGCTTACGAATTGTGAACCTCCATTTTTTTTGTCATGTCAACGTGGTCTACGTTGACATGACAAGTCTTCCGAGGACCTTCCACCGGGACCACTTTGGTAACTAATGATCTAAAGGTTGCCTTTTTTGTCTGGAAACCCCCACTTGGTCGTCACCTCACCGGAGATAACGGAGAAGTGGTATGTCAGAATCGAACCGACAAAAACCCTACAGGCCCTCTCCTCCTCACGACTACGTATTTGTTTATACTGCCCCCACCCCACCCAACGCAAACGTTATATGAGCAGGGTCAGTATACCTGCATCAAGTTCCCCAATCAAGGTCCCGAGACGCAGGGACCTTTATACGGCAGGTCTTACCTCCAACGCCATGGCGCCGGTACTAATTAAGGCTACCCTAAAACCCTACAGTGTTCCATCACAAGTGGGTCTATTGCAAGGGACCAATGTATACCTTAAGGAGAAAGCTTCTGGGAACCCCTGCAGATCTTGGCCGCCTCTTGATCGACAAGCCGGGGCGGGTTTAGAAAGGCGCGCGCGGAACAAGCCTGCTTCTCCTAGGGTAACGTAATATATATACATATATTGTTTATAATAAAGAGTATTTATTGATTTATTATTTATTTAGAAAAGACTGCTGGCAAATGTCATAACATACAAGCTAATTTGCACTTTATTGACTGGTGCTTTTTATAGTTTATTTAGTATTTACACAAGTAGGACATACACAAACATACACATTTATTAAACTTTACTTTTAATAGGATAATTATATAAGATCAAAATTCAACAACTACATATGACTATGTTCGTGCATCAACACTATTCCTTTAGCTCAGCTTGTTTCCTTTCCTTAGTATCTATATATTTGAACACTTTATTTGCTAAGTGTATGTATTTCTCTGCCTGTGTGCTGTCTGGTAGGGCATATATGGCTGGTTTTCCGCTATTTATACATTCAGACATGTTTTGGTCGACTTCGAAGCTTTCGATAATTTCCAAGCCCATTTGGTCAGCGCATTTCTTCGTTTCAGTGCCGAACACGAAGTTTTTGGAACCGCAGTTGTGACATATGGCGTGTGACATGTTCTCTACCATACCTATGACGGGCACTTTGAGCTTCTCGAACATGTTCACACCTCGTTTTGTTACTTGAAGTGCGGCTGGTTGCGGCGTTGTTACTATGAGAGCACCTGTCACATATAATAAAAATAATCCTATGTTAAATCTTTAAGATAAACTCAACAAAAATAATTAATTATCTATCTACATATATAAATATATTTTTTTAAATTAATTGATAAATATAATTTATTATTGTTTTTTTTGGATGCATTTATGTGTGAAAGCAGTGAGTGATTAATACATAAAACAATAAGAATAACATTGCCTGTTCGTCTAGTGGTTAGTGACCCTGACTACTAAGCCAGAGATTGTGGGTTTGATTCCCACTCAGGACAAATAATTGTGTGATGAGCACGATAATTTGTTCTGTGCCTGGGTATAATTTATCTATAATATGTATGTATTTAGAAATATATAAGTATGTTTATCAGTCTGGTTATCATAGTACAGGCTCTGCCTAGTTTGGGATCAGACGGCCGTGTGTGTGAGATGTGTGGAGTTATTATTATTATTTTAATAAATATATTATTGTTTAACAAGGAATAATCATGCATTCACTGCAATTCTATTTCTTGAGTAGCCTTTAATAGTTTCAATATGATCTAAATAATTAGTATAAAAGTAAAGTAGAACCCTGGACAATATTTGTCCAGGTACTTTATTTTTTTTACTGATTAGTATAATCAGTTTGTACGCAAGCACATGCCTGGTCTTATCAAAGCTTATATGGAGGCCGCCGTTAACACACCACTTTAATTATTCCAAGATCTTAGATTAATAATATAAGGATCTCACCATCAAGAGGCAAATTCTGTGCAAGCGAGAGGTGTGTATCACCAGTGCCTGGTGGTGTGTCCACAACCAGGCAATCGAGTGGACCCCACGCCACTTGTCGCGTTAGCCGTTCCAAAGCCTGCATCACCATCAAACCCCGCCATACCACTGCATTTTCCCCCGATACAAGGAGACCCATTGACATGCTGTAAAAGAACATGTCAGTTAAATCTTTGTTTTAGATTTTAATTAAAAGTCAGTAGGTAAATAAAAATGTTTAATTCATCTTTATTGGTTTTTTTTTAATACCTAATAAAAAAAATGTGTTTAAATTTATATTTATAGGCTTTTTATACAACACAAACAGTAATATAACAGTGCGGTATTTTTGAGTGTATAGGTTGTGACTTACTGGTAAGTGATTTATTCATTTATAATTTTTGAAGTTGAAGTTTTTGACAAAGTTGACGAGGTTAATAGAACTTTGCTTCTCTAAGCCTATTTATTGCTCTAAAATGGGCTTGTTGGTCTAGTGGTTAGTGATCCTGACTGCTCAGCCAGAGGTTGTGGGTTTGATTCCCACCCAGGACAAATAATTATGAGTGCAATCATTTGTTTCGTGTCTGTGTGACTAATTACTAGAGTACAGGCTCTGCCTAGTTTGGGATCAGACGGCTGTGTATTTCAACTTATTATTATTATAAAATAGGATTATCAGTAACATAGTCATCCTTTTAACAAACAAATATTATAAATATCTTTTATTGTAGGTTTTTTAATAAGTTGTAATCTACAGCTTCTTACACAGTAGCCATTAATATATTTTTTGTAGAAATTATATTGTTTCTAATAAAACTTAACACTTCAATAGGCAACATTTACCATTTGACACCATAGTTAAGCAGTGGCTCAATAAGATTGTCATCATTGAGCATGGGTTCTCCACTTATGTTCATCATGAGAGGCACAGAGGGACCAAATACATCAGCATCCAGCAGCCCAATCTCCTTGTCCGGTTCTATCACCTTCATAGCACATGCAAGATTCACTGAAATAACATGCAAGTTTAAAGAATATTTTGTTGTTATCTTAATTACTATGGGTAAGACGATGTTTAAATGAATAAGCAACATATATAATTCTAGTTAATGATGGGACAGAATAGATTGTGCTGAAAGCTCATCATTCTGTACATGATTGCAATCAACCACTATTGTGTCACTATTCTGCGACTAATGTTTTATAGCTATTTGAGACACTTGTTCCTCATTATTTTGTTATAAAAGATATTAGGAATGATTCATGTAACATGGGACTTTACAAACATTCAAACAATGGACACAACACCAGACTATTTCTGGATCACAGAAATTGTTATCCTGTTTGTCCACAAATCTAACTCTTGATGCATGGTGCACTATAACCATTACGCCTTCTGTACAGTCAAACATATTAATATTAATCTTCAAAATAAATATTATTTTAAAGATATTACAGTTAAATAAATATACAATTCAATCTTCTATAATGAACTACAACAAAAAAAAAACAACTTAAAAACAAACCAGCTGTTGTAGTCTTTCCAACACCTCCTTTGCCAGAAGCTACCAATATTATACTCTTGACACCTGGTAAAGGTTTTTTCTCAGGGAGCCCTCGAGCCATTAGTTTGGCTCTATGTGCAGAAACTTCCTCTTTGGTATGTTTAAGGCGAATTGGACATGGTAATGCCTAAAATAATATTTACACAAATACTCTGTAATTAAAAATATTTTATACAAATAAATTTACAAATCAAGTGATCTTTAGCATATCGTCGGAAACTTTAAATAAAACCAGCATTAGCAGAATAAGTTGAGTATAAATATGTTATCCAAGAATTTATTTTTTAAATTATAAATTTTTAACATGAGAAACTATGAGAAAGAACTATAGTCTTATACTTACACTGTTCACATTTGTGTTTAATAAAACGCTAAAGACCTTCTGAAATGTTCTTTGGAGGTTCATGATTCGTGGGTAAATTACTTACTAAATATGTTATTTAATTATATCAGTCTTGACCACTTAGAAGTTATCTGACTCTTAGGAAATATTAGAAATGCAACGCAAAATACCCGTCCGAAAAACAAGTCAATAATAAGAAGTCATACATTTTATTTGACATTTGGAACATGATGACAGTAGCACAGATAATCATTAAAATCACAGTAGTATTCTGTGGTAGATACTTCGTCAAGTCCGTCACACTCGCAGAAAACAAGACTCTTTTTATTGTTTTTATGTAGATCGTCGTATGGATATTTTTTTGTATTTTCAATAAACTCATGTACAGACTATTTGACTGTAACTATTATGCTTTGACTTTTTGAAAAAAGTAAAATAAAATTGCATTTCTGTTCAAGATAGATAATTTATACTTGTACTTTCGCATAATTACAAAATTTCATTAAAACATTATTGTTTCAAGTTACTTTATTTGGCACCGATTTACAAAAATAAATAAATAAATTTGTTTTGCTTATTATAGTAATATTATATTATTAATTTTGTCCTGCAGTCCAGTTGTCTGTTCTTGTGAACATGTGTTCGAAAATTAAAAGTAAACACAACTGTCAATCCCTGCGCTATGTCGGGACTTTTATGCGACATATTTCCAAAATTATTGAGATTTCTTTGTGTTGAAGAGTGATCAGTATACGGAAATAAAATGTCTATTTGTTTGCGTACAATTACTCATAAAATTTTGCCTATTAATGGCATCGTTTCCACCAAAAATCACACGAGCCGCTTGTCTAGAAAAATCCCTATGCGGCCACAATTTCTGGAAGAAGTAAGTATTGGAATTATTTGGAATATTTAATATGTTCTGTCTTTGTTTATATTGTATATCGTAGGACATAAATATCTATTACATAATCATTTAAAAATGTATTTAACATAATGACAACAAGTTTTTCCTCGTTGACATTGAACTAATTAGAGTATGCGAATTGTTACATTCTATAGGATTCACGTGTTACTGACACAGATATATAGAAACGTGATGATGATGCTTACTGACATGTAGGTGTAATTTAATACTGTAATTTACCTTGGCTTAAAAGTCCAGTATATAATGTGGTAATTTCACTACCAAATTCTATGCTGCACATTGGCCCTCTTCAGATCAGAGTTGTTTGTGGACAGAAAACCACATTATTCATTTGGTACCACACTATTTATTGTGAGATATATACTTGACTACTCCACTTGCAGGTTAGAAGTAATTTCTAACCTGCAAGTGGAGTAGTCAAGTATATAAGCCTGGCTTTGAGTCTTATTATTTATGACTTGATTATAGTTAAGCCCTCAATATCATTGTATTATTGAAGTTAAAAATTTTGGCGCACCGCACACACATTTTTTCGTAGGTAGTAAGTTAGGCTGATCCGTCACGCTCTGAGGTGAAAGACTCGATCTGGTTGTGTCGCTGCTTAGTATGGTAATACTAATGTAATACGTCGTTTTAAGTTTTCACTTCTGTCGGCAGTCCAATGACTGCCTATTTTATTTTTTATAAACGTATATGTATGATAGCTATGGTGTGCTGTATGCTGTATGCATGGTAGTGTGAGTTGGCAGTGGCAGAAAAAAGAGGAATGAAGATAGTTGACGAGCTGTGACAGAGAATGTAGTGCCTAAAATTGAAAATGGTGTACTGAGGTGGTTTGAAAATGTGAAAAGAATGATTGCAAAATTAATGACAAAAGAGTACAAAAGGCGAACTTAAGTGGGATGGCCATGATCAAAATTAGTTGTTCTGAAGAATGAGAGATCAGAAGTATCTGAAACCAGTAGGCTGGTGAAAGGTTGAAACGTGGAGGAAGCTCCTGAGGTACATAAGTATAGCAAGGAGTCGCAGGTTTCTCTTGCCTACCCACTAAGGGAGAAATCTGTGAGCTTATATATGTATGTATTTATTCATCTATATTAATATAATAAAGCTGAAGAGTTTTTTTGTTTGATAGATAGCTTATTCATTGGGGAAGGTCATAGTCATAGGTGACTTCAAAACTTGTCTTCTAAAAATAGATTTTGCTCCGCCACCTTTTAGACTATTATCCAATCAAACAACTTATCAATCATTCCCTCCAATGCTCAGGTTATGTTACATATAAGATCGTGTACAACCCTCAAGAGTAGAACAGTGACCATAAATGCAGGTGAAATTGCAGGATTGGTTAGTTTAACATAGCCCTATGTATAGTCCTATAGCACAAAATGGATTATTACGAAAATGTGTGACTGACTTTTACAGATATAACATTTTCTGTACCAATATAGGTTCTGCCCTTATTACAAAGTAGTTTTTACACGTTTCTTCAATCCAGTCAGATAGATTTTCATCATATACACATGACAAAGCTCAATATTCTGTTCTTTATTTCTAGTTCCTAAGCCGCAGACGCATATCCAGCTGTCAACTAGCTACAAAATGTGCTACAGAGAGCAACATTGATGATATTTACATCCACGACACTGTACAAAACTATTATCAGCAGAACAATAAAAAGGACTCCTTCGAAAATGAAATAAATTGTAGCATCTATACTAATGAAAGCAATGATGAATATGGAATGGAGTTAAAGGCTTTAGGACTGACATCAGATGATTATATAGAGAGGAGAATGCCTCCGTATTCATTTGATATACCACACACAAATATTAGTGATATTGATCTAACTAAATATAGTAATGTGAGTATATTGAATTTTTTTTTTATGTTATGGGGGGAAAATGAGCAGACAGGTCACCTGATGGAAAATGACTACCACCGCCCATGGGCACCTGCAACTCAAGAGTCACAAGTGCGTTGCTGGCCTTAAGGTGGGAGTAGGAGAATGGTGGAAGGGGGGAGGGGAGGTAAGGGTTAGAGCCTCCGGTAACCTCCGAAAAGCAATGCAAGCACTGCTTCACTGGCGGTTTTCTGTGAGGCTGTGGTATCACTGCGGTAGAGATAGCCATATGTGCCGAAGCATGGCTCTCCCACTGTATATGCGTCTGCATATGCATCAAAATCAGGGAGGTAAACATTTTGCTTTTGAAAATTGTTTTGTCTAAATAATGTCTATTAACTCATTTTTATTAAATAGTGAACTGTTTTATCATCTATAATAGTTTGTCCCTATTTTTAATAAAATAAATAAGAGTTTTTGATATGGTGAAAACACAATCCTAATCAAAAATACTGATGGCACAGCAAAATAGTTAAGTACCTCAAAATATTATTTTAGCAATAATTTGAGTTCGTAACGCATCGCTGTTAATTGAAAAGCTTTTTTGTGAACGCATATCTGGTAATAACTAGTGCACAATACACTTTGTAATTCCTTTTTGTCAAAACAAAGCTAACTCAATACATCGAGTTTGTTGTGATTTTACAATAGAATTCAGTTCTGGCCATCGCTGGCTGCGGTCGCGGCACGCTTGCTTCGCTCGCTCGGCTCGTGCGTTGTGGTCGCAGTTCTAAACTTTAACCTAACCTAAACCTAGCATATAAGTGTATGTGTGACGTCATTTTTACGATTGTACGCTCTGGTTAATTTGATGCGCAATCATTATGTTTCATATGAAAATAACATTTTCGTACTTACATTACGTACGTAATTGATGTAAATAAATTGACGGATGAAAAGTTTTTTAATGTGCATTTAAAAATAAGTCGCATTAAATTGTACATTACTTACCTATATTAATTTCAAAAAATGTTCCTGAAATGATTTACTGCTTTGACATAATGTTTATTGACCACCAGAATTTTTAAAATATCTCCATTCTTGTGTGGCTCTTTTCAGAAAAGTTTTACAAAAAATGAGGCTAGAACCTACTCTTTAGTTTTTACAGAAAATCATTTAATTTTTAGAAAACGTGAAAGCTCACTTCTTTGATTATGACCCATAAATGCATAAAAATATATGTTTTTGATACTATAACAATTACCATAAAAACTTGCACATCTAAGTGTTTTTTTATATTTATAATAATATTGTAAGTAAGCCAAGCCCCTGCTGATTTGATAGACACTCCCTTTACAGATAATTAAATTGCCACTCTGTTCAGTTATTCTGTAATCTGATTTGACCAAATCAGCAGCTTTTAAGCAGTGACCCTACCAACTACAATCGCATTGAGTGTTGTGGATTTGCTCCCATGTTGTCATGGACAACTGTAAATTTGAAGCTGAAAATGACAAGATTTATTATAATAAAAATAACTTCACACATCTCACACACCACTGTCTGATCCCAAACTAGGTAGAGCCTCTACTATGGTAATCAGACTGCTGATAAACATACTTATATATTTCTAAATACATACATATTATAGATAAAAATTACATCCAGCCACTACAAGTGATCATGTTCATCACACAATTATTTGTCCTGGGTGGGAATCGAACCCACGACCTCTTTCTCAGCAGTCAGGGTCACTAAGCACTAGACCTACAGGCCAGTCAATCATTCCACACAATTTATAGACAAGTACTTTTCGGTGCAAGTGGGAATATAAAATAACTTACCTGTGATAACTTGACAAGTGAAATCCTTGCACACATTTGCAGTATTCTTCATTATTAATATAAAATTATCTCTTCTTGAATTAGGATATTGAACCGACTTGCTTATCAGAGTTTGAGCGCGACGCGATCGCGTATTGCCGGGGAGTGGCACCTGTTGCTAAGCCTGCCCCAGATCCCAGTCCAGAGGGGAAAGCCACTGAAGAGCAGCTTTCGAAAGTTTTTAACACATTGTCAACAACGGTAAGTTGAAAAATAATAATAGATAATCCAGACAATTATATATTTTTTTTTTTACCCATACATTAGTAATTATCTATTGTGTAAATGAAAAAGACAAAATTTCTCCTCTGATTGTTTTTTGTTTAGTGTATTAGTATTACCTATAAAACATTTTTTTTTCAGAATTAGTCATTGTTTAAAATCTTTAGTTCAAAACAAGTACTTAGTGCGGGTTCTACTTGTGATTTGCACTTAATTGAGTATAAGTAAACCATGACGTGTTAATTTACGTTTTTGACTGCCTGTATTTGTCCTCATTATCTAAGGGAAAACAAAATACTTTTTTATAAATAACTAGCTGTGCAACTAGAAACAAATATGTACTCTCGAGCCAAGCAGAAGTACGTATTTGTTTCTTGTGTCCTAATTATTTTTCCAAAATACAAGAAACCGAAGGTGGGGAGGGGAGTACCTTAGGTTTCTTGTTAGGCCGACACTCAGATAAAAGACGTTTTGGTATAAGTACCATATAAACATTCACATGCATTTAGTTAAAGCTGTTATTATGATGTTAAAAACACTTTAAAATTTTATTTATTTGTATACTTAGATTTTTATAGATAACAATAATAATTGAATTATTTCGAGTTTGCTTATTCTCATAGATTGGTTAGTAGCACTTCACTTGCACAAGTCTTTGTGCGATCTATTGGTACTTTTTGAGATTTATGTAGGTAAGTTAGCTTAGAATTACTAATCAACAGGTCTGAATCGCATATCAACATTGTAATTACTGGTCTTATTTCAGATGCCGAACCTATTTGTAAAGCCACTGGACTACTCCATCTACTCTCCTAATTTAATTTTCGTTAACAACATTAGAGGCACTACACATATGTAAGTCAACTTATCGTTTATTCTAGGCCATCCATTCCAAGAATAAAACCAACAGCAATGTCTAAACTAGGGACATGTACTAAAAAAATTTAAATTTCTACTAATCATAGATAAGAGATGTCTCATTATTTTTTTTAAAGAGTGGCCTTGAGTTTGTTTGCCCTATTTCTTCTCACAAGGCTCAACCAATTGGAAACGGGCGGTTATAGATCGAAACAGGCAGATGTGATATTATGTTAGCCATTTTTGTTTTCTTTAATCATTTTACATTTGACGAAGCAAACTATTGTTGCGGTGACTCTGTGTGTTGATCTATATTTTTTAATTATAATAATTATTTATTAAATCGACGATTTCGAATAATTGATGGTCAATTTTATGAAATAAAGATTTTTTTGAATTTGAATTAATTGGGGAAAATGTTGTTACTTTATGCTTCAAAGGGTCTTGATCAACTTAAAATTTCTTTCGTTCTTAGAGAGCGCGTTCGATTTCCGCTCAGTAAATATTTTTGAATTGATATTTATGTATCACTATTTCTATAAACTATCAAAATCACTAAGTAACAGTAATTGCTATGTTGTACGTACCTCTATTCGCACCAGGGGGATGACAGTACCTACAAAGTGACGTTTTAGAAAGATAGAGGCGCTATCTATGCGTTGGCTCTACGAAAAGTCTTCCTAGTTAGTATTCAGTTTCTACATAGATGAAGCTACGAGTGCTGATTTACCGACCGTTTGACATATTTGACAACAAAAAATCAAAAACTATCATGTTACAAAATGGTGGCTACTTTTTGCGAGTACGCATGTTTGTAGATTTATACGAGTGGATCAGATACAAGTGGATGGTGATCGGGTATACGGTATTTTAATAATTTATTTGAACTAGAGTTGACCATGAAAATACCGTATACCCGATCGCCATCCACTTGTATCTGAATATGATGTAGAAGCTAAAACGTATATATCACGAGAAAACTACACAACTAAGTCTATAGGTACCTAGTACTACCATAACTATATATAGTATGATTAGTTCCGGAGCCAACCGCTAGGCAGCGCTAGTTGTCCAATTGGTAAGCTTTGAAATGCCGCAAGAGGCCTCTCTTTTCCCTAATATTACTTTACTCTTTGATTCGCACTCAAATGATTGTTAACAACTTATAATGCATACCTAGCCTTTTATAACCCCTCTATTATCAACTGACCAATAGCATTGCGTTACCGGTATAACTAGTCCTAATAATGTCCATTAACTTTAGTGAACAGTTTATATATTATCATCTGTAATAGTTTGCACCTATTTTGAATAAAATAAATAAGAGTTTTACAAAAAATATAAATAGGTATATAGTTAATACAATCCAATGTTCAATAAAACAATCACTAAATCTTATTGAGCCCGGTAAATAGAAACACAACATTTTATCCATCATCATACACCTACGTATGTACGTACGTGCAATAAAAAAGTAAAAGCCGCATTAAGTCCGTCCGTCAGCTCATTGATTAATGATTATCAGCAAAATTAAGTTCTGTTACAACACTAAGTCTACTATGCCTATTACAATAAAACGAACAATTGCGAATAGGACTCGCGTTGTAAATGTTCCGCAAAAACTTAATTATGTTCTTAGATCGTTGGTAATTCATCTATCCGGGAATCGTGAATCCGGAATCCGGAACTTATGTTACCGAAAATTAAATTGTGGAAATAATTAATTTCCATACATCAATGTATTCTTCAATCGTAAACCCAATTTTGTATATGGCACCTTCAAAGGGGCTGTCCATTAATCACGTGATGTTTTTTTAACATTGTTTAACCCCTCCCTCCCCCATGGTGATACGTGGTGAGGTTTAAGACTACCCCTCACCCCCCACCAAAAATCACGTGTATTTTTCAGTACCTACAAAGATTATTAAAAATTTTATAACATTATTTTTAATTACTGGTATAAAGTATAATCTATTCCTATTCTAGAAAATTAAGGACCATGATAAAATGATGTCTAGACAGAAAGGTTGCTTGTTGTTTTTTACTGGCATAAAAATAATATTAAAGGAGTGGTGTAATCATGCGAGAAACATATAAATCTTGTAAAGGATCTTTGCCCACTTCATAAATTCTTCTTTTGTAGTATATTTTTGTTTCGCATTAACCCACAACTCTAAATTCTTTCTGAGCTACACTAGGTTTTTTTACTTTCTTATACTCTTCAAATAGGTCTTTATACAGATCACCTAGTTTAGACATTGTTAATGCGAAACATACGAGGCAACGGTTTACGCATGTATTGGACGCCAAAATAACAGAATAACAGCAGTCGTCGCGACGCGCGAGTACATCGTTCGTTGCCTGGCAACGGCGAGTCAAGGTTACACGTGATATCTTACTATACCCCCTTGTGATATTTCGTGATTTTTGCCGAACCCCTCCCCCCCCCCCCTTTCGACCCTCACGTGATTAATGGACACAGCCCCAAACTAACTACCACTTGCTGATTTTGTTTTTTTGTTTGTTGTTTTTTACACTAAGTGTGTATTTATACTAAGCTTATAGTCAATAAGCATAGTCTACAACAACTATCATAATAGTCATAATAATAATAGTCATTTATTGGTAAGGGTAAGGTAATACAAGTGCATTACATTACAAATGAATGTAATAGTACATTACATACTACCAACTTTACAATTATTCATAATATTAATAATTATTTAAAAGAAGTTACAAAAGAAAATTATTAGTTCAAATGAAGTTAATAAATAAAATAATAATAAAAATAGATAAATTACAACCATATAAAAATGTAATTGGATAATAGTCCCATTGGATGTGAATAACACATACACAAACAATAACAATGTGTGGAGATTTCGCACGTTGACGCTAATGAAACGACAGTCTCATATAGATCTACATTTGAGATCAATAAATTCGGAATCTCTCCAGGCAGTGTTTTAGGACCCTTGTTATTCTTGCTCTACGTAAACGATATCCCGAAGGTCACAAATCACACGATATTTCGGTAGTAGTTCCATAAAGTAAAGACTGCAGTAACGACTATAAAAAAGCATTAAACAATACCATAGAGAACATAACTACGTGGTTTAAAACAAATAACCTTACTGCCAACTTGTCAAAAACCAAATCATACAATTCAAAAACTAAAATAGCAAAATGTCAAACATAAGCATAAATTACTGCGGCTATGAAATCTCACAAATAAATGAGACTACATTTTTAGGGATAATACTTGACAACCATTGCAACTGGAAAGCCCATGTAAAACATGTATGTTGTCGCATAAACAGTTTATTAGTATTGACTAACTTTTTATATCATAAACGGTGAAACATGCTGTACTGTACCCACACATGTATTTGTCTAAACAACTTGTTACCATGTTTCATTAAAATAAACATTCTCATTCTCATAAAAAATGTTATTAGGTTAATGTCAAAATTAATTCATAATTTTCATAAATATAAAAGTCAATTAAAATTATTATTAAATAATTCGTTAAACGAGTAAAACTCACTTGTATTATTATATTGCAGAGGTCTGTTCCACTTCGTGAAGCAGGTGGCCCTGCTCCGTACAATCGGACACTTGAAGTTCGCCTATGTGAAGCTGGAAGTCATGAAGATCACTTCACACCCTGAGGACTCCTCCATCAAGTAAGTAACAAATGCAAATAATATTATAAATATATTACCTTTTCAATAACATTCCAGGTAATTTAATTTCCAGATTGCTTTGAAGTCTGTAGTAGTAGGCTTTATATTTGCATGCGAGCCTGACGCCTCTACACGACCTTGACATTATAAGCATGGAGCCTATAAACTTACATGGCATTCTATTATGTTGGATTAAAATGAAATGTGGTTGTAGAATTTGCGTCTATGCACCCTTTCCGAGATATACAGGCCTGATTATATCTATATAATATAAAAATAATGTGTCTTGTTTGTTCGCGATAAACTTCTATACTAATGAACCGATTTAAAAGAAATATCGCACACTGTGCAACTGGGTCTAACTTGAGACATAGGATAGTTTTTATCTCATAGCAACGCATGGCCGGGTAACTAGTAGAATATGAATTTAGGAAGTACTTATCACTACTACTATATATTTTTTTATCTTTTCTGAAAAAAAAACCATATTCAGGCAAAAAAATGTTGGACACCCCTGTGGTGGTAGTAGTGACGGTTTGTATTATAGAATGGGGTTTGTAAGTGTCAATGATCGTAAAATGATTAAAGAAAACAAAATGGATAACATAATATCACATCTGCCTGTTTCGATCTATAACCGCCCGTTTCCAAATGGTTGAGCCTTGTGAGAAGAAATCGGGCAAACAAACTCACGGCCACTTTTAAAAAAGAAAAACCAGACAGTTTCAACAATATTCAGTAAATATCACATCATTTTGTTATGTGCTATTATGTTTTTAAAATTAAAAGTGAATAAACTAGAAAAAGAATATGACACTAGGGAAACTGAAAATTAAGGAAAAAATTAAAAAGAAGAAAAGAAAAACATGAGAGATGGAAAATAAGAAACATATTAGCTCACATTAGATTTCTATTACAATTCCATCCCAAGCGTTTTTATCCTGTATATAATCGCCTACTGAGTAATAGCCCTTAAGGCATAGCTGTCGTTTTACTGTAGACTTAAACTTGTTTATACTTAACATTTGAATATCGCTGTCAAATTGTACTATCGGTCGCTGGAAGTACTTCCTCATCATGCGTATATATACTCACGCCTATAACCACGAAGGGATAGGCAGAGGTGAGTCAAGAGCCACATTCTATATTCTGGCCACATTTAGCCAACTATGATATGGTCCCATTCGCGTAATAGACAAAAATACTATTGCGGGCGATCGGGCACTTTGGGATTTAAAGATGGAAAAATTGGTAGTATATAGAAATGTAAAAGGTAGGGAAATTGCTTATACGAGTATGGATGGATTGGGGAATGTAAAATGTTAGCATTAGCTCAAGCTATTCGTTTCACATAACTGTAACTTGAACAAGCTGTTGTCGGTAGACCTCAACAATATTGATTCTAGACCTTGTGAGTTACAGACTTTGTTCATTGTATACAGCTCCAAGCATATTCAACGGTTCAACTTGTAGGAAGCCATGCAATTTTGTAACTACATATTGTACTCATATTAATTATATACTTTGTTCACAGAATGAGATGGCGCATCAAGGGCCTTTCGGGACTCAAAGTATTCTTTATGTTTTGGAAGTATAAACTCTGGGACATGAAGCAGGTGTTCCAGGATCAGGAACTGTATGTGGAATATTTATTAGTACAATTTTTAACATCACCTATTAGTAAAGATGAGATTCTTCTGTCATTTTTGGAATAAAGCAAACTTTGCAAATTCCTAAAATAATATTCATCAATCAACGTCTGTGTCATCATATCTCTCAAACGAATTTGCCGAATTGACGGCTTCTTTTGGCCTGTGGAAATCCTCACTGGAAACATTTTTGAAATAAGGCCACAAGGAAAAGTATTTTTGGTCACTTCTGACTGATGCAAGCAAGATACACGTAAATAATAATAATAACAACTTGAGACATCTCACACACGGCCGTCTGATCTAAAACTAGGCAGAGACAACTATGGTAACCAGACTGATAAACATACTTATTATTTCTAAATAATAAGTAAGGATGTTAGATAAATTACACCCCAGACTATCATGCCAATCACACAATTATTTGGCTTGGATTGGAATCGAACCCACGACCTCTGGCTCAGCAGTCAGGATCACTAACCCCTAGACCAACAGGCCAGTCATATTTGTGATAATTGACCATCAATTGTAGTTCCGTTGTGTTTCTGATTTCTGATAAGTTAAAGATGACATTCCTTATATTTGTTCCTGTGAAAAATTAAATCATATATGGTGAACTAATATATTATACTCCTTATTTATAGATGGTACGACGGGTTTTCAACTTTCTACGTCGGCGGAGATGGTCTTGTACAGAAACATATTGTAGACAAGGTAATGCCAGATCAAGATACGATAATAGACGACACAGAAAAAGCTCCGATAGCGGCCAAAATTGCGCTACTCATTGGGCTGCTACCACGAAACTACTTGTCAGACGTCTCACCATATTTTACTTCGTCACCAGGCACAGCTGATAATACACCATTGCCATTCAAAGTGTTAGAATAATTTAATACCACATATCGTGGTACCACTGGTAAATAAAACTCATATAATTGGTGGGTCAAGTATATTGTTCGGATATAATATGTTCAATATATTAGAATATGCTGATTTTCCTACACTATGTTGAAGAAACAAAAACCTAATTATGGCAAAAGTGTAAACAAATATTAAGGAATAAATTGCTTTCGTCGCCTGTTCATAGTAGTATTTGTCTGCACGTAATGTATTTTGTTAGTGATATTAAATAGTATTGGTTTATTGACACTGTAAAAAGGTTGTTATTCACGTAACTCAGTCATTTCAATGCATTATAGATGAAAAATATTATAATCTTATTCTTTTTAAACTTAATGAATTTTCTGTAGAGACATATTGAAAATGCCAAATAAATTTGTTTAATTTAGTCAAAAATGGATTTAGTTCAAACGATTGTGCTTACACCCTCCACTTGCACACTTTAGTGATATTTTGATATCTGTGAATGCCTTGTATTAGTCTGTATAGTTATTGTTATGTATTGCTATAATACAATAAATTATGTCAAATTAATGTTGTTTTATTTAATATGAAATGTTTATAAGCTGTTAGATTTCTCACTTTGAAGTAGAAGTACAAATTACCCTACTGACTCGTAGTCACACCACATTATCACACCAGTATGACAAACGGTATTTTTTTTCTCGTTTGTTACACTATTGGTTTTTCTAGACCATGTAAACCGTAATTGCTAGTGCAGTGCCAACGTATTAAAGTCTGTTTGCCGACAAGTAATGCAACTGACCTATAACCTATGGCATGTCTTCAGATGTGAATAATCCGTGATTCATATGGTACTGCAACCTTATCTATAGTACTGGCCGGTTAGAAATGCATTGAGATAATGATTGATAATGACTGACAAACGTCAACATATAAAAAAAAAAACGATGGTGCATTAGAAACGGCTTCCTACGCTTGGTTGAAAGTTGTGAGTTTTTAGGTTATTTTTTCTATCTCTGCAAATAATTTTATTTTGTGCTTTAAATAGTGTTTGTGTGGTTCTGGTGGTAGTATAATCTTTAATAAGGTTAGTGAATAGCGACTCCCGCGCTCATTTCTACGGAAATGAGCGCGGAAAAACCCCCTGATGGGTACGGTGTTTTACCCCCCGATAAAACCAGTAAAGCAATAAAGCGACAGTCAGACTCAGTCTTTTCTGTTGACTTTGATGGGAAGAAAGTCCGATCACCAGCCGAATCTATCCAGTCCATCTACTCAAAACCGGGATTTGAATCTGATTCTAAACTTCAATACTCAGTGTCAGACAAGGGTCCATACTCTGTTTATGTTTCTAGGCTTGAACCTGACCCTTCATCCGGCCTTTCTCTTAAAGCCCTTAAGTTTGCCCAGTTTTTGTTTAAAAATAGTATATCAGATATTGTAGAAGGTACTATAAAAAACATGGGACGTAATAAAATATCGGTTGAATTCCTGTCTGCTATATCTGCCAATAATTTCCTCAACTCCCCAGTCGTAACAGAAAATAATTATATAGCCAATATCCCCCGCTTCCAAGTGTTCCGTATGGGTGTTGTTAGGGATATCCCTACTGAGTGGACTCTAGAGGAGTTAGTCTCTGGAATCTCTGTCCCTAAAAATTGTGGAGAGGTTATTCGGGCTAGACGTCTCAATGTAAAAAATAAAAAAGATGGACCCTCTGTTTGGGTACCATCAAACTCCGTAGTTCTTACATTTTTGGGACAGAGTCTCCCTGAGAAAATTTTCTGTTTTAATGCATCTCTGCCTGTTTAATTGTATCAATTACCTACCATCCAATGCAGGAATTGTTGCCGATTCGGCCACATTGGTAAACAATGCAGGTCTCAGCCAACCGCACTCTGGTGACACCTGCTGAGTGCCTGACTCAGATGTATCCTGTTTTTGTGTCGTGGAGGTAGCCATTGTGCTACAGATAACAGATGTCCTGAACATAATACAACATCATACAAAAAAACAGTTATCCTTCCCCCTCGCCGTATATCTATGTCTGGGAAGTCTTATGATATTCATTCTCATAACTCCATAATTCAATCCCCAACTTCTACCCATCCTAATGGTTGCTGCCTTAAACCCCCTACTGAATCAACTCCTCTTGCTACCCCTAATGATAATCTTGTCCAGCTCCTTCTTTGCTCCTTAATTAATATGCTGACTAAAATGTCAGATGCTCTACCGTACGACGTTGCAGTTCTTGTTGAACAATTACTTTCTGTTATCACTAAAAAAATATTTTTAGTCCTCCCAATGGTTCTCCAGCTCCTCCAATGGAACTGTAGAAGTATCCGACGTAATAAACAGGATATTTCCTATTTGATAAATCATTATAAACCTACTGTGTTTGCAGTTTCAGAAACCTGGTTAAAGCCTGACTCCCATTTTAGGATCTCAGGCTTCTCTTGCCTTCGAGACGATAGGAATGATGGTTGGGGGGGTTGTGCTTTGTTGATCAATAGGAATATCTCATTCTCTCAAATCTCTTTACCAAACCATTCTCTTGGCTTAAATATTGTGGCCCTTAGAGCTTTTAATGTTTCTTTTGTCTCCGTTTACATTCCCCATCCCAACACAAACATTCTTTTTGAATTGAATTCAATTCTTTCAGCTATTCCCTCCCCTATGATTGTTTTAGGCGACTTTAATTGTCGACACACCCTATGGGGCTCTCATTGCATTGATCCATGCTCTTCTCTTTTACTTGACATTTTGGATGACCGTAACTTATGCATTCTAAATGATGGATCTGCAACTCGTAGGGTTTCTCCAACCCAAAATATTAGTGTGCCAGATCTTACACTATCTTCTCCTGCCCTAGTCTCCCTCCTATCCTGGTCTCCCCTTCCAAACTCCCTTTGTAGTGACCACTTCCCTATTTTAATTTCTTACTTCCAGTCTACCTCATATGCTCCCCAACCTCTACATCCTCTCCTCAAATTCCGAGTTTCCCAAGCCAATTGGGACCAACTTTCAACATCACTGGATTTAAATTTAGCCTCGCTCCCTCAAACAAATTCTACTAATTTTCTTCTTCTCTATGACCAATTTATCTGCGCAGTTTACTCAGCTGCTGACTGCTCTATTCCCCTTAAACATCCCTCCTGCAAACTGACTCCTACCCCGCCTTGGTGGGATTCTGAATGTACTGCCAGTGTTAGAAAGCGCAAAGAGGCCGAGAACAAATTTGCTTCATCTCTGACAATGACGGATTTCCTCAATTTTAAAAAAATTGCTGCTAGCACAACTAGACTTCTTTCTGCTAAGAAATCTTTAGGATGACGTAAATTCTGTGAGTCCTTGTCTCCTCGTTCTGGTCTTTCACTTGTCTGGAAAAAATTGAAGTCATTTCGAAGAAGTCTTGATGACTCAAACATCTCTAGCAATGACCCTCATTCATTCCTACATGACTTTCTTTCGCAACTAGCTCCCCCATATGCTCCGGACTACGATTGTTTCCCTTCTTCCCATCCTCTTCTTCCACTTTCCTATCAAAATACTTTGGATGATCCCTTTTCTTTTACTGAACTATCCTTTGCTCTAGATAACCTCCATGATTCCTCTCCTGGAATAGATGGTATCCCTTATTCTTTTATTCGTAAATCCTCCAGTTCTTGCAAAATCTTCCTTCTCAGTATCCTCAATGCCATATTCTCTTCTGGTCAAATACCTGACTCTTGGAAAACCCAAATTGTCATTCCTGTCCTTAAACCTGGTAAAGATCCTAAAAACTCGCCTTCCTATCGCCCTATCGCGCTTTCCTCAGTTCTAGCTAAGATCATGGAAACCTTAATTAAATTCAGACTTGAATGGATTCTAGAACACAGTCAATTATTAGCCAAAAACCAGTATGGCTTCAGAAGGGGTATGGGCACTCTGGATAGCCTCAGCATCCTTACCTCTGAAGTTCGCCTTGCCTTTTCCCGTAACGAGAATGTTATTGGAATTTTCCTAGACATCTCTGCAGCGTATGACAATGTTCATCTTCCTCTTCTCAGGCAGAAAATGCTACATCTGAGTATTCCAGCGAGGATAGTTCACGTCATCTGTAATATGCTCATGTGTCGTACTATCTCCATTCGTCATCAAGGTTCCCTACTCCCACCTCGCCTCGTATGGAAAGGCCTTCCCCAGGGTTCAGTGCTCAGTCCCATCCTTTATAATATCTATACTTCCGATCTAGATCAGTCCGTTAATTCTTTTTGTAAAATTCTTCAATATGCTGATGATGTTGCCTTATATTTTACGTCTTCTTCCTTCTCTGCTGCCTCTTCCTGTTTAAATTCCGCTCTTTATTACTTAAACATTTGGCTTTCGGACCACAACCTCTCTCTTTCTGTTACTAAGTGTAGTGCTCTTGTCTTCACTCGCAAACGTAATATACCTGATATTAATCTCTCTGTTGCAGGTGAATTAATTCCAATTAAAGATAACGTAAAATTTTTAGGGCTCATTCTCGATTCCAAATTATCAGGTCTTTTCCATTTAAACCACGTTATTAAAAAGAGCGAGAGAGGTGTAAACGTTATGCGCGCCCTATCTGGGGTCCATTGGGGCTCTCACCCTTTTTGTCAAAAACTTCTTTACAATGCTATAGTTCGCAGTCACTTTGATTATGGTTCTTTCCTTCTTGAACCATGCAATAAAATAGCCTTGTCCAAGCAACAGTTGATCCAGTCTAAGTGCCTCCGAATCATAACCGGTGCTATGAAATGCTCTCCAATAAACGCTCTCCAAGTCGAATGCTTGGAACCTCCTCTTTACCTTCGTCGCCAATTTCTTGCTGACAGATTCCTCTTTAATGCAGCCCAAATTGGCTCCCATCCTCTTTTACCTATTTTGCTTCAACTTTCTAGTTTGGTCACTACTTCATTGTACTGGAGACACAAGACCCATCTCTTGCTTCTGAATTCCTTTACCAAAATGAAAAATCTATCTGCTCCTATCTTTCAATCCACTTTAAATCCTCTTTTCGAGTTGGAATACCATTCCCTAACCTTCCAACCAAAAATCATCCTTGACTTTGGCATCGATAAACATTCTCCAGTAGCCAACCAAAAACTTTTCCACATCATTGCGAAGGACTGGTCTGATTGGGTTACGCTTTATACGGATGCATCAAAACTATCCTCAGCTGCATTCGTGGGTTCTTCAGTCTGGATCCCTAAATATAAAATTATTTTAAATTATAAATGCTCTTCCTATAACTCTATCTTTACAGGAGAATCCATTGCCCTGTTGGAAGCAACCTCCTATGTGGAATCCCATAAGCTTAACAAGGCTCTTATTTTTTCAGACTCTTTGAGCTGCCTTAAGGATCTTTTAAAAAACCCATTCAAAGCTCGCAATAATTTTCCTATAATTCTTAGAATCAAGGAGGTTCTTTACAGGTGCCAATTGTCTGGTATTGAAGTGGTTCTAGCGTGGATCCCAAGTCACTCAGGTATAGCAGGTAATGAAACTGCGGACTCCTGCGCCAAAGTGGCAGCAGAGACTGGATGTACATCCCACATATTCTGTTTCGCCCGAGATCTGCGTTCCCTAGCCAAACATTATCTAACTGACTCCTGGAATAACACATGGCAAAACAGTAGAATGATCAAGGGTAAATTTTACGGCTCTCTACAACCGTCTATCCCATCTAGATCTTGGTTCTTCAATCAAAAGCATGTTAATAAGTTAGCCATCTCTACTATAATTCGTTTACGATTAGGATTTGTCACCTCTCCAGTTTTTCTTGCCAAAATTCGGGTTCGCGATAACTCTCTATGCGAGTGCGGTCTCGAAGAAGGCACTCTAGAACATATTTTCTTCTCTTGCCCTAAATTAGTTGTACCTCTTTACGATCTCCTCCCTCAACAAATATCCCGACCCGTTAATTTGGCTTATCTCTTAACTCTAGTACATTTCCCGTTTGCCAAAATCTTTTACAAATTCATTTCTATAAACAAAATAATTTTATAGCATTTCCTTATACTTTTTTTTATTCATTTTTAATCAGCTTTTCCTCTTCTCCCACAGAACCACAAACACAAATCGTTAAAATCACTGCAATTCCCTCATAGTCTTAAAACTTAAAACCTATTAACTAATAAATCTACCTTCCACCTTGACGTTGGCAGAATCATCGATAAACGATGGAGCCATTGATTTAAAAGAAGAAAAAGAAGAAGAAGAAGAAGATGGTGCATTAGTTTCACATTGGCTTTGTAACATGGATTTTTATATCATTAACAGGAAACGTGGACAAGTGTTATTATTTAAGCAACATCAATACTATAAACAAAGTTTACAAAAATTCTAATCAGATATGGTTTTGTCGTAACCGTCGTCACAGTATAAAGTGCTCCGGTTCAGTCACAATAAACGTAAGTGCCAGTGTACATAATAATGTAATTTTAGAAATAAAATACAAAGCAAAATATATTTGCAGTGGAGTTTTATTTGGAGAACAAAAGAAGAGAACATTTTTCTCTCGGGTTGTCTACAAGATAGCAAATCCATTGACTTAAAAGGTGACTCTATGACATAACTAAAAAGTTAACATACATATGAGATTAGACCTCATTGGCATTATTTACAACACCCCCACTTAATCCCATATGTCTTGAACAAAAACAATGTTTCTGACGAGGAGTTGCCTTAGTCAACATCAGCTGGCATACAATCAGTTTTACAATAATCAATTTTTATCACATTACTACTAGCTAATTCTTTAACATAATTATATTTTATATTAATATGTTTTGTCCTTCTGCCAATTACAGGACTGTAAATTAGCGCAGTAGCACTTTGACTATCACTAAAAACTGTTACAGAGTCTGTCCTCTCAGTTAATTCAGTATTTAAACCTTTTACATTTACAATTTCTTTAGCAGCCTCACAAATAGCAATATATTCTGCTTCAGCACTACTCAATGCAACACATCGCTGTTTGCGAGCTTGCCAAGATACAGCAGCACCACCAAACATTAAGAAATAACCTGTGAAAGAACGACCATCAGGTCCATTGCCCCAATCAGCATCTGCATAAGCAACCAAGGGCTTGTGACTCTTCCTATAGCATAGTGACAGATCAATCGTTCCCTTCAGATACCTAAGTACCCGCTTTCGTGCCGCCATATGAGAAGAATTATTAAAATTATTAAACTGACTCAGCATGGTAACCGCATATGAAATGTCTGGTCTAGTACTACATGCCAAGTACATAAGTGAACCAATAATCTCTTGGTATTCAGAATTTTCATTCTTCTCACCCGGTTTTAAATGAGTATTTGTCTCAACAGGAGTACTCACTGGCTTGCAGTCTTGCATGCCATACTTATGTAAAATATTCTCAATATATAATCTTTGAGAAAGACGGATTTCAGCCTTTTTATAATCTCTTAGGATTCTCAGGCCTAAGCAACCCCTGGCTTCTCCGAGGTCTTTAATTTTAAATCTATTGCCAATATTTTGCTTTACTTTCTCGACCTCATTAATTTTATTTGAAAATATATAAAAATCATCAACATAAAGCGCAATAGCTATAAGACATCTCCAGATTTCTTTGTATATACACATAAATCATACCTAGATCGAATAAATCCCAATCCTAATATATGTGCATGATTTTTTTCATTCCAGCAACGAGCAGCTTGTTTAAGGCCATAAATAGCCTTCTGAAGCTTACACACTTTGCGATCGACCTTGACAAAATATTCAGGTTGCTCCATATATAAATCTTCTTGAAGATCACCATTCAGGAAAGCTGTGGTTACATCTATGTGATGTATGTGAAGATTATTTTCAGCTGCAAGTGCCACTAGCAAAGGAATTGATGACATTCTCACCACAGGAGCAAAAGTCTCAAAATAGTCTTCTCCTGGTTTTTGGGTATAGCCTTTAGCTACTAATCTTGCCTTGTAGCACTGCTCGCTGCCATCTGCACCAATCTTGAGTTTAAATACCCATTTTGACTTTACCACATTAATTTCCGGTGGTCGATTCACTAATTCCCAGGTACCATTTTCCATCAGGGAATCATATTCCTGTCTCATTGCCTGCAACCATAAATTCTTGTCAGATCGCTTCATTGCATCTTTAAGTGACACAGGATCATTACCAACTACATGAAAGTTATAGATCATGTCCTCATCCTTTCTAGGACGTCTGTTTCTTAGAGGATATTTTCGCTCAGGAATATCAGTTTCATTAACAGTTTCACTTGAACCAGAATCAGTAGCATCATAAAAGTCTTCTTCTGGAGCTGATAACGGCCTTACCTCAGTAGTTATGAGTTCCTCAGTGCTCTGACTATCAGAACTAACACTTTCATCAGCATCAATAATAGGAACCGTTACTACAGGCGGAACAGTATATTGTTGCTGAATGTTCGTGTTTATTAACACAGGATCATCTGAATGTGCTTCTCTGTTTGGCTGATAATGACTTTCAATAAATGTTGCGTCTCGAGCGAAAATCACGCGTTTTGTATTGTTCATATTCATGAAGCGGTATGCTTTTTGATTCTCACAATAGCCTGTCATAATCATTTCGATAGTCTTAGAATCAAATTTTCTCCGAGTATTATCCTTCACCAAAACTTGAACCTTACAACCAAAAACTTTCAAGTGTGAAAGATCAACCTTTTCATTTGTGAATACCTCCTCTGGAACTTTGTCCTGAAAGGCCATTGTCGGAGACCTATTTTTTAAATAGACAGCACACCTAACCGCTTCACCCCAGAACCTTTTATCCAAACAAGCCTCATCTTGCTTTCTCCGCAATAGTACGAATAGTCCGCTCAGCTACACTCTTCTGTTGTGGTGTATATGGCACCGACGTCTGATGAACTATTCCATGAAGTTTCAAATATTTTTGAAATTCATTACTGGTGTACTCTGTCCCGTTCGCAACTTTTTAATCTTTTTTCCCGTTTGGTTTTCAACTAGTGCCTTGAACGTTAAATTTAGCGAATACTTCGGTTTTGGATTTCAATATGTATACAAAGGTTTTCTACTGAAATCATCCACAAAAATCAGATAGTATCTATTGCCTCCTCAGGATTCAACTTCCATAGGGCCCGCTAAATCCGAATGCACTAGTTCCAATAAGCCTTTAGCCCTTTTACTATGTTTCCGCTTTGGAAACTTCTTCACACACTGCTTACCTTGGCAACATTCCACACATGGTTCGTTATTTTTATCCCCAAATGAAAGACCATTTACTATGCCTTTTAACTTGACCATCAGTGGTCCACTCAAGTGTCCTAACCTTCTGTACCATAAACTATAAGCACTAGGAGTACTTGTAGTATCTGAAGGAGACGTAACAACCATCGCTGCCTCTTTAGGATCTAAAATATACAAACCCTGTTTCAGTGGTGCTGTTAATAATGGTTTAGACGCTAAATTAATATAATTTTTCATAAAAACCTGACAACATTTATCATCAAAAACTACAACACAACCTTTACGACACATTTTATTTACTGACGATAAATTTGTAATTAGACCTGGTGACAACAATACATCTTCAAACTTAATTTTACCATTCATTGTAAAAACATCACCTTTTAATTTTGACACAATCCTTTCATTGTTCGCAGTAGTTATATGTTTTGAACCACAAGTGCTAACATTTTTAAGAATTCGTTTCTGTGATGTCATGTGTGATGTGGCACCAGAATCTACAACCCATGTATGGGGTTCCGCAGTAACGGACAAAAGGCTAACAACATTATTATCACAAACTAATGACGTATTACCTGCAGTTTTCTTACTTGAATTATCTTGACTGGTGAATACATTCTTATACTTAGACTTACGCTGCTTACATTGCCATTTATAATGACCTTTCTTCTTGCAAAAGTGACACATGATATCTTTCTTGACAAGCGCAGAGTCCACCACCTTTGTTGTCGTCGTTGTAATTTTCTTCCGTTCACTCTCCTTAAGAAGTGCTGCCATTACTGTTCCTGTAGTAATCTTTATGGTGGAGTGTTCTATTGACATTACTAGAGGGTTAAATTCTTCTGGAAGTCCGGCTAACATAATTATTCCTATAAACTCGTCATCCAAGCCAGCTTTAATCTTATTTAAATCCTGGTTCAAACTCTGAATTTGTGTTACGTACTCCTCTGTTGAACCATAGTCTTCCAACTTCATTGTGAAAAGTTTTCGTAATAAATTCAACCTCCGTACCAATCCTCCATCAGCATAGGCTCGTCGCAGCGCCTCCCAAGTATCTCTTGTATCTTCAAATCCCTCTTGTACGCAGTCCCATAAATCTAGGTCTACGAGGAACATCTCCATTGAGAACGACCACGTACCATAATTTGACTGGCCGGACAACTTCTCGAACATCATGGAATTCTGCATCTTGAAATATTTTTTCTTTCAATACTCAAGCTTAGAGATACTTTAAACCCTTTTTCAATAAAGCTATTGCCTGGGCCCATAACCTAATGTAATTTTAGAAATAAAATACATAGCAAAATATATTTGCAGTGGAGTTTTATTTGGAGAACAAAAGAAGAGAACATATTTCTCTCGGGTTGTCTACAAGACAGCAAATCCATTGACTTAAAAGGTGACTCTATGACATAACTAAAAAGTTAACATACATATGAGATTAGACCTCATTGGCATTATTTACAACACATAAAATATATATACTTGTTATATAAATATTGGTACATACCGAGATCAATTGGTTTGAAAAGTAAAATACATAAAAGAATTGTGGGATTATGTACGGTTTTGCCGCTAACTCCGTTGGAACTGGTTAAAAACGGATGGGAGTACATAAAAACTCAATCAAATGAATTGAGCGGGGAAAAGATAAAACAGTTCATAGCATACGTTGGCCGTCAATGGCTAAATGATGAACAATATATTGCTGACTGGAATGTAGTTGGTCAAAGACACAGAACCAACAACGTTTGTGAAAGTTGGCACTCCCAGTTAAACAAAAAGATAAATAAAAACTACGTAACCTTACTAAAGTTATTAACAGTATTATTAAATGAAAAGGACATTAATATCCAAAAAGTGAGAAGGGTCGACCAAACTGATAAAGATAGTTTTATAATTTCGTGCCAATTAAAACTATTAAATAGCGAAATATCATTCCGACATTTCACAATATGGATACAAGCATTTACTGATAGGTACTACTTAGCAAAATTTCAGCTCAATCGTAAACCGGAAAGTGGGTCAATTCAACTTGCAAAATTCCATTACAGACAACGGGACAGGTGAAACTAAGATAAGGATAAAATCTTGTAAAGTATAAGCTAATACATTGGCTAATACGTAATTTGAAGTTTTACTGTAATATAACAAAGTAGTACAACTCGGACAGCACTTACTAGCTAGGTAGGTAATACTATGAGCAGGGAATGGTACCTAGAACTAAATTGGCTAGGCCGAAAGCCTACCTACCGTAGCTGGCATAAAGTGAAACACCAGAGAATTACTGTTCGAGTCAAATACTTCGAGATACACATCATGCGTACGCCACATGTAGTTTCAACGACAATACCATAATTTGGCCTCTTGGAGCTGATCTGAGAATGGAGGTGGATTTTGGAAAACTTCAGTGATTACTAGTAAACCCCTCGAGTCTGGGTTCATATGATTCGTTTTGACAAGTCCAACCGTCGAGATGTCAGTGACTCCAACAGATTGGGCTTGATAACGATGGGCTGATGATGAATCAAAGCGTATTTTTTTATCATTACATATTATAAAACAAAAGCCTCCCGCCGCGTCTGATGTGTGTTCGCGACTCAACAAACGACAACTCAATAATTACTGAACGGATTTTCATAAAGTTTTTACCAATAAACGTAGTGATTCATGGGGATGGTTTAGGTGTATAATTAATTAAGGTTTTGTGTTAAACTGTTGAAATATGACGATGATTGTTGAAGATGTCGGAAAAATGATTTGCTACCTGTGGAAAGCCGGGGCGGGTTACTAGTTTTTACGAAACTATAATTATTGAAATGCTGTGACTAGCCACATACATTCCAATGCTATTGGAGGAAAAAACGTTGCTTTGACCTATAGCGAATTTGCATATCTACATACCTACGTTGTTAAACCGGAAATATGAAGGGACGCTCTGTTTTTTTTTTATCAAACATTTGTATAATACGTTTCTTTTATTTATAAAAGACAATGATGGATAGATAAATAAATGGTCCTATCCAGATCTTCAGTCCAATGTATCAGCCTATTGCAGTCTGCTACTGGACATAGGTCTCTCTTAATGTGCGCCATAAACGTTCGCAGACCTCCGCCTTCCGCATCAAACCTATCCAAGCTACCTTCCTAGGTCGTCAGTCCATCTAGATGGGGGGGCGTCCACCCTAGAACCTGTTTGCTCCGACGGCCATCGCGTCGGTCCTTCAGCAAATGTGGCCAGCCCATTTCCACTTCAGGCATGCTTATTCTGCGAACTATGTCGGTAACTTTGGTACCTCTTAGAACCTCTTTACGATTGTAATGTTATCTCGATTTATATCCAAAACTACTATTCTCAATATTTTCTACTATTCAGACCTAAGCAGAAGTATGTGTATGTAAATTATGTGGCAACACAAGTACTTTGTTCCATGACGAGTGAGGGGTTTTGTTGTCAAATATTTAATGAAATAAATATACAAAAGTCGAAAACCTTATTTAATATAAATAAAAAAAGAAGCAGAATTTAATGATAACATAGTGATCTTTCTTGTTATAGTGTTTTTGTTTTTGCAATTACTGCTCATAAATCGTGTCTTCATTGTTTGAGAATATTACTTGACAGTAAGAAAAGAGGTCTAGGTTCCAAGTTTGATCGTGTGATGTCATGACTACGGTGAGTTTATCTCTCATTACTAAAGATTGATTGAAGTCGTATCATCTGTTTGTCATCTGGCCTCTCGGGGTCATTGTTCTTGCTCCTCTCCCAGGCGCCTACCAATTGCTTTTAATTATTAGTGTTGCAACGGAGGCTCTGCACGCGTGTATTCCTTTACTGATCATATGGAATACTGCCAAGTCGGTCGTGTGAAGTCGTATCGCGTAACCGGTGTTCATTCAGTTGACTAGAAATACCCATTCTCTTTAAATTATTTACGGCAGTGCTTGTGCAAGTGTTAATTGGGGTGTGTGTGTGCTTAAAATATTGCGGGGTTCCCGAAAACCGCAGGTTTATTATTCATTGTGTACATAGGAAGCTATGTGTGTGATTACTTTGTTTTAATGATGTATGTTTTAGTGAAGTATCTATGTAAGTAGAACCAAAGTAATATTTTGTACAGTAAAACAAAATTAAATGATTGTTTGGTTAATACCTCAAGGCATAATATAATTTACTTACTTTGATTGGCCTGTTGGTCTAGTGATTAATGACCCTGACTGCTAAGCCGGTGGTTGTGGATCGATTCCCACCCAGTACAAATCATGGTGTGATGAACACGATAATTTGCTTTGTGTCTGGGTATAATTTCACTATTATATGTATAAGAAATTTACTAGCTTCGTGCGGGTAGTAGCAGAGGTATCATCAACAAATTTCAATAAATTTACACAAAATCTTAACAAATTATACACCTAAACCTTCCTCATGAATTACTCTGTCTATTAGTAAAAACGGCATGAAAATCTGTTCAGTAGATTTTCAGTATATAGCAAACAGACAGACAGACAGACAGACATGGCAGGGTGCTTTGTTTTATAATATGTAGTGATAAGTATATTTATCAGCAGTCTGGTTACCATAGTACAGGCTCTAATTTGGGATCAGACGGCCATGTGTGAGATGTGATGAGTTATTATTGTTATTATTACTTACACTCACATTGGTCTCACACACGTAATAGGGGGCAAGCCTGTTGCCATCAAGCGGGCACTTTGAAACTAAAGATGCAACCTGCACCAATAGGCGTCACGAGGTCACTGCGCTGATTCGCCCAGGTGGGGCATTCCATCAAAGTAAGGATCCGCTGTCCTAGCTGTCGCTAGTCGCTGTCGCTGTCTCCGCACATCACAATGGTGTTGGCTATCGGCCTGTGTGACACATATACTTTCCGGAGCAGCCGTGTACCAAAACCACCTGTATCAGCCAGTAAATGAGGGAGCCATGTCGCCTCTCCAGCCTCTTCTCCATGATGGGTCTTACGACTACATTGGTGGCGTGCCCTAAGTTGGAAAAATCGTACATTCTCCTCCAAAGATATCATTCGTTATCATTATTTCGTGTTGTGACTTCTTCGAATGAAGATTCGTAGCATAGCTATTTTACGATTAGGTACTCATCTCAAAATTGGCTTATTCAAAATATATTTTTGTGTTTAGACGCCAATCACAATCAGTTACCCTCAGCTGCGAAATCTCAATTTTGAATTTTTTGCACATAATTACACACACATTGTAACCCGTATACTGATGGACTGTCATTTGGTTGCAAAGTACCGAGCTAAGTACTTTGGCTCGCTAGGGTCACTCTCCGAAATCGTCGGTAACGTAAAGGGGTTACTGGAGTTCTTCGTGGACTTAGGGTGGCACACATAACTTTTATTCTCACCAACGCAAAATACGCGCTTTGTCTTGGAGTTGCGGAAAACTGCCCGTGTAAACCTAAACCGGTAAGGGTTAGATTAACACGTTTTGTTCCCCAGTGTACAACAAATTCGTGTTCTAGCTAATCACCCCTATTTACTGTAACCTGGATTTAAAAATATGAAACGCTACGGTGATAACGGAACGGTAATCGGTAACCTTCAGTTAGTGTAGGAAACTAAATCTACCCTTATTGTGTATGTTTAAATATTTCAAGCTGAAATCGGCATACAAAAGCCGATTATAGTACTAATAAATTAATCATGAAAACAATTTGACATAGCAGCGTAAGGACCATATTAAACGGATATATTTATAAAAAAGTCGTGATTCACTAATATACGAGGAATTCTAAGTATAGACGATGATTTTTTGTGGTTTTTACACTAGCGAGTCGCCATCGTCATACATAAATATATATATATATATATATGATATATACATATGGATGGATGGATGAATCGATAGGTCCGATGATCTCAATTGAGGAATAGTAAACAAGATATTACACAGTAAAGAGAGGGTATGAGTATTCCGGCTAAAACGAATCGGAAGCTACTTGCGTTTGGTACTAAATTCATATCGCGAGAGCTGAACTCGGCAAAGTCAAGTATGGGGAAAGAATTGATTCGAGTTCAATTACAGTAGAATTAGGAAAGAAATTACGTAATCTTCTTAAAGAAGCTGCAGAGGCAATATTTTCTAACTGATATTTTGTATCCCAGAGTTCTTCACACTTTTGCTAAAAGGCGTTGTGGAAGTACCGAACTATTAACTTTAGGAATAAGTCTAAAGCTACCGACAGTTATAACATACTTCTTACTAGGGTTACCTGGAGACCATACATGGTTGTCCACCTGCATAAACTAGCTAGGTCTTCATTAATGGCATCGATACCCTAGGACAGTAGGTTTGCAAATCGTCTGTTTAAAGGTGGTAGGTAGGAAAAGAGAAGTTGATTAGAGATTAAATTAATAAATTTTGAAAAAGAAAAGGAGATAAAATGCCATCCTGTGGCACATAGTGCTGCTCGAACTAAAAAGTGTTGCTTAGCGTTTATGTCACCATATTTCTCAAACGAACGAACAAAAGATTTATAGTTTCAGAAAATATCTCGCCTTGTTAAGTCCCTACATTTACGTTTATAAACTTCGTAGTATGAAATGCTCTATGGTTACATAAAAGATCCCTTGGCAACCCATTAAGGTCTGAGGTTGTTCTACGAGACCTTTTTAAGTAATCAATTTATCGTAGAGCTCGAGGTGCAATAATATTGTGAGCTTGTTATTTTATAACATCCTCAATTTGCTGTGAATCATATATTTGAACTACTGTAATGAGGTAACCAATGTAAATATTTAAATAGCAAGTTTAAGGCTTTTCCTTGTGTCTTTGACACGCGTGATTAAATTATAGGGAACCAACAAGCTGTGGTAAAATGGAATCAAACAAAGCTTGACCCAATATGTACAGTGCAAAGCAATCAATAACAATATTATCATATTTCAAGCCAATCCACATGAAATCTGATAATTAAGCTTCAGATATTATGACTAGGGTTGTCAGATGGAGGTGTACCGTATCCTGAACATTTGAGATTACGAACGGAGTTGGAATAGTTTTAAAAATTAATTAAGAAGTCAGCCGGTTGCCCCACTTACGTCACCTCACCTCAGCATGCTTGGCTTGGCCTTGGCCTCCGTGTTGTCGTATTCGTAATATTGTAAAAGAAAATTGAAATTCTTGAATGAACACGGGACTACACGCAAATTTCGTCGTCATAATAAATAAAAAAATAATTAGGTCGTGGGTTACATTCCCACCCAGGACAAATAATTGTGTGATGAGCACGATCATTTGTTCTGTGTCTGGGTGTAATTTATCTATAATATGTATGTATTTAGAAATATATAAGTATGTTTATCAGCAGTCTGGTTACCATAGTACAGACGGCCGTGTGTGAAATGTGTGGAGTTGTTATTATTATTATTTTCCAAAGACCTAAGGCTGCATGCAAAACGACCAACCGAATGCCAAGAATATGATTAGTTTAAGTTAATTTGTTTTCTTACCTCTACTAACTTTTAAACTTTCGCGTTCCATGCAATCCAACGCGAGGTATTACATACCTCTGAATAGCCTGTGCCACCTGGTCGAAACGTCAGGCAATTCAGAGGTATGTAGGTAATACCTTTTCGTGTTCGTGTGATTCCCGTAAAAAGGTACATAAATAATATTCTTACCTCTTTTTTTAATGTTTAAATAATTGTTACGTCAAGAGGATTAAAACCTAACAGCAATTATATTAATATTAAATTATTAATTATTTAATTATTATTTTATTATTTTTTAATTTAACTGCGATTTGTTATTTTTTTAACGGCGATTTGATACCGATTATGATAGCCCGGTCACCAGACCAGTTGATTTTTATTGTGGCCGAGCTTTAATCTCTTTACGAATACGGAAACTAATAATTCTAAGGTTGAAAAAGAATTTCTAATATTAAAAAGGTTTATATTAAAAAATATGTTATTGAATAAAATTTGTAATAATCATAGAAATAAACCTTGATTTTGAAATAAAACTTGTATTGATAATTTCTGGTTACAGAAACTATTTATTTTGTCAAATGTAAGCATATTGAGAAATAGTTTTATGGATGGCGTAGATTCTGTTGTTACAAAAACGTATTTAAACTAGTTTGACAAAACTAAAACCCCATTTTGTTTTTCCACTAAATGTATTTTTTTTTAGCGTCGCTTCTATAATAATATTAGTAGTAGTCTAGTGGGTAAGGCGGCAGAGTTGCGATCGAGAGGTTGCGAGTTTGAACCCTCATGATTACACTACCGACTTTAACTCCACTCATAACACAAGATATAGCTCAGTTTGAGGGGTTTAACAAGGGTACTAGTAGTATCGGTCACTAGTAGTCCTTTATGAAATATATGGCAATACATGTTAGTTGTATTAAACTTGTTTACATAACCCTAGAAAGATAACCTGCGTCGCAGAGACGCCTACGCGAGAATCTAATTATTGTATTTTTTTTCTAACTCCCGGTTTGGGTTGTACTTCAAAGCCAACTTTGAAGTCAATCAACTCTTTTTTGGGGCAAAATTTGTGTGCGGTAAGCACTATAGTTTCTCTGTTTCTCTGTTATGATGAGGGACAGATCAATGTGCTCTTGACACTTGTGAAGCTTTTGTTTATCTTTTGTGTAACAAAAGGTAACTTTTAAGTTGGAGCATCACTTTAGAACGGCTAGATCGATTTGGTAGATTTTTTTTTGGTTGTGTTCCTTATTGCCAGGACAAGGTTTGTATAAAATATATTTTTTTGGAATATCAATGGAAATAATCCGAAATTTTTATGTTATTTTTATATCAGATTTTGAGCGCTTGATATTGAATTCGTTTCGTGAAATGAGGCACAGAAGGAGAGCTCTGCTGTCACTATTTTCATAACAAAAAAATAAGTGGTTGGCTTAAAGGTCTTGCAACCACGCCATTAACAAAAGTGAAGCGACCCTTTGCGAATTGAATTTAAAACACGAAAGGCACATTTTCCTTTACAGCAATGCATCATATTACATACAATTGTATATCATGAGAACATCATCCTCATCCATAAAATCGCCACCCGCATGGCAGTACTGTAAAAGCGCATAGAGCAATTTCGATTTCTGTATCAGATCTGTATCTTCACGTTGGCTCTGACGTGACAGAACTAGCGTAATAGCCAACGAGTAGACGCCTCCCGAAATTAACCGACCAACGTTGGCAGGACCTTTGGAACCAACGTGTAGCCGGCCTTAAGCGACACATGTTCGCCAGGTTCGGTGACTCGGCGAGTTCTCGCGAAAGTTAATGTCTCTTGAATCTGCTGCTTTCTCTGTCTCCAATTTTATTGAATTTGAGAAGTCGATACAAGTAGTGCCATGACGACGCCTCGACTCGCCATGGCAAAAAGTAGTCGTATAGGTTTTTTCCAACTTTTTGCTTTGTTGAATTGACTTGGTATTTACCAAACTGTGTCATTATCAGATACGGTTAAATGACTTTGCTTTTAGTGTTTTATTTTACCTATCGTATTTGTGAGGTGTAATGTAAACATCAATTCGATTTCCTAGGTAGACACGCTCAAACGTAATGACTTTGATAGGGCACGGGAGTTGTACTTTCACTATTAGTGTTCTAATTTTTTTTTTTGCCAAAGGTTATTGTCATGGCATAGTTTAGCCTAGAAGAGTTTTCGGACAGACAGAAACAAGCTGATTACACGGTTCATTATCGTAGAAATCGGGTTACGGTACACATAGGAACTATATTTACAAAGAAGACTGTATACGAACAAGGCCACAGCGAGGGTAGGAAGCGCGCAGTGGCAGGGGGTGGTCTCGTACGACGTTCGTTAAAGTGGCCATCTTGGCGGCACTTTTTTGAAAATCTATCTAACGACAGCACAATTTCACAATTTTGTAAATCTTTCTTAAAAATATATCACCTACTTATATTATACAGTCCACAATTTTTATTTAATCCATACTAGCCGTTTGCGTTTCAGGAAACAAGATGAACCAAAATATCTTGTTCCCCTCAAAGTGAGTCTGACCATTAAACCAGGAATATACAAATATAAATTTAAAATAGCTCCGATTCAAAAACAAATCTCAACAATGAAAAAAATAAATCCATCTTCTATCAATAACCGAAGCATTGCGACTATTCCAATGAGCTCAAACATACATCTGCTATGGGTAAGTTTTTGAGGAGTTTGGTATACTGATGATTCCAGATGAAGTTGCAGCATCAGGACAAGGTTAATGTTATTGCAATATCATTAAAGTCACAAGACACTACATTTCCTATCGATCAGACCAGTAGTATATCCCTTCAGGGATTAGCAAAGAGCTGATGATCTTCAAATGGCTGAACAGATTTTTTTTAATTATAGCTAAGAACACTCACACCAAAGCACCTTTCAAGCAAACAGTATCTCGGTCGCTAGTAGAGAATTGAGTCCCGCCAGTCACAAGAGTGAACTTGTCGAGGACTCGGCGTAGTATATGGGTTTGTTCAGCTTTGTTTCCGCTATGTCGGGCCTCTCGGTTTCTCACTGCCAGCCTGGCCATTGTGGTCATCCATACCGTTTTTTGAATTCATTATACTTTACAATTGAAAGTAATATGATGTATAGCTGTAAAGAGAGAAAGTGCTTATCGTGTTTTAAATTCATGTGTAATATAATATAAATATAGTATAACTCTAAGTAATTTAGAAACTTAGAGATCGTTATTAAAGCACTGTTTAGCACCGTCACAAATATACTTTCTTTATAAAGAAACCAAAAAATGGGATCGACTACTAGTTTATTATTATTTTCATCTAATTACGCTGGAAATCATCAAAATGCAGCTTGAGATTCAAATGATGTCATGGTTGGGTTCTTGGATATAAAACCTCATAGCTGTAGTTTCTGGTCAACGGAAGCATGTATTGTTTTGCGTCAGACATTGATGCTTCCGGCTGCTCAATATTATTTTTTGCGTAGTCTCCTTCTGACTGGAAGAGAGAGGAGGCGATAGATTCGGTGTCTCTGGATTTCGTCACAGCGTGTGTAGATGACACAGTCTTTACCTGACCATCAAATAATAGGTGTATTGGTTTAAATTTGAATCTTGTCCTGAAAATTTAAGTTTTTATATTAACCACTATCAGTTCCCCGCAGTTTTACCTGCGTTTATGGTGCACTGCACTGCTTCTATGGGCCCTAGCGTGATGTTACATAGCCTATAACCTTCCTCAATGAATACTCTATCAGACAAAAAGATCTTTTCGAATCTAGCTGGTAGTTCTAGAGATTGACTGGATTCTTTCGTACTCATCTTGAAAGAGTACTGTTAAGGCCCCATTTACAGACTAAGCTGGTTTAACTAAATAAAATATGTAACAATTGATTTGATTGTGATAAAAGTGGATATTTTAAGGATTCCGTTTCTTAAAAGGAAAAAACGGGAAACCGTTATAGGATCACTTTGTTGTCCGTCTGACTATGTCTCTAAAGACCTCTTTTCTCAGGAACCAGAGGACGCATCAAGTTAAAATTAATACCAAACACCTATGTCTGCGGTCCCTTAAAGCTGTAAATAATCAAGCTTCTAAATCAACGCAATCAAAAGATTTAAGCTTTACATTTGACAAAATTTGAACATTTTGCAGGTAAATCAAAACCGGGTACTTCTATTCTTGATAAGCATTGTTGTGACAATTTATTTGTATATCTATTAGTGAAAATCCGTTCAGTAGTTTTTCAGTGTATCGCGATCAGACAGACAGACGCGGTGGGGGACAATAAACGACAGAATTTATTATGTAGTGATATATAGTGATTAGGATTCAAACCTTAGCAGTGGCCATAAAAATACTTTTCTTGCTGGTTCGACCTATTAATGTATATCCACATTGCAAACTGAGCACTATTTATGAAGTGTTTGAGCTTCTGTCGTTTATTGTGACGTAATTGATTAAACTTATTGGAGATTGTGTTTCTATATGGGGGAGCCATGCTCGTACCTCGTACCACAGCCTCACAGAAAACCGGCAGTGAAGCAATGAATCAGTTAGGTTACCGGAGGCCCTAACCCTTCCCTCTTCCCCCCACCATTCCCTCTTCCCCTACTCCCATCTTAAAGGCCGGCAATGCACTTATGACTCTTGAGTTGCAGGTGCCCATGGGCGGCGGTAGTCACTTACCATCAGCTGACCCGTCTGCTCGTTTGCCCCTATTCCATCAAATATATATATATATCTCTCGGAGAATTTAAAACTTTACGGACACAATATATATAGAGCAGATTAAGAATTATTTATAAATCATATACTTTATCTTGTTTTAGGTGCTAACTCCTTAAAAGACTGATAAAACTGCTGTAAAACCAGAAGACTGAGTAAGATGACATAGCAGGAAGATGTCGAAAGTGCTGAGTGCGCTTGGAGGGGCGCTGCCGGACGAGCGGCCATTGCTTTCTCTACAGATCGTGGAAACGGTAGCCAAATGCCCTGCTGGCTACTGGCCGGTCAGCAGGACCTACGACGAAGACGCTGATGCCGGACTGTTAAGGCAAAATGGACTCTTTGGGAAGAAGCCCAGCCATTATATTTGCTTGTCGAAGACTGAAGGTGAGTGCCGATTTAATATGTAAAAGAATGTGCTCAAATAGTGGGCAGCACAATGTTTATTGTTTCAATTGTGTTCCCAGAAAATTATTTAATCGCGACTGCTTTAACAATTATCTCGAAGTTATAACGACCTCGACCGGATGTTCAATGTGTAGCGATTATTGTGATGAAGGTCTGTGATTAATTGTAAGAGTCCAGCCGACCGTTCTATATATATACCTTAATCAAGGGGAATACATGATTGGAAAGGGAACTATGAAATAAAAATTAACCAGCGGCCCTTTTCTTTTGTTTCACAGTAGAGCTTATAAAATTTATACTTAGGATTTTATAGATAGCTGTGCACCGCCACCCGCGGTTTTACAACTGTTTAATTTATTAGTAATCTGACTCCATGAGTTTTATACAACCCTAATACATTATTTATTAAACAGACTATAGACTGGTTGAATCTGATATCAGATAACGAAAACAAAAAGAAAAGCCTATAAGAAATTAGGATGTTTCTCTAGCAAGTCAGAAACAACAACATATAGATTGGGTGGTAACACATTGATCGAAGACTGTCCTCGTCTGACGAAGTCGAAAATAATCAGTGTGCGTTTCCCGTGTGATTACCAACGATACTATACAATTTCCTAATCGCTCAACGAGTAATGGAAAGCTCTATGCTTGGCGTTTCTCTACTCGATATGATTCTAAACTGAATATCCGCAGGAGAACTAAAATAACCGTTTTCAATCTTGTCAATATCGAGTTCCAATGGCAATGGACAGGTCACGATGGGGAAAGGTTTTTGAGTGAAGACATCAGACAGATGTATGCATTCTGAGTACGTACACTACTAGGTGGTGCGACTTCGTTCGCGTGTAAATTAATATATTATATTAATTATAAAAATATTTTGATTGATTGAAAACTAGTCATTTAGAACGATTGATTGTTTGCGTTTACAAATATGTTAAATAATTTTTCGTTTTAGTTAATTATTATCGTCTACAAAGTTGTTACATTTTGGTATTGATAATTTATGATTGAGTAGTAATTGTATGCTGATTTAGAAATAAAAAAATTAAAACGAATCAACGCGATCACGTATTTAAAAGGTATGGTACGAGGGGTGATCAAAAAGTAATGATAAACGGATATTTCTAGTAATAATAAAATTCTAAAAAAATATTTTTTCAACTCCCTAATCCTTCACAACTTCCCTGACAAAAAATGGTATAAATAGGACGTCATTTTTAAAATATACATTCATTTGAATACTAGCAGTCGGAGTGATAACATCAAAATGGAGAAACATGAAGTGCGAAGCGTCATCAAATACCTGTGCTTGAAAAAAATGTCCACCAAAGACATTCATACTGACTTGGTGGAAACATTGGGAGACTCTGCTCCTCCATATTCTACAACTGCACGCTGGTGCAAGGAGTTTAAGATGGGAAGAACATCCACGGAAGACGAACACCGCGAAGGCCGTCCGTCCTCCTCCCTCACTGAAGAAAACGTCAAAAAAGTTCAAGATCTGGTTTTGGCAGACCGAAGAGTGACCATTCGTCATTTAGCTGAGAACACAGGCATTTCATTTGGTAGCATTCAAAGGATCTTAACTACCGAGATGAACATGAGAAAGGTCTCTGCACGTTGGGTCCCGAGAATGTTAACCGACGAACAAAAGAAGAAACGATTCGACATTTCAAGGACCAATCTTGAAATGTTCCAGGCGGATCAAGATATTTTTTTGGCTCGATTTGTGACTATGGACGAAACGTGGATTCATCATTTTGATCCCGAAACCAAACAACAGTCAATGACATGGAAAAGGCCATCTTCACCGACTCCCAAGAAATTCAAAGTTTCAAGCTCTGCCGGCAAGGTTATGGCGTCTGTTTTCTGGGATGCTGAGGGAATAATTATGGTTGAATACCTTGATAAGGGCGCTACCATAACAGGCTCCTACTATGCTGACCAAATCAAAAGATTGCGAGAGGCCATCAAGGAAAAAAGACGGGGTAAACTGCGCGCAAAAGTTCTGTTCCATCAAGACAATGCACCTGCACACAAAGCTGAAGTTGCGATGGCTGCCATTCAAGAAGCTGGCTTCCAGCTGCTTGAACACCCACCCTATTCTCCAGATCTAGCCCCCAGCGACTTTTATTGGTTTCCTCGGCTCAAGGAACACCTCCGGGGCCAGAAATTTGAGGATAACGGCGAAGTGATGGCCGCTGTAGAGGCATTTTGGGAGAGTCAAGATAAAGATTTTTTTTTGAAGGGTATCGTTGGTTTAGAAAAGAGATGGACTAAATGTATTGACCTATTAGGAGACTATGTAGAAAAATAAATTTTATTTTTAAGTATATAGTTATTTTAATGTACCCATTCTCATTACTTTTGGATCACCCCTCGTATATATATATGTATACCTTTGCTTTGCCGTGGTCGTGGCCGTGATCACAGGCCTGTACCTATAATACTTTTAAATACGTGACCGCGTGAATTCCCGTCAACATAATTATATTATCATGGAACGCAAAAGTTTACAAGTTTCATCTTCTTTTTCTATAACTCTATTTATGTATATTTACTGGACTGGCCTGATGGTCTAGTGGTTAGTGACCCTGATTGCTGAGCCAGAGGTCGTGGGTTTGATTTCCACCCAGGACGAATTATTCTCTGTCTGGGTGTAATTTATTTATAGTATGTATTTAGAAATATAATTATAAGTATGTTTATCAGCAGTCTGGTTACCATAGTACAGGCTCTGCCTAGTTTAGGATCAGACGGCCGTGTATGAGGGGTGTGAAGTTGTTATTATTGTTAATGCCCTGAAACATATTTGTGAATTTAATGGCTGCGAGAGGCAAAATAGCTTGTTGGCATAGTCAAGAACCAGCTATTTTTTTTCATCATCAGCTCGGCTACATGATGTGATGATTTCTAAACGCAAATACCTGATAAAGTAATGAAAAGTAAACAGAAACACTATTCGTTTCTACAATTTTAGAGGGTTTCTCTCAATTTTATCAGAATTTCATCATCAGATCTTGACTTCCTTGACATGGGACCACCCTTGAGGTATACCCTATCTAACAAAAAAGAATAATCAAAATCGGTTCAAAAATAACGAAGAGGGCTGAACATACATAAGAAAAAAAAATTTATTAAAACGGTCGAATTGAGAACCTCCTTTTTTTTCATCGGTTAAAAACGATACCCAATTTTAAAAAAGTAAATTAGTTTATATATTAAAAAAAAGTGCAAAAAAAAGAAAAAGAGTGTCAAAGAGGGATTCGATCCAGCACCCAACCAAGTAGAATTCGTACCCTACACCAGATAAGCTAAACGCTCGCTGTAATTAATTCGAAATAAGTTATACATTCTACTAACGTTACAATGTTATTACAGCTTTCATTGATTTTCCTGTGGGATAATCCGGTCCTTAGTCAATACCATCGACTGTCATATCCGATCCGAAAAAATCGTTAGAGTAGAGAGATTAATAGTAAGTAAGTAGCAGTTTACTGATTGCATACAAGTTGACCGATCTTAGATATCGTGTGAAATATCTAAAGATTTTGGGATCCCCGTCATTTGGTACGCGTGAATTTGAACTATAATGTTTAATTTTCGAATTTATGTTATATTTTTATTTATTAAAACTTCATGCACAAATTGTACAAAGGCGAACTTAATGCCTTAGGCATTCTCTGCCAGTCAACCTTGGGGTGAAGCAGAAATAAACAGTGGTAGGTGCAAAGATATGGTAAAGAGTACGAATTTTTAAGTTCTTATAATAATAAAATTTAACAAGTCAATCACTGAATGTACACGTTACATGGAATACACACATTATACTGATACATAATATACTAATACTTATACACACATATATACACATACACACATACATATACATATATATACATATACTATGAATATCGATTCTGAGATTCATGTACTAGCACTGTGACAATTGTGCCAACTCGTTGTGAAGGAGATCACGTACCCTCCTTTTAAATATAAAGCTGTTTGTGCACATCCGGATTTCGAGAGGGAGCGCATTCCAGAGAAGAACTGATTGGACATAGAACGAAGAGTTCACGAAGTCGGAGTTATGAGAGGGGCATAAGAGAAGATTATTGTTTGTAGAACGAAGATTTCTGTCATGGTTATACTAGCCCTCCCCACAGTTTCATCTGCGTTTATGGCCACTGCTCCGCTCCTATTGGTCGTAACGTGATGTTATATAGCATATAGCCTTCCTCGATAAATGGACTATCCAACACTAAAATATTTTTTTACAATTTGAACCAGTAGTTCCTGAGATGAGCATTGTTCAGCAAAACAAACAAACTCTTCAGCTTTATAATATTAGTATAGATTATAGATTATTAAATCTACAAAGCCTTAATGCTGTAAGAAAGACAAAAGTGATGAGTGTATAAACCAGTAGCAAAACACTGAATATGTAAGACCGTGATTCATTATTGCAAATACCTATTGCATGTTACAATCAAGTACACAAAGAGATAAAACACGAAGGTGAGTGAAGAATCATTTACCTCAGAAATTGAGTTCGATTGCTGCAAACTATTTTAAACGCAATTTGTGTGAGATGTGTAAAGTTATTATTATTATACACATTAAGTTACGGATTTTATATACACAATTTGATTTGTTGATTAATTGTTTTTGAATAAAATACACAATTAATTTTATATATTAGGAACTCAGTAATTTATAATGGTATAAAACTAGCTATAGAGAAAAATATCTTGAAGTGTCTTTACGAAATGATACTATTGACTTAACGGATTTATCCAAAAATGAGCCAGATTATGAAAAAGGTTTCGGAATATTTTACAGGGAAACCGTAAAACTGTTTTAAGTGTTACCTACAAATGTTACTCTACTTATATTCAATAGAATAAGCAAACATTGTGAATTCCTGCTTAATGTCGTTTTGAATTAGGATATAATATCTATGTGTAAGAGCATCAGTTAATAAGTTAATTAACACCTTGCGACGCAGCATAGCAACAAGAGCTATGAAAGATAAAGCAAGCTCTTCGAGGCCACATATTCTTTCCTTATTTATAAACTAGCTGTTGGTGCTTATTTATACCTTATTTATAAATTTTGGTGAAATCTATTCCACGGGAACCGTACATTTTACGGGATGCACAGAGTTCATCCAGGTCTGTTCATCCAGGTCTGTTCATCCATCAATCCATCCATCCTCAGAAACTTTCGGCATTATAAATTGGATGAAAAATAAAGCAAAATGTTTAGTATATTTGTAAATTAATATTAAATTATAATTATATTTTTAATTACATAAAAAAATACACGTGTTTTAGGCTGGGGTTAGTCTAAAACCTCACCACGTATATCACCTAGGGGGAGGAGGGATTATAAAGTTGCTTAAAAACATCACATGATTAATGGATGGACCCTTAGACATATCAGTTTGTCTAACTCTAAAGCTTTATGCAGTTTTATTGAAAATATAAAAAACTTAAGTCACGCAAATAATGACAATTAATAATTGACCAAATTATTTTCTTACAGACTTTACATATTGCATTGCCAATCTAGCGCTAAATGTAAACAAATTGTTCGACAGTCTGACGTTCATTTGTTTAACATTGTGATCTTTATGAATAAACTTGTTTGACTTTAACCGACCGCGAACGTTTGGGACCTGGGATAAACTAACACTAATAAGGACGAAAAAGCGTAAAAATAATCTTCGTGTACAGTTTCAGATCTCTCTCAGATTTTATTACATTCAAGCTTGCACAGCCAATCTCGAAAATGAACTTTGAAATTCTAAAATGTATGTAATTTGCCCAATCTTAGAGCAATGAACTCCGTTTAGGCGTCATGTCTGTCTAGAAATATTGATTTTTTGAACCTTTCTTCACATTGTCAGTGCGTATGCACTTGGTGCGGTTATTCACTTGTCGAGGATCTAAAGCGTGTTTTTATTTTGATTTGTTTGTTTTTATTTGCGTGTTTTATTTTTATTATTATTTGGAATCCAGAGATAAGTGACCTTGAACATTAATTTGATGTTTTTATCTATACACCATCATCATCTTTTTATACATATCATTACAAATATACAATAAAAGTGTCTGTTTGAAATGTCATACTAATAGCGTTTTAATAAATGCATCTGAATATTTACACGGTACTTATACCAAAAAATCAATTTTTAAATTTTTGGATGTCTATCTGTTTGTTCCGGCTAATCTCCAGAACGGGTTAACCGATTTCCACGGGACTTTCACTGGCATATAGCTGGTGTTGTAAGGAGTAACTTAGGTTACTTTTATTTTTTAAAGAATTAGGTTTCCGCGCAAAAAATATAAATACACGCGAGCGAAGCCGCGCGGGGCAAAGCTAGTGTATACCTAGTAAAGATCGCCTGGTGGTTGAAATTCGACCATCCTACTTATAGAATGTATGGATGTTTGTTACTCTTTCACGCATAAACTACTGAACCGATTGCGATTAAACTTAGTATGTAGATAGCTGGAGACCTGGATGAACACATAGGCTACTTTTTATTCCGATATTCCCACGGCACTGCGACTTACGCGGGTGCAACCGTGGGGCGCATCTAGTACCTACTTATATTATACTAGAACTATACTAAAAAAAACCTGTATATAAATCGGTCCATCCCCGTTTACCAGCTATGATGCAACAGACACACAAATACAATGAGAGGTTTTTAGGGTTCGTTCATATTAGTTTGGTAACTATATGTCAAACGGATAGCAAAATGGTTTTAGAATACATTTCCTTAAAAGATTTGAATTGAATTAAATTTAGTGTTGCTGCTTATAGAATAACTAGCAGCGCCCCGCGGTTTCACACATGTAAGTCCCGATCCCGTGGGAATATCGGGATAAAAAGTAACCTATATGTTAATCCAGGTCTCTCATGACTCATGACAGTTCAGAAAGCTATATTTTTTTTTTGTAATTATATCAAAAATATTGTCACAGTATACAAGAACACCAATTCATTATGCAGTCTAATTGAAACTACAATGTTCCCGTTGTTTAAATAACATACAAAAGCGGCGTAAATACATCTTCCTGATATAGCTAAAGTGGAAGCACCTACAACTTTGAAACTTAAACAGGACATAATCGATAGTTATTTTATCGATTAACTAATCGAAACAACACAAAGAAGCATTGTAGCACAGGCATGAACTTGTTGCGTCGAGAATAATGGTGGGCGTTACGGTACGTTTGTATTACATAAATAGGCCGTCTTATAGATAAAGCTTTATAGTGATAGCAAGTTTATCTGTGAGTGAAAGGTCATCTCTTAAAATATGACATGATAGTTTATTTATAATATTTAAAAACATTAATCTATAGGTATATGTAAAATAACTTTAAACGTAGTATATTTCGTGTACCTGTCGGAAACGGCTCTTATGATTTCAACCAAATTTTGGAACCCTTATAGGATCACTTTGTTGTCCGTCTGTCTGTATGTCTCTGTCAAGAGTTATTTTTTCAGGAAATTCGTAGATGCATCAAGTTGAAATTAACATCAAGTACTTATGTCTGCGGTCCCTTGAAGCTGTAAATCAAGTTTCGAAGTCAGCGCAATCAAAAGATACGAGCTATTAATTGAAGCCTTAGGTAAAAACAAAAATCTAAACCTACAGGGTAATTTCCTCTGACCTAGCATCATAAAATTTGGTAAGAAGCAAGGTCTAACAACACAAGTAATGGAAAAAATCCGAAAGTCGTTAATTTGTTGTATATCACATAAAAAATATTACAAACTCAAATTTTGCGGTTGGAAAGTTGACTTTGTCGTAAATCGATGTTTGGGAGAGTATTTTTAGAACTGCACAGTTAAGTTTGTCTTTCGGAAAAGACCGGCAAAAATCTTCGAGAATTCCTGAGATGGACGTTGTACGGTCCAGTGGCGGATCCAGGATTGACATTATGGAAGGGCTTGACCCCGATGATTGTAGATTTTAAGCAAAGTAAATCTTCACGCCTTTATGAGCCTCCTTGAATAACTTTTTGCAAATTCCTGAAAGACTTCGTTAGGTTCGTCTGCAACTACCAGAGATATCTCGGTGCGGTGAATATACATGGCAGCCAAATCGGTTAACCTGTCTTCGGTCATTATCCTACGAACGTACGAATGTATTCGTTTAAGTAAAGAGAAGCTGCGGTCCACACTCCAGTGGTTACTGGTAATGTAGCGAAAATTTGTATATTTATGAAAAACTCATTTGTCTTGATGCGCTTCTGCTGTTATTTGGAGAAGACGTTCCCTATCACTCTAAAGCTCCTTCCAAAGAGTTATTATGATAATGAGAGAGGATAAGCTAATTGTCACTGTACACGCTTGCAGCTGCCACTATCGAAATTTCTTCATATTTAGTTTCTCTGTATCTACCTTTCTAGCGTAGGTACTTACTTTTTATCAATCTCATAACGAAGGTTAAGATCTAATACACGAGCCTAGAGTTGCCGTGAAACTAAAACAGTAATTTCAAATACAGCGGCGGTTAACGTAAAAGTTTAGACAAAGTCGAATCGTTGAATAGAAGCCAGAAAACTTGCCCATGTTCCACAGGAGTGGTCCAAGGACAGACCCCTGCGGAACACCGCACGACATGGGCCGATCACTCAAAACTCTATCTCGGTCCTCGTACATGACGGTACGCTCATCTAGATAGTCTGCCACTAGCCGCCTCAGATACTGTGGCACCCAGTGATAGTGGAGTACTTCTCTGATGCAGCTGAATTGCACACTATTGAATGCGTAGGCGATGTCCAATGACACCACCAACACTCTCTACCTCTTCGGTCATGGCCCTTAGGAGCAACACAGTACCGACCGTCGAACGCCTCGCCAAGGTGCCGGACCATGTGGGCAGAGAGGACCCTCTCAAACAGTTTACCCGTCTCGTCCAGCAACACGATGGGCCTGTAGGCCGCGACCAAGTCGGTAGGCCGTCCCGGCTTCCTTAACAGGACCAGCTTCCTGCTCTTCCAGCAGTCAGGGAATCCTCCAGACGCCAAAATTTACCTTGGTCGATTTTATCACATCACTCAATATACCAATACAATATCATCTCATATCAGCATATTTTCTCGACCACATTATTTGCTCTCTATTTGATTGCATTATTTTCAGTTTCTCAGTTTCAATTAAAATATTGACAGCCTTTTTAGGGTTTTCATATGAACTTTTGGAATATGTGCTTTTTATAACCGCCATTTTGTGGTAAATGGGTTACGGAATGGTTTCTGAAGATTTCTAACGCCTTTTTATATTTGCTAAGTGGACGAGTGCCTAAAGATCCTATTAGAGCCACAGAATGCTTGGCCCCACTATCAGGGCCAGAAAATAATAAGTGAGGCAAAAAATGTGCACCGTTCTGTTGTTGGCTTTAAACGAGCCAAGAGTAGGTATTTCTTCAGTCAATCAGATCGGAACTATCTTTTTTATACACCCTTCGTCTGCTCTTGATAATTATAGTCACGAGGTGGTTCTGGTGATTCCATCAAATATTAATACTTGTCTGTAGTGTAACTACTGTACTGTAATAATTAGCCAACCAATAATCCTTGAAGGGATTTTCATAAAACTCTAGTAGCTCGCGAAATCAAAATCGTCACGCAATCAAATTGTCTTATAGCAATAAAAACATTGAAAACATAATAAGTATAAGGTAAGGATAATTGATGGCAATTGTACCTTAGATAGTGTAATGCTTGCAAATAAAATCAATTAGAAGATTATCAAGTTCAGCTTAAGATTTATCACGGAAGAACTCAGATGCTTTTGGGGGGGGCTTAAGCCCCTTGGCCCCCCCCTTGGATCCGGTACTGGTACGGTCCGTACACCAGGGCTTTAGGTTATAGGATAAATCAGTAAACTCAAAAATAAATTTACCTGACTATTGATAGATAAAAATTATATTATCATTAAAGTGAGCCAGACACGTCAATTGATAGTCGAATATGAACGCGAACTGATTTTAAGTATGATTAAGTCAATGAATAAAGAAAGTTGCTGACACGGCTCAAAGTATAATGACATGATAATGATACGAGAAAAGTATAACGTGACTCGTACAGACGTGCAGACGTACGTCGCGCGAGTCAGACTCGCACTTGACCGGTTCTTTCTTATTAAGTACCTATTGACGATAGTGTTATCAGTAAAATAATTTTGGAAACTACCTTCATTCTTTCGTTTTTCAATTTTCAGTGGAATTTTAAGCTCTGGGCGACAATATTCATATAGAGGCGATATACCTATAAGTAGATGTGATAAATTAATTAATTTGGGTATTTATTGTACGAAGTTTAGTCTCGTTCATTGTGCTTTAAGGTAATGTTTAAATTGGAATTACTTTTCAGTGTGGAATTAAATTACCATGTGTGCAACAAGGTCACATTTGATACGGCCTTTGTTTCATGTTGATAGTCATAGGTTTTAGTATTTTTAATAGGTACGATTTGAATTGCTCCACTAGTTTGACTTTCATAAACTCTTTCACCACAGATTATTAAGTAGTTACTACGTAACAGATAAATCGCTTCCTACAAAAATATCGATACCTACCGTTTTTATTGCCTACTCTTTCCGGGCTTTTAAATGTGTGTAGGCTTAGATTATATATAGGTCCAGATGCCTAATCAAAACTGAAGCCAAAAAATACAAGCGACTAATACAAATACAAGCGACTCACTCGTCATACGCAAGCGAACGTTCGCCGCTGAAGTAAGTCTAGAGCCGCTATTTATATAATATTCAAAAATGCCTGGTTGTGCAGTTACACCTGTAAAAATTATACAAAAAAAAATCATAAGTGTCCGAACATCACATTTTACTTTTAAGTATTCTATTTCCTAATGTATTTATAAACAATATGTTCTATTGTTTACATTTCAAATTAATAAAATTGCGGACGCCATTATTAGAGATGTTGTCAGGGATGTGAATTTCATTTACCCATAACGCATTGCAGCAGTATGTATAATTTTCTTTGCCAAACCTTGTTATTTATGGAAAGACGAGAAATATACTTACTGTTCATGTTCGCGAAATTGGAATCCTTCAAATATTCTTAATTTATAAGTTCTAGCGCCTGGAGTTCAATGTGTCCGTCAAACGATACTTTGGCTATAGGATTGTACTCGTATTATAATTTATTATTACTACTCCTAACGAACAAAGCTATAGAGCACTTAGGACTTGTAAAATTTTGCTAGTTTCTTGATAGTTCATAAAAAAATATATATATATAAGGGTAGGCCAAAAAAAGATTGTTTTTTTTCATTAGTTACCATGAAAGTATTATTCAAGATGACGTAAAAATAAACCTGTGAAAACAGCAGCTCTTAATATTACTATTAAGAGGTGCCGCTTCGTGATTTTTGATTTCCCATTTAAATAACGTGATATTTTTTTTTATTAAAATTTTATCGCGTTCCAACGAATTGACAAGTTGTAAAAATCAATACATATTCTTGTAGAAAATTAAACGATCTACAAAAAAGGTCGGATATGATTTTTCGCTAAGTTAGCTCATATATACAAGTATTGTTGTAAATATGTCTTTAAATTTACATGGTTTGAGTGGCTGAATTTAAATGGAATAATATTGGGATACAACGCTCCGGTTTCCTGATACATTGAGAATATAAATAGTTCCTACTAAGTAGCTTTATTTTTATTTTACATTTGTCTTTCTAACTAAACGATTAAACAACATTTTGGGGTAACCTCTATGCACTGGTAGTAAAACCGTCACGCACACAAGCGCAATTATTGTACGTTGACACTCGCGTTGGGCGGCATTCACTCACACAGCTCCAAAAAGTGGCTTCAAAGTAAACGGTGACTTTTGTACTGGACACGGTATCTGGACCTATATATATTCTAAGTGTGTAGGCTTACCTCTTCAATATTTTTTTTAATAAAAACAATTAAGTACAAATTGTAGTGTAAATTAAGTACTTAACGCTTATTGAAATGATAACTTCTTATGGGAGGGTAAACCGCTTCGTTACGCAACGCGTTACGGCGCCAGTCTGTCTGGCGTTTAAGTTATCACTTCTGTCGGGGCGTCCGAGACGTACACGTTTTTTTTTCATTTCAAATGTTTGTGTTTTATTTCTATGCAAAAATTAAAAAAAATCTCTTTTCTAAAATCTTGATTATTAAACTATACGGTGGAAAATATTATAAATCTTACAAAACGTTTTAATGAATAATTTGAGTTAAACAATATACAAATACAGGGTTAAAAGGTTCATTTTCTTAAATTACTATACAGCGCTGCTGGGCTTTTTCTTCTGCCGCCTGATGTAAATAAGTAATTATCTACATCAGGCGGCCAAGCGGCCAGTAGGTATTTAGTGCGCGCAAGTAAGTACATCGAGTGACATACGCCTGCTTTTACTACTATGACTAGGTGTTTCCTTTTTCATCATTCGGGTGGTTCCTTAGAATAATGATGATTATATGCGTTGCCTGAAAGAATTAAAGTTCTCCAAAAATCTCGGTGCCAAACGAAAACATTTTTATTTCTTCGCATAAATCATTTATCATTCAATATTTTTGGCATCAACCAAATCAATCATAAATCATAACGCAATAAAACCGCTAGTTCTCTGTTTACTTTCGTACGTTAGTACGTTGTGAAGGTCGAATTCAATTATTTGTGAATGAACGTGACGCGCTTGACTGATATCTACAGTCTCTAGTGTTCGAAGTTGTCATTTATGGTCCGGTAGACTTGCTTGGCGTACTTAATTCAGATTTGTTTTCTAAACGGTACTTTAACCCATAACCACAGAATACATAATAATACCAGTCCATAACTACTGTAGAACGTATTCAAGAGCATAACAATATACTTTTTGTTAACAATTCTCATTAGCTGGTTTCCTTTCTACGAGCCAGTAAGATACATTTATGTATGTATTTAGAAATATATAAGTATGTTTATCAGCAGTCTGGTTACCATAGTACAGGCTCTGCCTAGTTTGGGATCAGACGGCCGTGTGTGAGTGTGTGAAGTTATTATTATTATTATTATTATTATCCACTTTTGAACTTTGATGAAGGTTTATGAAGTGTAAACTTTGTTCACTTATTAAGGTTTTGGGTATTGACAATATTTTATGCTACATACGTAGTAGTCACACTCGAAAACTCAGTCGATTATTAGGAACGAAAAGATTGCTTTGTAATAATCTCATCTCCGTGGTATCCAATCAAGAAGACAAATTTTCACACCTCCTTTCCTCCTCCTTCATCAATCAAGCAATAAGTATTTTAAGATTGTAATAACTACTGTCAGCATTAATATCCGTTTCCTAAACGGCTACGCCTCCAGGCGTGCTAAACACTCTAGGTATTCCGAGTATCCGACCGCAAATAGTCCGCACAGCTGAGCCGCACTTCATGTATAAGCTGACGTCACCGTAATGGAACAAACCGCACTGATTACATGATTGTCTCGTTGACATCTTCCCACGGTCTTTTGTCCCCATCAATGACTAGGGAATTCAAAAGGACATTACATAATACGTAATATCGTGGTAATGTTGTTAACACAATGGATGTTTACATGAAATATCTTAGGGCATATGTTTAGGGTCCTTAATGTTTTTGATAGCCTCTAGAATGCACACTATTACATTATTGCCAGTTGTTGTGCATTTAGTGCATTAGTCAAAGACAGTAAGAAATCAGGCAATAAAAACTTATGGAGAGAACACAATCTGAGTAATGAGTTTAACGGCAACTAAGTCTGCAAATGCTTCTAACATTTATCTTGCTGACACAGACACAGAACAAATTATCGTGCTCATCACACAATTATTTGTCCTGGGTGTGAATCGAACCCACGACCTCTGGCTTAGCAGTCAGGGTCACTAACCACTAGACCAACAGGTTGTTTAAATGCGCTTATCTCTGTAACTTTCAGTCAGATTTGAATAATTCTTTTTGTATTAAATAGAGGATTCATCGAGAAAATTATAGGATATGTTACAACATCCGACCCTTAGGAGCGGAGCAGTGACCATAATCGTAGATGAAACTGCGGGGAAAATATAGTACTGCAATTATATAGTCCTATTTGCAAAATAGTGCAAATTTGCACACTCTCGAACACCAAAGAATTTGCAGACACTAGAATTTTAGGATCACCGTCTTCTATTATCAAAAAAACCTTGAGCATGTCAGCAATAACAACAACTTTTGTTTCATTAAAAGTGGTATTTTGAACACCTAGAGCCTTTTTTCTCGAACGATATAATGTGTCTTTAACACTATCAAACTTAGGTATAATATCTACGCAACTTTCATCCGAAGTAAATTTTTTCATAGCGTTTTCGTAAATTTGCGGGATAGGGCCAAAACGGTTTGTACTTTTAATATACATTCCGCGAGTGCTTGCTCCACCAAGTTGCTGTTCTCATCAGGTTTACATAGGTGTAAAATTTCACACAGAACAGTCTCTTCCTATATTGTTATTGTTGCTCTGCAAGCTCTTTTCTGACAAATCCAAATATTTGACCCCCTTCTGTTGGTTTTTGAATAATAATAACGGTTACCCCTCAATAAAAGTAATCTCCGACCTCTCCCGGTATTGATAAACACAAATTTATTCATTATTGATAATAGGAAACAATGTTTTTACATACATGGCACCAATAAGCTTCTTATTTATTTTTCGTAAAACTAATAAATGTCATTGTTATTTTCCTTAGTGTTTGATTTTCTTCTATAAAAACCACAAGTTTGTATCAAACAGTTTCTCTATCGAACATATATGCGTAAAACTGTACCGTCCAATTGGAATAGTGCTAATAAAAGTACATAAAAAAAAAAGTTGGACTCATGTGAAGACTTTCTTTTTTTATGGTATAGGGGGCAAACGAGCAGACGGGTCACCTAAGGTGACCTAAATGACTACCGCCGCCCATGGGCACCTGCAACTCAAGAGTCACAAGTGCGTTGCCGCCCTTTAAGGTAGGAGTAGGGGAAGAGGAGGGGAGAGGGAAAGGTTAGGGCCTCCGGTAACCTCACTCACTTGGCGAAAAGCAATGAATCATTGCTTCACTGCCGGTTTTTTGTGAGGCCGTGGTATCACTCCGGTTGAGCCGGTCCATACGTGCCGAATCATGGCTCTCCCACGAAGAATACTTGTATGGATGTTATAAAAATTGGTCTACTGAGGAAGTTGGAACCTTGCGAACAAAGTATTTTTAAGACATAATTGTATTTCAAATACGTATTTCAATTACAAGTAATTGAAATGTAATTGAAATACTGGCCAGTCCTGTCCATATATTTTTCGACTGACTATCTATCTACCTAGGTCTTTGGACATGATAGTGTCTGCGTTAGCACCTTTTTGATGTTTTGGTTATCGCAAACTTAATTCAAGAACATTACTTACATTGTTGAGGAGATGTTTCAACAATTAGCCGTAATAAGAAATGTTCTTATAATATTAAATTTAATGTAATTAATAATATATTGATGTAGGCTTGAATATTTCTGTGAAATTTGTAAGATTTGTTATTGTCAATCTTGTGGCCAAGCATCGTCCACAATGAAACATAATTGTAAGTTCTACCACCCGTTGGTACGCAGTCAGTGTCGCTAACCACCTAGTGGTTAGCGACCCTGACTGCTATGCCATAGGTCGTGGGTTCGATTCCCACCCGAGTCCTGGTGTTCTTTGTGTCCGTTGTTTGTATGTTTGTAAAGTCCCCTGCGACACAGGAGTAATTTAGGAATAATGCGGGAGATGTCTTTTTAAAAATAAAAAAATAAATAAAAAATTTACACTGAAATTGGAATTTACCTCTGTAGTCAATCATTTGTATAGTGCCATCTGCATATCCTATGTGAAGTTCATTCTCCCACTATTCATTTAGTTTTAACTTGAGTGACGAATTGAAACGTTAATTGTGTAAGGCTTCTAGTTAAATGTATAACAACGATGGGCGGTGAAGGAAGGGGTATTCGATTATCGCATTGACAAAGCGGTATCCTCTACAATTTTGACAGGGAATTAATGACCTAAGACAGAGTCGAGAATCTATATGTTAATACGTGAGGAGAATGGCAAACGCGCATAGACAGGAATGGATAATTTGAAATACTTAAGGTCTATAATGTAGAAAAAATTAAAAATTGTAACAATATGTGCTTAGGTTAAATATTATGCAAAACGGCAATATAAAACTATGACGTTCAGTTTATATTTTGACTTGTCATGCTACAAAAGTCTATACAATTACTGTTCAAGTTATACTAGTTAATGAAGAAATTCATAAAAATCTTTTTAACAAAAATTAAACCGATGAAAGAACTTAATTTTTTGTTAAAAAATTTAATTTATGTTTTTTTTTCACCATCAGCTCAGCTACATGATGTGATGATTTCTAATAGCAAATACCTGATAAAGTAATGAAAAGTAAACAGAAACACTTTTCGTTCCTACAATTTTCGAGGCTTTCTCTCAATTTTATCTGGATCCCATCAGTTCCTCCAGATCCAGACTTCCTTGACATGGGACCACCCTTGAGGTATACCCTATCTAACAAAAAAGAATAATCAAAATCGGTTCATAAATAACGGAGTGAGGGCTGATCATACAAACATAAAAAAAAATATACGGTCGAATTAAGAACCTCCTTTTTTTTTCGTTGGTTAAAAAGGTTCAAATAAGATCCCAGGCGATCTCTTGTTAATGTTAGAGAGAGAGAGATAGAGAGAGAGAGGTTTAGACAATTTGAAGTACCATTTTGTTTACTTTTCTCGTTTTCTAAATATTTGAAATATTTTAACTACCAAGAGCCTTGAAGTTATTTTTCTATTCCAGTCATTGATTCCGTTTTGTCTAGGACTTATTGGAATGTAATGAGAAATATTTTATTGAGATTGTACCTTATCGATATGAGTCATATCGCCTTTATTTTCAGATATAAAGTATGATAGCTGTTATGGTTTAAAGATTTTATTTTTTAAATAACTTTCTTATTACTCACCTATTTTATGCATTATGCAATATTTTCTGCTTTTGGACTGAACCATGGCAGTCACCGAGTGTTTGTGTTTTATAGTGCGTAGGATACAGCAGATTTCTAATTAGTCTCCGAATTGGAAAGCATCTCCATTCTCAGAAGACTGCGATAACCATATTTAGTGCAGTATTTAGATACCCGTTTTCCATCAGATGGGTTATTTGCATGTTTGCCAACAATCAGCACATTCCTTTATGTTTAAATTCGTGGCATTTATTTATCATATTATTATTAAAGCACATGGGTCTAGTCACTACTCCAAAAAGAATGACTAGACAAACGGATTATATGTATTTGCATATTTTCATATGCAAATGCATAGAACTATTGCATAGAAATATGTACTAATAAAGAGTTATTGCATATTTTAGCAGCTTTTCTCTAATCGTGCATATTTTTTGGTTAAAACCCTGAGTTTTGAATACATTAAGAACATGTATGCCTCAAGAAGCGGCACAGATCCAAGGCTGCCTGAGCAGGTACCCCCAGATAAGGTCCCAAATTTTTGGTTAAAAAACATTAAGAACATGTATGCCTCCACCAGCAGCACAGGTCAAGCCAGTCTAAGCAAGAATCCCCAGATATAGCCCCAACTTTTTGACTAAAAATCCGAGTCTTGAAGACATTAAGAACATGTATGCTTAAATCAACAGTACAGGTCAAACCTTGTCTAAACAGGTATTACTAGAAACGGCGCCAAATTATAATTTTTGTCCAATTACGTTAATTGACGTAGAGAGGTCGTCTTTGCCTAATAAATTAGTATTAAGAGACACGTCACCAATTTTCTCTCGAAAATTTTGTAATTAGTATATTGCATTGTAACAAGAACTGTGTAATTTTAAGATCGCTGTCGCTGTATTTATAAACTTCGTATGTGCCATTGAAATATATAATATTAAAAAACAACATAGTTCGTTTACTGTGCAATATTTGGCATTTTTGTGCATATCTTGAAATTTTTAGTGCAGATAATCCGTTGTCTAGTTATGATGATATTGATGTTTGTTTGATTTTCATCTCGAAACGGATAACTATAAATTTTGCAGGAAAACTTAAAAATACCTGGACGTCTTACGTAGCCCAGACGATAGATTATTCCAGAAAGAGTCATTTGCGGGATAGAATCCATGTTGCGTTTTTAATTCGTTTTAAATTTAATTAGGTGCAGGTGTTAAAAACTCATGTATTGTTATTATTACTAACTATTTACTTAAATGTATATCATTATTGTCCAGGTGTTCCTGGCTACGTAATGGATGGCGTGATGGTAGTTGGCGAGCGGGAAGCAGCGCCTGCAGGGTACAGTGTGGCGGGTCGCGCGGGCAAGCGGCGATTGTGCACGAGGGTCTCGCGGCCGGCTGCCGCGCGAACTTACCCTCCTGTCACTGACGTCATCGTGTGCTCCAAGATGAGGCAAGCACCTCAGGGGTTCATACTAGCTGGGTAAGTCTCAAGTATTTATAATGACAGTAGGTACATGCAGCGAAACCTGATTTGATAAGAAACAGCCCGATTGTGTAAGTACAGACACTTGATCCAACTTGTTTTTGGTTAAATAAAAAAAAAAGCCCGAGTTGATCTTTCAATACACAAAACAACTACCGCCTTTCGACTACGACTGTCGACTCGACTTTCATTCGATTTCCAGAACTCAGCCGGTCTAACAGTCGTCCTTTAGTGACAGTAAGTATTCTGAGATTCTTCATATAACAACTACTGTGTTAGGGTTCTGTAGTCAACAAGGAACCTTAATAGTTTCGTCATGACGCGATGACGGTCCGTCCGTCTCTCTCTCCGTACGTCTGTCTGCAGCATAGCTTAAAGACTCTTCGTACTAGAAAGCTTTAAATTAGCCTTGGTATACATATTATATATATAAGGCAGACAAAGTGATTAAATAAAATATTAAACAAAATAAGGGTTTGTTATTCTATGTATATATGACACGTAGGTAAACTGGAAATGTTTTCTTTTCTCGTCTATCCCTAATAATCATAATTCCTAAATTAACAACAATGGTAACAAGCTCAAAGACAAACTCAACGCTGCAGTTCTAAAAATACTCTCCCAAACATCGATTTACGACAAAGTCAACTTTCCCAACGCAAATAATATAAGTTTGTAATTACAAAAACAATTTTTTTATGTTATATAACAACGAATTAACAACTTTCGAATTTATTCCTTTACTTGTTTATGTTAGACCTTGCTTCTATCAAAATTTCAAGATTCCATGGGCTCTATCTTTTTTTACATAGAGCTTAATTTTTTTACAGCTTTAAGGGACCGCACGCACACATAATTATCTGGTGTTAATTTCAACTTGATGCTATCATGGGTTCCTGAGAAAAAGGGTCTGGACAGACAGACAGACAGACAGACGCACAACAAAGTAATCCTATAAAGGTTCCTTTTTTTCCACTTGAGGAACGGAACCCTAAAAATAGAAAATTAAAGTTCTTTTTAAATTTTTTCAAGCTATAAAATAAAAGCAGTTTATAATAACGCTGTTGGTTGCTTGGCTTGGCTGGGGAATGACTTGACATTTCTATCGTCCATAGGGAAGTGAACGGCAAAATGGTGTGCTACAAAGTGAGCGGCGGTAGCACGGACACGTCGCCTACACACAACGAGTACGAGAACGTGGTTACCAACTTGACACCTGAGGCTAACAAAAAGTGAGTACTGTAGTGAAACTATTGGAATAGAGAGTATTGTGATAGGAGATACGAGTTTATCTCGTCTGAGACCAAGATCCCAGGGCCGCCAGACCTTGCTTATTTTCTGGCGAACAAAATGTGTCGTATTTAGTAGTGTTAGTAGAGACTGAAGTTAGGCACACCTGCTAATTTTCAAGTACCAGGTGCTAAACTTACATAAAAACATTAGTCACTTATCCTAAATGCTGGTTGCTGATTTATACATGTATTTAGTACACAATGTTTTAAAAAAAATGTTATCCATATTGCCAGACAGTTTCCGTTCGCGGTTATTTACGCCTGACGCTTTAAAAGTTCGAAAAAATTGTTAGTTATAGTTAAAAGTTTACAATCATATTGGTGCCGATTCTATTGTACACTCGACTAAACTAAAACCAGACTTAATTTCATCATATGAAATCAACCTAGTGATCTTCGTAATAAGGTCTATTTGCTACTAGCATCAGCATTTCTTAGCGCCGCTAAATTTCACTTAAAACCCGTCAACGTATACTCAACTTTATTTCCACGCAGCGAGAGTCTCCATTTATTCAAACGCTGTATAATTGCCGTATAAAAACTTGTTCAAAACGATCAATGATGACGTGTTTTTAATCTACACCTACGAAGACGCTTACTAAAAACACAGAGCAAAAGAGATGGCATTCAACGGATAGCGGCTCTCGCTACGTGGTATTAAAGTTAATTTAAGCGTATCAGACTTTAGTCGACAAATAAATTGCTTATTTCGATAGCGACATATGTTACCTACTTGTTTCAATTTGAAATAGACCTTGTTTTGAAGTGTACAAGGTTTACATCTTATATGAAGAAAATTTAGTGAATTTTAATTTAGCGAGTGAAGTAACAGAATGACAGATGTAAAAATCAAGATTCTGACAATGGTCCCATTGTCAGAATCTTGATTTTTACATCTGACTATAAGAGAACTAATTTAATGTTATTTTTAAGCAGCCAGAAGCCCATTTAAAATGTCGCCGTGAATATGAGCGCGGACGCATATTAATTAGATCTGGAGGATTTTTGGCTCCTAGGATTTTGGTCGTCAGAAAATAAGGAAAGTCTGGCGGCTCTGGGATCTTACTCTCTCAACACAAGTGCAGAAAGTCAGTCAATTCTTTCGAGAACAACAAAAAAACTCCTCTGCAGGACTGGCTCGTGTTGTAATTGTAAACCGCCATTCACATCTTATAATTGAGCAGCGCCCGCCAATGCCACTCAATAATAAATTAAACAGGTGCTAGGAGGGTGTGTCCTCCGCGAGTGACAAATAGTCACAATTGTTCAGATAAATTAAGACTGATTAGTGATTCCTCCGCTGGCGCACTTAAGGTGTCGGGAAATACATCCCGAATGAGCAAAAACACATAAAAAGTTTTCTGTAAGTCGACGTCTTTTGGTGTTTAGCCTCGTTAAACGTGTTAATGTAATAGGTGTATAGACGCCGCCCGCCACGAGTCAAGATCGCGCTAATGTGTATATTTAATGTTAGTGCTTATTGTTAATTTTTTGTTTATGTGCAAACATTATGATTGCTATAATTATGCAATTTTACGTTGTTATATTCACTGTAATAGTTAAATAAAATTATATTAAATAGCCATTTAGAGACTTTTTGTATATTAAATGTAGCTGTTACCTATTACCTGTATACCCTTGCCACGCTGCCTCACATCTTCACCAGCCTGGGTCCAATGTGCCTCATGATGTCCAATGTCCCTCAGATCTTAAAAAGCGCCGAAAAAAAAAAACTTAGCCTTTGCGATACTTGGCGAATAATAATAAAATACGAAATATTTAACACCGTCAAACTTGAGTTATAATTAATTATTTGCAAAGATACTTTGTGAAAGAGCTATACGAGTATGTGCTGTCGATCCAGAGACTAGTAATAATAGCTTTCATCCTCGTGGATCTCATTTCTGGGTTAATCCAGGAGACAGTCTATCCGAGTGATAAAATTGAAACAAACCCATCCAGCAGTTCAACATGAAAGAGAAACAAACGTACTAATTGTCACACAATAATTCGCTTTTAAAATATTAATTAGAATAAATTTTAACAGATTACGTGCACCAGAACGCCCTCCAAAACTATCACCTGTAAGCAACTTAGCACTGGAGAACCTAAATCTCAAGCAATCACCAACGGCGTACCCTAAAATTGAAGAGTTCACCTCCGACCACGACTACGAAGCCCTTAGCCCTTCATATAATATCAAACCTGCGAGGCCGGCGCCCCGGCCACCTCCGACGAAGTCCCCGGTCCCGCATGGAAGCCCTGCGCTAGGCGGTCCCACGTCACCAGTAGCACCTTCGAGGAAGAAGGGTCCGGCTCCACTGCCAAGAAATACTATGTACCAGACTTTAGGGGGCTATAATGGAATGGAGGGGGTGCCATTTTTATTAAACTCCAAATTGAGGGGACTCCCTAGTGATCATTTGGTAAGTGATTTTTGCTGTTACTATTTATTTTCTCAATGTAACTCCCACTTTACGCAATTTGTACTATTTACCAGCGATTTCACAAATACTGTTTACATATTATATGTAGTTTGGCGGCATATAAATAATTAAAAAAACGAAACGCTCATTACACCAAATAAGGAATTCCTGCAAAAATAAAACAGGAATAAAAACTAACCATGAATGAAATTAAGATTTTTCATCTATTTGCCATCATATTTGATAGTATTTACGGAAAACAAAAATGCTTGAAGTTTTCAATATTTTTCAATCTTCTTTGCCAAGCCAAAAATAATATAGTCTGCACAATTTGTTTTCCACTGTTGAAACAGTTTGAAAAATAGAAATTTGCAAGGTTGAAGTGACGTCACCATATGGCAATCGTAGTTCAAATTTTAGCCTTTTATCCTTGTCGTACTATATCCTTATTTGTATTCCGCAAACTCGTTGGTACGTTGCAGGTCCAATTGCCGACGGTGAAGAGGCGCACGCGCTTCGATCTCGACCGCGACTACAGTTACAACTTCGCCGTCGAACGACAGACGTGAGAACCAACCATATTGCCATACGAATAAAGTGTATTATACATCGCACCCTTAATAATCAACGAGCACATTTCAAAAACATACACTTTTTTTGCAAACTTGATTGAAGATTCAGCAAGTGGGTGCGAGAGGGGGTTGTGTGAAAGAGACGTATATAATATCTATGTTCTATATGATCTTTTCTTCTTTCTAGAATAACAGAATTTTTGAAATCTGCCCTTACATTATCAACGGTGCGACATATTTCTGAGTTAGATTATATTATTGATATCACCTTGGTTCTTAAGAGTGTTATTTATGACTATCAAATGTTACTATAGATTAATTTTATTGCTACAACTATAGAACTAAAGCGGACATATTGATATTAGTTCTAAAACTTTAGATTCGAGATATCTTTACTTAGAGGATTCGAATTTTAACTTCCAAATCTGTTTATAAACTGAACACACATGTATTAGGCGATGAATGCAACAGCATAGACAAATTGGTTAGATGAGAGTTGTTTTTTAATGTCTAGATCAATAATCCATAGTGCACTTTACAGTAAACATACAATTTATGATGACCAAATGTGTAAGACCACGACAGGTCAAATTTAGTCGAAACGTTCAGAAAAGATAAGACGTTTTGATTAAATCACACTGATCGTGGTCATGTGTCTGTAAGTCTGTTGAAACCTTGTCGTTCAACGTTTGGCCGAAGTTGAACGAGTAATGAGCAATAAATAAATTAAGAAGAATACGGATCATAAAGTGATGTAAACATGTCTGTACTGTTAAAGAAAAAGGCGACTTTTCTCTTAGTCTTAAGACTTCCTCGGTAAAAAAAAACTCTATAATTAAACAAAATGCAACTTTAACAAAATATATGTAAGTTACCTTTTCCTAAGCAGGGCAAAATGACATCCATCGTGCCATCACGCGGAGTGCTAGTTGTTTTATCCGGTTAATTCGGATATCCAGATCTTTCTCTAGCGTCTTTGTTTTATTGTATACTTATTAACAGTTATATTGTGGACAGTGATAGGTAGGTAGTCAGTCATATTATATTTAATTGTGGTAAAGAAATGTCCTACAGTAAAAGCATTAAGCCATGTTGTTAAATATATTTCGATGAAATACTGCCAAAGTAATTCCTATATTATGTGATAAAATTTACCCGTCACACGCCGTTCGCCAGGTAATACACCGATACGCCCGAACTGCCAAACCGATAGAAACCTCATTGTGTATGATTTAGATACAATATTGCCAAAATTGTCCATCATTTGTACATAATATAGAAATGATGTATGTCAAAATCGCGTTGTGAGCGGTTCTTCTTATCGCTGTTTTAATTCGGATGTAGATACAATTAAGTGATAAATGCCTAGATGGAAAGGAAGGTACCTATCTCTTGCACTTAACAAACTGTATATTAGCCATACCATCCTTAAAAGGAAAAAGAACATAGAAAAGACATAACTATACACCTTATTCATCAAAATTGAAAATTCCTAGCATTTTACATAAACAACTCTTTTAGCTTTGGTTATTAGTAATAACCATTTGTAGTAACTTACTACAAATGATACTTATTTTCATGTTATTGAACTTTGCGATGACTGATGAGTCTATGACTAACAATAACCTCATAACGCAGATTTGTAACTTTTTTTTGTAATTGACTTCGTAAGTTTCTTCGAAACGGCGAAAAGTGATTACATTTTAATCTACTATAATGATTATAAAGCGGTTGTGTTAAACTGACCAACATTGGCTCAAACATTGTATATTGACGTCATTGTAGCAATTTATTTACATATCCTCTTTGTAAAGTATATAAAATTGGCCGCGGAACAAGAGAAAGTGGATAATGATGGCCGGTATCGACATAATACAATTACTATTAGTTGGGGTAGTCCGTTACTGTTCGGCTAGGATATTGGATTGTTCCCAGTGGTATGGCAATGGCTGCTCTAATTCAGGAGTTTGATTAAAGAAGAATTCGATATTTACTTAGAGACGAAATCCAAAAAACAAAATGACAAACGGGTTTGTGCAAGTTTTAATTTTTTTTTAACCAGGGTTTATGAAGAGTGTGTGACCCACGTTACTAGTATTCTCACTTTAAAAAATAATTAAACCATATCCATAGTCTGTTGTTTCGTTCGCCGTAGATGTAGTGGTGGTGACCCTGGGGCCTTGTTCGCGTGACGCGGCGTAGTTAATAGACTGAGGAAGCTCTAGCACGGAATGTATCTGAAGACTGTTATAAAACTACAGTTTTCTTATACTAATCATTGTACCGTTAGCTAATACACGGAGCTAACGGCACCATGTTTAGGACAAGAATACGTGGTTGTTGTTGAAACAAGATCAACTTATTATGTTGATGTGTTCCTAAAAAATATACTTCTATTCAACTCTCAAAGCATATAGTTATTTTGTGTTTTAAGTTTCATGGGTCTTTCGCGTTTTGTGATTAAGAGTGTTTATTGGTATTTAAATGTCATTTTTATAATTAATTATACAGTGGTTTGTGAATTTGAACATAAAGAGTAATCATCTGTACTCTATAATGTATTAAAAGAAGCATTGTTTGAGAATTAAACAGACGAAATAACGCTTTACAAATAAATGAATGCTCTTAAGTTGCTTAAAACAGTTTCAGCATTTTGAATACCATGATTATATTTGAGATAGTGATGTGATGAATAATAAAAGGTTGTTGTAAACTTTTAAGTTGTTATGTTAAGTTGTTGGTGGCTGTACCTACAGAGTGCTCATTCCACTCTTAACTTTATTTAAAACATATAGCTATACACCGTGCTAGATGCTTTATGTGTGAATCCAAGTTTGAAGATTCACTTGAAATGTTTGTCTTGGAAATGTAAGATTGTCGAGGATGTGAGTGATAGTTTGTAAATTAACTATTTTAAAATAAACATTCGTTCTTAAGATTTGCTAAACGCGCTCATTATATAATATATTATTAATGTCAATTCTTTATATTGACACGATGAAAATTATTAACTGAAATTTGTGTAAAATGGAACATAATATAAATAAAAAAAAAAAAACACCTATTATTTCAGCTAGTATGAATATATAGGATGTAATAATAGAAGTTTTCTTTTTTCAATGTAATTATACTTTCTGTCCATTTATATATTAAAAAACTATATTAAGACCTATGATTCCATTTCTTATTACGGAAGGATTGTACTGAAATTTATGTTTTTACATTGTTGTACAAAATAAATTGTGCCAATAGAACGTACAAGTCTGGTTACCGGGAGAGAGCCAGCCAACACGACTAGTCAAACTGAACGAATTATATACACCATTCATTCAGACTGACCCGATTTATGCATGAACTCATTTACTTACAATATTAGTAATAATAATAATATTTTTAAAAACTTGAAATGCTACAATTTAAATAATAGCGGGCCATAACAGACTCCGTTGAGTATTTAATTACCACCAGAAGAGGGGTTGGGGGGGGGGGGGGTAGGGATTTTGTACCCAGTCCGGTACTTCCTTTTTAACGATGTTGGTAATTATGAGTAATTTGGAAATGATTAATTGCCATTTTATTAACATTTCAAGCCCCTCAGCTGTAAGAAGTTACTCATTCCACATCGTCCCTCTGCCTTGTCAAACATGAACCTAATCCTAATGTAACGTAAGTAACCGATCGTCATGAAATGTTATATAGACGTTGTCAGGGATACACAAATGGACTTATGGGTACCTTTTATCAAGAAAAAAGGTGTTCGCGAAGCCCCATGCAATTACTAGTTTCTTTTTATTACTTTGAGATTAAATATACGACATGTAACATTACAACACACAATATGCAAATTGAGTGTTATATGAGTTTAATATTGTTTTCAGTACGACTGTTACATGTTGTAATGATGAAGACAGTTGTGAAGAAAAAATAAATTACTTCAGATAATTTAATTTTCCTGAGAATTGTAATGTTCTTGTTGAGACAATGCCAATACACTGTTTCCGGCTGTTTTTATGCAATGAAATAAATGTTATATGAATTAGAAGTTTTTAAAGTGTGGAAAGTGCGTGCCCTTTGAAGTCCTCTGAAATTACCAAGATTTACATTCGTCTAGAAGAATCGATATATTGCCTAACAAATGTATACTGTGTCGTACTGGCTTAATTTTTTGATTTGAGTTCTTGGGTGTACATTTAATTAGTGCAAAGTACACGCACGATCCTCACTCGATAATATATTGTCACAATTCGATCTTACCTCACGGGAGAATAAACCTAGATATATATACATATACGGTCCACTTTAGCACCATATTATTTGTCAATTTGTTGTACATATCTTAGTGTATTGTGTTCGCACGACTGTTATTTATTAATGCGTAACTAGCTTTACTTTGCTTTACAGTACTGACGATTTTATTTTCTAATTTAGCTTCTAAAGAGTTAGTGTAATACAAATTAAAAAAATATTAGGCCCTGTTTCATAGTTGTACTTGTTATAAGATTGGTGAGTATAGAGGTCCGAACCGATCGGCTGCGTACGCGTGACGTGTGCGTGCACGGACAAGTAACACGCTCTTGTACGTACACATCATGCGCACGCAAGCTTTCTGCTCCGGCTCCGGCCATATCTAGTATTGTTTTCGTCTCAAATCTTATTTTTTTTTTTTCGAATATTTATTAGCTATATACTGTAAATATTTCATATATAATGCAACTAGTGAATTAGTACGCTTTTTTACACATTAGAAATCTATTACAACCAATAATTTGTTTAGAATGATTATGAAAGGAATAAAATTTAAATTATTGACTGATTAAATTGTGTTTTATTTGTATGCCTTTAATTCGCAAAATGATAAGTTATCAACGCCGTATTAGGCGAGAATCACACTAATTATAATCGATTCTCACAAACATATCTATATTAATAAATAAAAAAAAAATTGTTGGTAATGAACGGATTTCTCTAAAGGTTTTAAAATGCTAGGTTTTTAGACATACAAATGGAAAGATTTCCTTAAAAATTAGAAAATTTGAGAAAACTAGTGTTTATTTTTTAATAAACTGAAAACGATTTTAAACATAACGTCTGCCAGATCAGCTAGTCTTCTCTAAAAGAATTTAAATTTTATGTTCAAGTGTTCGATGTTTTATGTTCGAAATCGCAAAACTCCAAGGTGTTTACCGATCGTTTTGGATTTTGTTACACAACGTTGTGTTGCCTGCTGTACCGTTCATCTGATCACCACGAATTGACGAATGAAGGAAGAGACGGAGAAGGACATAGGGTACCTTTCATCCAGAAAATACTACTGTTCCCGAGGTAGGTATAGAAAAATTGCTATTACACGAGCGAAGTCGCCGGCAAAAGTTCGTTTTTAAATAAAATCATTTATTCGTTTAGAATTTAAAATACATTTATGGACATCTACCGTGATTAACGTCGTGTTTCATGCAACTCGATGATACTGAACTTTATACTTGTTAAATAATTATTTGCTATTGCAATACTAGCTCGTTTTTGAAGTGAGGGATCTAGCAACACTTAACGCGCATTATTCCTTGCTTTCTTGTCACAAATTTACCATTCGGTGCGCGATGTAAACTCCTAGATATAATATAAGTTGCTCCGTAAGTTTAATAATAGGGTGTTACAGACGTTTTTGAAAAGGTGTAGCAGCAGTTAGCGACCTGCGCAAAACGGCCGACACCACTCTTACGTACTCACTGAACTGTGTACCTTTTTGTGTAGTAAATAAGTTATATATTGTATTGCTTTGTAGGTGACCCTTAGATTCGTTTGCGGTATGGACCGAGAGGGTCTGGGTTTATGGTTTTATGGCTGTTTGACAATAAGAGAAATGCGCTTATAATAACAAAAAATATCTTTATTAAAAAATATCGTTTCACAAAGGTTACTTTAATTTATTTTCACTTAAAATCACAACAAAAACATGCTTATAATAAAGCTTTTGTAAATGTCCAACTACACCGGCGGGGCTCCTACAGCTAGCTGACAATGGTTTTCTATTAGAATACTAAAGCAAAAGAGCATTTATCAATGAATACTTGAGATAAATTTGACAAGTTGAAATAGTCTAAAGAATTAATTATAATACTCCATGTAATTCGACATTTACAAACAAAGCCGTATATTCTATGTCCGCTCACGCGCGATTCAACTGTGACTATACAAAAGAAGTATGTGTACACATTTAAGAATAATTTTACTGCGACAGCCAACAGCTGGCAATTATACTGTACATCATTCCGCTCAAGCACTAATAACACAGGCAGCAAATAGTTTATATCAATAAAGGGTCTATTTATTTAATAATATTTGGCAGAAATACTAATTTATAGTTCAGACATTTTGTTCTGCTTATATTTTATTAGTATGCGCAAAATTATTTATATAGACGAGCCATTAAATAGGTCATAAGTGTATTAGGTTGACAACAATTAAAAGGAACCGTTTTTTTTATTTCAAATGTAACACTTACGTTAAAAACTAAACAGTTGGTGACATAAACCGAAATAAGTGCTTGAACGAAAGCAATAATTGCCGCTGTCTATTTTTTACAACTGTTTACATTTATACAATTTTATACAACAGCATTTTATTATTTCATATAAATTTTAAATACATACACGACTACACATTGGTAAGCACGACAAAAAATCCATATTACTGTTTTTAAAAAGTAATAGGAACATTATGTGAAGGTGTGTAATCTACCTGGGCATTTGTACATTGGAATTGTATAAAAAGTAGATCAAAAATTTTGACAAATGCATTGACTGCCCTTTGTAGTCTACGTCTGAGTCCTATAAAATATTTGCACAATTCCACGAGCGTTATCGGCGCCACATCCAACCAAGTTAGTTGACAATGTCGATAGTGAGTTCTGAGGGTGAGCAAGTGCAAGTGTCATTGTGGTGCTGGAGGCTGCTTCATCTGTTTCTGCTGTTCTAGGAGACGCTCTAGAGGAGACGGCCCGGGGCCGGACCATAGAGACTGAAAAATATAATTATATATAAAAACAAGGATATATTTATGTTAACGGGAATGAACGCTATCCTGTATTTAAAAGGTATTACATATAATATCTTTGATATGCCTGACGATGACGTTTCGATCAGGTTGCACTAGCCAGCCTGACCACGGCAGATCGCGTTAATTCCCGTCAACATTATTGTATTATCATGGCACACGAAAGTTTTAAAGTTAGTCATTAAATAATGTTTCTATTAGTAAACAGAAACAAAGTTTAGGTACAAAACTCCGTTTGAAAATATTTTTCTTCCGAAACTGGTTTCCAAATAATAAAATTCCTACATCAAATCGTAGTTAGAAAAGGCCTACGGGGTTTTTTTAACTCTAACTTTATTATATGAGTATAGATTTAATTCAAAATAATAATTCTGTCTCTGTGACACCCAAGTGAGGAGAGCACGAACCGGCGGCTGCCGCGGCGCGGCGCCCCAGGCGGGCGAGTCGGGCGCGCCGCTGAACAGCGAGTACGTGCTGCTGGGCGGCGAGCCGCTCGGACCTTCGCCGCTCTGCACACACATACGACGTCGTGTTAGATTCAACTAGTTATAGAATTAGGTAACTAAATCAGACTAGATGTACAGGATCTTTAAGCGTCGGTAGCGATGTTGTCGCTTTGCTTGTTCGCATTTTGTTCGTGGGTTCGTTTTGTTCTGTCTGGGTGTAATTTATCTATAATATGTATATATTTAGTAAAGTATAAGTATGTTCATCAGCAGTCTGGTAACTAGTACAGGCTCTGCCTAGTTTGGGATCAGTGAGTGAAGTGTCTCAAGTTTACTAAACACCCTTTACTTCTTCCAAAGTGGACTACCGCTTATAGATTTGGGCAATTTGGATCATTTTGAATTGGGTTTTCTATGGCTACAGAAAAGGTTTAGATAATAAACTTGAAGATCATCAAGCCAACGACTGGACTGTAACCCTTTGAAGCATATAAAGATATCGGCGACCAGATCGCAAAATTAGCTCACTCTAATGGTGATGATGAGCGTTTACTGTTTCCATTGGACACTTGTACCACCTAATATGGTGCTTACCAGTACAGCATGGCGTGATCTATCTACAGTGTTGAGGTATATCCCTAGTCCTATGCCCAACTTTCTTCTCATCTTTGAAATACTAAGACCATTCAAGTGGTATGTTTGTCAAAACATTATGTTTTCAACCAATTACCGGCCTCTAATTTCTCACATGAAAGAAAGATCTAATACCAGCAAATTATACATCGTCGTTGGTCATCTGCTGAACACGCGATCGGGAGGACGCGTTGATTACACCATTAAGATATAGTCAGCATGAGATTGAAAAAGCGCGGTCATTTTAGTAGTTAGTTGTTTAAAAAGTAGTTAACTAATTAGTTTGAATGATTTCTTCCGTGGTATGAAAATGTAATGCGGAGGGATGAACAAAAAGTGGTGAAAAGAGTTTTTAGTATTGAAGTTGACGGGTACAAGAGGACTACGAAAGAAAAGATGGATGGGCTGCGTGAAAGAAGATATGGCTAGAAAGGGAGGAAGCAGTAAAATGACGTTTGATGGAGAATGGAAGAATAAAACATATTGCACCGACCCCAAATAAAATTGGGTCAAGGGTAGCCTAGATGATGATAACAGTCTTAAAAAAAGTAGGTCTATAGAATTCGATACTCACCCCAACCATCTGATCCATATTCTTGGCCGCTGACCCATCATTAAGCGGCTCATTAAAATTCATCGTCAAATTCCGTTGTTGCATATCTAGAACATTCCCTCCAAACCCTAGTGGATTCATATCTATGAGATCTTTGTTACCCTGAAAACTCATCTGGAGTTTATCAGGCATTTTCATCTGTATAGGTTGATAACTAAGTTTGTTGTTAAACTGAGGGTACATTGAGGAATCGTAGCTAACCGAGGGGGCGTAGGAGTTAAAGCTGTTCAAAGACGAGCTAAAGTTAGGCGACGTGACTAAATTCTGTAGCGCTTGCAACTGAGGCTGGCCAATAGCAGTCTGCAGGTACCCCGGCTGAGTGAAACCTTCCTGCTTGTTCGGGGTCTGAACTTGATTATAAGATACATTGGGGTAAGGGTTTGGCATGTTTGCATTTAAATGTTGGGAGTAATAGTTCGGTAAAGGTGTGGAGAAGTTCGCGTTAAAGTTGGGCGCTTGTTCAGGTTTCCACCACACCGGTTGTTGGTAACCTTCTGCAGTTGGTTGTTGAGGTTGTGTGTTCCAACTGCGAGGTTGCTGAGCGTTGAACATGGCATTTGATTTAAAACTATCATCTCTGAACTTGTTCTCATTAAATTGATTATCTTGAGCACTTTGCCAATATCTGTATTGGTTGGCAAAACGTGGAGGTAGGTCGCTGAGAAAATTCTTTTTGTCGCCAGACATTTGGTAATTATGATTGAACTTCTGGCCGTCTTGGAAAAGCTCTTGGCGGGAATTTTGCTTTTGTAACGCAGCAGTTCTGACGTCAATCTCCTTCGGATTAACTACAGGTAATCTTATACCTTGACTATTGACATTTGTTGGTACATAATTTGGGTATGTCAAACCAGGGCTTTGGATACCATAGTTTTTCGGGAAATTCATTCTGGGTCCTTCAGGGAATGTTAAGTTTGGAGTCCAGTTTGGTGCTGGAGGGGGTTCCTGCAGTTTTGGTTGGAAGGGCTGGGAGTTCTGAGTGGACTGGCTTGATTTAGGCTCTTTTTTCTCTTCTTTTTCTGGTTTCTTAGCTGGTTCCGGGTCAGTGTTGACTAGGTGAGGGTACCCGGCGGATTTATCTTTGAGAGAGAGAATTCCGCCTGTCTTCCTCCCTAAAGGAATGTTCGCGAGGGACTTGATAGCTTTCGGTTGGATTATCTTGGGCTTCTCCTCCTTGGTCTCTTGGGAGTCAACCGTGGAGTCTGGTGTTGGTGGTGGAGTTACAAATTTCACCTATAGTGAAGTTAAAGTTGGATTGAAATATTAAATAAAACTTCAGTTTTCACTCATTAATGCCGCGTTCCAATAAACAAGAAACGATTCGTTTTGCTTACGGACGGTAAAATTTCGTTGAATTTTCGACGAAAATTTTACCGTTCGTAAACAAAACGAATAGTTTTTTGTTTATTGGAATGCGGCATAAGTGATTTAGTATTTCTAAGAACTTTTTTTAAACAAAAACTTCATTAAAACCTGGTGGTGACCTTTTAATTTCGGCTATGTAGCACACATAAATATTGCCGGTTTGATAAAAATTCATGTAATTATTGATTTTACTGTGATTACTGTTTTTTTAATATTCTGGTACATTTTCTGAGGTATACATTATATGCCAAAATGTACAGAGTATAATTTTAAATACAGTTAGTTAAATCAATGAAAAAGATTTTTGTAGTGTAATAGCAACATAATTTGAACATACTCATGTATAGTGGCATAGTGGCTACGCGCACTACGCGATACGTCAGTGCGGGTTTAACGAGTTCTTCTGTCCATTCATTCACTGGTCAAAGATCCACCATAAAAATTATAATTTTTTGAAAGAAAAACCTTTTCACCAACAAATAAATAAAAAAATTAAGAAAATTGGTGGACAAACATAGGAGCTGTTCTGTATTTGCCTACTTTTATATAGATACCTGTTTGTTGGTCTCCTCCTGCTTCCTCATGATGGCCGCCATCGCGATATTAACACGCGGCTTCCGTATCTCCTTCTTATCCTCCCCTTTGCCTTCCTCGGCGATGTCGGGCTCTTGGGTCAACTATAAAATGACAATCAAAAGTCAGTAAAACCTACGCCCGTTTAGTGTGACAAACTAACTCATTTATAAATACTACTAGCTACCCGGCCACGCGTTTCTAAGTTGGATAAGTCATTTGAAATAAAAAAATATTGACTATAAATTGAGATAAAAACTATCCTATCTCTCAAGTTGGACCAAACTGTACACATTGTGTATTGTACTGTATTTCATTAAAATCGGTTCATTCGTCTAGGAGTTTATCGCGAGCAAACAACGTAACACGGTTTTTTTATTTATAAAGATATATATGTATAAGTCATACAACAACACTCCATTATTTTCAAACATATCTCTAAGGAACATATAGGATCAGTGAATACAATTCAATAATACTGTTACGAATATCCCGCCATCTATTGGCGACTGTGGGAAGTCGTATAGAGCTACAAAATAAAGATACACGCCATCTGTTGAGACAACACGGAACTAAGTATTTAGTAACCCGTTAATGGAATATTCTACGATGTACGATTCTATTGTTGTGTAGAATTTACCAGAGGTGTCGCGATTTTTCTGGAAGTACCGTTTCGCTATATAAAGCGTGGCATTAGGAGTAGTGAGTTAGTTTCAAGTGAGTGTCAAGTGAATTAAGAAGTTTAGTATAATAGTGATAATAAATTATTATAATTGTGTTGTTGCTAGATTCCCTGTGTATTTTGTGATCTATTAAAATAAATTGTGTCTATTTCGGTAAGAATCTGGTATAATTCTCTAATCCCGAACCTCAGCTCGTAACAATACTTAAGGTATGTGCAGCCATAGATACGTGTTAGCGCTACAAAAGGCAAACCAACAATAACTAGAGATCGTCTGTTGGTCCATATTCGACTCTAATTACTGACCAGTATAACTTGATCTGTCAGACCAGACAGTCTGATAGACCAGCTGTACCATGACAGGTCAACATATCGCTTGTTTGCGAGAATATCGACTTAATTCAAAATTCAGTCGAATTGAACTAACGATCATAAATCTTTGATATTTTATGGTGAACAAAGATGCAACGCCGATTTCGTGCTAACGTTCGTTAGAAAGCGACAAGTTCATTATATATTTAGAACAAAATACTCTATCGGAACTCACAAAACATTGCCACTCTCTAAAATCAATATTTTTAGTTATGTCGCTATTGTCGCAAACGAGCGATATATACTGGACCCTGTTGCTTTTTTTGTATAATTTTTAAATTTGTGACACATTGATTTAGAAATGTAGCTTTTCGCACTTCTATATTTACTAAGTATCAATTTTCACATTCCTCCATGTACAAAATTTGCTTAAAAGGGGACAATATTAGGATTAGAAGTTCTGCAGGCCATAGAATTATTATAAACAAAATACCATCATCAATCCTAGAAATAAAATACTAACCTGTTGTTCTTCTTGCGTGGCCAATGCTCTTTCCTCCCGCGCACGTTCCAACGATCCCTGAGGCTTTAGAATACCCACGCGTTTTTCGCGAACTACAAACGAAATATATCAATCATTATTTTATCGGTCTGATTACTTGGTATCGTTGTTTTTAATTTATCAAATTTAAAATATAAATTCTGGACTACACTAAATCCATCAGATAAATCAATCCATCAATTTTAACATTGATAATAATGACATCATGGCCACCTTTTCTCGGGATAAGAGTGATTTGGAAATACTACCCATTCCACTACATAGACCTGGAGCGTGTTTTCAGATTTAATATCTTATACAAAACGTATCTAGCAAAAATTTATATTGAGAGTGAAATTATTTAGTTTATGAAATTAAGTTTTAGTATTGTGGTGTGTCATATAAAAACGTATGTTATTGTTGGTTTTTTTATGTGACGTAGGCAATGTCAATTAAAGCAAGAACGGGCCGAGTAATTAGCCCTGCGGAACTCCCATTTTGATTGCAAGCTTTAGAGCCTAATTTTCAGCAAATAATTATTTTCTGAAATCTATTATTTATAATGGTAGCAAGCCACGACTGAAGGTTTATAATAATAGTAATATATATATAAAGTCGTAAGGAATACATGTAATTTTTTTTTTTATCAAATTGAATCAAAAGTCTTTGACTAATCATATAAGTTACTTAAAAGATCATCATTCTGGTTGAATTCATATCGCGACGATAACGATCGCCTGTAATTAAGAATGATTAACGTTTTGTAATTTACAATGCACATAGTTGTATGGCACTGTTGCACTGCTCCTTTTGAGTAAATCGATGTCTACTCGATTAATTTAATAGTATTGAAAGTGTTTACACTGAGTTGTATATAGAGACAACTTGAGCGCGAGCCTGGATATAGTCTGTAGCTCTGTACCTTTCTCCCGGAAGTCGGCCTCGGAGATGACAATGGGCGGCGGGGGCGGTGCGGGCTCGTCGTCTGACTCGTCCTCGGGGTCGGGAGCCGGCGCCGGCGCGGGCGCGGCGCGCAGCTGCTCCAGCGCCGCCGACAGCTGCTCGCCGCCCACGCTCGACGCGCCGAACCTAACACTGCCCTCGTCCTCACTGTACAACACGACAACGACGAGATTCAACTATCAACTTAAAAACGGCCAAATGCGAGTCAGACTCGCACAGGAATTAGTTCCGCACCACTGTCCAAGATTTCACAGAAAAAATTTACTTTAGTTTTATTATTTATTGCTATAGCGCCAATAAAAATACTCACATTTCAACTGTCTACCTATTAGGGTACATGAAATACAAATGCTGATAGACAGATACGGACTTACTGGACGTACTGGGGTACGGAACCGTAAAAAATATTTTTCTAAGCCCGACTTATCCGCATGAACGCTTCAAAAAGCTAAGAGTACTGATAAGTGCAGTCTTTTGTATGATGCAGGCCTTATAAAGTAGTGACCCGCCAGAAAGACTTAACTAGATGTCTAGACATCTGAGAAGTCATTCTCAAAAGGCACACGAAACACTCAGCTGATTCTAGAATAGCTTTTATGGGATAAGGGCAAACGAACAAACGGGTCTCCGGACGGTAAGTGATAGAGGGAGGGGGGGGGGGAGATTGGGAGAAGGAAGGGTTAGGGCCTCCGGTAACCTCACTCACTCGGTGAAAAGCAATGAAAGTATTGCTTCACTGTTGGTTTTCTGTGAGGCCGTGGTATCACTCCGGTCGAGCCGGCTCATATGTGCCGAAGCATGGCTTTCCCACAAAATAATCAGCGGAGTGTTTCGTGTGCGTCAAATATATTAAAATTTATCACATTATCGTTCGCGCTTAGACACACTTTATATTTATATAATAAAGATGAAAAACGTTTTTTGTTTGTTTATATGTTTAAACGCGCTAATCTCTGGAAATATAAATGAGATTTTTTTATTATTTTTGTATTCGATAGAGTACTCATTTTCCTGAGGAAGGATATAGGCGAGGTAACATCACGCTACAACCCTTAGGAGAGAAGCAGTGACCATAAACGCAGGTATAACTTCCGAGAACATTTATGTATATTTATGTTATGAGATCACTTCCTTGTGAATGGTGAATAGTGACCATTTAAACTATCTTAAAAGCAGTTTGACCGTCGACGAAGTAAATAAGTCAACTCGACCATTTGGAAACGGGCGGTTATAGATCGACACAGGCAGATATGATATTATGTTTTCCAACTTTTTTTTTATAATTTTACATTTGACAAAGCAAACTAATGTTGCGGCGACTCTGTGTGTGTTGATAACTCATTGTTTTTTTTTAAATCGACGATTTCGAATAATTGATGATCAATTTTATGAAATAAAGATGATAAATTTGAATTTGAAGTTTTATTTCTTAAATATTTAAATGCTCACGTATATGTAAGGTGTTCAGGCATAATCTGTGACAATCGCACGCCCAGCTGCAGTATGCGGTGTGCGCGGACTCTGTGCTCCAACTCTGGCTCACCATTCAGACACGTCACTGACACTTCCGCTGGTGGGCTACAAGAAAAAAATCGTTTTCAGGTTGTGATTTAACGTATTGTTAAGACATGTGCACGAGTGAAATAATAATAATAACTCCACACATCTCACACATGGCCGTCTGATCCCAAACTAGGCAGAGCCTGTACTATGGAAACACACTTATATATTTCTAAATACATACACATATTATAGATAAATTACACCCAGACACAACAAATTATCGTGCTCATCACACAATTATTTGTCCTGGGTGGGAATCAAACCCACGCTTAGCAGTCAGGATCACTAACCACTAGACCAACAGGCCAGCCATAATAGGCAGGTGTATGAAATAACAAAAGTAGGAAAGATTTACATCCAGTGTTGCTAAGATAGACCCAATGTTTGTTAGACACACAGTACATTATGTTCGTATGAGACTCATTGTTCAATTATTGACAGGATAGGTATGATATTAAATGTTTGACCATAAATATGATGAATTATTCGTACGTTTAGCTGTAAATATCTTCAAATAATGATTAATCATTGATCAGGGATTATCAACAGGGATCATGTGATAGTGATTATCAAGTAAACATTAAAAGTGAATAATTTGACAACTTCAAGGCCTTCCTTTTTCATACAAAAATGTAATGACCCCACCGTTTAGCCATTTAATAATGTTTCTGATTTAACTCAAAGTCACCCACCCTATAAATCTGTAGTTTTCCCTCGCTTGTAAAGCGTCATCGAACCAATTACAAAGCTGATACTCACTCGGTATTGTCATCTCCGTCGTCTAAATCAGGCACTCGTCCTCCATAAGTGTCCCACGCAGCGTGGTTGGGAAACCGCAGACCTTTGAGAGCGTTCTCTAGAGGTAGGAACCCTGCCAGTTCCTCGTCCTCCGGGAGAGGGACACTGTCATCTAGAGAGGAGGTTATTTATAAGTTAGATGTGAGGACAAAGAGTGACTGGCTTCTGTTCATGAGTTAGTAAATAAACGTTAGGGTCAACACACAAAAATGAGAATTCTTGCGATCAGAAGTTCAGTCGCAGAAATATGCAATAGGAATCACTGTTTTATTGACAGCGCCGCACAATTTAGTACCCCTCGGATATGTCAATTCTCATCGCAAAAAATCGCGTTTCTTTTAGTGACTGTCGTCTGCGAATAACCGACTACGAATTCAAAGAGTCACTAATTCAGAACACCCATTTGACAGTTATTACATTAAACATTTAAGACGCTTGTCTAGATCACCTACTTGCGATCAAACTTGTGTGCGATTCGATGCTCGGTAAGGGCAAATTGTTGTTGGGCCGAGAGGCAATGGCCGAGCTTTTAGTCTCCAATTTATCTTTGGACTGAACGTTCCCTACTCTTTCACCTCTTCTTTCTGTATTTTTTTAGGGTTCCGTACCTCGAAAGGAAAAAACGGAACCCTTATAGGATCACTTTGCTGTCCGTCCGTCCGTCTGTCTGTCTGTCAAGACCCTTTTTCTCCGGAACGCGTGGAGGTATCAAGCTGGAATTTATATCAAATACTCAGGTCTACTGTCCCTTGGAGCTGTGAAAAAAATCAAACTTCTAAGCCAACGCAATCAAAAGATACAGCCGTTTATGCCGCAAATTTCCGCAAATTTTCGACACTGGCAAGAGAATTAAAACCTACAGGGTACTTTCCGTGATCTCAGAATCTTGAAATTTGGTACGAAGCAACGTCTTATAGCACAAATAAAGGAAAAATTGCGAAAACCGTAAATGTTTTGTTACATCATATAATAAAAATATTTTACGGAACCCTCGGTGCGCGAGTCCAACTCGCATTTGGCTGGTTTTTATTCTAACCTATACTACCCCACTGCTGGGTAAAGGGAACCCCCAAATCCTTCCATACATTTTACTCCTTTTTTTTTTGTGCGTGTGGAAACCCCCTCAGGCCGTCACCCCACCGGGGTTTACTATGGGGCGGACTAAAACCACACGGTGTGCCGTACTGCGCCTTAAATAGGAGGGATCCGGGAACAGGTACATTTTACTCGTAGGCCAACTCGAACTACTTTCTGGGCCAGCCTAAGCGGCGTCCATCTTTCTATACTAACTATGAAAAATTGTAAACAGTAAATACTTATTTTTATGATAAGTAGTAGAAATGGCACAACAGATTTCTGCTCGAATATGAGTCGCCTGACCATGGAAGTATCGCCTTTTAGGACAAATTCGCTAGCCAGCACTACCAGAGTATTGTTACGAGCTGAGCTTCGGGATTAGAAAGTTACACCAGTTTATTATCAAAATCGACCCAATTTATTTCAATAATTCGCAATTAACACAATTACAATGAATTCTCACCATTTAAATTATCACTTATCCACTCGCCGATCGCTCCACCATAACTCTTTCTATTCTACTACCTTTTATATCCGAACGTTATTTCGTAGAGAGATCGTGATATTTCCGGAAAACTGAAAACAATTCTGGAACTTTCTAATATAATGTGGGACATTCTACAAATAGGCTACTAGTCCGCTCAATGTCAAAAGATTGCGTGCATCTCAATTTAGGTAATCGTAACCCTTTATGACTTCCTCTACTGAACAATAGATGGCGCCACGCGAGTTAGACTTTTGTAACAGTATTATTGTTTCTCCTGGGGAGAGGCACCATTCAACACTCACCATAAGGCAGGCTATACGCTTGTTATCTATCTGAAATTATTTTCTGGTCAATAAATAACAAATTTTAAATACCCCCAAATGAAAACTCTTATCAACGATCAGAAAGGAGCTGATGATCTTCGAACGGTTGAACATATTTCCTTGAATTATAGCTAAGAACATTCTCGACAAGTCACCTTTCAAAAAAATCCATTTAGGAACTACGATGCCACAGACACACACGCTACTTTTATAACAGCTGTCGTTTCTGCGTTAGGGGGTTAGAAGCACAGTACTTACATCTGTCAGTGAGTAAGGCGGCGCTAGGAGCCAGCATGTTGAGCGTGTGCGCGATGGCGGGCCACAGCGACACCAGCGAGCACCACGCGCTCTCCTGCATTATCTTCGGGTGCCATAACGCCCAACTCAACCATACTTTTACTGAAAGAAATAAGAATAATATTTATAATATACTAATATCACGATAATCTCGCACTTTCCAGCAACAGCTAGTCCGAGTTCCAGGTGTGGTATTCTTCCAATGGACCCATCTCTATCTCCCAAAGTGTTCGGTTGACGGCAATAGACGTGCCCCTATTATGAGAGTGTCAATAATAATAATTTATTAATACATAATAGTGGTTCAGTCCATACATATATATTATCACAACAATATAAATATTAAGTAGAAACTAATGCAGTCGGGCTCTGGTACCCGTAGTAAGATTTAACTTGTGTCACGGGTACCAGTTCCTCTCTCAGTGATGATTTATGCAAAGACGTGTATGTACGTGTGCGCGTACATGTATGTGTGTGAGTGTGTGTGTGTAGGTGTGAGTGTGTGTGTATCCTGCTTGCATGCATCTTTACAGAATGGCCAATACACCTTTTCAATACACTTCTGACTACCCCTTTGGGAGTATGGGCGTGATTGTACCATAGCACACCAACCACTTTGGTATGAATGACTTTCTGGTATGTGATAATATAGCTGATTCGCCCTAGCCTTCTTTCAATTGTATAAAAATAATTGATAGGCAAAAATAACAAGAGAAGAGACTTATCGCGGGAGAGCCATACTTAGGCACGTATGGGCCGGCTCGACCAGAGTGATGTCACGGCCTCACAGAAAACCGGTGAAGCGATGCGTTGTTTTTCGCAAGTGAGTGAGGTTACCGGAGTCCTTAACTCCCACCCTTTTAAAAATTGTGCTTTCGGTATATTAACCGTGTAAATATTCGGATGCATTTGGTAAAATGCTGTTATTATGATATTACAGACGATAAATTGTATTAATTAGTATAAATGTACGTACACGCAGGCAGCGTGCGCTGCACGGGCGCGTGCGCGGTGTAGTTGGGCAGCAGCAGCGCCAGCAGCGCGCCCGCGGCGAGGCCGCAGCTCAGCCGCGCGGCGCGAGCCTCGCCCGCGCTCAGCGCGCAGCTCTCCACGCTCAGCTCCTCCGTCGCCGAGTGTATCAGCCATATCATCACACACGCCATCTAGTGCACGACGAGTACTCCTTATTTTTATTTGAGATCACCATATTTAATATTACAATTATTCCGATATTATAAATTACTACACTAGGACTAACAAAAAGTTTCGGCTTAACCTAAAAGGAAAAACTTAGAACAAATATTACTTTTGCAATAACCAAACGATGACGACCAGACAGTTTTACTCTTTTAAAAAGCATAAACACCATTATAGAGTAGTTTATTTTTATATTTTTCATGGCCATTTTTGTTCATTTATTTAACAATAAACGTTCAACAAAACATCGGAATGGTCACACAAAAAAAAATATACGTTGACGTTGGGTTGACTTACAACTTCTTCACCATTTTTTTTTATCCATATTATTAGACGTGTTTAAGAAAAAACATATTGAATGTTCTATAACGACTTCCACATACTGGAAAAACACTACTTCAGCGCCATCCAGCGAAGTTAAGTCAAACTAAATGGTAAGTGCTGATCCTGCATCGCGCCATGACAATTGGCATCGAGCGTAATCAAATAGTTGTTTGTTCCACAGTCCCTATCTGTATGTGGATGCAAGTAAATACCTTGATTAATGTCATAGATTCGAAATTATCTGTAGCAATGAGCGTCGTCAGCGATGAATTTAATGAGTTCACTAAAGCAGCAGCTGTGTCCAGTCTGTAACAAGTTACGATCACATTAATGACTGACCTGTTGGTCTAGTCTTTCTTAGTAGTCAGGGTCACTAACCAGTGACCCTGACTGCTAAGAAACACAAATAATTGTGTGATGTATATGATCATTTGTTCTGTGTCTGGGTGTAATTTAATAATAATAATAATTCAGAGGCTCACGTTAGGCAGTTGGATTAAGAGCCTGATGCAGAAGACAGTCTTCCTCGTTACGGCACGCATAGTGAGGAGGTTTCTGTCTTTGGAACCCTAACCACCGGTAGCTTGGTCTCTGTACCCGATACAGGTGGGACACTATTTTTTATATTTTTAAATGTATTTTTGATATAATCTGAATGTATTTAAAAATGTAATTTATATGTATATTTAAGTAAATAAAGAGAATAATAACAATAACTCTACACATCTCAAACACATAATAATACACTTTCAAATATATCAGTATGTTCATCAAACATAATTATAGATATAGTTTGGGATCAGACGGCCGTGTGTGAGATGTGTCAAGTTATTATTATTAATATACATTACATTAGCTTATTCTTGATCAATCAGACATTTTAAAGTAAAAAATTCTTAGCCGCGTTGAGCGATTTTTGGTAGAGGTAAAACTTATGGGTTTGCGTCACTAACATGCTAATGGGACGTATCACGCAAGACCGGCGACGCGCAGTTTTAGTTTTCACTTCTGTCTGCAGTCCCCGTGACTGCAACAACTAAGCTATCTATTTCAAATGCATGTGTGTTCACGTTCAGTGGATCCACATCGGTAGTATACTATAGAGATAGTATTCAAACCCGCAACCACTCGATACAAGTCCGACGTCATAACAGCTAAGCTACCACCGCTTTTACTTGCTCTAAGTCCGTGTTTTTGCTTTGCACATACATGGAGTCGGTTACATTGAGAATTTTACTGCCTTTCTTATATTTATTAACTTACCTCTATTTTTTGTTAGCCACTTCCCGCAGTTTCACTCACGTTTATGGTCAATGCTCCGCTCTTAAAGGTCCTAGCGTGATGTTACATAGCCTATAACTCTCCTCAGTGAATACTCTATCCAATACAATAAGAATTTTTCGAATCTGACTGGTAGTTTCACAGATTAGCGCGTTTAAACAAACAAACAGAGCAAAGAAAAACCTCTTCGGCTTTATTATATTAGTATAGACTAGCATTTCCCGCGTGGCTTCACTCGCGTGTACATATTTATATATTTTGCGCGGTACCCTAATTCTTTTTCTAACATAAAAGTAGCCTAAGTTACTCATAATAACACCAGCTATCTGCCAGTAAAAATCCCGGGAAAATCGGTCCACCCGTTCCGGAGAATAGCCGGAATAAACATATTGACACACAGATAGACAGACAAATGGTTTAAAATAAATTTTATTTATTTCTATTGATAATATAAAATTTAACTCTATCAAACATTCTGTACGCCTGCTACTTTTGGAAACATCGTTTTTAACCTCCGACGCAAAAAGAGGGGTGTTATAAGTTTGACGTATCTGTGTGTTTATCTGTGGCATCGTAGCTCCACAACGGACGAACCGATTTGAGTGCGTTTTTTTTGGCCGGAAAGGTGACTTGATCGATAGTGTTCTTCGATGTAATTCAAGAAAATCAGTTCAGCCGTTCGAAGATCATCAACTCTTTTATAATCGTAATAAATCATTGAGCGAAGATTTAAAAAAAAAAACATCAGACACTTTTTAATTGCCGCCGATTTGTAAAAACAAATGACATATGAAATCATTAAACATCTACAGATTCCCAAAGAGTTCCTTATTCGAAATTTAAATAGTTTTTCATTGACTGCTTTCCTTACTGGCCTATTCTAACATTCAGTGTGACCCACGTATTAATGTGAAGGTTCTAATCCATATTAATATAATAAAGATGAAGAGACTTTCGTTTGACGATTTGTTTAATAAAGATTAAACAAACAAACAGTCAAACGAAAATCGGAAATACCATTCGAAAAAATCTTTTTGTATGTGATAGCCAGATTCATGAGGAATAGTATATGGGCTTTGTAACATCACGCTACGACCCTTAGGAGTGGAGCAGTGACCATAAACGCGGGTGAAACGAACGGCTAGTGAGAAATTAAGTTCTTAAATCGTATATTAAATGGTTACAGTTTCACCTATATACAGTGTGTACATACAGGTACAGCGTATAGAATAGAGTATTGAGACCATTATTCTGAGTGGAATAATCATTGGAAATTTCTGACGGAAAATTCATTTTCTTTTCGAGTTTCTGCTTAAAAGTAACAGAGAGAGTAAACAGAACATTTTACCAAAAAAAAACAGTAAATACCCCGTTCGGCCAAACTGCAACGTAAAATGTATGCAATCAGCTGCTCCGACGACGCCGTGCGCTGAAGGTCATTCAACGTACCGCACAGTACGCGTGTTGCGTTACACTGCGTAGTTCAAAATCAAACTATTGACTGCAAATCCCTAATCTCGTATTTTTAGATGAACTAACTGACTTTTGCATTGTAATAAGTATCCAAAGAAATACGTTTTTGTAAGTTATTCGCGACGGTGATACTTACACGATATATATGATTGTTCCCCTTGATTGATTGAGCTAGACTAATTGCAAATAACCTGGATTTTATTTATAAAAATAAAACTAGAATAATGCCCGCCTACTTGTAATTAAATTTAATACTAAGATATACTTGCAACCTACTTAAAGCTACAATCTACATATATTATAATAAAGCGAACTATTTATAAATTTAACTTAATTCTTGTTATTTCTTGAATCAGTAATTAGTACCAGGGCGAACCGGAACAATACTCACTCTTCGACGGTGTGTATATAATGAATGGCACGTATCAGCTCGGTGACGTAGGCGGGGGCGTCGAGTCGCGCCGGCGCAGCGGCCGGGGCCGGAGCACTGTGGTCCGTTATTCCCGGGATGACGGGCACGGGATTCACGTCTGTACTGGGGGCACAAGCACTATAGGGTTAATTTATTCTATACTATGAATAATAGCTACAATAAAAAAAAATTAGTAAGAACATTATGTGAGATGAAAGAAAATGTAAGAAGGGCGTATAGTGTGTAGATAATGACGACCACATTCAGAAGATGCAGGTTCGATTCCCGCTCAGTAAAAACGTTTGTAGGTAATGAATATGTCTATATACGATATTTATAGTATTATATTTCTACTGTGGGAGAGCCATGCTTTGGCACGTATGGGCCGGCTCGACCGGAGTGATACTCGCAGAAAACCAGCAGTTAAGTAATGTTGGCATTGTATTTCGCCGAATGAGTGAGGTTACCGGAGGCCCTAACCCTTCCCTCTCCCCACTTCTTTGCACTCTCCCCCTTCCCCCCCTTGCCCTACTCCCACCTTACAAGCCGGCAACGCATTTGTGACTCTGAGTTGCAGGTGTCCGTGGGCGGCGGTAGTCACCCTCAGGTGACAAACATAGCCAACTTAAAAAACAATTACAAAAAAACATAATCCTGTCCTAGTGGCCTCTCCAATCATAGGACGGACGTTTGGGTACGCGACCCCGGCCTCTTCGACCTACTGCATATCATATTTTTGTGACGTCATAAATCTTTTACTTTTGTGACGTCATAAACAGCTATCGCTAAATGATTTACTTTTATGACGTCATATATAGCTATCGATAAACCTTATCGTTAAGTTTACTTCTCTATCAAATCGATATTCATTTCTTGTGTTATACATTTTTATTTCACACATAAATAAACTACGTGAAATGAAGTGTCGAGCGCGCGTCGGATCAAAATGCGTGTCATTTGAACATAGCCTTAGAATTTGCGCGGGATGGTCGGGCGCGAGATGGTAGGGCGCGGGATGGTCGGGCGCGGGATGGTCGGGCGAGGGGTGGTCGAGCGCGAGGCAAGGAAGGGGTCGCGGTGTAAGTGGTATGTAGTTACCTGGCGGCGGCAGCGGCGGCGCGGGGCGTGCGCGCGAGGTTGGCGGGCGCGGGCGGGAAGGGGTCGCGGTGTAAGTGGTATGTAGTTACCTGGCGGCGGCAGCGGCGGCGCGGGGCGTGCGCGCGAGGTTGGCGGGCGCGGGCGGGAAGGGGTCGCGGTGTAAGTGGTATGTAGTTACCTGGCGGCGGCAGCGGCGGCGTGGAGCGTGCGCGCGAGGTTGGCGGGCGCGGGCGGGAAGGGGTCGCGGTGTAAGTGGTATGTAGTTACCTGGCGGCGGCAGCGGCAGCGCGGAGCGTGCGCGCGAGGTTGGCGGGCGCGGGCGGGAAGGGCGCGCGCACGAGAAGCGAGCGCACGTGCCAGTACAGCGCGCCCAGCCGCCGCCCGCGCCGCCACGCCACCAGCGCCAGCTGGTTGTACGGCTGACCAGAGTGCGCCGACACCACGAGCGCGTGCCTGCACATATATACAAATATTAACAATAAAACGTTTCCCATCGGCTACCCTTAATATATATATATAAAATAATCAGATTTTTTCAAGCTATTTTTCTTTATTGATATTATATTAGAATGATACGCATTTTTTTTTGTACACATAATAAAAAAAAATTAAGAGAAATATAAATCAATAAAACCAGAAGAACGGTCGGGGACTAAAACACCTAGCAACGAATACAGTACCTGACTGTAACAACAAATCAGTTTCTTTATATAAGACGTCAAAAGAAAGGTCTGTAAAATTTTATATAAATTAACAAGTTGTAACGTCATATATAGCTATCGTTAGATCATTTACTTCTGTGACGTCATATAAAGCTTTCGTTAAATCATTTAATTTTGTGTCGTCATATATAGCCACCGTTAAATCATTTACTTTTGTGACGTCATATATGATATGATATGATAAGCCCTCCACCAGATATTTCACAATTGGTTAGGTTCTTTAGATGTTTCACTGGTTGTAATATCTGTGTGCTTTGTTATAGCAAAGCACACAGACTCCATTTTTCTCTTTCTCTGGCTAGTGATGTCCGAGTACCGCCCGCCACTGTCTTAATTTCGTCGACCCATCGCCTGAGTGGTCTGCCTTGTTTTCTTTTCCTGTTGCCTGTGTACCAGTTCATTACCAATTTCGACCACTTGTCTATTCCTATGATGGTATGGCCTGCCCATTTCCACTTGAGCTTTTTATGGTTATCGTGACATCTTTTGTTCTTGTGTGTTTCCTAATCGTTGTTGTTCTTATTTTGTCTTTCAGTCGTTTCCCCATCATACTTCTCAGCATAGCGTTTTGACAGGTCTCGAGTTTCGTATAGTACGATTTATTGAGAGCCCACGTTTGGCATCCATATATGAGTACGGGTACGTCATATATAGCTATCGTTAAATCATTTACTTTTGTGATGTCAGAACATCATGATGCGCGCGAGGTATAAAGGGCTGCGTGACTAAACTGCCTCTGGGCCCGAGCGCGGGCGCAACACTTTCTACACAACTTCGCTAGCATTCATGCCGTAGGCACATCGTCCTCCACGCTATCATTTAATACCGAAATACAGTTCATTGCTATGAATTACGATTTTTTCTACTACCACCCATAGAAGATGAAACAGCGCAGTTTTGAAAGAAAACTCCGTCGGACATTTAAAAATTGAATACCAACCGTCGCCGTCATCGGACTTATAGGTTTTCGAAACTCCGTGCGAACCTGTTACCAGTCTACGATCGACTTCAACGTCTGCAGAACAAAACTAGGTGGAACGAGCAAGGTTCTTCAGTGGTCATCGTCGCAAGGTTAAAGCAGCAACCCAAACAGCCATAGGACAGTACGTCGTCACGTCATCAAGCTCAAGACATCATTGAAGCACTTCAGACGGAGTAACTTGGAGTGCCTGTCTGAGCAATTCACCGATCGTGATGGTTTCGAGACTCCGTACTACCGACAGCTTGGCTATGCCCATGCGCTTGAGGTACAACATCGTGCTCAACTTGGCATTACAATTGCTTCTGAGTAGAGAACGAAGTAAACTATCTATGATGGCTATCATGAAGAGGGGGCAATGGTGGTCCTAAAGAAGTAATGTGCACCTTCTTTTATTTATTCTACTACCAACCGTAGAATATAAATAGCTACCACTAGAATATAGCTATCATTTAAAAAATTTACTACTGTGACATCATATATAGCTATAGTTAAACCATTTCCTTTTTGACGTCATATACATATAGCTCTCGTTTAATCTTTTTTTTTAAGTAATGTTTGGTTTGACGATAAAAAAAAAAAACTTGAAAATAATAACGAACCTCCTTGGTCAGTCATGCCCGATCAGGGCAAATATATATAAGTAGGTATGTTTATCCATATACAAGTTATGCTTATATTATTATGTCCACAAATATTATTATGTCTGCATGAGTTCTCTAATCAAATTAAAAGAAAGAAATTATTAAGCTTGTGACGTCACCATCAGTACATAGGTACCTGTAGAAAGTGTGTGCGACTCTGAGTTGTTGCCTGTACCGCGCCAGGTCCCCGAGGTGAACAAGACAGTGTTGGCAGATGTACCGCGCGGACGCAGGGGGAGGCAGCCGCGATCCAGCTGCAGCCTCGCCCGCTCCCCAACCTTCTACAAGACCCAAAAGAGAGGCCCGACGTCTGTAATGTAAACAAAGTTATGTTACAAAGACATGTGTGCAACTATGTTTTACCTAACAGTCAACTGCCCTGGGACCTCCTGCATAATTTGTGATCGTGAAGTCCTAAGTTCGATTCTGGGGTTTGGTTAAGGCTTGTTCTGTTATAAAAGATTCCGTGGCTGAACAAGTTCTAAAAATGTACATGGTAGACAAAAACAGGCAAAACTAAAAGCGGCGAAATGCGGGTGTGAAATACTTTCCGAAGATTTAACGGGTACACAGGCGAGAATATATATTTAATTTAAGTGATTAAAAACACAATTACTATCATGACAAAAAACATTATATTTGTTTCTAATTCTCTATTATTAATGATCCTTGGAATTGTTATTTAATATTTCTGACTATATATTTGCTATATATTTTATTAACAAATACAAAATAAAAATGGTATTACCTAAACGGTAGATCCAATTTAAATGTAGTACAGATCTGATGTAACAAACAGAGGTAGAAGCCGGCCGCCGCTTGCAGGACCCACGACAACATGGCCTGGCCTTCGCTGCGCAGGGGATTCTGAAACAAATAAACAACAAATTATAGTTAAAAAAAAACACGTTTTAGTAGCAAATCGAACTAAAAGTAGTAAATAATTTTTGAATTGTAAAATAGTGTGAAAACAATTAATAATGCTGTGAATATCAGTTAAATTTGACAAATACAATAATACTAAAAGGCTTTTCTGTCTTGCAAACTTGTAATCTGCATGTAAACAGACTTACAGACTCAGTCAGCCTGTGACCACGGCTTGTGCAACCTGGTCGAAACGTCAGGGAATTCAGAGGTATGTAATACCTTTTCGTGATCGCGTTAATTCCCGTAAATACATAATTATATATCATATATATATATAAATAATAATAATAATAATAATAAAGCCTTTATTATTTTCCATTGATCTTACTTAAGTTTTAAAAAAAGGAGTAGTTTCCTACTTTGAACATTTGTGGATCCCTTACTGGGTATAGGCCTATATATATATATATATTATTTTATTATGGACTCTTATCCCGCCCGAAGAATCAACGCAGATCATGGATCGCGAAAGTTTAAAAGTTAGTGTAAACAGACTTGATGGAACAGACAGTGTGCAATGCTTTGAAAAACAAAAAACATGTATTTTGTATGAAAATTCAAAATAATTCAATCATTAATAACTGTTTGATAAAACGGTAGTAGGTAAAGATATTAATAGTGCTTATGGAATCCTCCATAAGAAATATACGAAAATCAATTTGTAAATTTTTTTTACAGGAAAATGAGAAAATATTCTTTATTTATTGTTTTTTGTCAGGCGCTCACAGTGAAACTTTAAGATTTTTTATACTCGTGCATTTGAAATGATGAAATCTTTCACCTTTTTCAATAAAAACTGCATGCAACAAAAATGAGGTTTTTACAATACTGTGGTACACCAGACTGATGTTGTTCATTACTTGAGAGCAAACTAAACATAATAATATGAATTAGTGATGTAACGAATTCTTAGATAACATATATTATATTATATTTTTCACATTAGCAAATACTGGACATAAACATTCGCATATGTATTCGCCAATGTGGAAAATCTAGCATTTGTTACATTACAGTAGATGAGTATATTAAAACTGTGCTAATTGGCCCGGTTCGGAACAGTCAATGAGATTCAGATTTTTTTATGTTGTTTCAATACCTATATTCATACTCTGTCTTTATAATATTAGTATAGATTAATATTATTGTATATATATTATGTATATAGATTAATATCATTCATGTTTCTATAAATTATAGAATGTACTTACCTTCCTATCCTTAGAGATGGCCTGCAGCGCCTCAATCTGCTGCTTAAAGCCCACATTCCACAAATCTTGCTCAACTTTCTTATCCAATGCATAGTCGAGATCCAAAATTAGTACTTTTTGATATACCTGGAATTAAAATTAGGTAAAGCTGTGAATGTTTTTAGTTTAATAAAAATAATAAATTATAAAAAAGGAATATAGTTTAAATTTTATAAGATTCAGAATGTAGAAATACTTCTAACATAAATACCAAATGCAGCCTAATAAAAACAAGCCAACTAGTTAATTGCATTCATATTTTCAGGTCTATACATTTATTACTTATAAAAGAGTTACAACACAGTAGATTTCCAGTTGAAATAGATCTGCCCAATTAGAGTAACACCTCCAACATTGAGATTACTACAATTAGATAGTTTCATAGTCTTCTTTCAAGTTCTTAATATGAGTGGGCTGAACAGTGCTTAGTAGTAATTCCACTGCTGCTAATATGCACTGGTAACTACCTACTATCGGACAGGCTGTCATTTTCTCAGTATATAATATTAATAAAAATAATTAAGTACTGTATTTTGCAAAATTGTGAGCTAGACTTTTGACATACTTTTGTGATTGGCAAAAATCACAGATTGTTAGAATCAACAATAAAGTCATTTAACTTAATAATATGAGAGTCATAATAGCAATACTTGATAAAGCTATAAAGATTTATGGTGGTCTAAACATAATTAAAGTCAAATATAGAGCAGATACAGGCTGACTAGATTTATTAATCTTGCATGTTATGAGAATGCTAGTACTAAAGAGATTTGAAGAAATTTTTTAAACATATTGTGTTGATGTCATAAAAAAAAAATTAAAAAAATTGTTAAGTAACAGTTAAAATAAAACCTTTTGCAACTGCTGTTGTCTAGCCCATAGACTTCGTTCTTGTAGCATAGAAGTTCCACTCTTGAATTTAGATATCTTCTGTTTCAGCTCATCCGCCTCTCTACATGAAAAAACACCAAATCACAAATAGATGTAGATTTTCGTGGAAAAGAAAGGTCAAATTGTCTACATCATTATGGAATAAAATGTGTGTCATTTACTAATATTACTCCACAGATTCATAAAGCAAGAAAAGGTTAGAAAGCTAAAACATAATGTTTTATCTATTACAGCTAAACCCACTAATTCAATAAATGAATTTTAAGATAATACTGAATTACGACACAGGTTAACATTAGCATTATATTCTCGTACCTCAACATTTGCACCGCGGCGTTTAAAACCATTATGATAGAGGCTTAGAGCCTCAGCAATTGTCATAGCATTAGGAAATAATCCAAATTATAGTTACGGAATAATGAAATGAAAAACTAAAAACAATCGAGATCCATGCACTGTCAAACTGTCAAAGTGACATTACAACAAATGCCATTTTTGAATGTCCTAGAGCGTTCCGATACTAACAGAATTATAATCATAGATAAAGATATGATTATAATGCCCTAGACACGATCTTTCCTAGTGCGAAGTTATCTTTTAAAAGATTGAAAATAAAAGTAGGCAGTCATGAGACTCATGGGACTGCCGACAGAAGTGAAAACTTAAAACGGCGTGCTGCGTCAACGAAATTAGCATGTCGGTGACGCGAACCCATCTTTTGATTAAAGGTTTTCGCTATTGAACACTATAGGCGTTATAAATTTTCACCTTAACTATTACAATTATGTTTATTTTGCCATATGAATTGTGCACACAATAAGTACTTTATTGAACTAATTATATTTTTAAAGATTAATTAATAAGAAGAGGCTAACAGAACTCAATGTTTAGATTAGCGCCCTCTAGTGGATTTATATATGTAATATTAGCGTGACGGGACGAGTGCCAAAAGAAGTTTTCACTTAAAAAATGTTAAAGAACGACTTCCTCCCGCCGACTTGAGGGTAAACTTGAGGGCAAGCTCCCTTCACCCACCACAGGTAGGGGGTTCAAAACAAAAAAAAAACTAGTTAACCCGGTTAGATTCTTTTAATCGATGTAGCCAATCTTCTTGCGACCGCCTCACGTCTCAATACAAATAGGGAACACTGGCCTTAGCTAAAATAATGTCTGCAGTAGACAGTCGTCTTACACCAGGGCGTAGGATAGTCACAAGTCCGCAGTGAAGTTGGACCCATGGCTGGTAGATCCGCAGTCCTGTTAGGTGGTAGCAGCTTCGGCTTCTAAGCGGTGGTTGAGACGCAGGTAGCTCTTCCGTACGCGGAACTTGAGCTTGGTACTGGCAGATTGCAGTTGTAATTGAAACTGGACTTGGAACCTGGAACCCCCAAAAAGGGAGGCATGAGAGAACTGCTTAAACGGCAGAGGTTAGACAAATTTCAGTGTCCCAACGGACGGAATTAGGACAGTATAAAAGTTAAGTGGGTAGAAGACCCTGCAATAAAAAATAATGGCTATAAAATAACACAGTTTAGTATTTTAATAGTTTAAGAATTTAATAGCTTAGGAATTTAATAGTTTAAGAGTCATTACGATACTATGAGAACCCACTGTGGGTTCCAAATATTAGAATTGTTGAATATATCGTAGATAAGCTCGCAGCACGCAACGCGTTTTATAGAATACGCGCGCGACGAACTCGTAGGACATCGCCCTAAACAGTAGTCTGCAATTTATAATCTATTTATTTTAGTGGTTTTAATGTACATTCATATTTATGCTATTCTTCCATACAACTTAGAATACAACGTTGCAGCACGTTTGTGCACTTTTGCTATGGGAAAAAAGCACTGAACTCGTTGCCGTCTCGTTAGAGAGCGCTAATCTAAACATTGAGTTTTGTCAGCTCCTCATTATGTAAGTGTCTCTGTGTATGTGTTTTCACTTCTGACGAGCAGCCCCATGACTGACAGTTTTTTTTCTATTTTAATATAAGCGCAGGCGTATAATATACTTCCAATTTGCTTGGAAATGATACATGCGTGACAGATTGTTGTTAAGCAATTTAAAGATTGTTAAATGTAATGAGGAAATTTGACGGATTGTAGTAGTCTGATGTCCGGCCACCGTACATTCTCATTTAACTTCAATCAATAGTTAAAAATGATGATTGTGAATTTAGCAGACATGCTAAAATTAAAAGTTAAGAACTCTTAAAAAAAAGTTGGAAAACAAAATGAAAACACTATTTTTTTATTTGAAAATCGGCTTTTTTTTCGTTTAATATAAAAGTGTGAGTATGTAATTCACAAACGGCAGAACTCAGAAGTGAAACTTCAGAAAAGTAGCCTACAAGAGAATGGGAAATAATAAAAGTAAAACGAAATCAAATAATTTACTAATGTTAATAAATTTAATTTTAGATAATTTCTATAAAAGTTATTGGCCAAATTATTTTATTCAATAGGTACAGATACAGACAACAGATCAAGATATACAAATAATGGCCTAAATAATAAACAGTAAGCAAACCTGAAGTCCAGTTACAGCTATGACTGGCCTGTTGGTCTAGTGGTTAGTGACCATGACTGCTAAACCAGAGGTCGTGGGTTCGATTCCCACCCAGGACAAATAATTGTGTGATGAGCACGATCATTTGTTCTGTGTCTGGGTGTAATTTATCTATTATATATAGAAATTTATAAGTATGTTTATCAGCAGCCTGGTTACCATAGTACAGGCTCTGCCTAGTTTAGGATCAGACGGCCGTGTGTGAGATGTGTGGAGTTATTATTATTATTCCTCTTTATTCATCTAAACACTTATAAATTACATTTTTAAATATGTACAAAACAATATATATATATATATATATATATATATATATATATATATATATATATATATATATATATATATATTTAAATATATAAAAAATAGTAGACCACCGACATCGGGTACAGGCACCAAGACACCGGTGGTTAGGGTCCAAAGACAGGAACCTCCTCACTATCTAGGCCGTGTCGAGGAGAACTGCCTTCTGCATCAGTCCCTTGATCCAGCCGTCTAACGCGAGCCTCCTAAGGTGTTGTTCGAGGCTTTTGGCTATCAATCCATGAGCTATCAATTATTATTAACTGTACACAATTTTTAAAACAAACAATACTTCATTTTCAATATAGGTTAAGGTTGGATTTAAATGCAAACTTGTACACACAACAAAAATAAACTTAATACGCAAATGCACAAAAATACCACGTTGACATTGACATATTCTGATATCTGAAGACTTGGTAGTACACAGGCGCAAAAACAAAGATTACAGGAACTTTATTGTAAGAACTTTATCGTGATGCTTCCGTTTCATCGAATTTCAAATCACAACGATTCTAGAGAAGTTTCACTTCAAAATATAAACAAATATAAACATTTTTGAATTAAACAAATGATGTATTTGTTTAATTCAAAAATGTTGAAGTTAATAAATGTCTGCTGAATTTATACTCATTTAATATGTCTTATTTCGTTTCATATCATTTTAATGCTTGTTGAATGCACGAGGTTTGAAAGTTATGTATGAGTATGAGATTTTTATTGTTTAAGTCATAAACTTAGTTAAGTTTATGGTTTAGGTACGAGAAAAAAAATATTCTTAGGTTGGCAACCCTGATACATACAAGCATAGACTCTGACCTCTATTATACAAGTACGCGTACTTGTACAATAGAGGTCAGTGAGCATAGAGCAGTTAAGGCATAAACTAATGGCGCGTTTACACGCTGGCGTTCAAACCGACATTCAACGAGCACATTCAACGACGCAAGCGTGTGAACAGGCTGTTTGTGCATGCCTGCGTGAATGTGATCGCGCTTGGCGCCGATCGGGACGACTAACGCCTGCGTTCACACGCTCGCGTTCAAACCGACATTCAACGACGCAAGCATGTGAACAGGCTGTTTGTGCATGCTTGCGTGAATGTGCACGCGCTTGGCGCCGATCGGGACGACTGTCGGTTTTTTGACACACTTCAAAGGGTGAATGTGCTTGTGTGCCTGTTTACACACACACACACACGCTCTCGGCCGCGTTAGTATAGTTTTCATCTTCGTGGCATACAGACGACGTAACGATCGAAATTAATTTTTGACGACACCAAATATATCGGAGTGGTCTGAACCTTTATCATGCATGAATCGAAAGCAAAAGAAGACTTCAGAAAGATGTTTCTGAACTATTCTTTTAGTAAAAATAAATATTGTTTATCAGGGCCCAAAAAAATATGAAACAAAATAGTGCCAATTCTTAGGATTAAAGTTAGTATTGATTGATTGACGATTAGAGAATTGTAACTAATCGCATATCAATGATGTGCAGTAAATAAAATAGATTTATGTATGCCTTAAAACAGTTACGAAACACATTTAATGAAGAAGCCGCCCCCAATGCTTATCATGGTTAATTATGTTCATGTTTATTAGAAATAATAAAAAATTATATTCAAAAGTTAGCGAGGATAGTAAATTCATTCAAAGAGATCCCACTAAAGTAAGAAACGCATTATGTAAAAGCACTCTTCGATGTAAAAATAGTTATAACGCATGTCAAATAAAAAAATCAAATTTAAAGTTTTGGCTATTTGAAAAGTGTTTTTACACCATAAATGATTTTTTAATTGTAAAACCTAATAGTTTTAAGTAAAATTTCGCATGCATAATTATGTCGGGCTGTTTTTTTTTTTCAATAAAAATAGATCAAGGCCAAAGCAGTAGCTCCCACGAGATCTACGTCTACATCGTCTCCCATGTTTGCACTGACTACCATGACCACAGAACACTAATACCCTACGGACCATGCCTGCAAGTGTGTGAAACAGGGCTGCCAGAGTGTAAATTGGATACAAAATTGGTATAATATCGGTTATCTTTTGTATCCTATTTGTATAGTAGATTGCATTGCATAATTGGATACAATATCATTGCTGATGTTATAGCGTAAAAAGTACGTACATACACATAGAGATACTTAAAACAAATCATGTCTGTGATAAACTGTTAAATCCTTATACGTTAAAGTTAAAACACCTTTTACTAAAATCCCCAAAGAGTGACGTTCTATAGTTGTACAACACTGATTTTGTATAATAGTACATGATTTTGTATAATTTCCGAGTCTTAGCGGTATAAAATAAGTTGTCTTTACTGGCAGCCCTGGTGTGAAAAGCTTGCGTGGCAGGCTGCCCGCCGAGCTGCGTGCCATGTTGCTTGCCAGGCTGCACGGCGTGCGTGTAAACGTACCATAAAATAATATTTCAGTTTATCTATATACTTTGTTTAGGTATATAGTGATAGGTACCATAGCGAGCGTTTGTATACTCTTTGAAGTACCTACTCACAAGGCATGTCTTAAGTGTCATTTATGTCATATTCGTAGGATTGTATTATAGTTGCCTTATATAAATAAAATTATACTGATCACTTTTTGGTCATATTCTACGTAAATTATAATGTCCGAAGCTCGTATAGAAACTCGCAATAGAGAAACTAATGTCTCTGTAAGCTATCTTTATAGAATCTTCTTCCCGTAACATAGAAAAACATTACCAGTTAGTATCATCATTCATATGACTAATGTTGATTTTAAACAATGTGTAATTTTTACAGGATTCTGAAGTTGTGCTTGGGCACCGCGTAGTTCAAACTCATGAAGTAAAATGGCTGTGTCTGCCGGACATTTACCCGAAGTTGTATCGGCCTAATTTGTTTGATATTGGCGGCACATATATGCAGGATGTAGCAGACTATTGGTTCTCTTTTAAAACCGAGCTTGTTAATAATGTTTTCCTGCTGCACTTGTTCATCTGTAATCACGGAGTAAGCTCCTTTAGCGTCGCTGTCAGCTGCGGTAGCACTATCAAAGTCGACAAGAAAAACAAAATAGCATATTTACAGCAGTACCTCAAGGAATTTCAATTTAAACAGCTCTCAGAGATGTCTCACAGTTACCTCACTACATACCACTTTACAAAACTTGATGTTGATATGTTAAAAGATAGGAAATTATATATAGCAGTATCATTCCCATATGACACCAAAGGAGTTAGTCTTGATGTAGTCAACAGTATTAAAATCAACCATGACTGTGGGGCTCTATTGTCAGATCCCATTGGGTCAGACTTTACCATAGAATCTGCAGATGGAGCCAAGTTCCAAATTCACAAAGTTATACTAGCTGCCCACAGTGAAGTCTTCAAAGCAATGCTTAAAGAAGAGACTGCAGAGAGTCAGAATAGTTACGTTAAACTTATTGATGTCAGTGAGGAAGATCTACGTGGTATGCTTGAGTTCATCTACACAGGCACAGTGAAAGATGTTGAAAACATCAATTTTGTTAATTTGCTAATGTTAGCAGACCGATATAACTTGCGTGGTCTTTGCGAACTGTCACAGTATGCCCTCTCGGAACAGATAGGTCTAGAGAATGCTCTTGATATTTTAGTCATTGCTGATATGTATGATTCAGACTTTTTGAAGATTGAAGCTTTAAAATTTATAAAAAGGAATCCAGAGGTGCTTGACAGCACTACTTTCAAAGAGATTAATAATCCTGATTTGATAAGGGAATTGTGCAGCTACATAGCTGCCTAAGTCTTATTCATATCGTCATAATCATGGAAGAGCAAGTACAATATAAAATGCTACAGATCACTTGTCATAAATATGGAAAGATCTGCAACAAGTACCCATACAAATTAAGCATAGTTGTATATCCCTAGTTTTAGTTATCTTGTGGTTGTAATATCGTCATGATTCACATAAGATCACACAACAATATAAGCCAAAAAAATGTTATCATTGTGTATTAGTTAATAAGAATTAATGTTGCTTTGTATTAACAATCAAATGTCTGTTTTCGAACCTTTGCCATATATATTTATTAATAAGAAAACTCTTGTGATATTGCAATGTCAATGGATTTACTTTGCTTCTTTAGTTTCCTAATCTTTTCATTCCAATTCTACTACATACAAATGTTATGATAAAGTTATTGCTAAGCATTTATAGCTTCACGTTATTACAGTGAAATATAGTGCCGAGTTCGACAAAATGTGAATGTTTTATTAAACATCCCCATGTTAAAACTGCACACACAAAAAAATGAAAAACATATTATACAGAAAACGTAAAAATAAACTTTATTGAATTTAAAACATAACTGTATCGTTATATGGGAAGTAAAATTAATAAAATATTTTAAATAAATATTATTGTTATTATGTATTAGTATATAGATATATCGTAGCACAAGTGAGGTTGCACGCAGGTCACTTGCTCAGTCCGCAGCAGGGAGCTTTGCCCTGTGCCCTGGTCGCAGCGCACTCGTTGGCTAAATAATCATTTTGGAATGTTACTGGAAGTCTTCGTTTCTGCGGCAAACAAACATTTTCTTCATTAAAAATGTTAGTTCACGACTTATGTTCGGGTGTTGTGCGACAAAGGCTTTGGTTAATTTACCGAGTAAAGTGATGCGGGTGGACTGTTCACATCGCAGCGGCCGGCGACGAGCGCCAACGCTCAGCTATGTACTGCTAACGCAAAAGCACAGGCGGATAATGCAACAAGCGTCACCAGCGGGCCAACAGCTCACCATATGTGAACAGTCCATGTAATAGCGTTGCGACTACATAAATAGCGATCATGTACGTATCTAGCTAAAGTAATACTCATTTTAACATTACTATTGCTTCCGTCGCAACTCTAGTCGGTGCTACGATGGCTCTTACAAAACCAGTGTTATACCACACAATATCTAACTTCGATACTATCAATCCATTCGTATGCGGTCAGCGAGAGGATTCCACGTGGTCAACATGCAGGATAAGCAAGAAAAAAGGCCAATAGTTGTCTTATCGTTTATTGATAATTACTGGAACCGGGTACATAAGAACCAAATAGAATAAATCTCTCATGAAAAAAATACGCGTCCATGTAATGATCGCCTACATCCTAATGGCTGTAATCGGATATAAAAATAAAAATACAGGAACCCCTACTGTTACTCTCATATTGAATGCAAGCTACAGTACATAATAATGCTACGACTGGTCAATTGTTGTTACTACAATGCATATGATACCACAACTCTCATTTAACTATATTACGTGTTTAACTTAAATGAGCATGGCATACTCGATATATCTAATAAAATACAGTAATGTGCCGTGAAATGAACTGTTGCTGGATTTACAATATGTATTTTTATCGCTAATTGGCCACAGGATTGTAATTAACACAATGTTAAATCTGTGAATGTCCCGAGATATAACTGCCCCTCAGTGATCACCTGTTGAGAAGCGCCTCTGCTTCTGTTTATGTAAGACAAGGTTAGCGGACGCTGTTAGACACCTTTTGTTCACATTTACTTGACACAATGAGGCTCCCATGTACTCACTGTCAGTACCACGAGGAAGCTTTCTGTTGCTGTCTCGCCCGTACATGATACATATGTATCTACCGCTGTAAGCCAAACTTCCACAAAACACTTCATTCTGAAGCTTATTTGTAAGCGTGAAAGTTAGATTTAGAAACAGAAGAAACACAAAAATATTCATTGTGCGAAGATTCGTGTCATACAAGAACCATTATGATTTTTAATGCAATTTATCTACAAAATTAAAATATTAAAAAGTGGCGTTCTTATACGAGCTCTTCGCAATATGAAACTGGATGACATAGTTACGGAAGGCACAGTCGGTTGCACTGTTAGCGGATGCTATGCGTTCCGTAGCGGGGCAGTGTGACGTCACAGGCGGTCTCGGTATGTACACGGTCGGTATCGATGTGTGGGAGCGTCTGTATCAATGTGCGGGTGTGGCGCCGGCCGCGCGGGCTGTCACTAGCGTTTACCGTTGTTGTACGAGAGACTCCTCAGCGGCGCCTTGAAGTTGGCCGCCGCTTGCTGTTGGATCTGGTACGCGAGCGGGTGGATCTTGAACCCGTACAACCTGCCACAAACAAATAAACACTAAACATTGTAATATTGTAGGCTTGTGTTGATGTTGTTACATTTAAATTGCTGTTGTTTAAATCGTTGTTAAATTGACGCAATCCGTCAAATCTGTTGTTGATTTGAGCAGAATTCTTCTTTTACTAGCTGGTGCCCGCGATCTTGTCTGCTTACAATTTTTTCAATACGAATTTTCATCCACTATTTCAACACCTTCAAGTTTTATTTTCGCGACAAAAGTAGCCCCTGTCTTTCTCCAAGATCCGTTCTATCTCTATACCAAAATTAGTTTTAGTGGTGTAGGCGTGAAAATGTAACAGACACAATCCTAAATATCTTTTACTGATTACTCTGATACTCCAAATCCTAATTTTCTATTTTATTTATAAATATGAAAATAACCCTTGCTGTCACATTTATAAAATAAGTAAATACAGTTAGGATTTAAATATTTAAAAAAAAAAACTATACAGCGTGTAAGTCTGAGCTACGCGAAAAACTTACAAAAACCTCTTTCTGTTTATACTTTTCACAATACAGAAGTTAGTTCATCATAAAAATGCGAAATTAAGGATTTATAATCATTAGTTTCATTTGGCGCTACGCAATGTATGTATGGGGGTGGTTTTTTTTTCGGTAAAATGTTCCGTTTACTCATTGTGATATCACTTTTAACCAAAAAAAAAATTACGAATTTTCTGGGGCAGAATGATGGTCTGAGTACACTATTTCAATATTCGGAACGGTGTTTCTTACACCCTGTACATGAGATCAAACTTTATCAATTCATAGGAATAATTTTATTCAAAAAAATATAAAAAGAAGAAAACAAATATCATCCTATATGACCATTAAGCATAATATATTCAAAATGGTCATTATGCATTTTTATGAGAAGTGGTAATTTTGCAAAGTAACTATTTTGCGTCGTGTTGACATTATGCTAATATTACATTTTTGGTTAGATTATGAAAATCTTATTGCAGTCACATTTTTGTCACGAATTTCTGTGCACCAGTTTAGTGATGTGACAGATGTCTCTTGTAAAATACTTCTAGGGTGATGAATATAAACAAGTATCACTGTACCTAGGCACAAATTGCGAGGCAGGTCGTTTAGGCCTGTACTCCGGGTGGACCATGAACACCATGTGCGGGAAGCCGGTGCCGAAGTAGGCGCCGTCGGTGTGGTGGTGTCGCGAGGACTTGGGCGTGTACACGTCCATGCAGCGTGGGCAGTACAGCTTCACCATCGCCTCGCCGGGAACGTCTGATAGACCTGGGAACAATAGCTACTACTTAACACTTGCACTGAGCTGCAGGGTTGTCAGATTGTATAAATTACATACAACGACATTACTGATGACATTTTATTACACATTGAAAGACAACATGTCAAACCCTTAAATTTATTTAATACCCGTAAATTTAACGTGCTATGCGGGATAACACTATAATAATAACATATAATACAGTACTTGATTTTGTATAATTTCTGTGACTTAGGTGTTCCAAATAGCAGCACTGCTTATCATATTGTAAATGGGACAAGTAAGAAAATACTCACCAAGTGGAAGCATGGTTTGACATTCACAATAAACGCGAGGGCAGTGGCCAAAATCACCTGTTTGGAATTTTTCTAACATTTGTCCAATCCCTCTGTAAACAAACAAAAAATATATCCTAAGTGCCATGTCAATATTATTTTATTAATCTGTGCACGATTCCAAAAACATTCGATTATCTTTGACTCGTATAGGCTACTTGGTATGTCGAACACACGAATTTCTATTTTATTTGTATTGAAAATATAATCTTTTGACGAATAATTATAAGTAATCACTATAATATTGGTAAAGCGAGCGCGCAGCACACCATAGCGCCTGCGCCTGAGTGGCCTGTGCTATTTAAAGAATTCTTTGCTGCATTTTTGCTTTTAACTTTTTTTTCTTCAAAATCTTTAAGAAATTCCGAAACTTAGCAAAAAAGACGCAGAGAACATCGGATACGGGTGGAGGCGTTAAAATTCATTTCTGCACCTAACGCATTTAGAAAGTTTTAAATTTCTTTCCGGTTGTAAAAGGTACATCAGTACGGTTGACGAAATAGTTTAAGTAGTCTCCTTTATAACTGACAGTATAATATCAGTCACAGTATATAATGTCAGACAGTGTAATATGTTCGAAAATATGCTTATTATTAGAAAAAATAGATAAAACAAGATAGTATTGGACCAACATTTAAACCCTAGTTATCTAGATACACATGCATAGATGGAGGTTAATATAACTTTATTTTTACAACGTTATTCGGACCGGTAGCAAAGCATATATTGATTTTTTCCGACATCTTTTAGGGGGGCGAGCAGAGAGGTCAATTGATGGTAAGTGACTACCGCAGCCCATGGGCACCTGCAACTCCTGAGTCACAAGTGCGTTGCCGGCCTTTAAGGGGAAGGGGGAGAAGGGGGAGAGATTGAAAAAGGGGAGAGAGGGGAAAGGAAAAGGGGGAGACTGAAGGGTTAGGGCCTCCGGTAAACTCACTGACTCAGCTAAACACAACGAAATCATTGCTTAACTGCCGGTTTTCTGTGAGGCAGTGGTATCACTCCGGTCGAGCCGGTCCATACGTGCTGAAGCTCTCCCACTTACAACGTCATATTTCAGTCATTTAACACAAAACCTTAATGAATTATACAACTAAACCTTCCTCATGAACCACTCCGTCCATTGGTGAAAAAGGTATTTAAATCCGTTCGGTAGCTATTGAGTTTATCGCGAATAGACAGACGCGGCGGAGGACTTTGTTTTATAATATGTAGTGAAGTCTATATAAATAAGCTTGTCTTGCTTGTTTGGATAAACTGCAAACACATAAATCATTTAAATCTTGCTCATGCTTCAATGACGTCATTTTATCAATTGACTCATTGATTTTACTGAGAACTACATCAAACATGGATAGAATGTTACAATAATTATCACATGCTCGTTCTTAGATTCATATTCTATAATGAAAAATCTAAACAAAATATAATAATACTAGCAACCCGCCCCGGCTTCGCACGGGTAGTACAGACATCTTCAACAATCATCATCATATTTCAACCAATTTTCACAAAAAGTTAACCCATTATACACCCAAACCTTCCTCATGAATCACTATGTCTATTGGTGAAAACCGCATTAAAATCCGTTCAGTAGATTTTAGTTTATCGCGAACAGACAGACGCGGCAGGGGACTTGATTTTATAATATGTAGTGATAAATATTAAGCAGAAACTGCTTCGTTTTATTATTTAAAGAAAAAAAAAAACATTTTCTAGAGCGGAAGTGACGTCCAGTAAAAATTCATCTAGACAATTTTTTGAAAGTGAATATAATTATACGAGGTACACCTACACTACTACTACCTACTCCTGGGTAAGAGGTCGGCCTGTAAACATAGACACGCATACTAGTAGAATTGTCCAAACTACACACTTTCATAAACACCTTGGTGTAATATGTTACTTACATACATTCACGCCTGTATCTTCGAAGTGGTATACAGAGACGCATTAAACATCCACATTTTGTAAACTATCATTTGGTACCACTAATGTAATAGGGAGCAAGCCAATTGCCGTCAACCAACTACAAATAAAAGATGGCAAATTGGGACAAGGGGAGGGAAGGACGTTGTTTATTCGGATAGATTGGGGAGCTCGAGAAGGTCATGATTTATTTTTTTTTGTTATAGGGGCAAACGAGCAGCCGGGTCACCTGATGGTAAATGACTACCGCCGCCCATGGGCACCTGCAACTCAAGAGTCACAAGTTCGTTGCCGCTCTTTAAGGCGGTTATAGAGGAAGAGGGGGAGGGCGGGAATAGGAGGAAAGAGTTAGGGCCTCCGGTAAACTCACTCACGCGGCGAAAAGCAATGCAAGCATTGCTTCACAGCCGGTTTCTGTAACTCGAACTGATTGATGCCAGGAAGTTCGAGCCCTCTTACTTACAATTTTCAAAGAACCTATTTACTTTTTGTTAAAATAATTATAGAGTAGTACCATGTATGTTACTTTACCTATTGGTTAAAATATAGCGTGCATGTATAAGTCCATATAGGATTTCGGAGGCCTGCTCCACCAGATCCGACTGGTTGGGGTTGTCGTCAAGGTCATCATCTGAAAGTAAACATAGATTGAATTTAGCAGCACATCACTTAGCATATTACCAGTTGGTAGATATCTATATACAAGATTTACAGCCTTGATTAATAATAACTAAAGATTGCCTGGTGATCGAATTTCACCAAACTTTTTTGAAATGAAAACTTCTTTAGGCACGTTGGGCACCCCTGGTATGGGGAAAAAACAGTGGACTCGCGTGACCGTCACGCTCAGATGACATATATGTGTGTCTATATATGTGTGTATGTGTTTTCACTTCTGACGTGCAGTCCTACGACTGACAGTTTTTTTTTTATCATGTGGAAACCCCCTTGGGTCATCACCCCACTTTGGCAACTAAGTAGAACTAGTGTTCACCCACTGGTCGACCATAATTCTTATCATAAAAAAAACTTTTTCATTAAACACTAAATTTTGTCAATAGCAACTGAACAAAAAAAAAACAAAGAAAGTCCTTGACAAATATTTAAATATGTAAACGAAAAAAATAGTTTAAATATGTAAACGATATATTTTGTATTAATCCTACTAATATTATAAACATGAAAGTTTGTGAGGATGTATGAATGTAGATGTTTGTTACTCTTTCACACCAAACTACTGAACTGATTGAGATGAAACTTTGTATGTAGATAGCTGGAGACCTGGATTAACATATTGGTTACTTTTTATTTCGATATTTTCACTGGATCGGGGCTTACGCGTGTATCCGCGGGGCGCTGCTAGTGATTTATAATATACACTAGCAGCACCCCTCGGTTTCTGTAGGTGTATATACCACAATATTTTGCATACTAATATAATAATATACTATACTATTATTATTATGGGAAACAAGGTCTCAGACCACCCGATGGAGCTGGCACCATTGCCTGTAAATATTCTTAAGACAATTAGTGTAGAAGTAGAAATACACTTCTGCTTTATATTGTGTCAAAAACATTTTGGATTCATGTTATAAGTACATGCAACTGTAAGTATAAATAATAGGATGTTATGATAAAATCTGCAATTGTGAATTTTTTTCTTAATTCATCTGTAGTTTACAATAACCTTTTAAAACAAGTTTCTACTGTTCCTTTAGTACACCATTATGCCTTCTTCATAAAAAAGCAATAAGCTCATCATAAAAAAAAACAGTATGTATGTACGCTGTATCATCAAACAAAGAGCAATTTACTGCACCAATCTCAGAGACATTAAGTTTCAATTGCACAACAGATTTCTCAGCCTTAAATTGTTATTATTATCAAGTTATTTATCTTAGACACATGATGCATGATGTTAAAAAAAATTGTCAGATTGTACTATGTTGAGTAATATGGTTTTAACCAACAGTTTTAAACATTTATTTACATCTATTTTTCAATCTCTTCCAATGATCACAAGGTCAGACAAAATACATATAAAATATCAATCTTTGACCACAACAATTGTTTAATATGCTATTTAAATCCATTATAGATCATAAGTTTGAAGGAGTATTAGAACAATCTAGACTTTATACTGGCAACAGAATAACATCTGGAAACTAACTAATAATTTTCTATTGTCTAATGTCAACACAAGTTGTTGGAAGTAATTGTTAGTTATATAAATAGATCAGCAGTTAACCTCAACAATACATGGTATTTTAATAACAACATATACACTCACCAGGCTCTAGATCCAATATCATGTCCAAAGCTTGTCTATAATGTGGCACTTGCTCATTGAGTCCCGTCAAGTTGAATTTATCATTTATATAATCCTCGTCCACCTAAAACGAAATATGTTGGATCAATATTCCATGAAATCATAACACAATTTATTAATTATCGAACTATTTACCTCGCAGAAGAACTCGTTGCCCCGCAGCCCGCAGAACCATGAAATCCATGATACCTCCTCCGAGCTGCTCATTTTCCTAAAATAAAGATATTTAGTAAACGTAAACCGTTTCCGTACTCTGTTTCAGACGTAAAAAATCCAACGCTTCTTACTCCACACTGTTACTACAAAATTTTAAGCATTCCTATGTTTTCACCTGTTTTTTTGTGGCTTTTTCGAATTTCACACCGTAGTTTTGACGAATTATATCAGTTTCACAAGAATTAAAGGAAGATATACGCGAAATAAACAGAATTTAGTGCATTAAAATGATTACAAACCTCACCTTTTCGTGCCTTGATTAGCCACGCTTGACGGGAGGGTAACTTGGGATGAGGGAGAGAGAAATTTCAATTTACTGTGTTGGTGTCACAGAATATAGACAACGTTGTCTATGGATTTATATATAAAAGTACTCTTTGATTTAAAAACTTCAACGCGCAACGTAAGCATTTTGTTTATTCTTTTGGACTTTTCATTAAATTGCATCTTGGGTATTTAAGTCTAGATTTTATTAATAAAACTTATAGCTATCAGTTCAAACTACACTCACAACATTTGTTAAACTAAACTTAAGTGCTTCGGTTTACGTTTACAAACCTAGTTTTACGTTGAAAGTGTAATCCATCTGCCATAACAAGAACATCAGTGCCGTCAGACACCGCCCGCGGCGGGCCCAGCTGCTACTGCTGTCTGGATAGTAGCTTATTATCAGGAATATCATATAGTTCCTCTTCCATAGTTCGCTCCATTGCCCGCTGTGTGGCTTTAAGCACAAGCTTTGGTCTAGCCCACAAGGGCTAGACCAAACGCTGCCAAAACAGCGACACTAACGGCCTCACCGCTAGTATCCACGTCTCAGCACCGTACCTATGTCAATGCAGATAGGACGTCACAAGTCGAAGACCTTCGTTTTGAGGCATTGTGGCAAGGGTGGCCAGGATGAGTTTCATTTGCGAGATTTATGTTGATAAATATGAGAAAACTAGACGTTGTTTTCCAACTACTGCCCATCCTAATGGTGATATCTTTCTGGAAGTTATTTCTACCTACCGAGTTGGATAATTTGCCCAAGATAGACATATTCCTGAACAACTTCGAGTGTCAATCCTTCGAAGTCAATCGGTCTGGGCGCGACTTGTTTAGTATCGAGATGCTTCATTTACGATATGCATGACTCTGCTAGTAGAACGATGTCATCGGCAAACCGAAGGTGTCAGAAGTACTCGCTGTTTATATTGATTTCCCGTCCAATCCAGTGTCTTGAAATCGTCCTCAAGCGCATTGGTGAATAGTTTAGGGGAAAACATAACCTCATCTACTGGACAGGACACTTGTAACTGGACTGTGTTATGTGAGCTTTTACACAACTTCGTTTCAAAACAATCAGAACTACCTCTCGATGGAGTCGAAGGCTATCTTGTAGTCCACATAAACAGTGACTGAAAATACTCCTCAGTCTTTTGCACAATCTGTCAAACAGTATGGATACGTTCTAGGATTCTGTAGCCTTTTCGAAACCCGACTTGTTCCAGAGGCCGGCATTCGTCGATTTATTTTGCGAGACGGTTTTGACGACTCCCGAAAACAACTTGTAGATATGTCTACCAAGACAAGAGTAAGATGGGTCCACCTGTAGTTCTTCAACAAGATGTTGTCTTGTATCTTATTTTGAAGAAAGTACCCCTGAATTCCCGCTCCGTGTCCTAGGTATTAAAACTTGTTAGATGACGGGACTAAACTACTACCTAAATTATTACAATTATTTGTGAGGACCTATTAACAGTAAGGTAATGTGTAAATATGAAACTTTTTCATTCTTGTAAGATAAAAAAAAATTGGCCCCCAAATGCCGCCCCTCATAAACAAATAGGTTAGTTGCTAACGTGACAGTACAGTGCCGAGGCCTCAGAGCACTGACCTAGCGGTCAGTGCCTCAGAGTCTAATATTACTTTACTCTTTGCCTCAGACTCCTCAGAGCAATAGCTGAGGCAGCAATAACCTGTACCTAACCTGTACCCGAATTATTTTGTTTCTTTCAAAATTATTTTGATAAAGTACCTATTACATACTTATTTTATTGTTATATTATTCTACAATATCTTTTATTTTTTTGTATATATTATTTATTTATTATTCTTTATTAGAAGAAAACAAACATTTATTGACTTGCTTATTGCATGAAGCATGAAGTATGAAGCAGGAATTTCTTTTTCCTTCTTACTCTCAATATTTAATCGTAAATAATTGGAGCGGTTTATTTATTACATACAATAAGCAAGTTAATAAATGTTTGTTTTCTTATAATAAAGAATAACAAATAAATAATATATACAAAAATAGAAAAGATATTGTGAAATTATAGCTAATAAATGTCTTCATCAAGCATTATTTAATTTTGTGTTTAAGATGTGTGCGTCAACAGCACATAGGATATATTGAATGAGGAAAATAATTCCAATTATTTTACTATTCAATTATAGTAAAATAATTGGAATTATATCAATTTGGCTATTTTCTATAAAATCATACGACAACCACTATTTGGTGTGGACGGAGTTACTGCCATTTTTGAGAAACAATAATAAGCCAATTACGGCTTCAGGTCACGTGCTTATATTTCCTTTCTTCTTGCTTTCTTTTATCTATGGATTCCACTCGGCGTTGACATTTATAACAGGGTTGCCAGATTTTTTTTGTCTAGTTTTGTATCCGGGACTAAAGAAAAATAAATTATTTTCTGATTTATGTTTACGAGTATTTACTGACGAACGTGTAAGTTATAACATATTTTCATTCGATTGATTATATTAAATAAAAATACAATCTTATAAAGTCATCTTTAAAAAGGCATATAAGCGGCATAAAAAGTTTTGCAGCATCTTTGAAATGGTTTTGCCCGCGGCTTCGCTCGCGTGATTGTTTATTTTTCCAATACATTTAGGTATCCCTAGCGAACAGTACTTTTTTCTGGAGGAGGTCCTGTCCTTTTCTGTACTCATGTCAACTTGAGTAGTTAAGGTGTGAAAGCTAACAAAAAACAAACTCACTTTCGCATTTATAACACTGTCTGTTGCACGCGACTTCGTTTGCGTGTAAATTTTGGTGAAATCTATCCCACGTGAACCGTACGTTTTGCCGGGATAAAAAGCCTATGTGCTATACGTGACTGTAATCTATCTTTGCGCCAATTTCATCTAGACCCATTCGGCCATTTTTGAGTGAAAGAGTAACAAACATCCATCCTCACAAACTTTCGCCATAATTACCGAAAACTTAGATATTATTGTAAAAAAGGGAAATCCGTTTTTCACATATTTTTATTGACGTATATTTATGTGTCCAGGAGTACTTAGTTTTAGAAAGGCAAAGTTAGGTTTGTCTTAAAAATCTTCGAGAATTGATTCCCGAGATTGACGAACTGTCTACTTACAAGTTTATAAGAAACCCTCGGTTGACCAGAAGTTTACGTTGTCCGCAAAGCTGCTTTGAATTTTTTTTGGAGTCGGTTCGGGTGGTCACTGGTCACTTTCAAGTTTTTGACTTTTGTATGATCCTGACTTTATCGATAGTTACGAATCGCTACTATTGTTTTTCTCGATCAGCTTGAAACATTGCAAGATTGGTCCTTGTAATGTCAACTTGGTTCAACGGCTAAGATAGATAGGTACCTAACGGGCGTCGACCTATATCATGTTCATTTTGTTATTATTATTTGTTGAATGCTGTCATACGAATCGTATGACAGCGTTCAACGAATCTCGCTATTGTAAGAAACAGACTCGAAACCACTGATACAAACTATGAAAATCACTAACTAACAGTAACTGCCAAGTTGTTCGTACCTCTGCTCGCACTCAAGTGAAGTTCTCATCTTATTTCTACCCTTTTATAATCCCACTATTCGTTAATATTTATCAATCGACCAATAGTATTGTGTTACCGACATAACCAGTCAAAATAAGGTCTGTTAACTTATTTTTATTATATGGTGAACTGTGTTATCATCTATTATAGTTTGTCCCTATTTTTAATAAAATAAATAAGAGTTTTTAATGTGGCGACTACACTATTTATCTAAGATCTATGATACGATCTTAGCTAAATAGCAAGCGGTCATTCTTTGGTCTGCCGATTCAACATATTGGGACATTTTTTATTGATTTCCTGAGAGGAAGAGGTGTATAGATGTGGATGTTTTATCCGGCTTTTAACTCTTTGCACCAGCTTGCAGCAGTAAAACATGTCATGTGTTTGCACCAAATCAATATTACATAGATAGATTTTTTTACACTTCCTAGCTACTTGGTTTTTCTCATTTTTCTGTTATCACTCCGACTGCTCGTATTTAATTGAAGGTATCTCTGAGAAATAAAATATTTATAATTAGCGGGTCCCGGTACCGTGGAAATATCGGGATAAAAAGTAGTGTGTTAATCCAGGTCTCCAGCTATCTGCATACAAAGTTTCATCGCAATCGGTTCAGTTTTTGCGTGAAAGAGTAAGTATAACAAACATACATCCTCACAAACTTTCACGTTTATAATATTAAGTAGGAAAATTTACTGTAGTGTAGTTTGAAAGACTAAGGAGTGAAGATTTTATTTATTATAACACATACCCGGTTATTGATCACTCCTCATCTATACTAATATTAAAAAGCTGAAGAGTTTTTCTTTGTCTTTCTCAGAAACTACAGGTTCGAATTAAAAAAATATTTTGGAGTTGGATAATCCATTTATCAACGAAGGCTATCGGCTATATAACATCACGCTACGATCAATAGGAGCGGAGCAGTGATCATAAACGTAGGTGAAACTGCGGGTCGGCTAGTATGAATATAATTTTACGGAAGTTTTTTTATTACCTCAATGGTTTTACAGTTTTTGACGAGTGCTGTTAAATTTCTGCATACATTATTTTAGTTAACCCTACTTTGAGGCGTTAGTGGGGTTACGGGCATTTTCAGCAATAACATGTATGGTGAAACTCATATCATCGTTGAGGTATAGAATCATCATCATCGACGTAGGAATCATGAAAACACATTTTGTAGGATTGTTATTTTATTTATTGTTTGAGGCTAACACAGAGAGCTACACTGATTATTTGATTAACATACTATTACATCATTTACTTGGTTTTAACAAAAAAAGGCAGGAAATCTGCTAAAAAACCGTATTGAAAGTCGTGGAGGAGTTAATTGCATATTCAACATATTGGTGTTTTTATTATAAGTATGTACAATTTGTATTATAATAGTCCAAAATGTAGCAGTAATTGTCTCACCGAGTTACGGTCAATTAATGTCTATAACATATACCAGAAAGACGATCGTATCTATTTATATGAAACATGGGTAAAAACCGTTAATGTATCCCTGCTTATTTTATTATCTTTGGTAATTGGTTTTATATAGTTACCTATATAGTTAATAAGTAACTAACTTCTATCATGTTTATCTGGTAAATATTTGCTACTTTGCTGATTTAACTATAGAACAAGTTCTAACAATACACTGACATGAGCGGATATAGATCGGTCTTCACTTTTTAAAGTACGTGTATTTATGTCATACTACAATATATCTACATAATGTTACAGTTCTATTCATGGTGTAGAAACAGCTTTTTTTAAGAGATAAAATTCTAAATATCAATAAAACAAAAACTTTGAGATTTACTTTGCAAACATGTAGGTATTAAGAACATGTTACACGGAGCATTAGAGAATACATGGCGTCCAAGACATGTTGAGTAAAATACAGATTAATTAGAAAATACGTTTTTACTCACGTGTATATTTCGGGGTGCCCGACTAGATGCCAGATTGCTCGTCTGGCACCTGCAACTGACGCGGTAAGATGCCTCACCCCTTGATAAAGGGCCCCCGTCGGGTCCGAAGCCAGTCGGCTATCCCCGAAATATACACAGAGTGAGTAAAAACCGTATATCTTAATTAATATGAATACCAGTCACAAAAGATTAAAAAAACTTAAAAAATATGCTTTATATGCCTAGGAGAATAGGCTCTTAGTTTATTTAAGTTCTTCTTTGTGTAATATGGTATGAAGTTATATTACTGTTATTGAACCTTCCGGTAGTTCCTCCCACTCTGTGCTAAGCAATAACCTCTTGACGCAGATTTCTCCTTTCCTTGAGAAGGTCCTTTATTAATCGTATATTTTTATACATAAATTATTATTTATTTATCTATCTTAGTCCCATTTAAAGCGTTTTTTTGTACATAAAAGCGTGAAGTTATTAGTGTATTAATCAAAGATTTGAATCGTTAGACATGCACGTTACACACGTGGGTGAGCTCACTTAAACCGCATTAGTCGCTCGTAGACAACAGTACGTGGTGGACACTGAGTCAGCTTTTGCTAAATGTTCAAAAACGGGAATTTGGTTGTGTCTTCAGGAAGTGTTTTATGTTTTACTCAAAATTCTTGAATAATAAATAACTTCTGACGTACGGCGGCGTGTAATGTGGATGTGGGTTCGGGTACCCGAGTAAACCTGTGGAGGAACAGGTGTCATGTCCCTCCATTGACATTGACGATAGATGTTGGGGAGCTGTATATTATATACTAATTGGCGTGAGAACTTTCATAGCGCGATACAGCATTAATAGTTAATATTTAGTTCGGCTAGCTTCGCTAGATGTCATCAAAGTATGTTTCTGCTGTATGTGGAAGTCACCACAAACCCTAACACAATTATTTAGCTTAGCTGGAGTGGTTAGCAAGAACATTGGTATTGTGTAACCCATGTTATTAGTATTCTTTAAAAAAAACTAACGATTTTAATCTCTGCTAAACAAGCGATCTGCCTTCTACAGTTATTGATAAGATTCCAATACACACAAAAAATAGTAACGCGTTTAGTCAATTAACGTGTTCGGGCTGTGATACCTGATCTAGTAAATGTTGCGATGTCCGCATAATTGTAACACACTAGCGATTGCTTCAATGCTGTCTCTAATGTTTTTATTCATTCGTGGTGATTTCCATTCATATTATCGTACGCCTACTATCACAGAATACTACTTCTAAGACAACAATCATTTTTATGATTTATGTGACAATCTTAGGTATCTTATTCTATGGTATATATTAAAATACTTACATCATATTAAATTATACATAATATATAATCCTATGGCTTAATATACTTATTGAAATATCTGTAGTTCTTGTAATTTGTAAGTACCTCCTTTTTGGATTGGAGTTTATTTATATTTTACAGGAAAAATTTTAGTTATAGGTAAGGAGTTAGTTAACTGAAATGTTAAAACAATTGGTAACTGATTTCTAGGTTAACGTGTCTCACGTTAACTTTGAAAATTCAGAGGTGTGGGACCGGACCGAACACAAGCCGCCTACACGGTTAGACCAAAAATCAAAATTATTTATTTCCATTTATATATATTTAAGTAAACCCATTGTAGGTATTTTTGAATTGGCAGGAGTAGGAGTCAGTCAGTATAAGTCGGTCGTGAAGCTAGTTGCCTGTTCCAATACGTAAATCCTATGGAAAAGAACTGGAGAGAAACTCCAAGAACACTTTTCTTCAACATGTTTTTTTACATTGCTGTACCGCTCGGCTTTCACTTTTGGTAAATAATCTAAATACCTTTAAATACACACACGCCAATCTGAGAGCTTAGCAACACCTCTCTGTGTATCATACACATATAAAATCATTTAATGACAATAATTAAGAACTATAGTTTTTATTAATTTCCCGCAGAACTTCATTTCCATGTTTTGAAAGTACATATTCAACGAAATAATTTTTCGAAAGAAATGTTGGGTCCCTAGATGTATATATATTATAATTACACTATCGGGCATTAAGGTCACGGCTGTGTATGTACATAGATACCTTTGCAGTTACAGAAACGCGTAGTTATATTTTAGGGTCGTATATAGACCGGCAGCTAGCGATAGAAGTTCAACACCGATTTTCTCACTCACACCTCTTAGAGTATTGAAAGTATTATCAGAGGTAAGTAGAACCTTTGTAAAATTGAGCGGTGCCCGCGGGGTCAAGTATTATTATAGTATTATCTTACTTTGAAACTGAAAAAATCTACACCTTTTTGTAACATATTATGTAATTCTTTAAATATTTCCACAGTAATGCAGATATTAAAATAAAATATTAACGTTATCAAACATAACAAAAAATAGGCAGTAATGGGGACCGCCGACAAACGTGAAAACTTATTGGAAAAATAAGTGTTTTGTTAACAACGCTGTCGGCGACACGAACCCTTAATTTTTGCCTCCACTAAAAATCGCTCAGCGCGGTTAAAGAAGTTTTTACTTAAGAAAAAAAAGGCATTAACAATTTTAAGATGGACAAATATAACTCTGTGTATAAATATTACTTAAAGTGGTTTGTTGCAAGAACTATAATGATACACTAAATACACTGGATACACTTACACTTCAAACACGTGTCTCAATAATTAAATAGTATTTAGAATGTCTATTTCACACTTTTCAGATGAAAAACTCAGCTTAAGAAACAAATCTATTGGATACAACAGGACTGTACTTGTTTCAGAAGCGAGTTTTCTGGAGGATATCAGTTTCGCATTGTGTGCATGTATTGAAACAGGTACTTTGTCAATTCAACATCTTTAAGATTTGTCCAGGCAGTAGTCTTCATAACTTCCGGATTCTTAATTATAAATTCGAAAACCTTATTCTGTAATTCCTTTAGATTATACTTTTTAGCTATAACAGCTATTTCAACAGCATTGCTGACCGTTATCTGATCTCCAATAGTGTGTTGTGTCAACATGAATAACGGTTTCAGCTGAAATTTATCAGCTATCTCTAACAGCTTTAAACAGTCTTGCTTCCTCACATTCACAATAGTGCCAGTGTATATAAACTCCAGAAGTAATTCCAGATCGTTATCACTTATGTCGATAAACAGAGACGTTAGTTTAGAGCTCTTAATCATATTCCTCAGGACAGGACTGTGAGCAGCTAAAAGGATCTTATGTGTTGGAAACTGCTTATGAGTAGCAGATTCAAGAATGAAGTCGGTCTTTTCTTGTTTTGTTAAGAGTCCGCTTAAATCATGTTGTAGTTTCATTGAATTGACAATACTCTCGTTCAAAACATACTTAGGATCGATGACAACTTTGACAGGTATTATAAGTATGCTTGCAGGATTAAAATCTGCTAGTTCTTTGTTGAAGCAGTATGTTTTTATGTAATAATTTTGATTTGGCTTTGTAGATCTAAATGTGATGCCTGCTGTCAGAGTATTTGGAAGTATCATATGTGGCGCATCTTCATCCCGAACTTGCTTTTGAGTGAGTTGGTTTGAATCAGACACTTGAATAGAAAAGTTTCCAGCTTTTCTATGGTAGACAAATAGATTCAGTAAGTGATTATTTCCGTGGCAAAAAGATGTCGTAAAGTGGAACCACAACTCTGGTTCACTTCCTGAGTAAGTGCCTCCGATGTCATAGTCGTAGCTGTCATTTAGTTTATGGCAGGCATCATAAATGCAGAGCTTGGATGCTTCTACAGTTTGACAATTATGTACAGCTGATACATATCCATGTGGATTCTGTTAAACAAAATGATTAAATAAGATTATGTACATTGCAACAAAAGGTATGATACAGTAGACTTTTATTTGAACTGGAGCCCCCAGACTACAAACCAACAAAAAACCAGACATCCCCTATACACTTTGCAGTACAGGGTCACCGAGCTCTACGACATAAACAATATTTACACGTGCAGGTAACCGCTTACCATCAGGCGGGCAGCGTCATAGATAAGATAATAGTTACTTCGTAACAGATACATCACTCCCATCCAAAAGCGAAAATACCTACGTTATAAAAGCATACAAAATTTAAATAATAATATCTGGTGTTAGCTACAACCCGAAATATACCTTGTTTACGCTTTTCGAAAGTTAAGAACGATTTGCCCACCGCGCGACCATCGTCTGTGTGTGTAACCGCATTGTCGGCCACTCTAGGGTTGTACAAAAATGATTAAAAAAGGAAAGGATAAGAGGGGGGCCCCTGCCACCAAAGGTCCTGCACACAGGAGGCACTAATTACAAAATGAATTAGCCACGGGCCCCAGATGGTATAGTTACACCACTGTGCGAGGGCCCTAGACCCCTTTAATCCAATGTTTTAGCAAAATCCGTTCTTAATTGACGTGTCCTGCTGATAAGTTACCTCCCTGCCAAATTTCATCATCATATTTAGATTTCGTCATTAGTCAGTAGATGACTGAGTGAGTATCCAACTCAAACATTCACTTTACTTTTAGCTTTTATATGTATATATATATATCGCCGTATGATTGTGTATATCGTTCTTTTATTAACATTCTCGCGATATTGTTAACTAACGAAAAATTGTGATCTGCAACCATACATTTGCAATCACCGATTGCCAGGATATTTCAGATCGGCTTGACCCCTTGGCGTTGCGTAGAGATGTAGCTTCACTCTGCATTCTCTATCGCATGTATCATGGGGAGTGCCCCGAGGAATTGTTAGGACTTATACCGGCCGCAACGTTTCGCCATCGTTCAACGCGACAAAACTTTCATCCCCATCACCTGGATAATTGGCAATCTACCACTGTGCGGTTCTCCAGAAATTTTTTGCCTCGCACAACCAATCTTTGGCAAAAATTGTCGCCTGCGGTATTTCCTGACCGATACGACCTTCAAACCTTCAAGAAAAGAGCGTACTCCTATCTCAAAGGCCGGCAACGCACTTGTGACTCTTAAATTGCAGGTGTCCATGGGCGACGGTAATCACTTACCATCAGGTGACCCGTCTGCTCGTTTGCCCCCTATAATATAACAAAATGTTATGTATTATTTCTTGATAGTTTCTTATGACATGGTAGTCATATATACTGTGTGAGAGAAGCAGCAGTCAGGTCGCCTTGCCTACATCAAATGAATACGCGGGCAGTCACACGGTTTAATAGACTACATTTATTAGGAGGGCTGCACTAAAAGTATCGGGAATGGAATATTTCCACTGTTTCTGTCATATTAAAATCTTTTTAATTGAAAACTCCTTGGTTTTAAAAATCGAATACCCTTAGATTTTATATAGGTCCAGATACCGTGACCAGTACAAAAGTCACTTTACTCTGTCTAGTCTTAGTGTACTTAGTCACGTTACTTTGAAGCCACTTTTTGGAACTGTGTCAGTGAATCCCGCCCAACGCGAGTGTCAACATACAATATCTGCGCTTGTGTGCGTGACGATTTTACTACAAGTGCATAGAGGTTACCCCAAAATTTAGGGACTTTTTTATGAAACATAATATTTTTTTTTTTATGTAAGTAATATTAAATAAAGACATTTTAACTGTATTTAAATGTGTTACAAGTATTCGTTTATTTAATTTTTTTTATTTAATCGTTTAGTGCAAAAGACAAATGTAAAATAAAAATTAAGCTACTTAGTAGGAACTATTTTAATACTCAATGTATCAGGAAACCGGGACATTGTATCCCAATATTATTGCATTTTAATTCAGCCACTCGAACCATGTAAATTTAAAGACATATTTACAACAATACTTTGAAATATATATATATAATATTTTTTTCGTTTGAAATTTGGTCACGTTCCAACGAATTGATAAGTTGTAAAAATCAATACATATTATTGTAGGAAATTAACCGATCTACGAAAAAGGTCAGATATGATTTTTCGCTAAGTCAGCTCGTTTAAAAGTTATTCAAGGTTAAACTTCAGTAAACCCAGTTGGAGAGATTGACATAACTTTAAGTATTATTTACATCTGAGTAATGCCATGAAGGTGGCGCTCAGATCGATAACTCGATCGATTTTAGCGGTGAAATATGATAATTTATCATACTTCCAAGTACGTAATTGCAAATTTTGAATGAGCTAACTTAGCGAAAAATCATATCTAACCTTTTTTGTAGATCGTTTAATTTCCTACAAGAATATGTATTGATTTTAACAACTTGTCAATAAAATTTTAATAAAAAAAAAACACGTTATTTAAATGGAAAATCAAAAATCACGAAGCGGCACCTCTTAATAGTAATATTGAGAGGTGCTGTTTTCACAGGCTTATTTTTACGTCATCTTGAACAATATTTTCATGGTAACTAATGAAAAAAAAAAGTTTTTTTGGCCCACCCTAATATATATATATATATATATATATATATATATATATATATATATATATATATATATATACTTTATGAACTATCAAGAAACTACCAAAATTTTACAAGTCCTAAGTGCTCTATAGCTGTGTTCGTTAGGAGTAGTAATAATAAATTATAATACGAGTACAATCCTATAGCCAAAGTATCGTTTGACGGACACATTGAACTCCAGGTGCTAGAGCTTAGAAATTAAGAATGTTTTAAAAATTTACATGGTTCGAGTGGCTGAATTAAAAAATTCAGCCACTCGAACCATGTAAATTTAAAGACATATTTACAACAATACTTTGAAATATATATATATAATATTTTTTTCGTTTGAAATTTGGTCACGTTCCAACGAATTGATAAGTTGTAAAAATCAATACATATTATTGTAGGAAATTAACCGATCTACGAAAAAGGTCAGATATGATTTTTCGCTAAGTCAGCTCGTTTAAAAGTTATTCAAGGTTAAACTTCAGTAAACCCAGTTGGAGAGATTGACATAACTTTAAGTATTATTTACATCTGAGTAATGCCATGAAGGTGGCGCTCAGATCGATAACTCGATCGATTTTAGCGGTGAAATATGATAATTTATCATACTTCCAAGTACGTAATTGCAAATTTTGAATGAGCTAACTTAGCGAAAAATCATATCTAACCTTTTTTGTAGATCGTTTAATTTCCTACAAGAATATGTATTGATTTTAACAACTTGTCAATAAAATTTTAATAAAAAAAAAACACGTTATTTAAATGGAAAATCAAAAATCACGAAGCGGCACCTCTTAATAGTAATATTGAGAGGTGCTGTTTTCACAGGCTTATTTTTACGTCATCTTGAACAATATTTTCATGGTAACTAATGAAAAAAAAAAGTTTTTTTGGCCCACCCTAATATATATATATATATATATATATATATATATATATATATATATATATATATACTTTATGAACTATCAAGAAACTACCAAAATTTTACAAGTCCTAAGTGCTCTATAGCTGTGTTCGTTAGGAGTAGTAATAATAAATTATAATACGAGTACAATCCTATAGCCAAAGTATCGTTTGACGGACACATTGAACTCCAGGTGCTAGAGCTTAGAAATTAAGAATGTTTTAAGGATTCCAGTTTTGCGAACATTAACAGTAAGCATATTTTTCGTCTTTCTATAAATAACAAGTTTGGCAAAGAAAATTATACATACTGCTAGAATGCGTTATGGGTAAATGAAATTCACATCCCTGGCAACATCTCTAATACAAGTGAAATGTGATGTTCGGACACATACGATTTTTTTTTGTAAAATTTTTACAGGATGTAGCTGCACAACCAGGCATTTTTGCGCACAGTCACGCGGTAATGGCGAGTAAAGAATAAACAACTAAAGTATTTTTTAAATTATCAACAAAATCTAAAGTAATAAACACAAAACATTATCTGTAAACGAAAGACTACATAAGCTACTAACAAAATACACTTTACAAAAAAAAAGTTCTGGGTGTAAAATTGCAAAATATTTGACGGTACCAAGATGTGCGGTGGGGAGGTGGGGGGGGGGGGGGGTTCACAAATGTGACCACCTGTGACAAGGACGAGGGGGTGGGTCCAAAAATCATGAAATTCGTTAGACGTAATTTATGGATGGCACAAACTACATTCCTAAATCCAGAGTTAAATTTAAAAGTAGTTAGTTTTATCTTATAACCTGTTCTGTTGTAATATTATGTTATAAATTGATACCATATTATTATTAAATTCTTGAGGTAGTGGTGGAGGTGGTGCTGATGACATTTGGGGTGGTTCACGTATTCCTTCTCCAGCATGAGCACCTCTGTTTATTATGATTAAATCCAGGGGATTAGGTAACATTGCCATGGTTCTGGAAAGACATAATAATTCTTAATACAACATTGCAGATATACTGGGTAGGCTTCATCAATGTTTAGATGTCTGTTTCTTACAAAACTTGCCAGGAAAATAATGGTGAACCTACCCATAATATATAACATACTCTCCAAGACCGAAGAACTAGAAATCAGTCTACCTGCACTTTAAATTTAAGGCCAAGCCTAGTTAAGTTTTAATTAGGTTCTGGATACTTGTATATTTTGATTTGTTAATATTTTATTCTGTTAAAATTTCTGGTTTACCATTGGACAGATTTAAAATTATTTACTTTATAATTTAATGTTTATGTTTCTAGTCAACTAGGTATATTTAATTTCATGACAATGTATCATTTTATGTTGTCTTATTGTGTAAATTTTTATGTTTCCTCTAATTGAGAGAGTCCACATAATTTTGTATGGCTTATTATAATGTGACATTGCTGTGTTTGTCATTTGTTGGAGATCCAAAATAAATAAATAAATATAAGTATGTATCTATGGGAATTAACACTTACAACCCTCTTTACACATTACATACCCTCTGAATAGCCTGATGTTTTGACCAGGTTGCACTGCCCGTGGTCACAGGCTGACTACCTGTGGGCAGCCTGAGACCACAGCCACGATATGGAACACGAAGGTTTAAAAGTCGAAATGAATAAACAGCAAGGTCATTGGCAAAATGTAGAATTCTTCAACTTAAGCAACCTGACAGTTATTAACAAGATGGTCAGGACTACAGTAATAACAGCACAGTTAAGATCTAGAAATGTATGATAAATCTGTTCTATACAAAAGGGGTAGTTCTATGCGAAAGTTAGATATACCAAAAGCTGGGGAATTTCTGGCTGTTGGCATCACAGTCATAAAATTAAGATAATAATGTTTGTCAAAGATCATATTAGTGAATAATTGGTTTATGCAATGAATGCATTGATTATCTTATAATAATATACATGTAACAACCAAACGTAACTATGGGCATTTCAAACGTATGTAATACAGAGTGGCTGTGAGTTTGTGTGCCCAATTTTCTCTCAAAAGCTTCAACTACTTAGAAACAGACTGTAATAGATTGACATTTGTAGCTCTTCGCAACATGGTATTATTTAATTTATATATTATTTGTTTTTCTTTTCACAAAGCATCCTATAATTGCTGTGACATTGTGATGATCTATATTTTTTTAATTTTAGTTTAAAAAAAGACGTTTTCAAACAATTTTTAAAGAATTTTATGAAATAAAGATACTTGACTTGACAATTACATGATCACATTAATTCCCATATATGTACATAGTTATATTATGAAATGTGAAGGTTTAAATCTTTATCAATTGTCAGTAAAGCAGTTGTGGTAAATACAAGACCATATGTGTTGTCAGGTGTCTATTACTATAATATCACTTTCTGACAAATCTATAGGCATGTTGAGCACTATTTTATGACTGTGTAGGATTGGATTCAGGAACAAGCTACAGGCATCATGATAATGCTGTTACCTGCCTAGAATGTTGCAGTTATAAACGGGGAACCATCTCTTTGATCATACTTTGGTCTACCAACCAGTTTTAAATAGCGAAAGCCGTCTATATTTTTAAGGTAATTTTTGAATGGAGGTGTTGAAACTTCTGATGTTTTAGTTTTTCACCTATTTTCATTTCATCAGGATTTATAATCTTATCTTTCTTTATTTTCATTAAGAAGTGTTACTTTTAAGATTAAGGAATGTTTTTTTTTTAATGATTTTTCCGGAGTAATTGGAGGATCAATGGGTTTCGTACATTGCAAATGCAGGATATGCTTGTGAAATTAGTCTACGCTTACCTTACGTCCTAAATCAATATTATAATATTTTGATTACGATAATGACGAATACTGAATCACTAAGATACCTAGACCAATAAGAGTGACTAATAATAATTAGTATCGGCAACACAGATAACTATATACTATAGTCAGAGAATCAGCAAAATAAGCTACGGTCAGCTTCATGGTGGGTTTACACGCTGGCGTTCAAACCGACATTCAACGAGCACATTCAACGACGCAAGCGTGTGAACAGGCTGTTTGTGCATGCTTGCGTGAATGCGATCGCGCTTGCCGCCGATCGGGACGACTAACGGCTGCGTTCACACGCTCGCGTTCAAACCGCCATTCAACGACGCAAGCATGTGAACAGGCTGTTTGTGCATGCTTGCGTGAATGTGCACGCGCTTGGCGCCGATCGGGACGACTGTCGGTTTTTTGACACACTTCATGGTACGTTTATGGCGCGTTTACACGCTGGCGTTCAAACCGACATTCAACGAGCACATTCAACGACGCAAGCGTGTGAACAGGCTGTTTGTGCATGCCTGCGTGAATGTGATCGCGCTTGGCGCCGATCGGGACGACTAACGCCTGCGTTCACACGCTCGCGTTCAAACCGACATTCAACGACGCAAGCATGTGAACAGGCTGTTTGTGCATGCTTGCGTGAATGTGCACGCGCTTGGCGCCGATCGGGACGACTGTCGGTTTTTTGACACACTTCATGGTATGGTACGTTTACACGCACGCCGTGCAGCCTGGCAAGCAGCATGGCACGCAGCTCGGCGGGCAGCCTGCCACGCAAGCTTTTCACACCAGGGCTGCCAGGAAAGACAACTTATTTTATACCGCTAAGACTCGGAAATTATACAAAATCATGTACTATTATACAAAATCAGTGTTGTACAACTATAGAACGTCACTCTTTGGGGATTTTAGTAAAAGGTGTTTTAACTTTAACGTATAAGGATTTAACAGTTTATCACAGACATGATTTGTTTTAAGTATCTCTATGTGTATGTACGTACTTTTTACGCTATAACATCAGCAATGACATTGTATCCAATTATGCAATGCAATCTACTATACAAACAGGATACAAAAGATAACCGATATTATACCAATTTTGTATCCAATTTACACTCTGGCAGCCCTGTTTCACACACTTGCAGGCATGGTCCGTAGGGTATTAGTGTTCTGTGGACATGGTAGTCAGTGCAAACATGGGAGACGATGTAGACGTAGATCTCGTGGGAGCTACTGCTTTGGCCTTGATCTATTTTTATTGAAAAAAAAAAACAGCCCGACATAATTATGCATGCGAAATTTTACTTAAAACTATTAGGTTTTACAATTAAAAAATCATTTATGGTGTAAAAACACTTTTCAAGTAGCCAAAACTTAAAATTTGATTTTTTTATTTGACATGCGTTATAACTATTTTTACATCGAAGAGTGCTTTTACATAATTCGTTTCTTACTTTAGTGGGATCTCTTTGAATGAATTTACTATCCTCGCTAACTTTTGAATATAATTTTTTATTATTTCTAATAAACATGAACATAATTAACCATGATAAGCATTGGGGGCGGCTTCTTCATTAAATGTGTTTCGTAACTGTTTTAAGGCATACATAAATCTATTTTATTTACTGCACATCATTGATATGCGATTAGTTACAATTCTCTAATCGTCAATCAATCAATACTAACTTTAATCCTAAGAATTGGCACTATTTTGTTTCATATTTTTTTGGGCCCTGATAAACAATATTTATTTTTACTAAAAGAATAGTTCAGAAACATCTTTCTGAAGTCTTCTTTTGCTTTCGATTCATGCATGATAAAGGTTCAGACCACTCCGATATATTTGGTGTCGTCAAAAATTAATTTCGATCGTTACGTCGTCTGTATGCCACGAAGATGAAAACTATACTAACGCGGCCGAGAGCGTGTGTGTGTGTGTGTAAACAGGCACACAAGCACATTCACCCTTTGAAGTGTGTCAAAAAACCGACAGTCGTCCCGATCGGCGCCAAGCGCGTGCACATTCACGCAAGCATGCACAAACAGCCTGTTCACATGCTTGCGTCGTTGAATGTCGGTTTGAACGCGAGCGTGTGAACGCAGGCGTTAGTCGTCCCGATCGGCGCCAAGCGCGATCACATTCACGCAGGCATGCACAAACAGCCTGTTCACACGCTTGCGTCGTTGAATGTGCTCGTTGAATGTCGGTTTGAACGCCAGCGTGTAAACGCGCCAGGACGACTGTCGGTTTTTTGACACACTTCAAAGGGTGAATGTGCTTGTGTGCCTGTTTACACACACACACACACGCTCTCGGCCGCGTTAGTATAGTTTTCATCTTCGTGGCATACAGACGACGTAACGATCGAAATTAATTTTTGACGACACCAAATATATCGGAGTGGTCTGAACCTTTATCATGCATGAATCGAAAGCAAAAGAAGACTTCAGAAAGATGTTTCTGAACTATTCTTTTAGTAAAAATAAATATTGTTTATCAGGGCCCAAAAAAATATGAAACAAAATAGTGCCAATTCTTAGGATTAACGTTAGTATTGATTGATTTACGATTAGAGAATTGTAACTAATCGCATATCAATGATGTGCAGTAAATAAAATAGATTTATGTATGCCTTAAAACAGTTACGAAACACATTTAATGAAGAAGCCGCCCCCAATGCTTATCATGGTTAATTATGTTCATGTTTATTAGAAATAATAAAAAAATATATTCAAAAGTTAGCGAGGATAGTAAATTCATTCAAAGAGATCCCACTAAAGTAAGAAACGAATTATGTAAAAGCACTCTTCGATGTAAAAATAGTTATAACGCATGTCAAATAAAAAAATCAAATTTAAAGTTTTGGCTACTTGAAAAGTGTTTTTACACCATAAATGATTTTTTAATTGTAAAACCTAATAGTTTTAAGTAAAATTTCGCATGCATAATTATGTCGGGCTGTTTTTTTTTTCAATAAAAATAGATCAAGGCCAAAGCAGTAGCTCCCACGAGATCTACGTCTACATCGTCTCCTATGTTTGCACTGACTACCATGTCCACAGAACACTAATACCCTACGGACCATGCCTGCAAGTGTGTGAAACAGGGCTGCCAGAGTGTAAATTGGATACAAAATTGGTATAATATCGGTTATCTTTTGTATCCTGTTTGTATAGTAGATTGCATTGCATAATTGAATACAATGTCATTGCTGATGTTATAGCGTAAAAAGTACGTACATACACATAGAGATACTTAAAACAAATCATGTCTGTGATAAACTGTTAAATCCTTATACGTTAAAGTTAAAACACCTTTTACTAAAATCCCCAAAGAGTGACGTTCTAAAGTTGTACAACACTGATTTTGTATAATAGTACATGATTTTGTATAATTTCCGAGTCTTAGCGGTATAAAATAAGTTGTCTTTCCTGGCAGCCCTGGTGTGAAAAGCTTGCGTGGCAGGCTGCCCGCCGAGCTGCGTGCCATGCTGCTTGCCAGGCTGCACGGCGTGCGTGTAAACGTACCATACCATGAAGTGTGTCAAAAAACCGACAGTCGTCCCGATCGGCGCCAAGCGCGTGCACATTCACGCAAGCATGCACAAACAGCCTGTTCACATGCTTGCGTCGTTGAATGTCGGTTTGAACGCGAGCGTGTGAACGCAGGCGTTAGTCGTCCCGATCGGCGCCAAGCGCGATCACATTCACGCAGGCATGCACAAACAGCCTGTTCACACGCTTGCGTCGTTGAATGTGCTCGTTGAATGTCGGTTTGAACGCCAGCGTGTAAACGCGCCATCAAAGGGTGAATGTGCTTGTGTGCCTGTTTACACACACACACACACGCTCTCGGCCGCGTTAGTATAGTTTTCATCTTCGTGGCATACAGACGACGTAACGATCGAAATTAATTTTTGACGACACCAAATATATCGGAATGGTAGGAACCTTTATCATGCATGAATCGAAAGCAAAAGAAGACTTCACAAAGATGTTTCTGAACTATTCTTTTAGTAAAAATAAATATTGTTTATCAGGGCCCAAAAAATATGAAACAAAATAGTGCCAATTCTTAGGATTAAAGTTAGTATTGATTGATTGACGATTAGAGAATTGTAACTTATCGCATATCAATGATGTGCAGTAAATAAAATAGATTTATGTATGCCTTAAAACAGTTACGAAACACATTTAATGAAGAAGCCGCCCCCAATGCTTATCATGGTTAATTATGTTCATGTTTATTAGAAATAATAAAAAATTATATTCAAAAGTTAGCGAGGATAGTAAATTCATTCAAAGAGATCCCACTAAAATAAGAAACGAATTATGTAAAAGCACTCTTCGATGTAAAAATAGTTATAACGCATGTCAAATAAAAAAAATCAAATTGAAAGTTTTGGCTACTTGAAAAGTGTTTTTACACCATAAATGATTTTTTAATTGTAAAACCTAAAAGTTTTAAGTAAAATTTCGCATGCATAATTATGTCGGGCTGTTTTTTTTTTTTTCATTAAAAATAGATCAAGCCCAAAGCAGTAGCTCCCACGAGATCTACGTCTACATCGTCTCCCCAAAAAATTGTTTGAATGTAGTTATATTTAAAAATTTAATATTCAAGTCAATTGTCAATTGACAATTACTCGCATAATAAAAGTAAGTTTACTTTTTATTAAAAGAAAATATTGTTTTTTAAGTAACCGAATGCATAATAACTTTATAACCGAATTATTTAAATGGGGCAATGTACGGTAAAAGTGATGAACATATTTCGACAAATAATTGTTTATTATCTAACTGGAAAAAAATTGTAGTTGATCACATGATCAAACTCAAATTTCCTCGAAAACGCCAGTGCTCACAGTACAAAAATGGCGACGATTTATGACGTCATATACTTCCCTAGGATACTGCAGTATAATGTCAGTCCATAACGGAACGAAATTATCCCCAGTAAGAGCACTGAACAGTGCTCGCAGTGTATATCGGGACATACCCCAAATAAATAATTTATTTCATTGTTTGTGTACTTTGTACAACCCTAGAGTGTCCGGCAGTTCGGCTACATGCACAGACGAAGGTCGCGCGGTGGGCAAGGCGTTCTCAACTTTCGATTAGCGTAAATAATATATATTTCTGGTCGCAGCTAACGCCAGGTATTATCATTTAAATTTTGTAGGCTATTATAACGTAGGTATTTTGAGTTTTGTATGGGAGTGATGTATCTGTTACGAAGTAACTATTATCTTATCTGTGGCGAGGCTACCGTCCAATCGCACTTCGTGCGCGCCTCGTCCGCGCATGAAGTGCGGCCATAAGATGGACAGTATCAACGTCTATACTTTATAGCTGTCACTTTTTTTGATAAACATGTTTTCATAGATAAATATTATTATTTTCTGCCATAAATAAAGGAAGCAGAAGAGATACTTAGGAAATATGGTCACGTAACCTGAAGCCAAATGTTTATCAAATATAAATATATATTTAAAAATACATGTATATCAGCAGGCTGATTACCATAGGCTCATAGGCTGGTTTGGGATCAGACAGCCGGCTATGGTGTGTCAATTTCCGGCGTGTGGTGGGGTGCACACCCATTTACCATGAAATTAATGTACAATGCATTGATTAGAAGTATCTTTGATTATGGTATTTTTTTTTATTAGAACTGGGTAACTGGGGTAAAAAAGCTGCATTCAAAGGTTTAGGTTTGATTCAATCGAAATGCGCTACAGATAGAATGTGTGGATCCTTCATTACATGTTCGTCGGCAATACCTGTCTGACAGATTTATATTCCGTTGTTCCCAACTATTAAACCATCCCACACATCAAAAACTCTAAAAACTTCTAAAGTTTTTTAACACAATCCTACTCCATATTTAGTCTGTTATAAGTTATGAAAAAATGATTTTACTTCAAACTCCTATTCATAGTTCCTCTTGTTTTCCGTTATTCTGTGGCAGCTTCGAATCACTTTTATTATCACCAAATATACATTATGTACTCATTAGATACAAGAAAGGATGATCCTCAGGCGAATATAAAATTCAACTGTATTAGAGATAATTTATGGAGGAGGACCCTTCAAAACATTTAAAATCAAATTTCCCCCTGAAATTTCAGTTTTTACTGGATAAAGCTATTTTTAAAGTTCTCGAGTACGTTATGTCAAACAAGTAAAAAAATACTGTTATTTTTTCTGATATCATTAGTGCATTACAAGCTCTAAGCCATAAACTTAGTATTACGTTAGTATATTAAGTTTATGCTCGAAGCAGATTTTCATTTAAATGTGATATTTATATTATTATCGTTGAAATTAGGAATTTACTTCTAGAGTGCTGTAATTTAAAAAATGTCTATATAGCATGGATACCAAGCCATTGTGGAATTGTAGGCAATATAATGGTAGACCGCTAAGCTAATGAGGCTGTACAGGATAGAGTTGAAGATCCGTATATAAATTACTACCACGACACGGCATTCTTTGCCATCGCTTTATCTAAAAGAGCGTTGAATCCAGCCGTTAAAAAGGTAAAGATTATGCTACGATCCAGTCAAAGATTCCTACAAAGTCCTACAAGGACTTGGTTCGGCAAAAATATTTATATTAAACGTGTTACGAGTTCCCTCATAAGAATATGTCACAATATATCTTCTAGCTTTAGACAGTCTACAAATGATACTAGGGTTAAGCAGATTACTTTAAAGTTCTTCTATCAAAACATTCAAGGTTTGTCTAGTAAGTCACTAGAAATAGAAATGCTTTTGGAAAAAACACAATATGACATTGTGTGCTTTACAGAACATTGGGTGAAGGAAGAACAAATGTTAATTAATTATAAGAACTATAGTGTGGCCAGTTGTTTTAACCGAAAATCTATGTTGCACGGAGGATTTTGACCTTAATCTTAGTAAATTTTTTTATAAAATGTAAACAAAGGAAAGATATAGTTAAAGGGACAGGTGTATAAAACAATCATCAGACCTGCCGTCCTGTATGGTTCTGAAAGTTGGCCTACAAAGAGAACGGATGAGAGACGCCTGCACGTAGCCGAAATGCTAATGTTGAGATGGATGTGTGGTGTGACTAGGATGGACAAGGTGAGAAATGAATATATTAGAGGAAGCCTGAAAGTAGCACCAGTGGATGAAAAACTGAGGAGCAGTAGGTTATCGTGGTATGAACATGTGATGCGGAGGGATGAGCAAAATGTAGTGAAAAGAGTTTTATGTTTAGATGTTGACGGGTACAAGAGAAGAGGACGACCAAAGAAAAGATGGATGGACTGTGTGAGAGAAGATATGGCTAGAAATGGAGTAAGCAGTGAAATGACGAACGATAGAGTAGAATGGAAGAATAAAACATATTGCAAAGACCCTAAATAAAATTGGGACAAGGGTAGGCAGATGATGATGAAAGGAAAGATATAGTTAGACTTTCGGTCGAACACTGTGTTGAGTTATCCTGTGTTGAGCTGGATAGGCATGTTGTAGTGTGTGTTTATAGGCCCCCAAATTCTGAGAATTATTCTACCTTTGGTACTATAATGGAAGACGTAATGGTTAAAGTCTCTACTAATAATAAATCAGTGATAATATGTGGTGATTTAACATAAATATTTTGGAAGAGAATTCAAGTTCTAATCAATTTCTAAGCCTTTTTAAATCTTTCAATCTGACCAATATTTTTTTAGAACCTACTCGCGTAACTCAGACATCTGCCACTTGTATAGATAATGTTTTCTGTAATTGTGAGTATTTAGATAAAGCTATTACAGATTATCTGCCTTCAGATCATAGTGGACTGAGTGTCAACTATAGATCTAACACACTCTTGTCACAAATAACATCTCTGTCTCACTTCTCACAAATAACATCGGAAAAACTAATGAAATTGGATTCTGGTATAAATAACAAGTTGGCTTTACTTGATAGTAACATAAATAACGTAAATGAATTCTACACCATAAACTTAATATACTAAGTTTATGTTCTACACCTACACAGATTTCTTTTCGGTAATGCATAATGAATTTGATAATATGTTTCAAAAGAAAACTAAGGATGTGTACTCCCAATTTGTTTTTAGTGATTGGGCAACCACAGGCATTAGGAAGAGTAGAGATAGGTTGTACGAACTTTATGGCCTAAGGCCTCACGTAAAGAGCGAGTCTTTCAAACGGTACGTCGCTAATTATTCGAAAACTTTTAGAAAAGTATGTAAGGTAGCTAAATCTAATTTTATTAGTAATAAAATAAAATTTTCTGAAGATAAGATAAAAACTACCTGGAAAATAATTAATAATGAAACTGGTAGTAATAAAGTATCGAATAAAAATTATGTACTAGAAACACGGCGTGGTACTTTAAGCTCTGACAAGAACATAGCTCAGGATTGATTGTTGATTTTTTTACTGATATTCCAATAAAAACTACTGAAACTCTTGACTCCTATCCTACTCACTCTAACAGTATTCTTAGAAAAAATGTTCGTAGCTGTCCCGTAGATTTTAGTTTCAAGCACATAAACCCTGCAGTAGTAATAAAAGCTTTTAAGGATATTAAGGTAAAATTTACTGAAGACCTGTGGGGAATGTCGAGCACAACTTGCCAATCCATTATTGAAACTTCCGCTCCTTATTTAGCTCTAATATTTAATTTGAGTGTAGATCAAGGAGTTTTTCCTGATCTTATGAAAAATAGTAAAGTAATACCGCTTTTTAAATCCGGAGACAGTAAAGATGCAAATAATTATAGGCCTGTTTCAGTCCTGCCGGTATTTAGTAAGGTTTTCGAAAAGATTATGCTTAATCAAATGCTACATCATTTTAATGCAAACAACATCCTTCACGATCAACAATACGATTTCACTAAAGGGCGTTGTACAACTGACGCCGGTGTTACCTTGTTACAGCATATTTACACCGCATGGGAGGAAGCAAAGGATGCTCTCGGTATCTTTTGCGACCTCTCAAAAGCATTTGACTGCGTAAGCCATAAAACGCTGCTACTAAAACTTGAGCATTATTACGGACTTTCTAAACGGGCACTCTGTTTGCTAAAATCTTATTCGAATTATTCGAGTGATAGACAACAGTTAGTCCAGATAAATGGTGTCAACTCATTAGGGTCAACGATGAAAATGGGAGTGCCGCAGGGATCGATATTGGGCCCGTTTCTCTTTCTTGTATATATTAATGATCTCCCTCATTTACTGGATAGCCAGCCTAAAATTGTATTATTTGCTGATGACACATCATTAATTTTTAAAGTTGATAGACGCGCCAGTAGCTTTGACGATGTAAATAATATTATTCATCTAGTACATTGTTATACATACGTTGGTTTACTGCCAACAATTTAGTGTTAAATGGGAAAAAAACTAAATGTGTAAGATTTTCATTCAATAAAACTTGGCATTCATTGTGCCTAACGTAAGGCACGTTAGGCACAATGAATGCCAAGTTTTATTAAATAAGGAAAAGTTAGATTTTGTCAATGAAACTGTTTTCCTAAGGATTACGCTAGATTCTAGTTTACAATGGGGCGCACACTTATCATCGCTTTCAAAGCGGCTAAGTTCTGCAGCATATGCTGTAAGGAAAGTCCGCAAATTAACAGACATAGACACTGCAAGACTTATTTATTATAGTTATTTTCAGTGTCATGTCCTACGGTATTTTGTTGTGGGGGCGTGCTGCAGATATAGAATCTATATTCATTCTGCAGAAAAGAGCTATCAGAGCCATTTATACTCTACGTAGTCGCGAATCCCTTAGGGAACTATTTAAGGAAATTAACATCCTGACGGTGCTTTGTCAGTATATATATGAAAACATTATATATGTCAAAAAAAATTTGCACCTATTTACTCAACGATGTGAAAGACATAATTACATTACTAGAGACAGAAATAAATTAGTACAACCAAAATTTAGATTAACAAAAGTGCAAACATCTTTCATGGGGTACTGTATGAAATTTTCTATAATAAAATACCTACTAATATTCTTCAACTAAATGAGAAGAAATTTAAAACTTGCATTAAACGCACACTATGTAAACAAGCATATTATAAACTAGACGATTATTTAGCTGATAAAAATGCTTGGCTAAATGCTGGTCCTGCTCCACAGCCACACTGTAAATGAGTGGTGGTCTTAAGAAATATGAATATTAACTTGTTTAGTAGTTTTTATCTGACATGTTATTTATTAATAATTTAATCATTATTATTGACATTGTTAACTTTGCAAAACATTGACATTATCTTATATTTTGACACCAATTTATATGTTACATTTAGTAAATTTTGAATTGTACATGTGAGAACTGTGTAGTCAATAACATATTAAGTTAGTTTGCTATTATGTTGCCTGGCAGTTCTGAGTATGCCGTGTCCGCATAGACGCCCTGCCGATGGTGGTGTGTGTGTCGGGTCGTTCAACTCCCTTTGATATCAATTGATATCATATGGTTGAAGTGGACGATGGCTGGCGCGTGCGTCATGCTCGTGAACGAGTGCCGTTGGTTGGGACTGGTAATTTCTGAACTGCTATTACTTACATACAGTAGTAGTTTGCGCGACTGTTTATAATTTAGAACAATACGTTACATTGTCCTCACATTTAACTTGCGCATATAAGCAATGTAACCAGTGATATGTAAAAAACATGTTGAAAAAGAGTGTCCTTGGAGTTTCTAACCTGTTCTTCTCCACTGGATCTACGAATTGGAACAGGCAACTAGCTGCACGACTGACTTAGTCTGACTGACTACTACTCCTGGAAATTCAAAAATACCCATAATGGTTTAGTTGACATAAATGATTTTATTTTAATTTATGATTTTGAATAGACTTGGTCATGTAGGTACGAGGGATCACACCAATGACTGAACAAGTGAGCACACTCTTCTTTAGGGATCCCTTCCACACCTTTTTTAAACGCAGCCACGGCATCTTCGGGGTTCATAAAAATTCAAAAAATTCACGTTTAGTTGACTTGGAGCTACTACGTGTACTTGTAGCTTTATACCTACACTGCGGAGTAGCCCTAGCCTGATATTATTTAAAAACAAAAGTTTTTGGACTCACCGATAAAATAATGTCCTTACTTTCAACACACTGCAGTCAAATCAAATCAAATCATTTATTTGCATAAAATGTAGGCAAGTACATAGAATATATATATATATTACATTGAGTATAATTATGTTACATTGAGTATGAACTTATGAAGCCGGGTACATTCTGCTTTAAAATAAAAACCCGACAAGTGCGAGTCTGACCCGCGCACTGACGGTTCCGTAAGCAAAGAAACTTGTATACGTCCATCTCGGGAATCAATATTGTCAAAGACTTTTGCCCGTCTTTTTCGAAAGACAAACTTAACTTTGCATTTCTAAAAATACTCTCCCATACATTTACGACAAAGTCAACTTCCAATCGCACAATATAAGTTTGTGACTACTTTTTCATAATAAGAATAATAACAATAAAACGTTTATTTTCAGATTATAAATCCATAGTACAGAATAAAAATAAGTGATGTCGAAAGTGTCAGCGTTAGGAATAACATTTAATCAGATACTAGCTTTTTTCTCGCGACTTCGCTAGAATGGTATTTTCCATACCTCGGGAACAGTACTTTTACTGGACAAAAGGTCTTTGTCCTGTTCTGTATGCATTTCATGATGATCAGTGGAGTAGTTAAGGCGTGTAAGCGTAACAAACGAACAAACTTTCGCATTTATAATATTAGTTAGTTAGGATTGGTTTCTATGATCTCGATCATGTTTTAGGTATGTGTACGTGTTAATCTTGCGTAGGTATGGGTGATAAATGACACCTGATGATAAATGACCTGCACCTTCAACTCAAAGAGTCACAAGTGCGTTGCTGGTCTTTAAAGTGGGAATAGGGGAAAAGGGGGAAGAGCGGGAAGAGGGGAGAGAGGTAAGGGTTAGGGCGAAAAGCCATGCAATCATTGCTTAACTGCCGGTTTTGTGTAAGGCCGTGGTATCACTCCGGTCAAGCATGGCTCTCTCGAATAAACTATTAATAAACAGACATTTGTGCACACATAGTCAGATACACACAATCCACTTAGTATAATAAAGGGTTTTTAAGGTGGTAATATATAATTTTAACACATTATGTTATTTCATTCGATTATCACGATAAGTTCGAGATCAGAAGATGTATCGAGTGCTTCCTGATATTTCACACCTTCACTAAAAGTTTATAATGCACTCGTTCCACAGAAGAGGTTCCATTCATTCCTTTAAAATCTCTGCTGTGGCGAATTTGAGTATAAATAACTCACAGAGTATTATGTCCAGATTAGAAAATAGGTCCAAAAATACAAGAATGGTTGAAGTGACAGTTGGCGCAATGAAGAGCGCGTGCGCGGCCCTGGATTCGCCCCGGAACAGCCTGGCACCTCCCCCTGATTACTAGTGCTGTTCCGATGCAGGTCTACGACAACTTTCATCTGTTATTTCTAATTAATATATAAAACTCTCCAAAATCGTAAAACGGGCAGACAATGAGCTTGTGCAATATTTCTCAGGCACGAAGCATATTCGAGATTCGGCCATGTAACGCCTAAATCAATTAGGTTCTTCAAGTTATATGATGCATGTAGTTTATGCTATGCATTAGATACTTTTTTAAGGTGCCTACGAAACGAAAAAAACGTATTGTTTAAAAAGAAAAAGAGAATTAGGATTTGTGAAAAGTCATAGGGCGCGCCTGGTGGTTAGCAGTTGCTGTGGCTTATGGTCAAGTGGGCCTTCTCGGAGGAGGATAAAGCGTTGCCAACCTTACTCACTGTTTGTTTTTCCTGTACTTGTGGTACACGTGTTAAGACTGTCATGCTCATGACTGTCATGACAATCATAAAAAATATTTAAATAGACCAACAACTGTATAACTGTAGTACGCTTCTAAATATTTTTTTAATTTTTTTTTAAAGAATACCTACTAGTAAAGTGGGTCACACATAGCATTCCTGTTAAACCCTCCAGCTAAACTAAATGGTTGTGTTAGCAGTTCACGTCGGTAGGTAGTGTACTGGATGGGGTTCGAACGAAAAAGTAAGCGACAAATTCAGTCAGCTACGGGCGAATTGATAGGTATGACTTTATGAATGTGGGTCTACTGAGCGGGAAGAATACTGAATAAATCGGATTCTTACATTTATAATACTGGCTTGGAATTGAATAATAGGCTTGTATCAAAATACCCATAGAGATTCTACTCTACTGCACTATTTTTACTCATTATCATTAAAGATTGTGCGGTCCCGTCACCGTCGACACGAAAAGATATCCCGCACAGCACTACACTGCAGCATTTTCAAGGACATATCTTTCAGTAGGCTGCAAGCAGCCGGCGTATTCACACGATGCTAGTCCCGATATGACAACATCACGCGATCCTCGTTCCAACGACACTGTTGAGTTGTTACCTTTGAAGTCGGCTTTAGTCAACAATAATTTCAGAGATGAAGACTCATATTATCCGCCACCGATTAACAACAACCCTTCAAGTTCCAACCTCTACGATTATACATTATTGTCGAAGAGAACACCGGCCTCAAAAAGGTATTTTTGTTTGTTTTCTTTGTAGTGATTCTTAATTTAAATTTTGAGACTGAACATTGTGTATTGTCTTGTCTATGTTTTTGTTTTTTAAGAATAACTAATTTATTATTCTGAATGTCTTAAATAGACGAGAATATTATTTTTCGTTGACCAAGATCTTTTTTATCTGCTTTTAATGAAAATTGCGAGGTTTTTGGTTATATATAAACAAGTAAGAGCTCGGATAAAACAATATTGAGTTTTTAAATTGATGCTTTTTTAGGAGAGGTGTAATATGTTGATTGTTTTTAACTGGCGATGGCGTAAACAAGAGGAGGTGGTTCCATATTAGATGCGTTTTTTTTATTTTGACGCATGACTTCCACTGGTCCCGAACTAGATAAATAACTGCAGAGAAGTTGATGATACTTTTTTTGTTGTATAGTAGCCAGTAGGGTATACATACTTAGAAGTTGCTTGATAAATTTGAAATAGGTAACTATATTTAATTCTTCTGTATGTGTGAACTGCTCCTAAACCACTAGACCGATTTAGATTAAATTTCTGGTGTGTGTTTGAGTGGGTCCCTGGATGGTTTAGATTCACAATTGGACCCGGTAGGTGGCGCTGCTATAGGGTTCCAGGAATATTTTTACGTTCGGATAGGACATGCATCTTTTTTGTATGAATGTACACCGATTTCTAGGCCGATTTCTATTTGCGTACCATCCTTTTTTGTTTAATAACTTTGTTTAGTAGGTATTTTATTTATAAGTAAAGCATGAGTTTTTTCTTCGATGTCTTTAGTTGCCAGCTGACCACGACATAGGTACGCTGTCCTGTAAAAATTTCAATAAATTTGTTTTAATTTTATTGTAAAAGAAGCACTTCCAGTTTCTCCAAATTTTCCGATTTCTACGCAATTTTTCCAATTTTTATTGCTTTAAAAACAAGGTTTAATAAAAATTGGTAAAAATGGACTATTAAAAACATACAAAAGAAAACATTAGTAAAATCTGTCCAGCCGTTCTTAAGCCATGCACTTACCAACGAACAGCATTTCATTCATTTTTAAAAGCATTGATTTACCTCGCAATGTTTGTTAGTTTCGGAAGTAACTATTATCTTATCTGTGGTTTCGGTCAAATCTTGGCAGCGAATTAAAACCACTTGCTCTTATCCTTGCGCTGTATAATAATACAACTGGAACTATGCTTTAGAGCACAGAGAGAAAAAAAAAAATTCTATACTTAATATTTTAAATACGAAGAGTTTGTTTGTTTGGTTGAACGCGCTAATCTCAGGAATTACTTGTTCGAATCGAAAAATTGTTTTAGTGTTGGATAGCCCATTTATCGAGGAAGGCTATAGGCTGCATAACATCACGCTATGACCAATAGGAGTGGAGCATCAATGCAAAATGTTGCAAAAGTGGGAAAAATGTCTCTCTTAGGTGGCGCAGACGAAGTTGAGCGAATCAGCTAAGGGATGTTATGATTTGCGTGCATATTCATTTCAATTAATGTAAATCAATATTTAGAACGTATTTGTACGACTTCCGTTGTTCAAGTTGTGGGAACAAGTCTTTTTATACATATCTTCCTAACCTACCTACATTGTATTTATAAATGTATTTCAGCATACTTCGGTCGATTTATTTGCAGTCAACTAACCCATAAAGGCCAAAAGTCCTATAACTTTTATAATATACAAGTCCTATACTAGAGAAATATCTGATATGGTGAGAAGGACTTTAGGGTAAATTGGTGTACTTGTCCTAGTGGCCTCTCCAAGACTCCAACCACAGGACATATGTACATACCAGTACGCGACTCTGGCCTCTTCGAACCACTGCAGTCTCAGTTCCGTTCCTCATCCGAGACCTGTAATATTCCCAACCCTAGCTTTCTCTCCCTACCCATTTTTTCTATTCCAATTTATCTTTTACCTTTCTCGTCTTCAAACGATAATATTCTCAAGAAGGCGTCAGGCCTGCCATAAAAAGGATTAGCCAAAACCTTGTGCAGTATGAGTATTATTATATCAAGTGAGTGCGACTGAGGTAGCGCGTAACCCAAGGCGACGTGTGGCAGCAGCACCCGGCCAGGCGAATAAGTGGACGGACAGGGGTTGTTGCACTACTCGAGGCGTGTGCAACGTAAGACGCAAGCCCGAGAAATAACGCTGAGGGATGCAAGTTTGAATGTTGGGACTATGAATGGGAGAGCGAGAGTTACGGATGTTTTTTGTTATGGAAGAACTGGCAAAGAACAGTTTTTGCCGGTATTTTCTGCTCTTACCCAGAACTTTCATTTTGGACTCCATTAGTAGCAGCTCACTATGTTGCGGCACTAAGGGTTTCCCAACTATCTTGCAGTTTTTGACACAGATCACCTTATTTCTTCCGGTACGAAAGTAGTCGATCTGTGTCGCACGGTTACCACGTTTATATATGATTAGGTGTTCGTAAAAATGATAAAGTAGTTGGGGCCTGATGGTATACCAGTTAAAATTTTTGGAAGTTATTTAAAGAGGACGGATATCATTAGCTGACTTTATTCTTCAATAATTTGTTGCATGTAGAGGTAATCCTTAATCAATGATAAAGGAAATTAAAAATAAAATAAAGGAAATGTACAGGATTGCAACAAGGAATAAAGCTCAAGTCTCATAGTGTGAAAATCTGGGAGAAAGTAATTCAGAGAAGAGAGAGAAATGAGAGTGCGATATCACAAAATCGATTTGGGTTTATTCCAGGGCGCGGGACAACAGATGCCATTTTTGCAATACGCCAAGTATGGGAGAAGTACAGACGCGCATGACGAAAAATTGCATGTACGGTGTTTATTGACCTAGAAAAGACGTATGATAGGGTACCCCGAGAGGTTTTGCTAAGTGAATTTATTCGTGCAAGCTGGAAAAAGACAACAAAGAATGGAGAATGTGGGCTTTTTTAGAATGTTGTATTATCACTACATATTATAAAACAAAGTCCCCCGCCGCGTCTGTCTGTCTGTTCGCGATAAACTGAAAAACTACTGAATGGATTTTCATGCGGTTTTCACTAATAGACAGAGTGATTCATGACTAAGGTTTAGATGTATAATTTGTACCCGTGCGAAGCCGGGGCAGGTTGCTAGTGTTCTTATTAATAAATTTCAGGATTGTCTATAGAACTTGGCACCCATTTAGATCTCAATTTTTTTGTCGGTGTAGTCGATACCACGACGATATATTTTCTTAATATTTAATTTGTGTGATGCCCCATTTTCACATTTATGTTTTTGATGAGATGCACTCTTTTTAAATTAGATACCCATAGATAAGAAAGATGTATTTGTGATACTATAAAATAGAAGAGATCCTTCAATATAAAAGGGTTTTATCCATTTTTGTAACCGATCAAGGGTCGCTAAGGACCTTTACGATTTTCCTTTTACGCTTGACACGGATAAAAAGTCTTTGAGAGGAATAATGAGGGATGGTTTTGGGTTCGGGACGTAAATTATATGCAATCAAAGTATATATAGTCTAGACAAAACCCTTTTAAGTTTGCAACTCTTTTTGTTCGTTATTAAAAGTACTTGTATCGGACGGAGTGTTTGTTAACGAGTTATCCCACTAATATTATAAATGTAAAAGTTTAGATGGATGGATGGATGTTTGTTACTCGTTCACGCCAAAACTAATGAACCGATTGCGATGAAACTTGGTACGTAGATAGCTGGAGCCCTAGATTAACATATAGGCTAATATTTTTATTACGATATTCCCACGGGATCGGGACTTACGCGGGTGAAACCGCGGGGCGCTGCTAGTTTCTTTATATTATTTTTGTTATATCTATATTAATACGTTTGAATCCATTTTTTAGCAAATTCGCTCACGGAGGAATGTGGAAAACATAAAGTTTATATTAAGTAGAAGAAGTGGAGACATCTAAAATTTTCAAACTATATGTGTTAAATATTTTTGAAGTGATAAGCGGGTTACCCTTTTTTTTTTTGTTCTTTTTCTTAAAATAACAACTCCCGCATTAGGAATTACCCCTGTGTCGCGGGGGACTTTACAAACATACAAACAACGGACACAAAGAACACCCAGACTAGGGTGGGAATCGAACCCACGACCTCTGGCTCAGCAGTCAGGGTCACTAACCACTAGACCAACAGTCAGTCACCCTCCCATAAGGGAGGGCAGCACACTTCGTTACGTAACGCGTTACGGCGCCAGTCTGTCCGGCGTTATCACTTCTGTCGGCTACATCAAGCAACACTGTCCAGTAGTACATTATAATATGTTGTAGACCTGTCATGATACGCAAAGCCTATACAATAACAGTTCAACTTATACTGGTAATGAACAGCTTGACTTAAAATGTTACAAATACATAGCTCAATTAAACAAGACAAAATATTCAAAATTTAATAAATAATTATGGTCGAATTTCGACTACCGTGCAATCTGCCTAGAATTTTGAATCTGGGTATACCCCAAGTCTCGAACGAGACTGAGACAGCATTAGCTCGCAGAGACCGTGGTCGCGTAAACGTATGTCCTGTATTTCCTGTGATTGGAGAGGCTACAGGGGGACAGGAACACTAGCTGACATTTTTTATTATTTATTTAATTTTTTTTTTTTTTTAAAAACATCTATCTATTATTATAACATATATCATTATTTCTAAAAACATATTTCGATTGGTCTTTAATTGACTTCAAGTTGAATAAAAAGTCTGAATACCAGTGACTGGACGTAAATGTAGATATTTATGTACGTGTATAAATACTGTTCTATTCTAAATCGAAGATAAGTTGCCAGGGTTAGTGGTCGACGGAAATTGGAAAGTTTCTAAGTCGTGCTGACCGCGATTTGTGGACAAAGATTGGATTTATATATATCTCAAAGTCGCGTTAGACAGATGGATGGAAATTTATACAAACTGTAGACTTATATGTAATCAAGCTAAATGTTATAGGTGGAGGTGATTGGAGGACAATTTAGGGCGGGTTATGTCGACAGTGATGCACACATTTCTGGCTCTAAAATAATTAAACTTTTCATTTCCCTAAAGACTACATGACGTATTACATTATTACAAACAGGTATAAAAGTCGTACTAATATTTCATATCAAGGTTGGTTTACTAGCGTTATGTCGAACTATTTTCATTCAAAATCTACATGAGTGTTGTCAACTCGGATATTAACCCCATTTTGAGAAAAATCAGTGGTTCTTCTTTTATTTGTTCTTCCTTTCCAATCTTATGTTTTTTCTTTTTTTTAATGTGTGAAACCCCCCACGGGTCATCACCTCAGTAGGGCCAAACGGCAAGGTGGTATGTCGGACTCGAACCGACTAAAACCACACATTGTTCCGGCACCGAGTCTTATAGCCGGGGCCTCAGGTGTACCCTAGAAAGGAAATCCGTGTGAACCCCGGCAGACTTGGCCGCCTGTTAAACAAGGCGACCCCACTATGAGGTGCAGATGGTACTGTCCCCTCTAATTAAGAGAGGCGCCAGTGGAACACGTCGCGCTACCGTCTCGGGCCTGCTTCTGCTAGGGCGACAGATAGCCGGAGATCATTTTGCACTCTCCGGCGCCTGGTGCTTCTTCTGTGGGACGGAAGAGTAATAGTTTTCTCCCGATCACTCTCCGCCGCTTCTTTGGCATCCATCACTACTTCACAGAATGAGGCGGCGGAATCCCACGCTAATTCTAATTTGTCTATTTCTCCTTCAGACTGCTGTCTAAGAACACGCAGCCGGCACCGACACCGCTGTTGACATTATGTGGCGCGCCGCCCCCGTCCAGGAAGCGTGAGGAGCTGGCGGCGCTCGCAAACCTTCGGAAGAAGGTGGCACCAGCTCTGCTACAGGTCGATAGGTAAGTTATATGCAACATTTAGGCAACTTTAAGTTCAAAATGGGTAATAAACTATTTTCTAGTGCCCTACAGTACAGCACAGAATACATAATAGTACTGGTACAGAAGTCCCACTCCGCTAAATCATTTAAATAAATAGTTTGTACCGACACAATAAAGTCGCAATTTAAGTCACACAGCGCTAATTACCTACAGTTATATTCCCCTAGAAGTTGCCTCTCTTTCTATAGCGTAACTCTTATCTGTTCTGACGATGCCATGACGTTACGCCTGGCCACGACATCGAGCGGTGCGTCTTGCGGTGCGTCCTGCGTCTTGCGACTGGCGTCGCCATGCCACGACCTGCCCGCCAGTAGCGGCGGCGTCTGCGACCGCGTCGGGCATATTCAGTATAAAAAGTGGCACGATCCATCCTAGAATCAATTTCCTTTTTGCTGAAGATATTTTAAAGGCAGAGTAAATCCCTTTAATAAAAAAGAAACAAACCTGGCGAATTTAAGTCTAAATTTAAGTAATTTTTTTGACTATACAAGAATGACCGTTTATCGTTTTGATTATATACTATATAGAAGAAAATATAAAAGTACGACTTAAATGCAAGAGAACTGTATCGCCGTGCAGCGGAAAGAACAAAATTATTTAATCAAGACGCTTGACACTGAATTCGTCCGTCGTAGTCGCGCCGGTCGCGCGTTCTGACTCGTGGCCGCCGCGCTTTGAGCTAGTACTTTTGTTCTCACCGCTCGCCGCCCTGTTCGCTGCCGGCCGCGGTCGCTCTTGTGATTTCGCGCCGCTCGCCTCTCCGCAAGACGCGCCGAGTCGTAGCCGGCTGTAAATAGCTTTATACATTTGTTTTCGGACGCCGCCGCAGACGAAAGTCGCAGGTCGCGCGAGCGGTAATGTCGTGGCCGACGGTTTAGGGTTGACTTTTTTAACGAATTAACTAATCTGAATATTTAACTACCAGTAAGTTATGTATCGATCACTCTATTTTTTGTAAATAAATACCCTATAACTCGATAGTCTATATACGAACGGATGACGCGACGCAGCGCGTGAGTGAGCATTGAACTAACGTGCGTTCCGGCCGGCGCGCGGTAGCTCACTGAAGTAACTTGTAGCTTTATACCTACATTGTGGAGTGGCCCTGGCCTACCTACAGTCTGTTTGCATCAGTTTACTCAGCGTGTTTATGAACACGCTTTATTAGCTTAATTTGTAACTAACTATATGTACCTGTGTGGTCAACATTTGACCATAATTCATATATTTTTTACCTATTCATTTCCATATTATATCGTATAAGTTGAACGGTCATTGTTAGACTTTCCGTACCAGAACAGATACAACATGCACATTGGACGCGTGTAGCTTGATGTCGCCGTTTTCACGTAATTTGAAACACATTTTTTTTTACTTTGCTATGTAATTTTTAAGTATTCCAAATACCACGTTCCTTTAAAAATGCAAACAAAGGATTCTTCACGTGTTAACATATTGTTACGAGCTGAGGTAGGATTAGAAACACCCATTTTTACAAAAATATACACAACTTATTTGAATAATTCACAATTAACACAATTACACTTAATTCTCACTATTAAAATAATCACTTGTACTTCGCACTTATTTCCACTTGTTTACTCGTATTATTCGTTGTTATTCGCAGTATCGCTCAACTAAAACTTAATTAATACCGCAATGCAACTGCCCTTTTAAAACCGAACGTTATATAATAGAGAGATCGTGATGTTTCCCGAAACTCGAAACGTCGGATTTGCATCAAGTAGTTCCGGGTTCAACTCTCTCCCAGTACACTACCGTGAACTCACTTCTAAAAACCATTGGCTTAGTTGCAGGGGTTAACAAGAACAGTACCCAGTAACTGGTAATCGACATTCATACACGTTTTACACAAAACTGCTAACGCATCAAATTTATACACAGCCTTGTACAAGTATACATCCATGTGTAGAGGTAACCTTTTAAAGAGTCAATCATTTATAACGTTTATGACTCCGTACATTATCATATAAAGCGTTATCTACATGTCACATGCTCTGTGTCAAGAGGAGAATCGTGCCAGAGCATGACGGTCTCATATTATAAACATCAAACTTCATAATCGCTTAAAACCTGCATGGAAAAATGAATAAATGCCTATAAATGCTTACGTTTTATACGTACACAACTTGACTAAGGTACTAGTATAGTATTATGTTATCTGTGACTAAGGGTGAATTACCGTTGTTCATAATCCATAATGCCGCGTTCCAATAAACAAAACACGATTCGTTTTGCTTACGGATGGTAAAATTTTCGTTGAAAATTCAACGAAATTTTACGGTCCGTAAGCAAAACCAATCGTTTCTTGTTTATTGGAACGCGGCATAAGTGATCTCCATAAAAAGTGACATTTGAGCGTTGCCGAAGGACCGATGGCCGTTTGGAGCAAACGGGTCTTAGAGTGGAGACCGCGAATCAGTAAATATGAATCTACCTTCTTCTGTTTACAACTGGCTTGTCATAAAAAACCCGGACAAGTGCGAGTCGGACTCGCGCAGCGAGGGTTCCGTAAGCAAACAAACTTGTATCTAAGTAGTACGTATATATACTCTCTCATACATCGATTTACGATTCCAACCGAAAAATATAAGTTTGTAATCACAAAGAAACAGATTTTTTAATGTGTTTTAATAAGTTTTTTTTATTAACTAGGGTTTTAAATTAGGAATCTACTATGTATTTTCACATTTACAAGTATAATTATTATTATACGTGATTGGTTACAGAATTCAAATTCAAAACCATTTATTCAATTAGGACACTAAGTGACATTTATGAACGTTAAATTGAAGCTAGACTTAAAATCATAGATCGGCGCAAACAGACGCCACAGCATGTACTGGATTGTCGAGGTAAATTAGGTGAAAACACCAAAATCTACTGCCCGCTTGTGTCGATCTATAACTTCCAGTTTCCAAAATGCGTAGAGCCTTATGAGAAGAATACTGGCAAATAAACTCATGGCCCCTCTTTTTAAAATTCAGATTAGATTCAGAGAAGAAATTGCTTAGCTGTAGCCGACAGTTCGTTTTGCAAGCACTGAGTAAACACAATATTGCAAAACTCATTCCCCTTGCGTGCTCGGTTTCAATATAGCCCGCATAGCTACGTCAGAGTTTGCTGAGGGTTAGTTGATGATAAGTATACAATAGAATGTTCTTTACAACTTCCGCAATATTTAAGGGAGTTGCACGCTATCCAATATTAAATATTTGGCCTTGTTGTGCAGGTATCAAGTTTTTTAAGGTAAGAAAACTTTATTGTTAAAACCTTAACCATTTAAAAGTATATATTTAACGTTATGTAATGTGTTAAGCAATTATTATTACTAGAAGTAATTTCTTTCAAAACCTTTGCATGGACAAAGTTATCAAAAAATCTTTTTAACAAAAAATTAAACCGACGAAAAGAATTAAAAAGCAAAAAATAAATAAACCTTGATTAATAAAATTTGATAGTGTATGTAAATAAGCTCAATACTTAAGACTTAAGGTTTATTTATTTTTTGCTTTTTAATTCTTCTCGTCGGTTTAATTTTTTGTTAAAAAGATTTTATTTTATGTTTTTTTTCATCATCAGCTCAGCTACATGATGTGATGATTTCTAAACGCAATACCTGATAAAGTAATGAAAAGTAAACAGAAACACTATTCGTTCCTAAAATTTTCGAGGGTTTCTCTCAATATTTTCAGGATCCCATCATCAGATCCTGACTTCCTTGACATGGGACCACCCTTGAGGTATACCCTATCTAACAAAAAAAGAATAATATATAAATATATATATATATATATATATATATATATATATATATATATATAATATAATATATATATATATAAATAACGGAGTGAGGGCTGAACAGACATAATAAAAAAAAAAAATATTATACGGTCGAATTGAGAACCTCCTTTTTTTTTCGTCGGTTAAAAAATTCAGTATAGCTAATGTGTTTTACTACCTACATGCGACAGTTAAAAATGATGAGTTACTTAAATACATTTATACGGACAAACATACAATATTACTTATCTAGTGACTGATGGGAGTGAGTGATGTATTAGACTTTTTTTAAAAGGTAGTGTAGCAAATCCTACGGTTTCAGATAATGTATTCCAAAATGTATTTCCTTGACTAGGAACAACATAAATGATTATGGTGTTTAGAGCTATACGCGGATACCGCACCGTGTTGACGGAGGCGGCGTGCGCGTTGTTGGAGGCGGAATTGCTCGCCGAAGTACATCGTCGAACGGCTGAGTTCCGGGCGGAAAGCGGCAGTCGACCCCCGCCCGAAGAGGTACGCGAATGGCGTGAGGCCGTTCGCCGAGCCACCATATCTCGCTGGTCGTCCCGGCTGGAGGCTCCACGTGCTGGCTTTGCCACCGTGGGTCATCATCGAATGGGCAGGACGCCAGCATGGGACCCTTTCCGGGCACGGCTGCTTTGGGAAGTAGGTACCTGCACTCGGTCGCTAGGAGGGAATTGAATCCCGCCTGCCACCACTGCGACTGTGAGGATTCGGATCACCACACACTGACGGTTTGCTCCGTTTGGGCAACACAGCGTCGGGCTCTCACTGCAGTCATCGGAGGGGATCTCTCGCTACCGGCCGGCATACGCTCCGTGGCTGGTAGCAACAGGAATTTAACGCAGGACGTCATCTCGCAGAAGGTGGCGGCGGAACAGGTCCAGGAGGACGGTCTCCAATCGGACCTAACATCAACATAAACTTTAAGTTTCATACTTTAGATTTCGACTAAAGTTATGAAACTCTATTGGTTCTAAGGAATCGAGACGAAGTAAGCTTACCTCATCCCTGTCCCTCTGGGCTTTCCAGTACAAAATTTTGAATCAGTACATGCTGCGTGCGATAAAAGATTATCATAAAAGACTATCATGTAAGGACCTATTAAGTGTTTCTTAGCGGTTATACACGCTTACACACGCACGCTTACGCGCATATAAACAAATTGTTTACTTTTAAAAGAAGAATAAAGAATTCAGTGGATATTTTAAGAATACCGGACCCTTACGAAAAGTAATGGTACTATTAAGGGCGCGCGATAAAATCCATCAATCTTCCTTCATACGAAGAAAACTGTCGGATAACTCACTACAGCGACGACAATAAGTTTACTGACATCATGAAAACTGTTCTAATGTATATCAGTGATTAGTATTTAATCACATTTAATGTATAATGTAATGTATTTTTCGTCTTAAATCCACATTTCAAATGATGGAAGATATTAAGACAGAATGTTATCAAGGCAAATACATCATAATGGAAGGTTTTAGACGTCAATTCATTTATTTATTCTTCAATCAACAGTAAAACATTATGTTGGAAATTATCGAGAGTATACGAGTAGCAATTAATGTGATACTAATTAGTAAGTATACATAATATATTTCATAATATTTCCTTTTTAAAAGGTCTACGGAGATATTGACACGCAAGTCTACTTACTTCTCTTGGAGCCTCAAGTGCTAAGACTCAAGTAGTATTAAAAGAAAATTACCGCTGATTTATGACACATAATAAATTATACTTTCCAGACACCCTTCTTGCTATAATACCCGTCGGCAGAGTCCTCCTAATTCCGTAAATGGTTCCATATTTCGAACCAGCGAACATTGTTCGCACGCGTAAGGTTTGGCGTTAAGGTTCCTATATTAATATACTTATATTGTATATGTATATAATTTACTTATTTCAGGTTTGCGTAATATACATACAAATACTGTAAAATAATATAATTCATTCAAACTCACACAAATAATATTTTTGGTTTATAAAAATAGAAAAGTATCAAAAGTCCCTGTGATGTTTTTCATTCTATAACATTCTATTGACTTCTTTGGTGTGTGCCTACTTTATTTTTATACCTTTTCCGAAAAATACCATTCTCTCCTGAAAAAATGTTGGCATCCCTAGGATAGCTATTAATAATAAAATATTAGATTACACACAAAGGATCTGCGGTCCTCGCAAATTGAAAATAACAGAGATAATGAGTGTAACTTCATTATTAATATGAATAACTATACTAACAGGCAGTAAATTACGTTTTCTGTTAATTAATGTTTTTTTTTACAACTGGGTTAGTTAACCAACTCTCGAACGTGAAAAGTCCACCATATGAAATTTAGTTAGAATTTATATAGCCTATGTCACCCGGACCATTATTACGAATCTATCAATACCTCATTCATCAAAATCGGTTCAGTGGTTTAGGCGGCACTACGGTGAAACGCACATAAATAAAAACATACATACATAGACTGCTAAAATCATTACCCTTCCGTAGGTGGGTAAAAATCTAAACTGTAACTCTTTAGAATGTAGCGTGAGTGGCGATCTAAGTACTTTGAATGATTACATTTTGTATCCTGTTACTTATAAGACTTCCTGGTCACGGAAGGCATCGATCAATCACTTATTCACTTTATGATAAGCGGGGCTCTTAAACGACTCTTATACAAACCACAAGTTGTTATTTATAAGCTGTATATTACTAGCTAACTTAACTCTAGCTAACTACTACTTAACTCTCACTCACGCTTGGTAAATCCGAATACATTCATTTTGAATGTATTCGGATTTACCAAGCGTGAGTGAGAGTTAAGTTTTTAAAAATAAACTACTGCAATATAAGGACTTCGTTTATACAAGGCGTCTCTAACAATGCCAGACTTGCATAAATCACTGAAAAGGCATAACTCTAGCATGCAATTACAATAAAAATTAAAAAAAAAAACTAACTTCAAAAATTATGCATGTTAGTTTTACAGATTTTCTCAATAACGGAGTGAAACTAAATAAAAAGGAAACATTTGTGTGTATGTTTGTAATGTTTTCACACAAAAACTACTGGACCGATTGCGATGAAACTTGGTATATAGATAGCTGGAGACCTGGATTAACGCATAGCCTACTTTTTATCCCGACATTCCCACGGGATTGGGACTTACGCGGATGAAACCGCGAGGCGCTGCTAGTAATTCATAAATAAAAAATATGTTCCATTTAAATTCTGTAACTTTACAAACTACACCTGCTTTTATGAGAACCGGAGGTGATAATGTCTGAAAATTCAAACGGTCATAACTCTTAAACGGATAATTAAAAAAAAACTCTTCTTGGAACTGCATGCTAGAGTTAGGCCCTTTCGGTGCTTTCAACAAGTGTCGCATTGCCAGATACACACTGTATATTCACATACATACTATAAAAGAGAATATGATACAGGTATAAATATCGAAAACACTTTTATGAGTTATGCAGAACTAAAACGAGAATTCTAATAATAATAATATTTTATATAATACAAGAATTATATTCTAATTCTTGTTCATTCATTCAAAAGTGGAGTTACACTACATTAAGCCAATTTTGTGAATCAAATTGTTCATTAAGGACGTCTTTTGATGATGTAAAACATTACAGTAAACAGATTCAGAAGATTTTCAATTTGAATGTTTTAAACGTTAAGGTTTTACATTGAACTGGTGATAACAAATGGATATGATTAACGAAGTAAATATCTACATAATAAGTATTTACTTCATTAATCATATCTGTTTGTTAACACAAATATGTAGGTGCTTACTTAGATAGGGTTACTATACGACCTAACGACCCCATGTGTGTAATTATTATCATCGTATTACATGCATACTTAATTCGTCATTGTCATTTCAAAGATTAATTACGTTATAAGTCTAAAAATATTGTATAAAACTAGATGCCCGGCACACGTTGTTTTGCCATATTAATTATTTCTAATGAATATTTTGGCAGTCAAAATATAACTTACTTATTGTGGGATGGGGTCTATGACTATAAAAATAACAAAACACCAACGATTCATTTTCTTAATTCAAAGTACTGCATTAACTGAACTGACATATTTAAAGTTTAACAGTGGGAGAGCAATGCTTCGGCACGTATGGGCCGGCTCGATCGGCATATCGATAAAGCAATGCTTACGTTGTATTTCGCCGAGCGAGTGAGATTATTGGTGGTCCTAACCCTTCCCTCTCTCCATCTTCCCCCCCATCTCTCCATCTCCCCTCCTCTCCTACTCCCACCTTAAAGGCCGGCAACGCACTTGTGACTCTCGAGTTGCAGGTGCCCATGGGCGGCAGTAGTCACTTACCATCAAGTGACCCGTCTGCTCGTTAACCCCCTATTCCATAAAAATAAAGTTTGACATCGACTTGACTGCAATCGATTATAACAATCTCACTTTCTATTTTCCCTGGGTTAAATACTTTTAAAAAATTGTACCAATGAAAGTAAAAACACTAATATTGCTATTAAAAAACAGGGGTTGACCGTAGAGGGTTGAAGTTCAGGGTTGTATGTATTATCTAATGCTGTATCATAAAAAAAAAAAATATATATAAATTAAAAAAAAATTAGGGGTGGACTACCCTTGACATTTAGGGGGATGGAAAATAGATGTTAGCCGATTCTCAGACCTACCCAATATGCACACAAAATTTCATGAGAATCGGTCAAGCCATTTCGGAGGAGTTTAATCACAAACACCGCGACACGAGAATTTTATATATTAGATTTACTATTTATGTATGAAAAAATAGCCGATGCAGTCGAGAACGCGACCTTAAATATAAAATGTACCTGAATATCAAAGACATTCGTGATTATAATGTTATGTATTCTAAGGAAAATGATTACATTAGACCTACATTACTTTTTGTTTTTAAAGTTAGTAGGTATTCCGTACTCGTATTCTTCAAAAAAAAAATTATATAATAATAATAGCGGCAGCCAAATTGACGTGGCCAACATGGCCCTTTTTAATTCTATGGACATCATCTTTGAACACAATTTTGGTAGGTTTTTTAACCATAAGAAATAAGGTTAGATTATTGTAGTACATGGTCGGGGCTAGCTAAAACTGAGAAAACCTTTGTATGAAGTAATTAATGCATGTAAAACCGGGTGGCGTCCGTGTCACGGGACACGCCCACTGCAAAACCCCAGTTCTGGAGTAACATAAATCATCAATTAACCTCAATCAGTTTTACTGACATTGTCCGACTCAGTTTATGAATGGCCTCTTGTGTTATATTTTCAAGGCGAAACTTAAGTGTATGTTAGCATAACCTCACCACTATAACTATAAACTACCAATTCACTAAATAACTGTAACCGCGATGTTGTGCGTTCCTCAATCTGTACTCAAGTGATCGTTATAAATTTAAAATGCTCGCCTAGCCTTTCTATCACCCCACCAATACCCGCTACTTATCAGACAGACCAATGGCGTTGCGTCACCGGTATGACTAGTCAAAATAATGTATATTATTCATTGTTATTAAAAAGTGAACCTTATTTTAATAAAATAATATAACGGCGAGTTGAATGTAATGTTGAAAGTAGGTCTACTTGATGCTCTGTCATTATGAATTAGCAAACAAATATAGTTATCTAAAATACACAAGGGATTCGCTAACCTAATTGAATAAGTCTATTCGTTGTTCGCAGAAACTCCTATAAGAGTGACAGCGAAAATAAGAACAACAACGAGGAAGAGCTCGATAACAGACCAAAACTTTTACAAAAGGTAAGATTTCTTTTATATAAACATGTATTATGCTAACGATATTATACCTGATTATACCGAAGTAATTTAAAAACATAAATTTTCACTTGTTTCAGTCTAAATATGTCGTTAATGAGTTAATGTAACCTATCGAATTTAGGTCGGTCTGATTCTGAATTCAAAATTAAAGTCCTGAGCATTTTGATAATATATTTTTAAGAACCACGCCAATGGTCCCAATTCTGTTACTTCACTCGCTAAATTAAAATTCACTAAATTTTCTTCATATAAGATGTAAACCTTGTACACTTCGAAACAAGGTCTTATTTCAAATTGAAACAAGTAGGTAACATATGTCGCTATCGAAATAAGCAATATATTTGTCGACTAAAGTCTGATACGCTTAAATAAACTTTAATACCACGTAGCGAGAGCCGCCATCCGTTGAATGCCATCTCTTTTGCTCTGTGTTATTACTTTATTAGTAAGCGTCTTCGTAGGTGTCGATTAAAATAACGTCATCTTAGTTCGTTTTGAACAAGTTATTATACGGCATTTGAATAAATAGGGACTCCAGCTACGTGGAAATAAGGTTGAGTATACGTTGACAGGTTTTAATGAAATTTAGTGGCGCTGAGAAATAGATGCCAGTAACAAATAGACCTTATTACAAAAACACAAGGCTGATTTCATATGAAGAAATTAAGTCAGGTTTTAGTTTAGTCGAGTGTACAATAGAATCGGTCTTTACGGTGATGTTAGAGAGATACTGTCCATATATAAAAAAAAAAATACTAAACTGCTGAAAATAATGTCATTGGACTGACACGATAAAATAACTAACCTTAATAGTAGAATGTATAACAATTATGATAAGTACTTTCAAAAATATTAACACCCTAGGGCACAGCGAGGAGACCCCATGTGAGTTCAGGTAATTCATTACCGTTACCGTGATGGTAATGTGATTACCCGTATGGTTTGAAATACTTCAGAATTTGGCCTGTTGGTCTAGTGGTTAGTGACCCTGACTGCTGAAGCCAGAGCTCGCGGGTTCGATTCCCACCCAGGACAAATTATTGTGTGATGAGCATGATTATTATCCGTGTCTGGGTGTAATTTATTTATAATTGTATGTATTTAGAAATATATAAGTATGTTTATCAGCATTCTGGTTACCATAGTATAGGCTCTGCCTAGTTTGGGATCAGACGGCCGTGTGTGAGATGTGTGAAGTTACTATTATTATTAATAATATAGAGAAAATTTAATCCTTATTAAAGAGCTAAAGACCTAAAAATCTATTTTAAATACGAAAAGACGTACATGTTTACGATTTATTTTTAACTTTCTTGACCACGCCTGTTCATACCTGAATGTGATACTCATTAGCGTTCAACTCTAGAACTCTCTCGAGCATCTGTGCACGAGCGAGAAGCAGGTTTCATTGTTTTCTTTATGTATTATGCATTATATTATGATCCCGAGAAAATGGAATGCGTCCTTGACATACCACGTCAACATTTTTGCGACCTTTAGACCTCGGTCGACCTCACCAGCTGTCAGCCATGAAATGCCCTCTAAACGTTACAAAAGCAAAAACCTTCCCTCAAAGTTACGAATTAAATTATTCGCGAGCGTTATTTGTATTTGGAGTGAAACGTTTTATTTTTGATGTTTGAATTGAATTTTACAACTGTTTTCATTTACATTATTTTTAAAATATATAAGTGTTGTAGATGAGAATTGGGTCAGTTTTGAAAATAGAACATTTACTTAAATGGAAGGACATGTACTAGTCTTCCCCAGCTATGGCATGATATGACGTCACAGTTGAGTATGATCACTTTTAAAGTACGTTACGTCACTGATTAGGTACATTATACATCTATTGCAAAGCTACTGGCAAAGCTTCAGACAATAACCAGTGAAGGAGAAATAATGAGGATGGTGTGCTCACTCGAGCATCTGACTACCTAAGTAAGAATGTGCAGACTATGTTAAAAGGTAATTTTACTCTTGAATGACTACTATTAGCGATATGCTAAGACATACACTCGATATGACAACTATACACTGCTATATATTATGCAACATGCAAGTATGCATGCCCAGTACAACCCGTCGAAAATATAGATGTCTCTGTATATTTCTGTCGTTAGATATCTCGCCGCCATTACTTCCTCTACAATTACATACAACTTAAACCTTAATTCAGTCTTTATATGTATACCTACCTACTAGCTACCGAATACCCTAAAAAATGTGACAATAAACTATGATAAAAACCATACCATCTCTCAATAAACTTCCAAATTTTTTTATTTCAACAACTTACATCACTTTATTTTTTAACAGACTTATAAAAGGAGGAGGTTCTATGTTCGGCTGTGTATATTTTTAGGGTTCCGTTCTTCAAAAGGAAAAAAGAACCTTATAGGATCAGTTTGTTGTCCGTCTGTCTGTCTGTTTGTCAAGACCCTTTTTATCAGAAACCTGTGGACGCATCAAGTTGAAATTAATACCAATTACATAAGTCTGCGGTCCCTTAAAGCTGTAAAAAAATCAAGCTTCCAAGTCAACGCAATCATAAGATATGGCCACTTAAGCCTTATATTTGACCAAATTTGAACATTTCGATGGTAAATCAAAACCTATAGGGTACTTCCCATTGACCTACAATCATCCTACAATCATGAAATTTTGTAAGAAGCAAAGTCTAACAACACAAGTAATGGAAAAAACACTAAAAAAGAGTTTTAAGTGACTTAAAAAAACACTAATAAAGGGCACTGAAAAGTGAAAAAAAAATTATTACAAACTTAATTGAAAAGACTGTATATACATGTACATGTGCATGTGCCATTTTTAATGTGCTATGTAACATTATAAAGCCACTAGATGTATCTACTACTGGTCTGTTTGAAGTCGGTTACCAAGCCAAGTAGGTGGGTACTTGATAGAAAGGCTAGGTTCGGTTCAAATTATATTTCGTCCTTAATTAAGCTATTTATATTTCTGTGTTTTGTATGTTTTGCTCAAAGCACTACATATTCTACTGTGTCCTGTAGTCGTCTGTAAAAAAAATACTTAATGATAAAAGCATAAACTTAGTTTAAGTACCTATACGCATCAGTTTACGGTTAAAAGCTCGTTTACGTCGGTGATAGATGTGTTGTGATTTTGCCGGTGTTCTTCTATAAGGTGAGATTCTTCATCTTTCGTCAGTTCGGAAGGTTCCTTAGCAAATTGTAATCGCACACAATATTTGAATTATCGCACGTTCGAATTACTTGAAATTTTGCCAAAATTTCAAATAGGGTAAAACCCGGATAGTTGCCTCAGTGGGATGTTGTCGGCGATTGCACTCTTCTATGATTTAAAGTACCATTCCTTTAGGTCTTACTTTCGAATAAACCGCAGGATTAGGCGCTCGCTTTTTGTCAATGTGAGCAAAAATCTTCTGGGGCGGGACTGTAACGAGCGCCGAATTAATATTCGTGAGTTGTTTTATTGAATATTTTTATTATTAATTGTGGTTTTTGTCAACTTTTTATTTCTTTGCATGCATTAGAGTTTAAATTACACCGTTTATTATATTACGTTTTATTGCTAAATCGTTTTTATTTATTTCGAAAATATAGAGTGCAAGTATCCGTATTAAAAAGGATAGTCGCCTTATTTGTTTTTGCGGTTAGTCGCCTTGGGGATAACTAGGTATAAACTATTATTTAACGAGCAAAAACAGATTTATTTCTTTTGCTGCTTTTTCCAACTTATTTCACAATTTCAATTGATGATTATCTCACAGAATGTTTTCGAGAATTTTAATTATACTAAATCGAAATCAGATGAATGTGGTTGCATGAAACTTTTACAACATTACAACAACTATGTTAGGGATGTTGGTGGGGTTAGCACTCTTCTATGATTACAAGTGCCTCTCCTTAATAAATACTTAATAAAGGATCTCAATAAATAATAAAGACTTACATTTATAAAAAATTGTTTCTATCTCAAAAACTGATAGTAAGTCGTCTATTCCCGCACGAGGCAAGTATCCCTCGAACCATTTTTACCGTTAGGCTACCATCCGCCGCAGTAGGCAACAGTAGGCAACTATCCCTTTTTTTAGAGGTCAAATAAAACGGTATTTACTCAAAACCAATATTAATTGTGTTTACAAAAATAGGCTACTATGAAAGATTAAATACTTATGTTTTGATAAACACATTGCATTTTACTTAGGAAGTACATATTTTTTAATAATTGAGCTTTTTTGAAAAGTGGTTCAACTATTCGGGTTTTACCCTAATTCAAACGCGCGAGGGGCATGAATATAAGATTGAACCCATAATCGTAGTCAATCAGGCTAAGAATATGGTGATGTAAATTATCGCAATCATTAATACAAAGCCGAATGAAAAATGATCGTTGCGAGAAATAATGTTGGTATCCATTGTTTAGGACGCAATTAGGGGATTGAAACATTCCCCGACCCGCGATAAATAAATGGGACGAATTCCTCGGCCTGGATACTGGAAGATGAATTTGAAGGCTGTCTTAGTTAAATTAACTTGTAATTTGCGGTATTAGAAATTTCGAAGCTTGTAATATCTGTTCGGTACAGATATTTTAAGCCAGAAATTAGTAGATATTGACTTTGTATAGATTTATTGATGTAATTTAACTAATTTTATTAATTAGTTTTGCAAGGTCGGTCTTCATTCATATAAAAAGTATAAAATTTATATGTTCCTATCACCATATTTTAGGCCTTTGTATATAAATTTAAGCACATTTCAAAGTGTAGGTGTACCGTACCCAATTAAAAAAAACCGGATTAGTGCAAGTCTGACTCGCGAACCGAGGGTTCCGCAAGCAAACAAATTTGTATGTAGATAGTACGTCCATCTCGAGAATCAATTCTCGAAGATTTTTACCCATCTTTTGCGAAAGCAAACTTAACTTTGCGGTTCTAAAAATACTCTCCCATTTTTAGATTTACGATAAAGTCAACTTCCCAACACAAAAGATAAGTTTGTCATCACAAAAACTATTTTTGGGGTTCTGTTCCTCAAAAGGAAAAAGGAACCCATATAGGATCACTTTGTTGTCCGTCTGTCTGTCTGTTAAGACCCCTTTTTCTAAGGAACCCGTGGACGCATCAAGTGATTGAAATTAATACCATATACTAATGTCTGCAGTCCCTTGAAGCTGTAAAAAAATCAAGCTCCAAAGTCAACGTAATCCAAAACACACGGCCATTTATGTTTGGGATTTGACCAAATTTGAACATTTCGAAGGTAAATCAAAACCTATAGGATACTTTCCATTAACCTAGAATCATGAAATTTCGTAACGAACAAGGTCTCACAGCACAAGTAAAGGAAAAAATCCCAAAGTCTTTCATTTGTTGTTATATCTGTCGGCGGACAACAAAGTGATCCTATAAGGGTTCCTCTTTTTCCTTTTGAGGAACGGATCCCTAAAAACCGGCATAATCAGATTGTTCTGTAAAAAGTTCTATAGTATAAAAATAGAACTAAGAATTTTTCTTTTTTCCTTTCCTCGGTTAGAGAGAAAAAAAAGGTGAATTAGATAGATAAGAGACTAATTGTTAATATAACATTAAAAATAACATTTCGTAATGGCAACACCTAAAATATAAAGAAAGTGTACTTACAGCTATAAAGCAAAGCTATTAAATATACCCCTGCGGTCCGGAAACATAAACATAACAATTATGACTGGCAACAATTACAATAATGTTCCAGTGATGGTAGGTTAAGTGTAAAGTGTTGCTATAAAAATATTTTAATAGGTCGTAACGTATAGAGCCAGAAGACAATATTTGTTCAACCGAGTACCTACACGGGACATAAATACACAGGTACTTAGATCTATGACATAGTGTCCTGCCTTTTTTTTCTCTCGACTTCGCATAACTTGTGCTTTTGCTATTTCTTCTCTTAATAAAATGATGTCTGGTCCGGATCGTTTTTATGGCATTAAATTCTATGGCACGTTGGTATAAAAAACATACAAGTTACTGTTTTAAACCTTGGCACCTACAGAAAAATATTTTAGAATAAAAATAATTAGGTTGTCACGCTGTTTTAAAATTTTTGCCTTTTCACAAATTGCAAAATAACCGTAAAATCTACTACTAAAGTAAATATTATAAATGTGAAAGTTTGTGAGGATGTATGGATGTTTGTTACTCTTTCACGCAAAAACCACTAAACCGATTGCGACGAAACTGGATATGTAGATAGCTGGAGACCTGGATTAACGCATAGGCTACTCTTTACCCCGAAATTCCCACGGGATCGGGACTTACGCGGGTGAAACCACGTGGCGCTGCTAGTGTAAATTATATCTTGGTTTCATTAAATTAGAGTGAAAGTAACAGCATCATATAAATATTTATATGTATTCTTTTAATGCTTCGAATTATTAAATTACTACGGATTTTACTACCGGTGTACTAAAGGGTGACCCAATAAGAGTGCACGATTTAATTTCAAAATAAAACGCATGTTTTTTTGAGCGAGTTATGATATTTTTATTGCATTGTAAAGTAGACATGTTCCGATTATGTATGGAATGAAATATCCGGCATATGGCCCCCTCGGCTCTGAACACAGGCTTTTGCTCTTTTCATGAAAATTTAGATGAGATTTTGACAAAGATGTGGCTCTATCTCACCGATGACGCGTTGGATCTCGGCTTTGAGCTCAGGAATTGTTTATGGTTTATTCACAGACCTGAGATTTCAAAAAACCGAAAGAAAGAAATCGCACGGTTTTAAATCACACGATTTTGGCGGCCAATTGGCATCGGAATTTCGGGAGATGATTCGGTCTGGAAATCGTTGCTTCGATAAATAGATTGTTCCGTGCATAGTGTGGTAGGTGGCGCCATCTTGCTGAAACCACATGTCGTTCAGATCCATGCCAACCAGTTGAGGCCACAAGAACTCCGCATGCATGCCACTCAGCATGTTCCTGTATCGAATGCCATTCACAGTCACTGCATTTTTGTAATGGGTTTTCAGAATAATAACGCGGTGTTCAGTTGTGTAGCGCTCATTTTTTAATAATCGGGCCGACGGCCTTGGGTGTGGGTAGTCTCTTACTGGAAACCATGGTGATGGCTATGATTCAGCACGAGCGTGCATGGGATTCCGCCGCCTCGTTTTGCGAGGAAGTGATGAGTGCCAAGGAGGCGGCGGAAAGGGAACGGGAGAAAACTACTGCTCTCCCGTCCCGAAGAAGACTCACCAGGCGTCGGAGAGAGCGAGACGATCTCCGGCCTCAATGAGCTTGCCTGAGGGCGATGGAAAGGGTCACCAGTCGCCCTAGCAGAAGCAGGTCTGAGACGGCCGCGCGACGTGTTCCACGCGCATCTCTCTAAATCGGAGGGGGCAAGGCTCCCGCACCAAATTCTGGGGTCGCCTGTTGTCGAGCCGGAAGCCAAGTCTGCCTAGGCTCACAGGGATTTCCTTTCTAGGGTTTACCTGAGTTCCCGGCATTAGGTACCTGTGACAGAACACCGCGTGGTTTTAGTCGGTTCGAGTCCGACATACCACCGTTAGCTCCGGTGAGGTGATGTGCCCCGTGGGGGTTTCCACACGTAAAAAAAATGGTGTACTACGTAGCGAAACTATGGGTAGGTAGGGTAAAACCACCAAATATCGGTCAAGTCAAAAATTTTCAATGTTTAACTTAATGTATCTAGTATTTTGGGTTTATTTTTTTTATTATAGGGGACAAACGAGCAGACGGGTCACCTGATGGTAAGTGACTACCGTCGCTCAATGACACCTGCAACTCAAGAATCACAAGTGCGTGGCCGGCTTTTGAGATCTAGTAGATACACTTTTTTCTTGAAGGTTTGAAGGTCGTATCGGTCCGGAAATACCACAGGCGACAATTTGTTGCAGAGATTGGTTGTGCGAGGCAAACAATTTCTGAAGAACCGCACTGTGGTGGATTGCCAATTATCCAGGTGATGGGGATATAGGTACTTAAAGGTAGAGGACTAATTAATAAAAAAAAAATATTAATTCATAGACCATAGACATATGTTTTTCTAGCCTCCTCAGCTTTATTCATTTTTACGTTGTTTCAAAAGTTTCTCCGTCTATAGTTTATGCCATAGCATAAACTGATACTAGTTAAAGTTGAAATGAGACGGCCGAAGTTAGGGACAATTAGTCGACACTACACCGATTTTGAGTTTTGCTACAATATAATTATTATCCCTAACTTCGGCTAGGCGAATATTTTACAATATAAATAAATAAACAATAATATACCTATCTAGAATGTTAGTTAACTAAATAAATTAGGTAACGACAAAAAATATTCATTAGCAATTGATACAATTATTTTTTAGTATAAACCATACCTCCGTCTACAGCTGATTCTGTGTACTGAAGCACGAAACATCGCTAAAGTGAACATTTTCCCACAGGTCGAGGAACAATTTGTTCGTTGACCTGACGTTCGACAACTAGACCAGAATCGATTTGCAATTTTTTTGTTTATCAATGTAACATATAATCTTACGTTTTTCGAGTAATTTAAGTGTAAATTTTAATAAACAGCTCAAAATTGTATATAATAATTAAAAATTGAATTTTAATTCGAATTCGACTTTTTTCGATATTTTGGATTTTCTAAGAAGATTTACTATGGTAATATATATTTTTTTTTACACCATCGGAAAGTAGAGATTTCAACGAACAGAAAGCACACCAACTTTTTGTAAAAAGCTGATGTTTTGACTGGTGAATTTTCGATTGAAAATTAGGGTGCTTTTTCGATATTAAGTCAAAATATGGTGAAAAAAATAAATATTTCAAATCAAATAAATTACAGTGTATTTGGGACATAACAAGGTAAGTTTTCACCAAATTTCGTAAAAAAAAAAAGTTTTGTAAAAGATAAAAATAAAAAACCAGAAACTAGGTTTTTTAAATTTTTTACATAAATTTTGAGGTTATGTGAAAAAAGTGTTAATGCAAAAGTTGTAGATCGTTTTATTACCTACAACTTTGCCATTTGACTTTTTTCCATAGGACTTGTAGTTTTGCCGGAAATCGAGATAAACCATTTTTTACCCTTAAAACTCACCCCCTTCCCCTTCCCCACCTCAGATCGCCCGTAAATTATTTTTCCTTTCATTTTTATAATACTCTCCTCCTTTTCCAATGGGTTTCATCCTACTGTTATTTTTTTTTCACTTTTTATTATTTGCCACCACAAGGCAGGTGCCGATACTAGGCGAGTTTACCCTACACTTATTTCAGAACTTACTGTAATTATTCTCATAATATTATACATATTATAAAGTAATGGAATCATTTATGTAACGAAGAAGTACATTATAAAACCACGTAAATAATGCATTTACGTCATACAAAACTCAACCCGAAAGAATAACCCCGAACCACAGATTACTAAGTAGGTACTACGTAACCCGAACGCCACAGGCGTAATAGAAAAAGTTCAATTAAAAAGTGTTAAAGAAAATTCTGGAAAGCTCGCCGACGACGTCGGTGGTCCTCTAACCCACTAGGAAAGCAAAGTCTTTAAAACGAGAATGTCGTTCTCATTACTTTGAGAGCCTTGCAGTCTTAAGAGACTTCAGTCACCCTATACCTACCTCTATAGTTCACACGGTTTATTTATTATATACACACATACATTTCCTTTAACTATCTATTTATAAATGTAATTATAATAATAATAAATATAATAATAATAACTTCACACATCTCACACACGGCCGTCTGATCCCAAACTAGGCAGAGCCTGTACTATGGTAACCAGACTGCTGATAAAAATACTTATATATTTCTAAATACATACATATTATAGATAAATTACACCCAGACACAGAACAAATTATCGTGCTCATCACACAATTATTTATCCTGGGTGGGAATCGAACCTAATATTATCTTACATCCTAATTTTCTTTTAACACTTACACCCATTTGATGTAATTTCATTGAATCGGCTGATAATAGTAAACAATTTTAAAAATAACTGTAACTGACAGTAAATTATATTTCCCAATATTTCCATTAGAGTGTATTCATCTACGAATCAATAAGAATACAACAAAATTAACACGATTCTTTGTTATCATATTTAAGTTTTGTATTTCAATCACTGTCCCATGGGCGTATCCAGCTTTTAGCCCAGGAGGGGCAAAATTTGTTTTTGTCAGGGGGGAGGGGGGGGGGGGGAATTTAATTTTGTCAGTCCAGGGGGAGGGCAAGTCAAAAATTTGACTCAAAACTACCTTAGTACTACGTAAGCTTTAGCCAGGTACGCCCATCTCACTGTCCGATTGCCTACTTTATTTTGTGACAGTGTAGGTAATGGTTTTAAATTTTAATAAAAAAGGAAGTTACTTAAATTAAATATCGTTTAATATAACATCGTGATAACAAGGCATAAGGAAAAATGGTACACATAAATAAGCAGCTTTACCTATGAATCGAAAAACCGTAACAAAACGAAACATGGAAATGAGAATTACTTACCTACCTAATATTTTATGTATTTATTTATTATATTGTTTATAAATAGCTTGTCGCGCGGTATGTTATAAAAGACTACATTGGCGTCTAACCAATAAATGCTATTGGAGTGTACATAATAATGGTTGATAAGTATTTATTAGTCGAAGGTATACATATTTATGATGTTAAAAACAAATTTTAAAAAGTTTTTCATTTCTTTTAATACCTACATTCCTTTTGTTACCTATGCAATTAGTTAGAGCTTGTTTTAGGTTTTAAACAAGCTTTCATAGCCTCAAACCAGCTTCAACTGTAACTGTAACCAATCATTTATTGAACTAATTATGTAAACAAATATTCGTACCGATTTGAATCTTTGCAAATAAGTATATGTAATATTTGTATATTGTCATAATATAAAAAATAGGTTCATCAAGCTGATCTGATGATAGATTCAGGAGATAGATAGTGTTACACTTCTTAGAAGACTTTCGTATTCTAGGTCTTATTAGTAAACCCCTCGAGTTGGCCGTGTTTTTTTACTATTTTTATTTTATTTACCTTGAAATTTTCTTCTTGTACAACTTATAAAACTTGCCTTCTAACATACTGCAGACGTTCGTGAATAATACATGCCGCTCAGAAGACTCTGGGGACACTAACTTTTGTAAGTGAATTTTGTATTGCACTTGATGCAGTCTTGAAATGAATTAATTATATTGAATATACAGAACATTATGCTAACATCAGAGAATAAATAAAAGTATTAATAACAAGCTTGAAAAAATTAGAAACCATAGAAGTAAAAAAATAGATCAATACGATAATATACTCTTTGCCTTCCATGATTTCAATTTTTTTAAATAAATATGAGAAGCCAAGCATTCCAAAACGTCCATGCTGATTTTCCAGCAATTTAGGACGGTGTATTTACGTGCGATACTCACTTAACATGAAAAAAAAAAGAAAGTTTGTCCATCAATGCGCATACATCGCTGTTTACAAAGTTACTGTTGTGAAGTGTGTAATCTGGTAATACCTGACTAATGCGCACTCAAACACTCTTCAGTGTATAAATATTACCGTAGATTTCATAATTACTAATGCGTGGCACCAACAAGAGATACTTTTGAGAAATCACAACTTTACTGAAAAAGTCTAAAAGGACATTTGAAAATATTATTTGAAAACAAACTGTCGTAAAATCCAATTGACTCTCGGATATTGTGCATATTTTCTGTACTATTGCAACGAGAATGTCGTTCTGTGACAGAAATAACCGGATATTCAAAGCCATAAATTACAAAATATACACTGCCCTGAAATCTGACATGGCTGAAAAGAGAGGTAGTCAAAAGTGTGGAGTCAAAATAATAACGATATAAAGGGGATATCGAAAAACCTGACAAACGCGAGTCTGACTCCCGCACCGAGGGTTCCGTAGGCAAACAAACTTGTATGTAGATAGTACCTCTATCTCAGGAATCAATTTTTGTCCGTCTCTTCCAAAAGACCAATTTAACTTAGCAGTTCTAAAAATACTCCCCACATCATCAATTTACGACAAAGCCAACTTTCCAACAACAAAATATAATTTTATAGTCACTTTTTTCTATGTGATATAACAACAAATTAACGACTTTCGGATTTTACTTGTGCTGTGAGTTGTGAGACCTTGCCTCTTACCAAATTACACGATTCTAGGCCAATGGGAAGTACCCCATAGGTTTTGATTTACCTGCAAAATGTTCAAATTTGGTTAAATCTAAGTCTTAAATGGCTGATCTAAATGGCTATCTTTTGTTTGCGTTGACTTAAAAGCTTGATTTTTATAGAGCTTCAAAGGAAAGCAGATATAAGTATTCGGTATTAATTCAACTCAACTTAACTTGATGCGTCTACGGGTTCCTGAGAAAAAGGGTCTCAACCGACATACAGACAAAAACGAAAAAAAATATAGTTTTGGCTTCAGAATCGATTATAGAGTGCCGCCCCCCCAACTCAATTAAATACATCTTCAATGTACAGAGTTGGACCTGTTACAGTTTTTTTATGTAACTATAGATATTCGCATGGCCGATATATATTAAAGCACATCTGAAAATCGGCCTAGTGGTCGATGTAAGGTAGAAACAAAACCACTAACTATCCCTAACTTCGGCCGTCTCATTTCAACTTCCACCAGCTTCAATTTATGCTATGGCATAAATTATAGATACTAAAAATCAAAAACTTTTGAAACATTGTGGAGAAAGGAAAAATGAATAAAGCAGGCTATAAAAAGCAATGGTTGTGATAAATGCCCGAATAAAGAATAATTCATTTGTAATTTACCTTTAACTGATCCTATAAGGGTTCCTTTTTGTCCTTTTGAGTAACGGGACCCTAAAAAACAAATACTTGTTTTTTTATATTTTATTACATAAACGGTATTCGTTCTTACCTTCTTCATTGATATTATAATAATAACTACTTATAAGATATATTATCAAGTCACGTAAGTAAGATTTCTAAGAGGGCTGTATAAAATTGAATTAGTTTTGAGTGTCTGATGAATTGCTGATAATAAATCTGATGAATTTATTAATATTTGCGAAAACAGACGTGTCCTTTGTTACATAATGAAAAGGTCACCCCAGCCCCAACTTGGCGCAGGGCCAAACGCTGAAGGCATATAAATTCGGTAGAAAAGATAGATTCATAATTTTCAATACAGTTACGTAATAGTTTTTATACATAGGCATATAGAGACAAACAGCCCTTTGTATTCTGTGTTATCTGTGGCTTGAGTAAACTGTACGATAATATTTACAGACCATAATAAATGATCTAACTTAGCATTTTATATATATAATTTGCAAAATGGACTATTTTTTAACCCCTGACTCAAAAAGAGGGGTGTCATAAGTTTAACGTGACTGTGTATCTGTGTGTCTGTCTGTGGCATCGTAGCTCCCAAATGTTTGTTTTTTTGTTTGAAAGGTGACTTGATCGAGAGTGTTCTTAGATATAATTCAAGGAAATCTGTTCAGCCGTTTGAAGATCTTCAGCTATTTTCTAATTTTGAAGGGATTGTAAGAATCCATATTATATTGTTTACTGTTTGGTGTCGATATGTATTTGAATATTGTTATTATTTTAATCAAAAGGCAATTACCATAATTATGTCATATTATAACGTTAAATAATTTCTACTTATGATTATTATTATTCTGAGGGTAATTTTAAAATAAATGTAAATGTTGTAGCGACATTTGATTTTGATGTAAGATGTCACTCCAACATAAACGAACGACAGTTGACAGCCACATGTCGAACAGTGCAGAACGTTTTGTAAAGTGTTGAGTATTAAATCCGATTATAACATTACAATCCTGTGATATTATTTGGAAAACCGAGTTGATCCTTCAACTCAGAAGTGGGATTAAGAAAACACGCTTGCTATTTTCGCGCCTGGCGCATCCTGTGAAAAGTTTTAGTACTTTTATCTTTTTTTTTCTCGGATTATCTTTACCGTTGTTTGTGAAGTATACGATGGGCAGTGATAGTGACCATTCGCAACGCAAATACGAAAAATCTTCACGCAAAAGACGATGTCATAGGAAGACTCGTGAGAAATCGAATAATCGAAACATAGATAGCGATAATAATCGAAAGCAATCACGGCGGAAACGTCAGAGAACAAAATCGCATACACCTGAAGATTCCATTGATGGAAGAAGCGAGAGTAGGCAGAGTAGAGAAGGTGTAAGGCGCCGTTCCAGTTCGAAGCGTAGGCGTTATTCGAGTTCATCGCATCGGGATCAATCGAGATCAACACTTGGACGCCGATCGACATCGATGCGTCACAGTAGTTCGAGTCCACACCGTCAGCATAGTTCGAGACGAAAGCATCGTGGTCGTCATCGTCGCCGTCGGACTACGTCATCCGAGGGCAGATACGTGAGTCGTTCCAATTTTAATGATAGTGGTACTCAGTTGTTACTGACAGAGTTAATTAAATCGATATCTAGTAGTCGCCCCGAAGGCAATAAGTTTCCTATGTTAGGCAATGTCATTCCGGAGTTTGACCCCATGTCTAAAGGCCAGACTATTGACACATGGCTAAGCAAAGTAGAGGAATGCGCTCGATTGTATAAATGGGGCGAGGACCAGATAATACATTACGCATTACCTAAGCTCAGCGGAGTGGCCAAGACGTGGTATCAAGCTCTGCCGTCAATGTCGTTTTCGTGGGCCGAGTGGAAAATTAAATTAACTGAGTCTTTTCCATTTACTGATGATTACGCAGAACTTTTATCAGAAATGTTGTCTAAAAAAGTAAAATACAACGAGTCCTTGGAATTATATTTCTACGAAAAGATTAACCTGTTAAACCGATGTGACATTAAGGGGAAACACGCGGTTGATTGCTTATTACATGGGATAGAGGATCGTAGTTTGAGGTTAGGTGCCAAAGCAACGAAATGTGAGGAACCTGAGCAGGTATTGAAATACTTTCAATCGATTAAACAAAATACGCGGGAGCATGATAATAGGACTAAATCTAGTTACGATAAAAGGACGGTTCCTAACAACGGTAACTCATATAAGCAAATATCGAATACGAAGCCTATAAGAATCAATGATAACGCAAAGTCTATCGCTTGTTTCAATTGCAATGAAAGGGGCCATTATAGTTTTAACTGTACGAAAAAGATCTTAAAATGTAACAGTTGTAATAGATTGGGACACACAGCTATTAATTGCACTAAATTATCTATTAATGACGCATCAAGGTCCGATAAAGGTAACGAAAAGTCAGTTATGGCTTTAAACGCACAATTTAATGTAAATAGCGACAAATATTATATCGCCTTGAGGATTAATGACGAATTATTGCACGGATATGTTGACCTGGGTAGCCAATGCACATTACTACGCCGTAGCACAGCTGAGAAATTAGGTATTTGTTGGTCATCAGAACAACTACCAACTATGCGCGGAATTGGTAATAATATCGTTTTGCCACTAGGAAAAGCGGTAATTAAGATTGAAATTCAAGGTATATCGCGATCAGTTACCAGTTATATTGTCGATGATTACGTGATCAAATACGATGTTTTGGTTGGACATAGTTTTACTGAACTACCGGGAATAACTATAACGAAAACTACTGATACTCTGATTTTTGGAAGAACATTACCAATAAAATTAAGACTTACACTGCTCAATGATGTTTCGATTCCACTACGCGACACATGTGTGATAAAAGTAAATAGTGACATTGATTATAACGGCAGTGTACATGTTAATGGCTCTCTTCGAGAGTGGTCTGGGAGTGAGTACTACCTGATGCCCGGCGAATATGATATTATAAATGGGACCGGCGCGTTATTAGTACAAAATATTTCGAATAACGTTATACGTTTAGAACGTGGTGTATTAATGACGCGAACATCATGTACAGATGCATCTCTAAGTGTAAATATTCTAGATTTCAACGATTCGAGTGTAAATAAATCCCTAAATCATGATACAAAATTATCCAATAGTGAAATATTAAGATTGAAATGTACCTTGCAGAAGTATAGGGAGTGTTTTTCTCGTAATATGATGGACTTGGGTTACACTAACGTAGAAAAGATGGAAATTGAATTGATCGATAGAAAACCTGTGGTTTACAGACCTTACAGGTTATCTTATCCGGAAAGAGAACTCGTTAAATCAATGGTACAGGAAATGCTTGAAGCGGATATTATATGTGAATCCAATTCTTCATATGCCAGTCCGGTGCTTCTGGTTAAGAAGAAAACCGGAGACAAACGCCTTTGTATTGATTATCGAGCATTGAACAAGAAAACGAAAAAGGAGCATTTTCCTCTACCATTGATTGACGATCAATTAGATCGCTTAGCTGGACACTCTTTATTTATTAGTCTTGACTTAGCCTCAGGTTATTATCAATTGGCTGTTGATGAACACTCCCAAGACAAAACGGCATTCGTAACTCCTGATGGCCAATACCATTTCAAGAGGGTCCCATTCGGATTGGCTAACGCGCCGTCATTATTTCAGAGGACTATGAATAAAGTACTGTCCAAGATAGATTATACCATAGTTTATATGGATGATGTACTAATACCAGCGCGTACATTTGATGAGGGCTTAAGGAGACTAGATGAAGTACTAAATGTTTTTCGAGATGCAAACCTTACCCTTAAACTAGAAAAATGCTTCTTTTTTTATACACAGATTGATTTTTTAGGCTTCGAGGTCAGTGGATCAGGGATACGACCGGGATCCCGTAAGATATCGGCCGTATCTAACTTCCCGACTCCTAGTAACGTTCATGATGTCAGGCGTTTTATAGGTTTGTCGAGTTTCTTTAGACGTTTCGTTAAGAACTTCTCTCTGATAGCGCGTCCATTAACAGATTTATTAAAGAAACAGTTTACATGGAAGTGGACGGATGAACATACATTAGCATTCGAAACGTTGAAACGTAAGTTAGTAGAGAGGCCTTTGCTCGCGCTTTATGATGCCAAATTAGATACCGAGTTACATACAGATGCTCAAAGTACGGTGTTGCAGGTATTCTCATGCAGCGTGGGCAAGACGGATTATTGAGACCGATAGCATATTACAGTCGTAAAACAACAGCTGACGAACAAAAACTTCATTCTTTTGACTTGGAGACTCTTGCAGTAATAGCGTCGTTAAACAGGTTTAGAGTTTATTTACTAGGACTTAAGTTTAAAATAGTGACAGACTGTAATGCGCTACGGACCACTATATAGAATAGTTGACGGAGGATTACGCTGGGTAGTACCAAAATCCGTCAGGTGGCAATTATTAAGAATGAACCACGATGATGTGGGACATTTTAGTTATAATAAAACATTAAAAAGACTTAAGGATTCATTTTGGTTTCCAAAAATGAGTAGGTTTACGAAGAAATATGTGAAAGCATGTTTAGAATGCGCATATCATAAAATCCCTGGTGGGTCCAAGGAAGGAATGCTACACCCTATTCCAAAACCAGATATTCCATTTCACACATTGCACGCGGATCATCTGGGCCCATTCGTTCGCTCGCGAAGAGGCAACATGTATCTCCTAGTAATTATAGATGCTTTTACAAAATTTATTAGTATAAAGCCAGTTCGGGATACCAAAACTGTGACTGCTGTTCGTGTTTTCCAAGATTATTTTAGTTATTTTGGAGCACCTACTAGGCTGATAACAGACAGGGGTACATGTTTCACGAGTTCTAAATTTAAAAGCTTTGTCCAAAGTACTGGTATTAAACATATCCTAAATGCTGTAGCGACCCCTCGAGCAAACGGACAGGTCGAAAGGTATAACAGGACTATTGCAGATGCTCTTAGTACTAAAGTACTAAATGCCATGATAAAAACGATAATACCTGGGACGAATATGTGAGTGAGGTTCAGTTAGGGTTAAATACATCAGTCAATAAAACTACCGGTAAAAGTCCTTCTGAATTATTATTTGGTTACAACGTTAAGAGTATATCGGAAAATATATTGAGTGATGTAATTAATACTACAGTAAATCGAGTAAGCGGTGATGACCTGTTAAATATGAGAAATGAATCAAAGGATAAAATTGAAACGGAGCAGGAAACAGCTAGAAATCGTTACAATAGGCATAGAAAACCAGCAACGGTGTATAATGAGGGTGATCTAATCAGACTAGAAAGAACGACATTTGACAAGGATAGAGTCGGGAAATCTAAGAAACTTGTTGCTAAATTCCATGATCCGTATAGAATTGTTAAAATACTACCCAACGATAGATTCTTAGTGGAAGATTCTCCAATCACAAGAAAAGGTGGCAAGAAGTACGAAAATATAGTTTCAATTGATAAAATACACCCCTGGCTAAATTTTAAAGGATTCGGAAGCGAAAACGATAGCGACGTTAATGAAAGTAATGACGAGAATGATAACTAAATTATGATTGGTAACTAGAGTGAAATAGAAGTAGTTATAACTATTGTGTGTTTAATGATAACAATGTAAGTGTCTAGATCAGTATAAGTACGAACACGTAGTTGTTGTTGTAATACAGATGACACAGATTGTGACTGACCGTACTGATATGGGTTACAAGCGTCAGTGCAGTATGCATAGATGGCGCAGATTGTAACAGACTATATCGGTATGGGTTGCGAGTGTCAGCGATTATCGCATAGGTGACGCAGATCGTGACAGACTATGTCGGCGTGGGTCGTGAGCGTCAGTGTTGTTTGCACAGATGACGCAGATTGCGACAGACTACGTCGGCATGGGTTGCGAGCGTGAGTGTCTAGGACACAGATGGCGAAGATCACAACAGACTATACCGGCATAGGTCGTGAGCATCAGTGCCGATTGCACAGATGATGCAGATCACAACAGACTATGTCGGTGTGGGTTGTGAACGTCAGTGTCACTTACAGTATGACGAACACAGATGGCGAAGATCACAACAGACTATACTTACTCGTACATAGGTCGTGAGCATCAGTGCCGATTGCACAGATGATGCAGATCACGACAGACTATGTCGGTGTGGGTTGTGAACGTCAGTGTCACTTACAGTATGATAACACTTCGTAGCCTATAGTTTTAAGATAATTGTTATATACGCTAACTGAATTAAAATTAATAAATCGTGAGTAGTTGACGTTCACGCACTACAGATCACGAGTGATGTGGATTGTAATACTATATTTTCAGATGATTATTTAATGGATAAAGTTTATGATTGTGGTCAGCAGATTACTGAAATAATAATATATATGTATATTAAACATGATTTATAACTAAAAAGGTGTGAGGACACACCATAATTAGGATGGCCGAGCTGTAAGAATCCATATATATTGTTTACTGTTTGGTGTCGATATGTATTTGAATATTGTTATTATTTTAATCAAAAGGCAATTACCATAATTATGTCATATTATAACGTTAAATAATTCCTACTTATGATTATTATTATTCTGAGGGTAATTTTAAAATAAATGTAAATGTTGTAGCGACATTTGATTTTGATGTAAGATGTCACTCCAACATAAACGAACGACAGTTGACAGCCAGGGATATTCCGGTTAGGGTTAACCTAACCGAAATAACCTGTTATTAACCTTATTGGAAATGGGTTAACATACAATTTGGATTAACAGAAATGGATGTTACAGAATTAAATGTGTTAACAGGAATAGCCTGTTACAGGATAATTACGGTTAACCTTAACCGAATCGATATATAGGTTTCTGCATATTAGTACGTGTTTTATTCCTCGTCACTCACTCGCAGTACGTATCCTAGCAACCGCAGCGCGTGCGCGGCTTAACCAATCGGCAGGACATCGCACGCGCCGCGCATCTATGTCTTTTTTGTTTCTAATACTTTCATAAAACAAAAAGAGACAAGTATATATATCGCGAATCACGCGTATCGACTTAGTAGGTATCTACGTATCGCTCACATTGTTTTGAGTTTTTGAGTGTTTGATGCGCTTGCAAACTTTGTTGTATATATATATATACGTAAGTGTAAATATGCCGCGAAAGACAACAAATGCCGTCCACAGATATTTTGAATGGGATGAACATTCTAAATACAGGTTATGCAAATTATGTGGAAATAAATAATAAAATTAAAGGTAAGTTACCTTATATTTTGGTATTAGCTTAAAAGTCTTTTGAACAAATTTACTTGGCCATTTTTATCTTAACATAATATCATGTTAAGTTTAGGACTGATAGTTTGCTCCAATTCAATTTAGTAAAAAAAGTGAACAATAAAAATAATTATTTAAATGATATTGATGAACTGATTAACCGTTTATATCATAAAACTGTTCGTGATCTCATTAATCGTAGTATTAATAAACATTATTGGTTTTGGTTAAAGACTTCTTGTATTTTGACCAGCGTTGCCAGATTTTTTTTTTGCCAAGTCGGGATTTTGGAACTTTTTGAATGAAAAAAGCGGGATTCTTTCGTCGAAAGCGGGACATATTAAAAAAAGTATAAAATTAATCAGAAGTTTATAAATACATATTTATCTGTTTATTTGAATTCAAATTACGTTTACGTGAGAATAGATAGCAAAAATAAAATCAAATTAAATTCAAATTAATTAAATTATCAATTAATTCAAATCAAATTTACCCTATCGTTAAATAGTTGAGCCTTATTCGTCTTCGGAATAAAAACAAAATTAAAAAAACAAATCAAAATCACGCACGCTGCACGCACGGTCGAGTTATCCCCGAAAAGCGGGACTGAGCCTGTCCCGCGCGGGACATTTAATTATGATTTAAAAATCGGGACATCCCGCCAAAATCTTGACGTCTGGCAACGCTGATTTTGACTGACAGAATTGCGGCACGAAGTAGAAAGTTAATAAGTTTACCAAAAATTTACATGTTAGATTAATTGTTCTCATTTTCAAGGTAAACGCGCAACAAATCTGAAGAACCACCAGCATTTACAACATCAAGAAATACACAAAGAAGTAATAGAAATAAATAAAGTAACCACTAAAATCAAAGAAAGTAAATCCGAAAAAGAAAAAAGAAAAATGATTGGATTGTTGCGTTAGACTTATTTCTATTCATGGAAGACCATTTGAGGATCTGGAAGATCAAGCTTTTTGTGATATCAAGGCTCTGATATCACCCAATTTTCTAGGCGAAGCCAATCCTAAAAAAATAAGATTGATAACAGAAAAAGCACATTAAGTACTTGCAATTACTGAAAACGTGCTAGAATACTGGTCGCATAAATTACCATATAAGTTAGCGGAAGTAGTGCTGGTGATCCTTGCTGCGCCAGCAAGTAACTGTAGAACGTCTATTCTCAGTTCTCAAATTTATTTTGACTCCTTTAAGAAATCGTTTATTGGAACAAACTATAAAAAATATTGTTCTCATCAAGTGCAATAAAAATCTTTCGGATGATTAAATATTACAGTGACAAAATAATTGACATGATTTTAGAAAACTGTTTTATTACCGATTAGTCAATCAACCAACCAATTTTTAATGAAACCCATTTTTTTAATAAATATAATTCTGAGTACTATTTCTTAGATTTTCATTTCCTGTACTTCAAAACCTCGGTAACTTTTTGTATGGTGTCATAACGTTCGTCACCTTCGAACTTCTTAACTTCGTGGAAGATAAATTTGCAGAACAATTTTCCTTAATTCCTGGCAAATAAGGGAACGTGGTCATAACCGTCGCGTCACGCCTATTATTTTAATGTGCTGTTGGAATTAAAATTTGCTATTGGGACTCGTTCTCGATAAAATCGTCTTCAGACTAACGTTGAGCGTCCTGTGTGAATTCCGTATTTGACTTGTAAGACGAGCGGGAGCCACATGTTGTCACATCGTCCTCATGATTAACTTCTTCTTATGCTTGGCTTTCTTTTCCGGAATGAATTCCGTATTTTCATGAAACAAATCTTGTAAATCTGTATTTCCAACATTTGGTTCATTTTCTTTATCTGATTCCATTTTACGCATGATTTTATTCATAACCGTTAAAAAAAAAGTAGGATTTTAAATGTTTAGGTAGGTATGCATTTAAATTGAGAAAAATTGATAATAGAAATACTGTATCTTGATCTATAACAGTCTATTTAAAATGGTTGAAGGAGTCCTTGTGAGAAGAAATCGGGCAAACAAACTCACGGCCACTCATTTAATTTACCAGATAGTCATCACAACATAAGTATAATAATAAATAATTGTATTACAGCCATCGAGATATTATGTACCTACTCAAAAAGCCACTCAAAACAAAATACATGTTCAGTTTCCGTTTGAATAAAAACTAAAAAGCGCTGCAGCGCTAAAACAATAATTTTGTAGTCAAATCCTACGCTATTAACAAGCAACACTCGATCGTTTTTGAGTTGTAGTTTTCTCGCGAGCGTAAGGTCCTAAGCGCCGTGATTTTCGTGGCGTATACGCGTGTTGCCCAACGAACTGCTACAAAGATTTGTTTTCACTGCGGTGCAGGGACCGCAGTTTGCGTTACAAACTTTTTCTTCGCGGTGTCTACTCTATACGCTAGTAATATTGGTGCCGATTCTATTGTACACTGTACGGCTCGAAGCTCACAGAAAACCGGCAGTGAAGGAATGCTTGCATTGCTTTTCGCCGAGTGAGTGTGGTTACCGGGGATCTTAACCCTTCCCCTACTCCCACCATAAAGGGCAGCAATGCACTTGTAACTCTTGAGTTGCAGTTACCCATGATAGCTTGTGTTGATATCAGGGTTAATATAGCTTCCCATATACCTACTCGGTCGGTTCATTTATATTCTTTTTGACAGTTTGATAACTACCTAGTCAATTAGTTATGACTAGAGATCGGATATTCGTATGCATATTTACCTAAAGTTGAGATGTTGGCTATTATGGAAAGCACTTTTTTATCGAAAGAATCCCGCGCCCATGTACAACTTTTCTATCTTTCATTTCTCTTCTATGTAGTTTCTGTTATGTGATGTAATGAATAAATAAGTTTATATCAATTTATGTTTTCTTATTTACCACACCACCATTTCTCTTACACCTTACATACGTACATACTCGAATGGGAAACACCGTAACTTAAAAAGAATTAACTTAAAGTAAATATACATCCGATTAGTTATGCGACCCCGGAATCCCGGGATTTTATTTTAAATAAAAATATACTTAGAAGTCGCTTCCATAATTTGTTATCCAAAAAATAACTTTAGGTAAATATGCATCCGATTATCCGATCTCTAGTTATGACCTAACGCCAAACGTTAATTCGATTAAAAATAACAATTGATTTTACTTAAGAGCAAGTTTTATTCAATTTAAATAAGTAGATATTGGTGCCGATTTTATTGCACACTCTCTAAACTAAAACCTGACTTAATTTCTTCATATGAAATCAACCTTGTGTTTTTCGCAATAAGGTCTATTTGTTACTGGCATCTATTTCTCAGCGCTACTAAATTTCACTAAAACCTGACAACGTATACTCAACTTTATTTCAACGCAGCGAGAGTCCCCAATTATTCAAATGCCGTATAAAAACTTGTTCAAAACGAACTATGATGACGTTATTTTAATCGACACCTACGAAGACGCTTACTAAAAATACAGAGCAAAAGAGATGGCATTCAACGGATAGCGGCTCTCGCTACGTGGTATTAAAGTTTATTTAAGCGTATCAGACTTTAGTCAAAAAATGAATTGCTTATTTGGATAGCGACATATGTTACCTACTTGTTTCAATTTGAAATAAGACCTTGTTTCGAAGTGTACAAGGTTAACATCTTATATGAAGAAAATTTAGTGAATTTTAATTTGGCGAGTGAAGTAACAGAATTGGTACTAATAACTCAGTGATTACAGCACTGTTTTGTTTTGTTTGTGCTTTTATCTTAAAAGGATTAAAACTTAATAAATTAAAATCATGTTATAAAAATAGACTTCTAGACACGAAATATAAAAACAAAATAGGTATTTTAAAAAAGGTAGAAAAGTAAAACACTAATAATTATGTATTTACGCGGGAGTTAACGCGATCACCAAATAGGTATTACATACCTCTGAATTGCCTGACCATTCGATCAGGTTGCACTGGCAGTGCTCACAGGCGAACCACGTCCAATGCAACCTGGTGATACCTATGTCGTAATCACGTTAATTCCCGTGGAAATACATAATTATATCAAGGCCATTACACTGTGTCGTGTCGTGTGAAGTTTAATGAATAACTGCCAGAAACGCCCGGCGTTGCCGTGCACGTTTACGAGAGAAATAACGAAGAAGTAAGAAATAACACCGCCCTATGAAGTTTAATAGGCAACGTCGCAAAATAACCGAAGTCCTGGGTTAACTTTTTCATATGGGTTAACAGATTCTATAAATAAACCCTTTTATTTGGGTTAACTGTTACGTGTTAACCCTTATTGTATGGGTTACCACAATAACATAAATTATCTGTTAACCGAATCAATCTGTAACCGTTTCAAACGGTTACTGATTGATTCGGTAACCGTTTCTAAAGGTTACCGTTATGCATGGGTTTTCCGATCCCTGTTGACAGCCACATGTCGAACAGTGCAGAACGTTTTGTAAAGTGTTGAGTATTAAATCCGATTATAACATTACAATCCTGTGATATTATTTGGAAAACCGAGTTGATCCTTCAGGATTTTGGAGTCGGGGGTATTTTAAATTGTAAATTTATAGTTATAATCTGTCGTTATTATAACGGTAGGAACGTCACTAGTCATGAGCTTTTTCAAATAAAGTATGATTAGACTAGGGTTTAGTTTGGTCCTGTCCTAAAAATCGGGACTAAATCTATTTTAATTTAATACAACTCAAATTGATTAAGGGGGCGTCAATTCATTACGTGAGGCGTTTAGATGGGGAGGGGGTCTAGCCAAATCTCACCTAATCCCACGTGAGATTGGGTGATTACGTAATTTTTTTTCCGCACTGAAAAATTACGAGAAAACTGGGTTAAATTAAATAAGAAATGTTTCTCCACTAAAATAGTATAAAAAGTAAATAGTATAATAGTGTACCGTAGTAGGGAGACTCTCCGTTTAGGGACTTTACATGGTGGAGTAAATGGTACTTCAACCGCAGTTGCTCAGTCCTACTACAATTTATTTTTCGTGAACGTATGCATTTTGAATAATCTCACGTTGAGATTAGGGGTGAGGGGAGGGGGTCGAGCAAAATATCTCGACATCTCACCAGGGGGAGAGGGGGGGTCGGAATATCACCAAAATAACCTAACGTAATTAATGGACCCCTTAAGCAAAACCAAAGTAGTCCTTAATTGCTTTATATTTTATATTAGGTACCTATGTATACCGTTGTATGCTTTTGAACATCTGAATTAAGAATCGTTGAACTAAAATTAAACGTCATCTAAGCAAAAACATAGTCGGCACAGACGCAATTAACCTTAGTAAAGTCAGAATCAAATTTAGTTTTTAATGAAAGTGTTAATTTAATTCGATGCCAAAACGTAACAGTATATTTGAAACCTCTTAACTATTAGAGAATTTTAGAAATAGTTTAGTGAGATCAACGATAGATACTGTGCCATTGTCCCGCAATTTATTATTTTAAATATTTTCTTCGTGTACGTGTTCGTTTTTTAAACAACGATTTATTAATTTTCATATCAAATTGAATTATTTTCGGCTTTTATTTTCTATAAACTTCTATGAACATTCCTAGTTTTTATTGAACTGAAACTTCTTAAGCTCATCACTCATCAGTGATGAGATGAGTCACTATCACATCACACACTAGATACCGTCACGGTAACGGCACGGCTCCACGCCAATTCAGTTGTCATTCAAATCTGAACTTTAAAACGTGGTCGTATAATACATTTCATAACGCAATATGAAAAAGCCGACGGCGGGCAGTAAGCGCGCTTGCTGCAACCATACAACTCGACGCGCAGTCAGCACGCTGTAAGCTCGCGCTCAGCTCGCTTACAGCGCGCGGTCCGCGTGCTTACAGCGCACCGACTGCGAGTCACCAAGGAAAAAACTTCACGTCGTGTCGCACATGAAGACGATGAAATTACCTTGCACCTCACGGGCGTCACGCGGACTGTGAGCTTGCACCTCGCCGGCGCGGCGGCGGCGACGCGTGGCGTGATAAAGCACGCTGCCGGCTAGCGGTAGCCTCTTACAAAATAAGGTCTCTGTTTCAAAACTGAATAATTTTTCGTTACTCGGGATCTAATCTGTTCAACTGCGACTATAAACCTAAAATATGATACGTTTTTGTAACACGCTGCATACATATTTTCGTTACATTCGTGAAAAACGATGGCAATTTTAGTCGTTATAATCCTACTCAGGAAGAAAACAGAGAAATACGTGGAATAGGGCGTACTTTAAGGACTGACCGCTCGCCCCTCAAATTTTCATTTCCAGTCTGATGTGAAACTAAAATTCATTATTTTCTCCCACCTCACAATTCCGCATACAAAAGTTTTATAAATGGAATCTAAAATAACCTGTCGTGGGCATCGCTCAGCTGTCAAAGCTTTGACGGAATATTCTGTTGCCAGATGAAAAATAACATGACTGACGTTTAGGTATGCCACTATAAACGAAAATAATTGTACATAGTTATTACTTTTCGTAAAATACTTAAGAATAATGTAAAACAACTCTCATATTAAAAAAAATATCTCTGGATGACCACTATCAATGAAGTTTACCATTAAAGAGTTATATTTATATACGTGGGTCACACTGAAAGTTTTTAGAATAGGCGAGTAAGAAAAGCAGTCGATGAAAAATGTATTTAAATTTCGAATTAGGAACTCTTTGGGAATCTGTAGATGTTTAAAGATTTCATGTCATTTGTTTTTACAAATTGGCGGCACTTTAAAGTGTCTCGTGCATCGAAATGGATTCCCATCTCGTGCCACTGTTTACAACACTGGTTTAATGAGTTTAAACGTGGTCGAAGCAAACGGGGTATGACCCCCGTACGTAGGTACAGGTTGCCTAGAGATAATTACTACTTTGTTTATGTACGTTTTTTTTTTCGTGTGGAAACCCCCACGGGTCATCACCTCACCGGAGCTAACGGTCGCTTAATTATGATGAGACATGTTCCATCGAGTTCCACGTCCAAAGGATTGGAACTTAATCCTCCAACTAGGATTATATTATAAACATAATCCCACGGAATATCTCGGATGTTTTGTGATTAGCTTTGAAAGTAATCTAACTTAGTTGTTGGGGTGTCCAACCCCCTGAGTGCGATAGGTTTACGAATGCGCGGATGAGACCGCTTCTGTTTCGATATTTCGTTTTGTTTATAAGCTTAGGTAACCATTTAACATTAGGCGGACCGTTGGCATGTGTGTGTATTTTTCTTTCGAGAGACAGGGATCAGGTGTGTTTAATGTTTCCATAACTTTACTTACGTTATTATTTGTATTTTAAAATCAATTCGGAATCAATCGGAAATTATTCTCAACCTAAAAAAAAGCAATACCCTTAATCTGAAATCTGATTAAGGGTATACATAATTATCACATTAACTTAGTTACTTAGTCATTTAACTACAGAAAATGGTTATAATTAAATTAAATTTATAAAGAGATACTTACTACAATTTTTAATTATGAAAGTGAAAGGGATACCAGTTATATAGAAAAAAAAACCCCGAACAAGTGCGAGTCTGACTCGCGTACCAAGGGTTCCGTAAGCAAACATATTTGCCCGTCTTTTCTGAAAGACAAACTTTGCAGTTCCAAAAAATACTCTCCCGTACATAGATATACGACAAAGTCAACTTTGCAACCTTTATATGCTTGTAATTACAAAAACTAAATAACGACTTTCGCATTTTTTTCGCACAAATAAAGGTGCTGCCAGATCGTGCTTCTAACCAAATTTCATTATTCTAGGTCAATAGGAAGTAAGGACCCTATGGGTTTTGATTTACACCCGCAATGTTCAAATTGGGTCAAATCTAAGGCTTAAATGGCCGTATCTTTTGATTGCGTAGATATAGCTTGATTTTTTTACAACTTTTAGGGACCGTATTAATTTCAACTTGATTCGTCCACGGGTTCCTGAGAAAAAGGCTCTTGACAGACAGACAGACGGATAACAAAGTGTCCCTATAAGGAGTCGAGTCGGAGTAGTAAAGAGTCCTATAAGGGTTCCTTTTTCCTTTTGGGGAACGGAACCTTACAAAGTTCTATTTAAGAGAAAATGTCTAACGTGTTTAAAGGAAAATGTTTTAGTTTATGAAAAAAGTATCCAAACATTGTCCCCCACTTTTAGAACAAATTTTAATGTGATACTCAAAATATGTTTACTTCTATTTAGATAAAATGAATCCCTATTTCCCTTGGTCACGGCATCACGCGTGAATGGCTGGACCGATTTCTCTAATTCTTTTTTTTTACTTTTTTTACTTTTCTAATGTAACCGTAGCGCTTTTGACATAACTGTCAGTCGTTTGACAGCTTCCGAATTGTTCATTATTTATAGTCAAGATAGGACAACGTTTGTCGGGTAAGCTAGTTTTAAATAATTATCTTAAAAAAAATTACAACCCACTTCAATGCGTCTAATCTAAATCATATCACATGAAACTATAAATAATCATCCTACCACCATTGGGTTGGCAATTTTGTTTTCACATTGTTATGATTTAAACATAATCCTTATAATCTGTTCCAAAATGGAATATATCATTCAACAATTAAAAAAAAGAAGGTTCTCAATTCGACCTTCTTTTTTTTTAATTTTTAAGTCGGTAAAAAGCATTTCATCCTCATTGCAATAAATAAATTATTACTTAACTACATAATTTTAATTCAATCCGCAAAATTTGTGGACGTGGCCTAAAACATAATTGAAAAGCCGGCCTCCGTAGTTTTTGCGATCGCGTGTTTCTACCACTTCAGAAAACGTACACGGAATTGCATATAAGCGAAACGTTAATTATTGTGTTGGCCTTGTTTAGAAAAAACCTTATTCATAAATGCTAATGAGAGCGATTAAGCTCTTGATCGTTTTGCCCTATGTACTCGTATATCTTATATTCGGCATATAATTAAGAGTCAAGATAAATACCACAGTTTGAAAGCTTAGGGTTTAGGTCGTAGCCCGGCGTTCAGAAATTTAAATCTATAGCCCTAAATCCTGCATAATTGAAAGGAATAAATAATTAAAAACAGTCTTCTACTACAACTTTGATTACTGTTATGCTTGTTTGATACAACAAGAATACAGAGAATACTTATATGTATATGAGTGGTAGAGAAACACCAGACATAAAAACAATATTATTTCTACAGGATGGTGGATAGTTTTTTTATTTTTGTCGGTCTATCTGTTTTTTCCGGCTAATCTCCGGAACGGGTTTACCGATTGCCACGGGACTTTTACTGGCAGATAGATGGTGTTATAAGGAGTAACTTAGGCTACTTTTATTTTGGAAAAAGAATTAGGGTTATGCGCAAAATATATAAATATGTACACCCGAGCGGGAACTGCTAGTACGTAACAAATAAATACGTGAGGAGATTTCTTTGTAGGTACGCAGTTTTTAAGCAAACACGGACAGGAGAGAAATTTAAAACATTTATTATGTACTTAGAAAAATTGCAGAAATCTAAAAATTCTAAACAATATGTGTCGCAACAATATGTGTAAAACAATACGTGACAACGGCTATATCAAGGTACATCCGTCCAGTATATGTTATGTTGATCTGTCAAGGTACGCAAGCCTTTACAATCGATATTGGTATAGAGCTCCGTTGACGTATTCAGGCTCACAGGCGGTCCATTATGCGTTCAGATGAGGCTGACTAGTTGAGCTTGAGTCAGCCTAGCTCCTTCTAGACAGTTATACTAGCCAATGAAGTAAACCAAAAATTTATCATGATTTAAATTCGACGAGCATTTATTTCATAAAAATCTTTAAAAATAGTTTGAAAACGTCTTTTTTTAAACAAACATTTAAAAATTATTGATCAACATAATGTTACCGAAACAAATGGTTGCTTTGTGAAAATAAAACCAATCCTACTAATATTATAAACGTGAAAATTTGTGAGGATGTATGAATGTTTGTTGCTCTTTCATGCAAAAACTACTGAACAGATTGGAACTTGGTATGTAGAAAGCTGAAGACCTGGATTAAGGTACGAGTAGGGTACGAGATTTCGTTTGTTCCAGGTTGTGTGTGTTCCAACGGCTATGATTAAAACCTACGCTACTAATTACTACTAATTGGGAACACGGACATAATAATTATGTAAATAGGTAGGCCTTCATTTCAGAGTAATTAATAAATATTAATCCGGCCAATTACAAGCACGAATGAAGCACGGAAAGAAAATTATAGATTATTAATTGATTTTTCGTCTGCCGTGAAATTTAAAGACGAAGATTTTCATTCAGGTTTCAGATAAACTATGGTTTAACTAACTAACCCATAGACTTTTTTTTATAGGTCATAGACATAGTATTATAATAAATCTCTAAATTCTTTCTTTTTGTTAAAGGTTTGAAAAATTGTACGGTTTGACTCTCATAAAGATAACAAGAAGTAGAGTGTAAATAAAAGGTAGCACTTAACGCGCCTGCAAGGCATCAATCACCCACGAAATAGATGAAAAATATAAAGCTTTTCGATTGATTGATGTATTAGGAAAGTTTTCAGCGCTATAACCGAGGGCTTTGAGTAGGTACATTAAGGGGTTCAGCATGATGTTGCCGTTTTAGATTGGAGACGCCCAACACTTTTTATTTTCTAAAACAAAGTAAAGAGTTATTTAAAGACTCTAATTTATCGCATTTTCGGCTGTAAATGACTAACAAAAGACGCGCAAATCTACAAAATGAAAGTGAATCTACAGTTTTCTTTAGATCTTTAGAGATTTGTCATGAGAACCTCCTAAAGTAAGATTTGATATCATTGTTTTCTCACTAATAATGAGAGCTAAGATAGTATTCTTATTAAACGCGCTGGTGGTGCTCGACTCGTCTATTAGCGCACCTTTTAAAAATTGTAGTCTGGCGAGGTGATATTTGCAGGCCTGATGGTCTAGTGGCTAGTAATTTTGACTGCTGAGCCACAGTCGTGGGTTCGATTCCCACCCACAGAAATACTTGTGTGATGCAGAACAAGCATTTGTTCCGTGTCTGGGTATCTTTTATGTAGTACAAGCAGCGCCCCGCGGTTTTACCCGCGTAAGTCCCGATCCCGTCTGAATATCGGGATAAAAAGTAGCCTATATGTTAATCCAGGTCTCCAGCTATCTACATACCATCATTTATCCTTTACATTTCATCGCAATCGGTTCAGTAGTTTTGGCGTGAAAGAGTAACAAACATTCATACATACATACATCCATCAACTTTCACGTTTATAATATTAGTAGGATAGAAGAACTGCCGAAAGCTAAGGTTTTAAACTATAAGATATAAAAAATAGATATGTCTAACAAATTAAAAAATTACGTGAAAGCTAGAACACGCTACACGTGTCCAGCATTAATGTTGTACTCGTCATGGTACGGCAAGTCTAACAATGACAGTTCAACTTATACTGGAAATGAATAGGTAAAAAATATATGAATTATGGCCGAATTTCGACCAGCCGGCGATCTCTAGTAAATTTTATTTGGCCATTCATTTAAATGTAAAAATGTATGTGCAAAAATATTTCCATAGGTACATAATATTATGTTCAGCTAGCTCGGCATGGGCGGCCGTAATTCTAGCGTCTCCGAATCGATATTGCACGAGATGTTATGCAATATCGACTCAGCTACGTGAAGTAAAGCACGGATATCGTAAATCCTATTTCAGCCAAGCTTCCCAAGTCCATTTGGTTCGGAGCCAGAGAGATTACGATAAGCCACGGCAAAGTCGAAGTGAAATAGTTTTCATTACTATTATTTTAGAGTAGTTGCAATTTCCAAAGTGTATAGACCTACATACATAAACTCACGCCTGCCGTCTTCGGGGTAGGCAGAGATATACCTAATCAAGCTTCTCTACTATCATTAAACCTTTCATACAAGCCCGCCGGTTTCGGGTACTCGTGACCTGCTATTTCTTAGGGTACATAAAAATAAATATAATATAAATAGCCAGGGGATAAAATGATTTAAATGACATGCATTTTATGGTTCATAATAATGTTACTAATTTATTACCGAACACACTACGTACACTTTTTAATCACTTGTACTTTGCACTTATCACACTTGTTTTAACGCTGTTCCTCAATTAGAACTCTATGCATACCGCAATACAACAGCTTTTATATACTCGAAACCACCCTGGAACTTTCGAATACATCGTGGCACATTCTATTCATAGACTTATTAGTTCCGTGTATTATCAAAAGATGGCGTGTGTCTCAATTTTGGTAATTCCTGTAGTCGACAGTAGATAGCGTCCGCGGGTCTTTAAGCTTTTTTTTTTTTTTTATATTTGAGCTGCCAAAATGACTCTGCCCCGCCTGATGCAAAGCACAAGCAGAATCCAAGAGTGGTGGTCACCATCCTCACTGTGAACAAGGACAGTGCAGCATGGTGACCAGCACTATGGCGGCCTAGTGAGATGCTTTTTCACGCCCCGCTTAAAGGACCCGGGATCATAGTGGGACGGAAACACGTGCGCTGGTAGTGAGGCCCAGGTTTTAACTGCTCGCCACAGGAAGGAAGACCCGAGTCGATGAGTGCGAGACCGTATGTCTGCCACTCTGAAGGGGTGACTTCCGAGGCCGGCACGTGTTGTCTTGTAGAGGAAGGGAGAAGGAAGAGCTCTTCAGAACACTCCCCATGATAAAGGCGATAAAGGACTGTCATAGAGGCGATATCTCTTCGCATCTGCAGAGGCTCAAGGGACTCGGTGGCTTCAGGACTGCCGACAATGCGGATTGCTCGCCGCTGCAACTGGTCGAGAGCGTCAAACAGATACTGCGCGGCTCCATCGCAAAGGTGAGAACAGTACTCCACGCACGGGCGAACCTGGGTCTTATAAAGAAGACATAGATGCCCAGGCGAGAAGAACCGTCTCACCTTGTTTAGTATACCTAACTTCCGCGAGGCCGCCTTAGTGACGCTCTCAACGTACTCGCGCGGGTTGAGGTCACGGCAGATATCCATGCCCAGGATATCGAGCCTGCCTTGTAGTGGCAGTTGAGTGCTCTGAAAAGTCGAAAGGGGAAGGAATGGAGACTTTTTGGCAGAGAACGCGCACACCTGTGTTTTCTTGGCGTTAAACTCGACCAGATTCTCGCAGCCCCATTGAGAAATGCGGCCCAGAACATGGTTGAGTTGAGCGACAAGCTCCTGTCGTTTTCCTTCAACAACTGCTGCCTTTGCAGCAGGGTGTCCAAAATATCGCCCATGAACTGTGCTATCGTCTGCATAGCAATGAATGTTGCCAAGGGCTAACATGTCATTGATGTGCAGAAGAAACAGCGTGGGCGACAGGACGGAACCCTGCAGTACACCTGCGTTAATCGACTGAAAGTCGGAAGCTGCACCGTCACAAAGGACTCTGATGCGGCGCTGGTGCAGGAATGCGGCAACCCAGTTGCAAAGTTTGGGGGGTAAGCCGAATGCCGGTAGTTTGGAGAGAAGCGAACGGTTCCAAATCCTATCAAAGGCCTTGGCCATGTCTAGGCTGATGGCTAAAGATTCCCCGTGCCTGTCAATGGCCTCACCCCAACGGTGTGTGACGTACGCTAGAAGATCAACGGTGGATCGGTTCGGTCTAAAACCATACTGCCGATCGTAAAGTAAGGAGTGATCCTCTAGGTAGTGGACCAATTGTTTGTTAATGATCCGTTCAAACACTTTGCAGATAATGGAGGTGACCGTTATCGGGCGGTAATTGGCCGGGTTGGAGCGGTCGCCTTTTTTGGGGATAGGCTGAACATTCGCCATTCTCCAGGCCTCCGGAACAGTTCCCGAGGAGTATGACAATCGATACAGGCGCGTCAATACCGGAAACAACTCTGGTGCACAGTTCTTAAGAACCACCGCTGGGATACCGTCAGGTCCACTGGCTTTCCGGACGTCGAGTGACCGAAGCTCCGCCCGGACATCACTTTGCCGGATGCGAATATCCCGCATTGTGGCATTGCATGCCCGAATGGTAGGCGGGTGCATGCCGCGGTCATCGATTCGGGAGTTAGCTGCAAAGAGATCAACAAGCAGTTTTGCTTTCTTCTGCGGCTGATGGGCAAGTGATCCGTCGGGATATTTCAGCGGTGGTAGCGAGGGTTGGCAGAAGTTGGACTGCACGGCTTTAGCCAATCACCAGAACTTTCGGCTACCCGTAGGGTATGCGACGAGTTCTTGGCCAAGCCGTGCGATGCGTTGGGCATCCGCTGTGACGTAAGCCTTCTTGCATTTCCTAGTGGCTTTGTTAAACGCTGCTTTTAGTCGATCCACGTCGGGGTGGATGTGAGCGCGGGCCCTGGTCCATGCACGGTAGGCCAGTTGCTTTTGGGCAACAGCGTGGGTGCATTCGCGATTGAACCAGGGACGGGTCGTTGCGCTGGCGACCTCACTGTAGGGAATATAGTATTCCATTCCTACAGTGATCTCGCCAGCCACAACAGCCGCACTGTGCGACAGATCTTTGTATTTGAAGCAGCGTTGGGCCCACGGGATGGATGCGAAATAGTCCCGCATTCCATCCCAGTCTGCTGACGAGTAGTGCCATAACCGTCTTTTTGCTACCACTGGTCGTGGGGGGGCAACAAGAGGCACCGAGGTGGACACCAGGCAGTGATCGGAGGATCCCAGAGGGGCGAGTACCGATACACTGTACGGCTCTGGGTGACTCGTAAGCAGAAGGTCCAGCAAGGAAGGCGCTTGACTCAGTATGTCTGGTATCCTGGTGAGCTGGAGTACCAACTGGGTGAGGTCATGCGTAAAAGCGAATGCGTGGACAGTCCCACCCGCGTGGTCAGTTCTGGAAGATCCCAACCAGGACTCATGGTGGTCAACACCAGTTCGGCGGTCGGAAACTGTTCCTGCGCTTTGTCCGCTGCCTGACTGAGATGTTGAGTTGTCTCGGAGTCTCCAGAATAGGATCGGTATAGGCATACGTAGATTCGGCTCATAGAGCCAATATCCACGTGTAGCCAAATAGTGGAGAAGGGTGGGTAATGGCAATGGCAGCGTAATCGGCGACAACAAACATCCGCCCTGACGAAAAGACACACTCCAGCCTTCGCAAGCACGTAGCCGGGGTAGTGAAGATATGTTGTGTCAGCAGGGCGGCGTATTTGTATCTCCGTTAGGAAAAGCATGGCCGGCCGAGCCGTCTCAAGATGCTGGTTTACGGCGTTGAGATTTGCATGGAGTCCACGGATGTTAGTGGTGGGAGAATAGGGTGCCGTTGTTGAAGTTTATGTCTTTTCTTTTTTACTGCCATGATAAATAAAGAGAGGGAGGGAAGTGGGAGAGCGTAAAAGGCGTGACAGTCACCGTGGTAGTGTAATACTGAGGCTCGGAATGCTGTGTCGCCATACCATAGTGTAGTAGTAGTGTAGTAGCCCGTTTATGCTGGAATCAGCGTCGCTCTACTACCTAGTTTTGTAACAATAATATAATCTTTTCGTTAGCCTTAAAGCCATTGAAACTTGTATGCTCGGCGGTGTTAGGTATACAGTTCAAGTATCTAGTAGGAGTAAAAACGAAATATTATAAAAATTATTTGCTCTGCTGAATATGTTTCTTCAGGTATTTTGGGATCATAGAATGCAGTTTTTCATTTCAGTTTTGTTCAAGTACACAAATACTAACCCGCGGGCGCCATCTATTGTCGAGTATATAATAATAACTTGACACATCTCACATACGGCCGTCTGATCCCAAACTAGGCAGGGCCTGTACTATGGTGACCAGACTGCTGATAAACATACTTATATATTTTGAAATACATACATATTATAGATAAATTACACCCAGACACAGAACAAATGATCATACTCATCACACAATTATTTGTCCTGGGTGGGAATCGAACCCACGCACTCCATCTTTTTACAATAAACGGAATTAATAGTCTATTTATAGAATATGTGGGATTTCTATAAATAGACTATTAATTCCGTTGTAAAATGTATTAGAAGATTCCAGAGGGATTTCGATTTTACGGGAAATGGTATGAACTCGATGAAATAACGTTCGGAGTAAAAAGACAGATGCATTGCAGTATTAGTTGAGTTCTAGTTGAGATCAGCGAGTAAACAAGTGCGATAAGTGCGAAGTGCTAGTGAATAGAGAAGTGGAAATAGTTTAATTGAAGTAGGGAGAATTAATTTTATCTGTGTCAATTGCGATTTATTAAAATAAATTTTGTCTATTTTGGTAATAAATTGGTGTACCTTACTCATCCTGAACCTTCGCTCGTAACAATAGTACAAAGTACTCAATGAAGTGCAATCTAGCTCGTACGGCTATACATAAGTATGTAACATTATTTTTCCACCCGCAATGTATTAAGTGCCGTGTGTCACCATTCACGATGTATTTAAGCGATGGAACTACTCTTTGAGGGTGTGAGGGTGTTACACATACTTACTCGCATAAATATGTCTGCGTGTATGTGCGTATATCTGCTGTGTCCGGGCGACAATCGTAATTTACTAAATAAAATATATTGTGAGCGAATGTGCTCGCGAAGTTGCATTTCGAATGCGGAGAGCCCCTGGCCTGCAGTACTTAAAATCTTATTAATTCCTTAACAGTACGAAAAATCTAAAAGGCCTTTTTTAAACAGATGCTGCTGTTAAAGCCAGTGAGTATGGTGGTGCAGTGGAGTGAAGTGCGCACCGCCTGGCAGGATAGTGATTTCATCACGGAATGCTTGTGCTGGCATAACGTGTACCGGCAGCGGCATGGAGCTCCGCAGCTTTATATGGCGCCAGAGGTATTAGTACAATCCCTTCAACCCTTAGAACCAACAGGATTATCATACTGGAGCTGTGGTGTTAGTGGTTACTTTTTCTGGTTTAATAATTTGAGACGTAATTACAATCATGCAGGTTCTACTACTTACCACCATGTCATGACATAACATAATATGTAATTTCATATTATGTTTATTAAAAAAGTGTAGTCCAACTGATAATGTGTAAATTTTGAGTTTGATCCCCATAGGGTTCATCCGTTTTAGTATCATCTCTACATGACTATGGAGAGAACATGTGTAGAGACTATGTAGAAAACAAAGTCTCTGCCCGCCGTCTGTACGCTTAGAGGAAGGTTTATACGTATAGTCTGTGCGGAAAGAGAACCGTAGTAGGATTTGAGGTCGCAGCAGTGCTCAATTACCTTTTACACTGTTACGTCATTATTGTATATTATTGTTTGTGTACAGTATTGTTTACGTAACAGTGTTGTCAACATAACAAAAAAGGTAATTTAGCACTGTTGCGACGTCAAATCCTACGACGCGACGGTTTTCTTACCTCACAGACTCTATAGTTTATAGTTAATATTTTTTGTGTTAATTTGTTGAAATATGGCGATAATTTCTCACCACATTAGTAGGTATCTATATTGCACCCGTGCAAAGCCGGGTTCACTGGTTTAAAGATATTTTTTGAATCTGGTGTTCTCTGTGCATTATTTGTAAACTTACAAAGTCCTTCGTTACAAAATTCTAATTCCTTCTTACAGTACAGACACAGATATATACGTCTGTATTCCCGAAGGGGTAGGCAGATTCGTATCTATTACACACCCATATTTTGCCAACTAAATAGGTCCCTCTGACGTAATAGAGGCCAGTCTATTGCCGTCAACCGGGCTCTTTGGGTGTTAAAGATGTAAAAATTTGGAGTACATATATATCTAAAGGGAAAGTATGTAGGTAGGAAGGGAAGGGAATGGAAGGAAGGAGTGTAAGCAATATTTCAAGCAGCTCCGGATTGTATATCTGTAACTCGAACTGGCCGTTGCCGGTAAGTCCGAGCTTTAATAATTAAATAGTCCCACGTTGGGCGCCATAATACGGCTAAATGTTATTGCTCCAAGAACTACAAAAAGAAATACTTGTGACCTATACTAATTGGATTCGTCGGAAATAACAACCAGTGCGTTATAAACTAACATCTCTTAGGGTTAAGGGCGATTTCAATTAACCAACATTTTTTATGTTTTGATAGTAGGATACGATATTTCTGTTCTTGTAGTAGAGTTTTCATTTATTGTGAATATGACTATCAACGACTTTTAACTTGCTTATGATCAGACATTCTTGTGAAAATATATTTTTATTATTGTGTACATATTTATTTATTTTGCGGTTAACCCTATTTCTTTTTACAAAGTAAAAGTAACCTAAGTTACTCCTTATAACACCAGCTATCTGCCAGTAAAAGTAACGTGGAAATCGGTCCACCCATTCCGGAGATTAGCCGGAACAAACACCCAGACAAACAGACAAAAATTTAAAAAATTTATTTCAAGGCACTTATGCCTATACTTATATCGTGCAAATGACTGTATGAGTCTAAATAACTATTATTTTGACATCACAAACATACGCTTCAATTTTATTTATTTGTATTGATGATGATAATGTTAATTTTGACCAATAAATATTTTCTTTTTTTTCAACAGTTGTGTGATTACGCACAGGCGTGGGCGAACCATTTGGCCCATACGAACAAGTTCAGCTACAGGAACGACCGTGATGTCGGTCAGAATCTGTACCAGCGGCCTGTAAGTGCCATCCAGCCTGACGTCACTGGTAAGTTTATTTTTAAAACACGGAACAGAATATACTCTTGTACAAATATAATGGTGGAATGTCTAAAGTGTGATGATTCTTTTCTATGGCAATAGGTTTCTTCCGTAATGAGTATTATAATAAGTAAGGTTAAAAAAGATCTAAGTTAGCCTCCATTGTTGTTTTCATTGCCCCGGTCGAGTTTTAAGAACATCGTTATATTCAAATTCCTTTTTGTCCCAGTAAAGCACGTATCAAACCACATCACGTCACTATTTTGGCCTTGAGATGTCATCAGTAAAATAAAGTGTCTGCACTGAAAGAGGATCCAGTTCAGCATTGCCTTCTATAAATGGATATCAGTGCGCTGGTTTTTAATCCCACGCAAATAGGAGGGGTGTCATAAGTTTAACGTGTTCTCTGTGTCTGTGGCATCACAGCTCCTAAGCGGATGGCCTGTTTTTGATTAAGTTTTTTTTTGTTTAAAAGGTGACTTGATCGAAAGTGCGCTTAGCTAATAATTCAAGAAAATCTGTTCAGCCCTTTGATGACCATCAGCTCTTTTCTATCGTTAAAGGGATTTTTGAGTCGGAGGTATCTTTTATTTTTAAAAGCTTTTATTTAACTTGCAATGTTTGTATGTATGTATGTATGTATGTATGTGTGTTTGTCTATTCCTCTGATAGTATGGCCTGCAGATTTCCACTTGAGCTTTTTTATGGTTATCGTGACATCTTTTGTTCTTGTGTGTTTCCTAATCGTTGTAGTTCTTATTTTGTCTTTCAGTCTTTTCCCCATCATACTTCTCAGCATAGCGTTTAGACAGGTCTCGAGTTTTATTAAGTACGATTTATTGAGAGCCCACGTTTGGCATCCATATGTGAGAACGGGTAGTACGCATGTGTTGACAAATGGTCGAAATTGGTGATGAACTGGTACACAGGCAACTGGAAAAGAAAACAAGGCAGACCACTCAGGCGATGGGTCGACGAAATTAAGACAGTGGCGGGCGGTACTTGGACATCACTTGCCAGAGAAAGAGAAAAATGGAGTCAGTTGGGGGAGGCTTTTGCTATAACAAAGCACACAGATATTACAACCAATGAAACATCTGAAGCACCTAACCAATTGTGAAATATCTGATGGAAGGCTTATAATAATAATAATAATGTATGTGTGTTCGGCACGAATCTTGGAAGCTAAATTAGAACCACTTCTCGATGTCATTGGGCTCAAATTTGGTGTACATATGTATATGGTGACAATGCAATAATATGGTACCATGGAGATGATGGAGCCGGAAGACGGCCATAGGCCATTAACTAAACAAGATAAATCCATCGAGTTTTTGCTCATTTGTTTTGTTTGGTGAGTACTTTGGTGCTACATGATCTCCAGGGTTGAGATGGAGTCGGAAGGTGGCCATAGAAACTTCTGAACTAAACAAGATAAACCAATCAAGTTTGGACTCGATGGATTCGTCTTGAGGAGTACTTTTTTCAACATCAAAGCTACACTAAAATAAAACGTAGTTCGTATAAAAGTTTGTTTTAAAAATATATTTTTTACAATTAATTTATTACTTGTCAAATGAATAGAAGATTTTTTCTTAAACACTTTTGTTATTTCTTTTCCATTAACTGCAAACATTTTTTTAGATATAAAGCCAAAGGTAGGTATCTAAAACATGGTTTGCAATTAATGGAAAAGAAATATTTAATTATGTAAGAACAAGTATTAGAAAAGGTGAAAAATAAATAATAATAATAACTCCACACATCTCACACACGGCCGTCTGATGCCAAACTAGGCAGAGCCTGTACTATGGTAACCAGACTGCTGATAAACATACTTATATATTATAGATAAATTACACCCCGACACAGAACAAATTATCGTGATCTTCACACAATTATTCGTCCTGGGTGGGAATTGAACCCACGCTTAGCAGTCAAGGTCACTAACGACTACACCAACAGGCCAAATGACACATCTCAGACACGGCAAATGTATTGAGACAAAGCAATTAATCGTTGTGTGTCAACATTCGCATGTTCCTTATTACCCACTCTCTACTTGTTTACATTCTACTTAATTATTTCTCAATTGGTAATCGATTTGATGTGATGTTAATAGTAACAATTTACTATGATTTGTGAAGAGCATTACCTATTTGTTATAGTATTAATAAGTAAAAATCTAAGAATATATAAAAATTAGGGTGATCCATAAATATGTGCTTAATATTTCGTCTTAATTTCAACTTGATGCGTCAACGGGTTCCTGAAAAAGGGTCTTGACAGACAGACAGACGGACAACAAAGTGATCTTATAAGGGTTCTTTCTTAAAAAGGTCAGTGCAAAAAGGCCTGATTGGTTCAATGTCTTAACATTACAGGTCAAGAAGTGTCTTCCTATTGGTATGCAGCTGTGCGTCAATACAATTTTTTTAGGGAGTCTGATGTTCTTCACGCTAATGTCAACGCAGGTAACGTTACAAAAAATATTTTACTGTTAAATTCCAAATTCAAACTACTTTAAATAGTAGAGGCACAGTAGCGTGCGTATAAGTCATGTCACGTAATCCTACTAATATTATAAACGTGAAAGTTTGTGAAGATGTATGGATGTTTGTTACTCTTTCACGCCAAAACTACTGAACCGATTGCGATGAAACTTGGTATGTAGATAGCTGGAGACCTGGATTAACATATAGGCTACTTTTTATCCCGATATTCCCACGGGATCGGGACTTACGCCGGTGAAACCGCGGGGCGCTGCTTGTCATATATATAATTATGTGTTTTCAAACAGAGCGAGTCGACTAAAATATTCGCGCCATTGCAACTCTGAAACACATAAACCATCAATCAATTTCCAAAATAAACTGTATCTGTATTTTTCAGGACACTTCACTCAAATGGTTTGGGTTGCTACATCATTCTTCGGGGTGGGCAAGGCTCGCTCCAGGGACGGTAAAGTAATCGTCGTTGCGAACTACTCCCCACCAGGTAACCTCTCCGCACAATTCGAGGCCAATGTCCTACCTCCTTTGCCGGAGAACTTTCCAGAACTACCTCCGCCTCCGGAACACTGACGGCGGTTCTCCATACGTGGCAGAAGGCTGAAAATCGATGCCACGTACTGAAATTGATTTCTTTTTAAAGTTTACTTTTGTATCAACCACAGATTATATAATCTAAGGTATAAACAATCTGGTCGACACGAATATCTTTCAAAAGTTTTAATTACAAAACTTTTTGTTTTTGTTTGATATCGTTTTCAGAATAAACCCATCTAAAATAATAACCAATTTAGAAAATAGAAAAGGTTTATTGAATAAGTTTTTTACATAATACAAATGAAAATAATTATTATTTACAAGTGGGATCTGTTAAAGACTACACGCTACACTAATTAGCAACGTATCCAACGTTGCTAATTAGTGTAGCGGTATACTAAAAGCAATATCGCAATGCAGCGATGGACGTAAATTTAGTTACGGCCATAGACTAAACAAACTATAGGTACTACACCACTAACACCAACAATGTTTTAGATGTTGTTAAGTTTTGTAATGTCGCTATAATTTACTTGAAAGGGATAGTGACCGTACGAGACTTAACAACATCTCAATATTAAGTGCAGTTTGAATATTTCACAGAATATAACGTGGATTATTCTGTGGATTATAAAAATAATTAAGATTAACATCTCACCCCACCGTATGTAGATTTCGTACAATATTTACTTATATTTTTAACGTTTTAGTAAGAAATTACACCAGAGCTTTGATGCCAGATTAGTAATATAAACTTAAGTGCAGTTAAAATCACAATGATTATATAAATACATCGACGCTGCAATAATAGTGCACCAATTATTCCGTCTTGAATAAATATCAAGCCGTCCGCTTAGCTGATCAAAATACGTCATTTAAAGTCGCGTTTCATCTATTACTTTGTTGTGTTGTGTTCCTTGTCTTAGGCCATTTAGCTACTCTGTCTATATATAGTTCATTAATCACTACTTTGGAGAGAACTTTGAACTTTGGTAACTTTGAACATAAAATAAATTGGTATGCCCTTTTCTACTTTTATTTTAATTTGCTTGAAATTAACAATATTGGTGCTTACAGACTTCCGTTTTGATGTTTATTAAAAAGATACTGATTAAGCTTGACAGTCATCTACCCATCTACCCCATTCATACATAGTAGGTATATAAGAAAAAAATGTTTCAAACAAATATCAGTTGATTGAGTTGATTGCTTAAATCGCTAATCGGTCTTTGGACTACAAACAAAGCGTTTGATTAGTACAGTGTATTAAGTTGTTTTTACCTAGTAATATATGTATAATGCTAGTTCTGTATTGAATATTCACCATTAAAATTATTAAATCAGTACAGACCAAGCAATGTAGCAATGTAGGTGTAGGTACTATTTTTAAGTCGCCTAGTTAACGCTTGCTCTAATCAAAGTGTTAATAATACATTGCACTGTACTTACAATAAGGTAATTGGTGTTATACCTAACATTACTGAAACGGTTGTTTTGCCCGAGCTTGATTATAATAAAGTTTAATATCATAGGAAGCATTAGAGTAATACACACCTTTTAGGGTGCATTTTATGAAAGAAATACTTTATTTTATATTTATATACATTAAGATCTTTTGCACCAGTCATTCATCATCTTTTAGATTATCTCATTCGAATATGACGCATGACGACACATTTAATAATTAATTTAAAATAATATACCATGGTGATTAACAAAAGTACCTTTTACAAACTACGTGTTGAATGGTATACGATTACATTATCATCAGTGAACGAAATTGTTTGGGTCAGCATAACCTCGCCTGTATAACTTGGTCGAAAAGTCAGGCAGTGCAAAGGTTTGACACCTCTGTAAGCTACCCAACCCTGACGTATTAATCGCATAAAAATAGGTGTAACTAATATACGTATATAATATGAGTAATATGTTTTAAATTATTTAAGTATAATAAATAAAAACTCGTTATAGTTATTAGAGGATGAAGTTGAGTGGGAGCAATAGGGATGTTGACAATTTTAGAACTGCTTTAATTTTATTAACACAAAAAATAATATCCTATTAAAAAAAACTTAATTGTAAATGAGAAAGCGAAAAATAATGTTACTTTTTTTTCCATTAAAACAATCGCATCTGCCATATGAGTTTAATTACGTCACTAACCGATACGCTCCAAAGAGTAATAAAAGTATTTATGTGTTGTTATTATTATGATACCAACTGCCAGCTGTCAGCTTGTTAATCGGTTAATGACGTAATTGATCAGGTTAGTGATTGCAGTCACGTAATAATAGTTATTTTTTTAGTATTTTTTTTATCAATTTTACTATACATGTTTAAATAAAAATAAAAAGTGGTTTTAGGTTTTTAAACATCACAGTTAATCACTTGGTTACATTGATTAACAACAACATCAACATCCTTATTCTACAATTTTTAGTTATTATATTTAGGCAACCTCTCTCAAGAGACTTAGTTTTTTAGAGTACTTGGACGGTATTGTAAAATTACTTCTTTTTTAGTGAGTTTTTTATTAGTTATCTTATGGTTCATAATAGTCATTTGAATAGTTTATAATTATTCCTAATTATCTTATAATGAGAACGAAAGTATAAACCTACAATACAGTTAGACGCAAATGTAGGTGTCATAATTAGTCATAGATTTGTTGGTGCTTTATGAATTTAATGTTAACAACAAATTTTATAAAATTAAGAAAAATTTAAACACTATAGACAACAGTATCATATTACTAACTTCTATACCTACTCCATAATGCACAAGCAACCAATGCGTCCCATTCATATTCGTACCCAATTGAAAAACCTGAGGAGCACTTTCGTCATAATATAATTATGATGATATCATACCTACAGTAAGCGCGTAAGTTGAATGCATCTCACCGTGATCTTACCCCGCTGCCCGCAAAACTTGTCTCGCACAGCCGCAATCCTACCCCCCGCGTGTAGAGCTGACCTTTACTCTAGCCTAGCGCCTTCCTTTCCTGAGCTCGGCATTCAACTCGCGCGGGTACTGTACATAGTAGGTACCTAAATACATTTTTGTATTATACAGGATGTATATGAAAATGGAATACTTACTTAAGTCACTGAAAGGGCATGACTCTAGCATGCAATAAGAAAAAGAACTTTTGAAAGAAAGCTATCCCTTTACAAGTTATGATCGTTTGCATTTCCAGGTATTTTTAAATCAGTTTCTCATAACGCACGTGGAATGTGTAAAGTTAAAGATTTTTAATGATACCTACTTACATATTTTTTTATTTATGAATTTTTCAATCCGTTAATAAGAAAATCCATAAAAACTAACTTCGAAAACTTTATAGTTAGTTTTTATGGATTTAACTGAGTGAATAGTTGTAAGATACATCCTGTCCTGTATACTAGAGTTCAAAATATTCCTAGACTGAGTGAGCCACCACTTCGGTCTTTAGCAGATTCATGACAGTTATCATTGATCGGTATTTCTCAAACGTGATATATTCGAGAAATTTATTTATACAATAAATGTATCTAAGTTATGTGCTCATTTCAGTGCACATAACTCGATTTGTATTTCAACTAACCGAAAGATGCTCCTTCCCAATCCCGTTTTTTTACCAATCTGTAACACATTTAAAATATGTATAAAATATTGAAACGTACTATGAATACCTTTTAGTTTCATGATTTCATTTATTTATTGATAGATTGAAGTTAGTTTTGATTGATGATGATTTTTTTATTCACTTGTCTAGAGGTATGAGGTCGTTCTTGTGGTAGAATAGATGTAGGTAAACACGTTGAAACTAGTTAGTACTTTGCTCTTCCTTTTCATTTTCGAAAACCCGTCTTCCTGAATGGTTGATGATAATATTATAATGTACACTTGTTAAGTTTTTCCTGTTAAATGTACGACGCTTTGTACGTATTGTATTTGTAAGCTATAGGTAACTAGATTGTCCATTGATGTCCATTTAATTTATTGATTTATACCCCTAAGATAGTATGATAACCTGGTGGTATAGCTCACATTATCAAGTCAATTGATCTTCAAAAAGTTCTCTTTTCTTTACTTTACGAGCAATTGATAAATTAAACTGAAGCTCCACAACCCAATTAGGCGTGGGACAGCTTCTAAACTAGGGTTGCCACCCGTACTTACGTACGTATAATATATAGTAACGTACTTCATTTTAATAAATTGTACTATTTATTTTAGAAAAATAATATAGTACAAAAAATACTATATTTTCATCGCTTATTTAACTGCTGCCCTTTTTTAAATTAACTGTAACTGGTATGCACCCGAATCGCACCATTTATAATTTAAAATGGCTTCATTTGTTTGGGGCTTTCGCGGATAACTACTCAACAGATCATTTTGAAATTTTGCATACAGATTGTCCAGTAAAAGTAGTGTTCAAGAGGGATAACTGAATTCATTTCCGAAATCTACATTAACACAACCGAAACCCCTGCTTTTTAAAAGCTAGTAGTAATTTAATGCGTACTATTTTTAACCGACTTCAAAGAAAGGAGGAGTTCTATGTTCGGCTGTATGTATTTTTTTTCTGAAATTTCTAAAAGTATTATATTTTTTACAGATTTTTTTAAATATACTATATTTTTTCCAAAAAATGGTGGCAACCCTATGCTAAACTAACAAATAACTTTTTTTATAGGGTTATCCATACAGGTTATTGTTGTTGGTTGAAGCGCTGGTAGCGTAAAGGCTAAGGCGTCGGACTTGCGATCAAGTTGATTGCGGTTGCGGGTTCGAATCCCACCCAGTGCACTACCGACGTGAACCCACTCCTAACACAAGCATTAAGCTTAGCTGGAGGGGTTAACAAGAATACTAGTAATGTGTGACCCGCGATACTAGTATTCTTTTTCTTAAAAAAAAATAAAGATAAATAAAAGTAAGTGTAAGAATCAATGAGAGAAATTATATTTAGATTTAAATTCGTCTTATAGGAACAATAAGGTTAATATTTATTATAACGCACACTTAGATCTAAACAGGTAATAAGTTAAAAAAGCACTTCAGTAAAGACGAAAAACTAATTACTGTGTGTGTAGATTTATCCTTATTAAATTAGCTACTGTAGCTAGAAGAAAGATATTGAAGGAATCTTGGGCTGAAAATTGGATTTTTGTAGTTACCTATTTTCCTGTTGTCTAACCATGTAGGTATGTATATGTTTTTGAGTTGAGCTCGTGTTGGTAAATTTAGCGTAAAGCGTCGAGTGTTGGTGATATTTTAAAATTTGTTTATTGGTTGGTAGGTATTGAGATAAGGAATTCGATGGTGTGCATAACTCAAAAATTTTAATCTAGGTGTGCGATAATATTGTGTTTGAGCATAAAACAAGAATTATATTTTTTCGTAGCTATAATGCAACAGACAGGGATATTATAGCCCATACCTGTAGGGCTGCCATACGTCCGGGTTTCCCCGGATTTGCCTTAGTTTAGAGGGCGTCCGGGGAGCGTCGGTGCCAGGGGACAATTATAATTGTTAAATGAAATGAACCGTTAACAAGCTACAAATTTTAATGTGTAATTTTTTAAGGTGTCCGGGAAAGAATCTCGATTTCACCAATGTGTCCAGGATTTTTTAAGTTTTTGCCCGGCGTCGGCAATTCGAGTGATGGCAGGCCTACATGCGTGGCACAAGTTGGAAGTAGGATAATATGGCTGCTGCAGTTCGCGGGTGGCATATGACCTGCTCTTTCAACAGTGATTCTATCTTTCACATTAGCCATATTCCAAAGAAGTAAAGGGAATGCTTCACATCTTTAACAGATATTATAATTTTCTTGAAAATTGTAAGAAAAGAAGCCTATTAACATAATTTTATAACTGGTTAATCGTAAAGTTACTTGGCTCCAATGGCAATGTTACCCAGGCATTAAAGGATCTGTTGGTTTTTTTTTATAAAGTTGAATTAAAAAGAATTTAAGATGCATAGTGTAACATAAGACATAATAGACAATTTTTCTATGATAATAAAATTGTTAGCATACTGTAAACTGTTGATAAATCTGTAATAAACTTGTTTTTCATCTGTAAACTTTACTGCACATGATTTTAGGGCACGCATTTTTGCACTAGGGCTACATAGTTTTGTTCGATACTATTTATAGGCTTGCAATCCTTGAATTCTCAAATCAGGGAGCCTGTAGATTTGGTAGGATTTTAAGCAGTAGATACTTACCATAAATTATATAGTGTATTAGTACTTCACAGTGTGCCAAATTAGAGCATAATTATTCAGCTTTCATGGTAGGATATAACATCAACACATTACTGGATGTATACTTTTTAAAATAAAATACCAAACAGGCACAGGCACACAACATACCAACATTCTAAACTGATATTTTAGAACAATTTATTGTTTGACCTTTTAAGTATGATACAGTATACCTTTATATGTGTGATGTTATATCCTATTGATGATCAGCCTTAGAGCTTACAACACGAAAAAATTGGTTACAATTTATTATTGTAAAGGAATATTAATGTGTTTTCTATTCTCAGTATGTTATAAATACATCTTGTTACAATTATTGGAAAGCAATAGTTTAAAAAAGGCTATAAACATTATTATGAATTTAATGTAATATTAAAATATTTACATAGTAAAACAAATTGTTATGTTATTGTTAAAATAAATTGTTTACATAAATTGTAAAGTGGTATGTTTGTATTAGATCAGGTAGAGTATTCTATGTTTATTATTAATTAATCAATGGCTGTGAATTGTTAACTGTTATATTAGAACAGATATGCTTGGCAATATTTTAGTTAATAAAGCCTAAAAATGTAATGTTGTTTAATTTTACTACTAATTTACCCATTTAAAAAAGTATCTAATTGAGCGCACCTCTTTGACAAAACCTTTGTGCTCACTAAGCAAATGCATAAAGACCAAACTGAGTAAAATAACAATGAGTAGCAAGGACTGTTTAGTGATGCCTCACTACTATTATCACTAGTTGGTGTCTAGCCCAACTATGTTTACAACTGCATTTAAGCACAGTTGGTGCCTATTTGTGAGCGTCAATCAATCATGTTCAATCACAATAAAACACCAACATAATAAAATCTGATTTATTATTAAACTTAAATTTCTTCTTACACTTAAAAGCCTTCACTCAGTCCATCTGTGTTTACAACTTGTGCATACATAATAAAGCCTCATCTCTTCTTCAGCACGTCTTGTCTGTCCCTGAAAGAATACTGCCTCCCTGTTGTTGCAGTTGGGGCACATGTGATCCTTGGTGCGTGGTAGAGTCGGATCACTCACTACATCAGGATTAATATGAGTTAATTCGTCGACTTCGTGCATAATTTTGTTGACATACACGCAATTCGAATCAGCTAGTTGCTTGTAATCGCAGTTTCTACAAGCGTAAAGCAAAACTTTGTTGTTTTTGTCTTCCCGCGGGTATAACATATTGTTGCACTCCTGACAGAACTGTATGCCAACGTAACCCGGTCCACCATCCTTTCTTGGCAAGCTTAAAGTCATTTTCTAAAATCTTAAACTGACTAGTACTACTTTCTTATATGCAACTAAAATTTCTAGAAAAAAGAACACACGAGACAACCACTATCAACCAAACGCAAACACCTTTCCAGTCATTTCCAGTTATAATAAAGTACTCTGTGCACCTTTCAAAGATACTGATGACAGTGATGACAGAACAGATATGTCCACAGAACATTATTACCATAGTCAGAACATTTTACTCTTTGGATACTGACATATTACCCATATTACTGACTGAAGAACTCTGTGGTTAAAAATTTACGAATAAAAAATTTGTCTGTGGATAGAAATCATAAAAAATAATGTTTCTGATATTTAAACAACGGCTAGTTTAGAATTAAACTACCAACAAACTCATATCAAATATAAAATAAATGGAGGATCTCCTACAAAAATTCGGAAGAAAATGAGAATTCCTCAACAACTGCATCGGGAAAAGCAATTTTTGTAAAAGGTGATGAGCAGGTCATATTAGGCTACTGTAACCGAGACAAAATACGAGATTTTTTTTTTAAATGAAACTTAATTTTTAAACTTACTTAAAATCGAATTTAACAAGCGAGCTCATCAATTTGACGATTTTTTGGCATTTATATGGCTCCCCAATAGTCCATATTCAGGAGTCCTTGATGGCCCGCAATCTGCGATACTGCGGCGACCGCAGCGGGCGATGTCCGTCACAGTCGTAAGAGAATACCGCACGATATCCTTCAAAGCAGCGAGTCTCTTTGTCGGTTCTGCCCCATGGGACTAGAGATGAGTAATCACCCGGTTTAATACCCACGACTGGGTAAAACCCCGGGTTTAGGTTAGGTTAGAACTGTGACCATAAGTGAGCGAGCGAAGCGAGCTTGCCGCGGGAGCGGCCGGCGAGTACCAGAACTGAATTTTATGACAAACGAAGTACTTGGTCAAACCGCCAACTTAATGTTTTGTTTTTGATAACTAATATCGAACAAAAAAAAATGTTGATTGAACAATGACGAACAGTTGACAAACAGTTGAAAAAGCAAAAACAAATGTAAAAAAACGACTTCTCCCCGCCAACCTGAAAGAATTGTTTATTTTATTAAAAAGAAACTAAGATCGAACAAAACAAAATTGATCGAACAATGACGAACAGTTGAAATAACAAAAAAAAAAAATAAAAAAAACGCGTTCTCTCCGCCAACCTGAGAGAATTTGTTTTTTATTTAAAAAAACTAAGATCGAACAAAAAAAATTTTGATCGAACAGTTAAGAACAGTGATCAAAATTTTTATTACTTCGATCTTAGTTTTTTTTTTTAAATAAAATAAAAAATTACCTTTTAGTTGGCAGGGCGAAGTCTGTATTTTACTAATTATTTTGCTATTTCAACTGTTCATTAACTGTTCGTCATTGTTCGATAAAAAATGGTTCGATCTTAGTTTTTCTTTTAAATAAAATAAAAAATTGCCCTCAAGTTGGCGGGGAGAAGTCGTTTTTTTTTATTTATTCTTTTTCCTTTTAAATTGTTCGTGAACTGTTCTTCATTGTTAGATCAAATTTTTTTTGTTCGATCTTGGTTTTGTTTAAATATAATAAAAATTTACCCTCAAATTGGCGAAGAGAAGTCGTTTTTTTAATTTTTTTTTGGTATGTCAACTGGTCGCAAACTGTTCGTCATTGACCGATAATTTCTTTTTCTTCGATATTACCTTTATTATTTGAGGTTAGTGATAAGCTACACCTTTATGGATAGACCCTGATAGCCATGTTTACCGTAAGTTTCCAACAAATTGTATTACAATCTGTTGCCGAAAGAGACGCGCAAATAGAGATGACCAAGAGTGGAATATAATCATTATGGTGGCGATTGTGGCGAAGCGTATGGTATATATAGTATTATTTGGCATCATATATAGTTAGTGCCATTTTTTTAGCAGATCCAAACATCTTTAGTATAATAATATATGATCGAAGCCTACATATAAAGAATTTTCATAACTTAATTCGCTTGGAAATATTAGCACATACCACTAAAACCTGTCTAAAACATGATTATTTTTATAATAGGTAGTAACGATTTTTGTCAGTTACTAAAATGGCAATACTAAATTAGGTTTGCAATGTTGGTAACATTGATGATTTGAAGCCGATGGTTGGCTGGTTAACTTGATAATTTCTTTTCCCATCCGTAGCCGATTGGTGTCGTGCTATCCAAATGGGTAAGGAATAGTTTTGTGCAGTATTTGTTATGGTTTATTTATTATTTTTGTTTTAAAAATTCGTGTACTAGTGTAATAAACACGCATGTAATGTAGGAGTGAATATTCCCCGTATATTATCCCTATAAAGTTGTAACTTATATGTGCATGCATAGGTGTCGGCCATGGCGCAGACATGTTTTTCTCGTGGTGTATAAGTAATCTGTTTCCATCTCTTTGCCTCCGCATTAATTACAAGGTGCAATAAAAGTTTTCTCATTCACGATATATAGTTTAAATTATAGTGAGTCGATTTCTGTGTTGTGCGTCGTAAACATAAGTGATAACCGGCAGCGTCGCTATTGCAGGTAAACCCCGTGGAATTCGCACGGCGCGCAAGCACGTGAACCATCGTCGTGAACAACGATGGGCCGACAAAGAATACAAGAAAGCTCACATGGGTACGAGGTGGAAGGCCAATCCCTTCGGTGGTGCATCTCACGCTAAGGGCATCGTCCTGGAGAAAGTGTAAGTACGTTACCCTTGCAGTACTAGAATGGTCTATGTGAGTCCATATATGTTGTGAGAATGGTTGTTAATGCTTATTTCTTCGGAATTGGACTAACATGTTGGGAGACGTCAGAAGATCGAAGAGGTTGGAGTAAGCGTTGCGTCCGCCCGCATTATTATGGCCTGTGAATGTGTTCTTACTACAATCACAGGATAATACTGCGAGTGGCTGCTTCGCAAACTACAAGAAGAAGCTGATAGTAAGATGATGCATGGCTGTAACAAACCATTAACTACTAATAGCATGAAGTGTTGAAATTAAGTACCTACCTACCTATTCTATACGCTTTCCATTAGTTAAATAAATATTTAAATAATTTTTACGATAGCCATGAAATTCTTCACACATTGCTAAACTTGTTTTATCAATATAACAGTTTTTAATGTGTTTTGTATAATAAATACCACATGGGTCAATGAACTGTGAATGAGGTTATACACATGCATTATGTATGGTGTTTACACTCCATACAGTTATATTCACTAGATACTACTGTTATTTTGTTCAATGTGTAGGTTGTAATATTTTATATATTATGTTGTAGGTATGTCAAAGAAAATTTTATCTATATAGCTAATCAAGTGTTTCTACTTCAGTAAAAGCATTTCTGTACACTAATGACTTGCAGTATGGGCTTTGTGAGTCACACTACAGGAACCAATTCCTTAAAAGCAACTCTTACATAGGGGTCTTATCTCTGTTTAAAATGTGGCCCCTGATAAATAAACATCTTTAAGTTAGGAGGTCACTTAGTTCAAGATCAAAATGTGGTATTTTTATTTTACTTTAAGCATTGAACTAGCAGTATTATTGTGGCATTGAACTAGCAGTAATATTGTGCATATTATGACATTGGACTTGTGATTAGGTTTCAACCCTACTCACTATTGATATAAACCTGCTTAAATACTAGTAACATGCCAACCACTATTATTAGTCATCATCATCCTCTGCACCTTTTCACAACGTAAGTCGGGGTCAGCTTGCAGTGTAACTACTATATGGCCGAACTTTGATATTTTACGTACTAGACGATATTGAAGTTCTGTAGTTAGGTTGTCGGCCGTTTTAGGGCTCCCAATTACCCCTAATGATTGTCACAGATGTTTGTATGGCACCTGTGTCTGATGGTTAAACATGCTCTCCGAGGCACAGAGGGATCTCCAATGTGCTAAGAATGGTCACCCATTCTTGACTGACCTAGTTATTATTATTTAACTTTTAAAGGGCTAACCTACTTGTTTACCACAACGGTTATTAGTCTCTAAAGTAGTTACTGGTTTAGAGTGACTTATGAACCAAAACCTTGTACACTTTTACCTGTTTTCTAAGGATGTGATTTCCATATTCTGGCTGCAAGAAGTAACAAGTGATTTTGCCTGTATTCCCATAGCAGCTTTTAGGTAATTGCTTATTATTTAGGAACCTATAATTTGTACTTTATTAACTGTTGTTGTAACATTAGTATGTTCGCCATGCGCACCCATACTTAGGGAACGTACCCATACTACGTGACTAGAGCTGCGCCATCCATCCAGGTTTACCTGGATTTGTCCTAGTATAGAGGGCGTCCGGGGAGCTTCCGGGCGGGGGTTTCAAAAAGTGTCGGGGTAAAACCCCTGGACACTGTGCCAAAGGACAATTATAATTGTTAGATGAATCTTTAACAAGCTAAAAATTTAAATGGAATCGGCGATTTTAAGTTTTTTTGTCCGGCGTCTTGAATTTAAGTGATGGCAGGCCTATACGTGACCCTTTTTATACCCCTACTCCCCCCTCGGTGCCACCCGTAGCATATGCCAAGAAACTCCCTCCCCCTCTAGTTTTCACGTAGTCATTTATAAACGTGCTAAACGCTTGCTTGTTGCCACCCGTGAGTTTAAAAAGACGCATCACATCAGCAACCTCTCTACCACAAGTTCAATGCCTTAGCTCTGTTATGTTGGTTGTACTACTTAGTGCCAAATATACCTATAATCAAACTTGTAATCACCCATTAATTTTTTTTTTCAACAGTGGTGTTGAAGCCAAACAGCCCAACTCTGCCATTCGCAAGTGTGTGCGTGTTCAGTTGATCAAGAACGGCAAGAAAGTAACAGCTTTCGTGCCAAGGGATGGTTGTCTAAACCACATTGAAGAGAACGACGAAGTACTAGTAGCGGGATTCGGTCGTAAGGGTCATGCTGTTGGTGATATTCCCGGAGTCAGATTCAAGGTGGGGATATTTTTTATTTAATAGATTTGTATTGACCCATTAACTAAACACAAGGAAAATTCAAAGTGACATTGCATCTAGTAATTTTGAAATCAATCATTTCATTAAAATTCAGTTATAATACACCTCCAATAGTCCATGCTATTGTCAAATCTTATTTTAAGCACTTCAATCAATTGATATGCATAACTTAGAAGCATTTAGCACGCTAAACACTAATGCAGTGAGTTCGACTGACCCTATACCATTTGGACACTTAATCAAAGATGACCTACCTATTCTGACGAGTGCTCTTGTTTCACAGGTCGTCAAAGTAGCCAACGTATCCCTTCTAGCTTTATACAAAGAAAAGAAGGAGCGGCCACGATCATAGGCGTGATCTACGCTGTGATAAGGTAAATATTAAACTTAACATGAAGAATTTGATGAGTTGCTTCTATGATTTCTTAATACTACCTTCAGCATTAATTAAAATCTGTTTATACCTAAATGATGTAATTATAAATTTGCTACTGCTGAATGCCATGACGCAACTCACTCACTGATAACACAACATAAGATGTTATTTATTAAATTTAGGTATTGAAAGCTATACTGTAATAACTCAAATTTCTTGTTTCAGTGACCTGATGCTGCACAGCTGTGTTTATAAGTGTAAATTAAAAAAAATAGTAAAATCTAGTACATAATAAAACGTGTACCCAAAAACGTATTTTATTGCCATTATTACCTAAAGGAACGTACCTATACTACGTGACCCATTATTTTAAATTTTTTATACCCCTACCCCCCTTTAGTGACCACCCATAGTAATCAGGTGGTAATTTATAAATATGATTTTAAATCATTTTTTGCCGACAAAGTTAAAAGCGCTAAACGCTTGCTTGTCACCTTGCCACCTGTGAATTTTAAAAGCGGCATATTTGAATATAGAACGGGTCACGTAGGTTCCCTAACCTGCATTATATAGAAGGTAGTAATAATAATATAGCTTCACACGGCCGTCAGATATTCCAAACTAGGCAGGGCCTGTACTATGGTAACCAGACTGCTGATAAACATACTTGTATATTTACTGAATACCTCCATATTGTAGATTACACCCAGACAACAAAATAATCGTGCTCAGCACCATTATTTGTAATTGGTGGGAATCGAACCCACGACGACCTCTGGCTCAGCAGTCTGGATCACTAACCACCAGACCAACAGTAAGTTGTGTTGTCCAACTCGTTCTCATCCCATCTCCTACTTCGATATAGGATTTGCATGCATATGTCACAATAGGGAATATGTGCATGTATTTTTTTTTATCTTTTATTGACTTGTTCCATCATAATAAAAAATATAAATAACCTTGGCAATGTTCAAATTATGTTTTTAAATAACATTGAAAACATCGATAAAATGTGATCTGTTTGAACGCCGCCATATTTCGCGGGCCTTGGATGACGTCACGTTCCACGCTCTCTGTTTCATAAACTTAGTATACTTACTTGAAGTGTTACAGTAATTTTATACCGATTTTCAGTTGTAACTAATAGACGATGGATAAAGTTAAAAAAACATTTTATAGGTATTGCCTTGTCCCTAAGTGTAAAAACACTATAAGAAGTACACCCAATACAGTATTTTTTCCTGTACAAAATAATAATGTAAAATACGAAAACATAAATTAATGAGAAGAGATGAAGTATCTTCAATATCGTGTTTATATTGTTGTGAATACCTATCACTTTAATGTAAGCATATTACAATTTAATTGCTAGCATAGTGTGAATTAGTCAGCAGTAGGTAATTTATGTTTGTTTTAAATACCAAACAAGACAACTTGCATGTCTACCTTAAACTGGGTAACAAAAGTCCAAAAAAAACTTCATGAATATAACTAACTATACATATCTTACCTATCCTTTGGATTATAATATAACAAATATTATAATAATTACCTTGCGGCTTTCACTCCTTTGACCTCAGCGGACGTAAAATCTGGATTTGATGCAAAATATATAGTCATCATGAATGCATCTATTTTCGGCAGATTGTCCGATTGTGTTTTGACAAAACTACATTCAGTCATCGTCCTAGGTGATTTCTAATATCACTAGAATGCTTAAATTGCACTAGCTAAGGGCATAAACCACAGGAACACCTATCTTTCTCCGTAACACTACGATTATAGGCGCCGATAAATGACAGGATGTAGAATTTGACTTCATGTTTTGTTTCGACCAATGGTGAAGCGTTTTGCAAAGTTGAATTTCGCTCCCTTATTTTGCATTTTTTGCAATTAAAGACGAAGGAACTAAATAAAAAAATAATTGTTTGGGCATAATATGTCGACAATAAAGATTCAAGGGAAAATTAATCAAGTAATCAACATGCGTATTCCCTATACCTCCCAAAATTATTGGTTTTGGTAGGTATTTACCTATAAAAACGCCCTTTTCGGAGAATATCTAAGAATTGACAAGATCACATAAACTAACCGAATGCCCTCTTCACATAGCAACATGAAACATTAACACCCTCGCACACAATAGGTACCTACTGATGAACTGAACTACAAATATTTCTCTACTATAACCAACTTGATGCGTGTCATATCTGAGCACATTTCTAAAATCTAAGTGCATCAAATATAACACGCAAAACACTGTCGAATACAGTAATACAGCGTAGGTATAGGTTCTTTACCTAGCATCTAAATGGCTGGTATCGCTCTGCAGCGTTTTAGGAAGTTCAACAGGCGTTTCACCGAGTATGGCATATGAAAGCTTGTTCAAAATCAAAAATACTTCCACACTCGTTCTACCTTATTATCTAATAACTTTAAACGAGCAATTCTTGTATATACTTATATATATAATTTGAATCTCGGAAACGGCTCCAAAAATCTATTGAACTAGGTTTCATTTTTAGAAAACGACAAAAAAACGAGCTATGCTCGGTCATCCCGGCACTGACTATCTATCTTACGATTGGATGTTTCAAGTTAAACAATAAAGTTATCTGAGGCCTTGCATGAACAAAACAAACATGGAAACGCGGGGCGTTGTAATGTTCAACGGGTAGATGAAGGCAGTCTTCGGACATTTTATTGATATAGGTAATTTTGGAAGAGATATGTAACATGAATATTCTTTTTTTTCCTAGCAAAAAACCTATATTTATAGCAGTTTTACGCCACGTTTCGTGAGTATGCAGATCTTTAGCCATCAATAATAACAAAAGATTATGTAGTACCTGACACACATTTCTATTGAAAGTTAAATCGTAAAAGGACTTAATAGCATCATAAAAAATCACTACATATTATAAAAGAAAGTGTCCCGCCGCGTCTGTTCGCGATAAACTGAAAAACTACTGAACGGATTTTCATGCGGTTTTCACACTACACCACTAACAGACTGATAATTGATGTATTTTAATAGAGTGGTTCATGATGAAGGTTTAGGTGTATAATAAGATTTTGTGGAAATTGATTGAAATATGTTGATGATTGTTGAAGATGTCTGCTACCCGTGCAAAGGCGGGGCGGGGTTGCTAGTATTGAATAAAATACAATATTGGGAACGCGGTCTTATGCTGCAGGATCACAAAATTCAGTTCAGGATCCGCTGCCGCAAGTCCAATACTTGGGATTTTATTTGGACTAACGCATCACATATCGAAATGCCATATAAAAGAAAAAAACGTGACAGCCTAATAACCGATTCAGAAAACTGTGGTTACCTGGAAAGCAGTTAAAATAAACGTAATAAACTTGTGTGCAGCTCGGTCGAGAAGCCGATTTGGACTTATGGGATCAAATTGTGGTCTTCAACCAGTAAATCAACCATCTTCATACAAGCCGGGGTTCGAGATTAGATTATAAAACACCGCTTTATACACGAAATAGACACAATTTATTTAAAACAATAATCCGCAATTAACAACATTTCTCACTGATATTTGCTTGTACTGTTCGCTATTATTTGCACTTGTTTACTCGTTGCATCGCAAAACTAGAATGTGTCCTGTCCACACTGGATTTTAAAGACCGGCCTTATCTAAGTTACAGAAGGTTAATGAATTTTCCCCAAAAATCTCGTAATAATAACTCCACTGAATCGACACCCTTGAACTTTAGAACATCGAGGTACATTCTGGAATGTTCGATTGTTTACGCTACTTTATAACAGATAGCGCCATGCGTCTCAACTGTCCACACAACACTCCTGGCTCCAAATTTAAGCATTTTGTAACTTGAATTCATACGTGCAGAAAAAGCACACCACTAGTTTTATCCGTGAATGGACCAGGACATCGACATATTTTAACTAAATACCAGTTAGGTACACTTAGTTGTAGCACAGAATACATTGTAGTTTGTTGTAGTCTGAGAGATTTAGCACATTGAAAACTTGTTCAATAATTGTTTATCAATAGCGAATTTTCAATTTTATTATGTAACTCGCAAAAAACACTAGTCTCTATATTACATAGCAATCATCCATTTTAGATACAATGCAAATTGACATAGGACATTTACACATAAGCCCACCCCTATCTAGGGTGAATAAATTGACACTGTTAGAAGAACATTAGCAGAGATCTGCTAGTTGTATAATTTGTATATGTTGCAGACTAGAGTACTTTTTACTGTAGACGCGATAAAAGTAAGTACTTTTGGTTGAATTGAAGTCAGCAGTAGTTTAACCCCATAGAGCTGGTTAAAAGTGTTTATAGGTTAGATACTTTCATGTACTTTCTAATCGGTTATTTTGACTGATGCTATAGTGGTTGAAAGTAGTTTTGACTAAGAGCATAAATCAAAACCATTTTGAACCATACATTTGCACTCAAAAATCACTATTGATCAATGATTTTCAGTCAAAACTACCTTTGACCAACCTGTTCAGGCGAAAGTACTTTAGACTGGTTTTCTTCAGTTTAAAAGTACTTTTGGCCCATTGAGTTTTGACTATGTCATATATAATTCTGTGAACGAAATCAAAAGCATGAATAGGTTTCTCATGGAAAGGCATGTACCATATTCGCCTTCAGATGAGCTGAAGATAAACGCTTATTTCATTTATTAATTTAAAAAATTATAACACTACTCTAGAAATATGTTTGACTAATTGTGATAGGGATAAAAAATAAAAGACAAGTTTATTGCTAAATATAATTTCATTGCTCTGATTACATTAGGTACATACTGTAGTGAGCTTTACCCCTATAGAATGTGGTCTCCTTACAAGATGTAATTAGATAATTACTGCCTTATACTTGTTGAATAGCCTTATTGTGATATTTATGTATACATATAGCACATCTTATGAGATCCTTTAAAGCATTTGAGTATTCACGCATATAAATGCGTTTACTCTGACGCTCTAGTGATAACACTAGAGCGTCAGAGTAAACATTTACTACATAAAGTGAAAGATGCAAGTCATCTCTATTGTTTAGGTTTCTGTCTTCTTTGAGGCAAGGTGCTCGTCTTTTTTCTGAAATACCCTTGGAACATCAAAATATGTCCTCTTCATAAAACACATGAGGATAAAGTGCAATCGTAACTTACATGTAATTGTGGAATGGCGTTTTATTGCGTAATTAAGATTAAACTTTATTTTTACACCTAGTCATCTGTTTAACTATTAACCAAATTGTGGACGAAAACAATTCCGACACGCAAAGATAAGGCATTATGATCATAATTACATCTCGAAAGGAAACTACAATTATGTTTGGATAACACACACCGTTTCGTTTGGTATACATAGTAGATTGCAGTGCCTATTAGCCGTACAAACATACTAGACCTGCCGTCTACTTCGGCAAGATAATAATTATTCAGTAATTTTAAATTAGTTACAAATTCGATGACAATTGGATGGTTGTGGGTAGAGCATTTTTTCGTAATCCTACCAACTCTTTACAAGCTAAGCTTTCTACGATAAAATTTAAAGCATTTGTTAATTTCATCTAGTTATTTTAAATTGGGAGTCTTCATGAGATGTTCTAATACTATTCACAGGAAAATTGATTCGTAACTCTTTCTGCTATATAATTATTTTCCAATATAAAATTGCAAACTAAATTACCCTAACGTTATTGTTTGCTCAAAAGCATAAACTAAATTTATAAAACCATAAGCCGTGCTGTTTTTTTTTAATACATACTTACAACAAATAGGTAGATTCATCCTCTAAAGTACCTATAGTAATAACAAATAAAATTAATTAGGAAGTCACCAATGGTTACAAAAGTGCAGTGACGACGGGTCCACCCCACATGTATTCGCTAACGAACGATGCATACACATATAAATTATAAGAGTTTGATTCTGAGTATTGGGTTACAAGCTGTAAAAAAAAACCGTCTAGAAATGAAACGTTCCAATACTTATTTGATAAGGAAATACAGATAATTAAGACCTACCTAAATGTAGTATCATTTATAGATAGATCTAGATTTTCATCACTGTAAATATTAACCTAACGCCACTGCATAAGTGTAAATATATATATGCTACATGAAATAATGGTGACCTACAATTGCCTAAATGCTTCAACATGAATTTTTAACAAGCTGCGGAAAGGGCAAATAGTTTTATACAATATATCTTGAATAAATAAAATAAAAATAAACCGAGTCCGCACTGCCACGCTACTAACAGGCCGTTTAGTAAGTACAAATTGTAGGTAAGTGATATTTGGTTGGCGAATGACAAACTCGAAGTAATATAGACATTTATTAGTGTATTTTATAATCGTTGGTAACTTGTCATCGAAACTTGCTACTTTCTAATATAATTTTACTAAAATGCGCCTGCTCTAAATATTTAACACTGATTTCTTTTCAAAAGTAAAACATTGTAGGAGGAATAGTATCACCGGGGCTCTTATGTAAAAGGGGGATAAGGTTAAGCCATTCAAATTACAGTTAGACAGATTGCTTGATTACACTGATTGTTGTTCAAGTTGAAAATTAGTTTCGGCTTGAGAAGGCTATTTGAAATGAAAACACTTTATGCTGTTGAGGATCCTACACTGTATCTAGGGAAAATGATGATATACAACGTGTAACAGAAAGATTTGGTAATATTTAAGATTTGTATAACCGAAAATAAATACATTATGTATTATACACTAAAACATTTCTGAAAATATGTAGAATAAGTTATTGAAACAATCATAAAAATTGGTTAATTACTTTTGAAAAAAAATGCGGATATACATACATACATACGGATCGAATACCTGAAGAACTTGTTTTTTTTAAGGCGGTTAAAAAAGGAGTCTTTACATTTCTATACAACATCTTATAAATTTTCATGTCAATTTCAATGATTTACTTTTTATACGAGCATTTTGGATAACATCCTTAGTAGTGGCTTCGCTCGCGTAAAAGTAATTTTATATCCCCCGGAAACATTAATACATTTTTTCTGTATAAAAGGTACCCTATCCTCCTTCTCTGTATCCCTGGCAACGAGTATGCAAAATGTCCTGATGATCGGATGAGGGCACGGCAGCGCATAGAACACGGACAAACAAACATTGATTTTTATATACAGGGTGCTCTTTCTGTTTATACTTAACACAATAAAAAAATCAGTTCATCTTAAAAATGCGAGATTAAGGATTTATAGTCATTAGTTTTATTTGGCGCTACGCAATGTACATGCAATATGCGTAGGTATTCTTTTTGTGCGGTACAGAGAATGACCTTCAACGCTCGGCACCGTCAAGGCCCAGCTGATTGCATAAAATGTTTAAATGTTGTTTGATTGATTGCATTGCTGTAAAATGTTCTGTTTACTCATTGTGATGAATTTAAGCAAAAAATGTAAAAAAAAATATGAAATGAAAAAATTATTTACGAAAATTATTTTAATTTATAATTAAAATAATTTTCGACTCAGAATAATGGTCTGAATACACTATTTCAGGATTCGGTACGGTGTCGCTTACACCCTGTATAAAAAGATTATTTCATTTCATTCACGATAGCCTTCTCTCTTTTGGAATATTAGTTTTATTGATACATTTTCAACTTAAGGTTTCTGCACGTTATTCATAGGGTCTACTGTACGACCGTCTTACCGTCTCTTGTCTATAACACGTTGTATTTGTATGTATAAATATTAGTGTTAAATATGTAGAGCTGACGTTACACAGATAATCGTAAATATATAATTACGGGGCTTACTACTGTTGATTGATTACAAGCTACTAGCTATAATTATTACATTGATTTTTACATACTATGTTAGTTCAAAAATAGTGTCTTTTGAATAGTGGTGCGAAATAAACTGGTGCCTTAACAACGAATAAGAAATTACCTTACAAACTACTAACGATACATGATGACGACAATGGGGGTTTTCTTTGATGATTAATGCCGTATTCCAATAAACAAAAAAAACGATTCGTTTTGCTTACGGTCGCTAAAATTTTCGTTGGAAATTCAACGAATTTTCACCGTCCGTAAGCAAAACGAATCGTTTTTTGTTTATTGGAACGCGGCATAAATGATTTAGTCTGTTTTAAAACGTCCAATTAAAACACAAAACACATTTTACACTGTCTGTACATTTAATTGGACATCAAAAACAAACCTTATATGATTTAACATAGAGAAGCTTTTTCAAGCTTTTTAATATCATTTAAGATTACTAAATCTATATTACACGAACTAAATCTAATCAAATGTACACTTTGCAATAAATTATTTTCATCGGCCTCTACTTTCGATATATTTTTTTATATGTATAATTATCACACCATTATGGATACCTGCACTCATTTTAAAAAAATACATATTTTGGTTCACTTCACCAATGCTAAATCACAGTCTAATGGAGATAAGAAAGCGGGCGACACTGAGACAGGCGTTATACAACGTTAATTGAACAGGTACTTGGTTTGCAAGGGACTAGACTGTCGACAGATTATATAAAGAACGTTACACACGTTACGATGGACTTCATTTTAATTTTGAAACTTTGCAACTAATGACGACAAAAGAAAATTGATTGATCACAGTCACGTCTGTTAGGATCTCGGTGGTTCCATTATGCGATAGTGTAGACCTTTATGGAATTCGTTCGTGTTAATGACACAAGGACGATCGATTTAATTGTGTCGATTAAAAAACTATTAGGGCCCAGTCACACGTCCGTGCTGCCGCATTCTTTAGTTTCTTATTGACGATTTGATAATAAAAAGTCAACGTAAAAAGTGAAGAATGCGCAGTTATGCGCAATCAATTGTACGCGTCGCGAACACGGCCGGTTTGTGGTATCGGTTTCTATCGAACACACAAAAAACACTCCCTAATGATTCAATACATGGCCAATGGACAATACATATTATAAGAATTTAATTTAGAGTTTGGGTAGTTTGGCCTATAATACAAATTTACCGTGTACCATATGGATAGTAATTATGGCTTGTAAACATACGAAACTTGAAATTCCATATGGACACTACCGGAGTACTCATTCAGAAGCATCAGGCATAGTGTAGCTCATGTGCTAAATGTAGTAAAGATTAAACTTCCTACATATGTTCTTTGTTACGTGTCTCTATATGCGTCATATTTATATTAAAACGAGAAACTAGTTTGAATAAAAAAATATTTAGAAGGCTGACCCGCTAACCTTAAAATCAACGTGAAATAACTCTTTCAATTACATAATTTATGCTCTTACCTAAAAATAATACCTGTGTGAATTTTCCAACAAGAACGGATATGCTGTCACTTAAGATCGTAAACCCCAACGTGGCGCATATCGGTGCCAGGTGTAGGCCATGGCGACTGGCACAGGCCCGTACTGACGAGGGGCGACAGAGGAAGAAATAATACCTCTGTACAATTTAACGAATTCAGATTACAGATGATTAAATGACTGCATAGAATTCCTACCTAGATTTTTTAAAACCATTGACAATGTTCGAATTAATAGTAAGTTTAATTACTTACACGATTACTTTTACTGTCTAATATTAGTACAAGTCGCGTACATTATTTTCGGTCGCCGGTATTTGATACTACGATTTTGGTATATAATTATAAGCTAATATTTTCATAGTTGCCAAATAATTTGACGATATTATTTTAGTACGATAAGTGTAGCATTGAGTGCTGTATCGTTTTTTTTTAAATTGTGTGGCATCGCTCGCGATGACAGAATCCAAATTTTGTATAGTGGACACGCGCTCCATTCTGAAACAAATAACAAACATTAAATTGACCGCTACCTAGAATTAGTGATGATTCATCGAGATATTATGTACTAGAGAAGTCACTCCGAACAAAATACATGTTCCAGTTTTATTTGAATTAAAACTAAAAAGCGCTGCAGCGCTAAAACAATAAGTCGAGTCAAATTCTACGGTATAGCAGCGCTCGATCGTTTTTGAGTTGTAGTTTTCTCGCGAGCGTAAGGTCCTAAGCGCCGTGATTTTCATGGCGTTTACGCGTGTTGATCAACGAACTGCTACAAAGATTTGTTTTCATAGACTTAGCGCTAAGCTATAAAACAGAACGGACAAATAGTTTATACCTAAAAAGCTTTATTCGAATTCAATCTCAGTAAATAGTACTTTTAGTAGTAGTTTTGCCAGTTTCTATTTTTTGTAGAATGCAACGCATCCTACTAATATTATAAACGTGAAAGTTTGTAAGGATGTATGGATGTTTGTTACTCTTTTACGCTGTATGGATGTCTACTGTATGGATTTAATGAACCTTTCCAACAATATAGCTCATACATCAGAATAACACATAGGCTATAATGACTGATTTAAAGAACCAAAACGGTTCTGTTATACTCAAGATAATCAAATTAAATAAAGACAAACTAAATACTCCTGTTGTGATCGTGTAATTCACGTGTTATCTTGTTACAGGTGTCCTAAGTAGGTACAAACCCGATGTCAGTTCTGGGTGCATTTTTTGCCAAGCCAAAATTATGATTATAATTTGTTATTTCGTGTTGGCTTTAGTAAAAGTTTGTACACTTACTGATGACATGTCACACCATTATCTTTTTTTTTCTCTTTGTGTTACTGAAGTTGTTTAAAGTTGAGTTGTTCTTCAAAGAGCAGTAAATGAGTGATAATGTATAATTATAACTAATAACACTGTTACCGAGTATTATACTATGTTACCTATATGAATAAAGCCTTTTTGACAGATCCTTGGCGACTTCCATATACAGCAAAAAACAAACATCAACATCATCTAGCGAAGACGACTTGAACTACATAGTAACTACTAATCCTGCATCGCGCTATGAAAGTTCTCGAGCCGATTAGTATATATATATATGCGACTTCTGGGCGACCCATAGTACTTTTTAATATGCTAAGTAGAGAGTACAGACCAGCGCGCCTGGTCTGTACTCTCTATCTCGTATGTGTGCGCTAGGTGTCGTGGTTGTCGGCGCGCGGGTAGTCCATGGTCTTGATGTAGGCCACGGCAGCGCAGAACTGCGTCCACCAGTACAGCGCCTCGCCCTGCAGTTCAATATGCTAGGTAGAAAGTACAGACCAGGCGCGTATGTGTGCGCTAGGTGTCGTGGTTGTCGGCGCGCGGGTAGTCCATGGTCTTGATGAAGGCCACGGCGGCGCAGAACTGCGTCCACCAGTACAGCGCCTCGCCCTGCAGTTCAATATGCTAGGTAGAGAGTACAGACCAGGCGCGTATGTGTGCGCTAGGTGTCGTGGTTGTCGGCGCGCGGGTAGTCCATGGTCTTGATGTAGGCCACGGCGGCGCAGAACTGCGTCCACCAGTACAGCGCCTCGCCCTGCAGCGCCGCGCCGCCCAGCGCGTTCACCAGCTCTATCGTGGACAGCAGCGACGATGGGTTCACCTGCACACAACTTGTTTCGTAAAGTTGTTGTACGCATAGTGCAAGCGCCATCTGTTAGACAGAGTCTGACTCTCGGCTTTTGTAATTGACCTAACCCATTTATTTATTTTTTTATGATTTTTTTAAGTCATCCATCTAAACATGTCAAACTTTAAATGCTATTGCCCATAAAATTGAAATTTTGAGTTAATTCAGTTTATGAATAAAGGTGCGATAAGCCCTTCGTCAAACAAATTATGATGAATGATTGTGAACCTACCTTCAGTATGACGTACACAAGCACAGGAGTGAGGTCGTCTGCAGAGGGCGTAGTGCCTTCCGACAGTCCAAGCACAGCCATTATCGAGGTCACGCACCGCATTATACATTGTAACTGAAAATAAAACAAATTATTAATAAATGACACTATTGTCTCTTTTAAGTGTAGTTTTTATGTACAAAAGTAAGATTTCATAGATAAAGCATAGATTCCTAGACGTTTAAAACGTCGGAACAGAAATAAAAAAAAACAGAAAACATCTCAATTAGTAATTAACTGGTTTATTTGTACTTGTTTGTTATTGGTTTGTTTGTAATTGCTAAAAGTTAAAAGCTTGTATGTTATGATGGGAATGTCATTATACAAGATAATAATAATAATTTCTATATATTTCTCCTCACAAAAAGAACATAAAATATAAATCGATTACAATCACATATACTAAGCTTAATATCTTTGTGAGGAGCTGGTGTTTGGAATTAGGCAAATATTGCCAGTAGCACAAATCACCAGGTCCCCGGAAAAACGTTTTTTTTTAGCTTGATTTAGACCAAGTATTAACTGTATATGATGAGATGTACACCAGTTAAAATGAAGGAAACACGCTAAGGTAACATTACAAAATAAAAATAAACGTAGGTATAAATAGATAAAAGACGCCTTACTTATGTGCATGTATGTTAAGTTATGTGTGTGTGTTTAGAGTGTGCAAGTGTGTGCATGTTATGTATATGTATTTTGAAGAAGGTTTTCTGTAAGATTGTAATTTAACCACACATCACACCATGACCATAAATTTACATTTAGATTTGGGCACAGAATACATAATAGTACCAGTACAGAAGGACCTCCTCGCAATACCATTTAAATAAATAGCGACTCTTGCTCCGACACAATAAGGTGCAATTCAGATCGCACACCGCCAATTCCAAACGGGTTATATTAACCTAAAAAATGCCTCCCTTTCTATCGCATAACTCTTATCTGTTCTGATACCGTTAAGGTTGTCTTCTGTAAGAGGAATTAATCTAAATATTTTTGCTCTGAGTATTATTTAATCAAAATATTTAATAACCAGTTATGTGCCTATTACTTTACTTCTGTGAACAAATGAAGTTTTCAGTAAAACCTAGGCTAGGTATTTACTTAGTAGTACCTACGTAGATGTAATTTATATTAAAGAAAACTATTTTATTTTACAATCTCTGCATAGATACTTTAATCTCTAAGAAGATAGGCATTTGCCATACGTTAGTGTGTACCTTGGAATGAAACTATCTCTTTTACGTGTTTAGCTAGGTAGGTATATGCAAATCAAATCGCGGAACCCTACTCCTTATAACACCAGCTATTTGTCAGTGAAAGTCCCATGGAAATCGGTCCACCCGTTGCGGAGATTAGCCGAACAAACAGACAGACAGACAGACAAAATTGTTGTAGTCCTAAACTTATCAAAGCTAAACTTGACTAAGTTACTTCTTATAACACCAGCTATCTGTCAGTGAAAGTCCCGTGGAAATCGGTCCACCCGTTCCATAGATTAGCCGGAACAAACAGACAGATAGACAAAAATGTGAAAAATATTTTTTGGTATAAGTACTGTGTAAACATTCAGATGCATTTAGTAAAAACCTGTCATTATGACATTACAAACGGACACCACAAATTTATTTATTTATTAGCAGTTCCCGCGCGGCTTCGCTCGCGTGTACATATTGCGTGTATATTTTGCGCGGAACCCTCATTCTTTTCCAAAATCAAAGTAGCATAAGTTACTCCTTTTAACATCAGCCATCTGCCAGTGAAAGTCCCGCGGAAATCGGTACACGGGACAAACAGACAGACAGACAGACAAAAATTGTAAAACATGTTGTTTTGGTATATGTACTGTAAATACATACAAATGCACTTAGTAAAAAGCGGTTATTTTAATATTACAAACAGACACTCCAATTTTATTTATTTCTATAGAGTATAGATAGAAGATGTGTATCAGTTGTTGTGGTCCTAATAAATAAATATACTTATCAAAGCTAAACTTGACCTTGTAAGTATCTAACTATACTGATTATAATTAATAATATAATCTAACTACGTAAATACGGGAAACGTAATTCGTAAGCGACTAACGGACGAAGCGACGTAGCGCGTGAGTGAGTATTGAAGTAACGTGCTACCTGGCCGGCGCGTGGCAGTCCACTGAATTTCGCACGACTCGTCGACGCTGCTAGGTACCTGTAGCTACATACCTACTGACCGGAGTGGGCCTAGCCTGATTTGGGTAATAAATATATAAATAGAGCCCGGTTTCATTTATTATACAAGTTAAGACTCTGGTAATAAAAAATCACTGAGCAAACTTTGTATTAAATGGATAAGTTTTGCAAATTGCATACTTTCGGCGTTGGTCTCTTGACCTCTTGAGAGAATGTTGCTTCATACCTACATGTAGAATAAAAAGTTGTAACTGTTAGAACCTCCCATTTCCGTTACAGGTTTTTGGTACAATGATAGAATGGTAGGAACAAAGTAACTTTTAGCTCTCTCAAGTTTTAGAAAGTGAGTTTTGTAACTTCCTCCCCAAGGGGTTATGCAATAGCTAAGTTGTGATTGATATAAAGCTAAATACACAGACTTAATCACACTTTTTTGAGCTACATGTCGTCAAGCCTTAAATAAGACTATATCTTTTTTTTTTTAAAACGGTTTTATAATTAAAAAAGTAATATTATAACACTATACAAATTTAAAAAGTGACAGTTTTTTTTTATTTTTTTTTAATTAATAAGTTTTTAATTTGATTTACATTACATTAGTGTTGAACAATATAATATTATGTATAATTTAAAATTTGACAGTTTTCCGTTTTTTTATTGAGATATTGACAAAAACACAGCATTGAGTAAGAACAACAATAATTGAGTAACAATATTGAACTGATGTCCTAGCTAGGCTACGTAGTAGCCTGTATTAAAGACAGCAGCCCTCAATTCCCAGAGACGTTTCATTGTATGCTGTTAGACTTTTTTGCGAAACTTAAAACATAAATTACCTTTGGGTTAAAACATTTCTGTGTAGTCAATTTGTGACAATATTGATCCCCTTTGAGAAGGTCTCGTCCCACGAACCACCAGAAAAAAGCAAAGCGGTCATTACGATTTTTGCATTTGGAATATCCACCTGACACAGGTCGTTTATGTACACTCAGAAAAGAGTTAGGCCCAGGATACTACCTTGGGGAACTCCAAAAGTCACTGGAATCTCTTCGCTTATAACATTACCTATTTGCACAGATTGCGTCCTATCAGTCAGGTAGTCTTGTAGAAGTTTCGACTGGGTTTCCCGTATTCCAAGGCATTCTAACTTAATCAGCAGAATTGGAACAGAGACTGTGTCAAATGCCTTTGCTAAGTCCAAAAATATGGCTATTGTTTTATTTTTAAAGTTCAGTTTATTTACTATATAATTTGTTAGATCAGACACTGATGTAAACCTATTCGCCCTAAATCCAAATTGTGCTTTTGATAAAAGATAATTATTTTCCGAATATTTTACCAGTCTTTTATTAATTATGCGTTCTAAAATCTTTGAGAGTATGGAAAATGGAAGTTGGTCTATAATTATTGACACAGCCTCTGTTTCTGATTTTTATGGATTGGATGAATTCGAGACTTCTTGTTCATTTATATATTTTTTTTTATGTATGTTCAGCCCTCACTCCGTTATTTATAAAATGTGAATGTATTAATAAAATGACTAATTATATATAACGTAATTAACATCGTCTCACAACCAGGTCCACCACGAGTCTGGCAGCTGACGCTTGTTTCCATTGCTAGGTATATCTAGACTATGGACTACACACAAAATTAAGCGACCTGAAATCACAATAAAAATGCAACGCTGCCTCCCTGACCAATACGACCATATCTAAAATATAACCATACTTTTCTGCAACAATCGTGGGAGAGCCATGCTTCGGTACGTATGGGCCGGCTCGACGGGAGTCACAGAAAACCGGCAGTGAAGTAATGCTTGCATTGCTTTTCGCCGAGTAAGGTTACCAGAGGCTCTAAAGTTCTTCCATTTTTCCCCTACTTCCACCTTAAAGACCGGCAACGCACTTGTGACTCTTGAGTTGCAGGTGCCCATGGGCGGCGGTAGTCATTTACCATCAGGTGACATGTCTGCTCGTTTACCCTCTATACAATAAAAAATCATATTTCTCGTTGTATAAAGTGAGCGGTTACCTTGTCTCTGGGCGTGCGGTAGACGGCGAGGTGCCGCAGCAGGCGTTGCGCGCGCGGGAAGGGCGCGGCCCAGCGGTGCGCCGGCGCCACGCCCAGCGCGCGCGCGCTCGTGCACGCCGACACGCGGCGGATGTGCTCGCTTAGAACCCTGAGGTTTACACAAACAGAGTTATTACATTTATATCACACTCAATTTTGCCCGCGACTTTGCATCCACTTCCATAATGCATTTCATGTGCGTGCATAAGTGACGCGATGAGTGCAGCTGAGATAGCAAACATTTTAATTTCCTACGGTAACAAAGCCGACTATACGAATAGCACATTCTTCCACAGTTTTTAGGGTTAGTTTACTGGAAAATAATACTTACTGATCTCGCGCGATGTCTCCTTCGCCATTAGGGAACAAGACGTGCAGGTAGAGTCGGGCGAACGCGGCGCGCTCCACTGTCATCTCGACACTCTCCAGTAATGTAGATGTTGCACCTATATAACATTATGATTCGTTTTATTGTAAGGAATCATTTGGCTGACCTGTTGGTCTAGTGGTTAGTGATCCTGACTGCTGAGACAGAGGTCGTGGGTTCGATTCCCACCCAGGACAGAGAATTGTGGGATGAGCATGATCATTTGTACAGAACAAATCTGTAGTCTGGGTGTAATTTATCTATAATATGTATGTATTTAGAAATATATAAGTATCTTTATCAGCAGTCTGGTTACCATATTACAGGCTATGCCTAGTTTAGGATCAGACGGCAGTGTGTGAGATGTGTCAAGTGATTTTTGTTTTGCAAAAAAAATTCATATACTTTCACTAAAAGAGCGACGCAAAATAGCGGATTTGACATTTCTGTTGAAAATTTTCAACGGATCAGCAGATGTACCCGAACTAATAAAAAAAATGGGCGTGTATTTCTGCGTAAGCCAAACTTACTGCACATTCCTATATTAAGGACAGCGTATAGGCAAAATTCCTATCAACTACGTGCTAGCCGTACATACAATGTAGTAAGCCGGTAAATTGATATAGATCTCTTCTTCACAAGTGTTCTCAAACTAAAGAAAGTCTTGTGCGACCATTACTTCCGAGAATAACTAAATGCTCATATCAAGCTCGTGAATAAAAATTTCGTTATTAAAAAAAAGTTTTCCTAACAATGTAAAATAAAATAAATAAAATAAAATAAATTATTTACTATTATTATGGACCGGTACACGGCCCCCGTCTGACCCTAAACTCAATGCGCATCCCAAAAATAAGCACGTGGATAAAATCCTATTTCTTAAATAATTAAGAATAAATTGACAATAACTCAAGACAGTTTTTTTTTGCAACAAGAAATACCATACTAGATGGTAAAAATATTTTTTTAGTAAAATGTTGCTAAAGCTCTTATTTATTTATTTATTTTGCTACTTACCCTCCCACGAGGGGTCTGCTTTCACTTCAGCTGTTATAGCTTTAATGCCAGCAGTCAGTCTTGTCGCTTTCTCATCCATTAACTCTCCTCCTGAAAAGAAATAATTTTATGTAAATATGATAAAAGTATTAACATAAAAAAATTTACTACTAGATATACAGAAATTATTGCACCGTAAAATAATAAAGAATTAATGCCAATTAAGGGCGATAAACAAAATAATAAAAACATAATAAAAGAGGTCAGAGGTCTGTCCCTTAAAAAAAAAACAATTCTGCACTAGGTATACTTCGACAGACTACAGAACAATTATTTAGTATACCGACCTCGCTGGTATGATGCAGTCAACTAGCGCTTATGGCATACGAGTGGTAGCTATTACTGAGTTTCAATGAATAGTTTTAAAAAAAAAGAACGACTAGAGAGTTGGGTTTTGATCGCTGCTCGATGTGGACTCGATTAGTTGTCTCCCTAACTACAAACCATTGAGCATGGCGTGGTTGTTGTGCGCGTGGTGGTGTCGCTCGAGCCGGCGCAGCGCGCTGCCCCGCTCCAGCTGCTCCAGCACGCGCGCCGCCGCCGCAGCGCGACAGCACCACTGCCACTCCGACCGCACTAACTTTATTTGTCTACATAACAACAAACATTACATTCATTTTTATTTCATTATAAATTGATTAAAAGAGAAAGCTACAAAAGAGAAGGGTGAAGTGATCATTCGTGTCGGTGCCAATGCAGCGCCTGACATCGACGCGGAAGGTCGATTTTCCGTCGAGCCGGAACTATTCGAGCATTCCCGAAGTACACACGTGACTAAAAAAAACGTACGTCCTTGATTAACTTGAAAGATACTGACATTAATTAAACGATGGGCTCAGCCGACATCAGATTATTTTGTTGTTGTTTAATATCGCGCAAAGTCACAGTTTCTATTTCCGAAAGGCTACGAGTTAGATAACGAGGCATGTGTTAGACCATAATCAATGTAGACCAGTAAAATTAGCTCATTGAAGGGCTGAATTAGGATGTTAATAATTCCTTACAGGTAGCCACATAGTTCAGGGTATTTATTTATGGAATATCGAACAAATCGTTTTTTTTTTTAATTCTGTAAAAAACATTCCTGGTTCCTTGAAACTTAGTAAACTTATGTCTCGTGTAACCATAAAGCTACAAAAAAATATTAATGAAAAATAATAATTTTCGGAAAAATGCATTTAAACGGTCTCGAATGTAAAAATCAATCACATATCAGTCATTTGCCGGCAAAACAGGTGACTTTTCCAGGGCTCATTTAGTCTGATGTTACGTCTATTTTACCTCCTTGTTTTTAATGCAACGATTGCATATAGCGTTTTTTTGCAAATAACTACATAACAAATCAGAATATCGGTATACAAGTTTCATACTCTGGTAGCTGATATTTTTACGTAATTAAAAAAAAAACTGTCAGTCGTAGGGCTCCACGTCAGAAGTGAAAACATAACTGACACATCTGTCATCTGAGCGTGACGGTCACGTGAGTTCAGTGCTTTTTCCCCATACCAAAAGTGCCGAAAAATATTGTTGTAAGCTGCTTAGAAGCCGAGATAATTTTTTAAATTGTTTATTACAGAATTTGTTTGTTTATGAACATAAATATTTGAAATTTTGCACAGTTGCTAGTTAAAGACTTGAATTTTATTATTCTGCAAACTGTAACGTTATATCCTAGGTTTAATAGTTGTAATAATAATTGTTGTGCACCCTGCTCTTAATTTTCTTTCGTATCCCGCCCTCTACAGTAACGGCGTAATACCACGAGAAGCATGTCAAATGCAAGTAACACTATCTAGAATCAGGGTACCACGGGAATTGGGTCCTAAGCGCTTTACTAGCGTAAGCCGACAGACAACGAATATGGAGTTGGATTTCAAGTAGTTGTGGTTAGTTAAAAAGAATGGGCATGTTCGTTGGCTCATCATATTTCGGTAGAGCATCCAATCTCGCGCGTAGTGAGTAGCGGAATGAACCAGTTTAAGGCGAAGGCACCATGGTTTTTCGCTGCGAGGCTTGGAGCGTAAATTAGCAGAGGTCCCGTCAGATTTATGCAGCTCGGACATTGCTTGCTAAGCAAGTAAAGAAAGGTGACTAGACACTGATCCGGATCGTAGCGGTGTTATCGCGAGCATATGTAAATAAATATGAGGGCGGTGAACGTGCATTTATAGCACCGGTACCTATCTGGACAATAGGGAGTGTGCTGGTTGCGAACGGGAGGTTGCTGCGGGAGTGTGGTTTTAATGGCGATACCCTGTGACTGATAAGCATACGGGTAACTAGCTTGAATCTCGTTCTCTTCTCGTGAACCGTTTAAGAACGGCTTAAACTATATAATGCCGAATTTTGTAATGGGTTATGCGCCACCTCGTATGGCAAGATACTATATCGCACGTCGTACTATCTAATAATGGCAAGTGAGCGAGTGAGCACTGACTTGTCGAGCGCCAGGTCCCGGTGCGCGGCGGCGGCGCGGCAGGAGGCGAGGTAGGCGGCGTAGGGCCGGCGCGCGGCCAGGTCGGCGCGCAGCGCGGCCGCCAGGCGCTGCAGCGGCGCCGCGCGGCCGCCCAGCGCGCGCGCCAGCTCCTCCGCGTGCGCCGCGCCGCCGCCGCCCGCCGCGCCCGCCCAGCGGATCCACTCCACCAGCGACGAGCTCGTGCAGCGCTACGGGACACACCGACCACTTGAGCGACACCGATACCTCGAACGAATCGTTTACAAACGAAGAATGTTCCATTTTTTTAAGTTTATTTAAATCAAAGCGATACTCAGAAATACCAATAAATATGTTATTAAAATATACAAAACACTTACATTAGGTACGTAATCAGAACATTGCAGATCAGGGTTTGACAGCACCACGCGTAACTTGCGTTTCATACTATTGAATACCTCTGGATCATTCAAATCCACTACACCTTCACTCCTGGAAACAATAATATAAGAATACTGTACTGTATACTAAAGAAAAAACTATTGGTATTATTGAGAAAATAACATAGAACATATAAAGCAAAATAAATTAATACACTTAAGTAACCTAAAAACGCAAATAATATACTTTTTTTTTTATCGTGTGGCAACCCCCTCGGGTCATCACCCCACTGGGGCTGCCAGTGCAGTGGTATGTTGGAATCGAACCGACTAAAACTACACGATGTTCCGTCATTAATAAGTCTATTGCAAGGGACTCGGGTATACCCTAGGGACGAAGTCCCCGAGAACCCCGGCAGACCTTGGCCACCTCTTAAACAAAAGGCAGCCACGCCCTTGTATGAAAAAACAAAGCATGTCTATTTTATAAATTCAAATAACTAAATCCGTAGTTTAGACAAAATTTCACTACACTGCTAAAATCACATAATAAATCCATTGACTTACCTACTAAAAAAGAACATAAATATAAAAAAATCGTTCTAAAACGATTAAGATACTCTCTTTAAGAGACCAACGTAGATAAAAACGGAAGGCAATAAAAAGAAAAGAAATTACGGGAAGTGTTAGCATTTGCTCAATCAGGTCAGGGCCTCATATCTCTTACTGTGTCTTTGGAGCTTCTTGCCTGTTCTTCTCTAGAACTGGCAATTAACTTCACGACTGAATTATTTTGACTAACTTCTAATCCTGACTATTCCTGACAATTCAAAAATAAGATTTAATTGATTTGAACTCGAGCTGGCTGTTGCTGAGAAATCAGAGCATACAACACAATATTCATAAATTAAAAAAAAAAACATTTCAAACGACTCGAAAGTCCCTTCAACGATTACAAGAGCTGATGATCTTCAAACGGCTGAAGAGATTTTCTTGAATTATATCTAAAAACACTCTCGATCAAGTCACCTTTCAACAATTAAAACCGCACTCAAATCGCTTCATCAGATACACAGACAAATAAAACCTATAACACTCCTCTTTTTGCGTCGGGGGTTAAAAATACACTTTACACACAAAAGTAGTGTACCTGTCTATATCTGTCATATCCTGTACATCAGACACACGTCGTTGAATACGCTTATGTTTGCTGTTAGTGGACTCGACGGAGCTCTTCCGTCTATATTTGGCGAGGATCTCTTCTGAGCTCTCAGCGCTGGCCACGTCACGTGATCCGTCGTCACTGCGAGATTCTTCTTCAGGAAGTTTGACATCTGGGTAACAGCATATGTAGTTGAGTTAAATACGCTATTTATTAATAAGAGAATGCTCAATAAGAGAATGAAAAATGAAAATTTGCAAATAAGTTAGAAGACACAAGACTTATTTATTACTAACAACGCGCCCCGGCTTCGCACGGGTAGCAGAGACATCTTCAACAATCATCAACATCCTACTAATATTATAAACGTGAAAGTTTGTGAGGATGTATGGATGTATGGATGTTTGTTACTCTTTCACGCAAAAACTACTGAATGGATTTTAATGAAACTTTACAATAATATAGCTTATATATCAGAATAACACATAGGCTATAATTTATGAAGATATTGTGTATATTGGCCAAAATATAAAGATAAGTGTTAAGTAAGTCGGAAAAAAATCTGTCATCTGCGAGCTATTCTGGCGTGCGGTGGGAAAACTGTAAGAGTTACACGAATAAAAAGTACAGTGGGATTGTTTCTCCTAAATAGTTCTACAGAAAAGTCCGCGACAGTATATATATCTATCTTTTATGTGTAAGCCATTATTACCAAAATAGTGAACCATAAATACAATAAAATTTGATTTTTTATTTCCAATTCACATTTAGCAGTAACAAATTGATTTTTATAAAAATAAATACTTTTATCGCTTCTGATATTCAAAGTAGTTAAACTTTGTCTTTTAAAGTATGTAATTTGGTCAAATATTTTAAAAGTTGCGACTATAATATAAAACTGCGGGCGAGGGGGGGGGGGGACATCGCACACCGTCACCGTGAGCCACCCGAACGCGGGCAGACGCAGAGTAGTGTCCGTAATGGGAATTTTCAAGCACTAGCGATTTGTTTAAAGGCTCTGTATACATACATTTCTATAATATACTAGCAACCCGTCCCTGCTTCGCACGGGTACAAATTATTCACCTGAACCTTCCTCATGAATCACTCTATATATTAGTGAAAACCACATGAAAATCCGTTCAGTAGTTTTTCAGTTTATCGCAAATAGACAGACAGACGCGGCGGGGGACTTTGTTTTATAATATGTAGTGAAGATATTGAATGTGAAAAAAATTTGAAAGTTTGTGAGGGTGTATCGATGTTTGTTACTCTTTCGCGCAAAAACTACTGAACTGATTGCGATGATACTTCGTATGTAGATAGCTGGAGACCTGGATTCACACATAGGCTACTTTTTATCCCGATATTCCCATGGCATCTGAGTTACGCGGGTGAAACCGCGGGGCACAGCTAGTATATCAATAAATTTACACAAAATCTTAACCAATTATTACATCTAAACCTTCCTCATGAATCACTTTGTCTATTAGTAAAAACCGCAATAAAATCCGGTCGGTAATTTTCAGTTTATCACGAAGAGACAGACAGATAGACGCAGCGGGGGACTTTGTTTTTAACCGACGAAAAAAAGGAGGTTCTCAATTCGACCGTATATATGTATATATATATATTTTTTTTACGTATGTTCAGCCCTCACTCCGTTATTTATGAACCGATTTTGATTATTCTTTTTTGTTAGATAGGGTATACCTCAAGGTTGGTCTCATGTCAAGGAAATCAGGATCTGATGATGGGATCCTGATAAAATCGAGAGAAACCCTCGAAATTTGTAGGCACAAATAGTGTTACTGTTTACTTTTCATTACTTTATTGGGTATTTCCGTTTAGAAATCATCATATCATGTAGCTGAGCTGAAAAAAAATCATAAAATAAAAATCTTTTTAACAAAAAATTAAACCGACGAAAAGAACTAAAAAGCAAAAAATAAACAAACCTTAAGTCTTAAGTATTGAGCTTATTTACATAAACTATCAAATTTTATATAAACTTATTTTGAGTCGGCGCCAAATAATAAAATGATTAATTACCTACGTAGAGCCATGTCTATTTCTACGTAGGTACATATAAAATTTGGATAATTAATCAGTTTGTTGTTTGGCGCCGACTCAAAATAAGTTTATATAAAATTTGATAGTTTATGTAAATAAGCTCAATACTTAAGACTTAAGGTTTGTTTATTTTTTGCTTTTTAGTTCTTTTCGTCGGTTTAATTTTTTGTTAAAAAGATTTTTATATAATATGTAGTGATGATGTCGTGGAGGTAGGAAGTGTAATTCCAACACAAAGGGTGGATGCTCCAAGCTATACTACACTAAAGTAAGAACTTTCATTAAGCGATGCAGGTTCAGTTCAGTAGTCGTGTAAGTCAAATGTTAAAAAATAAAGACTTACCGTTTTGGTGGGGATGCGAACGCCCTTTCTGTCGGAACATCTTGATTTTGTGCAGCAAGTTCCCACCCGAGCGCTTCACGTTATTCTTCAGTTCATCTAAATTACTTACTAGGCCGTCTTCTCCCATGCGCCTCCTGATGAACAATCATTCCGCTATAGTAACATCATTTATTCGCTGCAGACTCGGTCATAATTTAGTCAGTAAATACTGATGTTCCGCTCCGCAGTGATTCTGATCTCGCCGCTAACACAAAACGAGCTATTATTATCCTGTTTCGATATTTTATGTCCGAGTCTGCAGGAGTAAAGGATTTTACAATATTTATCAAAAATTTCGAATTAATTGTGTAAAACATACTTAATAGGGTCATGAAAGCCAAACATAAGTTTGGGTAATATGTAGGTGTTATATCGAAGCCTGTTTGCCTTGCGATGAGGTCAACAATTAAAATATTGTAATATAGAATAAACATTATAATAGTAAGTGAGACAATGACTGCGGATAACGTTTGGTGGAGCCCGTGTCTTAACCCGATTGGGTTAGATCGCGAACTGATTGTTATTACGCGTGTATCCCGCGCTGTATACCGATTTGCTGACGCAGCTGTTTGTGCGGGCATTAGTGTCAGTATTTGATGTTTGTGTGAGATAGTAATAATCTTCTTAAAGGAACGGATAACCCTTATATTCGGATATTAGTCCTATTTCTAAATCACTGCAGGGCTTCTCTCAATACAAAGGGTTACACCATTCCATAGCATACCATAAAAGTACGGCTATTCGATAAGTTAATTTGGTAATAAAGATATATTATATCATAAAATTTATTTAAGTATTGTCCCTGTGCTAAATAATAGAAAAAATTAAGTGCGAATTGTAAGAGTGGTACACTCTTATTGTGCGAATATATGCGTATATAAATCTATACTAATAGTATAAAGCTGAAGAGTTGGTTTGTTTGGTTGAATGCGCTAATCTTAGGAAATACTGGTTTGAACTGAAAAATTCTTTTAGTGTTGGATAGCCCATATATCGAGGGAGGCTATAAGCTATATAACATCAGGGTACGACTAATAGGAGCAGTGAAATTTTAAATATGACTAGAGATTGCTATAATAACTAATATCTTAAATAAATACTGTGTGAGAATATAAGAGTAAAATTTTGTTTATATAGTACTAGCTTCTGCCCGCGGCTTCACTTGCGCTGAAGTAATTTTTCCATCCCTCGAGAACACTTTTTTTTTATGAAAGGTACCCTATATACTTCTCTGTATCCCTGGCAACGAGTATGCAAACTGTCATGATGATTAGATGAACGATCCGGCAGCGCATTAAATACGAACCAACATACATTGAATGTGTGAAAAAATGAAGATATCTACCTCTGCGATTTTTCAGCTGTAGCATCAAAACTAATACTCTTCGGGATAGCTCCCGTCGACACATTCTTGATAGGCGGCGGACTCACTCTCCTTTCAGTGACAATCTCCGAGTTCACATCCTGACTCGAACTCTTATCAGACACAGATGTCTCCGCACTATTCACCGACAACGTACTCAGAGATATATTCGATGTCCCATCCCTTTTCTTCTCGATTTTCGACGAACTAATGCTCACTATACTAGTTCGAATTTCAGATTTCACTATTCGAGAAGTGATATTATTAACTAGGTTCGCTGACGTGGAAATGGTAGCCGAACTCATTCGAGTCATCAAATCGGTGATAGTTGACCTCGATTCAGCCTCGGGCCTCTCTGTATCGATACCTGAATCGAATCGTCCGTATACCGCATTGAAAGAACTCTCGCTCGAGTTGAGTGATCGGTCCATTAGATCGTTGTCATCGTAAGGTTTCGATGTGGATGGGAGGTCATATTTGGACGTGGAGGGGTACGGTCTGTCGGGGGAATGGTGTTGTGCGGGGAAACTGTCGTCTACCCATTGGCTTGTGGCGTCCGATTGGCTGTTTGCATCTAATGTTGATTCGGTTTGGGCGCCGGTGCTGGAATATAAATAGGTTATAATAAGTATAATGTTAAAAGCTACTTACATAATATCACTTTTTAAAGAAGTATATTGAAAGGTAAAGCGGTAAAGTCTTAACAGACCCATAGCATGTGGGTCTGCCTTGACTGAAGAAGGAGCACGCTATTCCTAGGTGATAACGGAGATCGGATTATGGGCATTTTAACTTAGCACGACAAGTCGTGCTATGTTAAAAATCCCAGTGTTTAGTTTTTAAAGAATACTAGCAACTCGGGTCACAAGTTATTAGTATTCTTATAAACCCCTACAGCTAAGCTAAATGCTTGTGTTGGGAGTGGGTTCACATCGGTAGTGCATTGGGTGGGTTTGAACCCACAACCACTCGATCGCAAGTCCTACGCTACCGCCACCATAAACCATAAAAGCTATGCTATGCATAAAGTGACATTTGGCTTTAAATAAAGTAATTACAATATTAAGGCATTATTTATTATATGTAACTCACCCCTCTTGTGGAATGTAATCAAACACATCATTAGATAGGGGCACTGGAGGACAAGTGCTGGGACTTTCTGGAGCCGATGTTGCGTAGCAGGTCATGACCTAAAAACAACCAAAATAATGTCTTCAAATTTTAAAGTAAACGATATTTTACTGAATGTATTTTAAATATACAATTACTCGGGTCACTTGATGCTAAGTTCCTAGCGGTGCCTTTAAACGCTCTTAATAAACATGGTGTCACTTTTTTTATAGCTAACCCTCTCTTACATATGGAGCTTTGGCAACCCTTTTTTGTTCAGCTGGTAACGCCAGCAGTTCAATTAAACGTAATTTTGCTTTATGGATTAGATACTTCCCCCACTAGGTGCATTCGAGCAAAAATGTACTGTGCCCCACCTTCCTTCAAGAAAATTATATTTATTTGAATATGTGAAATGAATAAATGTATGAAATAATTTGCTAAATAAATATTAATTAACATAAACATATAATAACAACTAAGTAAATTTCTACTAACCGGATATCCGTTAACGAGTATGCTTTTTCTGTTCTCGATATTATAGTGAGTGTGACTTTGTGGTGGATGAGACAGGTCCAGTTCTCCGCCACGTGACAGGGTTGCGGTCGCGCTGAGGTACCCGCCCCCCGACCTGTTGGGCAAAGTCGGTCGGGACGAATGGCGAGGACTGCTCACTTCTGAACGTTTCGCGTTACCGTTCTGAAACAATAGTCTGTTTAGTTATGAATGGAATGCTGTGTTTAAATCTATGTTTGTTAGACAATTTCAAAAAAGGAAGTAATTTCTAATTTGACTGTATTACTTGTATACTTCTGAAAATATCCTGCCGTATAAATATGATATTGGAATCAAAAATAACTTTTCATAAAAATGTATATAGAAAAATCAGCAATCTTAGCGGTCAAACTAGACGACCGACTTGGAAACTAAAGACTGATTAATTTGATGACCTGATTCGTACGGTACAGATTATTGTTTTCTTGAAATCGTCGTCTTAGTAGAAAAACGACGGGTATGATTTTTAGTAACTTTATAGGAAAGCACTTTAAAGTTTTCAAATGATGTTTTACGTAATATTTTGAAAACGGCTGTTTCTGTTAATGAAAACTGCAAATGTTACTGTGTGTATGAGCTTTGAAAAATGTTGTGTTTTATGATAAAGTATAATGTTTTCAGTAGGCTTATGTCAAAAACAAAAATCGTCAGAAAATCAAATCCGCTGTTTTTCTACGACTGCGACGAAATAGTCTACTGTTTATTACGGATTAAAACTTTATTAGTCTGCGGCTAGTATGATAAAAATCTGAGTATTTAAGCAAATAATGGAAGGCATTGCCTACATACCTGGTGGTTGGTTCTGAAGGAGGGCGCGTCGTCCTGCTGCGAGGGCCGGCGCGGCCACGACGTGTCCGAGCGCGCCGCCACCGACACGCAGTCGTCCGTGTCCACCTGTTACAGTATTATGTCAAACTACAGTACACTCGAAACGTGAATGTATTTCATATTTAGTATTTCCTTTTCCCATATTGGTATAGGGTCGGTGCAAGATCGTTTCTTCTTTCATTCGACTTTATCATTCATCATTAAATCACTGCTTACTCCACTACTAGCCTCTCCTATATTACTAATATATCCTCTTTCACGCATTCCATCTTTACTGTGGTCATTCCTTACTTAGTACAAGTCAACTTTTATACAAAAAACTCTTCACCACATTTCGCTCATCCATGCGCATCACATTTCCATACCACGAAAGCCTCTTTTTGACATTTCATTCACTATCGCCATTTTCATTTTTCCTCATGTGTTTATTCCTCACTGTACGTGTTAGTAACCGTAAATTGCGCTCGATCAGCACATTAACTAACAATGTGAAGTGTGGACTAATTCAGACTCCGTGCACGTTTATCAATAGGACAGTACTCATAGCAATATAGCATAACATTTAAAATTATGTATATTTTATAACTAAGTAATTACTTAACGATTAGCTGTATCAATAAATCATCTATCAATATCGATTAGTAATTATTTATCAAATCGTGTAAGGAGATCGTACATAAGTGGTCCTTCGAGCCGAATATGAAGCAGCTACCTATACCACACTAAACATGCATGGACAAGATGAGGTATAAAAACATTTTTCTTATAAAATCGTAATAGAACGAGATACCTCAGTATTCCGGTCGCTGTCGGAAGCGAGGACGTCCATGCTCCACGCAGACTCGCTAGCTGTTTCGGACACATCTGGTGCATTTGTGTTACTGTTACTAGTGCCTGGATAAACAATAAATACTCAAATTGTTCCTGGATAAAAACTAAACACTTTACTTAGTGAAATTAACTCTCTGACATGGTTTTAAACAGAGATTACAGTATTCAGTTTTTCTGTTGGAGTTGAAAGCATTTATAGATAGCTTTTGTCCGCGGCTTTACTAGATTTTCTCAATCAGTTCAGGTATTAATCATTTTGTAAAATCAATATTCCTGGGCAGGAATCGAACCCGTTAACTTTGAAAAAAAAAAAAACACTAATATTTCACCATTCGATAGTATTGCTAATAAGGAACAAATTTTGGAAAGTAATGACATACGGCAAATTTGAAAAATTAACCCTGTATATTAAGTGCGAACGGTGACCCCATTTTATTAGGCGAATTTTTTGCTTTAACTTATGGCTAAATGTGAGCAAAAAACGCGGCACCGACCTTGACTGGCAACGACCTGTGTCTGTTCGCAGGAGTCGCCAATAGTTTCAGAGTCGGAGGCCAGCACGTCCGTGCTCCAAGTATCCGACATTATGCTGATCGTCTCGTCACCTTCCAATAGTTTCTGGGGGAGAAATAGCATTCGGTAAGTTTGTTAGTGTTAACCAATATAGTATTTTAGAACAATTAACAAGGATCAATTATATTTCTGTAATATAACGATGACGCAAAAAAAATTTAGAATTAAAAAGAACGAATATTCACCCAGACGTTTTTTTTTTCTGAGCGCGTGAAAGCCCCCTCGGGCGTCACCCCACCGGGGTTTTCGGTGGGGCGGTGTGTCGGAATCGAACCGATTAACACCACACGGTGTGCCCTACTGCGCCTTTTACCCAGTCCTAGCTTAACGTTCAAACATACAAGTATGGACTCTTGCAACAGCAGAGAAGACTTTGAAGCAGTTATAACCGCTGACGGTGATAAAAATTATTGTTATGGAACACTGAAATTTACCTTAATCTCGAATCTGCAGAACTTATCCTCGATGTCGCTCCGTGTCTGTTTCATCATTTTCGCTTGAGCACTTGCTGCTTGACTCACGGGCACGTTTTGGGGAAGCCTAAGAACATGTGCTTACTTATAGTTAAGCTAGAGATACAATTACTTAAGAATTTATATATGTGTAACTATTTGTTAAACAAAGTGTGACCATTAAACTTATTTTGTCCTGCAAATAGTTCTTAAAGTTTTAGTGTTTGATAATTAAGCTTAAGAGAAATTTCACTTCGAGATACGACAGTGTGGAACAAAAAGGGTACCGCAAGTCTCGGATGAGCAACGGATTGAGACTGCAGTAGCTCGCAAAGGCCGGGCTACCCGAACGCCTGTGTTTCCTGTGACTGGAGAGGCAAGGTCTAAAATATAATCATATATTTATGTTACCTCCTGTTCTGCGGGTCTCCCGCGGCATCTCCATCAGTTACTTGCGAGGAAGGTGTCTCCCGACCCGAGATGTTAGGGCTTCCACGACCGCTCACGTTGGCTGATACCTGAGCATTTACGATTCATTTATAAAAATCAATGTTTGTTTGTCCGTATACTATACGCTGCCGTACCGGTCATCCGACCGTGTACCGAAAACCGAAATAGTAGATTCAGATTTCTGATGTGGATTCCGAGTTCAAAGTCGTTGGAAATTTTCAAAAAAAAATTTAAAATGATCTCTTTACTCATAGTAAAGAGATCATTATACTGAAAAATATTTACAAATACCATACAATGGGGAAAAAAAATGCTGTGTAATCAATCAAACGATATTCAAACATTTTCTTAAATTCTGTACAATACTTAGGAGTAGAATTTTAACACGACGCTAGTGGTGCTACTTAACCGCGACTTTCATTGGGGAAAATATTTGTTCATAAACTTTTGTGTCCTTGATGTTAAATCCGTGTTATTCATATGGTAATTTTTGTGAGTCATTGCAAGTCAAGGGATAACTAACAAGGAACAATATGCATTGCGTTTTAACGAAATAAAATATTTACTTGAATGAACTTTGTCTAATCGATGGTTAACTATCGAAATCTAGTAATCACCATGTCAGAGAGATTGTCGTTCTGATCTTCTGTCTCCAACTCCAGGCTTGATGTGACGCTGTGGTTCGAAGCAGCTTCGGAGACGGCTTCCAGGTTGTCCGATGTGTTACCCAGAGACACCTCGTCGTGGGACACTGAGAATCTGAAACAAAATTATTTTTATCAATAGGGTATTTCACAATTTTTTGAAAAGTATTTTAATTTAACCAACTCAAAAAAAAATCGAAAACTTTATTCAATCGATAATTCGAAATCGATAAGTAGCATTTCATTTTTACAATTTACATTTTCGCAGGGAAAATGATGAATACGTAATGCCACGTTTTGCTTACGCACGTAAAAACGATTTTTACCGTTCGTATCGTTTCTTGATTATTGGAACGTGGGATTAGACCGCTATGTTGCTCATTAGTCATGACTAGAGATTGGATAATCGGATGCATATTTACCTAAAGTTATTTTTTGGATAACAAACTATGGAAGCGGCTTCTAAGTATATTTTTATTTAAAATAAAATCCCGGGATTCCGGGATCGCATAACTAATCGGATGTATATTTACTTTAAGTTAATTATTTTTAAGTTAAGGTGTTTCCCATTCGAGTATGTACGTATGTAAGGTGTAAGAGAAATGGTGGTGTGCTAAATAAGAAAACATAAATTAATATAAACTTATTTATTCATTACATCACATAATATTTTTATGTTGTACACACAGAAACTACATAGAAGAGAAATGAAAGATAGAAAAGTTGTACATGGGCATTTTAGGCAATATACATAAATAATTGTCATACAAGAATTAATGTTGCTCAAGTTATTGTGTTGTTTTCTTTACAAGTAGCCATGACATGCACTTCTTACATAGCGAATATGAAGAAAATAAAAACTTAAAACTAGCACATTTTATATTTCACTTTTAAAGTGGCAGCGAGATAAATGTGGAGAGATTTGAAAGAGGCCTATATATATGCGCAGCATTGGGTGGCTAAAGATTGAAGAAGAAAGATTACCCCAGTGACAATATCTTTAATCACTATCTATGACTATGGTCCGATCACTGAAATCTGTCATTTCTGTATCTGTTTGCGTTGAACATGATGGTGTTACGTCTGGTTCTACTGACTGTTCAAAAGTTCTTAATTTAGGATTATTCAGAGAATTGTGTACGATAATAATTTTCTCGAGGTTATAATTTTTTAGTCTATTTCTTTTCATATTGAGGATCCACTTGTAGGTTGAAAAGGATCTCTCCACGTCTACAGAAGTAAGTGGCGCAAATTTGTAAATACTAGAGTCATTTTCTTTATTACGTGTTTCACTTATTTCCCTAAGAACATCAAAATCAGGGTTTCTATCCATAAGTTGCTCCATTTTGTTGATAAAGGTATTGTTTGATGTCTGGTTTAAAATGAATCTTACGTCGTCAAATATTTCGAATGTTTCTATTATCGATAGGTCACATTTTTCTAATTTTACTATTGCAATACGTAAAATTTCGAAATACTCATATATATACTCTAAATCATTCTTCAAATTAGGTTTAGTTAGTACTTCCCTAGCATTTCTAGTAGATATGGCTTCGTTGCTATCCAATAAAGCTACAACACTCGATATTTTGTCCAAATGTTTGGCATAGTAAAATGCCGCCTCTAACCATGTTCCCCACGTAGTGATAACTGGCTCTGGAGGCAAAGGTAAATTAGGATGTTGTTCGTTTAAAATTCGTACTCTGTTGGGAGCTTTTAAAAATATTTTTTTGACATTATTAATTAGAGTGTCTACATCACCGTAGCTTAAACGTATTGTCTCTGTTAATCTGTGCAGGGTGTGAGCCAAACACGTAAAATGGTTTATATTGGGAAATGTATTTTTTTATATTTTCCCAGCCAGTAACATATATGCTACGCTGTCGCTACACAACATTAAGACATCTTGCACTTTGTTGTTGAAGTGGTCCCCCCATAAGTTTTTTAGACATTTAATCACAAACTCGGACACAGTACGACCGTTAACCACTTCTAAAGTTTGACAATTTAACAAGTAAATTCGTCCCGATGAGTTTTTATTTAATGGTTTGACTAAAAAATTTACAACATTTCGTCCCAGAAAATCAGTGGTTTCGTCTAAAGATATCCATATCTTATTGTTTTGTACTTCACTGTGGATAAATTTCATTTTATCTTCATAAACATGGCCACAGTATTTCTTCCTTAACAGAGACTCACTTGGAATGGTTCTATCTTGATTTTTACAGTTACACATGTATTTTTTAAAAAAAACACGAAAACTTTAGGTTTTTAACTTTTGACCACGGTATGTTGCACATAATGAGAAAATTAATCAAGTCACTATAAAACTCATTTGGTCATCATGCTGCCTGAATTCCTCGCTGTTTTTGTGGTTTTAGATGCCGATTCAAATTGGTTTTCTTCGCTTTTAATGTTGTTTCACATTTCGTACAGCTTATAGTTCCAGTTGATGGGTCGTAAAACATCTCTGGGTGATTTCGTCGCCAGGAATGAGCAATGTCTTCTCTTTGAGTTAAATCCGCCATCATGGTAGCGAATAATACCTGTGAAGTAAAAAAGATTATAATTTGATAGTTTGAAGAGGTGAGTCGAAATTATAGATATAAGGCCGGTTTAAAACCAATTGAACCAATCCGTTTAAAATGAAAAAAACCGTTTATAACCGAAATAAACCATTTTTCTTCATGACTATGTTTTTCTTAATTATTAGTACATTTTCTTGATTTTACCGAGGCGAGGTAGGGATATGACGGAGTACCTATAAACTATGTAAAGATTTTTTATATGTGTGATAAATTGATATACTTAGCGTGTTTAGTTCTAGTTGGTCCGTCCGACCAAGCGTAGGTATTACCTACCTAAGTTATAATAACTCTATTGATAAGTTAAAAACTCTGTGTTAGTAAATAAACATTTTTTTATTGTTTTCAAATGATATATATATAATCAATTTGATTTGATTTAAAACCAAACTCACAATCTCGCACTCTCGTTGACGTCGTCACGAAGGCCTTGAAAACATAACGTTGTCTCTTTCATGCGCAAGTAAAACGGAGGGCATTGTGTTAATGATGTCTTCTAATCTAGTGTGTGTAATATAATAAATAAGTATAGGTAGGTATACCTACATACTTAAGTTTTCGTGTAGTAGGTAATGTAGGTAGGTACTTTCTTTTGATTTTCTATAAACTAATTAAAACAAAACATGACGCCAGGTGACCAGCAATTGCACACAATGAAGTGTGAAACACAGTTCTTTTATTTTTGTAGACGAGTTTTCACACCATTTAAAACGATTTATTTGGGGTTTAGAACGGCAACATTTTATTTAAAACGTTTTAAATCGGTTGTTTTATATCTATAGTCGAAATACAGTATCAGATAACCACACAACACAGCGTATTGTTTTAAAACTACCTGATATACAGCAAATCTGTTTAAACAATAGTCCCTTAATACAACAGTCGACCAATCAGAGAGCAGAACATGTTACTATCTGGCGAAACTACCATTACTCAGGTATATTTGACTTTACTACGAGTAATTTATTATATTAAACATATTTCTATAGTCAAAATCTGTTTTCCAGCTATATACAAATAGGTACAATGTTTTTAAATGATTTTGTAAAAAGAAATAATTCTTACCTTGTTAATAAAAGAAATAAGAGGTCCAAGCTGCAGAGCAGGTAAATCCAGGATTCGTGGCACAAAAGTCGTCGTTTCAAGTAAAACAAAAATCCAAATCACGATGCAAATCAGAAACCGTTATTCAATAGCCAAGTAAGTAATCGTAGAAATGAGAAAAACTTGAGAAACACACCCGAACGCATAGCAAGCACAGCTACTAATGCAGTTGTATTGTCACGTCGCTACTTGCGCACAAGGCGCAAGTAGCGACGCAAGTATAATTTGCCGTCTCACTCGCACTCTTACAAAATGCTTACATTTCCTGGGGTTTAATAGACCCGATTTGACACTTGTAACAACGTAATAAGGTTGTTTTTGCTTCGTCAAAAATCACTGACAATAAAAGTAGGGAAAAGCAACCATTATACGTTGTAACAGAGCAAGTGTCATTTAAATTTGAATTTCCCGGAATCGCGGGATTCTTTCGATAAAAAAGTGCTTACCATAATAGCCAACATCTCAACTTTAGGTAAATATGCATCCGAATATCCGATCTCTAGTCATGACGTAATTTAGGCAGTAAAAGGGTAAATGATTGCAATTTTGACAAATGTCAAATGAGTCTAGAGAGTATCCTGATGATTGGCGACGGTGATAGCACAATACATTCGATTTCAATGTTTTCACATTCACATTTAATTTGGCAGAACAAAAATCGGAGTTTATAGTAAAAAAAATCCTATCATGAAAGTTTCTTCTGGGTATATTTGTACTTCCTGCCTTTACAAAAACCGTTTTTCATGATAATCATTATCATCAGCCTATCGCTGTCCACTGCGTGACGAAGGCCTCAATCAAGGATCGCCAATAATCATGGTCTTGAGCAGTTTGCACCGCTGCCAGCCAAAGTGGCTGGTCAAGTCAAGTCATCCGTAATATTTAAGTAAAATAAAGTCAAGGAAAGAAATATGCGAGAATTTTCAACAAAATTCACAATTTGTATGTAACAAATCTAATATTAAAGTTGGACGACAATAACGATATCTACTGCGCTAGACAGTGACGCGAGTTGTTGAAGGTATAGATCTCCCCACACATTCCCTACCAATTATTATTATCAAAACGTATAGCTCCATAACAAGTTCATCATCTTTTAAGTGCGGTGGGTATGCTGCTTAGTAATAAAAAAAAATCCAGTCCTTTTTAGAACAAAACTAGCAGTGTTGGGATCATAAAGATTTTCATAACAACTATTTGTTACCATGAGCCTGTTACAATCATAAGCCTAACGTTTTCTACCTCAAAGAGATAAGCAGTCCACTACTGACCGAACTGACCATTCACGTAAATAGGAAGATCATAACTGGATAATAGAGAAAGATATATAAGCATAAAATAGTACCGAACCTGGTCCTCTTCTGCACCGGAGCGCCGGGACCTGCCACAGCGAGGGCAGAGCCGGTTTCATCTGCATCACCGGCTTCGGAGCCGCCATAGTAACATTCTAGAACCTTGGATTCTGGCACCAGACCTAAAATCAATATCGTGTCTGAATGAAAGAAACCAACCCACGAAAAAATTAAAGCTTTAACTCTATTTTTAACCCGGGACGCAAAACGAGGGGTATTATAAGTTTGACGTGTCTATGTGTCTGTGTATTTGTGTACCTGTCTGTCGCATCGTAGCTCCCAAATGGATGATCCGATTTGAGTGCGTTTTTTTTTTTGTTTAAAAGGTGACTTGATCGAGAGTGCTCTTAGATATATTTCAAGAAAAACTGTTCAGCCATTCGAAGATCATCAGCTCTTTTGTAACCCTTCAAGGGATTTTCGAGTCGAGGGTGTTTTAAATTTATGATTATCAAGGGAGGTGTTCACTTTTTTCTATTTTGTGATAAATTAGTTCGAACAACTCATGTTTTTATGACTGATGTGAAGTATCCGTACGTAGAACTGATGCTGATGTTAAATAAATTGACAATAGCGCACATAACTTTATCCGAGAACTTTTATTGTGGCCTTGCACTCTATACATAGTAGACAGCACATTATTACCAATTTACAAACTTTGACGGGCCTATTGGTGTATTGATTAGTGATCCTGAATGCTGAGCCAGATGTCGTGAGTTCGACTACACAAGACAAATAATTGTGATGAATAATCATCTGTTCTGTGTCTGTGTTTTATCTATAACTAGCAATCCGCCCCGGTTTCGCACGGGTAGCAGGGATATCTTCAACAATCATCAACATATTTCAATCAATTTACACAAAATCTTAACAAATTACACACCTAAACCTTCCTCATGAATCACTTTGTCTATTGGTGAAAACTACATGAAAATCTGTTCAGTAGTTTTTCAGTTTATCGCGAACAGACAGGCAGACGCGGCGGGGGACTTTGTTTTATAATATATGTAGTGATTAGTGTAATGTTTATCAGCAGTCTGTTTACCAAAGTACAAGGTCTGCCTAGTTTGGGATCAGACAGCCGTGTCCAATGTGTTTCAAGTTATTATTATTCCCCTTACTGATCAGAATCGAATTATAGTACAAAGTTTTAAATGCAACTATCACTCACCCACATAATCATGTTCTTCAACATTCGCCAGCTTTATAACCAACACGTCCAACTGTCCCAGGCTACTGTCATCCTTACTAGTTCCATTCACCGGTCTGTCATCACTGACAGCTGCCAGTGAAGAGTTGGAACTAGCAGATCGAGGCAAGCGCGGTTTGGGCACCTTGGCAAGAATGGATTTCTTACTGGAGTAACCGTTTTCGATCGGAGAAGGCTCTTTCGGTTCTGTAGGGGACGATTGTCTGTGGAGGCAAAAAAAATATTGTATTTAAAAAAAAAATATTTTAGTCTGCCCAGTACGTGATTTGTAAACAAAATTGAGGATCCTACTAATATTATAAACGTGAAAGTTTGTCAGTATGGATGTATGGATGTTTGTTATTCTTTCACGACAAAACAACTGAACCGATTGCGATGAAACTTGGTATGTAGATAGCTGGAGACCTGGATTAACATATAGGCTACTTTTTATCCCAGTATTCTCACGGGATCGGGACTTACGCGGGCGCTGCTAGTAAAGTTTATAATAGAATTTACTTATATAAAAGTTATAATTAATAATTACCTTTTTACAAGGTTAGAATTGACGTCTGATGATCTGAATTCGATTTCAAAAATTGATTTCAAGTCAAATCAAGTCAAGTTTAAAAATTTCTTAAATGGAGAAATATTAAATCGATATGTTGTTGCTGTATTGAAAGATATTTTGAATGCTATAAGGGTAATATGAATGCACTACTTGAACGTCGACAAAAAATTAACGATAATAATCTATCCTAATAAACCAATAACTGACTCGATAAATGAGATGTCATGTTTTTGCAATCACTAGTTCCTAATTCTATTATTTTGTACCGAAAGTAAAGAAGGCCTTTCTTCTCTATATTTATGACCAATAAGTACACAAAGATAAATAGAAAACGTGTGCATCTCGGAACGCCCGACAGAAGTGATAACTTTATGCGTGGGAGAAAGGAAAGCCAGGCAGACTGACACCGTAACGCGTTACGTAACGAAGCGGTTTACACTCCCATAAGAAGTTATCACTTCGAAAAGTCGCTATACCAATGAAAATGAAAACTAAGAAATAGAATGTGCACCTGTACTTAGTGAGGTCCGGCATATACTTGAGCAGGTCGTGCAACCGGCTGCGGTAGTTCGGCTCGTTGGTCTGCAGCAGCGCTGCCAGCCTGCTCGCGTGCACCTCGCCGGTGCTCGAACCCTCGCTGCTTGATTCACTGACAACATATCACGATCTTTCAATTAATTAGTTAGAGGGAAGGGGGGGGGGGGGGGTAGGAGTAATTAAAAGGGGGGGAAGAGGTTAACGAAGTGTGATATTGTGTGACAAGGGGTGTGGTCATAAGCTTCGTGACGTCACATGTCGAAATCTAAAGTATTAAACACAAAACATTACCGTACCTACCGTAAACGAAAGACTAGACACACCAACTGGCCTGTTGATCTAGTGGTTAGTGACCCTGACTGCTGAGCCAGAGGTCGTGGGTTCGATTCCCACCTGAGTCTGGGTGTTCTTTGTATGTTTGTAAAGTCCCCCGCGACACAGGAGTAATTCCTAATGCGGGGAGTTGTCTTTTAAATAAAATAAAAAAATTAAAAATTAAAAAAAAAAGTAGTTCTAGGTGTAAAATTTAAAAATATGTGACGTCCCACCAGGGAGAGGGGGGTTCCCGCAATTGTGACCACCTGTAACAAGGAGGGTCCAAAAATCATGAAATTCGTATGTCGTCATTTATAGATGGCCCCATAATTTTGCCCCATTTCCTGATCGCATTCATTCCCGTATAAATACATAATCTTAATATATATATTTCTTCTGAACATGTGTATGTCACTGAACTCCTCCTAAGCGGCTGGAAAGATTTTAATGATTTTTTTTGTGTGGCTTTAGGTGGATTCGAAAATGGTTTAGATTTATAATTGGACCCGGTAGATGGCGTTGCGATAGGGTTACAAGAATAATATTTGTCATACATACAACGTTTGTCGGGTCCGCTAGTTAAGTACATAATGGAAAGCGAAAGTTTAAAAGTTAATACTCTAACTATTTCTTACACTCTCCAATCCATACGTATTTGCAATATTGGTCTAGTGGTTAGTGACCATGACTGCAGAGGTCGTGGGTTCGATTCCCACCCAGGACAAATAATTGTGTGATGAGCACGATAATTTGTTCTGTGTCTGGGTGTAATTTATCTATAATATGTATGTATATAAGTATGTTTATTAGCAGTCTGGTTACCATAGTACAGGCTTTGCCTAGTTTGGGATCAGACGGCCGTATGTGCGATGTGTGAAAAAAAAGTACTTCGTACTAGCGCGTTATATACGATTTTTTTTAAATGTTTAAGATTCGTTCACACAATGTATAGGCTTTAAATTGAAAACTAATTCGCACAAAGATGAATGTCTATAAAAACATAACACACGAGGGCTACCACCTGACTACGACCTGTGCTCACGGTTAAAGCTGCGATGAAATCGCAACTTTAGCCCGTGAGTACAGGTCGTTCATTTAACAATTAAAATTATTGAAATAACGAATACAAGCTTGCCGACTGTATTAAACAGAACGTTGGTATATGTACCTGAATGTCCCTGCTTCAGCTACAGAACTGCTGGTGGACTGCTCGTCAGCTGTGACGCTCGGCGTGTTGTTATTCAATTTGGAAGATATTCGTTTTAGAAACATTATCTGAAATTTATAAAAAATTACATCATACTGTATCATGTACATCGTAAGAGAAAAAGAAAATACGTGTAAGATAATATAAATGTAGACTATGTAAAGATAGATAGATAGATAACACTTAATTTGTACATTAAATACAGTGGGAGAAACCTTTACATAAGTATATTAAACAGATAATGTAGAACGGGCGGCTTTATTTTTTTTTTGTCGTGTGGAAACCCTCGCGGGTCATCACCTCACCGGACCGCCAGTGAAGTGGTATGTCGGAATCGAACCGACTAAAACCACACGGTGTTCTGTCATAAATTAGTCTATTGCAAGGGACTCGGGTATACCCTAGGAAGGAAGTCCCCGAGAACCCCGGCAGACCTTGGCCGCTTCTTAAACAAAAAGCAGCCACGCCCTTGCGTGCGGAGGGCCTTGCCCCCCTTCCGGTTTGGAGAGGCGCGCGCGGAATCGGAACACGGCGCGCCACCGTCTCAGGCCTGCTTCTGCTAGAGTAACGGGCAGCCTCACCCGTTACCCCCAGGACAGCGCTCATGGAGACCGGAGATCATTCTGCGCTCTCCGGCGCCTGGTGCCTCTCCTTCGGCACGGGAGAGTACTAGCCGCCTCTTTAGCACATATCACTTTCTCACAAAAAGAGGCAGCGGAACGGGCGGCCTTATTGCTAGATACAATCTCTTCCAGGTAACCTTAGGATGGATCAAAATGATTAGGACAGACAGAGGCAGTTGGTGGTGTATTTTAAATTTCAATTATTTGTAATTTCCAATAAATAAAAAAAAAAATTTTTCTTTTCATATTATAGGGGGCAAACGAGCAGACGGGTCACCTGATGGTAAGTGACTACCGTCACCCATGGACACCTGCAACTCTAGAGTCACAAGTGCGTTGCCGGCCTTTGAGAAAGGAGTACGCTCTTTTTTTGATGGTTTGAAGGTCGTATCGGTCCGGAAACACCGCAGGCGACAATTTGTTCCAATATATATACAAATATTCTATATTAAAACCTATATTAAACCTAATCATACTATATACAATACATACATATACAGTACACCTTAAGCGATAAGTAGTAACTACATAGCCTACATACATATTTATTATAATAATATTAATGAAACCTAAAGTGAAAGGTAGTGTTCATGAACCATTTTTTTTAAATGGTTATTGATTGCGCTCGCCCTATGTTTATTGGTAACGCATTCCACAAGCGTACAGCTTGAACAGTGAAAGATAGGTCAAAAAAATTTGTGGAATGCTGTGGCATCTCCAGTCTCAAATCTTCAGACGACCTTAGACATTTTTCATTAGTATGAAGTGACGAGAACGGGGTGTGTGTGTGCGCAATGGCCGCCGGGTATCCCTGCCATCACACCTTTATGTTCCAGTCGCCAACATATACGCTTCGCTCGGCTATTTCCTAGATACGCGTTGGTACGTAAATATGTCGTAACGTACGTACATAATATGTATACGTCTTTTACAGCTGCCCGCACTACAAATAACATCCTATGTACATCTCACAAACATTATGCGCATCACTAAGCGAGAACAGCGTAACACTAGAGTTGACATGCGCATCGGTACGTACGTCTAGTGGGTTTAAAAAAAATTTAAGATGTCAATTAGGTGGAGACAACTATCTAAGCCAGATGTTTGTTGTTGGCCTTTAAGGTGGGAGTAGGGGAAGGGGGAATAAGGGGGCGAGGAAGGGAGAGAGGAAGAGGAAGGATTAGGGCCTCCGATAGACAAATGCTGACTGTACAGGACGGACGAAGTGTAGGGTGTGTAAGAAAGGTTGCTTTCAGCCATTTTTATCAGGTCCTCTGGTCGACTCACCAACAGATGCGCATCAGTGGGCGTGAACAGTGCAACAGTAGTATCGATATGCGCGTCGGTACGTAGCGTTGTCTCAGCGTGCGTATGCGCAGGCGCGGCCGGCACGGGCGCCCACGCTTCCGTCATCACGCTCTCTATCAGCGTCCACACGCATGAACGCTCGAATTTCACGTACACATCACGAACTTTGGTCTCCACCTATTTAGAGCAGTTTGGAACATGAATTATGTTATCGAGGAGCTTCCTAAAAGAAACTCGAAGAAAAATAATATCTACATTTATGTATATAACTACTATATATAATACTTGAACTTGAAAGATTAGTTTTATTTTTAAGATTTTTAATTTTATTGCTAATTACCTAGCCATACCAACGCGTGGCCGGGAAGCTAGTGTATATAATATATATTTATAATCTGACGGCTGACATCTCTGCATTGTGACTATGACACATGTTTTCGTTCGTAGACATGACTCTATTATTAATTCAAAGATCATAAGATTACATTATTGCAGAGACTATAATTATTATTCTTACTTCTTGATACTTGGCAAGGCACAGCATCTGAATAATCTGTGCAATTTGTACGAGGTTGAATCGTGCAATATATGAAACTGGCACTTCAACCACACCGTGCGCCTCGGGGTTCACTATCGCTGGACAAATGAAGTGGTTCAACACGAGGTCCGTCACTATGGCGTGGAGTTCTCGATCCGAGGTTCTGTTGGCAAGAAAACTATCACTGTGACATGCTGCCTAAGTACATTCTAACACTGTTACAAATAGCTAAGGCTAATCTATAGTCTTTATTTTTATAGAATAGAGGGCAAACGAGCAGACGGGTCACCTGATGGTAAATGACTGTCGCAGCCCATGGGTACCTGCAAATCATGAGTCACAAGTGCGTTGCCAGCCTTTAAGGTAGGGGAAGAGGGGGAGATAACGGGCTAATCTCTGGTACTATATCAGTCGAGTTTGAAAAGTTCTACTTCTCACACGCCTCAACCATTTGGAAACGGGCGGTTATAGATCCAGAAAAGTACGTGACGCAGTTGAAATCAAAACACAGAAAAATTTTAACCTAGAAGATAGGCGCCGCTTATCATCGTATAACAGTACGGACGGCGTACGAATAAAAAGACCAAGTGGTAGTTGCTGAAACTTGCACTTCACGGAGGCGTCGCTGAGATTTCACCAGTCCACCCGTGACCACGATCGGTGCAATTCCATAGAAACGACGTGAAACCAAAAAAGGTATGGGTACCTTATAAATATTTAGAGTTACACATATAATACGGTTATAGGTCGGTCGACACAGGCCGATACGGTATTATCTGTTAACCATTTTTTCATGATATAATTAGACTAACAACCCGCCCCGGCTTCGCACGAGTACAAATTATACACATAAACCTGCCTCTTGAATCACTCTGTCTATTAGTGAAAACCGCATAAAAATCCGTTCAGTAGTTTTTCAGTTTATCGCGAACAGACAGACAGACGAGGCGGGGGACTTTGTTTTATAATAATTATTATGTAGTAACTTAATAAAGCAACTTATTGTTGCGGTGACTCTGTGTGTTGATCTTTATATTTTTTTTATAATAATTGATTTTTAATTTTTAATATTAATTTGATTTCTAATAATTGATGACCTATTTTATGAAATAAAGACATTGAAATTAAATTTGGCTGATACATAAATAGTGAGCAACCCAGGTGAAATTGTTAGGAAAGGCTGTGGTTTTGTATAAAAGACGTGAAGAGTGCTAATATTCGTGATTATATTTCATATGTGTGAAGAAGGTTTCAAGTAAATACAAGTTGACGTATGGCGAATTTATGGTACACACACTATTTTAAATTTAGTAATTCACAAATGATTTATATTAACGAAAAACTAGTAGTGCGCGCCTGGTCGAACGCGGTAAGATCACTTATCTCCACTGTATTAGAACCCTTCTGTTTGTAGCTTCCGATGCAAAAGAAACTCCAGATGTTATAAGATTGACGGTGCGTCGACGATCTGTCTGTGTGTCTGTGTGCATTGTAGCTCAAAAGGGTAGAGTTCAAACCAATTTGAAACCGGTATTTTATTAATTTGAAAACCGTTGAAAACAGAAGACATGGGCTTCATTCATGTGTCAGGGCTTTTTAACGTTAGTTGGCATCCTAATTTCACATTATTTTGTTATTTTAAATGAACCCATGTATGTAGCCTCCAACGCTGTTTCCATTAATAATTTCAACAACAAAGAACTTTGGTAGCAACTAACGATAATTATTCGGCTTAATGACTTTGTATTCATTACATCACGTGAGCACAAGCCAAGGAGATAAATTTATTACATTTCATAATAGTTTAGCTCTTTAATAAGGGTTCGGTAAAAAATGATTTCATGAGATCGAGAAGCACTACTCTTGTGAGCCTAGTAGGCTCACAAGAGTAGTGCTTGTCGATATTTTTCTACACAAACAACGAGAATAATTAAACCTGAAATCTGGAATCTTAGTTGCCTCAGGCCACAGGCGCGGATCGATCATATTAAGGCGATCCCCCAAAGTAAAAATCCAAAATGTTGAACCTTTAATATATTTATTCCATATCCTTGAGATAGCTAACAAACATACGGAAAATAATTTATTAATTAATTATTTATTTTTTAAATATTTTTCAATCGGCCTGTAAGGCATTATTGTACATATCCACTTTGTGTTTTTTAAGCAATATATCGTTGGTCTGCAATAGAGTATTCTATTCTATAATTTTATCACTGTTTCACATGTCCAAAGTGGATGAAAATATAAATTCGTCTCTTTGCTAAAATTATGCTTATTGGAACGTAATCCCTTTTGGCACGTTACATTTCAGACGCTCGGCGAATAGGCGCTAGATGTAAAAAAGAAAAATGCTTAGCGCAACGAAAAATGCTGACCGCGAGTTGAATTATTTAATTTACGCGATCTGTGGATTCTGCCGACGGTACTGTACTTTTATGTTACACTCATAATTTTTTAATATATTAGTTCGAGCAACCAGTTCGTTCCAACCAGGTGTCCCAAACACATCTCACGCCTTTTTTAATTGTAAAATCAAAATAGAGTTAAAAAGAACATGAATTAATATTCAAAACGAAAACAGTACCTAATTAGTTACTAGATTCGGTACAATTATTATTATTTGTTGTGTTTTTATCCCTATTTTTCTTCGAATACCTACTTTTATTGTGTATATATTTAGTTAAATTAATACATTCCGACACGTTTTTTTTTAAACCTCCTAAAGAAACAAAAAAAAAATATTAAGCTCTCGTTTTGCCTCAAATTATCGTATCTCCCTCGGCAATATGAAGGGTAAGATGTGCAGAACTAAGATAGAATAACGCTATATAGCGACTTAAATATAGGTACAACAAAAACATACTTCAGCATCATCTAGCGATAACGAGCTGAACCACGTATTAACACGTATTTACTGTTCCTGGATCGCGCAATGAAAGTTTTAGCGTCAATCAACCATTGGGGCCGCGGTCCGCCAGGCACGATCACCTCGCCTGGTCGGAGGATCCTCGCTTTGTGTTAGAGGGACTTAACACCCGTTCAACTACAGTATGTGTTTTGAATGGATATCAGCCCTGTATATAAACTGTCCTCCAGCTCGGTATAGGCCTCATCACTTTATGAGAGGGGGTTATTCAGCCACCCTGGGGGTTTCGAAATTTGAAACTGTTGTATTTAGAAGATTGTAGGAAAAATTTATGTGATATAATAAGATACCTGGAATGTTGCTTGAGTAGGTGTACCATCTGCTGTACAATCCAGGCAATAGTGGCGGGGAAGTTAGGCCAATGTTCCCTAAGGGAAGCGATGAACTTGCAGGTTAGGTTGTACAAAGACTGTATCGTCCACTTGCGGTAGCGAGCCACTTTAGTTGTGTACTCCGTGCTGTTGGGCTGGCCGAATTTCTTGAGGCGATCTGCAGATGTGAACCTGTTGAAAAAATAGCTGCATTAATTAATAACTCCTCGATATCAATCTATCATATTAATTAGCGCACCCAAAGTTCGGTACATACTTGTGTGTAGATAGTTCATACATTTTGGAAATAGAATAATAGAGTCATTAACTATATAACTGAACTTTATATTTGTACTAGTTGACCCGCGCAACTTCGTCTGAGTTTGTAAATTTTCCCCGTTTTTGTAACATTTTTCATTATTGGTCTATTGGTCGTAGCGTGATGTTATATAGGCTATCCAACAGTAAAATAATTTTTCAATTCGAACTAGTACTTCCTGAGATTAGCGTGTTCAACCACAAACAAACAAATTCTTCACCTTTATAATATTAGTATAGATAACTGAACTTTGCCGTTCTAAAAATACTCTCCCATAGATCGATGAACGTTACACATACATGTGATATGACAACAAATTAACGACTTTCAGCTTTTATTTTACTTGTACTGTGAGCCCTTGATTTTTACCAATGTTTATGATTCTAGGTTAACTTATCTGTGTTCTAGGTTCTAGGTCAATGGGAAGTGCCCTATAGGGTTTTGACTTACCTGCGAAGTATTAAAACATAAGGCTTTAATGGCCGTAAAGGGTCCGGCTGAGTAAAAGGTCTTGACAAGCAGACGGACAATGAATAACCCTATAAGAGTTCCTTCTTTTTGGAGGAACAGAACAATAAAAGCGAAACGGAACTTTTAATTTGCACTTTTTTTAAAAGCTACTATAATGCAGTCTAGTATACTTAAAATCTCTCATTACTATATAGTTTAATTCAACTTTAAACCACAAGGCCACCGCCTCACAGAAAACCGGCAGTGAAGCAATTCTTGCATTGCTTTTCGCCGCGTGAGTAAGGTTACCGGAGGCCCTTACCTGTTACCCTCTCCCCTATTCCCGTTCTTCCCCTCTCCCCTTTTCCCACTTATCCCCCCCTCCCCCTCTTCTTAAAGGCAGGCAACGCCCTTGTGACTCTCGAGTTACAGGTGCCCATGGGCGGCGGTAGTCATTTACCATCAGATGGGTCATCTGAGTCTGCTCATTTGCCCCCTTTACCATAAAAAAAAAACAAGGTTAGCAAGTTAATTAGGTAAGTCGATTGCACCTAACGCACAAACCTTTTCTTGTCTATTTTACGAACTATTTAGATGGAGTTTTTAAAGTGTTACACTTTAGTAGTAGGTACATGTACCACATCAGATCAAATAGCTTGGCAGTATAAATCGTCAAAAATAGGTGAAAGCAATTAAACCGAATGGTCTAAAGAGAGACAAATTATACCTAGCGCTTGAAGAGTATGTAGTACTGTGTAGATATCACAAAATGAACATTTATTCGTAAGAAGTCATCTAATACTAAAGATGTCTGACCTCGCGTCTTACTCAACTTAACAAAGCGTGTCAATATCAAACAATCGCTCCCAACACTACACTTTATAATATTGACATAATTTAGGCTTTGTTTATAAACGCGGGTCAAACTCGCGATATCTCGACCAGCCTCGTTAACCGATATACTTAATAACTTGCAGGCGAACTATTAACTTTTAAAACTTTTTGAACGTAATTTTTTTATTTTATTTTATTTGTTAGGTTCACCAGATTCTGTTCATAGACATTAAGTCAAGTAGTTCATAGTTAGTTACAACTACCTTATAAGATAATAGAATAACTACAAAAAACCGGCCAAGTGCGAGTCGGACTCGCGCACCGAGGGTTCCGTAAAATATTTTCATTATATGATGTAACTAAAAATTTACGGTTGTCGCAATTTTTCCTTTACCTGTGCTATAAGACGTTGCTTCGTACCAAATTTCAATATTCTGAGTTCACGGGAAGTACCCTGTAGGTTTTGATTCCTTTGCTTTTTATTCCTTGATATAAATTCCAGCTTGATACCTCCACGCGAAGTCTGCCTCGCGCACTGAAGGTTCCGTAAGCAAACTAACTTATATGTAGATAGTACGTCCATCTCGGGAATCAATTATCGAAGACTTTTGCCCGTCTTTTTCGAAAGACAAACTTAACTTTGCGGTTGCGATGTACGACGAAGTCAACAATCTAACCGCAAAATATAAGTTTGTGATCACAAAAACATTTTTTTATGTTACATAACAACAAATTAAGGACTTTCGGATTTTTTCTTTTTTTACTTGTGCTGTCAGACCTTGCTTCTTACCAAATTTCATGATTCTAGGTCAATGGAAAGTACCCTATAGGTTTTGATTTACCTGCGAAATGTTCAAATTTATTAAAATCTAAGGCTTCAAAAGACGCAAAGACGCGCAACGCTTGACTTGACATAGAAGCTTGATTTTTTTATAACTTCAAGGGACCGCTGATATAAGTGTTTGATGTTAATTTCAACTTGATGCCCTTACGGGTTCCTGAGGAAAGAGTCTTGACAGACAGACGGATATAACAACAAATCAACTGCCAAGATAACTTTACTTGTAATTTATTTCTACAAATTAGCGTAAATTTAATGATCTTTTGAATTAAGAACGTCTTCCTTTTTTCTAGTCTGTTAAAATATTTTGTATGACTGACCATATTAAAATAACCACGAACTAAACACAGCCGTAGTGGTTATTCCAAGCTGGGATGCATAATAAATGAGCTTAGAATTGCAATCAATATTGGCCCCACCTACTGTTGTACAAATGCAATGTACGATATGACGAGGTTGATACCATACCGACCTGTCATTTGTTTTATATTTGTAATCAGTAATCACTTTAAATATTACAAAATAAAATCTGAATGTGGTTTGTTTGTTACGGTTTCATGCCTACTACCAAACCGATTATCATAAAATTTTGGTTACACGTTGTCATTGGTACACTTTTAAGGATAGGGTACATACCATCCAAAAAAAAAAATCTAGTCCCCGGTCATCCTGTTGGAAAAAATCTACAATGACGCGAGAACTATATTTTTTCTGGATTTCTTAAAAGTACCTACAATATGTTTTGCAAGTTTAAATATAAAAACTACATTTTCCCAAAAAAAGGTGACCACCCTAACGCCATCCCGTCCCGCCCACCGTTTTACTTAACCTTAAGTGGTCACCAAACCAACTGCCACTATTAAAGTGTAGTACGAGTATATTCGATTTTCACCAGGAAGCTACTACATATTTGTGTGATTCACACATATAATTATTCAAGTCTAGGTGTACTTTGTTTGGGTTCATTGTATGACAGTCTGTTGCTTAGTTTTGTGAAAAAGTCAGACTCACCTTTCCATAGCCTTATCAGGGTCTATGTCCAGGAAGAATTCGTCCTCAGATAGCACGGCCATCACTGGGTTCTGCAACGCCGCGATGAGGAACTGCCGAGCTGGCGTATGCCCATCGCGGTAGACTGCGTATAAGGAAGCTAGTGCGCACTTGCCGACGCGAAATAACCTGGGCAGGATGAATAAGAATATTGTAATTTCGTGATACTACTATATAACTGTACTTACTACTGTTGCAGCCGACAATTTGTTCCACAGATTGGGCGACAGTTTGTTCAAGTTGGTTATACTTGAACAAACTGTCGCCCAATCTGTGGAACAAATTGTCGCCTGCGGTATTGCCGAACCGATCCGACTTTCAAGAAAAGAGCGTACTCCCATCTCCCATCTCAAAGGCCGGCAATGCACTTGTGGCTCTTCAGTTGCAGGTGTTCATGGGCGACGGTAGCGTGCTCGTTTGCCCCCAATTACATAAAAAAAAGATAAGGTGGGCGGTATTATTGTGCTCCCACTATAGGTGTGAAATCGATTACGGTCCGACTACTTATTTTCCGCAGTAGAGATTCTGCATCACGTAATGAAAGTTAACACGTTGATTAGTATATATACAACATCCAAACGTTAACCATTGGATCACGGTTAACCAGGCATGTTAACATCACATCTGTTTCTACACAACCACATGGTGTTAAAAAAGGTTAGGTTCTTTCACTCACTGATGCAGGTTTTGCAGTAATTGTAAGCCTACATAGATTATTTTCTCTGATGAGTACTGAAACCACTTACTTCCGGGGATCATTGGCCACGGCCATTTGGTGCTTGATAAGCGACCTGACGACCGCAAGGAACCGCGTCCTGTCCGTCGTCGACCGACAGCTGCCATATAATCCCGAGATTAGAGCCGACGGGAGACTGGGAGGAATATGTTCTTCGCCCAACAGTAAACATAGGGCGACCAGATGCGGGGAGTCGCGAAGCCATCCTAGGAGATCGCCTAGAGCTTGCACCTCCTGTGAAACAAATAATTGATTGTTATGTAAAGACAACTGAAAATGCACAACGCTTGATGAAGAGGTATCAAAGGCCCTGATAAACGAAAGGTAAGAGAGAGAGTTTACTAAGAAAGTCTCCAGTCTAGAAATTACCTCTCACGCCCACATGACTTAATAATAGTCTATACTCTATAGACTTAAATATAAATAAATGACTATGATTTAAATAGGTATTCCTACATTTGGTTCCTGGAGATCTGTAAAAAGGCTCTAGTACACTTAAAGTGAAAATATATTTGCTCGAAATATAGTTACATCTTTTATTTTTATATTTTAACGCTGAATCCATAGACCATGGTAACTCCTATACGCTAGCATATGCTTTTTCACACCTGTCTCCGTCTAATATTTGATCATTTGTAATTTCTTCAATTCATACTGCATTTTATTCATTTAATATCTTCTTAATATCTTATAATTGCAACTATAAAATACCAATTTGAATTACAAGCCCAGACAAATAACATCATAACGAATTGATAAATCAATGTGTGTGATAAAATCTGTGTCACAACCTATCACTATCTCCCCGACAGGATGTGTCACCGCCACTGACAAACTTAAACGCTTCCCTTCAAATGAAAATATGGAAAATTACATATGTACACACCGTCTCCTGTATTATTACTTCCTTTTGTAAAAGGGGAGAAATAAATTAAAGTATTCGCATTTGGTGTAATATAAAGCTTTATGTGGATTGAGTCATTATTGCTTCGTCTTACTATAATATTATTCACACACACACTACTTTCTATCTAAACCCAAACTAAACATAGGTTGTACCTACTATGGATACTAGAACACGGACAAACATTAAATAATGGACAGCATCAGAAAACCGAGCGCCATCTTACATGATTACATCTCATGCTGGATTTGAGAATGATGACAGGGACACATACTATTTAGTTCACAATAAAAAATTAAACGAAATTCAGTATTCAAACCAGATTTTTATTTAGGCCAGGTTGAACGCCCTGCGTCTAATAGCGTGATATCGTGAAATGTCTACCAGTAGTCACATTGGAGACAGCGCGAGCGGGCACCCAGCACGTTGCGCAAGATCACACGATTGCTGTGGATTGACGCTGGTCTTAATAATTAGGAATATTTTTTTATATCAATACAAATAAATAAATGTCAAAATAAGAGTAAGAATACAGTTATTTGCACGATACCTTTACCTAAAAATCAGTTTTAAACATTTTTGTCTGTCTGTCTGTTTGTTTTGGCTAATCTCCGCTAACGGGTGTACCGATTTCCACGGAACTTTCACTGGCAGATAGCTGGTGTTATAAGGAGTACAGACAGACGGGTCACCTGATGGTAAATGACTACCGCCGCCTATGGGCACCTGTAACTCAAGAGTCACAAGTGCGTTGCCGCCTTTTAAGGTGGGAGTAGGGGAAGAGGGGAAGAGCGGGAAGACAATAGAAAGGGATTATATGATAATAGAAAGGGACTATTTTAATTTTAGAAAAAGAATTGGGTTCCGCGCAAAATATAAAAACGTGTAAACTGCTAGTACTTAATAAATATTACAATGGGTTCAGATAAAAAAAAATTAGGGTGGACAAGTCCATCCACTGCGGAAAAGTCAACGTCCCTCCTAAAAAGTCGTGGGTAGTCTATGCAGGAGAGATTTCTCCTAGGGTAGGAAGCCGGTGGTGATCAGGCGCATAGGAGGAAAAAGGAGCTTGACATAGCTATGTGGTAAATGTTGTTTATGGATCACTAAAAAACTTACATTTTTCTTTAAGATTTTACACACATACATTATGTGCGTCATTTTTAACCGCTTAAAAAAAAGGAGATGGTTATCAATATGTCAGGATCTTTTTACGTTTCTTACGCTTTTGAGCCTTAACTACTTGAACAATCTTAATTAAATGCATTGTCAGGGATGCAGAAAAGGACAGGGAGGAAAAATAATCCCGAATCAATTGACAAAATCTATATTAATGCGAGCGAATCCGCAGGCATATGCTTGTCTTAAGTAAATGAGAGGCTACCATGTGAATGTAAACAAATACAAGTACAAACTTACTGTATCGCGTCTAGTCACTTGTGCAAACAAACCTCAGTGCGTTCACTAAGTAGCGCTACTTGTTTGTAATGAGGCTCAATGCGTACAGTTAAGAGCAAACAAAGGTACATAGTTGTTGCATTATATATCTGCAATAATCATACAGAGATTTTGAATAGGGTTTGATATACTCTTACTAGGGTAGTATCTGCATTCTACAGAAGACCGCAATTAACTGACACTACTTATCGGTTGGTTAGTATGACGAGCCAAAACTATAAGGGCGATAAGGTTGGTAGCGCACAAGTCGCACAACAGATGTTGCAAGTGATCAAAAACAGAAAATAAGGATTCAGACAGGAATCAAACCAGCAACAATCTTAACAATCGGCACATTCTGCCACTGAAGTCCTTGATATTCGCCGTAGTTTGTAATGTCCCAAAATTTTATTTAAAAAATTTTAAATCCATATTCATAGTTCACTTAGTAGCTACTTTAATTCGCTATTTTCTAATTAACGATGGAACATTTTGCGAAGACTCCCAATAACACTTGGAAAAGGTAGGTACAAGATGATGACGTATCTATCGAAAAAATTCATATTGTTGATGCATATCAAGATCGACCGTAGTAGAAGCCTCAACGAAAAGATTAATATTAGTAAATATTGACAAGGTATTAAACATTTTATCATGTTAATGAGCTGACACAGTCGTAAAAATATGTGGAGTACTGCTTCGATCTTATATAGATTAACTTATTGAGTTAGGCGTTACACGGCGGCAAGCCATCGGTAAATAGTATTTGAGGTGGGAAAACCCACCATACACTCCCTAGGTATGAAGATTATTACTTTAAAACTTCCTACTTCCTATGTTATACTCATTTCTTATCTTATCTATTCTCGTCACAGCCCACATTCATCTAATGCATGCAATAGTCTTTCATCTGTGCGTCTGTAATTTTCCGGCCCATAATTATCACTTGAGGTTTCAAATTTTTTGGATTAAAATGTTAGTAAGTAGATTTAACAAACAAAAACCATTGATTTGATTGCCCCTCGCTCAAACGGGACTTTTGGAAGAAATCAACAGTCACTACTAGTTAAACTAACAAGCAAAGTTCTTTTGTTACTTGACAAAAAATCCTATAATTTAATTGTACAATTAAGAATTAAAAATAAATATAAACTTAAAAAAAAGGAAATCGGAGGAAGGCGGAAATTACGGACGACAAACCGTATTTTTAGTTAACCGTATTATTACTTCTTGGTGTCGTAGGTCGTGGGTCGCGGTAGTAGCAAAGTCGAAAATAACAGTATTATACGTCCACCTAATTAATTCGTAAACAAGAAAACAATGATTTGTTGTTGATAAAAAGTAATATTAAAAACATGTTATCGGAACTTTAATATCGTAGACATTGAACAGTAACTTAGTTATTAGGGTGTAGGAAATTAAACGATCTACAAAAAAACGTTTAATACCTTGTACGGGTTTAATACCTGCTTGCAAATTGATTTGACTTTGTGACTTGTGAGAACCCTTACGGCTCGGCGCAGATATGACCCCAGTGTTCTCACAGGCTTGGCTATTATAATAGCATGCAAATATTTATAATCAAATAAAGTCTAGTCGGGCATCCCCGAAATATACATGTGAGTTAAACCGTATATCTTAACAAATATTTATAAGTTTAAATATTAATATTATGTTAATGTACATTTAAATTCATCTTCAAACTGAGGCTCTCAGCAAAGTTTAGCATAGCCCTGATGACACTTACAACATAAATAGTTAATGCCTTATTTTCCCACAGTACTGAATATTCAAGGCCCTAGCAGTGAGGCTTATTTATGTATTAGAAACGACACAGCGATTATATACATTTCTAAATCAGGCACGACATTGAAAATTTAGATAACATTTATTTACGTCTAGTAATGGACAAGGTTACTTAAATAGTTTAAATTAACATAGGTATATTATGGTAGCGTTCAATCTTTGGACTTCAATCTAGCTTACCATCAGGCGAGTTAAGGTCATATTGACAACCAACATAAATATATATATATATATATATATATATACACACATTATAGCTGCTAAGCCCCTGCCTATAAAGGCAAAGATTCGGGCTGATGAAGAAAGTTTCGTGACTGTGCAAAGGATGAAGCACAGATCGGCGAAGTACTAAGAACTGCTGTGGAAAGTCCCCTGAAGACCCTAACGTTAATGTACGTGCTGCTGTGCCGAACATTCCGGTATACATCTCTCGCCTACACTACACCATTGAGGCTGAAGAGATCGCCAAACACGTGCAAGAAGCTTAATTACGCGGCGAGAGTGCAGCTGCTTGAGTCAACTTCAAGGGGTTTGTGGTACGAGTATCCAACTGTTTTCTGCACCAGGTGTTAGATGAAAGCTTTGGCCGCAAGGTGTGGTATTCCGTCGCTTTAACGGATAAGTACAAACAGACCGCACAAAGTAAAGAGTTACTAACTTAGTTTTATTTACTAACACAATGTATTAGTACGTATATTTAGATCAAGGTATTTATCTATGGGCACACACACATCACTTTAATTGCCGACGCCGGACAAAAACTTAAAAAAATCCGGACACATGGGAGACATCGAGATTCTTTCCCGGACACCTCAAAAGAAAACGACGATTCCATTAAACCGTACCGGTAAAACCCGGACACTTTTTGAAAACCCCGCCCGGACGTTCCCCGGATGCCCTCTAAACTAGGACAAATCCGGGGAAACCCGGACGGCTGGCAGCCCTAGGCCTATGCAGCCTGAAATAAATGATTATTATTATATATTATTATTATAAATGTGGATGGCGTGAAAGAATCCGAGTAACAATAAACAAGTCATTAAATGTTGCTACTAGCTGGGTACTTGAGGAAGGTTTTTGGATGCGTAGATGTTACCACCACCTTCCAACGATTACAACAGGTTGTCCATACACCAGCGACTAAGAAGAGTATCAACTGCACAAGAAAAAGTTGTGGATTGAATGATAAAATTTACGAAACTATTAAAAACTGTATATATTGTAGGAAAGATGGCCTGCGGTTTTGTTACGAAAAAAGACAGCTACCCACTACCAAAGATTCACACAAAGCTTCAAACAAGGATTCAAAAGTAGCTTGTAGGAGAAAGATAAGACTGCATTCTCTGGCAATTTAAAGTTTGGTATTTAGAATATTATGTTATGCTGACATGCCATATAACGAAGCCGTGCACGTTCGGAGCATAGGCCCAACGTGCACGGCTTCGAACGATGGCATGCGCAATATGACCAGTTATGGACCACAATTATTATAAAGTATAATACCTATAATGCTATTGAAATGCCAAGTTATGAGCCATAATTTTTATAATTTTATTTTATAAAATATGTAATTTGTTTTTAACTATATTGAGTTGATTCATTATAAAAATTATACAACATTTCGCGTTAAATAGCCCACAAGCTTTTATCAAAAACAAAACAACAGCGCATAAAGTAACCAGCCAGTTCAAGACCTTGAAACGTAACTTGTACACAAAAGCAGTTCAGAATATAATATGCTATTGTCTGTGCTCATACTATACTGTACCACAATATCACACAACTTATAGGTGACAAAGAGGCCGTTTCTGTTTCCGCGTGTTCTGTTTCCTCTAAGATCAACTTCAGAACGTAAATTGGTTTTTAAATTTCTGTAAGCTGTTATTTGTTAGAAAATAATAATAATATCATATCACTACTATACGATAGTTGCAGCATGTCAAATACCTGGGTTTAACTCTTTTCTAAATAACACTGCGGCTCGATCCAAACCCACTGGCTAATGACGGGGAATTTAAAAAAAAAATAAGTGAGATTTTTATAATAACGAGCGTAGTAAATAATACACAGATTGGTCTGCAAATTAGATTTTTTGAGTCTACAAGTCCGTTGGTGGAAACAGTTTGTCAAGCACAATGCTGAAAGAGCTAGCGAGTCTCTTTGATTCTGTCATCCAACAAGGTTTAACGCCTAGGGCACGAAGCGGAATTGTAAGGGTACTGTAGTATCAAGACCTGGTCAGTTCTGGATGCTCTGTAACGGTGTCGTGTCGACTGGACATATCGAGGTGCTGAGAAGCTTAAATGACACCGCCATGGGGACGTTGGGTTGAATATGTTTCTCAATCAGGCTGTTCTGCTGACGAGAGGAAAGTTCACCAAAAATGTGTTGGTGTTACTAGAATAGAAGAGAGGTGTTGAGTGATCATATAAGACTGTTTAGGAGATGGGAGCCAACTAGAGGAGACTAAACTATTGCAGTCCCTTACTGAAAATACAGATATAGGCCCAGTTTCATCCAAATTTGAGTTATTCTAGCCTTAGTCGGCCTAACTTTAATTATCAGGTTCAGTAATTCCTACTAGATATTGTAAATGTCTAGTAATTAAATTAAACAAAATTAATCATTAGAATGTATGAAATTGTTTGTTTCACACTTTAGCATCTTAACTGCTCAACCGATCATCATCAATTATGCATTACATTGTTAGGAGTACAGAAAAAAATACTGTTAACTGGGGATGCCTGAACTGATTGGTAAAATTTAATTGTTAAAATCGGTAATGTTAGGTATAATATGTGGATATTGCCAATTTAAATATGATCAAATTATTGCTTTTTAAAATTCGTAAGCAAATACATTGTTAGCTTTTACCCACGTAAAAGTTATTTTGCCACCCCTCGAAAACAGTGTCTTTTCCTAGACGAAAGATAATGTACCCATGGCAATGTGTATGCAAAATTTCATGGTCATCGGTTGATTAGTTAAAGATTGAAAGCGTAACAAACAAACTCATAGCATAACAAACAACTGCAGTCACCCAAGAAAACGTTGATGCTGTGCGTAAGCCGATTGAGGAAGATCGACATGTGACATACCGCGAAATTCAGGCAACTTTAGACATTGGCATGAGTCAAATACAAATAATCTTGCATGAACAATTAGGTGTAAAAAAGTTGTTTTCCCGATGGATACCGCATTCGCTCTGTAAAGAGGAAAAAGCGGCTCGCGTTACTTGGTGCGTCAGAACTCTCGAAAGATTCCAAGCAGGATCCTCAAATGCTGTATACAACATCGTATCAGGTGATGAATCCTGGATATACGCGTACGAACCCGAAACAAAAAACCAGTCACGAGTTTGGGTGTTCGAAAATGAGTTAAAGCCAACAAAAATTGTTCGTTCACGGAGTGTTGCAAAAAAAATGGTGGCCACGTTTGTTTTCAAAACCGGCCATGTTTCGACTATTTCTCTTGTGGGACAATGAACGGTTAATGCAGAACGGTATGCTAGCATTTGTTTGCCACAGGTCGTTTCTGAACTCCGTAAAGAGAACTGCAACCGCCGCATCATCCTCCATCACGACAATGCGAGTTCTCACACCGCGCACAGAACAAAAGAGTTTTTAAAGCAAGAAAACATATAATTATTAGACCATCCGCCGTACAGCCCCGACCTAAGCACTAATGATTTCTATACTTTCGCTAAAATAAAGAATAAATTGCGTGGTCAGAGATTTTCATCACCTGAAGAAGTTGTGGACGCCTACAAAACGGCCATTTTGGAGACCCCAACTTCCGAATGGACTGGTTGCTTCAATGATTGGTTCCATCGTATGGAAAAATGTGTCAAATTTCGCGGAGAATACTTCGAAAAGCAATAAATACATTTTTAAATAGTAATGTTGTGTCACTTCCTTGATTCAGGAAATTTTCAGTGCCGCCCTCGTATTCAGTTTTGAATGTTTTATTTCATTTACCAGTATACCTTGAACTGCATTGTATAGCTTTCCGTGCCATGACAAGTCAAGTCAATATATTATATTGGACGGGTGTAACTTGATGTAGCTCTTTTCACATAATTTTATAATTTGTAAAAAAAGGGTTAAAAATGTTAAGCTTCATTATATAAATTTTATTTATAATTTATATAATGAAGAAGTGCATTCTTCATTATATAAATTTTAAATATTCCAAATTACATGTTCCTTCATTTGCTAAATTTTCTTATAAAAACTGCATACATAGAATTCTCTTCATGTATTAATATATAAATACTAACTGCGCCCCGCGGTTTCACCTGCGTAAGTCCCGATCCTGTGGGAATATCGTGATAAAAATAAGCATATGTGTTAATGCAGGTCTCCAGCTATCTATATACCAATCTATATATTTCATCGCAATCGGTTCAGTAGTTTTCGCGTGAAAGAGTAATAAACATCCATACATGCATACATCTTCACAAACTTTCACATTTATAATATTGTACATTTATATATACATATATACTTGCTGCATCCCGCGGTTTCACCCGCGTAAGTCCCGAGGCCGTGGGAATATGGGAACAAAAAGTAGCCTATGTGTTAATCTAGGTCTCCAGCTATCTACACACCAAGTTTCATCGCAATCGGTTCAGTAGTTTTGGCGTGAAAGAGTAACAAACATCAATACATACATCCATACATCCTCACAAACTTTCACGTTTATAATATTAGTAGGATATAGTAGGATTATGAACCTCAAAAGTTTGTTTTAATGGGCCGATACTAACTTTTTTTTTTTTCTTTTATGGTATAGGGGACAAACGAGCAGACGAGTTACCTGATAGTAAATGACTACCACCGCCCATGGGCACCTGTAACTCAAGAGTCACAAGTGCGTTGCCGCCCTTTAAGGTGGGAATAGGGGAAGAAAGGGAGAGGGGGGAAGAGCGGGAAGACGGGACAGGGGGATTAGAAGGGAGGAGAGGGGAAGGACGGGAATAGGGGAGAGGAAAGGGTTAGGGTCTCCGGGAACCTCACTCACGCGGCGAAAAGCAATGCAAGCATTGTTTCACTACCGGTTTTCTGTGAGGCAGTGGTATCGAGCGGAGTCGAGCCGGCCCATATGTGCCGAAGCATGGCTCTCCCACGTAACTTATGGCATCTAGGGGCATGGCATTTCCATAAAAGTTTAATAGTGGTAGGAATGGCAAAATCATAAAAAATACAATGAGGTCATTAGGACTTTTAATGACTCACAACAAAATGTCTAAAGTACAGTTTGCACACTGATTAGTGTAAGTGATAAGCAAAGCAATGGCAGGCCATGGTGTCGGCTTGTGATTAAGTGGTTGTGGGTTTGTACCCCACTTAGTCCACAACCACTACTTTATATGGAGAGATTAACAAGAATACTAGTAATTATGTGACTCATGTTACAGTCTTTAAAAAAAGTGTGGTGAATTGGCAATTGAGAAAGAGTTTTTATTTACAATTTTCTTTTCATTTTGCGCTATGCATCTGGCAATAATTAATATCCATGTTTAACATTGATAAGTATTACTTTGTGACTTAACGTAAATGATTTAACAATTATTTTTTTCATTTGTGATCAAGTAAAAAAAAATTTTTTCATGTTTTTGTAACACAATTTGGTGAGATCTATTGTTACCAACATGTTATACTGACTATATTAATTTAAGACATCTTTATTTCGTAAATAAACAGAATGACTTGGCAATCCCTTGGCAACATAATCACATAAGAATAATTACTATTTGAAATAGATCTAACTGAATGTAGCTGAGAAAACTTATTTTTACACTGTCATATTATTATAATATAAAAATGAATTCCTATTTTCCTTCGCCGGGCCACGACTTGAGAATGACTTACACAATTCCATTCATGTTTTTTTTTTATGTTTCTAATACTTTGTAAAAGGAACGAAAAATTAAGAAATTTTTGCAGGAAGTCAGTTCCCATGGTATAAATTTGAATTTCCACACATATCAAGTCGCAGGCAATAGCTAGTTATTATATATAAACATACTTATGCTATATATATATGTTATTGCCTAGTCATCTATTTATTTGAGTAAGTCAGTGGCAAAGTTAATGATTTCTAAATGGGAACTAATTTTTTGAGCTGTTATTTAAATATTCGAGATGTTATTGTGATTAGTTGGAAAACATATTGAGCAGTTATTTAATTTAATGGCGGTTGATTAATTATTGCGACAGTAAAACATGGACAGTAATAAAAAATCAATTAGTCGGATATTTTATCATACAATGTCAATTCTAAAAATAATTGAGCAGTCCAATAACTGAATGAGCAGTAAAATGATGGAATGAGCGGTTCAATAAATTGTTCGGCAAATCATAGCGAGCGGTGACACCGGAACTCAAATTCATTGAAAAAAGAGGTAAATGTTGAAGCTAAAAACATTCCACTCGGACAAAAAAGGAGAGAGGCAGACCGTCGAAAGCCAAACCTGCTCTTATTATACAATAAGTTTATTTTAGCTGCTACTAAGAAAATTCTATGTCATTTTAATTACTCAAGTATGTTTCGAATTACAAATAAAAGTTCCTATTATTATTATAAAAAGAAAGCTCCAAACCGTGAGCAGTGGAAGGAGGGTAGAGAGGCCTTTGCCCTGCAGTGGGGGCCTTTGCCCTGCAGTGGGACGACCATGGCTAATAATAATAATAAAAAAAAAATATTATACAATTTGTTTTATTTAATTCCTTCAGTCAAAGCAAAAGTAATTTAATTTTTCATTACTATTTAAGTACTGTTTTTTTTTATTTTATTTTACCACCTCATTATTTATAGAATTGCTTAGAATGAGATTGCTTACCGACAAAGTAGGATTTATTACTGCCTACAGGTAACCGCTCGTTCAATATTTTTTTCCGCCCATTTAATTATTTTCCTGCTCAATTATATATTCACTGATCCATTTCATTATTTTTTATTACTCATTTTTGTTTACTTTACTGCTTAGTTTTAACTGCTGAACTAGTTATTAAACATGCCATTTATAATTTTTAACTTACCAAAACTGCTATTTACAACTGCCTCTTTAAATCAGTGCCTTTCTAAACTACATGACCTAATTGAATGAAATTTGAGAATATACCTTGTCATATTATGCCCTATTGGTCACTAAAAGTTCAGGTCATTTTCAGACAATTATCCATAATGAATTACAGTGGGGTGGAAAACATCTTAAATGGCTTATCATGTTGTAGAATAGGTAGGTAGAATAGGTGTAGGATAGGTAATGTTGAATGTTTATAAAATCTACTAACCCACATTAGGCAATCCTGGTGGACTATTGATTAACCCCTTTAAAATATAGAGGAGGCAATCTCAAGCAGTGGGAAAGTTTATAGAGGGTGTAAGAAACACCACCTAAATTTTGAAATAGTGTATTCAGATCATCATTCTGAGTCGAAAATCATTGGAATTTTCTGAAATAAAATTCATAACTTTTTTTTAACAATTATAATTTTTTTGGATTAAAAGTGATATCACAATGAGTAAATAGAACATTTTACCAAAAAATAATTAGTAAATATTCCATACGGTCAAAAACTCCAATGTTATCAATTAAACAACATTTATGCAATCAGCTGCTTTGATGGTGCCTTATGTTTAAGGTCATTCACTGTACCGCACAAAAAGAATACTGCGTTCATTGCATAGCGCCAAATGAAACTAATGACTAATGATGAACTGACTTTTGTATTGTGATAAGTATAAACAGAAAGAGGTTTTTGTAACTTTTTCCTATAGCTCAAACTTACACACTGTATCTAATGTTACTTATACATTTGTATCTACTTCACATAATATAATATTTTACACAATTTAAAATATAAAACTATATCTGTAACATTCTTCCTTCAATTGATGTAACTTTTCTAACAAGTGCAGCTTGAGACATTAATGAAATTATTTTAATATCTAATAATTAAAAATATATATTAAAATGTTACTCTAGTAGCAACTGAATAGATCATTCTAAAAAGTGGGTGGATAGGTATGTGTCACAAGTTTTATACACAAATATGTAGGTACAATTATGTTAATATAATAATGTCACACTGCATCTGCTTGGAAAATTACATTTCAGATATTGTTCTGACAAGTTTATAATAAAGTATATAATATTTTTAAATATGAGTATTTATTTTGACTGTTGTTTCAAAACAATTGTTTACCTACCACATATTGTATGAAATTTTTCTTTTTTTTTAATATACTATTAGAACAATAACACCGATAATGGCACTTACCTTATACTTCAAGACCTTGTAGGCATCAACAAAAACAGCCCTCTCAAGGAGACTTGCTCTCTGACAAGCAGCTATAGAATCAGCCTCACATCGGAACGTAATCAAATTTGTAAGATTTTGCCGCTGCTGGGAGCATACCCAGGCCACTTGCAGTAGCTCTACCGCACGCTTTTCCACCTCCTCATTGAGCTTTTGCAACAGCTGCCTCTCAGAGTTGATAAAAATCTTCTCTCGTCTAAGCTGGTTGGCTAACTCAGCGATGTTCATACATCCCTCCGACGTTGATTGCATCATGATCGTTTGCAATCAAACACACATTTCGTACGAAAATGTTAAGGAAATAATTTTTTCACGTCATTTCATTAAATGGAAACAAGTTTTTGACACTTTTCCACTTCGCTCACAACACTTGTGTTTTAATCCTAACACTGAATAATTCGATCCATTTGATTTTTAATATCCACTGATATAAAATTTTGGAAAAATACAATCTCTCACGACTTCCTAAAAAATGTATCGTTTTCTCTTTTCGGAAAGTAGTAAAGTAGGTATATGTACCGCAAAAAGACGAGAAACGCGAAATGAATTGAAATAATTGAATGAATGATGTGATGTGAACCACAGATGTGAACAAGCAGCTAATGTTCAGAAACCTAACTTAATTGCGTCGAAATGAACACAAGTAAAAAAATATTGCGTCTACTCTAAATTTTGATACAACCAACGATATAACACAAAATGTTTATATTCAGTATTTAATATTTAAGTTGAAATCGTACCTCTTTTATGAAAACATTGGAAATAAAGCGGCTAAATTAATGTGATCATGAAAATGGTAGATTATATTCAACGTTTCATAATGTAATTGTAATGCGAGCTATGTGGAAGCAAGACAGAGTGAGGTACAGTGCATTTTAATTTTGTCAGGTTAGAAAAGAATGTTTTGACTGTTTGACCGTATGATAGAACCTGTTATAGATTAAAAATGAATGAATGGAAATGGTTGGTGAAGGAAATTGAAGGAAATCCTTGGACTGCTGCGCTTTTCATTGTAATTTTTGTGTAAATAAAATTTAGTATATTTGTTTTGTAATAAGTACTTAAATGTTATCAGTGAACTACTTTAGTTACTATAATGTCAAATAGTACAATTGAAGGGAAACTGAAAGGTTTACAAGAACGATTTGAAAATGAAATGCGTCGAAGAGGAGAAGGTGGTTTCAATAACCAAAGTGGAATTGGAACTTCCAGACCGGGGAGCAGTAGAAGACCAAGGCCTCGTAAGTAATTAGATGTTATTCCTCTTGGTTACACGTGTAAAAAGTAGGCAAGGTCGACCCATACACTAATTGTAACCATCTAATTTGATCTCTTCGTGTATTCATTATTGTATCTCTGGAAACACTTTGGTGCTTCTTATTCTGTTATGTTAACTAATCAGAAGCATAGGTGAAAATCGCTAACACATTAAGCTTAGAAATTATTGACATTATCTTAGTGATATAGGTTAGATAGACTGTCCCTAATAAAAAATAATGTGTTACGAATCATTATTTGATTCGTGTTGACAGGCTGCCCTGACGCCTGTTCTGCACATTGTATACAAATTATTTGCATAAATAATTGGCATTGATTGAGCAGTGAGTGGTCAACATTTTTACAAAAACATATCTACATTACTTGTGTTTGAAATGGTTTTATTCTACTGTTATTAACATTAGTAAAATATGTGTTATAGTAAGTAATGGCATACTGAAAATTTATGACACTAAATATATACTATTGCATAAACCCCACTCAAGTTTTGATAAGCATAAACACCATACTATGATACATGTAATGTTATTTAGCTACTTTTTGTCAGTTTTGCTAGAACTAGTATATAGTGGTAGGCATAAATGGTTGTCTGTAGACACAATAAAAAAATTTTAAACACTGCTAAAAAAGGTTTTTACAAGGTCAGCCAATAATATTATATTATATATTATAATAAATTTTGTGTTGATTAGTGACACTCTTACTCTATAGACTATGGTAGGGAAAAATGTTAAAAGACAATAAGATGTTTATTATATTTCATATAGAACTGAAAGTTTGTAGGTACTATGTAGACAAATTCTAAAGGGTATTGTTTCTGAACATGAACCTTTTCATATTTTATATTTTTGAACCAAAATAGGCATACCCTCCTTATAGCCTACTGGCTGTCCCTGCAGTTTCATCTGCTTTTATGGTCACTCACGCAGGGACACCTACCTACCTAGGCTCCTATTAGTCGTAGCGCAATGTTATACAGCGTATAGCCTTCCTTGATAAATGGATTATCCAACACTAATAAAAAATTTCCATTCAAACCATTAGTTCTTGCGATTAGCACATTCAAACAAACCATTCAGCTTTATAATATTAGTATAGATTCCTGGGGTGCCCAAAACTTATGCTGCACTGAGTCACACTAAGACACATTGGAAGATCCTATTTGGCTTAAATTTATGATGATATAAAGTGAGCGTGTATTATTATTTAAACCAATTTTAAAAGAACACAGAACCAGTTTTCTGTCTTCAAGAGTCTGCTTTAGTTTAGTGAGAAATTTGAAATGTGTAGTGGTTTAAAAGCCAATTCTGGAAAATCTTTGCAACTGATTGGTGTACCAAGACGGCTACTTCCTGGGGTTGAGATCAGATGCTATACTGCCTATAGATATGTTTTTGTGAGGATACAAATTGAATATAACATTTGGCAGCTGAATTTCTATACTAAACGCACAGTCATGAAAGATTCTGTATACCCACAAATTGGCAGCAGAGACCACATGGCTATTTATTTCTGGTACATATTGATTGTTGGAAAAAAACCTATCACTGGAATCTATGGTAACATTTATGGTCTAGAGTTTAGGAGTCAAGGTTATATAGTATTTGGATTCCGTGTTTTAGGTTAGGCGAGTCTCCTGTTGCACTGACGGTGGCTGGTCCCATATTATTCAGAGGATTAATTCGAAGTGTGTATCGTTTTGTTTTGTAGGTTTCATTGGAGTAATAAATACATTTGCATTCCCAGAGTTCCACGTAACATACATATTTTTAGTTGATCATCATCATACATCTTTACATGCACTATTTTTCTTTAAAATGTTTTTTTTTTTATTTCAGCCCTTTTCCAAACAAACAGAGAAATACCAGCATTTCCACCGAGATCACCACAGGCTAGTGAAACTGAACACAGAATGCGGGAGGTCTATAAGGTAGTCAACTTAAAAACTTTTGAGGATTTTAAAAAGCATATGAAGCATATTACATAATAGTCTGATACCCTATAAACAGTTTCAAAATTGAATTCAAATTTTATTAAAATTTAAGTTATGAAATTAGTGAGTATAAATATGTGATGCTTATAGGTGAGTGGGAAACTGAATGTGGATGGTGTAGAGTATCGGTCACATGTGGAGGATCTCCAACAGCTTGGAGAGCTTGGCAGTGGGACATGCGGACATGTTGTCAAAATGCTCCATAAACCTTCTAAAACTGTTATTGCTGTTAAAGTAAGTAATATAATATACTGTAGGTTTTCTTACTGGTAGCCCATTTTTTTATGAGATAATTATCCATATAGGTATATGACCGGAATATTAGGTATATTTTGAGTATTTTGAATAAACCAATATTTTACAGTGCTGGTTTAAAACAAGAAGCTGCATGTAAACCTCAACTACAGTTATTTAGCAGTGTTATTGAGATAAAATACCCACTTATCTTCAGACACAATTTCGAGAATGATAGGCCATTTATAAATTGTACTATTTTAACGAGGGTTGCCCTCGTTAAAATAGTACATTGATAGTTGGTATTGAAGTAGATATATAAATTACTAGCTGTTGCCCGCGACTTCGTTCGAAATTTTAGTGAAATCTATCATAATTAATTATTTTAGGTTAAGAGTATTAGAAACCTTTTGAAAAAAAGATGAATGCAATAGGGGAATTCATTTTTATATACAGGGTGTAAGGAACACCGTACCGAATATTTAAATAGTGTATTCAAACCATCATGAGTCGAAAATCATTGGAAGTTACTGCCGGAAAATTCATAATTTTTTTTAGGTAAAAGTTTAATTTTTTTTTGGTTTAGTGATATCACAATGAACATTTTACCAAAAAAAATGAATAAATACCCCATACGGCCAAAACTGCAATGTAATGAATTAAACAACATTTATGCAATCAGCTGCTACGACGGCGCCCAACGTTGAAGGTCATTCACCCTACAAAAAGAATACCGCGTACATTGCGTAGCGCCAAAAGAAACTAGGTTTTGTAAGTTTTTCGCGTAGCTCAAACTAGCGTGTAGCTGTATATAAATTATTGATAATATAATCGAGAACCATGATAGCACTTGCCCAATTCAGATTGATGATAATGATGAATACTAAAATAAACATCTTTATACAGCTATCACATAATCTTCTGACATGTTTGCACACCAAAATTTGCCTTATTTATTTATTTTTAACCATTTCATGTTAGTTACATTTTCAAAAATATAAATGTCTTCCAATAGCAAATGCGTCGGTCCGGTAACTCGGAAGAAACCAAACGTATCCTCATGGACCTTGACGTAGTCGTCCGGTCGCACGACTGTCCCTACATCGTCAGATGTCTCGGCTGTTTTGTGACGGACGCTGATGTTTGGATATGCATGGAACTGATGGCGACTTGCTTCGATAAGTTACTCAAGAGGCTCGGCGCACCGATTCCCGAGGCTATACTTGGCAAGGTTACTGTTGCGGTAAGTGCCTGTGTCATTGTTGTTTACAATTCATGGATAGTGTAATCGTTCAATGGGTCCTTCTTTACAGCCAGTACAATTGTACTATAAATAATTGGAACATTGATCAAAAAACTTCAAGAAAAAAAGTGTCTTAACCTCACTTACATATGTATTGGCATTGGCAAAAATACTTTCGTTAATTAAATTATTGATAACAATAAAGCTTCTTGAAAGATAGAGAAGAAACAAGCTTCGCTTGCGTGTACATATTTATATTTTCGCGCGGAAAACTGTCCACCCGTTCCGGATATTAGCCGGAACAAACGGACGGACATAAACATAATTGTGGTGTGATATATACCGTATACGGTATACACATTCGGATGCCTTTCGCAAAAAAGTGTAAATGATGACACTACAAACAGACACTTCTATTTTATTTATTTATATAAATAATACTAAAGCTTATTAATAGCTTGGTACTAAACGAACGAGAACCAGAAGAGTTTTTACTCGTTTGTCAGTTTGTCAACTGGTTTAAAGATTTAAAAGGTAAAACTGAACTTATTTATCTATATATTATTTAAGAATATCAACAAAACAACCTAAATATACTGAGTCATCAATGTCATCATCTTCTTCTTGCCCTTTTCCTACATTTATTTTCTTCTTTCATTCTCTATCATTCGTCAGTTCATTCCTAACCATGAAAATAAATTATTAACCCTCCCAATATTATAGAATTATCAACTGTGAAAATCATTTATTTTTTATATATTATGACAAGATATAATGTTGCTCTGCAGACAGTGAACGCGCTATCATACCTAAAAGATACACACGGAGTGATACACCGGGACGTCAAACCAAGCAACATCTTGTTAGACGAGCGCGGTAACGTCAAATTGTGTGACTTCGGCATCAGCGGACGGCTCGTCGACTCGAAGGCTAAGACGAGGAGTGCTGGCTGTGCTGCGTATATGGCGGTAAGTCTCACATCTAGCGAAGACAAGTCTTACTACTTAACTATCAATCCCGCATTGCGTAATGAAAATTCTCACGTTGATTACCTGTGGTGGAGATCCTCCTTTTTTGTCATAGGGAAATCACAGCAGTTCCACCACAAAACATAAGTCAACAAATTTTTTTTTCATACAAAATTTTAAATTATTATTAATTTACTGTTTGAGATCCTACGTCCAAAGTAATCGTAATATCAATTTATCTCATCGTTATAAGTGTAACACTTAAAATCGATGGTCACTAATCGATACTAATACCATTCGATATAATATATTACTTCTTTATGGACATACCTATACCTTTGTTTGTTGGTTGGGGCTGGTCATTTCCGGACTGCTATAACTTAAATATAGTAGTAATTTGCGCAACTGTTTATATTTTAAGGTGCCGACTCACCGTTGGCATTCGCGCCTGTAATGTAACGTTACAGATCCGAGCATTACATTAGTGAGGGAAGAGTACCGAGCATTACAGTACGCAACTTGTACTGTTACAATCTGTAATATTTTGATACAACTTGTAAAACCGCCTGTGTTCGTCGGTTTTGAAATAATTCCTGACACCAATATCGTCTTTTCTGTTTTTTTCTATGTAAATAACAATTTTGAATTAATATTGCCGCGCTCAGCACAGCGACCGCTTCGTCTGACATTGTGGAATCAACTAGAATGTTACATTTCAGGCGAATGCTCGTTAGCCAGGGAAGTAGTATTGTAACGTAATACTCAAAATCGAACCATGAATGTTACATTTCAGGCGAATGCTCCCAGTGAGGGAGCACCTTTAGAACAATATGTTTTCGTTGTCCTCACATTTCATTTTTGCTTATAGGCAATGTAACCAGAAAATTGTAAAAAACATGTTGAAAAAGAGTGTCTTTGGAGTTTCTTGCCTGTTCTTCTCCATAGGATCTACGTATAGGAACAGGCATCTATCTTTACGACTGACTTATTGTGACTGACTCGTACTCCTGACAATTCAAATTTCATTGGTCTAATTGAAATAAATATGTTTGATTTGATTGATTTGATTTGCAAGTAGTTTTAAACCGGGTCAGGTAATTTTGATTGTCATTACTAATTTCTTTGTACGTCCTGCAGCCGGAGCGAATAGACCCGCCGGATCCGACACGACCAGACTACGATATCCGCGCGGACGTCTGGTCGCTTGGCATTTCACTTGTCGAGCTTGCCACTGGAGTGTTCCCTTATAGAGACTGTCAAAACGACTTTGAAGTTCTTACCAGGGTAAGTTGGGCTGCCTCGACAAGTACCTATTTACCTATATCTGATTAGGCATTCAGGTCGATTAAGACCAGAGGCAACTGATCTTCAATGTGTTAGCAGAGGGAATAATAGTATTACTTGCGGATAAAAATCAATGTAAGTATGTTTGACCTCTATGCATTTCTAAATTGTTGATCAGATTGTAATTAAACTTTGGCAGGGTCTTCTGAGAACGCCCGCGAGGGTTTCTGGCCCAAAAAATCTATATAGAAAAATGCATTGCAACGCATGCCGGGAACAGCTAGAAGTAGCTTAAATAATTTTTGAACTGCAAAGCAATACTTTTTAGTAAATTACAACTTGCCATGATTTATCGCCAGTGTAATAAAAACAAAATAATATCTAAAAATAACTATTTGTTGTTCGCAGGTAATAGCTGATGATCCACCGCGATTACCGGAAGATACGGAGTTTACCCCTGAATTTAAATTATTTGTGTCACAGTGGTAAGTTTAGATTCTTTCATATGGTTTTTTGTGGCTTCGTTTCTCGAAAACAGATGGATCGATGCGATTTTACAAAAAACAAAAAATGAAATTCGATAACACTTCGGCAAATAGACGCTTCGCGTCGCCGCTGCCATCACTTCGTTTAAGTATTAACTAATTTGTTTGTTTGTATGTTAGGCGCCGACTCATAACCATTTAGGAATTTAGTTGGGTTAACAAGTTTATTTTTGCTTTTCAGTTCCTTTCTTCTTTCGTCGGTTTAATTTTGTGTTAAAAAGATTTTATATTAGTTTCACGTGTAACTAACTAATAGCTAATAAAAGCGTTATTTTACTTTCGTGGTTGTGGTAATCCTAATTCATATTTTTCTGTAATTCGTTTTTCAGCCTAACAAAAAATTACAGACAGCGACCAAAGTACCCAAAACTGTTAGAACACCCCTTCGTAGTGAAATCAGCGCGTAATTCGATATCCGTCGGTGCGTGGTACGCATCGTTACCTTTCTCGGGGCAGAGCACGATGTCCAGGGCGGACTCAGTGACGGCTGTCGCGACACATGCTGTTAACACGACGAGTAATGGAGTCGAGACACCGGTAACTCCTCAACCGGGAAGAAACTTTGTGACGAGTTCCCAGCACTGGATGGAACAGGTTACTCCGACGCCTACTCGGTGAGTTGAATACAATATTTCTATGATTTATTTAACTTAGGGATGGAATACCCCAAAGTCAAATAAATCATATTTATATGGTAAAAATATTCACTATATTTTTATTCTTGCTAAAAATTAGCAGCAATTATGGTAACGGGACATATATTGGAATTGCTGGACGTTTCGACCAGATTTCACTTGCCGTGGTCACATATGCACTGAGTCTAGGATTATAGCATATACAAGCTGTGTCCCGCGCGGCTTCGCTCGCGTGTACTTTCTTTTTTTGCGCGGAATTCTTTTCCAAAATAAAAGCTGCCAAGTTACTTCTTTTAACACCTATTTGCCAGTGAAAGTTCCATAAAAAGATTTTGGATTGTCTGTCAGTTTGTTGAGGCTAATCTCCGGAAAGGGTGGAAGGATCTCCACGGGACTTTTACTGAAAGATAGCTGGTGTTATAAAGAGTAACTTAGGCTACTTTTATTTTGGAATCAGAAATACAGTACCGCGCTAAATATATATACACGAGCGAGGCCGCGTACGGAACAGTTTATTATGAAACTTCATCCATATCATTGTATACCGTCATGTAGTGTAGTACCTAAATGTCGATGTGATTGGCCAGGGCGTGGTGGGCGACGAGTAGCAACGCTAACGCCGGAGGGAGCAGCTCGCAGCCGGCCAGCTTGGAGACGGACTTCTCGAACCACTCGCCTTATCCTAGACGCAGGTAAATGCTACTTACGACCTTCTGGCTTCGTGCATACCGGTTCCCGTATACGTTAATCCAGGCTGCTGCTTGGCCACGCAGCGCCGGATCCTCGGTATTCAGTGCAGTCATCTTGCAAAAGGAGGCGATCGAGAGGGCCTGGGGGGGGATGTCCAATGGCCCTATTTGCCGCTAGCAAACCGGGCGATGGAGTGTGTAACGGTGGACAGAACGGGTTGTAAGCATTATTATTGGTTTCACTAGCATACTAGGTCATTTGAATAGCAGTTTCCCTACAGGGTTTTCCCCTCCGACTGCCGGTGGCCAGCCTCGAAGGTAGATACGTTTATATAGGCATGTGTTGTTGTAGACGTACTTTTGTCTGTGCTTGGACGTCGCCTACTACCGTGGTGCCTGCGTTTTGAAGTGTTGCCGGTTGTTCCCGGTTTTCTTATTTTGGGCGCAGTGTGGTACATAGTGAAGTCTTAGACGGTTAGATTCCGTGAACGCGCCACCGAAAATCCCGGGCAATTCGGGTTTCCACACGCATAAAAAAAGACTACAACCTGTAGATGTTCACCGTTCAGCGAATAGGACGTTATTGAGTAAGTATCATCACAAACCTTTACCCTTATATTAAGATGTGTGCGTGAAAAGGATTGATCTTAGCGTTCGCAGAACAGATTAAGGGGGCTGTTGAGCCAATATTTAGAGTAGAACTATTTCTATGGGGGACGTTAATATATCAACACGCCTGCCTTACAAGATCTGGGGGTAACGGGTGAATCTGCCCATTACTCTAGCAGACGCAGGCCTTAAAACGGTGGCGCGACGTATTCCGCTCGGAAGGTGTTTGGCTGCCTTTTGTTGACAGGGCGGCAAAAGTCTGCTGAACATGCTTCCTAGGGTATAACCGAGTCCCTTGCAATAGACTTGCTTGTGACGGTACACCATGTAGTTTTAGTCCGTTCGATTCCGACATACCACTTCACCAGCAGCCCCGGTGAGGTGATGACCCGTGGGGGTTTGCACAGCATAAAAAAAAAGAAAAAAAAAAACAGCTACAGCAGGCAATAATAATCATTGCAAAAATAAATATAATTTTCTTGTAGGTATTCGCGTGACGACGTATCTGAGGATGAGCGGTAATCGTAGTTTATAGACGCAATATTTATTTCTTTTTTATGGTATTGGGGACAAACGAGCAGACGGGTCACCTGATGTTAAATGACTACCGCCGCGAATGGGCACCTGCTACTTAAGAGTCACAAGTCCGTTGCCGGCCTTTAAGGTAGGAGTAGGGGAAAAGGAAGGGTTAGGGCCTCCAGTAACCTCACTCATTCGGCGAAAAGCAATGCAAACATTGCTTCACTGCCGGTTTGCTGTGAGGCCGTGGTATTACTGCGGTCGAGCCGGCCCATACGTGCCGAAGCATGGCTCTCCCGCGTAAAAAGATACTTTTTTTTGCATATTTTAATAGCCTGTTCTGTTAACTAATGTAATGTTGTACGTTACAGAACAATTGACGCGTGTGCGTCACCTCCCCCACCGCCAGTTCGGAGAGTATCAGCTGATAATAGATGGAGAGCCTCACCAGCGGTCAGTATAGATTGGTATCTCATTCATTATTCATCGCATTGTTCAAAATTTTATTAAAATCGGTTATTTAGTTTAGGAGTTCATGGTGAACAAACAACGTGACACATCATTTTTATAAATTTATACGAAATAGAACGTTATAGAACATCCTTCTCGTAAGCTTTTAATTTTTAACTCCCGACGCAAAAAGAGGGATGTTATAAGTTTGACGTATCATGTGTGTGTGTGTCTGTGTGTCTGTCCGACCGTAGCTCCCAAACGGATGAACCGAATTGAGTGCGGTTTTTTTGGTTTGAAAGGTGACTTGATCGAGAGTGTTCTTAGATATAATTCAAGAAAATTTGTTCAGCCGTTCGAAGATCATCAGCTCTTTTGTAATCGTGGAAGGGATTCTCGAGTCGGGGGTATTTTAAATTTATGATTTTAGTCAAATAGCTTTTGTTACCTACCTATTAATTTTTCGTATACCTGATTGTCCACAGAGTTCTGGCAACACTAGTCCTATAGTCCTGCAGAGGTTCTACCATCAAAATCAGCAGAGAAGATCTAGAGTTGATCTTCATTCCACACCTAGGCATAGAAGGTAATTTGTTGTACTGAAGTTTGTACAAGGCTTTTAACTGAATTCAAACCGCGATTAAAGTTTGTCACCATTACACCAGGAGAAACGTGTCAGTTTGATACAATAGGCATATTCAACGCTAATTATGTATCCCGTGGTTCTTTTTAATAATTATCTTTAGGATGCAATAAGATAAATAAATTATTAATCAATTCTATTTAAGAAATTTATAATTTGTAGAAAGAAACATTTCTTTGCTAGAAATATGGTTATATTATTAACCATCGACGCAAAACGAGGGGTGTTAAGTTTGTCGTGTCTGTGTGTGGCATCGTAGCTCCCAAACGGATGAACCGATTTGAGTGCGACTTTTTTGTTTGAAAGGTGACTTGAATGACAGTGTTCTTAGATATAATTCAATAAAATCTGTTTAGCCGTTCGAAGATCGTCAGCTCTTTTGTAATCGCCAAAGGGATTTTCGAGACAGAGTTGTTTTAAATTTTATGATTATGTTGTTGTTGAAAAGTTGGTTTACTTAGCACATTTCGCCTTTTCTGGGCATGCTTATAATATACACATATTTAAACTTATAACGTTATATTTAACTACAATTAATACTTCTCATTTATTATATCTTATTGGATCTTATTAAATAAACAAAATTTAAGTATTTATCATCTTTTTGTCATGTGAATTTTTCAAGAATTCATCATCATCACAAGCTCGATGAATACAATCACTTTGAATTGTGATATCGTCAGATCTCGTGTCTTACCGGCGGACCTTATACGCAGTCTCGCGCAGTTGGTTGCCGACAGCTGCATCGCGCGAACACGCTTTATGTTTGAAGTACAAAAAACGTAATTCAATAATATCGTATTGATTCATAGTGAAAATTGACATGGTTATTTATGTGCAATACAAGAATCTATATTCTTACTAAAGTAAGGGAAAAGAAAGCCCGGCAGCGCTATTTATGTAATCTTTAAAAATGAACTTTTTAACCCTATATCGCCCTTGTTTCCCTCAAATTATTAATTAATACTTTTTTAAGATTTAGAATATTTTCTACCATACAGTTTAATAATCTTTACGTAACATTAAAACAGATTTTTGTATACTAAAACATTGGAAATGAAAAATAAGCCGTAAGTACTTAATTTACATAACAGTTGTAATTTTTTTTATAAAAAAAAATATTGAATAGGTACCCTACACATTTTAAAGTGATTTATCTGTTACGTAGTAACTACTTAGTAATCTGTGGTAGTAGCACAGAATACATTATACTATAGGTACAGGAGTATCACTCCACAAAATGTATTAAATAGCGATTCTTGATGCGACACAATAAAGTCGCAATTCAGGAGACGCACAGCACTAATTTATCTGTAGTTATATTCACCTAGAAATTGCCTCTCTTTTTATCGCGTAACTCGTAACTGTTCTGATGACGCCGCGATATTAGGGTTGTTTTTTCAAAGAATTAATTAATGTGAATATCTAATTACCAGTAAGTTATGTGGCTATTACACAATTTTTATGAACAAATAAACCTAGGCTAGGTAGCGGTATTAGGTAGGTTAACTCGATAGTCTAAAGATGAACGGATGACGTGACGCAGGGCATGAGTTAACATCGAACTAACCCACTCGCCGGCAGGCGCGCGGCAGCCCACTGAATTTTTCGCACGATTAGTCGAGCCAGCCGCGTATTTATAACTTTATACCTAAAGTGCGGAGTGGGTATCGCCTGGTAGTAGTCTAGACAGTACCTGGTATTTTTACAATGTTCGCTAAAAGTTATATAATTGTGGATGTTTTTTAACAAATACATTCCATTCAAATATGTACATTGAGCCCACAGTTAAAATTTTACCTTTGCAAAAGAGAGGTTTACAAGAAGACAAGGGCTCAGCACTGCACATTGTTGTTGGGCGATAAATACTCTATTTCTATATTTATATAATATCTAACGCATGAATATGTCTATTTGCATTGGTCTATTTATCTAGTATGTTTACCCGTGCTCTAGAGCTCATAGCATAGCCCAAGCTCTGCTTAGTCGGGTACAAAAAGCGCTGTGTAACATGTCAACGACCATTTATTTATTTATAAATAGATTAGACGTGTATTGTAGTTTAACGATGTGTTCCTATTTGTTGTTCCAGTTTAAGCAGAGAGCACAGCACGGGTCGGTCGCCGGAGCCGCCGCCGCGCACAGGCCGGCCGCTGCCCGCGCACGCGCCCACGCCCGCGCACGCGCACGAGCCCAGCGCCGACCTGCACGAGCGGCTACACCCGCCCTCGCCGCTGCTGCTTAATGATAGGTGACTATGAACCTTCTAGTTATAGTACATTAAAATCACTAAAATATTTATATATTTGGATAAAGATTTAAATAAATTTTATTTTATTTTATAATGGGCGTTCTTCTTTCGCCTTATTAGTTTATCTAGAGACGTAGTTTTACGACTTGTAGAAGTAATTAGGCAATTACTCATCTTCTTCTCTTAATCCTTATATATTATTAGACTCAAATTTCTTCACATAGTACAACTCCAGGTAATAGGCATCTTCAAAAGAAAAACCTTCCGCGTAATTTTAAATACAAATGGTCACTTTAAATAATATATTTATATTATTATATATATTAAAACCCTAGTCCTAAAACAGTAATTATGTTATACAGGCTATCTGAAGGTCGCAGCCAGAGCCTGACTCGCGCGGAGCTCCGCAACGGTTACCGCGAGATGGCCGCGCCCCCCAACCCGCCGCCCAAGCTCCACCACGACGACCAGGGTGAGTACACCGACCACGCTATGTGCATATCGTGATATATAATGTCTTAGCGGGTACATATAACGTAGTGCCATATACTAGGTCGAAATTACTTTAAAACGTAAGGCAGTTTCTTTCTTGTTTATATCTAATCAAAAAACTAAAATGTCTAATCGACATAAGCTGTTCTACAAAAGACATTTATAGTGACTTCTATTTAATTTCAAATTTAGATTCCTCCATTTTTAGTTACCTTTATTAATGTATTAATACTGAAGAAAATACTTGACAACAATAGGGAATATGCATGTATTTTTTTTTATCTTATATTGACTTGTTCCATCATTCTACCCTAATAAAAAATATAAACAACCTTGGCAATGTTCAAATGAATTTTTAAAATAACATTGAATACATAGGTAAAATTTGATCTGTTTGAACGCCGCCATATTTCGCTCGATTTCCAGTTGTAATTACTATTTATTGTAATTAATAGAAGATGGATAAAGTTAAAAAAACATTTTATAGGTATTGCCTTGTCCCTAAGTGAAAAAACACTATAAGAAATACACCCAATACAGTATTTTTTCCTGTACAAAATAATAATGTAAAATACGAAAACAATGGTGTACATTAATGAGAAAAGATGAAGTATCTTCAATATCGTGTTTATATTGTTGTGAAGATCACTTTAATGTAATAACTTAAATAACTAACTATACATATCTTGCCTATCCTTTAGATTATAATATAACAAGTATTATAATAATTACCTTGCGGCTTTTACTCCTTTAAACCTCAGCGGACGTAAAATCTGGATTTGATGCAAAATATATAGTCATCATCAGCACCTATTTTCGGTAGATTGTCCGATTGTGCTTTGACAAAACTACATTCAGTCATTGTCCTAGATGATTTCTAATATCACTAGAATGAGTAAATTGCACTAGCTAAGAGCAAAAACCACAGAAACACCTATCTTTCTCCGTAACACTACGAATATAGGAGCCGATAAATGACAGAACGTGGAATGTCACGTCATGTTTTGTTTCGACCAATGGTGAAGCGTTTTGCAAAGTTGAATTTCGCGCCCTTATTTTGCATATTTTAGCTAATATTTTTTGCAATTAAACACGAACTAAATCAGAAAATAATTGTTTAGGCATCATATCTAGACAATAAAGATTCAAGGGAAAATTAATCAAGTAAATTTAAACAACATGCATATTCCCTATTGTGAAACATTTTGCGTGCACTGAAGAGTGTGGCATTTGATATCTAACTTTATATGGAGGAGTGCGGAAAGATAATATAATGTACATTATATGCTTAAAAGAAAAACAATGAAATAAATAAAACATTCATAGTTTACGTTCATACTGTGTCAAACACTTAATAGTATATCGTTTGTTAACATATGACGTACTAGCTGTTGCCCACAACTTTGATGTGAGAACCGTACATTTTGCCAGAATAAAAAGTAGCCAATGTCTGCTACATTTCCATCTATCCAAACTTTCGCATTTTTAATAGTAGTAAAATGTTTAAACGCAAACAGCTGAAACCATTATAGAGGCTTTGTAAAATAAAACGCTCTCTGAATAAATGAATGTCGAAATACAGTCTACTAGCAAATGAAGAGACTAATAAATAGAAAATTAATGCCTTTGTGAATTAGTTACCTTAATTTTCGCGGTTATTAAAAAAATAACTCAGAAACGTTTTAAAAGAGTTTCGTACCGTTGTACTATTATTTTGTGATAGTTAGCAAACAGATATGGCAATTCTGAGTTGCCTTTTCAAATTGCGTTTAGAATCAACGTCGTTGCTTCTATCCTAGCTGTTAAATTATATTGAAACATATTCTAAGCAAAGATTCTTATTTAAAAAACTGTCTGAGGTATTTATTTCCTTATTAAATATTTTGTTTTGTTCGTTACCGCCGGCGGTTATGTTATTTTTCAATCGATATTTTTTTTATCGTTTATATTATTCTATAAGTGTTATTGCCGCTTGCAGAAACGAATATTGCTGAATCCAAAACATTCAAATTGACTCCCAACATTTCACTTAGTCTAAAAATACTTGCTATTGAATTTAGTAAACATTTACAAAGACACGGCCTTTGACAATTTTCTCATCGGTTATTTGTTTGGTGGTTGACCAAAAATGTGTATTGAGAGATTAAAAAAAACACTAATTAATTTCAAACACAATTTTCTAAAACCGACAGTGTCCTGATGGGGGTCAATTGGAACATATAAATACAAATATTATAAGTGTACAATAATAATGTATTTATGATTGACAATACCTTATTCTGATGACGAAGGAGGGCAGCCAGCCTCTGACTACCGTCGTCAATATCAGTTGAACAAGTACAGGTCGCGAGTTGTGTACTCCAGCGCAGCTTGCCGCTCTGCGCGCGCGCTGTGTTTGAATGTGTGAACTGATTGCATTCCATATTTAATATTTTCATTTCTCTTTTGAGTTTTTTTTTAATTTGTTTTGTGTTCTAAAATTTATGGTTATTTTTTTAAACTACACGTTATATCATTCACGTTTTAGTTATATATCTATAACGATATTTTATCATGTTAGTTTTTTTATGTGTTATTTAAAATATTTGTTGTAATAAGTCTTCATTAATATATTATAAAGTTTCTAGTAAATAGAATCGTTCGATTCTAAACTCTTGTTAGAACATTACATAATAGAACATATAATAGTTTTACCTTTAAAAAACACAAATAAATAAAAAATTAATAACAAAAAAATGCAATCATTTCACAAACCATTATCATTTTCATTCAGTTTTTTTCAACCTTTCCATGTTGTATATACAGGGTGTAAAATAAATAAAGTTATGGGACTTATGCTTCTGACGCGCTCCTGTGTGCTTCGCGGTTAAATGCTTTCGCACAAACAACGTATTGGAGCTACTGAGGCCACCACCTTGAAATAAGTCTGTTCAGAGTTTAATAACTAATATGTCTCGAATGACCATATTAACTCACTTTTATTGGCACTGTTTAATATTTTTAGAACACCATAAAGTAGAATGTTCTTGTAGAGATGTTCGTTATGGAACCATAATAAAATCTACTACAATAATTAAAAAAAAAAATGTCACAGTAAAAATATTTGTAGCTTGATAACTAACCTTAGCCTTTTGGTCATACGGTCATACTAGTCACATAAGTATTTATTGAATTCGACTTAGTTATAATAATGAATAAGTGGGCCTCTTGTTTAATTATTCGGACCCATATCGACAATATGTATATAAAACCATGTCATATATGTATATATTCTCGGTATTCTTACAAATTTGTAGCATAATAGTGTCAGCATACAAATATCTAACAAATATCATTGTCAGCTTTCGAAATTGTTTGTACTCCCAAAATGTTTCGTTTTACAAACATATTTGATATAATTGTATTTTTAAAACAATGAGGAATATTTCTTATACATAGTACAGTTTGACGTGTCCTTATTGGATAAATGCCCCTAAAAGACAAAAGATTAAAAAAAATGTACAGTTTATGGCAACATAACTTTATCTATACCTATTTTTTTTTTTTATTTGAAGAACCAACTTCTACAAATCCATTAATGTCACTTCTTTTTCACCCCTGACGTAATGACTAATGAATATCCGTTACTATATTTACGCATATTTAATCCAAAATATTCATGGATTTATCATACAGACGTCCTGGACATACAGACATTAAGGTCAACATGTGTTTGTGTCAGGAGTATGACATATTAGTTTGACAGATATTTTCTTTATAAAATAGTAAAGTAGGTGAAAATATTAAAAAAACGACAAATAAATACTGCGTACCTTAAACAGAGTATTATTTTCTTTTCTGTAACATGTTATTTATGCGTCTGAAGTCAACTGTACACCTAGAAACATTCCTCGTTATGTAATCTGTGCTTTGCCGCTGTCCTTCCGCCCCACACATCGCCTGCCCATTAGTAGCTCTGTCACATGCCTCGCTACACTAAACACGACCTTAACACTTAGCTTATAAGGGCTATATATGTGTACGCCGGGTACGTATTCGCTTGGGAAGCGTTGCTAGCAATTACTATGCGTTCTGTGTTCTTCTGTTGGAAGTATTTTTTGGACGGTTTACAGGTTATCTTGAAGTGTTATGTCGACTAGAAATACATTAGTTGTGGTGGAGATTTATTTAAAAGAAAAATTTTTTGACCAAGCGAGACGAAGGGGGTGTCGGGTGTCCATTAGCGGTGTCAACCCTAACTCGTACGTTACACGTACTGTATTTGGGTACCGTACAGTTGGATACGGGCACTAATTCTTAGTGCTGAATAAGTAAATCATCATCACGAGCAGCCTGTCATCTCGTTGGTATAGAACTCTCTGTGTGTGCCGTTTTTTATACGGTTTTCCCAAGACACTGCACTAATAACGTCCACCAATCTTACCAGGTACTCCATTTTCGTTGCATGCTCCATTTTAAACTCCAAATTAAAATTCCAAGCTATAAAATTGCCACTGTGTAAATCATCAAAAACATTAAAATTCTTCATTGTAAACAATATCTTCTAAACTTCTACTTATTGAACCTACTCATAGAATTTAAACATTATTTGCAAAATAGTCCAGTGAAGGTCCTTCAATTATGTTACAATTCAATTAACAACTATTCCTTTTAGGCAATGGTCACAGCATTTTACTTCCTACTCCCACACAATTTCGTTAATTAAAATTTCATTCTAACCACTCTTTTATTGTACCGTAGTTTATGGCAGTATTTGGAAACTTCTTTGTGAGATAAATGAATGTTTTCGTCAATGTGTTTCTATGTCAAACAACACGCTTCTCATTTCACTAAGACTACCCTGTGAACTGTTCATCAATGTATAAATAACACTAGCGAGGTGTGTCCACTACACCCTTCATCACATCATCATCATGTCGGTAGCTTCGCTCAGTAACATGACCAGGGCAAAAATACTGAACTCTTTGGTTGTCGAATAATGGAGCGTATGGACACTTACACACGGTTGAATTTTGAATCGTGTTACCACTTTTTATTAATGAAAGTAAGGAGCATTTTCGATGTGTAGGTGTTAAGTCACAGTAATATAAATACGAAGACATCTATTGAAATATAGTGTTAGACAACAGTGGATTTATTCTTAAATTGTTTAAAACATAATTAATATAAATTTATTTTTTCTTAGTAGAGAATTATTAATTTACATAGCCTTACCGTATGCTTCTTTGCTACCTTATTGGTGTAAAAAACCAGTGACGGTCCAATTACATAATTGAAACAAAAATGATAATAGAGGTTGCAAATAAGTATACGGTTTACTTGACTGTATTTTTTTACGAAATCACGTAGTTATACACATTTACTTACAATAACTTTTCATTTGACTTATATTACATTGTTAAACTAATGTAATAAAGTTTTTCTTTTTAATAAATAGTAGTTACACTTCAGTAGTTGAGATTTATTGAACAAGTTCAAATAACTATGTAGTGGTCAACCAAAGAGTCGGTATGTGTCAGAGCGGGCAGAGCGGCTAGTCGGACGGGTCGTGTCGGTGGGATAGGCCAGGGTTGTCGCACGTGGGACATGTGTGTCGCAGGCTGGCTGCACTCGCTGGCCGGGCTGGTGAAGCGCCGGCTCAGCGGGTACGTCAAGTGGCATCACGTTGCAGCGCGCCGGGACTCGCACCACAACCATCATCTGCAACACAGGTGTGTAACACACTTTGTAATGTATTTTTAGTGTTCAAGAATGTGGGTACCTGCCTCTTTCATCACGTGGCTCTTGGTGCCGTTTTGATTTCCAGGGCAATTATTGTTTCTTTTTTCTTGTCAGAAATTTTAATAACCAGCATAAGTGTCTTAGATAAGTGTTCGGGGCCTAAAAAAATTATGGGCGAATATCCAAAAATTAAAAAGTGTTAACTCTGTATCTCTTGTAAGAACTCATACCTCGAATCAAGAACAGAAACACAAAGCTCTGTAGGTCAGAGATGGTTTTCTAGTCGCAGATTTACACTTCTTTTCCCTTGACTCGAGAAAAACATTAAATTAAATACTAATAATTTCACAGTTATATACCTTTCTTACCATTACAGATGGGGTAACAGCGAGAGTTGGAGTATGCCAGCGTCCCCGTTGCCACCGCGCGCCCCTCCCCCGCGCCCCGCGGATTAGCGACCCCCCCCCCCATCCCCCGGACTGTGCGAGCGCGCGCCGTCATATATCGCGTACATACTGTGGCATCAAGCTTTCACCTCTAGTTTACACAACTGTTATTATGAACCTAATAGTGATATAACTTATGACTAGATTATTTAAAACCGTGCCTTCCCAAGGTATCAGACATAGTGCGGGTTACTTTGGCCCTAGAGTGTTGCCTTGGCTCAAACCTTCACAAACTTTTATTTTATATATCAATTAATTGTCCTATTGCTAGTTTCAGGTTTCTCAGGTAAATCTATGAATTATAGAAACGAAGCTGAAAAAGTCACAAAGTTACCCAAAAGTGCCAATGTAACCCGAACTGACGGTACATTTATACTGTAGAGTGTTCAGATGACGATGGCTAAAGCGCGGTGGTCAATAACTAGTCAAAGCTCGATCTGTTTTGGTTGAGAACAGAACAGTAAACTGATTGACACTGTTTCAAGGCTTTTTACTTGAGTGTATTACTGCGGTTCTTGTCATCCGAACATATCACTATCGCCTTAAATGAAACTATCAAAACTGTCAGTGGATTATCGAGAAACGCTTCGAAATATGATACTAATTCTTTGATTAGAGATTCAAATTGTATTTGTAGACGATCTCACAGTAAAAGCGTAAAAGTTCAGATTTTCATTCAGTTGTGTCATTGTATCAGTAATACAATTTTACAGCACAAAACATGAAATTTAGTACATTAATAAGAACGATACTGATGCCACATTTTCATTAACCAATGTTGTTCAAAGTTACTCTAATGTTTATAATATTGTTCAATAGTGTACGACGGCACGATCGCTTTGTATTTTATTATTGCTTAAGCTGTGGTTTCCGTACACATGACTGTAATGACAAGCGACTTACTGCTGGAAATGCCCTCTAAATGTGTCGTCTTACTATACATAATGTTAGTTACAGTACATTATGTACTGGCAGAAATCTAAATAAAGACCTGCAACTCAAGAGTCACAAGTGGTTATATAAATCACTGAAATATACAAATACTATACTTCCTAAATATTTTTTTTTAAATTTGATTAATATTGGTCAGTGTAATCGGTCGTAAAATCGCAAGTTCAAGTTACCGGTCGTGTGCCCAGGAACTACACCTTTACGTGTAAATAGTTTATAGCCGTGCAGTATTAAAGCAACGGTATTTGAAAAGGCTTATCGCGTGATAATAGATACTTAGCACATGTTCATAATTACACTTTAAAATGAATATTTTGGAACAAGCGCGTTTAGATATATCGATAATATTAATTTTAATATTTAATCAGTGTGGAAATGTGACGTCTATAGATTTGCAGAAATAAATATTTTGGAATATATACTCTTTTGCAATACCCGACTGCGGTTACAATAGTCGGTTAACTAGTATAGCCGGCTATATTAGCTCCATATTAAATAATAACATTATGGCAACATTATATTTGATTTAATTAACTGGAAACAATTATTTTTACATTAATCTCAAGGAATAAAAACAGTAATAATCTTCTATATTATACGTGAAGAGAATTCTTTGTGCGCGTTTTTAAGAAAATTTTGAGAATGGAGTAATGTGAATTACTTAAAGAATAAACAGGTGTTACAGAAAGGTGTGGTTAGGAGCGTTATACATATAAATAGCTGAGACAAATAGTTGATTTAACTTTAAAAAAAATTGGATTTAGGATATGCTGGTCCCAATGTAGGTGCACATTTGTAAACAACGAATTATGATTATTCATATCAATGTCAATGATTTTGTTTTTTTTCTTTTTTTTTCTCATGCTGTCAAAGAAAAATCTGAACTTTCTATCAACATCTATTTAATACCTATGTTTATATATATACATATATATATACATTTATGTCAACCCTCTTAGGAAATATTAGCTTTACCGGTAAATTTTGAAGTTTAATTTTTCAGTTTCAAAATAAGACTTCCATGTATTTCTTGATTTTTAATCACGAATTTTCATAAAATTGTTAGTGCTTTACGTTATTAACGGAGGTTAATATACCACCCTAAAATATGATCACACCTTTCTGTAACATCCTGTATATAGAAGAAGTGCAGAAAGTTAAAATTTGTAATCAATATGTGTCATAAATTAAAAAATCATGCGAAAACAGCAACACGTGTCCAGTATATATGTTGAACCGTGAGTGTATACAATGGCAGTTCAACTTATAAACCATACGGAATTTATGAATTATGAAATTATATTAATGAGATAAGGTCGATCACCAGGCGATTTCCAGTATTTATTGATAGGCCAAATGTTTAATTTTTGTAAATCAATCAAACTACGCGATTTATTGCTGATTTAGTAGTGCCCTGGGCCAGGTTTAAGAGAAGCTAGTTGATCTTCTACTAGCAAATGAAAGATCATTCCTGTTATTATTCAACTCTGTGCCGATATCCCAAGTCCTATCCGAATTTTTTTATATCAAATTTGTAAATTGGTGAAGCCGGGTTGGGTCGTAACTGTCCATAAAATATATTGGGTTCTGTTCTGAGTTCATGACCAACTGTCAGCACCAAAATAGAAGTTGTCACACATGTAAACACATCCGGTGAAATGTAATTATTAGCCAATACTTACTTTCTAAAGAGAAAATGTCTAACGGTTTATGTGTTGCGTTCAATGTATTCTGAACAATTTTTTTCTCTATATTCTCTCTGTATGTCTACAGTTTCACTTCTCGCTTTCTCTTTTTTCCCTGTATCAAGCATTTAAAGATTTTGGAAATAAATATAGCGAACATTGGCCGAGGCAGTATAAAGAGCCGTCTTCCAAATTCTTTAGGAGCTACGTAACAATATCCTCACATACCTCACCAGCTTCTTCTATTCTACTGTCATTAAACCTATAGTCTTCGGGTTTTGGGTACTTGTGGCCTGCCCTTTCTTCAGAACATTACTAAGAACATACCCGTTCTGCGTGGTCGACCCGGTCTTGGATTTTTGTGTAACTAATAATGACCCGGAAAAAAAAAAAGAACGAAGAATCACCCGTCTCCATAAAGCCAATGTACAAAGTAAGAGAGGTATGGTCTGGCCCCCGTTAAAGATCGGTGTGGACCTACAGCTGATAAAAATCTCGAGACAGCTCAACTTTGTAGGGAAATAAATAAAACACGTTTTAATTATGCGTTTTTTTTATATAGTCTGTGTTTCGTGTTCTACTATATATTGTTATTGCACGTACTGCAGATGTCAAAAGATCAAAATAATGATAAACATTAAACTAACCGTTATCATGTTTCATAAACAATTTTTGTTTGTGATAAAACAAAGATTATGAAATATCTAATGTTATTTCATGGCTCAGCAGCATATAATACACGTTCGCAATGTAAAGTCGGGGTTGTATTCCTAATTGACAATCAATAGATATATAGATAGATAACTTCCATTGTAAATATCGTGTATATTGTATTGTAAGGCAGATTATTGCAATATAAATAGCGCAACATATTTGTATTATTGTGGTTTTACTGGTTTGGGACGAAGGTTGACTTGTTAATTTTAAGATAGTACAACATGGGACATCAACTTTGATAGTATTTTTTTTTTTCATTTTGGTGATCGTTTCGTGCCTTACACATAAAAGTCTTATTCTTTATCGACATCTTAATTTAATTCATAATGTGGGTGCGTCTGCCAAAATTTATTTACAATTAGTAAATTTATTAACATTTTATTAGGGTTTTCTTTATAAAAATAAAATTGAAACGTAAATATTGAAACTGTCAGGCAAGTTTTTTGCGTTAATGACACCCGAAAAGATTTTTTTACTTCAAAACTTAAACTCGTAATCAAATCCACGACCTGCCTGATGATAAGAACCTTCTTGCATCTAAAATTTTCTACTATTAGTGCTATTTGCGTTACGAAATATCCTATAGCACTTTAACGATCCTACTCGCCACGAAGAAAGTTGCTTAACATTTATGGAGTTTATATTTTTTTTTTTCAAGTAATTTGCAACAATATATTTGCTGTGTGACGCTTTGGTTTTATAATGACAGAAACTACCAACTGTTTTGACAAACGCATTGAGGTTAAGATTTTTTATTGGTTAGTGAAGTCAGTTATGACAAAACGTTCCTATTTTTCAGTTAAAATAGTACTTCTTACAATTCTCAAAACTACACTCATTTCCACAGGGAACTTTCACAGTACTTGGGTACTAGAAATTTGTTTACTCGTTTCTCCTATTTATATTTCAGTACTGTTTCTTTTATAGTTTTCTTTGTCGCTCGCCAGTAAAATCACGCCTCGCGAATGAAGTTACAGCATACATATCGCACTGCTATTACAAGAGTGTCATATCAACTCAAAATGAAGCTTCTTTCAGAAACGACAGAAAACTGATTACTCGCTTCTTGTTAAAGATTATAAAAAGTGAACACTGTATATAGATTATTGTTAAAATTAAGGGATTTCTGTATTAATGAATTATTTAAATGATTGCAGGTTATCAAGTTATTTCCAATTTTTGAGTTAATACTCTTATATCTGAACAAATAAAAAAAATATGAATTATTTTTAGTTGTTTTGTTGAAAAATTTAGCTTATTACAATTTATTATAATTATTTTATATTTATTGACGCGTAGGGAATTGATATTTACGTATGAAAAATGAATTATCTCAAAATTTACCCTATTTTGAGTTTATACGGTCTCGTAATAGCAGTGCGATATGTAATACTAATTGTAGTATATAATTGTACATTTTTTTTTTTTTTATTTTGACCAAATGTATAGAGTAAAATCGGATATATTTTCTCTTCGCCGAAGCGTGTACGAGTATTGTGTAACTCGACTGTTTGACCGACTTTTTAGTCGAGTCAGTCAACTAACATATTCACTAGATTTTATTGAGCATTGGATATATGCCGACTAATAGTCGATAGTACAATCGAAGGTGGCTGAACTTCGGTTTACACAATCATGTATTACAAGCAGGGTTGCGAAATGCGTATTAGATAAATTCTTTAAATATTTTGAAACAAGGATTTAATTTTTTACAAGTCTCGGAAAAACAAACTAAAATCATCAGTACTGTAACGTAGAAAAGGTCAATTTTCCCATTAATGTGGGAATTATTAGAGAACATATTTAAAGCTATTTGTAGCAACTTGCGTGAAGAGTAAGAGTGTCGCACGCTGGGCGATAGTATCAGACTGCTTACTGACAATCAACACTATGTTTTATATTTATAAATGTTTAAAAATAGAATTATAATATTCACTAATTATATTATTGTTATGTTTAAATATTCGTTTTAATCTATATAATAGACATATTTTTTTAAATTAAGTACAATTGTCTAAGTAATATATTAATCGCACGTGACGACAGGAATTACTACACTGTTTCTGTTATTTTCTTTCGATAACTATACTGTTTAGTGATAAATCGATTATGCGTATAGATTATAATTAGACAAAGAAAAAAGGAAGAAAGAGCAATCGATACTAACGCCCTCTAGTCCGTGCGCCACCCAACGTCGAGCCTTTAAGTCGAGACTATTTAAGTAAATGTATTTAATAAACAACGATTAACTTGTTTTCTATTATATTATTGCAATAATTATTATTTTATTGTGTATTATATGGATCAAATTTTGCTTTGTGTTTTATTATTATTCCCACTTTTAGCTTTGTCAAAACGACGTCACATATATGCGAGGTACCCTCAACTGTCCAACATGTATTTCTGATTAGCTACTACCTAAATGCATGAAAACTGACGTGCGCATAACGTGCGAGTCGGAACTCGTTCGTAATCTTTTTTTTGCTTTACTGCGGGAAAAATATTGGCCACCAGCCTTTTTACCTGCCTGTGCTTGCTTGCCTTTTAACCTGCAAACCAGTATTTTTATCTGTCAGGACAGATAAAAAGACTGGTTTGCAGGATTTGAACGAATCAAATTCCAACCTGTATGTATGTGAAGGATAAGTAATAAAAATAAATAATCAAAACGAATTTAGCTTTATTTTCAAAAATAAAATATTTTGTATAACAATATTGTTGTGTGGAAACAACAAACTATAACAAATACAAAACATTAGAATATAGTGCAGTGCGGAATCGTACACGTTACTTGCGCACTAACATCTTGCAAGAAAGCACTTACAGTAACTGCTAGCAAGAAGTTTAGATACAAGCAAATACTAAGTAATTTACTTTTCACGGTAAGGCAAATTTGCACCTAACTCTGGTATCATTGGCGTGCATAAAAATGTCTATCCTGTATGAAAAATCTCAAAACAATTATTTAGGAGACGGGGGCGGGTCGTAGACATTTTTTAACCTAAGGGGGATAGTGAGGGGTGGTGTGCCGTGTGTTGCCGGCTCTATTATCCACCTGATTTTCTAGTAACCCATAGATAATACTTAGCGTAATGCTGTTATTGTCGCTGAGCAGTTCAGTTTCAGTTAGAAGCACAAAATGACAAAGTAATATTTTTTTATAACTTCAAACTAATAAACATCTTAAAAGTTGAGAAGGTTACACATTTTGCTGATAAGTAGTGTGTAGTAAAAAATGTAGTGACTTTGACTGCAAACAATTATTTGTTATTATTAAAATAAGGCCGCATTCAATAGGCTCAGTTCCTGCTACAGAAACCGGTCCTTTCTCACTCAATAGACACAAAAACGTTTATTGCGATATTGCGATTCACTAACGGCAACCCGGTCAGCTTAAAATGCTCAAATTGTATATTCATTAGGTAATCAAACATTATTACTTATGAATAAGCGACGCGACGGTAGCGTAATGGCTAAGGCGTCGAACTTGCAATCAAGTGGTTGCAGGTTCGTACCCCATCCAGTATACTCCCGACGTGAACCCACTCCTAACACAAGCACTTAGCTGGAGGGGTTAACAAGATTACTAGTAATGTGTGACAAACGTTACTAGTATTCTTTACAAAAAAAAAAAAGACTTATTGCCAGCAGCCACTGTTCAAAACAGCACAATACGGCAGAAACAAAATTCAATCACAATATAGAGAACTACATATAATAATATTACACTCTTTGGTACAATAAAAAGGCGTCATGTATTACAATCTCAAATGTATATTAAAGCGTAAAGCAGTGATTGTGTAGTAAATGAAGCGGTTTTAATACATATTAATTTATTTAGTTTAATTATACAAATGATTTCTTGGCATCATCGCCATCTTTAGACTTAGCCTCAAGTTTTTCAACGACGTAATAGTTACATTAAAAACAAAGTTACAACTTAAACTAAAGACTGCATTTGAAAATTAACATCCCTAATAAAAACCGCAACGACGTTTCAAGTAAATACAGTTACTTACCAAGTTTGCAATAACAGCAATTGCTGTGGGGACATTCACAAACTGCAAAAAGCCGAACTACTTACATTGTATAATCATAATCATCAACAGTCAACGCTCAACGACATACTGCGGCCTTACGATTGATGTTGCAATGTTAATACTAATCTGGCGCGAGAACTTTTATCTCCACAAGTCATTTGAGAAGCATGGGCATACCTAAGGGGAGGGCACCCCCCCCCCTAGGAAAAATTTTTGATTTGTCCCTGGACCGACAAATTCAAATAGTGCCCCCCCCGTGACAAATTAATAAAATTTTTCCTTCTCCTGGGCTAAAAGCTGGGTACGTCCATGACTAGATGTCTATTAAGTTACGCGGCAAGTTTTTAACAGACAAATGCCAACAATTTAATCTACATATATATTAGCTGTAATTACGTAAAAGCATATGAGTTTTATTAACGTTCATAAATAATCATCACACATTTAAACGAATATGAAGTAACTAAACAGATGTAACTATAAAATATATTGTTCGTTTAAGCAAATGTTGATCTCCCTATGTAGGCAGTGGTGTCCTCTTGAGGATTTTCCCCATCCTATAAAGCGAAAGAAGTGGCGCCGCGATTAAAAGGTTTTGCGTGTTTCACTAAAATCCGCTCATATTATAATTTGGCGAAAGTGAAATGAAAATAATGAAACCTTTATACATAAATGGAATGCTTCCCTGCAAAATACTATCGCTGCCAATAATTTAGAAATTGGTAACACTGATCTTTGGTTTTCTTTTTCAGAACGTATACGTATTCGCAGATGTTGCCAATTTAACACAAAGATATGTTTTAATTTCAATGTAGTAAAAGCACAATATTTTATAATGGTACGTATTTCTATCCCATGCAGCAACAATATTGACTTATTTTTAACAGAATAGGAATTTGTACAATTGCATGAGAAAGGTTTTAGAAAATAGCCGAACATTAGCCCGCGAAAACGTAGAATTTGGGATTACCCAATTACATACACACATGGACATATTTAGAGGAACGCAGAAAAAAAGTTAGATTACCAAAAAAAAGCTTTGTGTTTATTATGCTTTTAATAATTAATTAAATTAACTTTTTAAATAAAGAAACTTAAAATTCACTGAAAAAAACACTGACAGCTATCTCTTATATATTGACGTAATATGAGGAAACAGAAAACTATCAACTTATCATATTGAATACCAAAACTTTATCAAATGGCTGATGTCTTCTGTAATGTAATGTAACATAAACACAAGTAGGCACACTCAGTCCCTAGTGTTACCTCCTCTAGCTGTCAAAACTGCCTCCATCGGTCTGGGCATACTTTTTATTAAATCGTCAATAAAACTTTGTGGCATTTGGTCCCATTTTTCTACCAACGCCCTTTTCAGTTGTCTTAAGTTGGTTACTGCTGGCATTCTTTGTTTAATTTGTTCCCAGTTAATCCCAGACATGCTCTATCTGGGTTTAGATCTGGTGAGGGGCTGGCCATTTCAAAACTTCGATGTTGACCTCTTGAAGGTATCCCAAAACTATGGCAGCAGTGTGGGGCCGAGCATTATCATGCATTAAAAGAAAATTATCTCCTATGTATGGAACAAAAGGCATCACAATTTGTTCTTAGATGTCCGTTTTGTATCGTGCCGCTGTCAGAGACCCATTTTCCACGATGTGTTGCTCCGTACGTGCTCCTAAGCAAATGCCGCCCAATACCATCACTGACCCACCACCGTAAGGTTCTCTTCTGACAATGTTACACTGAGCGTATCTTTCCCCTGGTCGTCTCCACACTTTGACCCTTCCATAATAAATAAAACTCTTCCCCAGTCATTGTCATTCCAATTACGGTGAAAGCGAGCGAAGTTATTCCGAGCTACACGATGGCCTGTGGTAAGGAGAGGCCCTCTGGCAGGTACGAACGCAGCTATTCCAGCTGATTTGAGTCTTCTTTATATGGTTTTAGTGCTAACTGTCACATCTCGAACTTCCTAGAGCCTGGCTCTGACCTTAGAAGACGTTGAAGTACCATTTCTTAACACGCTGCTTACAATAAATCTGTCGTCCTTACTTGTGGTTACTTTTTTCTACCTTGCCCGAAAAATAACATACTTATAAATTCGTAACATTTGAGCCACTCGATTGTAAGTGTAACCGTGTTCGATTAAAGTTACAGCTTTAGACACTTGAGCTATGCTGAGAGCCGGCATTATCACTTCAATCTTTAAAATTTTCTGTAAGACCACCACCACGAAGACACCACGACAATGAATTTATGTGAAAAAATAAAAAAAACTGGAAATTGACAAATACAATAAAAATTTGTTAATTTTCTTACAAAACACAATTACTTAATTATCACGAAAAAAACAAATGAAATTCGAAAATATAAGACGATTAAAATCTTCTTTTTTCAAGTTACATAATGCTGTTTGGTATAGGTGGCCAGTGCGTAAGAAGAACATGATAAACATAATCGATCCTTTTTTTGCGTTCCTCTAAATATGGACATGACATGTGTGTACATTCGTAGATAAAATTAGTTATCTACGAATGTACCTCTGTCTACATACTAAAATATGATTTTAACACACATTTTTTATCAAACAAAAGTAGTTGCAAATTATAATTTTTTTTTTTTACATTCAATATAAGATGGCATCTGCCTTAATATTAGATTACAGTAAATTACCTAATAAGTTTCAAATACAGAATAAAACCTGCTTTTGTAAAAATAATGAGGGATACAGCCTCGTAACTACGAGCTACGGTTAAGCCTAATTATAACTATAATAAATAAATCAACAACTTATAAGCGAATATCGCGAATAAAATCTGTTTGAACAGCCTGAATACATTCCCAATAACTAACCCATAACTGACTAGGAACACTTTTAGAGGATGCAAGATGCAACACAAAAAAGTTATTCACTTAAATTATCTTTTAACCACTAATCATGAAAGAAAAAATAAGTCTAACAATTCCGTCTGTTTTTTTTTAACAATTGAATAATGTACCTAAGTAACGAATTTAGTTTAAAAATAACGTTATAAATAGTTTGTCACATTTTGTATTCTTCTTGTAATGATCACATAAAGTAGGAATACTTCGATGGGTATATACTTTTTAAGTGACTTGAAACGCAGGTTTTAAATTCGACGCACGCATAATTATGTAAGTACCAAAACGTCACAATACGCATCGAATTTGACAATTAGTCACATTTTTGAAGTGAAACTTCTTTAACGACGTATGGGAGAAATTTTGTAGCAATCGTCACGTTTTTCGGTTACGCGCCATGTTGCTTTTTTTATCAAAGTTTAGTATAGTGACGTAAAGAATATAATGTAATATATTATAATAATAACAACAATATATTAGTTTTGAAGTTTGGTTTGAAATAAGAATAACAATATATTAATTTGAAAGTGATAAAATAAAAAGACTTATTCAAATTTAAGTGAATTTACAAGAAAAGTGAGAGTGATTATATATTTCGTTTTATAATTTCTTAAGGCTTAAGCCTTATCTACCCCATTTTCGTGAAGTTGCAAATAGTAGAAAAATGATGTCGTAAAGAAGTTTCACTTCTTACCTGTGTACTCTGGTACACACACACATTTTTTTAATCTACGTGACGTAATTTATGTAATAACTAAAGATAAAACTCTGGTTAAAATCAACACTTTCTCATGTTTAGAACTATAAATAAAATATTTCGAAATAATAACTACAGAATTACGTACTCCGTCTCCCTCACAAAAGTAACAATACGCTTAATAATTGTTCGCACTAAGAGCTTATACGGAAGTATTGAAAAATCTGTCCCTCAGACAGAGCGAGTAACGAAGTTGTTTAATAGAGCAATTTTTGGCTAGTCTCCCTCTCATAAAAACGGTATTAAGTAGATATAGTATGAACATAGCCCGAGTAAAGGAACAAATCCGGTACCTACTGGTATCTATACCAGTTTAGTGAAAAATACCGGTATCGTTTCTTTAACTGGAATATTAATTGTGCAGAGAGCATTTATATTTTTATATTAAACATTTATAAACAATATTTATCTTTCGAATTTCTTTTCTTATCTTAATTTAATAGACCGAACCGACAGAACGAATCAATAACATGAACATTTGTGACAGACCGAATAAGTACTAATGCCATAGAGAACCAATTTTTGACTAGTTACAACTAGATAAGTTTATCTACTAGATATGTTGATGGTAATATTTTTAATAATAATTTATTATTCAAAAATACTAAGATTTTTTTAACTTTAACAATGTGCGAATAGTTTGATAAGAAATTTGTCGCAGCGGCTCTACGCGGCAAAATCTACGTAGAGACAGGCGGATGAGGCGGATCAGTATTAATAAAAAAGTATTTTGTGCTTTTAAACCCCTAAATATTAGCATTACGTATAATATCCTACGACCGCCTGGCGCACCCTTTTAAGCTTCTTAATGCGAATTCTTTTTATTGTCAAGGGGAAACCGGTATAGCAGCAAGTCACTATTTCCTTGCCTGACAATTTCGTGTAAGATACCGGTTTTTGCCGTCTTAAAGGGTCTATCAACCTAATGAGTGTCGTGTTGTTTACGGTAGCCTCTCCGTATTCGGCATTTTAAATCAGCACATATATATTGAATTAGATTTTTTTTAGTTTTTATCACTTCAGAGCATCCAGATTGACATTACTGGCGATCTTAGAAATCGAATGTTATATTCCTTCCTATGAACTAGCAATAGGCAACCGCACTAGATTCCTTTAAAAGTCTGACACGTTACTTAAAAATGTTATCCAATCCATGTGCTCTGAGATACCAGACCAAAAAGCTGACAACGGTTTGGTCCATAATTTTAAGGACGAATAATACTAACTGTTTTACCGGCTCCTATTTTCCTTAAACTCAGACTATGGACGATGGCGACCGTAGGGCTCTACACTCAGCGGTGCAGCCAGCACCACCGTTAATAAATTAGTATCTTTTTGATCTCATTTATAAAAAAAGGGTAGTTGATGAAATAGTGTTGAGCTTATTTTAAACACAACATAGTTAAGACTTTAGAAAATAATGGTAAATAATCGGAAATAATGACAATATACCTTACTAAAGCCAATCGTGCTAAATATACAAAGTGGACTTAAGGAGTCAGAATCGGTAAAAACAAAATACCAATAAATCAATTTGACAAAACGGACTGCTGATAGTGGTACTGGGGCTGAGTTATTGCATGGACTGCAAGATCTTCACACGCTTTTAACTTCTTCTCTTCTTTTCAACTCTTCGTCGAATTATTTAACCAATTTTCAGCTTCTATTTAGAAAAAGATACATCACCTATAGATTGATAGATCGCATCGTAGGGCCAAATAGTTTATTTTGTTCAAGAAAATCAGTAATTCCTGCACCGCTCAATTATCATGGCAGAATTTCTCTATCATCTATCGGCACGAAGCATATATTACAACCCTATTAAACTATTAATATATTTGCACTACGGAGTTCGTATTAAATTTTTAATAATTTCGAAATATTAGACCAATTACAACATTTATAGGATTTATAAATTATCTACGAAAAACAACTTCCATCTTTATCTTCATATCCAAGGCACACCGCTGTACATCCCGTCTTCGATCCAGATATTATTTAAAATTCTACATTCCATCATTATTAAATTAGTATATTTTTGATCTCATTTGTAAAAAAGGGTAGTTGATGAAATAGTGTTGTGTCATGTTGAGCTTATTTTAAACACAACATAGTTAAGACTTTAGAAAATAATGGTAAATAATCGGAAATAATGACATTATATCTTACTAAAGCCAATCGTGCTAAATATACATAGTGGACTTAAGGGCAGACACTCGGTAAAAACAAAAGACCAATATTACAAAAATCAATTTTAAAATTTAAAAGATCTGTTGTGTTTTTATCTTATAAAACAGTGTTTAAAACGAGCGCTACACGGTCAGTAAAGATTACTTACCACCGTTGTCGTTTCCAACTAAGTACACAACGGCGAATTCATACAAACCATTCCTTCAGCGTGTTTAGAACACAACTAAAGGAGTGTTACCGTATAACACACGTTTACATTCAACAAACTACCCTTTTTAGAGCCAAAACCGAATCATCTAACTATTTATAAGAAGTCACCAGAAGAAGTAACTTTTCAACTTAGATACTCTTCAATACCCAATATTTAATATCTACTTTTGCGTCCGTAATCCTTAAAGAACCGGACGTTACGGAAGCCATACCAACACTACGTGTAGTTTTCACTTACTAAAATTGAGAATAGTTCAAATTGCATTTGCAGTACCGCCCCGTTTTCACAACTCTAGGGTAGTAAAATGTTACGCGGAGATATTAAGAGTAATCTATCGTGATCCATTTCACGGTACTAATGTAATAATTATTGCTGATATCGCTTTTACGCATAGCCTGAAACAAAAATTAAAATTATGAAGTACTAGCAACACGCCCCGGCTTCGCACGGTTAGCAGAGACATCTTCAACAATTTCAACAATTAACAATTTACATAAAACCTTAACAAATTATATACATAAACCTTCCTCATGAATCGCTCATCTATTGGTGAAAATCGCATGAAAATCCGTTCAGTAGTTTTTCAGACAGACAGACGCGGCGGGGGACTTTGTTTTATAATATGTAGTGATATGACAACTTACTTGTATTCTTTGAAAAATATTCATACTTATTACTGATATGGGATTGAACCTGAAATCAGTATTACTAAAGGTTTAATAGTCAAATGATTGCATGAATTTAGGTGTATTGAATTTGGTTGAACGTTTTTAAATTATGGCAGTAAACCTGTTACCTAACAAAATTAATGCGGTCGGCCTCCTTTGGCAGCGCGCTGTGGACTGCCCGGCACGGACGACGACAACCCATAGTCTATGGCAGTCATTGGCTTGTGAGCAGGATTCCGTTTCAGATAATCTGATATATGCTGCACTATCAAGTCGATTGCCACTGCAAAACAAAAGATACAAAAGTAGTCAATAAAACAACATAGGAATACACGGAACCTACCACACCAGGATAAATAAGACTATGTCGTGTGTAAAGTTCATAAAATATTTTAGAAAAAAAAGAACATAGATCTGTCTTTCGCAAAGTTTGAGTTGTCAGAGAATATTGTTAAGTCCTAAATGGCGACCCAGCCATGTCGTCAGAATAAAATTTACTAGGTACTTACTAATACCAATAATGCCGCGTTCCAATAATCAAGTAACGATTTGTTTTGCTTGCGGACGGTTAAATTTCGTTGAATTTTCAATGAAAATTTTAACGTCCGTAAGCAAAACACATCCTTTCTTGATTATAGGAACGCGGCATAATCTTTCATTATATACCTGGCATAATACTACTTCTCAAATACCAAAATAAATTAGACGTACCGAATATTACTATTAATAATATGTATATAGTTTAGTACAAATAAAAATAATAGGCCGACAGAAGTGAAAATAATTACTTATAATAAATATTGTAAAAAGTCGAAATTAAAATTGCTCCATCTGTGAAATTTGCCTCAAATAATATATGGATAATTAGTATATATGAAACTACAGTAGTATCGCGCAGAATCCACAGATGGCGTAAAAATATTTTTTTAAATACTCGTATATGAAAGTCCGACACATTTTCGATCAGGGTCACTTGTCCTGACGCGAGTTTAACATTTTTTACCCATCCCAAAAAGTGCACAACACTTTTTGGGATGAGAGAAGAAGTTTTCACTTCAAAAAAGGCTTTAGTGAGGAACCGAATTAAAAAGTTAAAAGAGTTCTGCTATCTACCTTTACTGGTCTGAAGAAGACATCAGAGCATCGTTACCAAGCCCAATTTGTTCGACTTGTCACAACGAATCACAGGAGCCTAAACTTAAACGATTTTGCTAGTAGCCACTGAAGAGTTCCACTATCCACCTCCACACTCCATCATCAAGCAGCTCCAAAATGTCAAATTATAGTATTGATATCAATTAGAAGCAGGTTAAAATTTACTTCCACGATTTGTTTACATAGTTACAAGGTAAATTAATAAAAGCGTATTAAAAAGAGACATCCTATTTTTACTCGTACCACAGATTACTAAATAGTTACTACGTAACAGATAAATCACTTCCTACAAAAACTTCCATACCTACCGCTTTAATTACCTACTCTTTCCGAGCGCCGACCCCTGCATGCGAAAATGACCTTTAATGTTGTTAAAACACGTCGGGTCCGAAAATAGTCGGGCATCCCCGAAATACAAACGTGAGTAAAACCGTACAACTTTTCATCCCCACCTTTCAACCCCTTACACCCTTTTTTTCGCATTAAAAAGTAGCCTATGTCCTTTCTCAGGCTCTAAACTATCAGTGTAACAAATTTCATTTAAATCGGTTCAGTAGTTTTGGCGTGAAAAGGCGACAGACAGACAGACAGACAGACGAACAGACAGATAGACAGACAGACGGACAGACAGAGTTACTTTCGCATTTATAATATTAGTAAGAATTAAATATCTACATTTTTATAAAAAAAGGCTATGTTAATTACGTAGTTTTATTACACAAAAAATCACACATTTGTTTTAAATTGTATGTAATACGTTTTTTTTTATAACTCTCAAGAGTAGTAAGCTCTTCGCTTATCTCATATAGGAAGCTGACAAACTATTTAACTCCAACTTTGTTGTCTGGGGTCGATAACTGTCTATGGTGACAGAAACAATAAAGTCCTCATCTTCTTTACTAGTGCTGCTACTCCTGCTGCTGCCGTTAGATAAGATCCGCGTAATATATTTGTGAAAATGTATTTTGAAGCCTTAGTATTTGAAATACTAATTACAAAATACCTCAATAATGGGTATTCAAAATACCAATTACAAATTACATTTTTCAGACGTAATTGTAATACGAATACGTATTTGTATTTCAATTACAAGTAATTCAAATACTGCCCAGCCCTGCCAAGGACTATGCTAAAAGGCTACTTGGCACAGAGACTGACCAGGTGTATCCGATTGACCTATGCGGCATAGACCAGAGCCAGACCCCTACAACCACCCCGCACTTCATCCGCTAAGATGCGCAAAGTAAAAGCAACGAACGAACGCAGTTTTTTTGTGGCAATTCATTGTCATTTGTAGACTTGTTTTTATTTCATAAGTTTTCGTTTGATTGGCGGGCGGGCACATGCAGTATTTTAAGTTACGAAAATGCAATTGTCAAAGCTTATATGTATACGTTAAGAACTTCAAAACCAATCTCGGGCAGCCACAGATCCACAAAAAGTAATTATAATTCTCTAAATTATGCATATAAACTTTTTGTTCAATAATCAGGATAAGGAATGTTTCTTTTATGGTATAGTGGGAAAACGAGCAGACGGGTCACCTGATGGTAAGTGACTACCGCCGCCATTGGACACCTGCAACTCAAGTCACAAGTGCGTTGCCGGCCTTTAAGGTAGGGAAAAGGGGGGGAGGGATCGGGGCTTCGATAACCTCACTCACTCGCCGAAACACAACACAAACATTGCTTGCAGCCGGTTTTCTGTGAGGCCGTGGTATTACTCCGGTCGAGCCGGCCCCGACGTGCCGAAGCATGGCTCTCCCTCGATAAGACCTTCGTGTGTGTATTTAAAACCCTCTTGCAACTTCAGGAAAAGAAAAGAAAGATAACAACACTAATATTGGTTTGCAAACACTTTACTTAACTAAAAAACATACATAAATTTGATACATAAATAAACAGGTTACATAATAATACAGTCGCTTAAAGTGGAAATGATTTCATTAAGTCCTTTTTAACAAATATCATTTGTGCACATTACATTGTCATTGAAAATATCTTATATATACATATATAGGTACGTATTCTATTTTTGTAATAAAGCAGCCAAATGAATGAATATATGTTCTTACTATATTTTCCAAGAGCAAGGATAATAAATGGAATTCGGCCAGATTAATGTTACAATTTATTCTGTAGATGCCAATGTCGATGGATGGGCGATGACAATTCGTTTGTGAAGAGCGTACAGTCGCAGGAGTTTTTGAAGGTATTTAGGAGAGCAAATCAAGAAGAGTAGATCAAATCAATCCAATAGAGAGAGACGGAATACCTGCCGGGGTTTTTAGGACATTCCGTGCAGTGGGTTAGTCATAACTTTTGACTACATTTTTGATGTTGGAGAATATAGATACATATTATAAAATAAATCGGACTTCGACAGTATCCCAAGACGACGATTATGTCGAATGTTTATGTTGTGCCTACACCCGTTCTGTTTGTGAAGATTTTGAAGTTGTTGGCACGTATACCTGGGACACTCAGTGTAATTAGGTAAGTCCAACTTTGAATTAAGTAAGGCCAACTACGAGAAAGAGGTCCAATCGTCGAATCCAATTCGGATGGGCGGCGTTTGGGAAATCACAACATCCTTTGTCCAAATTCCTCAGTGCCTAAAAGCTCTCAGAATAAGAAGAAAACGTTTCAGAAACATATGTCATCACAGGTAACAACCAAATGGGGAGGACAGACGAACAAAGTTTACTGATATAACCCAACGGATCAGCAAGTTGAAGTGGCAGTGGGCAGGCCACATAGCTCGCAGAACAGACAGCCGATGAGGCGGAAAGATTCTGGAGATGAGGCCACGGACCAGAAAGCGCAGCGTCGGACGTCCACATACAAAGTGGACATATGATCGTATAGATCATAAGATCATAAGATCATAAGATCGCAACTGGTCTTCTTGGAAATCATTGAGGGAGGCCTATGTCCAGCAGCGGAAGTCGTGACGCTGAAATGATGATGATGAAAAAAAATCTGACTGCTTTATACAAAACACATCAGAGTAAAATACTGTAACGTAAAAAGTAAAATTTTAATACTAGTCAATCGTTTGTATATAAATGCTACTTAAAATGCGTTAGAGCATATAATGTAGAATATATGCGATTGTGCACCAGAGATACAGTACGGTATAGATGATATAACTATTGTTTGTAACAAATATAGAAATGTCACACTTATATATAATTATAGTTATGTTGCAACAGTTAAGGATCGGCTCATTACCCTTGTAAAAAAAGCAATATATATGTCCATAGACCAAGAAAATAGAACAAATACAATCGGAATGCGTACGTGAGCTATTTAAATACAATTTTCAAACGAAGAACGATTTTCAAGCGCTGAAAGGGAATTCTGAGTCCTTCTTAATTTAAACAGCAAAGATTCAAAAAGGAACTAAAAATTTCAGTCAGAATTAATCACAAGAATAATTATAAGAAAACATTTTTTCAACATTTACTTTAATTTATCTATGCTATTATTATACAGTACGATATTTTTTATGTCGCTACAAGCAATTTTACATTTTTGTATATTTTTTTTATTTTTCCACTAAGTTTTTATCACATTCAATCATTGGAATTGGCCTTGCCGTTTTATTTTAATGCATATAATACCGAAAGAATACAAATTATTAAGAATTTAACTATTGAAATCTGTATTCAGAAAAGCCTCGGATTAAAATATACAAGGAAATAATTAATCTAAGTATGCTAATATATTTAATGTTGTAAAAAAATCAGCTTGGGAAGAACGCACTTTATCAAGTAAATTGGCGTGTGCGCGTAGACGTGTACGTATTTGGCTCAATACGTGAAATTATTACACAAAAAAAACTCACGAAACAATCGACGATTAAAACAAAAAATTACTATTATGTAAATATTAAATACATAGGAATATGTATTGAAATTGATATAGTAAGGGATACAAGATATATGACCTTTAGTCTTTTCGGGAACATTCTTCTGTCCTATCAGTCTAGTTGTGTGTGATGCATGAAATAATTTATGATATTAAGAGATACAACCGCAGTAATCAATACCTCCTAAATTGCTGTAAATATGTTTATAAAATACTCTATATAATATAGATACAGTAATGAATAGTACAACAGATGGCTTGAACACGGACTGCATTTCAGCGAGTTGATATCAATAATATATATATATAAGTTTTGAATCTGAACCAGTTTTATATTTTCGAAATACAGGTTAATATTATTATGGTTTTACAGATATCAGTAACTGTAACGTGTAAGGTCGAAATAAACCGTAACTTAATAAACATAAATAAAAAAAGAAAATGTCTTAACTTTGAGTAAATTATTTGGAACAAAATGTTTAGATATATTTTTTTACGTAACAACATATTTTTTTTTACTTATAAACCTATTTAAAAGCACGTATACATACTTTGAAAACAATTGCTCTGTTGGAGCGTTTAAAGGAACGGAACTGAATAAGATTGAAGGTTCATTATGCCCAAGTAAAAAATACTCCAAAAATAAATACTGTTACGAGGAAATTTGGCAGTTCATAATGATAATTGGCAACGTGATTAGATAAGGCCAGCGTTTCTCTCTCTCTCTCTCTTTTCAATGCACTGAAGATACTCAAACCTTGAGAGTACGGATAATTATGCAAATAATCCAAGGCAGTGACGTTTTTTAGTTTTTTTTGACTAGTTTACATTATGACCGAGTTACTAAGGACATATTTTTTAAGTATTCTCGAAATATTAGACCGAAAATCGACATGAACATTAAAAAGAAATCGATAAAAACCAGTGTCCTTTGGAAATTCTAAACATAATGCTATACCTTGAATTTATTTGGATGTATTAAATTGAGGAGTTCTTATGACTTTTACCAACTTCCTGCCAAATAAGTCTATATAATACATCGCCTCCCGGCAAAAAAGTGTCATAATACAATAACAGCTATTTAGATAAAACACGACTTTTATGTCTGTGAATTGGACAAAACAGTTCAGTGAAAAAGGGAACTTTGATCCCTTTTTCATTGAGCTAATAACGATGTTTTTACAGCTGACCAAATGCAACGTTTGCTATTCAATGCTATAAAATTGTTAAAATGTACCTAAAATGTGATATGGCACTTTTTTGTGATATGACTCTTTTTTTGCCGGGAGGCGACATATTCTGGTTATTCACAAAGCCCAGAATTTAAATTTTATAAAACAGGCTAACCATTGTTCTTCTCCTGGATAACTTTTACAAAAACCTTTGAATAGCTTTTAAAAACAATTACAATTTTAAATTAAAACTAGTCTCCGTGAACAAAAGTTGTAAAATAAGTTGTGCGTAAAAGTAGATAACAGTTTTAAAGTAACAGATGCGCTACTGTGACTGGACTGTGGCCTTACTATCACTATCACGCAGCAGTTGCATTTATTAAAATTATTCGCAACTGTCTGGCAACAGTGGGGCAGCAGTCGGGCAACAGTTGCGCAACAGTTATGATTTATTATTAGCTAAAGTCAAATTTCGCTAGTAATGGTATGAACTTTACATTACTTGGTATATCACTGTCACTTGGTATATTATACAATACATATTCCAATACGTATATATATATATTTAAATTAACCTTATCGCCTTATAATAACTAGTTATACAGCTCGTTAATGCTAAAGATTATGTCTACAAACCATACTTAATAACAAACATCTTGTATTTTTGTCCAACACATTGGTGTCCAATATTGGGGCATTGGTTTCAAGAGTATACTACATAATGTATTGACCCTGTGAAGCGTATTGGATTATATAGTTTAACAGAACTATGGAATGCAGATGTAACAATATTCTAATACTTTATTTTTTTACATGGATTTTATCCAACCAATTGGAATAGGCATTTTAGTGAAAATAAATGAACCTGATGAATGTTAATAAATGTTACACAGCAATTCATACACTTTCATTAAGATTAAGATTCTAATTGTATTGTCATTTATTCATTTTAGAAGAAATACTCAGAGGAGTGCGACCGACGGGGACAGAACCCGTCTTCGGTGAGACCGATCAGTCTGTCGGAGGGTGCGAATGCAATGGCGACCAAGCAACGGAACACGGGGGTGGGGTTTAGTCGATAAGAGTTCTACAGATCCCTTCGCTCTCCAAGAGCGGAGAACATCCATAAAGATCTTCCAACCCGTTACCTAAGAAAAAATTGAATTACTATTTACTTTTGATTTAATCGTTCTTGTGACAGATTCTTCAATAGTAAGTGTTTTATGATGTTTTAGGAGAGTAACGAGTCTCTGACTAGTATGGTTCCTCGATTATGATGCGGAGAAACCAAATGACGTATTTATATAGAAAAATGGTATGTGCCAGGTCGGGTGACAAAATATGATAGTCTGGTAACATAAACGTAATATAACCTGAAAGACGTAACTTTCTACTTCTTTGAACATATTTTAAATATATTACAGTCTGTGTTTCCAAGGGTCATGTATGTATGTGCGTTTTGTGAGTTTCTTTATTCCACCATAACTTATAAATGTATGAACAGATTTGGATGTATGGGATATCCCCAGACTCATCCCGAATGACACTGGTCATAAATAAATAAAAATCAATATAGCGGCAGGCGGGCAGGGCAGTCGTGTTTCTTTTTTTTTTATTAGTAATTTGTTGCACACATGTCATCCTTAAAGTATGCCTCTTACAAGGAAGGCATAAAAGATTATGTCCATCTAAATATATTGTCACATCTCCATTACACGTAAATATCAAGTGTACACTCTATATGAATATACTTAATCTATGCTTTGTAAAGCGTCAGCCTTATAATAAAACAATAATGGACCTTAACTACCCTTATGCATATGGTAATTGGAGAAATACGTTACTAAGAGCACATTAAAAATAGCGAAAGTTTTTTTTTATTATTATCAGCGGCTTACGGGTCGGCGGGTGTGGGCGACCATTTTCGGTGGGAGGAGTTGCGTATGCTGCAGGGCGCCCTGCTAGAGTAGTTTTGGCGGCGATATGTTGGCAATAATATAGACTGCGATTATTTAACTGCGGTGTTAAAACGTATGAAATATATGTTATGATAAATTTTAAAATCCGTAAAGTGTAATTTCAGTCTCACTATTAGATAATTATCACCGTAATTATCTATACATACCTTTTGGCTTTTTATTTGAACTAACATCTTTTTACCGATTTTCATTATTATCGATTTACATTTGTGAGTCTGTTAATGCCGTCTATGATGTGCAATTTCCCACCAAAGCAGTCATTGAGAACAATGTGGCAATGGACTGTATAAATACTACAGAGGGCGCCAGCGCAACAATTGAAGCTATTTCTAAAGGTCTTTTTACATACAATCGTTTTAACAATTGCTCAATTATTTGTGTATGTAAATCACCGATTTCGAATGTGCTCTGAGTAATAAGATTGAAAAAACGTTTACAACACCATTTATGAGGTACTGAGACAACACATATCCATAATGCAGCCGAATTATTTTATTCGGTGACTTTGTGATATAGGTCTTAGCCTATTTTACTCTTTTTAGGAGCCAGAACACAATTTAAATTTCGAATTAACATACGATAGGATAAAAAAAAAGAGGCACCCGAAAATCGTTGATAGGACAGCTCAATAATGCTGCTGGGCAATCGTCTCTTTAGAAAGTGTTATTATAAAATGTTATAATATTGCGACTGCTTCTTTCGTGGTACTAAAGTTTAGCCTATTGAACGATATTTTCAGATTATATGTGACTACAATACGATGCACCATACCACGAAATAAACACTGAAAGCATTACGAAACCAAAAAAAAAATTGTCACAAATATGTGACAATGGCGTTCAAAGTAATTTGAGTTTGGTCTTGATAATATGTTTGGTAACGGTTATTGACTGATATTTTATGTTTTCGTCCTTTTCTATGACTTAACATCGCGCAACTTTTATACGTAAGGTCTGAAAGCCTCATTCACGTCGCACCGGATTATATAGAACGAGAACAATAACAGTTTCAAAACCGATATTCGATAACGAAATCTTGCGTCGCATAGTTGAAGAGTTGAAATGACTTCCTACTCATTTCTCAATGAGGAACTCATGCTGCTTAATTTTCTTCTTTGCTGTTTAATTTTTATCTATTTCTTTAAGGCCAGAACGCGTGGCAAATCAAAAATATTCGGTCGGATACCCGCCTATCCGGCAGTAACAGTTACCTGTTTCATGCCTAATCAAAATTTCTGAATCTCCATAGACAAAACTATCAAAAACTGTCATTGAAAATTAATTCTAAAATTAAAACTTGGCCATTACCTAGGTCACAAAGTCACAAAATGGCGTCCAACCATCGACTATCGACTTAAAGTGTCTTCGGAGCTTCCAGATAGTCTTCTTCCATTGGTTTCTTCAACCTCATGGTGTCCATTGACTCCGTTAGTTATCTTCGGCAGAGTAGCTCGTTTCTTATACATGATATCCCATATATGATGCACGATTAGGTCAATAGCCACTGCAACAATGCAAAAGGAACTTTAAACGCACGTCCGTAAGGTCGATATTGGCTACATAAGAACATAGCCGCTGCAAACTGTTTTTTTTCGGATACAGGATGCAGTATACGACCTCGTTGCAGTGGCTATGACCTTTTGAACTTACCTTTGAAAACTTCAATAATAGTTTCACATTTAAATTTGGATTAATCCAAATCAATTTATCCGACTCCCACTTTGCTGATTTTAAGGATAATTTAAAGTAAAAAGGTTTAATAATATAAACTTTTAAGTAGGACTGTACGAAAAGAAATAACAGACGCGAATGTAACCAGAGTTTTTTAAAACAACTCTAAAGTCTTATTACGACGAAACCTTTAAACAATAATTTAAAATAGTATCTCACCGAGGTTGTCAGCTCCTCTGGGAATGATGACGTCAGCAAACTGTTTCGTCTGCAATTAATGGTAAAACATGTCAGATCCAGAGTATCCGATGCCACTTAAAGCAATTATGCTTTCAATGAGTGAAACTTCTGTACGTTATTAACTACAATAATAAATATACTGTGAATTTTTTGATTTTATAACAATTCCCGCACTTAGGATTACTTCCTGTGTGGCCTTGGAATTTTTGCCAGCTATGATCCTGTCTTAGTGGCCTCTCCAGTTACAGGAAATACAGGACATTCAGGTACAATGACCCCTGCCTCTGCGAGCTACTACAGTCTCAGTCCCTTTCCCTAGGTTTCTCTCCCTACCCAGTTTTCTTAAACGACTACATTCAGAAGTTGGGTTGGTGTCAAACAAACGGTCGGCCATGAAAGAAACCAGCCAGAACCCTTTGCGCCGACCTTAATGAAAATTGGGAAAAGGGCAGGTAGATGTTGATGAAGTAGAAGATTCCGTCAAAGGTAGGGTTGGGGGAGTAAAAGGGGTGGTAACGTCACGTCATATTGGGGTGACTGACTTGACTGATGACAGGTGTTTATAGTGTCGTATTAGAAACAAAAAGACATACCGGTAAGCAGAACTCTTCAAACGCTGGCTTGACGAAGTTCATGTACTGATTGAGTACTTGCTCCAGGTCTCTGCCGCGGTCCATTATATCGCGGGGCACTGGAATATTTTGTTTCATATAATATTTTTATGAATTGAATCTTTGTTAAAAAAAGAAAAAAACACTTTGTATGCTACAACATCTATAGACTACAAAAATACAAGGTCAAAACAAATATAAGGTCGAGTACCAACGAATACCGCAGAATACATATCACCACAGATTACTAAGTAGTTACTACGTAACAGATAAATCACTCCCTACAAACATATCGATACCAACCGTTTTAATTGCCTTCAATAATTTAAAAAAAAAAATTACAAATTGTTATGTAAATTAAGTACTTAACGCTTATTTTTTATTTCCAATGTTTTAGTATACAAAAATTCTACATGTGTTTTATTTTTATGTAAAGATTAATTAACTTCTTCTCTGTTCTAAACACTCGATTATTAAACTGTATGGTGGAAAATACTCTAAATCTTACAAAAAGGTTCAATGGATAATTTGAGGAAAACAAAAGCATGCAGGGTTAAAAAGTTCAATTTAAAAAATTACATTTGCAGCTGCAGCGGAAAACCCACTGCGCGTGACTGCGTATAAGGTCCGCCAGCGGAAGAGCGGCCGGTAGGTATTTAGTGAGCGCAAGTACATCGAGTGGCATAGGCCTGCCACTAGTATAGAAGTTCCACTGAGCAAACAGGCCTGTTGGTTTAGTGGTTAGTGACCGATACCGCCGAGCCAGAGGTCGTGGGTTCGATTACCACCCAGGACAAATAATTGTGTGATGAGCATGATCATTTGATCTGTGTCTGGGGGAGTAATTTATCTATAATATGTATGTATTTAGAAATATATAAGTATGTTTATCAGCAATCTGGGTATCATAGTATAGGCTATGCCTAGTTTGAGATCAGACAGCCGTGTGTGAGGTGTGTCAAGTTATTATTATTAGTAATAAATGATTTGAATAAATAGCGACTCTTGCTCCTACACAATAAAGTGCAATTACATGCAGTTATATTCACCTAGAAGCTACCTCCCTTTCTCTCGCGTAACTCTTATCTTCTGACGACGTTAGAATTGCATTTCTTTACCTTTCAATGTCTCTCTTTACCTTTAAATTTATATACAGTATTAACGTTCTCACCTCTCCTAGCCAACCTAGTATCGGAGTCAGTATCGACGAAGAGCTTCATGTGGAATAATTCGCGGACCTCGGGGAAGTAGAACACGAGGATGCCTTCGATCAGCACAACGTCCGCTGGATAGATGGTATGTGAGCGGAATGGGCTAAACAAAAATATTTGGTTAGTGTCAAATTAATTTGACGACCTTTGTGGCGCGGCATAGTGCTCGACTGCCACGCCGCGGGTTGCAGGATCGATTTCCGCTTAGTGCAAATTAATAATTATTGAATACGTCTATTTGTTTCTATGTATAATATGTATTTACAAAAAAAAGTATCCAAGTATGTGTATGCGTATCTAAGTATGTATGTGTATATAAGTATGTATGTGTTGTTTATTCGTTTTCTAGAAGCCATAGAACAACCTCAGCTTAGTGTGGGTTAACTACCGCTGTGTAATGTGTCCTAGACTATTACTATTTGAAACGAAGTTCCTTATAGCACGTTACACTTCAGACGCTCGGCGGATGGCCTACACAGAAAAAAAATATGGCGCAGCGAAAAATGCTGACCGCGAGTTGATGTATTTGATTTATGTACTTTATATTTATGCGATACTACTGCAATTTGATGTTGGATGTAATATATTAAATACTAATTATACGTATATTAGTTCGGGTAACTTTCACAGATGGCGTAATTTTAATTTCGAGTTTTTACAATATTTACTATATTTTGATACAATTTACTCATTCCATTAAATATATTTATACAAGCAACCTGCCCCGGCTTTGCACGGGTAGCAGAGACTTCTTCAACATATTTCAATCAATTGACACAAAATCTTAACAAATTATACTTCAAACCTTTCTCATGAATCACTTTGTCTATTATTGAAAACCATGAAAATCTGTTAGTGTTTTTCAGATTATAGCGAACAGACAGACGCGGAGGGACTTAATTTTATAATATGTAGTGACTTCGTTCCAACCGGGTGTCCCAAAGACGCCTCCCGTTATTATTAAGCTGCGGGGCATACCGACCGCCTGAGTAATATTTGCTTATTTAATTTGCATGATTTTAAAAAGCCTGTCATCAATCAGTATTTCGCAAGAAATTCTATGGCTTTCTTACACATTTATGCTGGCCAGAAGCATCAAGAGTTTACATTTAGCCTTTAAAACAAGATGTAGTTCTGTTACTGTGAATGTACGAACATGTAGGGTTAATTTTACTTTCACATTCCAAGATAGTCAATCTATATATTCTTAAAGGTACAATGGATGGATTAGTGCATTCAGGTGAAGTAAACCCAAAGAGTATGAAAATAATACTAACCTTATGGAATTAGTGATGTAATCATATTCTGGAACCTCAACTTTTTTCCCAGTGAGTATATCCTTAAGGATTGCTAACAGCTTCTTGTCATCAAAAGCATCAGGGTGATCAAAATTAAACTGTCCTCGCTCAGCCCGCAGTCTCTCCGAGGGTGTTAGTGTGCGGTAGAACGAATCTTGACTGATACAGACCACTCGGCGTTCAGTCTGTTCTTTGTGCTGTTGACCAAGTTTCTCCATGATGCGTTGGCATACTGTTGACTGGAGATGGAAGAATTGGTAGTCAGTTTCCTATGTACATTATTATAAATACCTTGGCGACCAAGGTGCGCCTGGTGTTTTTGTTTGTAAAATCACGTTTTTCAAGAAAGATACCTTTATAGATAAATTTATAAAGTAAAATCTTGATCCAAATTATTAAAGCTGTTCCTGAGATACCTACACCACGATTAAAAAGTATACCACATCATTAAAAAGTGACCTAGAGCAGGATTGCTTTGAAAGTAAAGCTTATTGTGCATCCAATGAAAGCAACAAAACTGTGTTCTCAAACAAATGTTGTGCTGAGGTGAGTGTTTTACAATTTGGGTTACCCCTTTTCTCTGTGTGAGAGGGTATTGACAAAGGAGCAAGCGAGTAGTTGGAGTCGGAATCATTCAAAGCACTGAACTTCCCGTGTTCAATGGACAGGCACCATGGCTCTTTAGGACTTGCAAGGAAGAAAATCTCCATAACAAATTTAATCTGAAGTTGTCTGTAAGCAATGGACCTTATCTGGCATAAACCATTAGAGAAGCCATAGCTAACCCTATGGGCTTGAAAGGTTAAAAACATCCTAGTGGCCCTGGAAAGGGCAACCCTAACCAACTCATTTTGTAAGGTCTGTTACTCTTAAATCAGTTGAAATCTAAGAGTTCTGTATTATGTTCTCAAAGGTTTGTAAACTCTGACAAACTGCACTAGGCCAGTGTAAGGATGATATAATGTGAGTGATGCGAAAGATGACTACTGTTTTCTTTTGTGGAATCTTCAAATGGTCAGCACTTTATTTCTCAAATAGGCCATCATGTAAGCACCACAATTCTTTTTTTTTTACATATTAATGTAGTAACATATTACTATCCATGACTGACAAGATGTCTTCATTATAGGAAAAACTAATCACTGATATTTTAATATCACACTATAAAGCAATAATTTGTCAAACCTAACTAAGGAAGGTGAACAGTTTCTTAACCTGCTCACCTTCATGAACAATTTTCCAAATTTTTATTATTGTCTTGTTGATGGTTTAAAATTGATTAATTAAACAAACAGTTCAAATTTCAATTTAAATTCTTATCTTTATTTCATAAAATTGGTCATCATTTATTTGAAATAGTTAATATATATAAATGAAAATTATAATTCAAAATTATGGATCAGCAACAAGAGATTGCTTTGTCAAATGCAAAATTATAAAAAAAAGGATAATATTATATCTGTCTGTGTCAATCTATAACTATTTATTTCCGAATGGTTAAGTCTTGTTAGTAGATCTTCAAATCACAAATATAAATGTAGTTAAAGTTTATCTTTTGCATTGTTTTTATATAGGTAAAAAGACCATTAAAAACAGTTTGTATTGTGTTGCACCATATCCCCTTATTATAGTTTGGATAAATAGGATATAGAAAGTAGATAAGAAATGTAAATTCATCTGCCTTAACTCTAACATATTTGTTTGGAAATGTATATATTTTTTTCCCAAAGCTAATCTGTATTAGTAAATGTCAGTGAGTTCACCACCATACTTTTAATAACATTTAAATAAACATGACAGGCACTCTTAACAGTCTTATTCTGTAGTAACAAAAAATTATTGTTCTCAGAGTAATATTATGACGGATGTTTGTTATAAATATTTGCACATGGAGGTTACCAAGTTGAGGTTATACAAATAATGACAGGCAGCATTCGTATACCTTTGCCTAATAATTTTCACATTTTTCCTGCTTTTTAGCAATTTTCTGGTTACGTAATAGTAATATATGCGCAAAAGTACAAAATCGATAAAGTTACATCAAAGCTTGAAGTTATCCTTACCTTTCCGCTAGCAGTGCCGCCTGCGACCCCGATCAAAAATGGAGTTTTGCTTTCAAAACCATTTGTAGTGGCATAATTTGCAGATTTCTCTGCCATTTTGTACGTATGAACAAATCTAAAAGATATTCTTACAGTTAAAATTCCACAATACGCACTAACCCGACACTTTTGCAAGAAAGTTGACATTGACATTTTCCTTAACCAGATTGCCATCTTAAAATTATAGTTCGGAAACTTTAAAGGAACAAAAACCGAAAAATCTCTTACATTACATTAAAACTTTTTAACTAAAAATAAATAGTAATCCTTTAAAAAAATATTAATCCAAGTGCATTAATTATACAGACGGTTATGCACTTGGTCCCTATAAGTTACAACTCTTTTAACATAGTCATACTTTTCTATTTAAGAGTATTTCACATAATTATTGCATTTTGCAAAACTAGGTATTTACGCACGGCGACACTCGGTCGGACTCACGAGCCTAGTTCAAGACACCGTGTTGCCGCAGTGACTAAGCAATCTTGATCCTTTTTCTATTATTAAATTATTTGTTTTACTTCCTTTCTTAAAATATTTTTAATAATGCGTAATGTTGCTGCCAGTAACTATGCGCCTCGTCTTTGCTCGTGTAGATTATGATAGCATGTAATATTTTATATTTAAAAACATTAAGTCGGTAGGTATTTCAAATAAAATTATTTCAATAATGTAAATATGATCTAAATTAATTAAAACTATATATTTCAATTAAACGAGATAAAGGTATTTTAGAATTGTTAGGATTGCGAGTCAGTCAGAATAAGTCGGTCGTGAAGCTATTTGCCTGTTCTAATACGTAGATCCTATGCAGAAGAACAGCTAGGCAAATCTACTAGCATAGACAAGCAATTTTGGTTGAAGGTTTTAAAAGCGCTCAATAGAAGAAAAAAAATCTCTTATATAATGTCTAACGTAGTGTTTGTATACTCTTTGATATAATGTTTTAAAAGCTGACGTTGGTCAATTTCTGCAAAATAACAGATAAAGATAATTATCTTGTAATTTTATTTAGGACAGGTGTATCTTACTTCATTTGCTTTTCTTAATTTAGATGTAAATCTTCTTATTCAAAAATATTACTAATATTCAGGGAGCGTTTTCTACCCATGCTAGATGACATATTCTATTCTTTTCACATACTCGAAATACATAACCAAAATTGAGTCATTGATTTTAATTGAGTCACCATGAGCTATATACTATATATTTTTTCAGTATATAGAAAAAATACTTCCGTGATTAAAAATCCCACACAGGTCCTGCCCACAAGCGCTCGCGTAATTCTTATTACTTACCTACCGAATACCTATATACTATTGTAGTCTTTGCGCGGTACCGTGACTGTACCGACTTCGAACGGCCAACGCGTCGCATTTTGGCAGTTGTTTATTTAAAGGTTTTTAATTCGTTATTTAAAAAAATACCGGTATTCTAATTACTTGATGTGAAGTAACGTTTATTCTGGTATAATTTTTTTGTAAAAATAGTAATTCAGTAAGGGGAAATTTACAGCTATTACGGACAATGACATTTATTATATTATATCTATAAAAAGATAAAAACATCGTAGATTACGAAGGAGTTTTATGCTTTTGGTTGTTTTTTTTTTTCAATGAATCCATACATAAATCAAAATTTTGAGGCTGCCATGAACTATACTACTATTTCAGATATATTATCATATTTTTTTTTCATTTTATATGTTTAGTACTATCGTTCAATCTACGAGCTCAAAAAGCGTCGTCGCGCAAAGTACGAAAAACTTGCTTCTTAATTTTGACTTTGTCTATAAAGTTAATACAAAATTAAATAAAGAGAGGCCGCTATGATCTATCCTAATAACTGTTCTCCATTTTTCAATAAGTTTCAGTTTTTTAGTTGCTCAGAATAAGAAAAGATGACCTTTTAATGAAAAAATTACGGTTGATATGTAATTATGCCTCTTAAGTTGTATCTTTATTCTTAACCATTGTAAATTGTCTATCAATTAAATGAAATTAAAATGGAACTAGGTTTAGATGTGTAGGTATTGATATCGAGTTTGAAAATTTTGTTAATTTTATTATTAGGGTTGTAAGTTGAAACTTTACTTTCTTTTTCTAATCTAAATTAGAAGAAATCATGTCAACATTCTAAGAGGGTCATTTTTAATCTTATGTCAAGCTTCCATACAGTTGTAAGTTGCATGTTAAGTTTATAATTTTTTATATCTGTTCTAATCACCCATATCACATAATCACACTTAGCTCTTTTAAACTTCATTGCATATTTCTACGCAGACATAAGGAAAATAAAAAAAAATTAAACATGTAGTTGAATTTATTACAATCACATTATTGCGATACGGAATGTAAATATAAGCAGCATATTCACTTCATAACAGGTAAAAAAAAATTTAACACGAATTTGAAAAATACTACACATTAATAAAAAATATTCGAGTATAAATGCGATTGAGACATTGCCGTTGTATACACTACCAACCATTGGCTATTGTTATATACACCAATAATACCTTGTGTTAGAGAAATACTACTTCTATGGTTAGAAAAAGGATGAAAGTAGATGGCAGTATCCGCTTGATTGATATTACAGGAAATGCTATTTATTTATCTGTCTGCTGTCTTCTTATTCTAAATACATTTCTCTCATTGGTCGGGCATCACTATTTTTTACCCAACTCATTTCAAAATTCGAATGAACACTTCTTTTTTGACGTTCACTTGACCATAGACCTTTAGTTTAGACTTGTTGCAGTTTTGGTGAGAATAACATTTATTTTCTGTGTATTCGAATGTCGGATTTAGACTTGGTTTCTGATTTTCTTATCAGCTTGTCTTAAGGAAGTAGCCATCTCCAACTGTTTGACACGGAGGCGGGCCCACACTAGGTAGTCTTGGAGTCCAATGATCTGAGCAGCCATGAGGGCAGCACTATCGGGGTAAATTACTGTTGCGCAACCCAAGCCAGAAGGCACGGAAAGTGATGACCAGATGTCCTGAAAAGATTGAATGTTAGCTTGGGATAATTTTTAATGTTTAAGCAGTAAGATGAAATTAACTGTATAATGTGACTTAATAATTAATTTAAATTTATTTAGAAATTGATTAAGAGGCCAATTCTATCAAAAAGAGAAAAAAGAGGAGTTAATATTTCGTGGTATCTTAACTAAAATAATTCAAACTGTAATTAGTAGATCTGTCCCAGAATGATTGAGAACATTTTGAGTTCAGAGGACGGCACCGAATGATATAATTTTTCTGCTTCTAGGTAATTTTAACATTGCATATGCCCTGAATAAAACCCTGTAAATAAAACGACCATAGTTAGTTGTTATGCTGACTCTTTGCCCCTAGTTACTTGCCAACTTATAGTTGCATGCTGCACCGTTCTAATAATAATTCTACTCTTATAGCAGCTGCGTACCTGAACTAGTTTCTCTGAAGGAGGAGGGCAATTGATGACAGGGTAAGACGTGTTGCCAGATAGCACCGGGCCGAGTCCATTGGAGCGCCCGGCCACAGCAATGAACACGAGCGCGCCGTTGGTGTCCTCGTACTGTTGCATAATGCGGAGAGTTTCTTCTGTTGCCTTGTGGGCAGATGTTATGCGGAGGTCCACGTTTAGGCCAAGGTCTCTTGCGGCTGAAGAATAGTTGTTACTGTTTATGGTTGTGGTTCAATAGCTTTAATTAACTAAAGTGATAAACCAAATTTAGGGCCTACCTGTTGGCTAACAAATTGTCATACATACGGTGAGTTGCCAGCTAAGTAAAGTCAAGGGTACGTTAAATTTTTATGTTTGGACGTAGTAATTAAATACGAAATTGGCATTATGAACATATTTCATTTTATGTATCTTCTTCATATATATTTTAACTATATCAATATGTTACTTTCGTGATTGGCTGCTTGTTGTATCTAATAATGTAATTAAACAGTTTACTCATAACTAGATTTAGTATCGAGGAGATTACAACATAGCTGTACTTAGGTACAATACACGATCATGACGAAGAAGAAGGATGAATAACAATGTTACCATACGATACCATAGCTAAAAATGTTGCCATTGCAAATGACTAACAGTATCACACCTGGAGGGAGTTAAACAATCAATTACGTACTTATTTTTGTTAGTCTGAAATGAATGAGTTAGTTTATTTCAAGACCCGCAATAACTGGCCTGTTGATCTAGTGTTTAGTGATTCTGACTGCTGAGCCAAAGGTTGTGAGTTCGATTCCCACTTATGATAAATAATTGCGTGATGAGCATGATCATTTGTTCTGTGTCTGGGTGTAATTTATCTATGATATATATGTATTTAGTAATATATATTTAAGTATGTTTATCTGTAGTCTGGTTATGATAGTACAGCCTCTGGCAAGTTTGGGTTCAGAAGGTCGTGTGTGACGTTTGTAAAGTTATTATTATTATTAATACACGAACGGCCATCAAGTAGGCGCCACCTGTCCCTCGGTTATCTCACTTTCTTTTATAGCTACCACAACTTACCTTTAGCGATGTTTTGGCAATGTGCTTGGTCAGCTGGAGAGCCCATGAAGATTACGACTTTGTGTTGCACGTTAGGCTTTAAGTGGTCGAGCTGGTCCTTAACCCACGCAAAGTTGCGCTTGACTGTGTCCAGGTCGGCTGCAGTAACATTGGTCAAGTTTCTGTATACCTGGATAATAATTACTTACTTAATTACTAGTATATTTTATTAAAACATCTAATCTAAAGGCTGCTTTGCTTACATGCGGAATGGTAAATGTCGATGCTAATATCTTAGTTCAAGATTAGCTTTAAAACAACACACACACACACACATCTGTATGTATGTATCTGAGCGTGACGGTCACGCGAGTTCAGTGCTTTTTTACATACCAAAAGTGCCCAACGTGCCTAAAGAAGTGTTGACTTCATGGAAATGGAACAAATACACAGTGAAATCACTCATGGTTACACAGTATCTCTACTGTGTATTCACCGCGAAGGTCTTGACTTCACGGTGAGGGTGTGTTATGTAGTTTTTATGACAACACTATAATTTGTATTAGAATATAATATATACAATGAGCATACACCTAAAGAAGTACACTACGCACTCCACTTTTATTATTTAATAATTAAGTAGGTACCTGTTTGTCAACCATTAGTCTCTTGTCTCCAGAGGGCCACAGCCTCCAGGAATCTGAGTCTATGATATCAGCCAGAATAATGTTTCCTGAATACATAGAGAGTATATTATGTTAAAAGAGTGATTATTCAGAGGCAGAAGACCCGAAGACATTTGCAGTATCATTCCGAATTCTTATGCTTCGATTTTTGCAAAGTTATGTTTCGCACAGTTTTATTTTTTTTAAATTACCTAACAACATCTAACACAAAAAAAAAAGAGTATTATTATAATCAGTTTATAGCACTTAATTAAAAAAAACCCAGTAAAAACAGCCTTTTGTAGAAACTTGTATGAAATAACAACTTGTAACGCCATACCTTCTATAATTAAATCATTTACATTCATTGTTTGGTTTAACAATTAAAAAGTTATAACAAACTTGAAAATAAAAAAAATCAACATTTTCAAATTTAAGACTTAATTTCAAGAAAATAACCCTATTCAACTATTTATCGGGCGAGTAAATTTTCCATAGATAGGTATAGGTAGGTATTCAAAGTACGGACCTTCAGTGTCAACTCCGTACTCAATCTTCATGTCAATAAGAGCGCAGTCACGGAGAGCCCACGCCTTCTCGAGAATCTCGAACACCAAGATGGTGGCCTTCCTCATGTAATCTACTTCGTCCTGACCTGATGAAAAAAGTTTATAAAGAGATAACAAAGGATGTAATAATATTCCCCTCATCCAAAAAGTCCTACGCTAGACAGCCGCTACTCAGGGAAATAGAGGAAATACTCTAGCGTTGCAATGTGACGTAGATACACTATAATAAGCACATCGTTGACAGCCATACGCTCGCCTCCTAAACTGCCTGTTGATTACAATCACTGCGAAAACCGCTCATAATCTTTTCGTAGTCATTAAATTTATTAATTGAAGATACTTGAAAAACTAGCAACCACATTTTGTACCGAACTTAACATTGACATTTGCTTTGCGCAGTCTATTATATGCCGTATGACTATTCGTGAGATCTTCTTTTACTTCGTTCGAGCGGTCTACTCACTACATTTACTGAGGTTGTCAATAGATTGTTAAATTTGAGTTGAATGCATTTATCTATTAAAGATCGGAAGACTTTTAATAATGACACCACACGCTGCGTGATGAGCCGGCATAAAACGAGAGCGACGCGCAACGCCTAACTGAATGGGCCCTTGGCGGCAGGCATCTGGCCTGGAAACGTTATAAAGTACAAGTGTATAAAATTATTCAAAAACAAAGTTACCAATAGTAACTCCATTAAAAGTAAAGTTAGCAGACACAATCTGTTCCTCAGACCACTGAGGATCATGGTTAGCATCGTCCTTGTAGAAGGTTTCCTGCTTTGGCGGCGTGAATCTGAAACCCTCTTTAACTCCTGGGTTACGCTTCAAGAAAGATCCGGTGGCGAGACGTCGGGTCACCCATTCAATGGGGATCATTTCGCATTTCTTGGATATGAAGGCAGTGGGGGCCGCGATCTTCACAAAAGCGGTTTTGATACCTGGAAACAATCAAGAATATTTAAACGTATCGATTGGAGACTTTTTGTTTTGGCTTTAATCAGTTTATAAAAGGACTATGTGTGTGTGTAACCAAAACATGGTTCTAAGGATTAACTAATTTAACGTCCAGTTACAATTTTCATCGTGATACCAGCTTGCCGTATTATTAGGACGTAGGTGGTTGCGTAATACCTTCTCGATAGTAGGTCCCTACATATTTTAGTATAATAGATGGTTTCAAATGCAGTAACGACTTCTGTACCTATATTACCTGTACTATCATGTATTCTGTGGTATTACTTGCATTATTGCTTTTTAACACGTTTTTATTTGCTTCACTTGTAACTTACTATGACTATGTATAGTGGCGTAACAATAGGGTGACAGAGCGGGCAAAACCCACGGCCCGAGGGGGCCCCCGGACACCAAAGGCCCCGAACCCAGGAGTCTAAATAAAAATATAAGTTGTCTAATTTAATAAACCTAATAAAAAAGTAACGGCCAAGTGCAAGTCAGAATCACATACATTACAAGAATTAGACACGGGCATCAGATGGTACATAGTTACGCCACTGACTATGGACACAAATCTTGGAAGTAAATTTTAACCTACTCTAATAGTTGAATCGAAATCAAACTTTGTATCTATATGTTGTTCAGTGTTGTTATATATTATTTCATTAAATATGTATTATTAACTATCTGGTGACGTAAAAGAGTGGCTGTGAGTTTGTTTGCCCGATTTCTTCTTACAAGGCTCAACGATTTGGAAACGGGCGGGTATAGATAGACACAGACAGATATGGTATTATCTGCTATCAATTTTGTTTATTGTATAATTTTACATCTAACATAGCAACCTATTGTTGTGTGACTCTGCGTGTGTTGATGTATAATTTTTAAACTGTAGTTTAAAAAAAAAGACGTTTTCAAACAATTTTTGAAGAATTTTATTAAATAAAGATATTTGACTTTGGCTTTAGTTCGGATGACAATACTATCATTTTGGCATCTTGGAGCCAATCTGATGATGGAGCCATAAGGTGGGTGGTGGAACTGTTCAGTGGCTTTTTACTATTAAGTAAACGACACGACGAAGGAAACGACAAAAATTAATCATATGATCCCAAAGTCGAGGGGACTTTGGGATCATATGATTAATTTTTAAGAGTCCAACAGATTGGGATTGGTAACGATAGTCTTTGGATTGATAATGATAAAGCCGGAGGTGGATAGTGGAACTCTGTAGTTTGTTGGACAGTGGAGTTCTTGCTTCAAAAAACACTTCTGCTCTTACCGATAATGTCCCAGAACATAGTGTACACAGTAAGTACTTACATCCAGATTCAGAACAACTACTATCTTATCTGAGAAGATGTAAATCAACCTAGTGATCAGTATTGTGCAAAGATTCGAATGTGAAAAATCTATGTATACCTAGATGGATTAATTTCAATTTTAATCAACGCCTCGATGATATCAATATGTATTTTGTGGCCATGATAAAAAAAACAGAGAACGAGGAAACAGGAAGAAGCTCCCCCTTTTAGCCACTTCCTTTACTCTGGAGGGAGGACGCATTATGATGGCTCAGAGAGAGAGACTCTCTGTGCCACAGTAGGTACGTTATCCGCTGAATAGGTCTTCAATTAATTGCCTAAGGGGATAGGGGAAGACAGAGGCAAAATGTCTAGACATGTGTTCCGACACAATTATTACTTTTTATTACTTATTAGGTATTGGACGTCCACCACTGAACATAGAGTTCTGGCTCTAATATAAACTACTACTAAATCGATATTATAATAAGAAAGCGTATCGCGTAGTGACATAAGTTTAATGACATTCTTTAAGAGCGGAATACATTTCCTGATAAAAAGACGTAATATTCCAAGATTTATCAGAAATGTTACCGAACCTATTCATCTTATGACGTAAATAACTATAAAGTTGTTTAAAAAAAACAAGCTCGTTATTGATAATGAAGAACAAACTTAATAAATCGTATTAACATGACCTTAAATGTAAGCAATACTTCATAATTATTACATTATTATCTGTTGTTTATTAAGAGGTCATGCGGGATCAACAAAATAACATAAGAACGTATTTATAACCTCCTTTTGACTGTGGATAGCGTAAACGAAATCAGTGTTACATGTGACTTCAACATTTGTATCTAGGCGTACTTATATCGTTTACCAGCTAAGATAATACAAATGTGATGGGCTACCCGATTCAAAATTCAAGGCAAAGTATAATCAAAGTTTATGACTTTAATAAAATCTTTTCAATGCAAATTCTAGTCTAGGCAGTCAGTATAGTCAGTATGCCAAGTCTAAAATCTAGGGCTAGATTAGCTATTTAGCTTTGGATGAGATTTAGTATTTTTTTAGGTACCTACATCTAAATAGATGCCTCCACTGCTTCCAGTTTTGTCAAGTAGTTAGTACCACTCCCAAAAAGTGGTCGGTGCGAGAACGAGCGAGGAAACAGCTCGAAGTTCATAATAAAATGAATTCGTGACCTTGTTACACATAACATCAATCGTTTGTTAGGTATTCTCAACCCATCTAAAGCATTATCTCACATTAATCAAGGAATATTTTAAGTTCAATATTTATACGAATTATATATTTTACTGGCGGTTACCCGGGACTTTGTACGCTTAAAATTCCTACTAACATATGTTTATACAAGGTGAATATGTTTGTAAAGAAATTGCATTTTTGAATTTTAATTCTTACCTGACGTGTAATACCTATAAGCTACATCTATACCAAATTTTAGGTTTCAAGTACTAAAAACCAAGAACTTTCATGTACTAAACTTGCGAGATGCGAGAGCCCTTATAAACCTCCTTATTTCGGCCGTGTCGAAAAATCATCTCTATAAACTACCACCCTGTCAAATTTCAGGTCTCTAATAGAAAAAAGTAAGGACTTTCATAATATAAACATGCGAGAGCCTAGATCCCCTTAATCCGGCCCTGTCGTAAAATCCGTTCTTAGCTGTCCTAGTCATAAACTACCTTCCTGCAAAATTTTATCGTCATTGGTCAAGTAGTTTTCCAGATTACGTGATTAGTCGGTAGATGTGTGAGTGAATATTCTTTAACTTTTATATTTATAGATTGTAGTAATGTAACTACGTTCTATTATCGTTCGTTACAACATTGACCGTTTTATTGCACGATTCTGATGTAACAATACTCAATCCACAAATGGCTGTGATAATTAAATGAGAAAAGGTAATACGCAGATAAACTAGTAACAGTATATTTACATTTTTTTCAAAATAGGTATTTAATTTCGATAAAAGATAAAACTTGTCTTTGGCCTCGTAAAATGTTACCTCTACATTAGGAGACTTTCTTTATAGCAAAGTTGACAAAAGACACGGCCTATCATATTATACCTATTGACTTGCGCTAAACAAATACTTATCCATCCTTCAGGTAAAAAAAGTTGGAAGAATTAGAATTTCGATGATATTATTATGTTTATGACTTTACACCTAGACATACAGCTATCTAATTACTCTGTATTTAACAAAATTTTACTAAAGTCCATGTTCTAGACTCGATACAATACTACTTCCACCGGCACGCGGCATACCTATCATTATAATTTTTGGGTTTGCAAATAGGTACGTACTAGTACTAAACTATTATTAAGATTAAATTGGACAGAGAGCTTTGTTCCAAGCGTTAAATATTAGTTTTACTAGACGAGGCTAATAACTATAAATTGCAAAACCCCCGACACAAAATAATAACAAAAATGCCTTACATCATTTTGTAAAAGAGCTGATACTCTTACACTGCTACAAGAACCACCGCAAGGACACTGGCTTTCAAATGAAAAAAAACCGCATCGAAATCGGTCCATCCGTTTAAGAGCTACGATGCCACAGACAGACACACACACACACAGTGACATGACATTGACGTCAAACTTATAACACCCCTCCTTTTTGCGTCGGGGGTTAAAAAGACAATTCACTTCATAATAACTTACCAGCAGATTTGAGAATTTCAAACACCTTAGCATTGGTCTGGTTAGAGATAGCCGCCTTGCCTTCCAAGTCATGTGCTTTGACTCCATCGCCTGCGGTGATGCGGTCTTTGTTAAGGAGCAGGCAGTGGTCGGGAACTTCTGGCAGGTCGAAGACTTGCTTGGTCTTGCCTTCGATGATGAGGCTTCCTAGCTTGTAACCACCGACTGAAAACCATGACACATTGTTTTTACAATTTTGCTATCAAATGAAAATACACATTAGGAAAACGAGACTAGCTGGACATATACAAGACCTCACTCAATCAGCGAAAAGCAATGCAAGCATTACTTCACTGCCGGTTGTCAGTGAGGTCGTGCTATCACTCCGGTCGAGCCGGTCCATACGTGCGAAGCATGGCTCTCCCACTCTTTTTTATTTTGGAATTTTTCAAAAAATCCATAAAAAACTAACTGCAAAAATTATTTTTTAAATTAGGTAGTTTTTATGGATTTTCTCAATACCTGAGTGAATAGTTCCAAGATAAAAAATAACCGGGATTACATAGAATATGCTCAATGTGAGCAGATTAAGGTTGGGTCATACGGCGGGCGGGCGGCGGGCGCAGGACGGCGGCGACGCGGCGTGAGCGGTAGAAATGCGACACCGCACCGCGATGGTGCGGGCGGCTGTCTTAAGTTGGCGGGGAGAAGTCGTTTTTTTAAATTTTTTTTTGCTATTTCAATTGTTCGTTAACTGTTCGTCATTGTTCGATCAAAATTTTTATTTGTTCGATCTTAGTTTTTTTTAAATAAAATAAAAAATTACCCTCAAGTTGGCGGGGAGAAGTCGGTTTTTTACTTTTTTCTTTTGCTACTTCAATTGTTCGTTAACTGTTCGTCATTGTTCGATCAAAATTTTTATTTGTTCGATCTTAGTTTTTTTTTTTAAATAAAATAAAAAATTATCCTCAAGAAAAGACATTTTTTTATTTTTTTTTGCTATTTCAAGAGCGGGCGACATCAGAGAGGGGACTTTAGTATTAAGTTACAGACGATTTAAGATTAGTAGGATAGGTCAATTGAAAAGAAATGGCTAGGTTAGGTAAGAACTGTGACCATAACGCAAGAGCCGAGCGAGCGAAGCGAGCGTGCCGCGGCAGCGGCCGGCGAGTGCCAGAACCGAATTTTATTTGATCGAACAATGACGAACAGTTTAAATAGCAAAAAAAAAATAATCGAAAATGACTTTTCCCGGCCAACCTGAGGGTAATTTTTTATTTTTTTAAAAATAACGTTGATCGAACAAAAAACAAATTGATCAAACAATGACGAACGGTTAACGAACAGTTGAAATAGCAAAAAAATAATTAAAAAAACGACTTCTCCCCACCAACTAGAGGGTAATTCTTTATTTTATTTAAAAAAAAAACTAAGATCGAACAAATAAAAATTTTCATCAAACAATGACGAACAGTTGAAATAGCCTAAGAAAAATGTAAAAAACCGACTTCTCCCCGCCAACTTGAGGGTAATTTTTTATTCTATTTTTAATAAAAAACTAAGATCGAACAAATAAAAATTTTTATCGAACAGTTATGAACAGTTGAAAGAGCAAAAAAAAAAGTGTACAAAAACCGCCTTCTCCCCAACTTAAGACAGCCGGTGCGGGCGCTGTGTGACATCTTCTATAATAACGTATTACACATTACGTTATATCGTGAGTTTTTGTTTCTAGTGCCCAAATAAGAAATTGAAATTTACTATATTTAATTATAACTAAGTATTAACTTAACTCTCTATTTGTGAAGTGTCCGAGAAACCAAGTAGGTACCAAGCAGTGCGATGACAGTCTGAACACTCAGTCAGTCGCAAAGACTAAGTAACGACTTTATAAATTAATAGTTACTTAGGCGGCTTTAAGTATTGTTTTCGTAATTTAAAAAAAATAAAAGGAACTTATTCTGTAAGTAATTGTTTATTAAACTCTTTACATATATTATTTAAATATATTTATTTAAAATTAATTGATAAATTACTATAAAACTGCAATAACCGTTATCCCGAAATAGGGGCCTCGATTTCACGAACATAAGAACAAAGAAAATAGGGTTTAAACCTTTGATTATATGTATACAGGTATATATAATCAAAGGTTCAATTATAGGGACTACAAAATCAATTTATAAATAAATAAACGAATTTTGCAAATCTTGCAATTGCAACATTTGATTTTTAATTACTCACAAAATACACACATTCATTTAACAAAAACTTTTGAACTAAAATGATGTTTACAAATAGGTATTTACCTATATCTATAAAATCTTAAAGTCGTAAGAGCTTTCAGATACCGAAATAGGGGACATTTACCTTATTTTATGACATTTGGTGGTAGTAGAATAAATATTTATATTGGCAGAAAGGGCAGGAAAATTGGAGTAGGTACAGCAGGATTATCTATTTAAAAATAAACTTTCACAAAAGATTAACGAATTACGATTAAGTAAAGAGTAACTAATGTGTAACAGAAATAGGTAGGTACATTCACAAAGGACTTGTCTAGAGAAAACGTAAGAATATGAATATGCTATGCTAAAGCTGCATGAATTAATAATACGCAGGCAGTTTATTAAAATCTTTAAAAGGAGCCAAATAAATCAATCCAACATCTCAGCAATTCATATTCAAGATTCAAGGCTGTTTACTGATACACAAGCAAGAACATTTAAAAAAACTGCAGAATGTGGTCTGACAACTTAATTTAGACGGGTAATACTTTTGACGGAACAAGAATAGTAAGAGCATTTTTTTCGATAAATAGAACAAATTTGTTTACCTTCTTTAGGATGAACCATTTTTCGTTTAAGTGTGACTACTAGTATGAAATTCCCGAGACGCAGCTTAGCGCGTTTGTAACACTGGGAGGGCCTTTTATAAAGTTTTGTGTTCAGAATCTAAAGAAACACCACGTGCTCCGATCTCTGATACGTACGTAGCCGGCGAAGTTTGATAACATACTCTATAGAAGGATTAAACAGTCTAGAGTTTTGACATGACAAAATGATATTCAATTAAAAAAGCTATTTTAGAGACGTAAAGTTGTAGCATATTTCGAGGATCTCTTTAAGTTTTCATTTCTTACTTTACATCAGTCTATGACCTGGTTGGTATTTAAATCCACTAGAGGGCGCTAATCTAAACATTCTGTTCTGTCAGCTCCTTATTAATTATGACACCAACCTGCTAATGTGACGTTTTAAGTTCGTCGTATTTAATTAAGTTTTCACTTCTGTCGGCAGTCCCATGACTGCCTATTTTTTTTAAAAGATACTACATAACAGAAGCAAACATCATAAATCACATTTCATACATTACCGTGCTATAAGGAGGTTCATTGTTCATTATAAATTTCATCAAGCCCTACTTGATTATTTAGCGATATTACGAAGTACCTACTGAATGCCAGTAGGTTATATTCATATGCAGACAAAAGAAAACACGCAATACGACATATTTACGGAGTTAAAATTATATATATGTGTTTTACTTATGTTTATAAAAGTTACGATCAGTTCCTTCTTTTCTAAATTAGTTAAAGAAATAGTATGTATGTACATATTGTACATGTTTAAATTTGCTTTTTTTTCGTCCACAGAACACCACCACACACACAGTCCATCTTCGGTGGGGGTACTTTTTTTAAAAATTTATTTTATAATTATTTAATATACTATTTAACAAAATAAATTAAAGAGACCCTCTAAGATTCAGTTGACTAGTATTTCTCACTTGGTTTCCACACCCTATTTCAAAGGTTTGTTCCTATTTTTACGATAAGTTTTCATTGTAACTGTTTCTAGATAAGAAGTTCCTCATAATGACGTAGTTCATTGCCAACCATTGAGTAGAAATTATCTTCATACAATATACCTTCATCCCCGTCATTCAGATTATTAAAGTACTTTAAAATATGGTCGAAATTAAAATACAAAACTGTTTTGTAACAATAATAATATTATTAAATTTTGATGATTATGATTTCAATGTAATCTTACTGTAAATGTATGTCATTACTTAATTTGTAAATAATATTTCAAATATTTAAACCATAAAGTGTCAATTAATGTTGGATGGGTTATAATGGTGCTACTAATAATCGGAATGACTCTTACTATTTCTATCTTTGTCGCACACTTAACGTCAACTACTAATTCAAACAAATGAATGAATACGAGCGGCGCGGCCGTATGATACAATAACTTCCTTCACGATTCATTATACTCTTTGATTATACAAAGAGAAGTAATACTGATTCCATACAAAAGTGGTCGCTCTGCTGTTGGTTATACGTTAATACACCTGTGAAACTTCTCTTGTAATATATTTCTTTGAACTCATCCCACCAGGTAAGTCATTTATTGTATAACTAATTTATATGTAAATAAGGTCATGTGTTCGTCTATACTCTGTTGTACCTGTTGAATTTCAAATTTTATGCTATGAAATGAAATACACTGGACAGGGAAAGCATAGCTCGTTGCAAAAGAAACTTTTGAACTTGGTCTGGTTATATATTTTATTCAATGGGTATTTGTATGGTTTCCACATGGTTTTGACACGATCAATTTTTATTTTGTAATCTTACTTAGGCAGTACGCAAGGATTTTCGTTGTGTTTGCGGGCTATAATTTCTTATGGTTTTTTGTAGTTTGGTAAAAGTAAAGTAAAGAACACTTATTTGAAGTCGAGGTTAGGTCTTATGGTTTAATATTTTTTTAAATAAAATAATGCCCCTTAATCACAATTTTTACATGCTAACATAGTATGGCATAGGGACGGCTCTGAAGTCCCAATGAAGTTACAACTTTTATGTATATATAGGACCTATAAACTGCAATAAATTTAAGAGTGGATCAGGTCCCATACAGGCAATACATAGTAATTAAAAATAAATAAACAAAATGTTCTCATTAGAATAAATTTAGGATGATATTTGCAATTAAAAAATCTAAAAGCTAATCAACAATTTCGTCTTTTTTTTTTTAACAACATTAAACTTTCTATAATAACATTCTCAATACATAATAAATAAAAAATACCCCTTTGATCCCATCCCAAATTCCGTACCTTAATTTTTTCTGTGTAAATGTTTCCCTAATTTTATTAGTGGCAAAAGCACAAGCCGTGCGAAGCCATGTCATAAAAAAAAAAAAAGTTTATTTTATGTAACCTGTGTCAAAAGAACATTATTAAAGTGTATCAGGAGGCAAACAAATTTTTTTGTAAAGAGTATAGTCAAATAAGGATCTTCCTTTATTTTAAAAACTTTTTCTTTTAAGAGTCAGGAGTAAGTTGAGATAGTTTTTAATTTTGTTGGTATTATTTTTTAACGTTATCTAATGTCTAATGACTGTTGTGTTATTGGCCTACTTATAATTTGCCCTGTCTATCAATAGGTCCATTTGATATGGATTATTCTTGAAAGTATAAAGTTTGTTAGTACTTATTTTGTCTAAGGTATTAGATACAGTAGGTACTGTAGCCAAAACCAAGTATACTATCTGCATATCTTTCCGTTTGAATTATTAAAGGTCCTAAGTACGGTAAGTTATGATGTCAGATTAATAATATCAGTATAACACTCTATAATCATGGTAAGCAATCAAATGCTTTATGGTATTGTAACAACCAAGAAGTGATTGGGGACAATCACTTCTTGAAAACATGCTGTCTGAAGATTCCCATAGGGACTATGGGAATCTTCAGACAGCATGTTTGGAATATCTTCGGCTGATTACTTTGAAAGGTCTCCTTTTTCAACTATAAACAATGTAGTAAGGTATGATGTTCATGTTGTTCAACAGAAGTTCCATCCAAAAGGAGTTTTGTTAAGATACACCCACAACTTCCACAGACTATTGTTTGACTTGACATCAAACCAAAAGCTGGAATATATGTCAATGACAATGCAAAATGACAGAGATCCATGGCTTTTAGGCTCACGATGCCCATGCATTTGTATGTGTGTATTACAACAGTCATAACTTGTAAATGGCTAGTTTTTTTTAATTTTTTTTTATTGTAACTGCATGCTAGAGTCAGTATATATATATCATACCTTGTCAGTGATTTAAGTAGAAACTGGTAGGAATAAAACATCCAACAATAAGTATGAATTAGAGACACGGCGAGGCACTTTAAGCTCTGACAAGGACATCGCTCAGGAATTTGTTGATTTCTTTACTGATATTCCAATTAAAACTACTGAAACTTTGGATTCCTCCCCTGCCCATTCTATCACTCTTCTTAGAAAAAATGTTCGTACCTGTCCCATAGTTTTTAGTTTCAAACATATAAACCCTACAGTAGTAATAAAAGCTTTTAAGAATATTAAGATAAAAATGACTGAAGATCTGTGGGGAATGTCCATCAAAACTTGTCAGTCTGTTATTGTAACTTCTGCTCCCTACTTAGCCCTAACATTTAATTTGTGTGTAGATCAAGGAGTTTTCCCTGATCTCATGAAACACAGTAAAGTCATACCCCTTTTTAAATCCGGAAACACTAAATATTCTAATAATTATAGGCCAGTTTCAATCCTGCCGGTATTTAGCAAGATTTTTGAAAGGATCATGGTTAATCAAATGCTTCTTCATTTTAATAAAAACAATATCCTTCACGATCAACAATATGGTTTCACTAAGGGGCGTTGTACAACTGACGCCGGTGTTACCTTGCTACAGCATATTTTTACCGCCTGGGAGGAAGCTCAGGATGCTCTAGGTATCTTTTGCGACCTCTCAAAAGCATTTGATTGCGTGAGTCATGAAACGCTGCTGCTAAAACTTGAGCATTATGGACTTTGTAAGCAGGCCCTCTGTTTGCTTAAATCTTACCTGAGTGATAGACAACAGCAGGTTCAGATAAATGGTGTCAATTCATTAGGATCCAAGTTGAAAATGGGCGTGCCACAGGGATCGATATTGGGCCCGTTTCTATTTCTCGTTTATATTAATGATCTCCCCCATTTACTAGATAACCAATCCAAAATAGTATTATTTGCTGACGACACCATTAATTTTAAAATAGATAGACGCGCCGATAACTTTGACGATGTAAATAATATTATTCAGCGAGTACACGGTTGGTTTACTGCAAATAAACACCTGCTAAATGGGAAAAAAACTAAATGTATAAGATTCTCTTTGCCTAACGTAAGACATACGGAATGTGACATCTTATTAAATATCGAAAACATGGATTTTGTGAATGAAACTGTCTTTTTAGGAATAACGCTGGATTCTCGGCTACAATGGGGCTCTCACTTAACATCTCTCTCTAAGCGGCTAAGCTCTGCAGCATATGCGGTAAGGAAAGTCCGCGAATTTACAGACATAGATACTGCACGACTAGTTTATTTTAGTTATTTCCACAGTGTCATGTTTTATGGCATTTTATTATGGGGGCGTGCCGCTGATATAGAATCTATATTCGTTTTGCAGAAAAGAGCTATCAGAGCCATTTATAATCTACGTAGTCGCGATTCCCTCAGGGATCTATTTAAAGGAATCAACATCCTGACCGTGCCTAGTCAGTATATTTATGAAAACATCATGTATGTCAGAAACAATTTGCATCTCTTTACAAAACGGTGTGAAAGACATAATTATATTACTAGAGATGGAAATAAATTAGTTCAACCTAAATTTAGATTAACAAAAGTGCAAAAGTCTTTTATGGGGTACTGTGTTAAGTTCTATAATAAAATACCTCCTAATATTCTTGAACTAAGTGAGAAAAAATTTAAAAGTTGTATAAAACGCACACTATGTAAACAAGCATATTACAAACTTGATGAATATATGGCTGCTAACACTGCTTGGCAAAATGCTGGTCCAGATCCACAGCACTGTACATGAGTGGGTAGTTATGGTGGTCTTTAGATTCTGCTTTGCCTGAATTTTCACTTTTGAATTTTATTTTTTTATTTGACATGTATCTTTTTATGGATATTTTCATTCTTAATTGTGACATTGTTAATTTTACACAACATTGATATTATCTATAGGTATACTGTGTTTTTTACGTAACATTGATATGATCTACAGTTATACTGTGTTGACATTGAAAGTATTACATTTTTTTAGTTATTATTATGATTTTTTAAGCTTATTTTAGAAAATTTTGAATTGTTCATGTGAGAACTGTGTAGTCACTTATTTAGTTAAATTTCCTATGTTGCTTGGCAGTTCTGAGTATGTCATGCTCGCCTAGAAGTCCTGCCTATGGTGGCGTATATGTCGGGTCGTTCGGTTCCCTTCAATATGGTTGATCTGTACGACGGCTGGCGTGTGCGTCATGCTCGTGAACGGGTGCCGTTGGTCGGGGCTGGTCATCTCCGGACTGTTATTACTTAAATATGTATAGTAGTAATTAGCTCGTCTATTTATATTTTAGAATAATAGGTATGTTACATTGTCCTCACATTTCATTTACGGTTATAAGCAATGTAACCAGAAATTTGTAAAAAACATTTTGAAAAAGAGTATCCTTGGAGTTTCTTGCCTGTTCTTCTCCATAGGATCTACGTATTGGAACAGGCAACTAGCTTCACGGCTGACTTAGTCTGACTGACTTCTACTCCTGACAATTCAAAAATACCTATTATTGGTTTAATTGAAATAAATGATTTTGATTTGATTTGATTTGAGTAAGTGTTCCTTTTTCAAATACTTACAACCTTTATAGTTTTTTTAAAGCTTATCTCAAACTTAAATTGGTAGTCAAGATCTTAAGTGACAAATTTTCTTACAAATAAAAAAATGTACATGTCTACAAAATTATGACATAGTAGTTGTCGGTATTTTTAACGACTTCATAAAAAGGAGGACGTTCTCAGTTCGTCGGAATCTTTCATTTTTTAATGTATGTTGCCCGATTACTCCAAGATGTTTGAAAGGGTCAGGATCTGATGATGGGATCCTGGACAAATTGAAGGTCATGATAGCAGTGGCGCGAACGGGCCGTGTGATGCATCACCCTTTTTTTTTCATCGTGTGGAAACCCCCAAGGCTAATAGCTCACCGAGGCCAGCGGTGTAGCAGTATGTCGGAATTGAACCGACTAAAACCACAAGGTGTTCCGTCACAAGTAACTCTATTGCAAGGGGCTCGGGTATACCCTAGGGAGGAAGTCCCCAAGAACCCCGGCTGACCTTAACCGTCTCTTAAACAGTAGGCAGCCACACCATAGCGTACGCTCTGAGTTGTACGAGAGTTCTGGTCCCCTTCCGGTTCAGAGTCGCGCCACCGTCTAAAGTATGCTTCTGCTAGAGTAACGGGCAGGTGACGCATTACCCTGGCTGTCCGATGAGAAACGAACATTGCAAAGAAGAGACGAACTGTGAATGAACTAAAAATGTTACTAAAATATTATGAAAATAAAACTAAAACAGTGATTTATTTTAAGTTATACGTGGGTATAACTTAATGAGTAGCGTGAAGAAGATCCAAATCCTATAAAAACTTCTGTGACATGAAATAAGAGGACTGTGAATATTTATTAGAACAAGTGTCCCTTATAATTAAAAAAAGGAAACACGAATGAGATTTTCACTGCACTATCACCCTTTTGGTATTTCCCTTGGTTCATGTAAAACTCATTGTTTAGAGTGATCTTTTAGGAGTGTATGTAAAATTTTCCAACTTGTTCGAAAACTTCTCAACACTTTCAGAAAATGGCTAGAAATTCTCCCGAACGCAGCAAACAACAGATTAGGACATTGCAAAGTTTACCAAGATCGTTAGAAAAAATTTTCATAGATGAATAAATTACGTCACACAAATCGCGTGCGTAGCTTCATATTGACACAATTTTTCTGACCAATAAAAACATTACCAAGTAGTTGTCGGTATTTATTAAATACTAGCTGTGCCCGCGACTTCGTTCGCTTTTTTTTCGGAAAACAGCAATTTATCGCTTATAATAGGCATTGGACCTCGTTCTCTTGGCAGGATTTTTTATACTGTATTGATGGTGAAACAATCTGAAGCGTACAAAAAAAGTTGTTTTGGTTGGAAATGACGACATAATTTGGCCGTGGTAACGATACTCATTTGTTTTTCGTGTGGAAGCTCACCTCACTGGTGAGGCCGTATATCAGTCTTAAACACAGTAAAACCACACGGTGTGCCTCACAGCGCCGGTTATGAGTTGACCGTCGGTACGGCGACGTTTTGCCTCCAATGATCCATCCAGCGCTGGCTCGTGGACGGCAACTATGCGATGTCCAGACACCCCCTTCACGGGAGACTATGTTTCGGGTGAAGAACATAAAACTCGTCTCATACACCCACGCGATGAGAGAGCGCGAGTGAAAAGAAGTTTTTCTACCGAATCCACACCCCACCTCCTCCTTGTGCGAGATGTTCTCCTCGCAGAAAATCGTCATAAAACAACTGTGACGACCTAACGTCTCGTTGTCTCAACCCTTGCTGTAGTCAGTCAGTCAGTGCCGCTTCCTAGAAACAATGGCCCACCTCGGTATACCTAACAGATTACTTCCAGTGAATACTAAAGTCCACCCCCGCAACAAATAAATGTTTGCTTCTGAGCTTTGTTTAGTCACGGTGTAACATAAGATTTCACACTACTGAAACCGAACGGAAAATAAATGGTCTAAAAATGTAAAAAATACTTCACCGGTTACCTGTCAATATTTCAGCTTATATGTAATTTTTTTGGCGATAGTGTCTGCCATGCATTTAATATAGTAAAATACTGTATTACTAACCAAGTGTTAAGTTATACTAACTGAGTCATAGATGCTTTAAATATATATTCTATTCTAATATAATTATGTTGACGGGAATCAACGCGATCACGTATTTAAAAGGTATTACATACATTTGCTTTGCCTAACGTTTCCACCAGGTTGCAATGGCCGTGGTCACAGGCGATCGCGTATCAAAATAATTATATTATCATGGAACGCGAAAGTTTTTAAGTTATGTATATGTATATTTACTGGAATGGCCTGATGGTCTAGTGGTTAGTGACCCTGACGGCTGAGCCAGAGGTCGTGGGTTCGATTTCCACCCAGGACAAATAATTGTGTGATGAGCATGTTCCTTTGTTCTCTGTCTACGTGTAATTTATCTATAACATGTATTTAGAAATATATAAGTATGTTTATCAGCAGTCTGGTTACCATAGTACAGGCTCTGCCTAGTTTAGGATCAGACGGCCGTGTGTGAGGTGTGTGAAGTTGTTATTATTTATTATTAATGTACTGAAACATATTTATGAATTTAATGGCTGCGAGAGGCAGAATAGCTCGTTGGCATAGTCAAAAACCAGCTACCGATTACTTTGGGATCACCAAACAACGAAAAACAAAACTCTTGCTGTTTCAACAATCATCACAGAAAAGCACGGGAAACCGGTCGGTCGGCAGATACCGGCGTTCTGCTTTCCCCTATGATATCCTACGATTGAAAATATACATTCACTCGAAATCCTTCAAACAGACTTGACTATCTGCAGGTAAAATCTAATGTAACTAATAATATTTCTTTAAATCACAGGTAAAAATCGATACTTTGGACTCTTAATATTTATTAGTTAACTAGCTGACCCGGCGAACTTCGTACCGCCATATTTTATTTCGAGATTTAAACTATCCTATCTCTCAAGTTGGATCGAACTGCACATGGTGTGCGAATTTTATTATAATCGGTTAAGTGGTTTAGGAGTCCATTGAGGACAAACATTGTGACACGAGATTTATATATATTAAGACTAGCTGACCCGGCGAACTTCGTACCGCCATATTTTATTTCGAGATTTAAACTATCCTATCTCTCAAGTTGGATCGAACTGCACATGGTGTGCGAATTTTATTATAATCGGTTAAGTGGTTTAGGAGTCCATTGAGGACAAACATTGTGACACGAGATTTATATATATTAAGATTAAATTGAGTGGTTTTATAGAAACGATACCTAATTTAAAAAACTGTTAAAGCAATTATTAAAAATAAAATGCAATAAAAGAAAAGAGTGTCAAAGAGGGACTCAATCCTGCACGCAGCTGAGTAGAAAGCGTACACTATACCAGATAAGCCAAACGCTCACTGTTATATGGTTCGAAATAAGTATATACATTCTACTTACGTTAAAATGTTATTACAGTTTTCATTGATTTTCCTGTGGGAACCAAAGTTTAACCCGGGATAAAAAGTACCCTATAACCTGCGCAGGCATTCAAACTATTATCACACTACGTTTCAAGCATATCCCTTCAGTAACTTTTGAGTTTATCGTAAAATAAACACACAGACAGGCAGACAAAAAATTTTTGAATCGCAAATTTTGCATCAGTATCGATATCTTAATACCCCTCAGTCGATTTTTTAAAAATATATTCAATGTACAGAATTCATCCCGTTACAGATTTATTATAAGTATATATTATGAAGGTTTCTAACATAATTAACAAGTAAATTATTATAAATATAAAAAAAATACCAATCTGCCTTCGCTTGTCAGGTGTTGGAAGTGGATTCTATGGTAAGCACGAGTTTTCGTAGTTTACAATTATCAAGATCGTCGAAGTTGTATACATATTATGTACATATTGTAAAGTATTGTACATATTATATTCTAACAGAAACCCAATTTTGAAACTCAAAATATGAAGTGAGAAGTTTACCGGTTAAGCTAATATTAAGTAAAATAAAAGAATATGAAAGAAATTTTACCCATAACGCGTAACAAAATACAAACTGATATAAAAGCTAAGTCTAAAAGATCTTTGTGACAACACTAAGAAAATTTCAGCTGTAAATCCTACTAATATTATAAACGTGAAAGTTTGTGAGTATTGATGTTTGTTACTCTTTCAAGCCAAAACTACTGAACCGATTGCGACGAAACTTGGTATGTAGATAGCTGGAGGCCTGGATTAACATATAGGCTACTTTTTATCCCGATATTCCCACGGGATCGGGGGCGCTGCTAGTAACTAATAAAGGACGTACAGAATCTCCATAAAAATATAGTTAAGAAAAACTAAAAAAATTGCGCTTTAAAAATAAAAATGATTCTAATTAAATAGTGAGAAGAGTTCCACTATCCTTCATCATCAAACCATCGTGGATCGTACCCCGCCTAATTTGTGGGATTAGTCAAAACTAATCATATGAGCCCAAACTCGAAGGATTTACTCGTAGCCACTGAGTTCTCTCAAAATTATAGTATTGTCATGCAAACTACATAATTATATACCTACATAACAATTAAATTTTAACTTGGTAAATTAAATTATGCAATGCAATTTTATTTTAAAATCATTTAGATGTGCAATCAAGTTTTTCCGTGATAGCTTCGCAAACAAAGAATGATGAATGTTTTTTTACGCTCTCGTTTTATTTGAAACATTAATACACAAAAATAATTGTATAAAATGAGTGTTTAATATCTTGACCACAAATTTGTGCAATTTTGTTGCAATTTGAAACTAGCCACCTCTAACTAAAGTGTATTTATAAATGTCAAATACCTTTCCTGCTTACCTTTATGAGAAACTAACATGTCTTTTTCCTTAAACCAAGGTAAATATTACTAGGTACTATAATGTATTGTTTAAGTAGATAAACGGCTACATTAGACATTTATGTGTACGCTTATGTGTACATCATAATAATAAATTAAATAAAAGTAAACAAAATATTTCAATATTTATATTGCCCTGGAAATAATCAGTAGTCCAACTAGTTAGTGAGTATAATTACTCATTGGCCGTGGTTATAGGCTGACTAGTCAGCCTGTGACGGCCAGTGCCTTGCAACCTGGTCGAAACGTCATGCAATTCGGTTAATTCCTGTTTAAATACACAATTATACCATGGAACGCGAAAGTTTAAAAGTTAGTATAGCTAGTGAGTAACATGGGTTCGTAACTACTGGCCTACAAATAGGCATAAGACTGAAAAAAATCAAGGTTTTATCATTTTCAGGCAAAAAAGTAGACGCCTAGCTTCTCTTGATAGTAGAAATCTTATGTTAAAATATAATTTTCTCTTTTTGATCGTATCTGTGGTTATATACTACTGTTTAGTGTCCTTAGGGACGATCATAAGTCTTGTGTGTGCTGAAAATAGTCCAGGCTTTGATTTAAAATACTCGGGAAAAGAGAAAATATGATTGCGAAGTCATATTCACCAGACAGCAGTCTATTTAGTTTGTAATTTATCTAACATTTCATAAGATTCAATCTGTTCGCTGTTTGTTCTGCAATTAAGTTGCACCATATATTTGAAATATAATCAGATACAGTTTTGTAATAGTCAGGCGACACTACTAAATTATTGGTCTAGTTACTTTGGCACGAATTGCTTGTACTATTGAAATTTAAGTGAAAGATGTTGATTATGTGTAAACCAAAAGTACCTAAGTTAATATATCACCAGACCCATTTCTGTTTCCGAAGATGCATCGTCAGGACCGTCATGCGTCATCGTCATTCATTCTTCTAGAGATCGCTCTCCTCTCCTTCATAATCCTTCAGGTCGGCTGTAACCGAGTGCTCGAGTCACCAAAATTTATGAAGTCTAGTATAACACCCTTGACGACCTGAAAGAGTATAAATTGACTCTTCTTTTCATTATATAATATAATTATATAAGTTTATATTCAGTGGTGTATTCGTCACAAATCTGGGTCCTGAGTGGCTGAATGTTTCTTTAAATCGAAGTGTTCAATGGCACTTTACAAAGTGTCAAGTATTTTAGCTACGTCCGGTAGCTAAAATATTTGACAAATCATACACCGATTGGATAGCGGGTCTCTATCCTTGTCTCACTCCACACTTTATTATATTATTCGTATCTGCACACATTACTATCATATACGTTTCTGACGGTATTGGCTTATTTTAGGTACCAATAAAGTATGTAAGGTAATTTTCTCTTTAGTCCCACAATCATTTTAGGATGTTAAAGGCATTTAATAGGCCGAGGAAACGTGTAGACGACTTGTAAGGACATCCATACATGTACAATGTAATTTTATTATTAAACTTATAAATAAAATAATTCCATGCGTTTTAAATGTCAATAGCAGTAGTTAATCTAGTAATAAGTAATTTCATAATAAAGTCAATTCCGAAAATACCGTTACTTTCCGGGAAGACGGCATGTCGGTGTTAGAATATCATAATGCAAGGACAACGCAAGTATATAAAATTATTCTACCAATTCTGTACTATTGTTTATTACACTGTCTACAACTGTTAAGATTAATTTCACTTAATTATCTAAAGAGATCGGTTCACATTCAAATAGTCCTAGGTACTCCTTTATTTTTAACCAGATTTTAGTAAAAAATTCTGTTTTCTACCGGTTCGGTTCAGGATACCTTTAAAACTAACCAGTTTTGTCACAAAACTGGATTTACAAATGGGTCTAAAAGTATCTAGGTACGTTCCTTTTGTCGTTAAAACGATTTTAACTCTCACGGTTTTGATATACACAAGCAAAATAATCGGTGACAACTGACATCTGTATTCCGGCCGAATATACCTGTTGTCTGTGTAAATTACCCCTGAAATCGATAATATAAAAGCTTTTAATCATCAAAAGTCACTATTCTTAGTACGCCACAGATAGTTAAAGTTCAGCAGAAACGCTATCACAGATAAAACTGACGAAAATACACATTTTATCATACCTTTCTTGCACCAGTATTATATAACAAAACTAAATATAGTGCATCGCTGTAGTGGTCACAATAACAATTATAAATGTGTTAATTTCCAATAATCTTATCGTTGTTGTTTATTACACCCCCTTGTGGAAATGTACTTAAAGTCAGCCGATAGCTGACCCCCTGCGGTCACAAGACAGTACAGCTTTTGTGATGACGACACTTGCGAATAAATTGCTACATATATTATGTTATCGTGTGCAAAATTATGTTATATAAATATCTATTTGTATTATTTTTATTTCGTCATATTATATTTGCGATAAATCGAAATAAGACGTAAGCCGCAATCTGTATTGCTTTTCAATGTTTAGGGTGAATGTTTTATTAGCCTTATCTTACTTTCAGTAATGTGTCACAAGAATGATCTATATCAGTGTTTTTCAACCTGTGGGTCGCTACTCCAAGGCCTTACTCGAGGGGTCGTAGGTAAAAAACCATTGAAGAAAACATCAGCGCACATATGGAAGAAGTGGCGAGTGGCACAAATAATTTTAAAGTGTTTGCCAGCTCTCGCCCATAAATAATATACTATATAGGAAACTCTCGCTTCTTGTTCTTGTCAACCCTTTGATTATGAAATTCCATTTTAAGCATGCTGTCATTGTCACTAGCTAAATCTATAAGATTTTCTTTTATCTTGGTGGTTAAATCAGCCAATTCTATTAACCTATCCAAAACGAGTATTATTATAATTCGTTTGGAATTATTTATTTGAATTTCGCAATGAGTCCACTTTTATGCCGTAGGTCGCCACAATTTTTTAACTTATAAAGGGGTCGGGTTTTCTAAAAGGCTGATAAACAGTGATCTTTATCAAACGTAATTAAAGATGGGTAATCACCCGGGTTAAAACCCACGATTTTGTAAAAACCCGGGTGATTGCCCATCTATGTAAATAATGTAACGTGTCATGTATAAAATGTAACTAGGTGGAAATGCGGAATTGTTAGATGTTATCTACATACATAGTCTTTATTGCTAAAACTTAAAGGTAAATATAATAATAATATGAATAATAACTTCACACATGTCACACACGGCCGTCTGATCCCAAACTAGGCAGAGCCTGTACTATGGTAACCAGACTGCTAATAAACATACTTATATATTTCTAAATACATACATATTATAGATAAATTACACCCAGACACAGAACAAATGATCATGTTCTTCACACAATTATTTGTCTTGGGTGGGAATCGAACCCACGACCTCTGGTTCAGCAGTCAAGGTCACTAACCACTAGACCAATATAGAATCATGAATGTTGATTTTCGTTGATGATCGACGACAATGACGACCATATGGGTCGTCCTTGCCGTTGTTTTTTTTTATAGCTTGTTCGATTTTTAAACTGAATTTAATTTATAAATTTTACCTCCCTTTTAGTGCTGAGCAAGTCTATAGCCTGTTTTATAATCAGATATTAGCGTAGAAAGTATGTGATTGCCGTCTTTCGGGAAAATATGAAAAGCATTATGCCTACTTTACTAGGTGTACCTCAAAGGTTACTGCGTAAAACTTAGTTATTTAACAATTTAAGAGATTAATGTAATAGTTTACATAGATTCGAAGAACATGGATATTTACAATGCTACCGCTGATCTAAGTTCTAGTTTTATTTATTATGACAATGTATATCCTAGAAAATAATTATATACGCAAATGGCAGAAACGACAGGAGATAAATAATATGAAATTACTGTTTTGTAACCTATCAATGCTATGCTGTTGCAATAAAATATACAAATATGTTTATCAGGAAGAAAAATAAAAACAATTAAAAGAAAAATGTAGGCCAGTATTGACCTAAATTTGAGTGAAGATGCGTCATTTGAATTTGATTAAAAACATAATGATAGTAAATATCATGCCTGGCAACATTATCGCGGACAAATGATCGCCAGTTAAAAAACTCCTATGACGTACGCAATCCCTTGACGTAATTGCTGAATAATAGCATTTGATTGGTATGCCTTTGAAATAGAGTTCGAAATTTGAAGAAAAAGTTTTGTTCCATTATCGGTCATTGTAATGTTATTGCTATTAAAACTTGTTTATGTGCAACTCGTTTATAATCTAAAGTGTTAAGTTTATAACTTTAGTTTGAGTCTTAACGTCGCTGTGTGACTTTGTCCGGTCAGAGAACCTCGTGATCTTATAGATCAGCTGTGTTTGTTTTGACTGAAAAAACTACAATCGATAATCAGCTGTTAGTGACAGTTAATCAATAAGGTACCTATTCTTTTTTTAATCAGTGTGGCCAATGCAATTAATTAAATGTGTCTAAAGTTGAGTTTTTTTCCGATAGTTAACTATGTACTTAATATGATACGCGTGAGATGACAGTTTGTTACTATGCTATTCCTGGTTATAACCTTCCTCTTAGGATGAGGTTGAAGGCTATAATGTTGGTAAATATCATGGAGAATATTCAAGTACCCAGTTCAATGTCACTTTAAAAAGGCAGTTGTTAAAGCACGTATTCATTTATCTGTGGATGGAACTGTGACCTCCCTCGTGAGTCGATAATGCTTGGACCCATCGGCTCTCATTGTTTTATGCATCTACCTTGATAACCACAGTTCTCCATAGGGACTTTCTCTCATTTAATGGTAGCAGTTACCTTGGAAAAAGGTTCTTTAATGCCTAAGTAATTAATATTTACATGTGACGTCTCTGTGTTTTGTTTAGATAAATAAATTTTATAAAAGTTACAACCTTTTCGAAAAAAATTCAAATTGTAAGAATTCTAAGACACCAAAGGGTAACTTTCAGCTTCTGTGACTAAAGTTCGCGCTAAAACCTATCTCACTTTCCGCGGGATCAAGAGTGTGGTGAGGGTCTCTCTAACAATTTTGAATATTTGAGCAGCTTAGCTGTAACTTAGTAGTCATACATTGTTGTAGTAATAAGCAGACGAGGATACAATACGCTTTATACGCTATAGATAAAACAAAATCGCTCTAGAATTTAGAAACACTTTTGAATGTGCACTAAATGTTTTTAAATTTTAAGTATAACTATCTTATAAATCTGGTGATTTAAAAGAGTGGATGAGAGTTTGTTTGCCCGATTTCTCTTTCCATTTGGAAACGTGCGGTTAAATATCGACACAGGCACGTACGGTATCTGTTATTCATTTTTATGGTTCCGTTCCTCAAAAGGAACCCCTATAGGATCACTTTGTTGTCCGCCTGACTGTCAAGATCCTTTTTCTCAGGAACCCGTAGACGCATCAAGTTGAAACTGACACGAAATATTTATGTCAGCAGTCCCTTGAAGCTGTAAAAAAATCAAGCTTCTAAATAAACGCAATCAAAAGATACGGCCATTTAAGCCTTAGATTAACCAAATTAGAACATTCTTCAGGTAAATCAAAACCTATAGGGTACTCCCCATTGACCTAGAATCATGATAATTGGTAAGAGAAGGAAGAGCAAGGTCTGACAGCACAAGTAAAGAATAAGAAACCGAAAATCGTTAATTTGATACATAAAAAAATAGTTTTTGTGATTAAAAATTAATATTTTGCGGTTGGAAAGTTTACTTTATCGTAATTATAAATTAAAAAAAAAAAATAGGATTTCGAATACCTAATTGTTAAGCAATTTTATAAATTAAAGATATTGAATTTGACTTTGCTCAATAGAAAGTCATTTAGGCGATTTTATTTAGAAAATGCAATTTGTTTTTGGGTTTTAGTAACGGAATTTTGTAAGAACTGGAACGGGATCTTATCTTATTGGGCTTATAATGTATTACAAAAGAGATCAACGAATCAATCAGGAAAAACAAATGAAAGAAAAAAATACCACGAGTGGTATAACAAGTCTTTCATACAAGAGGTTCGTTTTTTGTTTTCAAACAGCGTGGGACGTCCTGTTTCTGGACCGTTAGAGAATAAATACATACGTCATTCCTAAGGTGTGTGCTGGAGTTGTACAGTTGCTCCGTGTTATAAATTACTTGTACATTCGAATCATAGTGCATGTTTCGAAATAAACTAAACTAATTAACTAAAATAGTGTAAGCATGGCCGGTCACCAAATACCGAATAATTATGGTAAATCGTAAATGAAAACACTTACAAAATTTTGATTATTTTTGACACCAAGCTGTAACAAAATAAAAAAACACACAGACATAAAATCGTATACTTGACCGTAACCTATACGTAGCTAATGGCGAAATAACATCTCTTGTTAACCCGGTATACAGTACTGCCAGCTAAGTTTTCCTCCCAAATATAGGGAGATATATGATATCTGTAGGGTTTCTCGCTCAATTTACTTTCGTTCAAAGTAAAACAACAAAATAGTTTCGTTTATTAACTTTGACAGCAGTTGAAGTCTAAAGTTTTATGCAACTCTTTTCAGAAACAAAATGAACGGTCCCGACGGACCTTCCTGCCGTCAGCAGGACGTGAACAGCTCACAGCCGGCCGTGAAGAGGCTAGGACACGAAGACACAAAACAACCTGAAGTCAAGATTAGCAAGAGGTTTGGAAGGGGAGCTGTGCAGAGTGGTAAGTAGATAGGCAAAGATAAAGCGTAGTGTAGTTTTTTATTGCCGGATATTAGAAAGGAATAGACTAATAATTAATTGAAGAACTTAACTTCATTAATTAATTTTAATTAATTAGTTATTTGATGATAGATAATTCATACTTCATCTTTGTCTGATGAGTGTTATTGACATTGTATTCGCTTGTGTCTCGATTATCGATTCTATTGTATGAGAGTCACAGCAGTGCGATTAGAATTAAATCTAAATCAAAGAATATTGAGCATGTCAATAGGGCATCAATGGGGCAAATTCTTTTCCGTTACACACACGAAGCATTCTGTTTATTTATCTAAATAAGCTACCAAGTAAAAGTGCGTGTTCGTAAATCTTCGGCATCTGTGTCAGGCGATTTCGAAGCCTATGAGTTTTTGAGGTTTTCATAAACTATACTAGCAGTTCCCCACAGTTTTGTCCCCGTTTATGGCCACTGCTCCGCTTCTATGGTTAATAGCGTGATGTTACATGGCCTACAACCTTCCTCAATAAATACTCTATCCAATACAAAAAAAATTTTTTTAATCCGACTGCTAGTTCGAGAGATTAGCTCGTTTAAACAAACAAACAAAAAACTCTTTAGCTTTATTATACTTGTTAATATAAATGTAAAAGCGACCTTAATATTATAACGACGAAATGGCTACGTGTATGGTAGATAATAATGCCATCATCAGAAATTGAACAATGGCTGACAAGTGGAGAAGATATTCACCATACCAAAAAGTGATCGCCCTACGATCAGAAAGCAAGTAATCTTCTACCATCAGAGGAATATCCCCTCTCCCTCCCTCTTCCCCCTTCCCCTATTCCCACTTTTTACCTTCACCTGATAGTAAATGACTACCGCCGTCCATGGACACCTGCAACTCGCAGGTGCGGTTAGGGCCTTTTTTTTTTGTGCGTGTGGAAACCCCACCGGGGTTTTCAGTGGGGCGGTGTGTCGGAATCGAACCGACTAAAACCACACGGTGTGCCGTACTGCGCCTTAGGTAGGAGAGATCCGGGAACAGCTTTTATTAAGACATCCGGACCTCCCCCTAGCGCCTCTCTCAATTAGGCGACGTCCAGGCACACTCGGACGCCACCTCCTCGCGGGGGGCCACTATAGCGGCTGGAGAGGAAAACCCGTCCCGTCCACCCGCGGCCACACTGAGGGCGGCGTGAGGAGCTGGTACTCGCGCCTCCGCCGCCCAGTTCGCCGGCGGCGAATTAGGTCCCAGTGGAGATCGTCCTCCCGGACCCTTTCCGCCGCCTCCTTCTGCGAGATGACGTCCTCACAGAAGGTCGCGACCGTGATTAAATTCCTGTCGCTACCGGCCATGGAGCCTATGACGGCCGGTAGCGAGAGGTCCCCTCCGATGACTGCAGTGAGAGCCCGACACTGCGTGCCCAAGCGGGGCAAACCACCAGCGTGTGCTGAGCCGAGTCCTCACTGCAGTCGCAGTGGTGACAGGCGGGACCCAGTTCCCTCCTAGCGACCGAGTGCAGGTACTTCCCGAAGCAGCCGTGCCCGGAAAGAACCTGCGTCAGTCGGAAGGAAAGGGTCTCGTGCTGCCGCCCTGCCCACTCGACGATGACCGGCCGGAGCGCCTCCACGACGGCAAAGCCAGCACGTGGAGCCTCCAGCCGGGACGACCAACGAGCCATGGTGGCTCGGCTAGCGGCTTCACGCCATTCGCGTACCTCTTCGGGCGGGGGCCGACTGCCGCTTCCCGCCCGGAACTCAGCCGTTCGCCGATATACTTCGGCGAGCACTTCCGCCTTCAAATCCCACGGGGGAGTCCCGGCCAACGCGCACGCCGCCTCCGTCGATACGGTGCAGTATCCGCGTATGGCTCTAACCGCCATAACCCTCTGAGGGCGCCTGAGGCGCGCCCTATTGTGGGCGGTCAGAGCCTCCGCCCACACCGGTGCACCGTAAAGTGCCATTGACCGGACAACTCCCGTGTAGAGCCGTCTCGTAGCGACGCTGGGTCCACCCAAATTGGGCAAGGACCCAATTTGGGTGGCCCAAGGGCGGAAAAAGTTAGGGCCTACGGTAACCTCACTCACTCGGCGAAATACAATGCAATCAATGCTTAACTACCGGTTTTCTGTGAGGCTGTGGTATCAATCCGGTCGAGCCGGTCCATACGTGCCGAAGTTCTCCCACAGTTAATGTATGTATGAATGATGTAACTTTATAGTCACGAGATCGGGCGATTCATAATCTTGTGTGGTGATCAGCTGTTTATCAGAGAGGTTATAAAGGTTAACTACGAGCGGTGACACTTGACTCTCATTCTAATCGATAGCCTTATAACCTTTATCTACTGCAATCCAACCATCTTATATACAGAATTTCAGTTTTTTTAGTTTTATTTTAACACTATTCAAATTTTTTAGGAGACGGTAGACGGGTTAGTTAGCTCTTTTCACCAGATATTGTTCCAGTTCCATCCTGAGAGTTTCCATCAAGTTCAGTTTAATTTTTTGTCTTGAGAGTCTCACATTAAATATTCTGATAGGACAGGATCAGAATATTAGTTTAGAAAACTGGACGAGTGACTCGTGCACCGAGGGTTCCGTAAGCAAAAAAACTTGTATATATCGATTCTTCTAAATCGAAAAACATCTAGTTTTTATTTCGAAAGACAAACTTTGCCGTTCTAAGAATACTTAAAAGGGTCTTAACAGACGGACTACAAAGTGATCCAATAAGTGTTTCTGTTTTCCTTTCGAGGAACGGAACCCTAAAAGTATCATAAGAAAAGGAAAAATAAAAACAAAATAAAAATCATTACCCAAAAAAATTTTGCTTTAAAAGGTCTTTTAAATTACTGAAGAAATGTACTTTAAGCAAGTTAAACAACAACTTATCCACTCTTTGCCCAACAGCCAACAAACATGTCATATTGCCAAGAATACAAGCGGCTAAATATGGCGAAGTCTGCACCATACATGATCCCTATAACCTGTATCTTATGAACATATTAGCGCGATTGAGTTCTGCTTCATACATACACTAGCCGTCCCCCAGTTTCACCTGCGTTTAGGGCCACTGATCCGCTCCTTAGGGTCGCAGCGTGATGTTACATAGCCTTTACCTTCCTCAATAAATAGTCTATCCAATTTAAAAATATTTTTTCAAATGGGATAGTTCCTGAAATTAGAATAAAGGCTGGCAACGCACTTGTGACTCTTGAGTTGCAGGTACCCATGGGCCGCGGTATTCATTTACCATCAGGTGACCCGTTTGCTCGTTTGACCCCTATACAAAAAAAATCCTGGATCCATCATCAGATCATCGTTACTAACCCCAATCTGTATGACTCCTCAAAACGAATCATCTGAGCCCAAACTCGAGGGGTTTACTAGTGGCCATTGAAGAATTCCGCTAACCACCTGTCTCTATCATCAGTTCAGCTGTAAGATGCCAAATAATAGCATTATCATCCGAACTACATATACAAAAAAAGGTTAATTTCGGTACGGCAATTAGAAGAAGGTTAAAATTGACTTACAATGGTGCCGATTCTATTGTACATTCGACTAAACTAAAACTCGACTTAATTTATTCATATGAAATCAACCTTGTGTTCTTCATCATAAGGTCTATTTGTTACTGGCATCTATCTATTTCTCAGCGCCACTAAATTTCACTAAAACCTGTCAACGTATACTCAACTTTATTTTGACGCAGCGAGAGTCCCCATTTATTCAAATGCCGTATAAAAACTTGTTCAAAACGAACTAAGATGACGTTATTTTACTCGACACCTACGAAGACGCTTACTAAAAAGCACAGAGCAAAAGAGATGGCATTCAACGGATAGCGGTTCTCGCTACATGGTATTAAAGTTTATTTAAGCGTATCAGACTTTAGTCGACAAATAAATTGCTTATTTCGATAGCGATATATGTTACCTACTTGTTTCAATTTGAAATAAGACCTTGTATCGAAGTGTACAAGATTTACATCTTATATGAAGAAAATTTTGTGAATTTTAGTTTAGCGAGTGAAGAAACAGAATTGGGACCAATATTGGTTTACATGGTTTACATACTTAGTTACAAGTGAAGGTAATAAAAACGCGTTAAAAACTCTTCAGCTTTATTGTATTCCTATAGATCTAATATGGCTCCCTTGCTTTTAACTTATTTAAGACTAGCAGCGCGGTTTCACCCGCGTAAGTCCCGATCCCGTGGGAATATCGGGATAAAAAGTAGCCTATATGTTAATCCAGATGTCCAGCTATTTACATACCAAGTTTCATCGCAATCGGTTCAGTAGTTTTTGCGTGAAAGAGGAAGAAACATCCATACATCCTCACAAATTTTCACGTTTATAATATTAGTAGGATGTTATAACTATATGCCGAGTGTAAGCAACACTGTACCGAATTCTGAAATAGTGTATTCAGACAATCATTCTGAGTCGAAAATCATTGAAATTTTCTGCCGGAAAATTCATCAATTGTTTTTTTTTATTTACATTTTTCTGCTTAAAAATGATATCACAATGAGTAAACAGAACATTTTACCGGAAAAATATAATAAATACCGCATACGGCCAAAATTTGCAATGTAATCGATCAAACAACATTTAAACATTTTATGCAATCAGCTGGTCTTGACGGCGCCGAATGTTTAAGGTCCGCACAAAAAGAATACCTACGCATGTTACATGTACATTGCGTAGCGTCGAATGAAACTTATGACTATAAATCCTTAATCTTGCATTTTTATGATGAACTGACTTTTGTATTGTGTCAAGTATAAACAGAAAGAGGTTATTGTCCGTTTTGCGCGTAGCTCAAACATGCTGTATATACGGAAAGTAACGCGATCACGAAAGGTTGCACTTGTGTTGTACGGCTGCCAGTGCAACCTGGTCGAAACGTCAGGCAATTCTGAGGTGTGTAATGCCTATTTCGTGATCGTGTACTGTTAATTCCGGTATATATACATAATTATGTTGTGGAACGCGAAAGTTTAAAAATAGTACCTGTTTACGATGTTTTCTGTTAAAGACCTCTTAATTTATTTTATGTTTATAGGCACATTGATTAGATAATATGTAATATTATAACAAAAGCCAATTTCGTCGTTATTTACAATTCCACGTGACCGAGATTTAACACCATCGCGTAATGAAAGTTTTTGCGTTGATTAGTAATTTCCGAACATCAACAGTTAGGCTGCGGTTCTAGCCTAGCACGATGACCTAGCCTGTTGGCAGGATCATATCCTTTCGTGTTAGAGGACATTCCATCTTGTATCTCTACAATAGTAAGTATCACTATCCATAGACCCCCAAGATCATAGGAAAGGAAAACCAAATGACACACGTTCGTATTTAGAGATAATGTTAATTAGCGTTTAAGGTTTTATCAATAAATTCATTCATAAATTTCCACTCAGTATTAGAAACCAGTTCATCAGTGATAATTTGTGAGTGGAATTTATGTAATAATTTTATAATGACCATTAACAAATTAAATGCATTTGATGCATATGTGTACACCTATAGATTGACTTTTAAACTTTCGCGTTGTATTATAAAATTATGTATAACTAGCTGCGCCCCGCGGTGTCACTCGCGTAAGCCCCGATTCCGTGGGAATATCGGGATAAAAAGTAGCCTATATATTAATCCAGGTCTCCAGTAATCTACATACTAAGTTTCATCACAATCGGTTCAGTAGTTTTTGCGTGAAAGAGTAACACACATCCATACATCGTTACAAACTTTCACGTTTATAATATTAGTAGGATATGTACGGGAATTAACGCGAATTACATAGGTACCTTTGCGTCAGGCAATTCAAAGGTATACAATGTACTACCCATTACGTGTTCACGTTAATCCTTAGACCGTATCCCTTCCAGTGCCTTTCGCATTTGGGTCTAACTCGTCCTAAGGATCCAATAACTTCAAATGTTATTTAAAAGTTTATTTATACTAGGTACCTGTTCCCTGCTGTTTTGTCCGCATTAAGGAACATTGCGAACAACTCACGGCCTTGTAATTAGAATGTCTTATGAACCCAGTAAGGCTGGTATAAAAAACCTATTATATTCATTACTCATACGTTTATTGCTCACCATAATGTTACAGACTTGTTATAGTAGATATTACAGTTCATTATGGACCCTGTCGGAAGTATCGGAAAACACTGACAATTATTGTCACCGGGTCTTAGGGTTTACAAGCGCTCATCAAAGAAACCTTTATCATAATAATTAATTATTATCTCAGTTATATTACGCACTATGTTGGTTTTAGATAATAATTAAACATATGTATTTTTGATCGACCAAGCTCTACTATAAAAATAGCTGATGAAATCTCAGAGGTCAATAGAAGTGATAAGAAGCTCGTGTTGTGATGATCACATGTCATATTAGTAATTATTGTTGTACACCAAGTGTTCATTTGTAAACACAGCAGCAGCAGCTCAGGACGGTCTCAGGTTCGAACCATGTCGTGAAGTCTTCTTATTTTTTGATATATTTTTTAAGGGTCAAACGAGCAGACGGATCACTTGTTGGTAAATTACTGCCGCCGCCCATGGGCATCTGCAACTCAAGAGTCACAAGTGCGTTGCCAACCTTTAAGGTGGGAGTAGGGAAGGGGGGAAGAGAGGTAGAGGAGGGAAGAGGGAAGTTTTAGGGCCTAGTTGTTTCACTGCCCATTTTCTGTGAGGCGGTCGAGCAGGCCCATACGTGCCGAAGCATGGCTCTCCCACGATGAATCACATGACAAGAAATCCAATTTTAATTTATAAAATAAAAAAAAAGCGCGTGATGTGTCTGTGGGTCACCCGGTTGGAACGAAGTATGTGTTTCTCTCGAAATTAACATTGCGCTATCTGTGGAAGTGCCTTTTAAAACTTTCTACAAACCTGACCAATTTTGAGAGCCTAGGGGCAAGTTTTACTTTAGAATTTAACGTTTCGTATCAAGAGGCTAATCATGTTTTCAACAACTGCCTCTCCGTCGTGCTGGTCCTTTTTACGCTCCTTCAAGACCATAGTTACTTTTTGGTAGATTTCGAAGAAAAGTCTACCAATTGTTTTTGTACCAGTTGTCAAGTTTCTTCTAAAAATTTCTTTACAGGAGGTGTAGTCATGATCCCTAGACCCCAAAACAACCACCAGTTTAAAAGTTTATATATATATTACGTAGGTAATATAATATAATTCTACCGGCACGATAGAGGTCGCAATTATGCACCGATTGCTTTCAAACTTGGACGACAAATCAACAGGGCAAAAATGAAGGTTAAGTTCGTGAATAGGGGGGGATATACCCCCAAAGGTGGGACTGGGGGGCAGATTTTCAAAAATCAGTTTTTTCAGCATAACTTTATTCCTTTTAAAAAGTTTTAGACTGTTTAACTTTAATAGCATGCCCATAGTAAATACGAACATTTTTTAATTTGAACCCTAAATGATTCCATCCTTAACTAGGAGAGGGGAGGGGGGAAAACCAAAATTTGTTGGAAAAAAATTCATAGCTCCAAAACTGTAAACCTTTTTACAATCGGTAATATTTTTAAATGCAAGTTAATTTTTTTTTTACTCTACAATGTAGACATTGAAAGTTTTTAATGAGATTAATTTTTGGAGATAAAAATAAAAAAAAACACGAAATCTACCTCTGTGGGCCCGGTTTTTTTTTATTTAGGTTCACGTCTATAATTTACAGTTGTATACCTTACTACAGCCCAATCCGAGCAGAAAAGAGCATGCGTTCTACGCAAACCTTCGCTTGGTCTACATATGTCCGGAACTATTGTCTTCCTCAAGCTTTCTCACTCGTATTTTTTCCTATCTCGAAGTTGCAGTGTTAAGAGGGGGGCGGGGGGAGGGGTTCAACGAAGTGTGACATTGTGTGACATGGGGTGATGGACGGTCATAAGCTTTGTGTCGTCACATGTCAAAATCTGAAATATTAAACACAAACATTAGGTACCTGAAACGAAAGACTGCATACGCTAATACAATTTACTAAAAATAAAATTTAGAACTGCTCTTCAGGGTGGTGTAAAATTGCAAAGTATGTGTCGTCACACCAGAGAGCGGGTGGTTGAGGGTTCCACAAATGTGACTACCTGTGACAAGGGCGGGGGGGCTTATAAAAAATCATGAAATTCGTGTGACATAATTTATGGATGGCCCCTAATTACATTCCAAAATTTTTTAATTTGAAGAAGACATTTCATTTCCGGCAACAGACATTTCGAGTTAGGTACACGTGTGTGACACTGACCTGCTCGAGCTATTGCTCACACTCCCCAATTCCGGATAAGTAATATCCATTTCCTTCCCTTCTTACTACTTTTTCCTTTCAATATACGCCCAATTTTCCCTTTACGTTAGTGGAACTAAATTACTGTTACTCTGCCTACCTCTTCGGGAATATAGGCGTGATTGTATGTATGTATACATGTTGAATAAGACAAGTTCCATATACAAAACAAGTATTTAGCTTAGTTTGATCAGTTAATACCATCTTGTATTGGTGTGATGTCCATCCACACTTGTTCGTTTGTTTTTGTTTTATGTAAACAATTTTGCTTGCGTTGTAACGTCAAGATTTGTTTGTTTATAACCGTTTACCGATAGCAAACTTGCTTTTCTTGTAACGTCACACTTGTTTTTTTACTTTTTTGTTCACCGATCGCAAACTTGCTATCATTATATGTAATGTCAAGACTTGTTTGTTGGCATTCATTCGCCAATAGCAAACTTGCTTTAGTTGTAATGTCAAGACCTATTCAATTATTTTTAGTTCGCCAAACGAGATAGCTTTCGCTGTATCGTTATCGACTTTGCCCTACTTCTTACATGACATGATTGTTTACAACGTCTTTCGTTTTAACTTTAAAACTTGCTTGTTTGTATTCGTTGCCAGTAGCAAACTTGCTTTAGTTGTAATGTCAAAACTTATTCAATTATTTTTAGTTCGCCTAAACGAGATAGCTTCCGCTGTATCGTTATCTGCTTTGCCCTACTTCCTACATATCATGATTGCTTAGAACTACAACTAAGGACGTTTCGAGTGGAAACGGACAGAGTTATCAGATGATAATTTTTATTTCTGATCACGTGATGCCTTGCCGCAAACTCGAAACCACTACGCAAATAGCGGTTTCAATCAAGTGTTATGCAACGGATCGCGTGATTCTGTTCCTGTCAGTTGCTTAAACTTAATTAACTACAGCTGAACTGTAGTGATGTGCCGGCTGCTCAAATATTATTAAATAAAGATGGGTCGATGGGTCTCACCCTTGACCCACCAATTGTACAAAGATTAAAATACGGAAAATTATTATTAGAATAAAAAGTTCCTATCAATACCGATAACATTGTTCCCGGATAGGAGCGACCTCACTTGCACCTAAGGCTGCACATAATACTAATTATGCTAAGAAGACGTGGTCAAGTTTGATAGCAAATGACCCATATTTATTAATGTATTTTTATATCAGTTTTTAAATAAATAACAGTGCTTCGTGTAGTTAAAGAACTGAGATGCGATTAAGTAATCTCTGTAACCGGTTTGTGCCGCTTTGGATTTGGATATCTGTTAGTTATGTCATGTAAGAGTTACAAACAGAAAAAAAATCAAAAAACGTTAGGTAATATTACTTAACAATTCTTTCTTTTATACAATTAATAAAGCTCTCAGCGCATTTTAAACACATGTAGGGTACTTTTTAACACGCTTTTACTAGGTCCACGTTTTATTTGTATGTAATGTATGTATCTATCTATGTAACGAAATCTTTTAACGATATTTTCACAATCTCAAAAGCATCTCTGACTCTGACTTAAAAGTTTGCACACGTGTTAAAGACCGCTGACAATACAATAAAATCTTAACATCAGGATCATCATCCTCCGTGCCTTTTCGCAACTAAGTTAGTGTCAGCTTTCAGTCTAACTACGATATGGCCGAACTTCGATATTTTACGTGAAGCGACTGCCATCAGACCTTCACAACCCAAGTACTAAGCGAAATCGAAGTTCTGTAGTTAGACCAGGTTATTGGAGTTTTTAGGGCTCCAACTACCCGTAACGAATGCCACAGATGTTTGTATGGCACCCGGGACCGACGGTTTAACGTGCTCTCCTCTCTGAGGCACGGAGGGGTCTCAATGTGGTAAGCGTAGTCAGCCATCCTAGACTGACCTGGCTAGTATTACTTAACTTTGTTATGTGCTAACCTATTCGGTTACCACTTAGCCACGAGCTCTATATATAACATCAGGATCATCAAAAAAATAAAATATACCACTTTTTTTGTTAAATTTCTTATTAAAGTGTATTTTTTTTAGTTTTTTAAAGTATAATTTACTAGCTATTGCCCGCGACCTCTTTCTCGTTCGTGAAATTTTTGTAGAATCTATCTCTCGGGAACCGTACATTTCGAAATAAAATTGTCCTCACACACTTTCGATTTTATCATATTAGATAGTGAGATTGGTTTGAATAAAGTATTATTTTCCCATCACTCGGGAACAGAAATTTTTTTTTGGATGAAAGACACAATATGTCCTTCTTTTACCCCTGGCAATGTGTATTATTGATTATCCGTTCAGTAGTTAAACGCGTGAAACCGTAAAAAACAAACCAACTCACATTGGCATTTCTATAGTTATCAGTTAAGATTTTAAATATGACACAAAATAATTTTCACATAACTATGTATTTTAGGATTAGTAACTAGTTATCAATATGTTATTTGTAACATGTTTGTTCATTTCAGGGCTAACGCACGAATGTGGCGTGTTCGGAGCGATAAGCACCGGCGAGTGGCCCACACAAGTCGACATTCCGCAGGTCATATGTCTAGGATTAGTTGCCTTACAACACAGGTGAGAAATTCATTGGTTTACACCAGAGAAAAATTAAAAATGTATTAGTTTACAAGTAAAAAATAATAACTTAGTTTGACAATAATACCAGTCTTGTCATATGACTTGCATTCTGAACTACAATAACAACGATCGAAAATAAGTGGAAAATATGTAGCGGTAGTTCTAACAGCTTATCTGCTGGGAAAAGTACCCATCTATCGACCGAATTAAACTAATGAAATCACTTTTGAAGTCCTTTGATAAATAAAGAATTAACAGGATCAGCTCAGAATTGTTAAATTTCAATCGTAAACATTTTTAACAATGATCACTGTTTTACATTTCCCATACATTACTTCGTTATGCATATATAAACAATCAACTTTAGTGTGCTTTACATTGCTATAAATTAATTCGGGGAAGCCTTCACTTCTTCCTGTTATATGTTCAGTTTTATGGGTTTAAAAATAACAACCATTTTTTTAAGTAGATAGATAGACTCTTTATTGTATACCAATGACGGAAGTTCATACAAATTTGTAAACATAAATATTCTTACAAACTAAAACAAAAAAACCTTGAAAAGTAACCTGGTAAAATGGCGGCCTTATAGCTATTTGCGATCTATTTCAGGCGAATGGAAATTGAGAATAGAGATGAAATGAGGAGTTACAGTGTAAGATTAATGGAACATAGCATAAAAGATTTTTTTATTGATTTATTTAAAGAATACAATGTGATTTAATATCGAGAAGGTATGGAGGTAGCAGATACTTAAATTGCAGCCGTCTGACTCTCGTATAACACTTACAGACCTTAGTTAATCTTTAACTTCTTTCTGTTTGTGAGTTAGGCTCAATATGATAATAGGTACTTACCGTTTAAACAGTGTCGGCCCTGGGGTAAAGTGAGAAAAATAAAAATTCGCTGGTAATAAGTTTCGAACGGATGACTTTTTTTAATGCAAGTTGGCCTTTAATCTACAAAAATAATATATATTTAAAGCGTCTGGTCGATAAGCCTGAAATACAGCCATCGAGGTCAAATTAGCAAATTGTGGTTTTTGAAGTTATACTTCTTTTAGGGAAAAATTATGTTAGCTGAAGTTAGCTAGTCAACATTTTAGTTTTTCAAAAACAGTTACCAACTTCACGATATTTATTCAAGTGTTTCTGAACCTACAACACGTGTTTTGTATCAGTCCGAATAAAATATATATAAATATACATACTTAAATATATATTTTTTCAAATTATATATCGTAGTGACTGATATTTATTAACAATTTATTGTTTAAAGATAATTTACTGTGATTATAAGTGATAAAAATGGTTTTTACATATTACTTTAAGAATGTATGATGAATAAATGTATAATGAAGAATTTGAGGTTAGTTATGACGCTATGTATTATTTATTATGGTATTTAAATAAACTTTATTTAACTAGCGACAAAGAAGTATAACTAACTTCTGACGTGCGTACATAAGTACACACACACTTTTTTTTAATATCTGGATCAGATCTGGCTCAAGAAATATTTAGCCTGAAGCAGTTCTTAGACACAAACTAGGCCCAACCAAAACATTTTTCATGACCAAAATTTGTTGGCCAAATGGCGCTGAAAGATAATCTCGCTCTACCGTGATCAAGGGTCATACGGGCTGACCCTATGCTTGATTGCCAATGTATGTAGGTAGTTGTCGTTGAGACCCAACCTCCTTTATGTTGCAGGGGACAGGAGTCCGCTGGTATTGTGACATCAGAGGGCAGAAACGCCCGCTCGTTTAACACTCACAAAGGCATGGGGTTGATCAACAATATATTTAATGATGAAGCCATGAAGCAGCTAAAAGGGAACCTCGGTATTGGACACACTAGGTATGTTTGAACAGATCTGCATTGTTAAGGTGTGTACACACTCTTTGAAATATTTTGAAAGTTAGCGAAAGAGAGCAGTTGTCATCCGCAGTATCGCTCATATTATAGAAATAGTACGTAGAAATGTTAACAATTTCTTTATATCCAGGTATTCTACGTCAGCGGCATCCGAAGAGGTCAACTGCCAACCGTTCGTCGTACACACAGCCCACGGGGCTTTAGCCGTAGCACATAATGGAGAACTGGTGAACGCCAGCAGTCTTAGAAAGATGGTGAGGAAATCAGATAATAGTAGCTACTTATAAAAAAGTCTCATTTTGAAAATCTGCATGACAAAACTGTTATTAACAGAAATTCAGACTTATTACTTCTAGGGTCGGGTCACGATTCTGAATCCATTTTTCATAAAGGCCATTAATATCCCAAGGTTTTCAGGTGCGTTCATGAAATGTATTGAAATATAAGTGTATTAATCATTTACATTTCAAAACCAATCTCTTAATAATTTAGTTTTAAACTATTAAAAGTGACTTATTATATATGTTATTCTGCATTATGAAAAGTTAAGTAAAGTGTGTGTACGTAATTACGAATATTGTACAAAAACTGTATATTTGTATGCAGGTATTGGGTCGAGGAGTAGGCCTTTCCACGCATTCGGACTCAGAACTGATCACACAAGCTTTATGCCTCAACCCTCCTGAGGGAGAGACTGATGGTCCAGACTGGCCAGCGCGTATCAACCACCTCATGAGGTAAATATATTTACTAGTTAACTGATTAGGAGTTCTGACTGAAAATACCCATACCCAAAATATCGGTATCCAAGATACTGATAAAAATATCCATATTTACAATACCAATACTCAAAACGCCGGTATCCAAAATACTCATACCCAATATTTCAGTATCTAAAACACCGATAAAATTTCTTGTACTCAAAATACTGATAAAAATACTCGTACCCAAATTACCAATAACAGTTATTTGATTACAAAAGTAGTGTTTATAAAGAGATTGTATTGAACAGCCTGTTCTGTACAGGCAGTACTTGCTGATTGAGGATCCCTTTTTGGTAACAAATTTGTGGTTTCTCTATAGAAAAAATATCGCATAACATTTTTAATCCATCCATTTTACAGACTGGCTCCCCTGAGTTATTCGCTAGTGATTATGCTCAAGGACAAAATCTACGCAGTTCGAGATCCGTACGGCAACAGGCCACTCTGTCTCGGCAAGATTTTACCTCTAGGGTCATCATGTAAGTACCTGTAAAAGCATAGCCAAAATATTAACTAAATAACCTTGGTTTATATACATTTTCGTCGTAAAAAATATGCGGTCTTGGTACCTGTAGTCGTATATTGAGGGAATAATAATGTTCGAGACTTCTTACGAGACTAAACTAAATCTATTTTTTAGTTCAACTCGGTTAGACTATAACTATTTATCGGCTATATATGGTTATTTTAAATATGGTCACACATTTCTGTAACACGTTTTATAACGCCCTTGTTGCACACTTAAAGTTAAAATAACATTAAAATGTTCTTTACTATATTTTAAATAATTATCTTTTGAAATATCGATTTAAATTGACCTAAATCTTAATACATTACATTAGTATTTTTCCATCCACGGGGTTCCTAATTTATTTTGGAACACTTTTGGTGATCAAAAATAAAGTTGAATTTCAAAATAAAGCGGGTGCCCTTTCTAAGGCCAAAAGAATAATTGAAATTGCATCACGTGGTACCGAACATAATTAATCCCACTAATATTATAAATCTAAAAGTTTGGATGGATGAATGTTTGTTACTCTTTCACGCAAAAACCACTGAACCGATTGTGATGAAACTTGGTATGTAGATAGCTGGAAACCTGGATTAACGCATAGGCTACTGTGTGAAACCGCGAGGCGCTGCTAGTTCATAATAAATCCGTGTTTTTGGTAGTGGTAAATATGCTAATTAACCGGATTAGGCACATTCACCATCTTATACTACGACTGTGCATGAATGAGTATTTCATTTGCATGTAAATTAAGATCCTGGCTAGCTAACTGAAAGAAAGAAAAGATTAATAATAATAATAACTCCACACATCTCACACACGGCCGTCTGATCCCAAAATAGGCAGAGCCTGTACTATGGTAACCAGGCTGCTGATAAACATACTTATATATTTCTAAATACATACATATTATAGATAAATTCCACCCAGACACAGAACAAATTATCGTGCTCATTACACAATTATTTGTCCTGGGTGGGAATCGAACCCACGACCTCTGGCTTAGCAGTCAGGGTAACTGATTAACTGGTGCATGGTATATAATGATGCTGAACTTACAAAAAACTACTAAGTTTGAGCTTAAGTGAAGTGAAGGCAGTATGTTTATAAAATTAGGTTTCTATTGCAATAATTGATATAATAATGTATATATTTATAGTCTGTTTTTTTTACTCTGCATATAAATAAGGACTTACATAAAATCATGTAAGTATAGATATTACACTCAAAGAGTAAAATATATTTTATTAAGTATGATAATAAATTGCCGTAGACTTTGTATGTTCATGAAGGGTCGCAGGTTCGACTCCTGCTCAGCTTATAGGGGCGGTAGCGTAATGGCTAAGGCGTCGGACTTGCGAACAAGTGGTTGCGGGTTCGAACCCCACCGACGTGAACCCACTCCTAACACAAGCATTTAGATTAGCTGGAGGGGTTAACAAGAATACTAGTAATGTGTGACCCACGTTACTAGTATTCTTTCATATAAAAAAAAAGAAATATTGGGTGGATTGGACGTTTCCTTGTAAATGTCTGTACACGGTGGGTCATCTTACGTTTGGAATTTCAATTCGCTACAAAAAATACTACCCAACGTCAACTGCCTTGCCTCGTGAGGGTTGAAACACAATAATGGAAATTCTTGCGATGCGAATTGATGGCTCCGGGATATTAATTCATGCGGCGCTGTCAATAAGAGAGCAATTCCCGTCGCAGGTTTCTGTGACGTCGCAAGAATTAATATTTTTGTGTGTTGACCATGCCTTGTTTAGATGATGGACGTTGACCCTTAAAGCCATCTTCAGGTTGCGGAAGTTGAGCATGTTTAAGTCGTCCACGGGATAACGCGCGTTAAAATACTTCCTGTGCTTATGAACGCGCGTTATCACGCGGCTTTACGCCCATCATCTGAACATAGCCTAAGTCAAAGGTGTTCTCACTAACCTCATTATTAGTTAAATTATTTGTAGGTAACAGAACAAAAATATATGTTAGTATGTATTACAACTAAAAATGAACCTAAATGTAACTAACTGAACGTTTCAGATGTCTACAAACAGTCTTCATCACAGCATGTCGCGGGTAAAGCATGATTCATATATTCACTACATTTATATCATATCATAACTAGATAATATTATAGGGACTAAGTGCGAAAGCTGATTTGTTTATTTGTCACGCTCTCACGCCTCAACTACTCAACCGTAAGGTACTTACATAAAAAGTATCAAGCCATTAAAATGAAATTAAAACTAACAAGCGGTACTTTACAAGAATCTTTGTTAATAAAAACATTCTTTATGTAATGCTTATGTAATCACGAAATATTTATGATGATAAATACATCATCTGGATGTATAACACCCACGATTCAACAACTTATGTGAGATCAGAGATACTCCGGGACTGCAATTGAGTATTTCTTGGTCGAAAATCCCAGTTTTCTCGATCCGGGTTTGAATTTGTGTACAATTAAAACTATTTGTTCTACACTATTATTAAAAATCTTGACGTATTTAGAAGAGCTTAAGAAAATTCCGAAATCTTAGTAAATATTTTACAAAATTAGGGAACACATTCGCTGAAAAATTTAAAATAAATGCTGTTTTGATGCTACAAAATGTAGCCTAATACCTTAGGACTACTAAGCAATCTCAAACTCGGATCATCGGATTTTCGATAAACCGTCTGCGGGTTCTATCCCCACCCAGTACACTACAGACGTGAAATAACCCTAACACAAGCATTAGATTTGCTGGAGGAGTTAACAAGAGGTGGAATTTTGGGGAAACCTGGAAGTATTCTTTTCATTTCCATGAAAACAAATAAATTGACAATACATTTAATTGTTTCACCATTTATATTATATATATGGTGCAATGGTGGTGGTTGCATGTATACAGTATTATGTCATGATTTTTAATCACATATTTCGAGGGATTAATCAATATAATGTGGTATAGACATTATTTTTTTAATTCGAAATGGTATAATAATATTTCAGAGGAATGTGAATACAAAATTAACATAATTAAAGATAATAAGCCTATTGGTCGTCCGCTGGTCGAAATTCGACCATAATAATTATTGAAAATTTGGGAAAAACATGTATGCATTAACAACGTGCATTGTTTATCTGTGACCATACAATTTTATAATACTAAAAACCACGGCAAAGTAGGGAAAAAGTGTTTCTAATTTCTTTATGGATAACACTAGAGCTCTTCAATGGCTACTAAAAAAAAGTGTAGTACAAATAGATTCGAAAAAGGTAGGGCACTTTTTTGGCGCGTATTTATATCTCTATATATAAATACGTACGACAAAACTGTTTGTCAGCCGATTTTGTTTATTTATTTTTTTCATTATAGTTATTGAGAATTTTGTTTATTTATTTTTTTCATTATAGTTATTGAGAATTTTGTTTATTTATTTTTTTCATTATAGTTATTGAGAATTTTTGTGATAAAAAATTATTCAGATAGTTTTTTCTATTTAAATTGTGAAAATGGCTATAAAGAGCAATAGGGCCCAGTATATATGTTAACCTGTCATGGTACGTAAAGGCTATAAATGATGGTTCAAGTTATACTAGTCTTTCAAATGAAACATTCTAATCGTTATGAATTATGGTCGAAGTTCGACCACCTTGCGATCAGGTAAAGTAATAAAAAGAAAGTACATTATATCAAATGTCGGCTTATACGCTGTGATCCTCTAAATAAAGGTTTATATTAACACTCCATACATATGCGTCAAAACATTAATTATTTATTGTTATCATTCCGATTTATATTTGTATGTACACGATGTTTTAATTGTTTTTTTTTTTTTAGTTTTAACGAACGGTTGTGCCAAGAACGGTATAGATGACAAGCCGGAAGGTTGGGTCGTGTCATCAGAATCTTGTGGATTCCTTTCTATCGGTGAGTAACATACTCGTATTTGACAGTATTCACGTAATATAGACAGTTGTCTAGTTTTATTAGACCGTTGTGGAAAGCTCGAGTCTCTGGAAGGATAGAGAAAAAGTGACAACCCTATTTTATTTGGGCGTAAGTGAAATATTTATTACAAAACCAAAAAACCTTATTGCTCAATGGATTAAGATTAATTTGACACACAGATCGTTTTATCCTTTTTTTTTTGTCGTGTAAAGACCCCACGGGTCATCACCTCACCGGAGCTAACGGTGAAGTGAGAATGTCGGAATAGGACCGACTGAAACCACAGCGTATTCCATCACAAGTGAGTCTATTGCAGGGGACCCGGGTATACACTAAGGAAGCCTCCGGGAACCCCTGCAGACCTTGGCCGCCTGACAGCAGGCGACCACACCGTGGAGTGAGGGGGGCCTTACCCAGATCAGGGAGGCGCGCGTGAAACACGTTTCGCCACCATCTCGAGCCTGCTTCTGCAAGGGCAACGGTTAGCCCGACCTGCTACCGTTTTATCCTGGAATAATTTTATAAATATATAGTAGCCGAGATGCTAAAGTTACTTCACACATTGATATTGATGATAAAAATAATTGCAGTTGTTTTAAAGCGTATCGTTTAAGCGTACACGACACAATTTTACCCACAATTTGACTAGATTTTCAATTAACTTGTATCGTGTGGAGACAAATTCAAGGTCATTATGAAGCCGGAACCGCCTGTTTACCCAAATCGTGTGAAATCGGTTCGATCGACGTTAATTGTCAATTTCATCGTTTTAGTCTGTTTGCAAGCGGCAAACTGAGCGGATGTGTTCCGAGGTTTTTTACAGTGGTGTGTGTTATATCAGTGTGCTGGTTATCTTATAAGATCAAAACAAGTAGCATTTCTTCAAGACTGACTATTAGGTATAGGGAAAAACTAAAACGTGAGTCTAGCACAGAATATAAAATCGAATGAACATTGACGATTTCGTTGTGTACGTATGAACGCGCTAACTGATCGTAAGCCAATTCAATCTGGGCAATATAATCAGTAGTGAAATTGTGTCGTGTGAAGATGTTTTAGAGAGCATTTGTGATCGCAGGTGCCCGTTACGTGCGCGAGGTGCTCCCCGGAGAGATCCTGGAGATGTCCCGCCACGGCATCCGCACCGTGGACGTGGTGGAGCGCCCCGCAGACAAACAACAGGCCTTCTGTATCTTCGAGTATGTGTACTTCGCACGAGCCGATAGTATATTTGAAGGTAACTCTATTTATTTATTGTAAGGACTTTTTTTCTTACGTTTCACACACGGCTGTCTGATCCCAAACTAGGCAGAACCTGTACTATGGTAACCAGACTATTGATAAACATACATTTGTTATAGACAAATTACACCCACACACAGAACAAATGATCGATATCATCACACAATATTTTGTACTACGTGGGAATCGAACCCACGACCACTAGACCAACAGGCCAGTCTACTTGAGTTTCCTCTACTGTGATAAAACCATTCACACAAGTGGTTTAGATTTCTTAATATTAATTTAATTGACTACTACTACACTTCCCACACTTCACTTCTCTAACCACTTGCACTTATCACACTTGTTTTGTCGCTGTTCGCTCAACTAGAACTCTATCTCATACCACCCTGCACGCGTTTTATATACCCGGCAAGTTATTTCGTGGAGAGATAGTGATATTTCCTGAAAACTCGAAATAATTCTGGAGTTGTCTTATATAATGTAGGACATTCTACAAATAGGCTACTAGTTACGCTTTCCCTCAAAAGATGACGTGCATTTCGAATAATCGTAACCTTTTATGACTTCCTCTACTCGACAATAGATGGCATCTACATAGATAAATAGGGGATAGCTTGATTGGGACGAAATTATCATTGATTAAATGTGGGTGTTTAACACGTCTCTGCTTACCCCTTCGGGGATACAGACGTGGGTATGTATGTATGTATGGAATGTAGTGTGTTTCTGTCCCCAGGTCAGATGGTGTACTCAGCGCGAATGCAGTGCGGGCGCATGTTGGCGCGCGAGTCGCCCGTGGACGCCGACATCGTGTCGTCCGTGCCCGAGTCCGGCACCGCGGCCGCGCACGGCTACGCTAGACAGGTACATACAATCACTTTTACTGTATACTACCTATTAAATGGATAACTGTATAGCCGGATAACGGATGGATATCCGGCCGAACATTGTTGATTGTTCATTGCCTGTCCTACCTGTCGCAAGTAATGCCACACCTTGGTGCTTAAAACAATAAAAAAGATGACATTGAAATCCTGAATTACCAAGTATTAGGCCCTCGTTAAAAGAGAATTAGAAAGTTTCAACTCCTAAGTCAGTCTAACTACTCGACGGAAGATGTAATACAAACTACGTGGACCCCACGAGTCTAATGACGGATGTATCTCGTGAACCTTACGATGCATTCTGCTATTGCTTTAATTGAAAACTAAAGT